>OX438972.1:20000000-22706250 GCA_949316085.1 Hypercompe scribonia
GAAGTTTTATTTGCGCAACAACAGTTAATTTTACTAATAAAATAGGTTATATTTGAATAAAACTATTTTAGTAAATAAATTGGTATATAACTAGGTAGACATGATATTTACATAATCATTAAAATACACTGACAGTTGTTTGCCATTGTCCACTAAACCCTCGTACAGCTCAGTGTGGTTTATAGGGTGAGCCACGAATTAGTTAACATTTGAAAATATCGTAAAAAAAGCCATTTGATGTATTTTAAAAATTGTTTATTTACAAGAAAGTAAATTAGTACAAATTTGTTTTTTAAAAATTATATCATCTAAACGACCACCAATGTTGTCAAATTTATTGAAGTGCTTAAACATAATTTTTTAATAAATTCTTCCATATCTCTGATATTGAGGAGTCATATGAATATGTATTGAAAGAACAACTAAACACTGAATATAATCATTTCATACTGGTTAATAAGCTGATACAGAGTGGGTCAAAAATTCATTAACATTTGAATCTAACATTCAGCGCAAACATGTTACGGGAGTTCGTGGGACCAATGCTACTGAAATTTGCTGACTACTATATAGCTGGCTAATCATATGTAATACTTAGTTTCAACAAGATGGAGCTATGTGTCACACATCCAATGGGTCCCTGCCAATAGTCAAAGACATGTTTTCGGAAAAGCTGATTTCCAGACAAGGGGACATTCCATGGCCACCCAGAAGTCCAGGTCTATCCTAAGCAGACTTCTTTTTATAGGGTTATTTGAAGAATCGTGTCTATATCAATAAACCAAACATTACGTTAATTAAAAGAAAAATCTGCGGAGATACGTCGGCGACCTCACAGTCTCTTAGTATTCAAAATTTTGGTGCTCACTAAGAATAGTGCAAACGTTGAAACGATGATCATTTAGACGATATAATTTTTAAAAAAATAAATGCCAATTAATTAGCTTTTTTTTAAATAAGCAATTTTTCAATATGTATGTAACATATCACATGGTTTTTTATATGATTTTTTTTAAATGTTAACTAATTCCTGGCCCACCTTATAGTATTGTAGGTTTGTATGTAAGTAAATCATTCCATTCAAAAGTATTGGAATGTTTTATTCGACTCATGTTTAAATTAATTTTAAAACGATTATTTCGATTAATGCAAATAATTTCAATTTAATGCAAATAGATGTAGAACAAAATTAAATGAATACTTCCATTCAAATTACTGATAATGGAGTGACATCACATGGTTAACAAATAATAACTACTAATGAATTACTGTATACCTACACATAATTTTGTATACGAAAAATCATCGAACTAAACTTTTTTTTGAAGTGAAAACTTCTTTAGGCGCGTTGAGCGTTTTGGTAGAGGGTAAAATCCTCGGTTCGCGTCACCGACATGCTAATGATAATAGTATATCTATAGCTATGGAGAATATGATATTATATATTATATATGAAATTTATTATTATTATATATTATATATGATACTATATATTATATATAGCTATATATGAAACATAAAAAATTTCATATAATTTTTGCATATAGTTTTAATTACTCTCAACTTAATAGTTCCGTTTTCACTTCTATCGGCAGTCCCACGACTGCTACTGTTTTTTTTTTTTTAACGTGTGGAAACCCCCTCGGGCCGTCACTCCACCGGGGTTCACGGGGTAGTGTGTCGGAATTGGACCGACTAAAACCACACGGTGTGCCACTCTGCGCCTGAGATAGGAGGGATCCGGGAACCGCTGCTATTACGACATCCAGATCCCTCCTAGCGCCTGCCCGCTACCTCGGGCACCATCTGCGGATAAACTCTCTATTTTAGGCGACGTACGGCACACGCGGACGTCGCCTCCTCACGGCTGGCCATTGTAGCGAATGGAGGGGAAAACCCGTCCCGTCCACCCGCGGCCACACTCAAGGCGGCATGAGGCGCTGGTATGCGCGCCTCCGCCGCCCGGCTCGCCGGCGGCGAATTGGGTCCGAGTGGATATCGTCCTCCCGAGCCTTCTCCGCCTCCTTCCGCGAAATTACATCTTCGCAGAAGGTTGCGACCGCGGTAAAACAACTGTCGCTACCGGCCATGGAGCGTATGACGGCCGGTAGCGAGAGATCTCCAATAACTGCAGTGAGGACCCCACGCTGCGCCGCCCAGGCGGAACAAACCGCCAGCGTGTGTTGAGCCGAGTCCTCACTGCAGTCGCAGTGGCGACAGGCGGGACTCAATTCCCTCCTGGCGACCGAGTGCAGATACCTCCCGAAGCAACCGTGCCCGGAAAGGACCCACGTCAGTCGGAAGGAAAGGGTCCCGTGCTGCCGCCCTGCCCACTCGGCGATGACCGGCTGGAGAGCCTCCACGGTGGCAAAGCCAGCACGTGGAGCCTCCAGCCGGGACGACCAACGAGCCATCGTGGCTCGACGAGCGGCCTCTCGCCACTCGCGTATCTCTTCGGGCGGGGGCCGTATGCCGCTACCCGCCCGGAAGTCAGCCGTCCACCGATAAACTTCGGAGAGCACTTCCGCCTCCACATCCCACGGGGGAGTTCCGGCCAAGGCGCACGCCGCCTCCGTCGATACGGTGCGGTAACCGCGTATGGCTCTAACCGCCAATATCCTCTGAGGGCGCCAGAGGCGAGCCTTATTCTGGGCGGTCAGAGCCACCGCCCACGCCATCGAACTTAACTTAACTTAACTTATGGTGGTATTAAATTAATTTATATTTTACCAAGCATTTGATAGAAGCTAATTTACGTGGCCAAAATCGAAACAGAAATCTAAATTTCCGAGTGCAAATTTATTTTGACTGTTGATCAAAAAATATGAGGAACAAAAATATTGCTCACTTTAACATATTAAACTGCATATTTGCCAAAATATTTCTTTCTGTTTGACCACACGCACATTTTGCACATGTGAAATTGTTATTGCCATCGAATTCTGTGGTGTGCCTTGTATGAGGCCTACGTCAGGCCGTGGACTGCAACTGACTGACGATGTTGAAAACTGTTTAATTTTATTGTATATCATAATTTCTTTTCACCACACTCTACCTTTTTTACATTTCTGATAACTAATCAATTATCAGGCTACTAAGACATATCATTTCATCATTTATGAGAAGTGGTAGTATATCACCTAAGCGTTTTTTTATGTTAAATAAACAGCGCAAGGTAACACTCACTCATTTATTATTACTTATGTATACATAAAATAATATTGAAAAATCTTTTAACTCTAGGTTTAATTTGAACAAATTGGAATGAACAATATCTGTTTTTGTGAATTTTAAATGACATTGTTGAATTGCAAACCAGTAATTATATTTGAGATTGTTGTTGACAGAAACATCGGTATTATATACATTCCCATAGATGTATTCGCGAATTCTATCGTAACAGTACTTTTCATTGTTAACTTTAGTACATTTTTGACAGTTTTTGCTGCAGTATTTTCAGGATCTGAAACAGATAAAAAACACATACATATAGTAGATTTGCACTTGGTACTATACCCACATCTAATGCACTTAATATAACATTTACAGTAACATGGAAGTAATATGTTCAAGAATTTAAAAAAAAAAGATTCTCATCGTTTAAAAATATATAAATCTATTCTGGACTTGTTTATCTTCTTTACTAAGTGGACATAGTTTTACAAACAAGAACCAAACCACTTGTAGAATAAAATTAAACCTTCAAGGATCAGGCTTGAGATACTTCATTGATTGACGAGGTGGCTCTTTTACGAGCACTTCTGGCAGCTTGCTCCAAAACTGCTTGCTCTGGCAATTTACCTAATTTGGGTGGATCTATGACAAGATAGCCATATTTGGGGTTGTACAGTTAATAACAAGGTTCTAAGTGCACCGGTATGGATGGAGGCTCTGTATGAATGTCTTGCGTGTGGCCGCAGGTAGACGAGACATATTTCCCCCTGCGCCCGCTACAGTAGCCGCCCGCGAGGAGGCGACTCTACTCTCTGTCTTGAGTGTGTGCCGGATTTGTTAAATCTAAGAATTTACTCAAAACTGGCTCTATTGCAGGCAGATACTAGGAAGGGTTGGGATCTCTTAACGACAGCTCCTCCCAGATCCCTAATAATTTAGCACCGAGTTGCTCACCACGTGCACTTAATCGGTTCAATTGAGGCTCCTAAATGGATATATCAGTTATTATCAGATATCGGTCATAAAAAGTGCCACTTTTAACTTAATAACGATACGTTACGAACACAAATTTTGATTAGTAACAATCTCTTGCTCTTTAATTAATATTTTTGATTTTATACAAAAAGCAAGTTTTTCAGCTACTGCCTAATACTAACCATGCTAAGTTGGTAGTGGGGGTCGATATGTTTTGTACTTACTTGCAGGAACCAAACTATACAATTTTGTGATAGCCCTGTTCATCGTAGCCACTTCATTATGCAGTTTTTGACCAGCATAAAATGGTATCATAATCGGCAATACATCGCAAAAGTAAATCCAAAGAATGTATAATATGAATACGTACGGGTTCAACTTCTGTTAAAATTAAGGTATTATTATTTTATTAAAGGTTTTATTTTTTTACACATTTCACATTTCAACCTGTCCATTTTAACTTTTTTTATTTACCTTCATTATAAGTTTGCTGACTGCGTCATATAATACATATGTAAAGTACCCGTTTTTTACTGTGAAGGAATATATTATCTGAAAAGCAATCGCTTATCCATAAGAGGCATTATTTACTAAAGTTCAAGTAAGACAATGGTAAAACTGTTGTTTATTTGTGAGATTACTTTCAATTTTCTAAATAATAGTTAACATTTCTGAATGAAACAAATAATTCATGTTTGTCACTGATCAGTTATTCACTGCCTACATAAGTAAAATTAATTTGGATGGAATGTGTGGAGACGGCACAATGCTAGTACGTAGGGGTTCGAACGGTAGGCCTTAGTCGATCGAACCAAATGAGATCTGTCTCCGCCATCGATTTTTACAGTTGGCAGATGACAAGTAGGACACAGTAAGATTCTTATGTGAAACTGTATTACTTGAGAAAGGGACTGCTGAACCGGATTGGAAAAGAGTTGATTCTGAGTGCAGAAGACGTCGGTGGTGACATAGGACAACAGGAATACAAGTTGCTAGAGAACAAGGTCTTATCAAGGATGACCGTTTCGACGTACTTTCAAATCAATAAGTTATTTTGAAAGGGGTACTATAAAAATCATGTTCAAAGTTTCCGATACACAGATTTGAAAATATTTAAAAGAAAATCATAACCCACATACGTATATTAATGATACAATAACGGTAAAAAAGAAAAAAAATATAAAGATATAAATTACATAATATTATTGAAAAAAGAGCAATGGAGGGGGCAATGCTGGGGGTTTCTTTGTGTGATCGAATCAGCTCGCCTAATACCTACCAAAACCTCGGCGCTAATGTCAATCGCCCTCTGCCACTTAAGTTTAGCAATAAAATTGCTGAACTCAAGTGGTAATGGGCGAGGCACATTACACACAGAAACGATGGCCGATGGGGCTATAAAGTTCTCGAGTGACGACCGCGTACTACGAAACGCAGCATTAGTAGGCCCCCCACAATGTGGTCCGTCGACCTGGTGAAGGTCGTGGGAAGTTGCTGGATGCGGGTGGCACGGGACCGGCTGTTGTGGAGAACCTTGGTGGAGGCCTATGTCCAGTAGTGGACGTCTTCAGATGATGATGATGATTAAAAAAAACAGGCACAACAAATAAGTTTATATCTTGAAAATGGTTATGTTTAGAAAATTATATTTCATAGTGGAAACTATTCGTAGTAATAATCACTACAACCCCTTAAAGTAAATAGATCAACTCAATTAATTACCCTATATATATGTTTACATATTTTTTTTAAAAGTAAAGAAGTTTTCTTTGCTTTCATTTCAAGGACAGTTAATTTCGTTTGCTCTGATTCCTAGCGAAAATTGAAAATATTTACATAGTCACTAAAACATGCTGACAGCTGCTTGCTACTATCCACTAAATATTCATACAGCTCAGCCCATCGCGTCAACCTCTCAACAAGTATTGAATAGCTGTATTCAGTATTTAGGTCTTTCAATTGCAGATTTATCTGTGCCTCTAATATTGTATTATTTAAACACTTTAATAAATTTGTCAGTAACGATATAAATATATATAATGTCATATACTCTAAAATATAGGTTATAAGATTTCGAGCAAGTGAAAAAACACTGATGTAACAACCACTGTACTCCAGTTGATATCGTTTGTCACATATCTGTTAATAATGATTACGATAAAATATAATGTTATAATCAATATAACAGTGAAATTTGTAAAGATTATAAGATGTAATCGTTTTAAACTTCTTTTATAGTTTATATTCTCAGTGTACACGTTGTGAACAGCCGTAAGATTGTCAACAAAGATTTTGTATGCCGCGCTTTTAGACTTACTAAAAATTCCTAACACAACATCGCCAACGAACATAATATACACCACAGAATATATTTGTATCAAATCAACATCGTGTTTTGCCTCGCGTATAATAAAAAATAAATTATTAAAGACTATTAGCGCAAATAGTACTGCTTCAAAAACTATGCGATACACAATCAAACATTTGGATCTCTTCTTACAAAACAGGTAGTTTCTATAGATACACATAATGTTTTCAGCTATTTCAATGCTCCGGATTATATTACGCATTTTATAAAACTTTATTTGAAAAGGCGTTAACACTGTCTTCTTTACTGTGAGTAAAAATAATATTTTAATTTGACTTATTAATTAAATTAACTTGAAAGCATTATTTTTTTTAATCAACAAATGTTTGAATTGTCATCAAAACGATTATTTCGATAAGTTAGCAATAACTGAAAATTTGATGTGGAATGTAGATTAGAATAAAACATTTACTCTGAGTGACAGTAATAATTAATGAGTAGAAATGAATTAATATCACATGGATAACAAAATGATGACACTGACATTTGCTAATGTATTTGACTTTTAAAACAGGGAACCACCGCGGGCATAAGATATTATGGGTCCAAATTGAGCTATTTTGGACATCTGTATCATTAGTCGAGCTGTTAACGTGTGCGGCTACTGATCAAAAGTCTCGGGATGGATTCTCAAATCAGATTAAAAAGTGTTATTTAGTTTTACTGGTTACAGAAACATTTAATAACAACACGGAGTTTGGAAGTTGGGCTCTTTACTTCTGTGCCTCAGAGGGCACGTAAAGTCTCATGAGAGTCATTATGAAAGTGAAGGAACAGAGAATGAACCTGTATTTGTATACACACTTGTGCTCTATAATATCTCCTGAGTAGTAGGTGAGTGCCTGTTGAGACTGGGCATTATTCTCATTTTAGGTTTTTACAATACGTATTTCTACTTCCACATACGGCAGCTAAAAATACTATAGCATCATCTATCAGATATACATAGAATTACAGAGAAACCAATTCTATATCACGATATAGAAATTCACGCATGTCAAGTTCCGTTCACTACACCAAAAAATACATGAAAGCCCAAAGGCTATAACGAGTAAACTGTTCACAATTACAGCCACGAGACAGGTGTTGAGCATTAAAACAATAATAACTCGACTAATATTTAAATGAATGTTATTTTCTCTTAAAGTTTCTATATACTGTAAGAAATTGAACGATAAAGCGATCCACTTCAAGTTACATTCTTAACAACCATTTGCGAACAGATGGAAAGAACTGATAAAGGTAGCGCCCCTTAGATGATTTGTTTCATCGTTGTTGCCATTCGTCTACGAGATCATTATAGACATCTAACTGCTGTTAAAGTAATCTGTCTTGTATGTCCAAGAAATCATAATCCTTGTTTTCTAATGTTGACCAGTATATGGCTGTACGTTTATGTACCTCAAGATTGAACATTAGTAAAATCTCAGTGCTAACCGTCCTATATGCTTTGTACAAGAATATCAGTGCGTCGTTGGCCTTATAACAGTTTGTACAGATGCACAATAGCACAAATAATCTAGATAAGTAACTCCATGTACAACCATCAGTGTACTAAATGATATACCATTTAGCAACTCATAGCCTTGTCGATGCATAGAAATTATTTTCAGACTTTTTGTTGACTGTTCTGTTGTTTAATAAAAAATAATTTCTTTCTAAAACTGATCCTAAACAATAAACTGAGGTTTGATTCTTAATAATTAAATTGTTAAATTCAATGCACCGCGGCGATTTGAGGTCATTTTTTAGAAGCAGCTGGAATATTTTGTTGAGTGCAAAAATTAAAAAAAATACGTTCACCTCAATGATATATTAAGTTAAGACAACAGTTGACTGATTTCTGTACCCTAGTAATCAGAAACCGGCGACCATTACATAATCTGAAGAACTTTATACTTCTTAAAACAAAACTCTCATACGGTCCTTAATAATTCCAACAATGATCTATGGCGGTGTCTATATGAGAACAAAATGCAGCGTTGATGGGCACGAGATCATCTGTTGTGGAGAACTTGTAGTGTGTAAGTGCATAACCCATGTAATCCATGTTAATTATTTCATCATTTATAATGTACACTTGTAACCCCATTATCCTAACTATATTTAAGCAATGTTTAATATGAATAAATGTTCAGTCGTAATTATGATTTCGGTGTTTTAATTCGTCTCCTAATACACTCCGTACATGGCGACCCTGCCAGTAGCCGAGCAGCCGCGCGACTCGGTTATTAGATACGACTTTGCCTAAAAAAGAGTGGAACTTTTATTAGACTTTGTGCATAACGTAGTGGTAAATAATTGAAGCAATAATTATGGCGCGATTAGAACAAAGACATCGATCTGTCGATTCGGACGTTGCGATTCGTGTGTTCCGTGAATCTTCAAATCATCGTGATGGGTAACCAAAAATCCCAGGAAGTTGTTATCGCTCAGAACGCAGCGGATGGGAAGAATGTGGCCAGGGCAGATGAAATACAACAACATATGTCCACTACAAATTTACTGCTCATGTTCATGTGTATAGGCATGCTTCTGGGTGTGCTATATTTCGCATATCTGCTATACAAAAAATACCATATGCAATGGATGTCGCGGCAGATCAATAGAGCTGCATTGAGAGCGTCTTTCTTTCGGCGACCACCAGAAATCTCCGGGTGTCTTGAGAGCAAAGCTCAGGCACAGGCTCCGAATAAACTGTATCCAGGTGTTGTGTAAAATCGGTTAAATAAAATACGTGTGGTGCTAAATGTTCGGTTAAATCTATATAAAGCGTACAGATTGTGCGTACGGTACGGCTCGCGTAACACGGTATACAACGGAAACTATAGCTGTATTTAATGGACTATTTAGTGGACTTTAGTTATTATTAATATAATGCACTATAGTATAATAATGTGATGTACATACATATATTGTACTTGAATAAAGTTTGATAAAATTTTGGTGATTATGGCCAGCAAATATCAGAATTGTTTGTGGACCTTACGATATCGCAAGCGACTGGAAATTCAGAAAATTATAAAATATTGAAATCTTTAAATGAAAATATAGCTATTAAAAAATTCGCTGAGGGTTTGCGAAATCGTAGGCTCAGTACGATCATAGCCGCTAGGAATTTCACCACCCTAAAGGACGCAATCCAAGGGATGAGGAAGGCACCAGTACATCCGCTTCTGGAGAAATGTTGGGTATGAATAAAAATAATTATTTTAATTCCAATTATAGAGGTCATCATTTTAGAGGTCAGCGAGGAAGATACAACAACCAGTCTCCCTCTTATAGTTCTTATAGGGGTCAAGGTCGAAGTTTTCGAGGCAACCAGCGAGGGCAGAATCATCAGTTCGCCTTCAGGGGTACTTCAATGCGAGGTCACCAGTTTCGAGGTCAGCAGAATGCAGGTATGTCTAGAGGAAACTGAAGGATAAGCCAACAGCCAAATGTTCACATTATGACTGAAAACCTGTATGATTAATTTCATTAGTCACGAAAAAATTTTTTCGTGACTAATGAAATTAATCATACAATTTTCTCTTGCCATAGTGATTTTTACATAAATTTTTCAGTAAATGGCGTAACAATTCCTTTTTTTATTAGATACTGGCGCATCTTTGTGTGCAATTAAATATAAACATGTTTTAGATTTGAATCTTACGACATACAGTGAAGATATAATTATCAATGGTCTCGGGGGCAAAGTCCAAGCAATTGGATATGTGTTTATACAATTGAGGTGCGATGATTTAATTGTTAGTCATAAGTTTTATGTAATTGATACATTGCCAATTAAGTGTAGCGGTATAATCGGTAGAGATTTTTTAAGCAGATTCAATTCCGTTTTAGATTTCAATAAAAATATTTTGACAATGCGTGATAGTTTAAATAAAATAATTAATTTACCCATTAGAAATACATTTAATAGTCAATTGGAAATATCTCCTAGGTGCGAGTCTGTTCATTATATTCATGGAGATTATTAGAGATTCATTCATGGAGAGAGAGTAAAAGAGCTATTTTCTTGTATGAATTTTTCACATATGAATAATGAGGAACAGACTTCTATCGAAAATTTATGCGCCAAGTATGCTGATATTTTTTATTTACCGGGTGATAAATTAAAGACAACTAATATTTATACACATACTATAACTTTAAAACCAGATACCACTCCAATATTTTCTAAGCAGTATAGGTTACCTCAAGCTCAGAAACATGAAATTAAACAACAGATAGATAAAATGATAGAAGAAGGCGTAGGGGAAGGGATTGGGGGAGGCCTATGTCCAGTAGTGGCCGTTTTTTGGTTGAGATGATAATGATGAAACACGTTTAAATAAAAACCTATTTTTAAGAAATTATTCAAACGTAACCTCACGGCAATACAAGGAGTATTATCGTAACATATAATTTCATATCTGGAATGATATTTTTCTTTTAATCATCATTAGTACTGCACCATCTAAGTGTATCGGTAGTGTTAAATAAACACAGTGCTTGGTTAGACCCACTATTTATTACAATTTATGTATACTGAATACAATATTTATAAATCTACATCAAATTTTGGAAATTTTAAATAACATTATTGAATTGCAAAGCCATAATTATGTTTGAGACTATCAGTGACAAAAACATCGGAATCATATACATCCCTATGGATATATTTGCAAATTCAACTGTTACTGTATTTTTGCTAGTTAAAATAAGTAGATCTTTAACAATTTTCGTCTTAAGGTTTTCGGGACCTAAAACAAAGTTAAATAGACAAAAATGTGATACAGGAAGAAAACTTATAATTTTTATAAAGTTTATCTTGTTAAACAAAATCGTAGACCAATGCGGTTCTGTATTACATTAAGTCTTATTATTTTCTTTTTTCTTCAACAACCAATGTATTTTTGAACTTGAAATATGCCATTTAGTGACTGACACCTGTATTTATTGTATTTGTAATTAAATAAAATTAAAAATGACGTTAGCTCCACAAAAAACGTTTAACAAATACTTTATACCCATACCGGGTTTTTTTCTACAAATCAAACACACAACTTCTAATAGATGTTTTGTAGCAAGGGTATGCCTTGTTTTTATTGCGTAGGTGGTTTAAAAACAATTGTCTGAAATTGTGATATAGTAAAAAAGCGTGACCCTTTTGACCTGTCATCATCATGGGAGTCTGAGGTCATTTACTATCAGAGAACCAGCCAGTTATATTACACCATTTACCCTGAAAATGCAATGATAAAATCAAGTTAATTTGTACTTACTTGCAGAAACTAAACCATATAATTTTGTAACAGCCCTCTTCGTTGTAACTACTTCATTACGTAATTTTTGTCCAGCATGAATTGCCATCACAATTGGAAGTATATTACACACAAAAGACCAAAACATATCTAAAATAAATACATACAGTTCCATCTCCTGTGAAAGAAAAAGTTAATTATTTTAGAATTATATTTTCTCCAATAGTTAACTTTGGGTTTTGTTTACCTTTTTTATGACTGTACTGATTGTATGATATAAGACAATTGTGATTGAACCGATATTTGTCGCAAATAAATTGATAATCTGAAAAGCAATCAATTTTCCTTTAAAGTGTATCACATAATTTAATATTTATTTTTTATCAATAAAATGTATTTTGATTTAAAACTTATTTTCATAACACACAACACAAATAGTTTTTTTAATGAAGCAAACTTCTTAACATTAGAAAACTATATTTTATCAATTATCCACAAAAAACCTGTCTCCATAACTATGCAGTAATAAATGAAAATACTATCACCCTAAGATATTTTACATATCATGAATCTGTTCCAGTGAAAATGCTTACACTAAAATTTTTCAGTTTTAGAGCGAGCAGATCGTATATTAAAGTGAATAAACTACTCTCAGTTCTTAATGTTATAGTTACAGACGAAATGTAAAAGAACAATCATAGTATGGTTTTTGAAACAGCATTACGACAAAATATAAGTAGTCGACGAAGAAGATGAAAGAATTAAAACATGCATTTACAAACCACATAGAACGTACATAGAACACGAGCTTAAACTACCCTACTATTTTTGTATTTCTTTTATTATATTTATACATTCATTGAACATTCTCACTATACAGGCCGTATCAAGGAGAACTGCCTTTAGCATCAGTCCCTTGATTCAGTACTCTAATGTAAGCCTCTTAAAGTATTGGTCAAGGGTCCTG
This sequence comes from Hypercompe scribonia, assembly GCA_949316085.1. Taxonomy (NCBI): domain Eukaryota; kingdom Metazoa; phylum Arthropoda; class Insecta; order Lepidoptera; family Erebidae; genus Hypercompe; species Hypercompe scribonia. The sequence continues at coordinate 20,012,731 of OX438972.1, forward strand.
GCTATTAGTCTGTAAGCAGATACGACTGTCGAAACACTGACCACCAAATTCACATGCTACATATCGACAATCTCGTGAGATAAATTCAAACATTTTATTTGCTTTTCTTTTTCCACTTTCACGAGATTCTCATCATCAGGAACGCAATATCAAGAATCATTGTGCGGTGCTCTAATTGAGTAATTATCACAATATCAGGCTTATTGGCAACAATAACCCTACGATCCCAAAACAACGTAGCACGATCATTCACGAGAACTTGATCGGGCACATATCTGTTGTATGGCACCTGTAAATTCACAAGATGTTATTTATGAGCAAGATGTTGATGTACAATCCTGACTACTTGGTTAGCTAGACAAGAACAACTAGAAATATTATATCTGATAAACTGAGAACGGTGGCATGCCCGACAGATGTCAACTGAACTCTCTTTCAAGATACATTTACGAAAGTTATTTGCCATGATAACTTTGTCCATCATTGCATAAATAAAGCTTCACCATGCAGATGCACCAACAGACTCATTTAGGGCCCGATAATACCGACCGTAAAGTTCTCTGCCCTTCCATACTTCCCGGCGATTATTAGTATTAAGTGCCACTTCTCTTTAGCCAGAGTGAGTGGGTAAAATCAGTAGCCACCGCAACTACATTGCAATGTACTACGACATTAGTATGTATATAGAAAATGTTCTCTGAGATTGTATACCTCGAGAATGTGTAGGATCTTGATGTTTAAATAACAGTATTATAAATTTTAAAAGGTCACGACCCTCAAAACTTTCGTGGAATATACAATCTCATAAACGATGAACGTGAGTGCAACGTCTCACGCTGTCAAAGAAGCGTTCCTATAACGTTTGTTTCATGCCAAATTCTGGTATTCTCAAGGACTGTAAAAAACCTAGATACTAGTAGGTGTCGGTGGCAGATAGAGATCTAACTCTTATTTAATCTGAAAGCTCTATTCCTTCAGATTCTACAATAACGTCCTTCTTTCATACATGACTGTATACATGTCTACACTAAATTTCATCTTATAAAGTTTTCAGTGACCGCTGACAATTGTAAGTTAGTGGGGGGCTAGTAGTTTCAAATCATTCATAATAAGAAAATGTGATATAACTTGATCATATTTCTGCAACCTATAGCCTAGCCCTGAACTATCTAATAGAGTACTGAGAGGATTCAAAGCCAGACACAACCACAAGAGACTCAGACTTTCACCTTGATATATATCTCGTTCAATCTTTATTGATTTATCGTTCATTGTAGTTTACCTACATCTTGGATAGCGAAGCTTTATTTTCCATTAATCCACACATGACCTAGAAAGTGCACAGAGTTGTATCAACTTTATAAAACTTTAGCATCTGCATAAGCCTTTTATGTGGAACCGAGCCATAAACTTTTTTTTAAACTATCCAACATGTCGTCAAACTCTTACGATTATGACGCAACTGTTCGTTAATGGTTATATCTATGATAAGGAGCTCTTTAATATCACGAGTCCCACTTCGAATTGTTTTTTATGTGTATAATTTTAAGTCTCAGAATAGATGTTAGATATTTATACAAAGTTAGTAAATAAGCAAAAAGTCTAAAATTTTTAGGATCGATGGCACCACCAGATTTATAGAGCAAATGGGTTATACCAGATAAATTGTGGTAATGAATTTGAATCCAATCATGTGAACTTCGGAACTACTAAAGTCAAAAGTTGTGCAATCTGGACTAAGTGATTTCCAATTCGGCAATGAACGGACTGCACAACTTACATTATCTTTGTTAATGGTAATGGATTCTGTAGCTGCTATAGATTGAAATGAATATCTGATATTCCAAAACCAATCATCTTCTGTATGAGTGACATGCACTTACCAGATATTATACCAAAGTGTATTTGTGGTATTTTCGTCTGGAAAATGCTCATTACTCACACATGGACTTGGTTTCACTCATTCCCGACACACTTACTCCGCATTTCTTTGGAACATATGATTCTGATTATATAGATCTACTCGTTTTCTACATCGTCTTAACCTATTCGCCCAAGCATAAATTTTCTGCTTTAGAAAGTCTATATACTCTGTGATACATGACTTGTACTGTTGAGCACTAGTAGTAGTCCCTAAGAATGCATGCTACACAATGACCCGCATGACTCTTGCCCGCGTGTTATCACTTTGTAAACTAATTAATTTACCGATGAGTGGACTGGTCTCAGCAATACGACGTTTAATTCTAAACTGCCACGCTGGTACAGTACTTTTCCGTCAGGTAGTACTAATATGTTCAACAAATTTAACACCAGGTGCTCGACAATCTGTAATAAGCGCACAGTATAAAATAGAATGTGTCTAGAATCTTCGCTATTATCAAAATAATCTGGTAATAGGAAATCCATGGCACTGAATAGCGCTAAATTATGTTTACGAATGGGCAAACCGTATAATCGTGGTCTATTATAAAAAATTACATATCAGTATTTTAGAATTGCATCCTCCAAAGCACTCCTTATCCTATAGTTATATCAGATACTCGAGGATATTACTTCACTTTCTACTAGTTCATCAACATTTTCATTATATGATGGCGATGAAGTTTACTGTTGGCTACCAGAGTATGTAACGAAGAAGGAATAGTAAAGCTTTTCCGCATGTCAAAGTGTATCTTCTCAAGTACTGCTTTATACAACAGGTGATAGCACTGTGTAGCTGATACTTGATCCGATAATCATTGTGTCGATACGTTGACAGTTAGTTCAAGCTCTTGAAACAATGAGACTAGTCGCATATGGTACGAAGAAAGGTTCGTTTCCAACTCTGTATCTTGAAAATATGACCGCATGATATTCTCATTTATGGAACATGTACCCTTCATGCGGCGAAAATCACCACCGGTAGCGAGGACCCTGTTCAAGCTCTGGTCGGTGGACGATTTCTCCCTTGTCGACGTAAAAGTGTTGGTGACGTGGGCGGAGAGAAAAACTCATCGCTTAATGTAGACCTCGCTGCCTTCACAACACCTGGAACTTCCGTTGTTGCAACTGGAGATGGTGAGGCGAAGCGGAACGATGAGTTTGAAGGTGTTATACCTGCTCTGGGTCCAGTTTTTGTTAGCGTTTTGGAAATCGTCTAGTAAATTATTATTATATATTGTAAGCTTTGACAAGAAGCTTAAACGTCAGGTGTCTTGTAACAGATATTTTATTGAAATATTCATTTTTATTTAAGTTTTATACTGTTTCGATTTCAATTATCTATTGTACACATGTCCGCGTGTTGTTGTGATTGTTATTTGCTAGACTAAGATATTATAAGTTTTCTTATTAATTTTGTTTATAACTAAGTAAAATTAATTATTTACATTATATTTAAAACATGATGACAACTGCTTGCCGCTATCCTCTAAACATTCGTATGATTCTGCCCATTGTGTCAGTTTCTCAATCAACATTGAATGACAGTTTTCTGTATTTAGTACTTTCTTTGATTGTAGATTCCTCTGTATCTCAAACATTGTACTATTTAAGCATTTCAATAAATTTGTTAATATCGATAAAAATGTGTATAACGCCATAAATTCCAAAATGAAAGTGACCTGATTTCGTAATAATGAGTAATTTAATGAAAAAATAATTATTATTTCCAAGTTACCATCAAATATCGTACGTAAGACATCAAATGCAGTAAAAAATGTTGCTATCATCAAAACAATAACGAAACTTCTAAAAACGATAATATGCAATCGTTTTAAGCTTTCATCATAATTTATATTCTTGTTCTACACTTTATGAACAGTCATAAGATTTTTAATAAAATTTTTGTACGCCCCGCTTTCAGATTTACTTAAAAAACCCAAAAAAATATCACCGAAACACATAGCATACGTTATAAAATATATGTGTTTTACATCATATATGGCCTTGTATGAAATAAAAAACAAATTATTGAGAACTATTAGTGCAAATATTACTGCTTCTAAATAAATCCGAAACATAATTAAAGTTTTGTTTCTCTTTTTACAAAACAAGTAATTTCTATAGATACACACTATATTTTCAGCTACTTCGATGTACCGGATTATATTGTGCATTTTACGAGTAAAGATTTTATTTCGATTGAAAAGATGATTACACTCTTACAATTTCACTGTGAGTAAAACGAACGACTTAGTCTATTTAATATGTATGTGTACTTCCTAGTATTATTTTTTGTAAACATCGAATGTTTGAATTAACCCTTTACCACCCACTACCGATCTTGGAAACCACTAGATATTTAGGCATTTATTACCCTTCATCATTCTATGTAGATGGTTATTTCATTTTTTCATGTTCATTATTTTTTGTTGTTGTAGTTTCAAAACTTGAATCAAAACGACGAGAATGTTTTATAAATGCTGCAGCGAGAGCAATCTATAGAGCAATTAACGAAGCCCTTGGTCGTAACGAAGAAAAATAAGCACTATTAATGATTTCAAGTATGCATTATACTACTAGTGTTAAGAAACGCGAGTGTGAAACGCCGAGAAAAATCATCATTATATTTAGAGGGACGTAAGTACTTCTATTTGCCGTATTTAGGAGATCACGAAAGAATCACTAACCATTTCCGATGCATAAAAAATAATAATTTCGTAGTATTTGTTGCACGTGTGATTTAAAAAAAAATAAGAATTGTTACTTATGTTTACAGTGCAAGATACCGATTTGGTTGAAGTGTATGAAAAAATGTATTGTAATATACCTATGTTGTGCAAAAGTGAAAATGTTTAGGCGTTGCAATTTTGCTTCGTACTTTATTTTGTATTTTGTTTTGATTTTATAATTAATTTATTCAATTTCAGGAAAAAATGCGATGTTTTTTTTGGATTTTGTACCAAAATTGTTGTTTATTGAAGATTTTAAGAATAATTAAATATATGTGAGAAAAACTTATTCATTTTCTTTCTAAAATAAAAGTCAAGAGTATGTATATTTTATTAAATCAACTAGTTTTGTTGCAATAGATATCAAATTAAAAGTATTAACGTGCCAGCGGTCTCACAGACCGCACGTAAATGGTTAAGTGACAAAAGTAGATGGTTAAGGGTTAATATAAAAAGGTGATATCGATGAATGGTAAATACTAAAATGAAACATACATAGCTGTAGAACCGAACACCATATTTTACATTCACTTAAATTAGTGAACGTCGTGGCATATCAGGTGTATATCAAAATACACTTAACATTTGATGATGAATTACTGTACAGCGAGCTGCAAAAACACATATACACTACGAAACGAAAATAAAGAGAACCGATAACCAATTCCATTTGAGGCCAATGTTATTTTTTGGAAGAAGTTAAATACACCATTTGATCCCACCACACGACGGCAGGGTGAAGTAAATCTAAAACTAAAAAAAATAAAACTTAAAAAAAAAAATCTAGACTTACTCAATTGAACTATAATTTCAGTTGTTATAATTTTACATCAGACAAGGTAGTTCAGGTAGTTTGGTTTTAACTTCTCTATTTCTGTTTCTATTATTCGAAAGTTTTGTTTGTTAAGCCTGGTTAAATAAATTTACCAAAATTTCACGTCACAAATTTTAAATTTACACTTTAAATTTTGGTAAATTAAAAGTGTAAATTCAAAATTTGTAAAGTCCATGAGATTATGTAACACAAATATTTTACGTAATCTCATACAAAATACAATACTCATACAAAATAAATATTTTACGCAATCTCATGGACTAATTTTGTAAAAGGCTTCATTAAGTAAGTCATTTGATAGATCCAAATCCAAACAACACATGAAATATATAATCAAAATCAAAATATATATAACTTTAAAAATCGAGCATTAGAACTTTACAAGGAAAACGTTACTCACTTTTCATAGTTGAAATACATTTGAAACAGGTATAGCAAAAACACATTTACTTAATTTTGGTACAAAGTTTTATAAAAAACTCAATATACTAATTTAAAAAATTTTAAACTTTTCATAATTTAATTGATTTCTTCTTCATACTGCCCGAAATCATATCTTAAAAATATTTAACCAATTGACGTACAACCGAGAGAAATACCTAATATTTATTAAGAAATCTAAAATATTATTAAAATTGGTGTTAAAGAAACATAATGCAAATTGACACACACTCATTTATTATTACTTATAAATAAAGAACAACATTTAATCGTACTTTCACATTAATATCAAACCCAAAAGTATGACATATGATCTTGGAGATTTCTAAATTACATTATTGAATTGTAAAACCATAATTATATTTGAAATTGTTGTTGACAGAAACATCGGTATTATGTACATTCCCATAGAGACATTTGCAAATTTCACTGTCACAGTATTTTTCATTGTTAAATTTAGTATATTTTTAACAATTTTTATCTCGAAATTTTCATGATCTGAAACTAAGAAAAATGGATCAAAATGAAATATAACTTACAATAAAAACCTTGTAATTTTTAATCAATTATCTACATGTAATATTCATAAAGCGATGGCGTATAATACAGTTCTACATAATGAATACATAAAATCGATACACACCCAGTTGTGTAAGTTGGTTTAACTACAAAACGTATTCATAATGCGACAATTATGCTTATCAAAACAACACAATTGTACTAGGTTATAGAGAAATAGTGGGGGATAAACGAAATAATCAAAATCATTTTGCAATATGAAGCACTGCGAAAATATTTACAAAACAAATGTAACCAAATGAAAAAAAAATAGAAAGATTGTTATGATGGTGATAAATATTTGATGATGAATAGATGGTTTAATCCCATAGACAACATAAATGAGCACTAGAATCATCAAACACACGTAAGATATTTAAAGGAATCAAAAAATGACCTGACTCAAGAGGTAATAGTGGAGTACTTATTTGTTAAACTTTAACTGATTTACATCATAAGTTTTTTTTTTATATTTTTACTTTAAGAGCTAGCCAAGGCGACCCTACTCTGCCTGATGCAAAACATGAATCGAAACCAAGAGTTGTGGTATTCCAACTAAGTCTACAATCAATACCTTAGGTTTCATCATTACTATCAACAGCAACTTTAACAGTCCACTCCTGGGCAAAGACCGCTCCTTAGAAAAGAGGAGCCTAGATCCACTCAACCATAAATATTCTATAAAACTATTTGCTAACTTGATGTGGGCTTAAAATTTACAGAATGTTATGTAGGTGTAACTTTTTTTACTTTCAACTCATAGATATTACGAATCATGAGGGGTACCAGCAGCATACTATCAGAAAGCCAGTATGCTTGTCTCTCTTATACATCTTTTAATTTTTTACTACATATTCAAACCTTTAATTCTTATAATGAATAAGAAACGGAGATGAAAAGAAGGAAAATTCAAATCAAAACCTATAACAACTCGTTTGGCTAGCGTGATATAGTATGTTAACATGTTATTTTCAAGGAGAGGTCGATATTCACTTGTGTGATGAAGGAAACGGAGTCGCTACGTACGTACTTGTGGAAACGAAACTATATAATTTAGTAATAGTCCTGTTCGTTATCATTATTTCATTACGCAATTTTTGTCCAGCAAAAAAGGCCATCGCAATTGGAAGTATATAGCAGAAGAAACACCAAACTCCGCTCAAAATGAATGTGTGCAGGTACAGTTCCTGTAAAAAAATGAAGACATTATTTTACAATACAATATTGTTTACAATGTACACTACAACTACACATTTTTTACTTTTATTACCTTTGTTATGATGGCGCTGACTGTGTAATATAATATAACTAAGAAACAAGCAATATTCAATATGAATGAATACATCATCTGAAAACAATCCACGTTAAGTAATTTTTAAGACACAATTCTCTAAAGCTTGATTAAACAATTTCAAATCTGAATTTTATTCCTGAGTCTAGATGTCTGCTGTCTAGATGTCTTTTAATTTCGTATTTGTCGCACGAAATCAAAATACATAGATGAGACAGTAACTTAAAGTTATGGAGTTTTCTTTATTTTATTTTCTTTTCAGATAGCAACTTCTTCTTTTCTATTCAAATGTTTCATAAAGTCATTAACACAAAAATGCACTGACTGGTATTGTTGATATATCAATGAAATAATTTTCTTGTTCATTTGTTATTTTTGTTTTTGTGATTAGTGTAGTATTTTTTTGTTAAATATATTATTAAATTCATAAACACTAAGATTATTATTATTAGTTATTGGTTTACAAGTCTTCTGACTTCTCTCAGTGTAGTAACGTGATCGTCATTGTTGCCAGACAAATATCAGTGAAACTTTGTCGAAATACCATTACTCTGTGTTAACGACCTTTTTGTCTTATGCAGTTGTATTTCTGCCGGTTTATGTTATTGCATAAGATTGTGTGGAAGCTGCATGAAAGATTCATATATATGAACTTGATTAAATGTGGTAAAATATGGTATAGGGTGGGCCAAGAAAATGTTAATATTTGAATCTAACATCCTGAGCAATCGCGGGAGTACTTGGGACTAATGCTACTGAAATTTACTAGCTACAATTGTAATACATGGTTTCAATAAGATGGAACCACTTGTTACACATTCAATGAGTCCCTGCCGGTGGACAAAACATGTTGCCGGAGAAGCTGATTTCCAGACGAGGCAATATTTCATAGTCACCTAAAAGTCTAGATCTATCCCCAGCATATTTTTTTTTATGTTTTACATCAATACACCAATTACACTTCGCCAAGCAAGAGAAACAATTAGCGAAGAGATATCGGCAATCTTGTGGTATCTTTACAGACGTCTGCGACATGTGGCGAGTGCTTCCTTAAAAGAATCCAAACGTCGAAACGGTAGTCATTAAGATGATGTAATTTTTAAAAAGTAAATTACAACTAGTTAGCTGTTTTGTAAATAAACAATTTTTGTAATATATCAGGTGATTTTTTTATACGATTTTCACAAATATTAACTAATTCATGGCCCACTGTTTCCAACATTAAATATTCGTTTACATAATGATTAAAACATGTTGACAGCTGCTTGCTACTTTCCACTAAACACTGGTACAGCTCAGCCCATTGTGTCAGTTTCTCAACCAGCATTAAACGACTGTTTCCCGTGTTTAGTTCTTCTTTCAACTGTGAATTCTTCTGTATCTCTAATATGGTACCATTTAAAAGCTTCAACAAATTAGTTAATAACAATAGAAATACGTATAATGCTAATAGTTCTAAAATAAAAGTTATTTGATTTCGAAGGAACGAGTAATTTAATGAAACAATGTTCAGTGTACCCCAGTTGCCGTCTAATATCATACACACAATATCAATTATAGTAAATAATACTGCTGTTATCGAAATAAGAGTAAAACTTGTAATGAATATAATATGCACACGTTTTAAGTATTTGTTATAATTTATGTCCTTTTTGTACACATTATGAATAACTGTAAGATTGATAATGAACTTTTTGTATACTGTGTCTTTGAACTTACTAAAAAAACCTAAATAGATGTCACCAAAATATACAGTATACATCACGAAATATACATAATCTATACCAACATCATATTTAGATTTATAAACAAAAAATATAAAATTGTGAAGTACTATCACTGTATATATTATTACTTCAATAACTATGCGATACAAGATTAAAGTTTTGTATTTTTCCCTACAAAACAAGTAATTTCTATAGATACACAATATATTTTCAACCATTTCAATGCAGTTAATTACATTATACATTTTATAAGACGCTACTTAATTTGAATAGACGTATACACTCTTTGCTCTATGAGTAACCATACTAACTCTATCGATTCCTTCATTGTCTTAGTTAAATTAGATATACACTTAATATTATTAGATTTTTGTAATCAAGAAATGTTTTAATTGATTCAAAAACGATTATATAGATAATACAAATAAACATTGATTGAAATTAATTTTAAATAGTTGTAGAACTAAATGATTAGTTTTACTACTATCACCTAAACATTTTTGTTGATATTGATATTGAATAATAACAAATTGTTGATCACCAGCCTTTCCAAAATGTTAACATCGTGTACAGTCATCGGGTCATAAATGCAGTCGCAAAATAATTTTCATATTCGGACGCCTCTTCTGTGTATATCTATGTGTGTGTAATGTTTGAATGCATACGTATGTTATAACAAGGTATAGAAGAAAAGATAATTTAATTAAAAAATTGCTACATAATGTTGGTATAAGTTACGTAATAAAAATAGAAAATAGTTATTAATATAGGTACTAATACTGATTCTTAAACTAGACCAAAGTCTGTTTAAGGGAAATTGGGAGAGAAGGAAGCTTATAACGTTTTTTTCGTGTCAGCAATATTGTTCAATACATTTAAATTTGTAAATTGTAAAATAATAATAAGTAAAATGTTAGGGTTCATTCAAAATAAGCATGACATTTTAGATACTGAAAGCCTAATTAAGATATATAAATCAACATTCTCAGTCTCTCAGATATTGAACATGAAAAGAAACTGTAATTTCTCGTAGGTGATGTATTGCCAGGCGTAAACATAAAAAAACAAGAAGACCTCGATTACATGATCTGTCTAATTAAGGAAATTAATCCTGAAATAATCCCCGTCTTCATAACGAGAGATTTATAAAAACTACATCTGATATCGTTTGATCACGTAAATATGTATGATGAAATTATCGAAAGATTTGAATATAATGCGCTGATGAGGAAGATATTCAAAATAATCATGTTACTAAAGACCAGTTGGAATTAGAGTACAAAAAAAAAACAAGTTATTAGTAAATCAGTTACCCAATCCGACGTTTGATTTTAATGGTAAGAAAGTTAGAGGTAGAGGATATAACTTAGACAGCAGGCTATTTAAGTTACCGCTGGCACCGGACCTTCTCACAGAAGTAATTGATTCTATGAATCACCTAGAAACGTACGAGCAACGGTAACAAATATATTACGATCGGAACTACCATTCACTCATTCTCTTTTAGAGCACGAGAGCCGTCGTGTCTGAAGATTTGCTCGTTGTTGTCGCGCAGTCTAGTCCGACGTTATTGGGAAATAGCATTATTTTGGATACAGATGTGCTGCAAGCTCAATCCACACACATCTATAAGAATACATTTTTCACCCATAGAGAAGTAAAATTTTCAGCAAAGATATAATTTGATTAACACTGATTTATGGTAAGATAAAGACTATTTCGAACAATATATAAATAAATATATTTTAGAACTTATGGTAGACGAAACAAACAGAACATACCTACTAAACTATGGAAGGGAAATCAAACTATATTTTATATATCAAGTATACATAGTATATAGCCCGTGGTGTTCGACAGTTTGCATTACACATGCGTTACGCTTCGAATGTTAATATAATACTTCAATTTTTATGTGATTTTGTAATTTCGATTTTAATCTTAGTTTTGATTTTAATTTTTGATAGTGATTTTGATTTTGATTACGATTTCAAACTTTAATTTAGTTTTAACTTGTAATATTAGTTTTTGATTTTAATTCTAATTTTGACTTTGATTTTGTACTTTAATTCTATTCTTGAGCTTGTTTAGGACTCTAATTTCGTTTTAATTTACTGATTTTGGTACTGATTGGACTTTTATGGAACTGAATTAATTAAAGTTTGAATTCCTTGTCAAATTACCAAAACATGTTAACTTATTGATATCATGATTTTATAATAAATTATTTTAATTTTAAATCTAATTTGGTCGGAAATATTCTTTTGTGATTTCCCTTATCTATATATTAATACGCGATACAAAAACTTTATTCCACTTTTTACGAAAATTGCGCGGACGCATGAGCATAAAATTTGGCACACTTATAGTTTATGCGTTGGAGAAGTGCAGAACGCTAATATTTTTCAATAATAATGCTTATAAAGTACATTAAATCAATAAATAAAACATTACACACACTACCATACATTTCACACACACATACATACACAAGTATTTGTACACGCATGCTTTCATTTTGTCCATAGACATAGAGTACTGACATAGACATATTAAAAAGAAAAACTTTATTTGCCTCATTTAATATAAAAAAAGATTTTAATAATAATGCATAATAAGTACAATAAATCAATAAATAAAACATTACACAAACCAGAATACATTTGACACACGCATACACAAGTATTTGTACACGTATACATACTCTGTGGTCAAATTGTTTCTTTTGTTTATTATAGACATACTTGAATGTCAAACAGAAAAGTTTTATTTGACGAATACTACGTGAAATACTGAGCGCTGATACAAATTTATGTAATATATATAAGTTGTGTAGCAGCAACATACATTTAAATGTACACGGACTATCATTATATGCATAAAGAAAGTTCTGTAGCAGCAATCTGCAATAACAACATTCAGGTACAAAAAAAAAATATAATTTGCTATTGCTGGTTCTTAATGAAAGAACTTTAATTATGCCTCGACATAAAACATTAACGGCTCGGAGAGAGAGACAAAGAAGGAATATTTCTCTAAGAGGAAGGAATAATTCCCCATCAGTAGTATTCGATAGTAATATGATTTTGAGAGATACATTTAAATGTGCTCTAAATGTCATTTAATGGATTTAGGATTCATTTTTGAATCTGAAGTGACTTTAGGCGACCGAACTGCATTCACTTCATGTTGTCACAAAGGTAAAGCATTATTACCACCCTTAAGTCAAAATGAATATTTTAAATCATTGCATAATGGTCTTACTTCAAATGAACCTTCAATAAAAAGTAAATCAAAAAATTATTTTGAAAATATTAGGAAATATAATTCATGTTTAGCTATGGTTAGCTCAGAAGCCAAAGTTGCTGTGACAAGGGGAGTGTATCATTTCAAAATACATGATGTTTTTTATCACAGATCAGGCCCAATGACTGCCGCTTATAATCGCTCACCATGTTATGCACAATAATTTTTTTATGGTGTTGACAGTTCTGTAGCAGCAATCTGCAATAACAACATTCAGGTACAAAAAAAGTAAAATTTGCTATTGCTGGTTCTTAATGATAGAACTTTAATTATGCCTCGACATAGAATATTAACGGCTCGGAGTGAGAGACAAAGAAGGAATATTTCTCTAAGAGGAAGGAATAATTCCCCATCTGTATTATTCGATAGTAATATGATTTTGAGAGATACATTTAAATGTGCTCTAAATGTCATTTAATGGATTTAGGATTCATTTTTGAATCTGAAGTGACTTTAGGCGACCGAACTGCATTCACTTCATGTTGTCACAAAGGTAAAGCATTATTACCACCCTTAAGTCAAAATGAATATTTTAAATCATTGTATAATGGACTTACTTGAAATGAACCTTCAATAAAAAGTAAATCAAAAAATTATTTTGAAAATATTAGGAAATATAATTCATGTTTAGCTATGGTTAGCTCAGAAGCCAAAGTTGCTGAGACAAGGGGAGTGTATCATTTCAAAATACATGATGTTTTTTATCACAGATCAGGCCCAGTGGCTGCCGCTTATAATCGCTCACCATGTTATGCACAATTATATTTTTATGATATTGACACTGCTATTAATTATAGGTTACAAGAACGTATTAATCAAACATGTAACAACAACATAATGCGTAAAATTTCACTGGAATTGGACAAAACATTCCAAATAATTGGAGTTTTATTAAATTGGCCAGTTTTTACACATGGGCAATTGTATGTCGCAGTAAGTAGAGTTCGTTCATTCGATGGTTTAAGGTTTTATATATACAAATATAACGGCCCAAGACATTTAGCAAACGATGAAAGAGTTTTTACAAAAAACATTGTTTTCAGAGAAGTTTTAAATCATTAATTAAATTATTGCAATATGTGATAAAAAATGCTCTAAATGGATAGTATTTTTAATGCATGATTTTTTTGTTTTGCATCTTCTTATAGCATGTTTTATTTTAATAAACATTTTTTAAACAGGTATTCTTTATTTTACTTCTTTTTAATTTCATATAATTTGTTCAAAAAAGAGATTGGCAAATAACAGTCTTGGTCAAATCTGTGATTATAGTAGTTTAGTTTTCGACAGTAGAGCCTTAATAATGTTTGAATATTATATTTTAATAATGTATATTAAGTCACTTACAATTTAAATTTATAATGGTCGAATTTCGACCACTGGGCGACCACTAGTACTTACAAATACATGGACAGTATCGTGTTTAGATTGCGGGGGAGCCCTGGTACCCATAACACAAGTTAAATCTTATCATGGGTGCCAGAGTTCAACTACCAACTACTTGAATGTTTGCTGTTTATTATAAGTAAAATTGTATATAAAATTGTTTTTTTGAATAAAGAATTATTATTACTATATTTTTACATTATATTATTATATATTTGATAGTATTAAAATCTTTAATATTAATTAAAGGTTTAAGGTTTAATTAAAGGTATTAGGTAATTGCTATCACGCGATGGTTAGATAATAAACCGATATTGATTGCCTCTTACTCTCATGCTGCATCCGATCCTGACCAATGCAGATGGTGGTCTAAGCAAGAGGAGAGATACGAAATGTTTAGTCGCCCAGAAGTCATCAAGCATTACAATCAGTTCAGGGGCGGCGTAAATATGGCTAACAGAATGTTATTAGTATGCTCTACTCGCGCCCGTCCAAGAAAATGGCCAGTAAGTTTTATAACGCACATGGTAAACTTAGCGGTTTGGAATAGTTGGTTTCAATTCAGACAGGATCAAATCCAACTTCAGACACCAGCAAATAAAATTCTACAGCTTAGGAGCTTTAGACTGGGATTTGTTGAATCTGTGATCATAGATACCTCTCTATCATCGGATACTGAATCATGCAGCAATTAGGAGGAGCTATTACCAAAGCATTAAAGTCGGAAGGTTGAAATAAAACTTGTGCCAGCTGAAAGATTTCGTAGTCATAAAACATGGCACTTGGTCGCTTACGCTACCGTGCAAAACAAATGAAGGAAACCAAAGTGCACAATGATCACTATAGCATTTTGTATCAAATGTCATATTTATTTCTGCAGTACTAAAAAACGCAACTGTTTTTAAAAATTTCATCCAAAACTGTGAATTTCTTTCATTTTAATTTTGTTAATTATTAAGAGTGTTTTTCTGTTTTTATACTTTAATTTTTTGCTAACATTGTAATGATTTTGCAATACCACGAGCAAAGTACCTATGACTAGTTGGCTGTATAATTAAAGTACAATATATAACTAGATTCTAAGAAAAATTATCCTTGTCTGTTATATGCGATTTACATAACAAAAAGTAATATTTTGTAGACATTAAAACATTGTTATAAAGGTTCAGATAGCAGTTCAATTGATACACTATTATTATACTATATAATGTATATAATCAAAACACCACTTTTTATATGAGTAATTCAACTGGAGAAGGCAGCGTCCTAATGTTGACGAAATCAAAGCGACAACGTCACAACCTTGAACTTTACGGATCTTATCTCGGTATGTTCGTAAAGCTGATTGTTATTTCTTTATTTATTTAGGGCCTGCCAAAGTAACTGTTCTTTGACTGATGAAAAACACGAATAGAAATCAAGAGTGGTGGTTACACATTCATTGTAAATGCAGACAATGTAGTATAGTGACTCACACTATGATGGTGTTGAGACTTTCGCATTCAGCGTATACAAAAACACATACTACATTACCATCTAGTGAAGACACATCGAACTACCGATTGTAATGAACTACGGAGCAACTACTAATCCTAAATCGCGATATAGAAATTATCACTACGATTAACATATTCACAACATTCCAACATCAACCGTTGGGTCGCGGCCCGCCTGGCATGATCACCTAGTCTGAATGGAGGATCCTTCCTTTGTGTAGAGTTTCTGGTATTAATGGATTTAGACAAGAAAGAAGAGATGAATCGTTTCGTTCAAGCGTATGTCTACCATTCTGAAAGGGTAATTTCCAAGGCCAGCACTTGTTGACCTGTAGCGAAAGTGAGAGGATGGGACTACTTGAAAGAGTTCATCAAAACACTTTTCACGATGTAAGCGATAGAGGGCTGCCATAGAGGTGACATCTCTTCACAACTGCAGAGACTCAGTGGCTTCGGGACTGTTGATAATGGGGACTGCTCGCCGATCTAACAGATCAGACGAGAAGAACTGTCTCACCTTGTTAAGCCTATCTAACTTCTGCGAGGCCGCCTTGTAGTCACTTAACCCCAAGCAAGTGAGCTTATCCTGCAATAACAGTGTTATATTATGAAAAGTAGGAAGAGGAAAAAATTAAAACTTTTTGTAAAGAGCGCGCACGCTTATATTTTCTTGACCTTGAACTCGACTGCTTTTGTGCCCATTATATAAAATAAATCTGGAGATGCCTCCGATGTTGCAAACTATAGATCTATCTCGCCTGCAACAGTGACTGCAAAGGTATTGAATAATTTAATTGATAAAATCTTAGCAGATCATACTGTCCTTGAGGATAGCAAATTTGGTTTTGAGCCGAATTTATTCATTGAAAGTGCTATCCTATGTGTTAAGCAGACTGTCCAGTATAACACAGATAGAGAGACTCCAATAATTAATTATTTTCTAGACCTATATAAAAAAGAGTGATAGAAAAAAACATAGTGAAACGTCCACTTAGGACGTATATTCGAATGTTTATAATTTGGAATATAGGGTAAGGCAGAGTTGAGTTCCCCTTGTTTGTTCAACCTGTATGCAAATAAATTGATTGAGAAACTTAACAGGATGTTATATGATTGGTGTCTTTGTAAATAACAGTAGCTACGCTAATACAATGTTGCTGCTAGTGTTTCTATTGACATAATAAGGAGACTTCAAAAAAATTACTAAGGTTAGGTGGTGGCAAAGAAGATCATGTATAACACTAATAGAAGTGGTTGGCTTGTTTCTAAGTCAGATACTTTACTTACGCTTACAAACGACTACCGGAACTCTTACTCATGGGATCCCTGTAGATTACGTTCGAGGTTTAAGTACTTGGATCACTAGGTCACTCAGGGTTAAAAAGTCAATAGGGATATAGATAGAGAACGTAGATCATTGATTGTCCACTGCAATATGCTGGCTTGCAGATTCAGTCGCTGTACTGACACCGTGAAAATTGCGCTGTCTAAAGATTTCTGCCAGTCGTTTGACACGTACAGCCTGTACAGACTAAGTTTAAGCAGAGGGCATATGGCTACCTGTGTACTTAGTATAAAAATACTTTTGGGGTTATCATGGGGTGGCAGCACATCAGACATGTTCATGTTGGCTCAAAAATTTGAATTTGAATATCTACAGACGTATGATATCTGTTTATTTGATCCCTTTGGTGAGTGACATATATCAAGAAGGCTAAAAAAATGTTCTTTTCTCCGTTAAAAATCAGTTTTCTGTTTGAGAATATTTTTTTTTTTTTTTTATCTTTATTGTTTACATATATAATGTAGAGGCTTTTAATCAAACATGATTATGCCAGCCTCATTATATCCCACAATAACCAACCACATCGTACAGGAAATTTCTAAAATTATGTTTACATAATAGCAAAAATACTTATAACACTAACAGCAAAGATTCAAATCAAGATTCATAATTTGGGCAGACAATCACATCTTCTTTAAATTGTTAATAAACTCGTAAATTCTGATTGCATCCTCACTGCACGGCTTGGACAAGATGGACTGGAAAGTACCTACATTTAAGACATTGATTTTTAAGCTAGCCAATAATGTTTCCCTTTCTTTTCTGTATCGAACACATTCCACTAATAAGTGATGGACATCTTCAACAATTCCACATTGTTCACAGTTAGGACTACTGATTTTCTTTATTAAGAAACCAAACTTGTTGAGCGGAATATGTCCAGATCTCAATCTATGTGCAGTAACAACATGTCTTTTACTGATAATGGTATTTGAAAACCATGGAATACGAGAAGGTTCACACTGCATCGGTTTGTACCATATTCCCTTTTCTCGTGATAGTTTATCAAAATATTCCTTCCAAATTGCGTAACAATTAGCATTAAATTTAGGAAGAACTTCAAAATAACAAGATTTTATATCAATAATGGTACCATAAACAGCTGCATTTTTTGCTACAGTGTCAACCAGCTCATTTCCCTTTAACCCGATATGCGATGGCACCCACTGCAACTTCAGAGATACGTTATTATTTTCAAACCAATACAACATATTCAAAATATCATAGGCTATCGATGTACCTCTGGAGCCAGAAGCGCATCGAGCCAAATGCTGCAGGGCACTTTTACTGTCAGTAAATATGGCCACCTTTTCATAACAAGTACTTTTAACATATCGTAACGCCTCTAAAATCGCAGATAGCTCCACCGTCATAATACATAAATTTTTATTGCATATTTTAAAACTACCACTGAATACATTACAAGGATCAAGAAACGCAGATCCTAATCCACTTGCACTTTTTGAACCATCCGTATATATAATGTGCCAGCTATTATACCTATTGTTAAGTTCACCGAGAATGTTATTTTTAAGTATGTCAGGATTATAAGTTTTTTTATTTAAAGTAATGCAGTCTAAATTGCAATGTATCACTTGAAGAGTGTTAATGTTTGAAACCCATGTATCTAGTGTAAACATATCTAAGGGGTAGCTAGTATTTATATCTTCCTGTTTGACCTTATTATAACCAATTGCTAGCAGTGGTTTCTTTTTTTTAACCAATATCTGCTGCTACAAAGACCGCTTAATTCTTCTAATAGTTTGAAAGTTAAATTATTAGAGCATGATTTGGCCTTTAGTAAATACTTTAAAGATAAATATTCCCTACGTACAAACAATGGTGAAATACTCAACTCGCTCTCTATAACGTGAATTGGTGTACTCCTAATAAAACCACCGACAATTCTTAGAGCCAGGTTTTGAACTATATCTAGTTTATGTAAATGTACTTTTGCACTGTTATCGTAAATAAAGCTACCATAATCTATCCTACTTCTAATCAATGTTATGTATAACCTACGCAAGTACTTAGGATGAATACCCCACGAATGCCCCGATAAAAGTTTAAGAAGATTTAGAAACTTATGTGTTTTATAACATATCTCATTAATATGTTTTCCCCAGCGCAATGACCTGTCGAGGAGATTTGCATTGCATTTCAGAGGATGGCAATACTAAATTATCAATTTGCAACTGTACTTTAAGTTTTTTGTGTCCTCTGTTAAAAATAAAATATTTAGACTTATTGCCTGATAATTGAAGACCAATATCTTGTAATACCAATATAGGTACATTGTGTCTAAAGATTTCTGCACTTTAATTACACTATCGCCAAGAATATGAATACTACTTGTGTACAAAACAAAATCATCAGCATATTGACATATTTCGACATCTGATATGTTTAGACATATTTTATATGTGACGATATTAAATATTAACGGTGAAAGAGGATCACCTTGCCCAATTCCCCTATTAGTCCAACGACAAATCGTATTATCGGGGCAATTGCCATCATTTACTTCTATTAACAATCGCCTCTCACTTAGGTACGACCACAAGTATTTTGATATTTTGGCACCTATATTTAATTCTTCTAAAATTTTTACGACTTCATCTATCAAAATATTATTATATGCATTATAAATGTCTAGAAAACATGCAAGTGTCGATAACTTGTTTGTGAAACCTATTTGTATATTACATATTAACCTCACTAAAGAATCCAATGTTGATTGTGCACGTCTAAAACCTGTTGTTTTGGGAGACAAATATTTATTTTTTTCGACAAACCATTCTATGCGTTTTGATAGTATCGTATTAAAAATTTTACAAACACACGACAATAATGCAATTGGTCTAAACTTAGAAATGGAGCCCACAGTATCATTAGCTTTAGGAATTGGGCAAATTCTCACATCACGCCATTGCGAAGGTACTATGCTACTAACGAATATTAAGTTGAATATATCCAACAAATAATATTTGGCTACAGAGGGTAAATTATATAACATTGAGTATGTAACGAAATCATTTCCTGGAGCAGTGTCTTTCTTTTTAAAACACTTGACCATCTCCTCCATGCTGAAATCAGTTTCAAGAGATTCATTTGTTGAGTGAAATGTCGGTGTTTGTGGCCTCACAAAGTCAGGTATCAAACTGTATAATAAATCCTCTTTCTGAACCTTAGACACTTGAGGTCGAGTTTTCTTATATCCTTTAATGCAGCGCATGCGACGCCACATCTCTGAGACTGAAACAGTCTCATCAATATCATCACAGAATTTGCACCAGTTCTCCGACTTAGCTTTCACTATCAAATGTTTTGTGTCACGTATTTTATGTTCTAGCCTGGAGAGGTTATCTGGACTAGGAATGTTTTGAAACACTTTCAATAATAAGCGACGCTGGGCAATAGACCTGGAGAGCTCTGGTGTCCACCAAGTTTTAGGTTGGAATTTAGATGCAGGATCTGCACATATTTTAATCATAGGGATACTTTGATCAGCTGCACAATTAATCTGTGCAATATAATAGTCATACCGATCTTGAACGTTATTTGTTACTACTGTATCCCTAAAGGCATTTTTAAGTATTTCTCTATATTTCCCCCAGTCCGCCAACTTATAATTACGCTTTTTGATTAAACGATTATAACTCTTACAATCTAATAACATTTTTATAATTAAGTGATCGCTGCCAAGTGTTTCCTTTGTCACATTCCAAACAAAGTTTACAGCAATATCAGTGGCAATGAATGTTATGTCGGGAGAAGACTTTTGACATGTACTATTGACAAATTTCAATCTAGTTATACTTCCATCATTCAATGAGACGAAACCATTATCTGTTTGAGAATCATGATCATATGATTTTTTCATGTTTTGGACTAGTAAGAATATAGTAGACTAGAAAGAATATAATTACTCAACGAAATTGTCGTCAGTCTATCGCAGACCACTGCTGGACGTAAATCTCTCCAATTGTACGTTAGATTATTTCTACTGTTCAGTAATAGCCCGTCTGAGTTTACGCATTAGACTCTGCCCGCTCAATTCATCCATATTCAGTTCCAGAGTTAAACTGTTGCTCAAGTTGGCCTTTCTTACTATTGTCGTCTCCGTTCATCTATTATCTCTTTCAATAGGCTATATTACTCTTAAATTGTTGCTTGATTTCGTTGGTGGCCATAGGTTTGTACCTTTCTATGGGACTAAAATAACAGTTGCCACAATGAGGACTAGTGATATAGGTATTACATTTGCGACTCTTAAGTTGTGAAAGTCACGATTTAGTTTTTTTACTTTAAATACGGTGACCCTGTAAGCACTTATACACTTGTGATGAGAACTGAGTCGAAAATACTTACTTGTGGTAACTAAACTGTAGAAACTGGAAATAGTCCTGTTTTTCGTAATTACTTCATTACCCAACATTTGGCCAGCATAACATACCATCACAATCGGAATTATACAGCATATCACAAACCAAGTCATGTTCATAATAAATGCATCAAGGTTAATTTGCTATAAAAAATAATTATATAATATATATTTATTTGTTAAATCTGTTTTTATACATATTTACTTCAGAATATGTAAATACAGTACCTTTTCTATATTTGCACTGACTATGTAGTATAACATGATTAAAAAACAACCGATCCTCACTGTAAATGAATAAATCATCTGAAAAGAAATCACATAACCTTAATAACAATAATAATAAATACAAATTACGTTATTAATACAACAATTGTAATAATTGTTGTAATTTACTGAAGTTATCATGACGAATAACTACCGGAAATATATCCTGAAAGATAGTACGGTTGACATTTGTCGGGCGTGCCACCGTCCTGGAGAATCTATTAGGCATATTATTTCTGGTTGTTCTCGTCTTGCTAATGGTGAGTATTTGCACAGGCACAATCAAGTAGCCAGGATTGTACACCAACAACTTGCCCTTAAATACCAACTTGTCAATTTTGAAGTGCCTTACTACAGGTATGTGCCCGACCCAGTTCTCGAGAACGGTCGTGCTACGTTATATTGGGATCGATCTATTATCACAGATAGGACTATTGTTGCCAATAAGCCTGATATTGTGGTGATAGATCGATTAGAGCGCCGCGCAATGATTGTCGATATCGCCGTTCCTCATGACGAAAATCTCGTGAAAGTTGATACGGATTGTTCACGGATTGATAGCCAAGAGCCTCGACCAACACCTTAAGAGGCTCACGTTAGAAGGTTGGATCAAGGGTCTGATACAGAAGGCAGTCCTCCTTGACACGGCCCGTATTGTGAGGAGGTTCCTGTCTCTGGAGCCCTAACCACCGGTATCTTGGTCCCTGTACCCGATGTCGGTGGTCTACTATTTTTTATATTTTTAAATATGTATTTTTTATTTTTTATATATTTAAAAATGTAATCAATATGTATATTTAAACGTAATAAAGAGAATAATAATTAATAATAATTTCTTTATTGAACCAAGGATGCATACAATTTAGGTGCAAGCCCTGATTCCCAAACTAGCGTGAACTGTATGTTGGGAATCAGTTCCTTCCCAAAAAACAATGATACAATAATCCTTTACAATTAGCAAATGTATCATTCATACATAGAAGTGTTGAAACATATTTACATAATAAATTTTGTTAATTGTGTTTATGGGTGTGTGTATATGTGAGTGTGTGAGTGTGTGTGCGTGCGTGCATCCATGCGTGTGTGTGTGCATGTGCGTGAGCGTGTGCGTGTGCGTTTGCGTGTGCGTGTGTGTGTGTGTGTGTGTGTGTGTGTGTGTGTGAGTGTGTTTGTGTGTATAATTATGAGTATTCGTGTGTCTTTTGACCTATTCGTGTATATAGTTATGAGTATTCATTCGTTTAAAACCTAAACTAAGCCGTTACCCACACCAAACCTTCAACATCATCGTAGTCGAAACTCTTAAACCATGTTTTAGTTAAATTTTTAATTTGGTAGTTTGATAAATGTCTAGTCTTGTACTTTAAGTTAAGTTTATTATACAATCTAGGCGCAATGTTGCTATATCGCTGCTGTGCAAATTTGCGTTTTGCTCTTGGGATTGGACATTTAACTTTTCTATTACCCGACGGTTCGAGAAAGGGTACAGTAAGCCTGTGATATTTACGAATACATTGATAGACGAACATCTTTCGCACGCTTAAAACTTCCGCTTTTTCGTACACTAGATGAGTCGGGTGGTGGAATGGTAAGTAAAGGAGTACTTTAAGTACTGCCCGTTGAGCTCTTTCTACCTCAATCAAGTGTGTTTTTGCTGCTGAGCCCCATGAACAAATGCAGTAGGTGACTAAACATTCAGCTAAGGCTTTGTAGGTTTGTATTAAAAGTGTTGTGTCAGGTATTATTCGTAAATCCTTGAAAACATAAATAAGCTTCCTAAGTCGACCACTGATTGTATTTATGTGTTTTTTCCAATTTAATTTGTCATCAATAATTACTCCTAAATGTTTTATTGTGGTTGTTCTCAATAGCTCTGGACAATTAATATATTATATATTACATAATTCTTTGATAGTGTTCCAAGTCTCCTTTATATTGTGTTTGTTTTTGTTTAGTTTCTCTGTGTAGTAATTTATTTTTAGCGTTTTAATTATCTTTTTCAATGTATTTCTATAACTTAAATATTCACCTTTTTTTCCTAAGTTATTTAAATCCGATTTTACTCTCTTGTGCATTCTATCTCGTTTACGTATACATTTTATTACACCTATAGTTATCCAAGGTTTCAAAGGATTGTTACGATTTGAAATCTTCTTAATAGAGGTGTTGCTGCTAACAAAGCCTTCTAATTTCTGTGCTAATATTATAGCAGCTTGATTAACGTTTGATACCGAGTATAAATCATTCCATGATTCATTCTCCATGCATTTTTTTATACCGTCGAAGTCAATTTTAGTTTTACTAACATGTGTATTTTTTTTGGAAGCGGGTATATAATCAATATGTAATAGGATGGTTGAATGATCCGTTAATTCGTCAAAAACATATGTTCGAACTTTTGCAGTAGCTTTTACCATGAAATGGTCTAGGCACGTATTTTGTCTAGTAGGACAATTAATTCCCTGCTTTAGACCATGGCTGACGGTCAGATTTAGATATGTTGCCGAAATAGAATTAAGATTATCTGACAAATGTCCAAATTTAAATCACCAGTTAAAATAACTACTTTTTTCATGCTATATGTTTTTATAATCTTATCTAATGAATTTATGTAACTAAGGGGATTTTTAAAGCAGGGTGGGCGGTAGGTGCAAATAATACATATGTCATCTGCAACATTAATCACAATACAATTTCCTTCAGAACACTGGGGTTCAAATGAACGTACCTCAAACACTTCCCAAACATAAACTACAACGCCATCGTTTTTATTTAACGATACATTGGATCTAAACATTCTGTAGTTATTTATATTTGGCGGTAAGAAATGTTCATTCGTCCAACATTCTGTTAAAATAATTACATCTACAGGTTTAGTAAATTTTAAGAGAAACATTAGAAAAATATCAAAATTAGCTTTAATACTTCGAATATTAACCGTTAAAACTAAAAGGGAGTCATTCTTGGAACACATTATTAGTTGTGAACAGTCAGAAGGATCACTCAATTTTCTGCACTCAATACCTTCTACATTGATGTCATCCGTTATTGTAGTATTTATCGAATTGAATTTTGTTTATTATAGAATAATGAGACACTATTGAAAATAATGTCGGGTAGTTTGCAACTCGTGTTTGCACTGTCGATATTGAAGCGATTTATAAAAGTAGGTAGTAGGGTACACCTTACGAGTAAACTGTTATCTATTGTTATCACAGGTCTTACATTTACTATGTTCAAGTTATTAATTGATTTGTTTAAGGAATACTTATTACTATAAAAGTATTTTGGCTCATATAGTTTTAGGGGGGTTGAATACGTTCTATAATTCGATGGTGTAACGGTAGAGGTAATAATGTCGAAAAATAAAAAAAAAAATTATAAATCTAATAAAAAACTGAAATAAGTACGACCCTCAACATGATTGTTAAAATTATTACAGCAATACATACCTACTAATCTGTTTGAAGTCGCTACTAACCCCAAGAAATACTTGGTAGGTTAGGTACAAGTGCCGTGGGGACTGCGAGGGTCTTCATTACGTGTAAAGTTGAATGAATTGAAATTAATGAAATCTGCGGTATTTCACTGTAATTAAATTGCATTCTTAATTATTTATTGAATGGCTATAAAACTGACATAGACTCCCAGTATTACCCAGTATTAAAGCTTATTGGTATTAAAGGAGAGCCTTAGAATGGAGATTTTGGCCTACTATGCTGGCCAGATGGGATAATATAGAGTTTGTTTCAAGTTTCCATTCTCTTTGCAGTGATGTTGTCTTGCATATTTTGTTCCCTTAATCATCTCTTACAACACTTATCGGATGAATAGGGGTGATGATATTCTATATTCTTAAATCATCACGACATGGAAACTTATTATACTGTGTTAATAGTTTGCCATTAGATTTATAATATTTTTAAAAAATTTTTTGTTAGTTTGATTGAAGTCGTTTTTTACCCTTTTTACAGTCAGATACGTTTATTATAAGTGGAGACAATATTTGAAACACTATGCATAGTACATAATGCTTATCACCAGACTGTAAATATAACATGGTAAATTAGATTAAATTTAAGTACTTCGATAAATCCGTCATTTCATTCAGAAAAGCTAGTAAAACATTAAATTTGATTTCACTAGTGTGATCCCTTAGTTGCCTCTTACGATACCTATAGAAATACTAGAGGTGTTGATACTCTATATTCTTAATCCAACATTACACAAAGTTTATTACGATACAGTTGAACTTCAACAAGTACTTGACATCGAAGTTCTGTTCAAAATTTTTTATGGTTCATTTTTATAATGAGTACGCAAGTCGCCATATGCCCTCTGTGTAAACTTAGCTCACAAGCTGTACGTGCAAAACCACTGGCAGAAATCTTTAAACAGCACAACTTTCACAGTGTCAGTACAGCAAACACACCTGCGAGCCAGCATACTGCAGTGGACAGCCAATGACCTACGTTCCCTATTTAGATCCACATTGGCTTTTAAGCCCTGGGTGACCTAGTGATCCAGGTACTTAAACCTTTGAACCCGATCTAGAGGGATCCCACAAGTAAGAGTTCCGGCAGTTTTTTGTAAGTGTAAGGATGTATGTATGTATGTACCTAATTTAAAGGCAAGCCAACTATTAGTGTTGTATCTGACCCCCTTTGCCACTGCCTAACCTTCGTAAATTATTAGAAGTCTCCTTATCATTTCAATAAAAACACTAGCAGCAATATTGTATCAGCGTAGCTAATGTTGTTTACACAGACAGGAATCATATAACATCCTGTTAACTGCCTCAATCAATTTATTTACATAGAGGTTGAACAAACGTGGGGAACTCAACTCTTCCTGCCTTACCCCACATTCCAAATTATAAATATTCGAATACACTCTGTTTTTCTATCACTATTTTTATATAAGTTTAGAAAATAACCTATTATTGGAGTCTTTCTGTCAGTGTAATACCGGACAGTCTGCTTAAGACTTAGGATAACACTTTCAATAGATAAATTCGCCTTAAAACCAAATTTACTACCCTTTAGAGCTATATGATCTGCTGTATCTGATATATTGACCTTAGGCAGTGATCATTTGTGCAGCACGGTAATATCACACGTTGACGGTTGTCACTCTTATCTTATCTTAGACTTCGATCGAAAGAAATTAGTTATTATTGTATCACCAAGATGAAAGATGCACGTTTTTAAATGGTTCATCTAATCAGCGCGTGGTCTTTGGCAACGGTGTTCCTTATTTATACATTTATAAAATTTATGCACTACATTTGAACTTAAAGTCGTTCGTCGAGGTCGTGACGTCGTCGCTTTGACGACTATTGATTTCGTCGACATTAGGATGTCGTCCACAGTTGAATTACTCATATGAAGAGTGGTGTTTTGATTTGTAATTATGTATTTAATTCGGTTGAGTAATTTTTAACCTGATTCTTTTGTATTTGTACTTTTAAAATATAATATAACACATTTTTTTTGTATATTTATACGTGACATACAAAAATAAATATTATATTTATTATGATGAGCTTTTAATTTTATTTAACATTATTTAACTGTCTGTATGTATATGTAAATAAATGTGTAAAAGTACACTGGATCTCTGTGTGTAACAGTAATTTTAAGTAAGTATGTCTGAGAAAGTTACGATTTCAGTTTCGGCTGAAAACCAGTTTCGGTCAGAAACTAGCTATTAATCCAGAGGTAAGCTTACTTAAAAGTAATCTATGAAAGCATTCGCAATACCATTGAATTCAGTCACACCTATGATGCCCTACAGTACTTCAGACCTTTGTTTTAATTTGTTAATTAAATCCCAAACTTAAGAAAATTGTTTTCCTTTGTGACATGTTGGTTATTTTGATAATTTTAAATTTAGATATAAAACAATTTTATGTTCTACATGTTCATAAATGCAACTATGAGTAGTTTATGATAAATATGTTTACAACATATTACAAACAAGATAACATTTGATGAGACAGTCGGGCGTCACGAAGGCATGTTTCACAGAGCCAGAATGGGCATATTCGTCACCTTCTTTTAAAATAGAAATAAAGTTCTATTTTAAAAGTTAATAAAGTTTTAAAATAGAAATCAGTAAAAAGTAGCAACATTCTGTGTTGAGACACATTATCAACATACTTATGAAACTCTGATGAAAAATCTACTTGCTTCAACTTATCATAACAAAATTCAAAATAGTTTTTTATTCAATCTAGATCTCTTTCCTCCCACTCAATTTTACTAAAAAATACTTGAATTTACAATTATATGTTAATACTAGCTTCTACCTGCGACTCCTTCCGCGCGGATGTCGGTCTTCGTGTGGATGGTTTATTTCTCCATTTTAAGTAACTCTGACAATGACATCTTATAAACATCTATTGGACCCAAATACGGCTAGGCCTATAATAATTAAGGAGATCCCTCTATTGAGCTACTGCTGTTGAGCTCGCGTTCTGTAGTAAGTATTTTTTTCATAGTAATTCCGACCTTGATAAGTATGCAAGCATGTAGCAGTAAATCACTGACAGTGACGAAAAGTTTGCAAAAATAAAAAAGTGATCGTGACAATGCGACAGAAAGTTAATTGAGAGCTTCAGCATACACAACATTGTTAGTGAGCTCGTCCGGAGTATGAACATGTAGATTTCTTGGACTGCTCACACGGGAAAGAGCTACGTAAAGTTGCCCGTATGAAAAACAACTCGCGGTAAGATCTACGCCAGCAACTCCTAGGGTCTTAAATCGTAGTTTTCGCGAGCTGCCTCTAAACGACGCAAACGGTTTTCGTCACTTTCAAGAGATCGACTCAAAGCATGATGAGCTCTATCAGCCGTCAAACGATCTTGGTACTGGGTGTAGGTCTCAGACTTCCATGACAGCGCGTGACGTTCACGGTCAGCTGTCAAACGATCTTGATACTGGGTGTAAGTCTAAGACTCCCGTGACAGCGCGTGACGTTCACGGTCAGCCGTTACACGATCTTGATATTGCGGGTACGTCTCAGACTCCCGAGACAATACGTGACGTTCACGGTCGGCAGTGAGGCGTATATACCTTTCAGTAAATGTTTCAGAGGAGCGAGATAGTGAGTGACGTTGACGATCAGCACTTAACCTCAATTCGCTTTCACGTGCTCTTGCTTCAGCCACTCCGTCTCGCATGCGGTTTAACCGGGACTCTCGCTCTTTAGTTGATTCTTGTGATCTAGCTAGTCTCATTCGCTTAGCATGTTTCGATCTTTTAGTAAGAGAAGATCGCTTTCTGGCAGGCATCGTGTTACAATAAAACTGTATTAAAAATATACAGAAATACAATGAAATGAGATGAGAGAGAGAAATATGAGTTTAATAACTAACCTACTTTACCTTATAACCTAATTACTATACCTATGTTTACAAAGATAAACAAAAAGAAAATAAAATATCAACCTAAATAAACCAATTTACGATGAAAAATTAAACTACGTACGTACTATAATATTTACAAAAGTATTTACAAATAACTGATCGGAACAGTCTTAGAAATGACATCAAATCCAGTAATCAAAAAGTTCGCGCTGAAAAGCACGGTTTAAAATTACACACATATAATATTAATTCCAATAAGAACGACCGCTCGCCACACTGGACACGTCCGCTCGTACCAAAATTCAGAAATTATATGCATCGCGCGGCGCGGAACGCCGTCCTAGGAGTCGGGGAGGCGTGGTGTCGTGCGACCCGCGTGTGCCGCAAACAGTTCAAGCCAAATCCGACTTTCAGTGCTACAGGTTACGGCGCTGAATCCACTGCGGGAAACGCAACGTGTGTTCGCGGTTCTACAGAACAACGTCTATGGATAAAACTGAAAAATTAAGATTTATTTTTTTTCTACGTATTTTTCCAGGATAAAAAGTATCCCATTTTATGCCCAGGATAATAAAGTATAATTATACCAAATTTCATCAAAATCGAACCGTTAGTTTTCACGTGATGCCTGAACATACAGACAGACAGACAGACAGAAAGACAAAAATTTTTTTAATCACATATTTGGGTTTGGTATCGATCCAGTAACACCCCCAGCTATTTGTTTTTTCAATATTTTCAATGTACAGAATTGATCCTTCTACAAATTTATATATAATAAATCTGTATAGACAAATAAAATGGTCAGACGTACAGACATCGCATAAAGTGGACGCATTACTCACTATAAGTGCGGAATAGTTAGTACAAATACAGTGGTCTAGCCATCAGATACGTTGCGGATACGTTGACCGAACTAATAAAGTATGAGAGTTTGGGAGCAGAAACTCTGTTTCAAAGCAAGAAAACGATTCATCGTTACAGATATTAAATAACTCACTTAAACTTGTTCTGGGGTGTGCATTAGTCTCACAATATAAACACCTGTTCTACTCCATCGTTTTCGGTAACTGAAATAATTTTACCAAGACCAAGTGTGAACTCGGCAAGATTACCATTTTTTTGTACTGTGCAGAATCCCCAACGGATACTACCGAAAGGCGATTATGTCGGACTCGAACCGACTAAAAACCACCCTGCGTCTCAGGTACCAGTATTCGGGGAACCAGATGTACCCTAGTAAGAAAATACCTGGAATATCGACGTACCTCGGGCCACCTACGACTTGTAGATGTCCCACCGTGTGGGAACTCCGATGGTCCTTTTTGTTCCAGCCCCTAAAAGAGTGAGCGTAGTCCGTAGCACCCGCATCGCCGCCCCGGTCTACTTCTGCTAGGGTGACAGACTCAGGTCTGCGCTTATGTAGGACCGAGATCGTTTAACGATCTCTGGCGCCTGAGCCTTCTGCGGTACATGGTCCGTTCCTGGACCTGCTTTTAAGGCTCACCTAGTCCCGCTCCACCATCTTATACAAAAAAAACTCGCTCGCAAAAAGAAACGGCGGAGTTTTACGCGCTCTTGCTTCGTATTATGGCTGTAATCATGTTACCGAGTAAGAGAATCGGGAAGATTACCCCGTTTTACTTTAACACACACATTATACGATCACTGATACACTATACAACCAATACCGACACAAACAAGGATTATTTCAACAAGAGGCCTACGTTCATATACGATCTTCCAAAAAGCACTCCAGCAGAAGTTTCTACAGTTGCCTTTCTAAAATATGAAGTCTTAATAAATGGTCGCTACATATGGAATATGAATATCAAGCGACATGAGCCATGTGTTTTGCACGGCTAACACGTTGACCTGGTCACATAATCTTCGAGCGCAATTGGATGGTCGAATAACATTTTATAGTGAAATGTATAAAATTTTACATTCAACTTAAATTTATCATGTCTTCGGTATGTTTTCATTGCTTTGTTATTCAATTACAATCGGCGTATTTTTTTAAAGGAAATACTTGTGAATCATCTGAACTGAATATTTACAGGTCATATTTTATCATATAAATTATTTTTAGTTTATATTTTGAAACAAGTAGCTTAAATGAATTACAGGTCTCTTGGCCTGGGTCTTATTATGTACATATGTATTCACAAATATCCACATTTGTGTTGAAAAGTAGAATTTTCAACACTGCCGCCTTAAATTTAAATTATTGTTAGATTTGCGGTTCCTATTTTTCCTTCGAAACGATTCTTTGACTTTTTCTTTAGAACAAATGTCCAATTACTCTCAGTCTCGTTTTTTACCATTTGCTTTCCTTCAAAACTGCACAGCACAAAATCGCACATGTGTATCCATAATAATACTAACACGTCACGTAATAAAAGAACATCGCGCTAGACAGCGCGACAACGACGAGCAAATCATCACACACGACGGCTCTCGTACCTCAGAGTGAATAAGCAAACGATACTTTAGACCGCAATATATTTGTTGTCGTTGCGTGTGCGTTTCTTGGTAATTCATAGAAACAGTACTTCTGTGGGAAGGTTCAGTGCTGGTTTTATAACATTATTTATTATGGTTTATTAACATTAGAATCAAGTATCAGATTTGGTAACCGATTTACCGATGACTTGTTATTTTTTTAAGAGCAAATTTTAACTCGTCTTTAGTAACATAATTACTTTTAACATCTTCTAACTCTGCTTGTATCATCAACAAATTGTTCAATAATTTCGTCACATCTACGTGATCAAACGACATCGGAGGTAGTTTTTATAAATCTCTCGCAACGAAGGCGGGGATTGTTTTAATTGTAATTTCCTTAATTAGACAGATCATATAATCGAGGTCTTCTTACTTTTTTCCATCTTTACGCCTGGAAATATTGCGCCTGCTAGAAGTTACAGACTCAAACAACAGTTTCTTTTGATTTTCGACATACTAGGCTGAGAATACCGACTCACATATCCTAATTAGGTTTGCAGTGTCTATAATATCATGCTTATTTCGAATGAATATTTACTCATTATTATTTTGTTATTTACACATTTTAATCGCTTTTTTTATTGCTGTAATAGCGGTTAATACACGGAAAAACGATATTACCTCTTTCTATCCTTTCCAAATTGCCAACATACAGACTTAGACTTTGGCCTAGTTTAAGAATCGGTATTAGTACCTGTACTAATATAAATTGAGTAAATAATATCAATCAATCAATCAACCTATCGCCGTCCACTGCTGAACGAAGGTCAGACCTTCATTCAAATAATATACCTATTTTTAAATAATAACCTTTGTATGAGTAATTATAATCTTTATTTGAAACAAGCAACTAGTGTACAAATTCACTTGTGTACGAAAATAACCAGTATCCAAAACGATTTAATGAAACTACATGTGAATCTTTAAATGGGTATCCATTATACAGAAGACGTGATAATGGTATTCATGCAGAAGTTCGTGGTAGTTGTCTTGACAATCGGTTTGTTGTACCATACAATCCATATTTACTTGCCATATAAATGTTGAAGTATGTACTACAGTCAAAAGTGTCAAATATATTTATAAATATGTGTATAAAGGCCTATAGTGTGATAGTATATAAGAATAAATAATATATTATAGTCCATAGGTGATAGTGCATCTGTTTAATTACAGTCTAGGAGAAATGAACAAGATCAAAATATACAAATTAATGAAGTTACTAATTTTTTAATTGGTCGTTATATCGGATCAACAGGAGCCATACATGGCGCATCTATGAATTATCTATGCATTTTCAGTCACATGTTATAATCAGGCTTGATATTCATTTACCGCGTCGACAGAATGTTTACTTCCGAGAAGGGCAGCAACGTCAAGTAATTGATAATGTAAGACAAACAAAATTATTAGCATTTTTGAGTTGAATCGATCAGATCCATCAGCACGGGAGTTTAAATATATTGAAATTCCTGTGCATTATGTGTGGGAAGATTCCCGAAAAAAATGGAAAAAGAGAAAACGTGGGGGTGATAAAATCATTACAAGGATGTATTTAGTATCACCAAAAGATATCGAACTTTTTCACTTAAGATTGCTTTTATTACATGTCTATGGGCCAAAATCATTTGAGGATGTTAGAACATACAATGGATTTTTATATCCTTCTTTTGTTGAAGCGTGCCATGCTCGCATAATAGCTTCAAATGATAACGAATGGTGGGAATGTTTAAATGAAACAAAATAATTACATTCACCAAAACAAATGCGGCATTTATTTGGTTTCATTTGTGCAATAAATGTGCCAGCTAATGCATTAGCGTTATGGAATGAGTTTAAAGTATATTTTAGTGAAGATTTTCTAAGACTTTACAACGAAGAAATATCCTTTAATAGATATTAAAGGATATTTCTTCTTAGATATTCATAATTTGTCATGTCACATTCTTGGTTTACCAGTTCCCATATACTCGCAGAGAATAGAAGAAGAAAATATTACTGATACAATAGAACAAGAGATGCTGTTTTGTGAGTATTATGAAATTGCAAATAGTGAACAGCGTAATCTCATTGATCAAGTAATTCGTGAAATTTTGTATCATGATACTGGATCCAATGTGTTTTGTTTAACCGCTCATGCAGGTTGTGGCAAAACATTCACTCAAACAGCAATAATTCACAAATTAAATTCGCTTAATCTTCGTTGTATTCCAACTGCGTTCAGTAACAGGTAAACAAAACACATTGGATCCAGTATCATGATACAAAATTTCACGAATTACTTGATCAATGAGATTACGCTGTTCACTATTTGCAATTTCATAATACTCACAAAACAGCATCTCTTGTTCTATTGTATCAGTAATATTTTCTTCTTCTATTCTCTGCGAGTATATGGGAACTGGTAAACCAAGAATGTGACATGACAAATTATGAATATCTAAGAAGAAATATCCTTTAATATCTATTAAAGGATATTTCTTCGTTGTAAAGTCTTAGAAAATCTTCACTAAAATATACTTTAAACTCATTCCATAACGCTAATGCATTAGCTGGCACATTTATTGCACAAATGAAACCAAATAAATGCCGCATTTGTTTTGGTGAATGTAATTATTTTGTTTCATTTAAACATTCCCACCATTCGTTATCATTTGAAGCTATTATGCGAGCATGGCACGCTTCAACAAAAGAAGGATATAAAAATCCATTGTATGTTCTAACATCCTCAAATGATTTTGGCCCATAGACATGTAATAAAAGCAATCTTAAGTGAAAAAGTTCGATATCTTTTGGTGATACTAAATACATCCTTGTAATGATTTTATCACCCCCACGTTTTCTCTTTTTCCATTTTTTTCGGGAATCTTCCCACACATAATGCACAGGAATTTCAATATATTTAAACTCCCGTGCTGATGGATCTGATCGATTCAACTCAAAAATGCTAATAATTTTGTTTGTCTTACATTATCAATTACTTGACGTTGCTGCCCTTCTCGGAAGTAAACATTCTGTCGACGCGGTAAATGAATATCAAGCCTGATTATAACATGTGACTGAAAATGCATAGATAATTCATAGATGCGCCATGTATGGCTCCTGTTGATCCGATATAACGACCAATTAAAAAATTAGTAACTTCATTAATTTGTATATTTTGATCTTGTTCATTTCTCCTAGACTGTAATTAAACAGATGCACTATCACCTATGGACTATAATATATTATTTATTCTTATATACTATCACACTATAGGCCTTTATACACATATTTATAAATATATTTGACACTTTTGACTGTAGTACATACTTCAACATTTATATGGCAAGTAAATATGGATTGTATGGTACAACAAACCGATTGTCAAGACAACTACCACGAACTTCTGCATGAATACCATTATCACGTCTTCTGTATAATGGATACCCATTTAAAGATTCACATGTAGTTTCATTAAATCGTTTTGGATACTGGTTATTTTCGTACACAAGTGAATTTGTACACTAGTTGCTTGTTTCAAATAAAGATTATAATTACTCATACAAAGGTTATTATTTAAAAATAGGTATATTATTTGAATGAAGGTCTGACCTTCGTTCAGCAGTGGACGGCGATAGGTTGATTGATTGATTGATATTATTTACTCAATTTATATTAGTACAGGTACTAATACCGATTCTTAAACTAGGCCAAAGTCTAAGTCTGTATGTTGGCAATTTGGAAAGGATAGAAAGAGGTAATATCGTTTTTCCGTGTATTAACCGCTATTACAGCAATAAAAAAAGCGATTAAAATGTGTAAATAACAAAATAATAATGAGTAAATATTCATTCGAAATAAGCATGATATTATAGACACTGCAAACCTAATTAGGATATGTGAGTCGGTATTCTCAGCCTAGTATGTCGAAAATCAAAAGAAACTGTTGTTTGAGTCTGTAACTTCTAGCAGGCGCAATATTTCCAGGCGTAAAGATGGAAAAAAGTAAGAAGACCTCGATTATATGATCTGTCTAATTAAGGAAATTACAATTAAAACAATCCCCGCCTTCGTTGCGAGAGATTTATAAAAACTACCTCCGATGTCGTTTGATCACGTAGATGTGACGAAATTATTGAACAATTTGTTGATGATACAAGCAGAGTTAGAAGATGTTAAAAGTAATTATGTTACTAAAGACGAGTTAAAATTTGCTCTTAAAAAAATAACAAGTCATCGGTAAATCGGTTACCAAATCTGATACTTGATTCTAATGTTAATAAACCATAATAAATAATGTTATAAAACCAGCACTGAACCTTCCCACAGAAGTACTGTTTCTATGAATTACCAAGAAACGCACACGCAACGACAACAAATATATTGCGGTCTAAAGTATCGTTTGCTTATTCACTCTGAGGTACGAGAGCCGTCGTGTGTGATGATTTGCTCGTCGTTGTCGCGCTGTCTAGCGCGATGTTCTTTTATTACGTGACGTGTTAGTATTATTATGGATACACATGTGCGATTTTGTGCTGTGCAGTTTTGAAGGAAAGCAAATGGTAAAAAACGAGACTGAGAGTAATTGGACATTTGTTCTAAAGAAAAAGTCAAAGAATCGTTTCGAAGGAAAAATAGGAACCGCAAATCTAACAATAATTTAAATTTAAGGCGGCAGTGTTGAAAATTCTACTTTTCAACACAAATGTGGATATTTGTGAATACATATGTACATAATAAGACCCAGGCCAAGAGACCTGTAATTCATTTAAGCTACTTGTTTCAAAATATAAACTAAAAATAATTTATATGATAAAATATGACCTGTAAATATTCAGTTCAGATGATTCACAAGTATTTCCTTTAAAAAAATACGCCGATTGTAATTGAATAACAAAGCAATGAAAACATACCGAAGACATGATAAATTTAAGTTGAATGTAAAATTTTATACATTTCACTGTAAAATGTTATTCGACCATCCAATTGCGCTCGAAGATTATGTGACCAGGTCAACGTGTTAGCCGTGCAAAACACATGGCTCATGTCGCTTGATATTCATATTCCATATGTAGCGACCATTTATTAAGACTTCATATTTTAGAAAGGCAACTGTAGAAACTTCTGCTGGAGTGCTTTTTGGAAGATCGTATATGAACGTAGGCCTCTTGTTGAAATAATCCTTGTTTGTGTCGGTATTGGTTGTATAGTGTATCAGTGATCGTATAATGTGTGTGTTAAAGTAAAACGGGGTAATCTTCCCGATTCTCTTACTCGGTAACATGATTACAGCCATAATACGAAGCAAGAGCGCGTAAAACTCCGCCGTTTCTTTTTGCGAGCGAGTTTTTTTTGTATAAGATGGTGGAGCGGGACTAGGTGAGCCTTAAAAGCAGGTCCAGGAACGGACCATGTACCGCAGAAGGCTCAGGCGCCAGAGATCGTTAAACGATCTCGGTCCTACATAAGCGCAGACCTGAGTCTGTCACCCTAGCAGAAGTAGACCGGGGCGGCGATGCGGGTGCTACGGACTACGCTCACTCTTTTAGGGTCGGAATTACTATGAAAAAAATACTTACTACAGAACGCAAGCTCAACAGCAGTAGCTCAATAGAGGGATCTCCTTAATTATTATAGGCCTAGCCGTATTTGGGTCCAATAGATGTTTATAAGATGTCATTGTCAGAGTTACTTAAAATGGAGAAATAAACCATCCACGCGAAGACCGACATCCGCGCGGAAGGAGTCGCAGGTGGAAGCTAGTATTAACATATAATTGTAAATTCAAGTGTTTTTATTTGTATAAGTGGCGAATTTATCTATTGAAAGTGCTGTCCTAAGTCTTAAGCAGACTGTCCGGTATTACACTGACAGAAAGACTCCAATAATAGGTTATTTTCTAAACTTATATAAAAATAGTGATAGAAAAACAGAGTGTATTCGAATATTTATAATTTGGAATGTGGGTTAAGGCAGGAAGAGTTGAGTTCCCCACGTTT
This sequence comes from Hypercompe scribonia, assembly GCA_949316085.1. Taxonomy (NCBI): domain Eukaryota; kingdom Metazoa; phylum Arthropoda; class Insecta; order Lepidoptera; family Erebidae; genus Hypercompe; species Hypercompe scribonia. Next base: position 20,050,283 of record OX438972.1, read on the forward strand.
GTTCAACCTCTATGTAAATAAATTGATTGAGGCAGTTAACAGGATGTTATATGATTCCTGTCTGTGTAAACAACATTAGCTACGCTGATACAATATTGCTGCTAGTGTTTTTATTGAAATGATAAGGAGACTTCTAACAATTTACGAAGGTTAGGCAGTGGCAAAGGGGGTCAGATACAACACTAATAGTTGGCTTGCCTTTAAATTAGGTACATACATACATACATCCTTACACTTACAAAAAACTGCCGGAACTCTTACTTGTGGGATCCCTCTAGATCGGGTTCAAAGGTTTAAGTACCTGGATCACTAGGTCACCCAGGGCTTAAAAGCCAATGTGGATCTAAATAGGGAACGTAGGTCATTGGCTGTCCACTGCAATATGCTGGCTCGCAGGTGTGTTTGCTGTACTGACACTGTGAAAGTTGTGCTGTTTAAAGATTTCTGCCAGTGGTTTTGCACGTACAGCTTGTGAGCTAAGTTTACACAGAGGGCATATGGCGACTTGCGTACTCATTATAAAAATGAACCCTAAAAAATTTTGAACAGAACTTCGATGTCAAGTACTTGTTGAAGTTCAACTGTATCGTAATAAACTTTGTGTAATGTTGGATTAAGAATATAGAGTATCAACACCTCTAGTATTTCTATAGGTATCGTAAGAGGCAACTAAGGGATCACACTAGTGAAATCAAATTTAATGTTTTACTAGCTTTTCTGAATGAAATGACGGATTTATCGAAGTACTTAAATTTAATCTAATTTAACATGTTATATTTACAGTCTGGTGATAAGCATTATGTACAGTGCATAGTGTTTCAAATATTGTCTCCACTTATAACAAACGTATCTGACTCTAAAAAGGGTAAAAAACGACTTCAATCAAACTAACAAAAATTTTTTTAAAAATATTATAAATCTAATGGCAAACTATTAACACAGTATAATAAGTTTCCATGTCGTGATGATTTAAGAATATAGAATATCATCACCCCTATTCATCCGATAAGTGTTGTAAGAGATGATTAAGGGAACAAAATATGCAAGACAACATCACTGCAAAGAGAATGGAAACTTGAAACAAACTCTATATTATCCCATCTGGCCAGCATAGTAGGCCAAAATCTCCATTCTAAGGCTCTCCTTTAATACCAATAAGCTTTAATACTGGGTAATACTGGGAGTCTATGTCAGTTTTATAGCCATTCAATAAATAATTAAGAATGCAATTTAATTACAGTGAAATACTGCAGATTTCATTAATTTCAATTCATTCAACTTTACACGTAATGAAGACCCTCGCAGTCCCCACGGCACTTGTACCTAACCTACCAAGTATTTCTTGGGGTTAGTAGCGACTTCAAACAGATTAGTAGGTATGTATTGCTGTAATAATTTTAACAATCATGTTGAGGGTCGTACTTATTTCAGTTTTTTATTAGATTTATAATTTTTTTTTTTATTTTTCGACATTATTACCTCTACCGTTACTCCATCGAATTATAGAACGTATTCAACCCCCCTAAAACTATATGAGCCAAAATACTTTTATAGTAATAAGTATTCCTTAAACAAATCAATTAATAACTTGAACATAGTAAATGTAAGACCTGTGATAACAATAGATAACAGTTTACTCGTAAGGTGTACCCTACTACCTACTTTTATAAATCGCTTCAATATCGACAGTGCAAACACGAGTTGCAAACTACCCGAAATTATTTTCAATAGTGTCTCATTATTCTATAATAAACAAAATTCAATTCGATAAATACTACAATAACGGATGACATCGATGTAGAAGGTATTGAGTGCAGAAAATTGAGTGATCCTTCTGACTGTTTACAACTAATAATGTGTTCCAAGAATGACTCCCTTTTAGTTTTAACGGTTAATATTCGAAGTATTAAAGCTAATTTTGATATTTTTCTAATGTTTCTCTTAAAATTTACTAAACCTGTAGATGTAATTGTTTTAACAGAATGTTGGACGAATGAACATTTCTTACCGCCAAATATAAATAACTACAGAATGTTTAGATCCAATGTATCGTTAAATAAAAACGATGGCGTTGTAGTTTATGTTTGGGAAGTGTTTGAGGTACGTTCATTTGAACCCCAGTGTTCTGAAGGAAATTGTATTGTGATTAATATTGCAGATGACATATGTATTATTTGTACCTACCGCCCACCCTGCTTTAAAAATCCCCTTAGTTACATAAATTCATTAGATAAGATTATAAAAACATATAGCATGAAAAAAGTAGTTATTTTAACTGGTGATTATGTCAGATAACCTTAATTCTAACTCGGCAACATATCTAAATCTGACCGCCAGCCATGGTCTAAAGCAGGGAATTAATTGTCCTACTAGACAAAATACGTGCCTAGACCATTTCATGGTAAAAGCTACTGCAAAAGTTTGAACATACGTTTTTGACGAATTAACGGATCATTCACCTATCCTATTACATGTTGATTATATACCCGCTTCCAAAAAAATACACATGTCAGTAAAACTAAAATTGACTTCGACGGTAAAAAAAAATTCATGGAGAATGAATCATGGAATGATTTATACTCGGTATCAAACGTTAATCAAGCTGCTATAATATTAGCACAGAAATTAGAAGGCTTTGTTAGCAGCAACACCTCTATTAAGAAGATTTCAAATCGTAACAATCCTTTGAAACCTTGGATAACTATAGGTGTAATAAAATGTATACGTAAACGAGATAGAATGCACAAGAGAGTAAAATCGGATTGAAATAACTTAGGAAAAAAAGGTGAATATTTAAGTTATAGAAATACATTGAAAAAGATAATTAAAACGCTAAAAATAAATTACTACACAGATAAACTAAACAAAAACAAACACAATATAAAGGAGACTTGGAACACTATCAAAGAATTATGTAATATGTAATATATTAATTGTCCAGAGCTATTGAGAACAACCGCAATAAAATATTTAGGAGTAATTATTGATGACAAATTAAATTGGAAAAAACACATAAATACAATCAGTGGTCGACTTAGGAAGCTTATTTATGTTTTGAAGGATTTACGAATAATACCTGACACAACACTTTTAATACAAACCTACAAAGCCTTAGCTGAATGTTTAGTCACCTACTGCATTTGTTCATGGGGCTCAGCAGCAAAAACACACTTGATTGAGGTAGAAAGAGCTCAACGGGCAGTACTTAAAGTACTCCTTTATTTACCATTCCACCACCCGACTCATCTAGTGTACGAAAAAGCGGAAGTTTTAAGCGTGCGAAAGATGTTCGTCTATCAATGTATTCGTAAATATCACAGGCTTACTGTACCCTTTCTCAAACCGTCGGGTAATAGAAAAGTTAAATGTCCAATCCCAAGAGCAAAACGCAAATTTGCACAGCAGCGATATAGCAACATTGTGCCTAGATTGTATAATAAACTTAACTTAAAGTACAAGACTAGACATTTATCAAACTACCAAATTAAAAATTTAACTAAAACATGGTTTAAGAGTTTCGACTACGATGATGTTGAAGGTTTAGTGTGGGTAACGGCTTAGTTTAGGTTTTAAACGAATGAATACTCATAACTATATACACGAATAGGTCAAAAGACACACGAATACTCATAATTATACACACAAACACACTCACACACACACACACACACACACACACACACACACACACACGCACACGCACACACAAACGCACACGCGCACGCTCACGCACACACACACACGCACACACACGCATGGATGCACGCACGCACACACACTCACACACTCACATATACACACACCCAAAAACACAATTAACAAAATTTATTATGTAAATATCTTTCAACACTTCTATGTATGAATGATACATTTGCTAATTGTAAAGGATTATTGTATCATTGTTTTTTGGGAAGGAACTGATTCCCAACATACAGTTCACGCTAGTTTGGGAATCAGGGCTTGCACCTAAATTGTATGCATCCTTGGTTCAATAAAGAAATTATTATTAATTATTATTATTATTTTCTTTATTTCATTATATACACTTATTTATTACATTTTTAAATATATAAAAAGTAGAAAATACACATTTAAAAATATAAAAAATAGTAGTAGACCACCGACATCGGGTACAGGGACCAAGACACCGGTGGTTAGGGCTCCAAAGACAGGAACCTCCTCACAATACGGGCCGTGTCAAGGAGGACTGCCTTCTGCATCAGACCCTTGATCCAACCTTCTAACGCGAGCCTCTTAAGGTGTTGGTCGAGGCTCTTCGCTATCAATCCATGAACAGATATGATTATCGGAACAATAATCACCGAATCCACATTCCACATGTCGGCAATCTCGTGAGACAGATCCAAATACTTCAATTATTTTTCTTTTTCAACTTTCACGAGATTCTCGTCATGAGGAACGGCGATATCGACAATCATTGCGCGGCGCTCTAATCGATCTATCACCACAATATCAGGCTTATTGGCAACAATAGTCCTATCTGTGATAATAGATCAATCCCAATATAACGTAGCACGACCGTTTTCGAGAACTGGGTCGGGTACATACCTGTAGTAAGGTACTTCGAAATTGACAAGTTGGTATTTAAGGGCAAGTTGTTGGTGTACGATCCTGGCTACTTGGTTGTGCCTGTGCAAATACTCACCGTTAACAAGACGAGAACAACCGGAAATAATATGCCTAATAGATTCTCCAGGACGGTGGCAAGCCCGACAGATGTCAACCGTACTATCTTTCAGGATATATTTCCGGTAGTTATTCGTCATGATAACTTCGTCCATAATTGCACAAACAAAACCTTCGGTTTCTCCGAAGAGATCACCATATCGTAGCCAAGACGTTGACGCTTTAAAGTCTATATCAGACCCGTGTAGGGCCCGATAAAATCGGCCATGAAGTTCTTTACCCTTCCATACTTCCTTGCGATCAGTAGTACTAAGTACTACAGGTTTGCGCCAATTCTCTTTAGCCAGAGCGAGCGGGGTAAAACCAGTATCCACTGCAACTACATTGCGATGCACTCCCGCATTCGTCTGTAGAAAATATTCTCTGAGATTGTATATCTCGCGATTGTGTAGAGACTTGATATTTAATAGACCACGACCTCCAAACTTTCACGGAATATACAATCTCATAACCGATGAACGTGGGTGGTGCATGCGGAATGCAGTCAGCAATGTACGGACTCTCCTGTCAAGGGCATCTGATTCGGTCTGAGTCCATCTAAGTACACCAAAGGAATACATCAGAACCGGCATGACCCAACTGTTACAGGCTCGCACCTTGTTACCGCCTGATAAAAGACTTTTAAGTACTTTTTTTAGGCGGCCAAAGAAGGAATCCTGTAATATTTGTTTCACGCCAGATTCTGGTATTCCCAAGGACTGTGAAAAACCTAGATACTTGTAGGTTTCGGTGGCAGACAGAGATCTGAGTTTTGTTGAATCTGAAAGTTAGTTAGTTAGTTACATACATGACTGCACACTTGTCTACACCAAATTCCATTTTGATAGAATTACTAAAGTTTTCAGTGACCCTTAATAACGCCATCAATTGTAATTTTGTGGAGGCTAGTAATTTCAAATCATCCATATAAAGAAGGTGAGATATAACTTGATCATCTTTCTGCAACCGATAGCCTAATCCGATTATTATTATTATTTTTAACTTTTAGTTGGTATAGATTGAAGTCAGTTTAACTTTTTTTTAAAGGAATTTATTAAATTATGTTATTAAATTGTAAACTTGTGATTACGTTTGAAACTATGCTTAACAGAAGTATCGGTACTATGTACATTCCCACAGATATATTTGCAAATTCTACTGTAACCGTATTTTTCATTGTTAATTTTAGTAGCTTCTTGGCAGTTTTCATTCCAGAATCTTCGGAATCTGAAACAAATGTGTAAACATAAAAATGTAAAAAAAGCGATCTTTGAAATCTCTTAACTGAATATTATTACTCAACAAAGTTGTCGTCAGCCTATCGCAGACCACTGCTGGACGTATATCTCTCCAATTGTACGTTAGAATGTGTGTACTGTTCAATAATAACTGGTTTGAGTTTTACGCATTAGACTCTGACCGCTCATTTCATCCATATGACCGAGTTAAGCTGTTGCTCAGGTTGGTCTTTCTATTCCTTACTATTCTCGTCCCCGTTCATCGATTGTCCTTTCTAATATGCTATATTACTATTAAATAGTTGCTTGATTCGTGCGATGACTATAGGTTTGTTTCTTTCTATGGGACTAATATAACAGGTACCACAATGAGATCTATTGATATAGGTGTTACTTTTAGGACTCTTAAGTTGTCAGAGTCACGGACATTAGTAGTGACTAATCATTAGAGGATAAATACTGCGACCGTGTAAAAATTTATTGATGCATTTGTGACGAGAAGCGTGTCGGAAATACTTACTTGTGGTAACTAAACTGTATAACTTAGCAATAGCCCTATTTATCGTAACTACTTCATTACGCAACTTTTGGCCAGCATAGCATGCCATCACAACAGGAACCACACAGCACATCACAAACCAAATCATGTTCATAATGAATGTATAAAGGTACATTTCCTGTAAAAAATAATTATGTCATTTATATTTTTGTTTAATATGGTTTATACTACATGGTATATACTACATATGGTATATACTATAGATAGTTTCTTTAGAACATGTAAGTACAGTACCTTTTTTATAATTGCACTGACCAAGTGATATAACATAATAATGAAACAACCAATCCCCAAAGTAAATGAATAAATCATCTGAAAAGAAGTCACGTAATCTTAACAATTTTTATTTAACAAAATATTTAACATACTATATGTATAATATATCATCGACTACTTCGACATGTCGGTTTTGTCTGTAATTTACAGGTAAGACAATAAATATTTTTAAGCAAATTTAGTAAATTGGAACAAAAAAGCCACACTTCTGTGTAGGAACGTCTGGTTGGAGGGTCATGCCTTTATATTGGTGTGATGTGTTGTTGATGTACTGGAGGGACATTACACCTGTTCCCCCACAGTGGTGACCACGATGTAATGTTCAAATGGATGAGTATACTTTTTCATACGAAGAAGTAAGGTGAATTATAATATTTACATAATATTTAAAACATATTGACAGCTGCTTGCTACTGTCCACTAAACACTCGTACAGCTCAGCCCATTGTGTCAGCTTCTCAACCAACAGTAAACGACTGTTGTCCGTGTTTAATTCTTCTTTCAACTGTAGATTCTTCTGTATCTCTAATATGGTACCATTTAAACATTTTAGCAAATTAGTCAATAGCGATGAAAATGCGTATAACGCCATTAGTTCTAAAATAAATATTATTTGATTTCGAAGAAGAGTATAATTCAACGAAACAATATGCAGTGTATCCCAGTTGCTATCTAATAACATACTTATAGTATCAATTACACTAAAAGCTGCTGCTGTTATCGCAATGACAGTGAAACTTGTACAGAAAGCAATATGCACACGTTTTAAGTTTTTGTTATAATTTATGTCCTTTTTGTAGACGTTGTCAATAGCCATGAGGTTGGTAATGAATTTTTCGTATACAGTGCTTTTAACCTTACTAAAAAAGGCTAAAACGACATCACCAAAGTATACAGTGTATATCAACAAATGTATATAATGCATATCAGCATCATATTTTAAGTCATAAACAAAAAATAAAACATTGTGGAGCACTATTACTGTATATATTACTACTTCAACAACTATGCGATACAGGATTAAAGTTTTGTATTTCTCCCTACAAAACAGGTAGTTTCTATAGATACACATTATATTTTCAGCCATTTCAACACAGTTAATTATATTATGCATTTTATAAGACGTTAGTTACGTTGAATAGACGTATACACTCTTTTCTCTATGAGCAAGAATACTAACTCTTTTTTGTCGGCTTAGTTTCATTAGGTATATACTTAACATTATTGGATTTCGTAATCAAGAAATATTTGATTGGTATAAAAATGATTAAACGAATGAACAATGGTTGAAATTAACTTTAGAAAGAAGTAGAACTAAATGAATAATTCATTTTAACTCTGATATAATATTTTAATTGATATTGTACAATAACAAAGTGTTGATCATTACAAAATGACAGCATCGTGTACAGTCAAGGATCCAGTATTCCACGCCGATTCTATGTGTTTGTGATATTAAATGCGCATTTACGTTATATAAGGTATAAAGAAATATTTATTTGATTCCAAAATCACAACGTGATACTTAAGCGTTGAAATATTGTTTACATAAGTAATTAGCGTAGGTACTGATACGTATTTCCAAAGTGACTTGTTTATTGAGATCTTGGCAAGTCAATAATAGATAAAATACACCTTTTTTTATTTTTCGTTTTTTTTTGTCGACTGGGTGGAAAATATCTTCAGATCTCCGGCTCCTCTGGGACGCAGGAACCGCAGTAAGTCCTGTTTCTACTAAAAACCACCCCGACGGCCGGTCTCAGGCGTCCTACTCTAAAGAGGATCTGGATCATGTTATTTCAAATCCTCTCCAGGATCAACGCCCCACCTAGTCAGGCCCTGTCCTGGCGGCAGAAAAATAATACACCTACATTAGGGTGTCCCTTAAATTTCAAGTTCGATATTTTTTTACGCATACCTTCTTAAAAGTTTCATAATAACCCTATATTGTCTAGAAAAAAATATTAGTTCGATATATAAACGATAACCCGTGCCGACTTGCTATTTAAACTTGTCGATACAAGTTGCTTAAGTACTGCCCAGTGACCTGTTACGACATGTTTTATTTGCCATTTCGTACGTGATTTTTCAGACTATTAGTGCTTCATTGTTTAGTGCGTAAACATGTCGGTGGAATTACGGAGTGATAAACAAAATATTTTTCTTATCGGATTGACTAGCTACCAAATAAATGGTGCAAAATTACCATCTAATTGACAAGTTCTCTCAGTCCTATTTTACAATATTCGTGAGGTTAAATTGACTGTTAGTGAAAGTGCAAATCTTGTGATTAGGGAGTGCATCATATATTGGGAAAAAGCAAGAATTCCAACAAGGGCATTTCCTAACTGCGTGAAGAAACTTATTGATTTATATCATGTTTGGAGAGAGTTGCAAAAAAATTGTAAGAAAACTCAGATTACGTTTAAGAGTCGTGAGAACAATTTTATAATTAATCTTGATAATTTATTTGATATTGCACATGCTGATGCTTTTGAGAGAATGAAAATAGAGGAAGATAAATTATTTTTATGAAACAGAGAGAGCCAGGTCGACCGGGATGCTTAGGTGGTGTAGATAAAAAATTGGCTGAAAAAGAACAAAGATCTAGACAACGACGATTGGAAGAAGAGGAAAGGATTGTAAGACAAAGAGAATCACTAGCTGTTGCATCTACTTCCACCACAAATAACTTAGACAGTGTAGAAGACTCAGACGAAGAACAGATCTTGAATTCTGAACTCAGCTTGCCGGACGTTCCCTGCCATGAACAAAGTTCAAAAAGAGGTAGAAAGAATCTTATAACACCTAAACTAGTTGGAGTTTTAGATCGATGCCAGTTAAGCATTAGAGATACCGTTTACATTCTTAATGCGGTGGTAGAAGCGCTTGGTCTGAGCAGCGATGATTTCTAGATTAACAAATCCTCGATTCAGCGAATTCGTACTGAAACTAGAAAATCAAGGGCAGAAGCAATAAAATTTAACTTCCAAAACAATGTACCCGACATAGTCACAGTCCATTGGGATGGAAAACTATTACCGGGGTTGGATGTACGGAGTTCAAAAGAAGAACGCTTGCCAGTTATAGCTTCATTTGACGATAGAGAGCAGCTTCTTGCAGTGCCGAAACTAGAAAGTTCTTCTGGAAAACATCAAGCGAAGGCTGTATCAGCAGCTCTCTTTGACTGGAACCTTTATGATAAAGTGCAAATAATGTGCTGCGACACAACAGCTTCCAATATGGGCCGTTTCAATGGAGCTTGTGCTATTTTGGAGCAAACTTTAGGAAGAGAATTGTTGCTTTTCGCCTGTCGTCATCATGTTTATGAATTGGTCCTAAAAGCTGTCTTTGAAACCAAGATTAAGCAAATTACTAGTAGCCCAGATATTCCGATGTTCAAAAAGTTCCAAGAAAATTGGAAAAACATTGATTGTACTAAAATTGAACCATCTCTTAATTTCGTAAAAGCACGGGTTGCCGAGACAGACATTCAAGCGTTGGTACTATTTTATAAGGCAGAATTAGATAAAGGTTTTGTAAGAGATGATTACTGCGAATTGGTCGAACTGTGCGTAATATTTTTAGGAGGAGACACAGAGGAAAAATTAAAACTAAGGCCCCCCGGAGCTATACATCAGGCACGCTGGATGGCGAGGGCGATCTATTCTTTAAAAATATGTTTACTTCAGTCACAATGCAGAGTAACTGCGAAGGACAAAAAGGCTCTACAAGATGTTTGCTTATTTCTCGTAATATTGTATGTTAAACCTTGGCTCGAATGTACAGTGGCGACCAAAGCACCTAATCAAGATTTGCGCTTCTTGAAGATGTTAAAAGAGTATGAAAAATTTGACGCAACAATTTCTAAAGCTTCTATAAGCAAGTTCAGCCATCACTTGTGGTATTTATGTGAAGAGACAGTCATTCTATCACTATTTGATGATGAAGTTGACAACCAAACTAAGAAGAAGATGATTGCCAAGTTCAACAGGGACAAAATCTCGTATTTTAGCAAACGCTATGACCCGTCGAAGGAAGAACTGACTCAAAAGTTGTTTGGTAAGTTAAATTGACTTTTTGTTGGATTTCGATTTCAATGTCCAATACTTATTTATTTATTTTCAAAATTGTTGTTGATTTTTATTTGTTATTTAACTTATTTTTCTTTTTTTTTAGACAAAGCACTGGATGATTTCGTATCGGAAAAGAGCAAACAATTTTTATCACGACTGCAGATCGACGACAGTTTTCTAAACGAAGATGTATCTTCTTGGAATAACAATGCTGCTTTTCTGGAGGCTAAAAGAAGAATAAGTTATTTGAGAGTTGTAAATGATACTGCTGAAAGGGCTGTTAAATTAATGCAAGATTTTAACGGACTTATCACGGCTGAAGAAGAACAAAAACAGTTCTTGCTGCGCTGTGTCCAGGAACATCTAAAATTGTATCCAGACTGTAAAAAAACTACTCTAAAAAGAAGTTACCCTGAATGATTCTTATTTCTTTATGTTTTTAATTAAAGATTAATGTTCATCTAATTTATTATTTAATTTTATTCACTTAATTCATTGCATTTATAGTGAAATTATAGCAGACTGAAATTTTAGGACAAAACACGTTTTTTACTAAACTTTGAAGCTCGGTCGGCACTGGTTGCAATTATGCTAGATTGATAAAATTTTATATTTAAGTATCTTATAGCATTAGTAAAAATTATAGAGGGTATGCATTTCGAAAATCGAAAAAAAAAATTTTTTTTTGTCATATTAGGGACACCCTAACCTACATGTATGTTTTTTCGTATTTAACTCTTGATGCCAATGCTTATTTGAAAAGCGGCCCTAAAGCGACGCTTAATTGTAATAGTGCAGTAATTAAAAAGTTTCAAAATTCAGTTTTTTTTTCAATTTCAGGCAGAAATTATAGAACATTTTGACAAAAAAAAATATTTACGCAATTATTTTCAATGTTATTACCTCATAACTCTTTCATTTCTAAACTGATTTGATAAATTATTTTTTTAGACGGATATATTCAGATAGTCTCGTTATTCCTTTGGCAGAAGTTCGTATCCAAGTGGGAATCGAATAGGTTAACAAAATACTACGTTAAACAATTCTAGCCGTTCCAACCTTTGGATGGGTGACTATTTTTCATTTCTAAACTGATTTGATAAATTATTTTTTTAGACGGATATATTCAGGTAGTCTCGTTACTCCTTTGGCAGAAGTTCGTATCCAAGTGGGAATCGAGTAGGCTAACAAAATACTACGTTAAACAATTCTAGCCGTTCCAACCTTTGGATGGGTGACTATTTTTGGGGAACTTGTCAAGCTGTGTGTCACGGTTGTCGCATGTGCAATCATTACGGGTAGTATAAGCCCTAATAAAACCTTATAGCGAACTTCAATATCACTTAGTGCTTGGGTTGTGGAGGTCTACAGTGACAGTAGATCCGCGTCTAAAATCGAAATTCAGTCGTATCACAGTAGAGTTAAAGCCGACCCCAAGTAAATTTGGGCAAATAGCCTCAGAAGAAAAGAATTTCTTCTTGATTCCTCTCAAGTATGAAGAATAAGTACTATTCCTTATTGTGAGAAATTAATTGTTGAAGAAACCCTTTTATTTTCAGGCGCATATTTAATGTTTTTCTAGCTTATCTAAATAAAGCAACGGACTTAAATAACTACTTAAATTTAATATCATCTAACATGTTACGATTATCTATTGCTGTAATAATGTTACCTGTTATGTGTGGTCATACCTGTTAATTTGCCATTAGATTTATAATTATTTTTTAGTTTTTAATTCTCTTCGTTGGTGTTGATTAATGTCGGTTCACTTTTTAAAAGGCGATTCATTAAATTGTAAACCTGTGATTATATTTGGATTATGATGAAAATATGAATATATATATATATATATACATTTTTATACAAATTTTTGTAAATTCTACTCTTATCGTATTTTCGATCCGAATCCGATCTTTTAGATCCTTAACAATTTTTACCTCAGAGTTTTTGGGATTTGAAATGTATGAAAATAAGTTTTTTTTATCTTTGTTGGAAATTCCTTAACTGATTATTGTGATGTAGGTACATATTAATTTATAATTGTTCATATACTGTTAGTAGGTAGCATTGTATTTCTGTCGAGAAATATACTGTGTGTTCAACAGACGTGTCTTGATTAAGCCGCATACCTTCAATATAACAATTTGGCGACGAAGTTTATTAGAACCGTGCGTGAAAAAGTATTTATTTTAGAATCATGTCGATAGGTAAAATAAGTGAATTTAACGTAAGAACCGACAATTGGCGGTTGTATACAGAAAGACTGGAACAATATTTTAAAGTTAATAAAATCGAGGCCGACATGCAGGTACCGACATTGATAACGGTTATAGGAGCTGAGTGCTATGAATTATTAGTCAATTTATGCACACCACAAAAGCCCAGTGAGAAAAATTTTCAAGAATTGAAAGAAATTTTGGAAAAACATTTACAACCAAAACCCAGTATACTGGCAGAAAGATATAAATTTCGTAACAGGAAACAATATATCAACGAAGGTATAGCTGACTATGTGGCTGCACTAAAGAAGATATCTGCGATGTGCGATTTTAAAACTACCTTAGAGGAAAATCTACGGGATCAGTTCGCATGTAACATCATAAGCGACACAATACGACAGCGGTTGTTCGCAGAGGATGACCTGACTTTCAACAAGGCCTATACGTTGGCGGTTAATTTAGAGGCGGCAGAAAAAGATGCAGCAACGGTATGCCAAGGACGAGCGGGCGTAGCCGCTGACCATATTGAGTGTCCAGCGATGTACAGCCGTGAAAAATTCGCGGCGCGGTCGCCGCAAACACCATCACGGCCACCGGTAGCGGTGGCGACGGCGGCGGGGTACCGCGGGAGGCTGTCGGCGAGCGGCGCGCGACGCGACGGGCGGTCACAGGTCGCGGCCGGTTGGCGGGAGCGTCGGCACCAACAGCAGTGCCGAGTATGCGGTGCTACACACGAGGAAGCGTCGTGTCGGTTTGCGGCCTACGTGTGTCGGGTTTGTAACCGGCAAGGACACCTCAAGCGAATGTGTCCATATGTGTCCGGGCATCATAACTTAAGTGCAGTGAGCGAGCCCGTTCAATCTCACAAGGAGTTACGGGGAGAGGTTGGTGACAAGGTAATTATCAATATAAATAAATTGTCTTTAAATCAATGCAAACCAATCTTGATTACGCTAAATGTAAATGGTCACAATATTTCGATGGAATGTGATACAGGTAGTGCAATAACATGTATAAGTGAGGATCTTTATCAGAAATTGTTTAAAAATTTAAGAGTCTATCCATGTAATGTAATATTACGATACTATACAGGGGAACTAGTACGCCCATTAGGAGTAATAAGGCCGAGAGTTATTTATAAAGACACGATTAAAGCATTGGATATGTATGTATTAAAAAATGGCAAAACATTATTGTTAGGACGACAGTGGTTGTTAGAATTAAAAATACCGATTTCAATTCATCAGGAAAATGTTAATAATGTGAAAAATGAGTTATTTAATTTAAGTGAATTCAGTTCCAGGTATAGTGAGGTGTTCGCGGACGGCCTCGGGCGCTTCACCGGCGGCCAGGTGACGGTGCGGGTACGAGAGGGCGCGCAGCCCGTGTATATGAAAGCGCGACCGCTGGCGTACGCGCTGCGCGAGCCGGTCGAGCGGGCGCTGGAGCAGTTGGTGCGCGACGACATCCTCGAGCCGGTGGAACGCTCAGACTGGGTCACGCCGATCGTGCCGGTCGTAAAAAAGGACGGCACGATCAGAATCTGCGCTGATTACAAACTAACGCTAAACAAGGTACTCGATATTGACCGTTATCCCTTGCCAAAAGTGGAAGACTTACTAGTTAGACTACACGGAGGGCAGCGCTTTAGTAAAATAGATTTATCACAGGCGTATGCCCAACTCGAATTGGACGAGTCGAGGAAATACACCGTAATCAATACGCATAAGGGGCTATTTATGTACAAACGATTAGTCTATGGCTTGGCATCGAGTCCTGGGCTTTTTCAGAGACTGCTAGAACAATTATTCGCAGATATGCCACATGTTGGGGTATTCTTAGATGATATAATTATAACGGGAAAAGATACAGTCCAACATATAGACAACTTAGATAAGGTATTTCAACGATTGCGAGCACGTGGGTTGAAGGTAAAGAAAGAAAAATGCACCTTCTTCGCGGAGTCGGTTAGCTACTTAGGTCATGTAATTAGTAAGGATGGAGTTCACACTTGCCCGGACAAGGTGGACGCGATAGTGAATGCCCCGGCGCCGTTAAATATGTCAGAATTGAGAGCCTTTATAGGCTTAGTTATGTATTATGCTAAGTTTATAAAAAACGTCAGTACTATATTATCGCCACTATATAAGTTACTGAAAATAGGTAATAAATACGTATGGAGTATAGAATGTCAGCGTGCATTCGAGGCCGTGAAGTGTGTACTGAAGAGTAGTGAAGTGTTGTGTCATTACTCCACCAACTTACCGTTAGTGTTAACAGCGGACGCCAGCACAGCCGGGGTGGGGGCCGTCATTTCTCACCTCACACCGGAGGGCGAGCGTCCGATCGCGTACGCCTCTCGTACACTTACGGCGGCCGAACGGGCTTATGCCCAAATAGATAGGGAGGCGCTAGCTATTGTTTTTGGAATCAAAAAGTTCCACCAGTATTTATATGGTCGTAAATTTATTCTGCGAACGGATCATAAGCCATTAACGTACATATTCGGAGATAGAGTAGGTATACCGGTGATGGCGGCATCACGATTACAAAGATGGGCTATTCTATTATCGGGTTATGATTATAAAATAGAATATGTAACCTCCACGAAAAATTGTGCAGATGCATTATCTAGACTACCTCAGTCGGCAATCAATTCGCGCCCGTCGAGTGACGAAAACGAAGTAACATATTTTAATTTTGTAGAGAAATTTTTACCAATAACAAACAGTGATATTAAAGTAGCTACGTCGAAAGATGTTTTAGTGAGCAGAGTGAAGGCTTACGTCCAGTCCGGCTGGCCTAGTTCGTGCAATGACGATGACCTTCAACCCTATTTTCTTAGACGACGGGAATTATACATAGAAAAGGGTTGTCTTATGTGGGGGTACAGAATAATAATACCATCCACGTTACGGGGTTCAGTCTTAGAACAGCTCCACATTAGCCACATGGGTATTGTAAAGACAAAAAGTTTGGCTCGTAGCTATGTGTGGTGGCCGGGGATAGACGCCGACGTGGAAGACACCTGTCGGCGATGCGAGACGTGTGCGATAGAGGCGCAAGCACCGCCGCGAGCGACGCCTAAGCCTTGGCCGTATTTAGATCAGCCATGGAGTAGGTTACACGTGGATTTTTTAGGTCCAATTTATGGGAAGACTTTTCTTATTGTAATTGATGCGACAACGAAATGGTTAGAAGTATTTGAAATGCCGCGAACAGCTGCTTCCAGTGTAATTAAGGTGTTAAGATCGACCTTCGCTCGTTTTGGGTTGCCTTTAGAAGTGGTTTCGGATCAGGGCCCACCATTTACAAGCTCCGAATTCAGAGATTTCCTAAAGAGCAATGGCATACGTCAGTCACATTCGCCGATATATCACCCCTCATCGAACGGTGCAGCGGAAAACGCGGTGAATTTGTGTAAACGGGTAATAAAAAAAGCTTACAGAGACTCTATTGATATCGAAACAGCACTACAGACATTTTTAATAACCTATAGAAATAGCATTCATAGTACGACCGGTGAAAGTCCGTCCATGTTACTCCAGCGCCGGCCGCTACGGTCACGATTGGACTTGCTGCGGAACGACGGGGCTCTCGAGGACCGCGTGCGGCGCGCGCAACAGTGCCAGGTAGCCAATAGCGGGGGACAGGAACGTATATTTTCCGAAGGGGACGCAGTCTGGGCTCGGGAGTACAACAACCGGGACAAGTGGGTAAAAGGCGCGGTTGTGGACAGAGAGGGTTCACGTAGATATATACTAGAAAGGGATGACGGTCAATTGGTAAAGAGGCATATTGACCAAATCAGACGCAGATCCACTAATATTTTTCCCCACATGGAAAAAGAAGGTGTGGGGGAACTCGAGGATGTCGTGGAGCAACAACCAGAGTCGGGCCTGGTGGAGGAGAGGGCGGAGATTGAGAGGGAGGAAAAGGATACTAATACGTTGGCTGGAGATCAATCTCAGTGTCTGCAATCACCGACCTCTCACTCTCCAGGCTCCCCTAAGCAACTGACACAGCAGTCACCTGTGCGGTCGCCGGTGAGGCGTCTGATGCGAACACGCAGACCCCCAATCAGATTTGGGTATGAAAATTAAGTAAGATTACTATTTAGAATAAATAAAATACTACTAGAATAATTAATTAGCATTATATAAGTTAAACGGCCACATTTCGATAGCATTAAGTGATGAAATATTGTACTACACCTTACTGTGATTTGGTTATGTAAATCATGTACGTAGGGGGGTTTAGGTGGGGAGGTGTGATGTAGGTACATATTAATTTATAATTGTTCATATACTGTTAGTAGGTAGCATTGTATTTCTGTCGAGAAATATACTGTGTGTTCAACAGACGTGTCTTGATTAAGCCGCATACCTTCAATATAACAATTATAAGGATTAAAACAAATCATCAGATAGTTTGTAACAACTCAATAACAGCCTGCTCGAGTTTATGCCTATCTGACTACTCAATTTATCCTCAATTTATATATATATCTGTCGCTGATTTCTATGTCGGCACCTTCCAGTTTATCTATAGCGCACAATAGATCAACTGACCTGGAACACAATCGTTTCGATGATCTTCGGTTCAAAGTAGCCAAATTGATTTTTGGGAGCCCCACCGAGATAGGTGTTCCAAGTAAAAGGTGCTTCTCGTAAAACGAGAAGTCATCTGAAGTATCAGGCTTCCCTGTCCTACTCTTCTCCTTCTTTCCGTCTTTTTTATTGGTTTTTGTGTTTCGGTTTTAGACCCACATGTGGGGGAAAACTAAAAGTCGACCAGGGCAGAGATCCTCAATACCCGAATAAGCGTAAATTTGTGCTCAACTGTGAGGACCATAAGTGCCTCGGCTTGGAGTGTGCTTGCGATTGAACGACCCATCAGCCTCACCTGGTCACACACCAGAACAACTGTGTTCTTGTGTGTAGCTGAATCCTGATTCGAGGTTATTTTTTAAAGTGGTTTTCTTCTTCACAGTCCAGGTATCTAAGCTCTCGAGCAGTGTCGCGAGACATAACCACAACTCTTCTCGATAAGCTGACGGTGGCATGAAGACAAAGTCTCCTAATGCCTGCTCGGCGGTAGTGTTAATACACACCGAATCCGTTCTCCTTTCTCGACTGCAGACAGTGGAGAAACTTCGACTTGTGAAAGGGTCCCACATTCGTGATTTTTTAAAGTGAAGAAGAAAACCACTTTAAAAAATAACCTCGAATCAGGATTCAGCTACACACAAGAACACAGTTGTTCTGGTGTGTGACCAGGTGAGGCTGATGGGTCGTTCAATCGCAAGCACACTCCAAGCCGAGGCACTTATGGTCCTCACAGTTGAGCACAAATTTACGCTTGTTCGGGTATTGAGGATCTCTGCCCTGGTCGACTTTTAGTTTTCCCCCACGTGTGGGTCTAAAACCGAAACACAAAAACCAATAAAAAAGACGGAAAGAAGGAGAAGAGTAGGACAGGGAAGCCTGATACTTCAGATGACTTCTCGTTTTACGAGAAGCACCTTTTACTTGGAACACCTATCTCGGTGGGGCTCCCAAAAATCAATTTGGCTACTTTGAACCGAAGATCATCGAAACGATTGTGTTCCAGGTCAGTTGATCTATTGTGCGCTATAGATAAACTGGAAGGTGCCGACATAGAAATCAGCGACAGATATATATATATTTAAATTGAGGATAAATTGAGTAGTCAGATAGGCATAAACTCGAGCAGGCTGTTATTGAGTTGTTACAAACTATCTGATGATTTGTTTTAATCCTTATAATTGTTATATTGAAGGTATGCGGCTTAATCAAGACACGTCTGTTGAACACACAGTATATTTCTCGACAGAAATACAATGCTACCTACTAACAGTATATGAACAATTATAAATTAATATGTACCTACATCACACCTCCCCACCTAAACCCCCCTACGTACATGATTTACATAACCAAATCACAGTAAGGTGTAGTACAATATTTCATCACTTAATGCTATCGAAATGTGGCCGTTTAACTTATATAATGCTAATTAATTATTCTAGTAGTATTTTATTTATTCTAAATAGTAATCTTACTTAATTTTCATACCCAAATCTGATTGGGGGTCTGCGTGTTCGCATCAGACGCCTCACCGGCGACCGCACAGGTGACTGCTGTGTCAGTTGCTTAGGGGAGCCTGGAGAGTGAGAGGTCGGTGATTGCAGACACTGAGATTGATCTCCAGCCAACGTATTAGTATCCTTTTCCTCCCTCTCAATCTCCGCCCTCTCCTCCACCAGGCCCGACTCTGGTTGTTGCTCCACGACATCCTCGAGTTCCTCCACACCTTCTTTTTCCATGTGGGGAAAAATATTAGTGGATCTGCGTCTGATTTGGTCAATATGCCTCTTTACCAATTGACCGTCATCCCTTTCTAGTATATATCTACGTGAACCCTCTCTGTCCACAACCGCGCCTTTTACCCACTTGTCCCGGTTGTTGTACTCCCGAGCCCAGACTGCGTCCCCTTCGGAAAATATACGTTCCTGTCCCCCGCTATTGGCTACCTGGCACTGTTGCGCGCGCCGCACGCGGTCCTCGAGAGCCCCGTCGTTCCGCAGCAAGTCCAATCGTGACCGTAGCGGCCGGCGCTGGAGTAACATGGACGGACTTTCACCGGTCGTACTATGAATGCTATTTCTATAGGTTATTAAAAATGTCTGTAGTGCTGTTTCGATATCAATAGAGTCTCTGTAAGCTTTATTTATTACCCGTTTACACAAATTCACCGCGTTTTCCGCTGCACCGTTCGATGAGGGGTGATATATCGGCGAATGTGACTGACGTATGCCATTGCTCTTTAGGAAATCTCTGAATTCGGAGCTTGTAAATGGTGGGCCCTGATCCGAAACCACTTCTAAAGGCAACCCAAAACGAGCGAAGGTCGATCTTAACACCTTAATTACACTGGAAGCAGTTGTTCGCGGCATTTCAAATACTTCTAACCATTTCGTTGTCGCATCAATTACAATAAGAAAAGTCTTCCCATAAATTGGACCTAAAAAATCCACGTGTAACCTACTCCATGGCTGATCTAAATACGGCCAAGGCTTAGGCGTCGCTCGCGGCGGTGCTTGCGCCTCTATCGCACACGTCTCGCATCGCCGACAGGTGTCTTCCACGTCGGCGTCTATCCCCGGCCACCACACATAGCTACGAGCCAAACTTTTTGTCTTTACAATACCCATGTGGCTAATGTGGAGCTGTTCTAAGACTGAACCCCGTAACGTGGATGGTATTATTATTCTGTACCCCCACATAAGACAACCCTTTTCTATGTATAATTCCCGTCGTCTAAGAAAATAGGGTTGAAGGTCATCGTCATTGCACGAACTAGGCCAGCCGGACTGGACGTAAGCCTTCACTCTGCTCACTAAAACATCTTTCGACGTAGCTACTTTAATATCACTGTTTGTTATTGGTAAAAATTTCTCTACAAAATTAAAATATGTTACTTCGTTTTCGTCACTCGACGGGCGCGAATTGATTGCCGACTGAGGTAGTCTAGATAATGCATCTGCACAATTTTTCGTGGAGGTTACATATTCTATTTTATAATCATAACCCGATAATAGAATAGCCCATCTTTGTAATCGTGATGCCGCCATCACCGGTATACCTACTCTATCTCCGAATATGTACGTTAATGGCTTATGATCCGTTCGCAGAATAAATTTACGACCATATAAATACTGGTGGAACTTTTTGATTCCAAAAACAATAGCTAGCGCCTCCCTATCTATTTGGGCATAAGCCCGTTTGGCCGCCGTAAGTGTACGAGAGGCGTACGCGATCGGACGCTCGCCCTCCGGTGTGAGGTGAGAAATGACGGCCCCCACCCCGGCTGTGCTGGCGTCCGCTGTTAACACTAACGGTAAGTTGGTGGAGTAATGACACAACACTTCACTACTCTTCAGTACACACTTCACGGCCTCGAATGCACGCTGACATTCTATACTCCATACGTATTTATTACCTATTTTCAGTAACTTATATAGTGGCGATAATATAGTACTGACGTTTTTTATAAACTTAGCATAATACATAACTAAGCCTATAAAGGCTCTCAATTCTGACATATTTAACGGCGCCGGGGCATTCACTATCGCGTCCACCTTGTCCGGGCAAGTGTGAACTCCATCCTTACTAATTACATGACCTAAGTAGCTAACCGACTCCGCGAAGAAGGTGCATTTTTCTTTCTTTACCTTCAACCCACGTGCTCGCAATCGTTGAAATACCTTATCTAAATTGGTGTTTCCGCAATCGTTGAAATACCTTATCTAAATTGGTGGCGTTTCGGTGATTTGCATGTTTAATGGTAATTTCAAGGCATAATGTGCAGTTTGCCCGTCTTCTAGCAGAGTCAGAGCCATTCTAGATGAAACCAACGCTAGAGCAACATTATTTCGCGATCTGATTCTCGTCAAAAGCAATGAAATTAAGAACGTTTTTCGGTGTCTCCGGGAGCATCAAGGAAATAAATTCCACCAGATCCACTGTTCATAGCTTCTATCAAAGTATTATACGCAATTTTTTGTTGTTGATTTAATTGTGGAACATTTGTACGAACTGTTTCGGCCAATGCTTCAATATTATACTGTTGTTCTCTTTGCAACTTGTGGTTTAATGCATCTTGCATATGACGATACGGTGCTGTCATTCATAAACACGACAATACTTTATTTGCCATCAATAAACACATATCTTCTATCATAATCAATGTCTCATTGTAAATTTCTGCAGTCATTTGTAGTGTAGGATTCAAAGTTTGACGGTGCACACGATGCAAAACATCCTCAGATATGTCACCTCTATACTTAGCCCACAAATCTTTTGGATTCGAGGGGAAACATGTCGATATGATAATCGCAAACAATGTACGAATTTGATGTGACGATGAAGATATTACAGAATTCTTGAGCGTATCATCCCAGTGCGAATCGTTTTCAAGTAAATGCAATAGTTGTCATGCCTTACTGTAAGTTCCACACAGCTGTCGATTAACTGTTCTCAGTTGTTTAAACGTTGTCGGACCACGAACATTCACCAACAACAACCGCAAATATTAATATTCATCGTAATTTGGATATACTGTGTAGATGCGACCCAGAGCGTCTGAAAAAAATACATTTGGATATCATTCAACAGGTGTTCTTTGTTTTCGACGCTGAAACAATTGAGATGATGCATTCCAGTTGTAATAGCGTTACATGTCAGCACACAGCAAAGTGCGAGCAAAATCGTCAGTTTGTGAAGAAACTTGTTAATACTGTCGACGGTGGATGTGTCGCTCTGTCTGCCGTGTTCGATTCATTAAAATAAACCCGTCGACCATTTTCTAAATGAACTGCCAAATGGACTACTGTAGGATGTCTTTCATGGATCGCAAATGAAAAAAAAAAATGTCAAATTTCTACATTGCTACTTACATAGCGACCCATCTGGTACTGTGATATTTCATCATTTGTATTGGTTACAGTGAAAACTGCCATATCGCTACCTTTGTTAACATACTTACATATGTACTTTATCGACTTCACAGAGTTACGATATTCTACATTGATGTGAGTCTCAAAAGCTTTGGACAATATTGGCGAGTATGGCACAATCCAACGATTGTCTACATCAACATTGTGTCCTCTTACATTCACAACTACCGATCTCCTATTATCCGCAACTGATCGCCGACGATACAATGGGTATCCATCATTTCCCGTTATGGTTTCAGCAAGCAGGTCTCTTGGGTATCGCTTGGACCACTTGTCTTCGACCATACAGGGTGCATTGTAGTTGAAAAGTCCACAAGGTCCATGTATCATGTGTTTAGTAACTACTGCATGCAATTTTGGATCAACTGTTTCATCTGGAATTTCATTTGAAATTATGAAATCAATCTTATTTGACTTATTTTGTTTACTAACCAGACTAATATGTGCGCATGTGGCAATCCACTCTTTTGCTATTCTACAGAATACATTCAACAACGGATTCGGCATACACATAATGTTTCATTAAGAAATTCACGAGAAATTTTAATTTTTGTTTAAAAACTCTCGCCTCTGGTCTATTAACTGGTGTTTGGCTATGTTGTAATTCCCTCTTGATTGTGAACCATTTTGGGTTACATGTAAATGTAACAAATAAGTCTGCGCGGTCATAATGCCTAACATATGACAAAGCATCCTGAGCATATTCATGCATGTGGCGTGGGCTTCCTATATCACATTTTTCACATTGCCATCCGCATTTATAACATCGCGGATATGAATATATGCCTCTGATAGCTGTCGTTGGTTCAAATGGATATATGTCAATCGTTCAGTCTCAATTTTGACATACATGTCCACTGTAAACTGATAAAAAAGTCTTTGACACACCAAAATATGATTTACTTCACCTTGACGGATCATGAGTCTGTATGAATAGAAATTCATAGCACTAACTTTTTTCTTGGTTTCAGCACTTGCAATCAAAAATTATAAATGTTTAATTGGTTACTTAGATGAATTAAATTAAAATATATTATTTAATCTTGTTCAATTTATTTATCTGTTACTTCATTAACCATTTTGATATTAAAATGGTATCCGTCTTCCCCCTGCCTAAAGATCAAAGGATATTGTAATACATCATAGCTCCTGTGTCTTTCAGATACACGTTTTAAATCACTATTGTGACGATGAACCACAATATCTCTAGATTGTAAATTTTCTCCCACAATGATAACAGCCACTTCGTCAATGGCAGGTGAATTAAGTCTCCTTGTGTGTTCACCGGCAGGTGTTTTGTCAGCTCAAATGATAATATTATGGCTATCAGATGGCATCCGATTGAATTCTATTTTAAACATGTTTACAAAATTGCTATTCTGATGAAGAAAGATTTGTAATTCATGGACAACGGTTCTCTTCACTGTTGGATTGTGAGCACAATGATTATCAGCTTTAGCATCTGAATTGCCCTTAAAATAGAATTGTAAAAATTGATCATTTGCATCAGGCACTGTTAAGAATGTCTGCAGTAAGTCATAAATTTGTCTTTGTATCTGTATTTTTTAAAAATTTGTACATATAGAATATTATAAAAAAATATTCTGGTATTACCTTGAAAGTGGGCATGAAACTGTCCTATATAATACGTGTAGCGCCAAATGATGTCATCTGAAAACAGCTGTTATATTTCTGAATGTTGACCAAGAAGTGCTTAGAATCATTTGCAGTCCCAGAAACTAAAGATCGTAAAGGACCTGGTGGTGAGACCAATTGTGACAATTTTACTTTGCCTCCAGCACAACATAATCCAGTAGATTCATAATTGTATTTTAACGCCTTACAATATTTACTCTCTGGTCATCAGTGCGCTTACTCTTCGCACATTTAGATGACTGCGACGATCTAAGTCAGGTCGTCTTTTCCTCGTCATCGTAAATTGTAAATAATCAAAATGAGAAAAGTTATCCCTCACTTAGCAGTAAAGTGTCACAAAAAAAAGCACATTACTTGGAATGTCACTATCACAAAGGATCACCAAAGTAAACAAAGTTCTCGCACACTCATAGATATCGTAACATAATATCGTTTCGTCTTCTTGCCGTGTTCTAAAGTGCGATAGGATGTATTGACATATTAGTTGGTTATCAAATGTTATGGCTGCGTTCAGAAATTTAATTCTGACAAAACTTAATATCTAGTCTAGTCTAGTCTAGTCTAGACTAGTTTAGTCTAGTCTAGTATATATAAAAAACAATTTCTGTTCGTTAGTCTCACTAAAAGTCAAGAAACCGATTTAACTAATTTTGGTCTTAAAATATTTGTTGAAATTCAGAAACGTTTCAAACGGTGAGAAACAAAAATACTAAAAGCGAAAATTCTATTTTTCAATACAACATGTTCTGAGCTGTGGAACATTTGATGTCTTTTGTCTTTTTACAAATAAAAGATTGTCACTTGGTTGTCAAATATTTCTAGGTACGTTAAAAAATTTGTCCGTTTCATAGCTGTAATATTAGATCCGATGACAACAGTGAGTGATTATAATTTAATAAGAACTTTATTGATTATCAATAAAGTTCAAATTGACTCTTAATTTTAATTAGAAAACGTTTATATGGGAAAAAGAAAAGGACTGTTTTTAGGGTTTTCTCGGCAATCATTCGATTTTTTTTTCACCTTTTAAACCTTTCCTAGATTTCCACGAACATTTCGAGACCAAGATAAGATAAATACGTTCAACCGTTCTCGAGTTTTAGCGAGACTAACGAACAGCAATTGATTTTTATATACATATATAGATTCTTTATATCGTAATTGATGTTCATATCGATGGATAAAAGTTAATTGTTAGATTTTTCTCTTGGTAACTGTTTCAAATTGTCTAGTTAACTAAAAGTTTCTTTCTGATCTAAGTTTTTAGTTTTAGCTACAATATTATTTAATTTCCTTTTACAATGGTGATTTGAGGTTACTTTTTAACGTAGTTGAGAGAGGGTGTAAATGTTAGGCAATTAAGTTTAGCCTAATAAGACATAAAATTTAAATTATATACGTTCATTTCTCAAGTCTATTGCAATATTAGACATACATAAACATATAAAATCACATTTATTTCCCATAGGAATATGCAGAGATACAGTTTCAGAGATTTCCCCTTACTACGGTCCTGACACACCTTTTTTACTTTGTTCACATACCTCAGTTACTGCATGCATGATCGTCGATTCCTCGTGCTTTTATTACATTACATTGTTATCATACCATTCTATACATAAAATTTTATTATTTTTATCAAAACGGTGATCTGAAAAGCTTCTGTCTTTCTTTTTCATTTTTAAATCTAAACACTTTTCTTGTCAAATAATAAAAAATCACAAAGTAATCAAATCAAAACCAATCAAAACAAAATCTTCATTGCTAAGTAAGTGTACATGTGATCATTTAAAGTTTGAATCAACTTAATGGCTTTTGCCAGGCATTGCAAATTTGAGAGAATATGTTATTTATACATATTATATACATTTTTTACAAATATTATTTAACACACATAAAAACCGTTCTAATTTAGTCTATACAATAATAATATATGAAAAAGAGCTCAATAAGATTGATTTATAGTTGACCTGAAGAAGAACGACAGTAATGATCAACTAACTTATAAATATAAGATGTTAACTTGGTTAATTTTAAGATATAAATTGTTTATTATACATGCTGTTTCTTTAGTTAAATGAACCTGTTCAATTAACTTATATTACTTGAAATATCACTTTGCCAACACTCTCTTTAAAACAAAAAAAAATATTGTTATTACCAAACAATACAATTTATTAATTCGGTGTTGTGCACCGTTGTGCACCAACCACAATCGAAAATATGCTGCAAACCACAAACGAAGCTATTTATCTTGCTTTCCATGAGCCAGAGTAGAGTCACTTTGGTGGGCCCAGAATAAAAAGAAATATCCCTACAGTTTCTGCAAACGTTAGTCAGCGGTTTTTGAAATATTTGCATCTGTAGTAGCAGCGGATTAGATCAAAAGATAAAATGAACCTTCCGCAAGTCGACCATATAGTCCTTTTAAAGGACTCCAACTTACCACTTGTATAATGGCAGTTAGGTCGCATCGTCCAGTTTCTGGGTTCTGATGGATCACCTCGGGTGGTCTTGGTACGAGACTTGGTTTTTAAACGCACCGTCGCTACACCCTACCATTTGTCAATCGAATAGGGTTTCCTGGTGCGATTTATCTACATCCAGATTAAGTTTTGCTAAGGCAGGGGATTGTTTAATAATTTTGGACGAAATGTCAGCCGTCCCCAATAGTGGGACGTGGCTCGGTATTCGGTTGGCTTGTGTCATTGCTAACGACAGAGGTTACCGTCTGTCATTAGCCCAAATCTTATTGCTTGGTTTAACATTGCGCCGCCGATATGGCGGTCATTTGGTTCCTTCTCGCGTCGTGACGCGTCAAGGCTGTTCTTCCTTCCTAATCATAATTTTTAAAACATATTTTTTTGGTATAATTTTTGACGATATATATAGCTTTAGCTATACAGTCACAGATTCAATTAAGGGTAATTAAGGGTGAAGTCAAAAGTTCGACAGAATCAAAAGACACAGGAGTTAGAGGATGATAGTGCCGAGGCATGGGTGTTATTAAAATACTAAATGTATTCCTATTGAGGAATAAGTTAGGTGTATATTACCTGTGTGTATATTACCTTTTAATTTAATATTTTGCAAAGTTACAGAACTCTTTAATGTTACTTTTTAATATTATGATGAAACTTTATCAAGCACCTAATATCACTTAATCGTGTCTGAAATATGTTAAAATATTGAATTTTCGTAATAATGTTTTGCACTATTTTCATCATCATTGGGAACTGATGCAGCATCACCAATGTATTACTTTACATGTAAATAAACATGACTATGGTAAGTTAACACCCATTTTTAGTTTATTTTTTATCTACTCAACACAACATTAAGTAATCTGCTGATATTAATATAAAATCCCAATACACGACACTTATATCTGTAATTTTTAAATAACATTATTAAATTGTAGCGCCGTAATACTGTTTAAAACTGTTGTTGATAAAAACATTGGTATCATATACATCCTCAAAGGTACATTTGCAAAATCTACTATAACTGTATTTTTCGTGGTAAAAATTATCAAGTTTTTGACAATTTTTCCTTCAGCAGTTCCGAAATCTGAAAAAAAAGTGAAAATAAGAAACCATTAATACCATTAACAACCTATCGTAGTCCACTGTTAGACATAGGTTTCTCCTATTGCTGGCCAGTTTAATCAATTTTCGGCGAGTCGCATTCAACTCTTCAGCCAGTCATCTTGCATAAGTCATCACTACAGATAAGACAAACGAGTTTTTGGGTAGAGACAACCTTTCGGTAGACGTAGTATAGAACACCCATAGGCCATGGGATAGGTGAGAAATACAAATATTTTCCTGTAACTTTAAGACATTTGGTAAATTGTTATGACTCTAATTCCTGTACATCACGATAAACAGAAATAGCCCATGTTTACACTGATTGACTGTAACAAGTCACTAGAGAACTCAACCCAAGGATGATATAGTCCTTGTATTCTGGCGATTGTAAAAAATAAAAGTCGACAAGTCACTTGTGACCCTTAAGTTGCAGGCGTCTGTAGGCTGCAGCAATTACTTTTCATCATCATAAATATTATTGGACACAGACCTCCTCTTAGAAAGAAATCTTTTGCCTACTTTATCACACTGGCCACATGGATTTATATTGGATTTGTTGCAAAGTTTCTTTTTCTTTACAGTACTGTTGCTTTGCGCAGATTGCTTCTTTGTTCAGCTCTTATGACACCCTCGAGATAAATAGCAATGATGAGACTTTATATCCTTAATCAGTCAACACATATACTTCAAATATCACTTATCATAAGATTACTCAATATCTGATCAATTGCCCCTTTTACTACAAAAATGTATTTTCATAAATTCATACTGAAAGTGACTTGTTTTAAATGACAAAAGTACTTACCTGTGGGAATTAAACAATACAATTTAGTAATAGCCCTCTTCATCGTACCTACTTCATTAACTAGCTTTTGTCCAGTGTGAAATGCCATTATAATCGGCAATATATGACACACAAAAAACCATAACATACTTATCATAAACACGAAGATGTTTATCTTCTGTAACAACAAATATATTATTCTACAGTAAATTCATCTTAAATATTGCACTAGGTATATTTTTTAATTATTTACATTTTTTAGGAGCATACTGATTAAGTAATACAATACATATATGAACCAACTTAAACTCACGGTAAATGAGTATATCACCTGAAATGCAATCAGGTAAGTTTTAGCCATATAAACTACTAAAATGCACACTTATTGTTTTGTCAGCACTGTTATTTTTAAACAAAATTTAAAGTCAGTATACAGTCTGGTAAGACGATATTAAAATTGTACCTAATTACTGAGATGTCTTGTAAATAAGGTGTATTCATTCTAAGGAGCAGCTGTTAAATATCGGAATAATTATTTATTTTACATCAACTAAAGTAAGTCTTTCACGTCAGTCGTTAGCATATAAATTATGAGAAGCTTACGTGTGGTATAAGCATTGTCTCGTGTATTTTCTCTATACACTACGAGCTATTTTATACACTAGCTATACACAGCATACAGATAATAAAAGGTAAAGAATATAACTTATAAAATTTTGTCATGATTTAGTTGTATAAACGCGGGTGACGATTTTAAGTCATCCTGGTGTAATAAGGTATTCAAAGTACACATATTTCTTATTGTAGTTCCATTTAGGAGAATTGCTTCAAGTGAGATTGTATTGTTCTCTTATGGACTTTTAGAATTTTTAACCCTAAAAAGTCCCTGTAAGGGCTTCTTGCGCTGTTTGAACCAATTCGGGGTTCTTGAACCGAAGTCCCACTGGCCATTGAGTACAGATACCTCATCAAGGGCTCGATACCGAGGCGTGTGCCTCTTGCTATTAAGCTCGATCCTGCAGTTGGCTATTTTCGAAGCTTATGAAAGAATAAAGCGATGGATTTATGCAGACTTGAACACTCAGTCGCTGGATCTACTAAATTGGGTTAAGTGGGTTTCAAGGTTGTCTCACGATTTGCTTAGCCAAACACCGTTGCGATCGTGTTATCAGCACATCTCGTAATAGAGACACAATCCAATGAGACACCATGAAACCCCCAGGTCACTCCATGTACCACAGGAGAGAAAATTCAAATGTGATGAAAATGTTAGACTAATCTATAAGAAATGCCAAATCAAAAAAAACTCCTAAATCTTAACCAATATTAGTTCAAAATAAAAATTCTTAGCCAAATAAAAAATAATGCCTAATCAAAAAAATCCCAGAATCAGAAACAATGTTAGTTCAAAATAAGAATTCTTAGTCAAATAAAAAATAATTTGATTTGATATGACCTGTATGGCAGAACTACAATTTCAAAGATTAAGACTTATTTTTTGAAAAATAAAATATAGCATTCTACCAGTTTCGGATACAAGGACCAAGCTATGGATGGTTACGGTTCCAGAAACAGACACCTCCTCACTATACAAGTAGGATCAAGGAGGCATACCTCCTGCACAGCTGCCTAGTGTGAGCCTTATTGTTATAGTATTATATTACTTGTTAGTTTTTTCTTAATGAAATGCCATTTTTAACCTACACACCGAATTTTAGACATTCGAAATTCAGAATGTAGAGTGGAGACGTCTTTAGACTGAGAGGAATTAACACAAAAAACGAAAACAAAAATCTAACTAGCTTAAAATTTTATAGTTACGTTATGTTTAAAGCATGCTGAAAGGTGTTGGCCACAATTAACTAAACATTTATAGAGTTCTGTCCATTGTTTTAGCTTCTCAACTAGTATTGAATGGCAGTATTCCGCATTTAGGTGGTCTTCCAAATGTAGATTCTTTTGTACTTCTAATATAGTACGATTTAAGCATTTTAATAAACTTGTCAATATCGATAAAAATGTGTATAAAACAATAAATTCTAACATGTAGGTTATTTCATTTCAAATAAGTGAGTAATTCACTGAAAATATGTATATTGTACAACAATGGTTAATTAATCTCAAATTAGTTAGAATATCAACTGACGCCAAAAGTACAACGATTATTACACTGACAGTAATACTGGTAAGGAATGTTATATTAATTATAAACTTCTATTGTAATTTCTATCCTTACTATATACATTGTGAATGATCATAAGATTATCAATGAAGATATGGTATGCCATGCTGTTGGATGTACTAAAATAGCCTACAAAAACTTCACCAAAAAACATGGCATTCAGCACTAAACTCAACTGTGTCAAATCAACACCGTATTTTACAAAATGTATAACAAAAAAGAAATTATTGAGAACTATAAACGCGTAAGTTATTATTTCAATAAGTAAGTGAATTATATGTGAAATCAATGTTGACAAAATAATCGGCACTAAATTCATTTCCATACGTAGACATATTTGCAAATTCAACTATGACCGTAATTTTTGTCGTCAAATGTAGTAAATATTTTAGGACATTTATTTTAAAACTTTCGGAAATTGAAACAATTACAAATTTCATGATAGTATATTTAAAAGTACTTGTAAAGTTATAAAAATAATAACGAACTCCTTTTGTCATAATACGCATTAAGTTGATCGTAGATAAAATTGAAAAAATTCAGCAAATTTATTTTTTGATTATATTCTTTTACAAAAGACGACTCTCGCGGTAGGAATAAACTTGTATTATAGAACAATTTACAAACATATATGAAATGAATACAAATGTCATCCAGACTCAGAACAACAATTTTGTGAATCAGACAAAGTGTAATCTTACGTGAGATTTTAAATCTCACAACACCCCTTGCTTAGAAACTGCCTTGCCTCACCTCACTGCCTTTGAAAACGGTATGGCGACCACTTCAACTACAACTCTGTCCGTTCGGTCAAGTGATAGGAATATTGGGTATCCGTGCAGTTATAATAGATAAGGGTGTAGATAAGTGGGTAATAGATAAGGGTATTGATGTTTAAAAACAAATATATAGAAAAAAAAATCGTGTGGCTAACAGTAAATTACTGAGAGTTATTAAAGTATATATTACTACTTCAATAACTATGAATAGGCAAATTAAAATTTGTCTCTTCTTACAAACAAATAGTTTGTATATATACACATTACGTTGTCAACCACGGCAATGATTATATTTTACATTTATAAGAATTAACTTAAGTTGAAGGGACATTTATGCTCTTCTACTTTACGTAGAAATTAAATGATATTTCAACGAGTACGTATGTATTCACAATGGTAGTGATTTGTCTTAATAAGTAAATATTTGAAATAAATAATATTAAGGTGACCCTAATAAATGATAGTAATTGAATTGAAATGCAGAAAGGTCAGAAAAAATGTAAATATTTTATGTGACGTGGTGATATTGACATAATATGTAGATGTATGAAATATAGGTATATCATGTCTAAGAAGACGTAAGGTAAATACAATAGTTCGATGTAACTATAAGAACTTACTGTGACTAAGATGTAAAATTTTCAATTAGAGTTTAACTGAAAATATTTTATTTTCCGAAAACATTGAAAAAAACAAATCTTCCTAATTAACCTACCTTATTTTTCAAGGATAGTACGACAGCTGGACAGATTCAATAATCCTCCCATTGAAAAAAAATCCCAAAAAAGTCTCAGCATCCAAAATGTCATAAAATTGGTATGTAGACATTTATTCAAAAGATGTTTAATCCTCTAGCCATATTCAAAGTGAAACAGAAATATCTTAAATTTAGGGCTTTGCAGTTTCATAACTTTCTAATTTCATCTGGACTATATCACAGACAATTTCAACCATCCTACATGAATACTTTAAAGTTAGGCAAGTTATTTTGTGATGAACATTTCATTGTGTCACTAAAGTACACAAATCCAACACAATGCTTGATGCATGTTAGGTTTGTTCAAAAAAGGTTCGATGTTTACATAACACTTTCTTCCCCTATCATTAAAAAAGTAAAACAAATAATGTACAGAAAACAATATGCCAGGAGACGGACTAACTAGAGGCTGACGTAATGTGACATATAGTTTTATATCTTGAATGATATTTTTCATTTCATCATTTTTGCCAACTAAATGCACATGTAGTGTTAAATAAACACAGTGTTTTGAACACTCACTTATTTATTACAGTTTATATATAATTAATACAATATTTTAAAAAAACACCAAATTTTGAAGAATTTTTAAATTACATTATTGAATTGGAGAGCCGTAATTATATTTGAAGCAGTTGTTGACAAATACATCGGGATCATGTACGTCCCTATAGATACATTTGCAAACTCAACTGTTACCGTATTTTTCATAGTCTTAATTAATAGATTTTTGACAGTTTTCGCCATAGGATTTTCGGGTTCTGAAACATAGTAAAATGTATAAAAAGTACAATATTTAAAGAAAAATTAATATATTTTATACCATTAATCTTAAGAATCCTCAATACTCTAATGGAATCTTTGACTCAGCCTTACTGGCACCCGCAATAAACTTAAGAAAATTTTTTGAAGTGCTGGAAGACAAAGAGATTTGATATACAAACTTCCTCCTTCTCCTCCAAAATCATTTGTTTTTATGAAATAAATAGACTCTAGGAGTACCACAACTTCAGGATGAAGCTAGGTAAAAATTGTATATAATCAAGTGAAAACTAAAAAAATAATAATATAATAATAAAGTTCACATCTTTATTTTTTAAAAAGTAGTTTTTAAACATTGGTTTGCTAGTGTTTGCCAGCGGCTCTACCCGCGTGTATGTCCGTCATCTCGATAAATATTAGCCTGCGTCCTTCTTCAAGAATCGATGTAACTCCACACCAAATTTCATCAGAATCAGCTCAGTGATCATTGATTTCTCATACAAACTTCCACCTCCTTAAAAATTGACAGACTTGTTTTTCATCATAAAGATTATCCTATGTCTGCCTCGGATTTGAACTATCTCTACACCAAATTTCTTGTAAATTTGTTCAGAGTTTAAAAGTGAGAAACTAATGTACAGGCAAATATACTGTCACATTTATACAATAAGTGTTAGATTGATTTAAGTTTTCGGCCGTTGTATCTCTCATGCTAAAATATGGTGGTAGGGAACTGATGTTTTTATTTGAGTTGTGTTATTATGAGTAAACTAATAAATAAGTTTTTAAAAATTAGTAATTACTTACTAAACAATTGTATTTTTCCACTTTTATAACGCTATACATTAAGCTTTAGAAGACCTATGTAAACCATTATGATCACACTAAGCCAAAACAAAAAAATGCTGTATTCATCGGATTACGATCCTTTTTTTTTTTTAACGTATAGTGACTCCCTCGGGCCGTCACCCCACCAGGATTACGGCGAGGTGGTGTGTCAGAATCGGACCGACTAAAACCACATAGTATGCCACTCTGCGCCTAACATAGGAGGGATCCTGGCACAGCTGTTATTACGACATCCAGATCCCTTCAAGCGCCTGCCCGCTACTGCGGGCGCCACCTACAGGTAAAACCCAACCCGTCCATCCACGGCCACACACCAGGCGACATGAGGCGCTGGTATGCGTGCCTCCGCCGCCTGGTTCGCCGGGGGTGAATTGAGTCTGAGTGAGGGTCATCCACCTGCGCCCTCTCCGCCGCCTCCTTCCGCGAAATTACGTCTTCGCAGAAGGTTGCGACCGCGGTGAAGCAACTGTCACTACCGACCATGGAGCGTATGACGGCCGGTAACGAGAGATCTCCTCCAATAATTGCAGTGAGAGCCCCATGCTGCGCCGCCCAGGTGGAACAAACTGCTAGCGTGTGCTGAGCCGAGTCCTCACTACAGTAGCAGTGGTGACAGGCGGGACTCAATTCCCTCCTGGCGACCGAGTGCAGATACTTCCCGAAGCAACCGTGCCCGGAAAGGATCTGCGTCAGTCGGAAGTAAAGGGTCCTGTGCTGTCGCGCTGCCCATTTGGCAATGACCGGCTGGAGAGACTCCACAGCGGCAAAGCCAGCACGTGGAGCCTCCAGCTGGGACGACCAACGAGCCATCGTGGTTCTGCTGGCCACTATAGCGGATGATGAAGAGATGCGCGAGTGGCGACAGGCCGAGCCGCCTCTTCAGGCGGGGGCCGTATGCCGCTATCTTCCCAAAAGTGAGCCGTCTACCGATAAACTTCGGCGAGCCGCCTCCAAATACCACGGAGGAGTTCCGGCGAGGAGTGGTCCGAAGACAGGCCCCTGTGGAACACCGCACGACATGAGCCGCCGCCTCAGAACACCGTCTCGGTCTTCGTACATGACGGTACGCTCCTGTAGATAGTCTGCCACAAGCCGCCTCAGGTACTCCGGCACTCCGTGGTAGTGAAGTACTTCCCTAATGCAGCTAAATGGCAGACTATTGAATGCGTTGGCGATGTCCAACGACACCGCAAACAGCACGCCGCTACAGCTCAGCCCCTCTTCGGTCACAGCCCTCAGGCGCAATACGGCATCGACCGTCGAACGCCCCGCTCAAAACCCGTATTTGGCGTCCGATAGATCGGGACCCACCTCGCAGAGGTGCCGGACTATGCGACAGAGAGTATCTTCTCAAATAATTTACCCACCTCGTCCAGCAACAGAATGGGCCTATAGGCCGCGACCGAATCGGAAGGCCGTCCCGGCTTCCGTAACAGGACCAGCTTCCCGCTCTTCCAGCCCTTAGGAAAGCGTGTGGATACCAAGCTGGCGTCCAGGACCTCCCTGAGGCGAACAGCACAAGGACGTGCCCAGATGTCAGTGACCGCATCGAGGTCTCCAATCTGTTGAGGAAAACCTCGAAGTCGCTCAAACTCCGATTGGGGGAGAAGTACACACCGTATGCGGTGATCCCCGGCGATTACGGTGACACTACGTATGGTAATCTCCCCCACTTAGCAGCAACATATGCAGCGCCCTTGTCTCTTAGCGACAAGGGCGGGGAACGAGCCGCTGTGGAGCCGACGACTACCACGGAGCCGTCCCGGTCACCCAACCAATTCGGTCTAGGAGAAACATGGTAGGGTTCCGCGGCTCCGTCTCTTTCTGCGAGCAGGTTATGCTTGCGAAGGAGATGGCGGAGAGAGACCGAGAGAGGCTTAGAACTCTCCTGGTCCGTCAGGCCCGGGAACGGGCTAGGTACCGCACAAGACTCAGGCGCCGGAGATCACTAGACGATCTCCGTCCTCCATAAGCGAAGGCCTGGGGGTGACAGATGAGGCCATCTGTCAGGCCATGTGGCAGGTTGGAGTGGCAATGCGAGCACTATGGACTGCGTGTACCCTTTCGGGGGGAGGGAGGCCAGTAAAGAAACCATGAGGTTTCCACACAGGAGGGGACCACTGCAGCCGTAGTTGGTCCGAGGTACGTTGGGGTTCCAGGGATTTCCTTACTAGGGTGCACTTGGTCCCCTGGCTATTGGTACCTGAGACGGCGTGCGGTTTTTGGTCGGTTCGAGACCGACATAACCACCCTTCGGTGGTATCCGTGGGAATTTCCGCACAGTAAAAAAAAAAAAAGGGTTCCGCGGCTACGGCTACACTGATCGACCACTGTGCCATGGTTTGTAGGAATAGATCCTGCGCTGCGGCACAGTGGTTCAGGTTCGTCTGGACAAAAAGGTTGGAGACTTGATTCATTACTGGACCATCTCTACAACCTCCTCCATGGGCGACGACATTGACTCATGAACGACGTTGGAGGCAGCCTGGGTCGATTGGCTAGCCCCTGATGTCTGCCGAGAACTGCGGGAAGACTTGCAGCCCCCCTGCCCAATCTGGAGATTGGCGGGTTTGTAACCCACCAAACACGCTGGGCTGTGAGGGGTAGCAGAGCATTCTACCGCCTTGTGCCCCGGTCGATTGCAGCGGAAATTAAGTCCGCTGCAGTCAAAACAGCTGTCGCACTGGACGCGCCCAGGCATTTGAAACACCTCATCGGTCTTGCCACCAGAACTGTGACTTTGGCGTTTACTAAACCGATGAGTATCTTGCCAGCATCACCCAAAACTTTGGCCGACACTATGGGACAACCTACCCACACTGCACCAAGTCCCCCTGGAACGGGGTGGATGGTGCCAACCCTGATGTTATCCGTGTTGCTTCCAGTCCTCTCTCGAACTGCAACACGGACATCCCCGACCGTTACTGAGTCGTTCAGGCCTGAAATGTGGTGTTCCATGCACTTTGTAGGCTTGGCGATCTTGACACCATCCGCTGCTGCAAACATATTTCGCAGTTTATTGGCAAACGAATCTGCTGTCTTTGCGCCTTCAGCCCCAGGGAACTCCAGGACACGAGCTCCCATTTGGGCGAGGCGCAACCTGACCCCTACCGTCCCGAAATCAGTTGCAAGACTATCCCGAGCCTTCTTGTACAAAGTCGCATAGGACAGTCCGCCACTTGCCGCCTCCGGCTATCGCTGGAGTGGTGGCAAGTGGCAAGTGCAAGTGCCGGTAACCACTATAGCCGCAGTTTTTGGCAGCTTTAGCTTTCGTGGTTGTGGTGGTAATTGCCACCGATGGCGACTACGGGGTAGGAGCTGCTTTCTGAGCAGCCTTTTTACTCCGCTTTCGGGATTTCTTCTTAGCCCCTCCGACTACTTGTAAACCGTCATCGGAGGGGGCAGATGTGGAGGGATCAGGTGTAAGTGTAGGAATTGGGAGCGGAGGAAATTTTGCTCCACTTTTTACCGCCGTTTTATGCCCTACGACCGGTGCAACCGTCTTGGTTGCTGCCTTGGCCGCCTGTTGTGTCTTCATGGCAACAGCAGGTGTAGGTGCAGATACTGACACGGCTGTCGCATACGATTTGCGGTCACTCGCGACAGACAGCGGAGTCGAAGCTGATGAGGTCTTTCGCCTGTCTGCAGCGAGTGGTAGCCGCACAACAGGGGCAGGAGGCAGTCTCGCCTCCAGGCTTGCGAGACGTCCGTCCAGAATATGCCACCAATTTGGAGCAAGTGTGCATCACTGATGTCACTGGAACCGGTAGTGGAGGCAGGTTGCTTCGAAACCATGTCCTGCAGTATTGGAATGTCCACCTGCGCCCGAACCTGGGCAAACTGGGCACTCAACTCTGCCACCTGCCCCGTCGGACATTCGTTAGCTGCCTGAAGGTGAGCTACATCCTCAACGAGGGTCTCAACAACCCCAGCTATGGCAGAGGAGGAGTCCTTAAGAGCCCTCACGAAAGAGCTCTTAAGGTTCCGAGATTTGGTAGCCACTTATTGGATGATGGCCACCCCGGCAGTTACTGTCTCCTGAAAAGGAACCGTTGTTTGGGAGACAGAACCCCCTTCCACTGGCTCTCGAATCTTCTGCAGGGGATCTGCAATCTCCTCCTCTGCTGCTCTTTCGCACTCCGCTCTAACCCGCCTATAGATTTCTACCTTAGAAAATATAGAACCAGACGGAGCCGAGGTCGATGTTCGTGACCTACCTCTACAGCTACTGCACACTTTAGGAGGCAGCATTTCTTGGGACGTGTCACTAGCCTTATTCCTGGAGCGTTCGCATTTCCTGCTTTCGCATGACTTTTTCTCCGTTGACTCCAGTACGTCCATATTCGTTCTGGAGCTACCATCATCCGACGGAATAGCGGATTTGGAACGCAATCGTTCCGAAGTTCTTCGTCTACCGAGCCCCACCGAGATAGGCGTTCCCACCAATACGTCCTCTTTCTTTGAAGAGCGGTTATCCGCTCTTATACCTTTCTCCATTCTATTCTTTTTCTCCTTCTTTCTTTCTATGGTTTAGTTTTTGTTATTTAAATTTTTCATGCTTAATCCCATGATTGGGGGAGAAATAGTCGTCGACCCGTGCAGAAATCCCCCAATACCCGGTCAAGCGTACGTTTATGCCCAACCAAAGGGTCCGCATGTGCCTCGGCTGGGGGTACGCTTGTGACTGAACTACCCATCGGCCATGCATCCCCTGGTCCCCCACCAGAACACGGGATTCGGGGTAATTCTTTACAGAGGTTTTCTTACTCGCAGTCCGTGCGATTAAGCCAAGGCCCTCGTCCCCGATAGAAGTCGCGAGACGTAACCACAACATAACTTTCGGGCCTACGATATGCCAACGGTGGCAGGGAGACAATATATCCTGATGCCTGCTCGGTGGTAGTGTAAGTACGCACCGAGCCCGTCCTTCTTTTCCACCGCTGAAAGCGGAGGAACTCCGACCCGAGGAAACATGGGACCCACCTTGGTGATTTTTGACGAGGTTTTCCTCGTCATTGCTCCAAAGAGCGAAGAGTCAACAGAGGGTCCGACAGACACGCCCGCTCTGTTGGACCAAGCCTCGACTGAATGACCGAAGAGAACGGCCTCCTCTTCGTGCTAGAATATTAGCAGTTGGCTGTGATGCCAACGTTACCAGGGTGCACCACGTGGAGGTTTTCTAGCCCGGCACCCCGTCGGATAACTGATCACCGGGTTGTATCACAATGGTAAACAATATTAGCAAATAAATCTGAATAATTACAAAAACTGACCTTTTTTTTTTTTTTTTTTTGTACTGTGCGGAAATCCCCATGGATACCACCGCAGGGTGGTTATGTCGGACTCGAACCGACCAAAAACCGCACGCCGTCTCAGGTACCAGTAGCCAGGGGACCAAGTGCACCCTAGTAAGGAAATCCCTGGAACCCCAACGTACCTCGGAGCAACTACGGCTGCAGTGGTCCCCTCCTGTGTGGAAACCTCATGGTTTCTTGGAAACCTGCTTCTGCTAGGGTGACAGATGGCCTCATTTGTCACCCCCAGGCCTGCACTTATGGAGGACGGAGATCTTCTAGTGATCTCCGGCGCCTGAGCCTTCTGCGGTACCTGGCCCTTTCCCGGGCCTGGCGGACCGGGAGAGTTCTAAACCTCTCTCGGTCCCGCTCCGCCATCTCCTTCGCAAGCATAACCTGCTCGCAGAAAGAGACGGCGGAGTTCCACGCACCCTCGCTCCGTATCATGGCCGCAACCATGTTACCGAGCGAGAGAGTCCCCACTTCGATGGCCGCCATGAGGTCACGCCTCTGCTCCACCCATGCCGGGCATTCTGCCAGCGTGTGGAGCGCTGTGTCCACGGTCCGGCCATCGCAGTGATGGCACTCAGGCGTTGGCTCCTTACGGATCAGACACAGGTAATCTCCGAAACATCCTTTTCCAGTGATCACCTGCGTCAGTCGGTATGAGAGGGTCCCATGATGCCTCTCAAGCCAATCCTCCATAAGGGGTCTTATCGCCGTAACAACAGCATGTCCAGCGCTTGGCTGCCCAAGTCGTTCCTTCCACTCCTCTACGAGGGCCTGGCGGAGTTGGGATTTCTGATTTTCGATGTCTCGGGTTTCAGGACTCCGACCCAACTCCTGCGCGTGCTTGCGCCATTGATAGAGAGCTGCAAGGGCTCTCGCCTCCAGGTCCCATGGTGGAGTTCCGGCCAGGAGACTCGCCGCCTCAAAGGAGATCGTGCGGTACCCCCTTATAATCCTAATGGCCAGCATACGCTGTGGTCGTCGCAGTAACGCAATATTGCTGGCCTTCAGGACTTCCGCCCATACTGGGGCCCCATAAAGGGCCATGGACCGCACAACTCCAGCGTAGAGTCTCCTGCATGAGTCATTGGGTCCCCTCATGTTCGGCAGCAAACGTGCCAATGCACGCGCTGCACCAACTAACTTGGGGACCAGACTTCGGAAGTGATGTCCGAAGTCCCATCGGCCATCGAGTACTAACCCCAGATACTTCATAGAGGGCTCGATGCCGATGCGAGTACCTCCTACTGTGAGGCTGAGTCTATCAGGTGGCTTCCTCCGAGGCCCATGAAAAAACAAGGCCTCGGATTTGTGCAAAGCCACCTCGAGACCCAGTCGCCGGATTCGCTGCACGACTTGGGCAACACCGGCCGTGGCCCTCAGGGTTGCCTCACGGTGTGTCTTGCCGCACGCCGTCACAAGCGTGTCGTCCGCGTAACATGTGACGGCTACACCATCTAGGTATGCACCGCGAAGCACCCAGTCGTAGCCAATGTTCCACAGGAGAGGCTCTAAGACCGACCCCTGCGGAACACCACACGACATTTCACGTCGACCGAGACCGGTTCTACCTGACCTATTACTTTAAATAAACACAAAACTTCTATACAGAATGCAATAAGTAATACAACTTGTCAGTGGGTGTCGCGCGTAGTACTCGTATGTTATTTATTTTAATAATTAATAAGCCACACACACCTAAGTCGTCTAGAATAACTATTCCCTGCTATTGTCTTCTTTCATTTTCTTTGATATATCTTTTTTCACGGCTTACCCTGTTGCTTTTCACGTAAGTGGTTAAAACTATAAAAAAATGTGAAATAGTAACATAAGCGTGACCCTTTTGCCCTGTCAATGCATGGGAGACAGAAGTCACTTACCTTACTTATCTGAAAAAATGTAATAATAAAATCAAATTAAATTATACTTACTTGCGGAAACTAAGCTATACAATTTAGTAGTAGCCCTGTTCAAAGTAACTACTTCATTACGCAGCTTTTGTCCAGCACAAAATGCCATCGTCAATGCAAATAATTCACACACCAAAAACCAAAACATGTTCATAATAAATAAATATAGGATACTCTCCTGTAAAAAATAATCATATTATTATCTGACTAGCCGTTTTTTTTTTAATTCTAAACTAATAATTTCCCCTTTATTTACCATTTTTATAAGAGTACTGATTATATAGTATAATACGAATGTGAACCAACTTAAACACACTAAGAATGAATATATTACCTGAAAATAAGTCATGTAATTAGCTTTTAATAAAATTATAATATTTCATACTTATTACTTCAAATATTTTTTTTTTCTAAACAAAATTCACTCAACACTGTCTATTTTTAAGTTACGATGTCTAAAATTATACTTTGCATTGCTGCAGTACGCACAACCTTTTCGCTTTATTCTTTTAACATAAAATTTGATATGTAAGTGTAGCAATCATTTGTGTAATTAAATGTATCTGTTTAGTTTTTTTACTAAAAATATGTAAGCAAACGCTTGTCTACATTGTCCTCTAAAAGAAATTTAAGTTTTCTTTTGGTTTTCAATTTAGAAATTGTTAACTTCATTTAAACTTGTGAACCAGTCCAACTGCCAGCTTACAAATCTCGGATCCCTATAACATTACAGGTAAGAAGGATGCACTATTTGAAAGCCTTGGTTTTCAGCGATTGTGGAAGGTGCTCCCCAAAGATATGATGATGCTTCCCATACATATGTTGTACCGGCCAAGTTAAAATAGTTTGGTCAGTTTCGAGATTGTATTCTTATACAATCTCGAAATAAACAGCATTAACAGACACAATATAAGCCACATTACAAGCCTTTTATGCATGATCTTGGTTTTGCCTTTGTTAATTCCAAGTCTCACTCATCTTGAAGTAAGGCTCACGCTGTTAAGCATTTCTTCTTGGACAACTAGCTATTTTGTCAAGATTATTATATCGTCTGCTAATTGATGATTCCCCGTCTATTCCTATCATGTGTCTTGAAGACATCTTCCAATGTATTGGTAAGTAGTTTTGAAGATTAAATAAATCATCAATCAAATAAAGAAAACTCATCTAACCCTACAACAAAATTGAGTTAGTCTTTTTCTCTGTTCTTTTACTTGGACGGTCATTGTAGCAGCTTCGTTGATTCCAAGACAGCCCAGATCTCGACGGTGTAACTCGACGACAGTAAAATATCATATAAGAAAGATTCAACAAAGTCATCATCAGTGAAGAGAGCTACCTATTAGCTTGTTATAAATGTTCTACTGTATTTACTTGATGCTCGAAACATTTTGACAGTTGTTTGCTGCTATCCACT
This sequence comes from Hypercompe scribonia, assembly GCA_949316085.1. Taxonomy (NCBI): domain Eukaryota; kingdom Metazoa; phylum Arthropoda; class Insecta; order Lepidoptera; family Erebidae; genus Hypercompe; species Hypercompe scribonia. Next base: position 20,092,867 of record OX438972.1, read on the forward strand.
AAATATTCGTACAGCTTAGTCCATTGTGTCAGCTGCTCAACCAGCATGGAATGATTGTATTCCATATTTTGTTCTTCCTTTAATTGTATATTCTTCTGTATATCTGATATTGTGTTATTTAAACACTTCAACATACTTGTCAATATTGATAAAAATGCGTACAATGAAACATTTTCTAAAATAAAAGTTACTTCATTTCGTAATAGTGAAAAATTCACTACACAAATTTGAAGTAGACTAAAGTCGCCACTTACTATCAAATAACTTAAAATATTAATTACAGTCAAAATGACTGCTACGATAGAACAAAACGTGAAGATTATATAGAATCTAGTATGCAATTGCGTTAAACTTCTGTTGTAATTTACGTCCTTGTTATACGCATTATGAACAGCCGTCAGATCGTCAATGAAGATTTTGTATGCCGTGCTTTTAGACTTACTGAAAAAACCAAGAAAAACGTCACCAAAAAACAAATTATATATCAGACAACATAAATATTTATTATCAACACCCGTTTTTGCTGCATGTATGGCTAAAAGTAAATTATTAAGAACTGTTAGCACATATATTATTACTTCAATAACTATGCGTAGCACAATTAAAATTTTGTATCTCGTTTTACAAAACAAGTAGTTTCTATAGATACACAGAAAGTTTTCAAGCACTTCAATGGAATGGATTATATTTTGCATTTTATAAAAATTATCAGTTAAAACGACGTTTATACTCTTCCATTACATATACAAGTAAAATAATTTTGAACCAATCCGTACGTATACTCATTAGTAATGGTTATTCGTAATCAGAAAATGTGTGCAATGTATAATGTTATGGTACCCTCCACAAATATCTATTATAGAAATTAAATGTAAATAAAATGAAAAAAATATTTACTTTTAGTCATATTAGTGGATAAATATGTCACCATAGATGATGTTGATATATTGGTGAAAAAAAACAATGTCTTTGGACTTGGTATGCCGAAATATTTCAAATTTTATTTAGTCTATTTAAAAATATATTTTTTGGACAACGAAAACAAATTTATGGTGGTAGATAAATAAATAAGTTACATCAAAATAAGCTTTTTATATTTTCAAAGATATGTGTTGTAATATAAATTCTCACCTTCACTATATTTTTGTGATTTGTTAGTCTGTAGTGGTAGGTAGCACTACTCGTAGCACCAGTAATATAGGTGAAAAAAAATTTGCGTAATTACTTGTAGTATGTATGTTCATATATCCATACCGATAATTGGTAAACAGTATCCAGAAAACTAGTGAAGATGTTTTATATGAGATATATGACACAAGTGAAAAAATCGTTGAGTAAGATTCCCTTGCACACACTCCTAAGGTCTCTTAACTTAAAAGTTCATTTGCTTTCTTTTCGGTCTTTAGACGCATTTTGAAAATGTTTCAAAATCTAAAACTAGAAATTTTTCTCACATTCGATTATGTAGGTTTTATTAAAAATTTTTTTGTCTTTTTCAACACAAAGTTCTCCCGTATACTACCGGTTGGTGGTTACGTCGGACTCGAACTGGCCAAAAACTTCACGCTGTCTCGGGTACTAAGGGTAATAATAAGGTAGTAAGAGAATCTCTGGAACCTTGGTGTACTACGGGCCACCTACGGCTTGCAGGTGGTCTTTCTGCCCCCCAAAAAAGCACACGCGTTGTCGTCTTTGTCGCCTGAGATGCCTCTGGTACCTGGCTCGTTCCCGAGCTGGGTGGATCGGAAGGGTTCTAAATCCCTACGCTTCGTATTATGACTGCAATCATGTTACAGAGTAAGAGAATCCCCACTCCGATGGCCACCGCTAGATCATAGCTCTGCTCCACCCATGATTGATATTCTGTCGGCCTGTTGAGCAATGTGTCCACTTTCCACATCTTAGTGATATCACTCAGGCGATGGCTCCTGGCGGATCAGACGTAAGTGATCTCCGAAGCATCCTTTTCCAGCGATCACCTGTATCAATGCCGTCGATCGTTTTTTTTAAAAGACAACGCCTGCATCAGGAAAATATCTTGTGTAACAGGGAACTTGACAAACATATAAGAAACGGATACAAAGAACACCCAACTCAGAATAACAATTTGTGAATTACACAAAGTGTTGTCCCATGTGGCACTTGAATCTACAAGACTCAGCGAAGTGGACAGCGGCGTAATGACCAGTTAAACCACTGAGCCAACCGTGCAGTCATATGAAAGGATCCAATAATTTCTCTCAAGCCAATCCTCCATAACAGGATTTACCGATGCAAAAGCGACATGTCGAATCATTCTGTGTCCTACATCTTCCTAATAGATTACAATCGATCATATCGCCTCTAGTATTTTTTATTTTAATCATTGTAAGTAACTAGCACTTAAATCTCATTGTGTAATTTGGATGTGAAATAAACATATTGTGAGTATATGAAGTGAATACATTCATTTATTCTAATTTACCTCTCTATAACACAGTATTAAACAATTTTTGAACTATACATTGACATTTGAATTCAACAAATTCGAAGGTACAATATCTATTCGTTTAGATTTTAAATTATATTATTAAATTGCAAAGCCGTAATTACATTTGAGACCGTTGATGACAAAATCAAAGGAATCAGATACATTCCCATATTTAAATGAATAAATTCTACTGTAACTGTATTTTTTCCTAATAAATTTAAAAGATTTCTGATAGTTTTTGCTACGGGCTTTTCGGGATCTGAAACAAAGTGAAATATATGAAAATAATAAATAAATATAAAAAAGGTTTCTCATAATTTTTATTACGAATATTTTTATTTTCCAGTTTATTAACTGTGTGGCTTCCACTATATTGCGATGTAACGCTTCACACTTGCAGTCTCGTACCGTTACAAATTTTTGGTTGTTTTAAATTTCGCAACAACATATTTGAAGTACCCACACAGAGAATAATTTTATAATAAGGCAAACCTGGCGGTTTTAATGAATTTAAAAATTCTACAGAGTAATTAGTAGCGCCATCTGTATTAACTACAGTATCAATCGAAGTATATACCTTTTCTTCGCCCTTAAATGACATGAGCAGGACATCGTTGATAGTTACTGCTTGATCGTTCTTTGCAGTAAGTATGGCACGCTCACATAAACATTCAGTAGGCCTATCATGTATATGAATAATGTTTGGATAAACTTTAGACAGCAATTCTTGCACAATTCTTCCGGGATAGTTATCGTGCCATCAAACAATGGAAAATCACCAATACCGGTTTTAAGAAGAAAATCTAGCAGCAGACTCATCCCCGCTCAAGTGTGCTCTCATATTTTTATAGAGCTTAAGAATATTAACCTGGAGCCACAAATTAGATTTCTTAATGCACGACTTTACTTCTTTCCACTTTCAGAGTCTGCCGAAAGTTTCCAACCAGCAAAACTGTTACGCCACCCATTAATTTTGTATTACCCCTTATATCCCTGAATGATCTGTTTAAGGGTTAAATATCACCTTTATGAGCCATAGTTATTTCGTCCCACTCGATAATTCTTGTACTCTTTAAAACTTCAACAAAATTACTTTGTTTGGAAATGTTCCAAAGGAGAGTCTCAGCAGTGATTAAATTGAGTGGTAGCTGAAAAGTAATACGAGCAGTTCGACCGCCTTTGAGTAATGTAGCAGCTTTGCCGGACGACGCTGCAGCCAGGGCAATTCCGTAAGTACTTCTTACTTTCGTAAATTAATAAGGAAGGTTTTATCAGTTCCACTTGAACGCGTCTAAGAAGAATATTCGACCGTCATTTGCATCTACACTTATGATAATTTTATTGTAAACTTCCTAATGCTCGTCATTCAAGGATGCTTCATTTTTTCTTACTGCGTCTTCTAAGACCACTGTATCGTAACTGGTTTCCTTCATGTACTCTCTATTTTCAAAATGTATTGATGTTATTGGCTGAGGTAATCCATACTCTTTAAGAGGACGGCTGCCTAATGATAATACGGCATCCTCTAATACCGACAGGTATTTGTTAAATATCAACTCCAATGAGTGCTCTACATTCACGTCACCTTGCCTTTCCAGTTGTTTTTTAAAGTCTTCAGAAAGTTATTCTTTGTATTTTTCCCAAAGACATAAGGAGTCGGCAAGCTGGCAGAAAATAATTTTATTGATATCATATTAATATATATTGATGTATCATTTGATAGCAAAAAGCTCTCGAATCATATGCGGTGTTTGACAAAGTGCTACCAAAATCGTCAAAGATAAGCCGCTAGAAATATTTAGGTATAGTATGTACTATTAAATACGGTGACCACTCATCATCGACCCGCCCTACCTCACGTGCCTGCAAACTCCTTCAGGTTGTTGTGTCGACCGGTATGCATGTTTTACTTCTACAGCCAACTCATCATAACAGCCTGGGGGTGGACACTTGGTTAGATTTAATACTATTGTCGGTCCCTATGCTTGTCCGTAACCATGGTCAACTTGAAACACCGGTATTCTCCAATCACGATCTAATCTTCCTCTCCTATGCCCTTAAACCACCTAAACCCCAACCAAGAGTTTTGCGCATGCGTTGTTTTGCTCGTATGGATGTGGACAAGCTACTTAGGGATGCTGCCTGTCTGAATTGGGATGCAGTAACGTCAGTTATAAGCATAGCTGGGAAGCTTCATAACTTTAATCACATACTTCTCGCTCTATATGATAACCATGCACCCATCAAAAGTATTAAAGTAAAGAGGTAACCTGCTCCCTGGATGACGAAAGAGGTACTTTTGGCTATACGATGGAGAGATAGAGCTTTTTTCAAATTCAGAAGGGACCGTACCGAGACAAAGCGCACTTTACACAAAATCGCGAGGAATCGCTGCAACCAGATGATACGCAACGCCAAATGCCGACACATTTTTGAAATCTCCCATTCTTCTCCCGCCAATATTTGGAGGTTCCTTGGAACTCTGGGTATTGGTAAGCAGCGGTCGGGTGGTCTGCAGGGGACGGTTGGTTTGGAGGATTTGAACCACCATTTTTCTCTATCTGCTCATTTGGATTCTCAAACCGAGTATCGCACTTTTGACTACCTGACAAGTTTAAATAGCCCTAACATAAATCCCTTGCGATTTTCTCCGGTTGCGTCGGGTGAGATCAAAAAGATCATATTGTCTATCAAATCCAACGCTGTTTGTTGTGATAAAATCAGCCGACGTATGATCGTAACAATTATTGACCACATCTTACCTATAATCACCCATATCATAAACTACTCATTATATTCTAGAATTTTCCCATCACTGTGGCCCAAAGCTTGTGTCATCCCTTTACCTATAATTCTAAATCCCACACACCCCAACCATTTCAGACCAATATCCCTTCTCCCTTTCCTCTCAAAAGTCCTAGAATCCTGTGTGCACAAACACTTTTCTGAATTTGTCTACAAAAACAACACATTGAGCCCGTTTCAATCGGGTTTCAAGCCTGGTCATAACACTACTTCTGCTCTTCTTAAAGTAGTTGGCGATATCAAGGCAGGTATGCAAAACACTGAAGTTACTGTTTTGGTACTAATTGATTTCTCTAATGCCTTCAACACAGTCAATCACAACATACTCCTGTCTATCCTTTCCTATCTTGCGGTCTCATCTGAAGCACTGGATTGGTTCCCATCATATCTTCGGGGATGCCAGCAATCTGTTTATGTCGATGGATCTTCCTCGAGCTGGTGTGATCTTGATTCTGGTGTTCCTCAAGGCGGTATTCTTTCTCCTATATTATTTTCTGTGTATATTAACTACCTATCTCTGGAACTTCTTTGTGTGTATCATCTATATGCCGACGACCTACAGCTCTATTCACAGAGTAAAGTGGAAGATATTTCGATAGCAATACAAATGATCAACCACGATCTGGAAACAATCAACACGTGGTCTCAATCAAAGGTTTGGTTTATCAGTGAACCCCACAAAATGTCAAGCTATCGTAGTGGGAAGTCAGCGGTCGATGAGCAGAGTAGACACTAAGACTCTCCTGGCTATTATTTTTGATGGGACTTTCATACCTGTGAGTGGATCGGGGAAAGATTTAGGTTTACACCTCGATTGCACACTAACCTGGCTTGAACAAGTTGCAAAACAGTGCCGGAGGGTTACTGGGACACTTCGGGCTCTAAATCGTCTGAGAAATTTGCTGCCCGTAAAAACCAAAACTATGCTTGTGCAAACTCTTATCTTCCCCTTAATCGACTATGGTGATGTGTGCTGCTACGACCTGAATGCAGATCTTCTCGATAAATTAGACCGTCTTCTTAATAACTGCATTCGATTTGTTTATAATCTCCGTAAATATGACCATGTATCCTCTTTCCGTTCGCAGCTCAATTGGCTACCAATTCGTCTACGCCAAAAATTACACGCGCTCACTGTTCTATTCTCTATACTTAATAACCCATCTTCGCCAACATATTTAAACTCTTGTTTCCAACTCTTATGTAGCAATCACGACAGAAAGCTTCGGTCCTCTAAGAATCTTCTCCTTCGTTGCCCCTCTCATACATCTGAGTTTGTTGGCTCATCTTTCTTTGTGCAGTCCGTTCTTCTCTGGAATGAGCTTCCCCTCGAAGTCAGGATGGCTACCAACGCTTTTTCTTTTAAGAAAAAAGTGAAGCAGTATTTACTGAAACAGCTGGCATAATCAACCAATACATGATTATCATCTTATACTTGTTATGATATTTATTTGTGTATGTATGTAGACTTACATCAACTTAAGTATGTACTTGTATTATTTTAGTATATGAAAGTTTGTATATGTCTACTTCTTCTATTCTACACCTGAAACGCGTACGTACAAACGTATCCCCTATTTTATCCCCTTGGGGATTGAATTGATCATAATCCTTTTTTAGCGGATGGCTACGTCATAACTTCTACCTGCATGCCCAATTTCAGCCCGATGCGTCCAGTCGTTTGGGCAGTGCGTTGATAGATCACTATGTCAGTCAGTCACCTTTGAGTTATATATGTATATTTAGATGAGCGTGCGATGCTGGGTGTTTCTCTGGTTGATAAAAATTGTAACGAGGTTATTCGACAGACAACTAGAGTAACTGACATCACATAGAGAATCAGTATGCTGAAGTGGAAGTAAGCTGGCCATGTCTCGTGACGAACTGATGTTCGCTGGAGCCGAAGTGTACTAGAATGGATATATCACGATTGGGCAAACATAGCGTAAAGCGCCCTGCGGCGCGATGGACGGACGACTTGAAGAAGGTAGCTGGCAGCGGATGGGTGCAAATTGCCCAAGACCGGGATGGTTAGCGTTCCTTGGTGGAGACCTCCGCTCAACAGTAGACGGCGATAAGTTCATTAACTGACCAATACTGGAAAGCTAACAATGAGGGGATGCCACTTTTACTTACTTTGTACACTTTTATCTCTATAGTAGTATCAATTGCCCCTTAGTTATTTATCGTGACTCGTTTTCTTATTTCATATTTATTGAATGTTATTTTTTTATGAATTCTTAATAGAAATTTAAATGAGATTTTAATTAAAACACTTACTTTCAGAAATCAAACTATACAATTTAGTAACAGCCCTGTTCATCGTAACAACTTCATTTTGCAGCTTTTGTCCAGCGTAGAAGGCCATTACAAGCGATATTATATCACAAATTAAAAACCAAAACATGTTCAACATAAATCCATATAGGTTTTCCTGTAAAAATTAACATATCATATTTCAAAAAAAAAAATCGTTCAACAAACTATGATATTTAAACCTTAAGTTACCTTTTTTATGAGGGTACTGATTATGTAATATAACACAACTGTAAACCAACCTAAACTCACGGTGAATGAATATATTATCTGAAAAGTGGACACGTAACTATTAATTTTTCTTGTATCATATATTTTTTTACTCACATAATTATACCATAGCAGTAAGTTAGAACCTTGTTTCTATTTACAACAGCGCACTAAATTAACTATTAGTAGCTACTGATGACAAAGACAGTATTATATGTAGAGTAAATATTTTTTCCACTACACTTAATCATAAAATATGTCTGTGTATAAAAGATCAAGCTAGAGAGTAGCATCAGAATGCCTCGTGAATATCAGTTGAGATTTTGTGAAAAGCCTGATCAGCGGTAATATTTCACTCCATTGGGTAAATTTTTATTTGGGATGAAATCATTTAAAGTTTAATTTTTGGACGTGGGCAGTAACCGCCGTTTACCCTTCTCACCGAATCGCCGCTAACTTACACGAAGTTTTATGATACAACTCTCTTTTGCATTCCACTAATTATCGCCTCAGTGGGACTTAGCCACGTGAGCCTAATCCTGGACTAAAAAAATAAAAAAAAAACCTAAAGAAAACACATTTAAGAGAAATACCAAATAATGTTGACGTCGTTTCAATTAAAGAAAACTCTAAAGCGTAGATATAATTTTGTAATTATAGGGAAGTGAGCACTATCTTCTGAAATACATTCAATCTGTGAAATATACAGAGACATTATTAAAAATATATTTACGTGATTTTTAAAACAAGCTGCCAGTTGCTTACTACCATTCACTAAACATTCATATAGCTCAGTCCATTGTGTCAGCTTTTCAACCAGTATTGAATGACTGTATTCCAAATCTGGCTCTTTCAATTGCAGATTCTTTTGTATCTCAAATATTGTATTATTTAAACATTTCAATAAATTTGCCATTATTGATAAAAATGTGTATATTGAAATGTATTCTAAAATAAAGGTTATTTCATTTCGTAGTAGAGAGAAAGTTTCTGAAAACGTATTAAGTATACCTCCCTTAAGACCAGATGACAAGTAGCGCACTAAAGTGTTAACGACAGTCAGTGATATTGCTATTCCAGAAAGAACAACAACAGTTGTGAAGAATGTAATACGTAATTGTTTTAAACTTCTCCTGTAATTGATATCCGTCTTATACACGTTGTTAACAGCTGTAATGTTGTCAATGAAAATTTTGTATGCTCCTCTTTTTGATACACTGAAAAACCCTAAAAGAACGTCACCAAAAAACAAAGTGTAGTTCAGAAAATATAAATATTTCAAATCGATGCCAAGTTTTGCCTCATGTATAATGAAAAAAAAGTTATTGTAAATCATTAGAGCAAATACTATTACTTCAGTAACTATGCGAATTACAATTATAGTTTTGTATCTCTCTCTACAGAACAGATAGTTTCTATAGATACACATTATATTCTCAGCCACTTCAATGCACTGAACTATATTATACATTTTGTAAGACTTAATTCAATTGAAAAGACGGTAAGACTCTTTCCGCTACACTATGTGTTATAACAATATCTTGATCGATTTAGTAAGTACATATATATACATAAAAGTAATGGTTTTTCGTAATCAACAAATGTTTGAATTAATATTAAAATGATAATATCGATATATGACAATAATTGAAATTAAATGTAGATACATGTACTTAGACCAGAATATATTTATATAATATACTTAGTGCGGCCTTAAGTAAAATGGTGATCGTAAAAAAATATATATATAATATATTTAAATATATATATATATAATAGATTCCAAACTCATTTGTTTTCAGTTCAGTTTGGAATCTATTATTCTTGTATGTTATAGTAGATTTATTTTTATTTTTACATTATTTTAAATTTATGTTACATGTTATATATATGTCTTATATGTTATGTTTTATCATTAATTACATTTTCTCTGTTTCCTGTCGGTATGTGATAAATATTTTTGTGATAAATCCTTAAAATGTAGGCATAAAGATACTATTATATGTATTTACACTACGTCAACTAAAAGAAAATTCAGGGAAGAAATGTCAGCGGTCTCGCGGTCTCTTTGCCGACCAGTATTCGAAAATTTCGGTGCTCACTTAGAAGAGTGCAAACGTCGAAACGGCGGTCATATAGACGATATGATATTAAAAAATTAATTCCAACTAATTAGCTTTCTTGTAGATAAATATTTTTCATAATATATCAAATCGTTATTTTTATATCATTTTTGCAAATGGGAACTAATTCGTGGCTGTGTAGTATTTGCAAGCTGTTATGTTATAGAAATATAGTCAGAATAAACCAAAGGTACCACGTCCATTAAATATTTTATGCAAGTGGATAGGGAACCTCCAGATTTCCACACAAACATTTATTCAAACTTTGTGTGTTTGTGTGTTGTCTATGTGAGAATACCAGAACTCTAGCGCTACCCACTGCTCAACTCAAGTGTAGAACCAATAGAGCGTTAACTTAACAATGATTTCTGACTGTTCAGCTAATTATTAAATTGAGCATTCCAATTGAGCAGACAGGAAAAAATGACACAAGTAGGTGTATATTAATGTACGGTCAATATAGTTTCTTCATAAGATACAAAAAGTAATTTCGAAATGAATTTACTTATGTAATCAATAAATAATAATAAATTACGTTCGTTTCTCGCTTCAAGTTCTAAGTTGTTGTTTTATAGCCGTCCAAAATGGCCGAAATCAAATTTATTAACATTTTAGCCAAAGTTGAAAATTTTGTCGGCATTTACAGAGATTATATTTTTCGAACGAATTTGGAAAAAAATATCATTTGTTTACGCATAATATTGGAAATCACCGTCTACATGATAACCTTAAAACAATACTTTGAATATGTCTCATTTATACTCAAAGACAGTGTTAAATGTGTCTATTTTATAATCTACATTGCAGCATGTGGTTTACATAATTGTATAATTCTTATTGAAAGTATTCGAAGTTCAAAACACTATGAAAATTTTTTGTTAAATTTGAAAACGTTAAACATAATCTGCATCAGAGAATCAAGTTATATGAAAAATATTAAACGAATGAAACTCATTTCATCAATCAGCATAATCATGTTTGTCATTGTAAAAAATTCAACTACTATAATAATGGCTTTGACGATAACTCCGCAAATTACACCTAAACCTATTTTAACAGTTATATATGATATTTGGAACCAAACACATTATATTTTAATGAATTTTGTTATTTATAGTTTTATAATAATGGTTCATAATCACTTGAAGTATTTAAATAAGGATATGGAGGCAGTAATACGAAAAATGACATTTAAACAGAGAACGCTTATTTTGGATGGAAAAGCGTATAATGATTCTACAATGGTTGAATATCTTGAAAACTGGATGCAAATGTATTCGTATCTGGTAAATTGTTCCAATCAGTTGTCAAAGTGTTTTCAATATCAAGTAAGTATTATTGGAAAAAATTGTAAAAAGGAATCATTGGAATAATTGAGATCAATCGTCATCTGAATCATACGTATGTGTAAATATGAATTGGTACGAAATTAAAAAAAATGTTGGTTTATCTTTCTCTCTTAATTTAAAGGCCAAGCACTTTTCGATGGAGCAATTGTCGCTCTTCTTTATCCTCTGTGATCTGTTTAACATCCTGATAGACTACGACTAACATAATAATATACATACAGCGAGTGAAGGAGAAACTGGTTTGATCGTACTTAATCCTTTTTTTCAACGCCTCTCTTTTCATGCTTATTTTACGCAATGACAAGAGTGCTACATGTATGAATGCAGACAGCATATTTTTTACTAAATAACGATGAAAAATTCTTAAATATTATCTATATATACATAAATGTATATATATAACAAGGCCGCCATAATGTGGGTCACCATACTGCATTGTCTGCATTTGTGATGAGTATGGTGATCACAACTCTTGGATTCTATTCATGCTTTCCATCAGGCAGAGTAGAGTCACTTTGGCAGGCTCTTAATATAAATATATATATACATATATATATAATCTTAACTTTATTTTTAGATGACTTTTTGTCTTAGAATGTTTCTATTGTTTATGATTTGCACGATATATGGATTGATAGAGCTAAAAGTTACATCGGTAAGTACATTTTTAAATGTATTGAAGATTTTGATATATGTATAATTATGTAAAATGAACGATATTTTTTTTTTTGTTTTAGAAAATCAGCTTTCTTACTTTTGAAATAGATTTGGTTTTCGTAACTTTGTTTTATATATACACAACGCTCATGGTATTTAGCGCAGGACAGACAATTGTAAACGAAACAGTTGTATTAGATAGAACGTTAGCTAAACTGTGTCTAATACTTAGTACCCTCAGTAAGTACAAAATTTAAGCAGTCTTAATTTTCTTTTAACTAATTCTGGGTTTTTTTATAAAAGTCTACCAAAGTGACTCTACTCTGCTTGATCCTAGAATGATGGTCGTCATATTCATTGCGAAAACAAACAACGCAGCATAGTGACCCACGATATGGTGACCTAGAGTTCAGTACAATTAAGCGAAATTTTAAGATGACCTAAATAAATTTATGTTCAATATTTTATGTCTGTGACCAATTGTTGTCTATTTCTGGTAGCATTATCGCTTCTAGTACGAAAGATTGTGCCCGGGCAGCTGACAACAAAAAGCTACAAAGCCGAAACTCTTTGTAACAATGTGTACTATGTGCCGATCCCAAATAAAATTGTTAATTCAAAGTAACGACAATGATGAGTTCTTTTCGGATTGTGTTTGGCTTTGAGTAGAGCCTTAAATGCTCCTACATCGTGTCACTATGTAAGCGTCACATTCAGTCACTTTAACACTTGTACGTGGTTCGTCTTTGTTAATTTTATATATTACTCAATTATTTTATCTAATTTATTAATTTGAATATCATAATATTTTAGCATCTTCCACGAGTGCAGTAAAGGCTCTCAATAATTTCCAGCTGCTAAGGAAGTCGCAACCTATCCAACTAAAATTTGGTGGAAAAACTTTGGGAATGTTTTTAATACCAATGGCTTTATCATTGACTGCCTCACAAGTGGTGATAGCGTTACAATTTTCGAATATTATTTAAATATTTAATAGACAAGTGTGACTAAAACTTAACGAGTGAGACGTCTTTGCGTCAAAGTGTGAAAATGTAAGTCTTCAAATTTTCTCCATAAGGAAAAAAATATTTCAAACATTATTGTGTTTATAACGTTTACCTTATATCTAAAAGTTTAAAGTATGTTATGTATTTCTTCTTTATAATTCTAAAATATGCTGTTCTTTTAGCTGATTTCAGTTGACCTCAACGGAAAACAGCCAACAACGCAGTAGATACCATTTTTTACAAATATGTGCGTAAACACAGGTGCACTCTCTGTTTCCTTACATTCACAATCCGATGGGACGGCTGTTCGACATTATTGGGAACTGACGGCTTAAGACCTCAACTTCTAAATTCCAGCTGTTATTAATAATTTATATAATCAGATAAACTCAATAACACTTTTTCGGTCTGATCTCGAAACCGAAACCGAGACCTTTTGATCGGCAATCGCATATGCTAACAGCTAGATCCACGAAGCAGTCATTCTGAAACATATTAATACATCTACCAGCGCATAAATAAATATATATTTTTACACCACAGTGAAAAATATGGACACTGCATGCCGAAATACAGGCTTCTAATCTCGTTCAACTGTAGACCCGCCCCTTATTCTTATTATAATGCTTCAAATTTTAAACAGTCAAACAGTTCTGTTGCAAAATTATAATGTGTATATTAAAATCTTTACAATAAAACATCTGAGAATAAAAAAATAACCAAACCAAACAACAAGATTTTTCTTATTTCATTATTTTTTCCTACTGAATCATAAAAAAGTCATTTACAAGATCAAAAGATACTTGATAGACTAGATACAAGATGCCTCGAGACTGCGAGGCATTGAATACAGATATGCTAAACAAGTCAAATTATGTTGCGCACATGATCTCAAATTATATTAATATACTATTTTGTCTGCTTTATTAACTAGTTGATATGTCTGCGAAGGTAGTTACACTGGTTGGTCTTCATTAATTATCTAAGTTTGCGGTGCTTTGTTATCACCGTATTGAGTTTCTAATTCTTTATTAACCTAATTCCCTAGAATCTAGTTAATTAATTCAATAAGTTATTCTGAGGATAGGGCCTAGATCCTCAGTATTACTTATTAAGGTTAACACCGACTTCAAACAGGCTAGAAGATATCTATTGCTGTAAAAATGCAACCTATTATGTTGACGGTTGTAGTTTTTCGAGTTTCCATTAAATTGATTGAAGTCGCTTCAATATTTTTTTTAAAAGGAATTTATTTTATCCCTTTGAGACACTGCGTATTGTAATTTCTACTCTAAACTGTAATATGTTGGATTATATTTTTAAGTAGTTCAATAAGTTCATTACTTTATTTAAATAAGCAAGTAAAATATACAATTTGAACCACAAAATATTTTTTACTATGCTATTTCTCGACATTAGGAATAGCATTTTTTCTTCATATTTGAAAGGAATCATGAATGAGTAATTCTATACCTCTGAGTCTACTTTCCCAAACTAAATTAGATTCAGCTTTAAATCTACTGTAAAATGGCTGCATTTTATTTAATCTCATTTAATATTTTCTTTTATAATTGCATGTAGTGATGGATTACAAATACAGAGCGTCACCACCGCTATTCTTCTCATATGTATCATAAAAGACGACTAAGGGAATAAAATGTGCTAGACATCACTGCAAAGACAAGAGAAACTTGAAACAAATCCTATACTTAAGTATACCTAGCCTTAATATATCTACCATTTTTTTTATTTTGTAACGGGTGAAAACTACCTCGGACCGTTCCCCTCCGGAGTTTACGGTAGGGTAGTGTGTCAGAATCAGTCTAAAACCACGCGGTGTGCCACTCTGGACCTGAGACAAGAGGGATCCAGGAATAGCTGTTATTACGACATCTGGATGCCTCCTAGCGCCTGCCGGCTACCGCGGGCAGCATCTTCGAGTAAAAATCTCTATTTAGGCGACGAATGGCACACACGGACGTCACCTACTCGCGACTGGCCTCTGTAGTGGATGAAGGAAAAAACCCGTCCCGTTCACCCACGGCTACACTCAGGGTGGCACGAGGCGTTGGTAAGCTTGCCTCCGCCACCCGGTTCAACAGCGGCGATTTGGGCCCAAGTGGAGATCGTCTTCCCAGGCCTTTTCCACCATCTACTTCCGCGAAATAACATCTTCACAAAAGGTTGCAATCGTAGTAAAATAACTGTCGCTACCGACCAATTAGTGTATATCAGCCGGTAGCGTGAGATTTCGTCCAATAACTGCAGAGAGGACCACGCTGCGCCGCCTAGGTGGAATACACCGCTAGCGTGTGTTGAGCCGAGTCCTCACTGCAGTCGCAGTGGTGACAGGCGGGACTCAATTTCCTCCCAGCGATCGAGTGCAGATACTTCTCAAAGCAACGGTGCCCAGAAATGTCCTGCGTCAGTCGAAAGGAAAGGGTCCCGTGCTGCCACCCTGCCCACTCGACGATGATCGGCAGGAGTGCCTCCACGGCCACAAAGCTAGCATGTGGAGCCGCCAGCCGCGACAACCAACGAGCCATCGTGGCTCGACGAGCGGCCTCACACCACTCACTTATCTCTTCGGGCGGGGGTCGTATGCTGCAAACCGCCCGAAAGTCAGCCGTCCGCCGATGTTCCGTGTATCCCTGTTAACTCTATAATAAGACTATGATTTAGAGATCATCAAATGCGTTTGAAAGTGCTGTGAGTGATCTTAAGAGTTCATACATACATAAAATCAAGTCTGTTTCCCTAGAGGGGTTGGCTCAAATTTTACACGTACAATTTTCGCCCACATTTCGGCCCACGTAATAGATGGCGAGCGTAGTGTCATTGTCTAGTTTGTCAAAATTTCGTACGTCAATCAACAGGTTCGCCACTTGTAGGTGTGGAGTCCTATGAGTATGATAATATGTATATTATGTAGATAAACGCCATACAATACTTATTAATAGTATCTTACAATACTCAATTGTAATTTGAAAGATTTAATTGGGAAGTTAAAAGACATAATATTTTTAAATTTACTATAAACTTAGCTCTTAGCACATATAATTCGATTTCGTTGAATTAGTGGCATTCATTAAAGTATTATTAAGTCGCAACAGTAAAATAAATATTAACCAGTCTATTGTCGTTATGTGTGACTTAGTTTCATGTCACCTATGCTATTTATGAGGTACAGAGTCATTAATATTCGTCAACTATTTTGATCATTATCACATTTTCATAATGGATAACAAAACATTAACATACAGTGTCTAGACATTAATCTACTTTAGTTCTATAAATAGATATGGTATATGTTGATTACTTAAAGTAATTATGTTACGTGTTCCAATGTGATTGAATCGATATTCAACCACAGACAATTTAATGGGTCACATATTTTGATATTTAAAGGCCAATTACGGCTTGTATCAAATTGAGCATTAAGTGACTATTATTGTTATATCTCCTTGGATTTGATGCCACCTGCCGCAGACTACATATTTTATAGAATAGTACTAAATAACCTTTTTTTCTTTTTTTAACGTGTGGAAACCCCCTCGGGCCGTTACCCAACCGGGTTTACGGCGGGGTGGTGTGTCGGAATCGGACCGACTAAAACCACACGGTGTGCCACTCTGCGCCTGAGATAGGAGGGATCCGGGAACCGCTGCTGTTACGACATCCAGATCCCTCCTAGCGCCTGCCTGCTAAAGCGGGCACCATCTACGGATAAACTCTCTATTTAGGCGACGTACGGCACACGTGCACATCACCTCCTCGCAGCTGGCCACTATAGCGGATGGAGGGGAAAACCCATCCCGTCCACCCGCGGCCACACTCAAGGCGGCATGAGGCGCTGGTATGCGCGCCTCCGCCGCCCAGCTTGCCGGCGGCGAATTGGGTCCGAGTGGATATCGTCCTCCCAGGCCTTCTCCGCCGCCTCCTTCCGCGAAATTACGTCTTCGCAGAAGGTTGCGACCGCGGTAAAACAACTGTCGCTACCGGCCATGGAGCGTATGACGGCCGGTAGCGTGAGATTTCGTCCAATAACTGCAGTGAGGACCCCACGCTGCGCTGCCCAAGCAGAACAAACCGCTAGCGTGTGCTGAGCCGAGTCCTCACTGCAGAGTACTAAATAACCTACCATAGGACACAAATAGCGATAGTATCAAATTAGAAAAAAAAACACATAAAAGAACCACATACTGATAACTTTGATGGTTTTTCAGATCACCACATTATAAATTGTTTGCATGCATACAGTTTTATTTAATCATCTTTGCTTATATACTAATGTAGACTATAAACGAAAGTACCTTAAAATAATTGGTTACTAAAATACATATAATTACAACAATTACTAAAATACGTAATTATAAATATACATGTATATACATACATATATTTATATATATATCTAGAACTTAGCCCTTACACGAATATACACGATACTCCAACTCCTAACCCTAATATTATATTTATATAATATACAATTTTTAAAATGGTTGTCTGTCTGTCTGTTTGTTCCGGTTAATTTCTATAATAGCTGGCCCGATTTCAACTAGATTTTCAATATGCAAATTTTAGAAAACAAAACTTTAACCAATGAAATAGTGGACACTGTCCGATTCAAAAGTAACAAAAACTGCGGATATAACTGTGGAGCGCAGTTAACATGTAATAAATAGAAATATGTATTACAAACTAACTGACCCCGCAGACTTTGTACTGCCTCAGTAGATAAATAAATGACCTAAACTTTTGTGTAAAATAATTTCAAAACAAACAAAACAAATCCGTATTTAATAAAATAGCATGTTTTGAATGAAGCATGAAGTTTTATTATTATTTTCGACATATCATGTTACTTAATTACAAAATAGAGTTTTCCTGAGACACTGGCTATTTATAAGGTTTAAATTTGATATTGACAGACACACACTGCTATGATACAGTTTGTTAATCAATTTTAATCTTTCTCATAAACTATATTTTTTGTTTTGTTTTGTGGTGCGTAAACAAACTAAGAAGACGGTTATCCGACACGCGAACACGCGACATATAGTTGTCCATGCGCGAAACAGGTACACTCCAAGTTGATTCCCCAAACTTCTAACTACTGTCCTTGCGACTTATTTATGGTCATCGCAAAGGCCAGACGTACTGGAAATTATAGCGCTTAAAATCGAATGATAAATCCGTTGGAATCATCGGTATCCGCGGGATCAAGGTATCTTCTCCTTTACATTTTCCTTTTATGATTGTAGCCTCAATGACGTTATTCATCAGCTTTTTCACAGCCAGTCTTGTTCCATTGTACAGTCGAAGTTGATTAATGTTACGCAGCGTGATGACAACTGACCCTATTTTTAACTACGAAGTGTGAGGTGGTAATCCTGACAATTCCAGTGAATTTAAAAACTCCGTGGGATAATTGATTACGTCATCCTGGTTCATGACGGTATCGACTGATTTGAAGGAAACCAACTGTCCTGGAAGAAAATTCTGAATTCTCGATATTTTTATTTTTCGCTGCCAATATTGCTCGTTCACCCAGCCAATTATGGTTATTGATCTTTTGCGCTATCATCAGCAACAGTTGATCGAGGAATAAGTGGAAGAGTCTGACGAAAATCACCTGATAACAAAATCCCCACCAAAAATATTTTGGTTGTCACGAAGATATTTCAATATTTTGTCCAGTGCCTCCAGTGATATCTTATGGGCCATTGTGCATTCATCCCAAACAATTAATTTGCATACCTGTAGGATCCTGGCCATTGTGCTATTTTTGACGATGTAGCAAATTGGTGTTTCGGTGATTTACATGTTTCATGGTAATTTCAAAACAGAATGTGCAGTTCGTCTGCCTTCTAGCAGAGTCGCAGTTATTCTAGATGAAATTTACCCTAGAGCAACATCATTTCGCGATCTGATTCTTGCCAAAATCAATGAAATTAAAAACGTTTTGCCGGTTCCTCTGGGAGCATCAAGAAAATAAATTCCACTAAATCCACTGTTCACAGCTTCTATCAAAGTATTGGACGCATTTTTTGTTCTTGATTTAATTGTGGAACATTTGTACGAACTATCTCAGCCAATGCTTCAATGTTGTACTGTTTTTCTCTTTGTAACTCGTGGTTTAATGAATCGTGCATATGACGGTTTGGTGCTGTCATTCCCATATATGGCAATACCTTATTTGCCATCAATAAACACATATCTTCTATCATGACCAACGTCTCATTGTAAATTTCTGCAATCATTTGTAGTGTAGGATTCAAAGTTGCCATCAAACTTTAATAATTATATATCAGAGAAAAAAAAAAGAAGAAAACAGTTATAATAATAAGCACCCTGAAAAGAACACCATCACAAACTTCACTGCAGATCACTGAATCAGATAAAAAACTTGGCTCAGGTTCGACTGCAGATACAGGTAATGAAACTTCTAATGCAAGCAGTAAACAACGTCTACGCAAGCGTCAACATGATGATGAATTGACTGTCTTCATGGCAGATATAAAAAAAATCTATAACTATTCTATCTCAACAACAAGATTTTATGCATGAAAACATAAAAAGCATTGAATCTCAGAACAAAGATGTCATAGGCTCAATGGAGTTTATTTCGAAGCAATACGATGATATGAAAGATAAACTGACAAAAATGGAGATTGAGAGAAAAACTAATCTAGCCTAAATCCAGGAACTGGAGCAGAAGATTGATAACATGGAAAGAATGCAGAAACAAGCTACTATTAAAGTTTGAAATGTTCCAATAAATAAAGGAGAAACCAAGCAGAATCTGATAGAACTAATGAAAAATGTCGGCGACATTATAAATGTTTGCATAGAAGAAACACAAATTCGGGAGGTCTTTCGTCTTAATAACAAAAAAAAAGAAAATAACCAGCCGATTACTCTAGATTTCACAACTGTAATACTCAAATACAAAATATTGACATCGCTAAAGACGTGCAACCAAACGAAGAAGGACAAAAAACTTAACACCGGTGACCTATAAATTGAGGGACCATCTAAACCTGTTTTTGTCTCAGAAATACTTACTCAGTCTGCTAGAAAAATGTACTTACACGCCGGCGAGTTCAGTAGGAACCAGGGTTACAAATACTATTGCACTACACACGGAAAGGTGTTTTTGCGGCAAGTAGAAGATGCACCCTGTTACCGTATTCACAAAATGTTTATATTCACAACTTTAAAGAAACATTGATTACAATTTTATTAGTATTCCTTCACTTATTTAATTTATCATTTAACTCCTAAATATTGTTAATTTATTTGATTATACCACCTATAATATTTATTTCAAAATGAAAGGAACTTCGTTCCAATCGGGTGTCCCACATGTGACACCTCAATTATTTTTGAGGGCCGAATAATATTATATTTTAACAATACCAAAAATATCAGATGTTTGACTTTGCTAAACGGAAAAAATCGTAGTCTTTTTTTCACAAATATCTTTGCTTAGAGTCAGGCTCAAGTAGACCGGTACCACGGTCAGACGGCAAATACTGGTGTTCAGTAGTTCTTTCATTGCTCACTCACATCATTTCAACCTTTGAATCTAACATCCCGCGGAATTTTTGCTGGCTACAATCGTAACACATGGTTTCAACAAGATGCAGCCACTTGTCACACATTCAATGAATCCCTGCCGATGGTCAAAGACATGTTTCCGGAAAAACTGATTGCCAGATGAAGCGACATTACATAGCAACCCAGAAGTCCATAACTATCCCCAGCAGACTTTTTTACATCAATAAACCAAATACATTACGGCCACTAAAAGAAAATTCAGTGAAGAACTGTCGACGATCTCGCAGTCTCTTTGCCGATGAGTATTCGAAAATTTCGGCGCTCACTTAGAAGAGTGTAAACGTCGAAACGATGGTCATTTAGACTACATCATATTTTACTTATCTTTCTTGTAAATAAACAATTTTTATAATATATCAAATCGTTATTCTTATTTGATTTTTGCAAATATTAACTAATTTGTGGCTGTGTGGTATTTGTAAGCTGTTATGTTATACAAATATAGTCAGAATAAACAAAAGTTACTATGTTCATTAAATGTTTTATGCAAGTGGATAGGGAATTGCCAGATTTCCCCACAAACATTTTTGTGTTTGTGTGTTGTCTATGTGAGAATCCCAGAACCCTAGCGTTACCCCACTGCTCAACTCAAGTGTACGATCAATAGAGCATTAACTTAACAATGATTTCTGACTGTTCAACTAATTATCAAATTGAGCATTCCAATTGAGCAGACAGGAAAAAATTACACATGTAGGTGTATATTAATGTACGGTGGATATAGTTTCTTCATTAGATACAAAAAGAAATTTCCCTATGTATTTCCTTATGTAATAACTTAACATAATCAATAAACAATCATAAATTGCGTTCGTTTCTCGTTTCAAGTTCTAAGTAGTAGTTTTACAATCGTCAAAAATGGCCGAAATCGAATTTATTAACATTTCAGCCAAAGTTGAAAATTTTGTCTGCATTTACAAATATTATATTTTTCGAACGAGTTTGGAAAAAAATATCATTTATTTACGGATAATATTCGAAATCACCGTCTACATGATAACCTTGAAACAATACTATGAATATGTCTCATTTATACTCAAAGACAGTGTTAAATGTGTCTATTACATAATGTATGTTGCAACATGTGGCTTACTTAATTGTATAATTCTTATTGAAAGGATACGAAGTTCAAAACACGATAAAAATTTTTTGTTAAATTTGAAAACGTTAAACATAATCTGCATCAGAGAACCAAGTTATATGAAAAATATTAATAACGAATGAAACTCATTTTATCAATCAGCATAATCACGTTTGTCATTGTACAAAACTCAACAACTATAATTATGGCTTTGACGATAACTCAGCAAATCACACCTAAATCTATTTTAACAGGTCGTCAGAACTTCGTTCGTCAATTAGCAAGTGCGCCACTTGTAGTTATGGAGTCCTATGAGCATGATAATATGTACATTATGTAGATAAATAGCATATAATACCTACTAATAATATCTTACAATACTAAATTGTAATTCGAAAGATTTAATTGGAAAGTTCAAATAAATAATATGTTTAAATTTATTTTAAACTTAGCTCTTAGCATACATAATTCGATTTCGTTGAATTAGTGGCATTCGTTAAATTATTATTAAGTTACGACATGAAAATAAATATTAATTAGTCTATTGTCGTTATGTCTGACCTATTTTCATGTCACCTATGCTATTTATTAGGTACAGAGTTATTAATATTCGTCAATTATTTTAATTATTATCATATTTTCTTAATGGATAACAAAACATTAACATACAGCGTCTAGATATTGATTTATAGTACTTTAGTTCTATATATAGATATGATATATATTGATTACTTAAGGTAAGTATGTTACGTGTCCCAATGTGATTGAATCGATATTTAACCACAGACAATTTAATGAGTCACATACTTTGATATTTAAGGGCCAATTACGGCTTGTATCAAATTGGGCATTAAATGATGATTATTATTAGATCTATTTGAATTTGATGCCGCCTGTAGTAATTAACCTACAGAGGACACAAGTAGTGACAGTATCAGATTAGAAAAGAACCACATACTGATAACTTTGGTGCTTTTTCAAATCACCTCATTGTAAATTGTTTATATGAAAACAGTTTTTTTAATCATATTTTCTCGTATACTAGTGTAGACTATTCATGTAATTTCTTTAAAATAATTTGATACTAAAATACATAAATATATAATTATAAAGATGTATATACATATGTCTAGAACTTGGCCCTTACACGAATATACACGATACTCCAACTTCTAACCCTATTTTATAATTATATAATATATAATTTTTAAAATGTTTGTCTATCTGTCTGTTTGTTCCAGTTAATGTCTATAACAGTTGGCCTGATTTTTGCTAGATTTTCAATACGTAAATTTTAGAAAATAAAATTTTAACCAATGAAATAGTGGACAGTATCCAATTCAAAGTAAACAAAAACTGCGAGTACTACTGAGGAGCGTAGTTAATATATAATAAATAGAAATATATATTACAAATAAGAAATAGTAAAAATAATACGATTTTAAAATTTGTACATACATAGCTACACCAGTTTGTAACATATACTCCCATAAAGAAGCTTTATCTGTAACTGCCATTTATAATTTCATATGCTATTCTGACAGCGAATGCTTTACAATTTATTCATACTACTAATAATTTCTATTTAAGACACAACTAGGCAGTCTAAGGTTAAGTTGCACTAAGGAACAAATGAATCAATAAGGCTATCCCTTTTATTTTCAATATTTTAATAAATGAAAGTACTCTACAGTATCAACTTAAAAAATCAATTGAACGTCTAATATGTATCAAGCTATGTATTTACATTTTTCTATGAAAGTTTACTCTGCCTGACGGAAAGCATGAATAGAACCCAAGATCACCAAGGTCGCCATACTCATTGCTAATGCAGACAATGCAGTATGGCGACCAACGCTATTGTGGCCCACGTTATGGTGGCTTGGAAATATTTAATATGCCATAAATCTATAACTACGTATAACTCAAAATAAATCGCAAACTAGGAAAATGAGACACTTAGTTTCTTAGTAGGTTGTTTCACACGTTTTACTAATCAATATGACTTTGCAAACCACAAATTTTTATTTTTAAATATTACTAAGAATACAAAATACACGTTGTAGGAACCTATCGTTGCAGATACTCAAAAATGTGGGAGACCCATACTACACTAAATCATATAGAATACTGCATTCCTTTCCTGAACATGTCCTGCCTCATTTTGTGTCATGTATGGCAAGCAAATACTCTCAAATATAAACAATTTCTTGTGTTTTTTCTTTCTTGTTAATTATGATGAAGTTGTACGAACAGTAACCATGGCAATACACAATTAATACAAAAAACAACAGCTTCTTGCCATCTTTTGCTGAATCCTCTGAATGGATTTCCCCAAAATGCACCAACTTTTGATGTGCCAGCTATTTTCTTTAAGTCGTCGGTTCATCACGTGTCGCAGAACGCTCTCCATTGTATAGTGGAAAATTAAAATACAAAGGTACGTAGAACAGAATATTAGTCATTGAATTTTTAGTCAATAAAGTATAATTTATGTAATTCAAGTATTTTGTGAACAGACTGACGTCTATTGTCAAATTCATCAACTAAAACAACATATACAAACAAAACAAATTGACGATCATAAATAGAATTCTAATATTTTAACTAAAAACGACTATATTAATCTTGTATTGGAAGTACGTAAAATATTAAAATGAAAGAAATTATGCTTACGCCAATATTTTTGGGGGTGGTCTGAAAACTCGTAAAAATTATTTCATGTAAAAATTTACAAACAGATTTCATTCAACTAAATGTGAGATTGATACTTCGCAAATTGATAGGCATTGTTTCATACAAAAAACTCATTAGGGCATCTACTATTTCTATTTACTTCGTGGATAGAACGCCCTATTTACGTTAAGTTTTAGCGTTTGTGGGCTAAAATAAAGTTTTCAAAATAAAACGATAATGGTGATAAAATATGTATTCACTCAAAAAACACGGTGTCAAGTATTTCAAATAAAATTTAAGTTAACTATCAGTAAAGTCATGCACAACGACGAGGTTATTTCCGTTTCGAGTGATTTATTTTGGCTATATCACCACTCAGTGTTTCCAGATTTAATATTTTGATGCGCTTATACTCGAAGGACGTATACGAGTAGATAGGTCACGAATTTTTGTGGCCTGAATAAATAAAGTATTAAAACACTGTCCTGGGGTTGCAGAACCTGCAAAACAACTAAAAACAAGAGGATTGCGATCGTCAAACTAATTAAAAAAAAAGTTCCATTTTCTTTTACAAAAGTAGGTTTCAGCCGTAATTTTTGGAATTAAAATAACGTCATTGTATGCGTATTGTAATAAAATGTATGAAAGAATCTGACATTGTTTGGATTAGAAGCTACCCTCTAAAGAAAACCTCTGCATAGTGAAGCAGCCTGCTTTCTATTTCTTTTTCTGCATGCTTATGACTAGGCTTATGTCCAGCAGTGAACGTTTTCTGGTTGCAATGTCATTAGCCATACCTAATAGGTCTTTTTTATAATATTTTTTTAATAAAATTTTATATTTTGTTGATTAGTTAAGAATGGTCTTGGATTGACGTAAGATGTTTGTCCTTTGATAAAAATAATTATTTAAATGGTATTATTAAACTGCAAAGTTACTATTACATAGCTGATTGTAGTAGACAGAAATATAGGAATTAAATACATTGCCAAAGTTACATTGGTCAACTCAATTCTTATTTTACTTCTTTTCATCAGAGTTAATATGTTTTTGATAACTTTTATTTCACAAATGTTAGAATCTGAAATAAAACTGTAATCAGTAAAAATAAATGGATTCCGATACATGTCTAAGAATATTAAATCGAATTGATATTAAGGTACAATTGTAAATTTTTCAATTTTACATTTAGGGAGGTAATGTTATTCGCGTCCGTAGGAGCTACCTAACCACAACCCTACACGTGCCTCCCGGTTGGTGCTAAATGAATAACAACGCCGGGTCTCGGGCGCCGGTTAATTAACCCGACCATACCAGCCTAATCAGCTTGGTTTATCAGTAAGAATAGGAAATGATTCTCACAAACCGCAACCCTGTAGGATTCAACAGGATCGGCGGCCTTGGCTTAATTGTCTGGGCCATGAAGAAGACAACTTCTATAAAAAATCACCCCAAGTCTACGGTGAGATCTCGTGCCAATATATGTATTAAATACTATATAAAGAACAT
The DNA here is from genome assembly GCA_949316085.1 of Hypercompe scribonia. Classification (NCBI taxonomy): domain Eukaryota; kingdom Metazoa; phylum Arthropoda; class Insecta; order Lepidoptera; family Erebidae; genus Hypercompe; species Hypercompe scribonia. Next base: position 20,118,693 of record OX438972.1, read on the forward strand.
ATACTGAAAATCCAACTGAAACCAACACAGCCCAATAGAAACCAATACAGCCGGACAACAGAAATTGACAAACCTCAGACAAATAAATTGAATACGTACAAAAAAACCACAGCAACATACGCTGTAGTGACTAAAAATACTACAGACAACATTATTTATCAAGACCAACCTTCCCAAATACAACAACTCGACGACATCTTAGATAAAATGTTCAACAGAATTCAAACCATGATGATAAACATGGTAGACAGGATGATGGATCGGTTTCTCCAAGTTTTAAGCAGCCAAAGGAAAATTTAATCATAATCTCAAAATTACAACATGGAACGCTAACGGCCAGTCCGTTAGCGTTCCATGTTGTAATTTTATTCTGCACGTAGGCTAGAGCTGGAAATCTTTTTGAACATGAAAAGAATTGATGTGGCACTCATATCCGAGACCAGATTTACAAGCAAGAGCTTTATCTCAACAAAGGGATATACTATGTATACAACTAACCATCCATCTGGAAGAGTTCATGAAGGAACTGCTATACTCATTAACTCTAACATAAAACACCACCCGCTTGAACCCTACGCAACCGACAAGCTACAAGCCACAGTAATTAATATCAATGACAAAAATTCAGACATTACCCTTGCTGCAATATACTGCCCCCTGAAACATCAAATATTAAGAGGGGACTACGAACTTTTCTTCTCTAAGCTTGGGCGTTACTTTATAAGTGGAGGCGATTGGAATGCGAAACACTCTTTCTGGGGTTCTAGACTTATAACTACTAGAGGCAGACAGCTTTACCAAACTGTGAGGGATCTCAATCTTGATTGTTTGTCCACTGGCGAACCTACCTAATGGCCGACTGACCCACAAAAAACTCCTGACCTATTAGATTTCTTTATATCAAAAAACTTATCAATTAATAACGCTAATATGGAATCAGATTTAGATCTAACCTCAGACCACTCTGCAGTTATTCTTAATCTGAACAATAAGTTAATACTTACAGAGAGACTACCCAAAATCTACAGTTAGAAAACCAACTGGAGAAAGTATCAAGACATCATCACAGCGGAAAGTCAACTTACAATCTCTCTGGAAACCACAGAAGAGGTAGAGCAGGCTATAGAAGAATTGAATAAATTAATTCATGACGCGGCAAACAGGTCCACACCTTAAAACAAAGCAGAAAGCGTAAAAGAACATGTATACCCAGCATCAATCAAAGACTGTATAACTGTAAGACGTAGACTTCGCTCTGTATGGCAAAACACCCATTACCCTAGAGACAAGGCCGCCTTTAATAAAGCCTCACAGCAACTAAAAGTACAAATAAAGGAATGGAAAAATGAGAACCTGCAATCATATCTGTCAAAACTGATATATACTAGTGACACAAATTATTCTTTGTAGAAGGCTACAAAAAACTTGAAGTGCCCTCAACAACAAGTAACACCATTAAAAACACAATCAGAGACCTGGGCCCGCTCTGACAGTGAAAAAGTTAACACGTATGCCAATCATCTACATAAAGTTTTTGAACCACTTCCCAGTAGCAATCAACAGCTTGACAATAAAATACACAAATATCTCACTTCTCCCAATCAAATGTCACTGCCTATGAAGCATGTCAGACCACAAGAACTAAGGCGTGAAATCCTAAAACTCAAGGAAGGCAAGTGCCCTGGTTACGATCTTATTGACACTACTTTGCTGAAGCAACTTCCAAAAAAGGGGCTACTGCTTATACTGATTATCTTCAACGCGTGTTTGAAATTATCCTTCTACCCAAGCCAGTGGAAGATTACCCAAGTAATAATGATACTGAAACCAGGTAAAGCACCTCAAGAGGTAGCATCGTACAGACCCATTAGTCTCCTTCCGGTAATTGGAAAACTACTGGAAAAGGTCATATTGAATAGAATGAGAGAACACCTAGCAGAGATAATACCAACTCACTAGTTTGGCTTTAGGGAGGGCTACGGTACAATCGAGCAAGTGCATCTGGAGTATCAGTCCATCAAGTCTGGGTAGCATACTGGGACCTGTTCTCTATCTTATATTCAGAGCAGATTTACTCACCCATGCTTCGACCACTACTGCGACATATGCCGATGACACCGTAATCCTATCAACACATGAGAATCACGAGGTTGCCTCCGAAACGCTCCAACAACACCTGATTCTGATCGAAGCATGGCTGCAGCAGTGGCATATTAAAGCCAATACAGATAAGTTGGTTCAAGTAACCTTCACACTCAGAAGGAAAACCTGCCCACCTGTAAAACTTGACAATACTGAAATCCCATGTTCAGATGACGCCAAGTACTTAGGTTTGCACCTTGATCGACGCCTAACCTGGCGCAAACACATATGGACCAAAGGGAAACAATTAGACTGCAAACTTCGAAGCATGTATTGGCTCATTGGTCGTAAGTCACAATTGACAGAAGCCAGTAAAATGGCTATCTATAAGGCTATACTAAAGCCTGTATGGACCTATGGCATACAGTTATGGGGAACAGCAAGTCATAGTAACGTTGAAATACTGGAAAGGTTTCAAAGTAAAACAATGAGAGCCATGTTTAATATTCCACCGTACATAAACAATCGATATGTAAACCTAGACTTGAACCTGCGAACAGTGAAAGAAGAAATAGAGTCATACAGCAATAATTATCAAAATAGACTAGACCAACATGTAAATCAACTGGCTGCTGAGTTGGGGGGAGCGGACAGTGTGAGATTCTCTCGACTGAAGAGAAATAGTATACCAGATCTAGCAATGAGATTTGCGGACAGAAGATGAGTATGGCATCAGTGGATGCTCAGCTCAGCTGTAGATAATAATGATGAACCGATGTAAATCTGGCACCATATTAGATTACTGTTTCTTGGAAACAGATTGCTAAGTAGCAGACACCAAACAAAAAAAAAATCTTTTACAAAGGTAGGTTTCAGCCGTAATATTTGGAATTAAAATAACGTCATTGTATGCGTATTGTAATAAATTGTATGAAAGAATCTTACGTTGTTTGGATTAGAAGCTACCCTCTAAAGGAAACCTCTGCATAGTGAAGCAGCCTGCGTTTTATTTTTTTTCTGCATGCTTATGACTAGGTTTATGTCCAGCAGTGAACGTTTTCTGGTTGCAATGTCATTAGCCTTACCTAATAGGTCCTTTTTATAATAAATTTTTAAAAAAATTTTATATTTTGTTGATTAGTTAAGAATGGTCTTGGATTGACGTAAGATGTTTGTCCTTTGATAAAAATAATTATTTAAATGATATTATTAAACTGCAAAGTTACCATTACATAGCTGATTGTAGTAGACAGAAATATAGGAATTAAATACGTTACCAAAGTTACATTGGTCAACTCAATTCTTATTTTACTCGTTTTCATCAGAGTTAATATGTTTTTGATAACTTTTATTTCACAAGTGTTAGAATCTGAAATAAAATTGTAATCAGTAAAAATAAATGGATTCCGATACATGTCTAGGAATATTAAATCGAATTGATATTAAGGTACAATTGTAAATTTTTCAATTTTACATTAAAATACGGATCTCAAATGTGAATTCTATGAAATTGCAGTAATAAGTAAATAAATCAAACTGCCATGTAGATCTTAAAAATAGTCTTAAGACAGTAGGATGCAAGAATCTTAGATTATATTGTATACTTACTTGTACAACACATATTGTACAATTTGTCAATAGCTCTGTTCAATGTAGCATTTTTGTTACGTAACTTTTGATCTCCGTAAAGTAACAGAAGCGATGGATACAGATTAATAATTAAAAACTTAAAAAAATTTAATAAACCTTTGAAAACTTCCATCTAAAACAAAATATATTATAAATGTTTAGACAAATATGCACGCAATCTATTTACATAGACTTTTAATAGGGTCTTTACCTCTACAAAAAGTGTCTTAATAATGTCATACAATAAGTTCATGCATTTGCATATACTTAATATTACTCGATATGTTATCTAAAAAATTAAAATTTTCTATAACATATGAATATTTTTCTTTTTAATCGAATAGAAATTGGACTAAAGAGAAAGGATAATCTCTCAAAGAAAATAAAACAAAATTAGAATGGAATAAATAAATAAATAAACCAGAATGGAGAGCCTGTTTCTATGTTTGTAGTCACTTATTAAGAAAATAAAAAAGTTGAAAATCTATTAATGTACAGATAGTAAAGCCACGTTAATTTAAGCATGACTGGATCCTCACTACCGGTACAGTACTACCCCCCTGCAGAAGACCAATCTGAAGTATTAGCACTGTCGTCTTTCTTTGGTGAATGTGAGACCGGAGACCCATTGATACAGGGGTGACAGTTACTGTGGTAAATATGTATATGTGTGGAATGCTCTTGGAGTCATTGTGAGAGTGAAATAGATCGATTCGACGGTCATAAAAATCCCTAGAAACGATGGTGCCGCTGGTCTCTCTCAAGCCCAACTACATTTAACTACGTAGAGATGCTACCCCATCAGGTACATATTCCACGGAGAGGCTCTTCGTGCCGTTTGGTGATCGGTGGTGTGAAACCTGGTGACCTCTTACGGGAGGACAAGGGGCCCTTTTGATATTTTGGTCACCATCATATTTTACCGTCACAAAACGATATAAAATTCTGAGCCTCAATCTTACACAATGACTATCTTGTGTTTCACGTCTCCATTTATTGCCCCTTCTTTTATATCATGGCAGCTCATAAAAGATATAATTATTTAAAAAACGGCATTCCCTTCTTCGATCAACCCACTTTTTAAGGTGGAGTTCACAAATACCGGTGGATTTCATGCAAATTTCAGCGTAATCCAGCACCACTTTCGGACGGTACAGCCACCCATCCTTTTCTATTGGAGACGCAAGACGTCGCCCTGTCGACAGGGCATATTTTCATTTTTCTGGCTACGTCATTGGGGAGCGCTCGCGAAGGCTGGAGTGTGTCTTTTCATCTGGGCGGATGTTTGTTGCTATCGTCTACGATACCTTAAGAAATTATCCTTCTCCGTCTTTTGGCTCCAGGATTTCCACACACAACATTCGAATTTATGAGCTGAATCTATGTGTATCCATATCGGTCCTATTCCGGAAATTATGAGACAGCTCATCTCTTTGATCGACTGAGTAGTTACCGACCGCCAAACTGGTATCCCTGGTAGATTTTAAAACCTACCTTGAGTCCTAGTTAGAATCTTCCAGAACTGGTAATGTGGGTCAAACGACCAATATATTCGCTCTAACGGATGATCTCACACAGCTGGTACCTCAGCCCACCATAATACCAGATATGCCGATTCAAGCGCTTTCCTAGTACAGTGTATTAGAGTTTCTGTCACTTGACTTCCAGAAAGCTAGTGGATCCGACGGTGTCATTTTAGCGGTACAACTCTAAACCAGAGTTGTGGAGTGGTGGAATTGTGTTCTGTATTGAAATATATGTATTGGTATTGTTCTGGAGGCCTCATCATCATCATCAACAACCTTTTACAGTCCATTGTTTGACATAGGCCTCTCCTTAGCAAGGTGGTCTTGGCCTACTATACCACGCTGGCCAGACGGGTTTCTTCTCTTTGTAATGATGTTGTCTTGTATACTTTGTTCCCTTAGCCGCCTTTTACGACACCCACGGGATGAATAGGAGTGGTGACACTATGTTTTCTTAACCCGTGACCACACGGACAACAAACATAATTCCAAATAAATATTCCAATCCTCAGCTCCAAAAAAATTTTCTATAAAGTACTCGAACGGAATATTAACAAGTAATCACTCCTTGTTAAGTGATCGGCAATAATTATGACTTTAAACGAGGCTATTGATGAGCATGGATGGTCCTTGATCATTAGCCTCGACTTAGCTAAAACCTTTTCGATAGGATTGGGACCGTTCACTTCTCTCCAAACTTCCGATATTTGATCTGCCCCTCAAAGTCTACAACTGGGTTATCGACTTTCTGCACCAGCGCCACATCGGAGTCCTTTGCGGCTTCTGATTCTTAGTAGATAAGCGCTGGTATACCTGAGGGATCCGTCGTATCACCCACACTGTTTCTTGTGCATATCAATGATATGTCAACTCTTGGCAACATACTATGTAGACGATATCACAGTTCATTGGCATTATGTAGTGTAAATTTACAGTACTCACAGAAAATGCCAGAAAATAAAATTTGTAGTAAAAGGTAGAATCTCAAGTTTATTCTCACATAAAGTTCTTTGGAAACCCTACAGCTGAACCAGCCGACGTTTAGGATAAACTAAATAACAGAAGCTTGTTGCTGAGTTTGACCTAGTTTTGAACCGTATCTCTCAATGGGAACACGAAAATCTGGTCGCGTTCAACGCCAAGAAAACACAGGTGAGCACATCCTTTACCAAAAGGTATTTGTTTATTCCCCGCACCACTTTATAGGACACTCAATAGTTCTGAAGCTACTTAGTACCTTGAGCTTCTGCAGTTGTGAAAAGATGTCGCCTCTATGGCAGTCTTCTATCGTTTTTATCATGGAGAGTGTTCTGACGAACTGTTCCAACTGATCCCATCCTCTCCGTTCCTTTACAGGACAGTTCGTGCTGGCGTTCTAAACTTCTCTTATCTAAACGTTTCGGCTTTTCCTTCCTGTGTAAATCAGTTAAAAGCTGGAACTCATTACCAGCGCACGTGTTTCCCTCCCACTGCAATCTACATACTTTCTCTCTTCTTTTACACGACAATACATAGTTAGTCTTGGAAGCCACCGTTTTAGAGTGGAAAAAATTGCTCTCGAATTGAATGGTTTGGCTTTTCCTTCCTGGGTAAATCAGTCAAAACTAGAACTCACTTCCAGCGCACATATTTCTCTCCTACTATAATCCGGGGCCCTGTAAGCGAGGTATAAAAAAGTATCGTACTAGGCCACAGTGTGGGTCACCGTACTGCATTGTCTGCATTCGCAATCTGTGTAGAATAATATATACTCACTCGTATATAGTGAACCGTAAAGACATTCGAAAGTGGGTAGACTTCTTTGGTCGGGTATAATCACATATAGATGTTCATGAACAACATTGTTTGTAGAAGTACTTGCAAAGTTCGAAATACGAAACAAATTTAAAAAGTGAATAACTTAAGAGCTTATTTAAATAACTTTATTAAGTTGTAAAGTAATTAGTACACAAATTATAGTTGTAAATAGGAATACTGGATTTAGATTTAGAATTAAATACACTCCTAAAGCTAAATTGGCGAACTCAGTATTTATTTCGCTCATTTTTGTCAGATTCGATAGATTTTTGACAGCTCCAGGATGTCTTTAATAGGCTTTAGGATTTAAAATAAATATTTTTGTTAAATGTTGCCTGCTTTTTATGGAACGAAGTGGGTTTGATTACTTAAATTTAAAAGTTTATTTTTTACATTGCTCAACTTTAGAGACTTGATCGAAATGTGATTCCTTTGAAAAAAGCTTCATTTAGAAATCAATCGCGGTTTACAGTCGTTATTAAAATAGTCCAAATATTATCTGTCTATCAATAGTTATTATACATGTGATAAATCATCTATATATTAATACGCGATACAAAAATTTTAATGCTCTTTTTACGAAAATTGCGCGGACGCAGGAGCATAAAATTTGGCATACTTATAGTTTATGCGTTGGAGAAGTGCAGAGCGCTAATATTTTCCAATAATAATGCTTATAAAGTACATTAAATCAATAAATGCATGTCCATAGACATAGAGCACTGACGTAGACATATCAAAAAGAAAAGTTTTATTTGCCTCATTTAATATAAAAAAAGATTTTAATAATAATGCATAATAAGTACAATAAATCAATAAATAAAACATTACACAAACCAGAATACATTTGATACACGCATACACAAGTATTTGTACACGTATACATACTCTGTGGTCAAATTGTTTCTTTTGTTTATTATAGACATAGTTGAATGTCAAACAGAAAAGTTTTATTTGACGAATACTACGTGAAATACTGAGCGCTTATACAAATTTATGTACTATATATAAGTTGTGTAGCAGCAACATACATTTAAATGTACACGGACTATCATTATATGCATAAAGTAAGTTCTGTAGCAGCAATCTGCAATAACAACATTCAGGTACAAAAAAAAATATAATTTGCTATTGCTGGTTCTTAATGAAAGAACTTTAATTATGCCTCGACATAGAACATTAACGGCTCAGAGTGAGAGACAAAGAAGGAATATTTCTCTAAGAGGAAGGATTAATTCCCCATCTGTAGTATTCGATAGTAAAATGATTTTGAGAGATACATTTAAATGTGCTCTAAATGTCATTTAATCGATTTAGAGTGCAGGTTTTGCAATGCGAAACATTTTGAATCTGAAGTGACTTTAGGCGACCGAACTGCATTCACTTCATGTTGTCATAAAGATAAAGCATGATTACCACCCTTAAGTCAAAATGAATATTTTAAATCATTGTATAATGGACTTACTTCAAATCAACCTTCAATAAAAAGTAAATCAAAAATTATTTTGAAAATATTAGGAAATATAATTCATGTTTAGCTATGGTTAGCTAAGAAGCCAAAGTTGCTGAGACAAGGGGAGTGTATCATTTCAAAATACATGATGTTTTTTATCACAGATCAGGCCCAATGACTGCAGCTTATAATCGCTCACCATGTTATGCACAATTATATTTTTATGATTTTGACACTGCTATTAATTATTGGTTACAAGAACGTATTAATCAAACATGTAACAACAACATAATGCGTAAAATTTCACTGGAATTGGACAAAACATTCCAAATAATTGGAGTTTTATTAAATTGGCCAGTTTTTACACATGGGCAATTGTATGTCGCAGTAAGTAGAGTTCGTTCATTCGATGGTTTAAGGTTTTATATATACAAATATAACGGTCCAAGACATTTAGCAAACGATGAAAGAGTTTTTACAAGAAACATTGTTTTCAGAGAAGTTTTAAATCATTAATTAAATTATTGCAATATGCGATAAAAAATGCTCTAAATGGATAGTATTTTTAATGTATGATTTTTTTGTTTTGCATCTTCTTATAGCATGTTTTGTTTTAATAAACATTTTTTTAAATAGGTATTCTTTATTTTACTTCTTTTTAATTTCATATAATTTGTTCAAAAAAGAGATTGGCAAATAACAGTCTTGGTCAAATCTGGGGTTATAGTAGTTTAGTTTTCGACAGTAGAACCTTAATAATGTTTGAATATTATATTTTAGTAATGTATATTAAGTCACTTACAATTTAAATTTATTATGGTCGAATTTCGACCACTGGGCGACCACTAGTTCTTATAAAACTATGAAGTAGGAGAGGCCTATACTGTGATAGGCCTCGCCCATGTCAGAATTAGAAGGTAAGTATTTAGATATTCAATTATTATTTGATTTCGATAGAATGTAGGTAAGTATCAAGTATTGTAATTGTATATAGTATATTGGTGCTTTTGTGTCAATGCCATGTTCTCTCGTGATTCTTCTCGTAGACCCTAGCTAAGGTCTCGGGGTGACTTTTCCAGGTCCACAACCTGTATGATCCTCCGCTTATGTCCAGTAGTAAATTGTAATAGGCTGATGATGATGATGATTATGATGATGCTGACGTTGATGATAATGATGAAAAAAAAAGAAAAAATACACCATAACTACTTTGACAATATCAGTTCCTTATTATTTCATCATCATATCAGTTCTTAATTAATCTCACCCATTAAATAAAATGTTTAATGACATTTCATGTTAGTAATTTTTCTTTTTCTATTATGTAATCTATATTACCTAAAAAGCAGCTACAGTAAACTAGATTAGCAAGATTTTCTAAATAAATTTCGTAAATTCCCATAACACAAAGGTCGTTCTCGTTTGGGTAATTTTCTTTTAGCTGTTTTTTGTCTTGATTACTGTAATGCACTGAAAGTTTCATAAAATACAAAGTACGAGCTTTCAAATGTCAGGGACAAACGATCACGTCGGTTTTGATGTCTAAACAAGTTGTGTATTGAGACCATCTCTAGGAGGCAATTAGATGTTAATATATCATGCAGGTCTTTTCTGGTTTGCCAAATCTAAGGCGCTATGCTTTTCCTGTTCAATTATAATATATATATATATTGGGATCACAACTTATATAACATAATTGTAGTACCAGACCAATCAAGAAGGCCTACTGACACGGATCGATGGATGATGATCGTGAAGTTCACAAGAAAAATGGTCTCTTTCAAACTATCAGAAATGTGCCATACTATCACAGTGAAGTGCCAACATTGTAGCAGTGGCGAAAAAAACACAAGATTCCCTAAATATTTTAATTTGACGGCAATTGTGAAATAATGGTCTTAAGTTCAACTTCCAGTTGGAACTTAAAACATATATTTTATAAAATGTACTTATTGTTCGCAAATTAAGTTAATCGATCAAAATAAAGTAAAAGCAGAGTGTAAAGGTAATCGATTAGTAAAAAAGGTGTGAAGATAATACTTTATTTAAATGACATTATTAAACTGCAAAGCTATTATCACATAAGCTATTGTTGTAGACAGAAAATTTGGAATTAAATACATTCCCAAAGTAAAATTAGCAAACTCAACTCTTATATCATTTGATTTTGTTAAAGTTAATAGTTTTTTGACACTTTTTACTTCACGAGTTCCGGGATCTAAAACAAAACAAATATTTATTGAAGAATCTTGAATCTTTTCATTAACTAAAAATCATATTAGGATATAATTAGGCATTTCAAAATATGTGACATAGCTTAGATATATATAAATTCTATTTCTAATTCTATAAATTCAATTTCAAAATTAATCCTTGTTTAACAAGAACCTAAAATAACACATTAGTTTTGAGAAAGAGATCAGATTAAATTAAAATGAGAATACCGTGGCAGGGCTATGCTGTGACACATATGGACCGGCTTGAGTGGTTTGATATCACGGTCTGAAAATCTGTGCTAAACAATACTTCTGTAACTTTTCGCCGAGGACGTGAGTTTACCGGAGCTCGAAGCCGCCCTGTTTTATTCCAAGAAAAGGACTCAAATGGCGGTAAATCATTTGTGACCCTTAAGTGAAAAATGTACATGGACTGCAGTAAATATTTACCATCGCGTGGTGTGTTTGCTCGCATGCCTTACATAACAAAAAAACGTGTCGAAAATATACTCACACATATTATACAATTTGACAATAGCCCTGTTCATTGTAACTTTCTCATTTTGCAACTTTTGACCTCCATAAAATATGATAAACATCGTATATAGTTCAACAATTACAAACTTTAATAGTTCTAAAATCACTCCGATACTATAGATCTGAAAAATAATCGTCATATTTGTCTATAAAAATATGCACAAAATCTTTACTAATTTTTACTGGGATGCTTACCTCTATGAGTGACTTAATATTCTTATACATTATCAACGTGTATGACCCAATACTTATCATGATCCAATATGCAATCTAAAAAAAGTAATGAATGTCTGTAGATCGATTACACTATATAATTAAATAAAATTGTACCCTGTCGGTGTCGGTGTAGAAACGGAGCCACCTACCATCCCATGCCCTGTGAAGCCAAACACCAACCACTTCGCATGTTTTGATACTAGCAGAAGTTCTAAAACAGTGTGAGGATATGATAGCCCTAGATTCCAGTCACCTCCTCTGCTACCAACAGGGAGCCCAACCATCCCAAGGTGGTGTCGGATTTAGGGTAGATAAATTTGTCAAAGGCAACGTGGAGGAACTTAGCAGTATATCGTCAAGGGTGGTGTACCTCATATTACAAATAGCGAAAAGGTATTCTTTGAAGATTGTGCAACTGTATACACTCACCTCCTTACAACCTGATGATGGGTATAAAGCCAAGGACGAAGACAGCTAAGGCTTTGTCTTGTACCAGAAGACTTCTTTCACTGTTATTATGGGTGATTTATATGTGAATGCAGAAGTACAAAATTATGGTAAAACTGGGGTAGGACGTTTCGGTTATGGAGACAGTAAGCATCAAAAGCAAATACTGGTAAACTTCTAAGAGGCCTAGGGACTTTTTCTGATGAATTCCGCCTTTCAGAAGAAGCCTCAAAGGAAATGGACCTGGCTCAACTTTGATGGCGCTACAAAGAACGAGATCGACTTCATCATCTCAAATGAACACCATATATGATATCAGAGATATCTCTATGATCAATAGATTCAATACAGGAAGTGATCACCGACTCGTGAGATTACCGACGTACCCTAAATCTATACATCAAAACGGAACGGGTGCACCCAATGATGTCGACTCTTACACCAACTCTACAGCAGGTTGAAGCTGGGTGCAAAAGCTTGGGGTGCTGGGCTAGAAAACCTCCACGTGGTGTACCCTGGAAACGTTGGCGATGGTGTTGTTCATCACTGCCAACGGCTAATATTCTAGCACGAAGAGGAAGCCATTTTCTTCGGCAATTCGGCCGAGAGATGGTCCAACAGAGCGCGCGTGTCTGTCGGATCCTCTGTTGGTTCTTCGCTCTTCAGAGCATTGAGGAGGAAAACCTCGGTAAAAAATCACGATGGTAGGACCCTTTCTAGGGTCGGAGTTCCTCCGCTCAGTGGTAGAAAAGGTAGGACGGGCTCGGTGTGCACTTACACTGCCACCGAATAGGCATCAGGAGACGTAGTCTCCCTGCCGCCGTCGACATACCGTAGTCCCGAGTTGGAGTCTTGCGACTCCAAGCGGGGGCGAGGGTCTTGGCTTAGCCGCCCGGACTGCGAGGAAGAAAACCTCTATAAAAAATTACCCCGAATCCCGTGTTCTGGTGCGTGACCAGGGGATGCATGGCTGATGGGTTGTTCAGTCGTAAGCGCACCCTCAGCCGGGGCACCTGCGGACCCCTCGGTTGGGCATAAATGTACGCTTGCCTCGGTATTGGGGGATCTCTGTCCGGGTCGACCTGTAGTTCTCCCCCACTCGTGGGTCTAACATGGAATCTCAAACTAAAAACATAAAAATAAATATAGAATGAGAGAAGGAGAAAAAGGATAAGAAGGAAAAAAGCGTAAGATTGGACGACTTCTCGTCCAATTTAAAGGAGGCTTCGGCTGGGACACCTATGACGATGAGGCTCCCAGAAGTCATTATGACTGCTGGGAGCCGCAGAACATCGGAACGATTGCGTTCCAGATCTACATGTTTGTCGGATGGCACGGGAGCACGGAAGCCTATAGGCAGGTTAGGGCGGACGGCGAAGCACTTGCAGAGGAGGAGATCCCAGATCTCTTGCTTAAGATCAAGGAGCCGATGGCAGGGGATTCTGTTCCCCAAACGCCATCGTCCATGCAAGAGAGAGCGAAAGTAGCGGTGGCTATCATCCACAAGGTAGCCACTAAGTCGAGTAACCTTAAGGGTGCTTTTGTAAAGGCCCTTAAGGACTCCTCTTCTGCGGTTGCGGGGTCGTTGAGATCCTTATTGGGGACGTGGCTCGTCTCCAAGCGGCCAACGACCACACTGCAGGGCAGGTGGCTGAGCTGAGCGCGCAGTTTGCCCAATTTCGAGCGGATCGCCCTGAGCGAGAAGGCCCGTCTCAGTCGCTTGCCCTTGCCAATCCCGGTACCATCACTGATGCCCACCTGCGTCAAATAACAGGCGCAGTGTGGCGCATGATGAAAGGACGTCTCGTTGGCTTGGAGGCGAGACTACCTCCAGCCCCTGTTGTCCGACCGCCGCTGGCGGTACATAGACCAAAGGCTGCATCGGCGCTTCCCGTTGTAGGCGGTCGTGTGTCCTATGCGGCGGCGGCGTCGGTGTCTGCTGTTCCTGCGGCGTCGGTGTCTGCTGTTCCTGCGGCCGCGCCGAAGACACTACAGGCGGCTAAAGTAGTAGCTAAGACGGGTGCACAGAGGTCAGGGCCCAAAACGGCGGCCAAGTCTAGAGCGGAATTTCCTCCGCTCCCCACTCCAGCCGCTGTACCTGGCACCTCCATATCTGCCCCTTCTACGGATGGTGGGCAGGTAGTCAGGGGGACAAAGAAGTCCCGAAAGCGGGGTAAAAAGGCTGCTCAAAAGGCAGCCTCTGCCCCGCAGTCGCCATCGGTGGTAGTCACCGTCACGAAGAAGCCGCGCAAGCTTCAAGTACGCAAAACTGCGGCGGTGGTGGTCACCGCTTCACCGGAGGCGGCTAAAGGCGGACGGTCTTACGCTGCCATTTTTCAGAGGAAGTCTCTCTCTCTCACTCGAGTCCTCGAGTTCCCTGGAGCTGAAGGTACCAAGACAGCAGACACGTTTGCCGAGAAATTGCGGGACATGTTTGCGGACACGGATAGTGTTAAGATCGCCAGGTCTACTAAGTGCGCAGAGTTGCGCATTTCAGACCTGGACGACTCCATAACGACCGAGGATGTCCGCGTTGCAGTAAGAGAGAAGACGGGTTGCAATGCGGACAACATTAGGGTCGGCACCATCCGCCCCGGTCCAGGAGGGCTTGGCGCAGTGTGTGTCAGCTGTCCTGTAGCGTCGGCCAAAATGTTGGGCGACGCCGGCAGGCTGCTCATCGGTTTCGTGAGCGCTAGGATCACAGTCCTGGCGGCGAGACCGATGAGGTGTTACAAATTCCTGGCATTGGGGCACACACGCGCCAAGTGCGTCAGTTGTTTCGACTGCAGTGAGTTATGTTTCCGCTGCGGTCGACCGGGGCACAAGGCGGCAGAGTGCTCTGCCGCCCCTCACTGCCAGGTGTGTGCGGCGGACAACAACCCTGTCAATCACCAGATTGGGCAGGGAGGCTGTAAACCTTCCCGCAATTCTCGGCAGGCGTCAGAGGCTAGCCAGTCGGCCCAGGCTGCTTCTGACGTCATTTGTGCGTCGATATCGTCGCCCATGGAGGAGGTTGTAGAGACGGTCGAGTAATGGCCCAAGTCTCCAACCTCCTAGTCCAGACGAACCTGAACCACTGTGCCGCGGCGCAGGACCTTTTCCTGCAAACCATGACACAGTGGTCGATCGGTGTTGTCGTAGCCGCGGAACCTTATTATGTTCCTCCCCGTCCAAACTGGTTGGGTGACCGGGACGGTTCCGTGGCAGTCGTTGGCTCCACGGCGGCTCATTCCCCGCCCTTGTCGCTAAGAGACAAGGGCACTGGATATGTTGCTGCCGAGTGGGCGGGGATCACTGTATATGGTGTATACTTCTCCCCCAACCGGAGTTTGAACGACTTCGAGGTTTTCCTTAACAACTTGGAAACCTCGATGCGGGGTCTAACGTCTGGGCACGTCTTAGTGCTGGGGGACTTCAATGCCAAGTCCATTGCGTGGGGTTCCCCCAGGACGGACGCTAGGGTCGAGGCCGTAGAGGAGTGGGCGGCCTCGGTGGGCCTCTGTTTACTAAACAGGGCCTCCACCAACACGTGCGTGCGACAGCAGGGAGGGTCGATAGTGGACCTTTGGTTCGCTACCCCTGCCCTCGCCGCACGAGTAAGGAACTGGCGTGTCCTGGAAGAGGTTGAGACGCTCTCGGACCGTCTCTATATCCGATTTGAGCTCTCCCGATCCCAGGGTGCCAGTAGGGGTTACGCGGTGCGGCGTTCTTCTCGCTTTCCGCGGTGGGCTGTAGCCAAATTAAGTAGGGACTTACTAGAGGAGGTGGCCATTATTCACTATTGGCTGTCTCCGCAGGCCCCGACCGAGGAGGTCGACATGGGGGCTGGTCGCTTCTGCGAAGCGATTGCGCAAATCTGTGATGCGGCCATGCCCCGCATCCGAGGTTGACGGCCTCCACGGAAGGAGGTTTACTGGTGGTCCCGGGAGTTGGCGGACCTCCGTGCGGCCTGTACTCGTGCCCGGAGGTCCTACACCCGTAGTCAGCGACGACACCGCGAAGAAGACGAGGAGGACCAGCTTCATGACGAGTACCGAGAGGCACGGAAAACTCTGAAGCTGGCCATAAGCCGCGCCAAAGAAATTAAGAGAAAGGAGACGCTGAAGGGTCTCGATCGTGACCCCTGGGGTCGCCCTTATCGTGCGGCGCGACAAAAGCTCCGCACGTCGGGCCCCCTCTTACAGAGACACTCCAGCCCAGCTTCCTGCGGGAAGTGGTCGAAGGCCTTTTCCCGCAGCGGGTGGAGCACACACCCCCGTCGATGGCCTTTATGGTCGGAGATGACGAGGGGAACGAGGACGATGTTCCACCCGTCAGAGAATCGGAGGTAGGGGCGGTTGTTCTACGGATCCCCTCTAAGAACACCGCCCCCGGGCCGGACGGGATACCTGCCCGAGTGCTGGCCCGAGCCCTCGAACACATGTCGGACTGCCTCAGGGAGGTCCTGGATGCTAGCTTGACGTCTGGACGCTTCCCTGAGTGCTGGAAAAGCTGGATGCTGGTCCTATTGAGGAAGCCGGGATGGCCAGCCGAATCCAGCCAGGAGGCCAGCGGGTAAACTGTTTGAGAGGATACTCTCTGCCCGCATCGTCCGGCACCTCCTCGAGGTGGGCTGGGTTTGCGGGTGGCCCTGTACAAGACGGAGGCCCTTTTGTTCCATGGTCCCCGTCGTCGTCCACCCTCCGGCGCCTCCATCGTGGTCAATTCGGTTCTGTTACCGGTTCAGGCCCAGATGAAGTATGCATAAAGGTGCACCGGTGTGGGCGGCGGCTCTGACCGCCCAGAATAGGGCTCGCCTCTGGCGCCCTCAGAGGATATTGGCGGTTAGAACCATACGCGGTTACCGCACCGTATCGACGGAGGCGGCGTGCGCCTTGGCCGGAACTCCCCCGTGGGATTTGGAGGCGGAAGTGCTCGCCGAAGTTTATCGGCGGACGGCTGACTTCCGGGCGGGTAGCGGCATACGGCCCCCGCCCGAAGAGATACGCGAGTGGCGAGAGGCCGCTCGTCGAGCCACAATGGCTCGTTGGTCGTCCCGGCTGGAGGTTCCACGTGCTGGTTTTGCCGCCGTGGAGGCTCTCCAGCCGGTCATCGCCGAGTGGGCAGGGTGGCAGCACGGGACCCTTTCCTTCCGACTGACGCACGTCCTTTCCGGGCACGGTTGCTTCGGGAAGTATCTGCACTCGGTCGCCAGGAGGGAATTGAGTCCCGCCTGTCACCACTGCGACTGCAGTGAGGACTCGGCTCAGCACACGCTAGCGGTTTGTTCCGCTTGGGCGGTGCAGCGTGGGGTCCTCACTGCAGTTATTGGAGTAGATTTCTCGCTACCGGCCGTCATACGCTCCATAGCCGGTAGCGACAGTTCTCTTGTGGTTCTTCTCGTAGACCCCTTTGGGAGGAGTCTCGGGGTGACTTTACCAGGTCTACGGCCTGTCGAAGTGGTCGTCCGCGCCGCCTGCGACTACAGGCGGGTCACATGGATGGGCCCTTGGGCCTGTTGGTATATCCGGGTGTCAGTCCCTGTGACCAGCATGTTAGCTGCGCCTCGTTCTGTGTTCCCTCCTGTGCTTAGCGAGGTCGAGTTCCAGTGGATGGAGACCCCGAGGAGCGCCCGTCAGAAAGCACCAGGCAGGGTGTTAGGGTATTGGGGATAGTCCGGTAGGGATTGCTACGGAGACGAGATCTCGCGGTAGGCCATGCCTGTCCGGCGGTCGCCGATGATAAGGCGCGAGCTCGCGCAGGTGGCGGGCTTGCGAGCCATCGGCACGCACGAATAGGTTTGAACTCAGGCGTCTCACGAAGTCATCCAGGCTCTCTATGCGCAGATCCCGGGAGATCGTCCTGTTCCGCACAAAGCGAGTGGGGTTGACTAGGGTACATAGTGCGAGCGACTGCTGCGCACGCAGACGGCGGCGTTTTGTCTCGGAAACAAGCGTAAACCAGGCCGGGGCACCATAAGTAAGTCGTGTGCGGATGTACGCCTTGTACACACCGAGCTTCGCACGGAGTGGCCGTCGGGACGATAGTATGGGCCACAAAAGGGAACGCGTAGCACGAACCTGGGCAATGATGTTGTTGACGTGAGGCTTCATGGAGAGGCTGCGGTCGATGTTCACGCCGAGGTATTTCACCGTCGCGGACCATTCGACGTTCTCTCCCATAAGCTTCAGCTGTGGTAGGGTCACACTTCCTATGGAGATCGCTTGAGTCTTCGCCACGTTGACCGTCAGTCTCCAGTCCTTCAGCCAATTGGGAAGTGCAAGCGACAGTTGTTTTACCGCGGTCGCAACCTTCTGCGAAGACGTAATTTCGCGGAAGGAGGCGGCGGAGAAGTCCCGGGAGGACGATATCTACTCGGACCCAATTCGCCGTCGGCGAGCCGGGCGGCGGAGGCGTGCATACCACCGCCTCATGCCGCCTTGAGTGTGGCCGTGGATGGACGGGACAAGTTTTCCCCTCCATCCGCTATAGTGGCCAGCCGCGAGGAGGTGACGTGTGCGTGTCCCGGACGTCGCCTAAATAGAGAGTTTATCCGCAGATGGCGCCCGCGAAAGCGGGCAGGCGCTAGAAGGGATTAGGATGTCGTAATAACAGCTGTTCCCGGATCCCTCCTCTCTCAGGCGCAGAGTGGCACACCGTGTGGTTTTAGTCGGTCCGATTCCGACTCACCGCTCCGCCTTAAACCCCGGTGGGGTGACGGCCCGTGGGGGTTTCCACACGTTAAAAAAAAAAATGGGTGCAAAAGCTTTCAGTTATAGCTTCAGAACTAGTTAGCCATGTTGGGAACCATGCAGGATCTAAACGACGCAGCTGATAGTCTGGTACGGGCTCTACAGGTTGAGAGTCACCGAATTTTTGGGCAAAACTATTTGTAATAATCTTCGAAAAATAACTTGTATACATGGATCAGAAGTGAAATTGGGTAGTAATTCTTCAGTAGGTTTTTGTTTCTATCCTTGAAGAATAACATTACCACATTTTTTCCGTTGACCTTCGTTCAGCAGTTGCCGGTGATTTTTTTTTAAAAAGCCTGTCAATCTGACTCTACTCTGCCTGATGGAAAGCATGAATAGAATCCATGAGTTGGTAGTATGGTGACCCACACTATGGTGGCCTAGTGAGATGCTTTTTCACACCTCGTTTGGTTACGTAAAAGGCATGAGAGTCATCGTGGCATTAGATTACACATACTTACCACGACAACTGTCACCCCTGTATCAATGGGCCTCCGGTTGATAGGTTGATTTCGGGTACAAGAAATCGTGTACGTGCCTATTACTAGAGCATATTGTGGTGGGATTGATTAGAGATGCAGAACAAACCCGATGTGAATAAATTAACACAACTTTTCAAATGATTTGTATTTCGTGTGTAAATTTCAGATTAATCGCTACAGAACTGTTTGAGTTTCTACCGTGTACACAAGCCATCTTAACATTTTTATGCCTAGACGTCATTAAGCGAACATATATATACATATATATATTTATAATCCGATTTCAGGATTCATCTCATTTTCAAAATAAAAAAAATTACTTGATATTTAAAGCACTCCGACAATTGTTTGCTGCCATTTGCCAAACATTCATACAGCTGGGCACAGCGCTGAACCATATCTAGAGGGTTAGAATATTGTGAACGTATTTCTAAAACTGATTGAATTTTTTCCGTGCGCATTTTCTCTTGCATTTCAAGCACTGTTCTACTCAAGCACTTCAGTAAATTTGATAACAAATCCATGTACGTATACAATGAAAAAAAATCCAAAATAAAAATTGTTTTATTATGGATTAATGAGATGAAGAAAAAAAAATTAAATACAGTAATGCTATTCGAAAGCGTAAAATAATAATAGTGTAATGTACCAGAAATGAGTATCACGAAAAAAAGTACTGTGACACTGACTAAAGCAATCGTCTGCGTTTGTTTTAGATTTTTTTTATAAATTATATCCTCGACATAGTCGTCGTGGACAAGAGTGAAATTAGTTATACTGAGTTTATATTGCTTCGATTTCACTAAACTACACACAACACTCATTACATCACTAAAAAAATAAATTACAAAACAAATCAAATGTAAAAATAAATATTTCAGATCCTTAATATTTCTTGCAATTGACAAACCAAAAGTAACATTGTTAAAAAGGAACGCTACACGTAGCATAATTTCAAAAGCAAAATGAAACCACACAAGTTTTTTACTTCTCCCATAAAAGGAGTAATTTCTGTAAATGCCATTCATGTTTTCAGCTATTCTAAAAAAGCGAATAATTTTCAGATTATTCATATTGTGATCTATTTTTGGACGATTGTATTTGAGGCACCAAGCGTCTTTAGTCGAATTCGAGTCCAAGACAAATGAATCAATAAAGTAACCCAATTATAACCATATAAATTAATGGTATTCTGAAGTAATTACTTTTAGTAATTCAACTTTCTCCTCACAAGTCAACTTATTGCTAAGATATACAAAATTATGTATTTATATATTGATTGATGATTGATGAAAATATATAACCATGAGGGAAAAATCGGTACCGTACTGACATGAAGTAGACTTATGACAGTTATTTTGCATCTGTATCATTTTGTGTAACGATTGCATAATATTGAAACAAACTAAAAATGAAAACATTCAAAAATAAAGGCAAATTTGATGGATTTCTTACGTCGTGAAAAATATGTATTTAAATACACTATAGTGTATATTTACATCTATTATTTAAGTGTATAACAATCAACTTATAAAACTGTATTTGATATTTTTTATAAAAAGACTTTCAAGAAACGACAGTGGATCATCTAAATGATGATCAGGATAACGTAGAAGTTTAAATTGTGGGAAGGTGTCTAGTAAAGGATTTTATCGATTGTTATTCTTCATTTATTTAATTATTTATTAACACTTTATGCACTTTGTACAGCGGCGGACTTAATGCCCAAGGCATTCTCTTCCAGTCAACCTTAAGGTGGTATAGAAATATTGTAAGGGAGGTGCACAGCGGTTATATTGACAATTAAGATATATAATACATGAGTACGTACTCATACATGAACACATACAATACATACGTTACAAATACACATATAAATATACACATATATACATAAATATACACATACACACACATTTAGATTATATTCGTACACTATGACAATTTGACTGTAAGCTGAGCCAACTATCGATAAGACGATTCTTCAATCTCGTTAAGAAAGAGATTATGTACATTCTTTTTGAATGTAAAACGGTTTGTGGACATCCTGACTTCGAGCGGCAGCGCATTCCAGAGTAGTACTGCCTGAACAAAGAACAAAGAGTTCACGAAATCAGAGTTGTGAGAGGGACATAAGAGAAGCAGATTATTTTCTGAGCGAAGGTTTCTGTCGTGATTAGAGGATAGATAACGGAGGTACGGAGTCAGATATGTAGGTGAAAACGGTGAGTTGAGAAATGAGAATAGGGCAGTTAGTGCTCGCAGATTACGGCGCTGGCGAATAAGTAACCATTTTAATTGGGAACGTAAAGCAGACACATGATCATATTTTCGAAGATTAAAAATGTATCGAATGCAGCTATTGAGAAGTCGGTCTAGTTTTAGTAGCGGACAGCAATAGGTTGACGATGATAGGTTCGAACGCTCTATCTATTTCTATTTTGCGTCTGTGTCATTTCGTATACTAATTTCGTGGTGTTGAAACAAACTAAAAATGAAATCATATAAAAAAAAACCTACAATTGAATAATCTCTTAAGAATAATCGAAGTGTTATAAGACGATTATTAAATACTTAAATAGTAAGTATACTTACACACAAATACTCGTAATGCATTGCGCTGATGTTGTAGTGGTACTGTGCTGCGTATTGTGGGTTCAAACTCCACAATATTTTGTGTGATCCGTAAATTGTTATTGGGAGTTTAGGTGTTCTTTGTATCTAACACAGTAATATTTCAAGTACAGTAGTCGTCTTTTTTAAAAAAAAAGAAGCAAAAAAAAGGAAATAAAACGTTAAAGTAACAACAGTAGGTTATATAAATGATGATCATGATGACGTAGAAATTTAAATTGTGGGAAGATATCTAGTAATGGACTTTATTGGTCATCATTCATATATGTAGGTGCTCCTTGAAGAAGGCCCTCTTTCAGCAGTGGACAGCAATACAGTGATGATGACGTATTCGACCGCTCCGTTCCACTCGTAGCCTTGTAGTAATCTGTGTCTCACTCACACTACACTCACTGCTACAACTTCAATGATTTGAAGTACGTACGAGTACATATTATAGGTAATTTGTTATTATTACTGGGTGTCATTTGAAAATAGAACAAATAATCGACTTAAACAATAAATCCTTGTTATAGGACTTCTATCAATATCACAAATAAAATCATTCAAAAGTTACGAGTACACATAAAAAAGTTGTTGCTAAAATTAAACAACAATGATCATAAAATATATAATATAAATCTGTAGCAGGTCCTTTGTTTTTCCTTGCTAAGAAAAGGCCTTTGTCCAGTAGTGAACTGTTAAAAACCGTTGATGATCATAAAATATGTATCAACAAACCTTGACCCTGATTCTTATTACGCTGGCAGATCCACTAGTGACGTACTAACTGTGAACTGCACACGAACTCACCGATAACATTGTTTCGAAACTTGATAATAAAAAGAAAGTTCTTGGTATACTTACGGATATTCCCAAGGCATTTGATACAGTTCTTACGTGGCTCTTGCGAAACTGTAAAACATGGGAATTCGTGACACATAGCTCATTTACCTTCACAGTTCTCTCCAGCTTGTTTAGAAGGTCAGATCAAATGTTTGTATGATCTGCAAATATTTGTTTCCTTGTATGTATTAACAAAAGTAGATGTGTAACTATATTAGTTATGTAGTTAGTATAAGTTCTGTTTAGTTTGGGGCTTGATGGTATTGTGTGTTAGATGTCTGATATATATAGTTTGGGGAGAAGGTTTGGAGGATTTGTAAAATAAGTGAAATTTCACACGTTCACTGTGACTTGCATAAGCACTCGTATACAACAGCATAGGCTATTCAGGTTATCGGTATGAGATCGCAAACTGTGATAAAAATTCCCCCAGTACAGGAGTACAGTTTTGTAATATCTGGCAAAATGTAATGGAGCATGTTTATATGATAATCAAGATGCTCTTTCATATATTTATAAATGAATAAAATTTATTATGTCTAATTAAGAGTATCTAACTATCTCAGAGAATACAGAAATCATTTCCAATTCGAAAATTCTGCACTTTTTCTAGTATCTCTCTAAAAGCACTCTTTTAGATTCATTAAAGCTTTATGGATCACTGACCCATTCGTGAAACTGTTTTTAAATAACTTTATTATACCGTGAAGCTATTATCACATAAGCTATTGTAGTAAATAAAAACATCAAATTATATTTAGCGTCCCAAATGTAAACTGGCGAATTGAATTCTTATTTCACCCGTTTTCTTAAATTTAACGAGTTTTATCAGCTCTAGGACTTGTTTTACGATCTTCAGGACCTAACATAACTGTTATTAATATAAAACTGGATTAAATAGGAAGAATTTTAGCATATAGGTAGATAGTAGAGCTACGCTAATTTCAGCACGAACGGGCCGGCGCAACCGGGACATTACTACCCTCTCACAGAAGACCAATCTAAAGTGACAGCATTCGTGCTGTCGTGTTTCATTGGTGAGTGCGAGACTGGAGGCTCATTGACGCAAGCATGGCAGTTATCTTGGTAACTGTGTGAGCCTTACACCTTTACGATCCACTAGGCCGCTATAGTGTGAGTCATCATACTGCCTTGTTTACATTTGTA
Organism: Hypercompe scribonia; assembly: GCA_949316085.1. Lineage (NCBI taxonomy): Eukaryota > Metazoa > Arthropoda > Insecta > Lepidoptera > Erebidae > Hypercompe > Hypercompe scribonia. The sequence goes on from OX438972.1 coordinate 20,142,438, forward strand.
ATATGTATGGTGACCACAACTCTTGGATTCTATTCATACTTTCCATCAGGCAGGTTAGTCACTTTGGCAGGTTCTTAACATAGAAAATATATATATTGTATATCAGAATTAGACTTTAAATGTGAGTATAAAAGGCATAAAAGTTACTTTATTTGAAAATATATCATTGTTTACAGTAATTCTGTTTCAAGAATTACTATAGTAATTCTGAACTGAAAAAAATTGAATAGATTTCTAGAGTTGATGTAACACACTAGAGAACAACAGATAATTTTGCTATTTTTAAGTAATTCATTTTAAATATTTATATTGGTTCGCCATTGGTGTGTTAACGATCGTAAAAGTTGTCAGACTAAGCCTAAAGTCAAGAACCAGGCTATCAAGAGAAGATCATTCTGCCGATTCTTACCTAATTCAATCGGGCTGTACCCTGACACTTTATGGTGGCTTATTGTGGTATCATTGGTGAGTAATTAATAAAAAAGTGTTGTGAAAAGTATGTCGTATCAAAATTTGAGTTCAATCAGTGCGGCACTTTTCGAGTTTAGGAAGCGTACACAAATCGATTTCATATTTTGATACGGATAGGTAGATTATATTTATAGTTATCAATATCTTATGACTTGAGCTGGCATTTTCTTCGAAAATCATATATACGATATTATTTTGATGTAATTTCTATTTGTTGTCAAGTAAACATGCACTTCAAAATCAACATACCAATCTGTTTGTTCTGTCGTTTGTATATTACAGCGTTTCAAAACACCTTTTTTTTTGGAAGTCGAGTTATACGATAATTTTTTTATGCTTATAAATGTGACTAGCCCAGACTGTACGGCTTGTAATATTATTTATTAATATAATTTTATTTATTCTAAATTATTACTGAAAACGAAGTTCGTCGTCAGCAGCCTGTCACCATTTTCTGCTGAACTAAGGCTTTTTTTTATTAATCGTTTAGAAATCCCTCTGCCCACAACCTACCGGGGTTTATAGCGGGGTGGTGTGTCGGAAGAAGATCGATTAAAATCACACGGTGTGCAGTGTAAGAAATAAGAGAGATCCGAGATGCTTCTACCAGCGCCCGCCCGTATTGACGCGGACATATACAGATGTCGTTTCCTCGTGGCTGGCCGCTGCAGTCGGCGACGAATTAGATCAGTGTGGGGATCGTCATTCCATCCCGCGAATCCTTCGCTACTTGCTTCTGTGAAATGATGCCTTCGTAGAAGATTATACCTGTACTAAAGAACTATCACTACCTGCAATGGAGTGTCTGCTGAAACAAGGCCTCTGCCAAAACGCATCAACTATAGATTCGCTATCCGTTTGCCACGAGTTGTCGGTCTATCGTGTACCCTACAATAATCTAGTATTGTCACGGTCCCTTTTCTATTTACTAGATCATCATCAGCCCCTAATAGCCCATCAGAAAGGATGTTTTAGCTTGGGCCACGCTAGCCAGACAGGTTGATGCAGGATTTGTTTCAAATTTTCCTTATCTTTGCAGTGATGTTGTTCTGTATAGTCTACTCCCTTAGTCACCTCTTATGACACCCACGGGATAAATATGGGTATGTATTCTTAATCAGTTACCAAACGGCATATAATTTATTTACTATATATAAGTATGTGTTGGTTGCGACCACATCAGACCAGAGAACTGGAGTAAATTGTAGTCGTTTTGTTTCGAATTATATCGATTTAGAAACGTCCGGACTCAATGCTACATCGTTTCCTAAGTGACTTTAAATTTATTGATTAGTCACGTTAAATTGGAAAGTACTCACGTCCCGGCTACTTACGTCCATACGGATAGGATACGCTAATTAAAAGTCTTGGTTTTCAGCGTTTGTAGGATGAAATATTAAAATTATTAAAATTTAACAAGGATGGCAGTGAAATGTGACTACCTCATCGATATAGCGGTTAGCGTATGCGACTGTTTAAAAAAGTTTTAAAAAAATTGACCGGGTTAAAATAGTGTTGATGATTTTTTCTGATAACATAACTATGCATTAACAGAATGGAGTGTGGGAGTTTGGGTCTTAACCTCCATATCTCCGAGGATTGCCAGTGCCTCTCGCTTTGTGAAAATATGCTATTCATGGTAAGTCGAAGCACCAGCTAAATGTCAAGGCTTGGTTAGCTTGGGATCTCTGTACACTATTGCGTGATACAGGTAGTCATATATCACAACTCAACCTAAAAGTTCAATGAGCAAACTTTGTTTCATTGGCTTTGTTCACCAAATGTCTAACCAATTCGTAATTTTGTTGCCAACTACTACTACTTTATTGTCAGATATTTGTACTGTTCAACACGGCGTAAACTATTTCTAATGGAACTGAGTATTGTCCACTTATTTCTGAAACTAATAAAATCATTAAATAGTTAATAAATCTGTAAATTACATAATGTAATTCAGTTTAGAAAAACTGAATAGCACAACAAAAAAATTAATATTTAACTATTTCTGACCGAAATCATTATACCATAAAATCGTCAAATATCAACAACGACTGTCACCATGAAGTGTACTGTGAAACTAACTAAAACGAACGTCTGTGTTTGCTTTAGATTACTTTCATAATTTTGATACTCGACGTAGGTATCGTGGATAGTTACAAGATTAGTCATAGCATGGGCAGGTTTGTGTGCCATATAAAACCTTCGTGTCACGTTGAGTTTTAGTAGAAAGTACTGAAGGATCAATAATTGCTTCTTTTCTGTTAAACAAGTTTTCAAGCCAAATCATTACATGTTTTAATTCAAATTGTAATCAGTACATGAGTTACAGCCTAAGAAGGTCAATGACTTGTAGGTAAGTAATCCTAACTGTTCAGCAAGATGTCGTGAATTCGATTTAAATCTAGTGTTTAGAAGCGGCATAAACAGAGTTTATCGATCACTCGACAGATGGCGTTTATCGTATTTTCTGAATCACGATATATTTTGTTTCGCATGGCGGGTTAAATACGCCAGATGTTTAATATTTAAAAAGACCTTTCAAGGCACATGTGCTGGTTGCTATATTTGTGTGAAATATACAGTATAGTGCGATACGGTGGTTTTAATCGAATCACCCCCAGTGACGTGACAGTGGTGACAAGGAGCGCCCTGCGTACATAACTGGTCCTTTGAGCCGGATCTTGGAGCCTGGCTGAAGAGGGCGTTTTCAGCGGGGGAAACCTGCTGGCGTCGGAGACGCGCACCTATGGGCAGTGGATCGCTGCTCGGGGCGCCTACATTCCCAAGTTGGGAAGTCATCACAGCGAGTTAGTGCGACGACGAAGCAACTGGGAAGTGAAGGTGAGGTATCACACCGATACCTAACAAGGTGCATTTTCGGTGACGAGGACCTGAACTAGAACTGGGACATTCTGAAACTAAAGTGAGGTACCATAAAACTGCAAGTGTTTGAACATTTTACTTCTTAGCATCAAAGTGAATAAGACTTAGTAAATTTAAAGTTTGTAGTGTATGAACAGTAAAAAATTACAAGTGTTTAGGACTTAGAATAATTTTCTAAATAGTGATGTAACGGTGAAGCTGTGCCCGATTTTTATCCGAGTGTTTAAAATAAAAAGACTTAGAAAAATTTGCACAAAAATCTTCAACACTTAGAAAAGTTTAGCTGAAATTAAAGAAATATTACAAGTGTAAAAGACTTAGAATAATTTCATCATGGAAGCATACAAAAAAGTTCAAATAAATTCCATGAATAGTATTATACGGAATAGGACAAATTTTAAAAAATCACCTAAGGATAGAATCACTAAAGTCTATGTTTTTTTTTTTTTTTTTTTTTTTTTTTTTTTTTTTTTTTTTTTTTAACGTGTGGAAACCCCCTCGGGCCGTCACCCCACCGGGGTTTACGGCGGGGCGGTGTGTCGGAATCGGACCGACTAAAACCACACGGTGTGCCACTCTGCGCCTGACATAGGATGGACCGGGAACAGCTGTTATTACGACATCCAGATCCCTCCCAGCGCCTGCCCGCTAATGCAGGCACCATTTATGGGTAAACTCTCTATTTTAGGCGACGTACGGCACACGCGGACGTCGCCTCCTCGCGGCTGGCCATTGTAGCGGATGGAGGGGAAAACCCGTCCCGTCCACCCGCGGCCACACTCAAGGCGGCATGAGGCGCTGGTACGCGCGCCTCCGCCGCCCGGCTCGCCGGCGGCGAATTGGGTCCGAGTGGATATTGTCCTCCCGGGCCTTCTCCGCCGCCTCCTTCCGCGAAATTACGTCTTCGCAGAAGGTTGCGACCGCGGTAAAACAACTGTCGCTACCGACCATGGAGCGTATTACGGCCGGTAGCGAGAGATCTCCTCCAATAACTGCAGTGAGGACCCCATGCTGCGCCGCCCAGGCGGAACAAACCGCCAGCGTGTGCTGAGCCGAGTCCTCACTGCAGTCGCAGTGGTGACAGGCGGGACTCAATTCCCTCCTGGCGACCGAGTGCAGATACTTCCCGAAGCAACCGTGCCCGGAAAGAATCTGCGTCAGTCGGAAGGAAAGGGTCCCGTGCTGCCGCCCTGCCCACTCGGCGATGACCGGCTGGAGAGCCTCCACGGCGGCAAAGCCAGCACGTGGAGCCTCCAGCCGGGACGACCAACGAGCCATCGTGGCTCGACGAGCGGCCTCTCGCCACTCGCGTATCTCTTCGGGCGGAGGCCGAATGCCCCTACCCACCCGAAAGTCTGCCGTTCGCCGATAAACTTCGGCGAGCACCTCCGCCTCCAAATCCCACGGGGGAGTTCCGGCCAACGCGCATGCCGCCTCCGTCGATACGGTGCGGTAACCGCGTATGGCTCTAACCGCCAATATCCTCTGAGGGCGCCAGAGGCGAGCCCTATTCTGGGCGGTCAGAGCCGCCGCCCACACCGGTGCACCATACAGTGCCATTGACCGAACAACCCCCGTGTATAGCCGTCTCGTCGCGACGCTGGCTCCACCCAAATTGGGCAAAAGTCGCCCAAGAGCAGAAGCAGCGCCGACCAGCTTTGGAGTAAGCTGTCGGAAGTGCTCGTCGAAGAGCCATCTGCCGTCGAGGATCAGGCCCAGATACTTCATCTGGGCCTTAATCGGTACGAGGACCGAATTGACTACGATAGAGGCACCGGGGGGTGGACCACGACGGGGCCCATGAAACAAAAGGGCTTCCGTCTTATCTAGGGCCACCCGTAAACCCAGCGCCTCAATGCGCCCGACCACCAAAGAGACTCCCACGGTGGCCAGGCGCGCCGCCTCCTGAAAGTTCGCCCCCCGGGCCGTGACCAATGTGTCATCGGCGTAACAAATTACGCCCAGCCCGGGGGGAAGACGACCTCGAAGGGCCCAGTCGTATCCCATATTCCACAGGAGTGGTCCGAGGACGGACCCCTGTGGAACACCGCACGACATGGGCCGCCGCCTCAGAATACCATCTCGGTCCTCGTACACGACGGTACGCTCCTCAAGATAGTCTGCCACAAGTCGCCTCAGGTACTCTGGCACCCCGTGGTAGTGGAGTGCTTCCCTGATGCAACTAAATGGCAGACTATTAAATGCGTTGGCGATGTCCAACGACACCGCCAACAGCACGCCGCCACAGCTCACTGCCTCTTCGGTAACGGCCCTCAGGCGCAGCACAGCATCGACCGTCGAACGCCCCGCCCGAAAACCAAATTGGGCGTCCGACAGATCGGGGCCCACCTCGCAGAGGTGCCGGACGATGCGGGCAGAGAGTATCCTCTCAAACAGTTTACCCGCCTCGTCCAGCAGCACAATGGGCCTATAGGCCGCCACCGAATCGGCAGACCGTCCCGGCTTCCTTAATAGGACCAGCTTCCCGCTTTTCCAGCACTCAGGGAAGCGTCCGGACGACAAGCTAGCGTCCAAGATCTCCCTGAGGCGGTCCGACATGTGTTCGAGGGCACGGGCCAGCACACGGGCAGGTATCCCGTCTGGCCCAGGGGCGGTGTTCTTAGAGCGAATCCGTAGAACGACCGCCCCTATCTCCGATTCCCTGACGGGCGGAACATTATCCTCGTTCCGTCCCCCGTCGTCTTCGACCATGAAGGCCATCGGCGGGGGTGTGTGCTCCTCCCGCTGCGGGAAAAGACCCTCGACCACTTCCCGCAGGAAGCTGGGCTGGAGTGTCTCTGTAAGGGGGGGGCCCGACATGCGGAGCTTTTGTCGCACCGCACGATAAGGGCGACCCCAGGGGTCACGATCGAGACCCTCCAGAATCTCCTTCCTCTTCACTTCTTTGGCGCGGCTAATGGCCAGCTTCAGAGTTTTCCGCGCCTCTCGGTACTCCTCATGAAGCTGGTCCTCCTCGCCGTCTACGCGGTGTCGCCGCCGACTACGGGTGTAGGACCTCCGGGCACGAGTACAGGCCGCGCGGAGGTCCGCCAACTCCTGGGACCACCAGTAAACCTCCTTCCGTGGAGGCCGACAACCTCGGATGCGGGGCATGGCCGCATCGCAAATCTGCGTAATCGCATCGCGGAAACGACCAGCCCCCAGGTCGACCTCCTCGGTCGGAGCCTGCGGAGACAGCCAGGAGTAAATAATGGCTGCCTCCTCTAGTAGGTCCCTATTCAGTTTGGCTACAGCCCACCGCGGCAAGCGAGAAGAACGCCGCGCCGCGTGACCCCTACTGGGGTCCTGGGTCCGGGAGAGCTCGAATCGAATGTAGAGGTGATCCGAGAGCGTCTCAACCTCTTCCAGGACACACCAGTTCCTTACTCGTGCGGCGAGGGCAGGGGTAGCGAACGAAAGGTCCACTATCGACCCTCCCTGCTGTCGCACGCACGTGTTGGTGGAGCCCCTGTTCAGTAAACAGAGGCCCACCGAGGCCGCCCACTCCTCTACGGCCTCGCCCCTGGCGTCCATCCTGGGGGAACCCCACGCAATGGACTTTGCGTTGAAGTCCCCCAGCACTAAGACGTGCCCAGACGTTAGACGCCGCATCGAGGTTTCCAAGTTGTTAAGGAAAACCTCGAAGTCGTTCAAACTCCGGTTGGGGGAGAAGTATACACCATATACAGTGATCCCCCCCCACTCGGCAGCAACATATCCAGTGCCCTTGTCTCTTAGCGACAAGGGCGGGGAATGAGCCGCCGTAGAGCCGACGACTGCCACGGAACCGTCCCGGTCACCCAACCAGTTTGGACGGGGAGGAACATAATAGGGCTCCGCGGCTACGGCAACACCGATCGACCACTGTGCCATAGTTTGCAGGAAAAGGTCCTGCGCCGCAGCACAGTGGTTCAGGTTCGTCTGGACCAGGAGGCTGGAGACTTGGTCCATTACTGGACTGTCTCTACAGCCTCCTCCATGGGCGACGATGTCGACGTGCGAACGGCATCGGAGGCAGCCTGGGCCGACTGGCTAGCCCCCAACGTTCGCCGAGAATCACGAGGAGGTTTGCAGCCCCCCTGCCCAATCTGATGATTAGCGGGCTTGTTACCCGCCGCACAAGCTGGGCAGTGAGGGGCGGCAGAGCACTCTGCCGCCTTGTGCCCCGGTCGACCGCAGCGGAAGCATAGTCCACTGCAGTCAAAACAACTCACGCACTTGGCGCGTGTGTGTCCGGATGCTAGGCATTTGAAGCACCTCATCGGTCTTGCCGCCAGAACAGTGACTCTGGCATTCACAAAACCGACGAGGATCCCGCCTGCGTCGCCCAAAACTTTAGCCGACGCCACCGGACAGCTGATCCACACTGCGCCAAGCCCTCCAGGACCGGGGCGGATGGTGCCGACCCTGATGTTGTCCGCGTTGCAGCCCGTCTTCTCGCTAATTGCAACGCGGACATCCTCGGTCGTTACGGAGTCATCCAGGCCCGAAATGCGCAACTCTGCGCACTTGACAGGCCTGGCGATCTTCACACCATCCGTGGCTGCAAAAATTCCTCTCAGTTTCTCGGCGAACCTGTCCGCCGTCTTTGCACCTTCAGCCCCGGGGAACTCGAGGACTCGAGCTCCCGTCTGGGCAAGGCGCAATCTGACCCCTTCAGTCCCGAAATCAGTGGCGAGACTATCCCGGGCCTTCTTAAATAAGGCCGCATAGGACAGCCCGCCACTAGCCGCCTCCGGTGTTACGGTGACCACCACAGCCGCGCTTTTAGGCACCTGCAGCTTGCGCGGCTTTTTCGCGGTAGCCACCGCAACCAACGGCGACTGCGGGGTAGAGGCTGCTTTTTGAGCTGCTTTTTTACCCCGCTTTCGGGACTTAACCCCGCCGACTACCTGCCAACCATCTTTGGATGGGGCAGATGTGGAGGGGGCAGATGTAGTGGTGCCAGGTACACTCGTTGGAGTGGGGAGCGGAGGATATTCCGCTCCAGCCTTTACCACTTTTTTGGGCCCAGACTTCGGTGCAGCCGTCTTGGTTATTACCTTGGCCGCCTGTCGTGCCCTCGGAGTGGCCACAGGAGTAGTCGACACTGACGCCGCCGCCGCATAGGACACACGACCGCCCACAACGGGCGGAGATGTTGGTGCTGATGTGACCTTTGGCCTATGGGCCCCAAGCGGCGGCCGGACAATAGGGGCAGGAGGCAGTCTTGCCTCTAGGCCAGCGAGACGGCCGTCCATCATGCGCCACACAGCGTCTGTGATTTGGCGCATTTGGGCGTCAGCGATGGTACCAACATTGGGAGACGGAGTAGGCTGAGACGGGGACGAGGCCGGATCCTCTGCCGGACGATGCGCCCGGAATTGGGCGAACTGAGCGCTAAGCTCAGCCACTTGCCCCGTCAGGTGGTCGTTGGCTGCCTGGAGACGAGCCACGTCTCCGATGAGGGTCTCCACGACCCCCGCAATTGCGGAAGAGGAGTCCTTGAGGGCTCTCACAAAGGAGCCCTTAAGGTTACTCGACTTGGTGGCCACTTTGTGAATAATGGCCACCGCCGCGTTTGCTATCTCCTGCATGGGGGATGGTGTCTGGGGAACTGAGTCCCCCATCATCGGCTCCCTGACTTTCAGCAGGAGACCAGCAATCTCCTCCTCCGCTAGTGCTTCACCGTCCGCCCTAACTCGCCTATAGGCTTCCGCCTTACAAAAGACGGAGCCTGACGGGATCGAGATCGGGGTTCGTGATCTCCCTCTACGGCTGCTGGTGATTTTGGGAGGCAACATCTCCTGGGACGTGTCACTCTCCTCGTCCCTGGAGCGTCCGCGTTTCCTGCTGTCACACAGCTCCGTCTCCATTATGTCCAGTGCATCTGTCCTTGTACTGGAGTTACTGCCCGCGGTGGATTTGGAACGCAACCGTTCCGATGTTCTTCGGCTCCCAGCAGCCATTATGACTTCTGGGAGCCCCACCGAGATAGGCGCTCCAACCAATATTTCCTCCTCGTTGGAAGAGAAGTCGTCCGCTCTCGTACTTTTTCCCTTCCTGTTTTTCTTCTCCTTCTTTTCTATATAATGATTGTTTGTGTTTGTTAATTTTTCCATTTTTAAACCCACGAGATGGGGAGAACTAAATGTCGACCCGGGCAGAGATCCCCAATACCCGGGCAAGCGTAAATTTGTGCCCAACCGAGGGGTCCGCAGGTGCCCCGGCTGGGAGTGCGCTTGCGACTGAACTACCCATCAGCCATGCATCCCCTGGTCACGCACCAGAACACGGGATTCGGGGTAATTTTTTAAAGAGGTTTTCTTCCTCGCAGTCCGGGCGGCTAAGCCAAGACCCTCGCCCCCGATTGGAGTCGCGAGACTCCAACTCGGGACTACGATATGTCGACGGCGGCAGGGAGACTATGTCTCCTGATGCCTGCACGGTGGCAGTGTAAGTGCACACCGAGCCCGTCCTACCTTTTCCACCGCTGAGCGGAGGAACTCCGACCCTAGAAAGGGTCCCACCATCGTGATTTTTTACCGAGGTTTTCCTCCTCATTGCTCCGAAGAGCGAAGAACCAACAGAGGATTCGACAGACACGCCCGCTCTGTTGGACCAAGTCTCAGCTGAATTGCCGGAGAAAATGGCTTCCTCTTCGTGCTAGAATATTAGCCGTTGGCAGTGATGAACACTATCGCCAACGTTACCAGGGTGCACCACGTGGAGGTTTTCTAGCCAAGCACCCCAAAGTCTATGTTACCGTAACCTTAGAAAATCTGGAAGTGAAGTGGATATCTTTTTGTGAAACTCACAAGAAAATAATAAGTAAAATTGATGAAACGGAATATAATGCATCACAATATAGTACTGCAGGAGTTTATGAGAGGACAGAGGATTTGTATTTGGACTATAAAACGGAACTGAACGAAGTCCTCGTGACATTAAATAAAGTTGATTCATCTGAAAATTGTGTATGCTCAAGTGAATGTACGGGAAGTATTAGGAGACCAAGTAAAACAATGAAGTCATAATTAAGACTACGCATTTATTGTATAAATCATCGATTAAATATCAAAATAATGGGGTTACACATGACACATAGTAAATGATGCAATTACATAGAACATTCTAGATAACACACCCTACATCTCCCTTCTTCTTAAAAAAAAATACGTTGTACAATGTTTTTTTTTTTTTTTTTTATATTATATCTTAGTTGTCTAAAGTTAACATGCTTTATAATAATATCAATTTATGGTTAACATGATTACATAGGTTATTAAGAATAATATAGCTTAGTCCTATTCTTATGAACGACATCTAGTTTATTATTTTTTAAAATTTCGACGTTTGGTGGTATATCTCTAACAACTTTATAAGGACCTGAATACAAATCTTCCAATTTATTGCCTACTTCATTTTTTACTAAAACTAAATCATTTTCACAATATGTAACAGGTTTTATACATTTATCGTAAATTTCTTTTCTTTTCATTTTACTACTAAGTAAGTTTTCTCTAGCTTCTTTCTGTGAAAGCTGTATACGGTATTTCAGTTCACATGGGTAGCTTTCATAATTATATATTGGTTCCACTAAATCTTTACATAAGTTACTTGGTAGATTACACCTTTTACCAAAAACTAATTCATAAGGAGTAAACTTCGTTTCTGTATGTACCGAAGTATTATATGCAAAACACCAAAAGGGAAGCCATTGGCTCCAAGTCTTTGGATGCTTATCAGTATGAATTTTAAGAAATGAATTTAAATGTTTGTGAGATACTTCTAACGCACCTATACTTTGATGGTGATAGGCCGTAGAGGTTAATTGTTTAATTTTCAATAATTTACAAACTTCTTGAGATGTGGATGATATAAATTCCTTACCTCGATCAGTAGCTATCTCCTTTGGCACGCCATACCTAAGAATAAAATTATCAACTAAGGATTTAGCAACGTCATTGGTCTTTTTAGAAACTAAAGGATAAGCTTCAACATATTTGCTAAGTTCACATTGCAAAGTGAGTATATAACTAAAATTATCGTTGTCGGTTTTTAAGGGTCCAACAAGATCTAAAAATATTTTTTCAAATGCCGAATTGGCTGTAGTTGTAATACTCATGGGTTCTTTATTAGGAGTAAAATGTTTTTGTCGTTGGCATTTATCACAACGTCTTACAAATTCTTTTACGTCTTTATCAATACCAGGCCAATAATAATATTTTTTAATATTATTAGACATTCTTCTCATACCAGCATGGCCACTACTGGGTAAGAGATGAAAGTCATTAAGGATTACTCGTCTATCGTCTTTATCACTTATTCTCTCAACATCCTTAACAATACATATTCGCGGACCGGTCCTATCTCTTATATTCTTTATATTTTCTAATAATTTACTAATAAAATCTTCATTATCTTTCTTTTTAACTATACAAACTTCTTCGACTTTAATATCTTTACACAAATTATCTAGTTCTCTCACGAATTCACTTCGTGTACTTCGCGATTGAGATCCTAAATATTTAATAAATATCGTACGGTTGCTGCTTACAAAGCAAAATAATTGCGTCTCTTTAGTAATAATACCTTCACTTTTTATTCTTTTATAACTATTTAAATCTATAAATACTAGCTCGACTGATTCTTTCGGCCTAATATGAGTCCCTACAACTTTTGGATGATCAGGCCAACTGTCTGAGGGTGCTATACCAACTGAAGAATCTTTCAATTTCCTAGCTTGTGCACACGTTAAAACATGTACAATACCTTCATGCATTTCTTTTAGTTCATCTGACGAAATTCGAGATAGAGCATCTGCAGCGCTATTATTACAACCTTTCACATATTCTATATCAAAATTATATTCTTCTAGAGCAAGTCTGAATTTAATTAACTTACTTGATGGGTCTTTCATATTAAAAAGATAAATTAAAGGTCTATGATCTGTACGAATTTTAAAATGCCTGCCATATAGATACGGACGAAAATGTTTTACCGCCCATATTATTGCTAATAATTCTTTCTCTATCACGGGATAGTGCTTTTCAGCTTTGTTTAGACTTCTACTTGCAAATGCAATGGGACGCCCATCTCTGTTGGCTAGAACAGATCCTATAGCATAATTAGACGCATCCGTTTCAAGAATAAATTCATTTTGTGGTGAGAAATCGGGATATTGTAAAATTGGAGGTGATATAATTTTGTGTCTAAGGGTTTCAAAAGCATTTTGACATTTTTGATCCCAATGAAATGATACATTTTTTCGACATAGTGAATTTAAAGGATGTGCAATCTCTGCAAAGTTTTTAATAAATTTTCGATAATAATTCACGAAAGCTACAAACCTCTTAACTTCATCACAATTTTTCGGACATGGGTAATTTTTTACTGTATTAATTTTCGCCGGATCAGGTTGTATACCTTTGTTAGATATTACATGACCCAGATACAAAATTTCTTTTCTTAAAAAATCACATTTTGAGGGGTTCAATTTTAAATTTACTTTACGTAATCTTTCAAAAATGTCCTGTAAATTTTTATTGTGTATATTTAAATTTTTTCCGAAGCAAATTAAATCGTCCAAATAAATTAGACATTTTTCGTGATTAAGACCTGTTAAAGCTATATTCATCATACGAGAGAAAGAACTGGGACTTGTTTTCAAGCCCATTGGCATTCTAGTCATTTGAAGTTGACCAGATGCAAATGCTGTTAATTTTCGACTATTTTCATCTAATTTTACGTTATAGTAACCTTGGTGAAGATCTAAATGACTGAAATAAATACTGCCAGACAATGATTCTAATATTTCCGTTATGTCAGGTAATGGGTACTTGTCATCTACTACACAATTGTTTAATTTCCGGTAGTCAACTACTAAACGCCATTTTGTAGAACCTGTCGCGTCTACTTTTTTCGGTACTAATAACACAGGACTTGAACAATCGCTTTTACTTGGTTCCGCTATTCCCTCTTGAACCATTTTGTCGATCTGCTTTTTTATTTCATTTTTCTGTACGTGAGGTAATCTATATTGTTTCGAAAATATCGGTGTAGTCCCTGGTTTCAACGTTATAGTGTGAGTATAAATATCAGTCGTACTTAATTTATCTCCCGCTAAATAAAAGATATCAGCATATTTAGCACATAAATTCCTAATGGACGTTTGTTCCTCCTCATTCATATGCGATAAATTCATACAAGAAAATAATTGTTTAACTCTATCTGCTTTATTCTCTATCTTATTAAAGGAACAAATATTGTAATCACTCAATTTATGAATATTCGGATTTAATTGTGGCAAAATGATATTATTTTCCGTAGTATTCAATATTTTAATAGGTATACTACCGTTGATAGGCATCGCAATAGAACTCGCTAAGTAAACGCCGTCTTGTATCTCTAGTGAGCATACAACGCATTCTTCCTGAAGTTCAGTTTCAATATAATGAATGGACTCGCATCTAGCCGATATTTCTAACTGATTATTTAGTTTATTTGTAATGGGCATACTAATTATTTTATTAAACCTATCACGCATTGTTAAAATATTCTCTTCGAAATCTAAAACCGATTTGTATTTTCTTAAAAAGTCTCGACCTATTATACCATTAGACATAATTGGCAAAGTATTGAAAACATAAAACTTATGACTAACAATGAAATCATCATAGCTCAATTTTATAAACACGTATCCTATTGCATTGACTTTACCTCCAAGACCATTTATAATAATGTTCTCTTTGTGTAGTATAAGATTCAAGTCTAAAATACATTCATATTTAATAGCACACAACGATGCGCCAGAATCTATTAAAAATGAAAATGTTTTGTCATATACGGAAAAATTTGTGAAAAAATTACTATCACGTGATAAAATAGAATGTTCATTAAAATTAGTCACGAAAAAATTTTTCTGCATTTTCTGAATGTTGAAATGAATCTATAGGCCGACTTTCATTCATAATGTGAACATTTGGTTGTAGAGTCGTCGAGTACTTCGAGTCATGGCCTGCGGGTTGTAGCCTCGTTGGTTGTATCCTCGCTGGTTGTAACCTCGCTGGTTGTAACCTCGCTGGTTGCCACGGAAGCCTTGTCCGGGCCCCCTATGAGACGAAGCCGGGTTGTAGTATCCACCTCGTTGACCACTAAACTGAGTCCTTGTACCTCTATAGTTTGAATTAAAATAATATTTTTTATGCATACCCATAATTTCTCCTGAACCTGACGCGCTGGTGACCTCTTCATCCAAAGCCGCTTGGATTGCGTCCTTCAGGTTGCTAAAATTCCTAGCTGCAATAATAGTACTGAGCCTACGATTTCGCAAGCCGTCCGCAAATTTTTTAATGGCTATCTTTTCATTTAATGGTTTTAAAATTGAATAATTATCAGAATTTCCGTCTGCTTGCGATATCGTGAGGTTCACCAATAATTCCGATATTTCTTTTCCATAATCTGAAATAGATAAATTATTTTGTTTAATTTGTTCTAATTTACACGAAATCGAAGTTGCCGCCTTACGTGGTAAAAGATGACTTTTCATGTCCGCTATTAAATCACTCACATTAGAATAACTCGACTTTAACTTTAATTTAGCAGCTTGAGAAAGCCTACTTTTCAAAATAAAATTAATTAAATTAATTTTACATACATCTCTTTCCAATAAAGTATTATAATAATCGATATTATCTATTAATTGTTTAGTATTAGCCTCTGTATCATTCATACAGGGCAATAAGTTTAAAGCGGTTTTTAAATCAAAAGTATTCATTGTTAAAGTATTCTTAGAAGTTGATGTCTCACTATGACATAAATCAGTTACCTCGTTATATAATATCAAAAATTGTTTACAAAAACTACTCACAAGAGGATCATCATCATCGTCTTTTCTTAACTTTACATTATATTCATTTAACCAACTTAAATATCTCTCATATATACTATTAGCTTCATTTAACTTATTTTTTAAAATATTACCTTGCCGTCTACTTGAGCCAATTTTTATTAAATAAGTTCTTACTTCTTTTAATTCATTATATAAAGACTGTAAGATAATTGCCATAACATACCACCAGAACGTAAACAACTAACATAATAATGTATTACTAATAGAGTCCACTATATAGTTATTTTTAGCCTGTACTTTACCACTATTTACTTTCGTTGTATACCGTAATAACGAGCCGTACCGTATAGAAAACGCACTTGTCGCACTATTTATTTAGCCGCATTATTCGCACAATGATTACCACGCGTTTAACCGAACCGAACACTCATCGCACAACCCAATCGTTAACGCTTTTCACTACACAACGCCGGGATAGAGTTTATTTGGAGCCTGTGCCTCGTCCTTGAGACACCCGGGAATCGCCCCTGGTTGTCGTCGGTAAAAGGAAGCTCTCAACGTAGCTCTATTAATTTGTCGCGATATCCATTGCACATGACACTTCTTATAGAGCTTATATGCAAAATACAGCACTCCCAAGAAAATACATACCGATATTACCATGAGCAACAAATTCGTAGTCGACATATGTTGCTGTATTTCGTCTGCCTTAGCTTTGTTTTCTCCGCCTGCAGCATTCTGGGCAATCACAACTTCTTGAGACTTTTGGTTACCCATCACAATTCTTTGGAGATTCACAAGACACGATAACTACGTCTAATTTGTAAGACTGGCCGCTTTGTTCTAATTGTGCCATTATACGTCTCTAATCTTCTTCATAACGTTATATTAATTGCAACACGTAATCGAGAAAAGTTCCACACTGATTATGGTAACGCGGTATCATATAACCGAGATGCGCGGACGGTCGACCGTTTCGGCAGGATCGCCATGTACGGGAAGTATTAGGAGACCAAGTAAAACAATGAAGTCATAATTAAGACAGAGCGCATTTATTGTATAAATCATCGATTAAATATCAAAATAATGGGGTTACACATGACACATAGTAAATGATGCAATTACATAGAACATTCTAGATAACACACCCTACAGTCTAAGTCGGCCTCTAATGTCAAGCTTCCAAATATTTCCTTTCCGATGTTTTCGGGTCAATATCTTGATTGAGTCAGCTTCCGAGACTTATTCTTGTCGTTAATACACAACAATCAGTCACTGGACGACGTTCAACGTTTGCAGTATTTAAAGAGTCGTTTGACTGGGGAGGCTAAACAGCTTTTGAAAAATGTACCCATTATCAGTGTAAATTATAAAACGTGTTGGGAGCAATTAAACAATCGATACAATAATAAAAGATTTATGGTCAATTCAATTTTGAAAAGATTTTTTAGTCAAAAAAATATTACCGTTGAATCAGCCACAGCGCTTAGAGAACTATTGGATTCAAGCAGCGATTGTTTCAATGCTCTCGGTAATTTAGACATTGATGTGGATTCATGGGACATTATTGTTATATATATTTTAACTTTGAAATTAGATGCAGAATCCAGAAAGTTGTGGGAAGCGCGAATTTGTGAATTTTTTGAAGAACTGCCCACATGGGATCAGTTCAAAAAATTTCTAGAACAACGTTTTCGCTCCCTTGAATTTCTGGATAATAAAGGTTCAAAAAATAATACTAATAAAGGTTGTTTCTGTCAAAACTTTATATGTTGCTACAAGATTGTGTCTTTATTGTAAATCAGATCACAAACTCGGTCACTGCAAGAAGTTTAGTAACGAAAATGTCACCTCACGTCGTAGCTTCATCCAATCAAAAGGGTTATGTTTTAATTGTCTTGGGTCAGGTCACACGGTTTATGCCTGTCATTTGCCGACAAGATGCCGAATATGTAAACGGAAACATCACTCCTTATTACATACTGGGGATGCATCAGCAGTTTTAGCTGACTCAAAAGAAGATATTAAGCAATCAGTTGATACTAAAAAAAACCAAACCAGTACAGTAACCAATAGTGCCGCTGCTGGTAGCAGCCAAGATTTATTGCCCACGGCTTTAGTTAAGGTGAAAGATACAGGAGTTATTTTATGTGTGTTACTTGACCAATGTTCACAAGCCTCATATATAACGGAATCGGCCGTACAACTCCTTGGGTTGAAGAAACATACCTGCTACAACACCGCACTAAGGTTGGGGAAAATGAGGAAGGTAAGAATGCATTGACCTCAAAATATATTGTGTACCCTAAATTGCAATCAATGCATGAGCCTAACTCAATTGTAACCGTTAAGGCTCATGTTCAAAAACGTATTACATCAGTCTTACCAACACAACCAATAGGTTTTCCACTGTGGCTAGTTCTTCAGTGGGTTGGTTTCTTCATTGTTTAGTAAAA
Source organism: Hypercompe scribonia (assembly GCA_949316085.1). Lineage (NCBI taxonomy): Eukaryota > Metazoa > Arthropoda > Insecta > Lepidoptera > Erebidae > Hypercompe > Hypercompe scribonia. The sequence continues at coordinate 20,160,081 of OX438972.1, forward strand.
TTATAACACAAGGACTTGGCAAAGGACCGTCAGGTTCTTTGATAGCACAGGATACAACCTTAGGGTGGATCCTGTCGGGAGAAGTACCAGGAAATAAAGGTTTAGCAAGTAACAAGAGCCATTGTTACTTATCCCTCCAAGACGACCAAAATTATTTAGAACGATTTTGGAAAATAGAAGAAGCGGTAGTCGTTAAAAAACACTATACAGAGGAAGAAGAAGAATGCGAAGCATTTTACAAGAAGACTACAGAAAGAGACCCTTCTGGTCGTTATATTGTTAGACTGCCTTTCAAAACTACTGAACGAAACTGTATAAATAGTCGAACAAAGGATATTGCATTACGCAGGTTTCTTAGTATAGAGAAAAGGTTGGACCAGAATTTCGATTTGAAGAAGAAATACTCGGAGGTAATTAACGAATATCTCGAACTCGGTCATATGGAACCTGTACCGGCAGACTCAGTGAATCGAGAGGATGTTGTATATCTTCCTCACCACGCTGTTTTAAGGGAAGACAAAATTACCACCAAGGTTAGGATAGTATTCGACGCCTCTTGCTTGGGTAGAAATGAAGTGTCACTTAATGGTGAATTGATGACGGGTCCAACCCTACAAGCGGATTTGCGTCGTACTGTAATGAGATGGTGTACATACCCAATTTGCCTTATTTCGGATATAATGAAAATGTACCGAGAAGTACGTGTTTCTAGTGAAGACGTGGATTTTCAACGTTTATTGTGGCGTTCGAACAGTACAAAAGAAATCAAACATTTCCGTCTTCTAAGAGTAACGTTTAGAACTGCAGCGTCTCCGTACCTAGCCGTTAAGACGTTACACCAACTTGCTGAAGATGAAGGCGATGCGTACCCTGTCGCGAAGTCCATTGTTACGCAGAATTTTTATATGGATGACATGATGGCTGGCTGTCAAACTATATCTGAAGGTAGAGAAATTTATGAACAAATGACGGCACTATTAGCAAAGGGAGGTTTTGAGTTGCAAAAATGGACAAGCAACAACGAAGAATTGTTGGAATACATCAACTTAGGAAAGCATCAAGAAGAAAGCCATGAACTAAAAATCGATAATGTAATCAAAATCCTGGGACTTACCTGGTGTCGAGAACCAGATGAATTCGCTTACACAATAAAACTACCTGTTTCGAAAACACCTAAAACAAAGAGAAACGTGTCTCCCACATATCTATGTTGTTTGATCCCTTGGGCTGGCTCGCACTTGTAATCATAAAAGCGAAAATATTAATACAAAAATTGTGGTTGTCCGGTATAGATTGAGATGAAGAATTGCCATGCACATTATTAAACGAATGGCATACTTACCGAGATGAACTTAAAAATCTAGTTCCATTTAGAGTACCTAGATGGCTGGTATAATAATCTTAAAGACTCCTTAGACATACTAAATAACAAGTATGATATCTCTCGGAAGGAGATTCAGGAGTATTCCAAGGCTTTGGTTGATCTTTTAAAACTATCATCAAATAATACAGAGCGCTTTGACTCATTGGTAAATAATCATTTATGTGAATGTGCTCGCTCACACAATCATCCAAAGCCAGAGAGTACGTTTCCTTTTAGTACGCCTGAATGTGACACCTTACATACCAATAAGAGAACAAAGCAGTCATTGGGTGCATCATTTCATGTACAAAGTACATTAAATGATGCACCACCACCACAAAAATCTATCATGTTCAGCGATGACATTGGAAAAAACATGGGCTCTAAATTAAGATCTAATCTTACTGGTCAGTCTGTTTTAAATATTTGCCTACCAGCTGCACCCTTTGATGTTATTATGCAAAGGATTGTAAATTATGATTTCACTGATTGCAATAATCTTATAATTTTAACAGGGAACAGGGGTAATGTTAACAAAAAAGCTTTAATTAAATATTGTGAGTCTCTGTTATCTTTAAGTGTTAATAAAATTATATTGTTTACATTCCCCTACTCTAAAATGTTGCCAGATGTAGAAAATAGACTTAGGTATAAGCTTAATGTTACACTGCATACCATATGCACTTACAATGACAAATTTCATTTGATAGATACTAACTGTGTTAGTAAGTCTTTTTATCAGACAAAGGGTAAGCATTACCTCACTCCTAGTTTTACTAGACAGATAGCATCTTCGCTATCCTTTTTTTACAAACTTTGACCAAAGATTTGACTACAAGACCTGCTTCCATTGAGCAGTCTTGTTCTAATAACATTCTTATTGACATTTCGAATAATTTAAATTGAATTGTGAGACAATAGAGGTAGCAACCTCTAGCTCCAATTTTTTAAACTCACCTTTAATTAAGTTAGCAGTACAGTCAAATGAACACTATAACACATGCTACACAAAATATCAACAAAATAATAATTTAAATAAATGTAATGTAATTAATCTGGTTCATCAAAACATTTGTTGCTTGACGGAGGGCAAGCAACTTGAGCTGGAATTATTCATGAATTCAGAGAATATTAATATTATGTGTATTACTGAGCATTGGTTAAAGGGGCATCAACTCATGTTTAATTTCAGCAACCACCAAGTTGGAAGTTCATTCTGTAGAGTCAACACAATACATGGTGGGTCGCTTATTCTATTACATAAAAACCTTAAGTTCAAGGAACGGAAAGATATTGTGTCCCTTTCTATAGAATGTTCTATAGAATTCGCATGTGTGCAATTAGAGCAATTCATTGTTATAGGTGTATATAAACCTCCCTCCGCGGATTTGAAACTATTTTTAGAAATAATGGATGAAGCCCTAAGCAAACTTGCCATCTCAGGTAAGAGCGTACTAGTCTGTGGTGACTTTAATATTAACATTCTTGATAAATCAAATTCCACCCTTAAAGTTCTTAGTCTTTTTAAGTCCCACAACTTGCTAAATTTGTTTATGGAGCCTACTAGAATAACCGCTACTACAGCTACTTGCCTGGACAACATCTATACAGATATTGTTCCTAGACATAAATCTATTATTAATAAGTTAGATTCTGATCACTCTGGTCAGTTAGTTAGTTTTGTAAGTAAAAAGAAAACAGTGCTTAAAAAAAACATTACTCTTGTACCAGTAACAGTTGATCGCCTGGAACGTATGAGAATTAACTTAATTAATAATTTACCTTCCTTAAATAACAAATTAGACCCTAATGCACTATATTGTTCCTTTTTTAATTCGTTCCTTAGTCTATTTAATTCAATATTTACCTCCAAGATAGTTACTGTTACTGATTGTCCTATATTCAGTAACTGGGCAACAGTAGGAATTTATAAGAGTAGGGAAACATTGTATAGGCTGTATCATGAAAGACAATATAATACTAGTGAGGACTTTAAGCAATATGTAAAATGCTATTCAAAGATTTTTAAAAGTGTCTGTAAATTAGCCAAATCTTTGTTTATTAAGTCTAAAATCAGAAACAGTAGTAATAAAATTAAAGCAACTTGGAAAGTTATTAATGCTGAGACTGGGAGAAGTGGAACAAAGGAGTCTGATTTTAAATTAAATTTTGATGGTCACATTACCAAGAATGACATGGAAGTGGCCAACACATTTGAAAAATTTTTTTCCACTTTCCCAGTCGCACTTACAGGTAATTTAGGCTCTTCCACCTCCACTGCAGAATCATTGATCAGAGAAAATGTACCAGAATTTTTTAATAATTTTACTTTTTAGTATATAAATCAACTTAATGTTTCAGCTGCCTTCAAATCTATTAATATAAGAAAGACAGCTGATCTTTGGGGAATTTCTGTAAGTGTCGTTCACTCAATAATTGACATTATTGTACCTGACTTAGTTATTATATTTAATAGATGTATAGATTATGGTGTGTTTCCTGACCTGATGAAGTATAGCAAGATAACTCCTTTGTTTAAATCAGGTAGTCCATTAGACCCCACAAATTTTAGACCAATTTCGGTCCTACCAACATTTAGTAAAGTTTTTGAAAAGCTGATACTTACTCGGTTGCTTAATTATTTTAATGAAAATCAATTGCTGCATACTAAACAATTTGGCTTCACTCATGGTCGGTCAACATGTGATGCTGGGGTTAAATTATTAGAGTATATATTTGAGGCTTGGGAGGAGTCACGTGACGCCTACGGGGTGTTTTGTGACTTATCTAAAGCATTTGATTGTGTGCAGCATGAAACACTTGTCAGGAAATTACACCACTATGGAATAAGAGGCAGTGCTTTGGATCTTCTTACTTCTTATTTGAGTGATAGGATTCAAAGAGTAGATGTTAATGGTAAATTATCCCAGGGATCAGCTGTGGCGGTGGGGGTGCCCCAGGGGTCTATTCTGGGTCCATTTCTGTTCCTTGTGTACATCAACGACTTGCCTCATCTTGTGAGGGATAACCATGAGATAGTGTTGTTTGCAGATGACACATCCTTAGTATTTAAAGTTAACAGACAGCAATCGGTAATTGACGATGTAAACAATGCTCTCTCTAAAATGGTACTTTGGTTTTGCGCTAATAACTTGTTATTAAACAGGAGTAAAACCAAATGTGTTAAATTTTATACTAGGAATGTTAAACAAGTAAAAACTAGTGTTTTGATGAACGGGGAGGAACTGGAATTGACAGACAAGGCTGTCTTCCTAGGTATAACTTTAGATTCACGGTTACAATGGGGCCCACATATAGAAACGTTATCTGGTAGACTTAGTTCTGCAGCTTATGCTGTGAGAAAGATTCGTCAATTGACGGATGTTGATACTGCGCGATTAGTTTATTTCAGTTACTTTCACAGCATTATGTCCTATGGTTTATTGCTTTGGGGCAGTGCCTCTGATATCGATTCAATCTTTGTGCTCCAGAAACGAGCTATTAGGGCTATCTATAAGATGGGCCCTTGTGAGTCACTAAGAAACAGATTCAAAGAAATTAACATTCTCACACTACACTCACAATACATTTACGAGAATCTTTTGTATGTTCATAAAAATCTGTGTAAATTTAAGAAAAATAGTGATCTCCATCAATTTAATTTAAGAAATAAAAATAAACTTGCCTTGCACACTACTAGGCTCCATAAAATATCGAATTCGTTTGTGGGTCAATGTATACAATTTTATAACAAATTACCAAACAACATAGTATTATTATCTATTAGTAAATTTAAGAAATTTGTTAAGCTGAGGTTGTCCAAAAAGGCTTATTACTCAGTTTCAGACTATGTCACAGATTTAGATGTTTGGAAATGAATTGCTCTTTTTTTAAGACCTATGATTGTGAATATAACTGCTATGTTAATATTTAAAAGATTTTGAGTTAAAAGAGTGGTGGTGAGTTTCTTTCCTGGGTTCTTTTCTCACCACTCTACCATGAACAATCTGCGAACCCAGCTAGCTATAATTTTAATCGACAGATTGTTCATCTTTCATCTTTTATTGTTTTTTTTTTTATGACGTTCATAAGTGTCTTTTGTGACCTAAATGAATAAATGAATTTGACTTTGACTTTGACTTTGACTTTGCTGCGAACATCACTTGGTGATTCAATAAAATTGCATGAATTCAGTGATGCGTCTAGTCTTGCTTATGGTGCAGTAATTTATATCCGTGTCGTTGATAGCCAAGGTGGCGTCTATTCTCGTTTGGTAACTGCAAAAACAAAGGTCGCACCCATTAAACAAATTTCTATTCCTCGTCTGGAACTATGTGCTGCAGTTTTGCTAACAAAAATTGTTGCGCGAGGTTTCGGAGGTGTTGAATATTGAAAGACATCTCATTTATGCATGGACAGATTCATCAATAGTTCTGGCGTGGCTAAGTAAACATCCATGCAATTGGCAAACCTTTATAGCAAATAAGGTGTCTGAAATATTATCCGTAGTCGGTAGTAGTCAATGGAGTCACGTTAAGTCGGCTGAAAATCCCGCAGATTGTGCATCCCGAGGTAAGAATCCAACGGAATTAAACACAAGTACATTGTGGAAGGAGGGACCCTTGTGGTTGAAGGATAAAGTTATCAACCACGAAAAACGGCAAGAATACAAAACGGAATTAGAACAAAAAAACAAGGTAATTAGTCTAGCAACTACAGACACGGAAGAGCTGGCAGTATGGTCGAAGTTTTCATCATTAACTAAATTAATTAGAATCATAGCATACTGTAGACGCTTTTTAAATTTTAAAAAAGTTTCTGTCAAATTCAAGTCGTGGTTATCAACAAAAGAACTGAACGATGCACTTCTTGTATGTGTTAAGGGCAATATTTTGCTGCAGAACTCGACAGTCTGTTGAAAATTAAAACAGTTATTAAGAAAAATATACTTACCTCCCTGAATCCATTTATAGACCACGATGGCATAACGAGAGTTGGTGGACGGTTAGACAGAGCTGCACTCGAGGAAAGTATGAAGCACCCGATAATTCTACCCGCAAAATCACACTTTATGGAGATTGTAATAGCCGATGCCCATAAAAGAACTTTATATGGGGGACCACAAGTGATGGTTAATTTCCTGCGATCTGGGTATTGGATTCTCGATGTGAAGAATAAGGTTAAGTTCTTTGTTCGCAAGTGTATATCTTGCATTCGTCACGCAGCTAAGGTCCAAGAACAACTTATGGGTCAGTTGCCAAAATCACGCGTCAACCCCAGTCGTGGCTTCCACCAAAGTGGAGTGGATTATGCAGGCCCTATTAATCTTAGATCTGCAAGGGGCAGAGGACATCGCGCATACAAAGGTTATATATGCCTATTTGTATGCATGGCTACCAGAGCTATACATCTCGAAGCGGTGAGTGACTTGAGTGCCAAAGGTTTTTTGGCTGCTTTTAAGCGTTTTGTCGCCAGACGCGGTCATTGTGCAAACTTATACAGCGACAATGGCACTAACTTTGTCGGGGCAGCCAAGGAGTTGAAGGAGTTAGTAGTAATCGAAAGATCTAATGTAGCTAAGGAGATAGCAGTGGTTGGCGGATAATGGTACCAACTGGCACTTTATACCTCCACACGCTCCTCATTTCGGAGGACTGTGGGAGGCCGGTATAAGATCCACAAAGTATCATCTCAAGCGTGTTATTGGAAACAATACCTTAACTTACGAAGAGATGGCTACTGTGTTGGCCCAAATCGAGGCATGCTTAAACTCTCGCCCCATGTCTCGTGCGACTGACAATTGTCAAGATCCAGCTCCGCTAACGCCTGGAGATTTTTTAGTAGGAGAGCCTCTGGTAGTTGTACAGATTTAAACTATGAACAGTCCAACATCAACAGCCTGAAACGATTACAGTTGACTCAACGAATGGTGCAGGATTTCTGGCGACGCTGGTCGCGCGAATATCTAGCACAATTTCTAAATCGATACAAGTGGACTCACCAGGTTCCAGAACCTGCAATTGGTGACCTAGTCTTGGTAAAGGAGGATGGCCTGCCACCTGCTCAGTGGTTTTTTGGTATCATAGAACAAAAACACCCGGGTTTGGACGGAGTTACACGCGTTGTAAGTTTAAGGTGTAAAAACGCTGTAATAAAACGACTCATTGTAAAATTGTGCGTGTTACCTATTAACACAGTACAATAACCTTGTTTTGTAATATGTTATTGTTAAGTAGTTGATAAGTTATTACTAAATATTGTCTATTTTTTTGTAAAATTTATCATTTTAAGATGTAAGCACTAGTAAAGTATTAAATATTTCGTATATTGTAAATTAAATTTTACCAAATACTACTTTAATATTGCCATGTGAAGCCATACTTACATAATTGTTATGGACAAATTAGTATTTTCCGATTTTTGTTTCAACTTCATAATTTGTCCATGGAGGGTGGTATGTTTAGAAGCGGCATAAACAGGGTTTGTCGATCGCTCGTTAGATGGCGTTTATCATATTTTCTGAATCGCGATATATTTTGTTTCGCATGGCAGGTTAAATACGCCAGATGTTTAATGTTTAAAAACACCTTTCAAGGCACATGTGCTGGTTGCTATATTTGTGTGAAATATACAGTATAGTGCTTTACGGTGGTTTTAATCGAATCACCCCCAGTGACGCGACAGTGGTGACAAGGAGCGCCCTGCGTACATCCAGAATAAATAATTGTGTGAACACCAAGATTATTTGTTCTTTATCTAAGTATAACTTATCTTTGATTTATATGTTATATATTTTAAAACATTTTAGTATATTCTGTATGTGCAGTTCGGTTGTTGGACATAGGCTACTTTCATTGCACGTCACTCTGATCAAGTTTGGAATTACTGCATCCAACCCCTGTCAGCCATCCAAAGTATACGTGCCATTTAATTTGACATGAAATAGGCAAGTATGAGATGTCTAAAGATGATTATTATGAAATTTCTCTTCACGAAGTAAATGGCATCTGTATCACACAGTCAATCAATATTATCAGAGACAGTATAGTCAAGATTCGTTAAATGTATCGGTTGCAATTATAATAAAGTACGAAAGGCGTCGATACTAGAACAGGGCTTGAGAATTTAGCTAATAGATGTTTAAGCTTAATATCAAAGTGGAGTGAATGTAATCGCTTACTTTTCACGTCCAATAAAACCTTGAAGCTGCTTTTTAAATATAAGTAATATATAAGAAAAGTTGCGCTAAGCAAGTCCGCCGTTGCTTTTCACCTAGTGAGTGAGGTTAGCGGAGAACAAACTCTTCCACTGACTCTAGAGGAGGAACTCCTAGGACGACAATATACTTGTGTCTCTAGGGTTGCAGGTGTCTAAGAGTCACCTACCATCAAGTGAACCGTCTGTTTCTTTACTCTGTTAGGGTTTACAAAAAATCGACACCTTTGGGATTGGTCCCATAACACTTAAGAGTTTCTGTTTCAATCTGCAAAACATAAGAACTGCTAATAGTTATTATAGACGTCGTAAACTCATTACTCAATAAACTGTAATAGAGGAAGAGGCAGACCTCTTCCTCTATTATATATAGATATCCAGCAGTAACTTGTGACGATGATGACAACTATGAGAACGACTCAAATGCAGCAAAAATATTGATAGATGTAAACAACATAAATATGCCACAACTACATTGACACTTACATTTCCATTATGATTTCAAAAGAGTGTGAAATTAATAAAAAGAGTTTTAAATTTTTTTCAGTAATTTTATTATTTTATACATTATAATCTTGATTACAGAGACAGCATGTAGAGTTTACTCGGTGAATAAGCACATGCAACGTGTATTTATATATACTAGTGGTCGCCCATTGGTCGAAATTCGACCATAATAAATTTAAATTATAAGTGACTTAACATACATTATTAAAATATAATATTCAAACATTATTAAGGTTCTGTCCAAAACTAAACTACTATAACCACAGATTTGACCAAGACTGTTATTTGCTAATTTCTTTTTTGAACAAATTATATGAAATAAAAAAGAAGTAAAATAAAGAATACCTATTTAAAAAATGTTTATTAAAACAAAACATGCTATAAGAGGATGCAAAACAAAAAAACATTTTTTATCACATATTATAATAATATAATTAATGATTTAAAACTTCTCTGAAAACAATGTTTTTTGTAAAAACTCTTTCATCGTTTGCTAAATGTCCTTGGCCATTATATTCGGATATATAAAACCTTAAACCAGCGAATGAACGAACTCTAGTTGCTGCGACATACAATTGCCCATGTGTAAAAACTGACCGATTTAATAAAACTCCAATTTTTTGGACTGTTTTGTCCAATTCCAGTGAAATTTCACGCATTATGTTGTTGTTACATGTTTGACTAATACGATCTTGTAATCTATAATTAATAGCAGTGTCAACATCATAAAAATATAATTGTGCATAACATGGTGAGCGACCATATGCAGCAGTCATTGGGCCTGATCTGTGATAAAAAACATCATGTATTTTGAAATAATACACTCCACTTGTAACTACCTCAGCAACTTTGGCTTCTGAGCTAACCATAGCAAAACATGAATTATATTTCCTAATATATTCTAAATAATTTTTTGATTTACTTTTTATTAAAGGTTTATTTGAAGTAAGTCCATCATACGATGATTTAAAATATTCATTTTGACTTAAGGGTGGTAATATTGTTTTACCCTTGTGACAACATGAAGTGAATGCAGTTCGGTCGACTAAGGTCACTTCAGATTCAAAATGTTTCGCATTGCAAAACCTGCACTCTAAATCATAATAAATAAAGTTATATTTTTTTTGTACCTGAATGTTGTCATTGCAGTTTGCTGCTACAGAACTTTCTTTATGCATATAATGAAAGTCCGTGTACATTTAAATGTATCTTACTGCCACACAACTTATACTTAGTCTGGCCATAAATACTGTTACACTTAATTATAAAAAAATATTACATTTGAATTTCGAATCTGTCATTTTTATACGATTGTTCATTGTGTTTTCTCATTTTGGCGCCAATACATTGTAAAATATTTTGCGATATTAAAATGGTGTGGGGTGATAAAGAGAACCGAATCGCTGTGATAGCATTACACAAAGTAGGTATGGAGCCAAATGCAATTTTTAAAACTCTCCATACACTTGGTATTAGTAAAATGTTTGTGTACCGGGCTATTAATAGGTACAATGAGACCTCCTCTGTTTGTGACAGAAAAAGATCTGGCCGTCCACGTAGTGTTCGTACGAAAAAGGTGGTCAAAGCAGTAAGGGAAAGAATTCGAAGAAATCCTGTCCGAAAGCAAAAGATTTTATCTCGGGAAATGAAGATAGCACCTAGAACCATGTCGCGTATTTTAAAAGATGACTTAGGACTTGCAGCCTATAAGAGACGCACTGGCCATTTCTTAACTGATAATTTAAAGAAGAATAGGGTGGTAAAATCGAAACAACTACTGAAGCGGTACGCAAAGGGAGGTCACAGAAAAATTTTGTTTACGGATGAGAAAATTTTTACAATTGAGCAACATTTTAACAAACAAAATGACCGTATTTATGCTCAAAGCTCTAAGGAAGCTTCCCAATTAGTCGACAGAGTGCAACGTGGACATTATCCGACTTCAGTGATGGTTTGGTGGGGTGTTAGCTATGAAGGAGTGACTGAGCCATATTTTTGTGAAAAAGGTATCAAAACATCGGCACAAGTGTATCAAGATACCATTCTTGAGAAGGTAGTTAAGCCCCTTAACATCACCATGTTCAATAACCAAGTATGGTCCTTCCAGCAAGACTCGGCGCCGGGTCATAAAGCTCGGTCCACGCAGTCTTGGTTGGAATCGAACGTTTCGGACTTCATCAGAGCTGAAGACTGGCCGTCGTCTAGTCCCGATCTTAATCCGCTGGATTATGATTTGTGGTCAGTTTTAGAGAGTACAGCTTGCTCTAAACGCCATGATAATTTGGAGTCCCTAAAACAATCTATACGATTGGCAGTGAAGAATTTTCCCATGGAAAGAGTGCGTGCTTCTATTGATAACTGGCCTCATCGTTTAAAGGACTGTATTGCAGCCAATGGAGACCACTTCGAATAAGCTTTTTATATTTTTAATTGTTTTATATTTATGTATTAAACTGACACACTGTAAAAGTAATAAATGTTATTTGCAGTTAACAATTTTCTTTTTTCTTTATTACAATATTTATGGCAAGACTAGGTATATATGTATATATTACATAAATTTGTATAAGCGCTCAGTATTTCACGTAGGATTCGTCAAATAAAACTTTTCTGTTTGACATTCAACTATGTCTGTAATAAACAAAAGAGACAATTTGACCACAGAGTATGTATACGTGTACAAATACGTGTGTATGCGTGTGTCAAATGCATGCTGGTTTGTATAATTTTTTATTTATTGATTTAATGTACTTTTTATGCATTATTAATAAAATCTTTTTCTATATTAAATGAGGCAAATAAAACTTTTTTTTTTGATATGTCTATATCAGTACTCTATGTCTATGGACAAAATGGCGTGTACAAATACGTGTGTATGCATGTGTGTGTGTGAAATGCATGGTAGTGTGTGTAATGTTTTATTTATTGATTTAATGTACTTTATAAGCATTATTATTGAAAAATATTAGCGTTCTGCACTTCTCCTACACATAAACTATAAGTGTGCCAAATTTTATGCGCCTGCGTCCGCGCAATTTTCGTAAAAAGCGAATTAAAGTTTTTGTATCGCGTATTAATATATAGATTTACACAATAACTAACATCCCAAGCATTAGCATCTAATAGTTTATACTATAATTAAGTGCCACATGAAACAAAAGTCATTGCCAGTTAGAGAGTTTTCTCAGCAGTTTTTTTTGTAGAGGACCGGAACTTTTGAAAAATAGTCCGTACAAGTTCTTGAATTTGGGAAAAAAACAAACTGGTGGGTCACTGATTGAGTGATTTCTAAACAAGTTACATATTAAAACTACGCCTAAGAGCTAAGGGGACTGTATAATTTGCAGCTCTTCTCTGCTAAGACAATTGCTCACCAACTACAGGCCCAAACACCTTTTAGACTAATAATTTAGTTATCTACTTATCTACAGGGGTCTATGAATGATGATCGTGATGTTTATAAGAAACAATATGATCTCTTCCTAAGTATCGGATATGTGCCATTTGATCATAGTAAGTGGCAAGGAGGTTCCTTGGAACTCTGGGTATTGGTAAGCAGCGGTCGGGTGGTCTGCAGGAGACGATTGGTTTGGAGGATTTGAACCACCATTTTTCTCTATCTGCTCATTTGGATTTCCAAACCGAGTATCGCACTGTTGACTACCTGACAAGTTTAAATAGCCCTAACATAAACCCCTTCCGATTTTCTCCGGTTGCGTCGGGTGAGATCAAAAAGAACATATTCTCTATCAAATCCAACGCTGTTGGTTGTGATAAAATTAGCCGACGTATGATCGTAACAATTATTGACCACATTTTACCTATAATCACCCATATCATAAACTATTCATTATATTCTGGAATTTTCCCATCACTGTGGCGCAAAGCTTGTATCATCCCTTTACCTAAAATGCCAAATTCCACACACACCAACCATTTCAGACCAATATCCGTTCTCCCTTTCCTCTCAAAAGTCCTAGAATCCTGTGTGCACAAAGAGTTTTCTGAATTTGTCTACAAAACAACCTATTGAGCCCGTTTCAATCGGGTTTCAGGCCTGATCATAGCACTACTTCAGCTCTTCTTAAAGTGGTTGGTGATATCAAGGCAGATATGCAAGACACTGAAGTTACTGTTTTGGTACGAATTGACTTCTCTAATGCCTTCAACACAGTCAATCACAATATACTTCTGTTTATCCTTTCCTATCTTGCAGTCTCACCTGTAGCACTGGATTGGTTCTCATCATATGTTCGGGGACGCCAGCAATCTGTTCATGTCGATGTATCTTCCTCGAGCTGGTGTGATCTTGATTCTGGTGTTCCTCAAGGCGGCATTCTTTCTCCTATATTATTTTCTGTGTATATTAACCTCCTGTCCCTGGAACTTCTTTGTGTGTATCATCTGTATACCGACGACCTACAGCTCTATTCACAGAGTAAAGTGGAGGATATTTCTATAGCAATACAAATGATCAACCACGATCTGGAAACAATCAACACGTGGTCTCAAAGGTTTGGTTTATCTGTAAACCCCACAAAATGTCAAACTATCGTAGTGGGAAGTCACCGGTCGACGAGCAGAGTAGACACTAAGACTCTCCCGGCTATTACTTTTAATGGGACTATCATACCTGTGAGTGGATCGGTGAGGTATTTAGGTTTACATCTCGATTGCACACTAACCTGGCGTGAACAAGTTGCAAAACAGTACCGGAGGGTTACTGGGACACTTCAGGCTTTAAATCGTCTGAGAAATTTCCTGCCCGTAAAAACCAAGACTATGCTTGTGCAAACTCTTATCTTTCCCTTAATCGACTATGGTGATGTGTGCTGCTACCACCTGAATGCAGATCTTCTCAATAAATTAGACCGCCTTCGATTTGTTTATAATCTCCGTAAATATGACCATGTATCCTCTTTCTTTCTTCTTTATACTTAATAACCCATCTTCGCCAACATATTTAAACTCTTATTTCCAACTCTTATGTAGCAATGACGACGGAAAGCTTCGGTCCTCTAAGAATCTTCTCCTTCGTTGCCCCTCCCATACATCTGAGTTTGTTGGCTCATCTTTCTTTGTGCAGTCCGTTCTTCTCTGGAATGAGCTTACCCTCGAAGTCAGGAAGGCTACCAACGCTTTTTCTTTTAAGAAAAAAGTGAGGCAGTATTTACTGAAACAGCTGGCAGAATCAACCAATACATGATTATCATCTTATACTTGTTATGATATTTATCCGTGTATGTATGTATATAGACTTACATCAACTTAAGTATGTATATGTATGTATTTATGTATTTATATTAATTTTAGTATATGAAAGTTTGTATCTATTTCTTCTACTCAACACCTGAAACGCATCTACTTCCTATTTTCTCTGCATCACCCAAAGGTTGACTGGTAGAGAATGCCTTAGGCATTAAGTCCGCCTATGTACATAAAGTGCATGATGTATAAATAAATAAATAAATCAATCATAAGAAGTAAATACAGAGTGGAAAAGTCAGTAACAAACGGTCCATGGAATACAATATTTCTTTAAATCACATTATTAAACTGCAAAGCTATTTATCATATAAGCAATTGTTGTAGACACAAAAATCGGAATTAAATACATTCCCAAAGTTAAATTAACGAATTCAACTCTGATATCATTTGATTTTGTTAGAGTTGATAGTTTTTTTATAGTTTTTATTTCATGAGCTCCGGGATCTAAAACAAAACCATAATTTATAAAGAAAAATGGACTTCGTTATTTATTTATAAATGTTGTCTTATTCAAAAACTGAATTTCTAATCTTTATATTAACTTCAAACGATATTAGGATACAATTGGGCCTTTTACAAATATGAGTCAAGACTTGGAAAAATGATTTCTATAAAATTAATTTCAAAATAACTCATAGTCCAATAAAGATTTTAATAAGAGTACATTGGATTTTCGTACATTGCATTAGCCGGCAAGAAAGAATCCCGTGCTGCTCAATTGACGATGACCGGCTGGAGAGCTTCCACGGCGGCAAAAGCAGCATGTGCAGCCTCCAGCCGGGATGACCAACGAGACATCGTGGCTCGATGATCGGCTTCATGCCACTACCCGTCCGGAAGTGAGCTGTCTGCTGATTAACTCTTCAAGTACTTCCATCTTCAAATCCCACGAGAGAGGGCCAGTGAGCGGACAATCCCCGTATACACTGGCTCCACCCAAATTGACCAATAGTCACCCAAAGGCAGAGACAGCGCCGACCTGCTTTGGAGCAAACTCAGAAGTACTCTTTGAAAAGCCATCTTCCGTCAAAGATCAGAGCCAGATACTCCATCTGGGCCTGAACTGGTACGAGGACGGAATAGACTACAATAGAGATACTGGTAGGGGGAGCAAAGCTCATGGCACAATAGGTTCTTCGTCTTAACCAGGGTCATCCGTAAACCCAGCTTCTTAATACGCCCGGCCGCCAAAGCTACTCCTGAAGTGGTCACATGAGCTGTTCCTTAAAAATTTGCCCCCTAAATTATAACCAGTTTATCATTGGCGTCACAAATTATACCTAACTCGAGGGGGAAGCGCCCCGAAGGGCACAGTCGTATTTCATATCTCATGTTCCAGAAGTGTAGTCCGAGATCATTTGTGACTCATGAGTGACAAGTTGTGTCTCGCTTGCCCTGTATAGCGTAAAAAAAAGTCGAAAATATACTCACAGATATTATACAATTTGACAATAGCCCTCTTAATTGTAGCTTTTTCATTTTGCAGTTTTTGACCTCCATAAAATACGATAAATATCGTGTATAGTTCAACAACTACAAACTTTAATACTTCGAAAACCACTCCAATAGTATTGATCTGAAAGAAAATAATTTAATTTGTCTATGAAAATATATACTAAATTTATGCAGATTTATACTAGGATGCTTACTTGTATGAGTGACTTAATATTGTGATACATGCCCAATATGTACACCACAGCACTTATCATTAGCCAATATGTTACCTAGAAAAAAAAAGTATTATTGACTTTAGATCGATGATATAATTATATAAAACTGTATCCTGCTGCGAACGTGCCTTTTTTTGGTAACAGTGTGGAAAACCCCTTCGGATCTCTAGCTCCTCAGGGACGCAGGAACCAGGAGTATGTGGTGTTCCCACTAAGAACCACCCCGGAAGCTGATCTCAGGCATGCTACTCCGAAGAGGACCCGGGCCATGTTATTTCAGGTCCCCTGCAGGATGAACGCCCTGCCTGTTGAAACCCTCTCTTGGGGCACGCTACAGAGGTACCCCCGCTGATCTGGTTGCTGTTATAGTTGCAGCCCGATTGTATTTTACAACCAAGCTGCATTGCTCTCGCCGACCCCAGCAATTTATTTATCAACAGAGGTCCTTATTCCCTGACAGCTTGCCGTCCCCTACGCTAGAGATCAGCCCTCTCCCGATCCCGTTCAGCGGCCTCTTTCTGGAGTATTACAACTTCACAGAAAGTGACCACTGCGCTCCAGCCCTCCTCACCTGCCAGCATGGCAGCAATGATGGCTGGTGGGCACAGGTCTCGTCCGATTTGTTCAACTTGGACTCCGCGTTCAGATGCCCACGCGGGGCAGTCCTCCAGCATATGCTGAGTGGAGTCACAGTCGGCTGCGCAGTGGTGGTATTGTACCGTCTTCTTGCGTCCGATCTTATCCATAAGATATAGATACTCACCGAAGCAACCATGTCCGATGAATATCTCTCAATTGGTAGATGATGCGACCTGCCTCCCTAGCCGTATACGTCCCTGGTACATTTTTTAAATTAACAAACAAAACTAACTTGAGTTATAAATAAACACAACCTTTCAAGAGGTTTGTATTTCATATATTAAAAAGAGATTAATCGGTCCAGAACCATTTGAAGTACTGTCATGTACACAAATCAAATTTAGCGTAAATACTTATAAATATTTATTATAATCAAATTTCTATAAACATCTCATTTTTAAAGTAAAGAGTTGTGTATTATCTTCATAAATATTTACCTGATATTTAAAACACTCCGACAACTGCTTACTACCATTTGCCAAACATTCATATAGCTGAGCACAGCACTGAACCATTTCTAAAGGATTAGAACATTGTGAATTTATTTCTGAAACTGATTGAGTTTTATCCGTGCGCATTTTCTCTTACATTTCAAGTATTGTTCTATTCAAGCACTTCAGTAAATTTGATAATAAATCCATATACGTATACAATGCAAAAAAATCCAAAATAAAAATTGTTTTATTTCGGATACATGAGATTATTAAGAAAAAGAAATTAATTCCACTAGTATACTTCAAAAATATAAAACGATGGTATCGTGCTACTGTAGAAATAAGTATCACGATAAAAAGTGCTGTGACACTAACTAAAACAATCGTCTGCGTTTGTTTTCGACTTCTTTTGTAATTCATGTCCTCACTGTAATTATCGTGGACACTAGTGAAAGTAGTTATAGCGATTTTATATTACTTCGATTTCATCACACTACTCACTATACTCAAAACATCACTAAAAAAATAA
Source organism: Hypercompe scribonia (assembly GCA_949316085.1). Lineage (NCBI taxonomy): Eukaryota > Metazoa > Arthropoda > Insecta > Lepidoptera > Erebidae > Hypercompe > Hypercompe scribonia. The sequence goes on from OX438972.1 coordinate 20,177,706, forward strand.
AGTATAAAACCAATAAAATACAAAAAAGCATATTTCAGATTATTATCATCTTTTAGAACTATCAAATTAAAATATACGTTGTAAAAAAGCAACGCTACACGTAGTGTTATTTCAAAAGATATATAAAACAGTACAAGTTTTTTACTTTTTCTCCCATAAAAGGAATAATTTCTATAAACGCCATTCATGTTTTCAGCTATTCTAAGAAAGTGAATAGTATTCAATCTATCCATATTGCAATCTATTTACAAACAATTTGTATGTAGGACACACCAAGCGTCTATAGTTTAATTCGAGTCCAAGATAAATGAATCAATCAGGTAACCCAATTATAATCATATAAATTAATGGTACTAATTAATTAAGGAAGTAATTACTATTAGTAATCCAACTATCTTATCATAAGTCAACTTATTACTAAGATATATAAAATTATTTATAATGTATAACTATCTAGTTTGCTATAAAATATATTACCGAGAGGGAGAGAAAGACGGTCCTGCATTGTTATGAGATAACCTTATGATGGTTATTTTGCATCTGTATCATTTTGTGTAATGATTTCATAATATTGAAGCAAACTAAAAATGAAATCAAACAGAAATAATGCCAAATTTGAACGATTCCATAAGTCGTGAAAATATGTGAAATACTATAATAGTATATTTACGTATACTATTTAAGTGTATAACAATCATCTTATAAGCCTGAATTAGATTTTTTTATAAAAAACGTTCCAGAAACGATAGCAGATCATGTAAATGATAATCAGGATGACGCAGAAGTTTAAGTTGTGGGAAGGTCTAGTAAAGGAGTTTATCGATTGTTATTCATGTGTATTAGCACTTCTTGGAGAAGGCCTTCATTTAACAGCGGACAGCAATAGGTTGACGATGACGCATTCGAACGCTCCACGCAGTGGCGTAGCGTAACTTGTAAGTTACCGTTGCTCTATAATAATCTGTGTTTCACTATGATACCAGGTTGTAGATTATGTTTAGATACAAGAGCCATTCATTAGAGAGTGGTATGGAATTTTTGGAAAGTGATATGGAATTTTGTTGACCTCTCCCCTCAAAAACGAAAAAACATGATAAATATGGCAATCAAAATAACGTCGAATACTTCATACATGACAGTCTAATCCCAAACTATTCAGAATTTATATTATAATACAATGTCTTGACTACTATAACTTATATACTTCTAAGGACATATTACAAGAAATTTATTATTTTCCATGTTGTGAAGGATTAAGAATGCAGAGTGTCACCAGTCCTATTTATTCCGTGGTAGTCGCAAGAGGTGATTAAAGAAGCAAACTGTGCAGGATAACATCACTATAAGAAAAAGGAAAAATTGATACATTCCCTTTTTTTTTTGACGTGTGGAAACCCCCACGGGCTGTCACCCCACAGGGGCTTATCGCAATCGGTGGTGTATCAGAATCGGATTGACTTAAAACACACAGTGTGCCACTCTGCACCTGAGATAGGAGGCATCCGGGAACAGCTGTTATTACGACATCCGGGTTGATACGAACCCTACATCAACCCGTCTGGTCGGCATGGTAGAGTAGGCCAAAACCTCCTTTCTAAAGATAGGTCTACGTACGAATAGTCCCCTGAGTGTGAGGTATAGCAGGTACACTATACATCGTCTGGTTCTCAACATTGGGGGACCACGGGAAGAAGTTCGCCGCTCCTACATTTGTGTTGTGAGATCTATGGTTCTTTATGAGGTACCCGTCTAATTTAGAGACCTGGCGAGTGAAGCCTGCAGCGGTTGATAGCTATACGGATCGTGCGGAGTATAGATTGTGTGGCAATAATCGTGTATGAGACGGCAACAATCCTAGCGCGATCTCCGCCCTTCAATATTTGAACTTAAAAAGCAGGTTGACTTGCTGAGTAGTAGGATTTGTAAACTCATTTACGTATTTATAAATCTTAGAAACATTGCTACGTCTAAATTCATTAAGCTACCATACTTAGCTCTATGCTAGTCATTAGCTTCATACTGTATAGTATTCTGAGGTGGAAAGTCAGCTAGTATTATTAAACATGTAGAAATTGCTCAACGTACCTTTCTAAAAGTTAGTACTTTTAGAGTATAATGAGTTTCCTTGTGATCCTTATAAAAATAGAAGCCATTTCAGCCCCAGAGACGAGAAAATATTTATCCACATTATCGAAAGATTTACTGTTTTCTGGGTCTGTTCATATTTAACAAAAAAAATGAGATAATTTCGATCTATAGCTTGAGCTAGAAATGATTGTAAAAAAACAATGGCACTCTCGAAGTATACCCCGAGAGTGCCGGCAGAAGTGAAAACTTGAATATTAACTTTGGAATAGTTGGGGCATAATTTTGCATGACTTCTTTAATTTTCAGTATAAAAGTACTATCATTTATGTGGTAAAATACAATATTCATTTGTTGTGCTATCGTACACAAACATGACAATTTATACACACACGCACATTCGCACAAGCGTCCTGTGCCGCCAAAACGAAACAGCAGTAGCAGACATAAATAGTGTAGTGTGTAGTAGAAAGAGAGAAGGAAACTTCCCCTCCCACGCCGCGCCGACGGTCTACTAACCTACCGTCTTACGAATTTTCGAGCAAGTCACGTGTCTGACGCGTGTTTAACATTCTTTACAAATCACAAAAAGTACACAACGCCGCTAAAGAAGTTTTCACTTCGAAAAAGTTAATACGCATCTTCGCTGCAAGGTTTGGATTATCGGGAACCAGAGAATCTTTTGTTAGTGTTGTGAAGATGACTTTATCGTTGTATATTTCAATTTACTTTACTAGGTGTTACCTAGTAAAGTAAATTATGGTTACATAATTAAGTATTAAGTTAATTTAAGTGTCAACATACCCTCTCACACCCACACACGTACACATTCACAATCTACAAAAAGAGGATCACTTATACAAAATCTACTTTGTACAGCCTTAAGTTGTTTATTTTACCAAACTTTACTGAATAGATTAGTTTTGTAATTAACTCTAAGTTTCTTAGAAACTAGATTTCTTTACAGATTGATTATTCTAAATTGAAAATCGTCAAAACGTCTAGCCTCGTAGATTTTTAGCATTATTTTTCTTGTATTGTTTCAGAATCATGATCTTTAATAATAAGTAGAATGTTAGAGTGGTTGATTTGTAGGTGAGAAGAAAAAAACCGTTATTCAAACTCAAGCCCATTTAATTTAACTTCGAGGTAAACTTGTGTAAAAAGAAGAAAATAAAAGTACATAGAAATCAGTAGCGATATAACAAACGATGACAGGTTTAATTTTAGAAATATCAAGTAGTTTCTAACTACAAAAAAAATCTAAGTGAACTATAATTCTGTGGCGACTTCCACATACAAACAAAAATATACAACAGCGCCATCTATTGAAGATAACTCGAACTACGAAGTATAATAATGAACTACGAAACAACTACTAATCCTGTATCGCGTAATAGAGATTCATGATGATCAGGCATTGATGACGAGATTCAGGCTTGATCACCTAGTCTGATCGGAGGATCCCTTTGTGTTGGAGGGACATATGATACCCATCCCTCCACAATTCCATGTTTAATGCTCTAAGGTATTTTGTTAATCGTATTGTATTCCATTTTTTGCACTTAAAATATATATTTCTCGCATTGCAAATAAATCTTGTGTCATTTTACACACATACATGAAAAAAATACAAAGAAAATCCGTGCTCAGAACTACAATTTGTAAGTTATACAATGTTTTCTACCTATTTGAGGATAGCACCCGTTTCTTGTTGTGCTGAGTTTTGTCTCGATACAAGAAGAAATTGCGTGATGACCACTTAATCTACATTATAAGGGAGCAACACCACATTCACGGAAATAAATATTTACAGATCATACAAATGTTTGAGCCGACTCGCAAATCTCCAATACGGCAGTACTTTATGTTACTACTGCACCAACGAGACATTAAATGTAAAATGCAAATTTTTTAATCAGTGTAAAAGGTGATCTTTAATAAAATTATTTTTAAATGACATTATTAAACTGCAAAGCTATTATCACATAAGCTATTGTTATAGACATAAAGATCGAAATTAAATACATGCCCAAAGGTAAATTAGCTATTTCAATTTTAATTTCATTCGTTTTCGTCAGAGTTAATAAATTTTTGACAGCTTTTATTTCACGATCTCCAAAACCTAAAATAGAATAAAAATAAATTGAGTTCTTTCTTTGAATATACGATTTCAAACTTATAAAGTGGACTACTACAGAAATTTAAAATTATTAAAAGATAAAAATTATAAAAATGTATGGGCGAAAATATTTGAAATTCACTTATCATAAAATTGAGCTCATTTCAAAACACATCCTAGCTAACTATAAATCATAGAAATAGTTAAAGGGTTATGGGGAAGATATACCTTTGATTATATACAAGTTATAAAAGATATATTGAAAATACCCTCACCGGTACAACAAATACTGTACAATTTGACAACAGATTTGTTCATCCTAGCCTTTTCATTGTACACTTTTTGCCCTCCATAAAAAACGATAAACATTGTAAAAAATGCCACAATTATAAACTTAAGTAGTTCTAGTATTTCTCCAAAACCATGTACCTGGAAATATTAATTAAAAATTAATATTTCCAGGTACATAGTTTTGGTAATGGGATATAATTTCGAAATTGAGCCAGAGACCTCAGCATAGCAGTCGCATATTTACGCTCACGCTGTCTAGATAAATATGAAAAACCTTAAAAGATTCAACTACATAATAAAAGAAATTATTTCAATTTAATTTTCATTATTGAAATAATAAAATGAAAAAATATTGTAAATTATCATTGTATTTACTTGATAGTTGAAACACTCTGATAACTGTTTTGCACTATTAGCCAAACATTCATATAACTCAGCACAGTGCAAAACATTTTGTAACAAATACAAATTTTGTCCATTTCTTCCTGAAGCTGATTGGGTAACTGGGCGCATTTTCTCTTGTAATTCAAGCACTGTTCTGTTCAAGCACTTTAGTAAATCTGATAGTAAATCTAAATAAACGTACAACGCCAAGAAGTCTAAGATATAATTCATTTTGTTACGGAAAATTGATAAATACAGGAAAACAAACATTAAAAAAGTTTTGTTCTCCAGAGGCAACAAATAATGAAAGTAAATTATAAGAGAAGTGAGTATGACGATGAAAAGTACAGTGAAGCTGATTGAAATAACCGTTTGTGTTTGTTTTAGACTTCTTTTATAGTTTACGTCTTCAATATAGTCATCGTGGATAATCTTGAGATTAATAATAGCAATTTTATATGCTAATGACTTCCATATACTACCCAAAACACTAATAAGGTCATTAAGAAAAAAATAAATTAAACCAAGACAATAAAAAAAAATACTTATTTTAATATCAGTTTCTTGTAATTAACACCACTAAAAATGAATGGTTTATGATCAATAGGAGACGTAGTGAAATTTCAAACGTTAAATGAAACCATACAATTTTTTTACTTCTGTTCCCATAAAAAAAGTAATTTCTATAAATGCCATTTATGTTTTCAATTACTCTGAGATAGCGAATGATTTTCAATTTATTCATATCCAAAGCAATTTTTAAACAATTTGTATTTAGGACACACTGAAATGGTTTGTAGTTGAATTCAAATGTACAGAAAACAAACAATTATTAAGTAATCGAGTCATATTTGAAAGCCATTTTAATTGAAACTACTTCACAGTAATTGCGTTAAGTAATCAATCAACTGAACGGTTGATATCGTTAATATTTATAATATTGTTAATGTTTGCCTATTTAGATATGTAGAGGTTGTTTTTTTTTGTGTTTAGTTTAAATGATAACGAAGTTATTGAAATAAATGTATATTTCTACAATTTCCTTTTTGTATAAACAGTAACGACGCCACGGGTGCTTAGGGTTTCCACCAAGAACTTAAGACCTTTTTTTTTGTTTTTAACGTCTGGAAACCGGTGTCGGATTCAGATTGACTAAAACCAGACGGTGTGCCATCCTGCGCCTGGAATGGAAGGGATCCGGGAACTGTTGTTATTAAGCCATCTGGACCCCTGCCAGCGCTAGCCCGCTAAAGAACGTCCCGATTATATAGCGGCAATAGATTCCACCTAATACGCTTGACGAAAACACTGGCACGTAGGCGTTTAATATGCCTCTGCCTACGCTGTTATAACGTTAAACTCAGTATTTAAGTTATCTTTATAAACAAAAATGCGAGTATTGTTTGCATGTAAGATCAGTAGAAGTAGTGTAAGAGTATAAGCGTGAGTTTGAATGACAAATGAAGATGTGTATATGTATATACGTATAGTATGTGAAGATATTGCACTAGCCAAAAATTAGGATATAATTTTCCACAAATTTTTGGTATCCTATATAATATCTAATCCAAATTCGTATAATACAAGGTCAAAAGCGAGCGTTCGAAAAACATTTTGACCCTGTTGATACGATTATAAAGGCGACAGCTATTCACGGAAAAACATCTACTAGCGACAGCAGTTCTGTGTGGTTTAATGATAGATACGATTCGTTCGACGCCCACCACTGCGTGGAGCCGCACATGCTTGCGTAACTTAGCCTGGATCACAAAAAGTATACGTGGAATGTGACAAGTTAATAATATACTCCAATGGAGAAGTCAGGTGCTAGCGTACAGATTTCATTATGAAAGGACTAATACCGTTACAGCCTACAGCACAATTGTTTTTAAGACCTTCATTTATTGTGCTCAATTTGGAAATGCACTAGAATTTTCTTTCCGATTGTAGGTAGTAGCAGCACGAACGGGCTGGGTCGACCGGGACGGTACTATCCTCTTCAGAAACCAAGCTAAAACGACAGCATGCAGCCCGCTGTCTTTCGTCGGTGAGTGTGAAAACCAGCACCCATTGATGCAAGTGTAACAGTTATCGTGGTGAGTAGAACCTACACTGCCACGATGGCTGTCATGTTTTTTATGTCGCCAAGCAGGGCGGGAAAAAGCATCTCACTAGCCACAGTATAAGTCACCACACTGTATTGTCTGCACTTGCAATGAGTATGGTAACCAGAACTCTTAGTGTCTATTCATACTCTTCATCAAGAGGAAAAGAGACACTGATAGATTCTATAAAAAAAACAAGAAAATTATTTTTACATTACTGGTACTTTATTGCGATTCAGCCCTGTTATGATTTTTCACTATTGTTTAAATAGATAAATAGACGTAGGTGATGTAAATTTAATCGAATCATCTAGTATATCATATATTTATATGCATAGAAATAGCATTGGCTAATAGTTTTCACACGAGTCCTTTTCGGAATTACGTATAAATCCTATCTCATTGAAACTATTTCAGTTCATTCCGTGGACATGAAACAAGAACTTTCGGGAAAGCAAAATTGTTCATAAAATCTGATAGAGATATAGTATCATAGATCAGGTCTGAGAAAGGCCAAAAATGTTTTTTAAGTTGATGGACCTGCAAAAGTTAGGAGCCACTTACAATACAGTTTCTTCCAAAATATTAGATGAATTTCATATTAAAAATTATACATTTTAATGTTTAGAGACTCAAATTTTTTATCATCGTCATCATCATCTCAGCCAAAAGACGTCCACTATTGCAGATAGGCCTTTTTTTTAACGTATTCAAACCCTCTCAGGCCGTCACCCCACCGGGGTTTACGGCGGGGTAGTGTGTCGGAATCGGACCGACTAAAACCACACGATGTGCCACTCTGCGCCTGAGATAGGAGGGATCCGGGAACCGCTGCTATTACGACATTCAGATCCTCCTAGCGCCTGCCCGCTACTGCGGGCACCATCTATGGGTAAACTCTCTATTTTAGGCGACGTATGGCACACGCAAACGTCGCCTCCTTGCGGCTAGCCACTACAGCGGATGGAGGGGAAACTCCACAACAGCCGGTCTTGCGCCGCCCGCATCCAGCGGCTTCCCGTGACCCACTAACGCTGCGTTTCCCAGCACGCAGTCGCCACTCCAGATCTTTATGACCCCATCGGCCATCGTTTCTGCGTGTAAAGTGCTCCGCCCACGGCCACTTAAGTTTAGCAATGTTACAGACAATATCAGTAACTTTGGTTCTTTGTTCTCCAATTTATATTTTGTGAGAAATATAACAATTTTCATTATATGTAAGTATTAGAATATTCAGCTTATGAAAAAATGTCTTACTTATATCTTATTGGTAGGTAGTAGACTCACGCTGATTTCAGTACGACGGGCCGGCTCGACCGGGACAGTACTACCCTCCCACAGAAGACCAACCTAAAGCGCCAGTATCCGTGATGTCGTGTTGCGTTGCTGAGTGCAAGATCGGAAGCCATTGATGCAGGGGTGATAGTTATCGTGGTAGCTGTGCGAGCTTTACACTGCCACGATGACTGTCATGCCTCTTACGTCCCCAAGTGTGGCGTGAAAAAGTATCTCACTAGGCCGCACAGATATATATATATATATATATAGAATACTTTCAAATGATGAATATCGCATACATTTTTTTTTGCCTTGGATACGTCGTCCTTGTACTGAGAACATACTATTGTGTTACTTATGGAGAATTTTACTTATAGTTTTCTTAGTATGATACATTTACCCTGATCGTGTCATGTTTTTTACTTAATATTAATATCTGTCAGTTATAAATACAGTTTTACTTTTAATTTAAAAGTCGAGGTGTTGGTAGGCCAATCGGATTTCAAAGGGAAGTAAGAATAAGAATTCCAAAGTAGGACGAACTGAGTAAAGGAGTGGAGCCAACAAACTCAGGTTTATTGAGGGTTGTTGACCGACAATAAAGAAGGAATATTGTTGGAGGATCGAAGGTTTCTGTCGTGATTACTACATAAAACTTGGAAGAAGAAATCGTAATATGTTGATGAAGATGAATTATTCAGAATGTTATTTAAGTTAGTTAGAGGATAAGATAATTTAATGTATTAAACAATTTTATGAAGAAACGATTGGGTAAAAAATTGAGATATGAACGAAAAAAGGACCCCATAATTAATTAACGGAGAATTATTTAATGAATAAAAAATGTACACACGTGATAAATTTATAATTAAAAATAATTTATAACTTTCTTTTTTTTATTATTATTATCATCATTTACCACAATCCATTTGGTTGCACGCCACTTCAATCATTTTCTTTTTTAATTAATTCAAACTAATTAGGTTTTGCTTTGGTTGTACACAATTACAACAATATGTTTATCATATCCAAAATTTCGTATTTGTGAATTAATTTAAAAAAAAAATTAATGCGAAATCAAGTGCTTTAGGTATGAAGTTCGTTCAGTTACTGTCAAAAAAGTGTATTTACAAATATTCACTCAAAAATCAATGTGTCAATATGTCAAGTGTTTGATTTAAAATTAGATAATAGTCTAAGTGTTTTATTTGTATTTTTTTTTGATGTTTAATCATTTTGAGTTTCTATCATTCGTTTTTAGAGCTGCCGAATTTTTGGACATTCGCATAGTTTATGATGTATAGACTCATTCATTATAAAATTATTTAGAATGTTCTAACCTTCTATTTTCTGAAATTTCGAATGAGTTATACTACTAGTGGTCACGGGTAGACTGGTGTTATGTTTAGTGATGTTTTTATTATTTCTAATCCGACTGCAATTTGATTATTTAAAACAAATCGATGCAAATATTGTTTAAATTACATTATTAAATTGCAAAGCCATTATGGCATAACCAACTGTTAAAGATGCATACATGGGAAGTAAATACATTCCTAAAGATAAATTTACGAACCTAATTCTTATTTCGCTCGTTTTTATCAAAGTTAGTAGATTTTTGATTGATTTTATTTCACGAGTTTCAGCATCTGAAACAAAGTAACAATATTTTAAAAACGTTAAATATTTTAAAAAGGTGAAATTGATACCCATCCATGGTTTTGGATTGTTTTGTTCTCCTATTTATGAGAATGATATATTAGTTCTGAGTTGCGGTGTAATTCGTCTACAGTATATATGTGTTTAGATTTCTACATTTGTATTAGTGTCTTAATGTTAATATTTTTCTCAACTCAAAATACAAATTTTGGAAACTAGTAAATTTGACGTAAAAATTTAGCGATAATATATACAATGCTTATTATAACTAGATATTTTAAAAAAATGTTATAAAACTTCGACATTATATGTCTTTCTTATTAAAATTGCTATCATCTGAAAACATATATTTCATGGCACTGTAGATAGAAGAGTAAAATGTTTATAATAGCATGTTAATAATTTCACAGTAATCCTTATTATGATACAAATACCGCTGATCATATAAATAAAAAAAAATGAAAATAGACTTACTTGTAGAACATATATTGTACAATTTGATAATAGTTTTGTTCGTCATAGCCTTTTCATTATCTAACTTTTGACCTCGGTAAAATAAGACAAACATTGGAAACACATCGACAAGCAGAAACTCAGTCAGGTCTACTGACGCCTTCGACATTTGAATCTGTTTGAAATAAACAACATTTTTTTAATGAATGTACACTTGAAACGCCAAAAAAATATTACATAGATTAGTTACCTTTTTAATAAATGACTCAGACACAGAATATAATACATACGTATATCCACATATAGTTGTCGTTATCCAAAATATTATCTATAACAATAAATTATGAGTGTCAGGTGAATCATTACTTTGGAAACCCATAATTACTCAAACACCCTTTTAAATGCAGTCAATAAAACCATAACTATGTTTGAAATGAAAAAGAAAACAAATCAATATATTAAAATGTATAAATATTTACTTGATACTTAAGGCACGCTGTCAGTTGTTGGCCACTCTGTACTAAATATCCATACAGCTCAACCCAGTGTTCCAGTTTTTCATGCAGTTTTGAGTACGTGTAATGTATATTTGTTGCCGAAACTAGCGGAGTATCATCCCTACTCCATGTTCCAATTATTTCCGCCAGTGTACAATTTAAACACTTCAATAAATTTGAAATTAAATTTAAATATATTTGCAAAGCCAGAAAATTCAGATAATGATTTACTTTATTACAAAATACTGAAAAACGCATAAAAAAAATAGCTCCGTTTTCGTTTAAATGGAATTTTAGTAAATAATAGTTATATGCACCAATGAAGAGTTCTACAACAAGAATTACAACGCTAATAGCTAAGAAAATAACAGCAGTTTGCTTTAGATATTTCTTATAATGTGCGTCCTCAGAGTAAACATCGTGAACAATCATTATATTAATTACAGCCTTTTTGTATTCTTTCGATTTCAATATACTACACACAATACAAATAATATCTCCAATAAAGATGTTCAAATAGCCCCACCCATAAAACGCTTTCATATTTTTTGTCATTTTTAAGACTATTACGAGAAAGAATATGTTATTTATTAACGATAAGACACATAGAATAATTTTAAGCACTATATATAACAAAATAAGTGGTTTACTTCTTTTGCCATAGAAAGCAAAATTTCTAAAAATACCCATTATATTTTCCGTGATTTTTAGATAGCGAATGATTTTCAATTCATTCATTTTACCAACAATTCCCTGGCAATTGAGGATTTTTTTTGACTCACTGAGGTGGTCTTCAGTAGAATACGTTTAAGAAACAAATGAATCAATCAAATTGTTCACCAAATTAAAACACATATTTAAGTTAAGAAATGCCAAAGTACTTGTTGTAAGTAATCGGTAAATAAAATGAAATAATAAACTTCAGTGTAACTATAGAGCGACTAATGTTTATTAAACTATGTTTGTATCTCAAATTTAAAATTAATTAACAAATGGAGACCAGACACATTTTCAAGATCCTTTTAGGTAGTTTTCCAATAAGAGGATAATATTTGTTAATGTTCTCTCACTCAGACGTATCTAAGTAACAATCACCACGTCTTTTTACACTTACATCTATATTTTATTTTTCCTGTTATGTTGTAGGAAGACCTGCGGTTTTTACTTCATAGACATTAATTTCAAAATATATTGGACTATTCCTTTTGACCCTAGACTTTAATAGGATTTTGTACAAAATAGTTTGAATGAATTGGACACAAGCGGCAACATAATTGACCCATGACCTATGCAAAATATAGAAACATGATGGAGCAGAAAAAAATTATGTGAGATTATATTTGTTTTTCATAACATTTTTAAAATGAAACTAGTAGAACCATAAAATATGTATTTACTTACAAATCTTTGTACATTCACCATAGTACCAATCATAAAATTTTGCTTAGTTTATCACTAGAGTACATTGTATGAATGTGTTTACCTTAATTACATTGTTTAATATTAAAAAATCTCACGCAAACACTTGTAAGTTATGGTATTGGCAGAATTTTAGTTTTGAGGACCTATCTATAATCATCTCAGCTAAAAGACGTCCACAGCTAAATTTCAGCCTTCGCCATGGCTCGCCACAGTAAGCGATTCTGTGCTGCTACCGGTCATCAATTTGTATACTCGTAGATCAAGTTTTTGAAGCAATATTTAAAAGAAAAAATATTTATAAAAAGGGTGTCCTATGGGCATTTTCCAACTCTAAATAGTAGTTATGAAAATATATATCAGCGTTGGACTCACAGGATTGCTAGTCGCCTTGAGTTACTCCTTACGAGCACACGACCGACATTTAGTTTAAGATTACTAAACACTTACTCAAGATATAAATCAAAATAGTTGTAAATGATATATGTATGTATATCTATATTTACTTACTATTTAAAGCACTCCTATACCTGTTTATAACTGTACACAAAATTTCATACAGCTTGGAGCAGTGTTGAACTTTTTCTGATGCATATTCTTATGGTATCTATTTATTTATTAAACAGATTATCAATTACTTGCGCACAATTTTTCTTGTTACTAAAGAACAATACTCTTTATGCACTTCAGTAAATTTCATGGTATAATGGTACAATCTGACAGTTGTAGAAGTAGTACAACAAAATAGGATAGATTTAAAGCATTAAAGTTTAATTAAAGCGATAGTGATGATAGCGAACGTAATAAAGCAACGTCTGTATGCCTTGCGTGGTGGCGGACAATGGAGTGTCGGCGTAAGCGCAGGAAAACCGAACGCTGGCCGCACGCGACGAAGTTACACGAAGATTCACGAGCATGATGAGTGCAATCACCGCGCCACCTCAATATTAACAATACGTTATATCAATATGATCATTATATAAAATTAGGTCATATTACGAACTTAAAAACTTTTGTTATTATTACAATAGGTAAGTACCAATTTTTTGAGCAGACGAACGCTGAAAATATTTAAAGCGTTAACATAGGTATCTATAGTTGACTTTTAGTACAAAATATATTAATCAATTATATGTATGTTCCGATCACATAGAAACAATTATAATTAAAGCTTCTCCGCAGTAACTACAAGCAATCATCTAAAGGTTTTAGATATGTACATATATATCGGTATAAAAACTTTGAAAAATCAATAACGAAACATGTTTTTGGAAAAACTAGTAAATGTCAATAATAATGTAATAAATAATAAAAGATTAGTCATGTCCTTTGAGCCTTTATTCCAAACTAGGTGACAGTCGACTTTAAGTCAACTAGACTATACTGAATTGAACTGACAAGCTGAACTTCGATTATTTACGTGGAGCGACTGCCATCCAGAATGCGAATACCATGCATGTCAAAATGCTGTAGAAAGATCGTTATCAGATATATTACAACTCTTACTACCCGTAAAGTTTACCAAACAATTGATGATGATGACTACCATGAATAATGCCAAATTTAAGTGTTTAATTCCATAGAAAACGTTATAAATTATCCCTGTTTAATAAGGATGAAAAATAAATAATACTTTTGAATATCATCAAGGCTACCCGAACTAACTTAAATATAAAAAGTTTTTGATACATTCTTTCACATATTTAACAAGAGATTAAATGAATCATTTCGTTACAGTAATAATTATATATCTCATTATATTAAAAAAAATGTAATACGAAAAATGATCTATAATAATATACATATTATTTTATTACAACAAATTAAAATTAAGGTTTTCAAAATAAAACAAGTATGATCATAACACGTGTATTCAAGAATATTCATTCAAAAATAATTTCTAAAACATTTAGTTAATAATTATTTATATTATTAGCAATATCATAGATAACACAGAATTCATTCTACTATCGAAAAAAAAAATTACTGTTAGAACACTAGGGGTTTTCAGTAACAGTCGGTTCGAAATTTCTAATTATAAGTGGGGCAAACAATCTACCTTTTTGCCTACAGACTTAGATTAAGATGACTAAGAGTAGTAGAACTGGGACTAAGAGATATTTCATTGTGTTCTTTGTCTGTAGCAGCTTTTTGATTGAATATCATTTTTTTATTATTGGCCTACTATACCACACTGGACTTAAATTTTCCTTCAATTAACACTCCTAGTATCGTGCAAATTTTGCTACCAATAGAGTGAATAGGGGTGGCGACGCTCACTCATTCTGTCACCATCGGCAAAACATTGTGAGAGGTGACAAAAAATTTCAAACAGTGTAAAGTCTATGTCAATACGACATCTGTTGGTGGTGCTCACTAAAATCTTAAGAGATACTATGGTTAATCGTTGCAAAAGAAATTGTATAATATAAAGAACATCTAATACTTTAAGATAAACTGTTGAGATTTCTTCAATGTAAAGTTTCATTTAAATTACATTATTAAACTGTAAAGCTATTATCACATATGCTATTGTTATAGACAAAAACATCGGAATCAAATACATTCCCACGTTGAGGCTTGCGATCTCAATTTTTATTTCACTCGATTTTGTCAGAATGAATAAATTTTTGACAGCTTTTAATTCGTGCGTTTCATGACCTGAAACAAAACTGTTGCTTAAAAAGAAACATTTTCTCGTACTTACTTTTAAAAGTTCGTGACTGTGGTAAGTGTAATTCAGCCGAAACATCATATTATGCAATTAATTTAATTCGCATAATATAATATATAATAATGTTAAAAAACAGAATAAACAGGATAACATGCGTGGGTGTGTGTATGTGTGTGAGTGTGTATATTTAACCTATAGTACTTGGTACTAATGATCACAGGGAAGTATATAAGGGCAAAGAACTTTATGGTCGATTTTATCGGACTCTACACGGGTCTGATATAGACTTTAAAGCATCGACGTCTTGGCTTCGGTATGATAATCTCTTCGGAGAAACCGAAGGTTTTATTTCTGCGATTGTGACGAAGTTATCATAATGCCTCGCATCGCAACGCATAACGAATAAATATCGGAATTATATCCTGAAAGATAGTACGGCTGATATCTGTCGGGCGTGCCACTGTCCTGGGGAAACTATTAGGCATATTATTTCTGGTTGTTCACGTCTTACTAACGTATGTTACGTATTTGCACAGGCACAACTAAGTAGCCAGAACCGTACACCAACAACTTGCCCTTAAATACTAACTTGTCAATTTTGAAGT
Source organism: Hypercompe scribonia (assembly GCA_949316085.1). Lineage (NCBI taxonomy): Eukaryota > Metazoa > Arthropoda > Insecta > Lepidoptera > Erebidae > Hypercompe > Hypercompe scribonia. The sequence goes on from OX438972.1 coordinate 20,193,278, forward strand.
ATCATTCTACAGGTATGTGCTTGAATCTCGAGTTGCTGCTGCAGTTCTCGAGAACGGTCGTACTACATTAATTCTGCGCCAATGCATTAGTCTGCTATATAGCTGCATCAGGGAAACACTCCACCACCACGGGGTGCCAGAGTAACTGAGGTGGCTGGTGGCAGACTATCTACAGGAGCGTACCGTCATATACGAGGACCGAGTCGGTGTTCTAAGGCGACGGCTCATGTCGTGTGGTGTTCCACAGGTGTCTGTCCTCAGATCACTCCTGTGCAACATGGGATACGACTGAGCTCTTCGAAGTCGCTCCATGGTCGGTAGCGACAGTTGTTGTACCGCGGTCGCAACCTTCTGCGAAGACGTAATTTCGCGGAAGGAGGCGGCTGAGAAGGCGCAGGAGGACGATCTCAACTTGGACCGAATTCGCCGCCAGCGAACCGGGTGGCGGAGGCGCGCGTAGCAGCGCCTCATGCCACCTTGAGTGTAGCCGTGGGTGGACGGGACAGGTTTTCCTCTCACTCAAAACAAACATTTTCTCACTTCTAAACTTGATTATTAGGTACAAATAGCACTACGATAATAATAAATGCATCAACACCTGAGTTTTAAATGTGATTCCTATGAAAATTTAATAATATAACAATACACAGTCATTACCAACAGTCTTTAACAGGCCATTGTTAATACTAGGTCCCTCCTTAGATAGAAGATTTTGGACTTCTGTAACAAGTAGGTCAGTCGGGTTAATACAGGGTTTGTTTTGAGTTGTCCTTCTCTTTGCAGTGCTGTTATTCTGCGTACAGTAGGTACTTCATTAGTTAGTTTGAACGACACCCGCAGTATGAACAAGCGTGACGACACACCATATTCACCGTGTCTCTATACGAATGTACTATAATCCCCTGCATTTCTTAAATATAGGTACAATATTTTATGGAGCATAGTATCATATGTTTTGAAATGGATGCTCCGTAATTTTTAGGACGGATTAAGAGGTCACCACTCTTATTCATCTACAGGTGTCATTAATGGCAAACTATGCAGTTTAACACCACTGTAAAAAGAAGAAAAACTTAATACAAACCCTATACCAACTTGTCTGGTCAGTGTGGTACAGTAGGCCAAAACGTCTTTTCTACGGTGAGACCTATTGCCAGTAGGTGACTGTTAAAGTCACTGTTGACAATTTTTACGTCATCCTAATTACTCACCAGTATCGCACATGCTGTACAACTTTACAATAACTCTGTTCATTGTAGCCTTTTCATTTTGTAACTGTTGACCTTCGTAAAACACGATAAACATTGGATACAAATCAACAATTAAAAATCTGAACAATTGTAATAACCCTCCGGTAAAGTCGATCTGAAAAAAAAACTGTCTGTGTAATGTCTTACAATACATACGTATAATCTATACAGGACTATTAAAACATTTACCTCAACAAGAGATTTAATAATATCATGCAATAAAAATGTGTACGCAAATATATTTATTATTACCCAATATGTTATCTGAAAAATAAAATCTTAAAATCATTTGAACTCTATTTGTTCATACTAATACTTCTGAAGTATCGGAATTTAGTTCCAATGAACGTCACACCAAATAGACATGAACAGCCTCCAACTTCTTTCAAAGGAGGTTTTGGAATACTTTACCAGTTTTTTCACGAAAACTGACAAAGATTTGAAACTTAAAGCGCAATCTAATTACGTATGTTTATCGTTAAATTACTCAATAACAAGATGCCACTTTTAACAGGCTTTTGCTAGATAGATATCTTTGTATCTGGGTAACAGAATCCTTGACCGTAATTTTCACCCGCTAAAATGTCCAATTTTAATAGAAACTTTGCACGCTTGTCAAGGATCAATGACAATATAATAATTCAATAACTGATGCCGAGTATCCTGATTATGATCTTCAAGATTCTTTTTCCTTTTCTAAAAGTATGGTAGTGTCTTGCGCCACGTACTGGCTTACACTAAGAAATATGTGACTAACCCACATGATAATTTTTAGTGTAAATAAGAAAATAATCATCATTAATAACTTAAAAAGCAAAAATAAATTGTAACAGAACTCGTCAGTTCTAGCTAAACTAAAAAATAAAAATGATTTTGTATTTGTTCAAAAAGAACTTAATGCGTTCCAAGCATTCATGGATGGTGACGGTGACAGGCGCTCTAAGTCAGATCTGTTCGTTTGCCCACTCTCGTAAAAAATTTATAAGTTGAACGTTTAATTTTTATTTTTAAATTCCAAAGGAAAAAGTTAAAAACAAACAACGTATACAAATTGCTCATTATCACTTTGGATAGTTACTTGATATTTAAAGCACTCCGACAGATATTTGCAGCTTTTCACTAAACACACGTACTGTTCAGAGCAACGCTGGACCACGTCTAACAAATTCAAGTTTTGTCTATTTATTTCTAAAACTGATTCGTTGTTATTATAAGTGCACATTTTTTCTTGTAATTCACGAACTCTACTATTTAAGCATTTCAATAAGTGTGAGAGTAACGCAATGTAAATATATAAGGCAAAGAATTCTAAGAAAAAAATTATCTTATTACGGATTATTGAACAACACCAGAAAAAAAACTTTAATATTGAAACATTGTTTTGCAAAGGCGATTGTTCATGAAATTGCCAGGTAACGTGAGGAATCATAATAATAAAAATAACAGTAAAACTGACTAAAATAACTGTTTTTGTTTGTTTCAGATTTCTCTTGTAATTAACATCCGTGACGTAGTCATCATGGACAATCATAAGATTAGTTATAGCGATTTTATACTCCATCGATTTTAATATACTAAACACAATGCTGGTAAAGTCATTCAGAAAAACAATACATTGTATAAGAACATAAAGAATATCTAATTTATCCTTAGATAGTGGTTTGAAAGTAAATAAATTGTTCAGGAGTAATAATATACTTAGTAGAATTTCAATAGTTATACAAAACAGTACACATTTTTTACTTTTTCTCCCATAAAATAAGTAATTTCTGTAAATGCCATTCATGTTTTCAACTACTCTGAAATAGCGAACGATTTTCATTTTGTTCATATTACACAAATTATTTGTAAGACAAACTAAAACTGTCTATTGTTAAATTCGACTACAGTATAAATGAATCAATAAAGCAATCCGATCAAATTGGAAACCTTTTCAAATTAAAAGTACTGCGCAGTAATTAAATGATTACCTGAACTATTAAATATCTGTCAAATATCTGTCAAACATGTGGGTGTACGTGTCAAAAAGTTTTATTAATAAATGACCGGTTCGATATCGCAGCGGTAACGAATGCGACTGCTGCGTTGAGATCTCGGATTCGATTCCTGGAACGGACCAAATATTTGGATAATCTGCAAATATTGATTTCGGAGTTTGGGTGTTTTTTATGTATAATTTATAAGTATATACGAAAAAAAAACAAATTATATACTCGAAGTATTCTGTCAGTCAATCTAGCTGTCATAGTACAAGTTCAGTTTGAAGCTAGATGATGTTGTGTGGTAGATGTACAAGATATAAAAAAATAAAAAGCTAGACACAGTCTGTTATTCATTTATAATACTCGTAGGTAATTTTTGAATAAAATATTATTAACAGGAAATAAAAAGTTGTTGGTGGATTAAGTGTTCATTTCCAACATTTACACCATCGTGGTCCATAGTAAATAATTAAGTTTATGAGATTTGATATATTTATGCTAAGTATTAAGTACCTTTGAATTACCTGATGCTTGGAATAGATTGCACTGATTGTGATCGGAGGCTGACTGACAATATTTCTATCTAGCGTAGTGTCGATAGAGCGCGCTCAGCGTTAATTCCCATAAGTATAATAATGTAAGTGAAAATGAAACAAGTATAAAACGAGTATTTACTAAAATACCATTCATTTATTTAAAACCTATCTCACGTGAACTTCAACAAAACAAACAACAAATGTTCAAGGCACAGTTGGTAGTTAAACTCTGGCACACATGATAAGATGTAACATGTGTTAACAGGTACATGTGTAGCAGGTAGCAGGGCTCTCTCACAAGGTAACAACAACATTATTTGCGTAAATATAAGAGAAAAAGGTAAGCACTAAATTAAAATTACTAAAAATTAAAACATGCTAACAATACACATACAGAGAGAGAGAGAGAGACCGAGAGAGAGAGCCATAAAGACAAATAAACCAGCTTGACTTGAGTGACATCACCTTTACCAAAATAACCAATGATATATTATTTTTGTGATGTAACATAATAAAAACGATAACTCATTATGGTTACATCACAACAATTGTGAATATTGTAACTTATGAACATAAATATTTGCTTGATATTTAAAGACTTCGACAACTGTTGGGTTCCATTTACCAATCATTTATGCTGCTCAGCAAAGTGTTGAATATTTTCAAACAGATTTTTTTTTCGAAGATTGATACGATGTTATAATACGTAAGCAAGTTTTGTAATATTTCAAGCACTATATACTATTTAAGCATTTCTGTTAATCTGATAATAAATGTAAAATAATCAGGCACACTGTTCATTTTATTACTTAAGAAGTATTGCGAAACACCAGAAAAAAATATTTTACTAACATCCCTAAGCGTTATTTTATAAAACTAAGCACCACGACCACAGAACAGTGATTGAGGGTAGATAGGTAATGTAGGCGTGTCAGGTACGCAGTATTTTCAACGTCCTTTGAGTGCGATTACTCATAGTTTCGGTAATTCTGAGCATCTTGGAAAACGATCGCACTTGAATCGTTATGATCTAATCTATAAAAGCGTGAACACATTGTGTAATGAATTTAAGTGCTAACTATATTATTATCCATTGTTGTAAAGTACCGTACTGCCCTTAGAACATGGTATTTTGAATTTATTTTCATTAAATTCTTTGAAGGAGTTAGCATAGACTTGTTTATGTGTGTATGCCTAATATTGTTCTTCGTTTATATAGTGCATCTAGGCGACAAAGGACTTCTCGGGATTAACTGTTGACTGCGCTTCGAATGATTAGTTCTCTCTTCTGGGTCAAGCAAACTTAAGTAACCGTTATTGTTTATTTTCAATTTCTTCTATATCATCATCATCATCATCATCAGACGGAAGACGTCCAACATAGGTCTCCTCCCTAGAACGCCACGCCGTACGACTGGACGCCAACTGCATCCATCGGCTCAGCTGTTCTATATATGTAATAGTTAAACAAATATAATAATAAAATGATATTTAGGAATATTTCCAAAACTATGATATGAAACATTTATTTAATGATAATTTACGCTATTAATGATGTCCGATTACAACAGAATTTATTTCTATTTCAAAAAAAAATATTCTCTGTTAGAACCGGAGGCCCATTGACGCAGGGGTAACAGTTGTCGTAGCAAGTGTGTACAATACAATGCCACGATGATTGCCATGCCTTTTACATCCCCAAACGAGGCGTGAGAAAGCATCTTACTAGGCCGCCATAGTGGGGGTGATGATACTGCATTGTCTGAATTCGCAATGAGTATGGTGACCACAATCTTCTCTTACCTGTAATAGTAAGAGATATTCCATTTGAATCTTCATGTCTATAGTAGATTTTTCATTGAATATCACTTTTTTTTTAATATTTATCATGTTAAGTAGTTGCCTGCAAAACATAGGCTTCTTCTTAGAGATGGGGCTTTGACCTATTGACTTTTTGACCTGTTGTGCTTTGTCTTAAATTTTCACCGTACGTAACAGTGTTGTAACCCTGTAGAGTTTACTGTAAATGGGATGAATAGAGGTGGTGACACTCACTTACTTTGAATCCGTCACCACACGAAAAAAATTTAATTACTAGGGTTTCTATGTAACAAAATATTTCAAACAATGTAAATTCTATGTCCAGGAAATAAAACAAATAGTAAGCTATATGACATCTATTTAATATAACTAAATACATATTAAGATACACTATAGTCAACAATTACAAAATGAAAACGTTAAGTTCTCCTTTGAAAGAAAGATTCATTTAAATTACATTATTAAACTGTAAAGCTATTATCACATTAGCTACTGTTGTAGACAGAAACATCGGCATCAAATACGTTCCCATAGTGAAACTTGCGATCTCAATTCTTATTTCACTCGTTTTTGTCAGAATTAATAAATTTTTGACAGCTCTTATTTCACGAGTTTTGCGACCTAAAACAGAACCATTATCTAAAAAGAAATAATTTCTCATACCAACTTTTAAAATTCTGTGACTGTGGCAAGGGCAACTCGATCGAAACATCATGTTACGCAATCCAACAGATATACCTATCGTGAGTGCGTTAATTCACGTAATTTATAATTATGATAAATTATTTTCTCACTTCTAAACTTGAGACGTATCTTTGAAAAAAATGCATCAAAACTTGAATATTAAATGTGATTCTAGTAAAATTCAACTCATGTAAAAATAAAAAGGCACAGTCGGGTGTGTATGGGAATTTTCCAAGTTATCCTTCTCTTTAAAATCAATTTATCGCCGTCCACTGCTGAACGAAGGTTTCCCCTAAGGAGCACTGACCATCCCGGTTTTGGGCAATTTGTATCAATCCGCTGCCAGCCACCGCTGGCGCATGGCACCCTACATTACGTTTGCCCAATCGTGGTCTCCACTCTAGTACACTTCGGTTCCAGCGACCATCGGTTCGTCTGAAGACATGACCGGTCCACTTTCACTTTAGCATACTGATTCTCCGTGTGATATCAGTTATACCAGCTCTCTGTCGAATCGCCCAGCATCGCACGCTCTATCACACGATGAGTTACTTTAAACTTGTGGACCAGTCCAATGACGAGTGTCCACGTCTCGTCTCCATATGTCTTTATGGGTAGAACGCACTGGTCATATACTTTGGTCTTTAATGATTATGAGATCAGCAACTCGAAGATGTTGGCGGATATTGGCGATTAGAGCCATACACTGTTACCGCACCGTGCCGACGGAGGCGGCGTGCGTATTGGAACTGGAACTCCTCCATGGAATTTGGAGGCGGAAGTGCTCGTCGAAGTTTATTGGCGGACGGTTTACTTCCGAGCGGGTAGCGGCATACGGCCCCCGTCCAAATAGATACGGGAGTGGCGCGAGGCCGCTCGTCACGCCATGATAGCTCGTTAGTCATCTCGGCTGGAGGCTCCCCTTGCTGGCTTTGACACCGTGGAGGCTCTCTAGCTGGTCTTCGCCGAGTGCGCAGGTCTTTTCCGGGCACGGTTGCTTCGGGAAGTATCTGCACTTGGTCACCAGGAGGGCATTGAGTCCCACCTGTCACCACTGTGACTGTAGTGAGGACTCAGCTCAGCACACGCTAGCGATTTGACCCGCCTAGGTGGCGCAGTGTGGGGTCCTCACTGCAGTTATTGTAGGAGATCTCTCACTACAAGCCGTCATTCGCTCCATGGTCGGCAGCGACAGTTATTTTACGGCGGTCACGCTCATTCGACCACTTCTTGCCGCCTTGAGTGTGGCCACAGGTGGACGTGACGGGTTTTCCTAGATCTCTCCTGTCTCAAGCGCAAAGTTGCACACCGTGTAATTTTAGTCGGTCCGATTCCGACACACCATCCCACCGTAAACTCCGGTGGGGTAACGGTCCGAGAGGGTTTCAACGTGTTCATAATAAAAAAGGCTTTTGGCTATCAATCCATGAGCAGATACAATTATAACAATATTCACCGAATCCACGTTCCACATATTGGCAATTTCATGAGATAGATCCAAATACTTCTTTTTTTCTGTTTTAACTTTCACGAGATTCTCGTCATGAGGAACGACAATGTCAACAATCATTGCGCGGCACTCTAATCGATCTATCACCATTATATCAGGTTTATTGGCAGCATAATCGAATTTGTGATATTAGATCGATCCCAATAGAACATACGACCATTCTCGAGAACTGGGTCGGGCACATACAGGTAGTGTTGTACTTCAAAATTGACAAATTGGTATTTAAGGGCAAGTTGTTGGTGTACGGTTCTAATTACTTAGTTGTGTCTGTGCAAATATCGTTAGTAAGACGTGAAGAACGAAAAATAATATGCCTAATACATTCCTGAGGACAGTGGCACGCCCGACAGGTGTCAACCTACTACTATCTTTCAGCATATATGTACATATTTACGATAGTTATTCGTCGTGATAACTTCACCCATAATAATAAGAAATAAAACCTTCGGTTTCTCTGAAGAGATCATCATACCGTGGGCAAGACGTAGTCGCTTTAAAATCTATATACAAAACCCCAAACAAATTAATTCTATTGGGCCTCCATGGCCCGATAGACTTCACCATAAAATTGTTTGCTTAAAGAGAATTGGCGCAAACCTAGAGGGCTTAGTAATAATGATTACAGGGTAGTATGGGCCTCCATACTACCCTGTACCCTGTTATAATTATTATATTTTAATTATAGGTAAAATGTCTTATGTAGCTCAGGATCTTCATTCTTTTTTCGAAACGGATTCTCCCTTATTTTTCGTATGCTGACGCATCTCCACTGTCCGGTTTGCCGGTAGCGAATTGAGTCCGAGTAGAGATCGTCCTCCCGAGACTTTTCCGCTGCCTCCTTCTACGGTAAAACAGTTGTCACATCTGGCCATTGTACGTATGACAGCTGGTAACGAGATATCTTCTGTGATAATTGCAATAAGGACCAGATACTGTGACTCCCAGGCGCAACAAGTCACCAATGTATGCTAAACCGAATCTTCACTGCAATCACAGACTGAATTCTCTCCTAGTGACCGCGTGTAAATACTTGCCGAAGCAACCATACTCGGCAAGAACTCGTGTCATTCGGAAGGAAAGATTGCCGTGCTGCTACCTTGTCCAATCGATAAATAACCGGCTGGAGAGCCGCTAGTGACAAAAAAAACACGTCAAGCCCCCAAACAAGACGACCAACGAGACATCTTGGTTCCACGAACAGCCTCACGCCAATCCCGTACCTCTTTCGTTTTTTAGTCAGCCGTCTGCCGATAAATTTCGACAATCAGTACCACCTTTAAATCCCCCAGGTGAATTTTACGATACCTCCGTCATGCGCTATGGCTGAAACTGTACCGAACCCGTACTGCGATAACCGCGTATGGCTGTTATCACCAATATCCTCTGAAGGTGCTAGAGGCAAGCCGTATGCTAGGCGGACAGAACTATCGCCCACACCGGTGCATCATATAGTGCCGTTGAGCGGACAATCCCTGTGTACAACTATCTTGACGCTACGTTGATTTCACCTAAATTGGACAAAAGTTGCCCAAGGCCAGAAGCACAAGACAGAAGCTGTCGGAAATGCTCATTGAAGAGCCTCTTCTTGTCAAGGATTTGAGAAGGAGGACCCAATACGAGGACCGAATTAACTAGGATGGAGGCAAGGATAGACCCCTGCGGAACATCGTACGACATGAGTTGCCGCCTCAGAACATCGTCTTTGTCCTCGTATACGACGGTCCGCTTCTCTAAATAGTCTGCCACAAACTACCTTAGGTACTCTGGCACCCCGTGGTAGTGCAGTGCTTCCCTGATGCAGCTAAATGGTAGACTATTGAATGCGTTGACGATATCACTTCTAGTCTTCGGTCACGGCCCTCAGGGTCAACAAGGCATCGACCGTCGAATGCTGTGCTAGAAAACCGATGCGGTCAGAGGCCGACCGATGGGCCGCGACCGAATCGGCACGCCGTCCCGGCTTCTGTTATAAGACTAGCTTCCCACTCTTTCAGCACTCAGGAAAGCGTCTGGACGTCAGGCTGGCGTCTAGAACCTGAGGAGATCCGACATGCGGTCGAGGACTCATGCCAATACTCAGGTAGGTATCTCGTCCGGCCCAGGGGTGGTGTTCTTGGACCAGTTCTTGGACCAGAACAGCCCCTACCTTCGATTCCCTGACGAGCGGAACATCGTCCACATTCCCGCAGCCTCGCCGACCAAAACCACCGACGGGGGTGTGTGTTGTGCCCGCGAAAAGGCCCTCGACTATTTATTGCAGGAAACTGGGCTGTAGGGTTTCTATAAGATGCAGAGCTTTGCTCGCGACAGGGGTCACGATCGAGACCCTCCAGTACCTCCTATCTTTTCAATTCTTTGTCGTGGTTAATGGAAAGCTTCAGAGTTTTTCGCGCTTCTCGATACTCCTCATGAAGCTGGTCCGTCCCGCCGTCTTCACGGTGACACCAGACTTGAAACAAACCCCGTAATAACCTGTCTATTTCCTGTAGGTAACTATTTAAGCCTGTTGGTGATTATATCACCCTTATTATACTCACTTGTATCACACATGCTGTACAATTTTGCAATAGCTCTGTTCATTGCAGCCTTTTCATTTTGCAACTTTTGACCTTCGTAAAATACTATAAACATTGGATACAAATTAACAATCAACATCCTGAATAATTCCAATACCCCTCTGATAAAATTGATCTGAAAGAAAAATCTTTAATTGTCTAAAATGCATAGGTACACATAATCTCCACAGATTTTTACTACGATATTTACCTCAACGAAAGACTTAATAATCTCGTACAATATACACGTATAAATCCATAAATTTATTATTATCCAATATATTACCTGTAAAATTGTAAAATTAAATTAAATTATTAATATCATACGAGCATATTTAGGAAATGCTGTTGTGGAGGAACAAATGTCATGTCCCTCTAACACAAGGAAAGGTACCTCCGACCAGGCGAGGTGATCATGATTAAGTTAAAACTGATACTTCTAGATCTATCGAAATTAAATTCTACTGAACTTCATATTAAATCGATACCAACAGTCCATTGTTTGACATAGGCCTCTCCTTACAAAGGAGGTTTTGACATACTATTTATTCACGAAGACTCAACAGCATTTAAAACTAAAACATCAATATAATTTGACCACACGGTTAAAATAGTGGTTTGAACGGTTCCAAAGCTGATTGATGCTGCTTCTGCCCTTAGGCGACTTTTGGTTAATTTGGGTGGAGCCAGCGTCGCAATAAGACGGCTGTATAGGGGGGTTGACCAGTTCATGGTACTATATTGTGTACCGGTTTAGGTGGTGGCTCTGACTGCCCAGAATAAGGCTCGTGGATGGACGGGATGGGTTGTCCCTTCCATCTGCTACAACGGCCAGCCGCGAGAAGGAGACGTCCCTGTGTGCCGTACGACGCCTAAATAAAGAAATTTACCCAAAGATGGTGCCCGCGTTAGCGGGCAGCATAGGAGGGACCCGGATGCCATAATAACAGCTGTCACCGGATCCTTCCTATCGCAGGCGCACAGTGGTACATCGTGTGGTTTTAGTCAATCCAATTCCGACACACCATCCCGCAGTAATCAGTGGGTGACGACCCAAGGCGGTTTCCACGCGTTAGAAAAATTGTTATTCCGGGTTCCGAATGTAGGATTTAATAGAAGTTTTGCACGCTTGTCATGGATCCTTATCATGGTCTTCAGGACAAATTTCTTTTTTCTATGTCTAAAATACGGTAGTGTCTTGGGCCATGTACTGGCCTACATATATTTTTACTCTGAATAAGAAAATAATCATCATTAATAACTAAAAAAGCAAAAAGAAATTATTGTTTTAAAAACTAAAACAAAAACATATTTTTGTAATACAAAATCATTTTCTAGAATTTGAAAATGATTTTGTATTATTTCAAAAAGAAAAATCATTTCATCCAAGCGTATTTCAAACGTACACGGATGGTGACAGGCACTCTGCGTCAGGTGTGTTCGTTTGCCCGCTGTCGTAGAAAAAATTCAAATCGTACAATTTTTAACTATCGTTTATAAAATGAAATACTAAAAACAAACAAGAAAAGCGAGTTGCTAAATATCCACTTGAATATTTACTTGATGTTTAAAGCACTCCAACAGATGTTTGCTACTTTTCACTAAACATTCATACTGCTCAGTGCAACGTTGGACCACGTCTAACAAATTCAAGTTTTGTCTATTTATTTCTGAAATTGATTTCTTACTATTACCTGTGCCCATTTTCTCTTGTAATTCAAGTACTCTACTATTGAAGCACTTCAGCAAATCTGAGAGTAACCCTAAATAAATGTATATGGCAAGGAATTCTAAGAAAAAGTGCATCTTATTACGGATTATCGAAGAACACCAGAGAAATAACATAATTGTTAAACTTTTATTCTTAGAAAGCGTTAGTTGATATAATTGCTTCACACACTTCCTACAAAATTTAAACATACTAGTACGCATGAAATTGTGAATTTAAAGTGTCGTATTGCTCATGGATTGACTTGCTTGTTTTGGGCTCCCTATATGAATGGATGACGCAATTCATACTATGAACGTAATAGACAAAGTTGAAATTGCTCAGGCAATAGCATGTAACTGTAACGAGCTCAGATCATATAAAGTTATTAATAAAAACGACCTTACGATAGTATCACAAAACATTCGTAGTATTTATCGCAATTTTGATGATTTTTTGGCGACATTGTCTAACCTCCCCTTTAGTGCGGATATCTTAATATTAAGTGAATGTAGACTAAACACAAGTAAACCTATACCGCAACTTGACAATTACAACTTCTTCTGTACTACATCTCAGCTTAATCAGAACGACGGGGTGGTTGTATATATTAAGAAAGTTCTACAAAGTAAATTAAAGGAAGTCAAGTTGGTTAATGCGTCATGTCTTCAACTCGAAGTTCTTTCTAACACTATATTATGTATCTACCGCTCTCCATCCAAAACTAACGCCACTGCCAGAATAATATCATAATAGCGGGTGACATCAATATCAACCTTGCACCCAAAGAAATCGAACCTACTTATGAGTACAACAACAGAGTTAACTACTTAAGTGCTCTTTCTAACTATGGAATATTGGCTGGCCATACTATACCCACTAGAGACTGCAACTGTTTAGACCACTACATGTTAAAAATTAATAAGAAAAAGTACTCAGCATTTATTGCCGTCCTACAAACCACTGTAACGGATCATTTCACCATCCTTCTCTCTATCGCTAAATCTAAGATCAACGATTCTGTAATCAAGACTAAAACGAAAATTGACTACGCAACTGGACTTAGTGTACTACAACAAAAAAATATCTCGAGATTGATGTTTTGTGACGATCCTACCCTTGTCACACAAACTTTAATCGAAACAATTACTGAGTCTCTGAGAGTTAGCACCACAACAAGTAACATCCCTAAAAACAAACGCACTCTGAAGCCTTGGATAACACCCGGTATTTTACGTTGCATTAGGCATAGGAACAATTTGCAGATGAGGTTACGGCGGGACAGTTACAATGAACTTTTGAAGGTAACGTATAAACGTTACAGGAACTATTGCAATAACCTAATCAAAAAGCTTAAAAGAAAATATGAACAAGATCTTCTAGCTAACTCGGTTAAGAATAACAAACTTCTATGGCAAAACATAAAACGTATAACCTATTTTAGTGAACTACATAACGTTAACTCAGAATTGATGAATCTTAGAAACGATCCCACCGAATCCTCTAATTATATTAATGATTACTTTGCGAACATAGGGAAACATCTAGCCTGTAAAATACAAGCGAGTAGTACTACGAGTATTCATCTAAATGACCTAACTCACAAAATGGTGCCTCAGGTTAATTCATTTGTCCTACTAGATACTGATCCCGTTGAAGTCGAACAAATTCTGATGGGTTTAAGATCAAATAGCGCTCCTGGTTGGGACAATATACCTGTTAGTTTTCTAAAATTTGCAAAGAATGAACTAGTCCCAATACTTACGCACCTTTTTAACCGTTGTTTTCGACAAGGTATATTCCCAGCGCTATTAAAGAAAGCAATCATTACTCCAGTGTATAAGAGTGGTGATAGAGATGACGTCGGCAACTATAGACCAATTGCTGTACTCCCGTCTATTTCAAAGATACTCGAGAAACTTCTTAATCACAGACTAACGAGTTATCTGGCGAGATATAAGCTGTTATCCACCTCCCAGTTCGGCTTTAGACAAGGAGTGTCTACTGAAGACGCAATTTTGGCTGTAACCCAACTGGTAACTGAGCAGCTTGATAAGGGACACAAGTGCCTCTCGATATTTATAGACCTCAAAAAAGCGTTTGACACAGTCTCTGTTCCCATTCTTATACACAAGCTGGCAAAGCTTGGGCTAAGAGCTGCTGAATTGTCTCTCTTTAGCAGTTATCTGTCAGGCAGAACACAAAGAGTGAGGCTTAACCAGTATACTAGTGGGGACTCCGCTGTATCATATGGTATTCCACAGGGCAGTGTGCTTGGCCCTACGCTGTTTCTTATTTATATTAACGATTTATGTAACTTAAAAATCAACAATGCACACATTTTCTCATATGCTGATGATACGGCGGTAGTCTTCAGTGGTAAAACCTGGGCTGCGGTAAGAGAAAATGCAGAAGCTGGCATGAGAGTTGTTGCAGAATGGTTGAAAAATAATCTTTTAACGCTTAACACATCAAAAACTAACTACATCTGTTACAGTATTCAAAATCATTTGCAACCAGAATTAGAATTCCATCTTCGAATACACTCGTGTGGTGGGTTTACGAAATCAGCTACATGTGATTGCCCCACAATAGAAAAGGTAGAAAAAACAAAATACCTGGGAGTGATAGTTGACCAACGACTGTCCTGGCACTCCCATATTGATCAGCTCACTACTAGAGTTAGAAAATTAATATGGATTTTTAAGACCTTAAGACATGTAGTACCTTCTAACCATGTGAACACACAAGGCTCACATAGGAATATCTTAAAGGAAATATATACAGCTTTAGCACAGTCCATTATTATTTATTGTATCCCCATATGGGGAGGAGCTGGAAAAGCAAAAATGATGGAAATAGAACGGGCACAACGACCATTATTAAAGGTAATGTATTTTAAAAAAAGGTGTTTTCCGACTAATAGTCTATACTCAATTAGCAACGTTCTATCAGTGCGGAAGTTATACGTACTCTATACAATATTAAAAAAACATAAAATACCATCTTCTATTCCAAGCAGCGTCACAAGGAGAAGACCACAAAATTTTACTCGCACAAAAACAAGAACGGAATTTGCAAACAGACAGTTCAAAAGCCGGTCGGTACATCTATACACTAAAGTTAATAGAAACTTGGACATTTGCAGAAAAACATTAAGAGACTGTAAAACACAAGTTACTACTTTTCTGGCACCCTTAAGTTACGAAGAAATGGAGCCCTTCTTGCAACATATAATATAAATGGTTTACCGTTCTAGTACATACATCCAAGCAAACATAAGCTCACACACACACACATACACACACACACACACACACACACACACACACACACACACACACATACACACGTACACACACACACATATACACACACAACCATACACACACACGAACGCACGCACACAAATGTTAACGTATAAGGTATTAAGATATTGGTTTCGTTTGTCTTATTGATTTTTTTTTTTTTTAATTTTTTATTATTATTTTGTTTTTTCTTTTCATTTAGTAATGTATTAAAGCTTAGTTTGAATAGACACTTGTAAAGATAACTATGTTTGGTTTGGAAAGGACTGTTCTGGGATTGAAACAGCTACTATGGAGGAGCACAGTGACTTGTCACAGGCATTGTTTGCTTAAAAGGTCACTGTGGTCACTTTTTAAACTGTTAAAACTGGTTAATGAAATAAAGAATTATTATTATTATTATTATTCTCTTTATTACATATAAATATACATATTGATTACATTTTTAAATATATAAAAAATAAAAAATACATATTTAAAAATATAAAAAATAGTAGACCACCGACATCGGGTACAGGGACCAAGATACCGGTGGTTAGGGCTCCAGAGACAGGAACCTCCTCACAATACGTGCCGTGTCAAGGAGGACTGCCTTCTGCATCAGACCCTTGATCCAACCTTCTAACGTGAGCCTCTTAAGGTGTTGGTCGAGGCTCTTGGCTATCAATCCGTGAACAGATATAATTATCGGAACAATGATCACCGAATCCACATTCCACATGTCGGCAATCTCGTGAGACAGATCCAAATACTTTAATTGTTTTTCTTTTTCAACTTTCACGAGATTCTCGTCATGAGGAACGGCGATATCGACAATCATTGCGCGGCGCTCTAATCGATCTATCACCACAATATCAGGCTTATTGGCAACAATAGTCCTATCTGTGATAATAGATCGATCCCAATATAACGTAGCACGACCGTTCTCGAGAACTGGGTCGGGCACATACCTGTAGTAAGGCACTTCAAAATTGACAAGTTGGTATTTAAGGGCAAGTTGTTGGTGTACAATCCTGGCTACTTGATTGTGCCTGTGCAAATACTCACCATTAGCAAGACGAGAACAACCAGAAATAATATGCCTAATAGATTCTCCAGGACGGTGACACGCCCGACAAATGTCAACCGTACTATCTTTCAGGATATATTTCCGGTAGTTATTCGTCATGATAACTTCGTCCATAATTGCACAAACAAAACCTTCAGTTTCTCCGAAGAGATCACCATACCGTAGCCAAGACGTCGACGCTTTAAAGTCTATATCAGACCCGTGTAGGACCCGATAAAATCGACCATGAAGTTCTTTACCCTTCCATACTTCCTTGCGATCAGTAGTACTAAGTACTACAGGTTTGCGCCAATTCTCTTTAGCCAGAGCGAGCGGGGTAAAACCAGTATCCACTGCAACTACATTACGATGCACTCCCACATTCGTCTGTAGAAAATATTCTCTGAGATTGTATATCTCGCGATTGTGTAGAGTCTTGATATTTAATAGACCACGACCTCCAAACTTTTGCGGAATATACAATCTCATAACCCAGCGGTTCTCAATCTTTTTTGGTGACGGAACCCTTTTGGAAAGCGAAATACTTGACGGAACCCTATAATAAAACAATAGTTTTTAAAAGTGTATTCTTTATTAATAAGCATAATAAAAGTACAATGTAACAGTTAGTTATTACTTACTTACATAACAAGTATAATAATAGAAGTTATTAAAAAAGAAAAAAAATCTAATGGGAGGTATGAAACTGTTTTTTATTTTTCATCAATTGGTTGATATCAGGTTTGATAGAGGACAGTTGAAGTCTCATATCAGGTTCGGCGTCCAGTCTATTGCGGTATTTTGTTTTCGTAGCTGCATAGGTTGAGAATCCTGTTTCGCACAAATATGTTGTTGGGAACGGGAGAAGAATATTCAGAGCCATTTTGGCAAGCATTGGAGATTCATCACGAATTCTGCACCAAAAATCGTTGAGAGGCGTCGTTTTGAACAGTACCTCCATACTTGTGTCTGATGACATATCTAAAAGAGATTCATATATCTCGTTTGACATACTTTCGGGCTTTTGTAAGTTGGGTAAAAAAGGATTATGAATCCATGAATTCAGTTTCATTTTTGTATTTTGTTCTTCGGGAAAATACTTCTCAAAAGATGCGCGCATCGAAGTGAGATATTTGACCAATTCCTCAAATACATCATCTTGAAACATTTCTGAATCGTTATCGCTAACAAACTCATTGAGTGAGGTAAAGCTTTCTATTTCTCTCTTTCCAACGCAAATAATCCAAAAATCTAATTTTCTTTTGAAGGCAGTTATTTTATCACAGGCCTGGAACACTGTTGTCTGTTTACCTTGCAGTGATACATTTAATTCGTTCAGTTTTTGAAAGATATCCGCCATAAAAGACAGTCGGAACAACCAAGTTTTATCATACAAACGGTCTTTCAAATTAAAAGCAGTATCTGAAAGAAACATTTGTAACTCGGCTCTAAGTTCAAATAGCCTTGTTAAAGTTTTACCCCTAGACAGCCATCGCACTTCTGTATGGAGCAGCAGTGTTTTATGTTTGCTGCCATAATCTTCACACAATAATGAGAACAATCGGGATTGTAGTGGTCGTGTTTTGATAAAATTAATTATTTTTACCGCTTCTTCCATAACTAATTTTAGATTTGACGGCATTTGCTTCATCGCAAGTGCTTGTCTATGCAGGATACAATGGCTGGAACTACAATTAGGCGCTTTATTTTTTATTCGTGACACTAGTCCTGCTGTAATACCCGTCATCGCCTTGGCCCCATCTGTACAAATGTCAATGCAATTGTTCCAACTGAGATTATTTTCCCCAAAAAATATATTTATTTTATTAAAAATTTCTTCTCCGGTAGTTTTTGTGGGCAGCGGTGAACACATAAGCATATCTTCTTCCAAAGAACTTTCATATGGATATCTCACGATAACCAGCAAGATAGCCAGACCAGCGACATCAGTAGACTCATCTATTTGCAAGACGAATCGTGTTTCTTGTAGACGTGTAACTAATTCTTGTTTGACGTAGCTTGCCAGATCATGAATTCGCCGTGAAACAGTATCGTTTGATAGCGGCACAGTAGAAACATGCTTTGCAGATTTTTCATCGAGCATACATTTTGTTATGTCTAACACACATGGTTTTATTAAATTCTCAGCGATAGTGTGCGCTTCACCTGCTTGTGCAATGCGATAGCTAACTAAATATGATGCCTCTGTGGCCTTTTCATTGATAGTTTGGGTTACATGCATCATAGTTTTTTGACTTTCCAATAACTGTTCTTTTTTACGTACAAAAAATTCTTTATTTTTGTCTTTAGACTCGGGGTGTACAGTTTCTAAATGCCGGCGCAACTTGGCAGGTGCCATGGAACTATTAGGAAGCAGTTTACTACATAACATGCAGAGAGGTGAGCCGTTGGAATCAACAAATCCGAAATTGATATATGATTCATCATACTTCCTTTTTTTCGCCTTTGAAACCGTGGAACTTGACGTCGTTGCATAATCGTCTGGATCGGTAATTGCTGTATACTCCGCGCGATCTGATTTTGAACATTCGGCTTCGTTAGAAGATGTTGTTGCAACACGTTTAACGCCTGTAAGCCAACGTTCCATTCTTCTTTATTAATAATGTTACATGTCAGGATGGTGGGGTCAAAATAACGCACGATCGTTACTGCGTAAAAGAGTTTAGTCCAAAGAAGAAATGTACAATCAGAATACAGCAGTAGAACACTAAACACTTTGTTTCTAGCAAGTAGGTACTAATCACTCCGAACACTAATCGTCGACTAACTAAGCGTCGAGGCGCGATCGCCGCTTTTATAGTCCTAGCCAGATCTCGAACATTCTCAAAAATACTCGAGTCGGTGCCTTTGATAAATAACAAGCCGAAATAAAAATAGAAATACAAAAAATGCTGTGTAAACAATTTCGACTTTACGTTTTAAAATTAGAGCCGAAAGTAGCTTGTTTACAATTATTGTTAATCTCAGGGGCGGCTTTTATCAAAGGGACTCGCGCGCTTTTATCAAAGGGACTCGCGCTCACAAGTAGATATCCGCGGTGGCGGCATAGTAAAATTGTACGAGGTGACTAAGGTCGGCTGCGCCTCGTGAATCGTGATACGCCGCGTCAGAACGGTCGACCAGAGAGAGGTGTTTGGAATTTTTTCTAAATTCTTGCGGAACCCCTACAGGGATGTCGCGGAACCCTAGGGTTCCGCGGAACACACTTAGAGAATGGCGGTCATAACCGATGAACGTGGATGGTGCATACGGAATGCAGTCAGCAATGTACGGACTCTCCTGTCAAGGGCATCTAATTCGGTCTGAGTCCATCTAAGTACACCAAAGGAATACATCAGAACCGGCATGACCCAACTGTTATAGGCTCGCACCTTGTTACCGCCCGATAAAAGACTTTTAAGTACTTTTTTTAGGCGACCAAAGAAACGTTCCCGTAACATTTGTTTCACGCCAGATTCTGATATTCCCAAGGACTGTGAAAAACCTAGATACTTGTAAGTTTCGGTGGCAGACAGAGATCTGAGTTTTGTTGAATCTGAAAGTTCTATTCCTTCAGATTCTATAATCACGCCCTTCTTTACATACATGACTGCACACTTGTCTACACCAAATTCCATTTTGATAGAATTACTAAAGTTTTCAGCGACCTTTAATAACGCCATCAATTGTAATTTTGTGGAGGCCAGTAATTTCAAATCATCCATATAAAGAAGGTGAGATATAACTTGATCATCTTTCTGCAACCGATAGCCTAACCCTGAACCCTCTAACAGAGTACTGAGAGGGTTCAAAGCTAGACAAAACCACAAGGGACTCAGACTGTCACCTTGAAATATACCTCGCTCGATCTTTATAAGTACGTCATTTATCGCAGCCTGCCGACATCCTGGATAGCGAAGTGTTGTGCTCCATTGACTCATACATGACTTTAAGAAAGTACACAGAGTTGCATCAATTTTATACAACTCTAGCACTTTCAAAACCCATGTGTGTGGAACTGAGTCATAAGCCTTCTTATAATCTATCCAACATGTCGCCAGACTCTTACTATTACGACGTACCTGTTGGCTAATGGTCCTGTCTATGATAAGGAGCTCTTTAGTGCCACGGGCCCCACTTCTACATCCATTTTGAGAAATAGAGAGTACCGAATTATTAATTATATGTGTAGTAATTTTGAGTCTCAAAATAGATGTTAGAAGTTTATATGTAGTTGGTAAACAAGTAATGGGTCTAAAATTTTTGGGATCCATGGCACCACCAGATTTATAGAGTAAATGGGTTACACCAGTGGTTAAAAATTGTGGTAATGAACCAGAATCCAAAGCTGCTTGGAATTGTGATGCCAAACACGCATGTGAGCTTCGAAACCACTTAAGCCAAAAGTTGTGCAGTCCGTCAGGACCAGGTGATTTCCAATTCGGTAATGAACGGACTGCGCAACTTACATCATCTTTATTAATAACAATGGGTTCCATAGCTATTATAGACTCACACGAACGTTTGACATCCTCCAACCAATCACCCTCTGTATGAGTGACAGGCACTGACCAGATGTTACGCCAAAATGAATTTGTGGTATTTTCATCTGGAAAATGCCCATCACTCACACATGAATTCGGTTCCTCCCATTTCCGGTAAACCCATTTCTTATTCCTTTGGAACATTCGATTCTGATTATACCGATCGACTCGTTTTCTATAACGTCTTATCCTATTTGCCCATGCATAAACTTTCTGCTTTAGAAAGTCTATGCGCTCTGTGACACAGGACATGTATTGTTGAGGACTAATGGTAGTTCCCAAGAATGCCTGTTTCACAAAGCGCATGACTCTCGGCCGTGTATTACCACTTTGGAAACAAGTTAATTTAGCGATGAGTGTCCTAGTCTCAGCAATACGACGTTCGATTCTACACTGCCAAGCTGGTACACCATTTTCGGGTCGAGTAGCACTTACACGTTCAATACATTTAACACCAGCTACTCGACAAACTGCAATAGCTGCACAGTACAGAATGGAATGTGTATCACCAAGATCTTCGCTATTATCAAAGTATTCTATTATTATTATTCTCTTTATTACGTTTAAATATACATATTGATTACATTTTTAAATATATAAAAAATAAAAAAAACATATTTAAAAATATAAAAAATAGTAGACCACCGACATCGGGTACAGGGACCAAGATACCGGTGGTTAGGGCTCCAGAGACAGGAACCTCCTCACAATACGGGCCGTGTCAAGGAGGACTGCCTTCTGCATCAGACCCTTGATCCAACCTTCTAACGTGAGCCTCTTAAGGTGTTGGTCGAGGCTCTTTGCTATCAATCCATGAGCAGATATGATTATCGGAACAATAATCACCGAATCCACATTCCACATGTCGGCAATCTCGTGAGACAGATCCATATACTTCAATTGTTTTTCTTTTTCAACTTTCACGAGATTCTCGTCATGAGGAACGGCGATATCGACAATCATTGCGCGGCGCTCTAATCGATCTACTACTACAATATCAGGCTTATTGGCAACAATAGTCCTATCTGTGATAATAGATCGATCCCAATATAACGTAGCACGACCGTTCTCGAGAACTGGGTCGGGCACATACCTGTAGTAAGGTACTTCGAAATTGATAAGTTGGTATTTAAGGGCAAGTTGTTGGTGTACGATCCTGGCTACTTGGTTGTGCCTGTGCAAATACTCACCGTTAGCAAGACGAGAACAACCGGAAATAATATGCCTAATAGATTCTCCAGGACGGTGGCACGCCCGACAGATGTCAGCCGTACTATCTTTCAGGATATATTTCCGATAGTTATTCGTCATGATAACTTCGTCCATAATTGCATAAACAAAACCTTCAGTTTCTCCGAAGAGGTCACCAAACCGTAGCCAAGACGTCGACGCTTTAAAGTCTATATCAGACCCGTGTAGGGCCCGATAAAATCGACCATGGAGTTCTTTACCCTTCCATACTTCCTTGCGATCAGTAGTACTAAGTACTACAGGTTTGCGCCAATTTTCTTTAGCCAGAGCGAGCGGGGTAAAACCAGTATCTACTGCAACTACATTGCGATGCACTCCCACATTAGTCTGTAGAAAATATTCTCTGAGATTGTATATCTCGCGATTGTGTAGAGTCTTGATATTTAATAGACCACGACCTCCAAACTTTCGCGGAATATACAATCTCATAACCGATGAACGTGGGTGGTGCATGCGGAATGCAGTCAGCAATGTACAGACTCTCCTGTCAAGGGCATCTAATTCGGTCTGAGTCCATCTAAGTACACCAAAGGAATACATCAGAACCGGCAAGTGGGCCGTGTCAAGGAGGACTGCCTTCTGCATCAGACCCTTGATCCAACCTTCTAACGTGAGCCTCTTAAGGTGTTGGTCGAGGCTCTTGGCTATCAATCCGTGAACAGATATGATTATCGGAACAATGATCACCGAATCTACATTCCACATATCGGCAATCTCGTGAGACAGATCCAAATACTTCAATTGTTTTTCTTTTTCAACTTTCACGAGATTCTCGTCATGAGGAACGGCGATATCAGCAATTAAAATTATTATTATTATTATTATTAAAAAAAAAAAAATTGCCAGGTAACGTAAGGAAACATTACGATAAAAAGTACAATGAAAGTGATTAAAATAACTTTCTTTGTTTGTTTCAGATTTCTATTGTAATTAACGTCTGTGAAGTAGTCATCGTGGACAATGACAAGATTAATTATGGCACTTTTTTATTCCATAGATTTGAATATACTAAACACAATACTGGTAAAATCACTTAGAAAAATAATAAGCTGTATAAGAACATAATAAATATCCAATTTATCCCTTAAAAGTGGTGCGAAAACAAATAAATTATTCATGAGTAATAAAACACTTAGCAAGATTTCAATAGTCATACAAAACAGTACACATATTTTACTTCTCCTCTCATAAAATAAGAATTTTTTATAAATGTCATTAATATTTTTAATTATTCCAAAATACTTAATATATTTCAATTTATTCATATTACACAAATTATTTGTAAGACAAACTAAAATTCTACTACAGACCAAATGAATCAATAAAGTAATACTTTTTAAATTAAAGACGCTACGCTACGCAATTACATGATTACCTAAATTACTAACATCCATCAATCTATGTACACGTCATAAAGTTTTAAAAATTAATAACTAGACACAAACATTACTTTATTTACTATTTTCGAAGGTAATGTTCTAAAAAATTATTAGTAATAGGACATAAAAATTTATTAGTGGATTTAAGTATTTGTTTCTAACGTTTCAACTATCACGGTCCATAATATATAATTATGATTATGAGAATACTCATGCCGTGTTTATGAGAATTAACATATACATACCGTGTTTATGAGAATTAACATACTCATGCCGTGTTTATAAGAATTAACATACTCATGCCGTGTTTATGAGAATTAACATACAGATGTGTACGGATATTTCGAATTAGTTGAATTCGAAACGAACGAATTATTTGAACGAAATATTTGAAACGTACCTGACGTTTCGAACGACGTTTCTAATAGTTAGTAGGAAACAATATTACTATGTACCTATTCATTTAGTCACTTTATTGACATGAAACAAATATGTCCGTAACGCAGTTATACAAACACTAGTTTATTTATAACGAATTTCACTGAAATTTCAACTTATACAAGCAAAAAATAAGTACTCAGTACACACTGCACAAGTGGTAGTTGAACTCTGGCATCCATGATGAGATTTAACTTGTGTTATGGATACCAGGTCTCTCACAATACAACAACAACATTGTCTACGTTAATATAAACGGAATAAGCAAGCCTAAAATTATATTTCAAACTAAATTAGACATAAAATTAAAATTCGTTGAGATAAAAACATGTTAACAATATAGTGTATCAATGTTGAAGACACCTTTGAAATGTTCCACGTTGTATCCAAACTTTTTATACAAATTTAAATGGAAACGTACAGTTTGGTTCGTTAATTCATAACAGCGTAGTATCAAATAATCACGTGTATATTTGTGTACTAGAAAGGACCATTTAATTATTTAAAAAAAAGAACTATAGGTGTAACAAATTTGATTGTAGTTGACTTTTTCAAAAACTGATTTTTAAAATAAAAGAAAAAGTTGAAATACAGGTTTTTCTTTTAATAAAGTCCATTACCTCCACGTGCCATTATTACAGACTGAAAGTTCCATTTAGATCTGGTTAGGTTTATTTAATGAACTTGCAGAATTTTGTTCCTTTCTTGTAAAATCGCTGTTCATAATGCTACCACTGTTGTAGGCACAAGATTTCTTGCGTTTATAGCTTTTTTAAACTATTTCAAATATGCTCAATGGGATTAAGATTCAGGGTGTGTGCTGGGCATAGTTCATAGTACATATCCCAGCCTCTTCACAATATTGTGGAATTGTACAGTAGCGTGGGGTCAGACGTGGTGGACAGAGCTCATAAAATCTGTTATGTAGCATTATGCCGTCAAACCACTTCGTATATTATTTTGACCAATCAGTCGATGAACACAAGGTTAAGGTGCCCAATCATCGAAGTGTCAGTCCACACCATACACGAATCGCCCTCAAAAGGAACACGCTCAATGCAGGTTATAGCATTTCTCTCCCCACGTCAACGATAGACTCTTCTGCGAACATCTACACTATTTGAACATGTTCTACACTCATCGGTGAACAGCATGGAGGCTCATTGCTCTTCAGTTTAATTAAAATGTTCGTGCGCAAATCTTAAACGAGTTTGTCTGTGAGCTATAGACAACTTTGGACCATTTAACCGTCTAAAAGCGGTGATTGCCACTTTCTTATTGCTTGTTCGGACGAATACTTTGTATTTGTGGTAACAATACGTTTGTTTAGTTTAAAAGAGGAACAATCACTACTATTGGTAACAATGATTTAAATCACAACTAAAAAAACCAAAGTAATTAATTTCAAACTTTGATAACATATATTTTTACACCAACATACCAACCACAAAAAAATATGTATGTATGTAATACAAACATATTTTTTTTACTTAAAAAAAAATCCATACAAGTTTTTGCTAGGATATTTAACTCTTCGAGTCTATGTATTTGTTTTTAATAATAATAATACTAAGACTTTATTTGATAAGACATGGCATACAAACAAATGAAATTTTCCAAGCACGATAAAAAGAAGTAAGAATAACAAACCTTCTTGTCTCAAATGAAGACTATTATTATTATTTTTTTGAGGCTTGTAATATTTGTTAATGTCAATCCTTGACGAGCACTAATAACATGAGTTAGCACACATGTAATTTGTAGTTTAAAGAAGTTCAAACGACAAAGAATATTATAATTTATCTATATAACTTAAACATAACAAATTAAGTCCCTAAGATAGAATACTGAACAATTAATTTTGTTAATGAGGGTTATACATCAGGTCTAATAAAATTGGTGAACTCTCAGCGTTTACTATGAGAGACATGACCCATCCCAAAACTGATTTTCAGTAGTCACTGTAGCAGGTAATTTGACGCCGGCAATCACAGATAAGATATTTAGCTATCTCCTGTTCTACTTGTAGACATAGTTCAATAATCAATTCTTGAAATTTGATAAATAAGGGTCTAATATTTGAAATTGAGCCTACATTACGAACAACCATACAGTTTCTGTGTAATTAATAATTACCCAAATATATTGCATTTTCTTTATTATTCATCATGAACCGTCAACTTTCATTTCTTCAACAATGCTTTAACAGTTCACTGCTGGATATAAATCTTCGAAAAGAACTTTTGGCCTATTATACTACGCTGAACCGATGGGTTTGTATAGAATTTATTTATAGTTCTGCACCAAGGAAACTCTTCACTGCCATAGAGTGTTAGAATACCTCAGAACGCTGGTGGCAGAATATTAAGCGGAGCGCACCGTCATTTACGAGAACCGATAGCTCGTTTTTGGTGAGAGTCACCAAGATTTGGAACGACCTGTCTGGGTCTATTTTACCTGATGAGTTGAACTCTGGAGTCTTTAAGAGTAGAGTGAACAGGTTTCTGCTGAATGGGCGTGTCCCACCTTCGTCTTTATCTACACTTTCCATCAGGTGAGATGGAAGACAAACGCCTATTCCATTACAAATATAAAAAAATAATAATAATAATACCGGCACATAGGTTATAAGGGAAGAAGCCAGCGCGTGTGAATACTGGAATGCTGCAAATACACTGTCCATGGATCTTAATTTTGAAAAGGTATGGGTATACTATGAGTATTGTTGTTTTTGCCGTTCTAGAAGACATTTTCTTAATTTGACTTTAAAATAATATATTATTTTTAGATCCTTAACTAGCGGTGTTATTGAGTTCCAGCATCGTGTTACCG
Source organism: Hypercompe scribonia (assembly GCA_949316085.1). Taxonomy (NCBI): domain Eukaryota; kingdom Metazoa; phylum Arthropoda; class Insecta; order Lepidoptera; family Erebidae; genus Hypercompe; species Hypercompe scribonia. The sequence goes on from OX438972.1 coordinate 20,220,124, forward strand.
CACATTTAAGAATACCACGGAATGATGCAGTTCTACATTCCGGTATACTGAATATTCTAGCTGATGGCCTGATGGAATATGGAAATTGAATAAGCTTTCAGTCTATTTTCTGATGCAAATACGTAGAACTATGTTTTTGACTACATCAAAGAGTACACTGGCTAACTACAGCTTCCTTCTGTCTTTTATTTTTATAAAGAAGGAAGCTGGTCATTTATATACTTGGCAAAAACATTTTTTTTATACAAACATCTGACGCAGAACAACATCTAGTCACAAACTAAACTGAGCATTTACTGGTTTGTAATGTATCTGATATATGTAAATACACACTTTTGGTCACTTATATATAATTTTACGCGATGACATCTGGACGTAAAACAGTAACATGCTCAATTAATTTGGGCCCTTTGTATTAAAAATTTTGTTCTATCTAATAAGCAGGCAACTATACACTATATCATAGTAATTAAATTTGGATTATACTAGACTGTCTAGTAATTGTTTCTTAAAGATGTACTGAAGTAGACGTCATATAAAATTTTGAATCTGTAAAAATAATTTCTCACTGTATTATATATCTATGCTTGAAACTTCAGCTCAGAGTCCATTAACAGTCCCAGGTTATTGGCTTCATTTACCCCTGCAATTCTTTGTTTATTTACGACAATAACAAGGTTATTCTGTAGCACTGACTGGATCTGTCCTCTACTACCCAATATAATAAATTTAGACTCTTTGTACAAATCATCTAACTCACCTTTCCAAGTCATTATATATCTCATTCATTACGACTTCAGACAGACATCTGACACAGAACAACATCTAGTCCCAAACTAAGCTAAGCATGTACTATGGGTATTAGACAACTTATATAATAACACATATATTTTTTTTGTAAACACATGCATATTATATATCGAAGACTCCCAAACTCTAAAACAAATATTTGCAGATCACGTTAACATTTGATCTGACCCAGGAACGGAACCTGAGACCTCAAGTACAGCAGTCGCATGCTGAAGCATCGAGGCAGTCATCAGTACACATACGATATTCACAATTTAAAAGCAACCAGTTATGTCAGCTGTATCCAATATTCTGCGAAGCTGTTTTGTTCCAGAAAGAGACCGCTGAACGGGATCGGGAGAGGGCCGATCCCGGGTGAAGAAGAAGTCGGCGGCGTTATGAACCATCGACGGGACCGCGAACCGCCAGAGAAAGGGGATCTTTGGTGGCAAATTAGTTGCTGCAGTCGGCGATAGGATAGCGGCCTGTTCGCATAAACGTGATCAGGCTGCACCAAATTTTAACAACAGGACTGATAGGTACGGAAGGCTTTGTGGCCTCCCTAGAATAGGGCCTGACTAGGGTAAAGGGACCTACAATAATATGGTACGAGTCTGCTACAGGGCAGAACACCCGAGACCGGTCACCGAGGTGGTTTTTAGTGGAAATGCCACATAATCCTGGCTCATGCGACCCTGAGGAGTCCGAGATCCGAAAGGATTTTCCACCCCGGCAACAAAAAAAACAAAAAGGCCATAGACCATAGTGCGAGTCGCCATATTGAATTATCTAAATTCATAATGAGTACAGTGACCACCACTCGTGGATTCTATTTATGCTTTCCATTAGTCAGAGTAGAGTCACTTTCATAGAATAAAAAATAAAAAAACTCTTTGAATAATTTAAGTCCTCCATCGTGGACAATCATTAGATTAGTTATAGAGATTTATATTCCATCGATTTCAATACACTAAACATAACACTAAGATCTAAGGTCAGTAAGAAACATAATGAACTGTACAGGAAAATAATAGTTATCTAATTTATCTATTAAATATTGTTAATGACCAATACTACACTTAGTCGAATTTCAAAAGTTGTACAAAACGGAATACATTTTTTACTTCATTGCCGTAAAATAAGTAATATTTATAAATGTCGTTCATGTTTTCAGTTGCTACAAGAAACTGAATGGTTTTCAATTTATTAATATTGTAAACAATTTTCATATAATTTATGTATTTGGTTAAATATGACTAAAACGAATGAATCAATAAAGTAGTCAGATCACATTGATTTTCTTTTTTATTTAAAAAAGACAACGCCCACACTAAGAATAAATCCTGTGTCGCGGTGACTTCACAAACATAGAAGAAACGAGCACAAAGAACACCCAGACTCAGAAAAATTACACAAAGTGTTATCCCATGTAGGGATTTAACAAACAAAATTCAGCGTAGTAGAGAGCGGCATGACGACCGCTCAAACCACTAGGCCAAACGTGCAGCCATTATCGTTATTAGTTAAAAGTGCTGCGCACTAATTAATTATTACTTGAAATATTAATATGCGTTAGACTATGAATGTGTAGATACGAGTTAAAAAACTAATGAATCAATAACTAGGCATATTTAGTACACGGTTCTCGGACGTAATGTTCGAAAAATATTATTAGCATGCCATAAGATCGATAAGTGGTTTAGTATCCATTTCCAATGTTGAAGCTATCGTGTTCCATAGTATGTAGCACATATAGTATTCCATAGTATTTATTGTATTTTTACGGACATTGATGTGCTTATATCATGTGTTAAGAGAATATATTTGAATTACTGGATGCTAGGTTGCAATGCCCGCGGTCGTACTGTCTTCAGTTGGTAGTAAGAGATTTCTACCTAGCGTTGCATCTAGTGTTCTCCCGAAGACATGATGCATTCATTTTACTTTTTACTAAAATTGACATTAATATTGTTGAAATGAAACAAGAATGCCCATAAAACATGTATTTACAAATATTCATTCAAACATTATATTAAGAAAGCCATGATGACAATTGAACCAAGTGGTATTACGGCCTTATGGAACACCAGTGATTATCAATTCTTTCGGTAATAAGCTGTTCTCTGAATAAGTGACGTTACTGAAGATATAAAATAATTAACATATAATTTTTAAGCCATAAACTATACAAAGTTGTCATCATCTTCATCATCTTCCGCCTCCCCTTAGCAAGGAAGTTTTGGCCTACTATATCACGCTGGCCAGACGGATTGGAATAGGGTTTGTTTCAAGTTTTCCTTCTCTTTGTAGTGATATTTTCCTGAATAGTTTACTCCCTTAGTCACCTCTTACGACACCCTCGAGATGAATAGGGGTGGTAACACTACGTATTCTTAATCCGTCACCATACGAACACACAAAGTTGTAAGATGATAATATTTTTTTAAATAACATTATTAAATTGCAAACCTATTATAACATAACCTATTGTTGTAGACCGATACATGGGAATTAAATACATTCCCAAAATGAAATTGTTGAATTCAAATCGTATTTCACTCACTTTTGTCAGAATTAATAGATTTTTGATTGCTTTTGTTTCAGAAACTTCAGGATCTGAAACAAAATTGATGTTTTCGAATAATATTTTTAGAGTTATGTGTATATGAAAACAAACTTATGAATTTTAAACATATCATTTCATATAAATAAATAAATATATCATAAGTACACGTATTTTGTAATGAAATAAAACTAAAATTAAAAAAATATATAGATTAAATTTCTAAAGCCAGCTACGGCAGACGCACTCTATGGTAGATCCCCATCTTTAAAGCAACATTAAGCTCATGAAATGGACGCAAATAATCTGCTGACCAGTAGAGCTATAATCATCTTCTCGCAGTCACAAGTCGTGGCGGGTAACAAGAGGCACCGCAATGGACACCAGACAGTGGTTAGACAATCTCAGGTGGTTGAAAAACGATTTTGTACTGCGCTGAGTGACTCGTCAGCAGTAGGTCTAGCAAAGAGGGTGCTTGACTCGATACGTCTGGTATCCCGGTACAAGCTGAGGGTGAGGTCATGCGTGAGAACGAATGCGTGGGTGGTTCGACCCGTGTGGTCAGTTGTGGAAGATCCTAACCAGGACTTATGGTGGCGTTAAAAACTCCCAGAAACAAAAGTTCCATGATTGGAAATTGTTCCTGTGCCTAATCCACTGCCTGACTAAGATGGTGAAAGAGACGAATTATCTCCAAGTCTTCGGAATAGGACCTATAGAGGTACGCTTAGATTTGGCTTACAGAACCAAAATCTATGTGGAGCCAGGGGATAGAGAAGGATAAGCAGACGGCGATAACAAACATCTACCTTGAAGAAAAAACATATTTCAGTCTTTGCGAGGAAATACTCCTCAAGCAAGTAGCAGGGACGGTGGAGATATGCCGTGATAACAGGGTGTATTTTTGTCTTCATCAGAAAAAACATAATTGGCCAGATCATCTCGAGACGCTGATGGACGGCCCTGAGGTTTACATGGAACCCACGAATACTTGTAAATTCCACCTCAAAAAGTGAATTGATAGGAGAGGAGAGTACCACTTTTATAGCAATTTTCCTTCTTTTTGGTACTACCATAATTGCAAATGAGAGTAATGGAAAATTAATTAGTAAGGGAAATTAGGACATAAAAAGGCATGACAGTCGTCGTGGTACTGTAAACTGAGACTCAGGATGTTGCATTATCATGTAACGATGAAGAGGGACAGCGACTCGACGAATAGTCGGACCGAAGGGCACCCGTACCCTCCTAGAAGTGGTCACCGGGCCCCACCGCCCGGTCACTAACCGGCACGATAAGTAACTCCGTGGATTATACGCAACTTGACGGGCAGCCTCTCAGTATAGTTAACCGTAGTTGAGCCATTCTCTAGGCCGCGGCCGCTAGCAGTACCAGCCTTTCTACGGACCACACTGGCCGACGGTTCGATCCACGCCTCCCTCGCAACAACTCCATGAGCATTTTACTTCTCTCACACATGCCACGATGACTGTCACTCCTGCATCATTAGGCCTCCGGTCTCGCACTCACTTACAAAAGACGATAAAACAATTACTGTCGCTTTAGGTTGATTTTCTGTATGAGGATATTACCACCCCGGTCGAGCCATTCGTGCTAAGGTCAGTGTGGCTCTATAACCTATTTAACAAAAAATACGAAATAATTTACTCTGCCTTCATAATAAAGACATTTCTAGACGTTTAATAATTCCATCAACTGTTACTTTTTATCTATTTAACTATTTTATTTTAACTCTTTATATTTTATATAAACCTTTTTATTACTTCAAAGTGATACTAAATAATTTCATATTTTTTTTTAAAATGCCTAGAAATTAAATGTCTTATTAAAATTTAACTCAGGCAACAATGTTTATAGCAAACACACTGCCATAAATCTTAAATATAGCCGAAAGTTTTAACATATAAATATATAGATAAAGATAAAGACAAGATAACATATAAAGATAAAGTAGACGATTAGTCTAGTTTAAAAAAATAGAACTATGCATACTGCTACAACATATGCTGTACAATTTGCCAATAGCTCTTTTTGTTGTAGCCTTCTCATTATTCAACTTTTGGCCTCCGTAAAACAGGAAAAACATTGGAAACACACCATTCACCACAAATCTGGTCAGTTCTATTAAAGCTCTCGTAATGTGGTTCTGTTGAAAAAATATTATATTTTTTCTATCAAATAAATACATAATAACGATAATCTGTAAACATTTTAGGTGAACGAGTACCTTGTTAATAAACGCCTCAGATATAGTATACAATGTAAATGTGTAACCCCATACATTGGCCGTTATCGAAAATATCACCTTTAAAAAAAAACAATTTTCATTAAATTATAACTGTTGCGTTGTTTCTTAAAGCTATTTTAGCAAATGCAATAAAATAAAATCAATGATATTTATTCAAGTTCACAGGAGTTTTTCATTTTCAGTCTTAAATGATCTGGACAGTGAATCCTTCATTTTAACATATTTTTTAGTCTTTAAAATGAAAACTAATGAAATATGAAGTCAAAGGTTATAATAGGGATGTTTAAATATTTACTTGATACTTAAAACACGTCTTCAACTGTTGACCACTGCATACTAAACGTTCATATAGCTCAGCCCAGCTCTGGATGTTTTTTAATAGATTTGAGTAATTGTAGGATATATTTACTTCTGAAGTCGGAGATTTAACCGTACGTATTTTATTCTTGATTTCAGCCAATGTATCATTTAAGCATTTTAATAAATTTGACAATAAATCTAAATATAGATATAATGCTAAAAAATCTAACGAAGTATTTAGTCGATTACATAATATTGAAAATATCATGACTATAAAACGCACTCTGTTGTGTAGATGGTGCAATATAAAATTATAATGATATATAGCAAAGAAGAGTTCCGTGACAAGAATTACAAAATAACTCGTTATGAAAATAAGCAGCAATCTCTTTAAATATTTTTTATAATTTTTAGTTTCTGAATAGACGTTGTGGACAGCCATGAGATTAGTTAAAGCAATTTTGTATTCTTTTGACTTCAATATGCTAAGCACAACACAAATGAAATCCCCTAGAAACATGACCAAAAAAAAAATGAATAAATAAAATTTATTTTATTTGTAAGTAACCAAAGAAACACAAGGATGTTGACATTGTTTATAAAGAATACTAGAGATAGTACAACTTTAAAGACTATGTGTAGTACAAGTTTTTTTGTTCTTCTCTTATGGAAGGTATAATTCCTATAAATACCAATTATATTTTCAGTTACTTCAAGATAGTGAATGATTTTCAATTTATTTATTTTACGAACAATTTAGTTGTAAAAGGCACACGCAAATTATCTATGCGTGAATGCGTAAGGATCAAATAAATTAATGAAACGATTCGAACACATAGGTAAACTTATTTCATTAAAGTGACTTAGATGTAATTATTTTAAGTACTCAACTGGTAACAAAACATGTCAAAATTTAGTCTACTTACGATATAATTTGTTCTTGTAATATCTATGGGGGTTTTATTAAAATTGAATGTTTTTGCCTTATTGATATGAGAAGTTTCTTTTTTTACTTTTGACATTAACTATCCGTTTATCTGGTCTAAATCGTTATATGTTATAACATATATCAAATGCACTGATTTAAACTTACAAGTTTAGGATTTTGTTTCTCAGCCAAATTAAAGTTTACATCTATAAAACAGAAAAGACAACGTAAGAACACAATCATTATGTAACATTTAGAATGAACATAAATTTAGCAATGGAGCAAGGGCTCAAATGAATAATTTGAGTAAAGCTGTAACTTTGTTTTGTTTTTATTGCGTTAATTTAGTTGTATCAATAAGTACCCTGTAACAATAAAAGTAATTTGATATCATTTTACATCAATAGACTCAATTTTAAAAACAGGTTTGTAAGAGACATCCTTGAATAAACCTGAAAATTTGGTTACTTAGTGGTCACATAGGCATATTTATTTTATCTATAGTTATTGCATAGTTTTTCGGAGACTGTGAAGCAGGAAATTGCTCCTACATACACATTATACAATAAGTGTGTACATTAAATCATATCGAATTGGTTTGAATAAGCCATTAATCCGAATGAAACAGATCATATCGGATTGAATTAAATCGAATAGGATCACATGAAATCTATTAATCTCGCGATTCACGTACATCGAATAAAGTATTATAGTTAAATCGTAATACGTATAAGTCGAGTGTCAAATAGCTTGCCGATATCATTGGGTACATAAAACTAACCATTCGTTTCGATGTTATATTCATGTACTCGTATATATATTTCACGTATAGGTAAAAAATAATGCACCATCATTCAACAACTACAATTTCTGCCCCAGGCAGACATATTTTTGAACAACTTTAAGAACGGTACCGCGATTCACAACTGGTGCTGGTAATACATGTTCATTGAACATAATCTTGGTTTTATACAAGGTTATTCGTAGGCCAATACATACAGAAGTGTTAACTCGGACATTATTATTTTCTAAAGTCATTGCGAATCGTCTCATCGTGTTCAGCCGCCTGAACGAAAAGGCCTTTAGTATAATCGGTATACCGAAGTTGAAGTGTTTGTATGTAAACAGAACTATGTAAGTCCGTTTACAAGATCAGACCTTGAAACCTATTAAACTAACACAAGTTGTAAAACAGGGAGTGTTCAGTTCCGAAAGAGTTCACAGTAGCGCTGGTAGGCATCTGAACGCTTCTGGACTGGAATGAACTTGGCATTAATATTAATAACAAGTATATAACCCACCTTCAATATGTTGATGACACAATGGTCATGAAAGAAACCATGGAACTAGCTTTTATGTCATGTAAGTTAGCAAGTTCTCCGTCGCTTGATAGTTTAGTTGCCACAACCAGACATATTCTTTGTGTTTTACTTCATGAATATTTAGACTACCGATACTTATTTTTTATTTACATAGTTGTATATTTTACAGCTTAGAGTATAATATTACCCTCTTCCAAATGACATTTTACAAGCGACATTAAGGATTATATGTTTTGTACTCCGCTTATCAGGATCTGGCAAGGGTACAGAAAGATGTTTCCTTTGGACAAGTGTTGGTGTCTGAGTATAATCTAACCGTGGGATGCCTGTAAGATTTTTTTAAAGGACTTTCGGCTCTTTGTGCCCTATCCAACCTTATGAGATGAGTTTTGACTGCCCCTCCACATACTGTTACATAGTATTGGATGACAGGTTGTCCTAGCGCCAAGTATACTAATTTTAAATTATCAAGTGGTGTTGTGTCTCTAGGTGTCTTAAATACATGTATTAGTAGTCTTACGTGCATTGTCATCGAACTTATGTGTTTATCCCATCTTAGCCCGCTATTTCCACTCTAAAATATTTAGTAGATTGGGCTTTGGTAAGTTCGAAACATGTGCACATATATTGAGATGAGCAAAAGTTTGCTTTGATAGAGAGGTTTCGATTAAGGTTATTAGTTTTTGATAGGGAATGTACAGTGCTTTAGAGAGGTTAAGAGTAAGAACATTTAGGTTCAACCAATGCATTACTTTTATCAACGAAAGTTCCGCCCTTACTTTTACAATTTCCCAACTATGCCTGAGATTAAGATTCTCTGCGTGAGTGAAGATATCTGCGTGGGAAAAGGAGATGGTACATAGATCATTAATATGTATGTATATATTTAGAAGAGCGTAGGGCCCAGTATACTTCTCTGTGGAACACCGTTTCAAACTTTCTTCAAAGTTATTGATGAGTACGTGTATCTAGAATTAATTATCCAGTTAGGTGGTTCTAATTTCAAAAAAGGGGTAAATCGTCGGATCGCTAAAATAGTTTGGGCAGTGTTTGGGGAAACTGCTAAATGTTTTCTCGTCACAAATACCGCAGTATCTTAAGACAAAAACCTTCGACGAGTATGTGTTGCCAGTAATGACTTATGGTGCAGGCAGATACATCGTATGAATCTCAGCTCAGCAAAGGAGAGGGCAATGTCCGGACTTTTCCTGTGTAATCAAATCAGGAATGAAGAGAAAATTATTAAACTTAAGTGACAGTGGGCAGGGCACACTGGGCGTACTGGAAAGCGTTAGTAGGCACCACATAAGGTGACCCGATGACTTAATGAAGATCACGACAAAGCCTTTGATGTAAGCAGCACAAGACAGGTTGTTATTGAGAACTGTGGGAGAGGCCTATGTGGATGTCTTGAAAATGAGGTGGTGATGATTATCATTCAGTAATTTTAATGTAATTAGGTTCAAAAACAATATTTAATTCTCACAGCAAGTCAAGGTTGCAAGTCTTTCTACATCTGGAGAGACATACATACATTATTCGGTTACCTAAGTATTTCAAATTTTCCACTTGTTCTATTAAAATATTATTAATTTTAATAATTATAGGTGGAAATTTTAAAGTAACTAGAATTTTTATTTTATTTAAATTTATATTTAATCTTTAGTAGTCTCTAGTAGTCTCTAAATTATTTTACTCCACTATCAAGTGGAGTAAAATAATTTTAGATAAAACAAATCTCATAGATTTTTACCTATTACACACACTTTGAGTGCAAATGTATAGATGATTTATTCTCAACATATTTTTATATTATATATTACTGGTTGTTTTCACCCTTACGCATGTACCCTTTCTATGAAGTGGTGGTGTAATCCCATCCTGACACGAGGTTGCAACGTGATGATGATATCCTTTATTTTCAAATTGCCATAGCACCGTAGGACGCCCTGCTCTATATTTGCTTAATAGTGGTCCCCGTCCTAACACATTTAGGCTCCAGTGACAATCAGTTCATCTGGAGACATGATCAGCCCTCTCCGTCGTTAAAACTTATTACGAATTTAATTAATTAGAAAAATACTTAGCATTACATGTTCCATCGAAGGTAACTCTAACTAAAATAATACAGAAAATAAAAGATTTTATGAGTTAAGTAGTTCAATGAACTACTCACCCCAAAAATATTCGTTCCAAAAAAAATCAAGATGCATATTCATCTTGGTTTTTCTTTTTGAGTTTACTAATGTCCTTATTACTAGATAATGTGTGAATAATATATTTCTTAAATGATACGACTAACAATCGTAAATAATAAAATAGTTATATACTTAGTCTGGCCATAAATACTGTTACACTTAATTATAAAAAAATATTACATTTGAATTTCGAATCTGTCATTTTTATACGATTGTTCATTGTGTTTTCTCATTTTGGCGCCAATACATTGTAAAATATTTTGCGATATTAAAATGGTGTGGGGTGATAAAGAGAACCGAATCACAACACAACGATACACAAAGTAGGTATGGAGCCAAATGCAATTTTTAAAACTCTCCATACACTTGGTATTAGTAAAATGTTTGTGTACCGGGCTATTAATAGGTACAATGAGACCTCCTCTGTTTGTGACAGAAAAAGATCTGGCCGTCCACGTAGTGTTCGTACGAAAAAGGTGGTCAAAGCAGTAAGGGAAAGAATTCGAAGAAATCCTGTCCGAAAGCAAAAGATTTTATCTCGGGAAATGAAGATAGCACCTAGAACCATGTCGCGTATTTTAAAAGATGACTTAGGACTTGCAGCCTATAAGAGACGCACTGGCCATTTCTTAACTGATAATTTAAAGAAGAATAGGGTGGTAAAATCGAAACAACTACTGAAGCGGTACGCAAAGGGAGGTCACAGAAAAATTTTGTTTACGGATGAGAAAATTTTTACAATTGAGCAACATTTTAACAAACAAAATGACCGTATTTATGCTCAAAGCTCTAAGGAAGCTTCCCAATTAGTCGACAGAGTGCAACGTGGACATTATCCGACTTCAGTGATGGTTTGGTGGGGTGTTAGCTATGAAGGAGTGACTGAGCCATATTTTTGTGAAAAAGGTATCAAAACATCGGCACAAGTGTATCAAGATACCATTCTTGAGAAGGTAGTTAAGCCCCTTAACATCACCATGTTCAATAACCAAGTATGGTCCTTCCAGCAAGACTCGGCGCCGGGTCATAAAGCTCGGTCCACGCAGTCTTGGTTGGAATCGAACGTTTCGGACTTCATCAGAGCTGAAGACTGGCCGTCGTCTAGTCCCGATCTTAATCCGCTGGATTATGATTTGTGGTCAGTTTTAGAGAGTACAGCTTGCTCTAAACGCCATGATAATTTGGAGTCCCTAAAACAATCTATACGATTGGCAGTGAAGAATTTTCCCATGGAAAGAGTGCGTGCTTCTATTGATAACTGGCCTCATCGTTTAAAGGACTGTATTGCAGCCAATGGAGACCACTTCGAATAAGCTTTTTATATTTTTAATTGTTTTATATTTATGTATTAAACTGACACACTGTAAAAGTAATAAATGTTATTTGCAGTTAACAATTTTCTTTTTTCTTTATTACAATATTTATGGCAAGACTAGGTATAATAATTCAAATTGATGTTAAGATCATTGAAATGAAACAACGATGGCCATAAAACGTGTATTTGCATTCACTCAAAACCGGGATATATTTTTTTTACATTTAGCATTATATAGGGTGGGCCAAGAAAACGAATCTAACATCCCGTGTAAACATGTTACGAGAGTTCATGGGGCCAAGGCTACTGGGATTTGCTGGCTACGTAGCTTCAACAAGATGGTGCCTCTTGTAAGATATTCAATGAGTCCCTGCCGGTGGTTAAAGATATGTTTCCAGAAAAGCTGATTTCCAGACGAGGCAATATCCCATGGTCACCCAGAATTCTAGGTCTATCGCCAGCAGATTTCTTTTTTTGAGGTTATTTAAAGAATCGGGTCTACATCAATAAACTAAATATACTACGTCAACTAAAATAAAAATCAACGAAGATATTTCGGCGATCTCGCGGTCTCTTCGTTGACTAGTATTCGATAATTTCGATGCTCGCTTAGAAGAGTGTAAACGTCATAACAATGGTCATTTAGACAATATAATTATAAAAAAATAAGTTCTAATTAATTAGTTTTCTCGTAAATAACCAATTTTTCTCATTAGATTTTTTGAAATGTTAAGTAATTTGTGGCCCACCCTATATTTATAAAACTATATACCACTAAGAACTCAATGGTGCTTGATTTTAGTTAGTGGATCAATACGAGTTCCTAGACACTACCCGATTGAAATTTTTCATTTTGATGTTTCAGGAAAATAAAGAGATAGTCTCATCCATTTTAATAAATAAACTACGAGACAAGACAATAGGACGGCAAAGAGACGGAAAACTTGAAGCCTATCTGGCCTGTCTGTTGCACTAAGGTCAAAATTGCCTTGCTAGAAAGAGGTATGTGTCAAGCAATAGACTATTAAAAGCTAATTAAGCTAATTCTTACTAACAACATATGATATAATGAGCTTTAACTAATCTTGATATTTTACAAATAATGGTAATTAAATGTTCCATAGTAATTGATGAAAATATTTGCTTAGATCACATTATTAAATTGCAAAGCTACTAAGACATAAGCTACTGTTGTAGACAAATACATGGGAATTAAATGGACGAATCCAATTGTTATATTATTAATTTTTGTCAGGATTAATAAATTTTTGATAGCTTTTATTTCACTAGTTTCAGGAGCTAAAACAAACCGAAGATTTATATATTCACACACTGATAAAAATATAAATGAACATGTTAATATTGAAGGCTTTCCCAGGAAATTGTCCTATTAACAGAAAATGATACAAAATTTGGTAATTTCAAACATTTCTGGCAAAATATTTAATGAAATTTAAGAAAAAAATGGCATTTTAGATAAAATATTATAATCTGAAGTTTAGCTTAGACATAATCCATAGGTTAAATGAAGCAAGAAACATGGTTAACATGGTTAACAGAACCATTATTAAAAAATATGGTGACAATATACTCACTCGTACAACACATACTATATAGTTTCACAATAGCTCTGTCCATTTTGTCTTTTTCATTACGTAACTTTTGACCTCCGTAGCACACGATACATATTGGCAATAAACATTCAATTACAAACCTAACCAGGTCAATAAATGCATTGGAAATCTGGCACTATAACAAAAATGTTCAGTGTATTCTTATTAAAGGTTTAGGCACAGAATCTTCACAAGTTCTTACATAAATAGATTACCTTTTTAATGAGGGACTCAGATATGGAATATAACGCATATGTGTATCCACATACACTTGTGGTTACCCAAAATATTATCTGTAAAAAAATATGAACATTAGACGATTCCTTTTTAGTTTTTTGTAAATCATGCCGATTTAAATTCACAGAGTGTCTGACAGTATAAATTGTAATCACATCACTTATAAATTTTAATACATCATGATGATCGTGATGATTTTCATTCTATTTTTGTAATTCTAAATTTTCATTCTAAAGTATTTTAATTCTATAATGAAAATCATCATGATCATATCGTCAGCTATTAATAATCCGCCGCTGGGTAAAGGCCTCTCCGTCGAAAGGAGGTTTTGGCCTACACAACGCTGATCATACGTATTGGTACAAAAGTTGTGTCAAAATTTTCTTTTCTTTTCACTGCTATTGCCCTATATAGATGGCTCCTTTATACGATTTCTTCGATTTATTCTTATCCCTAATTCGTCATTTTATTTTTAGTTAATGCACATATGGTTCATAAAATGAAACTAAAATAACGTAATAAGAATAGTGACACATTGATGACAAATGTTCAAATATTTACTTGATTCTTTAGGCAAGCTGTTAACTGTTGGGCACTGTATACTAAACGTCCATACAGTTCAGCCCAGCACTGAACCTTTTCTAATAGATTTGAGTAATTATAGTGTATATTTATTTCTAAAGCTTTGTCCATACACATTTTTTTCTTTATTTCAGCCAGTGTACCATTTAAACACTTTAATAAATTTGATAATAGACCCAAAGATACGTATAATGCAAAAAAATCTAAACTGTAATATATTTTATTACAGAAACCTGAGAATATCATAAAAATCACAATCACTTTTGCGTTTAGATAGAACTTTAAAATAAAATAAGTATACGCAGCAAAAGAGACTTCTGCGACAAGAATTACAATGGAACTAGCTAAGTAAATAGCCAACATTTGTTTTAGATTATTTGTATAATGCACATCTTCGGCGTAAACGTCATGGACAGACATAATATTAGTTACAGCCATTTTGTACTCCTTCGATTTTAATATACTGAAAATAACACAGACAAGATCTCCAAAAAAGATGTTCAAACAATTCCACAATAAAATAATATGTCCTTGTTTTGTAGGTGACGAAAGAAGCATGATAAAGTTGATGTTATTTATAAGCAACAGTAAACATATTATTATTTTAAAGAGTATTTGAAGTAATATAAATCCTTTATTTCTTTGGCCATAAAAGGCATAATTTCTATAAATACCCATTATGTTTTCAGTTATTTTGAGATACTGAATGATTTTCAACGTGTTCATTTTACAAATAACTTATGTTAAGAAACACCGAGGAGGTTTATAGTTAGCAAGTGTAAGGAGCAAATGAATCAATCAAACTTACCGAATATGTTAAAATAACTGTAAAATATTCCAAAATAATTATTTTAAATAATATATCAATAAAGAAGTACATTAAAATTCAGTGTATCTACGAGACAAATTATGTTTACACATAAGTCCAAGTTATTTGTTTTAGTTTTAGGCTGGATGTAAATCGATAATTTAATATTCTTTAAAATTATTTCAAAATAGTTTTTGAGCATGCTGATGTGCAACATGAGCATGTCAATGTCTCAGCCACCAGCGTTTCACAAACCAAACTTATAATTTTTTTTTTTAATGTTGCTATGTACGCAACATTAAAAAAGGGTGTTAAGGCAAAAATATTAAATACTACTCACTTGTACTACACATACAGTATAGTTTGACAATTACTCTATTCGTCTTAAAATTTTCCTTTTGCAATTTTTGACCTCCATAAAACAGGATAAACATAAGAAATAAACATTCAATTAAAAACCTTACCACGTCAAGTGTCACATTGGAATTGCTCTGCAAAATAATAGTTTCATTTTTCAAAAACACATACGCAGATGTTTTAAAAATTGTAAAAGTGAATGTTTACCTTTAAAATAAGTGACGCAGACATTGAATATAAAGTATGTATACATCCACATATAACCGTTGTTAGCCAAAACATTATCTGTATAATAAATTATTGACTTTTGATATTAATTTATTTATTTGAGATCTATGAAATGAAATATAGTCCATAAAAATTGTCTATGTTTTTTCAAACTTTCAGACCTTATAGGGCTTGCCCACATCAATACGTCACGATATCGTTAACGTGGAACGTTGCGGTGTTGCAGTGTGATACGCCGATGTGTTAAACATTAGGGCACTTCCACACAGGCACAAAATTATCGATTGTAAATTTTTGTGCCTTTTCCCAACCAATAAAAGCTTGTCGAAAAATACCCTTCCACTCTTCAGTTTTAAAGTATACACTCTTAAAATTGAAGATGTTCTTAACCCAGATCACTGAATGTTCCTCAGTAAATCTGAATAAATGATTTCTGGTAACTCCTGTGCATCTAATCACTAAGACAATATAAACATCAAATGATCGACTGCATAATAACCAAGAGTCACTTTTGATGACACCAAGGCGACACATCCGACCTGTCTCGTTCCGCTGCGACGACCGACGTCACCGTGCCCTTCCACATTGAATACATCGTGACATAGTTTTGTAAAAAGGCCTCTCTCAAACATTTTTATATTGAATATGAAAAAACATAATAAGAATTGTGATCAACACTGATTAAAATATTTTAAAATATTTACTTGATACTTAAAACACGCCCATATCTGTTTGCAAGCACGTACTAAACATTCGTAGAGATAGGCACAGCAGTGAACGTTTCCTATTACATTTGAGTTACTGTACATTTCTAAATATGTCTGAGTATGATCCATACACAAGCTTTCCTTTATTTTCAATGTATTTTTATGTATTTTAATGTATTTGTTAGTAAATCTAAATATATATACAACACAAATATGTTCAAGACATTATTTAGTTTATTATAGAACAATGAAAATATCATTAAAGTATAAGACACACTGTTGTGTAGATACTCCTTCGTTAAATAATAACCATATGCAGCAATACCAAATTCTGCGACTACTACTACAGTGAAGCTAGCTAAGTAAATAGGAACCATTTGTTTAATATAATTTTTATAACGAATATTCTCGGCATAGATGTCATGGACAGACAAAAGATTAGTAACAGCCATTTTATATTCTTTCGATTTCATTACACTACATACAACACAAATAAGGTCTCCAAGAAAGATACTCAAAAAAATCCACAATATAATTAAATTTCTTCTTGTTGAAGGTGCCCAAATTGTTATGAGAAACTTCACATTGTTAATAAGAAGTAGGACACATAGTGTAATTTTAAAGATTATGTAAAACAATATAAATAATTTTCTTCTTCTCCCATGAAAGGTGTAATTTCTGAAAATACCCATTATGTTTTCGATTATTGTAAAATAGTGAATAATTTTAATTCTACTCATTTCATGAACAACTTTTAACAATTTATTTTAAGGTATACTGAGGCGATCTATAGTTGAACACTTGTAAGAAACAAATGAGTTAATCAAATAATTCTATGTCATTAAAAGCACAAGGTACTCCGAAGTAATTATTTTAGGTTTCATTACTTACCGATAAGAATACATTTAAGTTTAACCCAGATCACTGGATGTTCCTCAGTAAATCTGAATCAATGATTTCTGACAACTCCTTTGAATCTAATCACTACGACAATGTAAACATCAAATGATCGATTGCGTAATAACCAAGTATCACTTTTGAGGACGCCAACGCGACACGTCCTGTCACTGTCTAGCGTATGTGGACTATGACAAAGACATCGATACCGTGGAGACCTGAGCTGTCCTGGAATCCATGCAGAGATGCACGGTCGACTGCCGATATGTTCAGGTAATAAGATGCCTCTATGAAGCTGCAACCTTACCGTCCAAGTACAAGAAACGAGCACAAGACCAATCCAATGATGACCCAATTATGATTTGATACTTAGTACATACTCGTACTTTAAGATCTTCTCAGAGGTGTCCGATCGACACGGAAACATCTTTTGGTACCTATTTATTTTTTTTACTTCTTAAGCTATTACACGCATTTGCCGTAATATTTTTTATGAAATAATATTTATGCATAAATATATTGAAATTTTATAGACAAATCATTCTTTGAATCAACAATTTTCAAACTATGGTTTAAACGTGTCCCATATTTTTAACACGCTTTTATTAGCTTGGGTTGTATCTATGTACGTAACGCAATCTTTGAGCTTAATTTTCACCGGTTTCTAAAAATCTGATCAACCTGAAACTTTTGCACACTTCTCAAGGACCGATGACAATGCGATTCATAATTGATTTATGAGTTTGTCACAGACTAAAAAATAAAAAATAAATAATAGTTTAAAAAAACTAAAAAAACACGCTTTATTGCTAATCGAATTAAAAACTAGATAATAATCTTTAATGACTAAGAGTCTAATATTACAGTAGTAGAAGATCGAACGATCGAGAAGTAGTAGAAGATTAGTCGGTCCGATTCCGACACACCACCCCGCCGTAAACCCCGGTGGGGTGACGGCTCGAGGGGGTTTCCACACGTTAAAAACACAGTAGAAGATCAAACAATCAATCATAGTGAATCGCTTCAAAATAAAATTATAATAAAATTTAAGTTATTAACAGAATAATTCAATTCAGAGTAAAAAGCGTGGGGTGCATTTTACTGCAATTCATAATTAGCCTCTCATAGATAGTTGCCAATAGAATGATTGTAATATTTAAAATATCGAGCACCGCACGATTTTTACTCTGAATGGAATTATTCTGTTAATAACTTAAATTTTATTATAATTTTATTTTGAGGCGATTCTCTATGATTGATTGTTCGATCTTCTTCTACTGTAATATTAGACTCTCTGTCATTAAAGATCGTTTTCTAGTTTTTAGTTCGATTAACCATAAAAACGTGTTTTTTTAGTTTTTTTAAACTATTATTTATTATGTCATAAAAATTGAAAAGAATTGAATACGATAAACCATTTAAAAAACTCCCAAATTAAAAACTTTCTAAGATGAGAAATGATAAAGTAAAAATCTTTTGTAAATAGAGTTGAGAGTTTGTTATAAGAGACAATATTTGAATATATGTACATGGCAACATTGGTTAGCACAAATATTCTCTTACACCAAAACGCACATAAATTCTCCATTTAAGAGTAGTAGAGCCACGCTGATCTCAGCACGAACGGGCCGGCTCGACCGGGGTGGTACTACCCTCGCACAGAAGATCAAGCTAAAGCAACAGCATTCGTGCAGTCGTCTTTCGTTGGTGAGTGCGAGACCGGAGGCCCAATGATGCAGGGGTGACAGTTATCGTAGTATGTGTGTGAGCAGTGGAGTGCTCGTGGATCGAACCATCGGCCAGGGAGACCCGTAGAAACGGTGGTGCTGCTGACCGCCCGCGGCATAGAGAGGGGCCCAACCACGGCTAACCACCCTGGGAAGCTGCCCCGTCAGGTCGCGCATAATCTGCGAAGTGGCTCGTCGTGCCGGTTGGTGACCGGTCGGTGGGGCCCGGCGACCACTTCCGGGAGGGTACGGGGGCCCTTCCGTCCGACGGTTCGGTCACCGTCTTGCTTCACCGTAATGTTAAAACCACAGTATTCCGAGTCTCGGACTACACTGCCCGACGACTGTCTTGCCTTTTTTATGACCCCGTTTCCCCTTTCCCAATATAAAATCATGGCAGTGCAAAGAAAGACAAATACAGGTACAACAGCGGTACTCTCATCCTCTCCCACCAACTCGCTTCTTGGGGTGGAGTTCACGAATATCCGTGGACTCCATGCAAAGATATAAAAAACGACAAATATGTTTCTTCACATACGTAATCTTACTTATTTTTTTTTGTCATTCGATAATCATGAATGAAACATTAATTAAATATTAAACGAACATCTGAATATTGTCGTTACGTATCTCATATTCAAAACTGTTTGTTTTTACTATGACATTTGTAATTAGCCGACAATCCCCCGGATACTACCTACTGGTGGTTATGTTAGACTTGAAGTTTAATTTGAATCTGTAAATGAAATAAAGATAGTTATAAAACGTGTATTTAGCTTATACTTTATTTTATATTACCAGCAAAACCACTCACAAAACAGACATACACATACAGTTAGAAAATTGAGTTAAGTTTCTTTTGAAATTAAGGTCTTAAGTTTCATTTCGAACAAAAATAGTACATATCGTTTTTAAAAATTACATCATTGAACTGTAAAATGATAACTGCATAAGCTGTGGTACGGTTGTGAACGAATACATGGGCATTAAATGTATTCTCCAAAGTAAACTGATAAACTCAATTTTTATTTTAGTCATTTTTGTCAGAGTTTGTAGATTTTTTGTAGTTTATTTATTTTAGAAGCTTCAGATACTAAAACAATGTTTATAAAATTGTGTGTGTCGTTTGTTCTAAATAGGTTATTTAAAAAAACATGAAATAAAAAAAAATATATAAACCCAATTACATTAAATTGGGTCACATAATAATGTGTGTCTACTGCAGCTCTTAAATATACTTCAAAGGTTTCATGGATCAAGAAATCTTTTATCTCACTTAACAATATGCTACTGAAATTAAATGAGAAAGGGTCGCAAAAAAATCAATACTTAATAAACAATGAGTGCCGTAAAACGTGAACCATAATGTCCTCCTAAATAATATTTTACACTATTAGTAAAACTCCTACAACTTAAAAGTCAGGCATTACTTGTAACTGTTTAAGAAGTGAGTGGAGTATCCAGATAACATCAGTATGAAATTTTTTTGAAGTGCTTAACGAAAGTAAGTAGACACTAGTTGATTTTTGCAATGAATTTTAAACGTAAACAAATTTCATTTAACATATTTTAAAGGTTATCTTCTGGGGATTGTAGACGTTGCGATTTGACACTGTATGAAATAGGTCACAGTTTAGAGAATATTTAGACTGTTTTACACGTGAGTGTCATTCTCCGTGTGGTGACAAATTAAGAATACAGAATGTCATCATCCCTATTCTTTCCATGTACGTTTGAAGATGCGATTAAAGCAATAAAATATGAAAGAAAATATCAGTGCAAAGAGAGCTATGACCAGCTGTGAACTGCTCAAGGTGATTAATGTGTCATTATAGGTAGTTCTGGTATGAGAATATAGTTTATTGATTAATTAGGGATCCTTCTTCTTAAGAGTGATCGGTAAAAGTATTTAATTAAATCACATTATTGAACTGTAAAGCTATTATCACATAACCTGTAGTCATGGATATATACACGGGGATTAAATACATTTCTAAAGTTACATTAGCGAACTTCATTTTTAGCTCACTAGTATTTGTCAAAGTTAACAGATTTTTGATAGCTTCTGTTTCACGACTTTTGAGACCTGAAACAAAATTGTTGTTACTGATTATTAATATATTATGCTAATATTAATGACAATAAGAAACATTTTATTTCCTTTTCATACTAAACATTTGTTCCTTTTGGGCTTCTCTAAAAATTTAAATGATTGAAAAAATTTCAACTGGCAAAAGCGCCACACACTTGTATCTTAATAATAATAAAACATAAAAATCCGTGACAGTTTACAGTGCATTTTAAATGTCGTTCAAAGTTTTAATAAAATAAATCTTTAATCATAACTAAAAAAAATGTTTGAACTACTCACTTGTACAACACATACAGTATAGTTTGGCAATTGCTCTGTTCAACGTAAACTTTTCCTTTTGCAATTTTTGACCTCTATAAAATAGGATAAACATACGAAATAAACATTCCATTAAAAATCTCGTCAGGTCGAATGTCAGATTCAAATTCCTCTGCGAAAAAATATTGTTATTTTGCAAACAGATATACATAGAATTTTTAAAACTTCTAAGTGAATGTTTACCTTTAAAATAAGTGACGCAGATATTGAATATAAAGTATGCACATATTCAAATATAACCGTTGCTACCCAAAATATTATCTATTAAATAAATTATTAATTTTTGATGAATCAAGTTTTGTTGAAAATTATTATTTGTTTGATATCCATAAAATGAAATGTATTCGATAAAAATTGGCCATGTGTTTTCAAGCTTTCAGGACTTGACCACATTAACACGTCACGATCTTGTTAACGTGGAACGGTAGGGTATCGCAGCATGACACGCCGACGAGTTAAACGTTAGGGCTTTCCCACACGCATGGTATTACTGGTAATAACGGATATCTTGTCGTGATACCTAATTTTAGTACATCCCTTATGTATTCAGACCGCTATGAAATTACACACTGTTGCTATGATTGCGACGGACGCGTTGTGTACCAGGAAAGGGGACGCATTACCGCGTTCAATATTATCAGCCGATAATAACGTGTCCATTTAGGAGACCCTTTACTGTGTCGTATAAACGCACGTTATGATGAGGCAACTTTACACACTTTAGTTTCTTGTAAAATTTCGTGCCTTTCAAAATCACGAAAAAGTTTTCAACATAGAATCGTAAATGTTCTTACCCCAGATCATTGGATGTCCTTTACTAAATCTAAATCAATAATTTCAGACAACTCTTTGGCATCTAATCACTAAGACAATGTAAACATCAAATGATCGACTGCATAATAACCAAGTGTCAGTTTAGATGACGCCAACGTGATACATCTGATATGTTTCGTGCCGCTGTGACGGCATACGTTACCGTGCCCTTCCACGTTGATGACATCGTGACGTGGTGTTGCGGTAAATCCCTTATTTGTATATTGTGAACTGTAGGAATTGTGATCAACACTAATTATAATGTTTGAGAATATTTACTTGACACTTAAAACACGCCGATATCTGTTTGCAAGCACGTACTAAGCATTCGTAGAGATAGGCACAGCAGTGAACGTTTTCTACTATATTTGAGTTGTTGTACATTTCAATTGTTTCTAAACCTGTCTGAGAATGATTCATAAGCAACTTTTCATTAATTTTCAGTGTATTGTTTATACACTGTAATGAATTTACTAGTAAATCTAAATGGATGTGTAACACAAAAAAATTCAGTACATATTTCATGTTACAGAACAATGAAAATATTATTAAAATATGAAACACACTGTTGTGTTGATATGTCTTTGTCAGAATATGGACGTATGCAGCAATACCGAGTTCAACGACAAGCACTACAGTGAAACTAGCTAAGTAAATAGCAATCATTTGTTGAATATAATTTTTATAACGAACATTCTCGGCATAGATGTCATGGACAGACAAAAGATTAGTAACAGCCATTTTATATTCTTTCGATTTCATTACACTATATATAACACAAATAAGATCCCCAAAAAAGATGTTTAAAAAAATCCACAACATTATTAAATTTCCTCTTCTTGTAGGTGCCCAAATAGTTATTAAAAATTTGACATTGTTAATAAGAAGTAGGACACATAGTGTAATTTTAAAAATTATGTAAAATAATATAAATAATTTGCCTCTTCTCCCATAAAAGGCGTAATTTCTATAAATACCCATTATATTTTCAATTATTGAGAAATAGTGAATAATTTGAAGTCTGCTCATTTCATAAACAATTTTTAACGATTTGTTTTAAGGTATATACCGAGGCGATCTATGTTTGAACAGTTGTTAGAAGCAAATGAATTAATCAAATGACTCCATGTCATTAAAAGAACAAGGTACTCCAAAGTAATTATTTTAGGTTTCATTAGTCATTAAAATTTAGTAGAATTATGAATCAATTATTTAATATATGCGCTTCAAACTTAAAATAATTTAATGATTGAACATTTAGCACATACTGTAAGATTTTCAGAGTTATTTTTGATCATGATGATGTCCAATCAGCATGTAGACATCTTTCAGTGCCTTTTTTTTACGCAGAGAATACTTTTCGCACTATACCCTCCGTAAGAACGCAGGGCACGTGTGGGACTCCCGGAGAATTGGTCTACCTCAGCACTCAGGAGGAACTTCAGGAATGCGTTAGCGGCTACTGGAGTTCTCCTTGCAGTAGTTTCGGTTAGTTTCGGGCATCTCATACGCCAAGGTAAGACGCTATCGCACCTCTCACTGTTTTACACAGCAAGAGGAAGATCAGCGCCCCGTCCCAGACGACAACCCCTGGCTGCACCGGACCATCACCTGTCTCGGATTGTTGATGTACAGCGGTCACATCGCCCCAAGATGTGTCTAAAAGGAGACCGCGGCTTCTCATTTCTCACCACTCGCCAGCATTGCATCCGTCCGACCAGGACTCGACGCTCAGATTCCCATGCAGAGCAATCCACCAGCGAGTGCTGGGCGAAGCCTCATTCGGACCCGCAATGGTAGTATTGTGCTATTTGATTCAGATACTCACCGAAGCAACCGTGCCTGGTGAGTATCTGAGTCAATCGATAGGTGACAGAAAGACCCGTCTTTCTACCCACGTTTCGAAGTTCGGCAGAACGGCTCCGACGGCACGTTGGCTAGCACAGCCCTGATTTTCGAGCTGTGCCTGCCGAGCCACCAGAGCTTACTTATGCATGTTCTGCTGTAGCATTCTGGGCTCCTGAACTAGCGCGACCTCTTCATCACTCTGACCGACAAAACGAAATTGGTCGTAGATCATTGCGCCCATGTCGGCCAGAATGTCGAAGGGTAGAGATCGCACCTGGATCATCGCCACTTCATAGGAGATTGTGCGGTAGCCTTGCACAATACGTATGGCCATCAAACGCTGCAGACTCCTGAGTAGGGCCCAGCAGCGGGAGGCAATAGCCAGATCACTAAACCAACCAGGTGCCCCGTAGAGGACCACGGATCTAACAACCCCCATGCACAAGCGGCAAACTTCTTCCTGTGATCCCCTGATATTGGGCAACAGACGATGCAGCCCACCTGTTAGTCTTGGTCCTCGGGGGACTAATCGTCCGGAATGCTCTTCGAAACTCCATCGACTGTCTACAGTATAAGGTCTGAGTACTTCGTGTACTGGCCCACCTGGACTTCAGAGTCACCTACGCGAAGGCACGAGCCGGGTGGTTCTTAGCGCCTACGTAGCCCATGGAACCATATCGCCTTAGTTTCCCGAGGCGCCACCTTAAGGCCCAGCTCACAGATCTTATCCACAACACAAGCACCCACTGCTCAGCATCTCCTCAAAGCGTGACCCTCTAGCCAGTATAAGTATGTCATCCGCACAGCAGATGAATATATTTACTATACTATACTTAAGCATTTTTTTATACTTTCAGACCATTTAGGGCTTGCCTATATCAACACGTCACGATATAGTTATAGTGGAAAGGTGCACTATCGCAGCGTGACACACCAACGTATTAAACCAGCATTTTAAACTGATGATTATATTATATTAAATAAATATGTTGAAAATATACATATTCACTATGTAATGTAGTTTATTCAGTTCTAGAAGGAACTGCATAACCATCACTTCCATCTAGAGATGTTAACCATCGGTGGTTTGGAATTACTTAAAATGACGACAACATCCTGTCTTATTACCCTCATAAACTGTAATTGTAAAGCGTAATGTGGACTTTCCCAAATTTGTTTGCATCTTGTCTTCGTGTTTACCATGTGTCTTTAGTTTCTATTTATTAAAAGATAGTGTTCAAACAAAAAACATAACTATGGCTACTTCTATTAAAATAGACTAGCTGACTGCTGATAATTATGATACGTGGAAGATTCACATGAGGCCGTGTTTAAAGAAAAATGACTTGTGGGAAAGACTTGTCAGGTAATCTTAAGAAACCAGCTAGAATTAACCTTGAGTATGTAGAGTGGGTTAAAATAGACGGTAAAGCAGAATCAGACATATTGTTGGCCGTCAGCCCTAGTGAACTCGTAGCGTTGGATAGTTTAGAAACTTCAATGGCGATCTGGGAAAAATTTAAATCAATAAATCAATCTAGTGGGCCTGCACGAAAGGTCTCGTTGTTAAAGAAGCTTGTGTTGACTTGTATGTAGGCGGAATATGATCTCCAAAAGCATATAGCAGATATTTTTGACGCTGTGAAGAAACTCAAAGGAATTGGGTTAGTGGTGATTGACGAATTATTGGCAATTTTATTGTTATATAGTCTATCAGATTAATTCACTATATTTCAAAATGACATTTGTAAATGATGAAGATGATGATGAAATGATGTTTACCTTCTACTGAAATACTTAAAGTGAAGATTGTCGAATACTATGAAGGCAGGCAAGTTACAGTAACAGACTAGGGAGCTATGTTTGTCAAGCGTATTCACCAGAAAGCGCTATAGAGAAACGTCATGCATGATCAAATAGTACACAAGAACAAAAATAAGCTAGAATGTTATCGTTGTGGACGTCGAGGGTTTTTTGTAAGAGAATGTAAAACTAAAATCAGTTCACATGATTCAGTGCACAGCAAGCAGAGCGCTGTGATTCTGAACAGCAGCGACTTACGACGATGTTGAATACAACCGAAGAGGTTATGTTGGGTAAACAGAAAGATCCTATTTGGTGCGTCGATAGTGAGTGCACTGGGTATACATATAGGCAATAACAAGTACATGATACGAGGATTTGTATGTCTCAAAAATGAACTAAATTTAGCTAATATTGAGAGTACGCAAGTAATCGGTATGGGTGACGTTAGACTTTCAGTTCAGGTAGCAAAGAACCCTTCGTGAACATTTTAACGTAACACCAGATTTACGAACAGGTCTTTTACCTGTCGCAAAAATGACTGATTATGGATTCAAGGTTTATTTGATTTTGATTTGGTTGGTGTTGTGATTAATAAAAATGAAAAGATTCATATGCGAGCAGATCGTGTAGGTAATTTATATTAAGTTAGATTGAGTCAAGAAAATGCTCATGATGTTGAAGTAGTGAAAAAGTCTATTGATATATGGTATGAACGCTTGGGACACTTCAATGAATATGACTTTAAACGTCATAAGTAGTGATTAAAACTGTAGTGTTTCTTCAAGTCCTAACACACTCCTCTAATGAATTTTTCATACAGAATGAACCTCACTGTACAAAAAAAGAATGTAAGATAGTAAATAACTTTAGTGTGATTATTTTACAAATAATTTATTTTAAGATACATTGAGTCGATCTACAGTTGAATACGTGAAAGAAAAAAATAATCAATCAAACAGTTCCATTACTTTTGAATACCCAAACTTAAAGTACCACGCAGTAATTATTTTAAGTATCACACACACAAATAAAAAAGCATATAAAAATTAGTGTACCTACGGAACATCTTATGTTTGACCATACAAGACCATGTACATATATACGTTCGTATTGTATGCTTAATATAAATAAATGATTAAATACTCAGCAAGTGCTTTTATATCTTTAAAAATAGTTTTTGAACATGATGAAGCTACAGTGATATCGTTTGGTACATATATTCAGCTATAATAATAATAATATATCTCTTTATTGTACACCAAATCAAATTCAGAGGTAACTTAAAGCTAAGGGAGTACAAGTGGCGGCCTTATTACCCGTTGGTAATCAATATTATTTATTTGTTGATATTTTACGTACAGTCAAACGTGGTTGCATCTTCGTCAAACAAGTTATATTCTGTGACAAACAACATATTTGTAGAACAGATTCAATAAATAATAGAAGACGTGGTTAATGTCAAAAACGCCAAAGTTTTTTAAATTTCAATAGGTGTAATCGAAAGATATCTTTTTCCAATGGATCGAATCCTATTGTTATTTTGAACACCAAAATTTGAAATTATATGTGTCATTTTTCTGTGTTACTCTCTCACTAAAAGCTTTTCAAGATGATTATAATATTAAAATATTATATATACTTTTCTTTCTTTCTTTGTGAAAAAGACAAAACTTATACCAGGGATATATATCCTGTGTCGTAGGGGATTTAACGAATATACACAAAATGAACACAAGGAACATCCAGATTCAGAATAACAATTTACAATTCACACAGTGTTGTCTCATGTGAGGTTTGAACCCATAGCACAGGTATCATTGAACAGTGTTACAAATTATAAATATAATATATTTACAAAAATCATAATGTACTACTAAAAACTATTTTACAGTAGTAGTAAAAGTTCTTACAACTCAAAAGTAAGACCTTGCTTATAGCTGTTTAAGAAGTAATTGAAGAATTCAGATACCGTCAGATTGAGATTTTTTTGATGTTTCGAGACCACAATTTAAAGAAGACCTGGAGGGTTTTGCATGTTTATGTCATTCTCCGTATGGTGGTGGATTAAGAAAACGGAGTAGCACTAACTCTAGCCATCCTATGGGCGTTACAAGAGACGACTACGGGAACGAAATATACAAGGTAACATTACAGCAAAAGAAAAAATTCATAAGCCGGTTAGCATGGTATAGTAGGCCAAAACCGCCTTGTTAAGGAGATACCTATGTCCAGCAGTGGACTGTTCAGGGATATTGATGTGTCATTATAGGCAGTTCTGATATGAGAATGTAATTTATTGATTAATTACGGATTTTTCTTGTTATTAGTTCTACATCTAACGATGTTATTTTACCAGAAATTGAAAAAAGTATTTGTTTAAATCACATTATTAAACTACAGAGCTGTTATCATATAACCTACAGTCAAGGATATATACATGGGAATTAAATACATTCCCAAAGCTACATTGCCAAATTTCATTTTTGTTTCACTCGTTTTTGTCAGAGTTATTAGATTTTTTATAGCTTTTATTTCACGATTTTCGAGATCTGAAACAAAATTTATGTTACTGTTTATCAATATATTATACAAATGGTAATGACAATAACATACGTTTTATTTCCTTTTCATACATACATTTGTTTCAAATTTAATTGGACATCTCTAAGACAGGGATCTACCGCAAAGTGCATCTGCCGTTGCTGGTGAGATCACTGTCGCGATGGAATATTATATTGCCAATCGTAAGTGTACTTATGCTGTTGCTCATAAGCAAGCGGACTCCCGCGCATGGGCCAGGGCCCGCGCTCAAGACCATCCAGACGTGGATTGCCTAAAAGCAGTGTACAACAAAGCCACCAGGGAATACAAGAGGGCTTACATGACCAGCGGATGCCCAGCGCATTGCACAGACTGGCCAAGAACTCATCGCATACCCTACGGGTAGCTGTAAGTTCTGGCAATTGGCCAAAGCCGTGCAGTCCAATCAATGCCAATCCTCGCTATCACTGCTGAAGTATCCCAATGGATCGCTCGCCCATCAGCCGCAAGAGAAAGTGAATCTGCTTGCTGACCTTTTTGCGGCCAACTCCCAAATCGAGGACCGTGACCTACACCCGCCCACCAATCCGACCTACGACGTTACGGTCACTCGACGTCCGGAAAGCCAGTGGACTAGACGGTATTCCGGCAGTTGTTCTTAAGAACTGCGCTCCAGAGTTGTCTCCAGCACTGACGCGTCTATACCGCCTGTCGTATTCCTCGGGGATTGTTCCGGTGATCTGGAGAGAGGCGAATACCCAACCCATCTCC
The DNA here is from genome assembly GCA_949316085.1 of Hypercompe scribonia. NCBI lineage: Eukaryota > Metazoa > Arthropoda > Insecta > Lepidoptera > Erebidae > Hypercompe > Hypercompe scribonia. Next base: position 20,249,153 of record OX438972.1, read on the forward strand.
AAAAAAGGCGACCGCTTCAACCCAGGTACGCTCCTGCGTGGAGTACTGTTCTCATCTTTACAATGGATCCGCGCAGTATTTGCTCGACGCTTTGGATCGGTTACAGCGGTGAGCAGTCTGGATTATGAATAACCCGAAAGTCACTGAATCCCTTGAGTCTCAGGTTGCGAAGATATGTCGCCTCTACGGCAGACCTCTATCGTCTTTATCATGGAGAGTGCTTTGATGAACTTCCAACTGATCCCATCCTGTCCGTTCCTCTACAGGACAACTCGTACTGGCCTTGGAAGTCACGGTTTCAGAATGGTAGACGTACGCTCCCGAACTAAACGGTTGGGTTCCTTCTTCCTGTGCAAGTCGATTAAAGCCTGGAATTCATTACCGGCGCACGTGTTTCCCTCCCACTACGATCCCGGATCCTTTAAGCGGGGCGTGAAAAAGCATGTCACTAGGCCACCATAGCGCAGGTCGCCATACTGCACTGTCCTCATTCGCAGTGAGTACGGCGACAACCGCTCTTGGATTCTATTCATGCTTTCCATCAGGCAGAATAGAGTCACTTTGGTATGTTTCTTATTAAAAAAAAAAACTTAAACGGTTGAAAAATTTCAACTGGTAAAAATGCAACACACTTGTATCTTAAAAATAATAAAACATTAAAAAGAAAGATGGTCTACAGTGCATCTTAAATGTAGTTCAAAGTTTTAATGAAATAATTTTTTTATCTATTTATTTAATCTCTCTTTACAACCATTTTTACAGGACTTGCCTAATATAATAGTGTAGCCATAACCTGAAACCCTGGTGTTGAGCCTAATTAAATCCTATAGCAGACTATTATTATAACATATAATTTGTTAATGCTACTCTTGTGAAATCATTCATGGTACAGCAAAAAATATCAGTATCGTTCGCTATGAGATTCAGAGCGTGAATGGCGCGCGTCAGTGGTGATGCACTCGAGAGGTTAGTGCGACCCCGCGGTACGACAAGCAAGGCTGGCCTCCGGCGTCGCCACACATACCTATCCGGCACCGCCATACCTAACTCTCCTAAAATGTCTTGGTTAGACACTTTCCCTATAAAAACTTTAAATAAATATGTAACTAGTGTTAGGTTTCTTCTGACACCAAGTTCATTATATCCCACCATTCCTTATGTAAACAGTGTAGGATACTTTGCTGGAAAAAATGGGTATACTCCATACAGACGTAAGTAAAGAAACCTAATAAATTTATTTTGTACTCTCTCCAACATAAGCCTATATTTAGTTTCATGTGGAGACCAAACGATTGCGTTACATTCAAGCTGACTTCGAACTAGAGCATTGTACAATATCTTTATTGCGCTTATGTTTTTAAATTCATTAGCCATACGAAGAACGAACCCTAAATTTCTTAAAGCTTTTTGGTAACTTTGTATGATATATTCCTGATACGATAATCCTGTGTTCAACGTTAGCTCCAAATCTCTTACTTCTGTAACTCGAGGAAGTTGAACTCCATCAATGCTATACGTATAATGGACTGGCGAGTGCGTTCGAGTAAAAGATATCACTGCACATTTTGAGGTGTTAAATTGCAATAAGTTCAATTTACTGCAAGCTACAACCCTGTCCATATCTTTTTACAACTTGATGCAATCATCCTCGCTTTTTACGGCGAAAGCCAATTTAAGATCATCGGCAAACATTAGACATTGGGCGTCCCTTACTACAGTGGGCAGATCGTTTATCATAATTATGAACTGGAGGGGTCCAAGAGTACTGCCCTGGCTCACTCCAGATCTTGTAAAATACGGTTCTGACCTATGCCCCTCGTATTCTACGTACTGTTGCCTATCTCGCATGTAGCTCACAAAAAAACTAAGCAAATGTGGTATGAAACCAACTGCAGCAAACTTTTTAAGCAAAATCTCATTATCGACCAGGTCGAATGCTTTTTTGTAATCGAAGTATGCTGAGTCAGTCTGTCCCCCCACATCCACTACGGGCACTACTTTAGCCATATAGCTTAGTAGGTTACTTGCTGTGTTCTTTGTATGACGAAACCCATGCTGAGCGTCAGTAAGTTTTGCGCTCACTTGCTGATAAATGCTCTTGTGGATAGCCGCCTCGAATACCTTAGCAGGCGTTGACAGTACTGCCACTGGCCTGTAATCCTTTACTTCTGTTCCTGAACACACTTTCGGTACCGGCACAATGCGCGTAACTTTCCATTTATCTGGAAACACTCCCTTCTCTAGACATTGATTGAATATGTCTAGTAATGGCTCCATTAATACTATTCGACAGTCCTTAAATATATACGGCGGGATGCCGTCCGGACCCGTTGATTTTTTTGGTTTAAGGTGTTGCAAAGCGCGACTTACGTCCGCCATTTGTAGTTGGTCAATATGAATTGGCGCTGCGCTGTTCTCGCCGCCCGCTTGACTTATCGCTGCGTCTACATTCAACTCAGCTGGTTTCGTATTAAATACCGAATAAAAATATTCAGCAAACTCTTTTGCACATTGCTCATCTGTTAAGACCTCTCCATTCTTAAAAATACACTTTGGACCTCTGTCACCCCTTCTAAATTTAAGATAATTCCAAAATAATTTTGGGTCGGATTTTAGATCATTTTCAACCCGGCGCTGGTATTCTTCATGTGCATAAGCGATGCTACGTTTAACTTTCGACCTACACTGAGAAAATGCTTCATAATCGGAACGTAAACCACTCCTTTTGTATTGTTTATGAAGTGCGGCTTTTAACCTTATGTCGCGAATTATTTCAACAGAGTACCACTCAGGGTAAATGTACCTTGAGTTTACCTGACTTCACTTTTTTCTGGGAACGCAATCGTCTATTATCGAGTTGATTGTATTATAAAAAAACGTTAAACTATTATCTAAATTTAATTCGTACATCGGTGTCCAGTCTACGGCTGCTATTGAGGATGAGATACAATAAATAAAAATCAGCCTTCTTAAAATTCCAACCTGAAAATGTATGTAAGGTATCGTGCAATTTTGGTGCAGCTGAGCTCGCGCAGCGGAGCGGTCGCACCCCGTGCCACACCGACACCACGAGCGGCGGGTGGTGCGCGTCAACCGGCACGAGCGGCACCTCGGCCGCGCGCACACTCACACACCGCTCCCCCGCGAACGTACTCAACACTAAATCTAGCTGCCTATTATTGCAATTTTTTACATTATTACTCTGAGTGAATTCACAATACGTAGTAAAATCTTCAATCTTATCTAAAAAAAATATTACCACTACTTACTTATACTACACATACAGTATAGTTTGACAATTGCTCTGTTCGTCTTAATATCTGCCTTTTGCAATTTTTGGCCTTTATAAAATAGAATAAACATAGGAAATAAACATTCAGTTAAAAACCTTGCCAGCTCAGGTGTCACATTTAAATTCCTCTGCGAAAAAATATTACGATTTTTCAAAAACACATCCACAGATATTTTAAAAATTTTAAACTGAAAGTTTACCTTTAAAATGAGTGACACAGACATTGAATATAAAGTATGCATATATCCACATAATTATAACCGTTGTTAACCAAAATATTATCTGTAAAATAAATTAGTGAAATTAGATTAATCATTTTTTTTTTTGAAAATAATTATTTGTTTGAGATCCATGAAGTAAAATTGAGTATATAAAAATTGACCATGTTTTCTTAAATTTTTAGACTATGTAGGGTTTACCCACATGAATTACGTCACGATGTAGTTAACGTGGAACGGTGCAGTTTTGCAGCGTAATATGCAAACGCATTAAATATTAGCGTTCTCCCATACAGGAACGATATTATCAATAATACTGAATACCTAAACGCGATACCTATTTTACTACATTATGTATTAGGACGGCTACAAAATACATACTGCTACTACGATAACGCTTTGTGCGCCCAGAAATCGGGGGATTACCACATCCGATACTATCGACCAATAATAAAGTATCTATCTGGGAGACCCTTTACTACGTCGTAAAAGCGCACGTTATGATGACGCAACTTTACATGTTTAAGTTTCTTAAAAATTTTCATGTCTTTACACAATCATTAAAAAGTTTGCGACAAATATCCTTCCACTCTTCGGTTTTAAAGTTTACCGTAGATTTTCTTACCACAGATCACTGGATGTCCCTCATTAAATCTGAATTAATAATTTCTGATAACTCTTTTGCATCTAATCACTAAGACAATGTAAACATCAAATGATCGACTGAATGATAACCAAATGTCGCTTTTGATGACGCCAAAGCGACACTTCCGACCTGTCTCGTTACGTTGCAACGATCAACGTTACCGTTCTCTTCCACATTGATAAAATCGGGACGCGGTTTTGTGTAAAATCCCTCACTTATCAACATTGATTAAAATATTTTAAAATATTTACTTAATACTTAAAACACGTCGATATCTGTTTGCAAGCACGTGCTAAACCTTCGTAGAGATAGGCACAGCACTGAATGTTTTTTACTATATTTGAGTTATTTTACATTCCATTTATTTCTAAATCTGTCTGAGTATGATCCATACGTAAGCTTGCTTTTATTTTCAGTGTATTTTTTATGCACTTTAATGAATTTACTAGTAAATCTAAATATATATATAACGCAAATATATCCAAGATATTGTTAAATTTATTACAGAATAATGAAAATATCATTAAAACATGAAACACACTGTTGTCTGGATATATCTTTGTAAAATAATAAACATATGAAGTAATAATAAGTTCCGTGATAACCATGACAGTGAAACTAGCTAAGTAAATAGCAACCATTTGTTTAATATAATTTTTATAACGAGTATTCTCGGCATAGATGTCATGGACAGACGAAGACAGAAGATTAGTAACAGCCATTTTGTATTCTTTCGATTTCATTGTACTACGTATAACACAAATAAGATCTCTAAGAAAGATACTTAAAAAAATCCACAATAGAATTAAATTTCCCCTTCTTGTAGGTGCCCAAATTGTTATGAGAAACTTGACATTGTTAATAAGAAGTAGGATACATAGTGTAATTTTAAAGATTATGTAAAACAATATAAATAATTTTCCTCTTCTCCCATGAAAGGCGTAATTTCTAAAAATATTGTTAAATAGTGAATAATTTTAAGTCTACTCATTTCATAAACAACTTTTAACTGCTTTTATGTATACCGAGGCGATCTATAGTTGAATACTTATAAGAAACAAATGAATTAATCAAATAACTCTACATTATTAAAAGAAGGTACTTAGAAGTAATTATTTTAGGTTTCATTACTTACTTGTCGATAAAAATACATTAAAATAAATGTAATAGAACTACGAATCGGCTACTGAATTTACATAAATTAAGCAGCAGTAGTAAATCAAGAACATGTTTTAAACTTAAAATAAATTCATAATTGGATATTTAGTATATACGAGGGCAGTCCGATAAGTACTTAGCCTACAAAAGAATAACAAAAATTTTAGAAAATTGGCGATTAACATCACAATATAGTCTCCTTTCAGTTCGATAAGTTTGATCCAGCGATGCTCCAACTTCTTCAAGCCGTCTGAAAAATACGCTTTCTGAAGGTCTTCAAAGTAGGCCTCTGTGGCGGCGATAACTGCCTCATTCGACACAAATTTTTGGGCGGCGAGTGTCTTTTTCAAATTTGGAAATAAAAAGAAGTCGCACGATGGGCCTATAGGCCGCTACCGATTCGGCTGGCCGTCCCGGCTTCCTCAATAGGACCAGCTTCCCGCTTTTCCAGTACTCAGGAAAGCGTCCGGACGCCAAGCTAGCGTCCAGGACCTCCCTGAGGCGGTCCGACATGTGTTCGAGGGCTCGGGCTAGCACTCGGGCAGGTATTTCGTCCGGCCCGGGGGTGGTGTTCTTAGAGCGGATCCGTAGAACAACCGCCCCTACCTCCGATTCCCTGACGGGCAGAACATTGTCTTCGTTCACCCCGTCGTCTTCGACCATGAAGGCCATTGACGAGGGCGTGTGCTCCGCCCGCTGCGGGAAAAGGCCCTCGACCACTTCCCGCAGGAAGCTGGGCTGCAGTGTCTCTGTAAGGGGGGGGCCTGACGTGTGGAGCTTTCGTCGCGCCGCACGATAGGAGCGACCCCAGGGGTCACGATCGAGACCCTCCAGCATTTCCTTTCTATTAATTTCTTTGGCGCGGCTGATAGCCAGCTTCAGAGTTTTCCGCGCCTCTCGGTACTCCTCATGAAGCTGGTCCTCCTCGCCTTTTTCGTGGTGTCGCCGCCGACTACTCGTTAAGGAGAGACCTATGTCGAGCAGTGGACTGATCAAGGTTATTGATGTGACATGTTAGGAAGTTCTTGTATAAGAATGTAATTTGTTGATTAATTAGGGATCCTTCTTCTTAAGAATTTCACATATAATGTAGTTATTTTACTAGTAATTGATAAAAGAATTTGTTTAAATCACAATATTGAACTGCAAAGCTGTTATCACATAACCTATAGTCATGGATATATACACGGGAATTAAATACATTCCTAAAGTTACATTAGCGAACTTCATTTTTATTTCATTTGTTTTTGTCAGAGTGAACAGATTTTTGATAGCTTCAATTCCACGACTTTCGAGACCTGAAACAACATTGATGATATTAATTATTAATACTTCATGCAAACATTAATAGCCCCCTAACAAACAATTAAAAAAATTACAACTGGTATAAATGCAACACGCCCTTACAATCACAACATAGTCTAAAGTACATCTTGAACATAGTTTAAAGGCTTCATGAAATAAATTTTTTATCATATATAAAAAAAAGTTAAAAAGTACTCACTTGTACAATACATACAGTACAATTTGGTTATTGCTTTGTTCATCGTAAACTTTTCCTGTCGCGATTTTTGGCCTTTATAAAATAGGATAAACAGAGGAAATAAACATTCAATTAAAAACCTTGCCAGGTCAAGTATCACATTCCAATTCCTCTGTTAAAAAATATTATGATTTTTCAAAAACGCATACATACAGATGTTTTAAAAATTTTGAAGTGAATGTTTACCTCTAAAATGAGTGACACAGATGTTGAATATAAAGTATACACATATCCACATATAACCGTTGTTAACCAAAATATTATCTGTAAAAATAAATTATAGATTTGTAAAGAATCAATTTTGAGATCCATGAATTGAAATGTAGTCGATGAAAATTGGCCATGTTTTTTTAAGTTTCTGACCATATAGGGCTTGCCCACAGCAATACGTCACGACATCCTTAAGGTAGAATGGTGCAGTATCGCATTGTGACACGCCGAAGTATTGAACATTAGGGCTCTCCCACACAGGCACGATATTATCAATAATACTGGATACTTTTTTGCGATACCTACATTTGATATATTACCTATTACGATGGCTACGAAATTACGTACTGCTGCAATAAAAATGACACAAGTGTTGTGCGTCAGGGATCGGGACACATTACCGCATACAGGAACTCCCACTGGATGTCCCTCATTAAACCTGAATTAATAATTTCTGATGACTCTTTTGTATCTAATCATTAAGACAATGTAAACATCAAATGATCGACTGAATGATAACCAAATGTCGCTTTTGATGACGCCAAAGCGACACTTCCGACCTGTCTCGTTCCGTTGCAACGATCAACGTTACCGTTCTCTTCCACATTGATAAATCGGGACGCGGTTTTGTGTAAAATCCCTCACTTATCAACATTGATTAAAATATTTTAAAATATTTACTTGATATTTAAAACACGCCGATATCTGTTTGCAAGCACGTACTAAACATTCGTAGAGATAAGCATAGCACTGAACGTTTGCTACTATATTTGAGTTAGTGTACATTCCATTTACTTCTAAACCTGTCTGAGTATGATCCATATGTAAGCCTACTTTTATTTTTAGTGTATTGTTTATACACTTTAATGAATTTGTTAGTAAATCTTAATATATGTATAACGCAAAAACATATAGGATATTGTTTAATTTATTACAGAACAATGAAAATATCACAAAAATATGAAACACACTGTTGTTTAGATATTTCTTTGTCAAATGATAACCATATGCAGCAATACTGAATTCCGTGACAAGCACTACAGTGAAACTAGCTAAGTAAATAGCAACCATTTGTTTAATATAATTTTTATAACAAATATTCTCGGCATAGATGTCATAAACAGACAGAAGATTAGTAACAGCCATTTTGTATTCTCTCGATTTCATTATACTACATATAACACAAATAACATCTCCAACAAAGACGTTCAAAAAATTCCACAATATAATTAATTTTCCCTTTCCTGTAGGTGCCCAAATTGTTATGAGAAACTTGACATTATTAATAAGAAGTAGGACACATAGTGTAATTTTAAAGGTTATGTAAAATAATATAAATAATTTTCCTCTTCTCCCATGAAAGGTGTAGTTTCTAAAAATTCCAAATGTGTTTTCAATTATTGTGAAATAGTGAATAATTTTAATTCTACTCATTTCATAAACAACTTTTAACAATTTGTTTTAAGATATACTGAGGCGATCTATAAATGAACACCTGTAAGACACAAATGAACTAATCGAATATTTCCATGTCATTAAAAAAGCAAGGTACTCCGAAGTAATTATTTTAGATTTCATTACTTACTTATAAAAAAATGTGTGCCTGTACTAACGTACACTCGTAAGAAGTGAAACTTCTTTATGACGTTATTTTTCAAAAAAATAATTTAAACCCGTCCGAAGTCGATGCAATCGCCACCTGGTTTTCAAAAATGTAACTACTCAAAACGGGCCGCAAAATACATTGGAGACATTTACCAATCCCTACTCCGCTGGAGAAAGTATATTTCGAATCACGCGTGGTAGGGATAAGAAAAAGATGGCGCGTAACGAAAAACTGTTACACTACATTTTTTTCCAACCCCGATAAAGAAGTTTCACTTCAATAAAAATACATTAAAATTTAGTAGAACTACGAATCGGCTACTTAATTTACATAAATTAAGCAGCAGTAGTAAATTAAGTACATGCTTTAAAATTAAAATGAATCAATAATTAAACATTTGGTATACGCTTTAAGATCTTCAGAGGTATTCTTGAGCATGATGATATCCATTCAACATGTCACATCTTTTAACACTTATTTTGTTTACTTCTTAAGATATTTCACGTGTAGTTAAAGGAATAGAACACTATATATATATATATATATATATAGTTAATTTAGTTTTCAGTAATATTTTTATGAAATTAAATGTATGGATAAATATATTGAACTAGGATCGGTATATCATTCATCGAATCAACAATTAAAATTTACAAAACTAGTATTTAATTTTAATATCGTAAAATAAAAAAATAGAAAACCAGCAACGGTTAAAAAACAATTGAAATATCGAATTTCACACTGAACACTCTACGATACGCTGTTGCGCGCAACAAGCTCGAGCATCTGTCTACTACTCGTCGAGTAGTGAAGATTGTGGCCACCTTCCTGCAAGACAGACGCTATCAAGTGGGAGTTGAAGGCTCTGTGGACCGGGGCTGTGTGAGTCCTGGTCCACAGAACCGATTTATTTATGGCGGTGTGCTACATGGAAGTTGTATGTCTCTAGTGAGTTACATTCCTACCACTGAGGGCTTCAAACTTGCGCTACACGTTGGCGATATTATAACGTCGAAAAATGATGCTAACTAAAATGAAACAAAGGTGGCTCTGAAGTTAGTTTTGAGCATACTTTGGTTTATTTTAATAAAATACCTCATAAAGCTGATATATACACTCAGTTACAAAATTTGGTTTTAGCTGTTGAAGCAAATGGAGTTTTCAGACTGAGTTTCTTCTGAGATTGAGGTCTTAAGATTCATTACAAACAAAAATAGTAAATACTGTTTTTTAAATTATATTATTAAAATGTAAAATTATTACTACACATGCGGTTGTAAACGAATACATGGAAATTAAATGTTTTCTCGAAGGCGAACTGATGAACTTTGTTTTTTTATTGGTTATTTTTGTCACAGTTAGTAGAATTTTTATAGTTAATTTATTTAATTTTTTTTGTTAAAATTATATGTGTCGTTTGTTCTAAATAGGGTATTTAAATAAACAAAAAACGAAACAAAATATAACAACAATTAATGATTTGAAAAATAAAAATCAAACTTCAAAAAAACATGGAATCGTATTCAATATCTATTGAATACGATTCCATTAAATTGAGTCACATAAAATTATGTGTGTCCACTGTAGATCTTAGATATATTTCAAAGGCTTAATGTAATAAGGAACGTTTCATCATGTTTTCAGAAGAATTTTTTTCATTTTCTAACTTTTGACCACCGTACAACACAATAAATAACGGGAGTATAGACCATTAATGAAAAATTTAGTCAGGTTTATCAACACCCTCAGAGTTAGAATCTGTTTTATTTTTTATTGTAAAGTGTATCCAATCCTACTTCCCATGGAACCAAAGGGCCTCCGTCGTATCCAGGGCCACCCGTAAACCCAGTGCCTTAATGTGCCCGACCACTAGAGAGACTGTCCAACAGTAAATTATTAAAACCTCTTGTTGATGTATGGTGTGACGACATAACATACACAGTCAAAAAATAGTCGACTTTTTTTAGTAAAAAAAGTATAGCAAAATGCCGAGCAATTTGTTACACATCCAATGAGTCCCTGCCGATAGTCAAAGACATGTTTCCGGAAAAACTGATTTCCAGATGAGGCGATATGCCATAGCCACCCAGAATTCCAGATCTATTCTTTTTTCTTTTTCTGTCAATATTAAGAACCTGCCTAAGTGACTCTATTCAATCTAATGGAAAACATGAGTAGAATCATAGCTTTGGGGACGTAACAGACATGACAGTCGTCGTGGCAGTGTAAGGCTCACACAATTACCACGACAACTGTCACCACTGCATCAATGGGTCTCCGGTCTCGTACTCACCAACGAAACACCACAGCACAAAAGTTAGCGCCTTATGTTGGTCTTCTGCGGGAAGGTAGTATTGTCCCGATCGAGCCGGCCCATTCGTGCTGTAATCAGCGTGGTTCTACTCCCTAAGGACTATTCTTAACAGATTTCTTATTAGGACTACTTTTACAGACTACTTCTACATAGATAAACCAAACACACTACGTCAACTAATAGAAAGTAAATATAAAGTAAAAATTCTACCTATCACAAATAAATATGCCTTTTAGTTGTTTAAGTTTTAAATCCTGGCATAAAAAGTGTATTTACAATTGATTTTCATTTTATAATAACCCATATTTTACGCGCTATAGTTATTGAAATAAAACAAATGTTAGTATAAAAAGTGTATTTGCAATTGATTTTCATTCAAAAGCCATGATGTTAAGCAGTTAACACATAAATATTTGTTTATAGCAAGTTTCTCACACTACAAATGTCGATTTCGAAAAATGTCTTTAACTCAGATTTGCCTCAGTCAGTTAACGTATTTTTTTTGTCAAATGAAAACCTGTCTTGGCGTTAAAAAAGCAGCTGCGTGTATGGAGGTCCTGCTCAGATACGTCACTGTGTACAAACTTTTTTTTTTTTCTTTTTTTACGCGGGTAATGCTTTTCGCAGCATACCCTCCGGAGGGACGAAGGGCGTGTGTGGGACTCCCAGAAAACCGGTATACCCACTAAACCCCGCGGCGGCCTACCTCGGCAGTCGGGAGGAGTTCCAGGAACGCATAAGCGGCTTCTAGAGTCCTCCCTGCGGTACCTCACAAGTGAAGTACATCCCGGGCACCTCATGCCCCAAGGGCAGGACGCTATCGCACCTCTCTCCGCCCTGCACAGTAAGAGGCAGAACAGCGCCCCGCCCCAGACGACACTCCCCGGCCGCACCGGAGTGTCACCTGTCTCGGGTCGCTTGCAGCAGTCACATCGCCCCAAGATATGACTGCAGCGACCCTTAGGCGGCGATTAGGGAACTAGCGACCTCTGCCGCGTCCCCTTCGCCGCCTCCTTCGAGCGGGATCGACCCTTTCCCGATCTCGCTCTGCGGTCTCCTTCCGGAGCATAACATGCTCACAGAAGGAGACCGCGGCTTCCCATCCCTCACGAGTCGCCAGCATTGCCGTGATCAGTGCTGACGGCGTAAGGTTTCGTCCGATCCGTCCGACCAGGACTCGACGCTCAGACTCCCAAGCAGGGCAGTCCTCCAGCGTGTGCTGGGCAGAGTCTCGTTCGGACTCGCAGTGGTGGCATTGTGCTGTAGCCTCCCGTCCTATTCGATTCAGATACTCACCAAAGCAGCCGTGCCCGGTGAGTATCTGAGTCAATTGATAGGTGACACAGTCGGTCCTCTCTATCCACGCTTCGAAGTTCTTCGAAGCTTGCTTATGCGCGTTCTGCCGTAGCATTTCGGGCTCATGATCTGGCGCGGCCTCTTCAGCATTCCGACCGACAGAACGACGAATTTGGTCATAAACCATCGCGTCCATGTCGGCCAGAATATCGGAGGGCGGAGATCGTGCCAGGATCGTCGCCGCCTCATAGAAGATTGTGCGGTAGCCCAGCACGATCCGTATGGCCATCAACCGCTGCAGGCTCCTAAGTAGGGCCCGGCAGCGGGAGGCACCCGCCAGGTCACTAAACCAAACGGGCGCCCCATAGAGGACCATGGATTTAATAACCCCCATATAGAGGCGGCGAACTTCTTCCCGTGGTCCCCCGAGATTGGGCAACAGACGATGCAACGCACCTGCTACACCCCGCACTCGGGGGACTAATCGCCCGAATGCTCTTCGAAGCTCCATCGACTGTCCAGGATAAGGCCTAAGTACCTCATGTACTGGCCCACCTGGACTTCAGCGTCACCCACGCGAAGGCATGAGCTGGGTGGTTCCTGGGGTCTGCGTAGGCCATGAAACCATATCGCCTCAGTTTTCTGAGGCGCCACCCTAAGGCCCAGCTCACAGATCTTGTTTACAACACAAGCCACCCCCTGCTCGGCAAGCCAAAGCACTTCCTCAAAGCGTGACCCTCTAGCCAATATAAGTGTGTCGTCCGCATAGCAGACTACACTTAGGCCAGACTGATACGAAGGACCGCATCGTATGCGAGATTCCACAGCAATGGGCCCAATACAGAGCCTTGGGGAACCCCACAACATACCTCCCTCTGGTTTTCTACTCCATTCCGACCGATAAACTTCACTGTCCTGTCGCGTAGATAGGCCTCTACGACGGCCCGCAGGTAGAGCGGCACCTCATGATATACAAGGGCCGCCCTAATTGCCTGCCAGGGGAGGGTGCCGAACGCGTTGATAATATCAAGGCTAACCGCCAACGCCACCCCCCCTGATTGGATTGTCGACTCCGACAGGGATCGAACACACCTGACAGCATCTACTGCCGAACGTCCCCGTCGGAATCCAAATTGACAGGCCGACAGATCAGGGCCCACTCGCGACAGATGTCCACTGATCCGGTCAGAGATAACCCTCTCAAAGAGTTTTCCCGACTCGTTCAGCAGGCAAATCGGTCGGAATGCAGAAGGAGAATCTGCAGCTCTTCCTTCTTTTTTCAAAAGTACCAGTCTCGCTTGTTTCCAGTCGAGGGGGAAGATACCGAGGCTGAGACAATTTGTGAAGATTCGCCTCAGTTTGTTCCCCAGAGCCGACAGAGCTATCACCAACGCCCGGCCTGGAACACCATCAGGTCCAGGCGCGGTGTTGCGGGAAGCCAGCCGCCGTATGACCCGGTCCAACTCCAACTCCGTCACCCCATATTCATCGGACCAGGGTTGCCGGTCCGATTGTGACGGAGGAATCGGGGGACTGTCCTGGACCCTTTCCCAAAAATTCTGGGTCCAGAATTTCCGTCAACGGAGGGACCCATGGATTCAGTTTGCCCAATATCATTTTGTATGGGCGCCCCCATGGATCCCTATCCAGTCCCGCGATGAGTTCTTTCCATGACCGAGCCTTGGCCTCTGCGATTGCATCGCTGAGAGCCTTTACAGCAGCTCCATATTCCCGCCGTGCTCTATCGATCTCTTCGACTGTGGCTCGCCGTCTTCTCCGAGCTCGAAGGTACGGGCGGCGCAATCTAGCAACTGACGTTCTCAGCTGCGCGATCTCTGCGCTCCACCAATACGCCGAGCTCTTTCTGGCTGCCCTGACTCGGGGCATTGAGGCATCACATATGGACGCCATAATATTCCCAAACGAGACAGCCAGTTCTTCTGGATCGTACGAAACTCTTTCCTCCGACCAATCCGCGACGTGGGATGCAGCCACAACCATATCTCTGTTGAGCTGCTTAAGGGACCATCGTCGCGAAGGTCCTCTTTCCTGCTGAGGGCGATCCGGGCGGCGGAGTGACACATCGAATAAAATGTGTCGGTGGTCCGAGAGAGTAACCACTTCCTCCGCCACTCGCCATCCCGACACCATATGTACTGCAGAGGGAGTTGCCCACGACAGGTCGACAATAGACTCCCCCTGTCAGCGTACACAGGTGCTAACTGAACCCCGATTGAGAAGTCGGAGGTCCAGTCCAGCTGCCCACTCCAGGATAGCCTCTCCCCTCGCGTCGTCCCGGGTGTCGCCCCACTCTCTTGAGTGGGCGTTGAAGTCACCGGACGAATACCGGACGGGAGGTGAAGCTGCGGATGCAGATTCCTAACCCGTGTAGGTATGCCTCATACTCAGCTAGGCCGCGACTGGAAGAGAAGTAGCAGCCTATCACCACTGTTATCCCCCACTCGACTGCCACAAAGCCCGCACCTTTTTTTAGAAGAGAGCAATGGAGGCTTTCCCCACCCACCCAATGTATAACCGCTAAACCATCATCCGCCCCGAACCAACGCGGATGGTCCGGTATGTTGTAGGGCTCTGCAATGACTGCCAGGGCAACCGACTGCTCCGCAAGTGTCTGAACAAGTAGATCCTGTGCTGCGCGGCAGTGGTTAAGGTTGCCCTGAAGAATCTTAGTCTGTGGTGGGAATTTCAAGCCTCCATTGCCTCTCCCGTCGAGTTAAAACTCGTTATGGGTTGAGGTTGGACCTCTCCCCTCTTCTTTTTCTTCGGTGGGCAGCAACTTTTGCTGGCCAGTCGATGATTCGCAGGCCGGCCGTGGTCGAGACACACTGGACACCTCGGTGTGTCTGCTACACAAGCTCGGGCCTTATGGCCCAATTTCCCACAGCGGAAGCAGCGCCCACTCCTGTCAGCGTGGCCCGAGCACTTCACCCTAACGTGCCCCATTTCGAGGCATTGGTAGCACTGCAGGGGCCGTGGTGCTAATACTTCTGCACGGACTGATGCCCATCCCACTTGCACACGTTGAGCGGCCGCAACTTGGCGTATTGCCGTAAGTGGGCCCCGGACCCAAACTGTTCCCAGCCGCGCTGCAGATATGCGTATTTCCTCGATCTTAATGTTGGACGGGGAGCAGCCTCCCGCTGCGGCTATTGCCTCTGCAACCTCAGTGGGGGTGATGGATTCATCCAAATCCATCACCCGCAGTTCGGCGGTCTTGCACGGACGCACAAATCGTGCATCCGTGTCACTCATGGCCGCACGCAATCGTTCGGCTAGAGCATCCGCTTTGGCAGCGCTGTCTGGCCCAGGGACCTCCAGTACTAGGTCCCCTGTGACTGCCTTTCGCTGACGGACCCCGCCTGTAATGCCAAGTTCCGCCAGTTTTACCCGGGACTTTGCGACCTGCATTACCTCGGCCAGAGAAGCACTAGACTCCGGAGGCACTATGACTACAATTGCGGCATTGGTAGTTGGTCGCGGTAGCTGCGGCTTCCTCACCCTCTGAGAGGAAGTAGCCACTAGGCTATGTTTTGCAGGCGCAGCCTTGGCTTTTCGTCCGACAACTTGAGCCCAGGTGTTGCCTTCCTTCCTCACTGTTCGTTCCGGCAGGTTCCCATTCCCGATGCCGATGGTTTTGTTAGCAGTGCAACAGGTGTCGGCGCTTGCATAATGGGTCTTTTCGTCTTGTTTTTTTTTTCTCTTTTTCTTTTTCTTCCCCGAAGGAGCAGAGAGCATTGGAACTGCAGCAGCAGGCTGCTGCGTCACTGACGTCTGTCCCTGACCTAGAGGGGGCCTGGCACCCCTTTCTGGGAAAAATTTATCTAGGAGCCCGGACTGGAATCGGGCAAACTCTGGGTTCATAGTAACCTCAATTTGCTCCCAGTCCGGGCAGTCCACCCTTGCCGGATGGGCTTTTGGAATCGTCACCACTTGGCCGCTTGTCAGCTTCGGAATATTTCCAGCCACGTTTGGAGTTAAGGAGGCATGCGGTACCACCGAAGCCGTCACCATTGACTTGGCTCGGGTGAGGCATTCAATCTCCTGTTGGAGACTCCTCACCTGGTCAGCCAACTCCGAGACCCGGTTCCGTGCAGACACTTCCTCTTGCTCACGTGACACTGCCCTATTGCAGAGCTCCTTGATGCCGTTCTGTAGAGTCTGCAGAGCCCGGCGAATGGTGCCCATCAATTCCGCCTTCGTGCTGCGAGGTTTGTCTAGCACCTCTTCGACATCAGCGAGACTAACGAGCATTTGGGCGCCAACTTCCACTGAGCTCATCTTGTTAGCGCTACTGCCACTGTGTGCTCGTTTCGCATGACCAAACCCATCCAAAGCGTCATTACCACAGTGTGCAAATCTAGTCTCTTGTTAACTGTTGTGTATTTACTTATTTACGTGTTATTCGAAGAAGCGCTTTGTGAGAATTTTATTTCTATTCAAACTATAATATGACGGTTAGCAAGGAATGATCTTGGATTTTATTTTATTATTTTGGAAATAAAACCAATTATTAATAATTGAAATTGCAATATTAATTATTATTATAGCAATTTTCCATTCCTGAAAATGTTTGTTTAAATTACATTATTAAATTGTAAAGCTATTATGACATTGCCTATTGTTATAGACATATACATCGGAATCAAATACATTCCCAAATTTAAGTCTGCGAATTGGATTTTTATTTCACTCGTTTTTGCCAGTGTTAATAGGTTTTTGAGAGTTTCTGCTTCACGAGCTCCAATATCTAAAACAAAATCGTTATTTATATAAATATTAGCTTTTGCCCGGGTCTTCGCTCGCGTGGTGTTTGGTCTGGCACGTTAAGTTTCGCAACAGATCATTTCAAACTTTCAAACAAACTTACATTCACATTTTTAATATTAGTGGGATTATATATTTAGATGTTCTTTTAATACAAGCACAGTCTTTTATTCTTAAAACAGAATCTTAATATGAAATTTAAATAACAAAATTCTACCTGGATATTTTAAAACATGAGATATACAAGTAAATTATACATAGTTTTGTAGTTACAAAAAGTAGTCCTAAGACTACTTAAGGTTAAGGTTAAACAAAAAATATGTTTTTACAATATATAGATCTAAAAGTTAAAAAATATTTTGCAGTTTTAAATTAAGAATAGTGCTATTAGCAATGAAAATAATTTTTATTTAAAAAAGTATGGGATGCTTTTACATCACCGCTATTTGGGAAGTCTGTCCAGAAATCAATAAAGATATGTTAAAAAAGAATGCGTCGAAAATATACTTACTTGAACAACACACACTGTATAATACGGCAACAGCTCTGTTCATTGTAGCCTGTTCATTACACAACTTTTGACCTCTGTGAAACACGATTAACATTGGAAATAGCTCAGCTATTACAAATCTAACCAGGCTAACCACAGCCCCCATTATTTTGACCTGTTCGAAAAAAAACTTAATTTTCCAAATTGTAAACATGCATTTTTATATATATGTATTATTGTATAAATATTACTTTTTTAATGAGTGACGCAGATATGAAATATAGTATACATGTGTATCGAAATATACACGTTGTTACCCCAAATGTAATCTGAAAAAAAGAAAAATTAAAATCGTCTGACAAATGACTTTTGAATGTAAGTTTTCTATTCTTTTTTGAAAAGTTGAAAGAAAAATTAACCAAAGTTTCAATTACTTGACTCTTAAAACACGCTGTCAGATGTTTGCCACTACATATTAAAAGTTCATACATCTCAGCCCATCGCTGAATCTTTTCTACCAGAATTAAACTTTTGTATTGTTCGTTTATTTTTAATGTCAATTGAGTATTACTCATAAGCAATTCGTTCTTTATTTCAACCAGTGTCTCATTTAAACACTTCAATAAATTTGATAGTATATCTAAATATATACTCAACGCAAAAAAATCTAAGATGTAACTAATTATGCTACAGAATACTGTGAATCTCATAAATATAATAGTTACACTATGGGTCACATGGAGTTCTTCATAACAGTAATTATAGACAGCAAAACCGACTTCTGCGCCAAGAATTGCGGCGCAACTGATTATGAAAATAAGCACCATTCTTTTTAATTTTTCTTTGTAATTTGAGTTCTCTGCATAGTTCTCGTGGACAGCCATAAGATTGACTGTAAAGGTTCTATATTCCATCGAATTCAATATACTACATGCAACACATACAGAATCACCAATACAGACTTCCAAAAACGTCCACACATATAAACATTTCATGGTTCTAGTAGTTTGTGAAGGTACAACAAAGTATAAATTGTTAATTAGCAGCAGTAGGCAGAGTATAATTTTAACAACAGCGTAAACCAGTATAAGTTCTTTACTTTTTCGGCCATAGAAGAGGTAATTTCTATAAATACCCATTACATTTTCAGCTTTTTGTAGATAGTAAACTACTTTCATATTTTTCGAATTAAAAATCATTTTTACACAGTCCCTACTTAGCAACACACTACAGCGGTCTATGATTAATTTCGAATAAATAACAAATGAATATTTTAATTAGAGGTACGCCGAAGTAATAATATTAAGTAATTAAATGAATAGTACAAAGCTATGTACTTAAATGTAAATATGTATTTAGTACATGCTCAGAACGTAAAATTAATCGATACGAATGTTTATGGTTCTCGAAGGTTGCTTTCAAATGATCCTGAAAAATAGATAACAATGTAGATTATAAATTAATGATCTAAAACAACAATTCTGTACCTACTATACAAAAATCATAGAATTCTTTGTTGACCGGCTGTAATGTATTATTACTGCGCTGTAATATCACTATTTACCGAACTATTAGCGTGGTAGTTTTAGCGGCCGCCACATTACTTTAATTTACTCTTTAATTGAAACTAAAACTTTCCAAGCTGATATATAAAAAGCATTGACAATGTCGTTAGGCACTGTTACTTTACAGACCATTACTCGTATCTTACGTAGGTTTTATTTGATTGTAAAACTAAAATTGGGTCGAGTTATGTAGAAAACGGTTATGATGCTACTTGGCTACTTTTTGACACGAGAAGCAAAACAAACATACTAAATTCAATATTGTGCTTATATTGCAAAGACATCTATAGCGATATCTTTGTTAGTTTGTGGGAAACAAATCTTTAAGGGCAGACAGTTTGTACAAAACAGTTATTAACGTGTTGTCTGTTTTTTAATAAAAAGAACCAAAATCAATTTCAATCGAATTCACTCATATTTTATCTAGTTTTCCCAAAAACAGCCTTATTGTAATTTTACAAAAATTATGTACAATCATAACTGATTCTAATTTAAATGATTTTCATCTACTATTTATACAATTTATATGTTTTCAACAACAACAATTAAAACAAAAAATGTGTAAAATGCAACCAAAATCAACTTTGATTGAAACTTCTAGATTGCTCAAGTCAGCCATGGCGCTATCATTTTTTAAAGTTTTGCCAAAAACAACCTTTTCGTAATTGTATGAAACTTATATACCGTCACGGCTGGATGTTTTTAAAACTAATTTGGTTGATTTTCACCTGCTATTTATGTAATTTGTATGTTTTCATCACGTATAATATCATGTACCGAATTCAAATGAAATCAAATTACAACCAATGATGTTTTAAAAAGCAGGTAGATGCTGTATTACTCTGTATGGTGACGGATTAAGAATATACAATGTTACTACCTTTATTCTTCCTATGAGTGTCGTAAGAGGCGACTGAATGAACAAAATATGTAAGAGAACATCATGATGAATAGAGAAAGAAAAGTTCAAATAAAGCCTATATTAATCTGCTTGTTTATCGTAGCATATCGGCATACAACACCGTTAAAGACTGTTGATGTGACGTGAACTCAACAAACTAAAGCTTATAATAATGTTTTGGTTTGTACAGGTTTTGATTGAGATGTACAGTCACGTTTCACACATATTGGCCGCTATTACCCGGAACGGCCTCCACGTTCTTTTATATTTTCTGAGATAATTATTTCAATTTCATGCTGCAACGTAATTTCAATAGACATGAAATAAACATCGACTAAAACTGTATTGTCTAAAATTGAAAGAGACATATGTCGCTGTTCATCATTCTTAAGATCCTTTTAAGACAATCTACAATGCCATTGTATATTATTTTGATCTAACTCGTAAGGCAACTCGTAAGGCTTAGCCAGTGTTTGCAAAGTATGCTCTCCAAAACATGAACCTGCTCATGTGATGACCTCACGAATTAAAGTTACAGTTCTCAATATTCAAGGCAGTAGAGCAACGCTGATTTTAGCAAGAACAGGCCGGCTCAACTGGGATCAGTACTATCCTCTCATAGAAGACTAACATTAAGCGACAGCACCTGTACTGTCATACTTCGTTGGTAAGTACGAGACCGGGGGCCTATTAATACAGTGCCAGCGACGTATCGTGGTATGCGAGCATTATGTTACCACGATGACTGTCACTCCTTTTTCGTATTCAAGCGGGATGTGAAAATATGAATCACCATACTGCATTGTCCGAATTCGCAATCAGTATGGTGACCATAACTTTTGGATTTTATTCATGCTTTCTCTCTGAGGTGAAGTAAAATTACTTTGGCAGGCTCGTAAAGATAAAAATAAAACTCTAAAGTTCTCAGATTTTCTTAAATATAATGTGTATACATGAAATATGAAAAAAATCTTTTTAATCACTTTTTCTATTTGTGACAACCACGTTGCGTACTTTGGAAGACTCAAGGGTAAAATAATGAAAAACTTCAATTTATATTATGTAAACAAGTAGTTTATTTAAAAAAAAAATGTTTTCTAATTAACAACTTAAAAGAGTTTCAATTCAATGGCAATGGATAATCCATTGTTTTATCGACTTTCGACCACAAAAATGAAAGTTTTTATTTTTGTTTCAATGGCTAGCATTCCACGTAACTCGGTCTAATTTTAAAAACTTCTAATTCCAAATGTACTTATCATGCCACTTGTATTTTTATCCTAAATCCTTTAGTCTTTGCCAAGGAAATTTATCTTTACATTTAAATAAATAATATCATCACCAAGGATCAGTAGTCCACTGCTGTACATAAGTCTCTCCTTAGATAGGAGATTTTAGTCTACTATGTCGCGCTGACCAGTCGGGTTGGTATATGGTTCGTATCAAGTTCTCCTTCTCTTTACATTGCAATTGTTTTGTGTTGTTTGCTCTCTTCGTTGGTTCTTGTTCAAACAATATGCTTAAGAACCACATTTAAAAGTCATCTAAATGGAGCAGATGTGACCATAAACTGTTTTTTCTTTAATATTCACCAAGAAAGTATGAAACCAAGCATGTAGCTTGTTATTAATTACAACTATTGTTTAGGAGTTAGAAACAGGGAAATCACTCCTGTCTGGAGATTTTTTTACTAGCTATTCACTAAAATGGTTTACATTCAAATTAACCGTAGAAAACCTGTACATCAGCAAAAATAAAGCCTTCGATGAGAATGATACTACGACTTCACGGCAAACCCATTTTTAAGCAGTTCTTATGTTACTTTTCGTCAAATGAGTGAACCTGGCAGACTCTGAATCCCCCTGCCTCTCCAGGTTTAGAGGGGGGAACTTAAGGCATAATAATGTCCTTGTGACTCCTGAGTCATAGACGCTTGGCGGTAGTCACTTACCATCAAGGGACTAGTTTGCACAATATATATAGAAAATGTAAAGTTTTACAAAGACAGTGTAACATTTGTTTCTAGGTAGTCCAAACAAGCAAATACCGCAGACCAAGTGAATACTAGAGGAGTCTAATGATTAAAAGGGAATAGACTTCGGTATCATAATTACATTGTTAAATCTGTTATTGTGACAGAGTAATTCAGAAAGTAAAGGTCTTACATTAGTATAAGATATTATACTTAGATGTCAATAAGCATAATTACTTTTATGAAAATAAGCTATTAAATTACATTTATAAACTAAAATAACAGTACGTTAAGTAAATATTATAAACTTTAATAGTTTCTACTTAATTTTGATTTTGTTTCAATTCTCCAACCACTCTAGAGTTAAATATAATTTAGAATTAAGCAAACTTTATTTTAATGTCCCATTTATTACATTGCCAGTCAAAATAATCCAAGTCTCAAAAAATTAAATAACAAATATTTAAATTAAAATTGTTTCATTAAATCACATTGTTAAATTGCAAAACTATTATCACGTGTGTTATTATCATAGACAAGTATGCAGGCATTAGGCACATTTTCAAGTTTAAATTGCCTAAATCAATTCTTATTTTATTACTTTTTGTCAGGGTCAATAGGTTTTTGACAGCTTTCATTTCACGGGCTCCATAATCTAAAACAAAAGTGGTATTGATGATAAAATTATAATAGTAGGAAGTATAGTAGTAATATTTGGAAGCTTTAAAACATGACATTATTGAGGGGTGGGTGGGTGATTAGACAGGCCTGTTGGTCTAGTAGTTAGTGATCCTGATTGCTAAAACAGAGGTATTGGGTTCATGTTTTAACCAGTACAAATCTTTGTGTACCATCGTACTGGCTATAGCCTGCATAGTCAGTCTGGGTACCATAGAGTATAAGATTTATGAGGATATTATTATATTATACTAAATATGATTTCTATGTTCCATTCATATCAAAAATAGTTTACGAGATATGTATATCGTATAAAATTTATATATTTAAGCAAAAAAACATACTTGTACAACACATACTGTACAGTTCAATAATAGTTCTCCTCATTGTAATTTTCTCGTTATGCAACTTTTGACCACTGTAAAACACGATAAACATTGAAAATGCTTCAGTGATTAAAAATGTGAGCAGTTCTATCGACGCCCTCCAAATAGAGACCTGATAAACAAATGACATTATAAATTATCTTCAAATATACTCACTTAACCTATTCAAGTTTTCAAATATATAGATATTTACCATTTTGACGAGGGAATATGTTACAAAATATAACGTAAACATGCTTTTATAAACAACCTTCATCATCTAAAAAAGGATCTACAAAAACAATTTAATAAGATCAAACTAATGACTAAAAGATCGTTGCATAAATGGACACTGTTCAAATTTGCACTGTAGCATATGAAGGGGAAAACCCGTCCCCTCCACTTGCTGCTACACATTTAGGGGGGCATGAAGCGCTGGCAAGTGCGCCTCCACCGTGTGCTTCACCAGAAATGAATGGGATTCGAGAGGAGATCATCCTCCCGGGCCTTCATCGCCACCTCCTTCTGCGAAATTAGGTCTTTACAGAAGGTTGTGACCGCAGTAAAACAGCAGTCGCTACCGGTTATGGAGCTTATGACGGCCGGTAGCTAGAGATCTCCTCCGATGACTGTAATGAGGGCTCAACGAAGTAGAGCAGATAGCCTGTATGTACCGAACTAAGTGTTCAGTACTGTCACAGTGCTGATAGGCAAAACTAAATTCCTTCCTAGCAACCGAGTGCAGATACTTCGTGAAGCAATCGTGCCTGGAAAGGTGAGCACTTCCGCCTCTAAATCCCACGGGGTAGTTCCGTCCAAGGCGCACACCATTTCAATCGATACGATGCGGTAGCCGAGTATGACTCTAACCGCCAATATCCTCTGAGGGCACCAGAGGAGTGACTTACTTTGGGAAATCATAGCCGCGCCCACACCGGTGCACAAACAAATGTGCCTACATGCACCTCGTGGCCACTCACCAGAACACGGGATGCAGAGTAATTTTTTATAGAGGTTTTCTTTCTCATGGTCTGGCGGGCTAAGCCAAGACCTGCACCTCGAATCAGAGTATCCGATATAATCACGAGACTTCTTCCGGGACTATAATATGCCGACGGCGGCAGGAAGACAACGTATCCTAACGAAGGCCCAACAGAAGAATCGGTAGACACACCAGAGACCTCGATGAGAGAGAGGTCACGATTGACTAGCCGAAGAAATAAGGCCTCCTCTTCTTACTCGAATATTAGCCGTTAACGGTAATACTCTCCTTCAAATAACTGAGGAATATACAGAGCCATTGCCAACGTTACCACGGTGTACCACATGGAGGTATCCTAGCCAAACATCCTAACTTGAAACGATGGTATATATATATTTATACATATGTAGTAAGCCTACACTACCGTACTATAGAGAGGCAGCACTATGTTCAGCAGTATACTGTTTAAGACTGTTGATGATACATAGTATGTATAAACAATATTTACTTGATACTTAAAACACGCTGATAGCTGGTGACCACTAAGTACTAAATATTCGTACAGTTTCGCATAGCGCTTAACATTTTCAACTAAATTTGAGTTATTGTAACGACTATTTATTACTGACACTGATTGGGTATAATTTTCTGAATTCAAGTTTTCCTCTATTTCAGTCAGTGTACCGTTTAAGTACTTTAATAAATTTGTTATTAAATTTAAATATATTTGCAAAGCAAAGTAATCCAAGACATAATTTATTTTGTTACAGATTAATGAGAAACGCATAATAAGAACGATCACAACTTCGTTTGTATAGAATGTAAGAAGATAAAATTGATATGCAGTAAAATTAAATTCTATGACAAGAATCACAGTGAAACTGACTAAGAAAAAAACCTCCAACTGTTTCAATTTTATTTTATAATGTTCATTCTCGAAGTACACGTCGTGGACAAACATGAAATTAGTAACGGCCATTTTATATTCCTTCGCTTTCAACAAACTACACATTATACAAATACGGTCCCCAGTAAAGGTATTTGGAAAGATCCAGAAATTAATACGTTTCAATGTTACTGAAATTAGTAAAAGTTGTAGAAAGAACGCGCTGTTTATAAGAAGTGGAACACTTAGTATAATTTTAAAGACACAGTACAGTTGTGCGAGTTTTTTGATTCTTTTGCCGTAAAATTCATAATTTCTAAAAATACTCATTATATTTTCAGTTATTTTGAGATAATGAATAATTTTCAATTTATTCATTTTGATAATAATTTCCTAACAATGTTTTTAAGACACAGTGAGTTGATCTATAATTTGAACACGAATAAAGTACAAAGAAATTAATTAATCAATGCGATAACATAGAAACACCTGCTTCATTAAAGGAACTAATTCCAAACTACTTATTATAAGCAATGAACTCAAGAAAAGCCTACTAAAATTAAATTTACCAGCGAAGTGTACATTATGTATGCGTATTAAAAACATAATAAATGGTATTAGACACCATACATATGATTTTTAAAGCCGGATGCCACACAACTTTATGAAAAATTGTTGTTGACGGTAGTTTCTACTACTAAATTCATTAATTCAATTCATTTATTACACACAACAATACGTACAAGGACGTTATAAAACTGTTGAAGGAATATTATAGAATGACATTGTTATAATATTCTATTCTATTATAGTATATAGGTCCGCCGCTGATCACCAGATTGGGCAGGGGGGCTGCATGCCTTCCCATAATTTTCGGCAAGCGTCAGAGGCTAGCCAGTTGACCCAGGCTGCCTCGGACGTCGTTCGTGCGTCGATATCGTCGCTCATAGAAGAGGTTGTGGAGACTATCCAGTAATGGACCAAGTCTCCAACTTTCTTGTCCAGACGATCCCAAACCACTGTGCTGCATCGCAAGGCCTTTTCCTGCAAACCATGGGACAGTGGTTCAGAACTCTCCCGGTCTCCCAGGTCCGAGAAGGGACCAGATACCACAGTAGACTCAGGCGCCGGATATCGTTCAACGATCTCCGTCTTCCATAAGCACAGGCCTGGGGCTGGCAGGTGAGGCCATCTGTCACCCTAGCATAAGCACCCAATGTTAGTGCTATGGACTGCACTCGCCCCATTTGGGGGCAGACAGAAAAGGTAATATGTCCGTACACAGGGGGGCATTTGCAAGCTGTAGGTGGCCTGAGGTACGTCGGGGTTCCAGGAATTTCCTTACTAGGGTGCACGTACCTTACACGACGTGCGGTTTTTGGTCTGTTTGAGTCCTACATAGCCTTTCGGTGGTATGCGTGGGAATTTTCACACAAAAAGAATACACTTAAAAATTTTGGTTTTTACTGTTGAAGAAATTGGGTTAAGTTCCTTCTGAAATTGAGGTCTTGAGATTCGTATCGAAAAAAATCATAAATGTTTTTTAAATTATGTCATTGACCTGCAAAATAATTACAACATAGGCTGTCGTAAGGTTGTAGAAGAATTCATGGGCATTTAATGTATTCTTGAAAGTAAGCTGACAGACTCAATTTTTAGTTTAGTCATTTTTGTCAGAGTGAGTAAATTTTTTATAGTTTATTTATTTTAGAAACTCCAGATACTAAAATTATGTTTACCAAATTTTATGTGTCGTTTATTCTAAATGGGATATATAGATAAATGTACAATAAAACGACAATGAATAACAATTGGCGATTTTAAAAATAATAAATAAACTTCTGATATGGAGTGTGATTTCATTAAATTGGAGTATATAAAAATATGTCTGTCTACTGTTACTCTTATATACATTCGAAAGGTATAATGGATGAAGAATGTTTTAATCTCTTCTAACAATATACTTCTGAAATTAAACAAACAAGGATCAATACTTCAAATCAAATTGGAATTAAAATCATTAAAATAAAACAATGAGGACCGTAAAATGTATATTTATGATATTTATAAAAAATCGTTATGTCCCAATAAATATTATTTTACACTTCTAGTAAAACTCCCTACAACTCGAAAGTTAGGCTTTGCTTATTGCTTAAAAGTTTAAAAGGTTTGGGTTGGAGACTCCAGATATCATTAGATTAAGATTTTTTTGATGAACTAAACGAAAATAAGCAGAGCCACTCGTGGGTTTTTGAAGCTAATATTAAAAGTAAACAAATCTTAGTTAAAATGTTCTGAAACTTATGTTTTGGGGATTGTAGAAGTTACAGTTTTACACTGGACGGAGTGGACAACAGTTCAGAGAATACTTAGAAGATTTTGCGTGTGCGTGACATTCTCTGTGTAGTGACAGATTCAGAATACAGAGTGTCACCACCCCTACTCTTCCCATGGATACTGTAAGAGGCAACTAGGGGAACAAAATATGTAACACAATATCACTGCATTTTACCAACCAAAACGAAACCAAACTTTATCCAACCTATCAGTGTAGTGTAGTAGGTCAAAACCTCCATGTAAGGAGAGGCCTATGTCGAGCAGTGGACTGCTCAAGGTTATTGATGTGACATGTTAGGAAGTTCTTGTTTGAGAATGTAATTTGTTGATTAATTAGGGGTCCTTCTTCTTAAGAGTTTCACATCTTATAATATTATTTTACTATTAATTGATAAAGGTATTTGTTTAAATGACATTATTGAACTGCAAAGCTGTTATCACATAACCTATAGTCATGGATATATACATGGGAATTAAATACATTCCCAAAGTTACATTGGCGAATTTCATTTTCACCTCACTCGTTTTTGTAAGAGTTAACAGATTTTTGATAGTATTTGTTTCACGACTTTCGGGACCTGAAACAAAATTGATGTTACCAATTATTTATATATTATCCAAACATTAATAGCCTCCGAATAACTTAAACGATTGAAAAATTTACTGCTGACAAAAATGCAACACGCTCTTACACTCACAACATAGTCCAAAATACATCTTAAACATAGTTCAAAGGCTTAATAAAATAAATCTTTTATCGTATCTAAAAAACTGTTAAAAACTACTCACTTGTACAATACATACAGTACAATTTGGCTATTGCCTTGTTCATCGTAAACTTTTCCTCTTGCAATTTTTGGCCTCCATAAAACAGGATAAACATAGGAAATAAACATTCAATTAAAAACCTTGCCAGGTCAAGTGTCACATTCAAATTCTTCTGCGAAATAATATTATAATTTTTCAGAAACGCTTACACACAGATATTTTAAGAATTCTAAAGTGAATGTTTACCTCTAAAATGAGTGACACAGATATTGAATATAAAGTATACATATATCCACATATAACCGTTGTTAACCAAAATATTATCTGTAAAAATAAATTATAGATTTGTAAAGAATCAATTTTGATTCATGGATTAAAATGTAGTCGGTAAAAATTAGCCATGTTTTATTAAGTTCCTTCACTCATCGTAACAACGCACACTATGTCATCATAGTGTGCGTTGTTACGATGAGTGAAGAACTTTACACATTTTAATTTCTTTTAAATTTTCGTGCCTTTTCAAAATCACGTTCGTCCAATCTCGTTCCGCTGCGACGACTGACGTTACTGTGTCTTTCCACATTGATGACATTTTGACGTCTTTTTGTGGTGAATTACTCTCTCGTAAATTTTTGTATTTGCAAAAACGAAATAGGAATTGTGATCAATACTGAATAAAACATATTAAAATATTTACTTGATACTTAAAACACGCCGATATCTGTTTGCAAGCACGTACTAAACATTCGTAGAGATGAACACAGCACGGAACGTTTTCTACTACATTGTAGTTATTGTATATTCCATTCCCTTCTAAACCTGTCTCAGCATGATCCATATGGAAGTTTGCCATTAGTTTCAGTGTATTGTTTATACACTTTAATGAATTTGTTAGTAAATCTAAATATATGTATAATGCAAAAACATCCAGGATATTGTTTAATTTATTATAGAACAATGAAAATATCACAAAAATATGAAACACGCTGTTGTTTAGATATTTCGCTGTTAAATAATAACCATATGCAGCGAGACCGAATTCTGTGATAAGCACTACAGTGAAACTAGCTAAGTAAATAGCAACCATTTGATTAATATAATTTTTATAACGAACATTCTCGGCATAGATGTCATGGACAGACAGAAGATTAGTAACAGCCATTTTGTATTCTTTCGATTTCATTATACTACATATAACACAAATAAGATCTCCAACAAAGACGTTCAAAAAACTCCACAATATAATTAATTTTCCCCTTCCTGTAGGTGCCCAAATTGTTATGAGAAACTTGACATTGTTAATAAGAAATAGGACGCATAGTGTAATTTTAATGATTATGTAAAACAATATAAATAATTTTCCTCTTCTCCCATGAAAGGCGTAATTTCTAAAAATTCCCATTGTGTTTTCAATTTTTGTGAAATAGTGAATAATTTTAATTCTACTCATTTCATATACAACTTTTAACAATTTGTTTTAAGATATACTGAGGCGATCTATAGTTGAACACTTGTACGGCACAAATGAATTAATCAAATAATTCTGTCATTAAAAGAGTAAGGTACTCCGAAGTAATTATTTTAGATTTCATTACTTATTTATCAATAAAAATACATTAAAATTTAGTAGAACTACGAATCGGCTACTTAATTTACATAAATAAGGTAGCAGTAGTGAATTAAGCACATGCTTTAAACTTAAAATAAATCAATAATTGGACATTTATTACATACTTTAAGATCTTCAGAGGTATTCTGGAGCATGGTGAAGTCCTTTCAGCGTGTCACATCTTTTAACAGTTATTTTATTTACTTCTTAAGATATTTCACGTGCAGTTAAGGAATAAAATACAAAAAAAATATGTAATTAATTTAGATTTCAGTATCATTTTTTATAAAAGTAAATGTATGCATAAATATATTGAAATATAATCGGTAGATCATTCATTGAATCAACAATTAATGGCTGATTCTCAAGAAAAATCGAAATTGATGTCCTTGATGATTCTGACGAACCAGGATCGTTAATTATTAAAAGTTTTTTTTATTAATTAAACTACTGAACTAGATGAACAAATTTATGAAACAAATTAATTTTTTATATGATAAATTAAACAAGATATATCCATGAAAATACCTTGGAAATCATTCCCTCACTATGTCCCAACTGCTAAATTAGAAGAGAATCATTAACTTAAATCGTAAAATTCTTTACTGATTGTCTGTTATCTTATTTTTTACTCATATAAGATAGTATTGACTGTACCTACATCAGCTTATAGTTTAAAAAATGCGGTAGGAAATATTTTTAAAAATAATTTAAAACTTAAAAAAATCGATTCATAAATAAATTTAAATAAATCGAAAAATCGATCATTCCCTCACCGTTTTCAAACGCTGTCATTGGACCAGAATTTAAAGGCCTATCAAGCTCCATTGCAATTTTTATTGTAGTTGGCAGCATTGGCTTTGACAACGTACATTATAGCGGACAGTTGAAGAGAAGATGTTTTGTGGAAATTGATTTGGCAACAATTTTTTTAATTTTACATTTTTTGATGTCATTCCCTCATATCATGTAATCAAAAGGTAAGCATTTTTTTATTGAATAATTATAGCATATTTATATATATTTCTGGTAGTAATAAAATACTATATACTGCTCGTAAGAAAGTAAGGTTATGTTTGTAAGCTTATGGCAATTTTGTTTCATTTCGTCATTCCCTCATCATCATTCCCTCATAAAATTTTTTGATGAGGGAATGATTCCTATGAGGGAATGATGTATTTTGTAATATATATAAGATATTCATGTTTATTCAATTGGTTTCAGTACGCTGGAAGTCTATAATCTCGAGAAGTAGAAAATTAACTGCTGCAGAAGCAAAACTGAAGAAAACAGAGTATGATAGGAAGCGAAGAGAAAAATTGAAAAAGTGCCCTGAAAGCTTAGAGAAACTCAGAGAACAAGAAAGACTCAAGTATTTAAATAAGAAAGGGAAAGGTCAAGTCAAGCCTGTCAGTGCTTTGAGTTCACGAGAAAAAAGGCAAAAACGAAAACAATGGCGGTTAAACAGTTCAAAATACCGGGAGAGGAACCATAATGTGCGTAAAAGTCTAGTTAGACTCATTGGTCTAGTCTAGTCTAGATCCATTGATCAGATGCCATCCTCCACCCCAGTTTCACTGGCAGAATCTAATAGTTCGAGAGTTAATGTTAGTCAGAAAGAGACTGTTGTTTCACGACGAAGGCGACAACTAAGAAATCGAAACTATATAAATAAGTTTACTTGGACCTATTCTGAACCTGGTCATGGCAAAGGAGCAGCAGATGGTGTTGGTGGCACTTTAAAGAGGTCTGCTGACCAAGCTGTGGCTGAAGGAAAAGATGTGACAGATTTAAATGTGTTCAAAGATGTCCTGAGTTCAAAATGTCTCTCAATAATGCTTATTGAAGTAAGTACAGCGGAAATAAATAATGCGGATAAATTGATAAAAAAATCTAGCTCTATTTCAACTTTTTCAGGCACTCAAAAAATAATACAATTTGTATTCTCGAATGATGAACTTGAATTTAGAACTCTATCTTGTTTTAACTGGGTTGCAAAATGTCAACATTTTCATCTTGGTTATTATAAAACTACTCATGTATCGGTTAAAGACACACCTGCGATATCAACGCGATGTAAAAGAAAGAATATTAAAATGGAAAACGATGTGAATATTTCGAAATCTATTCCGTCTGAAAACAGTACATATAAATATAAAGTTGGTGAACACGTCCTTATAACATGGATCAACGAGGTCTATCCTGGCAAAATTCTTTCATTGTCTGATGATGGGGCATTTGTACGGTGCATGAAGAAAGGATTGAAATGTTGGAAGTGGCCGACAGTTAAAGATGAAGAACTGTATGCTTGACCTGACGTTCTTCGCGCAATACAACCCCCTGAGTTACTAAGTAGAGGTAGTTATTTTATTAAAGAAATCGATAAGAAGCAATAAAAACTTCAAGAAAATACAAATAACTAAAGTCAGTTGCAATTAAATTGCATAGAGACTGATAAATGATATTAGATGAATAAAATTTTAATTAATGCTCTTGTTCTTGCCATTATTTTTGTAGGTATATATTGCATTATGGAGTTTTTAATTATTGTAAAATTATATTTTAAATCATTTCCTCACAAATCTGTCATTCCCTCACTTTCGAATTTTTTTTATCATTATATTTAACTCAAACTCAAAAAAGTTGAGGACCACTATATTATTTTCATCAAACAAGACATGGACTAAGAATTAAGCAAAATAAAATTCAATAATAAGTAAAAAAAAAATTATCAACTCGATAAAGCTAAATTCGATTTTTTTTGAGAATCAGCCTAATATTTTCAAAACAAGGATTTAAACGTGTTCATTATTTTTATATCATAAAATAAAAGATTGGAAAACCAGCAAAGGTTACTAAATAATTGAAATACGATAAAATATTTTGAAGACACCGGACTTAGAGAATTTGTATTACAAGAGATAGTAAAATAAGAAGTTTTAGCATCCAGGCGCTGGTTTCTTTCAGTTCAGACATAAGTTATCTCAGAGTAAACAATGAAGCTTTGCTTCACCTACCTGCGCGAGCAATCGCGACGCTAGTGCGTTTTGTCAATAGCATCCTTCACACTGGTCATTTTCCAACTTCATAGCGACTTGGTGGAGTCATCGTTCTGACCAAGCCACGAAAGAATATCTTCTTTCAGGACAGCTATCGTCCCATCAGGCTCCTCTCGTCATCGAAATTGTTTGAAAAAGTGCTACTCTGTACTCATGGCGGCCTGCTGTACAAGTTATCCACTTTTACTACTCGTCGAGTAGCGAAGATTGTGGCCACCTTCCTGCAAGACAGAAGCTTTCCAGTGGAAGTTGAAGGCTCTGTGGACCGGACCTGCGTGAATCCTGGCCCACAGAACCGATTTATCTGTGGCGGTGTGCCACAGGGAAGTTGTATGTCTTTAGTGTGTTACATTCTTGTTGACGATATTCATTTCTGTCACTAAGGGCTTGAAACTTGCGCTACACGTTTACGATATTACAATGTCGAAAAATGATGCTAATTATAAATGAAAGAAAGGTGGCTCTGAAGTTAGTATTCAGCATACTTTGGTTTATTTTAATAAAGTCATTCATAAAACAGACATATACATACAGTTAAAAAATTTACTTTTAGCAGTTGAAGCGATTGAAGTTATCAGATTGAGTACCTGCTGAGATTCAGGTCTTAAGCCTCATCACGAAAAAAATTTGTAAATACTGTTTTTTTAAATTATTTCATTGAACTGCAAAATTATTACTACATAAATAGATGTAAACGAACTCGTGGCAATTAAATGTGTTCTCGAAGGCGAACTGACGAACTCTGGTTTTTTATTAGTAATTTTTGTCAGAGTTAGTAGAATTTTTATAGTTAATTTATTTAAGTTTTTTTAGTTAAAAATAATACGTATCGTTTGTTCTAAATAGGATATTTAAATAAACACAGACTAAAAAAAAATAATAACAATTAGAGATTTGGAAAATAACAAACAAACTTCAGATATTGAATACGGTTCAATTAAAGTGGGTCACATAAAGTTATTTGTGTCCACTGTAGATCTTAGATATATTCTCAAGGCTTAATGTATTAAGAAATGTTTTCTCATGTTTTAAGAAGAATATTTTTTAATTTTTTAACTGTTGGCCACCGTACAACACGATAAATATGGGGAGTACGCATGAAGACTCTGGTGGAGGAAGCTGTTTCTCAGGGCGAAGTGATGTTGGCGGTGCCTTAAGATATCACCGACATGTTCAACACTTTACCTTAGAGTTATATCAGGGAGACGCTAATACATCACCGAGTGCCTCTCTACCTTCGCCACGTAGTTGGGGCATATTTGTCGGCGAGAGCCGTTGTCTACCCTAGTAGAACTGACCGCAGTCGATGTGAAATGTCGTGCGATGTTCCGCAGGGGTCCGTCTTACAGCCGAACATGAGGGGACCCGATGACTCCTGTAGGAGACTATGCTGGAGTCGTGCGATCCATGGTCCTATATGAGGCTCCAATATACGCGGCGACGCTAAAGGCTAGGAATACCGTGCTACTGCAACGACTGCAGCGAATGCTGGCCATCAGAATTATAAAGGGGTACCGCACGATCTCTTTTGAGGCTGCAAGTCTTCTAGCCGGCACTTCATCATAAGACCTGTAGCTGAGAGCCATTGCGACTCTTTACCAGTGGCACAAGGAGGCGCAGGGGTTGGGTCGAAGTCCTGAGACTCGAGAAATCGAAAATAAGAAATCCCACCGCCGGGCACGCCGTTGTTTCGGCAGTAAGAGCCATTATGCAGGATTAGCTTGAGAGGTATCACGGAAACTTCTCACACTGGTTGACGCAGATGATCACTGGATAAGGATGTTTCAGAGGTCACCTGTGTCTGATCCGCAAGGAGCCAACGCCTGAGTAGCACCATTGCGATGGCCGGACCGTAAACACAGCGCTCCACACGCTGGCTGAACGCAAGCACCTGCCCGCTGGGTATGTTCGGATAGAATTGTCTAGTTAGACGACGTACGGCACACGTGGACGTTGCCTCCTCGCGACTGACCACTGTAGCGGATAGAGGTGAAAATTGGTCCCGTTCACCCACGAACACACTCAGGGTGACATTAGACGCTGGTAAGCGCACCTCCACTATCCGGTTCTCCAGCGATGAATTGGGTTCAAATGGAGATCGTCCTCCCGGGCCTTCCCCGCTGCCTACTTCTGGGAAATGGTGTCTCCGCAGAAGATTACGAGCGTATAACAGCCAGTAGCGAGAGATCTCCTCCAATGTAAGTAAAGGTCCCGCGCTGCGCCGTCTAGGCGGAACAAATCGCTAGCATATTCTAAGCTGAGTACGCAATGCAGTCGCAGTGATGACAGACGTGACTCAATTTACTCATAGTGACCGAAAGCAGATACTTCCCGAAACAACCGTACCCGGAAAGGTCCTGTGTCAGTCGGAAGGAAAGGGTCCCGTGCTGGCGTCCTGCTCACTCGATGATGACTGATTGAAGAGCCTTCACGGCGGCAAAGCCAACACGTGAACCCTCAAGTCAGGACAACCAAAGAACTATCGTGGCTCGACGAGCGGGCTCACGCCATTCGCGTACCTTTTCGGGCGGGGGCCGTATGCCACTACCCGCTCGGAAGTAAACCGTCCGCCGATAAACTTCGGCGAGCACTGCCGCCTCCAAATTCTACGAAGGAGTTGCGACCACACATCCTCGTATGGCTCTAACAGACATAACATATACTTAGTCTGGCCATAAATACTGTTACACTTAATTATAAAAAAATATTACATTTGAATTTCGAATCTGTCATTTTTATACGATTGTTCATTGTGTTTTCTCATTTTGGCGCCAATACATTGTAAAATATTTTGCGATATTAAAATGGTGTGGGGTGATAAAGAGAACCGAATCGCTGTGATAGCATTACACAAAGTAGGTATGGAGCCAAATGCAATTTTTAAAACTCTCCATACACTTGGTATTAGTAAAATGTTTGTGTACCGGGCTATTAATAGGTACAATGAGACCTCCTCTGTTTGTGACAGAAAAAGATCTGGCCGTCCACGTAGTGTTCGTACGAAAAAGGTGGTCAAAGCAGTAAGGGAAAGAATTCGAAGAAATCCTGTCCGAAAGCAAAAGATTTTATCTCGGGAAATGAAGATAGCACCTAGAACCATGTCGCGTATTTTAAAAGATGACTTAGGACTTGCAGCCTATAAGAGACGCACTGGCCATTTCTTAACTGATAATTTAAAGAAGAATAGGGTGGTAAAATCGAAACAACTACTGAAGCGGTACGCAAAGGGAGGTCACAGAAAAATTTTGTTTACGGATGAGAAAATTTTTACAATTGAGCAACATTTTAACAAACAAAATGACCGTATTTATGCTCAAAGCTCTAAGGAAGCTTCCCAATTAGTCGACAGAGTGCAACGTGGACATTATCCGACTTCAGTGATGGTTTGGTGGGGTGTTAGCTATGAAGGAGTGACTGAGCCATATTTTTGTGAAAAAGGTATCAAAACATCGGCACAAGTGTATCAAGATACCATTCTTGAGAAGGTAGTTAAGCCCCTTAACATCACCATGTTCAATAACCAAGTATGGTCCTTCCAGCAAGACTCGGCGCCGGGTCATAAAGCTCGGTCCACGCAGTCTTGGTTGGAATCGAACGTTTCGGACTTCATCAGAGCTGAAGACTGGCCGTCGTCTAGTCCCGATCTTAATCCGCTGGATTATGATTTGTGGTCAGTTTTAGAGAGTACAGCTTGCTCTAAACGCCATGATAATTTGGAGTCCCTAAAACAATCTATACGATTGGCAGTGAAGAATTTTCCCATGGAAAGAGTGCGTGCTTCTATTGATAACTGGCCTCATCGTTTAAAGGACTGTATTGCAGCCAATGGAGACCACTTCGAATAAGCTTTTTATATTTTTAATTGTTTTATATTTATGTATTAAACTGACACACTGTAAAAGTAATAAATGTTATTTGCAGTTAACAATTTTCTTTTTTCTTTATTACAATATTTATGGCAAGACTAGGTATAGCATAAAAATAGTGAACTTTTTTTTAGTAAAAAAGTCTAGCAAAATTAGAGCCACTTTTCACACAACCAGTAAGTCCCTACCGGTAGTCAAAGACATGTTTCCGGTAAAGTTGATTTCCAGATAAGGCGATATTCAATAGCCACCCAGAAGTCCAGGTCTATTTTTTTTTTTCTATTCTAAGAACCTGCCAAAGTGGCTCTATTCTGTCTGATGACAAACATGAGTAGAATCGTAGAGTTGTGTCATTCTTATTGCAAATGCAGACAATGCAGTATGGTGACCTACACTATGGCGGTCTACTGAAATGCTTTTTCACGCCCCGCTTGGGTACGTAAAAGGCATGACAATCATCGTGGCAATGTAAGGCTTACACATTTACCACGATAACTGTCACCCCTGTATCAATGTGCCTCCGGTCTCGTACTCACCAATGAAACATGATAGCACGGATGCTGGCGCTTTAGGTTGGTCTTCTGCGGTAGTATTGTCTCGATCGAACCGGCTCATTCCTACTTTAATCACCTTGGCTCTACTATCTAATCTGGCTGACTGACTATCCCCAGCGGACTTCTTTTCATGACAACTTTTACAGACTACCTCTACATAGATAAACCGTATACACTACGTCAACTTATAGAAAATAAATATAAAGTGTAAATTCTACCTATTACAAATAACTTTTAGAGTTTAAGTTTATAATAACCCACAATTTACGCGCTATAGTTTTTGAAATAAAACAATTGTTGGCATAAAAAATGTATTTACATTTGATATTTACCCAAAAGCTATGATTTTAAGCAGTTAACACATAAATATTTATTTATATTAAGTTTCACACACTACAAAAATCAATTTCGAAAACTGTCTTTAACTCGAATTTGCCTCTGTCAGTTAATGAATTTTTTTTATAAAATAAAAACCTGTCTTCTCGTCAAATAAGCAGCTGCGTACACATATCCTTACATATAATATTGCATGGCAACTACAGTTGGCAACATGTTGAATAGATTCTATAAAGAGACATAACAGAGATCTCGTAAGTATTTAGCCACAATTGCGGTCATAAGTCAAGGTCAAAAGATTTAACGCGTTGTTGACAAGGAGTTAAGACAAAATTTCGTCATTGTGTGCAAATCTAGTCTCTTGTTACCTATTATGTATCTTATTTACGTGTTATTCGAAGAAGCGCTTTGTGAGAATTTTATTTCTATTCGAACTATAATATGACGTTTAGCAAGGAATGATCTTGGATTTTATTTTATTATTTTGGAAATAAAACCAATTATTAATAATTTAAATTGCAATATTAATTATTACTATAGCAATTTTCAATTCCATATACATTATTAAATTGTAAAGCTATTATGACATTGCCTATTGTTATAGACATATACATCGAAATCAAATACATTCTCAAATTTAAATCTGCGAATTGGATTTTAATTTCATTCGTTTTTGCCAGTGTTAATAGGTTTTTGAAAGTTTCTGCTTCACGAGCTCCAATATCTAAAACAAAATCGTTATTTATATAAATATTAGCTTTTGCCCGGGTCTTCGCTCGCGTAGTGTTTGGTCTGGTACGTTAAGTTTCACAACAGATCATTTTAAATAAATATATATTATTTTTTAAAAAAGTAACCTGTGTTACTTATAATACCTCCAAGAATAATTGTACAAAATTTCATGATGATCGGTTGAGTACTTTCAAGTGTAACTGTAACAAACAAACTTATAAT
Organism: Hypercompe scribonia; assembly: GCA_949316085.1. Classification (NCBI taxonomy): domain Eukaryota; kingdom Metazoa; phylum Arthropoda; class Insecta; order Lepidoptera; family Erebidae; genus Hypercompe; species Hypercompe scribonia. Next base: position 20,287,543 of record OX438972.1, read on the forward strand.
ACATTCGCATTTTTAATATTAGTGGGATTATATATTTAGATGTTCTTTTAATACAAGCACAGCCTCTTATTCTTAAAACAGAATCTTAATTTGAAATTTTAATAACAAAATTATACCTGAATATTTTAAAACATGAGATATACAAGTAAATTATGCATAGTTTTGTAGTTATAAAAAGTAGTCTTAAGACTAGGTTAAACAAAAACATGTTTTTACAAAATTTTTTTTTTTTTTTTTTTGTGTTATCCGAATCTGCGATCAGCCAGGCTATAAGCAGATGGGTTTTGCGGTTTGGCTTGTAGAGTGTGATCTCCATTGAGAACACTACTCTTAACTTCCATAATTTATTTAATCCTAGAATGGTTGGATATCTTTTCTTTTAAGGCGTTTTTGGTAGGTGCGGGTTAGCAGAGCTGTAGCCAAGGTATTGGGGTGGCTCTCCAGCCTCTCTTGGTATGTCCGGCTGATATTCAGGACTTCTTCGTGGACTGTATTCATGTTTGAATAGTGGTGGACTTCAGGATTAGTCATAAACCATGGGGCATTGCATATGGTGCGTAGTATGATATTTTGCATTCTTTGCAGGATCTGAATATTGCTAGAGCTCGCGCTGCCCCATAGTTGTATGCCGTACATCCAAACTGGTTTCAATATGGCCTTATAAATCAGCAGTTTGTTGTCTGTTGAGAGTTTGCTGTTCCTTCTCAGAAGCCAGAGGAGTGATTTATATTTAGTCTTTAGTTCCTCTCTCTTGTTCTTTATGTGCTGCTTCCACGTAAGTCGTCTATCAAGATGTAACCCCAGGTATCTCACGCTGTCTTTGTGTGGTAGCACAGTACTGTTGAGAGACACTGGAGGACAATTCTCCTTTCGTAAAGTGAAAGTTACCTGTACTGATTTGGGGCCACTAACTAAGATTCTCCATTTCCTCATCCAGTTTGCTACTTCGTCAAGGCCTTTTTGCAGAGTTTGTGTGGCTAATTTCGGGTCTTTGTTGGTAGCTAGTAGCGCCGTGTCGTCTGCAAAGGTAGCTATGGTTATGCCTTCAACTTCTGGGAGGTCAGAGGTAAATATGTTATACAGAATCGGCCCGAGTACAGAGCCCTGAGGCACTCCAGCAAGAATGTCAAAAAATCCTGAAGTGCTTTCCGTGCTTTTCACTTGATAAATACGTTCCGTTAGGTATGATTTAAATAGGAGGAAGTAACTATGTGGGAGATGTTTTTTAATTTTGGACAAGAGGCCGAGGTGCCATACTCGATCAAAGGCCTGTTGAATATCCAAGAAAACCAATGAGCAATACTCTTTTTCTTCCAGAGTTTTCCTTATCCTATCGTATACTCTATGCACCTGTTCAATAGTCGAATGCTTTTGCCTGAAGCCAAATTGGTGAGCTGGTATTGTTTTTCGACTTTCAAGAATCGGTTGGATTCTGTTTAGTAACATTTTTTCCAATACTTTTGACAGTATTGGCAAGAGGCTTATGGGTCTGTAGGAAGTAAGTGCATTGGGTGGTTTACCGAGCTTGTGAATCATAAGTATTTGTGATACTTTCCATGACATGGGATAATATTGCACTCTCATTATGCCGTTATATAACATTGTCAAGAAGACGATGGCTTTTCTTGGTAGCTTTATAATAATTTCTTTGGTGACCAAATCAAAGCCGGGTGCTTTCCTATTCCCAAGAGTGTTAATAGTTCGCCACACTTCACGAACGGTAGCAGGAGGAGGGGGAAGGGCCATTTGAAGGTCCTGGTTCAGCGCTGAGATAACTTCGCGAGTGGATGTCTCGCTTTGAGTCTCGTTTGGGCGGAAGATTGACTTCAGATGTTCTGCAAAGGCATCCACTTTCTCTTGAGGTGTCCTGGCCCATCCATGGTTCACTTTGATTGGAGGTATTGCAACTTGAGGTCTCTCATAATGTTTCGTGAATTTCCACAGCGAGTAGTTATTAGAAGCCGTTGGTGTTAGAGACTCTAGTTGAGCCTCAAGTGTAGCATCTTCCCAGTCGCGAAGCATATCTCTCAGAGTCTTCGAAGCCCTTTCAAAGTTGATTTTATCAGCAGTGAGTCTACTTTGGTACCATATTCGACGGAGCCTCCGTTTTTCTAAGACTGCATTCATGATTGCGTTCGGGTAGTTGTTATCTTCGCGATAGTTCTGCAATTCTGGTGTGCTATGCCAACACGCTTTTTGAATTAGTGTTGTAATATATTCCGCTGCAGTGTCAATATCGTTTGGTGTCTTTAAAGCCACTTTGAGTTCAATACTATCGTTGATATATTCTTTAAAGACTTCCCAGCGAGTATACTTGTTGTACAATTTTGCAGGTCTACTATGCTCTATTATTTTAGAACTTATGGTCAGTAGTACAGGTGTGTGGTCGGAGGACCCGTCATAGCATGTTTCTGGCTTTAAGTAGCGCTTAGATAATCCTTTCACCACAAAGAAGTCCAACAGATCCGGAATTTTGTTAGGGTCACTAGGCCAATATGTGGGTACTGCTGTTGACATTGTCAAAAGATGTTTATTTTCAAGGCATAGTTTTAATTGCCTGCCTCTGGTAGTGATCAGTCTGGACCCCCAGTAGGTATGCTTAGCGTTCCAATCGCCGCCTACCACAAATCGGTTTCCTAATGTACAGAAGAAGTGGGAAAACATAAGCTCGCTGATGTTATGTCTTGGCGGGCAATATATTGCCGATACATTAATGTAACCTGTAGTATCTTTCACTGCGATCGTTGTGGCCTGTATATGGTCAGTGCAGTATTCGGGCATAACGTGGTGCTTAATTGTGTTTTTAACGATCACAGCAGTTCCAGCGTGGCCAGTACCATCAGGATGATTCGTATGGTAACATTGGTATTCCTTAAATTTTATGTAAGTAGATGCAGTACAGTGTGCTTCGGATAGTAGTAATATGTCAATTTTGTGTTGTTTCAGGAATACTTCGACTTCATGTTTATTGGGTGCTAAGCCATTAATGTTGTGAGTTGCTAATCGAAAGATTGTCATTTTGACAATTTATCGACCAGTTTGATTATGAGACTCATCATAGAGCTCATTTGTTGTAGGATTAATTCAAACTTTTCGTTTTGCCGTAAGAGTATTACTTCGATTGAGGGTAGAGTTGATTGTGGTGGAGCGTTTCGTTTCGTTTGTTCCGTTTGGGAACCATATCGGGTTATGTCAGCATATGTTTCTTGGTTATTTTCTTTATCTTTAGTGTTGACTTTGGATTTTGGAGCTCTAGTGATATTAGTCGCACTATTGGAATTGGTTATCGGATTGAGTGGTGTGGGTTGTTTACTTCGACGTGCGAAAATTTCTTTATACACCTCGCATCCCTTATAGTTAGCAGGGTGAGGTCCATTGCAAAGTGCACAAGTCGCTAGTTCTTTGCGATCGAGTTTTAAGCATTCGGAGGTTTTGTGCGACTGGCCACATTTGACGCAGCGGAAGGGTCTCATGCAATAATTTTTGGAGTGGCCGTATTGTTGGCACCTTTGGCACTGCACAATAGATTTTTTCTTTTTGGGATCTTCTATTGTTACGGACTGGTGGTATATATATTTTAAATCTTTGGCAGCTTTGTTATTAGGTCCAGTTTCAAGATTGACAAAGAAAGTAGAGGTAGCTCTCTTTTCCGGACCGAACTTAGCGTTGATTATTTCTCCAATGACTTTATTGCCTGTTGCTTCGATCTCCTGCTTAATGATGTCAATAGGAGTCGATGGGTGTATATTTCGAATAACAATTCTGAATGATCTGTTGTCTTTATTATTAAACGTGTGTCCAATAAGTCCATTGTCTCGCACCAATTGGACCATCTTTTTATAAATATCAATGTCAAGACAGTTGATTCTAAGTTGGTTACGGTTGACTATTTTGTAGGTGAATTGATTCGCTTCTGCGACTGTATATAGAAGTTTGCTCAATTTATTGACATCTTCGATACCATAAAGTATGATTGGTGGAGGTTTTCTTTCTTTTTTGTTATGTGTTTCAGGTGCATCATCGATTAGATCAATAGATAATCCACTATATCTGTTAGATATTTTAACTGATTCGGGTGATGGAGTGGGTGAAATAAATTTTCTTTTTTTTGATGATTTTGTAGTCGGGACTCTCTGCCATGGAGGTGGTTTGGGAACATAATTTACCATATTGTCACTAGTACAAGGTGTAACTTTACTTAGAGCCTGAATATTAGTTGTCTTTTGTTGAACCTGGGCGACGTCATTTAGGGAAGATGATCGTCCTCTGTGAAATAGTCCGGGGTGAAGTATTTGTTGAGTATATATTTTTCTAGATTTTCCTGCTGGATCCGTTTGGGTTTGCAAAACTGTGCCCTCCCCAGAATACGTAGGGCAGCCTGAGCTCTGCTCAGGGAGGGATTCTCCGATATTATCGGTACCCTCCTGGGGTAGTTTCTCTTTAGGCTTTGCTTCCATTATTGGTTTTATGTTTTGTTTTTTGTTTCAGGGTTTTCTCCCCTAACTAGGTATTCGGTTATGGCGCCGAAGGCTCGCCATCGCCCATCATACTTTGCTCTTATAGTCATGAGGTATATATGCAAAGCTCATTTTTGACTATAACATTGCCCGGGAGAGACGACTCCAAGGTGGACTAGTGAGTCCGTAACTAGACGGCTACGGCAGTCTAGAAACGGCGAGGACGTGTATGATGAACTTGTCGGTGTGCGCTATGTAGTAGTCCAGCTTTGCATACCTGGACATGCGCTATAGCTGTTACTCGGTATTTTATAGACATGCATCCCCTAGCCTATGATGCATGCCACCGGTGCTAGAAACCGACCTCCCCACCCTAAGTTTTTACAAAATATCAATCTAATAGTTAAAAAATATTTTGCAGTTTTAAATTAAGAATAGTGCTATTAGCAGTGAAAAGAATATTTATTTAAAAAAGTATGGGATGCTTTTACATCACCGCTATTTGGGTAGTCTGTCCAGAAATCAATAAAGATATGTTAAAAAAGAATGCGTCGAAAATATACTTACTTGAACAACACACACTGTATAATACGGCAACAACTCTGTTCATTGTAGCCTTTTCATTACACAACTTTTGACCACTGTGAAACACGATTAACATTGGAAATAGCTCAGCTATTACAAATCTAACCAGGCTAACCACAGCCCCAATTATTTTGACCTGTTCGAAAAAAAACTTAATTTTCCAAATTGTAAACATGCATTTTTTATATATATGTATTATTGTATAAATATTACCATTTTAATGAGTGATGCAGATATGAAATAAGGTACACATGTTTATCCCAATATACGCGTTGTTACCCCAAATGTAATCTGAAAAAAAGAAAAATTAAAATCGTCTGACAAATGACTTTTGAATGTAAGTTTACTATTCTTTTTTGAAAAGTTGAAAGAAAAATTAACCAAAGTTTCAATTACTTGACTCTTAAAACACGCTGTCAGATGTTTGCCACTACATATTAAAAGTTCATACATCTCGGCCCATCGCTCAATCTTTTCTACCAGAATTAAACTTTTGTATTCGTCGTTTATTTTTAATGTCAATTGAGTATAATTCATAAGCAATTCGTTTTATATTTCAACCAGTGTCTCATTTAAACACTTCAATAAATTTGATAGTATATCTAAATATGCACTCAACGCAAAAAAATCCAAGATGTAACTAATTATGCTACAGAATACTGTGAATCTCATAAATATAATAGCTACAGTATAGGTCAGAAGGAGTTCTTCATAACAATAATTATAGACAGCAAAGCCGACTTCTGTCCTAAGAATTGCGGTGCAACTGATTAAGAAAACAATCACCATTTTTTTAAATTTTGTTTGTAATTTAAATTCTCTGCATAGTTGTCGTGGACAGTCATAAGATTGGTTGTAAAGATTTTATATTCCATCGAATTCAATATACTACATGCAGCACATACAAAATCACCAATACAGATATTTAAAAACGTCCACACATATAAATATTTCATGGTTCTTGTAGTTGGTAAAAGCGCACCAAAGAATAAATTGTTAATTAGCAGCAGTAGACATAGTATAATTTTAACAACAGCGTAAACCAGTATAAGTTCTTTACTTCTTCGTCCATACAAGAGGTAATTTCTATAAATACCCATTACATTTTCAGCTTTATGAAGATAGTAAACGACTTTTATATTTTTCGAATTAAACGTCATTTTTAAACAATCCCTACTTAGCAACACAATACAGCAGTCTATGGTTAATTTTGAATAAAGAGCAAATGAATATTTTAATTGGAAGTACGCCGAAGTAAAAATATTAAGTACTTAACTGAATAGTACAAAGCTATATACTTAAATGTATGTATTTAGGTACATGCTTAGAACGTAAAATTAATCGATTTGATAATTTATGATTCTCGAAGGTTGCTTTCAAATGATCATGAAAAAATAGATAACAGTGTTGGTTATAAATTAATCCATTACTTCCCACTGTCGTATTTTTAGGACACCGGATAACCAACTTTTATCTAAAATTGGTTTCAAGTTTTTAAGCCTTTTTGCAAATAACACATATTTTAACTATTTTTCGGTCACATTATTTAGAAACATAATTTCAAAATTTATATATTTCGTAGCTGTTAAGAGTGCATTATTTGTTTTATATACCTAATACTAAAAGTAATTGTATATTTCAAATTGCCTAAAATTGTTGGGTAACCTTTAGTAAACGTGACATAGCCAATAAAGTCGTAATAATATACATATTTTGAAAAATATTTACGATTTTTCAAAATTGGCTGTCTTTTAAATATAACACTGGAAAGACTTGTGTAGTATCGACGTCCAGACAAGGTCAAACTTGTGTATGGAGCACGGGATGGAACTTACTTGTAGTTTACAGATTTGTACATGTTTTAATAATTTATTAGTGTCTTGTGTCAAGAGGAATTTTCGTGTACTATCGAAAATGACGAGGTACAACAAGCCAATCACTATGCATCTCACACAGATAAAATAGTAAGCTGGCGTACGTGTGATCCAATTTATTCTGAATTACTAAGTGAATCTGATACTGCCAAACAATATCTTCAGAACATAGTTACAGAGTTAGAAAGAAAGTCAGTGACGAAGATATTTAAAAATTTGATGTGTCACTATATTTTAGAATATATTGTGCATGGGACAGTAACCTACGCTAAAAATTCCAATAATGACTGGAACTTATCTGAATGAATGAATCTAATCTAACTGTATACAACGCACACACACACAGTAAAGTGTACAATGAATGAATCTAACAGTAGATGAGTTGAAGGTTTTTATCGGCATTCTTATTTTGTCCTCGTATCATAACCTGCCTCAAAGCAAATTGTATTGGTCTAGAGATGCTGACGTACATGTATCATTTGTTAAACAATATATCTCGTAATTGATTCGATGAAACAAAATCTTATTTACATTTCAATTATAATTTAAACATTGACAAGAATGATAAAGCTTCCAAAATTCGGACCTTCATTGATAAAGTCAATAAATCTCAAATTAAGGTGTAGATGAAATGGTTGTCAAATATTTTGACAAAACTTGTCTGTCAAATACTTTGGGCTTTGTGTGGAATAAGTGGTTTTTGTTACAATTTTTCAATCTATACTGGCAAAAAAAATCAAAGCTCGGGTCCACGAGTCGTGAAAAAAGTGCTAAATTTGTGTACATATCCTAATGCACACGTAATATATTTTGATAACTTTTATAGTAGTATGCAATTGTTGATTGACTTGAAATCGATGGGATACAGAGCTACGCGCCCAGTTTGCGATAACAGGACAAAGAAATGTCCTGTCATGATCAAACAAGAAATGGAAAAGAAAGAAAGAGACTTTTCAGATCACCGTTTTGATAAAAATAATGAAATTTTATGTGTCAAATGGCATGATAACAATATAGTGTGTTTGCTAACTAATTTCGACACTAGAACCTTATGTAAAAACCAATGGGTATTCTAAAGCAGCAAAGGCCGAAGTTGCTGTAAACCAGCCGCAAGTTGTGGCCATATTTTTATTCATAATTATAATAAAAATATGGGAGGAGTCGATAAGCATGATTAATTGATATTCAAATATCCTATTCATTTCAGAGGTAAAAAATGGTATTTGCCCCTTATCATTTGATTGTTAGATATGTCTCTAGTGAACACGTAGATTACATACAATGAAATAGATAAAGATAACTCAATTCCTCTTTTGGCTTTTAGAAGGAGGGTTTGTTTTTCTTGGATTAATAAATCCGAGAAACAAACACGTAAAGCAACTCCAGAAACATCTGGGGCTCTTTCGCAACCTTTCAGATTTGATAATATTGGTCATTACATGATAAAGAGGGATAAACAAAGGCGGTACTAGGGACCAGATTGTAAGAGGAAACCTCTAACTTTTTGCGAAAAATTCGAAATAACACTTTGCAGTGATTGTTTTATCCCTTTTCATAAAAAATAAGTTGGTAATTTTTTTGTAAAAATGATTGTAATTGAAATAAATGTGATGTTCTTATAACTATGTACATTCTTATTTTCTTAACATATGATCCCAATATCATACGAGATATATACGATAGGCTGATTCCGACCCTAGAATAAATATTTTTTGCTTTTTGCTTCACATTATTTTTTCTTGCTGTACTCGTATTAACAAATATATTTTGTGATTTGAACAGAACACTCTAAATTTTTCAATGGTTGGGAAGTAATGGGTTAATGACCGAAAATATTCATTCTGTACCTACTACACAAAAATCATAGAATTCTTTGTTGACTGGCTATAATATATTTTTGCGGCAATATTGTGCTTATATTGCAAAGACACCTATAGCGATATCTTTGTTAGTTTGCGAGATGCAAATTGATAAGGACAGCTAGTTTTGAATTTGAACACAACAGCTATTGATTTTTTTTAAAAAAAAATAAAACCAAAATCGATTTCGATCGAATTCACTAAAGTCAAACTCAAAGTCAAATTCGTTTATTCATTTAGGTCACAAAAGACACTTATGAACGTCATAAAAAAACAATAAAAGATGAAAGATGAACAATCTGTCGATTAAAATTACAGCTAGCTGAGTTCGCAGATTGTTCATGGTAAAGTGGTGAGAAAAGAACCCAGGAAAGAAACTCACCACCACTCTTTTAACTCAAAATCTTTTAAATATTAAAACAGCAGTTATATTCGCAATCATAGGTCTTAAAAAAAGAGCAATTCATTTCCAAACATCTAAATCTGTGACATAGTCTGAAACTGAGTAATAAGCCTTTTTGGACAACCTCAGTTTAACAAATTTCTTAAATTTACTAATAGATAAAAATACTATGTTGTTTGGTAATTTGTTATAAAATTGTATATATTGACCCACAAACGAATTCGATATTTTATGGAGCCTAGTAGTGTGCAAGGCAAGCTTATTTTTATTTCTTAAATTAAATTGATGGAGATCACTACTTTTCTTAAATTTAGACAGATTTTTATGAACATACAAAAGATTCTCGTAAATGTATTGTTAGTGTAGTGTGAGAATGTTAATTTTTTTGAATGTGTTTCTTAGTGACTCACGAGGGCCCATCTTATAGATAGCCCTAATAGCTCATTTCTGGAGCACAAAGATTGAATCAATATCTGAGGCACTGCCCCAAAGCAATAAACCATAGGACATAATGCTGTGAAAGTAACTGAAATAAACTAATCGAGCAGTATCAACATCCGTCAATCGACGAATCTATCTCACAGCATAAGCTGCAGAACTAAGTCTACCAGATAACGTTTCTATATGTGGGCCCCATTGTAACCGTGAATCTAAAGTTATACCTAGGAAGACAGCCTTGTCTGTCAATTCCAATTCCTCCTTGTTCATCAAAACACTAGTTTTTACTTGTTTAACATTCTTAGTATAAAATTTAACACATTTGGTTTTACTCCTGTTTAATAACAAGTTATTAGCGCAAAACCAAAGTACCATTTTAGAGAGAGCATTGTTTACATCGTCAATTACCGATTGCTGTCTGTTAACTTTAAATACTAAGGATGTGTCATCTGCAAACAACACTATCTCATGGTTATCCCTCACAAGATGAGGCAAGTCGTTGATGTACACAAGGAACAGAAATGGACCCAGAATAGACCCCTGGGGCACCCCCACCGCCACAGCTGATCCCTGGGATAATTTACCATTAACATCTACTCTTTGAATCCTATCACTCAAATAAGAAGTAAGAAGATCCAAAGCTCTGCCTCTTATTCCATAGTGGTGTAATTTCCTGACAAGTGTTTCATGCTGCACACAATCAAATACTTTAGATAGGTCACAAAACACCCGTAGGCGTCACGTGACTCCTCCCAAGCCTCAAATATATACTCTAATAATTTAACCCCAGCGTCACATGTTGACCGACCATGAGTGAAACCAAATTGTTTAGTATGCAGCAATTGATTTTCATTAAAATAATTAAGCAACTGAGTAAGTATCAGCTTTTCAAAAACTTTACTAAATGTTGGTAGGACCGAAATTGGTCTAAAATTTGTGGGGTCTAATGGATTACCTGATTTAAACAAAGGAGTTATCTTGCTATACTTCATCAGGTCAGGAAACACACCACAATCTATACATCTATTAAATATAATAACTAAGTCGGGTACAATAATGTCAATTATTGAGTGAACAACACTTACAGAAATTCCCCAAAGATCAGCTGTCTTTTTTATATTAATGGATTTGAAGGCAGCTAAAACATTAAGTTGATTTATATACTGAAAAGTAAAATTATTGAAAAATTCTGGTACATTTTCTTTGATCAATGATTCTGCAGTGGAGGTGGAAGAGTCTAAATTACCTGTGAATGTGACTGGGAAAGTGGAAAAATTTTTTCAAATGTGTTGGCCACTTCCATGTCATTCTTGGTAACGTGACCATCAAAATTTAATTTAAAATCAGACTCTTTTGTTCTACTTCTCCCAGTCTCAGCATTAATAACTTTCCAAGTTGCTTTAATTTTATTACTACTGTTTCTGATTTTAGACTTAATAAACAAAGATTTGGCTAATTTACAGACACTTTTAAAAATCTTTGAATAGCATTTTACATATTGCTTAAAGTCCTCACTAGTATTATATTGTCTTTCATGATACAGCCTATACAATGTTTCCCTACTCTTATAAATTCCTACTGTTGCCCAGTTACTGAACATAGGACAATCAATAACAGTAACTATCTTGGAGGTAAATATTGAATTAAATAGACTAAGGAACGAATTAAAAAAGGAACAATATAGTGCATTAGGGTCTAATTTGTTATTTAAGGAAGGTAAATTATTAATTAAGTTAATTCTCATACGTTCCAGGCGATCAACTGTTACTGGTACAAGAGTAATTTTTTTTTTAGGCACTGTTTTCTTTTTACTTACAAAACTAACTAACTGACCAGAGTGATCAGAATCTAACTTATTAATAATAGATTTATATCTAGGAACAATATCTGTATAGATGTTGTCCAGGCAAGTAGCTGTAGTAGCGGTTATTCTAGTAGGCTCCATAAACAAATTTAGCAAGTTGTAGGACTTAAAAAGACTCAGAACTTGAAGGGTGGAATTTGATTTATCAAGAATGTTAATATTAAAGTCACCACAGACTAGTACGGACTTACCTGAGTTGGCAAGTTTGCTTAGGGCTTCATCCATTATTTCTAAAAATAGTTTGAAATCCGCGGAGGGAGGTTTAAATACACTTATAACAATGAATTGCTCTAATTGCACACATGCGAATTCTATAGAACATTCTATAGAGAGGGACACAATATCTTTCCGTTCCTTAAACTTAAGGTTTTTATGTAATAGAATAAGCGACCCACCATGTATTGTGTTGGCTCTACAGAATGAACTTCCAACTTGGTGGTTGCTGAAATTAAACATGAGTTGATGCCCCTTTAACCAATGCTCAGTAATACACATAATATTAATATTCTCTGAATTCATGAATAATTCCAGCTCAAGTTGCTTGCCCTCCGTCAAGCAACAAATGTTTTGATGAACCAGGTTAATTACATTACATTTATTTAAATTATTATTTTGTTGATATTTTGTGTAGCATGTGTTATAGTGTTCATTTGACTGTACTGCTAACTTAATTAAAGGTGAGTGTAAAAAATTGGAGCTAGAGGTTGCTACCTCTATTGTCTCACAATTCAATTTAAATTATTAGAAATGTCAATAAGAATGTCATTAGAACAAGACTGCTCAATAGAAGCAGGTCTTGTAGTCAAATCTTTGGTCAAAGTTTGTAAAAAAAAGAATAGCGAAGATGCTATCTGTCTAGTAAAACTAGGAGTGAGGTAATGCTTATCCTTTATCTGATAAAAAGACTTAGTAACACAGTTAGTATCTATCAAATGAAATTTGTCATTGTAAGTGCATATGGTATGCAGTGTAACATTAAGCTTATACCTAAGTCTATTTTCTACATCTGGCAACATTTTAGAGTAGGGGAATGTAAACAATATAATTTTATTGACACTTAAAGATAACAGAGACTCACAATATTTAATTAAAGCTTTTTTGTTAACATTACCCCTGTTCCCTGTTAAAATTATAAGATTATTGCAATCAGTGAAATCATAATTTACAATCCTTTGCATAATAACATCAAAGAGTGCAGCTGGTAGGCAGATATTTAAAACAGACTGACCAGTAAGATTAGATCTTAATTTAGAGCCCATGTTTTTTCCAATGTCATCGCTGAACATAATAGATTTTTGTGCATCATTTAATGTACTTTGTACATGAAATGATGCACCCAATGACTGCTTTGTTCTCTTATTGGTATGTAAGGTGTCACATTCAGGCGTACTAAAAAGAAAAGTACTCTCTGGCTGTGGATGATTGTGTGAGCGAGCACATTCACATAAATGATTATTTACCAATGAGTCAAAGCGCTCTGTATTATTTGATGATAGTTTTAAAAGATCATCTAAAGCCTTGGAATACTCCTGAATCTCCTTCCGGGAGATATCATACTTGTTATTTAGTATGTCTAAGGAGTCTTTAAGAACATTAATTTTAAATAACAATGCCTGTGTGTCAACTTCATATTTCAATCTATAATTTTTTAACTTAGAAGTACACAATTCTAAATCATCATACAACTCACATTTCTCTTTACTAAGTTTAGCACATTTAGAGACACTGTTATGACTTTTTATTATTTTTTTTGTTCTTTGAATGAACTTATTAATTTTGATATATTTTTTCAGTTTATTTCTACTGCAATTCGACATTACCATTGGCTTAGTAGTAGATAAAGAGTTATAACTAATATTACTAACTAATATTTTTATCTAGTTTTGTCAAAAACAGCCTTATTATAATTTTATAAAAATTATATACCATCATGACTGATACTAATTTCTTTTCTTTTTAAGATAATTTAGGATGCTGCAGTATTACATTACTTTGATCCATCTCGTAAGGTTTAGCCAGCGTTTGCAATGTATGCTCTCAAAAACATGAACCTGACCATGTGATGACCTCACGAATTCAAGTTACGATTCGCAATATTCAAGGCAGTAGAGCCACGCTGATTTCAACACAAACGGGTCGGCTCAACCAGGGCAGTACTACCCTCTCACAGAAGACCAATATAAAGTGATAGCATCCATACTCGTGCTCGTGTCGTGCTTCGCTGATGAGTACGAGACCGGAGGCCCATCGATAATGTGCCAGAGGCCTATCGTGGTAAGTGTGTGAGCTTTACATTACCACGATGACTGTCACTCCTTTTTCGTCCTCAAGTGGGGTGTGATATAGCATGTCACTAGGCCACCCTAATATGAATCACCATACTGCATTGTCCGAATTCGCAATCAGTGTGGTGACCATGACTCTTGGATTTCATTCATGCTTTCTATTAGACAAAGTAAAATCACTTTGGTAGTCTCGTAAAATTAAAAATAAAACTTTGAAGTTCTTGAATTTTCTTAACTATAATATACATGAAATATAAAGTTTTCTTTAAAATCAGTTTTTTTATTTGTAAAAAATCACATTAAAATCCGTTGCGTACGTTGGAAGATTCAAGGGTAAAAAAACGGACAACTTTAATTTATATTATGTAAACAAGTAGTTTATATAAAAATAAATATTACGCAAAAAAATGTAAATATATTGTTTTTATTTTGGTCACATGGCTATTATTTTCAAATTCGATCAAATTTTAAAAAACTTCAAATTCCAAATGTAGTTATTATGCAACTCGTATTTTTATCCTAAAATACTTTAGTCTTTACCAATGCAATATATCTTTAGATGAACAATATCATCACCAAGGACCAGTAGTCCACTGCTGTACATAAATCTCTACTTAGATAGGAGATTTAGTCTGCTGCGTCACGTTGACCAGTCTCGACCATATACCATGGTTTGTATCTAGTTCTCCTTCTCTTTACATTGCAATTGTTTTGAGTTGTTTGCTCTCTTCGTTGGTTCTTATTCCAATAATATGCTTAAGAAACACTTCTAAAAGTCATCTAAATGAAGCAGTTGTGACCATAAAATGTTTTTTCTTTAATATTCACCCAGAAATCATGAAATCAAGCGTTTAGCTTGTTATTATTACAACTGTTTTTTTCTAGCTATTCACTAAGGTGGTTTACATTCAGATTAACCGTAGGAAACCCGTACATCAGCAGAAATAAAGCGTTCGACGAGATTGATATTACAGCTTCGCAGCACAACTAGTGTTAAACAGTTCTTGTGTTGCTTTTCGCCAAATGAGTGAAGCTGGCAGACTCTAAATTCCCCTTCCTCTCCAGGTTCAGAGGGGGACTTAAAGGACAATAATGTCTTTGTGACTCTTGAGTCACAGACGGGTGGCGGTAGTTACTTACCATCAAGGACTAGTTTGCACAATATATATATAAAATGTAAAGTGTTTCGAAGCTAGTTGTTTTTAGGTAGGCCAAACAAGGAAACAGCGTAGTCCAATTTAATTTTTTTTTCTTTATGGAGAGCCTGCCAAAGTGACTCTATTCTTTCAATCCAAAGAGAACAAAATCCAAAGAGTTGTGGTCACCATACTCGTTGCAAATGCAAACAATGCAGTGTAGTGACCCACATTATGGCGGCCTAGTGAAATGCTTTTTCACGCCACGCTTGGGGACATAAAAGGCATGACAGTCGTCGTGGCAGTGTAAGTCTCACGTAGTTATCACGATAACTGTTACCCCTGCATCAATGGGCTTCCGGTCTCATACTCACCAACGAAACACAACAGCACGGATGCTGGCGCTTTAAGTTGGTCTTCTGTGGGAGAGTAGTATTGCCTCGGTCGAGCCGGCCCGTTCGTGCTGAAATCAGCGTGGCTCTATTACCTAATACGTGTTGTCTGATGATTAACAGTTTGTTTAGTTATTAACTCATTACACTGTTAAATCTGTTATTGGAACAGAGTAATTCAGAAAGTAAAGGTCTTATATTGGTATAAGATAGTGTACTTAGATGCCATTATGCATAATTACTTGGATATATATAAGCGTTTAAATTACATTCATAAACAATAAATGACAGTACGTTAAGTAAATATTATATACTTTAATAATTTCGATTTAATTTTGATTTTGTTTGAATTTTCCAACCCCTCTAGAATTAAATATAATTTTGAATTAAACAAACTTTATTTTTATATCTCATTTATTACATTGCCAGTGAAAATAATCCAACTCTCAAAAAATTTAATTACAAATAAATAAATTAAAAATATTTCATCTGCGTAATCAGTCTGGGTACCATAGTACATACTTTGACTTGTTTGGGATCAGACGGCAGTATATAAGATTTATGAGGATATTATTATATTATATTAAATATGATGCCCATATTCCATTTTCATTGGAAATAGTTTACGAGAGTATATCGTATAAAATTTAAATATAAGCAAAAAACATACTTGTACAACACAGACTGTACAGTTCAATAACAGTTCTCCTCATTGTAATTTTCTCGTTATGCAACTTTTGACCACTATAAAATACGATAAACATTGGAAATACTTCAGTGATCAAAAGTGAGCGCAGTTCTATCGACGACCTCCATAAAGAGACCTGATAAAAAAATGGCATTATAAGTTATCTTTAAATATATTCACTTAATCTATTCAAGTTTTCAAATAGATATTTACCATTTTGACGAGGGAATATGTTACAAAATATAACGTAAACATGCTTTTATAAGCAACCGTCATCATCCAAAAAAGGATCTACAAAAATAATTTAATAATATGAAACGAATGACTGAAAGATCATTCCTAAAGTCGTAAATAATAATCGACACCGTTTGTTCAAATTTGCACTGTAGCGTGAGAAGGAGAAAACCCATCCCATGAAGCGTTGGTAAGTGTGCCTCCACCATGTGGTTTGCCAAAGACGAATGGGATCCGAGAGGAGATGAAGAATAAGCAGAGAAGAGCTCAACGAAGTGGAGCAGATAGCCAGCATGCGCTGAGCGGAGTATTCAGTACTAGTCCCACGGGTGAGTTCCATCCAAGGCGCACGCCACCTCAATCGATACGGTGGGAACCGAGTATGGTTCTAAACGCCAATATCCTCTGAGGGCACCAGAAGCGTGACTTACTATAGGTGATCATAGCCACCGCCCACACCAGTGCACTACAAATTTGTACACCTGCACCTCCTGGGCACTCACCAGGACAAGGGATGCAGAGTAATTTTTTATTGAGGTTTTCTTTCTCACGGTCCGGGCGGCTAAGCCAAGACCTTCGCCTCCAATCTGAGTATCCGACATAACCACAACACTCCTTCCGGGACTACAATATGCCGACGGCGGCAGGAAGACAACGTATCCTAATGTCTGCTGGTTGACAATGTAAATACATCCCGTACCCGTCCTACCTTCTCTGACGCTGGTAGCGGGGGAAGTTCGACCCGTGACAGGGTCTTGCTTCCGTGTTTTTTAGCGAAACTTTCCTCCTCATTGCTCCGGTGAACGAAAACCCAACAGAAAAATCGGTAGACACACCAGAGACGAAGTGATTCGGTTGATTAGCCGAAGAAACATAGCCTCCTCTTCGTGCTAGTATATTAGCCGTTAACGATAATACTCTCCTCCAAATAGCTGAGGAATATACAGTGCCATCGCCAACGTTACCAGGATGTACCATATGGAAGTTTCCTAGCCAAGCATCCTAATTGGAAACGCTGATATGCCTACTATATATACATATATATACTAGGCCTACACCACCTTGCACTAGAGAGACAGCATTATGTTGGCAATTCCCTATATCTCTATAGTAGACCAAAAGCTCCTTGCAAAGGAGAGGCCTATGTCCAGGAGTGGATTGTCAAAATCTGTTGATGACAATATGTATAAACGATATTTACTTGATACTTAAAACATGCTGATAGCTGTTGACCACTACGTACTAAATATTCGTACAGTTTGGCATAGTGCTGAATATTTTCTGCTAAATTTGAGTCATTGTACAGACTATTAATTTCTAACACTGATTGAGTATAATTTTCTAAATGTAAGTTTTCCTTTATTTCAGTCAGTGTACCGTTTAAGCACTTTAATAAATTTGTAATTAAATTTAAATATATTTGCAAAGCAAAGTAATCCAAGACATAATTTATTTTGTTACAGATTAATGAGAAACGCATAATAAGAATGATCGCAACTTCGTTTGTATAGAATGTAAGAATATAAAATTGAAATACACTAAAACTGAATTCTATGACAAGAATCACCTCCGAAGAAAAAAACCTCCAGCTGTTTCAAGTTTTTTTTATAGTATACATCCTCGGAGTACACATCGTGGACAGACATGAAATTAGTAACGGCCATTTTATATTCTTTCGCTTTCAATAAACTACACATGATACAAATAAGATCCCCAGTAAAGGTATTTGAAAAAATCCAGAAATTAATACGTTTCAATGTTATTGAAATTGGCAAAAGTTGTAGAAAGAACGCGTTGTATATAAAAAGTGTTACACTTAGTATAATTTTAAAGACACAGTACAGTAGTGCGAGTTTCTTAACTCTTTTTCCGTAAAATTCATAATTTCTAAAAATACTCATTATATTTTCAGTTATTTCGAGATAATGTATAATTTTTAATTTATTCATTTTAATTAGAATTTTCTAACAATGTTTTTAAGACACGGTGAGTTGATCTACAATTTGAACACGAATAAAGTACAGAAAAAGTAATTAATCAATGCGATAACATAGTAACACCTGCTTAATTAAAGGATCCAATTTCGAACTACTTATTTTAAGTAATGAACTCAAACAAGGCATATTGAAATTAAATTTACCAGCGAAGCGTACATTATGTATGAGTATTAAAAAATAATAAATGGTATTAGACGCCAAACATAATTTTTTTAAAGCCGGACGACAGATAATTTTAAGAAAAAATGTTGTTGACGGTAGTTTTTACTACTAAATTCATTCGTACTATTCATTAGTTACACATAATAATGTACACAAAGACATTATAAAACTGTTGAAAGAATATTATAGAATGACATTATTATAATACTCTATTCTATAATATATCGCGCCGCCGACGGTTTGAAAAAGGTGGCCGGCAGCGGGTGGCTGTGAATTGTCCAAGACTGGTATGATTAGCGCTCCTTGGGGGAGATCTTCGGTCTGAGGATAGAAAACCTCCACGTGGTGCACCCTGGTAACGTTGTTGATGACGTTGTTTCTTCCTCTGTTATTTGGAGGAGGGCATCACAGTCAACGGCTGATATTCAAGTACGAAGTGGCCTTGCTGAGAAGTTGCGGAGCATGTTTGCGGCCACGGATGGCGTAAAGATCGCCAGGCCTATTAAGTGTGCTTGGCCTGAAAGACTCCATAACGGCCGAGGTTGTCCGCATTTCAGTAAGAGAAAAGACAACGTGCAACGCAGACAACATAAAGGTCAGCACCATCCACACCGGTCAGCGTGTGGGTCAGCCGTCCCGTAGCGCCGGCCAAAATGTTGGGCGGCGCCAGTAGGCTGCTTATCGATTTTGTGAGTGCTACGATCACAGTCCTGGCGGCGAGACCGATGAGATGAGATGTTACAAATGTCTGGCATCGGGACACACACGTGCCAAATGCTTTAGCTGTTTTAACTGCAGCGGATTATGTTTCTGCTGCGGACGACTGGGGCACAAGGCGGCAGAGTGCTCTGCCGCCCCGCACTGCACAATGTGTGTGGTAAGTACTAAGCCCGCTAATCACCAGATTGAGCAGGGCGGCTGCAAGCCTTCCCACAATTCTCGGTAAGCGTCAGGGGCTAGCCAGTTGACTCAGGCGGCCTCGGACATCGTTCGTGCGTCGACATTGTCGCCTATAGAGGAGGTTGTGAAGAAGGTCCAGTAATGGACCAAGACCCTAACCTCCTTGTCCAGACAAACCTGAAGCACTGTACTGCGGCACTGGACGTTTACCTGTAAACTTGAGTGGGGCGAGGGGCGGGGGGCATCACCGTATATGGTGTTTACTTCTCCCCCAGCCGAAGTTTGAGCAACTTCAAGGTTTTCCTTAACTACTTGAAAACCTTGATGCAGCAACTTACGTCTGGGTACAGGGTTTTGCGAGTGGCCCTGTATAAGATGAAGACACTTTTCTTCCATGGGCACCGTCGTGGTCCACCCTTCGGCGCCTTCATCATAATCAATTCAGTCCTAGTACTGGTTCAGGCTCAGATGAAGTATTAAAGCCTGATCCTCGAGCGCAGGTGGTTCTGCGACGAGCACTTCCGACAGCTTACTCCAGAGCTGGTCGGCGCTGCTTCTACCCTTTGACGACTCTTGCCCAATTTGGGTGGAACCAGCATTACGACGAGACGGATGGACACGGGGTTTGTCCGGTTAATGGCGTTGTATGGTGTACCAGTGTAGGTGGTGGCTGTGTCTGCCCAAAATAGGGCTTCTCTCTGGCGCCCTCAGAGGACATTGGCTGTTAGAGCCATACGCGCTTGCTGCACCGTGTTGACAGAGGTGGTGTGTGACTTTGGAGGCGTAAGTGCTCGGTGAAGTTTGTCGGTGGACGGCTTACTTCCGAGCGGGTAGCGGCGTACGGTCCCCGCCCGAAGAGATATGCGAGTGGCGTACCACCCGTCGAGCCACGTTGGCTTGCTGAAGAACTATAGACCCATCTCTCTTCTGAGTCATATCTAGAAACTGTTCTCGAGAGTCATCACGAACCGTCTCGTACGCTGGTTTGACGACTTCCAGCCTCCTGAACAAACCGGATTCCGAAAAGACTTTAGTACTGTGGAGGGACGTGTGGCATGTGTCCCTCCGACACAAAGGGAGGATCCTCCGACCAGGCGAGGTGATCATGCCTGGTGGGCCACAGCCCAACGGTTGATGTTGGGATGTTGTACATATGCTAATTGCCACGCGAATCTCTATATCGCGTTGCAGGATTAGTAGTAGCATTGTAGTTCATTACATTCATACGTTTCGTTCATACTTCATAGTTCGATGTATCTTCGCTAGATGACGCCGTTGTACATTTACTTTTGAGTTTATAATGTAGAAGCCGCCACATCACTCCCCTTCAAGACCGGAGGTCGATGTACTGATGAGTCAGCTGTCTATGCTCTGTTGTGGAGCGTGCCAGTGGCAGGAGTGTGTAGTTCCAGTGAGTCGGAACTGAGTGCCGCAAGTTCCAGTGAGTCGGAACTGAATGCCGCTAGTCCCAGTGAGTCGGGGCTGAAGTATGCCGATCCCGGTGAGTCGGCATTGCATGTGGTGTGCGGTGCTGCGGTGAAGTCCCCAGTGAGTCGGGGCTGAAGTATGCAGATCCCGGTGAGTCGGAATTGCATGTGGTGTGCGGTGCTGCGGTGAAGTCCCCAGTGAGTCGAGGCTGAAGTATGCAGATCCCGGTGAGTCGGAATTGCATGTGGTGTGCGGTGCTGCGGTGAAGTCCCCAGTGAGTCGGGGCTGAAGTATGCAGATCCCGGTGAGTCGGCATTGCATGTGGTGTGCGGTGCTGTGGTGAAGTCCCCAGTGAGTCGAGGCTGAAGTATGCAGATCCCGGTGAGTCGGCATTGCATGTGGTGTGCGGTACTGCGGTGAAGTCCCCAGTGAGTCGGGGCTGAAGTTGCTGGCTGGCTGAGACTTGATTACTGATCATCGCTGTGGGAGTGATGCTGCTCATATTGACTTGAAGGCTGCTCCCAATCACGTCGGGGTCACCACTGTGGAGGGACGTGTGGCATGTGTCCCTCCGACACAAAGGGAGGATCCTCCGACCAGGCGAGGTGATCATGCCTGGTGGGCCACAGCCCAACGGTTGATGTTGGGATGTTGTACATATGCTAATTGCCACGCGAATCTCTATATCGCGATGCAGGATTAGTAGTAGCATTGTAGTTCATTACATTCATACGTTTCGTTCATACTTCGTAGTTCGATGTATCTTCGCTAGATGGCGCCGTTGTACATTTACTTTTGAGTTTATAATGTAGAAGCCGCCACAGTACCATAGGCCACATTTATACGCTGCGGCAGGTTATACAGAAGTCCGAAGAGTATAACCTTCCCCTATGCTTGGCGTTTGTGGACTATGTGAAAGCTATTGATTCGATCGAAACTCGGGCTGTGCTACAGTCTCTCCAGCGGTGCCCAATTGACTATTGGTACATCGAAGTATTAAAGTGTTTGTATGAAAACGCCAGTATGTCAGTCCGTTTATAAGATCAGGGCTCGAATCAGCACTGAAAGACGTCTTCAAGCTTCTAGAATGGAATGTACTTGGCATTAACATCAATGACGAGTATATCACCCACCTTCGATTTGCTGATGATATAGTTGTCATGACTGAAACCGTGGCAGATCTTGCCATAATGCTTGATGACCTCAGTATAGTCTCTAAACGAGTGGGTTTTACGGCACAGAGACTTGGTCCCTCACTATGGGCTTGATAAAACGGCTCAAAGTCACCTAAAGAGCAATCAAGAGGGCAACGCTCGCAGTTTCTTTGCGTGATTGAATCAGGAATGATGAAATCCGCAGACGCACCAGGGTCACCGATATTGCCAGTAAAATTGCTAACTTTAAGTGGTAGTGGGCGGGACATATTACACGCAGAAACGATGGCCGATGGGGCCTTAAAGTTCTGGAGTAGCGATCGCGTAATGGGAAACGCAGCGTTGGTAGGCCGCCCACAAGGTGGTCTGATGACCTGGTGAAGGTCGCGGGTAGCTGCTGGATGCGGGCGGCTTGAGACTGGCTGTTTTGGAGAACCTTGAGGGAGTTCTGTGCCCAAGAGTGGACGTCTTTTGACTGAGAAGAAGAAGAAAATGTGGGGCTTGAACCCACAACACTCAGCGCGAGTAGAGAACGGCGTGGCAACCATTTAAATCACTAGGTCAATCGTGCCGTCAAGAGTTTATGAGAGTTTAAGAGTTTAAGAGTATTAAGAGTTACATTTATCATTATTTATACGTTTTGAATTGCTATCAAGAGGAAGATATTATCGGCAAATAATACACGGGATCTTTGGACGGTACTTGGAAGATCGTTGACGCAAACCTGAAATATCTAATAAGCATTCTATGACACTAACCTGTGGGATATAAATGTTGATAATTCATTTGTAAAAGGGGATTTTTTTTTTTAAAGGCACCCTCCATCCCAGGGTGTTACAGCCTCCTGTGAAGTGTCACAGATCGTTAGTTTCTTTATTAATTTTTGTACACTTACATTTATTTATATATAATATGACCTATATAGGTAGCCTGAGGTACGTCAGGTTTCCAGGGATTTCCTTACTAGTGTGTACCTGGTTAACCGACTACTGGCACTTAAGACGGCGAGCGGTTTTTGTTCAGTTGGAATGCGACATAACCACCTTTCGGTGGTATCCATGGGGATTGCCGCACAAAAAAAAAGGCTCCTTAAGTTAAGACATAAGAAACGTCAAATATGTCTAAAAATATACTAACTATAAATTAGGTTCGTTTTTTCATATTAGTATCGTTCAATGACCACAAATCAAATAATAAATAAACATCTAGATATTGTCATTATGCGTCTTATATTCAAAATTGTTTATTTTTGCAATGGCATTTGTAATTGGTCGACAATCACTCCGGATACCACGTACTGGTGGTTATGTCATATTTGAAATTTAATTTGAATTGAAATCTATAGATGAAACGAAAATGGCTGGAAACGTGTATTTAGCATACTTTATTTTACATTATGAGTAAAATCACTAATAAAACAGACATACACGTACAGTTAGAAAATTTGGTTTTAACTGTTGAAGAAATTTGGTTGAGTTCCTTCTGAAATTGAAGTCTTAAGTTTCATATCGAACAAAAATAACAAAAATAACAAATGTTTTTTGAAATTATGTCATTGACCTGCAAAATTGTTACTACATAAGTTTTCATAAGGTTGAAGACAAATACACGGGCATTTAATATATTCTTGAAAGTAAGCTGACGGACTTAATGTCAGAGTAAGTAAATTTTTATTTATTTATTTATTTATTAAAGTTTGGAAAACCAACAGCTACAAAAAACCAATGGGCAGTTTTATACACAACATCAAGCCAATTATAGGTTTTCACGAGTAGTGACATTACAAGTTAATAGAGGTTCTGGAACACTAAATGACACAAAACTACAATCACATTAGTGCGACAATGAATAAAGAGAAACAAAAATAATAAACAAAAGCAAAAACGTAAAAAAGAACTACCTACCTGGTGAAAAAAAGATATAATTCATCAATCTCCTGACAGTGCCGCCATTTACTGTATATGGATCGAATAGCAACTCCCTGCATAACTCGTTAAAGGATTTACTCGCTCGTAACACAAACGAAGTCGATCTGTAATTCGGACGCGCCACTGGTACAAAGATAAGTGGATTAAACCTGATACTTCTTGTAGGAACGCTAAACTTGAGCATGTGTAGAAGGTCATGGCAGTCCACCTCATTAGACAAGATTTTGGAGAAAAATGTGCAATCCGCAAGACGACGGCGATAACTTAAGGGCTGAATATGAAATCGTTTACAAAGATCAAAGTACCTTTCAGAGTTATATGGTATGTGAAATCGGAAGCACAGAAACTTAATGAAACGCCTCTAGACGCCCTCAATGCGGTCTATGTACTTGCCGTATTGCGGATTCCATATCTGACATGCGTACTCAAGGTGGCTCCTAACATATGTACAGTATAGTATTTTCAACGTTTTTGCTTTTTTGAAGCACCCTGAAACCCTCATCACAAAACCAAGTACCTTGGATGCTTTCGAGACAATTCTATCAATGTGATTATCAAAAAGAAGCTTGAGTCGTGATAAATTCCCAAATTGCGAATGACATCACATTTTCGCAAAACCTGTCCCGATAGGTTGTAGGAAGAAGGAACAACATCACGCTTTCTAGTGTACGTCACTACTGAACATTTGAGAGGATTAAGGTCTAACTTGTTGATGTTACAGTAATCACTCAAACGTGATAGATCCTCTTGAAGAGAAATCACATCTGGGGTTGATCTAATAGACGAAAAGATTTTCATGTCGTCAGCGAAGCAAAGCAGACTCGAGGAATGAAAGCAAGAATCGATGTCGTTTATATATATAATAAAAAGAAGCGGACCGATCAGGGGGCCCTGCGGGATGCCACTGGGCACTTGAATTCAACTAGAAATGTAGCTGCTCACCACTACTGCTTGAGATCTATTTTCAAGGTAAGAGCAGAATCATCGAAATAGATCCCGTCTAATTCCAATATTAAGAAGCTTCATTTTAAGCCTAAAGTGATCGATACGGTCAAATGCTTTGCTGTAGTCAGTATAAACAACATCGACCTGTGCCTCCCGATCTATTTTGCTTGTTAAGTAATCATTAAGAACAGCTAAATTAGTTACAGTAGACCTGCCTTTGAGAAAACCATGCTGCGAGTGACTAAATGAGTTCCGTAGCGCTGCATACACATGATCATACACTATCCGTTCAAACACCTTAGCTATGATGCACAATTTGGATATAGGCCTGTAATTTACCACTTCTGTTTTAGAGCCTTTCTTGTGGATAGGTGTTATAAAGGCTGATTTCCAGATTGGTGGAACAGTAAATGAAGACAATGACTTCTTGAATAACAAAGAGATCGGTAAAGCCAAAGTCTCGGTACATTTTACTAGTAACTGGGGTGTCAAGTGATCAGGTCCAGCTGATTTAGTCGTATCCAATCTAAGCAACAAGCTGTATACTCTTTCAACGCTAATGTCGATACTGCTGATATCTGCTAGAGTAAACGGCTGACAAATTTCCGGTTCGCAAGATTGAAGTGCGTTGAAAAAGCTTCACGGATATCCGCGGGAGTAGATAAGTTAACGTTCCCGTGCTTGAGACAACTGGGAATCGCGCTCGACTTATACCTATGCTTCACAGAACTCCAGAACTGTTTAGGATTAAACTCGATAGCTGCTTCGGTGGCAGCTAAGTATGACTCATAACACTTAGATTCAAGTCTTTTACATTTATTTCGCAATAACTTAAATGTTTGTAAGTCAGAAGTTCTGTTATATAATTTATATTTACGGTGATACTTACTCTTTTGTTTAATTAATAATTTAAGAAACGAAGAGTACCAAATCGGATAGGCACTCGGTACTACCTTCTTAGTGGGAATATATTTAATTTGTAAGTTGGTCATAGTAGCGTAGAAATAAGTAACTGCGTCTGTGATTGATTTATTACCGATTGCACTAATCCAATCGATAGTGGACAGTTCACTATTAATAGCAGTGAAGTCCCCTTTATTATAGATAAAACGCGTATACGGCGCCGGATCTAGGCAAGACAAATTGGCGAAGCTAGCGACCACAATGAGAGCCGGGTGGTAGTTGTCTATCGGAACTAATGGTGAACTACATTCATTCAAAGTTAAAATGTTATTGCTCAATACCAGGTCAAGCAGCTTATTGCAACAGATAAATACACCGTTAAATTGCTTAAGATCCAGAACCCTTAATTCATCTGTCAACAGGTAGTCGTCACTACTACGCATATCGCTAGGAGTGTAATGTACGTTATCATTAATCCGCTGCCACGATATAGTACTCATATTAAAATCTCCTATAATTATAAAATTTTCTGACGAGTTATTCAAAACCGTAACATTAAATTTTGAAAAAAGTTAGTTAATTGTATGGAGAAAGAGGCGCCACGATTTTGTTTACACATATTATAACACACAAATATTTAATTTAAAAGTATCTCTAGAATCACGTTGAAGCAGATATAAAGTCAACCATAAGTCTTCCACCGCGGAATGAAAAAATGGCTGTGGGGTAGCTGATAATTGTTTACAAACGGCGATCAAGACGCCTCCCCCCCGACTCTGGCCGGTAAACTCATAATCAGGGTCGCGGCGCCATACAATATATTGGTCACTAAATAGTTCCGAGTTCGAAATACTATCCGTTAACCAAGTTTCACACAGTAAAATTAAGTCGTATGAGTTAAGACACAGTTCACGATAGAAATCCAACGTTTTAGTACGGAGTCCGCGCACATTCTGGTAGTAAATATTAGGTACAGTATCAGCCATCAATTGTGTATGTAAAAGCAGCAGCTATACAGTAAATAATTTAGCTCAATCAGATTCAAAGTACACAACTCGATGTCAAAACAACTGCGGTTACAAATAATAAAATTGTCGGGCAGTAAACGACAGGTAAGTGAGCAAGAGCGAAAGCGAACAACAAGCACAGACCCAAGTAGGGGAGCGAGCAAGATAACCAAATAGTGACGTAGGCAATCGCAGTAACGAGTTATTTGAGAATCAGGGGCGAGCAATCTTCCATATTGAATTAAATAGCAAAAATGTACAGGAGTTCACATAATTACAAAGTTAAAGAAAACAAACGTAAGAATAACTATAATAACAGGTATCAGCACTGAGTATTGAATTTTTATGTGTAATCATTTGATTATACAAATTTGTTTAAATCAGTCTCTTTTGTAATAATAAATACACGCGAGCCGTCCTCTTTGCGCATATGAATCTTGCCGTACTTGACCCACACATATCGAAAGTCTTTCTGTTTGGCCAATAATCTAGTCCTGTTCAATAGCTGCTTGGATTCAGAGGTCAGGTGGTCATTAAGGAAGACACGATGCTGGGGTCCCTCGTAGCCTAGATCCTATATTGAAAGATTTTTTAAGGATCGGGCTGTCGCAATGAAATCCTCCTTGGCATACCTGTTCAGGAAACTTACGATGATAGACTTTGTCTTTGAGTTGACCAGAGGTATTCTATTAATGTAATTTATTTGAGCTTTAGGAAATGTAAACTTCACTTTTTGGCTTATTTTTTCAATGATATTAAATAGATTTTCACCAGTCCTAAGTGGAATGCCCTTGATTTCGACATTCTTCAATCTTGACCGCTGATCAGCCACCGTTAGGTCGTGTTTCATTTCAGTAACCTCCTTGTGTAATGACTCCACTTTATCCTTAAGATGTTCCAAGCTAGTGACTTTGAAGTCTAAGTCAGATATTTTTACAGCAAAGTCATCCATCATCTTACTAATGAACTCACAACTTAATGTGAGCTCATCCTTAAAAGAGCGGACATCTTCAATCAATGTAGGCAGGCCCCCCAGTTGATACTTGATTTCACGTATTTCACTTAGGACTGCCTGGAGCGAAGCCGGTTCTGGAACTGGTGATGGAGAAGGACATGATTTTCGGCATGTGGGACATTTCCACGCAGCCTTCCTGTCAATTCCCAGTTTCCGCCATCCAGTCTCCGAAATGCTCGCACAACCAAAGTCGAGGTGTTTTCCACAGAAGCCACATTGTACTCCATCGTTAAAATTTTCGTTACAGTTGTCACACCTCATAGTCAGCAACCAAAAATTTGCAACCACTGCCGCACAGATAAACGTAGTTATATCGTCGCAACGAGTGCTCGCGAGTGACTGAGTGACTTTTATAGTTTATTTATTTTAAGAATGCCATATACTAAAATAATTGTCATTTGTTCTAAATGGGATATTTAAATAAATGTAAAATAAAATAACAATGAATAATAATTGGCGATTTCAAAAATAATAAACAAACTTCTTGTTTTGATTGTAATTTCATTAAGTTAAGTTAGGTCACATAAAAATATGTCTGTCTACTATAGCTCTTGCATACATTTCAAAGGTTTAATGGATAAAAAATTATTTTAACTCTTATAACAAGATGCTTCAGAAATTAAACGAACAAGGATTGTAAAAAAATAAATTCTTGAAATCAAATTGGAACTAAGATCGTTAAAATTAAATGATGATGACCGCAAAACGTGTATTTACAGATATTCATAAAAAATAATAATATCCTAACAAGCAATATTTTACACTTCTAGTAAAACTCCCTACAACTTGAAAGTTAGGCTTTGCTTATTGCTATTTAAAAAGTGATTGGAGCATCCAGATATCATCAGATTGAGATTTTTTTGATGTACTGAACAAAAACAAGCAGAGACCCTAGCTGGTTTTTTAAATTAGTCTTAAAGTAAATAAATCTGATTTAATCTGTTCTAAAACTCATGTTCTGGGGATTGTAGAAGTTGTAATTTTACACTACGCAAAGTGGACCACAGTTTCGAGAATACTTAGAGGGTTTTACGTGTGCGTGACATTTTTTGCGTGGTGACAGATTAAGAATACAGAGTGTCACCACGGCGACCAGCGCCTCTTACAACATCCATGGAAAGAGTAGGGGAGTACGGGAACACAACCTGCAAGATAACATCACTGCAAAGCGAAGGAAAACAAACTTTATCCAACCTATCAGTGTGGTATAGTAGGTCAAAACCTCCTCGTTAAGGAGAAACCTGTGACCAGCAGTGGACTGCTCAAAGTTATTGATGTGTCATTATAGGCAGTTCTGTTGTGAGAATGTAATATGTGAAAATGTAATTGTTGATTAATTAGGAATCCTTCTTCTTAAGAGTTTCACATCTTATGATATTATTTTACTATTAATTGATAAAGGTATTTGTTTAAATCACATTATTGAACTGCAAAGCTGTTATCACATAACCTATAGTCATGGATATATACATGGGAATTAAATACATTCCCAAAGTTACATTGGCGAATTTCATTTTCACCTCACTCGTTTTTGTAAGAGTTAACAGATTTTTGATAGTATTTGTTTCACGACTTTCGGGACCTGAAACAAAATTGATGTTACCAATAATTTATATATTATCCAAACATTAACAGCCTCCGAATAACTTAAACGATTGAAAAATTTACTGCTGACAAAAATGCAACACGCTCTTACACTGACAACATAGTCCAAAATACATCTTAAGCATAGTTCAAAGGCTTAATAAAATAAATCTTTTATCGTATCTAAAAAACTGTTAAAAACTACTCACTTGTACAATACATACAGTACAATTTGACTATTGCCTTGTTCATCGTAAACTTTTCCTCTTGCAATTTTTGGCCTCCATAAAACAGGATAAACATAGGAAATAAACATTCAATTAAAAACCTTGCCAGGTCAAGTGTCACATTCAAATTCTTCTGCGAAATAATATTATGATTTTTCAAAAACGCTTACATACAGATATTTTAAGAATTCTAAAGTGAATGTTTACCTCTAAAATGAGTGACACAGATATTGAATATAAAGTATACATATATCCACATATAACCGTTGTTAACCAAAATATTATCTGTAAAAATAAATTATAGATTTGTAATGAATCAATTTTTTTTTTAAATAATTATTTGTTTGAGATCCATGAATTAAAATGTAATCGATAAAAAATGGCCATATTTTTTAACATTTTTCAGCCATATAGGGCTTGCAAATAGCAACACGTCACGATATCGTTAACGTGGAATGGTGCAGTATCGCAGCGTGACACGCCGAGCTGTTGAACATTAGGGCTCTCCCACACAGACACGATATTATCAATAATACTGGATGCCTGATTGCGATACCTACACTACTGGAAAAAATTAAAGGATCAAAAAAAAATTCCAAATTTTTGGGCAGTTTTCAACAGGCCGTAACTTCGAGAGAAATAGTCTTACAGAAAATAAAAAAAAAGAAAATTGTAGCTCCAAGTGTCTAGTTTTAGGATTTGAACTTTAAAATTTTATAGCCTCCGCAGTTTTTGAATAATCGTAGAAAAACCAGCAACAAAAAAATTTTTAAAAATTTTTTAGTTTTTTTTTTTGGTTTACGGACGTGGAAAAAATTTTTTTAGTTTAACCACTATAAAGATCGGATACCTTGTTTACTTAGCTTCAATTTGTTTTTTTATACACTTTGATACGGCCACTTCTCGCCCAGATATTGGTTTTCAAATGGAAAAAGATCCTTTTGTCTTTGATTATCGATAACTCAGCAACCAATGATTGCATAGAAATTTAAAGGTAGGTTTCAAGAACATGAATAAATGATGCTTAACAACTGGCCATTGTTTTTCCGAAAAAAATTTTTTTCTTTTTGTCACATGAATTTGAAAATGCAACAAAAAAAGGGCTTTTGGTGGTTTTTTGGAAAATCAAGCGCTGGATCGAAAATATTGAGGAAACCACTAATGTTAAGTGTGCCTTTTACAGTTCAATATGTCCACAAAAACCCCACAAAAAACCAAATTAATCTAGCCAGCTGTGTTTTTGTTTCACTCGATCGAATTTCTGAAAAAATGAAAGGATCACGTTTTTTGCTCTGAATGCTCATAATTTTTAAAATGAGAGAAAAAAACTTGTTTTTCCGAGCTTTCCCCACATTTTTGTTCCAGAAAGTGCTTAAATTGAAAAAAAGGAAATTCAGAAAAAAAAAATTCTTTTGAGAAGTTTAATAAAATAATTATAATTATCGCCGGTATTAGCGCTACCAAACGTACTCGTACCACGTGGAGGTAGCGCGGTCGAAGAATTTACGCTTCTGAGTGTGTGTGTGTGTGTATGTGTGTATGTATGTGTGTGTGTGTGGGGTGTGTGTGTGTGTGTGTGTGTGTGTGTGTGTGTGTGTGTGTGTGTGTGTGTGTGTAGTATTTCAGGAGAA
The DNA here is from genome assembly GCA_949316085.1 of Hypercompe scribonia. Classification (NCBI taxonomy): domain Eukaryota; kingdom Metazoa; phylum Arthropoda; class Insecta; order Lepidoptera; family Erebidae; genus Hypercompe; species Hypercompe scribonia. Next base: position 20,318,639 of record OX438972.1, read on the forward strand.
TTGAGAAACGGTGGCTCGTCAGTTCCACCGTATTTAATGACTCCAAACTCATGTTCCAAGGATTTTTGTTTATTCAATACGGGGTATTACCACCTCTGTTTTCAATAACGGCTTTTAAACGTTCAGCCATGTTAATGCAGACGGTAATTTGAGGCTGCGGAATGGTAAAAACAATTTAAAACGGAAAAACAAGTTTTTTTCTCTCATTTTAAAAATTATGAGCATTCAGAGCAAAAAACGTGATCCTTTCATATTTTCAAAAATTCGATCGATTGAAACAAAAACACAGCTGGCTAGATTAATTTGGTTTTTTGTGGGGTTTTTGTGGACATATTGAACTGTAAAAGGCACACTTAACATTAGTGGTTTCCTCAATATTTTCGATCCAGCGCTTGATTTTCCAAAATACCACCAAAAGCCCTTTTTTTGTTGCATTTTCAAATTCATGTGACAAAAAGAAAAAAAATTTTTTCGGAAAAACAATGGCCAGTTGTTAAGCATCATTTATTCATGTTCTTGAAACCTACCTTTAAATTTCTGTGCAATCATTGGTTGCTGAGATATCGATAATCAAAGACAAAAGGATCTTTTTCCATTTGAAAACCGATATCTGGGCGAGAAGTGGCCGTATCAGAGTGTATAAAAAAACAAATTGAAGCTAAGTAAACAAGGTATCCGATCTTTATAGTGGTTAAACTAAAAAAATTTTTTTCACGTCCGTAAACCAAAAAAAAAACTAAAAAATTTTTAAAAATTTTTTTGTTGCTGGTTTTTCTACGATTATTCAAAAACCGCGGAGGCTATAAAATTTTAAAGTTCAAATCCAAAAACTAGACACTTGGAGCTACAATTTTCTTTTTTTTTATTTTCTGTAAGACTATTTCTCTCGAAGTTACGGCCTGTTGAAAACTGCCCAAAAATTTGGAATTTTTTTTTGATCCTTTAATTTTTTCCAGTAGTGTATATTTGGTGCATTACATGTTACGACGGCTATGAAATTACATACTGCTGCTATGAAAATGACAGAAGAGTTGTGCGTCAGGGATCGGGACACATTACCGTGTCCGATATTATCGACTGATAATAACGTGTCTCCTGGGAGACCCTTCACTCGTCGTAACAACGCACACTATGATGACGCAACTTTACACATTTTAATTTCTTTTAAATTTTCGTGCCTTTTCAAAATCACGTTCATCCAATCTCGTTCCGCTGCGACGACTAACGTTACTGTGTCTTTCCACATTGATGACATTTTGACGTCTTTTTGTGGTGAATTACTCTCTCGTAAATTTTTGTATTTGCAAAAACGTAATAGGAATTGTGATCAATACTGAATAAAACATATTAAAATATTTACTTGATACTTAAAACACGCCGATATCTGTTTGCAAGCACGTACTAAACATTCGTAGAGATGAACACAGCACTGAACGTTTTCTACTACATTGTAGTTATTGTACATTCCATTCCCTTCTAAACCTGTCTGAGCATGATCCATATGTAAGTTTGCCATTAGTTTCAGTGTATTGTTTATACACCTCAATGAATTTGTTAGTAAATCTAAATATATGTGTAACGCAAAAATATCCAGGATATTATTTAATTTATTACAGAACAATGAAAATATCACAAAAATATGAAACACACTGTCGTCTAGACATTTCTTTGTCAAATAATAACCATATGCAGCAATACTAAATTCAGCGAAAACCACTACAGTGAAACTAGCTAAGTAAATAGCAACCATTTGTTTAATATAATTTTTATAACGAACATCCTCGGCATAGATGTCATGGACAGACAGAAGATTAGTAATAGCCATTTTGTATAGTCTCGATTTTGTTATACTACATATAACACAAATTAGATCTCCAACAAAGACGTTCAAAAAACTCCACAATATAATTACATTTCCTCCTCTAGTAGGTGCGCAAATAGTTATGACAAACTTGACATTGTTAATTAGAAATAGAACACATAGTGTAATTTTAAAGATTATGTAAAACAATATAAATGATTTTCCTTTTCTCCCGTGACAGGTGTAATTTCTATAAATACCTAACATGTTTTCAATTATTGTGAAATAGTGAATAATTTCAAGCCTACTCATTTCATATACAACTTTTAACAACTTGTTTTTTGGTGTATACTGAGACGATCTATAGTTGAACATTTGTAAGAAACAAATGAATTAATCAAATAACTCCACGTCATGAAAAGAACAAGGTACTCCGAAATAATTATTTTAAGTTTCATTACTTACCGACAAAAACTTGTTAAATTTAGTAGAATTACGAATCCGTTACTTAATTACTGTGTTTCAAATTTAAAATAAATCAATGATTAGACATTTGGTGCATACTTTAAGATCTTCAGAGTTACTTTTGATCATAATGATGTCTAATCAGCATGTATACATTTTTTAACACTTATTTCGTTTACTTCTTAAGATATTTCACGTATAGTTAAGGGAATAAAATACAAAAAATAATATGTAGTTAATTTAATTATTAGTAGTTTTATTTATGAAATTACATTTATGCATTAATATATTGGAATTTCGTCAATAAATCATTCATTAAATCAATAATTAAAATTTTCTAACCTAGGATTTAAACGTGTTCCTTATTTTAATACCATAAAATAAAAATGAAAAAAACCAACAACGGTTATATACGGACTTAAAGAATTTATGTAACAAGTGATATTAACCCGTGAGAAGGCGCGCTATGAGCATTTTCCTCGCGCAAAATATTATTGCGATTTTTATCTATGTTAGAAACCCTCAAGCACTACGAGCTTCTCAGTACCTTCCCAACATTCCATCCCCTCTCCGCTGACGCTATTCGCGTGCCACTCAATGCCGCAGCGTCCGCGCAGCAAGGTATTTGTATGTATCGCGTCATGCAGCGCGGCATTTCGCTCATCGCGCGCCTATCCACGTAAGTATTTTTTTGTTAGTAATAAAATTTATTTTAACGTGCATTTTGTTTTTTATGCATGTTTATGTAATTTATACCAGTAAAAATATTGTTAATGAACCTGTCAATTGTTTTTAGTATACAAAGTCAACATGAATGATCAACGGGAAGCTTAAATTCTTAGTTGGCTAGAAGATCTTGAATCGGAGGAAGAAGTGCCTTGAGAGAAGAGATCTTGAGGATATAGGCGATAATAATGTCATCGCGTCTTATGTACCAAAAAAGAAAACAAAAAGAATTGTCTTTATGTTATCTGCATTTCATGATGCCGACAATATCGATCAAGAGACTGGTATTGAAGCGAAACCAGAAATGGTGACATTTTGCAATTCTACAAAAGGTGGTGTGGACGTTGTAGATCAAAAGAAAGAAGACTAATCCTTTGTAAAAATCACTGCCAGGTAGTCAATGTGATTACTTTTTCCATTTTGATTATAGCTGAGATCAATGCGCAAATAATTTAACAAGCAAATACAGATAACCTAATTCCTAGATGTATATTTCTAAAAAATGTGGCTCTTGAGTTAGTAAAGCCACATATTTCACGAAGAATTTGTATACAAAATATGTCAACAGATCTGAATTTTATAATGAAAAGATTTGTACCACCACCAATTTGTGCCCAAATTGGGCCAAGAACGAGCGGTTTTTGTGAACTATGTTCCAAGAGGTAAAACAGACGCTCTAAAAAAGCCTGTACTATGTGCAAAAAATTACTCTGCACTGAGCACTTTAGGTTTATGTGCCATACATGTGCCATATGTGCCAAACACATCGCGATATACCAGCTAGCGAGAGTACTACACGGCATCGCTGTTGCACGCAACAAGCGCAAGCAGGTCATTGCAGTCTTCCTCGATATGGAGAAAATGTTCGATCACGTCTGGCATGTCATCCTGCTGTACCAGCTATCCAGATCTACTACTCCTCGTCGAGTAGTGAAGATTGTGGCCACCTTCTTGTAAAACAGACGCTTTATAATGGTGCTATGAAGTTTTGTATAGGGCATACTATTATTTATTTTAGTAAAATCAAGCATAAAAGAAACATATTCGTACATACAGTTACAAAATTTGGTTTTAGCTGTTGAAGTAATTGAAGTTATCAGATTAAGTTCCTTCTAGATCGAGGTCTTAAGCTTCATCTCAAATAAAAATAGTAAGTCCTGTTTTTGTGAAATTATACTGAACATTTAAATAAACACAAAATAAAACTAAAATTTGTATCAATTAGTGATTTCAAAAACAATATGCAAACTTCAGATATTGAATACGATTCCATTAAATTGGATTACATAAAATAATGTGTGTCCACTGTAGATCTTAGACATGTTTCAAAGGCTGTTATCATATTTTAAGAAGAATGTTTTTCGATTTCTAATTTTGACCACCGTACAGCACGATAAATAAGGGTAGTATAGTATACCCTTGATGAAAAATCTAATCAGGTTTATCGACGCCCTCAGAGTCAGGATCTGTTAATTTTTATTTTTGCAAATTGTGCCCAATACTACTTCCTAATATTATTAATAATGAGTTAATGTTATAAATGTTTTGTATTCTTTAACTCAAAAACTCTGGAACAAATTTATATGACACTGTAAAGATATATATCTTATACTGATAAATAACCCAGAGGCTACTATTTACCAAGATACATACTTAAGAATATTTAATGTCCTAAGTGTTAAGAAAACTGCTAATCTTTAGGGTAATTCTAATAATCAGTTCAAATAACCAAATAAATTATTGTCGTAGGTACTTCACTTCTTTGTTTGTTAATGTGTGGCAACTCCCTCGGGTCGATATCCCACCTGGGTTTGGGGCGGGCTAGTGTGTCGGAATCAGACCGGCTAAAACTACACGGTGTGCCACTCTGTACCTGAGATAAGAGGGGTCCGGGCACAGCGTTAATTACACAGCTTTAAAAAAAAAAAATACCTACTTATCAGCCTTTACAATATGAATGACGTTTAAATTCACAATGAGATTGCAAAATTAGCCAAAAAAATTGCATTCGGAAGACACCGACAACGATGTTTGCCCTCATGCATCTATCCGCGTTCAGGTAGCGTACTCGATACCAGGCTGTTGAAAGCACTGTGCGGGAGTGAGAATGAGGCAATAGAGGGGAACACCCCCCCCCCCCATACTCCCTCTACCCCTGATGCGACCTGGATAAAATTACTTTACTAATTTAAACTATAAGAGCTTACACATAATTATTGTTTACTTTTAGGAAGTGGTATATTGTGTGGAGGATTTTTTAAATTTTTATTTTACTCTTTTTCGACTATGTACTTAATAATACGCTCGACTTACGACGTTTTGAAATTGAAATTGATACTATTATTGACGACGTTTGCTTTGATATAAGGGACTATGTTAAATATTAAAAGCGATTTGGATATTTTTGTTACTTTCATTACCGACTTACGATAGGCAATTAATACTTCTTATAAAATATTTTATATATATAGATTAGTCGTAAATAAAATCTAAAACATTTTCTATCGATTTCTATCTAAGACGACAGAGCTTGAAAGTTATTTAATAATCCTCATGATAGATCGCCTCTAGCAGAATTACAAAGACTAAGAAGCGATTCTTCAATACTCTGAAAGATAATTTTTACAAAATTTTTATTTACAACAGAATTAAATATCTACAAAACATTCTAAAATCTTCAATACCATTGAACAAAATCCATTGATTTTTTAAAAATCATTTAAAATGATTATTAACTAATCCCTAAATCGTCACTTAGACATAAACAGTTAATTTGTTTATATATTTCATAATCTCATTGTATATTATTATTACTGTACCTCGGTTTTTGTCACTAACAGTAATTTTATTCACTCATCGAGCCCTTTTCAATAAGACTCTGCAGATTATCCTGGCTGCAGTATCAGGCCAAGATTACCATATTATTATCAAGTATTAAGCTTCAATTCAATCAGTGCAGTAGAAGTGTACGAAGAGTCCATTAAATGAATGATTGCCTCTACATCATGTCAAAAAAGGGTTAATGACTTTCAAATAGCTGCACAAATGTTCATGCCACAGACAGAATGACATACACACACACACACACACATACACACGTACGCACACGCACGCGTACCAGCACGCGCACGTATGTATGCACGCACGCACGCACGCACGCAGGTGAGCGTGCGTGAGTGAGGTGAGCGATTCTAAAGTGGTATGGCCATAGCTGTCAAATAAATGATTTCCAGTACGACATTAAGACTTATGTATCGTGATAAATCAAGAATACGGAGAATTATTACTCCCATTCATCCCATAGACTTTGTCAGAACCGAGTAAGGGAACAAACTGTGTAGAACCACAGCACTGCAAAGTGAAGGAAAACTTGACACATAGCCTGTTTGTACCACCCTTCTTTCTAAAGAAAGGCTTATGTCCAGCAGCGAATTATTGAAAGCTCTTGTTGATGTGTGATGTGATGACATAACATACAGGTTTAAAAAAATCGTCATGTTGTTTGTTTCATGAAAAAAAGTCTAGCAAAATTCAGACTGTAAGAAAGTTGCATTCTTAAAGCTCCGTTTTAAACCATTAACTAACAAGACCTTTTTTAAACATATTTTACGCTTTTATTTTGAGACTTATCTGATGATCGTTTAATTCTTTCTGGTGTTAACTATGAATAATTTGCGAGTCGTTTACTTTAATAAGATAGTAAATTATATTTTCTTTGGTTAACATTTCACATTAAGGAGTCGGGATTGTATGCGGTGCGCGGTGCTGCGGTGAAATCCCCAGTCAGTCGGGGCGGTTGCTGTGTAGTGGCTGGCTGCTGCGTAAACGGGAGAGAGATGGTCAGCTTACATGGACCGTAGGTGCAGTGTACTGTGCCTAGACGCTGATGAGGCCATAGGGTAACCAGGCTGGAGCGGGCGCTTCCTGCGTGTGGTATCCCTGTTGAGGCGGAGGTTGCTGGCTGGCAGAGACTTGACTTGATGGAGGTAACGAATGTCATGTCCCTCCGACACAAAGGGAGGATCCTCCGACCAGGCGAGGTGATCATACCTGACGGGCTACGGCCCAACGGTTGAACTGTTTGTGTCGGAGGGATATGACACACGTCCTTCCACAAAGGTTTTAATTTTGGAGATTATTCACAAATTTTTCAGCATAAATTGTATTTTGACGTAATATTTTATTATATTTTTTGGTAAGTTACCCCAAAATATAGCAAAATATTTAGATATAGGTATTTAGATGCAATACATTGTTTTGCTTATCATTTTGTAGTGGTTGCACCATGATTTACCTTTGTATTACAATATAGTATAATCTATCTATGCCCACTACTTAAACTGCTGTACACCAGGATTAACAGCAGTCACCTACGAACACGCTAAGCTATGACACTCGCCAAGTTTCAGTAACAATGGAACTGTTATGAAAACTCACAACGAAATTAATCCGAAGAAAATTGAAGAAATTGGAGATTGTAGACTGCGATCAGACCGCATTGTACAGTTTTGTAACTTATTTACAGGTTTTACAACACTTTGTTTCTTTATTGTTGAATAAAGTGTAGGGTGGACCAAACATTCGTTAGTGTTTGAATCTTACATCCCACGCAAACATAATGCAAGAGTTCTTGGGACTGTGCTACTGGAATTTGCTATTTTCATTGGATAGAACTACTTGTCACGCATTCAGTGAGTCCCTGCCTGTGGCCAAAGACATGTTTCTGAAAAAGTTGATTGCCAGACTAAGTGACATTCCTTGGCCAACCAGAAGTCCAGATCTATCCTCAACAGACCTTTTTATGACTATTTATACAGACTACCTCTATATCAATAAAAAAAATAGACTACGTCAACTAAAACAAAAAAAAATGTAAAGTGTAAATTCTATTTATCACAAATAATCATAACTTCAAGTATTTTTGTTTATAATAACCCACATTTTACGCACTATAGTTATTAAAATACACGCCCACGGGATGTATAATTCTCCTTCCGCGAAATTACGTCTTCGTAGAAGGTTGCGACTGCGGTGAAACAACTGTCGCTACCGATCATGAAGCGTATGAGGGCCGGTAGCGAGAGATCTCCTCCAATAACTGCAGTGAGGAGTAAATGGTGTTAGTAGCAGTGCAGCAATAATATATAACAGCCAGTCAATAAAGAATTCTATAATTTTTATATAGTAGGTAAAGAATTGTTGTTTTAGATCATTAATTTATAACCTACATTGTTATCTATTTTTTCCATCGAGAACCATAAATAATAATATCGATTAATTTTACGTTCTAAGCATGTATCTAAATATATATTGACATTTAAGTATATAGCTTTGTACTATTCAGTTAATTACTTAATGTTATCACTTCGGCGTACCTCCAATTGAATATTCATTTGTTCCTTATTCAAAATTAACCATAGACCGCTTTAGTTTCTTGCTAAGTAGGTAGTATTGCTTAAAAATGATTTTTAATTCGAAAAGTATAAAAATTGGTTACTTTCTCCAAAAAGTTGAAAATGTAATGGGTATTTTTAGAAATTACCTCTTGTATGTCTGTCTGTTGTTAAGATTATACTATGTCCACTGCTGCTAATTAACAATTTATACTTTCTGGTACTTTTACCAACTACCAGAACCATGAAATATTTATATGTGTGGACGTTTTTAAATGTCTGTATTGCTGATTTGGTATGTGTTGCATGTAGTACATATATTGAATTCGATGGAATACTCATAATATACTATTAATATATACATAATACTGGAATAAACAAAAAGTTGAGTCTCCAAACCGTATTCATCGGATCTTAATTGACTTTTGACGTTGTTTTACACTGTTAATATATTGAACTTCATAATCCTTTGAACAAATTTATCCTTGGATGATTTAGTATAATTCTTATTCTTTGAAATCCATTCTAACGACAAGAGTTTCCTCCTGCTAGAATATTCTTTCCTTATCCAATTATATTGGTTTTGGTGGCAGCAGAGTCACCAGCATGAAAGAAACGTGTAAGAACAATGAATTTCAAAATGTATATTTACACGTGATAAATGGGAGTCGTAGAAGGAGGTACGTCGAGAGGGCTCTACCGAAAACTAAAACTTTATCAAGTGTGAGTACATATGTAAGTGTAGCTGCTTATCTGTTGTGTAGATACGTGCCGTGTCAAGGAGAAACTGCCTCCTGCATCAGAAACTTTTTTTTTTTTTAATATGTGGCAATTCCCTCGGGCCGTCACCCCACTGGGGTTTACGGCGGGGTGGTGTGTCGGAATCGGAGCGACTAAAATCACACGGTGTGCCACTCTCCGCCTGAGGTAGAAGAGATCCGGGAACCGCTGCTATTACGACATCCAGATCCCTCCTAGCGCCTGCCCGCTAACGCGGGCACCATCTGTGGATAAACTCTCCGTTTAAGCGACGTACGGTACACGCGGACGTCGCCTCCTCGCAGCTGGCCACTATAGCGGATGGAGGGGAAAACCCGTCCCGTCCACCCGCGGCCATACTCAAGGCGGCATGAGGCGCTAGTACGCGCGCCTCCGCCGCCCGGTTCGCCGGCGGCGAATTGTATCTGAGTGGAGGTCGTCCTCCCGGGCCTTCTGCGCCGCCTCCTTCCACGAAATTACGTCTTCGCAGAAGGTTGCGACCGCGGTAAAACAACTGTCGCTACCAACCATGGAGCGCTTGACAGCCGGTAGCGAGAGATCTCCTCCAATAACTGCAGTGAGCAGCCCACGCTGCGCCGCCCAGGCGGAACAAACCGCCAGCGTGTGCTGAGCCGAGTCCTTACTGCAGTCGCAGTGGTGACAGGCGGGACTCAATTCCCTCCTGGCGACCGAGTGCAGATATTTCCCGAAGCAAACGTGCCCGGAAAAAATTTGCGTCAGTCGGAAGGAAAGGGTCCCGTGCTGCCGCCCTGCTCACTCGGCGATGACTGGCTGGAGAGCCTCCACGGCTGCAAAGCCAGCACGTGGAGCCTTCAGCCGGGACGACCAACGAGCCATCGTGGTTCGACGAGCGCCCTCTCGCCACTCGCGTATCGCTTCGGGCGGGGGCCGAATGCCGCTACCCACCCGGAAGTCTGCCGTTCGCCGATAAACTTCAGTGAGCACTTCCGCCTCCAAATCCCACGGGTGAGTTCCGGCTAACGCGCATGCCGCCTCCGTCGATACAGTGCGGTAACCGCGTATGGCTCTAACCACCAATATCCTCTGAGGACGCCAGAGGCGAGCCCTATTCTGGGCGGTCAGAGCCGCCGCCCACACCAGTGCACTATAAAGCGCCATTGACCGGACAACCCCCGTGTATAGCCGTCTCGTCGCGACGCTAGCTCCACCCAAATTGAGCAAAAGTCGCCCAAAGGCAGAAGCAGCGCCGACCAGCTTTGGAGAAAGCTGTCGGAAGTGCTCGTCGAAGAGCCACCTCCCGTCAAGGATCAGGCCCAGGTACTTCATCTGGGCCTGAACCGGTACGAAGACCGAATTGACTACGATGGAGGCGCCGGAGGGTGGACCACGATGGGGCCTATGGAGCAAAAGGGCCTTCGTCTTGTCCAGGGCCACCCGTAAACCCAGTGCCTCAATACGCCCGACCACCAGAGAGACTCCCGTGGTGGCTAGGCGCGCCACCTCTTGAAAGTTCGCTCCCCGGGCCGTGACCAATGTGTCATCGGCGTAACAAATTACGCCCAGCCCGGGGGGAAGGCGACCTCGAAGGGCCCAGTCGTATCCCATATTCCACAGGAGTGGTCCGAGGACAGACCTCTGTGGAACACCGCACGACATGAGCCGCCACCTCAGAACACCTCCTGCATCATACCCTTGATCCAGCCTTCTACCGTGAGCCTCTTAAGTTGTTGGCTGCGTCTCTTGGCATCTATGAGCAGATAGATCCATCGGAACAACGATCACCGAATCGGGATATATTTTTCAATAGGTATTCGTCATGATAACTTCATCTTTAATCGCACAAACTAAACCTTCAGCTTCTCCGAAGAGACTACAATACTGTAGCCAAAACGTAGATGCTTTAAAGTTTATATCAGATCCATGTCCCGATAAAATCGACCATGAAGTTCTTTGCCCTTCCATACGTTCCTGCGATCATTAGTACTAAGTACTATAGGTTTGCGTGAATACTCTTTAGCTAGAGCGACCGGGGTAAAACCAGTATCCACTGCAACTTCATTCCGATGCACTCCCACATTAGTCTGTAGAAAATATTCTCTGAGATTCTATATCTCACGATTGTGCAGGGTCTTGATATTTAATAGACCACGATACCCAAACTTCCACGGGAAATACAACCTTATAACCGAAGAAAATTGATAGTGCATTCGGCATGCAGTCAGCAATGTACGGACTCTCATGTCAAGGGCATTTAATTTGATCTAAGTCCATTTAAATGCACCAAAGGAATACGTCAGAACTGACATGACCCAACCATTATAGAGTTTCAAGTACTTTTTCTTGGGTGGTTCAAAAAGCGTATTTGTTTCACGTCGGATTTTGATATGCCCAAGGATTGTGAAAAATCTAGGTACTTTAAGATTTTACTAGAAGACAGAGATCTAAGTTTTATAAAATCTGAAATTTCTATTCCTTTAGATACCATAATCACTCCCTTCTTAACATACATAACTGTACACTTGTCCATACGAAAAATTACTAAAATTTTCAGTGACTTTTAGTAACGCCGTCAATTGTACTTTAGTGGGGACTAGTAATTTCAAATCATCCATACAAAGCAGGTGAGATATAATTTGATCATCTTTCGAGTACTTATAGCCTAACCCTAAACCCTCTAAGAGAACGCTGAGAAGGTTCAGAGCCTGACAAAATCACAATTCATTAGTATATCGTTTATCACAGTCTGCCAACATCCTGGAGAGCATAGTATTGTTTTCCATTGACTCATACACGACTTTAAGAGAGTGCACAGAGTTGTATAAACTTCATACAACTCTAGCACTTTCGAAAGCCAGGTTGGCGTATGATGTATGTCATGGTCCTGAATATGATAAGCAGCTCCTAAATGCCACGGGTCCCACTTCTACATCCATTTTGAGAAATAGAAAGTGTCAAATTATTATTGATGTGTGTAGTAAGTTTGATTCTCAAAATAGATGTTAGAAGTTTAAACCTAATTGGTAAACAAGTAATAGGGCTAATTTTTTTGGGTTCGAATTGATTTGTATAGTTCATGCTTGATACGAAAATAGTTGAATCGATATATTGAGGGCAAGCTTAAGTTGCTGAAACAGAGGGATTAGTCTAACACGGTACGAAGTAAAGTTCGTTCTCAACTCTGCAGCCCGAAAATATGCCCTCATGATATTCTTACTTATAGAATGCGTCCACTTCATGTAGTCCACATCACCACCGGTAATGGAGACACTGTTTGAGGTCACTGATCCTCGGGATTCCAAGCTGGTCGGTAGCCGGATTCTTCTCCACCGACGTACAGGTGTTGGGGACGTCGGTGAAGAGGAAAGCTCGTCGCTGGAAGGAGAGCTCAATGCCTCTGCAACAGCCAGCATTTCAATTGCCGGCTTCCGGGGACGGCATAGCGGAGCGAAGCGATGAGTCCGAGGATGTTAATTGTGCTCTAATCCAGCTTTTGTTAGTGTGTTGGCTGGTATTTATCAAATAAAAATATTTTAACATGATGTTTAATTATCATGTTTCAAGTAAAAAATATTTTCTTGTAATTAATTGTATTTTTTTTTTTGTAAACTAATCGTTTTTTAGGCCAATATCCATTGTAATTATATTCGATTTTAGTTATTTTAAATAGAAAAACATTGTACTTTACAAAAACATGTTACAGAAATTCCAGCTGCTCATAATTATTATGCAAAAAGAAATACTTATGTTAATTTAGTAACATAGTAGGCGGGATTAAATAGCTTTTATCTTATATTGCTAACCCTGTCAGGCTTAATCTTACCGAGCCTCGAGTTGTTAAATTTATGAGGTCACATAAACGCTTTCCTGCGAAAAATTGTCTTTCAAAATTTATTTACGATGATAGATGCCCCGCAAAGTGAGACAGTTTTCTCCTCAGATTTAAAACAGAGGAAGAAACAACGTCATCACCAACGTTACCAGTGTGCACCACGGTTTTCTATCCCAGCACCCCAGAACGAAGGTCTTCCCCAAAGAGCGCCAACCATCCCGGTCTTGACCGGCCACCTTCTTCGAGTATATATCCTATGCTATAATAGAATATTAATAATAATGCCATTCTGTAATACTCCTGCAACATTTTTATAACATCTTCGTATTGTCCACATTATTGAGTGTAATAAATGAATTGAATGGATAAATTTAGTAGTAGAAACTGCCGCCAACGACAAGTTTTCTTAAAGTTCTCGGGCGTCCGGCTTCAAAAATCATTTTTGGTGTCTAACAACATTTTTTAATTTTTTGATACTCATGCATAGTGTTTTTTTTTTTTAACGTGTGGAAACCCCCCTCGAGGCGTCACCCTACCGGGGTTTACGGCGGGGTGGTGTGTTGGAATCGGACCGACTAAAACCACACGGTGTGCCACTCTGCGCCTGACATAGGAGGGATCCGGGAACAGCTGTTATTACGACATCCAGATCCCTCCTAGCGCCTGCCCGCTAATGCGGGCACCATCTGCTTACAAACTCTCTATTTAGGCGACGTACGGCACACGCGCACGTCACCTCCTTCCGCGAAATTACATCTTCGCAGAAGGTTGCGACCGCGGTAAAACAACTGTCGCTACCGACCATGGAGCGTATGATGGCCGGTAGCGAGAAATCTAGTCCAATAACTGCAGTGAGGACCCCACGCTGCGCCACCATGGCAGAACAAACCGCTAGCGTGTGCTGAGCCGAGTCCTCACTGCAGTCGCAGTGGTGACAGGCGGGACTCAATTCCCTCCTGGCGACCGAGTGCATATACTTCCCGAAGCAACCGTGCCCGGAAAGAATTTGCGTAAGTAGGAAGGAAACGGTCCCGTGCTGTCGTCCTGCCCATTTGTAATTAGGTATTTTAATTAAGCATGTGTTCCTATGTTATCGCATTGATGAATTAATTTGTTTGTACTTTATTCGTGTTCTAATTATAGATCGACTCACTGTGTCCTAAAAATATTGCTGGAAAACTGTTATTTAAAATGAATAAATTAAAAATTATTCATTATCTCAAAATAACTGAAAATATAATGAGTATTTTTAGAAATTATGAATTTTACGGCAAAAGAGTTAAAAAATTCGCACTACTTACTACTACCTTTACTACCTTTAAAATCATGCTAAGTGTACCACTTCTTATAAACAGCGCGTTCTTTCTATAACTTGTGCCAACTTCAATAACAATGAAACGTATTCATTTCTGGATTTATTCATATAGCCTTGCTGGGGATCTAACTTGTATTGTGTGTAGTTTATTGAAAGCAAAGGAATATAAAATGGCCGTTATTAATTTCATGTCTGTCCACTATGTGTACTCCGAGGATGTACATTATAAAAAAAAAACTTGAAACAGCTGGCGGTTTTCTCTTATTTAGCTTTAGTGTGATTCTTGTCATAGAACTCAGTTTTAATACATTTCAATTTTATGTTATCACATTCTATACAAACGAAGTTGCGATTATTCTTATTATGCGTTTCACATTAATCTGTAACAAAATAAATTATGTCTTGGATTGTTTTGCTTTGCAAATACATTTAAGTTTAATAACAAACTGTAAACTTGTGACAGTACAATAACCCAAATTTAGTAGAAAATGTTCAACACTTTACAAAACTGTACGAGTATTTAGTGCGTAGTGGTCAACAGCTGTCAGTATATTTTAAGTATCAAGTAAATATTGTTTATACATATTGCCATCAACAGTTTTTAACAGTCCACTCCTGGACGTAGGCCTCTCTTTTGCAAGGAGCTTTTGGTCTACTATAGATATATAGGGAATGTCTAAAGTTCGGGTGCTTGGCCAGGAAACCTCCATGTGGCGCAATCTGGTAACGTTGGCGATGGCCCTGTTTCTTCTTCAGCTATATAAAAGAAAGTATCACCGCCAACGGCTAATATTCTAGCACGAAGAGGTAACCATATTTCTTTGATTAGTCAATCGAGGTCTCAACAGAGTGATCTTCTGTTGCTCTTCGCTGGTGGAAAACCATTTTAAAAAACACGAAGGCGAGACCCTGTTACGGATCGAAGGTCTTTCGCTACCTGTGGCGGTGAAAGAAGAACGGACACGGTGTGTACTTACACTGCCACCGAGCATGCATTAGGAGACGTTGTTCCAGAATGAGTGTCGTGCTTATGTCTAGCGACTCCGAACAGGGCCGAAGGTCCTGGCTTAACCGCTCGGACTGTGAGGATGAAAACCTCTATAAAACATTACCTCAAATTCCATGTTCTAGTGTGTGGCCAGGGGATGCATGGTTAACAGGTAGTTCAGTTGCAAGCGCACTCCCAGCTGAAGTACCTGCGAGCTCCTCGGTTGGGCATAAATTTACGCTTGCCCGGGTATTGGAAATCTCTGTCCGGGTCGACTTCTAGTTCTCTTTCACTCGTAGGTCTAATATGGAATCATCAAAAACTAAAAATGGGAAAAAATTAAAAGGAAGGACAAAAAGGAAAGGCTATAAAACCAGAAGCCTTCTCGTGTCACTAGATAGACGTCACATTTGGGACGCCTACCTTGATGGGGCTCCCAAAAGTTATTTTAGCTGCTGGTAGCCGAAGGACATCAAAACAATTGTGTTCCGAGAAAAAAAAAGGGCTGGTATGCCGTCGCATGGTGATAACTCCAGTCCGAATACGGACGCACTAGAGCCAACAGAGATGGATACGTCCCAATAGATGCTAACCTAAGCCCCGTTAGGCTCAGTCTTTTGCAAAGCAGAAGCTTATATATGAGTTAGAGCAGAGGAGCAGATTGTGAGTCTCTTATAGAAGATCCGAGAGGCGGTGAGAGGGGGTTCTGTTGCCCAAAGAACTGTGTCTTTGCAGGAGATAGCAAATGCTGGGATGGCCTTTATCCAAAAGGTGGATACCAAATTTATAAATCTTAAGAGCTCTTTTATAAAGTCACTTAAGGACTCCTCCTCCTTTGCTATCGAGGTCGTTGAGATCCTCGTTAGGGACGTAGTTCACCTTCAGGCTACTAACGAATGCTTGACGGGACAGATGGCGGAACTGAGCGCCCAGTTTGTCCAGTTTCGGGCACAGATGGATGTCCTTAGGCAGTAGAACACGGTTCCTAGGCAACCTAACCGCATTCCTGGTATCGGTGAAGTCAGTGATGCCTACTTACACCAATCTTTGGATACAGTGGAGCATATACTGGATGGGCGTCTCTTGAACCTGGAGCTGTTACTGCCTCCAGCCTCTTCATACGGTTGCCACTCGCTGTAGACAGGAAAATGACTGCATCAACATCGACTCGGCTTTCTATTATAGATGAAGATTAGCGGTGTTGGTGTCTGCGCCTGCGGTAGCCACGAGAGTAAGACAGGTGGCCAAGGTAGCAACCAAGATAGCTGCATTGGTCACAGGACCAAGAACGGTGGTAAAACTTGGAGTGGAAGGACCTCCACTCCTCATTCTTACACTTACACATGTCCCCTCGACATCTGCTCCCTCTAATAAACAATCTCTAATAAACAGTTGACAGGTGGTCAGAGGGGTTTAAGAGAAATCCTGAAAGGGGGATAAATAGGCTGCCTAAAAAGTAGCTTTTACCCTCCAGCTGCATCAAAACCGCAGCTATAGTGGTCATTGTATCAACGGAGGGGTTAATGACGGGCTGTTATATGTAGCCTTATTCAAAAAGACCCTGGATAGTCACGCCAGTGATTTCAGGACGATAGGGGTCAGGTCGCCTAGGCGGGAGCTAGAGTCTTGGCGTTTCCCAGAGTTGAAGGCGTAAAGACGGTAGATACATTTGCCGAGAAGTTGTGAAATACATTTGCAGCCACGGATGGCGTCAAGATCGTCAGGCCTACAAAGTTTGTGAAACTGTAAATCTAAGGCCTTTTTTTACGCGGGGCATGCTTTGCGCACGAATGCTCTTCGGAGGGACGAAGAGCGTGTGTGGAACTCCTGGAAAACCGATGTACCCACTAAACCCCGTGGCGGCCTACCTCGGCAGTCGAGAGGAGCTCCAGCACCGCATTAGCGGCTTCTAGAGTCCTCCCTGCCGTACCTCACAAGTGAGGTACATCCGGGGCACCTCATGCCCCAGGGCAAGACGCTATCGTACCTCTCACCGCTCTGCACAGTGAGAGGTGGATCAGCGCCCCGCCCCTGGCCGCACCGGAGTGTCACCTGTCTCGGATCGTTTGCAGCGATCACATCGCCCCAAGATGTGGCCGCAGCGACCCTTAGGCAGCGATTAGGGAGCTAGTGACATCTACCGCGTCCCCTTTGCCACCTCCTTCGAGCGGGATCGGCTCTTTCCCGATTTCGCTCTGCAGTCTCCTACTGGAGCTTGATATCCTCACAGAAAGAGACCGCGGCGTCCTATCCTTCACTACTCGCTAGCATTGCCGCTATCAATGCTGACGGTGAAAGGTTTTGTCCGTTTCGTCCGACCAGGACTCGACGCTTAGACTCCCAAGCAGGGCAGTTCTCCAGCGTGTGCTCGGTGGAGTCCCGTTTGGACCCGCAGTGGTAGCATTGTGCCGTAGCCTCCCGTCCCATTCGATTCAGAAGCAACCGTGCCCGGTGAGTATCTGAGTCAACTAATAGATGACACAGCCGGTCCTCTCTACCCACGGCAGAACAGCTCCAACAGCGCATTGGCTAGCACAGTCCTGAATTTCCAACTCACCAGAGCTTGTTTATACGCGTTCTGCCGTAGCATTTCCAGGCTCAAGATGAATCTGGCTCAGAATCTTCATCATTTTTCATCATAGAAAGAATTTGGTACGTAGACGTTCGCGTCCACGTCGGCTAGAATGTCGAAGGACGGGGATCGCGCCAGGATCGTCGCCACCTCATAGGAGATTGTGCGGTAGCCTCGCACGATCCGTGTGGCCATTAACCGCTGCAGGCTCCTGAGTAGAGCCCGGCAGCGGGAGGCACCCACCAGTTCATTAAACCAGACGGGTGCCTCATAGAGGGCCATGGATCTAACAACGCCCATGTACAGGCGACGAACAGCTTCCCTTGGTACCCCGAGATTGGGCAGCAGACGATGTAGCGCATCTGCTACCCCTGGTACTTGGGGGACTAATCGCCCGAATTGCTCTTCGAAGCTCCACTGACTGTCCAGGATGAGGCCCAGGTACTTCATGTACTGGCCCACCTGGACTTCAGCATCACCTACCCGGAGGCATGAGCTAGGTGATTCTCGGCACTTACATTGGCCATGGAACCATATCGCCTCGGTTTTCTGTGGCGCTACCCTAAGGCCCAGTTCATGAATCTTTTCCATGACACTAGGGGGACACACACGACGGGAACCCCGCAACGCACTTCTCTTCGATTTTCCACTCCGTTCCGACCGATAAACTTCACCGTCCTGTCACGCAAATAGGCCTCAATGACGGTCCGTAGATAGAGCGGCACCTCGTTATATTTGAGGGCCGTCCTAATTGCCTGCCAGGGGAGGGTGCCGAAAGCGTTTACTATATCAAAGCTAACCACCAACGCCACCCTCCCGTATCGGACCGTCAACTCCGACAGGGATCGAATGCATCTAATAGCATCTACTATCAAACGTCCCCATCAGAATCCAAACTGAAAATCTGATAGATCAGGGCCCACTCGCGACAGATGCCCGCTGATCCGCTCAGAGATTATCCTCTCAAAGAGTTGCCTCGAATCGTTCAGAAGGCATATCGGTCGGCACGCAGAGGGACAATCTGCAGCCCTTCCTTCTTTTTTTAAGAGAACCAGTCTCGCTTCTTTCCAGCTGAGGGGAAGATACCGAGGCGGAAACAATCCGTGAAAATCCGCTTCAGTTTGTCACCCAGTACCGATAGAGCTATCCCAACACCCGACCAGGAATGCCATCTGGTCCAGGCGCGATGTTGCGGGAAGCGAACAGCCGTGTGGCTCGGTCCAGCTCACCCTCCGTCACCTCATACTTTTCCCAGAAACTCCGGGTCCAGAGTTTTTGTTAACAGTGAGACCCATGGCTTGAATTTGACCAGTACCAATTTATATGGGCGCCCCCATGGATCCCTATCCAGCCCCACGATGGATTCTTGCCATGACCGAGCCTTGGCCTCAGCGATTGCGTCGCTGAGAGCCTTTACAGCAGCTCCATATTCCCGCCGTGCTCCGTCGATCTCCTTGACTGTGGCTCGCCGTCTTCTCCGAGCTCGAAGGTACGGGCGGCGCAATCTCGCGACTGCTGTTCTCTGCCGCGAGATCTCCGCGCTCCACCAGCACACCGAGCCCGTTCTGGCCACCATGACTCGGGGCATTGAGGCATCACATATGGACGCTATAATGTTTCCAAACCAGGCAGCAAGTTCTACTGGATCGAACGAAACCCTTTCCTCTGACCAATCCGTGACGTGGGATGCGGCTATGACCATGTCTTGGTTAAGCCGCTTAAGGGACCATCGTTGCGAGCGTTCTCTATCCTGGTGTAGGTGGCAAGGGTGACGGAGCGACACATCGAATGCGATGTGTCGGTGGTCCGAGAGATTAACCACTTCTGCTGCCACCCACCATCCCGACACAATGGCAGATTCCCAACTCGTGCAGGTACACGTCCTGCATATTTCCCCGACTTGATGTCGGACGGGGAGCAACCTCCTGCTACGGTTATTGGCTCTGCAACCTCAGTGGAGTGATAGATTCGTCTAAATCCATCACCCGGAGTTCAGCGGTCTTACACGGACTTACAAATCGCTGCCAGAGCATCCACTTTGGCAGCGTAGTCCGGCCCGGTGACCTCCAGTACTAGGTCTCCTGTGACCGCCTTTCGCTGGCGGACCCCGCCCGTAAACCCAGGTTCCGCCAGCTTTATACGGGCCTTTGCGGCCTGCATTACCTCCGCTACTGAGATATTAAACGCCAGAGGTACTATGACCACAATGGCGCATTGGTAGGTGGTCGCGGTAACTGTGACTTCTTCACCTTTGAGGTGGAAATAACCACTGGGCTTTGTTTTATAGCAGCAGCCTTAGTATCACTGTTGGTTCCGGCAGGGTATCTTTGCCCGATGCCTGCCTTGTAGGCAACGCTACAGGGATTACTTGTACGATAGGGCTTTTCACCTTCTTTTTCTTTTTTCTCTGCTTCTTATTCTTCTGTGAAGAGGCAAAGAGCATCGTGACTGCAGCAGCAGAGTGCTGTATCCCTGAAGTCCGTCTCTGACTTTACGGGGGTCTGGCACCCCTGTTCATAATAACCTTAATTTGTTTCCAGTCCGGGTGCTCTGTCCTAGCCGGGCAGGCTACTGCTACTGCTACGGGATACCCGTCTGGTCTAATGACCTGGCGAGTGCTGCATAGAGGACCATGAATCTGAACGGCTCCGCCCAGCACACGCTGGACTGCCCTGCGTAGGAGTGCGAACGTCGAATCCTGGTCGGATAGATCGGGTGAAATCTATCACAGTCAGCATTGATCGCAGCAATGCAGGCGAGTGATGAGAAGCCGTGGTCTCCTTCTGTAAGGATGTTATGCTTCAGAAAGAGACCGCAGAGCGAAATCGGGCAACGGCTGATCCCGCTCGAAGGAGGTGGCGAAGCGAACGCGGTAGAGGTCGCTTGCTCCCTAAACACCGCCTTAGGGTCGCTGCGGCCACATCTTGGGGTGTTGCGACCGCTGCTGACTCGGAGGACTAATCGCCCAAAATGCTCTTCGAAGCTCCACCGACTGTCAGGATAAGACCTAGGTACTTCATGTACTGGCCCACCTGAACTTCAGCGACACTTACACAGAAGCATGTGCTGGGTGATTCATGGCGTTAATGGCCACACCCTGATCGGCGAGCCAAAGCGCCTCCTCGAAGTGAGACC
Organism: Hypercompe scribonia; assembly: GCA_949316085.1. Lineage (NCBI taxonomy): Eukaryota > Metazoa > Arthropoda > Insecta > Lepidoptera > Erebidae > Hypercompe > Hypercompe scribonia. The sequence continues at coordinate 20,339,604 of OX438972.1, forward strand.
CTCTAGCCAGTATTAGTGTATCGTCCGCATAGTAGACGACATTTAGGCTAGAGGGCAGACTGGTGCGAAGGATAGCACCGTATGCGAGGTTCCATAATAATGGGCCAAACACAGAAACCTGAGGAACCCCGTAATACATTTCTATCCGATTTTCTACCCCGTTCCATCACTGTCCATCACCGTCCTGTTGCGTAGATAGATTTCAATGACAGCCCGCAGGTAGAGCAGCACCTTGATATTCAAGGGCCTTATTTCCTGCCAGCGGAGGGTGCCGAAAGCGTTGACGATATCAAGGCTAACCGCCAACGCCACCCTCCCCTGATCGGTCTGCTGACTCCGATAGGGAGCGAAGATACTTAACAGCGTCCACTATTGAACGCCCCCGTCGGAATCCAAACAGGCAGGCATCCAATAGATCAGAGCCCACTCGCAATAGGTGCCCACTGATACAGTCAGAAATAACTCTTTCAAAGGGTTTCTTTGATTCGTTCAGTAGGTAAATAGGTCGGAATGCAGAGATAGAATCTACAGGCCTTTCTTTCTTTTTCAACAGCACCAGTCTTGCTTCTTTCCAGCCAAAAGGGAAGATACTGAGGCCGAGACAATCCGTGAAAACCTGCCTCTATTTGTTCCCCAGTACCGACAGAGCTATCAACAAAGCCCTACCTGGAACGTCATCAGGTCCAGGCGCAGTTTTGCGATCATTCAAGGATCTTGACCTCAACAATTGCACTACTGAGAGCCTTTACAGCAGCGAGTTGCATATCTTGGACACGCTCTCGGACCCTCTGTATATCCTACTTAAACTCTGCTGGACTCAGCACCCCAGTAGAGGTCACATGGCGCGGTGTTGTTCTTGTTTTCTGCGGTGAGCAGTTTCCAAGCTAAACAGAGACCTACTAGAGGAGGCAGCCATCATTACCTCTTGGCTGGAAGCATTCAAGGGTCTTTTCCCGCAGTGAGTGGAATACATTACGCTGTCCATGGTCTTCTTGGTCGGAGACGATGGGGAGAAAGAGGCTAACGTTCGATGTGGAGGTAGAGGTGGCTGTTCTACAGATCTACTCCAAGAACACCGAGTCCTCGAACACATGTCGGTCCACCTCAGGAAGGTTTGGTGTCCAGACAATTTTCTGAGTTCTGGAAAAGTGAGAAGTTGGTCTTATTGAGAAAGCTGGGACGCCTACCAATTTGGTCTCAGCTTATAGGCCCATCGCGCTGTTGGACGAAATGTGTAACTATTTAATAGGATACGCTCTGCTCTGATATCGTTCGGCACGTCTGCGAGGTGAGTCAAGAACTGTCGGACGTCCAAGTTCATTGTAGAAAGGGCCATTCGACCGGTGGTGCTGTGTTGGCCTGAGAGCCGTGACCGAAGGGCGGTGAGCTGTGGCAATGTGTTGTTGGTTGTATCATTGAACATCACCAACGCATTCAATAGCTATAGACTGCCATTTAGTTGCATCAGAGAAGCAATTCACTACTACGGGGTGCCAGAGTACCTGAGATGATTAGTTGCAGACTATCTAGAGAAGGGTACCGTCATGTACGAGAATCGAGATGGTATTCTGAGGTATCGGCTCATTTTGAACGATGTTCCACAGTGGTCTGTCCTTGGGTCACTCCTGTGGCGAAGGGCGAATTTTCAAGACAAGGCACGCCTGGCTTCCTGAGGAATCTCTTTGGTGGTCGGGTGCATTGACACGCTGGACTTACGGGTGACCTTAATAAGACGGAGGCTCTCTTAACCTGTGGACCCCGTCTTGGTCCGTCCCTCAGCGCCTCTATCGTGGTCACACACCTATGGCACTCTCAGAGGATATTGATGGTTAGAGTTGTACCCAGCTACCGCACCGTATCGATGGCGGTGGCGCGTGCTTTCGTTGATAATCCCCCGTGGGATATTCGCCGTAGTTTATTAACAGATGGCTTAGTTCCGGGTAGGTAGTGGATTTCGGCCCCTGTCTGAAGAAGTACGAGAGTGGCGTCTTTGAACACGGTTGCTTCGGGAATTATCTGCACTCGTTCACTAGGAGAGAATTGAGTCCCACCTGTCACCACTGCGACTGTGGCGAGGACTCGGTTCAGCACACACAGGCTGTCTACAGTCAGCCAGTGTATGCTGAGCCGAGGAACAAGGTGTCGGAGAAATTCTCTCGCTACCAGCTGTCATTTGCTACATGGCTGATAGTGACAGCTGTTTTACTACAGTCACAATCTTCTGCGAAAACGTAATTTCGCAGAAGAAGGCGGCAGAGAAGGTCCGAGATGATAATCTCCTATCGGACGTCATTCGTCACCGGTGAATCGGGCGGTGCGCCTTATGACGCGCTATTCTAGCACTTCATGCCTTCTTGAGAGTGACTGTATATAGAACAAACAGCTTTACTCCTTCATCCGCTACAGTGCAAGTTCAAACAAATAGTGTCGACTATTATTAACCATTTCTGGGATGATATTTTGGTCAGTCATCTGATCTTATTAATTTTTTTTTGTAGATTCGTCTTTGGATAATGAAGTTTGTATATAAAAGCATGTTTATATTATATCTAATAATTCATGCTCACGTCAAAATGGTAAATATCTATTTTAAAACGTGAATAGATTAAGTGAGTATATTTCTAGAAAACTTATGATGCCATTTGTTTATCAGGTCTCTATTCGCAGGTCGTTGCTAGAACTGCTTATATTTTTGTTCACTGAAGCATTTCCAATGTTTAGCGTGTTTTACAGCGGTCAAAAGTTGCATAACGAAAAAATTACGATGAGGAGAACTACTATTGAACTGTATAGTGTGTGTTGTACAAGTACGTATGTTTGCTTATTTCTATGAATCTTCGTTTGTAAATTATGTTGTATTTTCGGTGAAAACGAAATATGGATATCATAACACACTATAATAATAAAACTTACACATGGCTGTCTGATCCCAAACAAGGTGAAGCCTGTACTATAGTAGTATACTTTCTACTATTATAATTTTATTAAATAACAGTTTTGTTTAAGATCGTGAAGCTCGTGAAATGATAGCTGTCAAAAATCTTTTAACCCTGACAAAAAGTAATGAAATAAGATTTGATTTAGGCAATTTAAATTTGAAAATGTGCCTAATTCCTGTAATGTGTTTTGCAATTTAACAATGTGATTTAATGAAATATTTTTAAATTATTTATTTATAATTTAATTTTTTGAGAGTTGGATTATTTTTAATGGCAATGTAATAAATGGGATATTAAAATAAAATTTGTTTAATTCTTGGTTGGAGAATTCAAACAAAGTCAAAATTAAATCGAAATTATTAAAGTTTATAATATTTACTTAACGTAGTGTCATTTAAGTTAATAATGTAATTTCAACGCTTATTTACACCAAAGTAATTATGCTTATTGACTTCTAAGTATACTATCTTATACTAATATAAGACCTTCACTTTCTGAATTATTCTGTTACAATAACAGATTTAATAATGTAATTATGATACTGAAGATCATTCCCTGTTAATCATCAGACTACACTAGTATTCGCTTGGACTACGCTGTTTGCTTGTTTAGCCTACCTAAAAACAACTAGTTACGAAAAACTTTACATTTTTTATATATATTGTGCACACTAGTCCTTGATGGTACGTAACTACCGCCACTCGACTGTGACTCAAGAGTCTCAAGGGCATTATTGTCCTGTAATGCCCCCCCCTCTGCACCTGAGTTTACTCATTTGACGAAAAGCAACACAAGAACTGCTTAACACTAGGTTTGCCGTGAAGCCGTAGTATCATTCTCGTCGAACGCTTTATTTCTGCCGATGTACGGGTTTCCTAAGGTTAATCTGAATGTAAACCATCTTAGTGAATAGCTACAAAGAACGCTTACGCTACCGAGGGCACCATCTGCGGGTAAACTCCTAGCGAGGAGGGATCTGGATGTCATAATAGCAGCTGTTCCCGGATCCCTCCTATGTTCGACGCAGAGTGGCATACCGTGAAGTTTTAGTCGGTCTGATTCCGACACACCACCCCGCCGTGAGCCCCGGTGGGGTGACGGCCCTAAGGGGTCTTATATTAGTATAAGATAATATACTTAGATGTCAATAAACATAATTACTTTGATGTAAATAAGCGTTTGGGGTGCTTGGCTAGAAAACCTCCACGTGGTGCACTCTGGTAACGTTGGCGATGGTGTTGTTCATCACTACCAACGGCTAATGTTCTAGCACGAAGAGGAAGCTATTTTCTTTGGCCAGTCGGTCGAGGCTTGGTCCAACAAAGCGGGCGTGTCTGTCGCATCCTCTGTTTTTTCTTTGCTCTTCGGAGCAATGAGGAGGAAGCTCCAGTGCGAGAGTGGACACACTCTATGGCGGACACTTCAGAGACGAAAAGAGCGACACGTCCTAGGAAATGCTGCCCCCTTAAATCGGTAGAAGCTGCAGAGGTCGGTCACGCACCTCAATCGCCTAGAGCGGCATTTCCGCCGCTCCCCACTCCAATCTGATCCTGATCCTTTATCTGATCCCTCCACATCTGCTCCACCCAACGATGGTTGGCGGGTAGCTGGGGGTTAAAAAGTCTCGGAAGCGGGGTAAAAAGGCTGCTCTAAAAGCAGCCTATACCCTACAGGTATCATCGGTGGCAGTGGCTACAACGAAGAAGCCATGTAAACTACAGGCTCCTAAGACAGCGGCTGTGGTGGTCACCGTATCTCCGGAGGCAGCTAACAGCGAACTGTCCTGCGCGGCCTTTTCAAAAGGGCCTGGACCAGTCTCAAGAATGACTTTGGGACAGAAGGGGTCAGGTTGCGCCTCGCTCAGACGGTAGCTCGAGTACTCGAACTCCCTGGAGCCGAAGGTATAAAAACGGCGGACACATTTGCCGAGAAGCTGCGGGGAATATTTGCAACCACGGATAGTGTGAAGATCACCAGGTCTTCAAAAAGCGCTGAATTGCGCAGCTCAGGCCTGGATGACTCTGTAACGGCCGAAGACGTCTGCGTTGCGATTGCAGAAAGGACGGGGTGCAACGCGGAAAACATTAGGGTGGGCACCATCGCCCCCGGTCCAAAAGGACTTGGTGCTGTGTGGATCAGTTGTCCCATAGCGTCGGCTAAAGCATTGGGCGACGCAGACAGACTACTCATCGGTTTCGTGAACGCTAGGATCACAATCCTGGCGGCGAGGCCGATGAGGTGTTATAAATGTCTGGCATCGGGACACACACGCGCCTAGTGTATTAGTTATTTTGACTGCAGCGGACTATGTTTCCGCTGCGGTCGACCGGGGCACAAGGCGCCAGAATGCTCTGCCGCCCCTTACTGCCCGGCGTGTGAGGCGGGTAGCCCACCAATCACCAGATCTGACAGGCAGGTTGCAAGCCTCCCAGTGAATCTCGGCAATCATTGGGAGCTATCCAGTCGGCCCAAGCTGTCTCCGATGTTGTTCGTCCTTCAACGTTGGAAGGAAGTTGTAGAGACGGTCCGGTAATGGACCAAGTCTCCAACCTCCTTGTCCAGATGAATCTGAACCATTGTGCCGCGGCACAGGATCTCTTCCTGCAAACCATGGCACAGTGGTCGACCAGTGTGGCCGTAGCTGCGGAGCCCTATTATGTTCCTCCTCGACCGAATTGGTTGGGTGACCGGGAAGGCTCTGTGGCAGTCGTCGGCTCCACCGCGGCTCATTCCCCACACGTATCATTAAGAGTCAAGGGCACTAGATATGTTGCTGCTGAGTGGGGGGTATCAACGTATACGGTGTGTACTTCTCCCCCTATCGGAGTTTGAGTGGCTTCAAGATTTTCCTCAACAGCTTGGAAACTTCGATGCTGCAACTAACGTCTGGGCACGTCCTTGTGCTGGGGGACTTCAACGCAAAGTACGTTGCGTGTGGTTCCCCCAGGACGAACGCTAGGGACGAGGCCGTAGAAGAGTGAGCGGCCTCAGTGGGTCTCTGTTTATTAAACGGAGGCTCCAACAACACGTGCGTGCCACAGCAGGGGAGGGTTGGTAGTGGACCTTTCGTTTGCTACCCCTGCCCTTGCCGCACGAGTAAGTCACTGGTGTATCCTGGAAGAGGTTAAGACGCTGTCGGATCACCTCTATATCTGATTTGAGCTCTCCCGGATCCAGGACTACAGCAGGGGTCACGCGGCGCGACCTTCTTCTTTCCGCGGTGAGCTATTTCGAAGCTGAATAGGGATCTACTAGAGGAGGCGGCCATTATTCACTCTTGGCTGTCTCCACAAGCCCCAACCGAGGAGGTGGACATAGGGGCTGGTCGCTTTCGTGATACGATTACACAGATCTACGATGCGGCCATGCCTCACATCCAAGGTCATCGGCCTCCACGGAAGGAGGTTCACTGGTGGTCTCGGGAGTTGACGGACCTCCGCGTGGCTTGTACTCGTGCCCAGAGATCCTATACCCGCAGTTGCCGGCATCACCGTGCAGACGGCCAGAAGGATCAGTTTCATTGAGAGTACCGAGAGGCATGGAAAACTTTGAAGCTGGCCATTACCCGTGCCAAAGAATTGAAGCAGGAGGATATGCTGTAGAGTCTCGATCGTGACCTCTGGGGTCGCTCTTATCGTGCGGCACGACAAAAGCTCCGCAGGTCCCCCCCCCTCTCCCTTACGGAGACACTCCAGTAAGTGGTAAGTGGTCGAGGGGCTTTTTCCGCAGCGGGTGGAGCACACACCCCCGTCGATGGTCTTCTTGGTCAGAGACGACGTGGGGGAGAACGAGGATAATGTTCCACCTATTACGAAATCGGAAGTAGGGGCGGTTGTTCTACGGATTCGCTGCAAGAACACCGTCCCTAGGCCAAATGGAATACCTGCTTGAGTGTTGGCACGAAACCTCCCCCACATGTCGGATCGCCTCAGGGAAGTCCTGGACGCCTGCTTGGCATCCAGACTCTTTCTTCAGGGCTAAAAGAGCGGGAAGCTGGTCCTATTATGGAAGCCGGAACGGCCTGCCGATTCGTTCGCGGCCTATAGGCCCATCGTGTTGCTGGACGAGGTGGGTAAATTGTTTAAGAGGATACTCTCTGCCGCATCGTCGGCACCTCTGCGAGGTGGACCCCGATCTATCGGACGCCCATTACGGGTTTCGAACGGGGCGTTCGACGGTCGATGCCGTATTGCACCCTAGGGCCGTGACCGAAGAGGTGGTGAGCTGTGGCGGCGTGCTGTTGGCGGTGCTATTTGACATCGCCAACGCACTCAATAGTCTACCATTTAGTTGCTTTAGGGAGACACTACACTACCATGGGGTGCCAGAGTACCTGAGGCGGCTTGTGGCAGACTACCTACAGGAGCGTACTGTCATGTACGAGGACCGAGACGGTGTTCTGAGGCGGCGGCTTATGTCGTGTAGTGTTTCACAGGCGTCTGTCCTCGGACCACTCCTGTGGAACATGGGATAGCACTTGGCCCTTCGAGGTCGTCTTCCCCCCGGGCTGGGTGTAATTTGTTACGCAGATGACACATTGGACACGGCCCAGGGAATGAACTTTGAAGAGGCGGTGCACCTGACAACCACGGGTGTCTCTCTGGTGGTGGGGCGTATTGAGGCGCTCGGATTGCGGGTGTCCCTGGACAAGACGGAGGTCCTTTCGTTCCATGGGTCCGGTCGTGGTCCACCCTCTGAGCGTCTCCATCGTAGTCAATTCGGTCTTCGTACCGGTTCAGGCCCAGATGAAGTATCTGGGCGTGATCCTCGATGGCAGGTGGTTCTTCGACGAGCACTTCCGACAGCTTACTCCAAAGCTGGTCGGTGCTGCTTCTGTCCTTGGGCGACTTTTGCCCAATTTGGGTGGATCCAGCGTCGAGACGAGACAGCTATACACGGGGGTTGTCAGCTAAATGGCGCTGTATGGTGCACCGGTGTGGGCGGCGGTTCTGACTGCCCAGAATAGGGCTCGCCTCTGCCGCCCTCAGAGGATATTGGTGGTTATTGCCATATGCGGTTACCGCACTGTATCGACGGAGGAGGCGTGCGCCTTGGATGAAACTCCCCCGTTGGATTTGGAGGCGGAAGTGCTTGCCGAAGATTATCGGCGGACGGCTGACTTACGGGCGGGTAATGGCATACGGGCTCCGCCTGAAAAGATACTCAAGCGGCGAGAGGCCGCTCGTCGAGCCACAATGGCTCGTTGGTCGTCCCGGATGGAGATTCCACGTGCTGGTTTTGCCACTGTGGAGGCTCTCCAGCTGGTCATCGCCGAGTGGGCGGGGCGATAGCACGGGACTTTTTCCTTCCGACTAACGCAGATTCTTTTCGGCCACGGTTGTTTCGGGAAGTATCTACACTCGGTCACCAGGAAGGAATTAAGTCCCACCTGTCATCATTGCGACTGCAGTGAGGACTCCGCTCAGCACACGCTGGTGGTTTGTTCCGCCTGGGTGGCGCAGCGTGGGATCCTCACTGGAGTTATTGGAGGAGATTTCTCGCTACCGGCCATCATACGCTCCATGGTCGGTAGCGACAGTTGTTTTACCGCAGTTGCAACCTTCTGCGAAGACGTAATTTCGCGGAAGGAGGCGGCGAATAGGGCCCGGGAGGACGATCTCCACTCGGACCCAATTTGCCGCCGGCGAACCGTGTGGCGGAGGCGCGTATACCAGCGAATCATGCCGCCTTGAGTGTGGCCGCGGGTTGACAGGACGGGTTTTCCCCTCCATCCGCTATAGTGGCCAGCCGCGAGGAGGCGAGGTCCGCGTGTGCCGTACGTCACCTAAATAGAGGGTATATCCGCAGATGGTGCCCGCGATAATGGGCAGGCGGTAGGAGGGATCTGGATGTCGCACCGTGGCACACCGTGTGGTTTGTGGTTTTAGTCGGTCCGATTCCGACACACCACCCCGCCGTAAACCCCGCTGGGGTGATGGCCTGAGGGTGTTTTCACACGTTAAAATAAGCGTTTAAATTACATTTATAAACTAAAATGACAGTACATTAAGTAAATATTATAAACTTTAATAATTTCGATTTAATTTTGATTGTGTTTGAATTTTCCAACCCCTCTAGAATTAAATATAATTTTGAATTAAACAAACTTTATTTTTATATCTCATTTATTACATTGCCAGTAAAAATAATCCAACTCTCAAAAAATTTAATTACAAATAAATAAATTAAAAATATTTCATTAAATGACATTGTTAAATTGCAAAACTATTATCACGTGTATTATTATCGTGGACAAGTATGCAGGAATTAGGCACATTTTCAAATTTAAATTGCCTAAATCAATTCTTATTTAGTTACTTTTTGTCAGGGTCAACAGATTTTTGACAGCTTTCATTTCACGAGCTCCACACTCTAAAACATAACTGTTATTAATGATAAAATTATAATATTGGGCAGTATAGTAGTAATATTTGGAAGCTTTAAAATGTCATTATTGATGGGTGCGTGATTGGACGGACCTGTTGGCCTAGTGGTTAGTGATCGTGATTACTAAAACAGATGTATTGGGTTCACTTCTTACCCAGTACAAATCTTTGTGTACCATCGTACTGGCTATAATCTGCGTTGTCAGTCTGGGTATAGGCTTTGCCATGTTTGATATCAGACGGTCGTGTGTAAGATTTATAATTATATTATGTTAACTATGATATGAATATTTCTCTTTCACCGACAGTACAACATAATTTACAAACGAAGATTTGTAGAAATAAGCAAATATACGTACTTGTACAACACACACTATACAGTTCAATAATAGTTCTCCTCATTGTAATTTTTTCATTATGCAACTTTTGACCGCTGTAAAACACGCTAAACATTGGAAATGCTTCAGTGATCAAAAATATAAGCAGTTCTAGCAACGATATCCGAATAGAGACCTGATAAACAAATGGCATTATAAGTTTTCTATAAGTATACCCACTTAATCTATTCAAATTTTCAAGTAGATATTTACCATTTTGACGAGAGCATGAGTTACAAAATATAATGTAAACATGCTTTTGTATACAAACTTCATCATCCAAAAGAGGATCTACAAAAGTAATTTAATAAGATCAGATGAATGACCAAAAAATCATTCCAGAAATGGGTTATAATAATCGACACTATTTATTTGAACGTGTAGCGGATATGTGGGATAAATCTGTCCCTTTCATCCACAGCCACACTCAGGGCAGCATGAAGCACTAGTCTCGCGCCTCGCCTCAGCACACCCTGGCTCACTGCAGACAGCCTGTGTGTGCTGAGCCGAGTCCTCACTACAGTCGCAGTGGTGATAGGTGGAACGTAATTCTCTCTTAGCGAACGAGTGCAGGTAATTCCCAAAGCAACTGAATACTTCCAGCCAATAAGTAATGATGGCTGCCTCCTATAGTGGGTCTCTGTTTAGCTTGGAAACTGCTCACCGCAGAAAACAACAAGAACAAAGTGCCATGTGACTTCTACTGGAGTGCTGGATCCAGGAGAGCTCAAATCGGATGAACAGAGGGTTCGAGAGCATATCAAACTCTTCCAGGATACACCATTCGCTGCTTTAAAGGCTCTCAGTGTTGCAATCGCTGAGGCCAAGATCCTGGAATGAACTAATAGCGGGCCTGGGTAGGGACTCATGGGGACGCCCATATAAAAGGGTATTGTGTAAGCTCAAACCATGGGTCCCTCCATTGACAAAAGCCTTGGACCTGGCATCACTGGGCAGAGTGAGAGACAATCCCTCCATTACAATCGGGCCAGCATCGGTATCTTCCCTCTCCGTTGGAAAGAAGCTAGACTGGTGCTGTTGAAAAAGAAAGGAAGGCCTTTAAATTCTCTCTCTGCATTCCAACCGATTTGCCTGCTGAACGAGTCGGGGAAACCCTTTGAGAGAGTTTTCTCTGACTGTCATTGAGGCCTATCTGCGTGACAAGACGGTGACGTTGACGGTGAGAAAATCGGAGAGAAATGTATTGCAGGGTCTCTCAGGGTTCTGTGTTAGGCCCATTATTATGGAACTTCACATACGATGCTGTCCTTCGCACCAGTCTGCCCTCTGGCCTAAGTATCGTCTGCTATGCGGACGATACACTAATACTGGCTAAAGGGTCTCGCTTCGAGAAGGTGCTTCGGCTTGCTGAGCAGGGTGTGGCTAGTGGCGTAGAAAAAATTCGTGAGTTGGGCCTGAAAGTGCCGTCTCAGAAAACTGAGGTGTTATGGTTTTATGGCCTACGTAAACGCCATGAACCACCCAGCACATGCTTCTGGGTAGATGGCGCTGAAGTTCAGGTGGGTGTCCCATAGACAATCGTGAATCCGAACGGGACTCCTCCCAGCTCTTGCTGAAGGACTGCCCTGCGTAGGAGTCTGAAAGTCGAAACCTGATTGGACAAATCGGACGAAACCTATCACCGTCAGCATTGATCGCGGCAATGCTGTTGACTGATGAGGGATAGAAGCCGCTGTCTGCTTCTATGAGCATGTTATGCTCCAGAAAGAGACCACAGAGCGAGATCGGGAAACGGCTGATCCCACTCGAAGGAGGTGGCGAAGGGGACGCGGTAGAGGTCGCTAGCTTCCTAAACGCCACCTTACGGTCGCTGGAGCTACATATTGGGATGTTGTGACCGCTGCTAACAACCCAAGACAGGTGACACTCCGGTGTCGCCGTGGAGAGTCATTTGACGCAGGGCGCAGTCCTGCCTCTTACTGTGCAGAATAGTGAGAGGTGCAATGGCGTTCTGCCCTGGGGTATGAGATGCCCGGCATGTACCTCAGTTGTGAGGACTCCAGAAGTCGCTAATGCTTTCCTGGAGCCCTTTGCCGACTGCCGAGGTAGGCTGCCACAGGGTTTAGTAGGTAGACCGATTCTTCGGGAGACTCACACACGCTTTCGTGTCTCTATGGAGGGTACGGTGCGAAAAGCATTCTCCACGTAATTTACTATCGACTCCTCTGGCTACCGCACGCACATGTTGGTGGAAAGTAAACAAAACTCTGTTTAGGAAACAGAGACCCACAGAGGTCACCCACTCCTCTACAGCCTCACCCCTAGCGGCTACCTGGGGGGACCCCACGCAATGGACTTTGCGTTGAAGTACAAAGACGTGCCCAGACGTTGATGATAAGGGTGGGAAGTGAACCGGTAACCCAACCAGATTGGGCGGGGAGCAACATAATAGAGCTATTCTATTCATATAATCTATTTCGTAATAGAGATTCTGCGCCACGGTACAGTGGTTGAGGTTCGTCTAGATTAGAAAATTGGAGGCTTCATTAACTCCTGAATCGTCTCTAAAACCTCCTCCATGGCTTATGACGTCGGCTCACGAACGATATTGGAGGCAGCGTCGGTCATTTGACGCCCTGATGTAATCCGCGTTGCACCCTGTCTTCTCCTGAATTGCAACACGGACATCTTCGGCCGTCACTGAATTGTTTTGTCCTGAGATTTACAGTTTCACAAACTTTGTAGGCCTGACGATCTTGACGCCATCCGTGACTGCAAATGTATTTAACAACTTCTCGACAAACGTGTCTACCGTCTTTACGCCTTCAGTTCTGGGAAACTCCAAGACTCGAGCTCCCGACTGGGCGACCTGACCCCTACCTAGCTGAAGAAGATACAGCGCCATCGCCAACGTTACCAGGATGCGTCACATGGAGATTTCCTGGCGAAGCACCCGAAGTTTAGACACTCCCTATATATCTATAGTAGACCAAAAGCTCCTTGCAAAGGAGAGGCCTATGTCCATCAGTGGACTGTTAAAACGGTTGATGACAATGTTGTCAAATATAAACAATATTTACTTGATACTTAAAACACGCTGATAGCTGTTGACCACAACGCACTAAATACTCGTACAGTTTTGCACAGCGCTGACCATTTTCTACTAAATTTGAGTTATTGAACCGTCTTTTTATTTCTGACACTGGTAGAGTATTATCTGAATGCAAGTTTTCCTTTATTTCAGTCAGTGTACTGTTTAAGCACTTTAATAAGTTTGTGATTAAAGTTAAATATATTTGCATAGCGAAACAATCCAAGACATATTTTGTTACAGATTAATGTGAAACGCATAATAAGAATAATCGCAACTTCGTTTGTAGAGAATGTAAGAACATAAAATTGAAATGCATTAAAACTGAGTTCTATAACAAGAATCACAGTAAAACTGACTACGAAAAAAACCTCCAGCTGTTTCAAGTTTCTTTTATAATGTACATCCTCGGAGTACAAGTCGTGGACAGACATGAAATTAGTAACGGCCATTTTATATTCCTTCGCTTTCAATAAACTACATATAACACAAATAAGATCCCCAGTAAGGCTATTTGAACAAATGCAGAACAAAATTCGTTTCATTGTTATTGAAATTGGCAAAAGTTGTAGAAAAAACACGCTGTTTATAAGAAGTGGTACACTTAGTATGATTTTAAAGACAGTGTATAGTAGTGCGAGTTTTTTAATTCTTTTTCCGTAAAATTGATAATTTCTAAAAATACTCATTATATTTTCAGTTATTTTGAGATAATGAATAATTTTTAATTTATTCATTTTAAATAACAGTTTTCCAGCAACGTTTTTAAGACACAGTGAGTTGATCTATAATTTCAACACGAATAGAGTACAAATAAATTAATTAATCAATGCGATAACATGGGAACACCTGCTTAATTAAAAGACCTAATTCCTAATTAATTATTTTAAGTAATGAACCCAAAAAAGGCATATTAAAATTGAATTTACGAGCGAAATGGCTTATGTTTATAAGGTTAATGTATATTATGTATGAGTATTAAAAATATTAACTGGTATATTTCATGTTAATTAATAAATTAGACACCAAACATGATTATTGAAACCGGACGCCAGAGAACTTTAAGAAATATTGACGTTGGCGGTAGTTTCTTCTACTAAATTTGTCCATTCAATTCATTTATCGCACTCATTAATGTGTACAAAGATGTTATAAAAATATTGAAGGAATATTACCAAATGGCAGTATTATAATATTCTATTATAGTATAGGATATCGCGCCGCCGACGATTTGAAGAAGGCGGCCGGGGACGGATGGATGTAAATTGTCAAGACCGGGATGGTTGCCGCTCCTTGCAGGAGACCTTCGTTCTGCAGTTGACGGCGATAGCTTGATTTGATAGTATTGAATATATTTCAAGTTTTCCTCCTTTTTCCTTTGATATTGACCTGCGTAGTCTATACTTTGGTCGCCTCTTACAACAGCGTGGTATAGCAGGCAAGAACTTCTGACTGACGTTCAGCATTGGACTGTTTAAGGCTGTTGATGATGACGATATTATAGTACACATATTCTCTTTGATTCTAATTATTAAGCTTCATCTTTTAAATATTAATTAATATGATAGTAGCACTTTTTATATTAATATTTAAAACGGGTGAATCGATTTGGATAACTCTTTTTTTGTTAGAAAGCTGTCTTAATCGAGAGTGGTTTAGATATATTTTATGAAAATCTATGCAGCCCTATTAAAGCTCATCAGCTCTTTTCTGACATGATGTAGATGTAATCATTCATTTAATGGACTCTTAAAATATTTTTACTGCACTGATTGATTTGTAACTTGATAGATATGGCAAATCATATCTCACGATAATAATATGGTGAAAATGTGGCTTACAACTTTCTGTATCGTCGTTATTGTTGTATGTTATCATATTAATATTGTTTTTATTTGCTTTTCTCGCATAACTAATAGTGAAGGTACATCTGTAGTGTAAATCTACAGGGAGATACCATAATTCAACCACAAGCATCCATAATCATAATAGTTGACAAGAACAGTTTTGATGCCAGTGGTATTTTTAAGTTCCCAGACAGCGTAGATTTCTGAATGCGTGATTTCCAGTAACTATTGATGTTTAGGTTTAAACCTAGTAAGCTAAATTTATGGACGTTTTCTATTTGAGTCTTTCGATTTATAAAATCAATATGTTAATTTGATTTTTGAGTAATTTATTTTTAATTTTGTTGAGTTTTTCAGCCCACCTCTTTTTTTTAAGAAAAAAAAAGACTACGCCCGTACTAGAAATAAATCCTATGTTGCGGGGGACTTTACAAATATATAAGAAACTGACACGAAGAACACCCAGACTCAGAGAAACAATTTATAGATCACACAAAGTGTTGTCCCATGTGGGGTTGGAACCCACAACACTCTCTTTGTATGTACATATATTTGAAATTGCAATCATGAGAAAGACGTTATCGGCAAATAATACAGGGGTCCCTGGATGGTACTTGATGACGTAAACCTGAAATAATAAACATTCTATGCACCTAACCTGTGGGATTGAAATGTTGATAATTCGTAAGTTTGTAAGAGCGGATATATTGTACTTGCTCGCTATTACATATTGTACTTACTTGCTATTATAATATTCAATTTTGACTCGATGTTCTTTACTTAGCTGTTGTTTTTTGTATGATACAAAAACAACAACAAAAACATAAATTTTAGGAACCTGTTTCATAGAGTTTCTTCTTCTGTTGAACTGTATCGACTGTGTTGTCATACTTTGGTCATATCTAATAATAAACGTTATTTTTTATCGTATTAAGAGCTTCTTGTTTAGACTGATCATGTGATCAAGCAATTTTTTTGAAAATCATTTTGAGTCTCATTAAAAATATTGTATTTCTGTTGGTATTAGAGCTAAAGATCGCTAATTATTGAGGTGGATTCATGGATAGGTCTTTTTTTAGTCCATCCAAACAGATGTATTCTTCGAAGGATTAGTTTATTAATACGTACAATGTAATGTTAATCCTTTAGCACAACGTTTGACCAAGAAAGGTAGAACTTTGTCTAAGCCACTACTTTGTTTGTTTTTTTAGATTTCTGATAATTTCGTGTATTATATATCCACTATAGGTATACCGGTCACAAGAACATGATGTTTTCTGTAGGTTGAAAGATTCATGTAATAGTACTCACTATTGACTGCGTAACAGATAGCCTTTCCGACAAACAAAAAGTATACGAGTATATATTTATATACTGGAAACAAATATACTACATATATATGCAACCTGTCTCAGTATTATTAAACTTTTATATTTTAATTTTATTTAATCCTTTTTATTTGTGCGCTTAATGATAATACTCCACATGGTTCGTATTTTTTTATTTGACTTATTCATTTTACTTGTATACTGTAGTTTTTAGAAGTAATGTCGAACTTGAACTAATCGAAAACCACACGACGTCTCGCGGGGACGTAGCTGGGGAACCAAGTTCACCCTAGGAAAAAAGTTTCTGGAACCCCAACGTACTTCGGGCCACTAACGGCTTGTAGATGACCCACTCCTGTATGCGTGCGCACTGTGGAACGCGCGCCACCCTCTGGATCTGCTCCTGCAAAGGTAACATATGAAACCTGTCAGCTTCAGGCTTGCGCTTGCGGACGTTTGAGGATACATTTTATGATCTCTGATGCCCGAGTTGGCTGCGGTTCCTGACCCGCCCATGGGCCTGGCGGATCAGGAGATTTCTAAATCTCTCCCGACGCCGTTCCGCAGTCTCTTTCGCAAGCATAACTTGTCCACGGAAAGAAACGGTGGAGTTCCATGCGCTCTCGCTCCGTATCATAGCCACAACCATGTTATCGAGCGAAAGAATTGCCAATCCAGTGGCCGCCACGAGGTCACGCCTCTACTTCGCCCCGCTGAGTATTCATACGAGCGCCGTATCCACAGTCCGCCCATCATAGTAATGCCACTCAGGTGTACTTCGAAGTACCTCTTTCCAGTGATCAACTGTGTCAGCTGATATGAGAGGGTCCCGTGATGCTTCTGGAAGCTATCCTCCATACCTGGATCCTACTACCGTAGTAACGATGTGCCCATGTATCAAATACACTAGGTTTCATAAGTAATGAACTAAAAAAAATGTAAAAAATTATTTGTGTGTTTGATATTATTATTATTAATTAGAACGTATCGATTTGATTAACACTTTTTTTGTATTAAATTAAAATTTTATTAATTACTTGGTACATTTCATTCGGCAAAATAAAATGGTTTTATCTTTGAGGTGTTATGCATTCAAACGATTATTTTGAGGCAAATAAAGCCCCACACAAATATCGACGGTTTATGTAATATGATGTAACATTTATTGTAATTCACGTGGGAGCCTACTTCTGTGTAAATATATACAGAATTTACGATGTCTGGGATACATTAACAAAATAAATATCTCTTTAGTCGCATTTCACTATTATGCATATTTTATGATATTTTTCTTTAACTCATATTATTGCAGCTCTAAGGTACCAACAGAATAAAATATTTTCTTTAGACTATAATAATCTTTAATTGAAGTAACCGCTATCATTTATCCGTTTAAGGTGTTCACAGATCAGAGGTTTTTAAGGGTAGATTCACAGTGCAATGCGTGTAATAGTAATAATTATAGAAGTAAACCAATAATAAGAGAGCCTTGTTTCACAGAAATTTAAAATGTAACTGCTTATAATACCGACGAATACTTTGAATAAAAAATAAATTATTTGGTATTGAATGGAGTTTCAAGAAAGCATGAATACTAAGAGGAAAAGAACGTACAAATTCTCAAAACAAATATTGGTATTCTATTCATATTTTTTTTTATAAATTCTTAAATCTGTGATTATTTAAAATAGATTCAACTCCGTCGTAGAAGACACAAAGGTTTCAATGCCAGTGTATAACAATCGATATTTGAAGTAGTTCCCTTAAAACCAACAAGTGGGCTAACTAGAATGTTAGTCCGCTTTTGTAATGTATATTCATGAGAATTTGAAGGTACTGTTATAAGGATCTACATAAAATGTTTGAGTTTCTAAATGTACATTTTGCATTCTATCACTAATTTAATGTCTGGTTTACTCGTTTGCGTTTATGAAAACTCAAGTTTTACACTTTATTTCCTTGGTTCATATTACATTCTAATTGGGTTTTTGAAAAAAAAAAAATTATTGATTTTTTTATGTATTTTAAAACTTTATTATTAATAATATTGATATTTAATGCAAAAAACTTAAAAAAATTTTTTTTCAATTAATTATAAACAATTAAAAATTGATGAAATTTAAATAAAAATCACGTGACTATAAACGCGCCATGATTGGTCACCATAGTTGTGACGTCATAATGTTATAGTTATTTAATAACAGTACAGCGTTTACGGCTATTACACGTGACTAGACAATAATATTGAAAATTTATTGCTAAAATACGAGTTGTTAGTTGGTTCCGATTAGCTATGTGTGATAAAGGATTTATTAAGGCAAAGTCT
Organism: Hypercompe scribonia; assembly: GCA_949316085.1. NCBI lineage: Eukaryota > Metazoa > Arthropoda > Insecta > Lepidoptera > Erebidae > Hypercompe > Hypercompe scribonia. Next base: position 20,357,859 of record OX438972.1, read on the forward strand.
GATAATATTCCTGATGTTGATATATTTATGATTAATATAAATTAATATTATAAATATGTGAGTAATAAATAATAATAGTAGTACTTATATAATAGTAATACTTTATATTATTTATATTATATTAATTACATTTTTAATATAAATTTAAATATTTAATAATGACAACAAAATTAAATAGATCAAAACACTGCATTCATTATTTTCCTATTAGTCCAAGAGCCCGTGAGTGCCAGACCTTCGTCATTTTATAAAAGCTAAAAGTTCTTCTATGTGTGTCCCTAGTACAGGTAAGAATGATCCCCAAACATGAAGCTGAGGCAGCGGTGGCTTTGGCAGATAACAGGCAACAAAGGTGTGTAAAATTCCATCTCAAATTCGTCATGATATAAAACTTGATTTTTTATATTTGATTCATAATAATATCAAAACTCGCGTTGCTCATTGCCAGACACTTAGTATGGTTCCAACCCTCTGCCGGACACCCCTAAACTATTATAATTTATAATTATACTTACGTTATATTATAAAACCTAAGTTTTATATATAATTTTTTGGGAGCCTATTAAACTTATATTACATAGTAGCCGGACAGTTTCGAAGGTTCTATCATCTTGCCAGACGCATTCAAAGTGAGCAATAATCGGGAGAGCAAGGAGCGTATACAGTAACTAAAGGTTATATTATAAAACCTAAATTTCATATATAATTTTTTGGGAGCCTATTAAACTATGTTTACATAGTAGCCGGACAGTTTCGAAGGTTCTATCGTCTTACCAGACGCATTCAAAGTGAGCAGTAATCGGGAGAGCAAGGAGCGAATACAGTAACTAAACGTTATATTATAAAACCTAAATTTTATATATAATTTTTTGGGAGCCTATTAAACTATGTTTACATAGTAGCCGGACAGTTTCGAAGGTTCTATCGTCTTGCCAGACGCATTCAAAGTGAGCAGTAATCGGGAGAGCAAGGAACGAATACAGTAACTAAACGTTATATTATAAAACCTAAATTTTATTTATAATTTTTTGGGAGCCTATTAAACTATGTTTATATAGTAGCCGGACAGTTTCGAAGGTTCTATCATCTTGCCAGACGCATTCAAAGTGAGCAATAATCGGGAGAGCAAGGAGCGTATACAGTAACTAAAGGTTATATTATAAAACCTAAGTTTCATATATAATTTTTTGGGAGCCTATTAAACTATGTTTACATAGTAGCCGGACAGTTTCGAAGGTTCTATCATCTTGCCAGGCGCAGGGTTTTTTCGAGAGTTGTCGGCGTGTCTTCGGTACTGGATTCAAAAATTAATTTTTATTTTGAAATAACTTTTGAATTATTGCAAAAAAAAAAAAAATAGTTTTGCTATAAAACTAATATATAATCTTTCTATTTATCACAAAAAAAAATTTTTTTCAAATACCCAATTGTACCTGTAGCGACGATTGGCATATATATAACTTTCTGGCATCAACTGTTGGGCTGTGGCACACCACACATAATCAGCTGGCCTAGTTGAAAGATCTTCCCTTTGTGTTTGAGGCACATGACACCAGCTCCTTCACAGTACACGATCGATAAACGAACATGGGTAAGAAAACATTTAATCAATAACTTAGTGTGTTTTCGCCACTCTCTCTACTTCACTCTAATTTCATTCAGGGTTAAATTTTAATATACGGGTAGATTACGACCAACTTTTGATTTTAAGAAATATATTTATAAATATATGCCTTGGAATTAGGATGAATATTTTGCAAAATAACGTTGAAAATGCATGATCTAAAACTACTTGAATTAATCTATGGTAGATTTAATACGCTTCACGTTTAACTGTAGCTATTATGTTTACTTATGTTATAAAGTATATGTCAGTAATTTTAGAAACACCAATGTGTACATTATTTTATCATTTTAAGTCTTTTTCTCTTCAATTCTTTTCTCTTCGATACTTGTGGTATCGAGCGAGAAAAGAGAAGAATCAAAATATGAACATCTAATAATATTGTTAAAGCCATGACCATATCCTTTTATCGACGTCATCTTGTCAGTCACGCGGAAATCAGATCATGGTTTTAATCTGATGAAAAAACTGTCTCACTTTGCTGGGCATCTATCATCATAAATATATTTTGAAAGACAATTTTTCGCAGGAAAGCTTTTATGTGACCTCATAAAGTTAACAACTCAAGACTCGGTAGGTTAAAGCCTGACAAGGCTAGCAATACAAGATAAAAGCTATTACATCCCGCCTCGTAGTCATGGTCGAAATCTTGGATGTGAACAATAAACAATGTGTTACTAAATTAACATAAGGATTTCTCGGTATATAACAATAATGAGCAGCTGGAATTTCTTTAACATGTTTTTGTAAAATACAAAATCTTTCTATTTAAAATAACAAAAATCGAATTAAATTATAATGGATATTAGCCTTAAACAGAATTAATTTACAAAAAAAAATACAATTCATTACAAGAAAATATTATTTACTTGAAACATGATATTTAAACGTCACGTCAAAATATTTTTATTTAATAAATACCTGCAAACATTAGCATATTTGCAAGAGCTGAATTAATTAATTAATTTGCTAACGAGAATCTCGTGAAACTTGAAAAAGTAAAACCAATGAAGATTTGGATGTATCTCACGAGATCGTCGATATGTGGAATGTATATTCGGTGATTATTGTTCCGATGGTTCTATCTACTCACAGATGTCAAGAGACGCTGCCAACACCTTACAGGCTCACGGTAGAAGGCTGTATCAAGGGTCTAATGCAGAACCCGGGGGGTGAACTTTCTAAAGACGGCGCACCTGGCCACCACAGGTGTCTCTCTGGTGGTCGGGCGTATTGAGGCGCTGGTTTTGCGGGTGGCCCTGGACAAGACGGAGGTCCTTTCTTTCCATCGGCCCCGTCGCGGTCCACCTTCCGGCGCCTCCATCATAGTCAATTCGGTCCTTGTACCGGTTCAGGCCCAGATGAAATATCTGGGCCTGATCTTCGACGTCAGGTGGTTCTTCGACGGACACTTCCGACAGTTTTCTCCAAAGCTGGCCGGCGCTGCTTCTGCCCTTGGGTGACTTTTGACCAATTTGGGTGGAGCCAGAGTCGTGACGAGACGGCTATACACGGGGGTTGTCCGGTCAATGGCCCTGTATGGGGCACCAGTGTGGGCGGCGGCTCTGACCGCCCAGAATAGGGTTCGCCTCTGGTGCCCTCAGAGGATATTGGCGGTTAGAACCATACGCAGTTACCGCACCGTATCGACGGAGGCGACGAGCGCGTTGGCCGGTACTCCCCCGTAGGATTTGGAGGCGAAAGTGCTCGCTGAAGTTTATCGCCGAACGGCTGTCTTCCGGACGGGAAGCGGCACACGACCCCCACCCGAAAAAATACGTGAGTGGCGTGAGGCCGCTCGTCGAGCCACGATGGCTCGTTGGTGGTCCCGGCTGGAGGCTCTACATGCTGGCTTTGCCGCCATGGAGGTTCTCCAGCCGGTCATCGCTAGATGGGCAGGGCGACAGCACGGGACCCTTTCCTTCCGACTGACGTTCCGGGCACAGTTGCTTCGGGAAGTATCTGCACACGGTAGCCAGGAGGGAATTGAGTCCCGCCTTTTACCACTGCGACTGCTGTGAGGACTCGGCTCAGCACACGCTGGCGGTTTGTTCCATCTGGGCGGCGCAGCGTGGGGTCCTCACTGCAGTTATTGGAGGAGATCTCTCGCTACCGGCCATTATACGCTCCATGGTCGGTAGCTACAGTTGTTTTACCGCGGTCACAACCTTCTGCGAAGACGTAATTTCGCGGAAGGAGGCGGCGGAGAAGGCCCGGGAGGACGACCTCCACTCGTACCCAATTCGCCGCCGGCGAACAGAGCGGCGGAGGCGCGCGTACAAGTGCCTCATGCCGCCTTGAGTGTGGCCGCGAGTGAACGGGACGGGTATTCCCCTCCATCTGCTATAGTGGCCAGCCGCGAGGAGGCGACATCCGCGTGTGACGTACTTCGCTTAAATGAGAGTTTATCCGCAGATGGTGCCCGCGTTAGAGGGCAGCCGCTAGAAGGGATCTGGGTGTCGTAGCAACAGCTGTTCCCGGATTGGTCCTGTGTCAGGCGCAGAGTGGCAAACCGTGTGACTCCGACACACCACCCCGCAGTAAACTCCGTTGGGGTGACGGCCCGACGGGGCTTCCACACGTTAAAAAAAAAGAGTCTAATGCAGATGGCAGTTCCTCCTCGAAGCGGGACGTATAGTGAGGCAGTTTCTATCTTTGGAGCCCTAACCACTGGTGACTTGGTCCCTGCACCCGATGTCGGTAGTCTACCTTTTGTTATATTTTTGAATATGTATTTCTGTTTTTCTCCTCCTACCACTCCCATTTATCACGTGTTAATATACATTTTAAAGTTCATTTTTCTGACATGTTTCTTTCATGCTGGTAACACCGCTGCCACCAAGACTAATATAATTGGATAAGCAAAGAATATTCTGGCAGGAGCGAACACTTGTCGTTAGAATGGATTTCAAAGAATAAGAATTATACCAAATCATCCAAGGATAAATTTGTTCAAAGTATTATGAAGTTCAATATATTGACAGTGGAAAACAACGTCAAAAGTCAATTAAGATCCGACGAATTCGATTTGGAGACTCAACTTTTTGTTTAGCTAACTAAATTCGAATCTCTCCGAGAGTTTTGTTTTGTTGGACGGAGTTTGGTATAGAGGGGTGAAATACACCTACGTTTGTACCGAGGTGTTTAAAAACTGAAGGTAAAGTAAAAAGTTTGTTTTGTAATTTTTGATGGGTTTCCGACTCTAAGTGTATATTGTCATTAATGGTTTTTGGATTGCGCACCGTGCAAAATTTATAATCATTAATGTTATGTTCGTAATCGTTAATGCTACTTACAACTCAAACTAGATCCATAATCATCTGTACTTAATAAGAAGAAATGTAACTTACACTCACTCAATGAATTTTCCTATACTAACTAGTGGGTTAGTATACAAAAATTCTAGTTTCAGTAGTTACAACACAATGTCAACATTACATTTAGGTTTTACGTTTAATCTATTAAATCGCCTTTCATTTGTTTATTCATTTCGATTTATTGTATACATAAAACAAAACAAAAGAAAAAATGAGTTACCAAATTTATAAATGTAACAATCGGCGGTCTTATAGCTCACGGCGATTTCTTCCAGACAACCTACATACTGACATCACGTGTTTGAATATTGAGGATAATTTATACACAAGTAACACATTATAACGAGAATATTTAAATATCAATAGAGACTCATACAAGATTACACACCCTTTTATTTTACACGTATACCAATACACAAACATACACCTACACAAATACATATACTCGTACATATATGTAAATATACTATATAAACTAAAATGAAAAGCGTTTACAATGACAAATACTAATCCTTCGCGAGCTTTTTAAAAACAGGCAAGGTATTTGCTTGTCGGATCGTTTCTGGCAAAGTATTCCAAAGCCTTATTGCCTGCACAGTAAAAAACTTATCTGCGAACTGAGTAGAACGCTTTGGGATTTTTAGTTTTTAAATTCTTCGATGACCTCAGTTCCCTACTTAGTTCGCTTTTAGGTGCATAGAAGCCAAAAGTGCATCAATTGAACGTCAATGACTTGTTGATTAGTATTGTTGATAATTGATTTTATTTATATTACTAGTAGATCCTTTCAAATTTATTTGTATCTCAAAAGGTTCAAATTTTTACCTTATTTCACAATTTTTTTTTTCAATTTTACGTGCCTTCCTAGATCGTAACCTATTCAACAGTAAAATAATTTTCTAATGCAAACCAGTACTTTCTGAGATTAGCACATTCTAGTATACAAACAAACTAACTCTCAGCTTTAAATATTCGTATAGATAGTATGGATACTCAATTTTACTGGATGATACTGGAATCAAGTGACCCTCAGCACCACTCTGTTTAAATCTTTGACTTTGACTGGTTCCCTGTTTTTCTGGTCACGTTTGTCATTGAGTTTGTTTAGGTCGACCACTTATGGACCCACACATGCTCACAAGTCCCCAGAGGTATTCGATTCCTTCTCTGCACGGGTCGGAACCCTTTCAATTTATATTATGTAACTCAACTCACAACACGCGACGGTTCATCTGTTACTCAAGCAAAATCATATGGCGGCAGCTATCAAGATTCCACATACGAATCAAGAAAAAAAAGAGCTGCAGTTACTATGTTTCTGTTAATTTGCCAGTTTTTGTTTTAACTGCTTACTTGTAACGTCTCTTTGGATATTTACGTAACCCCTGTGTCATTTTCCCTATATTTTGTAAATTATGAAGCAAATCTTAAAATTTCGCATGATCGAAACATTCCATCTTGTTTGAATTTAATAAATATAATTTGACTGATGATTCACGATCAATGAGCGTTAAGTCGAATCCTAAAACCTATTTTATGATGAGGTCTTAATATAAATTTACTCTCTTCTACACACTATTATGTTTGATCAACTTTCACCTGTCAATAAATACCCTTGACTGGTCATACAATAACTTATTTATTTCTTAGAATCGCGTTTCTCTATTTCTATCTTATCACTTTGAGATGTTTAAATGGATAGTTTAGTGATAGGTGAAACTATTAAAAATGTATGACGTATTTGATTCTACCGCAGCGTAGACAGTTCATATACCAAAACACTATTTGATTTGTTTGGACGATATTTTGGATATAAATATGTACCGTTAATTATTCATCTACTTTGAATCTACAAATAAATTGGAATTGTTTGCTTACAACTTTTTTAATTCCTAATATTATTTCTGCAAGTTTATAAATTATGATACATCATCATCATCATCATCATCATCATCATCAGCCCATCACAGTCCACTGCTGATAGGCCAGGTTGTGATAAAGTTCCTAATATATTAATTAAAAAATAATGATTTCGAGGCTTCATTCATTGAATGTTAGACTAAATTAAAATCTTCTTGATATAATTATTTTATAAATGATGATAATTCTAGACTGAACATTCTTACAACATTTTACCTCGACTTATTAATCAGAAACCCAACGCAACCTTGGGATTTTAGATCTCACTCGCAGAAGTACATTAAGTGACCTGCTGTAAGATTTACGGTATCCTCCTCTCCGCATGTAAGCGAGGTTAGTTTGGAGTGAAAGAGAGAGGATCGTCCCCTTTCACCTCATACTACCCCAAAGGTCATTTGTATATTAAATATAATAAAGTACTTATGATCTATACGAACATAAAATTTTATACATACAAAGTAATGATACCTAATTTATTTTTACATTATATAATATCACCGGTCAACCCCTTTAAAACAAAACAAAACCCTTTTAAACAAATATTTGGAGATTAATTTTAATCCGCAGTTGCAGGAAGAGTCGGATATAGTCGACACTACGGGTATTTAATTTGTTTACGTTAACACCGATAACACGTTGCTGTTTTGTATGATGGATGATACAAGAGGTAACCAGGATTTTGGTAACACGGAATATTTTGTAAGATTAATATTCACAAAGGATTTACTTACCGTTATCAGTATGGTTAACTTTAAAGACATTAAACTGGCTTACCTGGAACAGATTTATGGTTTAAAACGAATTTATGGATTTTATTCGAGACTTATGACCGACCAGTAGGGTTGATGAACGAACCAATTTCCGTAGAAATTTGTTTACCAATTGAAAGTAAATTATACAAATTTAATTTGCATTTCATTTTAGGAAGTCGTGATAATTCTATGACAAATTTTCGAAATCCAATAATAGTCTATGATGGTAGATAAGAAACTAGACATGGCTAAAAAACAACCGAATATTTTAATAGATGTTTCATTTCATTCTTAAATTTTTCTTTTGTATAGTAACTATGCAAAAATAACCTCACTTTAATTCATTATCTTATTTGACGTATCTCTTGACCTCGTTAAACCTAAATAGAATGAGGTGAGCAATAAAGAGATAGCAGAATCATGTTCCGTGTCAATAGATAACTATGTAAAATAAGCATAAGAGCTGAAATAAACACACATAGTTATATTTGGGTTGAATGACGGAACATAAAGTCCTTGTCAGGTCATCCAGAATTTCAGAATCGTTTTTGAGATTTTCTTGTTAACGTATCTCCAGTGTAACAAAATACAGACATTGCCACTATTGTTACGTCAGCGACAAAATTCTCTTGTTACTAGTAGATGCTGACTGTACTTGTTATCTACTGACTTTGACAGGTTAGTAGATATAGCTCCCATTGAACTAATTCGTATTATATAAATAAAGTGTTGGGTTTTTTATCTTTAATTTTTGATATATTTTGTATTGTCATACATTTAACGTTATTTTAGTAATAAATGTAGCGAGATTCGCGCGCGTGGAATTTGGTCTGCCACGTTAAGTTTCGTAACAGATCATTTTAAAGTAATATATTTTTTTAACATACAAACAGCTATGGTGCTTTATTTTTGTGTAATTTTAATGATTTAGGCAGCGTACGCCAAGATAACTCTCAGAGGTCAGATTTTTTTCCAACTTAATTGACATGTATCGTTATATTACGACCAAAATTACATGAAATCATTACAAATTGTAGCCTATATGTTATTCCAATGTATAACTTATATTACTGTAAAGTTTCATCCAAATTCATCTAGTAGTTTAATCATGAAAGAGTAACAAACATTCATACAAACTGTCGTATATTAGATTTCAATGTTAGTAGGATTAAAAAAAAATAATGTCTCCGGACAACCGTCGTCATGGACCCCACAGTATTATTTACGTATGCGTTTCTGTTAAGCCAGTGACAAACAATTGTGATCCATTAATAAATGTACTAGGCATAATGTACAGACTACCAGTGTTTAAGTTAATGCGCGTTATGATGTTACAGTCCTTAAAATATAGCTTGGTCTCTGTGACAGATGGCTACGAAGCCGCCGAAGTAACTATGAACAAGCGATTTTATTTTATATAACCTATATTTTACTCTTTACTTACCAGTTTTATCACAAAAAAGGTACGATATATTATAACTGTAAAAATTCGCACCTAAATTGTATCTTGTAAGTTTTAAACCAACACTAATAACAATGATCACAGAAATCAAACTACATTTTAAGAACTAAAGGTCGAAAATAAATAATGTTAGAATTTACTCTCATATATAGTTTTAATTTGTAATGAATTTATGGCGCCAAACAAAGGGATTTTGACTCTGAGAGTAAGTATTTTTGACGCTGATGCTATAAACGCATTGTATTGTATTGTGTTGTATTATATTGTGTATATGTGTGAGATACAAGATAGTTCGTAACAAGAAATTTAAGAAAATAAAAATTAAGCATGAGGGTTAGTAGACAATAACTAGCAGTAAATGCGATCCTGGAATTCTATATTAAGAGGAATTAAATACTTATCAATTTAATTCCAAAATAAAACACCAGTCAGCCTATAAACCAAGTCATTTACTAGTCGTTAATTGAAGTTCGTACTTACTCTGCTACCAAAATTTCAAGATCTCTTTATTAATTCATAAACTTAGGTTTTCAAGGCGTTGCAGGGAAGTTTGAGGTTAAGTGGGGGTAACGTATGCTGGTGGATGCTTTCTCTGTGAGTGTAAAATCTTTTCGGGCTTTATGTATGCAAGTAGTTTCAGTACCTCATTAATTCAAACATTCTTTTGAAACTTTTCGTTGGCTTCTATTTTGGGTGACACTTAATTAAGTCCGATTCGAAAAGTTCGTGCTATTTTGAGAGTCTGACTTGCTCGCAATTAAAATTTTCTTCACTTTACACTTTATTTTCCAATTTCCAGTGGGCGTCTGGAAGTGAAATAATATTAATTACAGTTTTAGCTGGACCATTTAGTAAGTACAAATTAATGAGCGGAATCGGAAAACTGTTTTATTTCTTCCATTCATATTGATCATCGATCATTCTCTCACGTGGCAATGAGTTTGCCTTTTAGTTTCGTGGCTGGACACCTACCTGGCGCTAACCTTCCTTTGGTATGTAAGTATTCTTCATTTCCCTGTAATTCAATTTCGAAAAAACCGCGTGAAAAAATCATGAAAAAAAATTAGCTAACTTTCTTTTCTAGCATTATTGTTTAGTTCAACAGTTTTGATAAAGTAAACATTATTTAATTTTTCCCATTTCTAGTGCCTTCTAAGATATGATGTTCTTCTTATAATTAGAACTTTATCCTCAAAAACTCATTGATTGAAATCAAAAACCTCTCAATCAGTTCTGTTTACGTTTTTTTTTTTAAATTGCTTCGTTTTTTGCAATATTTATATAGCCTACACAGTACTGATCGTGTTTGTCTTTGTATTTAAAACAAAATATAAGCGTGTTGAGTCTTCAATTTACGCCCATTTTAATACGAGCTAAAATATTAACGTCTTTCGGTACCCTCTAAATATTCTTGCAAAATAAATCAGAACAGTTTGTAAATGTCAATATATTAATTTGCATTAAATTTTCCTTCGCGTCGATATGCGTCGAACCCATTTATTTTGTTTGAGGTTAACCCAATTTCACGGTGGCACGTGAATACCGTGACGGCTTCTGTTACATGTACTTTAGTTATTATGCATACGTGAAATAAATCTTTGTGTATTACGAAGGAAATTTAAGGAAAGGACTCACATTGTACTCGTATTATTATAGGCCTACCTTACTTTGCAGGCTATTATATTTTCTTTTTCCTTTTTGGTTGTTGTGTTAAATAATATTGTTATCGTAGGCTTAAATTCATATTTTTTAGTATTTTTTTTTTATTTATGTCTACTTTAATACATTTTTTAAAGATGTTATGACTACACTACGGTTACTCAAAGGTGATGACAGTTACATACTATCCGATGTCACACTGCTCATTTAGTTCTTTGACAAAAAAAAACATAGTTAGGTAATTTTTGTATAGATTGTATATATTTATAAAGCAATTAATGTAAAAACCATTCATTCTTTAATTACAAAGCCTAGTACTTATACGTCCAAATAAAAAAGTTTTGTTACTTATCGGCGATATAATGTCAATGAAATTGGCAGCTTAGGGTGTGTTATGTGCCAGTAGCACCAGTATTGTATCACAACATACTATGTAAGCTGAAATCCTTAAAGAAGCTGTTTGGCAAACTCTTAAGGTGGAGTTTCACTGAGTGCACGGGTACGCTTTTTCAAGCGTTAAAAACACTTGTGAGAGGTGAACGTGTATGAAAATCTAATGAATATGAAAGGGATGCAAGCTTGCATTAAAAATGGCATTCTATCGTTTCTGTTTACTCAAGACGATGAGGCATGAATGTACATATGTATATATATAAAAATTGAAGTGAATAAGTGAGTACACGAATGACTATTATTGCAACATCTTTATATATTCTCATTGTCAAAACAATCAAGATTGCAGAAAACTATTTTAAGAAAATTAGTTTTATAAAAGTTAGGACAAGGGTGTTATTACAATAATCTAAGACTCCTCACATACGACATTCTGATCGTTAACTAGGCAGGCCTGTGTTAATGGCCGTCACGATACTAATAAACATTTATACGTTATTAAATATGTCCAATGTTATACGTATATTTATTACAGATAACTTACATTCAGATAAAAAAATATGATGAAAAAAATATATGAGGAAACTCAAATAATGACTATAAAATACACGTGTAAATTGATTCATAAAATATTAAACAGAACTATGCATACAAGTTTATCTTTTAACTAGCTTTGGTAGCTCGTTCACCTAGAACGAAGTATGGTAAAAAGAATATTGAATTTGAAAGAGTCAAAATGTATAATAAATTACAATTAAATATAAAAAATGCTGCCAAATTGACTAATTTTAAAAAAAATATATTGAAAAATCACATAATAGCTACCCGGCAATTAGCACATTTTACTATTCTCAAAACATTAACAAAAAAAAGGAGAAAGAAAATATATAAAAAGAATATATCTGTATTTTTGCACCTATACAAACAGAAAATTGAATTAGAAAATGAAAAAAAGAGGAAAATAAAAATAACCATACGAATGTTAAACTAGTTAACAATTATCGTACATCTTTGGTTCAGTTGCACTCGTGTTTACTTTGTTCGCGTATCTTATAAGTTCACAATCTAGTTCAAAGTATATTGACCACCCACTATTGCCATATGTTAACAATAATGGTTAAAACGCTCATTTAATTTGTTTACATTTGTGTATGTTTTCTAAGTAAGGGAATATTGTAAATTCTTTTGAGAAATAAAGATTCTTCAACCGTAAAACCTACGCATATGTCCATTTTTTAAGGTGATTATTATACTTTTTATGATATATGTTGGCACCACGACTACGTAAATAGCAATCTCATTATCCTCCATCTTTAAGTAAATAATATTTTAGGGCTTATAGTAGATATACCTCATCAATAAAATACTCAAAACATTAACAGACGAAATTTAAAATCGAATATTAAAATTAAATCATAACTTTTGTCACATGTAAAATAAACCCAAGTTTAAATTAATATTAAAAATAAAAATATATAAATTTCGAATCAACATGGCCGTATTAATTTTTAAATTATTGTAATATTAAAAGTGAAATTACTAATATTTAGTGATTTTTTTTTTAAATTTACATATGAAATAGTTTATGTCCTGGTCAAATTAACGGCTAAAAAAGGTTCAATTATTTTAAAACTGTAATTATATATAAAATGTACTTAAATTATCGATAATTGCCATTCGGTGTTGCATGTTTACATTCACTACAATTTAATCATTTGTTATATAGCTTTGATCAGATGCGATGGTGGTGTAATGGTCAGCATAGTTGCCTTCCAAGCAGTTGATCCGGGTTCGATTCCCGGCCATCGCACACTTTTTGTAATTTATTTTTTATTTTTAAGTATTCAAATAGATCTGGATAAATTTTTTTCCGTTACAACTATTACATTAACAAAATTTGAGCATTCATTCCGGTATTCAAAATTTTATGATTATAACTTCTTTATATAACTATTTATTAAAAAATGTTTTTAACGACAAATATATATGTTTATATACTATATTAAATTTATATACAAAATAAACTATTCTAAGGTAAGTAAAATCTCGTATGTAGTTGTATAATTTAAACACATCAGCGTATCACTCATAATAATTGTGTGTTATCAGTAATACACTCGACCAGAGGAAATCTTGACCAAAATTATATTCAATTTTATTTCTATACTTTTAAGTCTAAATTTGCTTGATATACACTATTTTACGTTACTAAAACAATTGAGCAATTAGTCGTCTAAATAAACAAAGCCATAAGTAAATCTAAAAGTATAAACAAATACTTACTTTGTGCAAACGAAAAAAGGACAATATTTACTTTTTGCTTAAACTCACTGGCTGTTTTTTCTTTATAATTTTCATTTCAGTCTTGAAGTTTTAAATCATAACTTTAAGATTACGTTAGAACGTAACCTTAAGCTATCGATAACTTTTTTTCATTTCCTTAGAAAAGAATGAAAAACACCTAATAACGAATGGGACGGAGCAGAGAAATCGACAATCTTATTGATGGTGCCATTATTATTTAGTTAGGCGCGTCCGTAACGGCAAATTACTGCCAACTGTGTTACATAAAAATGTGTTCCAGAAATTTACGTAGTGATGGGTTGAACTGATAATTAACGTACGAATATAGACATACATTTATAAAGTTAGTGTCTAAGAGTAGCTCTCCGTGGTAATAAATTTAAAGTTTATTAAATCATATCCATTAAAAAATATACAAAATAGGAATTTATACTGAAATTTAAAAACTTATTAAATCATTAGAATAAACCTGCTGTTTAAGCTAGATATACTTTTATTTTAAGAGACAGTGTTCACCTAGGAACACAGATTACCCCCTTATTTGGGTAATATGTGTTCCTAGCTGAACACAAATAAGGGGGTAATCTGTGATTAAGAATTAATATAATAATGTGAATATTTACAACCAGTGAACTGTGTACCTCTGCTATTTGTACGAGTCATCATTTGATTTAAAACGTATATACGATAGCGTGTGTATGGGTAAATGATTGAGTGTGTGTGTGTATATATAGTATATTGACTGCACGGCTGGCCTAATGGTTTAAGCTATCTGGTCCACCCTCCGAGCGTCTCCATCGTAGTCAATTTGGTTCACGTACCGGTTCAGTAAAAGTATCCGGGCTTGATCCTCGATGGCAGGTGGCTCTTCGACGAGCACTGCCGACAGCTTACTCTAAAGCTAGCCGGCGCTGCTTCTGCCCTTGGGCAACTTTTGCCCAATTTCGGTGGAGCCAGCGTCGCAACGAGACGGCTATATACGGTGGTTGTCCATTCAATGACACTGTATGGTGCACCGGTGTGGGCGGCGGCTCTGACCGCCCAGAATAGAGCTCGCCTCTGGCGCTCTCAGAGGATATTAGCGGTTAGAGACATACGCAGCTACCGCACCGTGTCGACGGAGGCGGCGTGCGCCTTGGTTGGCGGTACAGTTGCGGAATACGGCCCCCGCCCGAAGAGATACGCGAGTGGCGTGATGCTGCTCGTCGAGGCACAATGGCTCGTTGGTCAACCCGGTAGGAGGCTGGTCTTCAGCCGGTCATCGCAGGACGACAGCACGGGACCCTTTTCTTCCGACCGACGTAGGTCTTTTCCGGGCATGGTTGCTTTGAGAAATATCTGCAGTCGCTCGCCATGAGGGAATTAAGTTTCGCCTGTCATCAATGCGACTGCAGTGAGGACTCGGCTCAGCACACGCTGGTAAATTGTTCCGCCTGGGCAACGCAGTGTGCAGTTATTGGAGGAGACATCTCGCTACCGGCCGTCATATGCTCCATGGCCGGTAGTGACAGTTATTTTACCGCGGTCGCAACTGGTATAATTTTGCGGAAGGAGGCGGCGGAGAAGGCCCGGGAGGATAATCTCCACCGCTAAATCGGGCAGCATGAGGCGTGCGTACCAGCGCCTCATGCCGCCTTGAGTATGGCTGCGGGTGGTCGGGACGGGTTTTCCCCTCCATCCGCTACAGTGGCCAGAGGCGACGTCCGCGTGTGCCGTACGTCACCTAAATAGAGAGTTTACCCGCAGATGGTGTCTGCGTTGGCGGGCAGGCGCTAGGAGGGATCTGGATGTCGTAATAGCAGCTGTACCCGAGTTCCTCCCATCTCAGGCGCAGAGTAGCACACCATGTGGCTTTAGTCGGTTCGATTCCAACACACCACCTCGCCGTAAAGCCTGTTGGGGTGACGGCCCGAGGGGGCTTCCACACGTTAAAAAAAACTGGTTTAAGCGGTCACTACACCGCTCTCTTCTGCACTGAATATTGTGAGATATTCTGTTTGTCCGTTTCTTGCATGTTTGTAAAGTCCCCCGCAACACAGGATTTATTCCTAGTACGGGTATTGACTTTTTACAAAAAGACAAAAAAAAATTGTTTCAGTTTCTTGTATGTGTGTATGAGAGCTTGCGATTGTACAGCATTCATTCTTGCTAACTTTGGTTTTAGGTAGT
Organism: Hypercompe scribonia; assembly: GCA_949316085.1. Lineage (NCBI taxonomy): Eukaryota > Metazoa > Arthropoda > Insecta > Lepidoptera > Erebidae > Hypercompe > Hypercompe scribonia. The sequence goes on from OX438972.1 coordinate 20,373,459, forward strand.
ACTATTTTAACATAATCATTGTTCTTCTATGTGGGGTAAAAGCACCGGTTGTGTCATAAACATCACATCAATCATCTCACCTTATTTCATTATCTTTTTAATAAGTTAAAACTTATCTACTATATTTAAGACATGTTTAACTTAGAAACAGTTTAATTAACTTGTACAACATTGTAAAACTTACCAGACGTAACTGCTAGACTAATCTATTCAAATTTAAACATCTATTCGTCAATTCAATAATATTAAACAAGTTTTAGATAGTTACTCTTTAATATGAATTAATGAATTTTATTAAGCGAACGAGTATAATTGTCAATAGACTAGACGTTGTAGCCTTTAACAGTCCATTGCTAGACATAGGTATCTTCTCAAAGAAGAAATTGAGGCTTACTATACCACGCTGGCTATTAATGAATCTGCTCACTAATTATAAAAACTTGTAGTACCTTTACTAACTGTAATAGATTGTGTGTTGAAAGATGTAATGAAGCATAGAATATGTGAATTCGGCTATATGTGACTTTCCTTTGATTATTTAACACAACAAAAGCCCGCTCCTGCGACGTAAATGGCTTGTTACTTCGAACGCATACAAACAAACATTGAATCTTTACGATTGTATAGACGATTTCCTCCCATTTTTTAGCGTTACTTTGAAACATCATAAAACTGAAATTGTTTCTTTTATCGACGGCAACGAATAAATATTTATTGGAGGAGATAATACGAAGTCTGTAGCGTATTTATTCGATCATATATAAGTTATTGAAAGTATATTTAGAAAAGCTAACAAAGCTTCGTTATTTTCTAACAAGATATTCTGAGCAGTTTAATTTGTGTTTATAGGACTACTGCTGTTCTACAAATCGTAGCGTAATATTTTGTAAATTAAATTTACTTTTATCTGCCAAAAATATTGTTGAATTTTAATTACAAGAAATTCTTAACAACGGTCCAGAGTATGAAAGTTTGACGTTGTTTCACGCCCGTACCTCGAAGGGCACGTCTCGCCGTGCCCGGTTGTCCTGAACATCTATAGCAATCGTTATTGGCAAGTCAATGCCCTTAAATGTACTGACAACTAGTTTCACCTTTAGGTACAGTTCACTTTCAGGGTTGCAGAGGTCCGATGGCATGCAAAAATTGACATTCAGGTAAAAGTTGTCGAACTATTAGCCGACCCCAAATAATCTTGAATATAGTAAAGGCCAGGAAGATAAATGAACTTACTTTAAACTACAGCTTAACTTGTGTTAATTTTTACTCTGTCAATTATACTCAATGATAAAAGTACTATAATCTGTCTATTGCTGATGTAATAATCTTTGTTTAGAATTATTTGCAAATCTGTTTAACCATTCTGATGTGTTTAGGCAATAAAGACCAGTACATCCATCCTCACAAATGTTTACGTTTCTAATACTAATGGTATTTACAGGTATAAACAATGAAGTATACATTCTAAAACAAATCATTTTTCTAAAATTGGCCATAAACAACGGAGAACTGAATTAAGAATCAGGTGGATCTATAAAATGGCACTAGAATAACTGAAAACGTGATAAAGTGACGTGAATTAAGATATCTAGAACATTCTTCATATATTTTAGTATAGACCTAAGAGTCAAATGTAGGTCGAGAATGGTAATAAACTAGATGACCGACCCCTGTAGCATTCCTGATTTACTGATGACATGAACGGCATGAACCCTCGTATTTTTCTCACCAAACGAACCTCCAATAAATTCTTGAGACTGTGCAGTGACAAGTTTGGAATATAAAATTCGGTAGGTTTTAATTATTGTTAAAAGTAAATGTATTTTCAGAGTAGTAAACGAAATGTTTAAAACTCGAAAATGAATGGATAATTTCATCATTGCCTTAGAAATAATACTTTTAACTGATATTAGAGAGATTTATGTACCTTAAAATATGAACAGTTCAGTCAGAAATTACCAAACCCCCATTAATGTGTTTTCACGACTCAAACAGCTTTCTTAACTACTGATTATCACAAAATTTTGTTTTTTGGTAGAAAAAGTCATAGGGGTTCCCACTTACAGGGATTTTCTTACCAGGGTGCACCTGGTTCCTTGGCTACGGGTACCTGAAACAGCGTGCTGTTCTTGGTCGGTTCGAGTCCGACATAACCACCTTTCGTTGGTATCCGTGGGGATTTCCGCACAAAAAAAGGGGGTTCCCACTTAGCACTCAGGGCCCCAAGTCAACCTTACATGCAAGTAAGTGGAAAGTGCAAGTGTTCTGGAAAACAAAACATCCTGATTAGCGGCAATAGGCTCACCACCTAAGTGAGATCAAAACACTGCCGAAAATGCCGTTTATTAAATCTCTGCCTATGCCCTTGACGAAACTGGCGTGATTTTGTGTATGTACATGGGCATAAACAAAAATACTACTACTCAAACTCAGTTCCATATAAAGAGGAGATAAAAAAATGTTTATTTTAAAATATTTAGTTAAATACTGAGATGTTTTACTATATATATATATATATATATATATATATATATATATATATATATATATATATATATATATATATATATATATATATATATATATATATATATATATATATATAATCATATATATAATCATAATTCTAAGTTAGTGTGTTTCATTCGATAAGATCTTATGAACAGAATATTTATCATTTACCCATGCATCAAGTGCCCGTGGTGATAGATCACATGACAACTTGGAGTAGAAGATTTTTCTTACGAGTAAACAAATTCAGTGCCGTGTTTCAGTCAGTTGTAACAAAGTTGTAAGAGTTTATTGAAGCTTAATTTATTTCATGTATTTCATAAACAGGCCATATTATCACCTCACGCAAGTATTCGATGAAGTTTCCCAAACTGAAAACTTTTAGGGTCCTTTCATGCGAACATAATTTCCATACATTCTCTTCCTTTATCGTGAAAGTAAGTGATGAATATTCTGAATATTTTATGTAAAACAAGCCGTTTATCTAATACTTCAATATACTCAGGCTTTGTATGTTCTGTCTCTAAATTCAAGAGAGCTCAAATTTACAATTTATATGTGAAATGTATTATACAACTTGTAACTTTTAGTTTAGCATTTAAATCTGTGGATGACTAATTTAATAACTTATTTCAAAATTTAGAACTTTAATATTTTATGATAAGATTTAAGCACGTTTATTTATTATGAATCTATGAGAATTTTGATGCCGACATATACACAAACAGAAAATGATGGTCCACAGCATCACTTGCGTTTAAGACCCAGTCACACAGCTGTGCTGTTCCACTTTCATACACAAAACAATACGATGAATTTTAAAAACCACACTTATGTCACGGTACCGTGTAGTAGGTGCTTGGGTTAATGAACTCTCATGACAGTCAATCCACGTAATTTATATTGTAGAAGACTTAAAGCCAACCCCTAACCTAATTTGGGAAAAAAAGGAACTATAAAATAAATAAATACAGGATGTACATTCACTCAAACTTATAAGTCCAAATGCAAAGACAAGGAGGTGAAGTTCTCATATTTTTCAGATTTCAATTTAACTATTGCCGTCAAATGAACATTTCAGGAAAAAATAGAAATGCAACGTGAAATGAAAAGTTGGTAAGATATGAAACTAGATTAAGTGGCTAAATTAGTTGACTTGATTTTCATTTTAATTTATGAAATTTAGGAACAGACACCGATCAAGAATGTAAATATTCATCCCGTGGGTGTCGTAAGTAAATTACGCAGAACTACAGCACTGCGAACAGAAGTAAATTGTGACATAAACCTTACACAAATCCGTCTGGACAGCGTATTAGCCAAAATTTCTTTTCTAAGTAGAGTAGACTGTTAAAATTTGTTGAAATAGTGTTATGATGACTACTCCATTGGTCTAGTGCACGCTAAATTCGTAAGCATGGAAGTAGAATGTAGGACGCCACGCTGATTTCAGTAAAAATGGGTCAGCTCAATCGGGGCGCTATTACCCTCTCACAGAAGATCAACCTATATCGATAGCATTCGTGCTGTAGTATTTCTTTGATGAGCGTCCGAAATTTAGAAAAGAATATAACTATAGTTAACCAACCTAGGTGGCTGTCCCGTCAGGTCACGCACAATCCACGAATTGACTTGTGAAAAAAATTTTTTTTTGTCTACGTCAACATTTTTTGTGCACTATTAGCTGGTCAGTTTATTTTGTCAAACTGGTTGTAGGTAGAAGGATAGGGTCTGATTAGGTGGGGCGTTGATTCTGAAGGGGACCTGAAATAATATGGTCCGGGTCCCCTTCGGGACATTATGATAACAATATTTACAACTAATGTAAATTGCACTAACCAATGTTATGGTATCATCATCATTATCATCATCAGCCTATTGCAATCCTCAGCTGAACATAGGCCTCTTCTAAGACACGCCACTTTCCTGTTACATCGAAATTAACTGCAAACTTCCCTTAGATTCATTTCTAGAAGTTCCCTATGGAACTTTTGTAATTCACTAGTTCTATACGTGGAAATAGCTGAAACTTATTTCATGCGGAAAATTATACTGAGCAGTTCTACGAAAGTAGTTAAGATCTGGCTTGTTGTGTTATAAGACATAAAACCTTTTGTTTTGAGTGTGGTACTTCATTTAAATATTTTACCTTCATTGTAAACATATAAACAGAAAGAAAATAAGAGTAACAAAATACAAAATGTGACAATCTCCGGTCTTGTCACTCACAGTGATCTTTCACAAACAACCATATTCATACAGATATTATATTACAGTAAGTAATAATAATTGGAGTAGAGGTATGCATAGAGTAGTGTCTGAGATCTTAGAGTCCCAAGCAAATCTCACTTGCAAGTGTTGCACTAACCGATTGACAGAAGGAATAAAACTTCCCAATTGACGGCAATAGGCTGGCTAATATCAAAACACTGGTGAATAGTGGGCGTTTAATAACGCGTGTTCTTATCAATATACTTAGTTGGCAGTAGTAGAGTACATCAATCTAAAGTTTACTTATATTATTATGAAAAAAAAATCACTTTAAATGTATAACATTCATATATAAATATGCATCTATACATATTAAACATGTATAAATTAAGCGTGCTACAAGGTTCCTGAAACTATCTCCATATATAATCTAAGATTCATATACGTAGAGAAAGAAAACCAACACTTTCGTAGCACTTTAACTAATAGCGTGACAAAATGTACCATGTAATGGACATGCTACATAATAACATCTATATATTACATAACAATTTCTACGGTCATTTTACATGAGTTACGCAGACAGACAGATACAAAGAAAAATTTTTACAATCATGTTTTTGGTGTCTCTTATATCTACGAAAACCTTTTTTGCCGTCAGTAAACGTGCACTAGAACTTCGGACAGAATTAAGTATGCATTTAGAATTAGTAGATTTAGATCTATAATACACATTCTCTTTAGACAATTTTTAAATATCTATGACGGAACTACGTTAAATATGTCCGAGCTTCTTGAGTTTCTTATCAAAATCGACATAACGTACACCACAATGACTTACAGAACAAGTAAAGGCAAAAAATTAAACATAAAATTGGCAATCTACAAAATGTACAAGTTCATAAAGAAACCTTGGTCAGCCAATTAATTTCTTTGCTACCGTAGATTATAAAAAATTGTGTGTGTCAGCTCCGACGCTCGACTGGAAGTACGATTGTCAAAACAGACGCAAAAAAAAGCTTATTTAACTGAAATTAACTGTAAAAAGATTGATACTGTATGAAAGGGTAAATTAAAAAAATAATGAAAATAACATATAGATATAGTCGCTTTGCAGCATACTCTATACACGTCTTAATACACTCACAACCAGTGCAGGCGCACCGAAACCAGTGCAGCCGCACCAAAAACGTAACGAGGTCATTCATTCAGTAGATTTTACTCCTCACATTTTTCTCATGCCGGACGCCTTATATCAAAAAAACCGATTCTTAAGGCGTAAACTCCAAAAACTAAAATAAAATATCAAAAGTGTTTATCTAAGATATATTTTTCAGTACAAAAAGAACTGATTCGATCAGAAAAAAAACTGTGACGATATCGGAGACCTTGCCCTTCTTATTCTGAGGTGGCAAGGCACTTGCAACTCTTGAGCTAGTCTATGGGCGGTAGTAGACACTTCCTATAAAAAAAACTTAACATATAACAACCCCAACATCATACGAGTAACGGAGTCACACGACTCGTGAACCATGTAATTAGGATCGTTTGTATTATTGGACACAGATGCAAATTCGCGTAGACGAGCTGTTCGGGCGTCGCAAATTAATACGATCCTCTGACTAGTATTGATGAACTACTGCGATTGAATAAATTAACGCGTTTGTCTATGCCAGATGTGATCGCACTATTATCAATTCTAAATTATAGGTTTATTTTGTACTACGTGTGACTAATTGGGCTTCAAATGGTTCTAACATTCAAAGGATAATTTGTACTATTTAGAACTGTTTGTCTTGATTAGTGTTTATAGTGTAATATGGGATGTAACTTCTTAGTTTACCTTATTACTGAATATTTGAAAACGGTTAAATGAATCTATATAAAATTTGACACAAAGACAATTGTTACATAAGCTACTTTTTATTCCGAAATAATCGTTGAGAAAATCGACTTTCATAAAAGGTAAAAACTGTTGTGAATCCGAAAGTTAAGCTAAATATTTGTTACTTTTCACGGCATTACTTTAAGGTTTGTAAAAGTATTAAATAAAATAATAAATAATAAATAAATAAATATTTCGGATTTTTGATACACAACGTCATCTAGTTTCAAACTAAGCAGAGCTTGTGATATGATAACTAGACTGACTGATAGAATACTTACATACTTTTTGCAGATACATACACATTATATGTACATAGAAAATATCCAAACTTCGAAATAAAGCAACTAGTCCGACCCGGGAATCAAACCACCTCTAGCACAATAGTCGTATTCACTACAAAAATTCGATTGTATTGCAAGCTTTTAATTGCAGTTAAAGTTAGTATATGAAAGTGTATGTCTTTACTTAAATCATTTTCACATCAGAAATTCTACTAAAATTAAAATTATCATTTATACGAACTTTTGTATTTTCCCTAAATTCATAATGTGACCTACAGAACTTTGTCATCTGACGTAGTTGAAATCGATTTCCGAAACTCATTTGCTGCTTATTGTTCGTTAATTTGGTAACAAATGCATTATACGACGCAATTGACCAGTCATGGCGCTGTGTTTTCGAATATAGATAAACGAGTATGAAGAATAAATGATTGTGGAATCCAAGAGTTGTGGTCACGATACTCATTGTGAATGTAGACCATGCAGCACTGCGACCCACACGACCTGCTTGGGGACGTAAACAACATGACAGTCATCGTGGCATTGTATTGCACACACTTACCACGACAACTGTCACCCCTGCATCAATGGGCCTCCGGCCTCGTAATCACCAACGAAACACGACAGCACGTATACTGTTGCTTTAGGTTGACTTTCTGTAGGAGTGTTTTACTGCCCCGGTCGAGTCGACCCGTTCATGCTGAAATCAGCGTGACTCTACTATCTATAGCAGGGTAGCAGAGGCATATTAAACACCCATTTTTCGCCAGTGTTTTGTTCTCTCGTAATACATGGGGAGTCTATTGCAGTTAATGTTTTGCACTTGCAGCTGAGGTTGCCTTGGGCTTGAAGTTTTTGGTGGGAACCCTATGTATTGAAGTATTACGTAAATGTAATTTAGAGTAACAATTAAGTTATGAAATGTAACCTTTGAAAAGTTTCTTTATTTAGTTTCTTTGTGTGCATTTATGTTTTGAAAGAAGTACTTTTACACAGTACTTTAATTTGTCTTCAATACTAAATTGAATGACGGAAATTTTAAAAAACCGAGGTATTGAAGAATCTACACAAATATTGGAAGTTGTACCAAACCGGCGATTTGAATGTTTCCATAGTAACTCTTTGCTAGCATAGTGTAAATAATGATCAGAATCAGTGATGCCACCCAAAATATGTTCAATTTTAACTATTTCAGAATTAGATTGCCTCGCCATGCAAATGTATATTAAGAACTGAGAAATTTAAACTTCTTAAAAAGGATTTGACAAAATATTAAAACTCATCACCAATAAAGGCTACTTAATGTTATAAATGTCATTGATTTTACGCCACATTAACTTTGATAAATATTTAACTGATAAAGATAAAAAGAGAGCGCTAATAAAAGTTTAAAGAAGAAAATATAGAGAGGGCCAAGAATCCGTTAACAATTGAATCTGATATCCCGCGTAAACATGTTACGGAAGTTTTTGGGACTGATGTTACTGGAATTTGTTGGCTACAATCATAACACATGGCTTCAATAGGATGAAGCTACTTGTCACATATCCAATGAGTCCCTGCCGGTGGTCAAAGACATATTTCCGGGAAAGCTGGTTTCCAGTCGAGGCGACATTTCATGTCCACCCAGAAGTCCAGATCTATCCCCAGCAGACTTCTTTTTATTGAGTTATTTGAAGAATTGTGTCTACAATAAACCTAATACACTACGTAAAGGAAAAATCAGCGAAGAGATGTCGGCGATCTCGCGGTCTCTTTCCCAGTAAGTATTCGAAAATTTTGGTGTTTGCTTAGAAGAGTGCATAGGTCAAAACGGTGGTCATTTAAACGATGTAATTTTTAAAAAATTAATTTCTACTAATTAACTTTCTTGTAAATGAAAACTTTAATAATACATCAAATGGTTTTTTTTATACAATATCTTCAAATATTACTTAATTCGGGGCCCACCCTATACTAAACGAATGAAAAATGTGGGTTATCACCATAAATGACGATTTAGGTCCTTTGAATTCGTATACTTTTTTTATGAATCGTTTATTCGTTATACTCATTTATCTATCAAACAGCCACAGATATATTACTATTCGGAAACACAGCGCCAAGACTAGCTGGTCAATTGCATCATATAATGTATTTGTTACCAAATTAACGAACAATGAGCATCGAATGAGTTTCGGTCGCCAGTGTGAGTCGCTGTGCTGCATTGTCTACATTCATAATGAGTATGGGGCCCACAACTCTTGGATTCTATTCATGCTTGCCAAAAATGGTACTCTGCCTGATGGACAGGTAGAGTATGGTCACTTTGGCAGGTTTTCAAATAATAAAAAAACCCTCTGGGGAGACAGGTGTGATTTTAAATACGTATTTCAATACCAGTAAATATACGAACAAGATAACTAACTTATTATAATTCTAAACCAAAACAGTTAGTAAATAGCTGGTATTTATTTATTTGCTTAGTCTACACCCTATTATAAATAAAGTCCAATTCGATATAACCAATAGAGGTAATCTCAAATTTAGTATTTGAACAACAATAACAAGAATAATTCCAATATAAATTCAGTATTTCGTAATTCGAAATCCGTGGTTCACCGCATAATTTGTCCGAACAATCGGCTTAGGGAGGCTTTTGAGGTAGTTCACACTGTCGTAAGTTATAAATTTATGTTGAAGTTACAAATACTTTAAGCAAAAAGTTTCGAATATTTTTTAACAGATTTGGTGCCCCAAATCTGTGTTTTTTATGATTTTCCTGTGGGGAACCTTGTTATAAAGGAAGTATTTCCTGAATAAGTTTGTATATGAAGTAATCACAGCAGCAGCAAAACTGATATTTTTATTCTGTTTCAATAATTATTTATAATTTATAACAAAAACTAGCAATTACTGCAAATTTTTATGCGAAATATGAAGTTATTAGAGTTTTCTGTACCTGGTACGTACGTTACTGGCGGGCATCGTGCTAAAAATCGATAAATTTACAATAGCGACCATCACCGAATACATCGACCTGTGACACCAGTTAACGTATCGTTCAACATTTTGTTGAGTAGACGTTATATATTAGTTTTTATACATTCCGAGTAAAATTATGTAAATATATATATATGTATATATATATATAATAGAACACAAAATACAATATTAAAATACATTTATTTTTATGAGATCGATATTGCAGATCTAGCATCATACACACTCCGCTAACGTAGCGTTAGCGTAATTTAAATCGAGTGGTTTCAAAAATATACCTAGAGTTGTATAAAATTTGTAACTTCGTTATTTTTGTATATTCCTTCAAAATGTTTTATACATTTTGAGCAATTCGGTGTAAAAATATGAATGTACCTTAAAATTCGAGTTAGCTTAGTATAAATTGTTGGTGTCGAAATGGGCTCTCCAATACTAAAATAATTTGTCAATTCGAAGCAATAGATTTCGAGATTAGAACCTTTAGCCATAGTCCAATTATTAGAACAGATTGAAGCAGACTTGTCACCACAAGCCTATTCAGCTTAATGATAAATAACACATAGTGTATTACACTAAAAAGACATTTATTTCGTTGTATTGTGGTCGATGTGCATATCTTGTTTCTGTAAATTGTAATTTTATATAACATCTGGCATAAGCTCAATTATGGCAATTTAATATATAAGAAACGTTGATGTTTTTGTTGTATCGTAATTAATTTAGATATTTTTTAACTTTATATTAAAGTTTAATATAACGTTCAAAATAATAAAATCGATGTTAACCGATGTACAAAAATCATATAATAATTTAAACTTCTCTTTACCATATATCAATTATAATAGTTATCTATTATTTATACTCATAACAGAAAAATTTTCGTCAGCTACATCTTATAATATGTGCAAATATGTTCGTTATATTTTTAGCTTTTATTGTAGCTGTCCCTGAAATATATATATCCGAATAAATGTTATATGCATGATTAGTGATACACTTAATTCAGTTTACATACAGATTTCAGTATATTTAATAAAACAATTAAAAGATTAATTAAAATTAAAGTAACTCAGACGCTTTTTAAAAACGTTAATTTTTTTTGTGCATGAGGAAACTTGTGGAAACTGCCGGAGACGCAATCTCTGGCAGTTTCCACAAATGAATCGACCAAATTTTATGATAAACCATATTTCGCCCCAAAATATCAAAGATCCAGAAGCAGCTTTTATTAAGATCTTTCAACTAGACGTCGTGTTCGAATGAATACAGACATCGACCCGTGCCGAGCGGCCAGCATGGACTAAACTAGTCTCTTTCAAACTTATTGGCATAGATCACTCGTCTATCTGCTCTATGATAAAGACCCTTAGAAACCCTAAATCCTTTAGTAATACCCTGAAGTGTATATATGAACAAAGAACTTTTAATACACTTTAAGTAAATACTCGTATAATGAAGCGTCCATCACAAAGCTTGACTGTCGCAGAAGAGTAATATTCTTCCATTTATCTCAACTAAGTGACTCGTTGGATTAGATTATTGTATACACTTCACTATATCAATTTTCAAAGAGATGTAATACAAAAGAAAGAATACAAATTCTTTTGTTTTGAGTTACACTGAAAGCCTTTAGGCACTCGACTTGTTTCTCAGCTGCGGCGTCTTACAAAGATATGACTTCTCGTCCATTAGTACATTAGCTAGATACTTTAAAGGCGACACCGACCCGGCATTATGTTTTTACTATTTTTCTATTTTTTGATGTTTTCTTAATTGAGACAAAAATGTAACAAATAAAGTAGAGAAAAATCAATGTGAAATCAAAAGACAAAAATAAAAAGTACTAACATAAAAGAAATTATCGAATACACTTTATGTGAGTGATGATACAGTCAAAATTTACGTATAAAATATTGACATAACTGAAACATTATTCAATTTATTTAATTTTCTTAATTTTAATACCAATCAAGAAACTCTATTCATCTAGTACACAAGAGAAATTTTTTTTTAGTAGTGGGTATAAATATTCAAGTGATTATTTATTTAAAAATATCTAAAAGAAATGTAACCATAAAAACATTTAATACTACTTTTCAATTCATCGAGATGTCTAGAACAAACTATAGAGCTAAGAACTAAGTATTTAAATTATAAAAGAAAACAGAGACGGAAAAAATGTGGTCCTGTCATTAATGTATTCTAAGTGAAACTATAGGATGGGCCAAGAATTCCTTAATATTTGAAAAAATTGTATAAAAAGTCATTTGATAGATTACAAAAATTGTTTATTTACAAAAAAAGTAATTTTTTAATTAATTAACGTACGATTTCTTGTTGTGTATATAGCGTTTTTATGGACTGTCCACTCCTTCGAAGTGTGTTAATAGTGAGACAATCATTAAATCAGTGCTCAACGTAAAAACTGCGCAAGTCATTGCCAGAGATTTTATCTTCAAAATACGAACAAGTAGTCGTTGGGAGTTTAGTAAATTAGGACGGAATCTACTAAAACTTGACCGATATAACACGCTTACGTCGTATCTGTAATAATATTTGCTCTTTTACTCTCCTTAGAGTTAATTTGTTTGTCCATATGTATTACTCATTACACCTTGTTCCTGAAAGTAAACTTAGGGTCTAGTTATCTTTCAGGGTTTGTTTACAGTTCATGCTGCCCCGAACTTTGTCATTCACGGCTCCTGTTAAGTTAAGGGTTCATCAGATTGAGTGTACTGTTGTTGTTTTGCTGTTTTCACAGTATTTTTCTAAGCTTTTCTACAGTATGGGCACAATATTTTCTCGTCTATGTGATCGTATCAAAATGTAACGTATAGGAACGTATAAAATTGCTTACCGTGACTAATTTACGAATATATCATCTACAACATCATCTACAATCTACAAAACATTTAAAAGTTTGACAGGTGATGATTTTTGTGCTATATGCTTTACTAAGAAAAAGTTTTTTGCAAACAGCACTAGTAAGATGTTGATAAGTGTGAAAATTGTTTATCCTCAACAAAAGGAGCAATTTAAGATTTTTTTACATAGAGCTTTTATTTCTTAAAAGATTTGTGCAGCACTAAAAATACATTCAATTTTGAGGGGAACTATACAAACATTCGTGAAACAGACACTAGGATCCAGAAAAACAATTAGTGCATCACACAAAGTATCACTATCGCTACTATCAATACCACAACAGACTACCTTTTATAATACTGTAATACTGACATTATGCAATCGAATGTAACTGAAGTGATTATAAACACGATATTGGTCAATGTCCAGATGCTAGAGAATAAATCCCTATGTCTCCTAATGACTGTACATTATCGGTTTACATATATAAAAACTTATCATATTACACCATTTTCTCTAAAGATTTCTTTTTTTGCCACTGTGTCTTTTTTCCAAATTAGGTTGAGATCGGCTTTAAACCTACAATGACACCGCTAAACTTCGATTTTCTACGTCGACCTCACTACTAGGGAATACCGAAATTTTGTAGTCACGTTCTTCTTGGAATTTTTGGGCCTTCAACAACTTGTAACGATTGCCAAAGATGTTCGTATAGCAACTGGACACGAAGGCTTAAAGTGCTCTCCGAGGCACGGAGGGGTCTCAATATGAAAAAAATGGTCAAATATCATCGACTGGTCTGACTATAATTGTTTAATTTCGCTGTGTTAACCTACTCGGTAAACACTGAGCCATTATCGCCTCAAAATAGTAAAAATCTTGCAAATATTGACGCTTAAGATAAAATAATCAATTATGAAAGTGACAACAATTATACGATCTGTTTTAATTTCGTTAGTATCAGGAAATATAAAAAAAAGATTTGGTTTTATAACACATAATATTTCTTAAAATCGATATATTCACGCATTTAATATATTTGATCAATATACTGAGAAAATAAATTTAGTTTGACTTACACAATTTTGTAACGATAACTCGATAATGTGAGAAACACTAGAACTGTTCAAATAAACCATAGATAAGTGATATTATATCAAAGGCTTACGTACTTTGAAATTCAATAGAAAATTTGTGTCTAACAATATTTGGACAAAGACATTTTAATTACATAAACATATTATGAATACATTGGCACGTAGTGTATGTGACTAGGTTCTAGATTAATGGGTTTACATAATTTAATATCGTCTACCACATTCTGTTATCTTACCTTTGTTTGTATTTATAAAATGGGGTATTAAACCCTTTTTTGTAAAGGATTTTAATTTGTTTCAAAATCAAGAATAAACAACTTGTGCATTTATTAAAATTATCATCTAAAAATGGCAATGTAAGCCTTTTCAATTAAATTAACTTTCATTTTTATTCTACCAAATTAAAATGTAAAAAAATAAGCCATATTTAAAGTAACGTCCGGCAAAATATTATAGGGATAGCTAGTTCTACATAAAATACTAAATGAAAATAATAGAAGATCGGTAGACATTAACAATAAAATATTTATAATCCTTACTTTTCACTACTATCAGCTGTCAAATCACATCAAGTTGTTCATGATTCAGTACCGCTCCCGAAGGACTGCGGTGTTCTTCCATAGATAATAAATATCATCTTGTCTGTGACAATTTTATATCCTACCAGTACACAACGTCGCAATACAGGCAATAAAATTGTAGTTTATTGCGTGAATGCGTTTGTGATTGGAATACTTATGGCGAATTCATTGTGGTTTGTTCACTTTAAGCTGCAGTGGAGTCTATTAATAATTATTAAGTACTTAATTTTGGTAGCTGATAATTTGTAATATAAATGTTTGTTTATTTAGCTTCATTCGATTGAGTAAAAAAATTTTTCAAACTGCAAAAAAAGTTCCGGCTGCATTTTTTCCATGGATCAGTTTGGATTTATTATTTTCAATATGAAACTGTTTTAAACTGTTCGAGTTTTAATGTTTTCTAAATAACTGTAACACTAAATAAAACCAAGAGTACAAAACATACTTCTCTTAAAATGTGTATTAATTTTATTTCACTACTAAATTCTTATTCTGAGTATAGACCTACTCAAATTTACTCCATGTTTCGCTACTCTTTGATTTACTTCTCAATTCTTTTCCTGCTGTACACATCTGCACGCCTGTTTCTTAGCTGATATATTTTTTTGCCTATTGGTCCCTCCCATATTACTGTTTCTACTGTCTATCTTTTGTCAGTGTATCGCAGTGTATTTAATCTATAAACTTTGCCTTATGCCTCATGAGATAGGTGCTAGTTTTAATTTTCAATTTTTCTTACTTTCATTATGATTCCATTGTATTACTTTTATACATACATGGTTATATGTTAATTAAATATCATTATTGTTAACAACATTTTTCATCAGACGACCAAAGTTTCCAAAGTTAGCTAGTTCAATAGTTAAACAAATTTAATTACTGAATAGGTAACTAGTACTGTGATGATAAATTATTCAGTAATAAAATTACTTAGAACTTCGTCATTAAGGAACTTATTCAGAAAATCTTTTTTTTATTTGAAGACGTGAACTTTTCGTTTTGATTCATTTGAAAAAAAAAAAAAATTACAAGGCTGACGAATCAATGAATGAATAATATATTTTATGTAGACACACTGAAGCTTCTGATACGTTCTTGTAAGATAATAATAATAATTTTAAGTAATTACGTGCTCAGATCGCTTGCTCCTCTAATACCTATAAGATGTATGTCTGCTTCAAAATTAGTCGATTGGCAACAAGTTCTATAATGTATTTTTACTGAGACTGGTTATCACTCAAGGAATTACTGTTATCCAAATTAGATTCACATAAAATTACTGATTTTTTTAAGGCAGCATGTAAGCATATGTCCAGCAGTGGACTGCTAAAAGCTGTTGATGATGATGATAATGAAGTAGCGAAGTGACTGTTTAAAGCACTACGCTATCCTCGCAGTCACTGTTTTTTGTATGTAATTTATGTTAATACTTAGTCATTTATCACAGAATAAATAAAATTACCAAAAGCTCAAATCTAATATCTAATCTCCCTCTAATTCTTATAAGGGGCTTAATGTATTCTTTTCAGTTACAACATCTTTCGAGTTTGAGTTCTTTTGGTTTCCAAAGACGGTGGTATTTACTTACTGTGAGCCCTTCTACTCATGAATCCCGATAATTTAAAATAAATTCTACGTTCACAAAATTACAATTAATAATTATCTATATTACGATTGATTCTTAAAAATTCAAACGTCAGCATCTCAACCGAAAAATGTACACTGCTAGGCATAGGCCTCCCCTAAAGCTGATTACTCGGCTGCCTCTTTGTCATTAAAAAAATCTTACCAAACACTAACCGAATTTCTGCAAACTACAGAAATGTCACTTTCTTTCCTTTTCCCTTTTTCCCTTTTTAAATTATGTCTAAATACTAAAATGCTGACATTCCTATCATTTCTGCCTGGACAGATCACGATCAGCTCAGTTCTATTAAATACCCAATCTTTATAATTTTCTAAACATCCGACCAATCATGTATGTTTCAGATAATAAGTATCCAATGGAGCTTAATCTAACAAATGTTTCCCACAAAGTAATGTAATACACAGCATAGTTAGGCAATGTACCCTCGATTTTATCGATTACAATGAAGTTATCGGGCGGTTCATGTCATGCAAGATTACTAGTGCGGAAAACAATATCTCTCCATATCTATTGTGGTATGTAAAGCTCTGAAAATCTGGGGTATTTAGAGAGTATTAGCGATGATAACATTTAGTTACTGCTATTTTGAATTTAATATTATTTAACAATAACTGGTCTAGAATAAGGACAGCTCTAAGGCTGAGGCGGATCAGATATAGGTAAACAATTTCATTTTCAGACGTCAATAACTTATTTGTTATACAATAGCCGCTGTAACCTAGATCCAAAGATTAAAGTTTTGTTAGTCATAGTATATATATCAATGGTAATCCAGAACCTGATCATAGATAAAAATTACGTGTTCCTCTTTGTGTACGGTGATACATTAGAAAATAAGTTCCTGTGTGAAAGCGTCGAACATTTCTTTTTCTTTAAAAAGATCGCCCGCGCTGTAAATAAAGCCTGTGTCACGTGGGACTTTACAAACATACAAGAAACGGACACAAAGAACATCCAGACTCAGATCAACAATTTGTAATTCACGCAAAGTGTTGTCCCAAGTAAGATTTTAACGCACAACACTCATCGCAGTTTAGAAGCGTAACGATCGCTCAAACTACCAGGACAACTGTGCAGTACAATGAAGTGATTTTTATAATATTTGTATGTGTTATGAGGATCACCTCAAATATTTGTTACTATGACTATCTGAATCAGGTAACAAAGTTTTCAAAAAACATTCATCCAAAATGTCAATGGTGAACTAGTAAAACCAATATAAATAAATAAAAGACATTATGTTTTCATAATTTTCAAGTATTTATTTTCTTAAGGTTCAATATATAAAAGTAAAGTAATTTTAAATGTTATTTATATTGTATGTAAAACCAATTAGTTTTGAAATAGCAAACTAAATAGTATTGATGTTACGTTTCAAACTAAATTTCTATAAAGCATATGTTAAAAGCTACATTTCAGCTTTAAAATTTCAAATTTTAACATAGAACCTTAAGAGTTTAATTCGAAAATAGACGCGGAGTGTAGCTAATTACACTTTCATATCTGGAAGTGGCGCCCAAGTCGTTTAGAACTTGCTTGGCAGAGGTACCAGCACTCTTTGGAAACTGAAGAAGCAATTGGGGAACTTTAACGGCCTCATTTAACCTCTAATATCTCAACTATTGTAATTTCAAATATAATTTGTATTTAAATTATTGTTGATGCGAAAATGACGATACGAAGTAGCATAAGTATAATCTAATATACCAATTGAAACGAGTAATCGATTCGCTATAGCTACAAGTTTCGGCTGCTTTCTGTATTGTAACTATTTTCGACAAGATCATTAAATATTGTGAATTCGTATAAGAAAAGCGTGTGATCTATAAACAAACGTATCTGATAATTGATTACTCTAAAATCTTCTGATATATTGTGTTTGTAAGTATATGATGTCCTCCTCGACGTATCCACCGACGGCAACCCTATGGCATTCTCCTGGTATGTGCACGGATGTGACTGGCAAAATCAAATTTCGTCCTGAATGTGCGGTTAGAGGTAACGCAGCAGAGTTGACCGCTTTTATTGCGCGTGTAGACGTAGACAGGCCATAGCTGGGTCTTTCGCGAGTGCCTTCTCGCATCAAGCTCTTTTAGCTCATAAACAAATTAGCATTATACTACAATAACGTATTCTGATATACTCCTAACCGATTATAGCCATGGCCAGTCTCAACGGTGACCAGCGAACTATGCAGGAGACATCACAGTGCCTAAGTGTGTGCACAAATACAAGTGCACTCTTTGTTCCCTCTCTCATACAATGCGAAGAGACGGCTGTCTGACACGACCAGGGAGAGATCAAGCACAGGATCATAAACTTTACGGGTTTAAAGATTTCTGGAACCAGAAAAACTCAATAACACTTTTGATCTGACCAAAAAATCTAACACAAAACCAATAAGGCAGATCACAATAACTAGTTAAATTGTATGAATAGTTTTTTCGTTTGTAATCTTTTAGCTGACAGTACTTTTTAAATCTATTTTGGAAAATTCTGTAACTTAGATCAATATAATCCAACCGCTTAGAAAGTTTACTCACATTAATAATGCTTCAATAAACCGAGAAATTAATTCAGATAGTAATCTCCAAAAACTAGATCTTGAAATTGGAATAAAAGTAAATATCATAAAAGAAGTAAATAACACTGTTAATAGAAATTTTTACTTAAAAGGGAAGGTTTATTTAAAAAAACGGTAATTTATTCGGCACTTTCAAAGACTAACAACTAAACACTGTTGTTATTTAGAAACACTATTGTTTCTAAATATTTTTAAGTATTCAAAAGCTAAATTTTAAACTCTTTCACTTTGTCTTTACAACATTTACAATTAACTTTATCTACTGTCATACTTCTAACCTATGTCATTCTAAATACGAGTACTGAATAGGTTTATTTAAAAAAAATATCAAATAAATAGTATCTTTAGTCGTATAGTGATAGAGTCTTATTTCGAGTATCCCTGTGTTTGATACGTAGCCGCTTTGTGGTATTTTTGGTATTACTTTAGGGATCTGTGTACAAAAATATTTGAAATTGAATCAGAAGCCATTATGTACCCAAATATCAACAGCATATTTATTACTTAAGAATTCCTTTTTAGATGTAGGCATACAATGTTTGAACCAAATTGCCTTACAAAATAACGTGTCATGTTGTAAAAATATTGCACTCTCACAACAGAAATTCCATTATACACATTCATCTGCAAACCTGGTTCTTTCAAGAATAGAAAGAGCGTATAACATTCATTGCAAAGACTAAAATATTCCATCATTACCTCACAAAAAGCCTCCATTTGTGTATTTTGTCACACTTGTGTCAAAGATGCGACAAATAGAATAAAAGCCTCCTTTGAACTCGAATCTGGAAAAACTGAACGGTAATGTGAAAATATTTGAACATTGTACCAACAAATGAAAAAAATAAAACAAAAGAGCTTTGTTCCTTGTGAAAATAAATAGACATCGCTGGAAATAGACACAATGTAGACGAATTCATTATAGATGATATAAGTCCTAATACCTACTTATATAGACTGTAGAGTTCCAACTGGGTCAGAGGTTAATTCAATGTCCACTGACGAAACTCAACAGAAAATAAAAAAATACTTAAGAGATTATGGCGGGCCAGTGTAGTGTTCACTTAACAAAATGGTTCGACCATGCCTAGCGAACCCGGGCAGACTATTGAATTCAAGGATGGTTATTGTTATACATATTAACAAGAAGTCATTATTACGCATTCAGTATTATGTACTGGGACAGTTGTATCTTCTGTGTTGATTTGCAGATAATACGACATTTAGTAGGTAGTAGAGCCACGCTGATTTCAGCACGAACGGGCCGGCTCGACTGAGTTAGTACTACCCTCCCACAGAAGGCCAACCCAAAGCGCCAGCATCCGTGCTGTCGTGTTTCGTTGGTGGTGGGTGCGAGACCAGAGACCCATTGATGCGGGTGTGACAATTATAGCGATAACTATATGAGGTTTACACTGCCACGATTACTGTCATGCCTTTTACGTCCCCAAGCGCGGTCACCACACTGCATTGTCTGCTTTTGCAATGAGTATGGTGACCACAACTCTTTGGATCCTATTCATGCTTTCTATCAGGCAGAGAAGATTCACTTTGGTAGGCTCTTCATATAGATTTATAAATCGTTACTATAATTGATATCTAATAGTTTTTTAAAGTGTTGTAGATAAACCAGTTTAAGTTAACTGCTAAAGCACTGGATATAAACCCATTTAATCTGCTCTAGAAGTTAAGGTGGGAAGGTAAGCTAGGTAACCTAAATGTAATAAACATATTACATTATGTATGTTTTTAAACAGCCTCTGCAATAATGTAACTTCCGTCAACTAATGAAGGTAATTCTTTCACTTCATTCTTTCAAGTTGCCTACGAAATATTTAACCTAAAAAAGAATTTTCTGAACACGATACAAGGAACAAAATCCCTATTGTAATTAAATGAAGACGGTGGCGCGATATTTAATATTGGCTTCAGCCTCAACCATCAGTCAACGTCGTGTTCTGACAATATTAGATATAGTAAGGAGATTGATGCGGTACCACTCGCTTTGTCTATCTCACTGTTACTGACTTAAAACTTCAAGTATAACAATTCCTTATATCACTCAACTAATATTTAAAATACAACTCTAAAATGTTGAATGTAAAGTTTATTTTTTAAATGTGTGGTCGATTGATTGATCTATTTTACGATGATCTATTCAGTACTTTGTTTTTTTTTTCTTGTTTTATATGTTCGCTAAAGACACTATTTTATTTTTTTATAATTTACCAAAGTTACATAACGTTAAATTGTCCAAATTTTCGTGTTGTCACTATTTTTCTATGGGTTAACTACTTTGATAGGCTACATTATACCAAATAAAATGGTTTTGAACTTATTTTGATTAGGATTAATCTCATATATGTAGATTAATTTATTAAAAGAGTAACTTTTACTTTAAAAAGCATACAAAAGATCTTTGATAATCCAGGATGGTGTCATTCAACAGTATGATATTATAATATCAATCCTTTCTACTAACACGAGGATACTCGTCCTTATTGTCATCACTGTATGGCAAACCTCATTGGTTACTGGAACTTCTGGTCAAGGTACTTACCTAATTATCCTTGTCGTAGACCGACGGGTGTAAAGTTGCAAAGTGTTGGTGGTATTTGAATGTACGTGTTTGGAAGGGTTAGTACATAATGATTGAGCCCGGATGAATTTTCGGACCCCAATTACACTCGAACAGTCCAAAACTTCTTGGTATAATAAGCTGAAAACGTCCAAGAGGCTGTAATCACTGTACATACAAGTCTGAAATTCCAAAGTAGTTACTATCACGATACAAAAAGAAATTTTTACAAGCAGCAAGATTCTAACTAATGAAAACCACTACCACCCCCGACCGACTACCCCGTCCGCCGGCCGAGCCACTCTCCACTCACGGTTTACATTCCGTTCAAGCTTACAGAAAAACCATTAAAATATAAACCACAGAATATCTACAAGGTGTGGTGCGTCCTATTAATTTCTAATAAAACCGATTGAAATTGCCATTGATTAGTGATCTTTAAAGGGTTTTCTGTTCACCACCAACCTTTACAATTTTATGACATTTTTTGAAGTTTCTGTGAAAATATAACTTCAAAATAGTATAATCAGTAATGAAAACGCTCCATAACATTTTCCCCGTAATAGGTTTTAGTATCCATTCATCCAGTAAAAATTTAGATATACTTTTATGCTCCATATTACAATATATTAAAGAAACAGTCAGCAGAATAATTTATGAGCAATTTACATTTTTATGAGATAAATAAACAATATTAGAAGAATATAAACTATGTTCAAATAATTAGGTTTATTTAACAGTTCAACGTAGCTCTTATGAAAACTTTAAATTACTATTGTCTACAACAATCACAGTTTCGTTAATTCCTTAAGACATTTAATGTCTGGTATAGAAATTATTTTATATAAGAATAAATTAACAAATTAATTACTAATACATTAATAAGAATTAATTATAATTACTCGTTATATCATACCATGTTAAGTGTAACTGTTTATCTTCAAAAATCACAATTTTTGCATTTATTGGTTACAGTTACCATTTTCATTTTTAATTAAGATTATATAATTTTGTCATAGAACTTACTTCATCATTATCATCATCATCACCTCAGCCAAAAGACGTCCACTGCTTGACATAGGCCCTTTTTTTTTTTTTTTTTGTTTTTTTTTTTTTTTTTTAACGTGTGGAAACCCCCACGGGCCGTCACCCCACCGGGGTTTACGGCGGGGCGGTGTGTCGGAATCGGACCGACTAAAACCACACGGTGTGCCACTCTGCGCCTGAGAGAGGAAGGATCCGGGAACAGCTGTTATTACGACATCCTAATCCCTCCTAGCGCCTGCCCGCTACCACGGGCACCATCTGCGGATGAACTCTCTATTTTAGGCGACGTGCGGCACACGCAGACGTCGCCTCCTCGCGGCTGGCCACTATAGCGGATGGAGGGGAAAACCCGTCCCGTCCATCCGCGGCCACACTCAAGGCGGCATGAGGCGCTGGTATGCGCGCCTCCGCCGCCCGGCTCGCCGACGGCGAATTGGGTCCGAGTGGATATCGTCCTCCCGGGCCCTCTCCGCCGCCTCCTTCCGCGAAATTACGTCTTCGCAGAAGGTTGCGACCGCGGTAAAACAACTGTCGCTACCGACCATGGAGCGTATGACGGCCGGTAGCGAGAGATCTCCTCCAATAACTGCAGTGAGGACCCCACGCTGCGCCGCCCAAGCGGAACAAACCGCTAGCGTGTGCTGAGCCGAGTCCTCACTGCAGTCGCAGTGGTGACAGGTGGGACTTAATTCCCTCCTGGCGATCGAGTGCAGATACTTCCCGAAGCAACCGTGCCCGGAAAGGACCTGCGTCAGCCGGAAGGAAAGGGTCCCGTGCTGCCGCCCCGCCCACTCGGCGATGACCGGCTGGAGAGCCTCCACGGCGGCAAAACCAGCACGTGGAGCCTCCAGCCGGGACGACCAACAAGCCATTGTGGCTCGACGAGCGGCCTCTCGCCACTCGCGTATCTCTTCAGGCGGGGGTCGTATGCCGCTACGCGCCCGGAAGTCAGCCGTCCGCCGATAAACTTCGGCGAGCACTTCCGCCTCCAAATCCCACGGGGGAGTTCCGGCCAAGGTGCACGCCGCCTCCGTCGATACGGTGCGGTAACCGCGTATGGCTCTAACCGCCAATATCCTCTGAGGGCGCCAGAGGCGAGCCCTATTCTGGGCGGTCAGAGCCACCGCCCACACCGGTGCACCATACAGCGCCATTGAACGGACAACTCCCGTGTATAGCCGTCTCGTCGCGACGCTAGCTCCACCCAGATTGGGCAAAAGTCGCCCAAGGGCAGAAGCAGCGCCGACCAGCTTTGGAGAAAGCTGTCGGAAGTGCTCGTCGAAGAGCCACCTGCCGTCGAGGATCAGGCCCAGATACTTTATCTGGGCCTGAACTGGTACGAGGACCGAACCGACCACGATGGAGGCGCCGGAGGGTGGACCACGACGGGGCCCATGGAACAAAAGGGCCTCCGTCTTGTCCAGGGCCACCCGCAAACCCAGCGCCTCAATTCGCCCCACCACCAGTGAGACACCCGTGGTGGCCAGGCGCGCCGCCTCTTGAAAGTTCATCCCCCGGGCCGTTACCAATGTGTCATCTGCGTAACAAAGTACGCCCAGCCCGGGGGGAAGACGACCTCGAAGGGCCCAGTCGTATCCCATGTTCCACAGGAGTGGTCCGAGGACAGACCCCTGCGGAACACCGCACGACATGAGCCGCCGCCTTAGAACACCGTCTCGGTCCTCGTACATGACGGTACGCTCCTCAAGATAGTCTGCCACAAGCCGCCTCAGGTACTTTGGCACCCCGTGGTAGTGGAGTGCTTCCCTGATGCAGCTAAATGGCAGACTATTGAATGCGTTGGCGATGTCCAACGACACCGCCAACAGCACGCCCCCACAGCTCACCGCCTCTTCGGTAACGGCCCTCAGGCGCAGCACGGCATCGACCGTCGAACGCCCCGCCCGATGCTTGACATAGGCCTGCCCCAAGGTTTACAACTGCCGGTCCCGTGCCGACCACACCCAACAGCTTCCCGTGACTTTCTCCAGGTCATCAGATTATAATCACCAACTTTTGTTTACGATATACGAAATGTAATGTTAACTATGTGTTACATAGGTTTTCCAGACAGTGGCCTATATTTATAAAATTGGTCTCATATTTTTATATAGCAGAGTTATTTTTGATATATCTATTATATCTTTCGTATCTTTTTGACTATTATTTATATTCATATCATGACTTCATTTTGACGCTATTATAAGGACGCTTTAATAAAATTATGTTGCTCTAATCTAGACGTTACCACATACGTTATCTTGTACGTTTTGTCTATCCCTAATTTTTGCTTCTAAACTGAAGAAAGAAATCTAAAATATGTGAAAGGGCATGTGTGCACCTCAAAACAAATTAAATTAATTTTGAGCCTATTGAAGGAGCGAATTTGTGAAGCGTATGGACTCGTAGCCTCAAGAAATAAAATTTGTTTGACGTTTAATTTGATCCGATTAATTTAATTTGAGAGTTTATTAGACCCGATTCTCATTTCTTTATGGTTGCTTTATAATTTACATCTGCCTTTGATATTTCAATTCTCATTTACTTTATAAACGCTAACTTTACATATTTACATCAAAGGAGTAGCTATGAAGTGCTTTTTGTGTGTGTATCAAAGGGATTGTTATTTCACATAAAAAATATTTATTTCGGTTCCTTTTACTGCTTGTTAACTCTAAGTGACATATATAATCAATTCTAAAGCATAACATACAGAAGTTACTGGTTTTTGTTACTAATCGAAGCAAACTATTTTCTTTTTGCTCTAGTTGTTAAAATCAAATGTGGGCGGGCATTGATTGTTGTAGACTAAATGACAAAAATATGTAATTGATTATTTTCTTCATCAACAGCCATTTACAGTCCACTGCTGGACATAGGCCTCTCCTTAGCAAGAAGGTTTTGGTCTACTATATCACGCTGGCCAGACGGGTTGGAATAGGGTTTGTTTCAAGTTTTCCTTCTCTTTGTAATGGTGTTGTCTTGCATATTTTGTTCCCTTAGTCGTCTTTTACGACACCCACGGGATGAATAGGGGTGGTTACACTATTTATTTTTAATCCGTCACCACACGGACAAATTATTCTCTTACTTGAACGTAATATATTAATAATATAACAACACATATCTCACATAAACTAACTTAAAGATATGTTTTGATGGAGATGTTGGTCTAATGATTAATGGCCCTAACTGCTAAGCCGAAGGTCACTCAGAACAAATATTTAAGTATGTTTATCAGCAATCTGGTTACGACAGGCTCTGCCTAATTTGGAATTAGATAACCATGTGTAAGATGTTTGTAATTATTTATTTATATAAAGGACCATCTGATTCCAAATCTTGTGCAGCAGTAACCAAAGTTGATTTTCGTACTTACATATTTAGTAACTTTGAAGATTCAGTTGTGAATTTTATGAATAAAATCTATATACCAATGTAAACCAATCTTAGTTCCAAATAAGTCTTTATTAATGAACTTTTTTTTATAGTGATATAAAGGTACAAAAGGCTGAAGGTTAAAGCCAATACTCAGGCTTGTAACGGTGGGCGTAGTAATAACATGAGCTCTAACAATGAGTACGCCTTTAATTCAAATTCCTGGAGCTTTCTAATATTTGTGATGAAGGTTACAAGGTACAAAAGGTTAATAATAGCATATTATTAATGCAAATATTAGTAATCATCATCATCAATAACTTTAATAGTCCACTGCTGGACATAGATGATACCTGGAATGCACGTAGGAAACGCATACATTATCTCTTTGTTTCAAAAACATTTGATACTTTTTTTAATGGGTTTTTTAAATTTGGTTTCTACTTATCTAATACCATGGAAAACCCCTTCCACCAGGAAAAGAGGCATCGGGTGAGGTAGATTGGAATTCGGTTAACATGTTCGGGGAAAAGCTATAAAAATTGTAGGTACAGGTGAAAGGGGGAGAAGACCACTTACAGCCGTATGTGGCTCGAGGTACGTCGTGTTTCTAGGGATTTCCTTACTAGGATGCACTTGGTCCCCTGGCTACTAGTACCTGAGACGGCGTGCGGTTTTTGGGCGGTTCGAGTCCGACATAACCACTCTTCGGTGGTATCCGTGGAGATTTCCACACAGTACAAAAAAAAGGTACATGTGGAATATTGCACATTCAACAATATGGAGTGCATTGTATGTTGAGCAAATGAGCAGACAAAGGTCACCGAGTGGTAACTTACCATCATCACTCGCAAACATAAGCAAATTGAAATGTATATTATTTTCACTATATTTATTGAACACAAGAAGTTACGAGTGTAAAAAGTTTATTCTGCCCATTAATTTTGGGATTGATGAACTATAAACTCCGAACTAGTAATCTTAGCTAGATATAAAGACCACTGTCCATACAAACTGACCCCCACTGATTGATTGAAGGTGTTTATTTACATTACTAGACAGGTACTGTATTACTTTCCGTCACGTCTACAAAAACTAAATCCCAAAACAAAATACGTGACGTATATACTCACTAAACAATATTTCAAAGTCAAGATTACCGAAATAGAGCAGAAAGCAATGTAAGTAGCACAGTTGTCACAGTTGATGTATAGGAGTGGGGACGTATCCTGATAGCCAATGCTGTGGGACGTGCCTCGGAAACAGATACACAAACTATTCAACACGGAATACGGGTAGCAAGCACAAACTGTATTGTTTGCTGCTTATATTAAATTACATAGCAACGAGAAATGTAGTTTTAACTCAAACATAATAATTCTTCAAATAATTTTTTATTACTTTTATAATGCTAATAATAAGCTCACATACATATCTCACACACAACCACTTGACCCGAAACTAGGCAGGCAAGTTATATGCTCTGGTTACCACACTATCGATAAACTTACTTACATATTTCTGAACATTTACATATAGATAAATTACACTATGAGTGGGAATCGACCCCGTACCTCTTGCTTAGCAGTCACATCATTAAATATACTTTTAAAACTGGATTCTAGATTACATATAGAGGACATCGATCACTTTGTATGAGCTTCTGGCCCAGATATGAACAATTTATTACTAGTATAATAATACTATTTTTCAATGGTTTATACCAAATAAAACACATAATTTTATAAAGTTCTGTATCAAGCCGGTTACGTATTAAATAGGTTAAAACAAAAAAGACAACCCCAGAGTCACGTCCATAGTACGAGCAAAGACGCATAAAACGAATTGACAGGTGACGTAGACTTAACACATAGGTCAAGTGTTGCTAGGATAGGAAAAAAATAGAGTAGTCATTTTATTTTATTTTACAATCAGTACATTTTTTTAAACTTTTCACGTATAAAGAAATTAATTATTTAAAAGAAAAGAGTGTTAATGTGGTTTTGTACTTTTTGAAAACATAAGTTGTTTCGTTTTTTGTCCTTGAATTTCTTTACTGCATTTGATTATTTATTTACATGAAAATATGAACAATTAGTACTACCGCGAATCAAACAAAGATATTATGTAAATAATTGTTAATATATGTTATTTTGATACTATGGAATTGTGACCACTTTTTTTCAATATTAAAAATCAACCAATTCTAATTTGTATAATTAACATATTGACTGTCCACGTTCGGACCAAGATTGGTCGACGTCCTTTGCAAAGTATTAAGCATCTCACTAGGCTGCCATAGTGTGGGTCACCATACTGCTTACATTAAAGAAAAAAGAGATGTACAAAATTAAGATTTACTAAATTAAGATTAAGATGTACAAACTTAAACCTTTTTACAGAAATTAAAGCTGTGGTGCAAACCTATTCACAAATTTTATATTTCAAGCATATTCTCTAACATCCTACTATTATTACAAATGTGAAAGTTTGTGAATATAGATGTTTGTTACTCTTTCAAGAAAAAAAACTACTGGATGGATTTGAATGAAACTTTACAGTAATATACATATAGGCTACAATTTGTAGTTATTTTGATACATGTCAATTAAGTCTGAAAAAAAATGTCCCCATCTTGGCATATGCTGCCTAAGCCATTGAAGTTACACAAAGATGATGTACCATAGGATTTTTTTATGTTAAAAGAAAAATATATTTATTTAAAACGATCTGTTACGAAACTTAATGTGGTAGACGCGAGAGAAGCCTCGGTCAAAAGCTAGTATAAAAAAATATAATAAGGATTCAGAGCCACAAAGTCGTTTCTGTGATGTGTCACACTTTGATTGAGCGATTTATAGGGGCTGGCGGGAAACTTTGTTGTCACTTCTTGCGATAACTTATTGTATTCCACCACATTCCCAGACATCCCAAAACAGTTGCTTCACTCCCCGATTATCTTGGTATCAATTACCCTTATGTTGGTTTATAAAGTTTTATACTTAACATTAAAATATTTTACCATCTTTCGGATATTATTCTGACGATTTCTGGTCAAACGGTGCTTCAAATTGAATTGAAAACTTATTAATTTTACTTATTAATGTGACAAGCTCATTGAAAATGTCAGTTAACTTTGAAGTATATTTCAACATTTTTGTTACCAGTTCATTACGCGTCTGCCTGTGTTCGCTTTTTCTTAGATTATTTTAAGAAAAGTTTATATAATAAAACGTAGTAGCGTAAGAATTACTTTAGACATAAATTCAGTAGCTTTAGTACGTCGCTCTACTCGTGTGTATTAGTTATCGTGGTAACATTAACCTATGTATTATTGTGACGTATAAGCTATATTAGAGTAAAATTTCATCTACATTCGTTAAGCAGTTTTTGCTCGAAAGAGTAACAAACATCCAAACATCCATCCTCATAAGTTTTTGCATTTACAACATTATTAGGATGGAATAGAAAGTGTAAAAAAAAATTTTTGCAAGCGAGCCATCAAAAATAAATTTATGTAAGTAGTTTATGCATGTAAACTTAATCTTAAGAGATACTTAGAATGTTGTACGGAGACATGTACGAAGTATGTATATATATTATACTGTTATAAATATCGATACTAATAATCTATATGTCATATTTATAAAATAAAAAAAAGGAAAAATGAATGTACTTTTAACTTCTAATTTTACATCAGAAATCGTTATTGTCAACAAATTTCCCGTGAACATTTCGTAATCTTAATTTGCCTATGTAATGTACATTACCTTATCACAAAGAATAATTCTTTTGGGACCTGAATACAGGCAAATGTGTGCGTCTAATATGAGTCTGCCTTACCCTCTGGTGAAACAGGCATGATTCTACGTACTCGTACGAGTATGTATGTAATTATTAGGAAAAATGGGCATAGCGATAAACCGAAATACTTTAAAAAACCGTCACTAGAACAAAAAACAAAGAGATAACCAACTTAACATTAGTATGAAACACAGTAATCCTATTATTAATAAAATAAAGAATGTGGCTTAGTTTACTAAAAAATGCAAATTTCTTCGCCTTTTTGAGGAAAGTCTTTTAAGGGACGCCAAATGTATTTGGAACGCGATACAAAAAACAGAAACAGAAAAAAGTAATTACCTGGGTATATCATGATTCAAAGAATAATGACAGAATAAAGAAAAATCTGTTAAAGGTAACTCGTTCACGTGCATTTATGGGTTAATACGGGATTACTACCAAATTGATACATTTCATCGAAAAGTGGTTTAAAAAATGTTATTAAAATTAATCACCTTCGTTTTAATTCATAGAAAAATAAATTGACTGAAAACTGACTTCATGAGTACTTGAAATTTATCAATTGATCCAGTTGCTTTCTGAATACTAGGCCTAATATATTATTTCACTTCCATTACGATGGATGTAATTGGTTTCTACTACAATAGGCGCCATGTAATTGGTTGCTTACAAAGCTTTTATGACGTAAATCAACTGGCTATGTTGTGCTTATATTAACTTAATATAATATGTTTATGTTTAGTTTCATTATTAAACTATCAAGTTAGTACACATTTATTAGGCAAATATTTTGCAAACCAACAAGCAGTGGTGTATGAAACCTAGGGTTTTTAGTTGGATACAGCATTCTTTTAAGGGGGGCACCTGAAATTACACAGTCCGAGTGCTCTTTAGAGGTAGGTGGTAGGCCTACACGTTAGTTTTTAATGAAAACAACACATACTCCATGCTCCCGAATCTCCAGACAACTGGCGGTAAAAAGCAATATTCTAAATCCTCTTACAAAAAAAGGCGTTAAAGGGCGGCGGTAGTCGCTTTCCACCAAGTAAGCCGTTCGCTCATTTGTTTCCTCTTTAATAAAATGGTAATTTTAGTTGTATCCAAATTGAACTGAGCATGTTTTTTCTGTTCTTTCATCATATATTTTTTTGGTCTAATTTCATAATTACTAGTTTAATTAAGTTAAAACTCACGAAACATGTAAGCCTATCAGATCTCTACTAAATCTTAGTTAAATATTACTCTGCGAAAAATTCAATCTGAAATCAATTTATTATGAAGTACTATACACCGAATACTAAAATCTATAAACTCAAGTTTGTCGTAAAACGTTTACTTAGAATGAAAACACAGTCAAGAGCCGAGAACATCACGCAAGACGTTTAAAGAACACTCGAGTCAAACAGCAGAGCATCTTCAAGACGATTGTAACAAGAGGGTAGATTAATAAAAGTCCCGTTGACCTCTTTTGTTATTTTTATTACTGTCACATCCAACGATAACGTGCCCATCTTTTTCAAAAGAAAGATCAACAGCCAATAAAGTAAAAGGACTTGTCTTTATTTCTTTTTACCTTACAAAAGAATTTTAGATGATCACATTATCAGGCAAATATTCTTTAAGAATAAGAATTGAAGAAGAAGAATATGTATATTTTCTACATTTATATTCTTAAGCGGGACAGAATATTTCATTTAGGATAATGTCTGTAGCAATTAAACTAGCTAAGGTCTAGTTAGATAATCCTGTCTCAAAAACGGTTTTTGTATAATAAATGTCGTAATGTTCGAGAAAATATAACAACACAGGACAACAGGTGGACCAAGAATTCAAGTGTTAACAACTTCATGGCCTGTACCTTCTTACTTTGGCATTCATTCATTTTATATTACTTTTGAAATGTGTAAGACTCAGTAAATAGTAGTGTGTTATGATATACTTGAGTATGTATACAATACCTATAAATTTCTCTTGTTTTTCTAACTCTTATTTAATCATCCACACTACATGTTAATATCACTTTAGACAATAAATATATGATCTACTCTAATTTCCTTTTTTTATTTACGTTCAAACACACTAGAGATTAACCTATACTTTTCATCCCATGCTTTTCTTTTCACCTCATGGTTGCCTATAAGAGATTGCGTCCATGCAATAAGGCGGCCCCTTGTACTTTTAGGTATTAAATAGATTTTGTAATTAACGTGATGTACAATAAAGCGATATATTGTTATTATTTTGTAGATAGTGGAGCCGTATGGTGACGACAACTCTTGGATTCTATTCATGCTTTCCATCAAGCAGAGTAGAGTCATTTTGGTAAGTTTCAAAATAAAGAAAAATATGTTACATACAAGTTAAATTACACCTTGACTCCTTTAAATACAATTCACAATTAATTGTATTGAGTAGCAAATGAATCTGACACCAAATTACATGTGAAGTGATTATCATATAGACAATCTTAATGAAATTAAGAATTTAACTACGATAGGAAACTTCATCTATAATTACTTCAGGAAAATAATAAAAACCTCGATGTACTCGTATAGTAATTCAGAACGCTCGCAAGTATCTAATTCCTATCTCTTTCAGTCGACAAAATGATCCTGATGCTTCGCTACTGTCTCACTTAGATACAGATGCTTAAATGATAATTTTTCTAAGTCGGGCGTAATAAAACAATGTATTGTAAATGTATAATATTATAAAAGAAATAAGACGTGGTTTAAATTTAAGAGTATTCAATTTATATATTAAATACATATAGCAAATCAAATTCTTTTGTCGATACACAAAACCAAAATACAATTCAATTCAAATTAATTAGTTAATTAAAAAGGTAGACACTAGGCAGTAAATATGTATTTCGAATATCCAGGCATAAATATTTTTGCTACTAGTTAGTAGATCCTTAAGCACACTAATTACACTCACGTAATTAATTATTTTATATACTACTAGCAGTTACTTTTAAGAATATTTTAACATATTCATTTTATCTTTTAAATTTATTATATTAAAAGAGAAAAACTCTAAATCCGAATGATAAATTGAAAAGCTCTTTAAAAAAAAAACAAAAATCATCCATTGGACAATGATAAGCTGGTGAGTTGATGAATTATACTGTAGATCGTTTATAATGGCCAAGTTAGCGCCAAATAATGTCATTAATACTTTTTAAAGATTCAGCAGTAAAGTTAAAGCTAGGTCAACAAAAATAGCGACTTAATTTATAGGTGTGAAATGCGCTGACTGTATTAATAGCAGTTAGTAGCAAAAAAATGAATGCTGCTAATTAACTCGCTTTTTACCACATTATGGCATTTTAAATGTATATATATTGGAACGAATATAACAAAATCAGCACCACTCTCATTAAAGTTAGTTCCAGGTAAGTTTTCTTCAAATACAGGTACAAGAGGTTTCTTACGAATTAAGGCAATTTAATATTATAACACATTTAACTCGGTTCCGTAACTCAAGTCACTAGTGCCTATATTGCCGAGGTTTGAGATAGATAATAGAACAAAAAGTCACTCCTATTTTCCAGAGGGATAGGTAGAGATCTCCACTTAGTACAGTCCTGATACACCTTTTTTGCTTCATCCACATTCATCAATTACTGCATGTAAACTTATCAGTCCCGTTTTTAAAACATCACCATACTTTTACATTTGATGTATAAATTTCATTCGTGATTCTTCTTTTATTCATACTTTCTACGTGTCTAAACTATCGAAGTTTGGAGTACTTGTACGTGTATGTTTTTACAAGTAATTGTCTGTGAATCTATTATATTTACAGAACTTATACTTGATGTGTATAAGTGAAACGTTTGCAATCATGATTTAATTAAGACACCTATTACAAACTATATTTGCAATTGTAATGTCCAAACATCTGAAATTGAATATAACAAAAGTTGTACTGAGCCTACAGAAAATAATCAGGCCACAGCAATTGCCGCTAGTAAAATAATCTGTATTAAAATGAGACCTTAATTTAACTACGAAATGTAATATATAAACCTCAGTACAGCATCTTAATTGGCTTCAATATTTTGACAGGCTATTCCGAACAAGTTTCCGCAACAAGAGAATACTTAATATGAAATTTTCGACTATATATTAAGAGGCTACGGTTCTAACAATTTATATGAAGACGGCGGGCAATCCGTCTTCCTCCCGAGGTCGGGATAACTTGAGGCTTAATTAATTTACTAAAATGCTTTCGACGACGGCAGGGCCTTAGCGATGTAAGTCTTAACGAAATCACAGTTACTTACTTTACAGTCAAGATTATGTAGGAAAGTCGTTTGTTGGCTGCCTGTAGGGACAGCGAATTTAAAATATATTTTTGGTGTTGAATTTTTTTTTATAATTCAATAAACAGTAGTTCGTTTACAATAATTTCTACGAGTTACCTTCCCAAGATGCATAAAATCTGATGCATGTTGGTTATAATCTTCAAGACAGCCAACATGATTAAATAGAACATTATCTATTTTAATGCCTATAGTTTGTTTTGGGCTCGGTTACTAATTACTTTAACCGGTTTCACCTGAATTTGTAATTTTTCACGGAGCCACTGGCATTGAATCTCCGCAACCCTGAAGATGAACCGAATTCGAAAGTTGATCTAATTATATATATATTATATTTGCTGCCACCGACTTCCGAATAATAAAACTCACCAACACTTTTGATTCAAATCCACAATCGAAGCCAAGACCTATTGATTGGTAGGAACCAATTTTTGGTATTTTATCGAAAATTACTGCTAGTTTTTTAGCAGAGCAATGCACAATACTGTTATCCTGTCATACTCTGCTGTAGCACACTTTGATTGCATTCATGTGTGAGATGTGTGAGGATATTATTATATTGATATGATGATGACGCAATAATAGACGAAATCAATCTATAAATTAGTTTGTATTTCAATGAGTATAGCACTTTTTGAGTTTTTAAAAACATTTACCAACATTTTCAATCGCTATTTATCCGTACAGAGTGTATTTGGTCATTATGACCGAGCACTCGTTAATGAGAGCTTTGCTGATTTGCTCTTGGGTGACGTACGTCTACATTCATTACAAGCCATTTCTCTTCCGAAATAATTATAGTATATGGTCGCCAGTGGTCAGGCTTTGAGCTCAACCCATTTGGCATCAAGCTCTTTTATCCATTGTCTTTCAAATTCTATACAAAGGCATTCGCCTTAGTATGCACAGTACGTCTCAATAGCAGCCTGCTTGACGTGGCAGCGCTTCATGTGACGATTCAGCAAATCTTTGTAGCGCAAGAATTGACCGTGTTGTTTTTGTTTGCCAGTAGAAGTAGCACTGAGTAGAAGTTGCGCTTAGCCGCCTTGTTGTCAGACATCTATGAGACATGGCTACCCCACGGCAGCTACATTAGATATGACTCAATTCCACTGACATTTTAAGATCAAATCTACGACATGTCTGGGGATTCCGTCGCAATACATTAGACGTACGTATAAACATTTTCGGTACTGGTAGGGTAAGAGCCTTGTGTGTGAGTTTGAAATCTAAATAGGTTACAACCTCCATCTTGTCGGTCCGAAAACGTGTTTGAATACCGTCAGACAAATCCTGTAACAGTTACTTCAAAGTACAGAGTGATGAGAATCGTATTGTAAAATTTGAAATTACACGTAAAATTTATCCTACATAATAAAATGCTTAGTATCTATTTATTGATTCATTTTAAGTCAAATACACATACCTATGTTACTTTATAAGCATTAGCAATTCTGTAGATATACTGCACAGTGTGTAATAAGAGCGGAGCGGCAGTCGTGTTTGTTTTTTTTTAATTGAACAAATTATTAGAAAAGCAGTACATATATTATCATACAACTTACATCAACAGGCTTAAATACTGCTGAACACGGATCTCCCCCTAATAAGGAGGTTTTGACCTACTACACCACGCTAGCCAGACGGGTTAGTATAGGAATTGCTTCAAGTTTTCATTCTCTTTGTCACTGCATAGTTTGGTTGCCTTAGTCGCCTCTTACGACACCTATGTCTAGGATGAATGAGGATGGTGTAACATTCCGTATTCTTAATCCATCACCAGACGGTGTGTAAACATAAAATACATAACTATTTAATAAACATATATGGTTTTATGCTTTGTTTACTTTAGGAAATATATCTGTGTTTAAACGTGTGCGGTAAAGAAGAGAAAATGTTTATCACTATTTACTTTATAAAAATAAGGTTAATAAAATGTAATTGCGACCATTTCATAGATTGCCTGTAAAAAAATCACCCAAAAATACTTGTGAAGTTAAAATTATAAAACATAATGTGTTTATTGGAGTTTCAGTTCAGTTTCTAGAAAATTTTTTAAAATTTTGTGTAATTCTCTAAAACATTGAAAGTTTTTGAGGCTCAATAAAAATAAAAAGAGTTATGACCGTAAGTTGACTTTCATAATACACTGTGCGGTAAATAATTACTTCGGAGTACTTTTAATTAAACAGGTGTTCCTATATGTTTGTTTTATTTGAGTGATTCCTTTGTTATTTATATAATATTCAAATACAAAATACACTTCCCGTGAAAGAACCAAATTGTGAGGAATTCAATTGTGAAATGAATAAATTAAAAATCATTCGGTATCTTAAAATAACCGAAAATATGATGGGTATTTATAGAAATTATGCATTTTATAGAAGTAAAAATAAAACAATTGTACTGTTTCACATAATCTTTAAAATTCTACTAAGTCTATTATTTTTCATAAATAATATTTACTTTGTCAAAATACTTTTACCAATTACTAAACATTTGAGTCATGCATTATCGCTTGGTATGTTGAATATATTTATTGGGGACTTCATTTGTATTGTGTTTAGTGTATTGAAATCGACAAAATTTGAAATGGTTACAACTAGTCTTATGATTGTCTATGACAAGTACATAGAGAATGTAAATTTAAAAAAGAAACTGAAACAAATGCTTGTTGTTTTCTTAGCCAGTTGCGTTATAATTATTATGTTAGAACTCTGTTTTGGTGTTCACTCTGCTGTAAATGTTAGAACTCAAGCTGCACCGTTGTGGTCCATCCCACCATTAATAACAATTATTTTCATGCGTGTCTCAATAACCTGGAATAAAATTAAATGTATCTTGGATTTTTTTGCACTGTACATATATTTGGATTTAGTATCAAACTTGGTGAAGTGCTTAAATGGAACATTGACTGAAATAAAGGAACAAATACGCGGCGAGTTAATTTTAAAAGTGAATAGACAGCATCTGCTAGAAAAGATTGAACAGTGGACCGAGCTGTATGAATGTTTAGTATACAGTGGAAAACTACTGACAGTTTGTTTTAGGTGTCAAGTAAATATTTATGTGTATTATAACAAATTATGTTACAATTCTTTTAATAATTATTTTCAGTTCTCGTTGTAAATGCTTAATAATTAAAATATACGAGTTACTATTACATACGTTCTTAAAAATGAAAATAAATATAAATAGAAGTGCAATTTTAAGAAGAAATTTGAAAAACTACGATCCATCTTACCTTATTATTTTTATTTATTCTTTTAGGTGCTATATTGGATATTGACCAGTATATTTGGATACACGTTTACATTGTATACCATATTTAATTTCCTAATTAAAAAGGTAATACAACTTAACATACTATGAGAGTACACTTTTTGTAAAAATTATAACGATATAAACATATTTTTATCAGATCCAAATTTCACGAGCGGTTTTACAACTGGTTAAATTTTCAATTGTTGATGTGTTTCCATTGTTCATGGTGTTTCACGGAGGTCAAAATCTGCATGATCAAAAGAATAATATGAAGAGAGAAATTGTCGAATTATATAGTATGTGCTGTACCAGTGAGTATTTTTGTACATTTTTTTTTCAATATTATCAATAACTTTTAGTTTTAAAGTGGACTATGATACTTTGACTTATTTTAAAATGAGACTATTTCATATTTTAGTTTCTTTTCAAAATTTATGAATACCAATTATAATTAATCTTTATATTTTCTTTACAATCATGTGTTAAATTGATTTGTTAACGCTTTAAATCCTCAAATAACTCTGCAAATTTTCAGCTCTAATTTTGACGTGATACCTGTTTCAAAGATGATTTTAAGCTATTTTCTGCAACCAATATTTGCAAAATGCTTGTTACAGTAAAAGCATAACAGAGTATTACGCTTCCTCATGGTCATATTTACTAAAGGTTAAGGTCCAGATTAGATAGAAAACAATATTCATATTTAAATAACGAAATGCTTATTCCTGGTAAAGTAGCTTAGATAACCTTTTGTTGTACGGGAATCAATGTATTATTATATTTCCGATCAACATATGCATGCCGTTGGATGACGGCAACATAGAATTTTGTGCTATCCACATTTTCTTTTTATAGAAGCCTACAAAAGTGACTCTGCTTTGCCTGATGGAAAGCATTAATAGCATAGTGGTGGTCGCCACACTCATTGCGAAAGCAGGTAACGCAGTATGGCGGCCCAGAAAATACCGACAACAACCCCAATACCAGAGCAATTAGACTTATCAAGAAGTTAATGTAGTCCAAATGCAGACATATTGACTTGCATGGCGTAATTTAATTTATATTTATTTTTATTTCAATGCTAATTAATTTGAGGTTGTATTTGGTTTACAATTTTTTATATATTTATTTCTGATTGGCTCACTTTTATAATTCTAATAGCATGAAGTTTGGTTTTTAATGTTTAATTTGTACACATGTAAGCTTTGTTTCAGGTTCCGATGCTCGAGTAATGAAGGCTGTTCAAAAGTTATTGACCCTTATAAAAATGAGTGATATAAGAATTGAGTTCGCTAATATAACTTTAGGAATGTATTTAATTCCCGTGTATATGTCTATAACAATAACCCATGTGATAATAGCTTTGCAATTTAATAATGTGATTTAAAGAAACGTTGCCATTGATAACAATAACAAGATGTATGGTTCCAAAACCTTTTCTTTTTGATCATTGTCTGCCTCGATGGCGTACGATTCCCGGGTCGGACCAAATGTTTGTATGGTCTTTAAATATTGATTTCGAAGTTTGAGTGTTTTCTATGTCTAATATGTATAACATGTTTTGCAAAAAAGAAGTATATAAGTATTCAATCAGTGAGTCTAATTATCACAGTACAAGTTCTGCTAAGTTGAAAACTAGGTGGCGTTCTGTGTTAAATACCCGAAATATTATGAAAAGAAAAATCGATAGGGTTCAATTAAAATT
The DNA here is from genome assembly GCA_949316085.1 of Hypercompe scribonia. Lineage (NCBI taxonomy): Eukaryota > Metazoa > Arthropoda > Insecta > Lepidoptera > Erebidae > Hypercompe > Hypercompe scribonia. The sequence continues at coordinate 20,412,213 of OX438972.1, forward strand.
GAATTTTACAAACACATGGGAAAATATTGTAAACCTGGACTTTATCATCAAGTGCATGAGCTGTTGTTACTGGCTGTTTTCATGCCCGTATCGTGTAAGGTCCATTATTGTGTTTTTCTTGCAGTACTATTTTACTAGAAATTGGAGGTACCCTAAATTAAATAACTGGTGGAATATTTTATGCATTGATGTACTAACACAGCCGTTAGTAACAAAAAACATAATTCTAAGTACATATACCGTTTAGTAGTAGATCGTTTTGAATTGCCTGTTGTAATTGTAGTAGTGGATTGAGTAGTTACAAGAAAGCTACTAAATTAGAAATGACGTCTGTGTTGCACGGGACCTTAGCAATAGCAGTAATCGTATGTTAAATGTTCTTACATCATGGTTTTTTGAGTGAATATTTGTAAATACACATTTTTATAACTATACTTGTTTTAGTTTCATAGCAGTAATTACAATTTACTGTCTGTGTGGTAACGGATTAAGAATACATAGTGTTACCACCCCTATTCATCCCGTGGGTGTCGTAAAAAGCAACTAAGGGAACAAAGTATGCAAGACAACATCATTACAAAGAGAAGGAAAAACTGAAACAAACCCTATTCCAACCCGTCTGGCCAGCGTGGTATAGTAGGCCAAAACTTCCCTGCTAAAGAGAGGCCTATATTCAGAAGTGGATTGTAAAAGGCTGTTGATAGTTACAATTTATAGATAACAACAGGTTGTACTCCTGGAGTGCCGGTACTTTGTGCATTGTTTCCATTACAAAAAGTGCACAATGTCGCTAAAGAAGTCTTCACTTCAATAAGAACAACTCATGATTACTGATACCGTAATGTCGGAAGCATATTATTGAAAAACTAATAATAAATGGCCCAATAAAAATATATGTAGATAAAAAGTTAAGTGGGATCGAGTGTATATACATACTACACGAGGGACGGTATAATCAATAATTTCCTTGAATATGTAGTATACAAATATATATTGTTTAAATACCATTAATCATTCCATAGGTACACTGCACAGTGTGTTAAATAGAGCAAAGCTACATCCACGCGTAGTTAATGTGTCTATTTGATAGGTCTAATCATGATTGGACAATTCTTTATCATGATAAAGAACTGTCAAAAATATATACAGCGAAGCATTCTTTACTTTTGGAGACACTACTTGTTCTGTAAAAGGTAACAATAAAAGTTAATTCCTTTGGGACCTAAATACAGGCAAACTTTGGGCGTTTAATATGCCTTTGCCTTCCCCTCTGGTGAAACTGACATGATTCTACGTATGTATGTAACAATTTCGAAAATTGGACAAAGCAACAAACCGATATACTTTATGAAACCATTACTAGAACAAAGAACAAAGAGATAACCAACTTAACATTAATATGAAACACAGTAATCTCATTATTTGGAGTTCCGTTTCCGGTGGCTAATCAGTCAACACGTACGTCAAAGAGCTCCATGCGAAAAAATTCATAAACAGTGCAAAACAGTGAAAACTACCTTGTGCAAGTGACATTATAATAGAACTGTGTTTAGAAGGCGTTTTGGTCTAATAATCACAGTGCGGAAGTGATTAATTTCGAAAATAAACCAAATACAATCATCGCCATTATAATCTAAAAGTGGGTACCTAACAAATAGTCTTGCTCGTCACTGTAGTGCCAACCTCACGACCTTTGCTTTGAGTTTGACTGACAAGTGACAGATAACACAGTAACACTGACAGTGACAGTGACGGTGTTGCCAGTCCAAAATAATAAAAGTACCTACAAATCAGGGTTGCCACAACAAAAAGTGAAAATAACCAGAACAGTTAAATATGGACAAAAACATGGAATTACTTTTACTAAAACTTGATGAAAAATTAGATAAACAAGCCAATCAGATAACACTGGCTGTAACCAAGAACGTCGCGGAAGCAATAAACGAGAAATTAAATGGAATAATGGAAGAAAACAAATTCCTCAAAAATAGAGTGCAAGAACTGGAATTGAAACTTCAATCGTTGGAAAGAGAGAAACGAAAAAACAACCTCGTCTTTTTTGGAGTAGAGGAAATAGGAAAAACAGAGCGAGAATTAGTGGACAACATAAAAGATACCATAGAAAAGTCAGGAGTACAAATAAATAGTCAAGAGATTAGTAACGTTTATAGAATTGGAAGAAAAATGGAAAACAAAAATCGACCTGTCGTAGTTTCTCTCACAACCCAATGGAAGAAACACTTCGTACTCAAGAACAAGTCGAATCTCCCACCAAATATAAGAGTTAAAGAGGATTTCCCCAAGGAAATCTTGGAAAAGAGGAAACAGCTCCAATCACAAGTGGAAGAAGAAAAAAACAAGGGCAACATAGCATTCATAAAATATGATAAACTCGTAGTGAAAAAACCAAAGGACAAAAATAGAGAAAAAAGAAGAAGAGAACCATCAGACTCTCCCAACCAAGAAACACAGAAAAAAGTTAGTTTAAACAAAAAACCACAACCTCTCACTACGGCCCAGAAAAAAGAAACTATACGACCAAACATACTAAATTACGTGGAAAAAACAAACTCTGACACCTACACTAATACCCCAAAAAACTAATTAAAAACCTCGGAAACTGGAAACAAACAGAAAAGGCTACAACAAATACACTAAACCGTAAACAACAAATAATATGTCTCCCACAACGGCTGGTCCCCGCGGGAGCACTAGACCAAAACCCTCCAGAAAAAAGAAACAAAACATTTAACATCGCAGCACTTAACACAAGAACTCTTAGAACACAAGAAAGCTTGTTCGAATTGGACAAGGCGCTGGAAAGTGTAAAATATGATATCCTGGGCATTAGTGAAATGAGAAGATTAGGAGAGAAAATAACAGAACTAAATGAGTACATACTTTATCATAAAGGCGAAACACAGGGCCAAAGAGGAGTAGGATTTATAATTAAAAAAGCAATGAAAACACATATACAAGAACTGATAGGAATCTCAGACAGAATAGCAATACTAAATATTAATTTACCAACATATCAAAAACCATGGACACTTATACAAGTATATGCACCTACAGAACTAGCAACAGAAAGCGAAAGCGATGCTTTTTACTGCACCCTGTCAGATGTTGTAAAAAAATACCATAATAACTTCATCATGGTTATGGGTGACTTTAATGCACAAGTAGGCTGCAGAGAACCTGGCGAAGAACTGATACTGGGCAAATATGGTTATGGAAAGAGGAGTGCCAACGGACACAGACTAATTGAACTTCTACTACAAAACAACTTAACGCTACTAAACTCAGTCTTCAAAAAGGACCCTAAAACCAAGTGGACCTGGCTATCACCTGATGGCAAATATAAAAACGAAATTGACTTTATTATAACTAATAAACCCATTTTTTTTACTGATACACACATTATTCAAAATCTAAATTTTAATACGAATCACCGAATGGTACGCTGTTGTTTAAAGAAGTACCCAACTAGAAGAAGTAGATATAAAATTATAAATAAATCGACAGTGGAACAGCACAGGGAAGAAGTAGATTTGTCACTCATCAATAACCTGAAAGAAATAGTAAACTCAGATAGAAGTCTCATAGAGAAATACAACCTCATGGATAAGCAACTTTCAAATATGAGGAAAGGGAACATCATTAAAGAAGTGAAGTTTAGTGAAAAGATAATGGAGCTCCTAAAAGAAAGAAAAGCACTAATAGCAGATAAATCAAGAACTCAAGAAAATCGTAATAAAATATCTGAACTGAGTAAACAAATTAGAGAAAAGATAAGAAGGGAAAGAAAATTAAAAAGAACAATAAGACTGGAAGAGGAAATCCAAAGAACAGGGGGAACAAGAAAAGCTTTCAAGGAATTAAGAGAATGTGGCAAGGAATGGATACCAAAGCTAAAAAACAACAGATCTAAACAAGTATTAAATCGTAGAAGAATCCAATGTGTGGCCACAGACTTCTACCGGACTCTTTACTCGAACAACGACACCGACCGGGAAAAGAACGCCTATATAAACCCTAGCACGAGCTGTAAAAATGTCCCACCAATACTTTTGCAGGAAGTACGGAAAGCCATAATGTCACAAAAGTTAGAAAAAGCTCCAGGACCCGACAATATAACAAACGAGCTAATCAGAAGCATCGAAGAGGAAATAACCCCAATCTTAACCAAGATGTTTAATGAGATTGCAACATCAGGCAAAATCCCGAAACAATGGAACGAATCATATATCATACTACTCCATAAGAAAGGGGATAAAGATGATATCGGCAACTATAGACCAATTAGCCTGATATCAAATGTTTACAAAGTCTTCGCAAAAGTAATCTTGGAAAGAATAACTAGAGTCTTAGACGAAAACCAACCGATTGAACAGGCAGGATTTAGAAAACATTATAGCACAATAGACCACATCCACACAATCAAACAAGTCTTTGAAAAGTACAATGAATACCAGAAGATACTGTATATCTGCTTTATAGACTATTCCAAAGCATTTGATAGTCTAAAACATAAATTTATCTGGCTGAGTCTAAAAGAGCAAGGTGTGGAGGAGGTCTACATAGAACTAATTAAATCCATCTACAAAGAAAGTAGAAGCCGCATTAAACTAGAGTCAACTGGAGACCCCTTCCCAATCAACAGAGGCGTGAGACAAGGAGACCCATTATCTCCTAAGCTCTTTAATGCGGTACTGGAACACATATTTAGACAACTGGACTGGGATAACTATGGGATACTAATCAATGGTAGCCGCCTTAACCACTTGAGATTTGCCGATGACATTGTCATATTAGAAGAAGATCCTAAGAAACTAGAATACATGATAAAAGACATAGCAGAAAAAAGCAGAGATGTAGGTCTAGAAATAAACACTGAAAAAACAAAGCTAATGATCAACTCGATGGAAGTCCACATAGAGGCCAATGGAACTAAGCTTGAATATGTGAAAGAATATGTGTACCTAGGACAAATTATATCCCCGGAAGACCCAATGTTTAATTCGGAATAAAAGGGCTTTATTATTATTATTATTATAATCTCATTATTATTAAAATAAAGAATGTGGCTTAATTTACTAAAAATTGTATTTTTCTTCGCTTTTTGAGAAAAGTCTTTTAAGAGGCGCCAAATATATTTGAAACGCGATACCAAAAACAGAAATAGAAATAGTAACTAGCTGGGTATATCATGATTCAAAGAATAATGACAGAATAAAGAAAAACCTATTAAAGGTCTACCACCTTACACATTAGTTTTCCTCTTTAAAAAAATGGTAATTTTAGTTTTATCCAAATTGAACATAGCATGTTTTTCTGTTTCTTCATCACATATTTTTCTAGTCTAATTTCACAATTACTAGTTTAATTAAGTTAAAACTCACGAAACATGTAAGCCTATCAGATCTCTACTAAATCTTAGTTAAATATTACTCTGCGAAATAATTCAATCTGAAGTCAATTTGTTATGGAGTACCATACACCGAAGTCTAAAATCTATAAACTCAAAATTATCGTAAAACGTTCACTTAGAATGAAAACACAGTCAAGAGCCGAGAACATTACGCAAGACGTTTAAAGAACACTCGAGTCAAACAGCAGAGCATCTTCAAGCCGATTGTAACAAGAGGGTAGATTAATAAAAGTCCCGTTGACCTCTTTTGTTATTTTTATTACTGTCACAGCCTACGATAATGTGCCCATCTTTTTCAAAAGAAACATCAACAGCCAATAAAGTAAAAGGACTTGTCTTTATTTCTTTTTACCTTTCAAAAGAATTTTAGATGATCACATTATCAGGCAAATATTCTTTAAGAATAAGAATTGAAGTTTATACAAATGTTTATATTTAACACATTTATATATATTAAGCGGGACAGAACATTTCATTTAGGTTAATGTCTGTAGCAATTAAACTAGCTAAAGTCTAGTTAGATAATCCTGTCTCAAAAACGATTTTTTTATAATAAATGTCGTAATTTTCAAGAAAACATAACAGTTAATACAGGATGGGCCAAGAATTCAAGTGTTAACTAATTCATCGCCCATCCAGTACCTTATTAATTTGACATTTATTAATTTTTGAAATGTATAAGACTCAGTAAGTAGTAGTGTGTTTTTACATACTTGAGTATGTATACAATACCTATTTTATATTACATATTACATGTTAACATCACTTTAGAAAATAAATATATAACCCACTTTAATTTCCCTTTCTTATTTACATTCAAACATGCCAGAGATTAACCTATACTTTTCATCTCATCCTTTTCTTTTCACCCCATGGTTGCCTATTAGAGATTGCGTTCGTGCAATAAGGCAGCCCCTTGTACTTCAAAGTATTAAATAGACTTTGTAATTAACGTGATGTACAATAAAGCGGTATATTATTACTATTTTATAGGTAGTGGAGCCGTATGGTGACGACAACTCTTGGATTCTATTCATGCTTTCCATCAGACAGAGTAGAGTCACTTTGGTGGGGTTGTTAAAATAAAAAAGATATGTTACATACAAGTTAACTTACACCTTGACTACTTTAAATACAAATAGCAATTAATTGCATTGAGGTACCAAATGAATTTGATACTAAATTACATGTGAAGTGATTATCATATAGACAATCTTAAAGAAATTAAGAATTTAACTATGATTGGACACTTCATCATTAATTACTTCAGGTAAATAACAAAATGTAGCACATATTCAGGACCTTCAAAAAAATCTTTATGTACTCGTATAATATTTAGTTCAGAACGCTCGCAAGTACCTAATTTCTTTCTCTTTCAGTCGACACAATAATCCTGATGCTTCGCTACTGTCTCACTTAGATACAGATGCTTAAATAGTAATTTGTCTAAGTCGGGCGTAATAAAATAATAACACGTGGTTTAAATTTAAGATTATTCAATTTATATATTAAACACATATAGCAAATCAAGTTCTTTTGTCGATACAAAAACTAAAATATAATTCAATTCATATTATTATAATATATAGTTAGACACTAGTCAGTAAATATTTATTTCGAATATCCAGGCATAAATATTTTTACTACTAGTTAGTAGATCCTTAGGCACGTTAATTACACTCACGTAATTAATTATTTTATATACTAATAGCAGTTAATTTTAAAAATATTTTAACATATTCGTTTTATCTTTTAAATTTATTATATTAAAAGAGAAAAACTCTAAATCCGAATGATAAATTTAGAAGTTCTTTAAAAAAAAATAAAAATCATCCATTGAAAAAAGACAAGCTGGTGAGTTGATGAATTATAATGTAGATCGTTTAAAATGGCCAAGTTAGCGCCAAATAATGTCATTGATACTTTTTATAGATTCAGCAGTAAAGTTAAAGCTAGATCAACAAAAACATATATATTGGAATTACGATAAAAAAATCAGCACCACTCTCATTAAAGTTAGTTCCAGGTAACTTTTCCTCAAATACAATTACTCCGAAGTGAGAAAACTAAGTGAGAGAAGCTGTCGGACAGAAAGACGCCTCTATCACAATAGGTTTCTCAGGAATCAAGGCAATTTGATATTATTACACATTTAACTCGGTGCCGCAACTCAAGTCACTAGTGCCTATATTGCCGAGGTTTGAGATACATAATAGTAGAGATGCCACGAATATTCGGCAACTATTCGGTATTCGGCCTATTCGGCCACTTTTTTGCTATTCGGTATTCGGCCGAATAGTACGTACTATTCGGCCGAATACCAAATAGCAAATCATGTAAAAAAAGACACGTTATTTTACTCAAAATTATGTATTTATTTCCAAATTATAACATTTTAGTAGTTAAAATTAATCAGTGGTAAGTTTTGATGGATAAAAACGAGCTTTTCAGCAGTTTTTGGTAGCAAACGATTGCGCTTTTCATCGTAAACGTTACCAGCTTCAGAAAATAACCTCTCACTATAAACGCTACTTCCAGGCGAAGAAAGATAAACTTTTGCAAATTTCGAAAGGTTCGGGTATTGTTTTTCGTTTGCTGACCACCACTTGTAAGGATCGGCCTTCCGATCTAGGTGACCTGTTTTCAAATAAAAATCCAACTCGTTTGCCACAGCATTCTTCTCCACGTCCTCCTCATCATTAGCATTTCGCATATTATCTGTAGCGACTTCTTCAAAGCAGTTCCAAAAACTATCGTGTATTTCAACAGTCTTATCATTTTCATTCAAGTTTCTTTTCTTACGCGCTGGAGAAGAATCGTCATCGGTACTACTTGGTTCATCACAACTTTTTTTAGAGCTACTAGAAGAATTTTTTGTCTTGCTCTTTCTGCTTGAACCAATCCTAGAAAACTCGTTTTAAAGCGAGGATCCAGAAAAGTAGCAACCAGATATTTGTTTTTATCATCGAAGCTGAATCGCCTTTCTAGCTCTGCCTGTAGTGAAGATCTCATCGTGACTAAATTAGGTACTTTCTCAGCTGTCTCTGCTTTTCCCAGATATTTTAATAAAGTTACTGCATGTGGAATCACTTCAGAGATGCAAGTGATACCTGACCTAGTTATTTTTGTTATCTCTTCGAATGGTTTGAAGAGTTTGATACATTGTTCCAATAGTTCCCATTGAGCATGTGTCAGATTAATTAAAGTTTCATGATCTGTTATGTACAAGGAGACAGCTCGCTTTTGTTCTAATAATCGCTCCATTAAATAATACGTAGAATTCCAGCGTGTGCTCACATCTTGTACTAGTTGGTGGTTTGGCAAGTTAAGTTCTTGTTGAATAGATTTAAGTTTCTGCTCTGCTAAGCCAGAATGATTAAAATGGGTAACAATTCGTCTCGCAGCAGCTATCATCTGTTGTACTTCTGGTTGAGATTGTAGCGACTGATCTATAGCTCGTTGTAGTGAATAAGTAAAGCACCTGCCTGAATCATATCCTGCATCTCGCACACCTTTTATCATATTAGAGCCACTATCATGGACAAGTAAATGGAGCTTGGATTGAGGAATATTTCATCTTTCTGTAATAGCATTGAGTTCTTTTGCAATATTGATACCAGAATGTGAGCCAGGAAATGATTTCATAGCTAAAACGCCATGTTCCAGAATGAACTCTGGAGATATCCAGTGCGCAGTGAAGCTCATAAAGCTCTCGTTATTGTGCTGGCATGTCCATATATCAGATGTCACTGATAATGCTGCTGCCTGTGAAATACTGGCTTCTATTTTAGCACAAATTCTGTTGTATATATCCGGAACAATTTTCTCGGTCATGTAAGTGCAACCAGGTACTTTATAATGGGTCAAAGCGTTTGCCATAAGTCTCTGAAATCCAACTCATTCCACAAGTGACAATGGTTCGTTGTCCAAAGCAATCATTTCGCCAATCAAGTAATGATATTTTATTGATTTCAGATCATTAATGTCCCAGAGCAATTTCCTTTCTGATGTTTCCTTCAGGGTGAGCTGCCGTTCTTTTGAACTGGACGTTCCAGGTTCTGCTCGCATCTTGGCATCGGTAGTAGTAGAAGTACCGCCCATGTTGCTGCCACTTGTCGATGGAAAATTAATTAAAGCAGCGTATTGGTCAGCATGTTTGGTCTTAAGATGGTTTTTTAAAGAGGTTGTAGCTGTAAATAAAAAAAAACTGAAATTAATTATAATTAAACAAGTTATTTATTTCCCTTATCTATCTTATAGAAAATTAAATAAATATAGGTATATAAATAATTTCTTATAAAACTTTATTCTGAAACAACTAGGGCAAATCGATCTCCTTTCTTTTGTAAGTAGGTATCTACAAATAGGTACAGTACAACAACAAGGTAAGTAGGTACGTAGTTTAAGACATAGCCAGTTAACAAACAACCACCTACCTACGTAAACGTATTAAGTGAATAAACCTATTTCGAAACTATTAAATTAATCTAACGTTTTACTTACTTGCTTTCTTTCCTTCTCCGCCTCTTGAGATCTTGATGGTACATAACAAACACTGGGCCAGTTTATTATTTTCACTACAAATCTCATTATATTCCCATATGTGCGATTTTTTATTAACCGGTGTCATTTTATAAGCCTTTTGACGAAAAAACAATTGAAAATGAACTAAGGAACAAACTTCTTAACATAATAGTAATTAAGTTTCACTTTACGTATTATTTATATACTAACAAAGCGCTCCGTGACGCGATTTACTCGCAATTGAAACAAATACAAACAATGTTTGCTTGCACCCCGCGCCCCGCGCGCGCGCCGTCGTCGTCTGCCGCGCGAACGCAACGAGAAAAACAGGTTGTGACTTGTCTTATTTCAGCTAACGCGCCCCCGCCAAGCATGTACTTTGCGCCGAATATTCGGCACAAAGTACATGCTTGGCGACAGCGTTGCCGAATATTCGGTATTCGGTATTCGGCCAATTCACTATTCGTGGCATCTCTACATAATAGAACATAAAGTCACTCCTATTTTCCAGAGGGATAGGTAGAGATCTTCACTTATTACAGTCCTAATACACCTTTTTTGCTTCATCCACATTCATCAATTACTGCATATAAACTTATCACTCCCGTTTTTAAAACATCACCATGTACTTGTACGTGTATGTTTTTACAAGTATTATAATTGTCTGTGAATCAATTATATTTACAGAACTTATACTTGATGTGTATAAGTAAAACGTTTGCAATCATGATTGAATCACCTATTACAAACTATATTTGCAATTATAATGTCCAAACATCCGAAATTGAATATAACAAAAGTTGTACTGAGCCTACAGAAAATAATCAGGCCACAGCAATTGCCGCTAGTAAAATAATCTGTATTAAAATTAGACCTTAATTTTACCACGAAATGTAATATATAAACCTCGGTACAGCATCTTAATTGACTTCAATATTTTGACAGGCTATTTCGAACAAGTTCCCGCAACAAGAGAATACTTAATATGAAATTTTCGACTATATATTAAGAGGCTACGGTTCTAACAATTTATACGAAGACGGCGGGCAATCCGTCTTCCTCCCGAGGTCGGGATAACTTGAGGCTTAATTAATTTGCTAAAATGCTTTCGACGACGGCAGGGCCTTAGCGATGTAAGTCTTAACGAAATCACAGTTACTTACTTAACAATCCAGATTACGTATGAAAGTCGTTCGTTGGCTGCCTGTAGGGACATATAAAATAGTATATTTTTGGTGTAGAAAATTTTTATAAGTCAATAAACAGTAGTTTGTTTAAAATAATTTCTGTGAGTTACCATCTCAAGACAAACATCCATGAAGTCTGTTACATGTTGGTTACAATTTTCCAGAAATCCAACATGATGAAATTAGAAATTATCTTTCTTAATGCCTACAGTCTGTTTAAAGTTCGGCTACTAATTACTTTAACTGGTTTCACCTAAATATCTAGTTTTTTCACGGAACCACTGGCATTGAACTTCCGCAACCCTGAAGATGAGCTGAATTCGAAAGTTGATCTAGTTATAAGTATAATTGCTGCCACTAACTTCCGAATAACAAAACTCAACAACACTTTTGGTTCCAATTGGCCATCGGATCTCAGACCTCTTGATTGGTAGGCACCAATTTTTGATATTTTATCTAAAACTACTGCTAGTTTTTTAGCAGAACAATGCAGAATACTGCTATCCTCTCATACTATGCTGTAGCACCCCTTGATTGCATTCATGTGTGAGTTGTATGAGTACGTATAAAATTTTTCGGCATTGGTAGCGTAAGAGAATTTGATGTGAGCTTGAAGTCTAAATAGTTTAAAACATCCACCTCGTCGGTCCAAAAACGTTTTTGCATACCGTCAAACAAATCCTGTAAGACCTTACCTTACCCTTACTATTACTTCAAAGTACAGAGTGATGAGAATCGTGTTGTAAATTTTAAATTTACACGTAAAAGTTAACGTTTCCTTGACATCGTATGTTTATCCAACATAATAAAATGCTTAGTATCTGTTTATTGATTCATTTTAAGTCAAATACACATACCTATGTTACTTTATAAGCATTACCAATTCTGTAATTCGATAAACTGCACAGTGTGTAATAAGAGTGGAGCGGCAGTTATGCCTGATTTTTTAGAATTGAACAAATTATTAGAAAAGCAGTACATACATTATCACATTATCATACAACTTACATCGACATATTTAAATACTACTTAACTCAGATCTTCCCCTAACAAAGAGGTTTTGACCTACTATACCACGCTGGCCAGACAGGTTAGTATAGGAATTGCTTTAAGTTTTCATTCTCTTTGTCACTGCATAGTTTGGTTGCCTTAGTCGCTTCTTACGGAGGAGATCTCTCGCTACCGGCCGTCATACGCTCCATGGCCGGTAGCGACAATTGTTTTACCGCGGTCGCAACCTTCTGCGAAGACGTAATTTCGCGGAAGGAGACGACGGAGAAGGCCCGGGAGGACGATATCCACTCGGACCCAATTCGCCGCCGGCGAGCCGGGCGGCGGAGGCGTGCATACCAGCGCCTCATGCCGCCTTGAGTGTGGCCGCGGGTGGACGGGACGGGTTTTCCCCTCCATCCGCTATAGTGGCCAGCCGCGAGGAGGCGACGTCCGCGTGTGCCGTATGTCGCCTAAATGGAGAGGTTATCCGTAGAAGGTGCCCGCGGTAGCGGGCAGGCGCTAGGAGGGATTTGGATGACGTAATAACAGCTGTTCCCGGATCCCTCCTACGTCAGGCGCAGAGTGGCACACCGTGTGGTTTTAGTCGGTCCGATTCCGACACACCACCCCGCCGTAAACCCCGGTGGGGTGACAGCTCGAGGGGGTTTCCACACGATAAAAAAAAAAAAGGAATTGCTTTAAGTTGACCGAGACGGTGTTCTGAGGCGGCGGCTCATGTCGTGCGGTGTTTCACAGGGGTCTGTCCTCGGACCACTCTTGTGGAACATGGCATACGACTAGGCCCTTCGAGGTCGTCTTCCCCCCGGGCTGGGCGTAATTTGTTACGCAGATGGCATTGATCACGGCCCGGGGGATAAACTTTCAAGAGGCGGCGCGCCTGGCCAGCACGAGTGTCTCTCTGGTGGTCGGGCAAATTGAGGCGCTGGGTTTGCGGGTGGCCCTGGACAAGACGGAGGCCCTTTTGTTCCAAGGGCCCCGTCGTGGTCCACCCTCCGGCGCCTCCATCGTGGTCAATTCGGTCCTCGTACCGGTTCAGGCCCAGATAAAGTATCTGGGCCTGATCCTCGACGGTAGGTGGCTCTTCGACGAGTACTTCCGACAGCTTTCTCCAAAGCTGGTCAGCGCTGCTTCTGCCCTTGGGCGACTTTTGCTCAATCTGGGTGGAGCTAGCGTAGCGACGAGACGGCCATACATGGAGGTTGTCTGGTCAGTGGCGCTGTATGGTGCACCGGCGTGGGCGGCGGCTCTGACCGCCCAGAATAGGGCTCGCCTCTGGCGCCTTCAGAGGATATTGGTGAATAGAACCATACGCGGTTACCGCACCGTATCGACGGAGTCTGCGTGCGCTTTGGCCGTAACTCCCCCGTGGGATTTGGAGGCGGAAGTAGCGGGTAAGGTAGCGGCATAAGGCCCCCGCCCGAAGAGATACGCGAGTGGCGAGAGGCCGCTCGTGAGAGTGTGGCCGCGGATGGACGGGACGGGTTTTCCCCTCCATCCGCTATAGTGGCCAGCCGCGAGAAGGTGACGTGTGCGTGTGCCGTACGTCGCCTAAATAGAGAGTTTATCCGCAGATGGCGCCCGCGAAAGCGGGCAGGTGCTAGTAGGGATTAAGATGTCCTAATAAGAGCTGTTCCAGGATCCCTCCTCTCTCAGGCGCAGAGTGGCACACCATGTGGTTTTAATCGGTCCGATTCCGACACACCACCCCGCCGTAAACCCCGGTGGGGTCGTCACCCCGTATGCAAGCCCGTTAAAAAAAAAATAAAAGGGAATTGCTTCAAGTTTTCATTCTCTTTGTCACTGCATAGTTTGGTTGTCTTAGTCGCTTCTTACGACACTCATATATGGGATGAATAAGGGTGATGTAACATTCCGTATTCCTAATCCATCATCTGACGATGTGTAAACATAAAATACATAACTATGTAATAAACATGTATGGTTTTATGCTTTAATTACTTTAGGAGATATATCTGTGCTTAAACATGTGCGGTAAAGAAGAGAAATTGTTTTTATTATTTATTCTATAAAAATAAGGTTAACAAAATGTAATTGCGACCATTTCATAGATTGCCGGTAAAAACTCACCCAAAAAATACTTCTAAAGTTTGAATTATAAAACATAATGTGTTCATTAGAGTTCCAGTTCAGTTTCCAGAAGATTTTTTCACGATTTTGTGTAATGCTCTAAAACTATGAAAAATTTTGAGGCCCAATAAAAATAAAAAAGGTTATGACCGCAAGTCGAATTTTATAATACACTATGCGGTAAATAATTACTTTGGAGTACTTTTAATTATACAGATATTCCCATATGTTTCTTTTATTTGAGTGATTCCTTTGTTATTTATACCTATTCAAGTACAAAACACACTTACCGTGAAAGAATCAAATTGTTAGAAATTCAATTGTAAAATGAATAAATTAAAAATCATTCAGTATCTTAAAGTAACCGAAAATATGATGGGTATTTATAGAAATTACGCATTTTATGGAAGAAAAAATAAAACAATTGTACTGTTTCACATAGTCTTCAAAATTCTACTAAGTCTATTATTTTTCATAAATAATATTTACTTTGTCAAAATACTTTTACCAATTACTAAACATTTAAGTCATGTATTATCGCTTGGTATGTTGAATATGTTTATTGGGGACTTCATTTGTATTGTGTTTAGTATATTGAAATCGACAAAATTTAACATGGTTACAACTAGTCTTATGATTGTCTATGACAAGTACATAGAGAATGTAAATTTAAAAAAGAAACTGAAACAAATGGTGGTTATTTTCTTAGCCAGTTGCGTTATAATTATTATGTTAGAACTCTGTTTTGGTGTTCACTCTGCTGTAAATATGGAAATTCACGCGGCACCGTTGTGGACCATCCCACCATCAATAACAATTATTTTCGTGAATGTCTCAATAACCTGGAATAAAATTAAATGTATCTTGGATTTTTTTGCGCTATACATACATTTGGATCTAGTATCAAACTTGTTGAAGTGCTTAAATGGAACATTGACTGAAATAAAGGAACAAATACGCGGCAATAATACTAAGTTTGTTTCAAAAATGAATAGACAGCATCTACTAGAAAAGATTGAACGGTGGACTGAGCTGTATGAATGTTTAGTATACAGTGGAAAACTGCTGACAGTTTCTTTTAGGTGTCAAGTAAATATTTATGTGTATTATAACAAATTATGTTACAATTCTTTTTATATTTATATTCAATTCTCGTTATAAATATTAAATAATTGAAATATACGAGTTACTGTTACATATGTACGTTCTAAAACATGGAAATAAAAATAAATAAAAGTGCAATTTTAAGAAAAAATTGAAAAATTACGATCCATTTTATGCTATTATTTTTATTTATTCTTTTAGGTGCTATATTGGATATTGACCAGTATATTTGGATACACGTTTACATTGTATACCATTTTTTATTTCCTTATTAAAAAGGTAATAATTAACTTAACAGACTACCAGTGTAAATTTTTTTAAAAATTATAACGACATAATTATATTTTTCTATTAGATCGAAATTTCAAGAGCGTTTTTACAACTGGTTAAATTTTTGATTGTTGATATGTTTCCATTGTTCATCGTGTTTCACGGAGGTCAAAATCTGTATGATCAAAAGAATAATATGAAGAGAGAAATTGTCGAATTATATAGTATGTGCTGTACCAGTGAGTATTTTTGTACATTTTTTTTCAATATTATCAATAACTTTTAGTTTTAAAGTGGACTATGATACTTTAACTTATTTTAAAATGAGACTATTTGATATTTTAGTCTCCCCTCAAAATTTATAAATACCAATTGTAATTAATCTTTATATTTTCTTTACAACTATGTGTTAAGTTGATTTGTTTACGCTTTAAATCCTCAAAAAACTCTGCAAATGTTCAGCTCTAACTTTGACGCGATACCTGTTTCAATGATGATTTTAAGCTATTTTCTGCAACCAATATTTGCAAAATGCTTGTTACAACAAAAGCATAACAGAGTGTTACGCTTCGTCATATCTACTAAAGGTTAAGGTCCAGATTAGATAGAAAACAATATTCATATTTAAATAACGAAATGCTTATTCCTGGCAAAGTAGCTTAGATAACCTTTTGTTGTACGGGAATCAATGTATTATTATATTTCCGATCAATATATGCATGCCGTTGGATGACGGCAACATAGAATTTTGTGCTATCCACATTTTCTTTTTATAGAAGCCTACAAAAGTGACTCTGCTTTGCCTGATGGAAAGCATTAATAGCATAGTGGTGGTCGCCACACTCATTGCGAAAGCAGGTAACGCAGTATGGCGGCCCAGAAAATACCGACAACAACCCCAATACCAGAGCAATTAGACTTATCAAGAAGTTAATGTAGTCCAAATGCAGACATATTGACTCGCATGGCGTAATTTAATTTATATTTATTTTTATTTCAATGTTAATTAATTTAAGGTTGTATTTGGTATACAATTTTTTATATATTTCCTCCTGATTGGCTCACCTTTGTAATTGTAATAGCATGAAGTTTAGTTTTTAATATTTAATTTGTACACATGTAAGCTTTGTTTCAGGTTCAGATGCTCGAGTAATGAAAGCTGTCCAAAAGTTATTGACTCTTATAAAAATGAGTGATATAAGAATTGAGTTCGCTAATATAACTTTAGGAATGTATTTAATTCCCGTGTATTTGTCTATAACAATAACCCATGTGATAATAGCTTTGCAATTTAATAATGTGATTTAAAGAAATGTTGCCATTGTTAACAATAACAAGATGTATGGTTCCAAAACCTTTTCTTTTTGATCATTGTCTGCCTCGATGGCGTAGCGGTAACGAAAGCAGCTGCTGTGCTTGAGGTTTCGCGTTCTATTCCCGGGTCGGACCAAATGTTTGTATGGTCTTTAAATATTGATTTCGAAGTTTGAGTGTTTTCTATGTCTAATATGTATAACATGTTTTGCAAAAAAGAAGTATATAAGTATTCCATCAGTGAGTCTAGTTATCATAGTACAAGCTCTGCTAAGTTTAAAACTAGGTGGCGCACAGTGTGTTAAGAACCCTGTTTTTGTGTCATCGTGTTTTTATTGAATTAATCGATAGAGTCTACAATCCCAACGATTAGAGTAAAACTCCGGGCACGCTAAGACTTGTACTTTTTTTATGTGGACCTAACTAAAATTCATCTTCATTGTTGGTTACAATCATTACATCATCATCATCATCATCATTCAACATGGGAATAATCATCGATATATTGATTTTGTTCATGAACAGATCTCAACAAAAACGATGCGGCCGCTGGCAATGGGATTTTTTTAGCTTTCTTTTTTCTCTCTAGGAGGTTGTAATCAGAGATAATTGGATCCGATGAGACTAAAGCTCTATGTAAAAGGTCAAACATAGTTGCTTCACGAGATTTCTTTCTGGTATGGTGCTCTCTGTCAAACCTCCAAAATTTGTTGCGTGACTCAGCCGCTTGTTCAGAAATCATGCCGATTGGTAAATTTGTTTTTTCTATGATTTTCCACCCATGTACAAAAATTTTGTGAAGCGTGACAGTCATAGGATGCCATCCATACTTCGCAACATATTTGTATGCCAACTCTTTGCAAAACATTGCGAATTTTTCAGGATCAATTGGGAGGTTCCTAGACAAAACTGTTAAAATAACATATAATCCATCTAATAGCCACTGTTCAATGTTTAGAATGTTTGCAAAAGTTCCTCGGTTTCTATCAGAAAGAGCAGTGCGTGCAGTGTTTCCGTCGTTAATGGTCCCTGAAGTTGGACGGACAACATCTACCAAAAGTCCCATTTCTTCTCTGATTTTAGCCTGGATTACTTTTTTACGCTCCTCGATTAATCGGCTCTCTTCTGACCTTTGAGGGATCCTCCATTTTTTAACCTCTACCTTATATCCCAGGTTTAATAAAAATTCTAAGGAATGAAGTGGACTTATGCCATGCACCAAACGTTCTTCTATTACGGGTTTGGAGAATGCAACCTCTAAATCGTTGAATTGAGATGAGGTCAAATTACAGTATGGGCAACGTAACTGAGATGGTGTACAAAGAACTGACTGCACGGTTGGCCTAGTGGTTTAAGCGGTCACCACGCCGCTCTCTACTGCGCTGAGTGTTGTGGGTTCAAATCCTACATGGGACAACACTTTGTGTGATCCAGAAATTGTTGTTCTGAGTCTGGGTGTTCTTTGTGTCCGTTTCTTGTATGTTTGTAAAGTCCCCCGCGACACAGGATTTATTCCTAGTGCGGGCGTTGTCTTTTTTTTAAAACAAAACAAAACAACTGCATTCAAGACTTTCTCATCAATAGCTGCACAGTATAATTCATATTCAACAACTTTTATTGTTTGCCCACTCGATGTTTCAGTTGCAATGGGTGTAAGATTTTGTATTTGATCCTGAATAGACTGTTTCTCCGAAATAATTAATTCTTTTGTTTCTTTTTTATACTGCAAGTGTAACGGTCTACAATAACGAAAAGATGACGGTGCAGGATTTACCCAAATAACATCATTGCTGTCTTTAGTAACAACCTGTAATAGCGTAAATGTCGTCGCAAAAAGACTATTTTCGTCACTTTCTGCGTCTGAGAATGATTGTTTATACAATGATTGCCCAGTGCTACCATCAAAGCCCCAGTTACCCCTTAAAATGCAATCTACTGCTTGGATGCTTTTCTTGGTACAATAGTTGATGAGGACTTCATCACTTAATTTAATCACCTGAGTAAAAGTGTGGTGGACTAAACATTGAAGAGGCACAGATGCTTCTCTTTCAGACACTTGAACCTGGTCAGGATAACAAGATTTTTTTGCCTCTTGAATTTTATAATACGGTGGGTATGCATCAAATCCACGTCTTTTAAGATCTAATCGAATTGCATTGTATGTTTCGACAGACATATTTTTATCAGTTTTTATAGCCAGAGCTTCGACAGGTGTGCATGGTTCTAGAGAAGTCTGAACTTTTTTAAGGATTTCTGTTGGAGCAGTCTCAGATTCTAGACATAGAAATAATAGTGTCTCTAAATCTTTAGCAGATGATTGTGGCAGATTTTGTCCTCCGATTTTAATAGATCTTACAAAAGCTTGTATTTTTTGGACATTTGATTCGTTGTCTAAGGCTTCCAAAAGTTTTCGCTTAGATCTATATTGTTGGCTTTTGCTTAAAGCCATAAACTTAATAGATTTCGGAGAAAAGAGAGGTTCGTTATTAACCCTTTCTATTGAAATTTCATCATTATCAGGGACTGATATCAAATGACCACTTACAAGAGTACCACTAAGCCAATCTCGTTTCTTTTTCATAAAATAGGACTCATTAAACTTACAATGCTTAAAGTAATCTTGACTCTTTGATAAAAACCCTGAAAGTGTTTGTTTCAACTTATCTTATCTTATCTTATCTTATCTTATCTTATCTTAAAAAAGACAATGCCCGCACTAGGAATAAATCCTGTGTCGCGGGGGACTTTACAAACATACAAGAAACGGACACAAAGAACACCCAGACTCAGAACAACAATTTATGGATCACACAAAGTGTTGTCCTATGTGGGGTTTGAACCCACAACACTCAGCGCAGTAGAGAGCGGCGTGGCGACCGCGTAAACCACTAGGCCAATAGTGCAGTCCTCCTCGTCAGTTTGTGAAAGTTGATATTCAGAGCCAAAATAATTGACAACCATACTCACTCGTTCGGAAAGCGGCAGCTGCTTTGCTTTTCCTTTAAATAGTTTAAAAGCTTTCAGTCGAGTTAGTATTTTTGTACCAGAAGAATGTCCTTCACGGTCATCTGTCTGTTGACACGCATTGTTCTGTTGGTTAGTTGACAACATCTCGCTGTCTGAATCGGTTTCCATTGGTAATGCTATAGTCTTCTGTGTTGAAATTCCAGGTTTATTTGTTAGTTTTTATTAGTTTCCATTGTTGTTCCCACGAGTAAGGTCGATAGAAGGTCCACCCCCGGGTAACGCCCATTCCGAGGGTAAGGCTACATACTACGGAGGTCGCCAGGTATCCGAAGGGTTTAAACGACTTCGCTGTCGGGTTTTATAGAGATTCCCTTCTCACGGGCCGGCCAGTTAAGGCAAGCCCCCCGGCTGTAGTTCTGCACGACGTACCTCAGTCACGCCTTAGTGAGGTTGTTGAAGTGCAGAGTACAGTTACGGTATACAGGTTGACTGGCGCTCAGTCCCCTGAAATTGTTCCACCTTCAGATGGAACAACCATTGATTTTGCTTTATAGCCAAAACTATACTTTAATAAGTATAGTTACATACATATATAAATATAATATGTATCAAATACAATAGATATAAAACAAAATGATAATTGATTTAAAATAATAAGGTATGTATATAATTAATGTAAACAAAAAAATAAAATATAAATTATATAATGAATTGTTATAAATCAAAAAGTATATTAAAATTGATTAAAAAAATGTAAAATATAAACTAAAATGTGTATGCCAAAATTGATTTAAAATAAGTTGTAAAAAAGTGCCTCTTCAAGTGGCAGCCCTAAGTGCGAATATTTCGGATATTACTAAAATTCCCAATAACTCCTGGAAACCAATGAATTAGGTTTTGGAATTAATACCACACATAATAGTAAGCTTAAGCTATTTTTTAATGTAAGAATGATCAGCTACTACGGCGGTTTTGACAAATAAAAAAATAAAAACGAAAAATCATAAAATAAATCATTACTCTCGATCCATTCATACTAAAGCAACAGGAATTGGTAGGACGGTCGGCTATTAGTCCTTCTTTCGATAAAATAAATAAATACTGTAATAGGTAATTCCATTAAATTATATATTTTTTTTTTCGGTTTTCAAGAGTCGAATATTACGAAACTTTGACATTTTTTAAAAAAAAAGTACAAGTCTTAGCGTGCCCGGAGTTTTACTCTAATCGTTGGGATTGTAGACTCTATCGATTAATTCAATAAAAACACGATGACACAAAAACAGAGTTCTAAACACACTGTGTGGCGTTCTGTGTTAAATGCCCGAAATGTTATGAAAAAAAAATCGTTAGGGTTCAATTAAAATTGAATTTTACAAACACATGGGAAAATATTGTAAACCTGGACTTTATCATCAAGTGCATGAGCTATTGTTACTGGCTGTTTTCATGCCCGTATCGTGTAAGGTCCATTATTGTGTTTTTCTTGCAGTACTATTTTACTAGAAATTGGAGGTACCCTAAATTAAATAACTGGTGGAAAATTTTATACATTGATGTACTAACACAGCTGTTTGTAACAAAAAACATAATTCTAAGTACATACACCGTTTCGTACTATATCGGTTTGAATTGCCTGCTCTAATTGTAGTAGTTGATTGAGTAGTTACAAGAAAGCTTCTAAATTAGAAATGACGTCTGTGTTGCACGGGACCTTAGCAATAGTGGTAATGGTATGTTATATGTTTTTGTATCATGGTTTTTTGAGTGAATATTTGGAAATACACGTTTTTATAACTATGCTTGTTTTATTTTCATAACAGTAAATAAAATTTACTATAATTACTGTCCGTGTAGTGACGGATTAAGAATACATAGTGATACCACCCCTATTCATCCCATGGGTGTCACAAAAGACGACTAGGGAACAAAGTATGCAAGACAACATCATTACAAACAGAAGGAAAACTTGAAACAAATCCTATTCCAACCCGTCTGGCCAGCGTGGTACAGTAGGCCAAAGTTTCCTTACTAAGGAGAGGCCTATATCCAGCAGTGGACTGTAAAAGGCTGTTGATAATTACAATTTAAAAAAAAAACAACGGTTTGTACTTCTGGAGTGCCGGTAGAAGTGAAAACTTGAATATTAACGTTGTGCATTTTTTCCATCACAAAAAGTGCACAACACCACTAAAGAAGTCTTCACTTCAATAAAAACAACTCATGATTATTGATTCCGTAATTTCAGAAGCATATTATTGAAAAACTAACAGTAAATGGCCCAATAAAAATATATGTAGATAAGAAATCAAGGGGGACAGAGTGTATATGTACTACTCGAGGGACGCTATAGTCAATAATTTCCTTGAATGTGTAGTATACAAATATATATTATTTGAAAACCATTAATCATTCCATAGGTACAATGCACAGTGTACTACATAGAGCAAAGTTACATCCACGCGTAGTTACTGTGTCTATTTGATAGGATATACAATATATGTAGAATACAAACAAAAAAAACTAATCGTACGCTAATGGTATAATACACGCATAGTCATACACTTACATATATTTATATATCAATATGAATACATGCATACACATACGCGTACAGCATATAGTTACTAGAACACATAAGAAACTCATTAAGTATAGCTTTTTATCTCTGTTATAAATATAAGAGTGATAAATACTGATACTTAGCCAGTTTCTTAAACATTTTAAATACTTGTTGTTAAAGCTTCCGGTAAGGAGTTTCACTTGCATGCAGTTTGCACTGTGAAAGATAAATCTGTGAAAGTTATGGATTGTGATGATATTTCTAAGGTCAAGATTTTCGATGATCTCAAACATCGTGTATATGTGTCATAAATGAAGTCAAATCATTTCTTCAAGTAGAAAAGACTTGTAGGATATAATAAAATATTATATAGTAGTAAGACGATATGAGTACTCTGACGAAGATGAATTGGGATCCATTTGAGTTTTACTCGTGTAAGAAATTCGGATATATTATTATATTTACGTAAACCAAAAATAAATGGAGTACAGAAAATCTGCAGCTTCTCAAGTTTATCAAATTGATTTTCGTTTAGATCTGTTTAGTTTTCAAAAAGTTATGACTCTAGTACACTTTATTGATCACAGTTGATTTTGAAGCAGATATCTTCTATATATTAAACTATTATTTGCTTAAAACATTTCACGTGATCACAAATCAGTGTCCAGTCTTATTATACACTGTGCACTAATTCTTGATTTATTTTTTATGTTATGATTACTTAAAATATTTGCTCGTGCGACCTATGTATATTGCTTGATTGATTAATTTGTTCATTGAAACGAAGTTGCTTATCACGTGTTGTAAAGTAGGCTAGACGGAAAATTATCACGACACTTTTTGCTATGGTGTAGTTAGCCGTGCGGTGTGCGCATGTATGTCTGTCTCTCTCTCTCTCTCATAGAAAGCAAGCCAATTATTTTCGTTTCATCAAAGAGCCTACTGATTAAGTTTGTATTACATTATATTTGTTAATAATAAAAATAATATTATTATTTAACTTCAGAGAAATAAAAAAAAAATATTATAATTGCTTCAATAATTACATGAAAGGAACTTCGTTCCATCCGGGTGACCCTTAACCCCTCTCAACTTTTTCCAATTTATTATAGACCGCTTAAGTGTGTTATAAAGTCAAACCGTTCGAATTTTTTCTATAAAATGATTAAATTGAAAATAATACAGTATCACAAAATAACTGGCAATATAATGTATAATAGAAATTCCATCTTTTATAATAGAAAAAGCAAAGAATTTATACTGTTTCTCATAATCTTTCATAGTCTGCTAAGTCTAGTATTGCTCATAAACAATGCTAAATATAACAAACACTCATATTTGTGTTGCTTCTTGAATGTCTTTATAGGGACCTTATTTTTGTTGTATGTAGTGCATTGAAATCATAAAAATACAAAATAGTTACAATTATTCTCATGACTGTTTACTACACCCACTCTGAGGGCATTCATTTAAAAAAGAAACTAAAATATATGGCATCTTTTTTCTAAGCACATTTGACATACGTAAACAGTAATTATTTTATGTAGTTGTCAGTATTTCTAAATAAAATTAAATATATCTTGATTTTTTTTTGCGCTATACCTATATTTAGATTTATTGGCAAATTTATTGAAGTGCTTAAATGATACACTGTCTAAAATTCTGAGTTAGTTGTAAAAAGGAATAGACAGAATCTACTAGAAAAGATGAAGAAGAAAAATGAAAAAACAAAATAATCTTAAATCTATTAGAAGACATTCAGCGACTAATCCAAAATTGAGACAAACTCAATTTATTTTTTATTTTTTTAATTTATATTTTTTTCTATAAGACAGTTATGTTTCTGATCCTGAAGTTCGTGAAATAAAACCTAACAAGGATATACTAAATCTGATCAAAAAGAGGGAAATAAAATAGAATTCACAATCTTTATTTTGTCTACAACAGTTGCAATTTAATAAATAAATAATAAGTAAATAAATAAGCCTTTATTGCTGTTAACTTATTTGAATAAACATTACATCAAATTAAAACAATAGAGGTGAGAAAAAAACTTAAACCAAACACATATTCTCGTTTTTCGGCATTCGGCTTATCTCTCCTCTTAACAGCTTATCTTTCGACAAAGGCCTCCTCTTAGGATTTCTCAGCTACTTGTTTCAAATCGTCGTCCCAATGTACTTTTCATTTTTTTCAGATTTCATCGATTGCTGATGTGTACTTTGCAGGTTTTATTCCTTATTTGTTTGTCTATCCTTAGAGGGTGTCGGTCATTTTTCCCGACGATGACTAGTCGGCTTGGGGGAGAGTTGCAAATTAATGCAATTTAAATAAATACTCTCATCAGAGGATCACTATCTTATCTTTACAATCAACCTTGAACTGCTTCGTTGTTAATTATTGAATAAAACTTTCTTCACAGCAATAGCTTTTAAAAGTACACTGCTGGACATAAGTCTCTCTTTAGAAGAAAAAATATATCAATATGTATGCATATTAAAAGATAACTCTAAACTTAGGAATTTATCTCATATAGACATAGACACAAAGAACACAAAGTGTTTGCCCAAGCGAAGATTGAACTCACCTCACTCAGCAACCTAGTAGGCTTCCTGCTATACAGAATATAACTATACCATCCCTGTAGTTATATTCTCATAAGGTATTGCACGTAACAAATAAAGGTAACAGTAAAATACAACAGCGGTCAAAAATAACTTTATATGATTCATACAAAAAGATATTAATAAAGGAAAACTTCCACTCAGGAATCACAGACACCGTGAAAGAAATGATGCAGCCGAGAAACAAGCATTAATGCAGATGGAAGTTATTTATGAATGAAATACACATGCAGTCCTAAAATGAGTTCAATCAATTGGTGTGAGCAGTTCTGGAAAATAAAAAACGAGTAAACTCTACTACACACATGTACAGCAATGTTCACAATCCCAGGAAGTTGTGGAAGAACTTTAAGACCACAATATCATTAAAAAAAAGCAAGACCCTAACTTGTCACCTTCTTGTAGAAACCAGACCTTCTAAACCAGCATTTCTTGGATGTCCCTGGCTGTGATTATGTCACCATCAGTGACCTGACATATTTTGAATATCACAAGTTCAGCACAGGTACTGCCGGTTAATGAGGAATACATTGTTGTTGAAAATCTTGCACAGTCTCAAGTCAATGCACTAGGATTTGATGATCTCTCCTTGCAGATGACAACATTACACTATCACAATTGCTTCCAACAACCACTACCATTAAATTATTAACTACAACTTGTTATATCTACTTTTCCAGATCTGTAGAATGTCACAGTGGTCAGGCGAATTCCTAAAATCCCTAACCCTATATATGCAAAGAATTTTCGTCTCATCAATTTGCTACCTTGTATGTCTCAGGTTCTGGAGAGGGTGGTATGCAACTAACTGAGTATTTAGAACAGAATAGCCTGTTACCTAGCCATCCATCGGGATTTCGCAAAGGACACAGGGCATATGTATCCTCCTGGAGTACTCCCGTGCGTTTAACAGTATCAACAATAATCTCCTCCTCTAAAAGCTGTAATATTACGGGGCAGGTGAGTAGTTCAACAGCTTCCTCAGTAACCGATATCAGTTTGTACAAGCCACTCCTTAATCACTCAAATACTGTTCCTACTCTATAGTACTGATGTGACAAATTTCAGGAGACTTTGTGGATTCCTCATGCAACATAAAAACAGTTTTTATTCATTAAATTTTTTATATCATGTATTTCTATTGTATGATGATTTTTAATGTTTATTTTTCTATTTTCATGGATACACATCTTATGCATAATATTATTTTATTTTTCTCATAAACTGTAAAATATAAATACGGCATAAATTAAATGTTGCATAAACTGACGGACTAATCGAGTTTACTATATGTGTGCACAATCAGAATACCAGCGCTGCAAGCCCTCAAACTGCCGCAGCATGTTGAGATAAGCGCCTTTTCTGGCATTGCACAAGGTATTGTTATAATTATAATTACTTGTGACTAGTGAACCTCTACACACATAAGAGTACACTCTTACACAATACCTATTTAACAATATGTTGCCTTCTGAATGTCAGAATCAATAATATTCTATGTTTCTTTCTTTGTATTACTATATTCAAAAACTACCTTCGAGAATCATTTATGATTCTTTAAATTTAAATAACTAACATACATAGGAACACATAATGTTTTTAGTATTAATTACTTATAGTAATTACTGGCAGTAAGTTACTTTAAAAAATAGGTGTTTTATTGTGCTCTGTTTCTTCGATCGATTCTTTAGCATTTTCCAAGTACTCAACATAAATAAATCCTAGTGTGTATTAACATCACATAGTTGTAGGTTGTTGTCTGTAAAATGGAACATTTAAAAATAATTCGCTTTCTCAGGATAATTGAAAATGTGCTGGGTATTTATAGAAATTACTCAGTTTTTGGGCAAAAAAGTAAAAATATTATATTGTTTAATGTAATATTTAAAATCTTACTATGTTTCCTATTTTTTATTACTAAAATATATTTTGCACTAGCACTTTTACCATTGACTGCAAACATAAAGTTCTTTTATTTGTATGTTTACTCAAATATTTTCATTGGGGACGTCATTTGTATTTTATACGGCATATTAAAGTCGACAGAGTATGAAATGGCTATGACTAACCTCTTGGCTGTTCACGTCGTCTACAGCGAGGACGTACATTACAGAAAAAATCTAAAACAAATGGTGACTTATTTCTTAATCAGTTGCATTCTAATTCTAACCGAAGAGCTCTGTTTTCTCGCATGGACGTATTATCTTATAACGTTCATTTTAAGCAACAACATAATTATTATAATTGTGTGTTTCTCAATTTTTTGTAACAAAATACACAACATCTTAGATTTTTTTGCATTATACAATTATTCCACTATAATATCAAATTTATTGAAGTGCCTAAACAATACACTTCATGAAACAAAGGAGAAAATACGCAAGGATAATACTCAATTAGATTTGGAAATAAATAGACAGAAACTGCTAGAAAAGATTCAGCGCTGGGCTGAGTTGTACAAAAATTTAGTATACAGTGGACAGCAGCTGACAGCGTGCTTTAAGTATCAAGTAAATATTTATACATTATAATCAGTTATTATTATTATATAATACAGTCATTATATAATAATATGCAGTCAAACTTACTTTAAATCTTATTATGATTCTTGTGTTTTTCCAGTCCAAAGATAAAATATAATGAAATAAACCAGTAACTAATATCTTCTGGAATTTACTAATAACATCCACTTAGTAAAAATCGTATGTCAAATATTTACAGGTGATTTTTATTAACAGTGATTTATAAAAGTATAATCCGTCTGAATTAATTATTAATTATTTTTTTAGATAATATTTTGGATAACGAAGAATGTATGCTCATACACGTATTTGTCATACTTCATATGCGAGTTATTCATTACGAAGGTAAATATTCATGTAAAAACCTATACACTGACTGACTCATAAACTGTATCAAAGTTCAGAATTACTTACGTAGTTTTGATAAATTCACAAACTTATTAGATTAAACTTAATGAAAATTTCATGATTGTTCAGAAATCACAAAAATACAGAAATTAAAAATTAAAATACATTAAAAGATAAAACTACTTATAGCCGAGAAACAAAATTTATGCCACGTCACTCAAATTTTGGCATTGATGCGGGAAGGCTTAGATCAACGAACGATTGCTTGAAATATAAATTTAAACCAGCGTACGGTTTCTATAGTATTCCAAAGTTTTATAGAGACAGATTCTTACAAAAGGGAACCCGGTACTCGAGCAACTATCGGTCGTGACGACTAATTTGTTACAACTTCCCTGTCAAGTCGTTTCCTCACGTCAGTAAACATCTAAATAGAACCGAATGAAGCGTGTGGAGTAAACATAAGCGCACAAATAATAAGAAAGAGGTTTATGGAGACGGCAATCTTCTCTTTCAGGCCAGCAAATGGTCCAAACTGTCTGCTCACAGACAAGCTTGTTCAAGATTTGCTCGTAAACATTTTACTTGTACTGAAGAGCCATGGGCCTCCATGTTGTTTACTGATGAGGAAAGGACATGTTTGAATGTTACGGACGGTCCCAGAAAAGTATATCGTGGACGTGGGGGGGAGATATACCCAAAGATGCGATAAGGCACGTTTTCCTTTTGGAGGCGGTTCGTGAATGTTGCGGGGTGGCATTTTGCCGATAGGCCAATGGAACTTGTGATCATCTACATGGTTCATCAAAACGATAGAAGAAGTGATTTGAAGGCACAGCTTTATATGTCAGAGGTTTTAGAAGTTCACGTTGTATCTCACATGGGATTAATAGATGAAAATTTTACTGTTATGCAAGATAATATCTGACACCATGCCGCTAAGTAAGATCAATAATATTGTGAACAGGTTGAAAGGTATACCAAGATTTAATCAACACGTCAATCTTAATTTCATTGAGCATATTTAATAAAGTTTAAAAAACTGTACATGTAAGTAATAATGTACCCACAATAGGAACAGCACTAAGAACAGTGATTTCACAAGTTCCATTAACAAATTTTGTTACATTTAACGTTTTTCTTCAAAAAAATTGAATATCCTTCCCTGCGTGCTAACATGCACTTTACGATATGATACTATGTTGTTATGAAGTTAACGAACCAAACTATAGGTTTCAGTTTGAATTTGTATAAAAGTTTGAATAGTAGTAGTTTATGAGCCCATCAGTGTATAAATCATATTGTGATCATCCTTGGAAATTATACAAAGAATTGAAAATTTGCAGTCCTCGATCCAGAGGATAATGCTCCTACTGATTCGGTTTATAATAGCTGAAGTATTGCCGATAGTGATCTTATTCCACGGAGGTCAAAAGTTGCATGATGAAAAGGCTGCGATATACAAAGCGATTGTCAATTTGTATAGTACGTGTTGTACAAGTAAGTATGTTTTCGACACATTATTTTTAAAACCTGATCAACATCAAGGCTCTTCTTCCATAAAAATTATGAACTATTTTTTTAAATCTACAATATGATTAAATTTAATCCAGTTTTATGAAATTAAATAAATTTCAGCATATGTTTACTTAAAATTACAATCTTGAAGACTATGTTTGTTCATTTGGTTGAAATCTCAGGAACTAAAAGTTCAATGTCAAATATACTTTTGGAGTTTGATCCCCTATTACTGCCTAAAGCTAAAGGTTATATAACATTGCTTATTATGAACGTATTACGAATATTGTAATGTGTTTTGTGTCTGGATGTAATTTAACCATAATGTGTATATATTTAGAATATATATTTAGAAATATATAAGAACGTTTATAGGCAGTTTAGTTACCACAGTACTGGTTTTGCGTAGTTTAGTATCAGATGGTCGCATGTGAGAAGTATGAGGATAAAAAAGAACGGGCAAAATTTATTCTTTTTTAGGGACAAAGTTTCGTAAGTAAGTTTACTTATTAAAACGGTTATCTTTAGAAATGAATAAAACATTTGAGTAAGGATATTTACCTATTTTCAGGTTCTGCTATTCATGAGAAAAAAACTATCAAGAATCTATTGATACTGACAAAAATTAATGAAATAAGAATTGAGTTTGTCAATTTGTCTCTGGGAACGTATTTAATACCGATGTTACTATCTACATCAATAGCTAATGTGATAATCATTTTGCAGTTCAATAATTTAATTTAATTAATAAACCGTCTTAAGCTGATCGAAAAATTTAAGATTTTTTATTTACCTGATAATGATTTATTAGCTTGCAAAAAATAAAACACAATCCAAGATTATTCATCAATTAAGTTTAATATAAATTATATTCTATAAAGAAATTTCTGACTACATGCAAAACAAAACAAACCAGGTCATCTCATTATGGAGTGAAGATATTCCTCGCGATGGCTTGCAACACTTATACAATGACATAAGTTGACATCTGACCTATCGTAGTCATAGTATTTCGTTTTTGATCTTGGAGAACTATATTACATGAATTACGAATGTATATAATTCATATAATATAATATATATCTCACGACCTCACAGAAACCAGAACTGCGTAACAGTATTATGCAGTTCTGTCGTTGGTTTTCACTCGAGCAAGTAAGATTACTAGAACCCTAAAACGAACAACAACCTCCTAGGGCCTAGGCAATACGCTTGTGACTCTTCGTCTTCCTGGCCCTTTATTATTCCCAAGATGATTTGGCATCGGCTTTTACTATAGTTCAACTGATTTAACCTGAATATCAGTTTTCCACAGAGCGATTGTAATCAGTATTAACCAGACCGTAGTAACTCTGAAAACCACCAGAAATATACTAAACTTGAATTCTTATTATAAACCTAGATAATACTTACCTTTACGGAGTGCATTCACATACATAAATAAATTACAAATACAATTCGACTTCCATGTAAGAATAAAATAAATAATAATATGAGAAAAAAATTGAAAATATGAAATACAACAATAAATTAAGGGTCCATCACTTTCCGGCATGACAAACGTAAATTTAAGAGTGATCTGCATCAAATCCGAAGCAAATTTGTCATTAAAATAATCTAAAACCATGCAGGCATTCAATTTGTTAATACTTATTTTTAAAATTTGCTCGGATTTTTATTTTGGAATCACACATACTGATATCGAAAAGACTTGCTTATTTTTTGTAATATAATCGTTAGCAACACGAGTTTATCTCCATTTCTAGTGTTGATATCATGAGCGTAGTTGCAATTTTTTAATAAATGAAATTTGTCTTTACATACACTTAATTTTCATTGACGTATTGAGAAGTGACAGTCATGATACGTGACAGTGACGATTTCTTTAAATTGTATATTTAAAGAAATCGTCACTGTCCTAAAGAAATCCTCAGTGACTGCTTGTAATTGAGATTGTAAATTGCAGCAGCATTCCCCTACAATAAATATCATATGACATTACAATATGAAAATAGCTAAAATACAGTAGTTTAGTTACTTCTACATCAGTCAATTGAGAAAATACGCAAGGATAATACTCAATTAGATTTGAAAATAAATAGACAGAAACTGCTAGAAAAGATTTAGCGCTGGGCTGAGTTGTACGAAAATTTAGTATACAGTGGACAGCAGCTGACAGCGTGTTTTAAGTATCAAGTAAATATTTATACATTTTAATCAATTATACTCATTATATAATAATGTGCAGTCAAATTTATTGTAAATCTTGTTATGGTTCTTTGTTTTTCCAGTCCAAAATCTTCTAACATCCAGTTAATAAGAATCGTATGTGAAATATTTACAGGTGATTTTTATTAACAATGATTTGAAAAAGTACTATCCGTCTGAATTGATTATTAATTATTTTTTAGATAATATTTTGGATAACGAAGAATGTATGCGCAGACACGTATTTATCATATTTAATATATTTCATGTGTGAGTTATTTATTACGGAGGTAAATATTCATGTAAAATCCTATACACTGACTGACTCATAAACTGTATCAAAGTTCAGGATTACTTACGAACAAATAGTTTTGATAAGTTTACAAACTTATTAGATTAAACTAAATGAAAATTTCAAGATTGTTCATTAATCACAAAAAATACAAAAATTAAAAATTAAACTACATTAAAGATAAAACTATAGCTGAGAAGCAAAATCCCACGTCACTCAAATTGTGACATTAGTGCAGGAAGGTACTTACAATAGGGACAACACTTAGAAGTGATTTCACAAGTTTCATTAACAATTTTTGTTACATAAACCGTTTTTTTTCAAAAATATTGAAAATCCTTTCTTGTATGCAAATATACACTTTAGGATATGATACTGCGTCGTTATGAAGTTAGCGAACCAAACTACAGGTCCCAATTTAAATTTGTATGAAAAGTTTGAATACTTGGTTAAATTGCTTATTTCATAGGTGTCTTAAACATTGACGCAGTTTATGAGATGGTGTCATGAACATTATCTTGAAAATTATACAGAGAATAAAAATTTTACAGTCCTCGATCCTGAGACTAATAATAACTGAAGTATTGCCGATACTATTCTTATTCCATGGAGGTCAAAAGTTGCATAATGAAAAGACTGCGATGTACAAAACAATTGTCAATTTGTATAGTACGTGTTGTGCAAGTAAGTTTAGTTTCAACAGATTATTTTTAAAATATGATCAATATCAAGGCTCTTGTTCGATAAAATTTATGAATTATTTTGTTAAATCTACATTATCTTACGACATAATTTAAAGTGAATTTCAATATTTTGATTTATTGTCAGTTTCATTAAGTTCAATAAATTTTAACACGTATGTTTATTTCAAATTATAATTTGGAAGAATATTTTATATATATATTGTATATAGTTTTAGATTTTGAGACCCCATTACAGCCAAAAGCTACGGGTAATATAACATTACGTTTCAATTATAATCTATAAAAAGCAGGTGAGCATCTATAAACGTACGAATACTGTAATGCGTTTTGTATCTGTCTGGGTGTAATTTATCTACAATATGTATGTATTTAAAAATATATAAGTGTGTTTATAGGCAGTTTGATTACCATAGTACAGGCTTTAGTATCAGACGACCGTTTGTGACAAGCGTGTTAATAAAAAACCTGGAATTTTTTTGAGGGACGCAGACAAAATTGCGCTATTAACCTAGTTTAATATAAAAGTTATATTTAGAAATGGAAAAAACATTTGAGTAAAGATATTTATCCATTTTCAGGTTCTGCTACTCATCAGAAAAAAACTATCAAGAATCTATTGACACTGACAAAAATGACTGAAATAAGAATTGAATTCGCATTTTTGTCTCTGGGAATGTATTTGATACCGATGTTACTATCTACACCAATAGCTAACGTGATAATCACTTTGCAGTTTCATAATTTAATTTAATGAATAAACCATCTTACACTGAAAGAACTTTTTATTTACTTTTTAAATATTTATTATTTTGCAAAATAATAAGTACAAGATAATTCACCGACTTATAGTTTAATATAAATTATATTATCAGAATAAATTCTTTCTACATAAAAATATAACTAAGCTGCTGATCTCATTATAGATTGAAGATATTCCTTATACTATCTTGCAGCCATGACATAAGTTCGCGTCTGACCTATCGAGATCATAGTGTATCTTTCGATTTCGATTTTGAAGAATCGTGTTATACATATGAATTATGTGAATATATATTCACATATATCTCACGGTTTTATAGAAAACCAGTATTATGTGGTTGGTTTTCACCCGAGCAAGTAAGATTACTGATACGATAAAACAAACAATAACCTCCTCGGCAACACGCTTGTTACTATTCATCTTCTAGCCCTTTATTATTCCCAAAATTATTTTAGAATCTTCTAGATCAACCAATTTTAGCTATATATCAGTCCTCAACGGAGTGACTGGCAT
The DNA here is from genome assembly GCA_949316085.1 of Hypercompe scribonia. Classification (NCBI taxonomy): domain Eukaryota; kingdom Metazoa; phylum Arthropoda; class Insecta; order Lepidoptera; family Erebidae; genus Hypercompe; species Hypercompe scribonia. The sequence continues at coordinate 20,446,164 of OX438972.1, forward strand.
TGGCATCTCCACAACTCCGACAACTAAAGCAATCTTTGAACTGAATTCGAAGACTGATTTAGTTGTCAGTATATTTGAGAGGACTGACTGCCTCATTATAATTGCCATAAAGTTCATGACAACTGGGTCCGACGGTTTAACGTGCACTCTGGGTCATGAGCGTGAAACAAGGGCAACTTCCATACTCTAGGCAGCAACCTAAGTCTGTTCTTAATAAAAATCAAATATTGTTCGTACGAAAAACGCAACAACACTTTTTGGCTCGGCCCGGGCATCCGATCCAAACCTCTTGAATAGTAGTCACATTCGCCAATCACTGGGTAAACGCTTGTGAATCTTAAATAATTACTACCTTCCGTAACTAGTGTTAGTCGCTTACCATAACTTGTCTGCTCATTTATGTATATGATAAAAACCATAGCCCGCTTCAATGCTCGGAAAATTCACTACCACTAACATCACACACATCACACATACACACTAATATCATTTCAAATCGAAAGATTTGAAAAAGATGTTGACCCTTGTGATTTTATAGTTATAACTCACATAGAGAAGATCTCTGTAATTGTGACATACATGTATCTTATTACCCCTAGGACATGGTCATATGTTTTTGTTCAAGTAACAAGGCTATGCTTAGCAGGGGTAGTCCTACCCTCTGACAAAAGACCAACTTAAAACACATTTGAACCTCGTGATTGGTTGGTGAGTGCGAGGTCGGAGGCCCATTGTTGCAGAAGTGATAGTTATCGTAGTAATTGTGTGAGTCATACACTACCACAATGACTATAATATATTTCACATTTCTAAGCGAATCGGAAAAAAGTATGTCACTAGGCCGCTATAGTATGGGCCACCATTTGACATGATGCGCCTTGTCTTCCCCCTTGCAGTCTAGATCAACACAAACCGTGCACTAATAGCTAAAAGATATATTTCCGTTTAAATGACTTTTGTGTTGTGCGGGACTAATTACCATGATTTTTTTAGTGAATACTTGTAATGCATGTGTTATATATGTACAACCTTGTTACATTTCAAATTTTATTTTTTAAATTATAATTTATAATCACAGTTAAACACGATTGCTATACAAAATTTCAAAAACTTTAAAATAAGAGATGCTTAGCAAGAACATTTTGAGTTTTTTTTATCTAAATTATGAATTTCTGAAGAAATAGTATCATTTTACACATCTTACGCCTTCTATGGTTTGACAAAATATATCTAATTTAGGTAGTACCGTCCCAGTTCATCACAACACACAGTTTGGAAGGCCCTTTTTTTTGTTGTGGATCTTTGGCTCCTCAGGGACGTAGGAGACAGGAGTATGTGAAGTTTCCACTAAAAATCACCCTGGTGGTCGGTCTCAGGCGTACTACTCTGAAGGGGACCCGGGTCATGTTATTTCATGTCCCCTCCAAGATCAACGCCATGCCAGGTCAGACCCTCTCCTGGAGGATGCTACAAAGCTACCCCCGGTGATCTGGTTACTATAGTTATAGTTGTGGCCCGATCATGTTTTTGCGACTAGGCTGCATTGCTGTCGCCGACCGCAGCGATTTATTCACTGCCAGAGGTCCCTATTCTCTGACAGCTTGCGGGCCTGTCAGTAGCTGCTAATGCCGCCAATGTCTTCTCCGCTGGGGATCAAACCTCTACCGATCCCGTTCAGCGGTCTCTTTCTGGAGCATTACAGCTTCACAGAAAGAGACCACTGCGCCACATTTCTCTTCACCCACCAGCATGGCAGCAATAATGGCTGCCGGGCACAGGTCTCGCCCGATTTGTCCAACTAAGACTCCGCGTTCAGACACCCACGCGGGACAGCTCTCCGATGTATGCTGGGCGGAGACCCAGTCGGCTGTGCAGTGTTAGTATTGTGCCGTCTCCTCGCGTCCGATCTTATGCAGATGCTCACCAAATCAATCATGCCCGGTGAGTATCTGTGTCAGTCGGTAGGTGACGTGACCTCCCTCCCTAACTATCCAGGCTTCGAGGTTGGGCAAAACGATACTGACAGCGCGTTGGCGTGCATTTTGCGGCTGTTCCAACCACGCACGACACTGTGCCAATGCCTATCGCTGAGCGTTCTACCGCATTTCAAGCTCGTCCTGGTCTTCCCCTTTCTCATTCCGGCGGATAGTACAAGTTTGGTCATAAAACCTTGCGTTCATGTCCGCCAGGATATCGAAAGGCGGGAAACGTGCCAGGACTGTTGCCGCCTTCGACGAGATGGTGCGGTGTCCTCGTACGATCCGAATGGCTGCTACCCGCTCCACTTGATTGAGTTTAGTTCGGCAGCGGGAGGCGTTTGGCCCAAATCGGCGCTCCGTAGAGGACCATGAATCGCAGCACCACACAGTAGAAGCGGCGCCCTTCCTCTCGCGGGCCCCTAAATTAGGCAAAAGCCTCTGCAGGGAGCCCGCCAGCTCCCGTACTCGTGGGATTATCTGCTCGAAATGCTCCTCAAAACTCCAGCGACTGCCCAGGGCGAGGCCGAGGTACTTAATGTACCTACTGACCTCGACCACCATTCCACCCACTCTGATAAGCGGGATGGTGGGAACGGCACCTCCGCGTTTCCCGTGGAACCACAGGGTTTCCGTCTTATGAGGTGCAACTCGTAGACCCAGACCGCTGATCGTCTGAAGCATACAAGCCACTCCTAACCTGGCGAGCTCCAAGACTGCTTGAAAGTCATGCCCTCTAGCTAGTACTAGAGTGTCATCCGCGTAGCAGACGACATTAGTGTCGTTAGTGGAATTAGCTCCAGGGTGCAAACTGGTCCTTGAGACCGCATCATACCCGAGATTCAACAGAAGGAGTAATAAAACCGATCCTTAGGGAACGCCGCATGTGACCTCCTTTTGATGCTCCCCACCGTTCCGACTCATAAGTTTGGAACGTCTTACAATAAAGTATCAGTTTTCATAGCACTTCGCTATGTAATATTGTATAATGTATTCAACTACCTATGAATTTAATAACAACCCGAGATTGTCCGTCGAGGTCTACTATAGCTATTTTAAATTTGATGATAAACATATTATAAATAAGTATAAGCAACAAAATATCTACAATTATTCTCGTTACTATAAAACTATAAAACTTTAGTTCATTTAACATCAGCCCCAGCGGATAATTTTAGAGTTTTTGTCACGTTCATAGGTAGTTGAACATGTTATTGGCCAAATAGAAACGTAGAGAAGCTCGTATCTTTTATTTTAAAGTGTACAGAGGACATAAATATCATGTACATTAAACTATATAGCGATATAGTTAACTTTATAGTAACAATATATAAGTATTTAGAATTAAACTTTGCCCAGAACTTTTCTGTAACTCAACTCGATATCATTACGTAGAATGGAAGTAAAATACATCACTGCAGCACTTCCAAAGGACTTACTACCGTTACCTTTATTTTAAAACATGTGCAAATCAAAGCCATACCCACCATTGAAAGCCCATCGCTCTTTTCTTACAGCTTTGAAAGTCATATCGATTCGGAAATACCGCAGAGATAAGTATCTTCGTCTAGGTTACCTAGAAAAGATCACAGACTGCGATAAGGCCATCCTTTGTACCACTATTTTTATTTGTTTGTATTCCACATTGTATGTTGCCTAGTTATGGTGTGCAATTATGAGTGCCTATCTACCTATATCTGTCTCCGTTCGATAGGAATCTTCGAGAATGTTGGATGTGTAGTTGATTAATTGTTCTACATATGTATAAACCTATCTAAGTCTAGACACACATGAGGTTTTCAGTTAATAACTCATAATAAATATTGTGGAGTTACTTTAATCAAAAAAGTCTTCCACACTTCCACGGATCACCGAGTGTATTCATTTGTAAACCGTCTTAGAGTAACTTAAATACAAATTGTTTAAAAGTTGGTAGGTACTGATATGAATAAATTTAAAATCATTCGCTATCTCAGAGTAGTTGAAAATATTAACGGCATTTATAGAAATTATTTATTTTAGGGAAAAAGAAGTAAAAAATTAGTTTTATTTCACATAGCTCTGGATATCTTAATGAGTGTGCTCTTACTTGCAAACAATATGTATTTCTTGATATTATTTTTGAAGAATACTCATAATATGATATATTTTTATGTTTTTAGTTATTTTATCTTTTTTCTAAATGACCTTACTAGTATAGTGCTTGGTGTATTGAAATCGGTGGAACACAAAGTTACTATAACTAATCTCTTGATTGTCCATGACGCCTACATAGAGGATGCCAATTATAAGAGAAATCTAAAACAAACACAGGTGATTATAACAATCAGTTCGGTAATGGTTCTCATTGTGTTGCTTACTATTGGCGTATGGCGATTTAACTTTTTAGCTCTTCTGTCGAACAACAGTACAACTCTTGTATTTTTCGTCTGTTTTTCAAAATTCCGTAATAAAGTTCGGTATTACTTAGATTTTACCGCGTTGTACATGCATACACTTTTACTATCACATTTATTGAAGTGTTTAAATGGTTCTGTGATTGAACTACAAGAAAAATTACATACGCGTCGTAAAACTCAATCACATTTAGAAAGAAACAGACGTAACTTAAATTTGTCAGAAAGCGTTCAACGTTGTGCTGAGTTATATGAATATTTAGCAGATAGTGGCAAACAGTTGTCGGAATGCTTTAAACATCAAGTAAATATCAGTACAATAGATAATAATCTGTTTCACTATAGTTCTTTCTATTTTTTAATTTTCTTTTTAATCTCTTCTTACCTCTGCCGATCCCTCCGGGCACCAGACGTAATTTTATGATTATTTTTAAGATCAACGTTTGTTATATGACGGATTGACGGACTGCTTTTTTTATTAATATATTGTAGTAATAAATATTTTTAGTTTTTTTTATAAATACCGTGGATTTAAATCGGATATTGTGATGTTATTAATTTATTTTTACTGTTTTAGATGATATATTGGATAACCATAAATTTATGTGGAGACACGTTTGTATCGTATAACATTATTAAGCCGCTCATTGTAGAGGTAAACGTACTTCTAAAATGTTTATAAAGTTAGTGTATATTGTGTTTATTTATTTTTAATCTTTTTTTTAGAAAAATGTTGTCAGTGGGTTCCTAGAACTGCTTAGATTTTTAACTGCCGATTTATATCCAATGTTTATTGTATTTTACAGAGGTCAAAGATTGAGTAATGAAAAGGCTGCATTTAACAGAGCTATTGTCAAATTATATGCCGTATGTTGTACAAGTGAGTATATTCATGTCAAATTATTTTATAAATATGATCATGTCCTCTTATTGCATAAAGCATTAGAACTACTTTTAAGCTCTATAAGAGAATAAAATTTATTTTTTAGTAAAACTAATTTGATAAAAATTACATATAATATTTCAGTTTAATTGTATTTTGTTTTTATTACTATAATTATAATTTCGGATTAATATTAAGATCCACTTAAAAATTTTTAAAACGAACCCAAAGAATAATTAAAGAAAAACCAATGAAATTCATCTACATGTACAAATGTTTTTGTTTTAGATCCTGAACCTCAAGAAATAAAAGTTGTTAAAAATCTATTAATTCTGACAAAAACATGTGAAATAAGAATTGAGTTCGCTAAGTTAACTTTGGGAATCTATTTGATTCCGATGTTTCTGTCTACAACAATAGCTTTTGTGATAACAGCTTTGCAGTTTAATAACGTAATCTTATCAAGTATTTTCCATTGTTTGCAGTTTTCCTTTTCATTATTTTGAAAGAAGCCGTAGGATCTTCAAGACTGAGATGACCACAACTCACTACAATGACTACCACGATAATACTTCCTACAAATCTAATGATTCGAATGTGTTTTTTTTTCAAGACAGTATTGGTCCCGTTGGCCCTTATTTGCCTAGTCTTGTTGTAGAGCAGTGTCGCTACACAATAAACAATAGTTCTTTTGTTTTGGTTGATGGTTTTATTGTGTAAATAAAATAAAATATTTCCAAATCATTTAATATTTTACAAAATACAATCTGTGCTTGGATATTGTATAAAAAACGTCGTGGGGTACATGAAAAATTTTTATGATTGATCTGGTAAGAGACCAGCGATACATCTTGAAAGTTCTTACTTTTAGTCCGTATAGACGTTCCACCAAAAAGTTATATGAAAAACGACAAGTTTAATAGTTAGAATACTATATATATTACAACAAATTATCCATCCACGTTAGGTGATACCCCATAGCAAAGACTTATTTATTTATATTGTAAGTTAAAGCTGTTTATTTAAATAATAAAACAAATAAAATATTAAGTGTATATCCTAAATGAAGTTGCTAAGTCAAAATTATTCCTATTATAAAAATTAGCCGTTAGGACTTCATCATGAGCAAACTGAATTGTTAATGTTGTGAAATGAACTCTCTGAAACACTACATACTCGTGACATTCTAAAACAATACACACACAGACACACGTACAAGTACACGCGTACACCCTAATCCACGACCACACACACATACACACACATTGTTTAAACTGTAATTCTCTGATCTGATTGTATGTTACTTCTATTAGTTATCTTCTGCGTCAATTTTTTTTTCCGAAAAATTCTGTAATAAGGTGCTCATCACAAAATGTAAAATATGATTTTATGTAAAAGAAAAATGTATGTTTTTATACAAGAATACGCCTGAAATAGAAACGACTTGTACTATGCGTGAAATTAAAAAAGTACAACTTATTTTAGTTTTTATTATTTCAAATGCCTTTTGAGTAAATACACATGTTTCATAACGATACTAAATTTATCTGTAATATTTTTATTTGCAATTAGAAAATTTGATAACTTTTTTTCACCTACAAATTATTATAATTTATATTCTATTACAAATTTTGATCAGCAAAAAATATATGTACAATTTACTTGCAAAATAAACTGAAAGGTCACTGAAAATGTTGCTTCAACTGATCAGAAAGTAAGTCTAATGAATCAGCAAAGTTAATCGTTTGGACCTTCACATTGTCTTTAAAGGCTCAATTTAAGTCAATAACAGTAATCATTGAACAGAATTACTGTACATAGTAACAGTCATTACATATTCAACTGAACACAATCTTTACAGATCTGTTCGGCATAAAAGTTAAAGTTGTTCGGTATCTAACTCAAACATGTACAAGTGCTACGGAATCATATGTATTACCACCTGCCTCGAAAGATGGTGTTAATATCAAACTAGATCACGGTATGAATTCGTTTGCATTGGTAATTTAAATAACGAAATGTTTTGACGATTGAATCGAGCTTTGATTATCCGTTTGTTTAATATATTTGTAACAGCAAATTGTGGTGACCTCTGTTGCAAATATGCGTGTAGTTTAGATAATTTACGTATTATTTATCTCACTCACGAACCTGGTACATATTCAAAAGTAAAAAAATAATTAACTGAACTCTAAACTGCCGCATTCCAAAAATGAAATTGGTGCATGAACAGTTTAGCTACTATTTACTGTTTTAGCAGTTTCAAATAAGAGAAAATTCTATGCACTTATTGCTACGTTCACCAATGTTTTCACCACTGATTAAAAAAAAATACGATGGGTTTTTAACAGTTTGTGTTAAATAAGTATTCTGTGTCAACTTTTTCTGAATTCGTTATTTCATTACCACTTATGACTACTCACTGTATTTGATGCTTGGGTATGTTATAGCATTTTGTTAATTATAGAAATAATAGCCCTTCTCCAACGGGGGGAAAGGGTGGAGATCTACGAGGAAAAAACCTCTATAAAATATCACCCTTTCTTTTTTTTTTTTTTTAACGTGTGGAAACCCCCTCGGGCCGTCATCCCACCGGGGTTTACGGCAGGGTGGTGTGTCGGTATCAGACCGACTAAAACCACACGGTGTGCCACTCTGCGCCTGAGATAGGAGGGATCCAGGAACCGCTGCTATTACGACATCCAGATCCCTCCTAGCGCCTGCCCGAAACTGCAGGCACCATCTATGGGTAAACTCTCTATTTTAGGCAACGTACGGCACACGCGGACGTCGCCTCCTCGCGGCTGGCCATTATAGCGGGTGGAGGGGAAAACCCGTCCCGTCCACCCGCGGCCACACTCAAGGCGGCATGAGGCGCTGGTACGCGCGCCTCCGCCGCCCGATTCGCCGGCGGCAAATTGGGTCCGAGTGGATATCGTCCGGGCCTTCTCCGCTGCCTCCTTCCGCAAAATTACGTCTTCGCAGAAGGTTGCAACCGCGGTAAAACAACTGTCGCTACCGGCCATGGAGCGTATGACGGCCGGTAGCGAGAGATCTCCTTCAATAACTACAGTGAGGTCCCCACGCTGCGCCGCCCAGGCGGAACAAACCGCTAGCGTGTGCTGAGCCGAGTCCTCACTGCAGTCGCAGTGGTAACAGGCGGGACTTAATTCCCTCCTGGCGACCGAGTGCAGATACTTCCCGAAGCAACCATGCCCGGAAAGGACCTGCGTCAGTCGGAAGGAAAGGGTCCCGTGCTGCCGCCCTGCCCACTCGGTGATGACCGGCTGGAGAGCCTCCACGAGGGCAAAGCCAGCACGTGGAGTCTACAACCGGAACAACCAACGAGCCATTGTGGCTCGACGAGCGGCCTCACGCCACTCGCGTATCTCCTCGGGCGGGGGCCGTATGCCGCAACCCGCCCGGAAGTCAACTGTCCGCCGATAAACTTCGGCGAGCACTTCCGCCTCCAAATCCCACGGGGTAGTTCCGGCCAGGGCGCACGCCGCCTCCGTCGATACGGTGCGGTAACCGCGTATGGCTCTAACAGCCATCCTCTGAGGGCGCCAGAGGCGAGCCCTATTCTGGGCGGTTAGAGCCGCCGCCCACGCCAGTGCACCATACAGCACCATTGACCGGACAACCCCCGTGTATAGCCGTCTCGTCGTGACGCTAGCTCCACCCAGATTGGGCAAAAGTCGCCCAAGGGCAGAGACAGCGCCGATCAACTTTGGAGAAAGCTATCGGAAGTGCTCGTCGAAGAGCCACCTGCCGTCGAGGATCAGGCCCAGATACTTCATCTGAGCCTGAACCGGTACGAGGACCGAATTGACCACGATGGAGGCGCCGGAGGGTGGAACACGATGGGGCCCATGGAACAAAAGGGCCTCCATCTTGTCCAGGGCCACCTGCAAACCCAGCGCCTCAATTCGCCCGACCACCAGTGAGACACCCGTGGTGGCCAGGCGCGCCACCTCTTGAAAGTTCATCCCCCGGGCTGTGACTAATGTGTCATTTGCGTAACAAAGTACGCCCAGCCCGGGGTGAAGATGACCTCGAAGGGCCCAATCGTATCCCATGTTCCACAGGAGTGGTCCGAGGACAGACCCCTGCGGAACACCGCACGACATGAGCCACAGCCTTAGAACACCGTCTCGGTCCTCGTACATGACGGTACGCTCCTCAAGATAGTCTGCCACAATCGGATATAGAGATGGTCCGAGAGCGTCTCAACCTCTTCCAGGACACGCCAGTTCCTTACTCGTGTTGCGAGGGCAGGGGTAGCGAACGAAAGGTCCACTATCGACCCTCCCTGCTGTCGCACGCACGTGTTGGTGGAGCCCCTGTTTAGTAAACAGAGACCCACCGAGGCCGCCCACTCCTCTACGGCCTCACCCCTAGCGTCCGTCCTGGGGGCACCCCACGCAATGGACTTTGCGTTAAAGTCCCCAGGCACTAAGACGTGCCCAGACGATAGACGCCGCATCGAGGTTTCCAAGTTGTTAACGAAAACCTCGAAGTCGTTCAAACTTCGGTTGGGGAAGAAGTATACACCATATACAGTGATCCCCCCCCACTCGGCAGCAACATATCCAGTGCCCTTGTCTCTTAGCGACAAGGGCGGGGAATGAGCCGCCGTGGAGCCGACGACTGCCACGGAACCGTCCCGGTCACCCAACCAGTTTGGACGGGGAGGAGCATAATAGGGTTCCGTGGCTACGGCAACACCGATCGACTACTGTGCCATGGTTTGCAGGAAAAGGACCTGAACCTCTGTGCCCCAGCGGCACAGTGGTTCAGGTTCGTCTGCACCAGGAGGTTGGAGACTTGGGCCATTACTCGACCGTCTCTACAACCTCCTCCATGGGCAACGATGCCGACATGCGAACAACATCAGAGGCAGCCTGGGTCGATTGGCTAACCCCCGACGCTTGCCGAGAATTGTAGGGAGGTTTACAGCCTCTCTGCCGAATCTGATGATCGGCGGGCTTGTTACCCGCCGCACACGCTGGGCAGTGTGGGGCGGCAGAGCACTCTGCCGCATTGTGCCCCGGTCGACCGCAGCGGAAACATAGTCCGCTACAGTCGAAACAGATAACACACTTGGCGCGTGTGTCCCGATGCCAGACACTTAAAACACCTCATCGGTCTCGCCGTCAGGACTGTGATCCTAGCGCTGACGAGACCGATGAGCAATCTACCGGCATCGCCTAAAATTTTGGCTGACGCTACGGGACAGCTAACCCACACCGCGCCAAGCCCTCCTGGACCGGGGCGGATGGTGCTGACCCTAATGTTGTCCACGTTGCACTCTGTCTTCTCTCTAACTGCAACGCGGACATCTTCGGCCGTTATAGAGTCGTCCAGGCCCGAGATGCGTAACTCTGCACACTTAGTAGGCCTGGCGATCTTAACACCATCCGTGGCCGCAAACATGCCCCGCAACTTCTCGGCAAAGGCATCTGCAGTCTTTGCGCCTTCGGCTCCTGGGAATTCGAGGACTCGAGCTCCCGTCTGAGCGAGGCGCAACCTGACTCCGTCCGTCCCGACGTCATTGGCGAGACTAGCCCGGGCCCTCCGGAAGATGGCCGCGTAAGACAGTCCGCCGTTAACTGCTTCCGGTGACACGGTGACCACCACTGCTGCGGTTTTGGGCACCTGCAGCCTGCGCGGCCCCTTCGTAGTGGCCACTGCCACTACCACCGATAACGACTGCGGGGTAGAGGCTGCTGTTTGAGCAGCCCTTTTACCCCGCTTTCGAGACTTCCTAGTCCCCCCGACTATCTGCCAACCATCCGTGGAAGGGGCAGATATGGGGAGAGCAGACGTGGAGGTGCCAGGTACAGCGGCTGGAGTGGAGAGCAGAGGGAATTCCGCTCTAGACTTGGCCGCCGGTTTGGGCCCTGACCTCAGTGTACCTTTCTTGGCTGTTGCTTTAGCCGCCTGTCGTGCCCTCGGAGCAACCGCAGGAGCGGCAGGCACAGACGCCACCGCCGCATAGGACACACGACCGCCCGCAGCGGGAGGCGTTGATGGCACCGATACGGTCTTCAGTCTATTTGCTGCGAGCGGCAGTCGGACAACAGGGCCCAGAGGCAGCCTCGCCTCTAGGCCAGCGAGACGCCCGTCCATCATGCGCCACACTGCGTCCGTGATTTGGCGCAGGTGGGCATCAGGAATACCCCCGAGGTTGGAAGAGGGGCTAATTTGCCCGAAATTGAGCAAACTGAGCACTGAGCTCAGTCACCTCCCCCGTCGGACGCTCGTTGGCTGCCTAGAGACAAGCCATGTCTCCGATAAGGCTCTCCACGACCCCCGCAATAGCGGCAGAGGAGTCCTTAAGGGCCTTCACAAAACAGCCCTTAAGATTGCTAGACTTGGTGGCCACTTTGTGGATGATAGCCACCGCCGCATTTGCTCTCTCCTGCATGGACGATGGTGTTTGGAGAACAGAACTCCCTTCCATCGGCTCCTTGATTTTAAGCAGGAGATCTGCAACCTCCTCTTCCGCTAATGCTTCGCTGTCCGCCCTGACTCTTCTGTAGGCTCCTGCTTTGCAGAAAACGGAGCCTGACGGAACCGAGGCCGGAGTTCGTGATCTCCCCCTACGACTGCTTGCAACCTTGGGAAGCAACATCTTCTGAAACGTATCGCTGCCGTCATGCTTGGAGCGTCCACGTTTCCGGCTGTCACAACGTGCCGTTTCCATAAGCTCCAGTGTATCCTTCTTCGCACTAGAGTTACCACCCGCGGCGGATTTGGAACGTAATCGTTCCGATGTTATATTCCCAGCAGCCATAATGACTTCTGGGAGCCCCACCGAGATAGGCGTGCTAACCAATGTCTCCTCTTCATTGGAAGAGAAGTCGTCCGTTCTTGCACTCTTTTCCCCTCTGTTTTCCTTCTGCTTCTTTTCGTCTGTATTTTTATTTTTATTTATAATTGATTCCATATTTGAACCCACGAGATGGGGAGAACAGAGGTCGACCCGGGCAGAGATCCCCAATAACCGGGCAAGCGTATATTTATGCCCAACCGAGGGGTCCGCAGGTGCCTCGGCTGGGAGTGCGCTTACGACTGAACTACCCATCAGCTATGCATCCCCTGGCCACGCACTAGAACACGGGATTCGGGGTAATTTTTTATAGAGGTTTTCTTCCTCGCAGTCCGGGTGCTTAAGCCAAGACCCTCGCCCCCGATTGGAGTCGCGAGACTCCAACTCGGGACTACGATATGTCGACGGCGGCAGGGAGACTATGTCTCCTGATGCCTGCACGGTGGCAGTGTAAGTGCACACCGAGCCCGTCCTAACTTTTCCACCGCTGAGCGGAGGAACTCTGACCCTAGAAAGGGTCCCACCATCGTGATTTTTTTTCTGAGGTTTTCCTCCTCAGTGCTCCGAAGAGCGAAGAACCAACAGAGGATCCGACAAACCCGCCCGCTCTGTTGGACCAAGTCTCGGCCGAATTGCCGAAGAAAATGGCTTCCTCTTCGTGCTAGAACATTAGCCGTTGGCAGTGATAAACACCATCACCAACGTTACCAGGGTGCACCACGTGGGGGTTTTCTAGCCAAGCACCCCAAACGCTTATTTACATCAAAGTAATTATGTTTATTGACGTGAGCTCACATAAAAGATCAAACAACAAAATGGACGTGACCTATAGAAACGTAGTACTCCAGGAGAGTACCGACCGCGCTGAGGTCGAAGAATCCCTCAACACTCCGGGTGATACCGGGGTGTTCAGCCCACCGTACTCTAGGGGACACAGTTACATGCAGAGCGGTGTCTGATCCCAGGAGCAAACGCCGTGTTTTGTGCCACCCAGAATGCCGAGTTCGCGTCTTCAAACGCCCAGTCCGGCGAACATGGAAGTAGGCGGACGCAAACGATCGAGCTCACAACGACAGATACTGTGCAACTGAATGTACACTAGTCCGCTATAGTATGGGCCACCATTCGCCATGACGTGACTTAACTTCTTCTTTTCAGTCTACATCAACACAAACCGAACACTCTAATTGCTAAAAGGTATATTTCCGAAATTTAAATGATTTCTGTGTTGTATGGGACTAATTACCATGATTTTTTAAGTGATTACACGTACTACATGTGTTGTGGTCAACTTTGTTTCATTTTGAAAATTATTTTTTAATTATAATTTATAATACAAAATTTAAAAACAAAAAAACAGTAACAGTCGTGGGACTGCCGATAGAAGTGAAAACGAAACTATTAAGTTGAGAGTAATTAAAACTATATGCAAAAATTATATGAAATTTTTTATGTTTCATATATAGCTATATATAATATATAATAATAATAAATTTCATATATAATATATAATATCATATTCTCCATAGCTATAGATATACTATTATCATTAGCATGTCGGTGACGCGAATCGAGGATTTTACCCTCTACCAAAACGCTCAGCGCGCCTAAAGAAGTTTTCACTTCAAAAATAACATACGAGACGCTTTGTAAAAATACTTTGAGTTTATTTATCCAAATTTTGATTTCTAAAGTAACAGTGTCTTTTACATTTCCAAAGACTTTTATTCGTATGGTTTGAACACATACATCTAATCTATATAGTAACGCCCAGTTCGTCACAACGCACATTTTGGTAGGCCCTACAATAATGTATCAGTTTGCATAGCACTTCGCTATGTCTAATAACAGTTTCAACTGCCTATGACTTTAATAACAACTCGAGATTATCTGTCGGGGTCTACTATAGTTATTTTTAATTTCAGCATAAATCTAAATAAGTATAAGCAACAAAATATCTGAAATTATTCACGTTACTATAAAACATTAAAACTTTGGTACATTTATTTTAGTTCATTTAATATATGCCCAAACGGACAACCTTGGATTATTTATCATGTTCATAGGTAGTTATAGAACGTGTTATTGCCCAAATAGAAACGTAGAGAAGAGTACCTTTTATTTTAAAATTTACAGAGGACATAGATATTATGCACATTGAACTATACACCGATATAGTTTATTGTAAAAGTAACGATATATAAGTTTTTACAATTAAACTTTGCGTAGAGCTTTGTTATAACTCAACTCGATATCATTATGTAGAATGGAAGTAAAATATATCACTGCAACACTTCCAAGGGGCCTACTGCCGTTACCTTTATCTAAAAACATGTGCTAATCAAAGCCAAACCCACCATTGAAAATCACATCAAAATCGAACTACGAGGCTTGGAGATAAATGGCAACATTAGTTCTCTCAAACGCATGCTTTGTCCGTACCGTCATAAGTAAAAATTGAACAGTATTCTTTATTATGAAAATGAAACAGAGTGAATCACCTATTACTTAGGAGTTACAAACGTGTTACCGGCAGCTGAAAAGTGAGTACGCTCTTTTCTTAAGGGTTTAAAAGTCAGTTCGATTCGGCAATACCGCAAAGATTAGTATCTTCTTCTAGGTTGCCTAGAAGAGATCACAAACTGCGATAAGGCCGTCTATTGTACCACTGTTTTTTTTGTTTGTATTCTACATTATATGTTGCCTAGTTACGGTGTGCTATTAAGGGTATCTATCTATCAATATCTATCTTCGTTCGATAGGAATCTTCGAGACTATTAATCATTAATATTGGATGTGTAGTTGATTAGTTGAGGTTTTTAGTTATTTACTCGTAATAATTTTGTGGAGTTAAGGACTGCTTTTTCTATTCATATATTAAAGTCATGAATATTTTTTAACTTTTTAATAAATACCGTGGATTCAAATCGGATAATTTGATGTTATTAATTTATTTTTACTGTTTTAGATGATATATTGGATAACCATAAATTTATGTGGAGACACGTTGGTATTGTATCATATCACTCGTTGCAGAGGCAAACTTCCTTGTAAAATTTTTATAAAGTTTATGTATATTGTTTTTATTTTCTTTACATTTTTTTTTTAAAATGTTTTAGTAGGTTAATAGAACTGCTTAGATGTTTAACGATCTGTATCCAATGTTTATTGTATTTTACAGAGGTCAAAAATTGTGTAATGAAAAGTCTACATTTAACAGAACTGTTGTCAAATTGTATGCCGTATGTTGTACAAGTGAGTATATTCATGCCAAATTATTTTGCAGATATGATCAGGTCCTCTTATTGCATAAAGCATTTGAACTGTTTTTAAGATCTATAGTTGACAAAAATATTTTATTAGTAAAACTAATTTGATAAATATTACCTATAATATCCCAGTTTTACTGTATTTTTTTTATTACTATAATTATAATTTTGGGTTAATTTTAAGACCCACTTAAAATTGTCTTAAATGAACTCAAAGAATAATTAAAACTATACCAATGAAATTTATCTACATGCACAATTTTTTTTTTAAGATCCTGAATCTCGAGAATAAAAACTTGTTAAAAATCTATTAATTCTGATAAAAATGTGCGAAATAAGAATTGAGTTCGCTAATTTAACTTTGGGAATCTATTTGATTCCGATGTTTCAAACGGACAACGGACATGTACATATACAACATGTTATTGGCTAAATACAGACGTAAGAAAGCGCGTACCTTTTATTTTAAAGTTTACAGAGGACATAGATATTATATACATTATACTTTACACCGATATAGTTTATTTTGCAGTAACAATACATAAATGTTTACAATTAAACTTTGACCATTTTTAATTTTTTTTCAGAAAAATGTTGTGAGTGAATTAATGGAACTGCTTAGATTTTTAACTGCCGATCTGTATCCGATGTTTATTGTATTTTTCGGAGGTCAAAGATTGCGTAATGAAAAGGCTACATTTAACAGAGCTATTGTTAAATTGTATGCCGTATGTTGTACAAGTGAGTATATTCATGTCAAATTATTTTATAAATATGATCAGGTCCTCTTGTTGCATAAGACATTAGAACTGTTTTTAAGATCTATAATGGGCTAAAATTTATTTTTTAATAAAACCAATTTAATAAAAAGCACATATCGCAGTTTTATTGTATTTTGTTCTTATTACTACATATAATTATAATTTTCAGTTAATTTTAGAAGAATAATTAAAACTAAAGTAATGAAATTTGTCTATATGTACAAGTATTTTTGTTTTAGATCCTGAACCATGGGAAAAGAAACTTGTTAAAAATCTATTAATTCTGACAAAAACACGTGAAATAAGAATCGAGTTCGCTAATTTAAATTCAGGAATCTATTTGATTCCGATGTTTCTGTCTACAACAATAGCTTTTGTGATAACAGCTTTGCAGTTTAATAACGTAATCTAAGCAAATATTTTCCATTGCTTACGGTTTTCCTTTTTATATCGCAACATAGTATAATTTATATCACCATTCATTTTGAAAGAAACCGTAGGATCTCTTAGACCAAGATGGCTACAAGTATTTTTTTCTAGGCAATATTGGTCTAGGTAGTCCTTGTTTGACTAATCTTGTTGTAGAGCAGTGTCGCTCCACAATAAACAATATTTCTTTTGTTTTGGCTAATGATTTTATTTGGCAAAATGAAATTAAATATTTATAAATCATTTAACATTTTCAAAAATACTATCGGTGCTTGAATATTGTATAAGAACGTGGTGCAGTACATGTAAAACTTTTATGATTGATCTGGCTAAAGCCCAGCGATACGTCTTGACAGTTATTGCTTTTCGTCCGTGTAATTATTCCACGGTAATATCTTACGAAAAATGATAAGTTTTACAATTATATAACCATAAGAAAATCATAACGAAGACAAATATAATCAGCAGTGTTAACCCAAAGTCATATGTCGAACAGCCGCAGCCAGATGGCAATATAGAATTAAAGTTTTTTTTATAAAATAAAGTAATAAATGTATGTCTTAAATCAATCATAAAAATTGATTATTAGGCCTTAATTATAAGCAAACTGAATTGTTGATGTTGGTAAATATACTCTATGAAACACTAATTACTTCTGTGACTCTGAAAGAACACACACGCACACACACACACGCGAGCGCGCACGCTCACACACACACACACACCCACGACACATATACACATGATGATTATATATATAGAAGCATTGTACTATGCGTGGAATTAAAAAAAATACAAATTGTCATGTAGTGCTTGTTTTTATTTCAAATGCTTTTTTAATTTATTCATATATTTCATAGCGATACTAGTTTTATTTTTAAAATTTTCATTTGCAACTAGAATTCTTTTTCATTTTAAAATTTTCACCTACAAATTATTATATATTAGATATAAATTACAAATAATGTATTACAAATTTTGGTCAGCAAACAATATATGTAACATTTACTAACAGCACATTGTGGTGACATCTGTTGCAAATGTACGTGTAGTTAAGGTAATCTGCGTATTATTTATCTCGCTCACGAACCCGGTACATATTCAAAAACAACAAATAATTAGGTGAACTCTTAACTGCCGCAACCTAAAAATGAAATTGGTCCATGAACAGTTCAGCTACTATTTACTGTTTCAGCAGTTTCAAATATGAGAAAATTTTATGCGTTTATATTGTTACGTTCACCAATTTTTTTATCACTGATTTAAAAAAAACGATGGGTTTTAACAGTTTGTGTTACATAAGTATTCTGTGTAATGTCGAGGAGAATAACAAATAAATAACTAGCAACTTTTCCTGGATTCATTATTTTATGGCCACTTATGACTACTCATAATATTTGATGCTTGGGCATGTTATGGTATTTTACTGATTATAGAAATAACATCTCTTCTCCAATGGAGGAAAGGGTAGAGAAGTCTTCGAGGAAAAAACCTCAAGAAAAAATTACCCCTTTTTTTGAAATGAAAACTTCTTTACGCGCGTTGAGCGTTTTGGTAGAGGGTAAAATCCTCGGTTCGCGTCACCGACATGCTAATGATAATAGTATATCTATAGCTATGGAGAATATGATATTATATATTATATATGAAATTTATTATTATTGTATATTATATATGATATTATATATTATATATGAAACATAAAAAATTTCGTATAATTTTTGCATATAGTTTTAATTACTCTCAACTTAATAGTTCCGTTTTCACTTCTATCGGCAGTCCCACGACTGCTACTGTTTTTTTTTTTTTTAACGTGTCGAAACCCCTTCAGACCGTCACCCCACCGCGGTTTACAGCGGGGTGGTGTGTCGGAATCGGACCGACTAAAACCACACGGTGTGCCACTCTGCGCCTGACATAGGAGGGATACGGGAACAGCTGTTATTACGACATCCAGATCCCTCCTAGCGCCTGCCCGCTACCCCGGACACCATCTGTGGATAAACTCTCCTTTTAGGCGACGTACGGCACACGCGGACGTCGCCTCCTCGCGGCTTGCCATTATAGCGGATGGAGGGGAAAACCCGTCCCGTCCACCCGCGACCACACTCAAGGCGGCATGAGGCGCTGGTACACGCGCCTCCGCCTCCCGGTTCGCCGGCGGCGAATTGGGTCCGAGTGGAGGTTGTCCTCCCGGGCCTTCTCCGCCATCTCCTTCCGCGAAATTACGTCTTCGCAGAAGGTTGCGACCGCGGTAAAACAACTGTCGCTACCGACCATGGAGCGTATGACGGCCGGTAGCGAGAGATCTTGTCCAATAACTGCAGTGAGGACCCCACGCTGCGCCGTCCAGGCGGAACAAACCGCCAGCGTGTGCTGAGCCGAGTCCTCACTGCAGTCGCAGTGGTGACAGGCGGGACTCAATTCCCTCCTGGCGACC
The DNA here is from genome assembly GCA_949316085.1 of Hypercompe scribonia. Taxonomy (NCBI): domain Eukaryota; kingdom Metazoa; phylum Arthropoda; class Insecta; order Lepidoptera; family Erebidae; genus Hypercompe; species Hypercompe scribonia. The sequence continues at coordinate 20,465,153 of OX438972.1, forward strand.
GAGTGCAGATACTTCCCGAAGCAACCATGCCCGGAAAGAATCTGCGTCAGTCGGAAGAAAAGGGTCCCGTGCTGCCGCCCCGCCCATTCGGCGATGACCAGCTGGAGAGCCTCCACGGCGGCAAAGCCAGCACGTGGAGCCTCCAGCTGGGACGACCAACGAGCCATCGTGGCTCGACGAGCGGCCTCTCGCCACTCGCGTATCTCTTCGGGTGGGGGCCGAATGCCACTACCCACCTGGAAGTCTGCCGTTCGCCAATAAACTTCGGCGAGCACTTCCGCCTCCAAATCCCACGGGGGAGTACCGGCTAAGACGCACGCCGCCTCCGTCGATACGTTGCGGTAACCGCGTATGGCTCTAACCGCCAATATCCTCTGAGGGCGCCAGAGGCGATCCCTATTCTGAGCGGTCAGAGCCGTCGCCCACACCGGTGCACCATACAGTGCCATTGACCGGACAACCTCCGTGTATAGCCGTCTCGTCGCAACGCTAGCTTCGCCCAAAAGTCGCCCAAGGGCAGAAGCAGCGCCGACCAGCTTTGGAGAAAGCTGTCGGAAGTGCTCGTCGAAGAGCCACCTGCCGTCGAGGATCAGGCCCAGATACTTCATCTGGGCCTGAACCGGTACGAGGACCGAATTGACTACGTTAGAGGCGCCAGGTGGCGGACCACGACGGGGCCCATGGAATAAAAGGGCCTCTGTCTTATTTAGGGCCACCCGTAAACCCGGCGCCTCAATACGCCCGACTACCAAAGAGACTCCCGTGAAAAGTTCGCTCCCCGGCCGTAACTAACGTATCATCAGCGTAACAAATTACACCCAGCCCGGGAGGAAGATGACCTCGAAGGGCCCAGTCGTATCCCATGTTCCACAGAAGTGGTCCGAGGACAGACCCCTGTGGAACACCGCACGACATAGGCCGCCGCCTCAGAATACCATCTCGGTCCTCGTACATGACGGTACGCTCCTCAAGATAGTCTGCCACAAGCCGCCTCAGTTACTCTGGCACGCTGTGGTAGTGGAGTGCTTCCCTGATGAAGCTAAATGGCAGACTATTAAATGCGTTGGCAATGTCCAACGACACCGCCAACAACACGCCGCCACAGCTCACCCCCTCTTCGGTAACGGCTCTCAGGTGCAACACAGCATCGACTGTCGAACGCCCCGCTCGAAAAAGAAAAAATTACCCCTAACCCAAGTTGAGGAAGCCCGGTGAGAAGTTTAATGGTTGAGGGGTGTCCAAGTCGCTAGGACAACACGACGCGAGCTCACATAAGAGATCAAACAACAAAATGGACGTGACCTAAAAAAAACGTAATACTCCAGGAGAGTACCGAACTCACCGTGGTTGAAGAATTCCTCAACAGTCTGAGTGATACCGGGGTGTTCAACGCACCGGAGTGATACCGGGGTGTTCAACGCACCGTACTCTGAGAGCTGAGAGGTGTCTGAGTCCGAACGCAGACGCCCTGTTTTGTGCAAGCAAGAACGCCGAGTTTGGCGTCTTCCCGCGCCCAGTCCGGCGAACGTGGAGACAGTGAAGTAGACAGGTGCAAACGATCGAGCGCCTAACTACAGAGACTGTACAACTGACTGTACACTAGGCCGCTATAGTACGGACCACCATTCGACATGATGTGCCTTGTCTGTTCCTTTGCAGTCTACATCAATACAAATCTAACGCTCTAATCGATAAAAGATATATTTCTGAAATTGAAATGATTTCTGTATTATACGGGACTAATTACCATGATTGTTTTAGTCAATACATGTAATACATGTGTTATGGCCAATTTTGCTTCAGTTTGAATATTATTTTTATTGCAATACAAAATAGTAAAAAGCTTTAAATTACGAGACGGTTCGTAAGAATATTTAGAGTTTATTCATTTAAATTATGGATTCATCGAAATTATCTAAATAGATGTGTGAAATAACACTATTTCTTTAGAAGAAATAGTGTTATTTCACACATCTATTACCTTTTATGGTTTTATGGACAAAATACATCTAATCTATGTACCTACTAACGCCCCAGTTCGTCACAACGCACAGTTTTGTAGGCCCTAGAATAAAGTATCAATTTTCATAGCACTTCGCTATGTGCCTATTTGGTTCTCAAAGATTTGGGGTATGATAATAACATTTTGAACTTCCTATGAATTTAATAACAACTCGAGATTATCCATCGCGCTGTACTACAGCTATTTTAAATTTCGACCTAAATTTAAACGACTTTGACTGCACGATTGGCCTAGTGGTTTAAGCGGTCGCCACGCCGCTCTCCACTTCGCTGAGTGTTGTGGGTTCAAATCCTACATGGGACAACACTTTGTGTGATCCATAAATTGCTGTTCTGAGTCTGGGTGTTCTTTGTGTCCGTTTCTTGTATGTTTGTAAAGTCCTCCGCGACACAGGATTTATTCCTAATGCGGGCGTTGTCTTTTTAAAAAAAAAAAAAAAAATGAAAAAAAAAAAAAAAAAAAAAAAAAAAAAACTACAGCTATTTTAAATTTTGACCTAAATATAAATAAGTATAAGCCAGAAAATATCTAAAATTATTCTCGTTACTATAAAACTGTAAAACTTTAGTTCATTTAATATCAGCCCGAACGGATAACCTTGAACTTTTTATCATATTTATAGGTAGTTGAACATGTTATTGCCGAAATAGAAATGTAGAGAAGCTCGTATCTTTTATTTTAAAGATTACAGAGGACAAAGATATCATGTACATTAAACTATATAGCGATATAGTTAACTTTATAGTAACAATATATAAGTATTTACAATTAAACTTTGCCCAGAACTTTGCTGTAACTCAACTCGATTTCATTATGTAGAATGGAGGTAAAATACATCACTGCAGCACTTCTAAAAGTCTTACTACCGTTACTTTTATTTTAAAACATGTGCAAATCAAAGCCAAACCCCCCCTTGAGAGCCCATCGCTCTTTTCTTACAGGTTTGAAAGTCATATCGATTCGGAAATACCGCAGAGATAAGTATCTTGGTCTAGGTTACCTAGAAAAGATCACAGACTGCGATAAGGCCATCCTTTGTACCACTATTTTTTTTTGTTTGTATTCTAGATTGTATGTTGCCTTGTTATGGTGTGCAATTAAGAGTGCCTATCTACCTACATCTGTTTTCATTCGATAGGAATCTTCGAGAATGATAACCATTCATGTTGGATGTGTAGTTGATTAATTGTTCTATATATGTATAAATCTATCTAAGTCTAGACACACATGACGTTTTCAGTTAATTAGTTTTAACAATTATTGTGCAGTTAATTTAATTAAAAAAGTCTGCCACACGTCCACGAATCACAGAGTGTATTCATTTGTACATCGCGTTAGAGTAACTTAAATACAAATTGTTTAAAAATTGTTGCTAACATGAATAAATTCAGAATAATATAAAAAAAATCTAAAACAAACACAGGCGGTTATAATAATCAGTTCTCTAATGCTTCTCATTGTGATGCGAACTATTGGTGCATGGTGATTCAACTTCTAAGCTCTTCTGTCGAACAACAGTACAACTCTGGTATTTTTCATGTGTTTTTCAAAATTCCATAATAAAGTTCGATGTTACTTAGATTTTGCCACGTTGTACATGCATACACTTTTACTATCACAATTAAATTATTGGAGTGTTTAGATGATTCTGTGATTAAACTAGAAAAAAAATTACATACACGTAATAATACTCAATCACATTTGGAAAGAAACAGACGAAACTTAAAATTGTCAGAAAGCATTCGACGTTGTGCTTAGTTATATGAATATTTAGCAGATAGTGGCAAACAGTTGTCGGAGTGCTTTAAACATCAAGTAAATATCAGTACAGTATGAAATAATCTGTTTCATTATAATTCGTTTTATTTTTTAATCTTCTTTTTAATAATATTTCTGGTTTATAATGTTTTCAAGAATTTATATATTCGTCATTTGTGGTTGCATAGGATTCCCAACAAGAACTTAGGGTCATTTTTTTTTTTTTTTTTAACGTGTGGAAACCCGACGAGACGTAACTTAAAATAGTCAGAAAGAATTCAACGTTGTGCTGAGTTACATGAATATTTAGCAGAAAGTGGTAAACAGTTGTCGGAGTGCTTTAAACTTCAAGTAAATATCAGTAAAATAGATAATAATCAATTTTATTATAATTCTTTCTATTTTTCAGTCTTTTTTCTAATAATATTTCTGGTGCTTTTGATGACTTCCAAAATTTATATATTCATCATTTGTGGATGTATAGGATTCTCAACAAGAACTTAGGGCCATAAGTCAACCTCACCTGCTAGAAGTGCACCTACTAATCGATAAACGAGGCTCTGGCAAACAGAACATGCCAGCCATAGGCTCGCCAATACGATAACGTGAGACCAAAAGACTAGCTAAAAGTGGACGTTTATAGATACCTCTGCTTACCCCTCTGGCGAAGCAGACGTGAATTTATGATTTGTTTAAGATCATCATTTGTTACATGACTGACTGACGGATTACTGTTTCTAGCCATATTTATTTATTTATTTATTTATTTATACTTAATGTACATGTTGTACAAAGGCGGACTTAATGCCATGGGGCATTCTCTCCCAGTCAACCTTTAGCTGATGTAGAAACACGATGCGGTAGGTGCAGAGATAAAATAAAAAAGTTGACATGACATACGTTACTAACAATACAATATTTTACATAAACAATACATATATAATACATAAACATATAATACATGTATACAAAATTAATGCAATATTCCATATAAATGCTTACTCGGGTACTATCGTTACGACGATTCCACCAAATTGTTACGAAGTAGATCACGTACTTTTGCCTCAAATGTGTGGCGATTTGAGGCCATCCTGATACCGGCGGGAAGTGCATTCCACAGAAGAACTGACTGCACCAAGAAGGATGAATTGATAAAGTTGGAGGTGTGAGGGGGGCATAGAAGAAGCATGTTGTTTTTTGACCGAAGATTTCGATCATGGGTGGAACATAAGAGACGAAAGTGAGGAACAAGGTATTCAGGTAGCGATGGAGAGTTGAGGAAAGAAAAAAGAGAAGTGAGTGCACGTATATTGAAGTCATGATAATGTTTTAGCTTTTGAGTAAATACCGTGGATTTCAATCGGATAATTTGATGTTATTTATTTATTTTTACTGTTTTAGATGATATATTGGATAACTACAAATTTATGTGGAGACACATTTGTATTGTATCACATTATTAAGCCACTCATTGTAGAGGTAAACGTACTTGTAAATGTTTATAAAGCTTATGTATATTATATATATTGTTATATATTATATATATATATTGTTTTTATCTTTTTTTTATTATTTTTTTTAAGAAAAATGTTGTCAGTGGGTTAATAGAACTGCTAAAATTTTTAACTGTCGATCTGTATCCAATGTTTATTGTATTTTACGGAGGACAAAGGTTACATAATGAAAAGACTACATTGAACAGAACTATTGTCAAATTGTATGCCGTATGTTGTACAAGTGAATATATTCATGTCAAATTATTTTATAAATATGATCATGTCCTCTTATTGCATAAAGCATTAGAACTACTTTTAAGCTCTATAAAAGAATAAAATATATTTCTTAGTAAAACTAATTTGATAAAAATCACGTATAATATTTCACTTTTATTATATTTTATTTTTATTACCATAATTATAATTGCGGATTAATTTTAAGATTCACTTAAATTTTTCTAAAATGAACCCTGAAATTTATCTACATGTACAAATGTTTTTGTTTTAGATCCTGAACCTCAAGAAATAAAGCTTGTTAAAAATCTATTAATTCTGACAAAAACATGTGAAATAAGAATTGAGTTCGCTAATTTAACTTTGGGAATCTATTTGATTCTGATGTTTCTGTCTACAACAATAGCTTTCGTGATAACAGCTTTGCAGTTTAATAACGTAATCTAAGCAAATATTTTCCATTGCTTGCAGTTTTCCTTTTCACTATTTTGAAAGAAACCGTAGGATCTTTAAGACTAAGATGGTCACAACTCGCTACAATGACTACCACGATAATACTTCCTACAAATCTAATGATTCGAATGTGTTTTTTTTTCAAGACAGTATTGGTCCCGTTGGCCATTATTTGACTAGTCTTGTTGTAGAGCAATGTCGCTACACAATAAACAATAGTTCTTTTGTTTTGGTTGATGGTTTTATTTGGTAAAATAAAATAAAATAAAATATTTCCAAATCATTTAATATTTTACAAAATACAGGCTGTGCTTGGATATTGTATAAAAAACGCCGTGCGGTAGTTAGGTTGTGAGCGAGGGCGAGAGGGTTTTTAATAAGACAAGTGTTCGGCTTGAAGAGCGGATTGAGACTGACTTTATTTATAAAACTATTTCTTAAAGTTATTACAATATTCTTATTGATATGTATTGGAGGCAAAGAGCTATTTGTTCTACTGTTTAGTCTGCGGCTTATCATCTAAATGGTGGTTCATGACGGATGCCAAGATTAACTTTATTTATAAAACAATGAATACAGTATCCTTATTATGCGTTGGAGACAAGGAGCTAGTTGTTCTATTGTTTCTAGGGCGTCTGCGGCTTATCAGCTAAATGGTCGTTCATGACTGATGCCATTGTGGGGCGTCACGTCTATGACGACATAACTCGGTACATGAAAAATTTTTATGATTGATCTGGTAAGAGTCCAGCAATACATCTTGAAAGTTCTTACTTTTAGTCCGTATAGATGTTTCACCAAAAAGTTATACGAGAAACGACAAGTTTAATAGTTAGAATACTATATATATTACAACAAATTATCCATCCACGTTAGGTGATACCCCATAACAAAGACTTATTTATTTATATGGTAAGTTAAAGCTGTTTATTTAAATAATAAAACAAATAAAATATTAAGTGTATATCCTAAATGAAGTTGCTAAGTCAAAATTATTCCTATTATAAAAATTAGCCGTTAGGACTTCATCATGAGCAAACTGAATTGTTGATGTTGTGAAATGAACTCTCTGAAACACAACATACTCGTGACATTCTAAAACAACACACACACAGACACACGTACAAGTATACGCGTACACCCTAATCCACGGCCACACACATATACACACACATTGTTTAAACTATAATTCTCTGATCTGATTGTATGTTACTTCTATTAGTTATCTTCTGCATCAATTTTTTTTTTGCCGAAAAATGCAGTAATAAGGTGCTCATCACAAAATGTAAAATATGATTTTATGTAAAAAAAAAATGTATGTTTTTATACAAGAATACGCCTGAAATAGAAACGACTTGTACTATGCGTGAAATCAAAAAAGTACAACTTATTTTAGTTTTTATTATTTCAAATGCCTTTTGAGTAAATACATATGTTTCATAACGATACTAATTTTATCTTTAATATTTTTATTTGCAATTAGAAAAATTGATAGCTTTTTTCACCTACAAATTATTATAATTTTTATTTATTTATTTTTTATTTTTTTTATACCACGACGGTGGCAAACAAGCATACAGCCCGCCTGATGGTAAGCGGTTACCGCAGCCTATGAACGCCTGCGGCACCAGGGGCATCACGTGCGCGTTGCCGACCCTATAAAAACCTATTTACCCCCTTCTTGAAGAGCCCCATACTGTAGTTTCCAGGGAAAACCTCGGCAGGGAGCTCATTCCATAACGGGATTGTTCACGGGAGAAAATTTCTCTGAAACCGCACTGTGCGCGACCATTTAGGTTCCAATGTATGTGGATGACCTCCCTGACGATGGCGAGCGGTGCGATGGTAGAAAGTGGCTGTGGGCATCATATCAAACAAATGTTCAGAACACAGCCCATTGTAGAGACGATAGAGCACACACAAGGAAGCAAAGTCTCTCCTAAGACTTAGTGGCTTGATACCGTCTGTGAGATCAGGATCGTCGACTATTCTCACAGCACGTCTCTGAACTGAATCGAAAGGCTCAAGCTGGTACTTCGGTGCTCCCGCCCAGAGATGACAGCAATACTCCATGTGAGGTCGAACTTGTGTTTTGTAAAGTAGTAGCCTTTGTGCCGGTGTGAAGTATCGCTTCGCTCTATTCAGAACACCAAGCTTCTTTGATGCCAGCTTGACCTTCTCTTCCAAATGAGACTCTGTGTAAGGTGCTCTCGATTTGAGACACAAGTTGGTTGCGACTTTCTACTACAACGGTACGAGGGATGTTAGCTCGGCCCGTGTGATACGCATCTCTAGTACTGTCGTCCGCATAACAATGGATACCATCCGTGGACAGCATATCATTGATATGCAGCAAGAACAGCGTTGGAGATAGCACGGAGCCTTGTGGGACACCAGCGTTTATGTCCATGCTTTCGGAACAGCTACCATCGACGACGGCTTTTATGCGTCTGCCAGACAAAAAGCTAGCCACCCACTTGCACAAACCCTCGGGCAGGCCGTAGGATGGTAACTTCGATAGAAGACCCCTGTGCCAGACCCGATCGAACGCCTTTGCTATATCCAGGCTAACTGCCAAAGCCTCACCTTGACTCTCAATGGCTGAAGCCCACCGGTGAGTGAGATACACTAGAAGATCACCAGTCGAGCGATCGTGGCGGAAACCATACTGGCGGTCGCTGATCAAATCGTGCTCCTCTAAGTAACTGAGAAGCCGTGTGTTAATTACACGCTCCATCACCTTAGAGAGAAGGGAAGTTATAGCTATAGGCCTGTAATTCGATGGGTCCGATCTATCACCCTTTTTTGGCACTGGATGCACATGGGCAGTCTTCCACGAAGACGGCACTTGCCTTTTGCGGTAGGAAAGCCCCAAAAGTCACGTTAGTACAGGGCACAACTCAGGAGCACACTGCTTGAGCACACTGCTTGAGCAGGTATGCCGTCTGGCCCACTCGACTTATGAACGTCTAGACAGTTTAGTTCCCGCCGCACTTCTCTTTGCAAAATGTGTATTTCCAACAAAGAATATTGGCACGGCGGGTTAGTAGGCGGTACCGCACTTCCATCCTCGTTCATGGTCGAGTTTGAGGCAAAGAGTTGCCCAAGTAGGTCGGCTTTCTCTTTGGCACTGTGGGCCAAGCTACCATCGGCATTTCGCAAGGGTGATAAAGACAACTGGCAAAAGTTTCCCTCGGTCGCCTTAGCAAGAGACCAAAAGGCACGACTCCCAGAGGGGTAGCCCGTAAGTCGCTCACCAATCCCGCCGATGAACTCGAATTTGGCTCTGGCAATTGTCTTTTTGCAGGATCTCGAGGCAGCATTTAGTTTGCGTCTCACATCAGAGATATTCGGATCCTTATTAGCACGGGCCGTGGTCCAAGCCCTGTAGGCAGTCTGCTTGACTAGCCTGGCTTCCTTGCAGAGCCGGTTAAACCACGGTCGTTTTTGTTTTCCCGCAGCTACTGATGAGTTAGGAATAAAATACTCCATACCCACCAGGATCGTCTCAGTGACAGCGGCTGCGCAGGGGTCGGGGTCTTCTGACGCGAAACAAAGCTACCTCCATGGGTACGATGCGTAGAATTCACGCAATCCATCCCAGTCTGCTGATTTATATTGCCACATGCGGCGCAAATCGGCTGGGCGAGGTGGAATATGCCGCGCGCATGGGACTACGGTCCGGACGAGGCAGTGGTCGGATGAGCCGAGAGGTGCGTCCACTGTGATAGTGTAGTCGTCCGGACGCGTCGTCAGCAGAAGGTCCAGCAAAGAGTGCGCATGGCTCTCAATATCAGGTATTCTTGTTGGGGAATGTACCAGTTGTGAGAGGCCATGGGCCAGAGCAAATTCATGAGTAGACCTTCCCGCAAAGTCGGTGGATCGAGAGTTTAGCCACTCACAGTGGTGGGCATTAAAGTCTCCTAAAATCACCAACTCAGCACGGGGGTACTGCTCAAGAACTTTGTCAGTCGTCACTTGCAGGTGCTCAAAGAGTGCTCTAGTCTCCCTGTCGGCGCTATGAGACCTGTATAGGCACGCATAGATTCGAGTCTGACCTCCGTAGTCTACGCGCACCCACGTTACTGACAGGTCCCTGTCTTCATAAAAATGAAGACGGCGACAGCAGATATCCTCCCGGACATACATGCATACACCGGCACGTCTCAGGAATTTGTGTTCGAGTTTGTAGCCGGGGTAGTGTAAATTATATTACAAATTTTGGTCAGCAATAAATATATGTACAATTTACTTGCGAAATATACTGAAAGGTCATTGAAAATGTTGCTTCAACTGATCAGAAAGTAAGTCTAATGAATCAGCAAAGTTAATCGTTTGGACCTTCACATTATCTTTAAAGGCTCAATTTAAGTCAATAACAGTAATCATTGAACAGAATTACTGTACATAGTAACAGTCATTACATATTTTTCTCTGAACACAAATGTCTGTAAATATCTTTACAGACCTGTTCAGCATAAAAGTAAAATTAAAAGTTAAAGTTGTTCGGTATCTAATTCGAACATGTATAACTGATACGGAATCATAAGTATTACCACCTGCCTCGAAAGATGGGCTAATACCAAATTAGATCACGGTATAATTTCGTTTGCATTGCTAATGATGAAATTACGAAATTGTTTTGACGATTGAGTCGAGCTTTGATTATCCGTTTTTTTGCAATATTTTTGTAATAGCAAATTTTTAATTCATCAGAACTATTTATTCCATTTTTTTTCTGGCAATCATTAATTATACTTTATTGAACAAACAAAAATAATGATTATATATGTATATGTTACAATGGATGACATTTTTAAGACATTTACTTTATCTCGGGTTAAGAACTGTACTCCTAGATAGGCAACTATGTTACCTATGGTAAGGAGTTACAGTGCCGGACCCCTGCTGGTATGTCACTTGCTTTTATTGGTCTATGAGATACATATATATATGTGTGTGTGTGCATGCGTGCATTCGTGTGTGCGTGTGTGTATATGTGTTTGTGTGCGTGTGTGTGTATGTGTACATGTGCTTGCTTTTATTTAATTATAAAGAATTCAGTTTCATCATAACTTAACGTTAGTAAGTATTTATTTATTTATTTATTTATACATCATGCACTTTATGTTCATTGTTGTTATGGCGGATTTAATGCCTAAGGCATTATGCCAGTCGACCTTTGGGTGATGCAGAGAAAATAGGAAGTAGGTGCGTTTCAGGTGATGTTGAATAACAGAAGTAAACATATATGTACAAACTTATTATATACTAAAATTTATATAAATACTTAAATACATACAATTACATACTTAAGTTGATATAAATCTATATACATAAATACATACACAAATAAATATCATAACAAGTATAAGATGATAATCATATATTGGTGGATTCTGACAGTTGCTTCAGTAAACACTGCTTCACTTTTTTTTTGAAAGTAAAAGCGTTGGTAGCCATCCTGACCTCGAGGGGAAGCTCATTTCAGAGAAGAACAGACTGCACAAAGAAAGATGAGCCAACAAACTCAAATGTATGGGAGGGGCAACGAAGGAGAAGATTCTTAGAGGACCGAAGCTTTCTGTCGTGATTGCTACATAAGAGTTGGAAATAAGAGTTTAAATATGTTGGCGAAGATGGGTTATTAAGTATAGAGAATAGAAAAGTGAGCGCGCGTAATTTTCGGCGTAGACGAATTGGTAGCCAATTGAGCTGCGAACGGAAAGAGGATACATGGTCATATTTACGGAGATTATAAACAAATCGAATGCAGTTATTAAGAAGACGGTCTAATTTATCGAGAAGATCTGCATTCAGGTCGTAGCAGCACACATCACCATAGTCGATTAAGGGGAAGATAAGAGTTTGCACAAGCATAGTCTTGGTTTTTACGGGCAGGAAATTTCTCAGACGATTTAGAGCCCGAAGTGTCCCAGTAACCCTCCGGCACTGTATTGCAACTTGTTCACGCCAGGTTAGTGTGCAATCGAGTTGTAAACCTAAATCTTTCACCGATCCACTCAGAGGTATAATAGTCCCATTAAAAGTAATAGCCGGGAGAGTCTTAGTGTCTACTCTGTTCATCGACCGGTGACATCCCACTACGATAGCATGACATTTTGTGGGGTTTACAGATAAACCAAACCTTTGAGACCACGTGTTGATTGTTTCCAGATCGTGGTTGATCATTTGTATTGCTATCGAAATATCTTCCACTTTACTCTGTGAATAGAGCTGTAGGTCGTCAGCATACAGATGATACGCACAAAGAAGTTCCAGGGACAGGAGGTTAATATACACAGAAAATAATATAGGAGAAAGAATGCCGCCTTGAGGAACACCAGAATCAAGATCACACCAGCTCGAGGAAGATCCATCGACATGAACAGATTGCTGGCGTCCCCGAAGATATGATGAGAACCAATCCAGTGCTTCAGGTGAGACCACAAGATAGGAAAGGATAGACAGGAGTATATTGTGATTGACTGTGTTGAAGGCATTAGAGAAGTCAATTAGTACCAAAACAGTAACTTCAGTGTCTTGCATACCTGCCTTGATATCGCCAACCACTTTAAGAAGAGCAGAAGTAGTGCTATGACCAGGCCTGAAACCCGATTGAAACGGGCTCAATAGGTTGTTTCTCTAGACAAATTCAGAAAACTGTTTGTGCACACAGGATTCTAGGACCTTTGAGAGGAAAGGGAGAACGGATATTGATCTGAAATGGTTGGGGTGTGTGGGATTTGGATTTTTAGGTAAAGGGATGACACAAGCTTTGTGCCACAGTGATGGGAAAATTCCAGAAGTAGTAGTTTATGATATGGGTGATTATAGGTAAAATGTGGTCAATGATTGTTACGATCATACGTCGGCTGATTTTATCACAAACAACAGCGTTGGATTTGATAGAGAATATAATCTTTTTGATCTCACCCGACGCAACAGGAGAAAATCGGAAGGAATTTATGGTAGGGCTTTTTAGACTTGTCAGGTAGTCAACAGTGCGATACTCTGTTTGAGAATCCAAAGGAGAAGATAGAGAAAAATGGTGGTTCAAATCCTCCAAACCAACCATCCCCTGTAGACCACCTGATCGCTGCTTGCCGATACCTAGAGTTCCAAGGAGCTTCAAAATATTGGCGGGAGAAGAATGGGTGATGTTGTCAAAAATGTGTCGGCGTTTGGCGTTGCGTATCATCTGATTGCAACGATTTCTCGCGATTTTGTATATAGTGCGCTTTGCCTCGGTACGGTCCCTTCTGAAATTGAAAAAAGCTCTATCTCTCTGTCGCATAACCAAAAGCATCTCTTTCGTCATCCAGAGAGCAGGTTGACTCTTTATTTTAATGCTTTTGATGGATACATGCATATCATAAAGAGCGTTAAGTATGTGATAAAAGTTGTGAAGTTTCTCATTTATGTTTGTAACCGACGTTACTGCATCCCAATTCAGACAGGCAGCATCTCTAAGTAGATCATCCACCTTCATACGAGCAAAACAACGCATGCGCAAGATTCTTGGTTGGGGTTTGGGTAGTTTAAGGGCATAGGAGAGAAAGATTAGATCGTGATTGGAGAATGCCGGCGCTTCAAGTTGACCATGGTTACGGACAAGCGTAGGGGCCGACACCAGCATTAAATCTAACCAAGTGTCCACCCCCCAGGCTGTTATGATGAGTTGGCTGTAGAGGTAAAACATGCATACCGGTAGACTCAACAATCTGAAGGAGTTTACAGGAACGTGAGATAGGGCGGGTTAGATCTGTGTTGAAATCACCCATGATGATGTGATGAGCGTATACAGACCCCAAGGATTCCAGCACTGTTTCCAGACTGGAGAAGTAATCTATCGAGGGAGGACAATATACTGCCCCAGGACTATTTTAATTCCTCTCACAAGGACCTCGACAAATAAGAATTCTATGGCAGCCGAAGAAGAAGAAGGGGGAGAAGAAGCCAAAATTTTAAATGGAAGAGAACCGTGTATGTAAATGGCAACTCCGCCTCCCCTCCTGGCGACCCGATGATTTCGAACAAGGAATAGCCAGTGAGAGGATAGAAAGTAGAAAGAAGATTAGGTTTAAACCAACTCTCCGATATCAGGATGATATGAACGTTGGTGTGGTAAAGTTACAGTAAAGTGGTATTTAGTTACAGCCTTTTTACAGGCAAAGTAAGTCAAGCCGTAGATGTCACAAATTGCATTGATTTTGTTGTACAAAGGCGGACCAAGATATATCGCAAATCTCTTGAAGAACGGTGTGTACCTGTGTTGTGATGTCTTTGTATGGTATTTGCAGGTTTTGTATCATAACTATTTTTAGTACATAAAGCTGTCTTAGGTTGGGTACGTTCCACGATCTATTTAGCTCTCATGTAGGGAGTAAGATCGGTCGAGATGTAGCCACCTTTAGTATTGCTCTGTGAGCTATCTCTAGGGGCAACAGAGATAGCTCACAGAGCAATACAAAATTTTGGGTGTGGGGTCCGGAACCTCCACGCGGTGCACCCTGGGCAACGGAGGCGGCAGTGTCTCTGGCGCTAAGTGCGAGAGACACTGCCTTCTACGGCAAATTCCGGCCGAGGTGGAAACAACTCTTGTGAGCATAGTTGAAGGCTTTCCACGTGTCCTTACGTTTAGCGGAGGGCATAGTGGAGAGTATACTAGCGGGCGGACGGGTTCTCAACTGCTGGCATTGGCATATATTATATATAGCTATATATGAAACATAAAAAATTTCATATAATTTTTGCGTATAGTTTTAATTACTCTGAACTTAATAGTTCCGTTTTCACTTCTATCGGCAGTCCCACGACTGCTACTGTATTTTTTTTTTTTAACGTGTGGAAACCCCCTCGGGCCGTCACCCCACCGGGGTTTACGGCGGGGTGGTGTGTCGGAATCGGACCGACTAAAACCACACGGTGTGCCACTCTGCGCCTGACATAGGAGGGATACGGGAACAGCTGTTATTACGACATCCAGATCCCTCCTAGCGCCTGCCCGCTACCGCGGACACCATCTGCGGATAAACTCTCCTTCTAGGCGACGTACGGCACACGCGGACGTCACCTCCTCGCGGCTGGCCATTATAGCAGATGGAGGGGAAAACCCGTCCCGTCCACCCGCGGCCACACTCAAGGCGGCATGAGGCGCTGGTATGCGCGCCTCCGCCGCCCGGTTCGCCGACGGCGAATTGGGTCCGAGTGGAGGTTGTCCTCCCGGGCCTTCTCTGCCACCTCCTTCCGCGAAATTACGTCTTCGCAGAAGGTTGCGACCGCGGTAAAACAACTGTCGCTACCGACCATGGAGCGTATGACGGCCGGTAGCGAGAGATCTTGTCCAATAACTGCAGTGAGGACCCCACGCTGCGCCGTCCAGGCGGAACAAACCGCCAGCGTGTGCTGAGCCGAGTCCTCACTGCAGTCGCAGTGGTGACAGGCGGGACTCAATTCCCTCCTGGCGACCGAGTGCAGATACTTCCCGAAGCAACCATGCCCGGAAAGAATCTGCGTCAGTCGGAAGGAAAGGGTCCCGTGCTGCCGCCTCGCCCATTCGGCGATGACCGGCTGGAGAGCCTCCACGGCGGCAAAACCAGCACGTGGAGCCTCCAGCCGGGACGACCAACGAGCCATCGTTGCTCGACGAGCGGCCTCTCGCCACTCGCGTATCTCTTCGGGTGGGGGCCGAATGCCGCTACCCACCCGGAAGTCTGCCGTTCGCCGATAAACTTCGGCGAGCACTTCCGCCTCCAAATCCCACGAGGGAGTACCGGCTAAGACGCACACCGCCTCCGTCGATACGGTGCGGTAACCGCGTATGGCTCTAACCGCCAATATTCTCTGAGGGCGCCAGAGGCGAGCCCTATTCTGGGCGGTCAGAGCCGTCGCCCACACCGGTGCACCATACAGTGCCATTGACCGGACAACCCCCGTGTATAGCCGTCGCGTCGCAACGCTAGCTTCACCCAGATTGGGCAAAAGTCGCCCAAGGGCAGAAGCAGCGCCGACCAGCTTTGGAGAAAGCTGTCGGAAGTGCTCGTCGAAGAGCCACCTGCCGTCGAGGATCAGGCCCAGATACTTCATCTGGGCCTGAACCGGTACGAGGACCGAATTGACTACGATAGAGGCGCCAGGTGGCGGACCACGACGGGGCCCATGGAATAAAAGGGCCTCCGTCTTATTTAGGGCCACCCGTAAACCCAGCGCCTCAATACGCCCGACCACCAAAGAGACTCCCGTGGTAGCCAGGCGCGCCTCCTCTTGAAAGTTCGCTCCCCGCGCCGTAACTAACGTATCATCAGCGTAACAAATTACACCCAGCCCGGGAGGAAGATGACCTCGAAGGGCCCAGTCGTATCCCATGTTCCACAGAAGTGGTCCGAGGACAGACCCCTGTGGAACACCGCACGACATGGGCCGCCGCCTCAGAATACCATCTCGGTCCTCGTACATGACGGTACGCTCCTCAAGATAGTCTGCCACAAGCCGCCTCAGGTACTCTGGCACCCCGTGGTAGTGGAGTGCTTCCCTGATGCAGCTAAATGGCAGACTATTAAAGGCGTTGGCAATGTCCAACGACACCGCCAACAACACGCCCCCACAGCTCACCCCCTCTTCGGTAACGGCTCTCAGGCGCAACACAGCATCGACTGTCGAACGCCCCGCTCGAAAAAGAGAAAATTACCCCTAACCCAAGCTGAGGAAGCCCGGTGAGAAATTTAATGGTTGGGGGGTGTCCAAGTCGCTAGGACAACACGACGCGAGCTCACATAAGAGATCAAACAACAAAGTGGACGTGACCTAAAAAAAACGTAATACTCCAGGAGAGTACCGAACTCACCGTGGTTGAAGAATCCCTCAACACTCTGAGTGATACCGGGGTGTTCAACACACCGTACTCTGAGAGCTGAGAGGTGTCTGAGTCCGAACGTAGACGCCCTGTTTTGCGCAAGCAAGAATGCCGAGTTTGGCGTCTTCCCGCGCCCAGTCCGGCGAACGTGGAAGTAGACAGGTGCAAACGATCGAGCGCCCAACTACAGAGACTGTACAACTGACTGTACACTAGGCCGCTATAGTATGGACCACCATTCGACATGATGTGCCTTGTCTGTTCCTTTGAAGTCTACATCAACACAAATCGGACGCTCTAATCGATAAAAGATATATTTCTGAATTTTAAATGATTTCTGTATTATACGGGTCTAATTACCATGATTATTTTAGTCAATGCATGTAATACATGTGTTATGGCCAATTTCGTTTCAGTTTGAATATTATTTGTATTGCTATACAAAATATCAAAAGCTTTAAACTACGAGAGGGTTAGTAAGAATATTCAGAGCTTATTCATCTAAATTATGGTTTCCAAAGAAATAGTATTATTTCACACATCTAATCATCATCTAATCATAATCATCAGTTCGTCACAACGCAGTTTTGTAGGCCCTTGAATAAAGTATCGGTTTTCATAGCACTTCGCTATGTACCTATTTGGTTCTCAAAGATTTAGGTATGATAATAACATTTTCAACTTCCTATGAATTTAATAACAACTCGAGATTATCCATCGCGGTCTACTACAGCTATTTTAAATTTCAACGTAAATGTAAATAAGTATAAACAACAAAATGTCTAAAATTATTCTCGTTACTATAAAACCGTAAAACTTTTTTAGTTCATTTAATATCAGCCTAAATGGATAACCTTGAACTTTTTATCATGTTTATAGGTAGTTGAACATATTATTGCCCAATTAGAAATGTAAAGAAGCTCGTACCTTTTATTTTAAAGTTTAAAGAGGACATAGATATCATGTACATTAAACCCAAAACTTTGCTGTAACTCAACTCGATATCATTGCGTAAAATGGAAGTAAAATACATCACTGCAGCACTTCCAAAGGACTTACTGCCGTTACCTTTATTTTAAAACATGTGCAAATCAAAACCAAACCCACCATTGAAAACCCATCGCTCTTTTCTTACAGGTTTGAAAGTCATATCGATTCGGAAATACCGCAGAGATAAGTGTATATTCTTCTAGACTGCCTAGGAGAGATCACAGACTGCGATAAGGCCGTCCATTGTACCACTTTTTTTTGTTTGTGTCCTACATTGTATGTTGCCTAGTTATGGTATGCAATTTAGAGTACCTATCTATCTATATCTATCATCGTTCGATAAGAATCTTCGAGAATAATAATCCATAATGTTGAATGTGTTGTTGATTAATTATTACATATACATATATACCTAAGTATGGACACACATGAGGTTTTCAGTTAATTACTCATAATAATTATTGTGGAGTTACTTTAATTAAAAAAGTCTTCCACGCTTTCACCATTCACCGAGTGTATTCATTTGTACACCGCTTTAGAGTAACTTAAATACAAATTCTTTAAAAATTGTTACTGATATGAATAAATTTAAAATCATTCGCTATCTCAGAGTAGTTGAAAATATTAACGGCATTTATAGAAATTTATTTCTTTTACGGAAAAAGAAGTAAAACACTAGTTCTATTTCATATAGCTCTTGATATGTTCATAAGTCTGCTCTTACTTGCAAACAATATGTATTTCTTTGTATTATTTTTGAAAAATATGGATAATATGATATACTTTTATGTTTTTAGTTATTTTTTCTTTTTTCTAAATGACCTTACTAGTATAGTGCTTGGTGTATTGAAATCCGTGGAATATAAAGTTGCTGTAACTAATCTCTTGATTGTCCATGACGCCTACATAGAGGATGCGAATTATATAAGAAATCTAAAACAAACACAGGCGGTAATAACAATCAGTTCGGTAACGATTATCATTATGATGATTACTAATGGTGCATGGCGATTTAACTTTTTAGCTCTTCTGTCGAACAACAGTACAACTGTTGTATTTTTCATATGTTTTTCAAAATTCCGTAGTAAACTTCGATATTACTTAGATTTTACCGCATTGTACATGCATACACTTTTACTATCACATTTAATGAAATGTTTAAACGATTCTATGATAAAACTACAAGATAAATTACATACGCGTAATGATACGCAATCACATTTAGAAAGAAACAGACGTAACTTAAAATTGTCAGAAAGCGTTCAACGTTGTGCTGAGTTACATGAATATTTAGCAGAAAGTGGCAAACAGTTGTCGGAGTGCTTTAAATTTCAAGTAAATATCAGTAGAGTAGATAATTATCTATTTTACTATAATTGGAGTGAAACTTCTTTATCGGGGTTGGAAAAAAAATTGGTGTAACATTTTTTCGTTACGTGTCACATTTTTTCGTTACGTGCCATCTTTTTCTTATCCCTACCACGCGTGATTCGAAGTATACTTTCTCCAGCGGAGTAGGGATTGGTAAATGTCTCCAATGTATTTTGCGGCCCGTTTTGAGTAGTTACATTTTTGAAATCCAGGCGGCGATTGCATCGACTTCGAATGGGTTTAAATTATTTTTTTGAAAAATAACGTCATAAAGAAGTTTTACTTTTTACGAGTGTACACTAGTACACGGACACATTTCTTTCGTTCTATTTGTTAATCTTCTTTTTAAGAATATTTGTGTTTCTTTTGATGACTTCCAGAATTTATATATTCATCATTTTGTGGGTGCATAGGATTTCGTACAAGAACTTAGGGCAATAACTTAACCTCACCTACTAATCGACTATCGAGGTTCTGGCAAACAAAATATACCTACTAACGTCTAGAGGCTCGCCAATACAATTACGTGAGACCAAAACACAGGCTAAAGGTGGACGTTTATAGATACCTCTGCCTACCCCTCCCGGGAACCAAACGTGAATTTTATGATATTTTTTAAGATCATCATATGTTACATGACTGACTGACGCACTGCTTTTTCTATTCATGTATTGAAGTTAAGAAATTTTTTTAACTTTTAATAAATACCTTGGATTTAAATCACATAATTTAATGTTATTATTTTATTTTTACTGTTTCAGGTGATATATTGGATAACTATAAATTTATGTGGAGACACGTTTGTATTGTATAACATTATTAAGCCACTCATTGTAGAGGTAAACGTCCTTATAAAATTTTTATAAAGTTTGTGTATATTGTTTTTATTTTATTCATTTTTTTTCAGAAAAATGTTATCAGTGGATTAATAGTACTGCTTAGATTTGTAACTGTCGGTCTGTATCCAACGTTTATTATATTTTACGGAGGTGAAAGATTGCGTAATGAAAAGGCTACATTTAACAGAGCTATTGTCAAATTGTATGCCATGTATTCTACGAGTGAGTATATTCATATCAAATTATTTTATAAATATGAACAGGTTCTCTTGTTGTATAAAGCATTAGAACTGTTTTTTAGATCTATATTGGACTAAAATGTATTTTTTAGTAAAACCAATTTGACAAATATCACATATACTATCCCAGTTTTATTGTATTTTGTTTTTATTACTATAATTATAGTTTTGGGTTAATTTTATGATTCACTTAATTTTTTTTAAAATAAACCCAAAGAATAATAAAAACTAGACTATGAAATTTATCTACAGGCACACATGTTCTTGTTTTAGATCCTGAACCTCGAGAAAAAAAACTTGTTAAAAATTTATTAATTCTGACAAAAACACGTAAAATAAAAATTGAATTCGCTAATTTAACTTTAGGAATCTATTTGATTCCGATGTTCCTGTCTACAACAATAGCTTTTGTGATAACAGCTTTGCAGTTTAATAACGTAATCTAAGCAAATACTTTCCATTGCTTGAGGTTTTCCTTTTTATATTTTATGTCGAAAATTCACCGTTTTGAAAGAATCTATAAAATATCTTAGATCAAGATGGTCACAACTCGCTACAACGACTACCAGAATAATACTTCCCAGAAATTTAATGATACAAATGTATTTTTTTTCTAGACAATACTGGTCCCGTTGGCCCTTATTCGACTAGTCTTGTTGTAGAGCAGTGTCGCTCCACAACAAATAATAATTTTTTTACTTTGATTAATGGTTTTATTTGGTAAAATAAAATAAAATATTGCCAAATCACTTAATATTTGACAAAATACAGGCTGTGCTTGAATATTGCATAAAAACGGGGTACGGCATATGAAACTTTTTTATGATTGATCTACAAAGAGCACAGCGGTACGTCTTGAAAGTTATTAGTTTTAGTCCGTATAGATGTTCCACCGTAAAGTTATGCGAAAAATAACAAGTTTAATAGTTAGGAAACTACTCATATTACCATGAATTATCCACCCACGTAAGCTTGTACCCCATAACGAAGACTTATTAATTTATATTATAAATTAAAGCTGTTAATTTATAAAATAACATAAATAAAAATAAAAAATGTATATCCTAAATCCAGTCGCTAAGTCCCAATTATTCCTATTATAAAAATTGGTCGTTAGGACTTCATTATGAGCAAACTGAGTTGTTGATGTTGTGAAATGGACTCCCTGAAACACTAAATACATCTGACATTCTAAAACAACACACACACTGACACGCACGTACAAGCACACACGTACACTTATATCCAGACGCACACACACATACACACATATTGTTTGATCTGTAATTCTCTGATCTGATCTGTTACTTCTATTAGTTCTCTTCTGCATTAATTTTTTTCCATAAAATTCTGTAACAAGGAGCTCATCACAACTTGTAAAATATGATTTTATGTAAGATAAATAATTATTTTATATATATAAGAATACCCTTGAAATAGAAATGACACGTACTATGCGTGAAATTAAAAAAAATACAAATTATATTAGTTGTTATTATTTCAAATGTTTTTTGGGCAAATACACATGTTTCATAGCGATACTAGTTTTATGTTTAAAATTTTATTTGTAACTAGAAAATTTGGTAACTTTTTTTCACCTACAGATTATTATAATTTATATTATATTTCAAATTTTGGTCAGCAAAAAATATATGTACAATTTACTTGCAAAATATACTGAAAGGTCACTGAAAATGTTGCTTAAACTGATGAGAAAGTAAGTCTAATCAAGTTAAATGAATTTTATGAGCTATATAAGTACTCAGCAAAGTTAATCGTTTGGACCTTCACATTATCTTTAAAGGCTCAATTTAAGTCAATAATAATAATCATTTAGCAGAATTACTGTACATAGTAACAGTTATTACATATTCAACTCTGAACACAATTGTCTGTAAATGTCTTTACAGACCTGTTCGGCATAAAAGTAAAATTAAAAGTTAAAGTTGTTCGGTATCTAACTCAAACATGTACAACTGCTACGAAATCATATATATTACTACCTGCCTCGTAAGATGGCGTTAATACCGAATTAGGTCACGGTACAATTTCGTTTGCATTGGCAATTTAAATAAAGAAATGTTTTGACGATTGAGTCTACACTACAACAAAAATAGAATAGCAAAAGTAGATTCCGAAGTAGAGCACATAGCCTCACTCCCGACGATGACAACAAACAAGCAAGACCTAAAAACAGTCATCCCCGAAGAGGTAAAGGCGATCGTTGAGGGCCTACACACTCGCAAGGCACCCGGTTCGGACGGTATAACAAATAGAGTCATCAAACTTTTTCCGAATAAGTTATTGGTCCTTCTGACATTTATATTTAACGCAGGGCTCGCATATAATATCTTTCTTTCTTTCTTTCTCTTTTAAAATAATGGAAAGAAGCCGTGGTTATTGGAATACCCAAACCCAGCAAACCAAAGTCCGAACCGACTAACTATATACCAATAAGTCTACTTAAAGGATTAGGCAAGATCTACGAGCGCTTAGTTTACAATATGCAAAAGCATACACCGATGATAACCATCTCCTCCCCCATGAGCAATTCAGTTTCCGAACCAATCACTCGTGCGTCCAACAAGTCCACCGTATCGTTGAATATACCAGCGACCGGCTCCAACGCAACACGATTCACAGGAATCCTCTTCTTCGACGTGGCGACGGCTTTCGACAAAGTGTGGCACAACGGCTTATTATTTAAGCTATTCACCATGGGAGTGCCCCACAGACTCGCGCTCATCATACGAGCCTACCTGTCGAACCGAAGCTTCCGCTACCGTGTAGAAGGGTCTCCATCCTCCCTTCACCCCATTCGAGCTGGTGTCCCACAAGGGTCCCTGCTCTCCCCTTACTATTCACCCTGTATACCAGCGATATCCCGAAGCATGGATATGTGCAAACAGCACTTTTCGCAGACGACACAGCCATCTACTACTCAGGAAAGAACCCCTCAACAGTAGCCAAAAAACTCCAGACCGCAGCCAACGTACTAGGTGCTTGGTTCCGGAAATGGAGAATAGAGGTTAACCCTGAGAAGAGCCAGGTGGTGCTGTTTCACAGAAGACAGCTAAGCCGGTATCTCTTGGAGAAGACCCCTCAGATTAGGATGTTCGGCAAGTCTGCAAATATTTAGATATAACTCTTGACGATCGTCTAACCTTCGGCCCCCATATCAAGGCAGTCCGCAACCGGGCCGCCTTCATGTTAGGACGTCTGCACAATCTAATAAACGCGCGTTCAAAGTTAGCTTTAAAGAACAAAATGAGATTTTACCGCATGCGTACGACTAATAATGACGTACTGTAGCTTAGTCTTCGCACACGTTAGACAACACAGGATCCATACAGGATCCAGGCTTCAGACACTACAAAACAATTTCATGCGCAAAGCTACGGGAGCACCGTGGTATGTGCGCACTGTCGACCTTCACATTA
Organism: Hypercompe scribonia; assembly: GCA_949316085.1. Classification (NCBI taxonomy): domain Eukaryota; kingdom Metazoa; phylum Arthropoda; class Insecta; order Lepidoptera; family Erebidae; genus Hypercompe; species Hypercompe scribonia. The sequence continues at coordinate 20,488,851 of OX438972.1, forward strand.
ACTTCAGATTGCCGACCATCAAGCAATTCATAAAACAGTGCTCCCTTAGCTACTTTGACTCTGCTCCAACTCACCCCAACCGTCTAGTGGTTGCGGCCGTAAATTACATACCCAGTAGGATATCAAACATACGTTGACCCAAACACGCGTTAAGGGAAGAAGACGACGACATTACGCTCGCTCAACGTAGAGCGAACAGAGCTAGGGAAGCCATCACGAACCGTCCGCGTTTTCGCCCCCGCCACTGGGGACGCAATACGCACTGCGTAAGCCGTCTAAACATGGGACTAGGTCGCCCCAACTTGGCAGTAACGCCCCAAGCCAAGATCCGTACCCCACAGGGGTGCCCTTGGGCGATGTTACTTAATAAATGACCGGTTGAGAGCCCTCAGTGCTTACCTAAAAATCTGGGTAAGGTTGTAGAGGCCATCTGAGGCTGTTGGCCTCAAATCAAAAAAAAAAAAGGAATTGAGTCGAGTTGGATTATCTGTTTGTTTAATATATTTGTAACAGCAAATTGTGGTGACATCTGTTGCAAATATATGTGTAGTTAAGATAATCTGCGTATTATTTATCTCGCTCACGAACCCGGTACATATTCAAAAACAACAAATAATTAGTTGAACTCTTAACTGCCGCATCCCAAAGCTGAAATTGGTGCATAAACAATTTACTGTTTTAGCAGTTTCAAATAAAAGAAAATTTAATGCATTTATACTGTAACGTTCATCAATTTTTTCACCACTGATTTAAAAAAAAACGATAGGTTTTAACAGTTAGTGTTAAATAAGTATTCTGTGTGTCAAGGAGAATAATAAATAAATGATCAGCAACTTTTCCTGGATTCGCTATTTCATTGCCACTTATGACTTATCACTATATTTGATGCTTGAGTATGTTATTGCATTTTGTTGATAATAGAAATAACAGCCCTTCTCCAACAGAGGAAAGGGTAGAGAAGTCTGCGAGGAAAAAAAAATCCATATAAAATTACACCAAACCCAGGCTGAGGAAGCCCGGTGAGAAGGTTAACGGTTGGTTGCTATCCCAGTCGCTGGGACAACGCGACGTAAGCTCACATAAAAGATCAAACAACAAAATGGACGTGACCTAAAAAAACGTAATACTCCAGGAGAGTACCGAACTCACCGTGGTTGAAGAATCCCTCAACACTCTGAGTGATACCGGGGTGTTCAACCCACCGTACTCTGAGAGCTGAGAGGTGTCTGAGTCCGAACGTAGACGCCCTGTTTTGCGCAAGCAAGAATGCCGAGTTTGGCGTCTTCCCGCGCCCAGTCCGGCGAACGTGGAAGTAGACAGGTGCAAACGATCGAGCGCCCAACTACAGAGACTGTACAACTGACTGTACACTAGGTCGCTATAGTATGGACCACCATTCGACATGATGTGCCTTGTCTGTTCCTTTGTAGTCTACATCAACACAAATCAAACGCTCTAATTGATAAAAGATATATTTCTGAAATTTAAATGATTTCTGTATTATACGGGACTAATTACCATTATTGTTTTAGTCAATGCATGTAATACATGTGTTATGGCCAATTTTGTTTCAGTTTGAATATTATTTATATTGCTATACTTCAAAAGCTTTAAACTACGAGACAGTTAGTAAGAATATTCAGAGTTTATTCATCCAAATTATGGTTTCTAAAGAATTAGTGTTATTTCACACATCTAATACCTTTTATGGTTTTGTGGACAAAATAGATGTAATCTATGTACCTACTAAAGCCCCAGTTCGTCACAACGCAGTTTGGTAGGCTCTAGAATAAAGTATCAGTTTTTATAGCACTTCACTATGTATCTACTTGGTTCTCAAAGATTTAAGTATGATAATAACATTTTCAACTTCCTATGAATTTAACAACAACTCGAGATTATCCATCGCGCTGTACTACAGCTATTTTTATTTTAACGTAAATATAAATAAGTATAAGCAACTAAATATCTAAAATTATTCTCGTTACTATAAAACCGTAAAATTTTAGTTCATTTAATATCAGCCCGAACAGATAACCTTGAACTTTTTATCATGTTTATAGGTAGTTGAACATGTTATTGCCCATATAGAAACGTAGAGAAGCTCGTATCTTTTATTATAAAGTTTACAGAGGACTTAGATATCATGTACATTAAACTATATAACGATATAGTTAACTTTATAGTAACAATACACAAGTGTTTACAATTAAACTTTGCCCAGAACTTTGCTGTAACTCAACTCGATATCATTACGTAGAATGGAAGTAAAATACATCACTGCAGCACTTACAAAGGATTTAATACCGTTACTTTTATTTTAAAACATGTGCAAATCAAAGCCAAACCCACCATTGAAAGCCCATCGCTCTTTTCTTAGAGGTTTGAAAGTCATATCGATTCGGCAATACCGCAGAGATAAGTATCTTCGTCTAGGTTACCTAGAAAAGATCACAGACTGCGATATGGCCATCCTTTGTACCACTATTTTTATTTGTTTGTATTCTACATTGTATGTTGCTTAGTCATGGTGTGCAATTAAGAGTACCTATCTATCTCTATCTATCTTCATTCCATAAGAATATTCGAGAATAATAACCCGCAATGTTGAATATGTAGTTGATTAATTATTATATAAATATACTTAAGTGTGGACACATGAGGTTTTCAGTTAATTACTCTTAACAATTATTGTGCAGTTAATTTAATTAAAAAAATCAGCCACACTACCACGAATCACAGAGTGTATTCATTTGTACACCGCGTTAGAATAACTTAAATACAAATTGTTTGAAAATTGTTACTGATATGAATAAATTTAAAATCATTCGCTATCTCAGAGTAGTTGAAAACATTAACAGCATTTATAGAAATTATTTTTTTAACGGAAAAAGAAATAAGAAATTAGTTCTATTTCATATAGCTCTTGATATCTTAATAAGTCTGCTCTTACTTTCAAACAATATGTATTTCTGCGCATTATTTTTCAAAAACACTAATAACATGATATATTTTTATGTTTTTGGTTACTTTATCTTTTTTTTAAATGACCTTACTAGTATCGTACTTGGTGTATTGAAATCGGTGGAATACAAAACCGCTATGACTAATCTCTTGATTGTACATGACGCCTACATAGAGGATGCAAATTATAAAAGAAATCTAAAACAAACAGGCGATTATAACAATCAGTTCGGTAATTATTCTCATTGTGTTGCTTTATATTGGTGCATGGCGATTTTACGTTTTAGCTCTTCGAGTCGAACAATAGTACAGCTCTTGTATTTTTCATGTTTTTTTCAAGATTTCGTGATAAAGTTCGATATTACTTAGATTTTCCGGCATTGTACTTACATACACTTTTACTATCACATTTGTTGGAGTGTTTAAATGGTTCTGTGATTGAACTACAAGAAAAATTACATACGCGTAATAATACTTAATTCCATTTAGAAAGAAACAGACGTAACCTAAAATTGTCAGAAAGCGTTCAACGTTGTGATGAGTTACATGAATATTTAGCAGATAGTGGCAAACAGTTGTCGGAATGCTTTAAACATCAAGTAAATATCAGTAGAGTAGATAATAATTTAATTAATCATAATTCTTTAGATGACATAATTTAGATGATTCTGTGATTAAATTAGAAGAAAAATTGCATACACGTAATAATACCCAATCATATTTGGAAAGAAACAGACGTAACTTAAAATCGTCAGAAAACATTCAACGTTGTGCAGAGTTACATGAATATTTAGCAGATACTGGCAAACAGTTGTCGGAGTGCTTTAAACACCAAGTAAATATCAGTAGAATAGATAATAATCTATTTTATTATAATACTTTCTATTTTTCAGTCTTCTTTCTAAAAATATTTCTGGTGCTTTTGATGACTTCCAGAATTTATATATTTATCATTTGTGGATGTATAGGATTCTCAACAAGAACTTAAGGCCATAAGTCAACCTCACCTGCTAGAAGTGCACCTACTAATCGATGAACGAGGCTCTGGCAAACAAAATATACCTATTAACGGCTATAGTCTCGCCGATACGATTACGTAAGACGGAAACACGGGCTAAAAGTGGACATTTATAGATACCTTACCCCTCTGGGGTACCAGACGTGAATTTATGATTTGTTTAAGATCATTTGTTACATAACTGACACGGATTACTGTTTCTAGCCATATATTGAAGTCTTGAATATTTTTTAGCTTTTGAATAAATACCGTGGATTTCAATCGGATAATTTGATGTTATTAATTTATTTTTACTGTTTTAGATGACATATTCGATAACTATAAATTTATGTGAAGACACGTTTGTATTGTATCACATTATTAAGACACTCATTGTAGAGGTAAACATACTTGTAAATATTTATAAAATTTATGTATACTGTTTATATCTTTTTTTTATTATTTTTTACAGAAATATGTTGTCAATGGGTTTATAGAACTGCTTAGATTTTTAACTGTCGATCTGTATCCAATGTTTATTTTATTTTACAGAGAACAAAGGTTACATAATGAAAAGACTACATTGAACAGAGCTATTGTCAAATTGTATGCCGTATGTTGTACAAGTAAGCATATTAATGTCAAATTATTTTATAAATATGATCAGATCCTCATATTGCACAAAGCGTTAGAACTCTTTTTAAGATCTATAGTGGACTAAAATTTATTTATCAGTAAAATCAATTTCATAAAAATCACATGACCCAGTTTTAATATATTTTGTTTTTATTACTATAATTATAATTTTGGGTTAATTTTAAGATTCATTTAAAATTTTCTAAACTAAATCCAAAGAATAATTAAAACTATATTAATGAAATTTATCTAAATGCACAAATGTTTTTGTTTTAGACCCTGCACCTCGAAACTTGTTACAAACCTATTAATTTTAACAAAATCATGTGAAATAAGAATAAGACACACACACACACACACACACACACACACACAGCACACATACACACACACACATACACACACACACACACACAAACACACACACACACACACACACACACATATATACACATACACACACACACACACACACACACAAATACAAAAATACAAGTTGTAGTGATTGTTACTATTTGAAATACTTATGTAGGAAAGCATATGTTTCATGACGACACTAGTCTTACTTTTAAAATTTACAGTTGCATCTAGAATTCTTTTCCATCTACAAATTTTTCAATTACAAATAATGTATTATAAATTTTGGTCTGCAAACAATATATGTACAATTTACTTACAAAAGATACTGAAAAGTCACTGAATGTATTGCTTCAACTAATAAGAAAATAAGTCTAATAAAGTTAAATGAATTTTATGAGCTATTTGGAAGTACTCAGCAAATTTAATCGTTTGGACTTTCACATTATCTCTAAAGGCTCATTTACGTCAATAACAATATACATTTAACAGAATTACTATACATAGTAACAGTCATTACACACTCAACTGAACACAATTGGTTGTAAATGTCGTTCCAGACCAGTTCAGCATAAAAGTAAAATTAAAAGTTAAAGTTGTTTGGTATTTAACTCAAACATGTACAACTGCAACGCAATTATATGTATTACCACCTGCTTCAAAAGATGGAGTTAATAAAAAATTAGATCACGGTATGATTTCGTTTGCATTGTTAATTTAAATAACGAAATGTTTTGACGATTGAGTCGAGTTTCATTATCCGTTTCTTTAATACGTTTATAATAGCAAATTGTGGCGACCTCTGTTGCAAATATACATGTAGTAAAGATAATATAAGTATTATTTATTTCGCTCACGAACCCGGTACATATTGAAAAGCAACAAATAATTAACTGAACTCTTAACTTTTTCACTACTAATTTAAAAAAAAATGGGTTTTAAAAGTTTGTTTTAAATAAGTATTCTGTGTCATGTCGAGGATACTAAAAAATAAATGATCAGCAACTTTCCCTGGATTCTTTATTTCATTGCCACTTATGGCTACTCACTATATTTGATGCTTGGGTATCTTATAGCATTTTGTTTATTAAAGAAATAACCACCCTTTACCAACAGAGGAAACTGTGTAGAAGTCTGCGAGGAAACACCTCTAAAAAAAATTACCCCTAACCTAAGCTGAGGAAGCCCGGTGAGAAGGTTAACGTGAGCTCACATAAAAGATTCAACAACAAAATGGACGTGACGGGAGCGTACCGACTGCGTCGTGGTCGGAGAATCCCTCGACACTCCGGGTAATACCGGGGTGTTCAGCCTTCTGTACTCTTGAGGGGGTACAGCTGCATTCAGAGCGGTACCCGAGCCCGGGCGCAGATGCCCTGTTTTGTGCAACCCAGAACGCCGAGTTCGGCGTCTTCCCGCGCCCAGTCCGGCGAACGTGGAAGTAGGCGGGTGCAAACGATCGAGCGCCCAAATACAGAGACTGTACACTAGGCCGCTATAGTATGAATTACCATTCGACGTGATGTGCCTTGTCTGGTCCTTTGCAGTCTATATCAACACAAACCGAACACTCTAATAGCTAAAAGATATATTGCTGAAATTGAAATGATTTCTGTGTTGTACGGGACTAATTACCATGATCGTTTTAGCGAATACATGTAATACATGTGTTATGGCCAACCTTGTTGCATTTTAAATATTATGCCTTAAATTATAATTTATGATTACATAAACGATTACTACAGAAAGTCTCAAAAACTTTAAAATACTAGACGCTTAGTAAGAATATACAGAGTTTTTATCTAAATTATGGTTTCTAAGAAAATAGTGTCATTTTACACACCTAAAGCGTATTATGGTTTGATAAAATACATCTAATCTATGTAGTAAGGCCCCAGTTCGTCACAACGCACAGTTTGGAAGGCCCTACAATAAAGTATCAGTTTTCATAGCACTTGTCTATGTACCTATTTGGTTCTCGAAGATTTAGGTATGATAATAACATTTTCAACTGCCTGTGAATTTAATAAAAATTCGAGATTATCCATCGCGCTGTACTACAGCTATTTTAAATTTCAACGTAAATATAAATAAGTATAAGCAACAAAATATCTAAAATTATTTTCGTTACTATAAAACTGTAAAACTTGTGTTCATTTAATTTAGTTCATTTAATGTCGGCCCAAATGGGATAACCTTGGATTTTTTCTCGTGTTCATAGGAAGTTGAAAATGTTAATGCTCAAATAGAAACGTAGAGAAGCTCGTACCTTTTATTTTAAAGTTAACAGAGGACGTAGATATTATGTACATTATACTATACACCGATATAGTTAATTTTATAGTAACAATACATAAGTGTCTGCAATTAAACTTTGCCCAGAGCTTTGTTGTAACTCAAATTGATTAAACATGTCCAAATCAAAGCCAAACCCACCATTGAAAATCACATCAAAATCGGTCTAGTAATTTTAGAGATAAATGGCAACATTAGTTTACGCAAACATCCTGTCAAACACAAACACTATCTCCATACCGTCATTTGGGTAAAATTGAACAACATCCTTTTCTATGAAAAAATAAAGCAGAGTGGATCATCTAATGGAAAGTAATCACCGCCGTCCATGAACGCCTGCCACTTAGGAGTCACAATCGTATTGTTGGTAGCTGAAAAGTGAGTACGGTCTTTCCTTAAAGGTTTGAAAGTCGTATTGGTTCGGAAATACAGTAGAAATAACCTTCGTTTCGTTTCTTTGTTTAAGTATCTTCGTTTGATAAGAATTTTCGAGAACAATAATCCATAATATTCGATGCGTAGTTGATTAATTGTTTTATATATACATGTATACATTTACCTAAGTATAGACGCACATAAGGGCTTTCAGTTAATTACTTATAACAACTATTGTAGAGTTAATTTAATTAAAACATATTGCCACAGTGATCGGATCACCGAGTGTATTCATTTGTTTTTTAAGCTCAAACTTAAATACACACCGCCTTAGAATAACTTCAATACCAATTGTTTAAAAATTGTTACTAATATGAATGAATTCAAAATCATTCATTACCTCAGAGCAGTTGAAAACATTAATGGCATTTATAGAAATTATTTTTTTTACGGAATAAGAATTAAAAAACTAGTTTTATTTCACATAGCTCTTGATATCTTAATGAGTCTACTCTTGCTTGCAAACAATATGTATTTCTGTGCATTATTTTTCAAAAATACATATAATATGATAAATTTTTGTATTTTTGGTTATTTCCTCTTTTTTTTAAATGACCTTACAAGTATCGTACTTGGTGTATTGAAATCGGTGGAATATAAAACCGCTATAACCAATCTCTTAATTGTCCATGACGCCTACATACAGGATGCAAAATATAAAAGAAATCTAAAACAAACACAGGCGATTATAACAATCAGTTCGGTAATGATTCTCATTGTGATACTTACCACTGGTGCATGGCGATTTAACCTTTTAGCTCTTCTGTCGAACAGTAGTACAACTCTTGTATTTTTCATGTGTTTTTCAAGATTTCGTAATAAAGTTCGATATTACTTAGATTTTACCGTGTTGTACTTACATACACTTTTACTATCATATTTGTTGGAATGTTTAAAGGGTTCTGTGATTGAACTACAAGAAAATTTACAGACGCGTAATAATACTCAATCTCATTTAGAAAGAAACAGACGTAACTTAAATTTGTCAGAAAGCATTCAACGTTGTGCTGAGTTACATGAATATTTAGCAGATAGTGGCAAACAGTTGTCGGAGTGCTTTAAACACCAAGTAAATATCAGTAGAATAGATAATAATCTATTTCACTATAATTCTTTCTATTTTTTAATTTTCTTTTTAATCTGTTCTTACCTCTGCCTATCCCTACGGCGAATGAGAGGTGATTTTATGATTATTTTTAAGATCAACGTTTGTTATATGACGGTCTGATGGACTGCTTTTTCTATTAATACATTGAAGTAATGAATATTTTTTAGTTTTTTAATAAATTCCGTGAACTTAAATCGGATAATTTCATGTTATTAATTTATTTATACTGTTACAGATGATATATTGGATAACCATAAATTTCTGTGGAAGCACGTTTTTCTTGTATCACATTATTAAGCCACTCATTGTAGAGGTAACCGTACTTATAAAATGTTTATAAAGTTAGTGTATATTGTGTTTACTTTTTTTTCCTTTTTTTCAGAAAAATATTGTCAGTGGGCTCATAGCACTGCTTAGATTTTTAACTGTCGATTTCTATCCAATGTTTATTGTATCTTACGGAGGTCAAAGCTTGAGTAATGAAAAGGCTGCATTTAACAGAGCTCTTGTCAAATTGTATGCCGTATGTTGTACAAGTGAGTATATTCATGTCAAATTATTTTATAAATATGATCATGTCCTCTTATTACATAAAGCATCAGAAGTACTTTTAAGCTCTATAAAAGAATAAAATTTATTTCTTAGTAAAACTTGTTTGATAAAAATCACGTATAATATTTCAGTTTTATTATATTTTGTTTTTATTACTATAATTATAATTTCGAATTAATTTTAAGATCCACTTAAATTTTTCTAAAATGAACCCTGAAATTTATCTACATGTACAAATGTTTTTGTTTTAGATCCTGAACCTCAAGAAATAAAACTTGTTAAAAATCTATTAATTCTGACAAAAACATGTGAAATAAGAATTGAGTTCGCTAATTTAACTTTGGGAATCTATTTGATTCTGATGTTTCTGTCTACAACAATAGCTTTCGTGATAACAGCTTTGCAGTTTAATAACGTAATCTAAGCAAATATTTTCCATTGCTTGCAGTTTTCCTTTTCACTATTTTAAAAGAAGCCATAGGATCATTAAGACTAAGATGGTCACAACTCGCTACAATGACTACCACAATAATACTTCCTACAAATCTAATGATTCGAATGTGTTTTTTTTTTTCAAGACAATATTGGTCCCGTTGGCCCTTATTTGCCTAGTCTTGTTGTAGAGCAGTGTCGCTACACAATAACCAATAGTGCTTTTGTTTTGGTTAATGGTTTTATTTGGTAAAATAAAATAAAATAAAATATTTCCAAATCATTTAATATTTTACAAAATACAATCTGTGCTTGGATATTGTATAAAAAACGTCGTGCGGTACATGAAAAATTTTTATAATTGATCTGGTAAGAGTCCAGCAATACGTCTTGAAAGTTATTACTTTTAATCCGTATAGATGTTCCACCGAAACGTTATATGAAAAACGACAAGTTTAATAGTTAGAAAACTATACATATTACAACAAATTATCCATCCACGTTAAGTGATACCCCATAACAAAGACTTATTTTTTTATAAAATAAGTTAAAGCTGTTTATTTATATAATAAAACAAATAAAATATTAAGTGTATAGCCTAAATGAAGTTGCTAAGTCAAAATTATTCCTATTATAAACATTGATCGTTAGGGATTTATTATGAGCAAACTGAATTGTTGATGTTGCGAAATGTACTCTCTGGAACACTACATACTTCTGACATTCTAAAACAACACACACACAGACACACTCGTACAAGTACACGCGTACACCCTAATCCACGGCCACACACACATACACACACATTGTATAATCTGTAATTCCCTGATCTGATTGTATGTTACTTCTATTAGTTATCTTCTGCATCAATTTTTTCCCGAAAAATTCTGTAACAAGGCGCTCATCACAAAATGTAAAATATGATTTTATGTAACAAAAATGTATGTTTATGTACAAAAATACACCTGAAATAGAAATGACTTGTACTATGCGTAAAATTTAAAAAAAATACAACTTATAGTAATTTTCATTATTTCAAATGCCTTTTAAGTAAATACACATGTTTCATATCGATACTAACTTTATCTTTAAAATTTTTATTTGCAATTAGAAAATTTGATAACTTTTTTTCACTAAGATGGTCACAACTCGCTGCAATGACTACCATAATAATACTTCCCACAAATCTAATGATTCTAATGTATTTTTGTTTAAGACAATATTGGTCCCGTTGGTACTTATTTGGCTAGTCTTGTTCTAGAGCAGTGTCACTCCACAATAAATAATAATTCTTTTACTTTGGTTAATGGTTTTATTTGCCAAAATACTATCTGTGCTTGGACATTGTATAAGAACTTGGTGCAGTACATGTAAAACTTTTATGATTGATCTGGAAAACGATACGTCTTGACAGTTATTACTTTTTAGTCCGTGTAGTTATTCCACGGTGAAGTTATACGAAAAATGACAAGTTTTACCGTTATATAAACATAAGAGAACCATAACGAAGACGAATATCATTAACAGTGCGTCATAAAAAATGTTAACCCAAACTTTGTATGTCGAACAGCGGCAGCCAGATGGCAATATAGAATTAAAGTTGTTTATTTATAAAATAAAATAATAAATGTATGTCTTAAATCAATCATAAAAATTGGCCGTTAGGACTTAATTATAAGCAAACTGAATTGTTGATGTTGTGAAGTGTACTCTATAAAACACTTAATACTTCTGTGACTCTGAAACAACAAATACACAGACACACACGTATAAGCACACACGCACACCAACACGTACACGCACGTAGACACGCACGCACGCGCACACGCATGCATATGCGCATGCTTACACGCACGCTCTTACGCGCGTACACACACACACACAACGCGTGGAATTTAAAAAAGTACAATTTGTAATGGTTGTTATGATTTCAAATGCTTTTTGAGTAAATGCATGTTTCATAGCGATACTAGTTTTATTTTTAAAGTTGTCCTTTGTATCAAGGATTCTTTTTCATCTTCAAATTTTGACCTAGAAATTATTATATATTAGATATAAATTATAAATAATGTATTACAAATTTTAGTCAGCAAACAATATATGTAAAATTTACTTGCAAAAGATACCGTACGGTCACTGAAAGTGTTGCTTAAACTGATGAGAAAATGAGTCTAAAAAAGTTAAATGAATTTTATGAGCTATTTGAAAGTACTCAGCAAAGTTAATCGTTTGGACCTTCACATTATCTTTAAAGGCTCAATTTAAGTCAATAACAATAATCATTTAACAGAATTACTGTACATAGTAACAGTCATTATATATTCAACTGAATACAATTGTCTGTAAATATCTTTACAGACCTGTTCGGCATAAAAGTAAACTTAAAAGTTACAGTTGTTCGGTATTTAACTCAAACATGTACAACTGCAACGGAATTGCTAATGTAAATAACGAAATGTTTTGACGATTGAATCGACCTTTGATTATCCGTTTGTTTAATATATTTGTAACAGGAAATTGTGGTGACCTCAGTTACAAATATGCATGTAACTCAGATAATCTGCGTAATATTTATCTCACTCACGAACCCGGTACATATTCAAAAGCAAAAAATAATTAACTGAACTCTAAACTGCCGCATTCCAAAAATGAAATTGGTGCATGAACAGTTTAGCTACTATTTACTGTTTTAGCAGTTAAATAAGAAAAAAATCTATGTACTTATATTGCTACGTTCACCAATATTTTCGTAACTAATTTAAAAAAAAAACGATGGGTTTTAACAGTTTGTGTTAAATAAGTATTCCGTGTCAACTTTTTCTGGATTCGTTATTTCATTACCACTTATGACTACTCACTACATTTGATGCTTGGGTGTGTTATTGCATTTTGTTGATAAAAGAAATAACAGCCCTTCTCCAACGGGGGAAAGGGTGGAGAAGTCTACGAGGAAAAAACCTGTATAGAAAATTACCCTAACCCAAGCTGAGGAAGTCCGATGAGAAGGTTAACGGTTGGGGGTATACCAGTCGCTAGGGCAACAAGACGTGAGTTCACATAAAAGATCAAACAACAAAATTGACGTAACGAATAAGAACGTAGTACTCCTGGAGAGTACCGACAGCGCCGTGGTCGGAGCTCTCAACACTCTGGGTGATACCGGCGTGTTCAGCCCACCGTAATCTGGGGGGCACAGTTGCATGCACAGCGGTATCCGAGCCCAGGAGCAGACGCCAAGCAAGAACGCCAAACTTGGCGTTTTCTCACGCCCAGTCCGGGGAACGTGGCAGTAGGTGGGTGCAAACGATTGAGCGCCCAACTACAGAGACTGTACAACTGACTGTACACTAGGCCGCTATAGTATGGACCACCATTCGACATGATGTGCCTTGTCTGTTCCTTTGCAGTCTACATCAACACAAATCAAACGCTCTAATCGATAAAAGATATATTTCTGAAGTTTAAATGATTTCTGTATTATATGGGACTAATTACCATGATTGTTAGTCAATACATGTAATACATGTGTTATGGCCAATCTTGTTTCATTTTGAATATTATTTTTTATTGCTATACAAACTATCAAAAGCTTTAAAATACGAGACGGTTAGTAAGGATATTCAGAGTTTATTCATCTAAATTATGATTTCTAAAGAAATAGTGTTATTTCACACATCTAATACCTTTTATGGTTTGATAAAATACATCTAATCTATGTACCTACTAACGCCCCTGTTCGTCACAATGCACAGTTTTGTAGGTCCTACAATAAAGTATCAGTTTTCATAGCACTTCACGATGTACCTATTTGTTTCTCGAAGATTTAGGTATGATAATAACATTTTCAACTTCCTATGAATTTAATAACAACTCGAGATTATCCATCGCGGTCTACTACAGCTATTTGAAATTTCAACGTAAATATAAATTAACATAAGCAACAAAATATCTAAAATTATTCTCGTTACTTTAAAACCGTAAAACTGACTCGTTACTATAAAATCATTTATTTTAGTTTATTTAATATCAGCCCGAACGGATAACCTTGAGTTTTTTACCATGTTTATAGGTAGTTGAACATGTTATTGCCCAAATAGAAACGTAGAGAAGCACGTACCTTTTATTTTATAGTTTACAGAAGAGCTAGATATTATGTACATTATACTACACGCCGATATAGTTTACTTTATTGTAACAATTTATAAGTGTTTACAATTAAACTTTGCCCAGAGCTTTTCTGTAACTCAACTCGATATCATTACGCAGAATGGAAGTAAAATATATGACTGCAGCACTTTCAAAGGGTTTACTACCGTTATCTTTATCTTAAAACATGTGCAAATCAAAACCAAACCCATCATTGAAAATCACATCAAAATCGTACTAGAAGTTTTGGAGATACATAAATGACAACATTAGTTTACCTAGACATCCCCTCAAACGCATGCTTTCTCCGTACCATCATAAGTAAAAATTGAACAGCATTCTTTATTGTGAAAATGAAATGATACCGGGTAGATCACTTACTGCTTAGGAGTTACAAACGTGTTACCGGCATCTGAAAAGTAAGAACGCTCTTTCCTTAAAGGTTTGAAAGTAAGATCGATTAGGAAATATCGCAGAGATAAGTATCTTCGTCTAGGTTGCCTAGAAGAGATCACAGACTGCGATGAGGCCGTCCATTGTACCACTTTTTTTTTTGTTTGTATTCTACATTGTATGTTGTCTAGTTATGGTGTGCAATTAAGAGTACCTATCTACCTATATCTATCTTCGTTCGATAGGAATCTTCGAAAATAATAACCGTTAATGTTGGATGTGTAGTTGATTAATCGTTATATATATGTAAAAACCTATCTAAGTCTAGACACACATGAAGTTTTCAGTTACTTACTCATAATAATTATTATGGAGTTACTTTAATCAAAAAAGTCTTCCACACTTCCACGGATCACCGAGTGTATTCATTTGTACACCGTCTTAGACTAACTTAAACATAAATTGTTTAAAAACTGTTACTAATATGAATAAATTGAAAATCATTCGTTATCTCAGCGTAGTTGAAAACATTAATGGCATTTATAGAAATTATTTATTTTATGGAAGAAGAAGAAAAGAATTGATTATATTTCATATAGCTCTTGATTTCTTAATAACTCTGCTCTTACTTGCAAACAATATGTATTTCTTTTTATTATTTTTCAAAAATACTCATAATATGATATATTTTTATGTTTATAGTTATTTGGTTTTTTTTTAATGACCTTACTAGTATAGTGCTTGGTATATTGAAATCGGTGGAATACAAAGTTGCTATAACTAATCTCTTGATTGTCCATGACGCCTACATAGAGGATGCCAATTATAAGAGAAATCTAAAACAAACACAGGCTTTTATAACAATCAGTTCGGTAATGATTCTCACTGTGTTGCTTACTTTTGGTGCATGGCGATTTAACTTTTTAGCTCTTCTGTCGAACAATAGTACAACTGTTGCATTTTTCATATGTTTTTCAAGATGCCGTAATAAAGTTCGATATTACTTAGATTTTACCACGTTCTACATACATACACTTTTACTGTCACATGGTTCTGTGATTGAACTACAAGAAAAATTACATACGCGTAATAATACTCAATCACATTTAGAAAGAAACAGACGTAACTTAAAATTGACAGAAAGCATTCAACGTTGTGCTGAGTTACATGAATATTTAGCAGATAGTGGCAAACAGTTGTCGGAATGCTTTAAACACCAAGTAAATATCAGTAGAGTATATAATAATCTATTTCACTATAACTCATTATATTTCTTAATTTTCTTTTTAATAATAATTGTATATCTTTTGATGACTTTCAGAATTTATATATACATCATTTGTGGGTGCATAGGATTCCCAACAAGAACTTAGGGCCGTAAGTCAACCTGACCTGCTAGAAGTGCACCTGCTAATCAACGAACGAGGCTCTGGCAAACAAAATATACCTTTTTTTTTTGTTGACAGGTTGCAATATCCCTTCGGGTCTCCGGCTCTTCAGGGACGCAGGAGCCAGGAATATATGGTATTTCCACTGAAAACCACCCCGGCAGCCGATCTCAGGCGTCCTACTCTGAAGGGGACCCGGGCTATATTATTTCAGGTTCCTTCCAGGATCAACGCTGTGGGGAATGCTACAAGGTGCCCCCGCCAATCTGCTTGCTATAGTTATAGTTGCCACCGCATCGGGATTTCGCGACCAGGCCGCTTTGCTGTCGCCGACCGCAGGGATGTTTTCACCACCAGAGGTCCCTATTCTCTGATAGCTTGCGGTCCTGTCGGCGGCTGCTAAGGCCGCCGACTACCACTACGCTGGGGATTAGTCCTCTCTCGATCCTGTCAGCGGTCTCTTTTTGGAGCATTACCGCTTCACAGAAGGAGACCACTCTGCTCCCCATCATGGCAGGAATGATACCTGGCGGGCATAGATCTCGTCTAATTTGTCCAACTAAGACTCCACGTTCAGATGCCCACGCGGGGCCGTGCATGGCCGCTACCCACTGCGCTTGCGCCTCTATAGGGAGCCCGCCAACCCCCGTTCTCGTGAAATCATCTGCTCGAAATACTCCTCGAAGCTTCAGCGTCTGCCCAGGGCGAGGCCAAGGTACTTGATGTGCCGGCTAACCTCGACCTCCATTCAACCCACTCTGATAAGCGAGCTGGTGGGTACGGCACCTAGACGTTTCCTGTGGAACCACAGGGCATCTATCTTATGAGGTGCAACGTACAACTTAAGTACTAGCAGACAACACTTACTCCAGGAGGCAAACTAGTTCTCAGGATCGCATCATAGGCGAAATTCCACAGAAGGGGTCCTAAGACCGACCCCTGGGGAAGCCCTCATGTGACCTCCCTTTGATGCTCCTCACTGTTCTGACCCATATAGGATTTACACCTATCACGAGTCGCCACTTTCTTGTTCTTGTTGGAGGTCATGGCCTTGCCAGTCCCCTCTTTGGATCGGGCCGGTTGTTTTGGGAGGGGCTTGAGGCCCCACTGCTTAGTCTCTCGTCCTCCTTTTGTAGGGAGGCTATCTGGGAGCGGAGTGCCTGGTTCTCTAGCTCCAACCTCCCTATTGCTTCTGTCAGGACCGTTGTATCAGTTATCATGAGGAGTTCCCACACACCAGCCCTGATAGTCGTCATGGCCCCTTTGGCGGCAGTTTTTTTGCTGACTCTGGCTCCCTTGACTCCTATAACAGCTTTCTCAACCGCCGACAGAGACTCCTGGATTTTAAGGTCTATGTCGGCGGTAGATCGGCCTTTCAACTCTGCTGCTATTTTGAGACGGCACTGGTCTCCTTCTGAAGGAACCAGAGGAGTGGGCCGAGAAACTGCGGACACTGCTCTGCACGCAACTGCGCCTCTCCCCTGAACACTCCGAGATCACCCGGAGTGCTGCGGGATTCTCCGACCACGGTATGGTCGGTAACTTCCTGGGGTACTTCGTTTTTATAGGTTACGTCCATTGTTGAATTTGTTCTTTAACTTGAGCTGACATTGTGTTGCCCTGGCGACTGGGATAAAGCCGTTAACCTCTTCACCGGGCTTTCTCAGCTTGGGTAAGGGCTAATTTTTGTAGAAATTTTCTTTCTCACGTACTTCTCTTCCCTTTTCCCATTCGAGAAGCACCCCGCTCCAAATTCCTCGGCGCCTACGGGTTGGGCCGAATAGTTACCGTAGTTCGCCAGTGACTACCACCGGTTACTCCATGTGAAGTTTCCGATGGTGATCCCATCGCCCCTGTAAAATGTCGTCCTCCGACGTAGCCCTCGCATGTGCCCTCTGAGTAACGGAAGCACACCTGGAGGCAGAATTTGGACAGTCTACGCAATCCCGCCCATGCGGTTTTTTATAGAGATTTTCTCCTCTTGGCCGGGAGGCCTCTCCTGCCTAACATAAAGGCTCCGCTGCCAATAGGTCAGCGTCTGCAGGTCGGCCGTCTGGTTGCTGGTGTTCAGCAACGACTGTTGTCAGTCATTTCGCTCAGTGTGAGAACGCCACTCCTCCGTAGTCCTGTCGCCCCTCTCGTGGCTGTTGGGCCACCCACCCCAGTGCCAAGAACGTCATTAGCCGCGCCAGTAACATAAGATCGCGTGTATCACCTTTTGCGTGCAACTGATGATCGTTGCATTGGACACCGTGGTTTGGTCTTTGGAAGGCAAACAAAATATACCTATTAACGGCTATAGGCTCGCCAATACGATTACGTGAGACCAAAACACGGCCTTAAAGTGGACCTTTATAGATACTTCTGCCTACGCCTCCGGGAAACCAGACGTGATTTTATTTAATTTTTTTAAGATCATCATTAATTACATGACTGACTGACGAACTGCTTTTTCTATTCATGTTTTGAAGTCATGAATGTTTTTTAGCTTTTAAATAAATACCGTAGATTTAAATCGGATAATTTGATGTTTTTAATTTATTTTGTTTTAGATGACATGTTGGATAAGCATAAATTTATGTGGAGACACGTTTGTATTGTATCACATTATTAAGCAGCTCATTGTAGAGGTAAACGTACTTGTAAAATGTTTATAAAGTTTGTGTATGATGCGTTTATTTATTTTTAATTTTTTTTTCAGCAAAGTGTTGTCAGTGGGTTCATAGAACTGCTTAGATTCCTAACTGTCGATCTGTATCCAATGTTCATTGTATTTTACGGAGGTCAAGGATTGCGTAATGAAAAGGCTACGTTTAACAAAGCTATTGTCAAATTGTATGCCGTGTGTTGTACAAGTGAGTATATTCATGTCAAATTATTTTATAAATATGATCAGATCCTCTTGTTGCACAAAGCATTAGAACTGTTTTTAAGATCTAGAGTGGACTAAAATTTATTTTTTAGTAAAACCAATTTGATAAATATTATATGTAACATCTCAGTTTTATTGTATTTTGTTTTTATTAGTATAATTGTAATTTTGGTTTGATTTTAATATTCACTTAAAATTTTCTAAAATGAACCCAAGAATTAAATAAAACTATACTAATCAAATTTATCTACATGCACAAATGTTTTTGTTTTAGATCCTGAACTTCAAGAAATAAAACTTGTTAAAAATCTATTAATTCTGACAAAAACATGTGAAATAAGAATTGAGTTCGCTAATTTAACTTTGGGAATCTATTTGATGCCGATATTTCTGTCTACAACAATAGCTTTTGTGATAACAGCTTTGCAGTTTTATAACGTAATCTAAGCAAATATTTTCCATTGCTTGCGGTTTTCCTTTTAATATCTTATGTCGAAAATTCATCATTTTGAAAGTTTGAAATAAACTGTAGGATCTCTTAGACGAAGATGGTCACAACTCGCTACAATGACTGCCATATTAACACTTCACACAAATCTAATGATTCGAATGTACTGTTTTGTTCAAGACAATATTGGTCTCATTGGCCCCTTATTTGACTAGTCATGTTGTAGAGCAGTGTCGCTCTACAATAAACAGTAGTTCTTTTGATTTAGCTAATGGTTTTATTTGGTAAAATAAAATAAATTATTTCCAAAGCATTTAACATTTTCCAAAATACAGTCTGTGCTTGGATATTGTATAAAAACGTGGTGCAGACATGTAAAACTTTTATGATTGACCTGGAAAGAGTCCAGCGATACGTCTTGAAAGTTACTACTTCGAGTCCGTATAGGTATTCCACGGTAAAGTTATACGAAATATTACAAATTTTACAGTTATATAACCATAACCATTATAAAACCATAACGAAGACGAGTATCATCAGCAGTGCGTCATAAAAAGTGTTAACCCCAACGTTGTATGTCGGACAGCCGCAGCCAGATGGCAATGTAGAATTAAAGTTGTTTATTTATAAAATAAAGTAATAAATGTATGTCTTAAATCAATCATATAAATTGGTCGTTGGACTTATTTATAAGCAAACTGCATTGTTGATGTTGTGAAATGTACTCTATGAAGCACTAAATACTTCTGATACTCTGAAATAACACACATACAGACACACACGTACAAGCACACACGCACACCAATACGTACACGCGCGCATGCACGCACGCATGCACGTACGCACATACTCACGCACGTACGCACGCACGCACTCACACACGTGCACACACACACATACGCACATACACATGATGATAATATATATAGATGACTAGTACTATGCGTGGAACTAAAAAAGATACAAGTTGTAGTGGTTGTTATTATTTCAAATGCTTTTTGAGTAAATGTATATGTTTTATGGCGATACTAATTTTATTTTTAAAATGTTCATTTGCAACTAGAATTGTGTTTCGTCTACAATTTTTTCACTTACAAATTATTCTATATTAGATATAAATTACTGAGAATGGGGTGCTAAGAATCTCCGGAAGAGGTCTGGCTACTGTAACATAAAAAAGAAGACCTTGGCCAAGAACACTCAGGGATGATGAAAAGTTGCTCGAGCTGGAAGAAGAACCAGCAACAAGCGTAACTTACGTCGGAATATTCTAGGTTCACCTGAAGTCCGAAGACAGAGACAGGGCTCGATAATCCTCAATTCCGGTAACATGCTCTTCTACCGGTAGGGAAACCAGCTCACCCAAGGTGGTGTTGGGTTTTTCGTCCACAAGTGCCTTGTTAACAACGTTGTAAAAATCGATAGTGTCTCAAGCAGGATAGCATACCTTATACTCAGAATCACCAAACGATATTCGCTGAAGGTCATACAGGTATATGTGCCGACCTCGAGACGCTCAGCCGACGATGAAGTAAAAGTTATGTATGAGGACATTTCAACAGCCGTACATACTTCCGAAACACACTTCACCGTTGTTATGGTTACTTATTAACGTTATTCGCTGAAGGTCATACAGGTATATGTGCCGACCTCGAGACGCTCAGCCGACGATGAAGTAAAAGTTATGTATGAGGACATTTCAACAGCCATACATACTTCCGAAACGCACTTCACCGTTGTTATGGGGGACTTCAATGCAAAGCTGGGCAAACGGAATGGCGATGAGCTAAGAGTGGGGCCATTTGGTTATGGGCAGCGGAACCACAGAGGACAGCAGTTGGCCAATAATATGGAGAAGGAGGGATTCTTTATAATAAGCTCTTTCTTCGAAAAACGGCCATCCCACAAGTGGACATGGATCAGCCCCGATGGTTCCACGAAAATGAGATAGACCTCATCATGACGATCAATCTATAATATTCAAAGTAAGGTGAAAACCGGTAGCGATCACCGAATTGTTAGATGTACATTGAATATTAATGTCAAGCTGGAGAGGTCACGTCTGGTGAGGTATACTCTGAAACTTTTAGTTTTTGGGTTTACCCAAATTTTCAGCTCGAACTTCAAAATCACTTCCAATACCTAGCCGATTGCGATACAGCGGAGGAGCTAAACAACAGGTTGGTGGAAGCTCTTCAAGTGGTAGGATCTCAGTTTTACAAGACACACCGCCGAAAGAAGTACAACAAACTCAGCTGAAACGCTCGTGTTAATAGCAGACCGGCGTGAAATAAGACTGTAGTCTTCAGTTGATATGTCGGCCTACGGTGAACTCAATAGACGAATCTGGAAGTGAATGTGACTCGATATGCGTGCCTATAATACTTCGTATATTAAAGTTGCAATAAAGAACAACCAAGGCTCCAAAGTTTGGTCTATTGGCAAGCACCAAATGACAAAACTGAAAACCGAAAATGGCAGTATTATTTCATCTAAGCCCGAGATTTTGAGAGAGATCAAAAACTTTTAGGAACAGCTTTACACCCTAACATGCAAATCCGTTACTGATAATGCTCAGGACACAAGAGCCAAGTTAGTCCGACACTACACCGAAGACATCCCTGACATCAGCCTGTGCGAGATTAGAGAGGTTCTCAAACAGCTTAAAACAACAAGGCGCCAGGTGACGACGGAATTACTGCAGAACTTCTGAGAGCAGGTGGTAAACTTGTACTGGTAGTTCTCCAGAAGCTATTCAATTCTGTCGTACTTCAAGGTACAACGCCAGAAGCGTGACATGGGAGTGTATTGGTGCTTTTCTTCATAAAAGGCATTAAAACCTTATTGAAGAATTATCGGCCCATTTCACTCCTGAGCCATGTGTACAAGCTGTTTTCAAGAGTCATTACGAACCGTCTCACACGCAGATTTGATGACTTCTAGGCCCCCGCACAAACCGGTTTCCAGAAATGCTTCAGTACTATAGACCACATTCATACACTACTTTAAATTATTCAGAAGACTGAGGAATATAATTGGCCGTTGTGCTTAGCGTTTGTGGCTTTTCATAAAAAAGCCTTCGATTCAGTCGAGACTTGGGCAGTATTTGAATCCATGCAGCGATGCCAAATTGACTACAAGTATATCGAAGTGTTGAAGTCTCTGTACAATAACACCACTTTGTCAGTCCAATTACAAGACCAGAATACGGGACCATTACAAATAAAACACGGTGTGAGACAGGGAGACGTTATTTCTCCGAAACTGTTCACAAACGCATTGGAGGACGTTTTCAATCTCTTGGGTTAGAAAGGATCTGTCATCAACATAAATGGCGAGTACATTACTCACCTTCGTTTTGCCGATGATATAGTCATAATGGCGGAGTCGCTTGAGAATCACAGTCCCATGCTCAACAACCTTAACAGTTTCCCAGCAGGTTTATCTTAAAATCAACATGCACAAGACGAAGATCATGTCTAACGTCCATGTCGCACCTATACCGGTAATTATTGGAAACGATGCAGTCGAAGTTGTTGACGAGTATGTCTACCTAGAAGAAGTAGTCCAGCTAGGTGGTTCCAACTTCAACAAAGAGGTCGCACAATGAATCTGACTCGGATGGGCAGCGTTCGGGAACCTTCGAGATGTCTTTTGTCCAAAATTCCCCAGAGCCTAAAGACGAAAGTCTTCAACCAGTGTGTGTTGCCAGTGATGATATATGGAACTGAGGCGAGGTCTTTTACTACTGACCTCATTGAGAAGCTCAAAGTGTGTCAACGAGCTCTGTATTTCCTTGCGTGATAGAATCCGGCACGAGGACATCCGCAAGAAACCTAAGGTTACCGACATAGCTCTTCGAATAAGCAAGTTGAAGTGGCAATGGGCAGGCCACATTGCTCGTAGAACCGACAACCGTTGGGGAAGAAAGGTTTTCAAGTGGCGACCACGTACCGAAAGACGAAGCGTAGGTAGTCCTTCCCCTAGATGGACCGACGACATAGTCCGAGTCACGGGGAGCCGATGGATGCAGTTGGCGTCCAGTCGTACGGCGTGGCGTTCTAGTGGGGAGGCCTATGTTCTGCAGTGGACGTCTTCTGGCTGATGATGATGATGATGATGATAAATTACAAATTATGTATAACTAATTTTGGTCAGCAAGCAATATATATACAATTCATTTGCAAAAAATACTGAAAGGTCACTGAACGTGTTGCTTCAACTGATGAGAAAATAAGTCTAATGAAGTTAAATGAATTTTATCAGCTATTTGGAAGTATCCAGCAAAGTTAATCGTTTGGCCTTTACATTATCTTTAAAGGCTCAATTTAAGTCAATAACAATAATCATTGAACAGAATTACTGTACATAGTAACACTCATTACATATTCAACTGAACACAATTGTCTGTAAATATCTTTACAGACCTGTTCGACGTAAAAGTAAAATTAAACGTTAAAGCTGCTCGGTATTTAGCTCAAACATGTACAACTGCTACGGAATCATATATATCACTACCTGCCTTGAAACATGGTGTTAATACCAAATTAGATCACGGTTTGATTTCGTTTGCATTGCTAATTTAAAAAACGAAATGTTTTGACCATTGCGCCGAGTTTGATTATCCGTTTGTTTAATGTATTTGTAACAGCAAATTGCGGTGACTTCTGTTGAGAATTTACGTGTAGTTAAGATAGCCCGCTAATTATTTAATCTCACTCACGAACCCAGTACATATTCAAAAACAACAAATATTTAACGGAACTCTGAACTACCGCATCCCAATAATGAAATTGATGCATGAACAGTTCAGCTACTATTTACTGTTTTAGCAGTTTGAAATATGAGAAAATTTTATGCGTTTATATTGTTACGTTTAGGAATTTTATCACCATTGATTTAAAAAAAACGATGGGTTTTAACAGTTTGTGTTAAATAAGTATGCTACGTAATGTCGAGGAGACTAACGAATAAATGATCTGCAACTTTTCCTGGATTCGTTATTTCATTGCCACTTATGACTACTCACTATATTTGATGCTTGGGTATGTTATTGCATTTTGTTGATGATAGAAATGATTATAGAAATAACAGCCCTTCTCCAACGTAGGAAACGGTGGAGAAGTCTGCGAGGAAGAAAACCTCTACATAAATTACCCCAAACCCAAGCTCAGGAAGCCTGATGAGAAGTTTAACGGTTGGGGATATCCCAGTCGCTAGGATAACACGACGTGAGCTCACATAAAAGATCAAACAACAAAATGGACGTGGCCTATAAAAACATAGTACTCCAAGAGAGTACCGACCGCGCCGTGGTCGGAGAATCCCTTAACACTACGGGTGATACCGGGGTGTTCAACCCACCGTACTCCTAGGGGTTACAGTTGCATGCAGAGCGGTGTCCGAGCCCGGGTGCAGACGCCCTGTTTTGTGCAACCCAGAACGCCGAGTTCGGCGTCTTCCCGCGCCCAGTCCGGCGAACGTGAAAGTAGACGGGTGCAAACGATCGAGCGCCCAACTAAAGAGACTATACAACTGACTGTACACTAGGCTGTTATAGTATTGACCACCATTCGACATGATGTGCCTTGTCTGTTTCTTTGCAGTCTACGTCAACACAAATCGAACACCCTAATCGATAAAAGATATATTTCCGAAATTTAAATAATTTTTGTTTAGTTCATTTATTTTAGTTCATTTAATATCAGCACCAGCGAATAACCTTGGCTTTTTTATCACGTTCATGGGTATTTGAACATGTTGTTACCTAAATAGAAACGTAGAGAAATGAGTACCTTTTATTTTAAACTATTTAGAGAGTGTAGATATTATGTACATTGTACTGTACACCGATATACATACTTTATTTAATAGTAACGATATAAGTCTACAACTAATTTTACTCAGAGCTTTGTTGTAACTCAATTCGATGTCATAACAGAATAAAAATAAAAAATAGCACTGCAGCGCTCCCTAGGGACTTATTAGCGTAACCTTTATCTAAAAACATTTTTCTTTTAGCGTGTCGATATCTCCTCGAGCCGTCACTCCACCGGGGTTTACGGTGGGGTGGTGTGTGTGTGGAATCGGAAAGACTAAAACCACAAAATGTGCCTCTCTGTGTCTAAGATAGGAGGGTCCGGGAACAGCTGTTATTATGACATCCAGATCCTTCCTAGTGCCTGCCTGCTAACAAGGGCACCATCTGCGAGTAAACTCTGTATGAAGGCGACGTACGGCACTCGTGAAGGTCGCGTTCTCGCGGCTGGCCACTGTAGCGGATGGAAGGGAAAACCCGTTCCGTCCACCAGCGGCCGCACTAAAGGTGGCATGAAGCGCTGTTAACGCACCTCCTCTGCCCAGTTCACCGGCGGTGAATTGGGTCCGAGTGGACATCATCCTCCCAGGCCTTCTCTGCCGCCTCCTTCTGTAAATTACGTCTAAAATATATATAAAAACCTGTGCACAAGCAAAAAAAAAAAGCCAAGCCCATCATTGAAAACTTTAATTAAGATACTCACACTATGTATTTTTTTAAGGTTATCATTTACTGACATCACTGACTGTCATCTGACTGACTGATGGACTGCTTTTTCTATTCATATATTGAAGTAATTAATATTTTTCATATTTTTAATAAATACCATGGATATAAATCGGTAATAATAATTTGATGTTACAAATTTATTTTTACTGTTTTAGATGATATATTGGATAACCATAAATTTATGTGGAGACACGTTTGTATTATATAACATTATTAAGCCACTTATAGCACAGGTAAACGTCCTTGTAAAATGTTTATAAAGTTTGCGTGTATTGTTTTTATTTATTTTCTATTTTTTTCAGAAAGATGTTGTCAGTGCCTTAAAAGAACTGCTTAGATTTGTAACTGTCAATCTGTATCCAATGATTATTGTATTTTACGGAGGTCAAAGATTGCGTAATGAAAAGGCTACATTTAACAGAGCTATTGTCAAATTGTATGCCGTATGTTGTACAAGTGAGTATATTCATGTCAAACTATTTTGTAAATGTAATCAGTTTATCTTGTTGCATAAAGCATTAAGATTTAATATCTATCATCATATCATCATCATCTATCATCTATCTATCATCTATCTATCATCCATCTATCTATCTATCATCTATCATCTATCTATCATCTATCATCTATCTATCTATCTATCTATCTATCATTTTTTTAAGATCTATAGTGGACTAAATTTTTTTTTAGTAAAACCAACTTGATAAAAATCACAGCCTAGTTTTATAGTATTTTGTTTTTATTAGTATTATTATAATTTTGGGTTAATTTAAGATTCACTTAAAGTTTTCTAAAACGAACACAAAGAATTTTTTAACCACACAAATGTTTTTGTTCTAGATCCTGAACCTCGAGAAAAAAAATTGTTAAAATCTATTAATTCTGACAAAAACGTGCGAAATAAGAATTGAGTTTGATAATTTTACTTTGGGCATCTATTTATCTTTTTGGGAATCTATATATAATATCTAATAGCTTTTGTGATAACAGTTTTGTAGGTTAATAACGTAAACTAAACAAATATTTTCTATTGCTTGCGGTTTTCCTTTTTACGTCGTATGTCGAAAATACACCATTTTGAAAGAAGTCGTAGGATCTCTTAGACCAAGATGGCCACAAATAGCTACAATGACTACAATAACATGCTTTCCACAAATCTTATGATTCGAATGTAGATTTTTCTCAGGACAATATTGGTCCCGTTGGCTCTTATTTAACTAGTCTTGTTGTAGAGCAGTGTCGCTCAGCAATAAACCATAATTCTTTTACTTTGGTTAATGGTTTTATTTGCCAAAATAAAATAAAATATTTCCAAATCATTTAATATTTTCCAATAAACAGTCCGTGCGTAGATATTGCATAAACACGTGGTGCGGACATGTAAAGCTTTTATGATTGATCTGGAAAGACCCCAGCGATACATCTTGAAAGTTATTATTTCTAGTCCGTATAGATATTTCACGGTAAAGTTATATGAAAAATGACTCATTTTACAGCTAGAAAACTATACATATTACAATGAATTATCCACCCACGTAAGCTTATAGCCCAGAACGAAGCCGAATATAGTCAGTAGCGTGTCATAAGAAATGTTAGTCCAAACGTTGTGTGTTGAACAGACGCAGTTTTTGACGCGATCTATAAAAACATAGTACCCCAGGAGGGTACCGACCGCACCGCCGTCAAGGAATCCCTCAGCACTCCGGGTGATGCCAGAGTGAACAACCCACCGTACTCTAGGGGGACACAGTTGCGTACAGAGCGATATCCAAACTCGGGTCCAAGGATTGGGGTCTAACACGTTTTGTAAGACCCAGAACACCGAGTTCGGCGTCTTCCAGCGTCCAGTCCGGCGGATGTAGAGGTAGGCGGGTGTCAACGATCGAGCGCCTAACTACAGAGACTGCACAAAGTCAAGAGATGGAATGGCAGCGGAGTGATTCCAGGGATAGCTATGTTTCGTCGTTCTACTCTGTCTCCTCGCGGTCGTCCCAAGTCCACAAGCGCAAGCCTAAGGGACCGGCGTAGCGTAAGCGTAGCATGAAAAAGTATGTCATTAGGCCGTTATAGTATTAGTCACCGTTTGCCATGATATGTCTTGTCTTCTTCTTTGCAGTCTACATCAACACAAACCAAACACTCTAATCGCTAAAAGATATGTTTCTGAAATTTAAATAATTTCTGTGTTGTATGAGACTAATTGCTATGATTGTTTTAGTAAGTACATGCAAAACGAGTGAGTGCATGCGTGTGTTATGTCCAATCTTGTTTCATTTTGAATATTATTTTTAAATTATAATTTATAATTACATACAGCGTTGCTATATAAAAATTCGAAAACTTTAAAGTATGAGACGTTTAGTAAACATATTCAAAGTTTATTTATCTAAATTTTTATTTCTAAAGAAATAGTGTCATTTCACACATCTACCGCGATTTATAGTTTGACAAAATACATCTAATCTATGTAGCGACGCCCCAGTTCGTCACAACGCACAGTTTGGAAGGCCCTACAATAAAGTATCAGTTTTCATAGCACTTCGCTATGTACGTATTTGGTTCTCGAAGATTAAGGTATGATATGATAATAACATTTTCAACTGCCTATGAACTTAATAACAACCCAAAATTTTCTGTCGGTGTCTACTATAGCTACTTTAAATTTCAACGTAAATATAAGCAAGTATAAGCAACAAAATATCTAAAATTATTCTCGTTACTATAAAACCGTAAAACTTTGATTCATTTATTTTAGTTCATTTAATATCAGCCCGAACAGATAACCTTGAACTTTTTATCATGTTTGTAGGTAGTTGAACATGTTATTGCCCAAATAGAAATGTAGAGGCTCGTACCTTTTATTTTAAAGTTTACAGAGGACATAGATATCGTGTACATTAAACTATTTAGCGATATAGTTAATTTTATAGTAACAATATATAAGTATTTACAATTAAACTTTGCCCAGAACTTTGTTGTAACTCAACTCGATATCATTACGTAGAATGGAAGTAAAATACATCAAGTAAGTAAATATCAGTAGAATATATAATAATCTTTTTTATTATAATTCTTTCTATTTTTCAGTCTTCTTTCTAATAATATTTCTGGTACTTTTGATGACTTCCAGAATATATATATTCATCATTCTTCGCAGAAGGTTGCGACCGCGGTAAAACAACTGTCGCTACCGGCCATGGAGCGTATGACGGCCGGTAGCGAGAGGTCTCCTCCAATAACTGCAGAGAGGACCACGCTGCGCCGTCCAGGCGGAACAAACCGCCAGAGTGTGCTGAGCCGAGTCCTCACTGCAGTCGCAGTGGTGACAGGCGGGACTCAATTCCCTCCTGGCGACCGAGTGCAGATACTGCCCGAAGCAACCGTGCCCAGAAAGGACCTGCGTCAGTCGGAAGGAAAGGGTCCCGTGCTGCCGCCCTGCCCACTCGGCGATGACCGGCTGGAGAGCTTCCACGGCGGCAAAGCCAGCACGTACGTAGGCCCAGGTACTTCATCTGGGCCTGAACCGGTACTAGGACCGAATTGACTACGATAGAGGCGCCGGGTGGTGGACCACGACGGGGCCCATGGAACAAAAGGGCCTCCGTCTTATCTAGGGCCACCCGTAAACCCAGCGCCTCAATACGCCCGACCACCAAAGAGACTCCCGTGGTGGCCAAGCGCGCCGCCTCTTGAAAGTTCACTCCCCGGGCTGTGACCAATGTGTCATCTGCGTAACAAATTACGCCCAACCCGGGGGGAAGACGACCTCGGAGGGCCCAGTCGTATCCCATGTTCCACAGGAGTGGTCCGAGGACAGACCCCTGCGGAACACCGCATGACATTGGCCGCCGCCTCAGAACACCGTCACGGTCCTCGTACATGACGGTACGCTCCTCAAGATAGTCTGCCACAAGCCGCCTCAGGTACTCTGGCACCCCGTGGTAGTGGAGGGCTTCCCTGATGCAGCTAAATGGCAGACTATTAAAAGCGTTGGCGATGTCCAACGACACCGCCAACAGCACGCCGCCACAGCTCACCGCCTCTTCGGTAATGGCACTCAGGCGCAGCACAGCATCGACCGTCGAACGCCCCGCCCGAAAACCAAATTGGGCGTCCGACAGATCGGGGCCCACCTCGCGGAGGTGCTGGACGATGCGGGCAGAGAGTATCCTCTCAAACAGTTTACCCGCCTCGTCCAGCAACACGATGGGCCTATAGGCCGCTACCGATTCGGCTGGCCGTCCCAGCTTCCTCAATAGGACCAGCTTCCCGCTTTTCCAGCGCTCGGAAAGCGTCCGGACGCCAAGCTAGCGTCCAGGACCTCCCTGAGGCGGTCCGACATGTGTTCGCACGCACGCACGCACGCACTCGGGCAGGTATCCCGTCCGGCCCGGGGGCGGTGTTCTTAGAGCGTATCCGTAGAACAACCGCCCCTACCTTCGATTCCCTGACGGGCGGAACATTGTCTTCGTTCACCCCATCGTCTTCGACCATGAAGGCCATCGACGGGGGCGTGTGCTACGCCCGCTGCGGGAAAAGGCCCTCGACCACTTCCCGCAGGAAGCTGGGCTGGAGTGTCTCTGTAAGGGGGGGGGCCCGACGTGCAGAGCTTTTGTCGCGCCGCACGATAGGGGCGACCCCAGGGGTCACGATCGAGACCCTCCAGCATTTCCTTTCTCTTAATTTCTTTGGCGCGGCTGATGGCCAGCTTCAGAGTTTTCCGCGCCTCTCGGTACTCCTCATGAAGCTGGTCCTCCCCGCCTTCTTCGCGGTGTCGCCGCCGACTACGGGTGTAGGACCTCCGGGCACGAGTACAGGCCGCACGGAGGTCTGCCAACTCCTGGGACCACCAGTAAACCTCCTTCCGTGGAGGCCGGCAACCTCGGATGCGGGGCATGGCCGCATCACAGATTTGTGCAATCGCTACGCAGAAGCGACCAGCCCCCATGTCGACCTCCTCGGTCGGGGCCTGCGGAGACAGCCAAGAGTGAATAATGGCCGCCTCCTCTAGTAGGTCCCTATTTAATTTGGCTACGGCCCACCGAGGCCGCCCACTCCTCTACAGCCTCGCCCCTAGCGTCCGTTGGTTGTGGGGAACCCCACGCAACGAACTTTGCGTTGAAGTCCCCCAGCACTTAGACGTGCCCAGACGTTAGACGCCGCATCGAGGTTTCCAAGTTGTTAAGGAAAACCTCGAAGTCGTTCAAACTCCGGTTGGGGGAGAAGTATACACCATATACAGTGATCCCCCCCCACTCGGCAGCAACATATCCAGTGCCCTTATCTCTTAGCGACAAGGGCGGGGAATGAGCCGCTGTGGAGCCAACGACTGCCACGGAACCGTCCCGGTCACCCAACCAGTTTGGACGGGGAGGAACATAATAGGGTTCCGCGGCTACGGCAACACCGATCGACCACTGTGCCATGGTTTGCAGGAAAAGGACCTGCGCCGCGGCACAGTGGTTCAGGTTCGTCTGGACCAGGAGGTTGGAGACTTGGGCCATTACTCGACCGTCTCTACAACCTCCTCCATGGGCAACGATGCCGACATGCGAACGACATTAGAAGCAGCCTGGGTCGATTGGCTAGCCCCCGACGCTTGCCGAGAATTATAGGGAGGTTTGCAGCCTCCCTGCCCAATTTGGTGATTGGCGGGCTTGTTACCCGCCGCACACGCCGGGCAGTGAGGGGCGGCAGAGCATTCAGCCGCCTTGTGTCCCGGTCGACCGCAGCGGAAACATAATCCGCTGCAGTCAAAACAGCTGGCGCACTTGGCACGTGTGTGTCCCGATGCCAGACATTTAAAACATCTCATCGGTCTCGCTGCCAGGACTGTGATCCTAGCGCTCACGAAACCGATGAGCAGCCTACCGGCATCGCCCAAGATTTTGGCCGATGCTACGGGATAACTGACCCACACTGCGCCAAGCCCTCCTGGACCGGGGCGGATGGTGCCGACCTTAATGTTGTCCGCGTTGCACCCTGTCTTCTCTCTTACAGCAACACGGACATCCTCGGCCGCTATGGAGTCGTCCAGTCCTGAGATGCACAACTCTGCACACTTGGTAGGCCTGACGATCTTAACACCATCCGTGGCCGCAAACATACCCCGTAACTTTTCGGCAAACATATCAGCCGTCTTTGCACCTTCGGCTCCAGGGAACTCTAAGACACGAGCTCCCGTCTGAGCGAGGCGCAACCTGACTCCTTCCGTCCCGATGTCATTGGCGAGACTAGCCCGGGCCCTCTGGAAGATGGCCGCGTAAGGCAGTCCGCCGTTAGCCGCTTCCGGTGACACGGTGACCACCACCGCCGCGGTCTTGGGCACCTGCAGCTTGCGTGGCCACTGCGTAGTGGCTACTACCACCGATAGCGACTGCGGGGTAGAGGCTGCTTTTTGAGCAGCCTTTTTACCCCGCTTTCAGGACTTCTTAGTCCCCCCGACTACCTGCCAACCATCCGTGGAAGGGGCAAATATGGGGGGAGCAGACGTGGAGGTGCCAGGTACAGCGGCTGGAGTGGAGAGCGGAGGGAATTCCGTTCTAGATTTGGCCGCTGTTTTGGGCCCTGACCTCGGTGCACCTGTCTTGGCTGTTGCTTAAGCCGCCTGTCGTGCCCTCGGAGCAACCGCAGGAGCGGCAGACACAGACGCCACCGCCGCATAGGATACACGACCGCCCGCAACGGCAGGCGTTGATGGCACCGATACGGTCTTAGGTCTATTTGCCGCGAGCGGCGGTCGGACAACTGGGGCCGGAGGCAGCCTCGCCTCCAGGCCAGCGAGACGCCCGTCCATCATGCGCCAAACTGCGTCCGTAATTTGGCGCAGGTGGGCATCAGGAATACCCCCGAGGTTGGAAGAGGGGGTAAGTTGTGACGGAGGCGAGCCTTCTCTTTCGGGGCGATCTGCCCGGAATTGAGCAAACTGAGCACTGAGCTCAGTCACCTGCCCCGTCAGACGCTCGTTGGCTGCCTGGAGACGAGCCATGTCTCTGATAAGGCTCTCCACGACCCCCGCAATAGCGGCAGAGGAGTCCTTAAGTGCCTTCACAAGACAGCCCTTAAGGTTACTAGACTTGGTGGCCACTTTGTGGATGATGGCCACCGCCGCGTTTGCTCTCTCCTGCATGGACGATGGTGTTTGGAGAACAGAACTCCCTACCATCGGCTCCTTGATTTTAAGCAGGAGATCTGCGACCTCCTCTTCCGCTAATGCTTCGCCGTCCGCCCTGACTCTTCTGTAGGCTCCTGCCTTGCAGAAAACGGAGCCTGACGGGACCGAGGCCGGAGTTCGTGACCTCCCTCTACGGTTGCTTGCAACCTTGGGAGGTAACATCTCCTGAGACGTATCGCTGCCGCCATCCCTGGAGCGTCTGCGTTTCCAACTGGCACAGAGCTCCGTTTCCATAAGCTCCAGTGTGTCCTCCTTCGCACTGGAGCTACCACCCGCGACAGATTTTGAACGCAATCGTTCCGATATTCTACGGCTCCCAGCAGCCATAATGACTTCTGGGAGCCCCACCGAGATAGGCGTGCTAACCAATGTCTCCTCTTCGTTGGAAGAGAAGTCGTCCGTTCTTGCACTCCTTTCCCCTCTGTTTTTCTTCTCCTTCTTTTCGTCTGTATTTTTATTTTTATTTATAATTGATTCCATATTTGAACCCACGAGATGGGGAGAACAGAGGTCGACCCGGGCAGAGATCCCCAATACCCGGGCAAGCGTAAATTTATGCCCAACCGAGGGGTCCACAGGTGCCTCGGCTGGGAGTGCGCTTAGTGCGCTGGTCACGTACCAGAACACGGGATTCGGGGTAATTTTTTAAAGAGGTTTTCTTCCTCGCAGTCCGGGCGGCTAAGCCAGTGTCGCGATTGACAGATTGGTGTCGCGAGACATAACCACGACTCTCCTTTCGGGATTACGATGTGACAACGGTGGCAGGAAGATTAAATCTTCCAATGCCTGCTCGGCGGCAGTGTGAGTACACACCGAGCCCGTTCTCCTTTCTCCACCATTGACAGTGGAGAAACGCCTACTCATGAAAGGGTCCCGCCCTAATGATTTTTTATCGAGGTTTTCCTCCTCATTGCTCCAAAGAGCGAAGAGCCAACGGAGGAATCGACAAAAATGCCCGCTCTGTTGGACCAAGCCTCAGCGAATGGCCGAAGAAAATGCCTCCTCTTCTTCGTGCTAGAATATTAGCCGTTGGCGTGATGTCCTCTTCCAAATGGCACAGGAAGAAACAGTGCCGTCGCCAACGTTACCAGGGTGCACCACGTGGGGGTTTTCTAACCAAGCACCCCAAGAACTTAGGGCCATAAGTCAACCTCACCTGCTAGAATTGCACCTACTAATCGATAAACGAGGCTCTGGCAAACAAAATATACCTATTAACGGCTATAGTCTCGCCGATACGATTACGTGAGACGGAAACGGAATTAAGATCATCATTTGTTACATGAGTAACTGACGGATTACTGTTTCTAGCCATATATTGAAGTCATGAATATTTTTTAGCTTTTGAATAAATACCGTGGATTTCAATCGGATAATTTGATGTTATTTATTTATTTTTACTGTTTTAGATGACATATTGGATAACTATAAATTTATGTGGAGACACATTTATATTGTATCACATTATTAAGACACTCATTGTAGAGGTAAACGTACTTGTAAATGTTTATAAAGTTTATGTATATTGTTTTTATCTTTTTTTTATTATTTTTTTAAGATAAATGTTGTCAGTGGGTTAACAGAACTGCTTAAATTTTTAACTGTCGATCTGTATCCAATGTTTATTGTATTTTACGGAGGACAAAGGTTACATAATGAAAAGACTACATTGAACAGAGCTATTGTCAAATTGTATACCGTATGTTGTACAAGTAAGCATGTTATTGTCAAATTATTTTGTACATATGATCAGATCCTCTTGTTGCACAAAGCATTAGAACTCTTTTTAAGATCAATAGTGGACTAAAATTTATTTTTTAGTAAAACCAATTTGATAAAAATCACACAGCCTAGTTTTAATATATTTTGTTTTTATAACTATAATTATAATTCTGGGTTAATATTAAAATTTATTTAAAATTTTCTAAAATAAACCCTAAGAATAATTAAAACAATGTTGATGAAATTTATGTACATGCACAAATGTTTTTGTTTTAGATCCTCTGAAATTGAAATGATTTCTGTGTTGTACGGGACTAATTACCATGATCGTTTTAGTGAATACATGTAATACATGTATTATGGCCAACCTTGTTTCATTTTGAATATTATTTTTCAAATTATAATTTATGATTACATAAACGATTACTACAGAAAATCTCAAAAACTTTAAAATACTAGACGCTTAGTTAGAATATTCAAAATTTTTTATCTAAATTTTGGTTTCTAAAGAAATAGTGTCATTTCACACACCTAACACGTATTATGGTTTCATAAAATACATCTAATCTATGCAGTAACACCACAGTTCGTCACAACGCACTGTTTGGAAGGCCCTACAATAAAGTTTCAGTTTTCATAGTACTTTTCTATGTACCTATTTGGTTCTCGAAGATTTAGGTAGGATAATAACATTTTCAACTTCGTATGAATTTAATAACAACTCGAGATTATCTCTCGGGGTCTACTACAACTATTTTAAATTTCAATATGAATATAAATAAGTATAAGCAACAAAATATCTAAAATTATTTTCGTTACTATAAAACCGTAAAACTTTAGTTCATTTAATATGGCCCAAATGGGATAACTTTGGATTTTTTCTCATGTTCACAGGAAGTTGAACATGTTATTGCCCAAATAGAAACGTAGAGAAGCTCTTACCATTAATTTCAAAGTTTATAGAGGACATAGATACCATGTATATTATACTATACACCGATATAGTTAATTTTATAGTAACAATACATAAGTGTTTACAATTAAACTTTGCCCAGAGCCTTGTTGTAACTCTAATTGATATCATTACGTAGAACGGAAATAAAATATATCACTACAGCACTTCCAAGGGGCTATTACCTTTTTCTACAAACATGTCCTAATCAAAGCCAAACCTACCATTGAAAATCACATCAAAATCAGACTAGTAGTTTTAGAGATAAATGGTAACATTAGTTTATGCAAACATCCTGTCAAACACAAACACTTTCTCCATACCGTCATTTGGTAAAAATTGAACAACATCCTTCTTTATGAAAAAATAAAGCATAGTGGATCACCTAATAGAACGTAATCACCGCCGTCCATGAACGCCTGCCACTTAGGAGTCACAAACGTATTGTAGGTAGCTGAAAAGTGAGTACGGTCTTTCTTTAAGGTTTGAAAGTCGTATTGGTTCGGAAATACACTAGAGATAACCTTCGTTTCGTTTCTTTGTTTAAGTATCTTCGTTCGATAAGAATCTTCGAGAACAATAATCCATAATATTCAATGCGTAGTTGATTAATTGTTTTATATATACATGTATACATTTACCTAAGTATAGACGCACATAAGGGTTTTCAGTTAATTACTTATAATAACTATTGTAGAGTTAATTTTATTAAAACATATTTCCACAGTGATCGGATCACCGAGTGTATTCATTTCTTTTTTAAGCTCAAACTTAAATACACACCGCCTTAGAATAACTTCAATACCAATTGTTTAAAAACTGTTACTAATATGAATAAATTCAAAATCATTCATTACCTCAGAGCAGTTGAAAACATTAATGGCATTTATAGAAATTATTTTTTTTACGGAATAAGAATTAAAAAACTAGTTCTATTTCACATAGCTCTTGATATCCTAATGAGTCTACTCTTTCTTGCAAGCAATATGTATTTCTGTGCATTATTTTTCAAAAATAGACATAATATGATACATTTTTGTATTTTTGATTATTTCATCTTTTTTTTAAATGACCTTACTAGTATCGTACTTGGTGTATTGAAAGCGGTAGAATATAAAACCGCTATAACTAATCTCTTGATTGTCCATGACGCCTACATGGAGGATGCAAATAATAAAAGAAATCTAAAACAAACACAGGCGATTATAACAATCAGTTCGGTAATGATTCTCATTGTGATACTTACCATTGGTGCATGGCGATTCCACCTTTTAGCTCTGCTATCAAAGAATAGTACAACTCTTGTATTTTTCATGTGTTTTTCAAGATTTCGTAATAAAGTTCGATATTACTTAGATTTTACCGCGTTGTACTTACATACACTTTTACTATCACATTTGTTACAATGTTTAAATGGTTCTGTGATTGAACTACAAGGTAAATTACAGACGCGTAATAATACTCAATCTCATTTAGAAAGAAACAGACGTAACTTAAATTTGACAGAAAGCATTCAACGTTGTGCTGAGTTACATGAATATTTAGCAGATAGTGGCAAACAGTTGTCGGAGTGCTTTGAACACCAAGTAAATTTCAGTAGAATAGATAATAATCTATTTCACTATAATTCTTTCTATTTTTTAATTTTCTTTTTAATTTGTTTTTACCTCTGCCCATCCCTCCGGGGAATGAGACGTCATTTTATGATTACTTTTAAGATCAACGTTTGTTATATGACGGTCTGATGGACTGCTTTTTCTAT
The DNA here is from genome assembly GCA_949316085.1 of Hypercompe scribonia. Lineage (NCBI taxonomy): Eukaryota > Metazoa > Arthropoda > Insecta > Lepidoptera > Erebidae > Hypercompe > Hypercompe scribonia. The sequence continues at coordinate 20,526,031 of OX438972.1, forward strand.
TAATATATTGAAGTAATGAATATTTTTAATTTTTTTAAAAATACCGTGGATTTAAATCGGATATTTTGATGTTATTAATTTATTTTTACTGTTTTAGATGATATATTGGATAACCATAAATTTATGTAGAGACACGTTTGTATTGTATCACATTATTAAGCCACTCATTGTAGAGGTAAACGTACTTCTAAAATGTTTATGAAGTTAGTGTATATTGTGTGTATTTATTTTTAATCTTTTTTTTAGAAAAATGTTCTCAGTGGGTTGATAGAACTGCTTAGATTTTTAACTGCCGATTTATTTCCAATGTTTATTGTATTTTACGTAGGTCAAAGATTGCGTAATGAAAAGGCTGCATTTAACAGAGCTATTGTCAAATTGTATGCCGTATGTTGTACAAGTGAGTATATTCATGTCAAATTATTTTATAAATATGATCATGTCCTCTTATTGCATAAAGCATTAGAACTACTTTTAAGCTCTATAAAAGAATAAAATTTATTTTTTAGTAAAACTAATTTAATAAAAATCAAATATAATATCCCAGTTTTATTGTTTGTTGTTTTTATTACTATAATTATAATTTCGGATTAATTTTAATATCCACTTAAAATTTTCTAAAATGAACCCAAAGAATAATTAAAGATAAATTAATGAAATTCATGTACATGTATAAATATTTTTGTTTTAGATCCTGAACCTCAAGAAATAAAACTTGTTAAAAATCTATTAATTCTGACAAAAACATGTGAAATAAGAATTGAGTTCGCTAATTTAACTTTGGGAATCTATTTGATTCCGATGTTTCTGTCTACAATAATAGCTTTTGTGATAACAGCTTTGCAGTTTAATAACGTAATCTAAGCAAATATTTTTCATTGATGTTTAAGACTAAGATGGCCACAACTCGCTACAATGACAACCACAATAATACTTCCTACAAATCTAATGATTCGAATGTGTTTTTTTTTTCAAGACAGTATTGGTCCCGTTGGCCCTTATTTGACTAGTCTTGTTGTAGAGCAGTGTCGCTACACAATAAACAATAGTTCTTTTGTTTTGGTTGATGGTTTTATTGTGTAAATAAAATAAAATATTTCCAAATCATTTAATATTTTACAAAATACAATCTGTGCTTGGATATTGTATAAAAAACGTCGTGGGGTACATGAAAAATTTTTATGATTGATCTGGTAAGAGTCCAGCAATACGTCTTGAAAGTTATTACTTTTAGTCCGTATAGATGTTCCACCGAAACGTTATATGAAAAACGACAAGTTTAATAGTTAGAAAACTATACATATTACAACAAATTATCCATCCACGTTAAGTGATACCCCATAACAAAGACTTATTTTTTATAAAATAAGTTAAAGCTGTTTATTTATATAATAAAACAAATAAAATATTAAGTGTATAGCCTAAATGAAGTTGCTAAGTCAAAATTATTCCTATTATAAACATTGATCGTTAGGGATTTATTATGAGCAAACTGAATTGTTGATGTTGCGAAATGTACTCTCTGAAACACTACATACTTCTGACATTCTAAAACAACACACACACAGACACACTCGTACAAGTACACGCGTACACCCTAATCCACGGCCACACACACATACACACACATTGTATAATCTATAATTCTCTGATCTGATTGTATGTTACTTCTATTAGTTATCTTCTGCATCAATTTTTTCCCGAAAAATTCTGTAACAAGGCGCTCATCACAAAATGTAAAATATGATTTTATGCAACAAAAATGTATGTTTATGTACAAAAATACACCTGAAATAGAAATGACTTGTACTATGCGTAAAATTTAAAAAAAAACACAACTTATAGTAATTTGCATTATTTCAAATGCCTTTTAAGTAAATACACATGTTTCATATCGATACTAACTTTATCTTTAAAATTTTTATGTGCAATTAGAAAATTTAATAACTTTTTTTCACTAAGATGGTTACAACTCGCTGCAATGACTACCATAATAATACTTCCCACAAATCTAATGATTCTAATGTATTTTTGTTTAAGACAATATTGGTCCCGTTGGTCCTTATTTGGCTAGTCTTGTTCTAGAGCAGTGTCACTCCACAATAAATAATAATTCTTTTACTTTGGTTAATGGTTTTATTTGCCAAAATACTATCTGTGCTTGGACATTGTATAAGAACTTGGTGCAGTACATGTAAAACTTTTATGATTGATCTTGACTTGACAGTTATTACTTTTTAGTCCGTGTAGTTATTCCACGGTGAAGTTATACGAAAAGTGACAAGTTTTACAGTTATATAAACATAAGAGAACCATAACGAAGACGAATACCATTAACAGTGCGTCGAACAGCCGCAGCCAGATGGCAATATAGAATTAAAGTTTATTATTTATAAAATAAAGTAATAAATGTATGTCTTAAATCAATCATAAAAATTGGCCGTTAGGACTTAATTATAAGCAAACTGAATTGATGATGTTGTGAAATGTACTCTATGAAACACTAAATACTTCTGTGACTCTGAAACAACACACACACAGACACACACGTATAAGCACAAACGCACACCAGCACGTACACACGCATAGACACGCACGCATATGCGCATGCTTACACGCACGCTCTTACGCGCTTACACACACACACAATGCGTGGAATTTAAAGAAGTACAAGTTGTAATGGTTGTTATGATTTCAAATGCTTTTTGAGTAAATGCATGTTTCACAGCGATACTAGTTTTATTTGTAAAATTGTCATTTGCAACAAGGATTCTTTTTCATCTTCAAATTTTCACCTACAAATTATTATACATTAGATATAAATTATAAATAATGTATTACAAATTTTAGCCAGCAAACAATATATGTAAAATTTACTTGCAAAAGATACTGAATGGTCACTGAATGTGTTGCTTAAACTGATGAGAAAATGAGTCTAAAAAAGTTAAATGAATTTTATGAGCTATTTGAAAGTACTCAGCAAAGTTAATCGTTTGGACCTTCACATTATCTTTAAAGGCTCAATTTAAGTCAATAACAATAATCATTTAACAGAATTACTGTACATAGTAACAGTCATTATATATTCAACTGAACACAATTGTCTGTAAATATCTTTACAGACCTGTTCGGCATAAAAGTAAACTTAAAAGTTACAGTTGTTCGGTATTTAACTCAAACATGTACAACTGCAACGGAATTGCTAATGTAAATAACGAAATGTTTTGACGATTGAATCGACCTTTGATTATCCGTTTGTTTAATATATTTGTAACAGGAAATTGTGGTGACCTCAGTTACAAATATGCATGTAACTCAGATAATCTGCGTAATATTTATCTCACTCACGAACCCGGTACATATTCAAAAGCAAAAAATAATTAACTGAACTCTAAACTGCCGCATTCCAAAAATGAAATTGGTGCATGAACAGTTTAGCTACTATTTACTGTTTTAGCAGTTAAATAAGAAAAAAATCTATGTACTTATATTGCTACGTTCACCAATATTTTCGTAACTAATTAAAAAAAAAAACGATGGGTTTTAACAGTTTGTGTTAAATAAGTATTCCGTGTCAACTTTTTCTGGATTCGTTATTTCATTACCACTTATGACTACTCACTACATTTGATGCTTGGGTGTGTTATTGCATTTTGTTGATAATAGAAATAACAGCCCTTCTCCAACGGGGGAAAGGGTGGAGAAGTCTGCGAGGAAAAAACCTGTATAGAAAATTACCCTAACCCAAGCTGAGAAAGCCCGGTGAGAAGGTTAACGGTTGGGAGGTATCCCAGTCGCTACGGCAACAAGACGTGAGTTCACATAAAAGATAAAACAACAAAATTGACGTAACCAATAAGAGCGTAGTACTCCAGGAGAGTAGGTACCGACCGCGCCGTGGTCGGAGCTCTCAACACTCTGGGTGATACCGGCGTGTTCAGCCCACCGTAATCTGGGGGGCACAGTTACATGCAGAACGATATCCGAGCCCAGGAGTAGACGCCAAGCAAGAACGCCGAGTTTGGCGTCTTCTCCGCCCAGTCTGGCGAACGTGGAAGTAAGTGGGTGCAAACGATCGAGCGCCCAACTACAGAGACTGTACAACTGACTGTATGCTAGGCCGCTATAGTATGGACCACTATTCGACATGATGTACCTTGTCTGTTTCTTTGCAGTCTACATCAACACAAATCGAACACCCTAATCGATAAAAGATATATTTCTGAAATTCAAATGATTTCTATATTATATGGGACTTATTGCCATGATTGTTTTAGTCAATACATGTAATACATGTGTTATGGCCAATCTTGTTTCATTTTGAATATTATTTTTATTGCTATACAAAATATCAAAAGCCTTAAACTACGAAACGGTTAGTAAGACTATTCAGAGTTTATTCATCTAAATTATGGTTTCTAAAGAAATAGTGTCTTTTCAAACATCTAACGCCTTTTATGGTTTGATAAAATACATCTAATCTATGTACCTACTAACGCCCCAGTTCATCACAAGGCACAGTTGGTAGTTGAACATATCATTGCCCAAATAGAAACGCAGAGAAGCGCGTACCTTTTATTTGATAGTTTACAGAGGAGCTAGATACTATGTACATTATACTACACACCAATGTAGTTTACTTTATAGTAACAATTTATAAGTGTTTACAATTAAACTTTGCCCAGAGCTTTTCTGTAACTCAACTCAATATCATTACGCAGAATGGAAGTAAAATACATCACTGCAGCACTTTCAAAGGGCTTACTACCGTTATCTTTACCTAAAAACATGTGCAAATCAAAACCAAACCCATCATTGAAAATCACATCAAAATCGAACTACAAGTTTTGGAGATAAATGGCAACATTAGTTTACGCAGACATCCCCTCAAACGCATGCTTTCTCCGTACCATCATAAGTAAAAATTGAACAGCATTCTTTATTGTGAAAATAAAATGAAACCGAGTACATCACCTACTAGTTAGGAGTTACAAACGTGTTACCGGCATCTGAAAAGCAGGAACGCTCTTTTCTTAAAGGTTTGAAAGTAAGATCGATTAGAAAATACCGCAGAGATTAGTATCTTCGTCTAGGTTGCCTAGAAGAGATCACAGACTGTGATAAGGCCGTCCATTGTACCACTATTTTTTTTTGTTTGAATTCTACATTGTATGTTGCCTAGTTACGGTGTGCAATTAAGAGTACCTATCTATCTAAATCTATCTTCGTTCGATAGGAATCTTCGAAAATAATAATCCATAATGTTGGATGTGTAGTTGATTAATTGCAATATATATATATATATGCCTACCTAAGCATAGACACTCATGAGGTTTTTAGTTAATTACTCATAATAATTATTGTGGAGTTACCTTAATTAAAAAAGTCTTCCACACTTCCACGGATCAGCGAGTGTATTCATTTGTACACCACATTAGAGTAACATAAACACAAATTGTTACTGACATGAATAAATTTAAAATCATTCGCTATCTCAGAGTAGTTGAAAACATTAATAGCATTTATAGAAATTATTTATTTTATGGAAGAAGAAGAAAAGAATTGATTATATTTCATATAGCTCTTGATTTCTTAATAACTCTGCTCTTACTTGCAAACAATATATATATTTCTTTTTATTATTTTTCAAAAATACTCATAATATGATATATTTTTATGTTTTTAGTTATTTTATCTTTTTTCTAAATGACCTTACTAGTATAGTGCTTGGTATATTGAAATTGGTGGAATACAAAGTTGCTATAACTAATCTCTTGATTGTCCATGACGCCTACATAGAGGGTGCCAATTATAAGAGAAATCTAAAACAAACACAAGCGGTTATAACAATCAGTTCGGTAATGATTCTCAATGTGTTGCTTACTATAGGAGCATGGCGATTTAACCATTTAGCTCTTCTGTCGAACAATAGTACAACTCTTGTATTTTTCATGTGTTTTCAAAATTCCGTAATAAAGTTCGATATTACTTAGATTTTACAGCGTTCTACATACATACACTTTTACTATCACATTTGTTGGAGTGTTTAAATGGTTCTGTGATTGAACTACAATATAAATTACATATGCGTAATAACACTCAATCACATTTAGAAAGAAACAGACGTAACTTAAAATCATCAGAAAGCATTCAACGTTGTGCTGAGTTACATGAATATTTAGCAGATAGTAGCAAACAGTTGTCGGAGTGCTTTTTTACATCAAGTAAATATCACTAGAGTAGATAATAATCTATTTTATTATATTCTTTTTATTTTTTAATCTTCTTTGTAATAATATTTCTGGTTCTTTTGATGACTTCAAGAATTTATATGATCATCATTTGTGAGTGCACAGGATTAAGTCAACTTCACCTGCTAGAAGTGCACCTACTAATCGACAAACGAGGCTCTGGCAAACAAAATAAGGCAAACATAATAACCTTTAAGTACTGACGTGGGTGTCTCATAGACGGTGAGTTAACAAAAATAAGCCTTATTTCGAATCTGTTAAAGATACCCCCGCGCTCTTCCCTGTAGCTTCGGGATTGAATACGTTGATTTATCAGTCGAGCGCTCACTAGCCGCACGGCAACACGTTCAGCTGTGGAGCTGCGCAGTGTCTCTCAGACGTAAGGTCAGTATTGATATTGCAGATCTGTTAGACGTCAGATCATTATTAGTGTGTATTTTTCTAAGTGTCTTTAAGACGTAACCTCATTATTCATCGTATTGTTTTAGATGCATCAACCAAGTACTTCGAAAAGTAGCCGTAAAAGAAAAATAGGGGTTTGCGCTACTAGTGAAGACTTCGAAGATACTCTACAATGTTGCCTAGAAAAGGAAATTGAGGGCAATTTTAGCGATGTTGACGATGATCAGGCAGACCCAGATTTATTTTTACAATCTGATAACGAAACGGAATCGGAGCAGTCAGAAGACGAACAAAATAAGGAAAATGAGAATCAGTTACAAAACAGACCTACCACCGAGTCTCCTCTTGATGCCAACCAAGTTTCAAGACCTTCAACTGTAAGTCTTCTTTCAGTTTCAACTGGTAATCAGTATTATTATGTGAAAAATGGTTTCAAGTGGTCAATTGAAGAACCTTGTACCAGATCGAGTCGTACAGCAAGTCATAACATTGTTGATATTCTTCATTTCTTCAGAACCTTGCTTACAGTTTAATTTTGCCGTACTTGAAACGCCGAGTATACAATGATCCATTGCCAAGAGAATTGAGATTGACAATCGCACGCGTACCTGGTCCAAATAAGCCCCCGTAGCCTGAAATAATACCCCCTGAAAGTACAGAAGCAGCAAGAAAAACATGCAAAATCTGTCCATCAAGACTCAAAAGATGTACTAAGCACAGTTGCATTGAATGCCGCAAGCCTATTTGTCTAGGCTGTTCAAAAACAATATGCGTAGACTGTGTAGACAACAAGTAATTTATTCCAAAATATTTACGTGATTTCAGAAACATTTTCAATCTAAGCAATCCTATTTGTAAGACTGATGTTTTAAACGTGAAAAATTGCCAAAAAATGTCCAAATAACTCTATTGTAGCTAAGATTAACATATATATCCTTTAAGTAAGCGAAATATAGGTCATATAATTTGTACCAAATAAATACTGATTTCATATGAAAATGTTGTTTTTCGTTGCACTTTCTTAATAGAAAAGTAATAAAAGGAAAATAATACAGTTAAATATGTGCAAATTAGTAAATAAAAGTAATCCTTTTCGATTATTTCTTAAACCGTCTGAGATACGTCACGTCACCATTCATGATATGACTAAATCACGTCAGTTCTTAAAGGTTAACGGCTATAGGCTCGCCAATACGATTATGTGAGACCAAAGCACCGGCTAAAGGTTGATGTTTATAAATACCTCTGCCTACCCCTCCGGGGAACCAGATGTGACATTATGATTTTTTTTTAAGATCATCATTTGTTAAATGACTGACGGACTCCTTTTTCTATTCATATATAGAAGTCATGAATATTTTTTATCTTTTTAATAAATACCGTGGATTTAAATCGGATAATTTGATGTTATGAAGTTATTTTTACTGTTTCAGATGATATATTGGATAACTATAAATTTATGTGGTCACACGTTTATGTTATATCACATTATTAAACCACTTGTTGTAGAGGTAACCGTACTTATAAAATGTTTATAAAGTTTGTGCATATTGTGTTTATTTATTTATATTTTTTTTTTCAGAAAAATATTGTCAGTCATAATGGAACTGCTTAGATTTTTAATTGTCGATTTGTATCCAATGTTTATTGTATTTTACGGAGGTCAAAGATTGGGTAACGAAAAGGCTACATTTAACAGAGCTATTGTTAAATTGTGTGCAGTATGTTGTACAAGTGAGTATATTCACATCAAATTATTTTATAAATATGATCAGGTCCCCTTGTTGCATAAAACATTAGAACTGTTTCTAAGATCTATAGTGGACTAAAATAACTTATTAGTAAAACTAATTTGATAAAAATAACATATAATATTCCCGTTTTATTGTATTTTGTTTTTATAATTGTAATTATAATTTTGGATTCATTTTAATGTCCACTTAAACATTCCTAAATTTAACCCAAAAGAACAATTTAAAGGTAATGAAATCCATCTACATGCACAAATGTTTTTGTTTTAGATCCTGAACCTCAAGAAATAAAACTTGTTAGAAATCTATTAATTCTGACAAAAACGTACGAAGTAAGAATTGAGTTCGCTAATTTAACTTTAGGAATCTATTTGATTCCGATGTTCCTGTCAACAACAATAGCTTTTGTGATAACAGCTTTGCAGTTTGATAACGTAATCTAAGCAAATATTTCTCATTGCTAGCGGTTTTCCTCTTTCTTTTTCTTTTTTTTTTTTGAAAGAAGCCCTAAAATCTCTTAGACCAAGACTCGCTACAACGACAACCATAATAATACTTCGCACAAATCTAATGATCTGAATATAATTTTTTTTCTAGACAATATTGGTCCCATTGGCCCGTATTTGACTATTCATGTTGTAGAGCAGTGTCGCTCCAGAATAAACAATAGTTCTTTTGTTTTCGCTAATGGTTTTATTTCATAAAATAAAATAAAATAATTAAAATCATTTACAATTTTACAAAGTACAATCTGTGCTTGGATATTGTATAAAAACATGGTGCGGTATATGAAACATTTTTATGATTGATGTGGAAAAAGCTCAACGAAACGTCTTGAAAGTTATTACTTGTAGTCCTTATAGTTACTCCACGGTAATGTTATACGAAAAATGGCAAGTTTAATAGTTAGAAAACTACTCATATTACAATTAATTATCCACCCACGTAAGCTATTACCCCATAATGAAGACTTATTTATTTACATAATTTTAAACTGCTTTTTTATACAATAAAATAAATTAAATAATAAATGAACATCCGAAATCAAGCCGCTAAGTCAAAATTATTCCTGTTATAAAAATTGGTCGTTAGGACTTAATTATGAGCAAACTGAATTGTTAATGATGTGGTGAAATGAATTCTCTGAAACACTACATACTTCTGACATTCTAACAGAACACACACGCAGACAAGCACGTACAAGCACACGCGTACACCCACATCCACACTCACACACACGTATACACATATTGTTTGATCTGTAATTCTTTGGTCTGATTGTATGTTACTTCTATTAATTATCTTCCGCATAAATTTTTTCTTCCATAAAATTCTGTAACAAGCAGTTCATCACAACTTGTAAAATGTGATTTTATGTAAATAAAATTATTATTTTTATATATATAAGAATACCCTTGAAATAGAAACGACTTCTACTATGCGTGTAATTAAAAAAAATACAAATCACATTAGTTATTATTATTTTAAACGCTTTTTGAGTAAATACACGTGTTTCATAGCGATACTAGTTTTGTCTTTAAATTTTTTATTTCTAATTACAAAATTTGGTACCTTTTTCCACTTACCAATTATTAAAATTTAAATTATATTACAAATTTTGGTCAGCAAAAACTTTATGTACAATTTACGTGCAAAAGATACTCAAAGATCACTGAAAATGTTGCTTCAATTGATAACAAAGTAAGTCTAATGAAGTTAAATGAATTTTATGAGCTATTTGAAAGTACTCAGAAAAGTTAATCGTTTAGACTTTCACATTTTCTTTAAAGGCTCAATTTAAGTCAATAACAATAATCGTTCAAGAGAATTACTATACATAGTAACAGTCACTACATATTCAACTGAACACAGTTGTCTGTAAATATCTTTACAGACCTGTTCGGCATAAAAGTAAAATTAAAAGTTAAAGTTGTTCGGTATCTAACTCAAACATGTACAACTGCTACGGAATCATATGTATTACTACCTGCCTCGAAAGATGGCATTAATACCAAATTAGATTACAGTATGATTTCGTTTGCATTGGTAATTTAAATAACAAAATGTTTTGACGATTGAGTCGAGTTTGATTATCGGTTCGTTTAATAGATTTATTACAGCAACTTGCGGTGACTTCTGTCGCAAATATACGTGTAGTTAAGATAATCTGTGTATTATTTATCTCGCTCACGAACCCGGTACATGTTCAAAAACAACAAATAATTAAGTGATCTCTTAACTGCAGCAACCTAAAAATGAAATTGGTGCATGAACAGTTCAGCTACTATTTACTGTTTTAACAGTTTCAGATATGAGAAAATTTTATGCGTTTATATTGTTACGTTCAGCAATTTTTTTACCACTGATTTTAAAAAAAACGATGGGTTTTAATAGTTTGTGTTACATAAGTATTCTGTGTAATGTCGAGGAGAATAACATATAAATGACTAGCAACTATTCCTGGATTCGTTATTTTATTATCACTTATCTACTACTCACAATATTTGATGCTTGGGCATGTTATGGTGTTTTGCTGATTATAGAAATAACATCTCTTCTCCAACGGAGGAAAGGGTAGAGAAGTCTGCGAGGAAAAAACCTCTAGAAAAAATTACCCCTAACCCAAGCTGAGGAAGCGCGGTGAGAAGTTTAACGGTTGGGGGGTGTCCAAGTCGCTAGAACAACACAACGCGAGCTCACATAAAAGATCAAACAACAAAATGGACGTGATCTAAAAAAAGTAATACTCCAAGAGAGTACCGAACTCACCGTGGTTGAAGAATCCCTCAATGCTCTGGATGATACCGGGGTATTCAATCCACCGTACTCTGAGAGCTGAGAGGTGTCTGAGCCCGAACGCAGACGCCCTGTTTTGCGTAAGCAAGAATGCCGAGTTTGGCGTCTTCCCGCGCCCAGTCCGGCGAACGTGGAAGTAGACGGGTGCAAACGATCGAGCGTCCAACTACAGAGACTGTACAACTGACTGTACACTAGGCCGCTATAGTACGGACCACCATTCGACATGATGTGCCTTGTCTGTTCCTTTGCAGTCTACATCAACACAAATCTAACGCTCTAATCGATAAAAGATATATTTCTGAAATTGAAATGATTTCTGTATTATACGGGACTAATTACCATGATTGTTTTAGTCAATACATGAAATACATGTGTTATGGCCAATTTTTTTTCAGTTTGAATATTATTTTTATTGCAATACAAAATAGTAAAAAGCTTTAAATTACGAGACGATTAGTAAGAATATTTAGAGTTTATTCATTTAAATTATGGATTCATCGAAATTATCTAAATAGATGTGTGAAATAACACTATTTCTTTAGAAGAAATAGTGTTATTTCACACATCTATTACCTTTTATGGTTTTATGGACAAAATACATCTAATCTATGTACCTACTAACGCCCCAGTTCGTCACAACGCACAGTTTTGTAGGCCCTAGAATAAAGTATCAATTTTCATAGCACTTCGCTATGTGCCTATTTGGTTCTCAAAGAATTGGGGTATGATAATAACATTTTGAACTTCCTATGAATTTAATAACAACTCGAGATTATCCATCGCGCTGTACTACAGCTATTTTAAATTTCGACCTAAATATAAATAAGTATAAGCAAGAAAATATCTAAAATTATTCTCGTTACTATAAAACTGTAAAACTTTAGTTCATTTAATATCAGCCCGAACGGATAATCTTGAATTTTTTATCATATTTATAGGTAGTTGAACATGTTATTGCCGAAATAGAAATGTAGAGAAGCTCGTATCTTTTATTTTAAAGTTTACAGAGGACATAGATATCATGTACATTAAACTATATAGCGATATAGTTAACTTTATAGTAACAATATATAAGTATTTACAATTAAACTTTGCCCAGAACTTTGCTGTAACTCAACTCGATTTCATTATGTAGAATGGAAGTAAGATACATCACTGCAACACTTCTAAAGGTCTTACTACCTTTACTTTTATTTTAAAACATGTGCAAATCAAAGCCAAACCCCCCATTGAGAGCCCATCGCTCTTTTCTTACAGGTTTGAAAGTCATATCGATTCGGAAATACCGCAGAGATAAGTATCTTCGTCTAGGTTACCTAGAAAAGATCACAGACTGCGATAAGGCCATCCTTTGTACCACTATTTTTTTTTGTTTGTATTCTAGATTGTATGTTGCCTTGTTATGGTGTGCAATTAAGAGTTCCTATCTACCTACATCTGTTTTCATTCGATAGGAATCTTCGAGAATGATAACCATTCATGTTGGATGTGTAGTTGATTAATTGTTCTATATATGTATAAATCTATCTAAGTCTAGACACACATGACGTTTTCAGTTAATTAGTTTTAACAATTATTGTGCAGTTAATTTAATTAAAAAAGTCTGCCACACTTCCACGAATCACAGAGTGTATTCATTTGTACATCGCGTTAGAGTAACTTAAATACAAATTGTTTAAAAATTGTTGCTAACATGAATAAATTCAAAATAATATAAAAAAAAATTAAAACAAACACAGGCGGTTATAATAATCAGTTCTCTAATGCTTCTCATTGTGATGCGAACTATTGGTGCATGGTGGTTCAACTTCTAAGCTCTTCTGTCGAACAACAGTACAACTCTGGTATTTTTCATGTGTTTTTCAAAATTCCATAATAAAGTTCGATGTTACTTAGATTTTGCCACGTTGTACATGCATACACTTTTACTATCACAATTATTGGAGTGTTTAGATGATTCTGTGATTAAACTAGAAGAAAAATTACATACACGTAATAATACTCAATCACATTTGGAAAGAAACAGACGAAACTTAATATTGTCAGAAAGCATTCGACGTTGTGCTGAGTTATATGAATATTTAGCAGATAGTGGCAAACAGTTGTCGGAGTGCTTTAAACATCAAGTAAATATCAGTACAGTATAAAATAATCTGTTTCATTATAATTCGTTTTATTTTTTAATCTTCTTTTTAATAATATTTCTGGTTTATAATGTTTTCAAGAATTTATATATTCGTCATTTGTGGTTGCTTAGGATTCCCAACAAGAACTTAGGGCCATTTTTTTTTTTTTTTTAACGTGTGGAAACCCGACGAGACATAACTTAAAATAGTCAGAAAGAATTCAACGTTGTGCTGAGTTACATGAATATTTAGCAGAAAGTGGTAAACAGTTGTCGGAGTGCTTTAAACTTCAAGTAAATATCAGTAAAATAGATAATAATCACTTTTATTATAATTCTTTCTATTTTTCAGTCTTTTTTCTAATAATATTTCTGGTGCTTCTGATGACTTCCAAAATTTATATATTCATCATTTGTGGATGTATAGGATTCTCAACAAGAACTAAGGGCCATAAGTCAACCTCACCTGCTAGAAGTGCACCTACTAATCGATAAACGAGGCTCTGGCAAACAGAACATGCCAGCCATAGGCTCGCCAATACGATAACATGAGACCAAAAGACTAGCTAAAAGTGGACGTTTATAGATACCTCTGCTTACCCCTCTGGCGAAGCAGACGTGAATTTATGATTTGTTTAAGATCATCATTTATTACATGACTGACTGACGGATTACTGTTTCTAGCCATATTTATTTATTTATTTATTTATTAATACTTAATGTACATGTTGTACAAAGGCGGACTTAATGCCATGGGGCATTCTCTCCCAGTCAACCTTCAGCTGATGTAGAAACACGATGCGGTAGGTGCAGAGATAAAATAAAAAAGTTGACATGACATACGTTACTAACAATACAATATTTTACATAAACAATACATATATAATACATAAACATATAATACATGTATACAAAATTAATGCAATATTCCATATAAATGCTTACTCGGGTACTATCGTTACGACGATTCCACCAAATTGTTACGAAGTAGATCACGTACTTTTGCCTTAAATGTGTGGCGATTTGAGGCCATCCTGATACCGGCGGGAAGTGCATTCCACAGAAGAACTGACTGCACCAAGAAGGATGAATTGATAAAGTTGGAGGTGTGAGGGGGGCATAGAAGAAGCATGTTGTTTTTTGACCGAAGATTTCGATCATGGGTGGAACATAAGAGACGAAAGTGAGGAACAAGGTATTCAGGTAGCGATGAAGAGTTGAGGAAAGAAAAAAGAGAAGTGAGTGCACGTATATTGAAGTCATGATAATGTTTTAGCTTTTGAGTAAATACCGTGGATTTCAATCGGATAATTTGATGTTATTTATTTATTTTTACTGTTTTAGATGATATATTGGATAACTACAAATTTATGTGGAGACACGTTTGTATTGTATCACATTATTAAGCCACTCATTGTAGAGGTAAACGTACTTGTAAATGTTTATAAAGCTTATGTATATTGTTTTTATCTTTTTTTTATTATTTTTTTTAAGAAAAATGTTGTCAGTGGGTTAATAGAACTGCTAAAATTTTTAACTGTCGATCTGTATCCAATCTTTATTGTATTTTACGGAGGACAAAGGTTACATAATGAAAAGACTACATTGAACAGAACTATTGTCAAATTGTATGCCGTATGTTGTACAAGTGAATATATTCATGTCAAATTATTTTATAAATATGATCATGTCCTCTTATTGCATAAAGCATTAGAAGTACTTTTAAGCTCTATAAAAGAATAAAATATATTTCTTAGTAAAACTAATTTGATAAAAATCACGTATAATATTTCACTTTTATTATATTTTATTTTTATTACCATAATTATAATTTCGGATCAATTTTAAGATTCACTTAAATTTTTCTAAAATGAACCCTGAAATTTATCTACATGTACAAATGTTTTTGTTTTAGATCCTGAACCTCAAGAAATAAAGCTTGTTAAAAATCTATTAATTCTGACAAAAACATGTGAAATAAGAATTGAGTTCGCTAATTTAACTTTGGGAATCTATTTGATTCTGATGTTTCTGTCTACAACAATAGCTTTCGTGATAATAGCTTTGCAGTTTAATAACGTAATCTAAGCAAATATTTTCCATTGCTTGCAGTTTTTCTTTTCACTATTTTGAAAGAAACCGTAAGATCTTTAAGACTAAGATGGTCACAACTCGCTACAATGACTACCACGATAATACTTCCTACAAATCTAATGATTCGAATGTGTTTTGTTTTCAAGACAGTATTGGTCCCGTTGGCCCTTATTTGACTAGTCTTGTTGTAGAGCAATGTCGCTACACAATAAACAATAGTTCTTTTGTTTTGGTTGATGGTTTTATTTGGTGAAATAAAATAAAATAAAATATTTCCAAATCATTTAATATTTTACAAAATACAGGCTGTGCTTGGATATTGTATAAAAAACGTCGTGCGGTAGTTAGGTTGTGAGCGAGGGCGAGAGGGTTTTTAATAAGACAAGTGTTCGGCTTGAAGAGCGGATTGAGACTGACTTTATTTATAAAACTATTTCTTAAAGTTATTACAATATTCTTATTGGTATGTATTGGAGGCAAAGAGCTATTTGTTCTACTGTTTAGTCTGCGGCTTATCATCTAAACGGTGGTTTATGACGGATGCCAAGATTAATTTTATTTATAAAACAATGAATATAGTATCCTTATTATGCGTTGGAGATAAGGAGCTAGTTGTTCTATTGTTTCTAGGGCGTCTGCGGCTTATCAGCTAAATGGTCGTTCATGACTGATGGCATTGTGGGGCGTCACGTCTATGACGACATAACTCGGTACATGAAAAATTTTTATGATTGATCTGGTAAGAGTCCAGCAATACGTCTTGAAAGTTATTACTTTTAGTCCGTATCCACCGAAAAGTTATATGAAAAACGACAAGTTTAATAGTTAGAAAACTATACATATTACAACAAATTATCCATCCACGTAAGCTTATACCCCATAACAAAAACTTATTTATTTATGTAATAAGTTAAAGCTGTTTATTTCTATAATAAAATAAATCAAATAATAAATGTAAATGAAAAGTCAAAATTATTCCTATTATAAAAATTAGCCGTTAGGACTTCATCATGAGCAAACTGAATTGTTGATGTTGTGAAATGAACTCTCTGAAACACTACATACTCGTGACATTCTAAAACAACACACACACAGACACACGTACAAGTACACACGTACACCCTAATCCACGGCCACACACACATACACACACATTGTTTAAACTATAATTCTCTGATCTGATTGTATGTTACTTCTATTAGTTATCTTCTGCATCAATTTTTTTCTGCCGAAAAATGCTGTAATAAGGTGCTCATCACAAAATGTAAAATATGATTTTATGTAAAAAAAAAATGTATGTTTTTATGCGTGCTATGCGTGAAATTAAAAAAGTACAACTTACTTTAGTTTTTATTATTTCAAATGCCTTTTGAGTAAATACATGTTTCATAACGATACTAATTTTATCTTTAATATTTTTATTTGCAATTAGAAAAATTGATAGCTTTTTTCACCTACAAATTATTATAATTTTTATTTATTTTTTTTATTTTTTTTTATACCACAACGGTGGCAAACAAGCATACGGCCCGCCTGATGGTAAGCGGTTACCGCAGCCTATGAATGCCTGCGGCACCAGGGGCATCACGTGCGCGTTGCTGACCCTTTAAAAACCTATTTACCCCCTTCTTGAAGAGCCCCATACTGTAGTTCCCAGGGAAAACCTCGGCAGGGAGCTCATTCCATAACGGGATTGTTCGCGGGAGAAAATTTCTCTGAAACCGCACTGTGCGCGACCATTTAGGTTCCAATGTATGTGGATGAGCTCCCTGACGATGGCGAGCGGTGCGATGGTAGAAAGTGGCTGTGGGCATCATATCCAACAATTCTTCAGAACACAGCCCATTGTGGAGACTATAGAGCACACACAAGGAGGCAAAGTCTCTCCTAAGACTTAGTGGCTCGATACCGTCTGTGAGATCAGGATCGTCGACTATTCTCACAGCACGTCTCTGAACTGAATCGAAAGGCTCAAGCTGGTACTTCGGTGCTCCCGCCCAGAGATGACAGCAATACTCCATGTGAGGTCGAACTTGTGTTTTGTAAAGTAGTAGCCTTTGTGCCGGTGTGAAGTATCGCTTCGCTCTATTCAGAACACCAAACTTTTTTGATGCCAGCTTGACCTTCTCTTCCAAATGAGCTCGAAATTTGACGTCACTGGAGATGTCGACACCGAGGATTCCAATACTCTGTGAGATGGTAAGGGGTGTATTCTGGAATTGTGGAACCACAGTGAACGGGGTTTTCTTAGCGGTAAACGCGCAGACTTGTGTCTTAGAGGGGTTAAATTGGACCAGGTTATCCCGACCCCAATCGGAGACTCTGTGTAAGGTGCTCTCGATTTGAGACACAAGTTGGTTGCGACTTTCTACTACAACGGTACGAGGGATGTTAGCTCGGCCCGTGTAATACGCATCTCCAGTACTGTCGTCCGTATAACAATGGATACCATCCGTGGACAGCATATCATTGATATGCAGCAAGAACAGCGTTGGAGATAGCACGGAGCCTTGCGGGACACCAGCGTTTATGTCCATGCTTTCGGAACAGCTACCATCGACGACGGCTTTTATGCGTCTGCCGGACAAAAAGCTAGCCACCCACTTGCACAAACCCTCAGGCAGGCCGTAGGATGGTAACTTCGATAGAAGACCCCTGTGCCAGACCCGATCGAACGCCTTTGCTATATCCAGGCTAACTGCCAAAGCCTCACCTTGACTCTCAATGGCTGAAGCCCACCGGTGAGTGAGATACACTAGAAGATCACCAGTCGAGCGACCGTGGCGGAAACCATACTGGCGGTCGCTGATCAAATCGTGCTCCTCTAAGTAACTGAGGAGCCGTGTGTTGATTACACGCTCCATCACCTTAGAGAGAAGGGAAGTTATAGCTATAGGCCTGTAATTCGATGGGTCCGATCTATCACCCTTTTTTGGCACTGGATGCACATGGGCAGTCTTCCACGAAGACGGCACTTGCCTTTTGCGGTAGGAAAGCCCGAAAAGTCACGTTAGTACAGGGCACACCTCAGGAGCACACTGCTTGAGCACCACTGCAGGTATGCCGTCTGGCCCACTCGACTTATGAACGTCTAGACAGTTTAGTTCCCGCCGCACTTCTCTTTGCGAAATGTATATTTCCGGCAAAGAATATTGGCACGGCGGGCTAGTAGGCGGTACCACACTTCCATCCTCGTTCATGGTCGAGTTTGAGGCAAAGAGTTGCCCAAGTAGGTCGGCTTTCTCTTTGGCACTGTGGGCCAAGTTACCATCGGCATTTCGCAATGGTGGTAAAGACGACTGGCAAAAGTTTCCCTCGGTCGCCTTAGCAAGAGGCCAAAAGGCACGACTCCCAGAGGGGTAGCCCGTAAGTCGCTCACCAATCCCGCCGATGAACTCGAATTTGGCTCTGGCAATTGTCTTTTTGCAGGATCTCGAGGCAGCATTTAGTTTGCATCTCACATCAGAGATGCTCGGATCCTTATTAACACGGGCCGTGATCCAAGCCCTGTAGGCAGTCTGCTTGACTAGTCTGGCTTCCTTGCAGAGCCGGTTAAACCACGGTCGCTTTTGTTTTCCCGCAGCTACTGATGAGTTAGGAATAAAATACTCCATACCCACCAGGATCGTCTCAGTGACAGCGGCTGCGCAGGGGTCGGGGTCTTCTGACGCGAAACAAAGCTACCTCCACGGATACGATGCGTAGAATTCACGCAATCCATCCCAGTCTGCTGATTTATATTGAAACATGCGGCGCAAATCGGCTGGGCGAGGTGGAATATGCCGCGCGCATGGGACTACGGTCCGGACGAGGCAGTGGTCGGATGAGCCGATAGGTGCGTCCACTGTGTCCACACGTCACTTGCAGGTGCTCAAAGAGTGCTCTAGTCTCCCTGTCGCCGCTATGAGACCTGTATAGGCACGCATAGATTCGAGTCTGACCTCCGTAGTCTACGCGCACCCACATTACTGACAGGTCCCTGTCTTCATAAAAATGAAGACGGCGACAGCAGATATCCTCCCGGACCTACATGCATACACCGGCACGTCTCAGGAATTTGTGTTCGAGTTTGTAGCCGGGGTAGTGTACATTATATTACAAATTTTGGTCAGCAATAAATATACTTATATGTACAATTTACTTGCGAAACATACTGAAAAGTCATTGAAAATGTTGCTTCAACTGATCAGAAAGTAAGTCTAATGAATCAGCAAAGTTAATCATTTGGACCTTCACATTATCTTTAAAGGCTCAATTTAAGTCAATAACAGTAATCATTGAACAGAATTACTGTACATAGTAACAGTCATTACATATTTTTCTCTGAACACAAATGTCTGTAAATATCTTTACAGACCTGTTCAGCATAAAAGTAAAATTAAAAGTTAAAGTTGTTCGGTATCTAATTCGAACATGTATAACTGATACGGAATCATAAGTATTACCACCTGCCTCGAAAGATGGGCTAATACCAAATTAGATCACGGTATGATTTCGTTTGCATTGCTAATGATGAAATTACGAAATTGTTTTGACGATTGAGTCGAGCGTTGATTATCCGTTTTTTTGCAATATTTTTGTAATAGCAAATTTTTAATTCATCAGAACTATTTATTCCATTTTTTTTCTGGCAATCATTAATTATACTTTATTGAACAAACAAAAATAATGATTATATATGTATATGTTACAATGGATGACATTTTTAAGACATTTACTATATCTCGGGTTAAGAACTGTACTCCTAGATAGGCAACTATGGCAACTACGGCAACTACGGCATTATGCCAGTCGACCTTTGGGTGATGCAGAGAAAATAGGAAGTAGGTGCGTTTCAGATGTTGAAAAGTAGACATATACAAACTTTCATATACTAAAATTAATACAAATACATAAATACATACATATACATACTTAAGTTGATGTAAGTCTATATACATACGTACACAAATAAATATCATAACAAGTATAAGATGATAATCATGTATTGGTTGATTCTACCAGCTGTTTCAGTAAATACTGCTTCACTTTTTTCTTAAAAGTAAAAGCGTTGCTAGCCATCCTGACTTCGAGGGGAAGCTCATTCCAGAGAATAACGGACTGCACAAAGAAAGATGAGCCAACAAACTCAGATGTATGGGAGGGGCAACGAAGGAGAAGATTCTTAGAGGACCGAAGCTTTCTGTCGTGATTGCTAAATAAGAGTTGGAAATAAGAGTTTAAATATGTTGGCGAAGATGGGTTATTAAGTATAGAGAATAGAACAGTGAGCGTGCGTAATTTTCGGCGTAGACGAATTGGTAGCCAATTGAGCTGCGAACGGAAAGAGGATACATGGTCATATTTACGGAGATTATAAACAAATCGAATGCAGTTATTAAGAAGACGGTCTAATTTATCGAGAAGATCTGCATTCAGGTCGTAGCAGCACACATCACCATAGTCGATTAAGGGGAAGATAAGAGTTTGCACAAGCATAGTCTTGGTTTTTACGGGCAGGAAATTTCTCAGATGATTTAGAGCCCGAAGTGTCCCAGTAACCCTCCGGCACTGTATTGCAACTTGTTCACGCCAGGTTAGTGTGCAATCGAGTTGTAAACCTAAATCTTTCACCGATCCACTCACAGGTATAATAGTCCCATTAAAAGTAATAGCCGGGAGAGTCTTAGTGTCTACTATATTCATCGACCGGTGACTTCCCACTATGATAGCTTGACATTTTGTGGGGTTCACAGATAAACCAAACCTTTGAGACCACGTGTTGATTGTTTCCAGATCGTGGTTGATCATTTGTATTGCTATCGAAATATCTTCCACTTTACTCTGTGAATAGAGCTGTAGGTCGTCGGCATACAGATGATACGCACAAAGAAGTTCCAGGGACAGGAGGTTAATATACACAGAAAATAATATAGGAGAAAGAATGCCGCCTTGAGGAACACCAGAATCAAGATCACACCAGCTCAAGGTAGATCCATCGACATGAACAGATTGCTGGCGTTCCCGAAGATATGATGAGAACCAATCCAGTGCCTCAGGTGAGACCACAAGATAGGAAAGGATAGACAGGAGTATATTGTGATTGACTGTATTGAAGGCATTAGAGAAGTCAATTAGTACCCAAACAGTAACTTCAGTGTCTTGCATACCTGCCTTGATATCGCCAACCACTTTAAGAAGAACAGAAGAAGTGCTATGACCAGGCCTGAAACCCGATTGAAACGGGCTCAATAGGTTGTTTCTTTAGACAAATTCAGAAAACTGTTTGTGCACACAGGATTCTAGGACCTTTGAGAGGAAAGGAAGAACGGATATTGGTCTGAAATAGTTGAGGTGTGTGGGATTTGGATTTTTAGGTAAAGGGATGACACAAGCTTTGCGCCACAGTGATGGGATAATTCCAGAATATAATGAGTAGTTTATGATATGGGTAATTATAGGTAAAATGTGGTCAATGATTGTTACGATCATACGTCGGCTGATTTTATCACAACCAACAGCGTTGGATTTGATAAAGAATATAATCTTTTTGATCTCACCCGACGCAACCGGAGAAAATTGGAAGGAATTTATGGTAGGGCTTTTTAGATTTGTCAGGTAGTCAACAGTGCGATACTCTGTTTGAGAATCCAAAGGAGAAGATAGAGAAAAATGGTGGTTCAAATCCTCCAAACCAACCATCCCCTGTAGACCACCTGATCGCTGCTTACCGATACCTAGAGTTCCAAGGAACTTCAAAATATTGGCGGGAGAAGAACGGGTGATGTTTTCAAAAATGTGTCGGCGTTTGGCGTTGCGTATCATCTGATTGCAACAATTTCTCGCGATTTTGTATATAGTGCGCTTTGCCTCGGTACGGTCCCTTCTGAATTTGAAAAAAGCTCTATCTCTCTGTCGCATAGCCAAAAGCACCTCTTTCATCATCCAGGGAGCAGGTTGTCTCTTTATTTTAATGCTTTTGATGGGTACATGGATATCATAAAGAGCGTTAAGTATGTGATAAAAGTTGTGAAGTTACTCATCTATGCTTGTAACCGACGTTACTGCATCCCAATTCAGACAGACAGCATCTCTAAGTAGCTCATCCACCTTCATACGAGCAAAACAACGCATGCGCAAGACTCTTGATTGGGGTTTGGGTGGTTTAAGGGCATAGGAGAGAAAGATTAGATCGTGATTGGAGAATGCCGGCGCTTCAAGTTGACCATGGTTACGGACAAGCGTAGGGGCTGACACCAGTATTAAATCTAACCAAGTGTCCACCCCCAGGCTGTTATGATGAGTTGGCTGTAGAGGTAAAACATGCATACCGGTAGACTCAACAATCTGAAGGAGTTTACAGGAACGTGAGGTAGGGCGGGTTAGATCTGTGTTGAAATCACCCATGATGATGTGATGAGCGTATACAGACCCCAAGACAATATACTGCCCCAGGACAATTTTAATTCCTCTCACAAGGACCTCGAGAAATATGAATTCTATGGCAGCCGAAGAAGAAGAAGGGGGAGAAGAAGCCAAAATTTTAAATGGAAGAGAACCGTGTACGTAAATAGCAACTCCGCCTCCCCTCCTGGCGACCCGATCATTTCGAACAAGGAATAGCCAGTGAGAGGATAGAAAGTAGAAAGAAGATTAGGCTTAAACCAACTCTCCGATATCAGGATGATATGAACGTTGGTGTGGTAAAGTTACAGTAAAGTGGTATTTAGTTACAGCCTTTTTACAGGCAAAGTAAGTCAAGCCGTAGATGTCACAAATTGCATTGATTTTGTTGTACAAAGGCGGACCAAGATATATCGCAAATCTCTTGAAGAACGGTGTGTACCTGTGTTGTGATGTCTTTGTATGGTATTTGCAGGTTTTGTATCATAACTATTTTTAGTACATAAAGCTGTCTTAGGTTGGGTACGTTCCACGATCTATTTAGCTCTCATGTAGGGAGTAAGATCGGTCGAGATGTAGCCACCTTTAGTATTGCTCTGTGAGCTATCTCTAGGGGCAACAGAGATAACAATATTAAATTTTGGATGCGGGGTCCGGAACCTCCACGCGGTGCACCCTGGGCAACGGAGGCGGCAGTGTCTCTGGCGCTAAGTGCGAGAGACACTGCCTTCTACGGCAAATTCCGGCCGAGGTGGAAACAACTCTTGTGAGCATAGTTGAAGGCTTTCCATGTGTCCCTCCGTTTAGCGGAGGGCATAGTGGAGAGTATACTAGCGGGCGGACGGGTTCTCAACTGCTGGCATTGTCAGAAGTTGTGGACATTGGTCTGATGCAGACCACCGTCCGGCCAAGTCGTAAACCTGACTGGCCGCAGTCAGGAACGATGGCTCTTTGAGGGCTACGAGGAAGGAAACCTCTATAAAAAAACCTTGGGGCGGACGGACTCGGTCTGGTGCAGACCCCGTTTGGCTCAGCCGTAATCCTGAACGGACAGGACCGGTGGTTCTTCGGATCCGAGAGGACGTAAACCTCTATAAAAAAACATCAAGCCCACGCTGTGACGCCTGGCAATGGGCTGAGTCGCTGGAGGGAGTCCAGTGCCGAAGGCGTCCTATTGTCGGAGGACATTAACCTCAAATATATGGCATGGGTAAATTAAAGGTATCACCTACCCAAAAGGGTCCCAGACGCACCGCGCCTGGGGAGTCCCTCCCGGAGCCAAACGGCTCCGGCAGCTCCCAGTCGTATTCTGGGGGGAGCAACCACTGCCAAACCCGCCCGTCGTCGAGCGGTAAATCCGACGATCAACCAATCACGAAGGACGCGGAAAGACACGGGGCAGTGTTGGATTCTGACACTGCCTCTGACAGGAGCGGTGCGAGTACGCCAATAGCCTCAGCTGTAGAACAATACCAAAGGGGATCACAAAAGCGAAAAAGGCGCCAGCCCCAATCGGCGGCAAAAACCAGCTGGAATCCGCCTCTAGTGACGAAGCCACGGCACCCAAAGTGCGAACAAGCCGTCGAGGAGCTCGTGGCGGAGGCAGACCTCCCAAAGCTGGGCGGGTCACCACAACAAGGCAGACTGCCGGAACTGTGGCAACAAAGAAGGCCGAGGGCGAGCTATTGCTTAAAGCCCTCTGTGAAAAGATCGAGTCCGAAAAGACTACGGATATCATGTGCGGTGCTCTGAGCCTAAAAAGCGCAAAGCGAAAAATCCTGTGGACCAGATTGAGGAGGCAATCAGTGTAGCCGACTGCTTCCTTCAGACGTTCCAAGGACCAGGAAGTCCAGAACAAGAGGCTCTTTTGGCGGTCGTGCGAATTATCGTCGGAGCGGGAAGACTCCTAGTGGCCGAAAACAAGGCCCACGAGAGGGAGAAAGCCAGCCTTGAAGCAGACCTTGCTGAAGTGAGAGAAAGGACGTTAGACTCCTCTCATAGTAATGCTGGTGCCACGCCAGCGCCATCAACATCATCCTGCCGAGTGGAACCGGACATAGTCCGACTCATGGCGGAGACGGAGGAGTGGCTTTGCCAGCGTATCTCTGCAATAGAGAACGTAATTTATCGCCCACCTCTAACTCCGCCAAGGGTAACATATGCAGCCGCTGCTAAAGCAGGTTCAACAGCCCAAACAGTAGCAAGAGTGGTCAAGCCAAAGACAACAACAACGTCGCAAAAGGCCACCCAGGAAAAAGTGAAGGAGAAGAGGAAGGCGGACTCAACCCAAATCCAAACCCCAGTCTCAGCCCCGGCTGATGTAGCACAGCAACCGAAGGAAGGGATCTGGATGGCAGCCGGTGATAGGAAGAAAAGACGGAAGGCCGCCAAAAAAGCAGATAAAAATGCCAGAAAGGCCGCTGCCGCTGCAACAGGAGCGACAAAAAGACTCCGAATCCCTCGTTCTGCGGCAATCGTCGTCACTTTGACGGCAGAGGCAGTAGAGAGGGGTTTGGGGTATACTGAGGTCTTGGCGAAAGTCAAGGCCAACGTCGACCTCAAGGCCCTCGAGAACCCGGGCGTCCGGTGCAAAAATACGCGAACAGGAGCCCGGCTTCTCGAGATCCCCGGTTCCACTAGTGGCCCCAAAGCTGACGCCCTAGCGGCTAAATTAAGGGACTCACTGGACGCAGCAGACGTCCGAGTGTCCAGGCCTATGAAATGCGCTGAAGTACGCATCACAGGCCTGGACGATTCTGTTACGACGGACGAGCTCAGGTTCGCTGTGATGAAGGCCGGAGGCTGCCCTCTGGATAATATAAAGGCTGGAGTAATACACTTCGGCCCCAGTGGACAGGGGGCAGCGGTTGTCAGTTGCCCTATTGCGGCGGCCCAAAAGATCGCTGACAGGCGTACTCTCCTAGTTGGTGATTTTCTGAGGGCACAGGCACGGCTCCTGCAGACCCGACCGGCAAGATGCTTTCGATGCCTGTCGGTGGGACATGTGGAGGTAAAATGTACAGCAGAGGTCACCGTAGGTGACCTCTGTTTCCGTTGTGGCCAGCCTGGTCACAAGGCGAGTGACTGTAACGCTCCATTGCGCTGCTTTAGGTGTGCAGCGGGGAGCAAACCTGCCGACCACCGGGTTGGCAGTAAGGCCTGCGTCTTGTCGGATCCGAAGCTGGGAGGTCGACCTCCTGGCCCCCCCGTCCGAAGAGCCCGGAGAGTACTGCCGGAGGACAGCAAGATTTGCGGCGGGGGGCGGAGATGGAAATCCAATAATGGATTCGCATCTCGGCATCCTCCAGGCAAACGTGGGCCACGGTGCCGTTGCTCAGGATTTTCTGCTCCAGAGCATGGCACAGTGGTCTATCCACATTGCCGCCGTGGCTGAGCCATACGTCCACCGGTTTCTCGGGGCTGCCTGGGAGACCGACTTGGATGGCTCAGCGGCTCTGATACATGGCACTGCCGCTGGCACTCCTTCCCTCACCGTATTTGCAAGGGGACGGGGTTGCATAGCGGCGTTGTTTGGGGATATAGCGGTCGTGGCTGCTTATTTCACGCCGAATCAAGACATAACTAAGTATGAGCAATGGCTCGCTCAGCTGGCTGTCGTCGTCGACGCCTGTCGCCCCCCCCCCGATTCTTGTGCTCGGTGACTTCAATGCCTGGTCAGAGGCCTGGGGTTCCCGACGCACGAACCCGAGGGGCAGGGCACTGGAGAACTGGGCCGAAAGATTCGGCCTAGTTACCCTTAACCAGGGGTCCGTTCTCACGTTCGTGACAGCGAGGGATAGTTCGATCGTGGATATTTCGTTCGCGTGCCCCTTGCTGGCACGCCGTGTTGAGAACTGGCGGGTCATTGTGGGGGAGGAGACGGCTTCGGATCACCGATACATTCGGTTTGAAGTCTTCGCTCCCACAGATGGCGTGCCGGTTGGACGAAATCCACCTGAGCCGCGTTGGGCGCTCATGTGA
Source organism: Hypercompe scribonia (assembly GCA_949316085.1). Taxonomy (NCBI): domain Eukaryota; kingdom Metazoa; phylum Arthropoda; class Insecta; order Lepidoptera; family Erebidae; genus Hypercompe; species Hypercompe scribonia. Next base: position 20,552,817 of record OX438972.1, read on the forward strand.
TTAGATGGAGAGGCCCTCCTGGAAGCCGCCATCGTACAGGCCTGGACTCCTGCACCGGACAGGCCTGTAGATGTGAATGCCGAGGCATTATGGTTCCGGGAGGCCATGACCCGCGTCTGCGATGCGGCGATGCCTAGGGTTCAGCCCAACACTGCGAGACGCCGGGTCTATTGGTGGTCGCCGGAGATCGCAAGGCTGAGACAAGCCTGCGTGACCGCGCGCCGTCAATGGTCTAGGTTCCGCAGAAGGCGTCGCCGCCCCGAGGATGCGGCAGCTCGAGAGGCGGAGTTTTTGGTGGAATACAGGGTCGCCAAGAGGACTCTTCAGGCAGCGATAAAACGGGCCAAGAGCGAGGCCCGCCGCGAGTTGCTGGAGACACTGGAGCGGGATCCATGGGGACGCCCTTACCGTATGGTTAGAGGCAAAATGCGGCCATGGGCCCCGCCGTTAACCCAATGTCTTCAGCCAGAGCTGCTTGAAAGGGTTGTCGGCTCCCTGTTTCCATCGCATGTGGCGGAGCACATACCACCACCGATGGCTCCGCCTGCAGCGCCTGAGGCGCCTAACGTCGACGACGACGACGTGCCTGAGGTCACTTGGGCAGAACTAGAACTAGGTAACTGGCGGTGTGACGGCTTAAAGCCAAAAACACTGCCCCAGGACCCGATGGCATCCCAGGACGAGCATGGGTCCTGATGAGGCGCCGGCTCTCGAACCCCGACTGAGAGAGTTTCTCAGCGCATGCCTCGAGCAGGGCCAGTTTCCGAAAATATGGAAGACGGGAAAACTGGTCCTCATCCGAAAGGAGGGGCGCCCAGCGGACTCACCATCCGCTTCCAACTCTATGAAAGAGTGATTGCATGGCGCCTCGTCAAGCACTTCATCAGAGTAGGGCCGGATTTGGCGGATAACCAGTACGGTTTCCGTCAGGGGCGCTCCACCGTGGATGTGATCATGCGCGTGAGGACTCTAGCGGAGGAAGCCATTTCTCGGGGTGAAGTGGTATTGGCGGTGTCGTTAGATATCGCCATCGCGTTCAACACTTTGCCCTGGAGTTGTATCAGAGAGGCGCTAGTATATCATAAAGTGCCTCTCTAACTCCGCCGCGTTGTCGGGGCGTATTTGTCGGCAAGAGCCGTTATCTACCCAAGTAGAACCGGTCTCGGTCGACGCGAAATGTCGTGTGGTGTTCCGCAGGGGTCGGTCTTAGGGCCTCTCCTGTGGAACATTGGCTACGACTGGGTGCTTCGCGGTGCATACCTAGATGGTGTAGCCGTCACATGTTACGCGGACGACACGCTTGTGACGGCGTGCGGCAAGACACACCGTGAGGCAACCCTGAGGGCCACGGCCGGTGTTGCACAAGTCGTGCAGCGAATCCGGCGACTGGGTCTCGAGGTGGCTTTGCACAAATCCGAGGCCTTGTTTTTTCATGGGCCTCGGAGGAAGCCACCTGATAGACTCAGCCTCACAGTAGGAGGTACTCGCATCGGCATCGAGCCCTCTATGAAGTATCTGGTGTTAGTACTCGATGGCCGATGGGACTTCAGACATCACTTCCGAAGTCTGGTCCCCAAGTTAGTTGGTGCAGCGCGTGCATTGGCACGTTTGCTGCCGAACATGAGGGGACCCGATGACTCATGCAGGAGACTCTACGCTGGAGTTGTGCGGTCCATGGCCCTTTATGGAGCCCCAGTATGGGCGGAAGTCCTGAAGGCCAGCAATATTGCGTTACTGCGACGACCACAGCGTATGCTGGCCATTAGGATTATAAGGGGGTACTGCACGATCTCCTTTGAGGCGGCGAGTCTCCTGGCCGGAACTCCACCATAGGACCTGGAGGCGAGAGCCCTTGCAGCTCTCTATCAGTGGCGCAAGCACGCGCGAGAGTTGGGTCGGAGTCCTGAAACCCGAGACATCGAAAATCAGAAATCCCAACTCCGCCAGGCCCTCGTAGAGGAGTGGAAGGAACGACTTGGGCAGCCAAGCGCTGGCCATGCCGTTGTTTCGGCGATAAGACCCCTTATGGAGGATTGGCTTGAGAGGCATCATGGGACCCTCTCATACCGACTGACGCAGGTGATCACTGGAAAAGGATGTTTCAGAGATTACTTGTGTCTGATCCGTAAGGAGCCAACGCCTGAGTGCCATCACTGCGATGGCCGGACCGTGGACACAGCGCTCCACACGCTGGCAGAATGCCCGGCATGAGTGGAGCAGAGGCGTGACCTCATGGCGGCCATCGAAGTGGGGACTCTCTCGCTCGGTAACATGGTTGCGGCCATGATACGGAGCGAGGGTGCGTGGAACTCCGCCGTCTCTTTCTGCGAGCAGGTTATGCTTGCGAAGGAGATGGCGGAGCGGGACCGAGAGAGGTTTAGAACTTTCCCGGTCCGCCAGGCCCGGGAACGGGCTAGGTACCGCAGAAGGCTCAGGCGCCGGAGATCACTAGAAGATCTCCGTCCTCCATAAGTGCAGGCCTGGGGGTGACAAATGAAGCCATCTGTCACCCTAGCAGAAGCAGGTTTCCAAGAAACCATGAGTTTTCCACACAGGAGGGGGCCACTGCAGCCGTAGTTGGTCCGAGGTACATCGGGGTTCCAGGGATTTCCTTACTAGGGTGCACCTGGTCCCCTGGCTATTGGTACCTGAGACGGCGTGCGGTTTTTGGTCGGTTCGAGTCCGACATAACCACCCTGCGGTGGTATCCGTGGGAATTTCCGCACAGTACAAAAAAAAAAAAAAGGGGCAACAGAATAGTTTTTCAGCAAAAACACTACCCACCCCAGCAAGAGATACCGTAGTCGATAATAGACCAACAAAGTGCGTAGTGTACGGTACGTATTATGCATTGGTTGGCATATGGTAAGGTTTTAAAAGGGGTGCTGGGCTAGAAAACCTCCACGTGGTGCACCCTGGTAACGTTGGCGGCGGCATTGTTTCTTCCGATGCCTTTTGGAAGAGGACATCACCGCCAACGGCTAATATTCTAGCACAAAGAGGAGGCCTTACTTCTTGGGCCATTCGGTCGAGGCTTGGTCCAACAGAGCGGGCATTTTGTCGATTCCTCTGTTGGCTCTTCGCTCTTTGGAGCAATGAGGAGGAAAACCTCGATAAAAAATCATTAGGGTGGGACCCTTTCATGGGTCGGCGTTTCTCCACTATCAATGGTGGAGAAAGGAGAACGGGCTCGGTGTGTACTCACACTGCCGCCGAGCAGGCATTGGAAGATTTAATCTTCCAGCCACCGTTGTCACATCGTAATCCCGAAAGGAGTGTCGTGGTTATGTCTCGCGACACCAATCGGGGGCGAGGGTCTTGGCTTAGCCGCCCGGACTGCGAGGAAGAAAACCTCTTTAAAAAATTACCCCGAATCCCGTGTTCTGGTGCGTGACCAGGGGATGCATGGCTGATGGGCAGTTCAGTCGTAAGCGCACTCCCAGCCGAGGCACCTGCGGACCCCTCGGTTGGGCATAAATTTACGCTTGCCCGGGTATTGGGGATCTCTGCCCGGGTCGACCTCTGTTCTCCCCATCTCGTGGGTTCAAACATGGAATCTTTAATTAAAACTAAAAAAACCAATACTTTTAACGAAAGAAAGAAGGAAATGAATAAGGAGAAGGAGAAAAATGTAAGAGCAGAGGACTTCTCTTCCAATGAAGAGGGAGCATTAGTTGGGATGCCTATCTCGGTGGGGCTCCCAGAAGTCATTATGGCTGCTGGGAGCCGTAGAACATCGGAACGATTACGTTCCAGATCCGTCGCGGGTGGTAGCTCTAGTGCTAGGGAGGATGCACTGGAGTTTATGGAAATGGAACTATGCGACAGCTGAAAACGCGGACGCGACAGGGACGAGGAGAGCGACACATCCCAGGAGATGTTGCCTCCTAAGGTCCCGAGTAGTCGCAGAGGGAGGCCACGAACCCCGGTCTCGGCCCCGGCAGGCTCCGTCTTCTGCAAGGCGGAAGCCTATAGACGAGTCAGGGCAGACGGCGAAACACTGGCGGAGGAGGAGATTGCAGATCTCCTGCTGAAAATTAAGGAGCCGATGGTGGGGGATTCAGTTCCCCAAACACCATCGTCCATGCAGGAGAGAGCGAATGCGGCGGTGGCCATTATTCACAAAGTGGCCACCAAGTCGAGTAACCTTAAGGGCTCTTTTGTAAGAGCCCTTAAGGACTCCTCTTCCGCTATTGCGGGGGTCGTCGATACCCTCATCGGGGACGTGGCTCGTCTGCAGGCAGCCAACGATCGCCTGACGGGGCAAGTGGCTGAGCTCAGCGCTCAGTTCGCCCAATTCCGGGCGCATCGTCCGGCTGTAGATCCGGTCCCGTCCGCGTCTCAGCCTGCTCCCTCTTCGAACCTCGGTGGTATTCCTGATGCCCATCTGCGCCAAATTACGGATGCAGTATGGCGCATGATGGACGGGCGTCTGGCTGGCCTGGAAGCGAGGCTGCCACCGGCCCCCGTTGTCCGCCCACCGCTTGCGGCGCATAAGCCGAGGGCCGCATTGGCACCGTCAGCGCTTCCCGTTGTGGGCGGTCGCGTGACCTATGCGGCGGCGGCGTCGGTGTCTGCTGCTCCCGCAACAGCTCCGGGGGCACGACGGGCAGCGAAGGTAGCGACCAAGACGCCTGCACCGAGGTTAGTGTCCAAAACAGCGGCAAAGGCTGGAGCGGATTTCCCTCCGCTCCCCACTCCAACCGCTGTACCTGGCACCACCACATCTGCCCCCTCCACATCTGCCCTATCCAAAGATGGTTGGCAGGTAGTCGGCGGGGCTAATTTCCGAAAGCGGGGTAAAAAGGCAGCTCAAAAAGCAGCCTCTACCCCACAGTCGCCATCGGTGGTAGTGGCCACTACGAAGAAGCCGCGCAAGCTGCAAGTGCCCAAAACCGCGGCGGTGGTGGTCACCGTGTCACCGGAGGCGGCTAGCAGCGGACTGTCCTACGCGGCCATATTCCAGAGGGCCCGGGCTAGTCTTACCAGTGATATCGGGACGGTAGGAGTCAGGCTGCGCCTTGCTCAAACAGGAGCTCGAGTGCTCGAGTTCCCTGGAGCTGAAGGCGCAAAAACGGCAGATGCCTTTGCCGAGAAATTGCGAGGCATGTTTGCGGCCACGGATGGTGTGAAGATCGCCAGACCTACCAAGTGTGCAGAGTTGCGCATCTCGGGTCTGGACGACTCTATAACGACCGAGGATATCCGCGTTGCAGTAAGAGAGAAGACGGGGTGCAACGCGGAAAACATTAGGGTCGGCACCATCCGCCCCGGTCCAGGAGGGCTTGGCGCAGTGTGGGTCAGCTGTCCCGTAGCGTCGGCCAAAATTTTGGGCGACGCCGGTAGACTGCTCATCGGTTTCGTGAGCGCTAGGATCACAGTCCTGGCGGCGAGACCGATGAGGTGTTTTAAATGTCTGGCATCGGGACACACACGCGCCAAGTGCGTGAATTGTTTTGACTGCAGCGGACTATGCTTCCGCTGCGGTCGACCGGGGCACAAGGCGGCAGAGTGCTCTGCCGCCCCTCACTGCCCAGCGTGTGCGGCGGGTAATAAGCCCGCCGATCATCAGATTGGGCAGGGAGGCTGCAAGCCGCCACGCACATCTCGGCAAGTGTCGGGGGCTAGCCAGTCGACCCAGGCTGCCTCTGACGTCGTTTCTGCGTCGACATCATCGCCCATGGAGGAGGTTGTAGAGACGGTTCAGTAATGGACCAAGTCTCCAACCTCCTTGTCCAGACGAACCTCAACCACTGTGCCGCGGCGCAGGACCTTTTCCTGCAAACCATGGCACAGTGGTCTATCGGTGTTGCCGTAGCCGCGGAACCCTATTACGTTCCTCCCCGTCCAAACTGGTTGGGTGATCGGGACGGTTCCGTGGCAGTCGTCGGCTCCACGGCGGCTCATTCCCCGCCCTTGTCGCTAAGGGACAAGGGTACTGGATATGTTGCTGCCGAGTGGGGGGGCATCACCGTATATGGTGTTTACTTCTCCCCCAACCGGAGTTTGAGCGACTTCGAGGTTTTCCTTAACAACTTGGAAACCTCGATGCGGCGTCTAACGTCTGGGCACGTCTTAGTGCTGGGGGACTTCAACGCGAAGTCCATTGCGTGGGGTTCCCCCAGGACGGACGCCAGGGGCGAGGCCGTAGAGGAGTGGGCGGCCTCGGTGGGCCTCTGTTTATTGAACAGGGGCTCCACCAACACGTGCGTGCGACAGCAGGGAGGGTCGATAGTGGACCTTTCGTTCGCTACCCCTGCCCTCGCCGCACGAGTAAGGAACTGGTGTGTCTTGGAAGAGGTTGAGACGCTCTCGGATCACCTCTACATTCGATTTGAGCTCTCCCGGACCCAGGACCGCAGTAGGGGTCACGCGGCGCGGCGTTCTTCTCACTTTCCGCGGTGGGCTGTAGCCAAACTGAACAGGGACCTACTAGAGGAGGCAGCCATAATTCACTCTTGGCTGTCTCCGCAGGCTCCGGCCGAGGAGGTCGACATGGGGGCTGGTCGTTTCCGCGATGCGATTACGCAGATTTGCGATGCGGCCATGCCCCGCATCCGAGGTTGTCGGCCTCCACGGAAGGAGGTTTACTGGTGGTCCCAGGAGTTGGCGGACCTCCGCGCGGCCTGTACTCGTGCCCGGAGGTCCTACACCCGTAGTCGGCGGCGACACCGTGAAGACGGTGAGGAGGACCAGCTTCATGAGGAGTACTGAGAGGCGCGGAAAACTCTGAAGCTGGCCATCAGCCGCGCCAAAGAAATTAAGCGAAAGGAAATGCTGGAGGGTCTCGATCGTGACCCCTGGGGTCGCCCTTATCGTGCGGCGCGACAAAAGCTCCGCACATCGGGCCCCCCCCTTACAGAGACCCTCCAGCCCAGCTTCCTGCGGGAAGTGGTCGAGGGCCTTTTCCCGCAACGGGTGGAGCACACATCCCCGTCGATGGCCTTCACGGTCGGAGACGACGGGGCGAGCGAGGACAGTGTTCCGCCCGTCAGGGAATCGGAGGTAGGGGCGGTTGTTCTACGGATCCGCTCTAAAAACACCGCCCCCGGGCCAGACGGGGTACCTGCCCGAGTGCTGGCCCGAGCCCTCGAACACATGTCGGACCGTCTCGGGGAGGTCCTGGACGCTAGCTTGGCGTCTGGACGCTTCCCTGAGTGCTGGAAAAGCGGGAAGCTGGTCCTATTGAGGAAGCCGGGACGGCCAGCCGAATCGGTAGCGGCCTATAGGCCCATCGTGTTGCTGGACGAGGCGGGTAAACTGTTTGAGAGGATACTCTCTGCCCGCATCGTCCGGCACCTCTGCGAGGTGGGCCCCGATCTGTCGGACGCCCAATTTGGTTTTCGGGCGGGGCGTTCGACGGTCGATGCCGTGCTGCGCCTGAGGGCCGTTACCGAAGAGGCGGTGAGCTGTGGCGGCGTGCTGTTGGCGGTGTCGTTGGACATCGCCAACGCATTTAATAGTCTGCCATTTAGCTGCATCAGGGAAGCATTCCATTACCATGGGGTGCCAAAGTAACTGAGGCGGCTTGTGGCAGACTATCTTGAGGAGCGTACCGTCATGTACGAGGACCGAGACGGTGTTCTGAGGCGGCGGCTCATGTCGTGCGGTGTTCCACAGGGGTCTGTCCTCGGACCACTCCTGTGGAACATGGGATACGACTGGGCCCTTCGAGGTCGTCTTCCCCCCGGGCTTGGCGTAATTTGTTACGCAGATGACACATTGGTCACGGCCCGGGGAGCAAATTTTCAAGAGGCGGCGCGCCTGGCCACCACGGGTGTCTCTCTGGTGGTCGGGCGAATTGAGGCGCTGGGTTTGCGGGTGGCCCTGGATAAGACGGAGGCCCTTTTGTTCCATGGGCCTCGTCGTGGTCCACCCTCCGGCGCCTCCATCGTGGTCAATTCGGTCCTCGTACCGGTTCAGGCCCAGATGAAGTATCTGGGCCTGATCCTCGACGGCAGGTGGCTTTTCGACGAGCACTTCCGACAGCTTTCTCCAAAGCTGGTCGGCGCTGCTTCTGCCCTTGGGCGACTTTTGCCCAATCTGGGTGGAGCTAGCGTGGCGACGAGACGGCTATACACGGGGGTTGTCCGGTCAATGGCGCTGTATGGTGCACCGGCGTGGGCGGCGGCTCTGACCGCCCAGAATAGGGCTCGCCTCTGGCGCCCTCAGAGGATATTGGCGGTTAGAGCCATACGCGGTTACCGCACCGTATCGACGGAGGCGGCGTGCGCCTTGGCCGGAACTCCCCCTTGGGATTTGGAGGCGGAAGTGCTCGCCGAAGTTTATCGGCGAACGGCTGACTTCCGGGCGGGTAGCGGCATACGGCCTCCGCCCGAAGAGATACGCGAGTGGCGAGAGGCCGCTCGTCGAGCCACGATGGCTCGTTGGTCGTCCCGGCTGGAGGCTCCACGTGCTGGCTTTGCCGCCGTGGAGGCTCTCCAGCCGGTCATCGCCGAGTGGGCGGGGCGGCAGCACGGGACCCTTTCCTTCCGACTGACGCAGGTCCTTTCCGGGCACGGTTGCTTCGGGAAGTATCTGCACTCGGTCGCCAGGAGGGAATTGAGTCCCGCCTGTCACCACTGCGACTGCAGTGAGGACTCGGCTCAACACACGCTGGCGGTTTGTTCCGCCTGGGCGGCGCAGCGTGGGGTCCTCACTGCAGTTATTGGAGGAGACCTCTCGCTACCGGCCGTCATACGCTCCATGGCCGGTAGCGACAGTTGTTTTACCGCGGTCGCAACCTTCTGCGAAGACGTAATGTCGCGGAAGGAGGCGGCGGAGAGGGCCCGGGAGGACGATATCTACTCGGACCCAATTCGCCGCCGGCGAGCCGGGCGGCGGAGGCGCGCATACCAGCGCCTCATGCCGCCTTGAGTGTGGCCGCGGGTGGACGGGATGGGTTTTCCCCTCCATCCGCTACAATGGCCAGCCGCGAGGAGGCGACGTCCGCGTGTGCCGTACGTCGCCTAAAATAGAGAGTTTATCCGCAGATGGTGCCCGAGGTAGCGGGCAGGCGCTAGGAGGGATCTGGATGTCGTAATAGCAGCGGTTCCTGGATCCCTCCTATCTCAGGCGCAGAGTGGCACACCGTGTGGTTTTAGTCGGTCCGATTCCGACACACCACCCCGCCGTAAACCCCGGTGGGGTGACGGCCCGAGGGGGTTTCCACACGTTAAAAAAAAAAAAAAAAAAAAAAAAAAAAAAAAAAAAATGGTAAGGTTTTAAAAGCGTAAATCAATTTCCTAACACGGCCTGTCAAGATATTGATGTGGTGTCTAAAATTTAAAGACTAAATATCTTGGCATAGTCTTGGTATAGTCGTCTTGATATAGTCGGGCATTGCCGACTATTGCCTCAGTTACCGAGACTAAATATCTTAGTATGCCGCATGGAGATTGAAGATGAGAGACACAGTAATGAGCTATTACAGAGATAGGTGTTTTTGGCTGCGTAACTATGTTAAGCAAAAAAGTAATAAATTTAGTTTTCAATGCATTTAGAATTAGGCTATGTGAGAAGAGCCACTTCAAAGTAAAATCAAACCCATACTGTGCAACACTCTGAAGTGCCGACCACGAATCTCAGAAGAATGTGAGCGCAGTATCGTTCGCGAAAGAGACAATTTAACCATTAACTAAATTGAGATTGCAGAGGTCATTAATAAATATAAGAAACAAAGTAGGGCTCAAAATACTTCCCTAAGGGACGCCGTAGTGTATTGAAAATTCGTCACTGCTGTGGTTGTCTATAGAAACGTTTGCCTCCGTCGCTTAGTTTGCCTACGGCGACTTGGGTCGTCGGAGATCGTCCTCCAGGGCTTTCTCCGCCGCCATCTTCTGTAAAATTAGGATAAATATTATACATATATATATAAATTAGGATAAAATTAGCATATATTTTTAGACAAAGGTTAAACCTTTGTCTAACAATATATGCAAATTAAAGCCAAACCCACCATTGAAAACCGCATCGAAATTAAACTAATAGTTTTGAAGATAAATGACAGCATTGGTTTACGCAAACATCCACTAGAACGCATGCTTTGTTATATCGTAAGTAAATATTGAACATCATTCTTTATTATGAAAACTAAACAGAGTGGATCACCTGCTACTTTGGAGTTACAAACTTGTTACCGGCAGCTGAAAAATGAGAACGCTCTTTTTCTAAAAGTTTGAAAGTCGTCTCGGTTCGGAAATACCGCAGAGATAAATGTATATTCTTCTAGATTGCCTAGAAGAGATAACAGACTGCGATAAGGCCGTCAATTGTGCCACTGTTTTTTTTTGTTTGTGTCCTACAATGTATGTTGCCTTGTTATGGTGTTCAATTAAGAGTACCTATCTATCTATAACTATCGTCGTTCGATAAAAATCTTCGAGAATAATAATCCATAATGTTGGATGTGTAGTTGATTAATTATTACATATATATACCTAAGTATGGACACACATGAGGTTTCCAGTTAATAACTCATAATAATTATTATAAACTTACTTTAATTAAAAAAGTCTTCCACACTTCCACGGATCACAGAATGTATTCATTTACATTTCATGTACACCGCGTTAGAAAAATTTAAACACAAATTGTTTAAAAATTGTTACTGATATGAATAAATTTAAAATCATTCACTGTCTCAGAGTAGTTGAAAACATTAACGGCATTTATAGAAATTATTTTTTTTACGGAAAAAGAAGTAAAAAACTAGTTCTACTTCATATAGCTCTTGATATCTTAATAAGTCTGCTCTTACTTGCAAACAATATGTATTTCTTTGTATTATTTTTGAAAAATACTCAGAATATGATATATATATATGTTTTTAATTATGTTATCATTTTTTTAAATGACCTTACTAATATAGTACTTGGTGTATTGAAATCTGTGGAATACAAATTTGCTATAACTAATCTCTTGATTGTCCATGACGCCTACATAGAGGATACCAATTATAAAAGAAATCTAAATCAAACACAAGCGGTTATAACAATCAATTCTATAATGATTCTCATTGTGATGCTTACCTTTGGTGCATGGCGATTTAACCTTTTAGCTTTTCTGTCGAACAATAGTACAACTCTGGTATTTTTCATATGCTTCTCAAGATTCCGTAATAAAGTTCGTTATTACTTAGATTTTACCACGTTCTACATACATACACTTTTACTATCATATTTGTTGGAGTGTTTAAATGGTTCTGTGATTGAACTTCAAGAAAAATTACATACGCGTAATAATACTCAATCACATTTGGAAAGAAACAGACGAAACTTAAAATTGTCAGAAAGCATTCGACGTTGTGCTGAGTTATATGAATATTTAGCAGATAGTGGCAAACAGTTGTCGGAGTGCTTTAAACATCAAGTAAATATCAGTACAGTATAAAATAATCTGTTTCATTATAATTCGTTTTATTTTTTAATCTTCTTTTTAATAATATTTCTGGTTTATAATGTTTTCAAGAATTTATATATTCGTCATTTGTGGTTGCATAGGATTCCCAACAAGAACTTAGGGCGATTTTTTTTTTTTTTTTTTTTTTTAACGTGTGGAAACCCCCTCGGGCCGTCACCCCACCGGAGTTTACGGCAGGGTGATGTGTCGGAATCGGACCGACTAAAACCACACGGTGTGCCACTCTGCGCCTGAGATAGGAGGGATCCGGGAACCACTGCTATTACGACATCCAGATTCCTCCTAGCGCCTGCCCGCTACCTCGGGCACCATCTGCGGATAAATTCTCTATTTTAGGCGACGTACGGCACATGCGGACGTCGCCTCCTCGCAGCTGGCCATTATAGCGGGTGGAGGGGAAAACTCGTCCCGTCCACCCGCGACCACACTCAAGGCGGCATGAGGCGCTGGTATGCGCTCCTCCGCCGCCCGGCTCGCCGGCGGCGAATTGGGTCCGAGTGGATATCGTCCTCCCGGGCCCTCTCCGCCGCCTCCTTCCGCGAAATTACGCCTCCACGAGGGCAAAGCCAGCACATGGAGTCTCCAACCGCAACGACCAACGAGCCATCGTGGCTCGACGAGCGGCCTCATGCCACTCGCGTATCTGCTCGGGCGGGGGTCGTATGCCGCAACCCGCCCGGAAGTCAGCCGTCCGCTGATAAACTTCGGCGGGCACTTCCGCCTCCAAATCCCACGGGGGAGTTCCGGGCAGGGCGCACGCCGCCTCCGTCGATACGGTGCGGTAACCGCGTATGGATCTAACCGCCAATATCCTCTGAGGGCGCCAGAGGCGAGCCCTATTCTGAGCGGTCAGAGCCGCCGCCCACACCGGTGCACCATACAGCGCCATTGACCGAACAACCCCCCTGTATAGCCGTCTCGTCGCGACGCTGGCTTCACCCAAATTGGGCAAAAATCTCCCAAGAGCAGAAGCAGCGCCGACCAGCTTTGGAGTAAGCTGTCGGAAGTGCTCGTCGAAGAGCCACTTGCCGTCGAGGATCAGGCCCAGATACTTAATCTGGGCCTTAATCGGTACGAGGACCGAATTGACAACGATAGAGGCACCGGGGGGTGGACCACGACGGAGCCCATGAAACAAAAGGGCTTCCGTCTTATCCAGGGCCACCCGTAAACCCAGCGCCTCAATGCGCCCGACCACCAAATAGACTTCCAAAGTTCGCCCACCGGGCTGTGACCAATGTGTCATCAGCGTAACAAATTACGCCCAGCCCGTGGGGAAGACGACCTCGAAGGGCCCAGTCGTATCCCATGTTCCACAGGAGTGGTCCGAGGACGGACCCATGTGGAACACCGTACGACATGGGCCGCCGCCTCAGAATACCATCTCGGTCCTCGTACACGACGGTACGCTCCTCAAGATAGTCTGCCATAAGCCGCCTCAGGTACTCGGGCACCCCGTGGTAGTGGAGTGCTTCCCTGATGCAGCTAAATGGCAGACTATTAAATGGGGGGGCCCGACGTGCGGAGCTTTTGTCGTGCCGCACGATAAGGGCGACCCCAGGGGTCACGATCGAGACCCTCCAGCATTTTCTTACGCTTAATTTCCTTGGCGCGGCTGATGGCCAGCTTCAGAGTTTTCCGCGCCTCTCGTTATTGCTCATGAAGCTGGTCTTCCCCGCCTTCTTCGCGGTGTAGGACCACGGGTGTAGGACCTCCGGGCACGAGTACAGGCCCCGTGGAGGTCCACCAACTCCTGGGACCACCAGTAAACTTCCTTCCGTGGAGGCCGACAACCTCGGATGCGGGGCATGGCCGCATCGCAGATCTGCGTAATCGCATCTCGGAAACGACCAGCCTCCATGTCGACCTCCTCGGTCGGAGCCTGCGGAGACAGCCAAGAGTGAATAATGGCTGCCTGCTCTAGTAGGTCCCTATTCAGTTTGGCTATAGCCCACCGCGTAAAGCGAGAAGAACGTCGCGCCATGTGACCCCTTCTGGGTACCTGGGAGCGGGAGAGCTCAAATCGGATATAGAGATGATCCGAGAGCGTCTCAACCTCTTCCAGGACACGCCAGTTCCTTACTCCTGCGGCGAGGGCAGGGGTAGCGAACGAAAGGTCCACTATCGACCCTCCCTGCTGTCGCAAACAAGAACTTAGGGCCATAAGTCAACCTCACCTGCTAGAAGTGCGCCTACTAATCGACGAACGAGGCTCTGGCAAACAAAATATACCTATTAACGGTTATAGTCTCGCCAATACGATTACATGGGACCAAAACACTGGTTATAGGTGAACGTTTATAAATACCTCTGCCTACCCCTCCGGGGAAACAGACGTGATTATATGCTTTTTTTTTCTAAATTATCATTTGTTACATGACTGACTCACGGACTGCTTATTCATGTATTGAAGTCATAAATATTTTTTAACTTTCGAATAAATACTGTGGATTTAAATTAGATCATTTGAGGTTATTAATTCATTTTTTCTGTTTTAGATGATATGTTGGATAACCACGAGTGCATGTGAAGACACGTTTGTATTGTATAACATTATTAAGCTACTCATTATAGAGGTAAACGGTCTTGTAAAATGTTTATAAAGTTTGTGTATATTGTGTTTATTTATTTTAATTTTTTTACAGAAAAATGTTGTCATTGGGTTCATAGAACTGCTTAGATTTTTAACTGTTGATTTATATCCAATGTTTATTGTATTTTACGGAGGTCAAAGATTGCGTAATGAAAAGGCTGCGTTTAACAGAGCTATTGTCAAATTATATGCTGTATGTTGTACAAGTGAGTATATTCGTTTCAAATTATTTTATAAATATGATCAGTTCCTCTTATTGCGTAAGACATTAGAATTTTTTTTAAGATTTATAGTGGACTAAAATATTTTTTAGTAAAACTAATTTATAAAAATCATGTATAATATCCCAGTTTTATTGTATTTTGTTTTCATTACTATAATTAAAATTTTGGATTCATTTTAATGTCCACTTAAAAATCATTAAATTTAACCCAAAAAAACAATTTAAAGGTAATAAAATTCGTCTACATGTATAAATGTTTTTGTTTTAGATCCTGAACCTCAAGAAGTAACTCTTGTTAAAAATCTATTAATGCTGACAAAATCATGCAAAATAAGACTTGAGTTCGCTAATTTAACTTTGGGAATCTATTTGATTCCGATGTTTCTGTCTACAACAATAGCTTTTGTGATAACAGCTTTGCAGTTTAATAACGTAATCTAAGCAAATATTTTCCATTGCTTGCGGTTTTCCTTTTTATGTCGTATGTCTAAAATACACCATTTTGAAAGAGACCATAGGATCTCTAAGACCAAGATGGCCACAAGCCGCTACAATGACTACCATAAAAATACTTCCCACAAATCTAATAATTCAAATGTATTTTATTTTCAAGACAATATTGGTCCCGTTGGCCCTTATTTAACTAGTCATGTTGTAGAGCAGTGTCGCTCTACAATAAACAATAGTTCGTTTGTTTTGGCTAATGGTTTTATTTGGCAAAATGAAATGAAATATTTACAAATCATTTAAGATTTTCAAAAATACTATCTGTGCTTGAATATTGTATGAGAACCTGATGCAGTACATGTAAAATTTTTATGATTCATCTGGCAAAAGCCCGGCGCGAAAGCGCAACATACGTCTTGACAGTTATTACTTTTAGTCTGTATAGTTATTCCACGGTAATATTATATGTAAAATGACAAGGTTTACACTTATATAACCATAAGAAAATCATAACGAAGACGAATATAATCAGCCGTGCGTCATAGAAAGTGTTAGCCCAAACGTTGTATGTCACCCAGCCGCAGCCAGATGGCAATATAGAATTAAAGTTGTTTATTTGTAAGATAAAGTAATAAATGTATGTCTTAAATCAATCATAAAAATTGGTCGTTAGGACTTAATTGTAAGCAAACTGATTTGTTGATGTTGTGAAATGTACTCTATAAAACACTAAACACTTCTGTGACTCTGAAACAATACACATACACACACAAACACACACACACACACACACACACACACACACACACACACACACACACACACACACACACACACACACACACCACACATGACGATGATATATACAGATGACTATGCTATGCGTGGAATTAAAAGAAATACAATTTGTAGTAGTTGCTATTATTTCAAACTTTTTTCAAGCTTTTCGAGTAAATGCACATGTTTCATAGCAATACTAGTTTTATTTTTAAAATTTTCATTTGCAACAAGAATTCTTTTTCATCTTCAATTTTTGACCTACAAATTATTATATATTAGATATAAATTAAAAATAATGTATGACAAATTTTGGTAAGCAAACAATATATGTAAAATTTACTTGCAAAATATACTGAATGTGTTGCTTAAACTGATGAGAAAATAAGTCTAATAAAGTTAAATCAATTTTATGAGCTATTTGAAAGTACTCAGCAAAGTTAATCGTTTGGACCTTCACATTTCCTTTAAAGGCTCAAGTTAAGTCAATAACAATAATAATTTAACAGAATTACTGTACATAGTAACACTCATTACATATTCAACTGAACACAATCTTTACAGATCTGTTCGGCATAAAAGTAAAATTAAAAGTTAAAGTTGTTCGGTATCTAATTCGAACATGTATAACTGATACGGAATCATAAGTATTACCACCTGCCTCGAAAGATGGCGTTAATACCAAACTAGATCACGGTATGAATTCGTTTGCATTGGTAATTTAAATAACGAAATGTTTTGACGATTGAATCGAGCTCTGATTATCCGTTTGTTTAATATATTTGTAACAGCAAATTGTGGTGACCTTTGTTGCAAATATGCGTGTAGTTTAGATAATTTTCGTATTATTTATCTCACTCACGAACCCGGAACATATTCAAAAGCAAAAAAATAATTAACTGAACTCTAAACTGCCGCATTCCAAAAATGAAATTGGTGCATGAACAGTTTAGCTACTATTTACTGTTTTAGCAGTTTCAAATAAGAGAAAATTCTATGCACTTATATTGCTACGTTCACCAATTTTTTCACCACTGATTAAAAAAAATACGATGGGTTTTAACAGTTTGTGTTAAATAAGTATTCTGTGTCAACTTTTTCTGAATTCGTTATTTTATTACCACTTATGACTACTCACTGTATTTGATGCTTGGGTATGTTATTGCATTTTGTTAATTATAGAAATAATAGCCCTTCTCCAACGGGGGGAAAGCGTGGAGATCTACGAGGAAAAAACCTCTATAAAATATCACCCTTTCTTTTTTTTTTTTTTTAACGTGTGGAAACTCCCTCGGGCCGTCATCCCACCGTGGTTTACGGCAGGGTGGTGTGTCGGAATCAGACCGACTAAAACCACACGGTGTGCCACTCTGCGCCTGAGATAGGAGGGATCCAGGAACCGCTGCTATTACGACATCCAGATCCCTCCTAGCGCCTGCCCGAAACTGCAGGCATCATCTATGGGTAAACTCTCTATTTTAGGCAACGTACGGCACACGCGGACGTCGCCTCCTCGCGGCTGGCCATTATAGCGGGTGGAGGGGAAAACCCGTCCCGTCCACCCGCGGCCACACTCAAGGCGGCACGAGGCGCTGGTACGCGCGCCTCCGCCGCCCGGCTCGCCGACGGCGAATTGGGTCCGAGTGGATATCGTCCTCCCAGGCCTTCTCCGCCGCCTCCTTCCGCAAAATTACGTCTTCGCAGAAGGTTGCAACCGCGGTAAAACAACTGTCGCTACCGGCCATGGAGCGTATGACGGCCGGTAGCGAGAGATCTCCTTCAATAACTACAGTGAGGTCCCCACGCTGCGCCGCCCAGGCGGAACAAACCGCTAGCGTGTGCTGAGCCGAGTCCTCACTGCAGTCGCAGTGGTAACAGGTGGGAATTAATTCCCTCCTGGCGACCGAGTGCAGATACTTCCCGAAGCAACCATGCCCGGAAAGGACCTGCGTCAGTCGGAAGGAAAGGGTCCCGTGCTGCCGCCCTGCCCACTCGGTGATGACCGGCTGGAGAACCTCCAAGAGGGCAAAGCCAGCACGTGTAGTTTACAACCGGAACAACCAACGAGCCATTGTGGCTCGACGAGCGGCCTCACGCCACTCGCGTATCTCCTCGGGCGGGGGCCGTATGCCGCAACCCGCCCGGAAGTCAACTGTCCGCCGATAAACTTCGGCGAGCACTTCCGCCTCCAAATCCCACGGGGGAGTTCCGGCCAGGGCGCACGCCGCCTCCGTCGATACGGTGCGGTAACCGCGTATGGCTCTAACAGCCATCCTCTGAGGGCGCCAGAGGCGAGCCCTATTCTGGGCGGTTAGAGCCGCCGCCCACGCCGGTGCACCATACAGCACCATTGACCGGACAACCCCCGTGTATAGCCGTCTCGTAGCGACGCTAGCTCCACCCAGATTGGGCAAAAGTCGCCCAAGGGCAGAGACAGCGCCGATCAGCTTGGAGAAAGCTATCGGAAGTGCTCGTCGAAGAGCCACCTGCCGTCGAGAATCAGGCCCAGATACTTCATCTGAGCCTGAACCGGTACGAGGACCGAATTGACCACGATGGAGGCACCGGAGGGTGGAACACGACGGGGCCCATGGAACAAAAGGGCTTCCATCTTGTCCAGGGTCACCCGCAAACCCAGCGCCTCAATTCGCCCGACCACCAGTGAGACACCCGTGGTGGCCAGGCGCGCCACCTCTTGAAAGTTCATCCCCCGGGCTGTGACTAATGTGTCATTTGCGTAACAAAGTACGCCCAGCCCGGGGGGAAGATGACCTCGAAGGGCCCAGTCGTATCCCATGTTCCACAGGAGTGGTCCGAGGACAGACCCCTGCGGAACACCGCACGACATGAGCCACAGCCTTAGAACACCGTCTCGGTCCTCGTACATGACGGTACGCTCCTCAAGATAGTCTGCCACAATCGGATATAGAGATGGTCCGAGAGCGTCTCAACCTCTTCCAGGACACGCCAGTTCCTTACTCGTGTTGCGAGGACAGGGGTAGCGAACGAAAGGTCCACTATCGACCCTCCTTGCTGTCGCACGCACGTGTTGGTGGAGCCCCTGTTTAGTAAACAGAGACCCACCGAGGCCGCCCACTCCTCTACGGCCTCACCCCTAGCGTCCGTCCTGGGGGCACCCCGCGCAATGGACTTTGCGTTGAAGTCTCCAGGCACTAAGACGTGCCCAGACGTTAGACGCCGCATCGAGGTTTCCAAGTTGTTAAGGAAAACCTCGAAGTCGTTCAAACTTCGGTTGGGGGAGAAGTATACACCATATACAGTGATCCCCCCCCACTCGGCAGCAACATATCCAGTGCCCTTGTCTCTTAGCGACAAGGGCGGGGAATGAGCCGCCGTGGAGCCGACGACTGCCACGGAACCGTCCCGGTCACCCAACCAGTTTGGACGGGGAGGAACATAATAGGGTTCCGCGGCTACGGCAACACCGATCGACCACTGTGCCATGGTTTGCAGGAAAAGGACCTGAACCACTGTACCCCGGCGGCACAGTGGTTCAGGTTCGTCTGCACCAGGAGGTTGGAGACTTGGGCCATTACTCGACCGTCTCTACAACCTCCTCCATGGGCAACGATGCCGACATGCGAACGACATCAGAGGCAGCCTGGGTCGATTGGCTAACCCCCGACGCTTGCCGAGAATTGTAGGGAGGTTTACAGCCTCTCTGCCCAATCTGATGATCGGCGGGCTTGTTACCCGCCGCACACGCTGGGCAGTGTGGGGCGGCAGAGCACTCTGCCGCATTGTGCCCCGGTCGACCGCAGCGGAAACATAGTCCGCTACAGTTGAAACAGATAACACACTTGGCGCGTGTGTGTCCCGATGCCAGACACTTAAAACACCTCATCGGTCTCGCCGCCAGGACTGTGATCCTAGCGCTGACGAGACCGATGAGCAATCTACCGGCGTCGCCTAAAATTTTGGCTGACGCTACGGGACAGCTAACCCACACCGCGCCAAGCCCTCCTGGACCGGGGCGGATGGTGCTGACCCTAATGTTGTCCACGTTGCACTCTGTCTTCTCTCTAACTGCAACGCGGACATCTTCGGCCGTTATAGAGTCGTCCAGGCCCGAGATGCGTAACTCTGCACACTTAGTAGGCCTGGCGATCTTAACACCATCCGTGGCCGCAAATATGCCCCGCAACTTCTCGGCAAAGGCATCTGCAGTCTTTGCGCCTTCGGCTCCCGGGAACTCAAGGACTCGAGCTCCCGTCTGAGCGAGGCGCAACCTGACTCCGTCCGTCCCGACGTCATTGGCGAGACTAGCCCGGGCCCTCCGGAAGATGGCCGCGTAAGACAGTCCGCCGTTAACTGCTTCCGGTGACACGGTGACCACCACTGCTGCGGTTTTGGGCACCTGCAGCCTGCGCGGCCCCTTCGTAGTGGCCACTGCCACTACCACCGATAGCGACTGCGGGGTAGAGGCTGCTGTTTGAGCAGCCCTTTTACCCCGCTTTCGAGACTTCCTAGTCCCCCCGACTATCTGCCAACC
Source organism: Hypercompe scribonia (assembly GCA_949316085.1). Taxonomy (NCBI): domain Eukaryota; kingdom Metazoa; phylum Arthropoda; class Insecta; order Lepidoptera; family Erebidae; genus Hypercompe; species Hypercompe scribonia. Next base: position 20,572,791 of record OX438972.1, read on the forward strand.
ATCCGTGGAAGGGGCAGATATGGGGAGAGCAGACGTGGAGGTGCCAGGTACGGCGGCTGGAGTGGAGAGCAGAGGGAATTCCGCTCTAGACTTGGCCGCCGTTTTGGGCCCTGACCTCAGTGTACCTTTCTTGGCTGTTGCTTTAGCCGCCTGTCGTGCCCTCGGAGCAACCGCAGGAGCGGCAGGCACAGACGCCACCGCCGCATAGGACACACGACCGCCCGCAGCGGGAGGCGTTGATCACACCGATACGGTCTTCAGTCTATTTGCTGCGAGCGGCGGTCGGAAAACAGGGCCCAGAGGCAGCCTCGCCTCTAGGCCAGCGAGACGCCCGTCCATCATGCGCCACACTGCGTCCGTGATTTGGCGCAGGTGGGCATCAGGAATACCCCCGAGGTTGGAAGAGGGGCTAATTTGTGACGGAGGCGATCCTTCTCGTTCGGGGCGATCTGCCCGAAATTGAGCAAACTGAGCACTGAGCTCAGTCACCTACCCCGTCAGACGCTCGTTGGCTGCCTGGAGACAAGTCAGACAAGCCATGTCACCGATAAGGCTCTCCACGACCCCCGCAATAGCGGCAGAGGAGTCCTTACGGGCCTTCACAAAACAGCCCTTAAGATTGCTAGACTTGGTGGCCACTTTGTGGATGATAGCCACCGCCGCATTTGCTCTCTCCTGCATGGACGATGGTGTTTGGAGAACAGAACTCCCTTCCATCGGCTCCTTGATTTTAAGCAGGAGATCTGCAACCTCCTCTTCCGCTAATGCTTCGCTGTCCGCCCTGACTCTTCTGTAGGCTCCTGCCTTGCAGAAAACGGAGCCTGACGGAACCGAGGCCGGAGTTCGTGATCTGCCCCTACGACTGCTTGCAACCTTGGGAGGCAACATCTCCTGAGACGTATCGCTGCCGTCATCCCTGGAGCGTACGCGTTTCCGGCTGTCACAAAGTTCCGTTGCCATAAGCTCCAGTGTGTCCTCCTTCGCACTAGAGTTACCACCCGCGGCGGATTTGGAACGTAATCGTTCCGATGTTATATTCCCAGCAGCCATAATGACTTCTGGGAGCCCCACCGAGATAGGCGTGCTAACCAATGTCTCCTCTTCGTTGGAAGAGAAGTCGTCCGTTCTTGCACTCTTTTCCCCTCTGTTTTCCTTCTGCTTCTTTTCGTCTGTATTTTTATTTTTATTTATAATTGATTCCATATTTGAACCCACGAGATGGGGAGAACAGAGGTCGACCCGGGCAGAGATCCCCAATAACCGGGCAAGCGTATATTTATGCCCAACCGAGGGGTCCGTAGGTGCCTCGGCTGGGAGTGCGCTTACGACTGAACTACCCATCAGCTATGCATCCCCTGGCCACGCACTAGAACACGGGATTCGGGGTAATTTTTTATAGAGGTTTTCTTCCTCGCAGTCCGGGTGCTTAAGCCAAGACCCTCGCCCCCGATTGGAGTCGCGAGACTCCAACTCGGGACTACGATATGTCGACGGCGGCAGGGAGACTATGTCTCCTGATGCCTGCACGGTGGCAGTGTAAGTGCACACCGAGCCCGTCCTAACTTTTCCACCGCTGAGCGGAGGAACTTTGACCCTAGAAAGGGTCCCACCATCGTGATTTTTGTTCTGAGGTTTTCCTCCTCAGTGCTCCGAAGAGCGAAGAACCAACAGAGGATCCGACAAACCCGCCCGCTCTGTTGGACCAAGTCTCGGCCGAATTGCCGAAGAAAATGGCTTCCTCTTCGTGCTAGAACATTAGCCGTTGGCAGTGATAAACACCATCACCAACGTTACCAGAGTGCACCACGTGGGGGTTTTCTAGCCAAGCACCCCAAACGCTTATTTACATCAAAGTAATTATGTTTATTGACGTGAGCTCACATAAAAGATCAAACAACAAAATGGACGTGACCTATAGAAACGTAGTACTCCAGGAGAGTACCGACCGCGCTGAGGTCGAAGAATCCCTCAACACTCAGGGTGATACCGGGGTGTTCAGCCCACCGTACTCTAGGGGACACAGTTACATGCAGAGCGGTGTCTGATCCCAGGAGCAAACGCCGTGTTTTGTGCCACCCAGAATGCCGAGTTCGCGTCTTCAAACGCCCAGTCCGGCGAACATGGAAGTAGGCGGACGCAAACGATCGAGCTCACAACGACAGATACTGTGCAACTGAATGTACACTAGTCCGCTATAGTATGGGCCACCATTTGCCATGACGTGACTTAACTTCTTCTTTTCAGTCTACATCAACACAAACCGAACACTCTAATTGCTAAAAGGTATATTTCCGAAATTTAAATGATTTCTGTGTTGTATGGGACTAATTACCATGATTTTTTAAGTGATTACACGTACTACATTTGTTGTGGCCATCCTTGTTTCATTTTGAAAATTATTTTTTAATTATAATTTACAATACAAAATTTAAAAACAAAAAAACAGTAGCAGTCGTGGGACTGCCGATAGAAGTGAAAACGAAACTATTAAGTTGAGAGTAATTAAAACTATATGCAAAAATTATATGAAATTTTTTATGTTTCGTGTATAGCTATATATAATATATAATAATAATAAATTTCATATATAATATATAATATCATATTCTCCATAGCTATAGATATACTATTATCATTAGCATGTCGGTGACGCGAATCGAGGATTTTACCCTCTACCAAAACGCTCAGCGCGCCTAAAAAAGTTTTCACTTCAAAAATAACATACGAGACGCTTTGTAAAAATACTTTGAGTTTATTTATCTAAATTTTGATTTCTAAAGAAACAGTGTCTTTTACATTTCCAAAGACTTTTATTCGTATGGTTTGAACACATACATCTAATCTATATATTAACGCCCAGTTCGTCACAACGCACATTTTGGTAGGCCCTACAATAATGTATCAGTTTGCATAGCACTTCGCTATGTGTAATAACAGTTTCAACTGCCTATGACTTTAATAACAACTCGAGATTATCTGTCGGGGTCTACTATAGTTATTTTCAATTTCAGCATAAATCTAAATAAGTATAAGCAACAAAATATCTAAAATTATTCACGTTACTATAAAACATTAAAACTTTGGTACATTTATTTTAGTTCATTTAATATATGCCCAAACGGACAACCTTGGATTATTTATCATGTTCATAGGTAGTTATAGAACGTGTTATTGCCCAAATAGAAACGTAGAGAAGAGTACCTTTTATTTTAAAATTTACAGAGGACATAGATATTATGCACATTGAACTATACACCGATATAGTTTATTGTAAAAGTAACGATATATAAGTTTTTACAATTAAACTTTCCGTAGAGCTTTATTATAACTCAACTCGATATCATTATGTAGAATGGAAGTAAAATATATCACTGCAACACTTCCAAGGGGCCTACTACCGTTACCTTTATCTAAAAACATGTGCTAATCAAAGCCAAACCCACCATTGAAAATCACATCAAAATCGAACTACGAGGCTTGGAGATAAATGGCAACATTAGTTCTCTCAAACGCATGCTTTGTCCGTACCGTCATAAGTAAAAATTGAACAGTATTCTTTATTATGAAAATGAAACAGAGTGAATCACCTATTACTTAGGAGTTACAAACGTGTTACCGGCAGCTGAAAAGTGAGTACGCTCTTTTCTTAAGGGTTTAAAAGTCAGTTCGATTCGGCAATACCGCAAAGATTAGTATCTTCTTCTAGGTTGCCTAGAAGAGATCACAAACTGCGATAAGGCCGTCTATTGTACCACTGTTTTTTTTGTTTGTATTCTACATTATATGTTGCCTAGTTACGGTGTGCTATTAAGGGTATCTATCTATCAATATCTATCTTCGTTCGATAGGAATCTTCGAGACTATTAATCATTAATATTGGATGTGTAGTTGATTAGTTGAGGTTTTTAGTTATTTACTCGTAATAATTTTGTGGAGTTAAGGACTGCTTTTTCTATTCATATATTAAAGTCATGAATATTTTTTAACTTTTTAATAAATACCGTGGATTCAAATCGGATAATTTGATGTTATTAATTTATTTTTACTGTTTTAGATGATATATTGGATAACCATAAATTTATGTGGAGACACGTTGGTATTGTATCATATCACTCATTGCAGAGGCAAACTTCCTTGTAAAATTTTTATAAAGTTTATGTATATTGTTTTTATTTTCTTTATATTTTTTTTTTTTAAATGTTTTAGTAGGTTAATAGAACTGCTTAGATGTTTAACGATCTGTATCCAATGTTTATTGTATTTTACAGAGGTCAAAAATTGTGTAATGAAAAGTCTACATTCAACAGAACTGTTGTCAAATTGTATGCCGTATGTTGTACAAGTGAGTATATTCATGCCAAATTATTTTGCAGATATGATCAGGTCCTCTTAGTGCATAAAGCATTAGAACTGTTTTTAAGATCTATAGTTGACAAAAATATTTTTTTAGTAAAACTAATTTGATAAATATTACCTATAATATCCCAGTTTTACCGTATTTTTTTTATTACTATAATTATAATTTTGGGTTAATTTTAAGACCCACTTAAAATTGTCTTAAATGAACTCAAAGAATAATTAAAACTATACCAATGAAATTTATCTACATGCACAATTTTTTTTTTAAGATCCTGAATCTCGAGAATAAAAACTTGTTAAAAATCTATTAATTCTGATAAAAATGTGCGAAATAAGAATTGAGTTCGCTAATTTAACTTTGGGAATCTATTTGATGCCGATGTTTCAAACGGACAACCTTGGATTATTTATCATATTCATAGGTAGTACATGTACATATACAACATGTTATTGGCTAAATACAGACGTAAGAAAGCGCGTACCTTTTATTTTAAAGTTTACAGAGGACATAGATATTATATACATTATACTTTACACCGATATAGTTTATTTTGCAGTAACAATACATAAATGTTTACAATTAAACTTTGACCATTTTTAATTTTTTTTCAGAAAAATGTTGTGAGTGAATTAATGGAACTGCTTAGATTTTTAACTGCCGATCTGTATCCGATGTTTATTGTATTTTTCGGAGGTCAAAGATTGCGTTATGAAAAGGCTACATTTAACAGAGCTATTGTTAAATTGTATGCCGTATGTTGTACAAGTGAGTATATTCATGTCAAATTATTTTATAAATATGATCAGGTCCTCTTGTTGCATAAGACATTAGAACTGTTTTTAAGATCTATAATGGGCTAAAATTTATTTTTTAATAAAACCAATTTAATAAAAAGCACATATCGCAGTTTTATTGTATTTTGTTCTTATTAGTACATATAATTATAATTTTCAGTTAATTTTAGAAGAATAATTAAAACTAAAGTAATGAAATTTGTCTATATGTACAAGTGTTTTTGTTTTAGATCCTGAACTATGGGAAAAGAAACTTGTTAAAAATCTATTAATTCTGACAAAAACACGTGAAATAAGAATCGAGTTCGCTAATTTAAATTCAGGAATCTATTTGATTCCGATGTTTCTGTCTACAACAATAGCTTTTGTGATAACAGTTTTGCAGTTTAATAACGTAATCTAAGCAAATATTTTCCATTGCTTACGGTTTTCCTTTTTATATCGCAACATAGTATAATTTATATCACCATTCATTTTGAAAGAAACCGTAGGATCTCTTAGACCAAGATGGCTATAAGTATTTTTTTCTTGGCAATATTGGTCTCGATAGTCCTTGTTTGACTAATCTTGTTGTAGAGCAGTGTCGCTCCAAAATAAACAATATTTCTTTTGTTTTGGCTAGTGATTTTATTTGCCAAAATGAAATTAAATATTTACAAATCATTTAACATTTTCAAAAATACTATCGGTGCTTGGATATTGTATGAGAACGTGGTGCAGTACATGTAAAACTTTTATGATTGATCTGGCTAAAGCCCAGCGATACGTCTTGACAGTTATTGCTTTTCGTCCGTGTAATTATTCCACGATAATATCGTACGAAAAATGACAAGTTTTACAATTATATAACCATAATAAAATCATAACGAAGACAAATATAATCAGCAGTGTTAACCCAAAGTCATACGTCGAACAGCCACAGACAGATGGCAATATAGAATTAAAGTTTTTTTATAAAATAAAGTAATAAATGTATGTCTTAAATCAATCATAAAAATTGATTGTTAGGCCTTAATTATAAGCAAACTGAATTGTTGATGTTGGTAAATATACTCTATGAAACACTAATTACTTCTGTGACTCTGAAAGAACACACATGCACACACACCCGCGAGCGCACACGCTCACACACACATACACACCCACGACACATATACACATGATGATTATATATATAGAAGTATTGTCCTATGCGTGGAATTAAAAAAAATACAAATTGTCATGTAGTGCTTGTTTATATTTCAAATGCCTTTTTAATTTATTCATATATTTCATAGCGATAATAGTTTCATTTTTTAAATTTTCTTTTGCAACTAGAATTCTTTTTTATTTTAAAATTTTCACCTACAAATTATTATATATTAGATATAAATTACAAATAATGTATTACAAATTTTGGTCAGCAAACAATATATGTAACATTTACTAACAGCACATTGTGGTGACATCTGTTGCAAATGTACGTGTAGTTAAGGTAATCTGCGTATTATTTATCTCGCTCACGAACCCGGTACATATTCAAAAACAACAAATAATTAAGTGAACTCTTAACTGCCGCAACCTAAAAATGAAATTGGTGCATGAACAGTTCAGCTACTATTTACTATTTACTGTTTCAGCAGTTTCAAATATGAGAAAATTTTATGCGTTTATATTGTTACGTTCATCAATTTTTTTATCACTGATTTAAAAAAAACGATGAGTTTTAACAGTTTGTGTTACATAAGTATTCTGTGTAATGTCGAGGAGAATAACAAATAAATGACTAGCAACTTTTCCTGGATTCGTTATTTTATGGCCACTTATGACTACTCACAATATTTGATGCTTGGGCATGTTATGGTACTTTACTGATTATAGAAATAACATCTCTTCTCCAATGGAGGAAAGGGTAGAGAAGTCTACGAGGAAAAAACCTCTAGAAAAAATTACCCCTAACCTAAGCTGAGGAAGCCCGGTGAGAAGATTAATGGTTGGGGGTGTCCAAGTCGCTAGGACAACACGACGCGAGCTCACATAAAAGATCAAACAACAAAATGGACGTGACCTAAAAAAACGTAATACTCCAGGAGAGTGCCGAACTCACCGTGGTTGAAGAATCCCTCAACACTCTGAGTGATACCGGGGTGTTCAACCCACCGTACTCTGAGAGCTGAGAGATGTCTGAGCCCGAACGTAGACGCCCTGTTTTGCGCAAGCAAGAATGCCGAGTTTGGCGTCTTCCCGCGCCCAGTCCCGCGAACGTGGAAGTAGACGGGTGCAAACGATCGAGCGCCCAACTACAGAGACTGTACAACTGACTGTACACTAGGTCGCTATAGTATGGACCACCATTCGACATGATGTGCCTGGTCTGTTCCTTTGTAGTCTACATCAACACAAATCAAACGCTCTAATTGATAAAAGACATATTTCTGAAATTTAAATGATTTCTGTATTATACGGGACTAATTACCATTATTGTTTTAGTCAATGCATGTAATACATGTGTTATGGCCAATTTTGTTTCAGTTTGAATATTATTTGTATTGCTATACAAAATATCAAAAGCTTTAAACTACGAGACAGTTAGTAAGAATATTCAGAGTTTATTCATCTAAATTATGGTTTCTAAAGAAATAGTGTTATTTCACACATCTAATACCTTTTATGATTTTGTGGACAAAATAGATCTAATCTATGTACCTACTAACGCCCCAGTTCGTCACAACGCAGTTTGGTAGGCTCTAGAATAAAGTATCAGTTTTTATTACACTTCACTATGTACCTACTTGGTTCTCAAAGATTTAAGTATGATAATAACATTTTCAACTTCCTATGAATTTAATAACAACTCGAGATTATCCATCGCGCTGTACTACAGCAATTTTAAATTTCGACCTAAATATAAATAAGTATAAGCAAGAAAATATCTAAAATTATTCTCGTTACTATAAAACTGTAAAATTTTAGTTCATTTAATATCAGCCCGAACGGATAACCTTGAACTTTTTATCATGTTTATAGGTAGTTGAACATGTTATTGCCCATATAGAAACGTAGAGAAGCTCGTATCTTTTATTATAAATTTTACAGAGGACTTAGATATCATGTACATTAAACTATATAACGATATAGTTAACTTTATAGTAACAATACACAAGTGTTTACAATTAAACTTTGCCCAGAACTTTGCTGTAACTCAACTCGATATCATTACGTAAAATGGAAGTAAAATACATCACTGCAGCACTTACAAAGGACTTAATACCGTTACTTTTATTTAAAACATGTGCAAATCAAAGCCAAACCCACCATTGAAAGCCCATCGCTCTTTTCTTAAAGGTTTGAAAGTCATATCGATTCGGCAATACCACAGAGATAAGTATCTTCGTCTAGGTTACCTAGAAAAGATCACAGACTGCGATAAGGCCATCCTTTGTACCACTATTTTTATTTGTTTGTATTCTACATTGTATATTGCCTAGTCATGGTGTGCAATTAAGAGTACCTATCTATCTCTATCTATCTTCGTTCCATAAGAATATTCGAGAATAATAACCCGCAATGTTGAATATGTAGTTGATTAATTATTATATAAATATACTTAAGCGTGGACACATGAGGTTTTCAGTTAATTACTCTTAACAATTATTGTGCAGTTAATTTAATTAAAAAAATCAGCCACACTACCACGAATAACAGAGTGTATTCATTTGTACACCGCGTTAGAATAACTTAAATACAAATTGTTTGAAAATTGTTACTGATATGAATAAATTTAAAATCATTCGCTATCTCAGAGTAGTTGAAAACATTAACGGCATTTATAGAAATTATTTTTTAACGGAAAAAGAAATAAGAAATTAGTTCTATTTCATATAGCTCTTGATATCTTAATAAGTCTGCTCTTACTTTCAAACAATATGTATTTCTGCGCATTATTATTCAAAAACACTAATAACATGATATATTTTAATGTTTTTGGTTACTTTACCTTTTTTTTAAATGACCTTACTAGTATCGTACTTGGTGTATTGAAATCGGTGGAATACAAAACTGCGATGACTAATCTCTTGATTGTCCATGACGCCTACATTGAGGATGCAAATTATAAAAGAAATCTAAAACAAACAGGCGATTATAACAATCAGTTCGGTAATTATTCTCATTGTGTTGCTTAATATTGGTGCATGGCGATTTTACGTTTTAGCTCTTCGACACGAACAATAGTACAGCTCTCGTATTTTTCATGTTTTTTTCAAGATTTCGTGATAAAGTTCGATATTACTTAGATTTTACGGCATTGTACTTACATACACTTTTACTATCACATTTGTTGGAGTGTTTAAATGGTTCTGTGATTGAACTACAAGAAAAATTACATACGCGTAATAATACTTAATCCCATTTAGAAAGAAACAGACGTAACCTAAAATTGTCAGAAAGCGTTCAACGTTGTGATGAGTTACATGAATATTTAGCAGATAGTGGCAAACAGTTGTCGGAATGCTTTAAACATCAAGTAAATATCAGTAGAGTAGATAATAATTTAATTAATCATAATTCTTTAGATGACATAATTTAGATGATTCTGTGATTAAATTAGAAGAAAAATTGCATACACGTAATAATACTCAATCATATTTGGAAAGAAACAGACGTAACTTAAAATCGTCAGAAAACATTCAACGTTGTGCTGAGTTACATGAATATTTAGCAGATAGTGGCAAACAGGTGTCGGAGTGCTTTTAATTTCAAGTAAATATCAGTAGAATAGATAATAATCTATTTTATTATAATACTTTCTATTTTTCAGTCTTCTTTCTAAAAATATTTCTGGTGCTTTTGATGACTTCCAGAATTTATATATTTATCATTTGTGGATGTATAGGATTCTCAACAAGAACTTAAGGCCATAAGTCAACCTCACCTGCTAGAAGTGCACCTACTAATCGATGAACGAGGCTCTGGCAAACAAAATATACCTATTAATGGCTATAGTCTCGCTGATACGATTACGTAAGACGGAAACACGGGCTAAAAGTGGACATTTATAGATACCTCTGCTTACCCCTCTGGGGAACCAGACGTGAATTTATGATTTGTTTAAGATCATTCGTTACATAACTGACACGGATTACTGTTTCTAGCCATATATTGAAGTCTTGAATATTTTTTAGCTTTTGAATAAATGCCGTGGATTTCAATCGGATAATTTGATGTTATTATTTATTTTTACTGTTTTAGATGACATATTCGATAACTATAAATTTATGTGAAGGCACGTTTGTATTGTATCACATTATTAAGACACTCATTGTAGAGGTAAACATACTTGTAAATATTTATAAAGTTTATGTATACTGTTTATATCTTTTTTTTATTATTTTTTACAGAAAAATGTTGTCAATGGGTTTATAGAACTGCTTAGATTTTTAACTGTCGATCTGTATCCAATGTTTATTTTATTTTACAGAGAACAAAGGTTACATAATGAAAAGACTACATTGAACAGAGCTATTGTTAAATTGTATGCCGTATGTTGTACAAGTAAGCATATTAATGTCAAATTATTTTATAAATATGATCAGATCCTCATATTGCACAAAGCGTTAGAACTCTTTTTAAGATCTATAGTGGACTAAAATTTATTTATCAGTAAAATCAATTTCATAAAAATCACATGACCCAGTTTTAATAAATTTTGTTTTTATTACTATAATTATAATTTTGGGTTAATTTTAAGATTCATTTAAAATTTTCTAAACTAAATCCAAAGAATAATTAAAACTATATTAATGAAATTTATCTAAATGCACAAATGTTTTTGTTTTAGACCCTGCACCTCGAAACTTGTTACAAACCTATTAATTTTAACAAAATCATGTGAAATAAGAATAAAACACACACACACACACACACACACACTCACACACACAGCACACATACACACACACATACACACACACACACACACACACACACACACAAATACACACAAATACAAAAATACAAGTTGTAATCGTTGTTACTATTTGAAATACCTATGTAGGAAAGCATATGTTTCATGACGCTGTACCCCCTCAAGAGTACAGAAGGCTGAACACCCCGGTATTACCCGGAGTGTCGAGGGATTCTCCGACCACGACGCAGTCGGTACGCTCCCGTCACGTCCATTTTGTTGTTGAATCTTTTATGTGAGCTCACGTTAACCTTCTCACCGGGCTTCCTCAGCTTAGGTTAGGGGTAATTTTTTTTAGAGGTGTTTCCTCGCAGACTTCTACACAGTTTCCTCTGTTGGTAAAGGGTGGTTATTTCTTTAATAAACAAAATGCTATAAGATACCCAAGCATCAAATATAGTGAGTAGCCATAAGTGGCAATGAAACAAAGAATCCAGGGAAAGTTGCTGATCATTTATTTTTTAGTATCCTCGACATGACACAGAATAGTGAATAGTGAGTGTGTGTGTGTGTGTGTGTGTACACACACACACACACACACTCACACACACAGCACACATACACACACACATACACACACACACACACACACACACACACACACACACACAAATACACACAAATACAAAAATACAAGTTGTAATCGTTGTTACTATTTGAAATACCTATGTAGGAAAGCATATGTTTCATGACGACACTAGTCTTACTTTTAAAATTTACATTTGCATCTAGAATTCTTTTCCATCTTCAAATTTTTCATCTGCAAATTATTATATATTAAAAATAAATTACAAATAATGTATTACAAATTTTGGTCTGCAAACAATATATGTACAATTTACTTACAAAAGATACTGAAAAGTCACTGAATGTATTGCTTCAACTAATAAGAAAATAAGTCTAATAAAGTTAAATGAATTTTATGAGCTATTTGGAAGTACTCAGCAAATTTAATCGTTTGAACTTTCACATTATCTCTAAAGGCTCATTTTAAGTCAATAACAATGTACATTTAACAGAATTACTATACATAGTAACAGTCATTACACACTCAACTGAACACAATTGGTTGTAAACGTCGTTCCAGACCAGTTCGGCATAAAAGTAAAATTAAAAGTTAAAGTTGTTTGGTATTTAACTCATACATGTACAACTGCAACGCAATTATATGTATTACCACCTGCTTCAAAAGACGGAGTTAATAAAAAATTAGATCACGGTATGATTTCGTTTGCATTGTTAATTTAAATAACGAAATGTTTTGACGATTGAGTCGAGTTTCATTATCCGTTTCTTTAATACGTTTATAATAGCAAATTGTGGCGACCTCTGTTGCAAATATACATGTAGTAAAGATAATATACGCATTATTTATTTCGCTCACGAACCCGGTACATATTGAAAAGCAACAAATAATTAACTGAACTCTTAACTTTTTCACTACTAATTTAAAAAAAAAATGAGTTTTAAAAGTTTGTTTTAAATAAGTATTCTGTGTCATGTCGAGGATACTAAAAAATAAATGATCAGAAACTTTCCCTGGATTCTTTGTTTCATTGCCACTTATGGCTACTCACTATATTTGATGCTTGGGTATCTTATAGCATTTTGTTTATTAAAGAAATAACCACCCTTTACCAACAGAGGAAACTGTGTAGAAGTCTGCGAGGAAACACCTCTAAAAAAAATTACCCCTAACCTAAGCTGAGGAAGCCCGGTGAGAAGGTTAACGTGAGCTCACATAAAAGATTCAACAACAAAATGGACGTGACGGGAGCGTACCGACTGCGTCGTGGTCGGAGAATCCCTCGACACTCCGGGTAATACCGGGGTGTTCAGCCTTCTGTACTCTTGAGGGGGTACAGCTGCATTCAGAGCGGTACCCGAGCCCGGGCGCAGATGCCCTGTTTTGTGCAACCCAGAACGCCGAGTTCGGCGTCTTCCCGCGCCCAGTCCGGCGAACGTGGAAGTAGGCGGGTGCAAACGATCGAGCGCCCAACTACAGAGACTGTACACTAGGCCGCTATAGTATGAATTACCATTCGACGTGATGTGCCTTGTCTGGTCCTTTGCAGTCTATATCAACACAAACCGAACACTCTAATAGCTAAAAGATATATTACTGAAATTGAAATGATTTCTGTGTTGTACGGGACTAATTACCATGATCGTTTTAGCGAATACATGTAATACATGTGTTATGGCCAACCTTGTTGCATTTTAAATATTATGCCTATATTCTGTAATAATTTAAATATTATTACAGAAAGTCTCAAAAACTTTAAAATACTAGACGCTTAGTAAGAATATACAGAGTTTTTATCTAAATTATGGTTTCTAAGGAAATAGTGTCATTTTACACACCTAAAGCGTATTATGGTTTGATAAAATACATCTAATCTATGTAGTAAGGCCCCAGTTCGTCACAACGCACAGTTTGGAAGGCCCTAATATAAAGTATCAGTTTTCATAGCACTTGTCTATGTACCTATTTGGTTCTCGAAGATTTAGGTATGATAATAACATTTTCAACTTCCTGTGAATTTAATAACAATTCGAGATTATCCATCATGCTGTACTACAGCTATTTTAAATTTCAACGTAAATATAAATAAGTATAAGCAACAAAATATTTAAAATTATTTTTGTTACTATAAAACTGTAAAACTTGTGTTCATTTAATTTAGTTCATTTAATGTCGGCCCAAATGGGATAACCTTGGATTTTTTCTCATGTTCATAGGAAGTTGAAAATGTTAATGCTCAAATAGAAACTCGTACCTTTTATTTTAAAGTTAACAGAGGACGTAGATATTATGTACATTATACTATACACCGATATAGTTAATTTTATAGTAACAATACATAAGTGTCTGCAATTAAACTTTGCCCAGAGCTTTGTTGTAACTCAAATTGATTAAACATGTCCAAATCAAAGCCAAACCCACCATTGAAAATCACATCAAAATCGGTCCAGTAATTTTAGAGATAAATGGCAACATTAGTTTACGCAAACATCCTGTCAAACATAAACACTATCTCCATACCGTCATTTGGTTAAAATTGAACAACATCCTTTTCTATGAAAAAATAAAGCAGAGTGGATCATCTAATGGAAAGTAATCACCGCCGTCCATGAACGCCTGCCACTTAGGAGTCACAATCGTATTGTAGGTAGCTGAAAAGTGAGTACGGTCTTTCCTTAAAGGTTTGAAAGTCGTATTGGTTCGGAAATACAGTAGAAATATCCTTCGTTTCGTTTCTTTGTTTAAGTATCTTCGTTTGATAAGAATTTTCGAGAACAATAATCCATAATATTCGATGCGTAGTTGATTAATTGTTTTATATATATGTACATGTATACATTTACCTAAGTATAGACGCACATAAGGGTTTTCAGTTAATTACTTATAACAACTATTGTAGAGTTAATTTAATTAAAACATATTGCCACAGTGATCGGATCACCGAGTGTATTTATTTGTTTTTTAAGCTCAAACTTAAATACACACCGCCTTAGAATAACTTCAATACCAATTGTTTAAAAATTGTTACTAATATGAATGAATTCAAAATCATTCATTACCTCAGAGCGGTTGAAAACATTAATGGCATTTATAGAAATTATTTTTTTTACGGAATAAGAATTAAAAAACTAGTTTTATTTCACATAGCTCTTGATATCTTAATGAGTCTACTCTTGCTTGCAAACAATATGTATTTCTGTGCATTATTTTTCAAAAATACACATAATATGATAAATTTTTGTATTTTTGGTTATTTCCTCTTTTTTTTAAATGACCTTACAAGTATCGTACTTGGTGTATTGAAATCGGTGGAATATAAAACCGCTATAACTAATCTCTTGATTGTCCATGACGCCTACATACAGGATGCAAAATATAAAAGAAATCTAAAACAAACACAGGCGATTATAACAATCAGTTCGGTAATGATTCTCATTGTGATACTTACCACTGGTGCATGGCGATTTAACCGTTTAGCTCTTCTGTCGAACAGTAGTACAACTCTTGTATTTTTCATGTGTTTTTCAAGATTTCGTAATAAAGTTCGATATTACTTAGATTTTACCGTGTTGTACTGACATACACTTTTACTATCATATTTGTTGGAATGTTTAAAGGGTTCTGTGATTGAACTACAAGAAAATTTACAGACGCGTAATAATACTCAATCTCATTTAGAAAGAAACAGACGTAACTTAAATTTGCCATAAAGCATTCAACGTTGTGCTGAGTTACATGAATATTTAGCAGATAGTGGCAAACAGTTGTCGGAGTGCTTTAAACACCAAGTAAATATCAGTAGAATAGATAATAATCTATTTCACTATAATTCTTTCTATTTTTTAATTTTCTTTTTAATCTGTTCTTACCTCTGCCTATCCCTACGGGGAATGAGACGTGATTTTATGATTATTTTTAAGATCAACGTTTGTTATATGACGGTCTGATGGACTGCTTTTCTATTAATACATTGAAGTAATGAATATTTTTTAGTTTTTTAATAAATTCCGTGAATTTAAATCGGATAATTTGATGTTATTAATTTATTTATACTGTTACAGATGATATATTGGATAACCACAAATTTATGTGGAAGCACGTTTTTCTTGTATCACATTATTAAGCCACTCATTGTAGAGGTAACCGTACTTATAAAATGTTTATAAAGTTAGTGTATATTGTGTTTACTTTTTTTTCCTTTTTTTCAGAAAAATATTGTCAGTGGGCTCATAGAACTGCTTAGATTTTTAACTGTAGATTTCTATCCAATGTTTATTGTATCTTACGGAGGTCAAAGATTGAGTAATGAAAAGGCTGCATTTAACAGAGCACTTGTCAAATTGTATGCCGTATGTTGTACAAGTGAGTATATTCATGTCAAATTATTTTATAAATATGATCATGTCCTCTTATTGCATAAAGCATCAGAAGTACTTTTAAGCTCTATAAAAGAATAAAATTTATTTCTTAGTAAAACTTGTTTGATAAAAATCACGTATAATATTTCAGTTTTATTATATTTTGTTTTTATTACTATAATTATAATTTCGAATTAATTTTAAGATCCACTTAAATTTTTCTAAAATGAACCCTGAAATTTATCTACATGTACAAATGTTTTTGTTTTAGATCCTGAACCTCAAGAAATAAAACTTGTTAAAAATCTATTAATTCTGACAAAAACATGTGAAATAAGAATTGAGTTCGCTAATTTAACTGTGGGAATCTATTTGATTCTGATGTTTCTGTCTACAACAATAGCTTTCGTGATAACAGCTTTGCAGTTTAATAACGTAATCTAAGCAAATATTTTCCATTGCTTGCAGTTTTCCTTTTCACTATTTTAAAAGAAGCCATAGGATCATTAAGACTAAGATGGTCACAACTCGCTACAATGACTACCACAATAATACTTCCTACAAATCTAATGATTCGAATGTGTTTTTTTTTTCAAGACAGTATTGGTCCCGTTGGCCCTTATTTGCCTAATCTTGTTGTAGAGCAGTGTCGCTACAAAATAAACAATAGTTCTTTTGTTTTGGTTGATGGTTTTATTGTGTAAATAAAATAAAATATTTCCAAATCATTTAATATTTTACAAAATACAATCTGTGCTTGGATATTGTATAAAAAACGTCGTGCGGTACATGAAAAATTTTTATAATTGATCTGGTAAGAGTCCAGCAATACGTCTTGAAAGTTATTACTTTTAATCCGTATAGATGTTCCACCGAAACGTTATATGAAAAACGACAAGTTTAATAGTTAGAAAACTATACATATTACAACAAATTATCCATCCACGTTAAGTGATACCCCATAACAAAGACTTATTTTTTTATAAAATAAGTTAAAGCTGTTTATTTATATAATAAAACAAATAAAATATTAAGTGTATAGCCTAAATGAAGTTGCTAAGTCAAAATTATTCCTATTATAAACATTGATCGTTAGGGATTTATTATGAGCAAACTGAATTGTTGATGTTGTGAAATGAACTCTCTGAAACACTACATACTCGTGACATTCTAAAACAATACACACACAGACACACGTACAAGTATACGCGTACACCCTAATCCACGGCCACACACACATACACACACATTGTTTAAACTGTAATTCTCTGATCTGATTGTATGTTACTTCTATTAGTTATCTTCTGCGTCAATTTTTTTTTCCGAAAAATTCTGTAATAAGGTGCTCATCACAAAATGTAAAATATGATTTTATGTAAAAGAAAAATGTATGTTTTTATACAAGAATACGCCTGAAATAGAAACGACTTGTACTATGCGTGAAATTAAAAAAGTACAACTTATTTTAGTTTTTATTATTTCAAATGCCTTTTGAGTAAATACACATGTTTCATAACGATACTAAATTTATCTGTAATATTTTTATTTGCAATTAGAAAAATTGATAACTTTTTTTCACCTACAAATTATTATAATTTATATTCTATTACAAATTTTGATCAGCAAAAAATATATGTACAATTTACTTGCAAAATAAACTGAAAGGTCACTGAAAATGTTGCTTCAACTGATCAGAAAGTAAGTCTAATGAATCAGCAAAGTTAATCGTTTGGACCTTCACATTGTCTTTAAAGGCTCAATTTAAGTCAATAACAGTAATCATTGAACAGAATTACTGTACATAGTAACAGTCATTACATATTTTACTCTGAAGACAAATGTCTGTAAATATCTTTACAGACCTGTTCAGCATAAAAGTAAAATTAAAAATTAAAGTTGTTCGGTATCTAATTCAAACATGTACAACTGATACGGAATCATAAGTATTACCACCTGCCTCGAAAGATGGCGCTAATACCAAATTAGATCACGGTATGATTTTGTTTGCATTGCTAATGATGAAATAACGAAATTGTTTTGACAATTGAGTCGAGCTTTGATTATCCGTTTTGTTTTGCAATATTTTTGTAATAGCAAATTTTTAATTCATCAGAAATATTTATTCCATTTTTTTTCTGGAAATCGTTAACTATACTTTATTGAACAAACAAAAATAATTATTATACATGTATATGTTACAATGGATGACATTTTTAAGACGTTTACTATATCTCGGGCTAAGAACTGTACTCCTAGATAGGCAAGAATTCAGTTTCATCATAGCTTAACGTTAGTAAGTATTTAGTTACAGCCTTTTTACAGGCAAAGTAAGTCAAGCCGTAGATGTCACACATTGCATTGATTTTGTTGTACAAAGGCGGACCAAGATATATCGCAAATCTCTTAAAGAACGGTGTGTACGTGTGTTGTGATGTCTTTGTATGGTATTTGCAGGTGTTGTATCATAACTATTTTTAGTACATAAAGCTGTCTTAGGTTGAGTTCGTTCCACGATCTATAGCTCTCGTGTAGAGAGTAAGATCGGTCGAGATGTAGCCACCTTTAGTATTGCTCTGTGAGCTATCTCTAGGGGCAACAGAATAGTTTTTCAGCAAAAACCCCACCCACCCCAGCAAGAGATACCGTAGTCAATAATATACCAACAAAGCGCGTAGTGTACGGTACGTATTATGCATTGGTTGGCATATGGTTGGTATATGACGCAGGGTTTTAAAAGCATAAATCAATTTTCTAACACGGCCTGTCAAGATATTGATGTGGTGTCTACAGTTTAAATTATGGTCTGAGACTATACCAAGATATTTAGTCTCGTTAACTGAGGCAATAGTCGGCAATGCTCGACTAAATATCTTAGTATGCCGCATGGAGATTGAAGATGAGAGGCACAGTAATGAGCTATTACAAAGACAGGTGTTTTTGACTGCGTCACTATGTTAAGCGAAAAAATAATAAATTTAGTTTTCAATGCATTTAGAATTGGGCTATGTGAGAAGAGCCACTTCAAAGTAAAATCAAACCCATAATGTGCAACACTCTGAAGTTCCGACCACGAATCTGAGAAGAATGTGAGCGCAGTATCGTTCGCGAAAGAGACAATATAACCATGAACTAAATTGAGATTGCAGAGGTCATTAATAAATATAAGAAACAAAGTAGGGCTCAAAATACTTCCCTAAGGGACGCCGTAGTGTATTGAAAATTCGTCACTGCTGTGCTTGTCTATAGAAACGTTTACCTCCGTCGCCTAGTTTGCCTACGGCGACTTGAGTCGTCAGAGATCGTCCTCCAGGGCTTTCTCCGCCACCATCTTCTGTGAAATTAAGTCTAACCTTTATCTAAAAATATATGCTAATTAAAGCCAAGCCCACCATTGAAAACCGCATCGAAATTGAACTAATAGTTTTGAAGATAAATGACAGCATTGGTTTACGCAAACATCCACTCGAACGCATGCTTTGTTATATCATAAGTAAAAATTGAACAGCATTCTTTATTATGAAAATGAAGCAGAGTGAATCACCTATAATTTAGGAGTTACAAACGTGTTACCGGCAGCTGAAAAGTGAATACGCTCTTTTCTTAAAGGTTTAATAGTCAGTTCGATTCGGCAATACCGCAAAGATTAGTATATTCTTCTAGGTTGCCTAGAAGAGATAACAGACTGTGATAAGTACCACTGTTTTTTTTTTGTTTGTGTCCTACATTGTATGTTACCTAGTTATGGTGTGCAATTAAGAGTACCTATCTATAACTATCGTCGTTCGAAAAGTATCTTTGAGAATAATAATCCATAATGTTGGATGTGTAGTTGATTAATTATTACATAAATATACCTAAGTATGGACACACATGAGGTTTTCAGTTAATTACTCATAACAATTATTATAAACTTACTTTAATTAAAAAAGTCTTCCACACTTCCACGGATCACAGAGTGTTTTCATTTGTACACCGCGTTAGAGTAACTTAAATACAAATTGTTGAAAAATTGTTACTGATATGAATAAATTTAAAATCATTCACTATCTCAGAGTAGTTGAAAACATTAACGGCATTTATAGAAATTATTTTTTTTACGGAAAAAGAAGTAAAAAACTAGTTCTACTTCATATAGCTCTTGATATCTTAATAAGTCTGCTCTTACTTGCAAACAATATGTATTTCTTTGTATCATTTTTGAAAAATACTCAGAATATGATATATATATATGTTTTTAATTATGTTATCATTTTTTTAAATGACCTTACTAGTATAGTACTTGGTATATTGAAATCTGTGGAATACAAATTTGCTATAACTAATCTCTTGATTGTCCATGACGCCTACATAGAGGATACCAATTATAAAAGAAATCTAAATCAAACACAAGCGGTTATAACAATCAATTCTATAATGATTCTCATTGTGATGCTTACCTTTGGTGCATGGCGATTTAACCTTTTAGCTTTTCTGTCGAACAATAGTACAACTCTGGTATTTTTCATATGCTTCTCAAGATTCCGTAATAAAATTCGTTATTACTTAGATTTTACCACGTTCTACATTCATACACTTTTACTATCATATTTGCTGGAGTGTTTAAATGGTTCTGTGATTGAACTTCAAGAAAAATTACATACGCGTAATAATACTCAATCACATTTGGAAAGAAACAGACGAAACTTAAAATTGTCAGCAAGCATTCGACGTTGTGCTGAGTTATATGAATATTTAGCAGATAGTGGCAAACAGTTGTCGGTGTGCTTTAAACATCAAGTAAATATCAGTACAGTATAAAATAATTTGTTTCATTATAATTCATTTCATTTTTTAATCTTCTTTTTAATAATATTTCTGGTTTTTAATGTTTTCAAGAATTTTATATATTCGTCATTTGTGGATGCATAGGATTCCCAACAAGAACTTAGGGCCATTTTTTTTTTTTTTTTTTTTTACGTGTGGAAACCCCCTCGGGCCGTCACCCCACCGGGGTTTACGGCAGGGTGGTGTGTCGGAATCGGACCGACTAAAACCATACGGTGTGCCACTCTGCGCCTGAGATAGGAGGGATCCGGGAACCGCTGCTATTACGACATCCAGATTCCTCCTAGCGCCTGCCCGCTACCTCGGGCAGTGGTAACAGGTGGGACTCAATTCCCTCCTGGCGACCGAGTGCAGATACTTCCCGAAGCAACCATGCCCGGAAAGGACCTGCGTCAGTCGGAAGGAAAGGGTCCCGTGCTGCCGCCCTGCCCACTCGGTGATGACCGGCTGGAGAGCCTCCACGAGGGCAAAGCCAGCACGTGGAGTCTTCAACCGGAACGACCAACGAGCCATCGTGGCTCGACGAGCGGCCTCATGCCACTCGCGTATCTCCTCGGGCGGGGGTCGTATGCCGCAATCCGCCCGGAAGTCAGCCGTCCGCCGATAAACTTCGGCGGGCACTTCCGCCTCCAAATCCCACGGGGGAGTTCCGGCCAGGGCGCACGCCGCCTCCGTCGATACGGTGCGGTAACCGCGTATGGCTCTAACCGCCATTATCCTCTGAGGGCGCCAGAGGCGAGCCCTATTCTGAGCGGTCAGAGCCGCCGCCCACACTGGTGCACCATACAGCGCCATTGACCGAACAATCCCCCTGTATAGCCGTCTCGTCGCGACGCTGGCTCCACCCAAATTGGGCAAAAGTCGCCCAAGAGCAGAAGCAGCGCCGACCAGCTTTGGAGTAAGCTGTCGGAAGTGCTCGTCGAAGAGCCACCTGCCGTCGAGGATGAGGCCCAGATACTTCATCTGGGCCTTAATTGGTACGAGGACCGAATTGACAACGATAGAGGCACCGGGGGGTGGACCACGACGGGGCCCATGAAACAAAAGGGCTTCTGTCTTATCCAGGGCCGCCCGTACACCCAGCGCCTCAATGCGCCCGACCACCAAAGAGACTCCCACGGTGGCCAGGCGCGCCGCCTCTTGAAAGTTCGCCCCCCGGGCTGTGACCAATGTATCATCGGCGTAACAAATTACGCCCAGCCCGGGGGGAAGACAACCTCGAAGGGCCCAGTCGTAAGTCGTATCCCATATTCCACAGGAGTGGTCTGAGGACGGACCCCTGTGGAACACCGCACGACATGGGCCGCCGCCTCAGAATACCATCTCGGTCCTCGTACACGACGGTACGCTCCTCAAGATAGTCTGCCATAAGCCGCCTCAGGTACTCGGGCACCCCGTGGTAGTGGAGTGCTTCCCTGATGCAGCTAAATGGCAGACTATTAAATGCGTTGGCGATGTCCAACGACACCGCCAACAGCACGCCGCCACAGCTCACCGCCTCTTCGGTAACGGCCCTCAGGCGCAGCACAGCATCGACCGTCGAACGCCCCGCCCGAAAACCAAATTGGGCGTCAGACAGATCGGGGCCCACCTCGCAGAGGTGCTGGACGATGCGGGCAGAGAGTATCCTCTCAAACAGTTTACCCGCCTCGTCCAGCAACACAATGGGCCTATAGGCCGCCACCGAATCGGTAGGCCGTCCCGGCTTCCTTAATAGGACCACCTTCCTGCTTTTCCGGCACTCAGGGAAGAGTCTGGACGACAAGCTAGCGCCCAAGACCTCCCTGAGGCGGTCCGACATGTGGTCGAGGGTTCGTGCCAATACTCGGGCAGGTATCCCATATCCCAGGGGTGGTGTTCTTAGAGCGAATCCGTAGAACAACCGCCCCCACCTCCGATTCCCTAACGGGCGGAACATTGTCCTCGTTTCTTCCGTCGTCTTGGCCATGAAGACCATCGACGGGGGTGTGTGACCCACCCGCTGCGGGAAAAGGCCCTCGACCACATCCCGCAGGAAGCTGGGCTGGAGTGTCTCTGTAAGGGGAGGGGGCCGACGTGCGGAGCTTTTGTCGCGCCGCACGATAAGGGCGACCCCAGGGGTCACGATCGAGACCCTCCAGCATCTCCTTACGCTTAATTTCCTTGGCGCGGGTGATGGCCAGCTTTAGAGTTTTCCGCGCCTCTCGTTACTACTCATGAAGCTGGTCTTCCCCGCCTTCTTCGCGGTGTAGGACCACGGGTGTAGGACCTCCGGACACGAGTACAGGCCCCGCGGAGGTCCGCCAACTCCTGGGACCACCAGTAAACTTCCTTCCATGGAGGCCGACAACCTCGGATGCGGGGCATGGCCGCATCGCAGATCTGCGTAATCGCATCTCGGAAACGACCAGCCCCCATGTCGACCTCCTCGGTCGGAGCCTGCAGAGACAGCCAAGAGTGAATAATGGCTGCCTCCTCTAGTAGGTCCCTATTCAGTTTGGCTATAGCCCACCGCGGAAAGCGAGAAGAACGCTGCGCCATGTGACCCCTTTTGGGTACCTGGGAGCGGGAGAGCTCAAATCGGATATAGAGATGATCCGAGAGCGTCTCAACCTCTTCCAGGACACGTCAGTTCCTTACTCGTGCGGCGAGGGCAGGGGTAGCGAACGAAAGGTCCACTATCGACATTCCCTGCTGTCGCAAACAAGAACTTAGGGCCATAAGTCAACCTCACCTGCTAGAAGTGCACCTACTAATCGACGAACGAGGCTCTGGCAAACAAAATATACCTATTAATGGTTATAGGCTCACCAATACGATTACATGAGACCAAAACACTGGTTATAGGTGAACGTTTATAAATACCTCTGCCTACCCCTCCGGGGAAACAGACGTGATTATATGCTTTTTTTTCTAAATTATCATTTGTTACATGACTGACTCACGGACTGCTTATTCATGTATTGAAGTCATGAATATTTTTTAGCTTTCGAATAAATACTGTGGATTTAAATTAGATCGTTTGAGGTTATTAATTTATTTTTTCTGTTTTAGATGATATGTTGGATAACCACGAGTGCATGTGAAGACACGTTTGTATTGTATAACATTATTAAGCTACTCATTGTAGAGGTAAACGGTCTTGTAAAATGTTTATAAAGTTTGTGTATATTGTGTTTATTTATTTTATTTTTTTTACAGAAAAATGTTGTCATTGGGTTCATAGAACTGCTTAGATTTTTAACTGTTGATTTATATCCAATGTTTATTGTATTTTACGGAGGTCAAAGATTGCGTAATGAAAAGGCTGCGTTTAACAGAGCTATTGTCAAATTATATGCTGTATGTTGTACAAGTGAGTATATTCGTTTCAAATTATTTTATAAATATGATCAGTTCCTCTTATTGCGTAAGACATTAGAATTTTTTTTAAGATCTATAGTGGATTAAAATATTTTTTAGTAAAACTAATTTATAAAAATCATGTATAATATCCCAGTTTTATTGTATTTTGTTTTCATTACTATAATTAAAATTTTGGATTCATTTTAATGTCCACTTAAAAATCAATAAATTTAACCCAAAAAAACAATTTAATGGTAATGAAATTCGTCTACATGTACAAATGTTTTTGTTTTAGATCCTGAACCTCAAGAAGTAACTCTTGTTAAAAATCTATTAATGCTGACAAAATCATGCAAAATAAGACTTGAGTTCGCTAATTTAACTTTGGGAATCTATTTGATTCCGATGTTTCTGTCTACAACAATAGCTTTTGTGATAACAGCTTTGCAGTTTAATAACGTAATCTAAGCAAATATTTTCCATTGCTTGCGGTTTTCCTTTTTATGTCGTATGTCTAAAATACACCATTTTGAAAGAGACCATTGGATCTCTAAGACCAAGATGGCCACAAGCCGCTACAATGATTACCATAAAAATACTTCCCACAAATCTAATAATTCAAATGTATTTTATTTTCAAGACAATATTGGTCCCGTTGGCCCTTATTTAACTAGTCATGTTGTAGAGCAGTGTCGCTCCACAATAAACAATAGTTCGTTTGTTTTGGCTAATGGTTTTATTTGGCAAAATGAAATGAAATATTTACAAATCATTTAAGATTTTCAAAAATACTATCTGTGCTAGCATATTGTATGAGAACCTGATGCAGTACATGTAAAATTTTTATGATTCATCTGGCAAAAGCCCGGCGCGAAAGCGCAGCATACGTCTTGACAGTTATTACTTTTAGTCTGTATAGTTATTCCACGGTAATATTATATGTAAAATGACAAGGTTTACACTTATATAACCATAAGAAAATCATAACGAAGACGAATATAATCAGCAGTGCGTCATAGAAAGTGTTAGCCCAAACGTTGTATGTCACCCAGCCGCAGCCAGATGGCAATATAGAATTAAAGTTGTTTATTTGTAAGATAAAGTAATAAATGTATATCTTAAATCAATCATAAAAATTGGTCGTTAGGACTTAATTGTAAGCAAACTGATTTGTTGATGTTGTGAAATGTACTCTATAAAACACTAAACACTTCTGTGACTCTGAAACAATACACATACACACACAAACACACACACACACACACACACCACACATACACATGACGATGATATATACAGATGACTATGCTATGGGTGAAATTAAAAGAAATACAATTTGTAGTAGGTAGTTGCTATTATTTCAAACTTTTTTCAAGCTTTTCGAGTAAATGCACATGTTTCATAGCAATACTAGTTTTATTTTTAAAATTTTCATTTGCAACAAGAATTCTTTTTCATCTTCAAATTTTCACCTACAAATTATTATATACTAGATATAAATTAAAAATAGTGTATGACAAATTTTGGTAAGCAAACAATATATGTAAAATTTACTTGCAAAATATACTGAATGTGTTGCTTAAACTGATGAGAAAATAACTCTAATAAAGTTAAATTAATTTTATGAGCTATTTGAAAGTACTCAGCAAAGTTAATCGTTTGGACCTTCACATTCCCTTTAAAGGCTCAAGTTAAGTCAATAACAATAATAATTTAACAAAATTACTGTACATAGTAACACTCATTACATATTCAACTGAACACAATCTTTACAGATCTGTTCGGCATAAAAGTAAAATTAAAAGTTAAAGTTGTTCGGTATCTAATTCGAACATGTATAACTGATACGGAATCATAAGTATTACCACCTGCCTCGAAAGATGGCGTTAATACCAAACTAGATCACGGTATGAATTCGTTTGCATTGGTAATTTAAATAACGAAATGTTTTGACGATTGAATCGAGCTTTGATTATCCGTTTGTTTAATATATTTGTAACAGCAAATTGTGGTGACCTCTGTTGCAAATATGCGTGTAGTTTAGATAATTTACGTATTATTTATCTCACTCACGAACCCGGTACATATTCAAAAGCAAAAAAATAATTAACTGAACTCTAAACTGCCGCATTCCAAAAATGAAATTGGTGCATGAACAGTTTAGCTACTATTTACTGTTTTAGCAGTTTCAAATAAGAGAAAATTCTATGCACTTATATTGCTACGTTCACCAATTTTTTCACCACTGATTAAAAAAAAAAAATACGATGGGTTTTAACAGTTTGTGTTAAATAAGTATTCTGTGTCAACTTTTTCTGGATTCGTTATTACATTACCACTTATGATTACTCACTATATTTGATGCTTGGGTATGTTATTGCATTTTCTTAATTATAGAAATAAAATAGCCTTTCTCCAGCGGGGGAAAAGGGTGGAAATCTACGAGGAAAAAACCTCTATAGAAAATCACCCTTTTTTTTTTTTTTGTTTTTTTAACGTGTGGAAATCCCCTCGGGCCGTCACCCCACCGGGGTTTACGGCGGGGTGGTGTGTCGGAATCGGACCGACTAAAACCACACGGTGTGCCACTCTGCGCCTGAGATAGGAGGGATCCGGGAACCGCTGCTATTACGACATCCAGATCCCTCCTAGCGCCTGCCCGCCAAAGTGGGCACCATCTACGGATAAACTCTCTATATAGGCAACGTACGGCACACGCGGACGTCGCCTTCTCGCGGCTGGCCATTGTAGCGGATGGAGGGGAAAACCCGTCCTGTCCACCCGCGGCCACACTCAAGGCGGCATGAGGCGCTGGTATGCGCGCCTCCGCCGCCCGGCTCGCCGGCGGCGAATTGGGTCCGAGTGGATATTGTCCTCCCGGGCCTTCTCCGCCGCCTCCTTCCGCGAAATTACGTCTTCGCAGAAGGTTGCGACCGCGGTAAAACAACTGTCCCTGTCCCAACTACCGACCATGGAGCGTATTACGGCCGGTAGCGAGAGATCTCCTCCAATAACTGCAGTGAGGACCCCACGCTGCGCCGCCCAGGCGGAACAAACCGCCAGCGTGTGCTGAGCCGAGTCCTCACTGCAGTCGCAGTGGTGATAGGCGGGACTCAATTCCCTCCTGGCGACCGAGTGCAGATACTTCCAGAAGCAACCGTGCCCGGAAAGGATCTGCGTCAGTCGGAAGGAAAGGGTCGCGTGCTGCCGCCCTGCCCACTCGGCGATGACCGGCTGGAGAGCCTCCACAGCGGCAAAGCCAGCACGTGGAGCCTCCAGCCGGGACGACCAACGAGCCATCGTGGTTCGATGAGCAGCCTCTCGCCACTAGCGTATCTCTTCGGGCGGGGGCCGAATGCCGCTACCCACCCGAAAGTCTGCCGTTCGCCGATAAACTTCAGCGAGCACTTCCGCCTCCAAATCCCACGGGGGAGTTCCGGCCAACGCGCACGCCGCCTCCGTCGATACGGTGCGGTAACCGCGTATGGCTCTAACCGCCAATATCCTCTGAGGGCGCCAGAGGCGAGCCCTATTCTGGGCGGTCAGAGCCGCCGCCCACACCGGTGCACCATACAGTGCCATTAATCGAACAACCCCCGTGTATAGCCGTCTCGTCGCGACGCTGGCTCCACCCAAATTGGGCAAAAGTCGCCCAAGAGCAGAAGCAGCGCCGACCAGCTTTGGAGTAAGCTGTCGGAAGTGCTCGTCGAAGAGCCACTTGCCGTTGAGGATCAGGCCCAGATACTTCATCTGGGCCTTAATCGGTACGAGGACCGAATTGACTACGATAGAGGCACCGGGGGGTGGACCACGACGGAGCCCATGAAAGAAAAGGGCTTCCGTCTTATCTAGAGCCACCCGTAAACCCAGTGCCTCAATGCGCCCGATCACCAAAGAGACTCCCACGGTGGCCAGGCGCCCCGCCTCTTGAAAGTTCACCCCCCGGGCCGTGACCAATGTGTCATCGGCGTAACAAATTACGCCCAGCCCGGGGGGAAGACGACCTCGAAGGGCCCAGTCGTATCCCATATTCCACAGGAGTGGTCCGAGGACAGACCCCTGTGGAACACCGCACGACATGGGCCGCCGCCTCAGAATACCATCTCGGTCCTCGTACACGACGGTAGGCTCCTCAAGATAGTCTGCCACAAGCCGCCTCAGGTACTCTGGCACCCCGTGGTAGTGGAGTGCTTCCCTGACGCAGCTAAATGGCAGACTATTAAATGCATTGGCGATGTCCAACGACACCGCCAACAGCACGCCGCCACAGCTCACTGCCTCTTCGGTAACGGCCCTCAGGCGCAGCACAGCATCGACCGTCGAACGCCCCGCCCGAAAACCAAATTGGGCGTCAGACAGATCGGGGCCCACCTCGCAGAGGTGCTGGACGATGCGGGCAGAGAGAATTCTCTCAAACAGTTTACCCGCCTCGTCCAGCAGCACAATGGGCCTATAGGCCGCCACCGAATCGGTAGGCCGTCCCGGCTTCCTTAATAGGACCAGCTTCCCGCTTTTCCAGCACTCAGGGAAGCGTCCGGACGACAAGCTAGCGTCCAAGATCTCCCTGAGGCGGTCCGACATGTGTTCGAGGGCACGGGCCAGCACACGGGCAGGTATCCCGTCTGGCCCAGGGGCGGTGTTCTTAGAGCGGATCCGTAGAACAACCGCCCCCACCTCCGATTCCCTGACGGGC
Source organism: Hypercompe scribonia (assembly GCA_949316085.1). Classification (NCBI taxonomy): domain Eukaryota; kingdom Metazoa; phylum Arthropoda; class Insecta; order Lepidoptera; family Erebidae; genus Hypercompe; species Hypercompe scribonia. Next base: position 20,601,614 of record OX438972.1, read on the forward strand.
GGAACATTATCCTCGATTCCCCCGTCGTCTCCAGCCATGAAGACCATCGACGGGGGTATGTGATCCACCTGCTGCGGGAAAAGGCCCTCGACCACTTCCCGCAGGAAGCTGGGCTGGAGGGTCTCTGTAAGGGGGGGGCCCGACGCGCGGAGCTTTTGTCGCGCCGCACGATAAGGGCGACCCCAGGGGTCACGATCGAGACCCTCCAGCATTTCCTTCCTCTTAATTTCTTTGGCGCGGCTGATGGCCAGCTTCAGAGTTTTCCGCGCCTCTCGGTACTCCTCATGAAGCCGGTCCTCCTCGCCTTCTTCACGGTGTCGCCGCCGACTACGGGTGTAGGACCTCCGGGCACGAGTACAGGCCGCGCGGAGGTCCGCCAACTCCTGGATAGAAAATCACCCTAACCCAAGCTAGGGAAACCCGGTGAGAAGATTAATGGTTGGGGCGTATCCCAGTCGCTAGGGCAACAAGACGTGAGCTCACAAAAAAGATCAAACAACAAAATGGACGTGACCTATAGAAACGTAGTACTCCAGGAGAGTACCGACCGCGCTGAGGTCGAAGAATCCCTCAACACTCCGGGTGATACCGGGGTGTTCAGCCCACCGTACTCTAGGGGACACAGTTACATGCAGAGCTGTGTCTGATCCCAGGAGCAAACGCCCTGTTTTGTGCCACCCAGAATGTCGAGTTCGCGTCTTCAAACGCCCAGTCCGGCGAACATGGAAGTAGGCGGACGCAAACGATCGAGCTCCCAACGACAGATACTGTGCATTTGAATGTGCACTAGTCCGCTATAGTATGGACCACCATTCGCCATGACGTGACTTAACTTCTTCTTTTCAGTCTACATCAACATAAACCGAACACTCTAACAGCTAAAAGGTATATTTCCGAAATTTAAATGATTTCTGTGTTGTATGGGACTAATTACCATAATTTTTTAAGTGATTACACGTACTACATGTGTTGTGGCCATCCTTGTTTCATTTTGAAAATTATTTTTTAATTATAATTTATAATACAAAATTTAAAAAAAAAAATAACATACGAGACGCTTTGTAAAAATACTTTGAGTTTATTTATCTAAATTTTGATTTCTAAAGAAAGTGTCATTTTATATTTCCAAAGCCGTTTATATTCGTATGGTTTAAACACATACATCTAATCTATATAGTAACGCTCAGTTCGTCATAACGCACATTTTGGTAAGTCCTACAATAATGTATCAGTTTGCATAGCACTTCGCTATGTGTAATAACAGTTTCAACTGCCTATGACTTTAATAACAACTCGAAATTATCTGTCGGGGTCTACTATAGTTATTTTTAATTTCAGCATAAATCTAAATAGGTATAAGCAACAAAATATCTAAAATTATTCACTCACGTTACTATAAAACAGTTAAACTTTAGTACATTTATTTTAGTTCATTTAATATATGCCCAAACGGACAACCTTGGATTATTTATCATGTTCATAGGTAGTTATAGAACGTGTTATTGCCCAAATAGAAACGTAGAGAAGAGTAGCTTTTATTTTAAAATTTACAGAGGACATAGATATTATGCACATTAAACTATACACGGATATAGTTTATTGTACAGTAACGATATATAAGTGTTTGCAATTAAACTTTGCGTAGAGCTTTGTTATAACTCAACTCGATATCATTATGTAGAATGGAAGTAAAATATGTCACTGCAGCACTTCCAAGGGGCCTACTACCGTTACCTTTATCTAAAAACATGTGCTAATCAAAGCCAAACCCACCATTGAAAATCACATCAAAATCGAACTACGAGGCTTGGAGATAAATGGCAACATTAGTTCTCTCAAACGCATGCTTTGTCCGTACCGTCATAAGTAAAAATTGAACAGCATTCTTTATTATGAAAATGAAACAGAGTGGATCACCTATTACGTAGGAGTTACAAACGTGTTACCGGCAGCTGAAAAGTGAGTACGCTCTTTTCTTAAGGGTTTAAAAGTCAGTTCGATTCGGCAATACCGCAAAGATTACTATCTTCTTCTAGGTTGCCTAGAAGAGATCACAAACTGCGATAAGGCCGTCTATTGTACCACTGTTTTTTTTGTTTGTATTCTACATTATATGTTGCCTAGTTATGGTGTGCTATTAAGAGTATCTATCTATCAATATCTATCTTCGTTCGATAGGAATCTTCGAGACTATTAATCATTAATGTTGGATGTGTAGTTGATTAGTTGAGGTTTTTAGTTATTTACTCGTAATAATTTTGTGGAGTTAAGGACTGCTTTTTCTATTCATATTTTGAAGTCATGAATATTTTTTAACTTTTTAATAAATACCGTGGATTCAAATCGGATAATTTGAGGTTATTAATTTATTTTTACTGTTTTAGATGATATATTGGATAACCATAAATTTATGTGGAGACACGTTAGTATTGTATCATATCACTCATTGCAGAGGCAAACTTCCTTGTAAAATTTTTATAAAGTTTATGTATATTGTTTTTATATTCTTTTTATTTTTTTTAAAAAAATGTTTTAGTGTGTTAATAGAACTGCTTAGATGTTAAACGATCTGTATCTGTATGATCTGTATGATGTTTATTGTATTTTACAGAGGTCAAAAATTGCTTAATGAAAAGTCTACATTTAACAGAACTATTGTCAAATTGTATGCCGTATGTTGTACAAGTGAGTATATTCATGCCAAATTATTTTGCAGATATGATCAGGTCCTCTTATTGCATAAAGCATTAGATCTGTTTTTAAGATCTATAGTTAACAAAAATATTTTTTTTAGTAAAATTAATTTGATAAATATTACCTATAACATCCTAGTTTTATTGTATTTTTTTTATTACTATAATTATAATTTTGGGTTAATTTTAAGACCCACTTAAAATTGTCTTAAATGAACTCAAAGAATAATTAAAACTATACCAATGAAATTTATCTACATGCACAAATGTTTTTGTTTAAGATCCTGAACCTCGAGAAAAGAAACTTGTTAAAAATCTATTAATTCTGACAAAAACGTGCGAAATAAGAATTGAGTTCGCTAATTTAACTTTGGGAATCTATTTGATTCCGACGTTTCAAACGGACAACCTTGGATTATTTATCATATTCATAGGTAGTACATGTACATATACAACGTGTTATTGGCTAAATACAGACGTAAGAAAGCACGTACCTTTTATTTTAAAGTTTACAGAGGACATAGATATTATATATATACTATATACCGATATAGTTTATTTTGCAGTAACAATACATAAATGTTTACAATTAAACTTTGACTATTTTAATTTTTTTTCAGAAAAATGTGAGTGAATTAATAGAACTGCTTAGATTTTTAACTGCCGATCTGTATACAATGTTTATTGTATTTTTCGGAGATCAAAGATTGCGTAATGAAAAGGCTACATTTAACAGAGCTATTGTCAAATTGTATGCCGTATGTTGTACAAGTGAGTATATTCATGTCAAAATATTTTATAAATATGATCAGTTCCTCTTATTGCGTAAGACATTAGAATTTTTTTTAAGATTTATAGTGGACTAAAATATTTTTTAGTAAAACTAATTTATAAAAATCATGTATAATATCCCAGTTTTATTGTATTTTGTTTTCATTACTATAATTAAAATTTTGGATTCATTTTAATGTCCACTTAAAAATCAATAAATTTAACCCAAAAAAACAATTTAAAGGTAATAAAATTCGTCTACATGTATAAATGTTTTTGTTTTAGATCCTGAACCTCAAGAAGTAACTCTTGTTAAAAATCTATTAATGCTGACAAAATCGTGCAAAATAAGACTTGAGTTCGCTAATTTAACTTTGGGAATCTGTTTGATTCCGATGTTTCTGTCTACAACAATAGCTTTTGTGATAACAGCTTTGCAGTTTAATAACGTAATCTAAGCAAATATTTTCCATTGCTGGCGGTTTTCCTTTTTATGTCGTATGTCTAAAATACACCATTTTGAAAGAGACCATAGGATCTCTAAGACCAAGATGGCCACAAGCCGCTACAATGACTACCATAAAAATACTTCCCACAAATCTAATAATTCAAATGTATTTTATTTTCAAGACAATATTGGTCCCGTTGGCCCTTATTTAACTAGTCATGTTGTAGAGCAGTGTCGCTCCACAGTAAACAATAGTTCGTTTGTTTTGGCTAATGGTTTTATTTGGCAAAATGAAATGAAATATTTACAAATCATTTAAGATTTTCAAAAATACTATCTGTGCTTGCATATTGTATGAGAACCTGATGCAGTACATGTAAAATTTTTATGATTCATCTGGCAAAAACCCGGCGCGAAAGCGCGGCATACGTCTTGACAGTTATTACTTTTAGTCTGTATAGTTATTCCACGGTAATATTATATGTAAAATGACAAGGTTTACACTTATATAACCATAAGAAAATCATAACGAAGACGAATATAATCAGCAGTGCGTCATAGAAAGTGTTATCCCAAACGTTGTATGTCACCCAGCCGCAGCCAGATGGCAATATAGAATTAAAGTTGTTTATTTGTAAGATAAAGTAATAAATGTATGTCTTAAATCAATCATAAAAATTGGTCGTTAGGACTTAATTGTAAGCAAACTGATTTGCTGATGTTGTGAAATGTACTCTATAAAACACTAAACACTTCTGTGACTCTGAAACAATACACATACACACACAAACACACACACACACACACACATCACACACACACCCACACACACACACACACACACACACACACACACACACACACACACACACACACACACACACACACACACACACACACACCACACATACACATGACGATGATATATACAGATGACTATGCTATGCGTGGAATTAAAAGAAATACAATTTGTAGTAGTTGCTATTATTTCAAACTTCTTTCAAGCTTTTCGAGTCATTTACACATGTTTCATAGCAATACTAGTTTTATTTTTAAAATTTTCATTTGCAACAAGAATTCTTTTTCATCTTCAATTTTTGACCTACAAATTATTATATATTAGATATAAATTAAAAATAATGTATGACAAATTTTGGTAAGCAAACAATATATGTAAAATTTACTTGCAAAATATACTGAATGTGTTGCTTAAACTGATGAGAAAATAAGTCTAATAAAGTTAAATTAATTTTATGAGCTATTTGAAAGTACTCAGCAAAGTTAATCGTTTGGACCTTCACATTCCCTTTAAAGGCTTAAGTTAAGTCAATAACAATAATAATTTAATAGAATTACTGTACATAGTAACACTCATTACATATTCAACTGAACACAATCTTTACAGATCTGTTCGGCATAAAAGTAAAATTAAAAGTAAAAGTTGTTCGATATCTAATTCGAACATGTATAACTGATACGGAATCATAAGTATTACCACCTGCCTCGAAAGATGGCGTTAATACCAAACTAGATCACGGTATGAATTCGTTTGCATTGGTAATTTAAATAACGAAATGTTTTGACGATTGAATCGAGCTCTGATTATCCGTTTGTTTAATATATTTATAACAGCAAATTGTGGTGACCTTTGTTGCAAATATGCGTGTAGTTTAGATAATTTGCGTATTATTTATCTCACTCACGAACCCGGTACATATTCAAAAGCAAAAAAATAATTAACTGAACTCTAAACTGCCGCATTCCAAAAATGAAATTGGTGCATGAACAGTTTAGCTACTATTTACTGTTTTAGCAGTTTCAAGTAAGAGAAAATTCTATGCACTTATATTGCTACGTTCACCAATTTTTTCACCACTGATTAAAAAAAAATACGATGGGTTTGAACAGTTTGTGTTAAATAAGTATTCTGTGTCAACTTTTTCTGAATTCGTTATTTCATTACCACTTATGACTACTCACTGTATTTGATGCTTGGGTATGTTATTGCATTTTGTTAATTATAGAAATAATAGCCCTTCTCCAACGGGGGGAAAGGGTGGAGATTTACGAGGAAAAAACCTCTATAAAATATCACCCTTCCTTTTTTTTTTTTTAACGTGTGGAAACCCCCTCGGGCCGTCATCCCACCGGGGTTTACGGCAGGGTGGTGTGTCGGAATCAGACCGACTAAAACCACACGGTGTGCCACTCTGCGCCTGAGATAGGAGGGATCCAGGAACCGCTGCTATTACGACATCCAGATCCCTCCTAGCGCCTGCCCGAAACTGCAGGCACCATCTATGGGTAAACTCTCTATTTTAGGCAACGTACGGCACACGCGGACGTCGCCTCCTCGCGGCTGGCCATTATAGCGGGTGGAGGGGAAAACCCGTCCCGTCCACCCGCGGCCACACTCAAGGCGGCATGTTGCGCTGGAACGCGCGCCTCCGCCGCCCGGTTCGCCGGCGGCGAATTGGGTCCGAGTGGATATCGTCCGGGCCTTCTACGCTGCCTCCTTCCGCAAAATTACGTCTTCGCAGAAGGTTGCAACTGCGGTAAAACAACTGTCGCTACCGGCCATGGAGCGTATGACGGCCGGTAGCGAGAGATCTCCTTCAATAACTACAGTGAGGTCCCCACGCTGCGCCGCCCAGGCGGAACAAACCGCTAGCGTGTGCTGAGCCGAGTCCTCACTGCAGTCGCAGTGGTAACAGGCGGGACTTAATTCCCTTCTGGCGACCGAGTGCAGATACTTCCCGAAGCAACCATGCCCGGAAAGGACCTGCGTCAGTCGGAAGGAAAGGGTCCCGTGCTGCCGCCCTGCCCACTCGGTGATGACCAGCTGGAGAGCCTCCACGAGGGCAAAGCCAGCACGTGGAGTCTACAACCGGAACAACTAACGAGCCATTGTGGCTCGAGGAGCGGCCTCACGCCACTCGCGTATCTCCTCGGGCGGGGGCCGTATGCCACAACCCGCCCGGAAGTCAACTGTCCGCCGATAAACTTCGGCGAGCACTTCCGCCTCCAAATCCCACGGGGAAGTTCCGGCCAGGGCGCACGCCGCCTCCGTCGATACGGTGCGGTAACCGCGTATGGCTCTAACAGCCATCCTCTGAGGGCGCCAGAGGCGAGCCCTATTCTGGGCGGTTAGAGCCGCCGCCCACGCCGGTGCACCATACAGCACCATTGACCGGACAACCCCCGTGTATAGCCGTCTCGTCGCGACGCTAGCTCCACCCAGATTGGGCAAAAGTCGCCCAAGGGCAGAGACAGCGCCGATCAGCTTTGGAGAAAGCTATCGGAAGTGCTCGTCGAAGAGTCACCTGCCGTCGAGGATCAGGCCCAGATACTTCATGGGGCCCATGGAACAAAAGGGCCTCCATCTTGTCCAGGGCCACCTGCAAACCCAGCGCCTCAATTCGCCCGACCACCAGTGAGACACTCGTGGTGGCCAGGCGCGCCACCTCTTGAAAGTTCATAACCCGGGCTGTGACTAATGTGTCATTTGCGTAACAAAGTACGCCCAGCCCGGGGGGAAGATGACCTCGAAGGGCCCAGTCGTATCCCATGTTCCACAGGAGTGGTCCGAGGACAGACCCCTGCGGAACACCGCACGACATGAGCCACAGCCTTAGAACACCGTCTCGGTCCTCGTACATGACGGTACGCTTCTCAAGATAGTCTGCCACAATCGGATATAGAGATGGTCCGAGAGCGTCTCAACCTCTTCCAGGACACGCCAGTTCCTTACTCGTGTTGCGAGGGTAGGGGTAGCGAACGAAAGGTCCACTATCGACCCTCCCTGCTGTCGCACGCACGTGTTGGTGGAGCCCCTGTTTAGTAAACAGAGACCCACCGAGGCCGCCCACTCCTCTACGGCCTCACCCCTAGCGTCCGTCCTGGGGGCACCCCACGCAATGGACTTTGCGTTAAAGTCCCCAGGCACTAAGACGTGCCCAGACGTTAGACGCCGCATCGAGGTTTCCAAGTTGTTAACGAAAACCTCGAAGTCGTTCAAACTTCGGTTGGGGAAGAAGTATACACCATATACAGTGATCCCCCCCCACTCGGCAGCACCATATCCAGTGCCCTTGTCTATTAGCGACAAGGACGGGGAATGAGCCGCCGTGGAGCCGACGACTGCCACGGAACCGTCCCGGTCACCCAACCAGTTTGGACGGGGAGGAGCATAATAGGGTTCCGTGGCTACGGCAACACCGATCGACTACTGTGCCATGGTTTGCAGGAAAAGGACCTGAACCTCTGTGCCCCGGCGGCACAGTGGTTCAGGTTCGTCTGCACCAGGAGGTTGGAGACTTGGGCCATTACTCGACCGTCTCTACAACCTCCTCCATGGGCAACGATGCCGACATGCGAACGACATCAGAGGCAGCCTGGGTCGATTGGCTAACCCCCGACGCTTGCCGAGAATCGTAGGGAGGTTTACAGCCTCTCTGCCCAATCTGATGATCGGCGGGCTTGTTACCCGCCGCACACGCTGGGCAGTGTGGGGCGGCAGAGCACTCTGCCGCATTGTGCCCCGGTCGACCGCAGCGGAAACATAGTCCGCTACAGTCGAAACAGATAACACACTTGGCGCGTGTGTGTCCCGATGCCAGACACTTAAAACACCTCATCGGTCTCGCCGCCAGGACTGTGATCCTAGCGCTGACGAGACCGATGAGCAATCTACCGGCGTCGCCTAAAATTTTGGCTGACGCTACGGGACAGCTAACCCACACCGCGCCAAGCCCTCCTGGACCGGGGCGGATGGTGCTGACCCTAATGTTGTCCACGTTGCACTCTGTCTTCTCTCTAACTGCAACGCGGACATCTTCGGCCGTTATAGAGTCGTCCAGGCCCGAGATGCGTAACTCTGCACACTTAGTAGGCCTGGCGATCTTAACACCATCCGTGGCCGCAAACATGCCCCGCAACTTCTCGGCAAAGGCATCTGCAGTCTTTGCGCCTTCGGCTCCTGGGAACTCGAGGACTCGAGCTCCCGTCTGAGCGAGGCGCAACCTGACTCCGTCCGTCCCGACGTCATTGGCGAGACTAGCACGGGCCCTCCGGAAGATGGCCGCGTAAGACAGTCCGCCGTTAACTGCTTCCGGTGACACGGTGACCACCACTGCTGCGGTTTTGGGCACCTGCAGCCTGCGCGGCCCCTTCGTAGTGGCCACTGCCACTACCACCGATAGCGACTGCGGGGTAGAGGCTGCTGTTTGAGCAGCCCTTTTACCCCGCTTTCGAGACTTCCTAGTCCCCCCGACTATCTGCCAACCATCCGTGGAAGGGGCAGATATGGGGAGAGCAGACGTGGAGGTGCCAGGTACAGCGGCTGGAGTGGAGAGCAGAGGGAATTCCGCTCTAGACTTGGCCGCCGGTTTGGGCCCTGACCTCAGTGTACCTTTCTTGGCTGTTGCTTTAGCCGCCTGTCGTGCCCTCGGAGCAACCGCAGGAGCGGCAGGCACAGACGCCATCGCCGCATAGGACACACGACCGCCCGCAGCGGGAGGCGTTGATGGCACCGATACGGTCTTCAGTCTATTTGCTGCGAGCGGCGGTCGGACAACAGGGCCCAGAGGCAGCCTCGCCTCTAGGCCAGCGAGACGCCCGTCCATCATGCGCCACACTGCGTCCGTGATTTGGCGCAGGTGGGCATCAGGAATACCCCCGAGGTTGGAAGAGGGGCTAATTTGTGACGGAGGCGAGCCTTCTCGTTCGGGGCGATCTGCCCGAAATTGAGCAAACTGAGCACTGAGCTCAGTCACCTCCCCCGTCGGACACTCGTTGGCTGCCTGGAGACAAGCCATGTCTCCGATAAGGCTCTCCACGACCCCCGCAATAGCGGCAGAGGAGTCCTTAAGGGCCTTCACAAAACAGCCCTCAAGATTGCTAGACTTGGTGGCCACTTTGTGGATGATAGCCACCGCCACATTTGCTCTCTCCTGCATGGACGATGGTGTTTGGAGAACAGAACTCCCTTCCATCGGCTCCTTGATTTTAAGCAGGAGATCTGCAACCTCCTCTTCCGCTAATGCTTCGCTGTCCGCCCTGACTCTTCTGTAGGCTCCTGCCTTGCAGAAAACGGAGCCTGACGGAACCGAGGCCAGAGTTCGTGATCTCCCCCTACGACTGCTTGCAACCTTGGGAAGCAACATCTTCTGAAACGTATCGCTGCCGTCATGCTTGGAGCGTCCACGTTTCCGGCTGTCACAACGTTCCGTTTCCATAAGCTCCAGTGTATCCTTCTTCGCACTAGAGTTACCACCCGCGGCGGATTTGGAACGTAATCGTTCCGATGTTATATTTCCAGCAGCCATAATGACTTCTGGGAGCCCCACCGAGATAGGCGTGCTAACCAATGTCTCCTCTTCGTTGGAAGAGAAGTCGTCCGTTCTTGCACTCTTTTCCCCTCTGTTTTCCTTCTGCTTCTTTTCGTCTGTATTTTTATTTTTATTTATAATTGATTCCATATTTGAACCCACGAGATGGGGAGAACAGAGGTCGACCCGGGCAGAGATCCCCAATAACCGGGCAAGCGTATATTTATGCCCAACCGAGGGGTCCGCAGGTGCCTCGGCTGGGAGTGCGCTTACGACTGAACTACCCATCAGCTATGCATCCCCTGGCCACGCACTAGAACACGGGATTCGGGGTAATTTTTTATGGAGGTTTTCTTCCTCGCAGTCCGGGTGCTTAAGCCAAGACCCTCGCCCCCGATTGGAGTCGCGAGACTCCAACTCGGGACTACGATATGTCGACGGCGGCAGGGAGACTATGTCTCCTGATGCCTGCACGGTGGCAGTGTAAGTGCACACCGAGCCCGTCCTAACTTTTCCACCGCTGAGCGGAGGAACTCTGACCCTAGAAAGGGTCCAACCATCGTGATTTTTTTTCTGAGGTTTTCCTCCTCAGTGCTCCGAAGAGCGAAGAACCAACAGAGGATCCGACAAACCCGCCCGCTCTGTTGGACCAAGTCTCGGCCGAATTGCCGAAGAAAATGGCTTCCTCTTCGTGCTAGAATATTAGCCGTTGGCAGTGATAAAGACCATCACCAACGTTACCAGGGTGCACCACGTGGGGGTTTTCTAGCCAAGCACCCCAAACGCTTATTTACATCAAAGTAATTATGTTTATTGACGTGAGCTCACATAAAAGATCAAACAACAAAATGGACGTGACCTATAGAAACGTAGTACTCCAGGAGAGTACCGACCGCGCTGAGGTCGAAGAATCCCTCAACACTCCGGGTGATACCGGGGTGTTCAGCCCACCGTACTCTAGGGGACACAGTTACATGCAGAGCGGTGTCTGATCCCAGGAGCAAACGCCGTGTTTTGTGCCACCCAGAATGCCGAGTTTGCGTCTTCAAACGCCCAGTCCGGCGAACATGGAAGTAGGCGGACGCAAACGATCGAGCTCACAACGACAGATACTGTGCAACTGAATGTACACTAGTCCGCTATAGTATGGGCCACCATTTGCCATGACGTGACTTAACTTCTTCTTTTCAGTCTACATCAACACAAACCGAACACTCTAATTGCTAAAAGGTATATTTCCGAAATTTAAATTATTTCTGTGTTGTATGGGACTAATTACCATGATTTTTTAAGTGATTACACGTACTACATGTGTTGTGGTTAACTTTGTTTCATTTTGAAAATTATTTTTTAATTATAATTTATAATACAAAATTTAAAAACAAAAAAACAGTAACAGTCGTGGGACTGCCGATAGAAGTGAAAACGAAACTATTAAGTTGAGAGTAATTAAAACTATATGCAAAAATTATATGAAATTTTTTATGTTTCATATATAGCTATATATAATATATAATAATAATAAATTTCATATATAATATATAATATCATATTCTCCATAGCTATAGATATACTATTATCATTAGCATGTCGGTGACGCGAATCGAGGATTTTACCCTCTACCAAAACGCTCAGCGCGCCTAAAGAAGTTTTCACTTCAAAAATAACATACGAGACGCTTTGTAAAAATACTTTGAGTTTATTTATCTAAATTTTGATTTCTAAAGTAACAGTGTCTTTTACATTTCCAAAGACTTTTATTCGTATGGTTTGAACACATACATCTAATCTATATAGTAACGCCCAGTTCGTCACAATGCACGTTTTGGTAGGCCCTACAATAATGTATCAGTTTGCATAGCACTTCGCTATGTCTAATAACAGTTTCAACTGCCTATGACTTTAATAACAACTCGAGATTATCTGTCGGTGTCTACTATAGTTATTTTTAATTACAGCATAAATCTAAATAAGTATAAGCAACAAAATATCTAAAATTATTCACGTTACTATAAAACATTAAAACTTTGGTACATTTATTTTAGTTCATTTAATATATGCCCAAACGGACAACCTTGGATTATTTATCATGTTCATAGGTAGTTATAGAACGTGTTATTGCCCAAATAGAAACGTAGAGAAGAGTACCTTTTATTTTAAAATTTACAGAGGACATAGATATTATGCACATTGAACTATACACCGATATAGTTTATTGTAAAAGTAACGATATATAAGTTTTTACAATTAAACTTTGCGTAGAGCTTTGTTATAACTCAACTCGATATCATTATGTAGAATGGAAGTAAAATATATCACTGCAGCACTTCCAAGGGGCCTACTACCGTTACCTTTATCTAAAAACATGTGCTAATCAAAGCCAAACCCACCATTGAAAATCACATCAAAATCGAACTACGAGGCTTGGAGATAAATGGCAACATTAGTTCTCTCAAACGCATGCTTTGTCCGTACCGTCATAAGTAAAAATTGAACAGTATTCTTTATTATGAAAATGAAACAGAGTGAATCACCTATTACTTAGGAGTTACAAACGTGTTACCGGCAGCTGAAAAGTGAGTACGCTCTTTTCTTAAGGGTTTAAAAGTCAGTTCGATTCGGCAATACCGCAAAGATTAGTATCTTCTTCTAGGTTGCCTAGAAGAGATCACAAACTGCGATAAGGCCATCTATTGTACCACTGTTTTTTTTGTTTGTATTCTACATTACATGTTGCCTAGTTACGGTGTGCTATTAAGGGTATCTATCTATCAATATCTATCTTCGTTCGATAGGAATCTTCGAGACTATTAATCATTAATATTGGATGTGTAGTTGATTAGTTGAGGTTTTTAGTTATTTACTCGTAATAATTTTGTGGAGTTAAGGACTGCTTTTTCTATTCATATATTAAAGTCATGAATATTTTTTAACTTTTTAATAAATACCGTGGATTCAAATCGGATAATTTGATGTTATTAATTTATTTTTACTGTTTTAGATGATATATTGGATAACCATAAATTTATGTGGAGACACGTTGGTATTGTATGATATCACTCATTGCAGAGGCAAACTTCCTTGTAAAATTTTTATAAAGTTTATGTATATTGTTTTTATTTTCTTTATATTTTTTTTTAAATGTTTTAGTAGGTTAATAGAACTGCTTAGATGTTTAACGATCTGTATCCAATGTTTATTGTATTTTACAGAGATCAAAAATTGTGTAATGAAAAGTCTACATTTAACAGAACTGTTGTCAAATTGTATGCCGTATGTTGTACAAGTGAGTATATTCATGCCAAATTATTTTGCAGATATGATCAGGTCTTCTTATTGCATAAAGCATTTGAACTGTTTTTAAGATCTATAGTTGACAAAAATATTTTATTAGTAAAACTAATTTGATAAATATTACCTATAATATCCCAGTTTTACTGTATTTTTTTTATTACTATAATTATAATTTTGGGTTAATTTTAAGACCCACTTAAAATTGTCTTAAATGAACTCAAAGAATAATTAAAACTATACCAATGAAATTTATCTACATGCACAATTTTTTTTTTAAGATCCTGAATCTCGAGAATAAAAACTTGTTAAAAATCTATTAATTCTGATAAAAATGTGCGAAATAAGAATTGAGTTCGCTAATTTAACTTTGGGAATCTATTTGATTCCGATGTTTCAAACGGACAACCTTGGATTATTTATCATATTCATAGGTAGTACATGTACATTAGGGTGTCCCTTATATGACAAAAAAAAATTTTTTTTCGATTTTCGAAATGCATACCCTCTATAATTTTTACTAATGCTATAAGATACTTAAATATAAAATTTTATCAATCTAGCATAATTGCAACCAGTGCCGACCGAGCTTCAAAGTTTAGTAAAAAACGTGTTTTGTCCTAAAATTTCAGTCTGCTATAATTTCACTATAAATGCAATGAATTAAGTGAATAAAATTAAATAATAAATTAGATGAACATTAATCTTTAATTAAAAACATAAAGAAATAAGAATCATTCAGGGTAACTTCTTTTTAGAGTAGTTTTTTTACAGTCTGGATACAATTTTAGATGTTCCTGGACACAGCGCAGCAAGAACTGTTTTTGTTCTTCTTCAGCCGTGATAAGTCCGTTAAAATCTTGCATTAATTTAACAGCCCTTTCAGCAGTATCATTTACAACTCTCAAATAACTTATTCTTCTTTTAGCCTCCAGAAAAGCAGCATTGTTATTCCAAGAAGATACATCTTCCTTTAGAAAACTGTCGTCGATCTGCAGTCGTGATAAAAATTGTTTACTCTTTTCCGATACGAAATCATCCAGTGCTTTGTCTAAAAAAAAAGAAAAATAAGTTAAATAACAAATAAAAATCAACAACAATTTTGAAAATAAATAAATAAGTATTGGACATTGAAATTGAAATCCAACAAAAAGTCAATTTAACTTACCAAACAACTTTTGAGTCAGTTCTTCCTTCGACGGGTCATAGCGTTTGCTAAAATCCGAGATTTTGTCCCTGTTGAAGTTGGCAATCATCTTCTTTTTAGTTTGGTTGTCAACTTCATCATCAAATAGTGATAGAATGACTGTCTCTTCACATAAATACCACAAGTGATGGCTGAACTTGCTTATAGAAGCTTTAGAAATTGTTGCGTCAACTTTTTCATACTCTTTTAACATCTTCAAGAAGCGCAAATCTTGATTAGGTGCTTTGGTCGCCACTGTACATTCGAGCCAAGGTTTAACATACAATATTACGAGAAATAAGTAAACATCTTGTAGAGCCTTTTTGTCCTTCGCAGTTACTCTGCATTGTGACTGAAGTAAACATATTTTTAAAGAATAGATCGCTCTCGCTATCCAGCGTGCTTGATGTATAGCTCCGGGGGGCCTTAGTTTTAATTTTTCCTCTGTGTCTCCTCCTAAAAATATTACGCACAGTTCGACCAATTCGCGGTAATCATCTCTTACAAAACCTTTATCTAATTCTGCCTTATAAAATAGTAACAACGCTTGAATGTCTGTCTCGGCAACCCGTGCTTTTACGAAATTAAGAGATGGTTCAATTTTAGTACAATCAATGTTTTTCCAATTTTCTTGGAACTTTTTGAACATCGGAATATCTGGGCTACTAGTAATTTGCTTAATCTTGGTTTCAAAGACAGCTTTTAGGACCAATTCATAAACATGATGACGACAGGCGAAAAGCAACAATTCTCTTCCTAAAGTTTGCTCCAAAATAGCACAAGCTCCATTGAAACGGCCCATATTGGAAGCTGTTGTGTCGCAGCACATTATTTGCACTTTATCATAAAGGTTCCAGTCAAAGAGAGCTGCTGATACAGCCTTCGCTTGATGTTTTCCAGAAGAACTTTCTAGTTTCGGCACTGCAAGAAGCTGCTCTCTATCGTCAAATGAAGCTATAACTGGCAAGCGTTCTTCTTTTGAACTCCGTACATCCAACCCCGGTAATAGTTTTCCATCCCAATGGACTGTGACTATGTCGGGTACATTGTTTTGGAAGTTAGATTTTATTGCTTCTGCCCTTGATTTTCTAGTTTCAGCACGAATTCGCTGAATCGAGGATTTGTTAATACAGAAATCATCGCTGCTCAGACCAAGCGCTTCTACCACCGCATTAAGAATGTAAACGGTATCTCTAACGCTTAACTGGCATCGATCTAAAGCTGCAACTAGTTTAGGTGTTATAAGATTCTTTCTACCTCTTTTTGAACTTTGTTCATGGCAAGGAACGTCCTGCAAGCTGAGTTCAGAATTCAAGATCTGTTCTTCGTCTGAATCTTCTACACTGTCTAAGTTATTTGTGGTGGAAGTAGATGCAACAGCTAGTGATTCTCTTTGTCTTACAATCCTTTCCTCTTCTTCCAATCGTCGTTGTCTAGATCTTTGTTCTTTTTCCGCCAATTTTTTATCTACACCACCTAAGCATCCCGGTCGACCTGGCTCTCTCTGTTTCATTAAAAATAATTTATCTTCCTCTATTTTCATTCTCTCAAAAGCATCAGCATGTGCAATATCAAACAAATTATCAAGATTAATTATAAAATTGTTCTCACGACTCTTAAACGTAATCTGAGTTTTCTTACAATTTTTTTGCAACTCTCTCCAAACATGATATAAATCAATAAGTTTCTTCACGCAGTTAGGAAATGCCCTTGTTGGAATTCTTGCTTTTTCCCAATATATGATGCACTCCCTAATCACAAGATTTGCACTTTCACTAACAGTCAATTTAACCTCACGAATATTGTAAAATAGGACTGAGAGAATTTGTCGATTAGATGGTAATTTTGCACCATTTATTTGGTAGCTAGTCAATCCGATAAGAAAAATATTTTGTTTATCACTCCGTAATTCCACCGACATGTTTACGCACTAAACAATGAAGCACTAATAGTCTCAAAAATCACGTATGAAATGGCAAATAAAACATGTCGTAACAGGTCACTGGGCAGTACTTAAGCAACTTGTATCGACAAGTTTAAATAGCAAGTCGGCACGGGTTATCGTTTATATATCGAACTAATATTTTTTTCTAGACAATATAGGATTATTACGAAACTTTTAAGAAGGTATGCGTAAAAAAATATCGAACTTGAAATTTAAGGGACACCCTAATGTACATATACAACATGTTATTGGCTAAATGCAGACGTAAGAAAGCGCGTACCTTTTATTTTAAAGTTTACAGAGGACATAGATATTATATACATTATACTTTACACCGATATAGTTTATTTTGCAGCAACAATACATAAATGTTTACAATTAAACTTTGACCATTTTTAATTTTTTTTCAGAAAAATGTTGTGAGTGAATTAATGGAACTGCTTAGATTTTTAACTGCCGATCTGTATCCGATGTTTATTGTATTTTTCGGAGGTCAAAGATTGCGTAATGAAAAGGCTACATTTAACAGAGCTATTGTTAAATTGTATGCCGTATGTTGTACAAGTGAGTATATTCATGTCAAATTATTTTATAAATATGATCAGGTCCTCTTGTTGCATAAGACATTAGAACTGTTTTTAAGATCTATAATGGGCTAAAATTTATTTTTTAATAAAACCAATTTAATAAAAAGCACATATCGCAGTTTTATTGTATTTTGTTCTTATTACTACATATAATTATAATTTTCAGTTAATTTTAGAAGAATAATTAAAACTAAAGTAATGAAATTTGTCTATATGTACAAGTGTTTTTGTTTTAGATCCTGAACCATGGGAAAAGAAACTTGTTAAAAATCTATTAATTCTGACAAAAACACGTGAAATAAGAATCGAGTTCGCTAATTTAAATTCAGGAATCTATTTGATTCCGATGTTTCTGTCTACAACAATAGCTTTTGTGATAACAGCTTTGCAGTTTAATAACGTAATCTAAGCAAATATTTTCCATTGCTTACGGTTTTCCTTTTTATATCGCAACATAGTATAATTTATATTACCATTCATTTTGAAAGAAACCGTAGGATCGCTTAGACCAAGATGGCTACAAGTATTTTTTTCTAGGCAATATTGGTCTAGGTAGTCCTTGTTTGACTAATCTTGTTGTAGAGCAGTGTCGCTCCACAATAAACAATATTTCTTTTGTTTTGGCTAATGATTTTATTTGGCAAAATGAAATTAAATATTTATAAATCATTTAATATTTTCAAAAATACTATCGGTGTTTGAATATTGTATAAGAACGTGGTGCAGTACATGTAAAACTTTTATGATTGATCTGGCTAAAGCCCAGCGATACGTCTTGACAGTTATTGCTTTTCGTCCGTGTAGTTATTCCACGGTAATATCGTACGAAAAATGACAAGTTTTACAATTATATAACCATAAAAAAATCATAACGAAGACAAATATAATCAGCAGTGTTAACCCAAAGTCATATGTCGATCAGCCGCAGCCAGATGGCAATATAGAATTAAAGTTTCTTTATAAAATAAAGTAATAAATGTATGTCTTAAATCAATCATAAAAATTGATTGTTAGGCCTTAATTATAAGCAAACTGAATTGTTGATGTTGGTAAATATACTCTATGAAACACTAATTACTTCTGTGACTCTGAAAGAACATACACGCACACACACACACGCGAGCGCGCACGCTCACACACACACACACACCCACGACACATATACACATGATGATTATATATATAGAAGCATTGTACTATGCGTGGAATTAAAAAAAATACAAATTGTCATGTAGTGCTTGTTTTTATTTCAAATGCTTTTTTAATTTATTCATATATTTCATAGCGATACTAGTTTTATTTTTAAAATTTTCTTTTTCATTTTAAAAATTTCACCTACAAATTATTATATATTAGATATAAATTACAAATAATGTATTACAAATTTTGGTCAGCAAACAATATATGTAACATTTACTAACAGCACATTGTGGTGACATCTGTTGCAAATTTACGTGTAGTTAAGGTAATCTGCGTATTATTTATCTCGCTCACGAACCCGGTACATATTCAAAAACAACAAATAATTAGGTGAACTCTTAACTGCCGCAACCTAAAAATGAAATTGGTCCATGAACAGTTCAGCTACTATTTACTGTTTCAGCAGTTTCAAATATGAGAAAATTTTATGCGTTTATATTGTTACGTTCACTAACTTTTTTATCACTGATTTAAAAAAAAACGATGGGTTTTAACAGTTTGTGTTACATAAGTATTCTGTGTAATGTCGAGGAGAATAACAAATAAATGACTAGCAACTTTTCCTGGATTCATTATTTTATGGCCACTTATGACTACTCATAATATTTGATGCTTGGGCATGTTATGGTACTTTACTGATTATAGAAATAACATCTCTTCTCCAATGGAGGAAAGGGTAGAGAAGTCTACGAGGAAAAAATCTCTAGAAAAAATTACCCCTAACCCAAGCTGAGGAAGCCCGGTGAGAAGATTAATGGTTGGGGGGTGTCCAAGTCGCTAGGACAACACGACGCGAGCTCACATAAAAGATCAAACAACAAAATGGACGTGACCTAAAAAAACGTAATTCTCCAGGAGAGTACCGAACTCACCGTGGTTGAAGAATCCCTCAACACTCTGAGTGATACCGGGGTGCTCAACCCACCGTACTCTGAGAGCTGAGAGGTGTCTGAGACCGAACGTAGACACCCTGTTTTGCGCAAGCAAGAATGCCGAGTTTGGCGTCTTCCCGCGCCCAGTCCGGCGAACGTGGAAGTAGACAGGTGCAAACGATCGAGCGCCCAACTACAGAGACTGTACAACTGACTGTACACTAGGTCGCTATAGTATGGACCACCATTTGACATGATGTGCCTTGTCTGTTCCTTTGTAGTCTACATCAACACAAATCGAACGCTCTAATCGATAAAAGATATATTTCTGAAATTTAAATGATTTCCGTATTATACGGGACTAATTACCATTATTGTTTTAGTCAATGCATGTAATACATGTGTTATGGCCAATTTCGTTTCAGTTTGAATATTATTTGTATTGCTATACAAAATATCAAAAGCTTTAAACTACGAGACGGTTAGTAAGAATATTCAGAGTTTATTCATCTAAGTTATGGTTTCTAAAGAAATAGTGTTATTTCACACATCTAATCATCATCTAGTCATAATCATCAGTTCGTCACAACGCAGTTTTGTAGGGCCTAGAATAAAGTATCGGTTTTCACTGCACTTCGCTATGTACCTATTTGGTTCTTAAAGATTTAGGTATGATAATAACATTTTCAACCTCCTATGAATTTAATAACAACTCGAGATTATCCATCACGCTGTATTACAGCTATTTTAAATTTCAACGTAAATATAAATAAGTATAAACAACAAAATGTTTAAAATTATTCTCGTTACTATAAAACCGTAAAAATTTAGTTCATTTATTTTAGTTCATTTAATATCAGTCCAAATGGATAACCTTGAACTTTTTATCGTGTTTATAGTTAGTTGAACATATTATTGCCCAATTAGAAATGTAAAGAAGCTCGTACCTTTTATTTTAAAGTTTAAAGAGGACATAGATATCATGTACATTAAACCCAAAACTTTGCTGTAACTCAACTCGATATTATTGCGTAAAATGGAAGTAAAATACATCACTGCAGCACTTCCAAAGGACTTACTGCCGTTACCTTTATTTTAAAACATTTGCAAATCAAAGCCAAACCCACCATTGAAAACCCATCGCTCTTTTCTTACAGGTTTGAAAGTCATATCGATTCGGAAATACCGTAGAGATAAGTGTATATTCTTCTAGACTGCCTAGGAGAGATCACAGACTGCGATAAGGCCGTCTATTGTACCACTTTTTTTTTGTTTCTGTCCTACATTGTATGTTGCCTAGTTATGGTATGCAATTTAGAGTACCTATCTATCTATATCTATCATCGTTCGATAAGAATCTTCGAGAATAATAATCCATAATGTTGAATGTGTTCTTGATTAATTATTACATATACATTAGGGTATCCCTTATATGACAAAAAAAAATTTTTTTCAAATTTCGAAATGCATACCCTCTATAATTTTTACTAATGCTATAAGATACTCAAATATAAAATTTTATCAATCTAGCATAATTGCAACCAGTGCCGACCGAGCTTCAAAGTTTAGTAAAAAACGTGTTTTGTCCTAAAATTTCAGTCTGCTATAATTTCACTATAAATGCAATGAATTAAGTGAATAAAATTAAATAATAAATTAGATGAACATTAATCTTTAATTAAAAACATAAAGAAATAAGAATCATTCAGGGTAACTTCTTTTCAGAGTAGTTTTTTTACAGTCTGGATACAATTTTAGATGTTCCTGGACACAGCGCAGCAAGAACTGTTTTTGTTCTTCTTCAGCCGTGATAAGTCCGTTAAAATCTTGCATTAATTTAACAGCCCTTTCAGCAGTATCATTTACAACTCTCAAATAATTTATTCTTCTTTTAGCCTCCAGAAAAGCAGCATTGTTATTCCAAGAAGATACATCTTCCTTTAGAAAATTGTCGTCGATCTGCAGTCGTGATAAAAATTGTTTGCTCTTTTCCGATACGAAATCATCCAGTGCTTTGTCTAAAAAAAAAGAAAAATAAGTTAAATAACAAATAAAAATCAACAACAATTTTGAAAATAAATAAATAAGTATTGGACATTCAAATTGAAATCCAACAAAAAGTCAATTTAACTTACCAAACAACTTTTGAGTTAGTTCTTCCTTCGACGGGTCATAGCGTTTGCTAAAATCCGAGATTTTGTCCCTGTTGAAGTTGGCAATCATCTTCTTCTTAGTTTGGTTGTCAACTTCATCATCAAATAGTGATAGAATGACTGTCTCTTCACATAAATACCACAAGTGATGGCTGAACTTGCTTATAGAAGCTTTAGAAATTGTTACGTCAACTTTTTCATACTCTTTTAACATCTTCAAGAAGCGCAAATCTTGATTAGGTGCTTTGGTCGCCGCTGTACATTCGAGCCAAGGTTTAACATACAATATTACGAGAAATAAGCAAACATCTTGTAGAGCCTTTTTGTCCTTCGCAGTTACTCTGCATTGTGACTGAAGTAAACATATTTTTAAAGAATAGATCGCTCTCGCCATCCAGCGTGCCTGATGTATAGCTCCGGGGGGCCTTAGTTTTAATTTTTCCTCTGTGTCTCCTCCTAAAAATATTACGCACAGTTCGATCAATTCGCGGTAATCATCTCTTACAAAACCTTTATCTAATTCTGCCTTATAAAATAGTAACAACGCTTGAATATCTGTCTCGGCAACCCGTGCTTTTACGAAATTAAGAGATGGTTCAATTTTAGTACAATCAATGTTTTTCCAATTTTCTTGGAACTTTTTGAACATCGGAATATCTGGGCTACTAGTAATTTGCTTAATCTTGGTTTCAAAGACAGCTTTTAGGACCAATTCATAAACATGATGACGACAGGCGAAAAGCAACAATTCTCTTCCTAAAGTTTGCTCCAAAATAGCACAAGCTCCATTGAAACGGCCCATATTGGAAGCTGTTGTGTCACAGCACATTATTTGCACTTTATCATAAAGGTTCCAGTCAAAGAGAGCTGCTGATACAGCCTTCGCTTGATGTTTTCCAGAAGAACTTTCTAGTTTCGGCACTGCAAGAAGCTGCTCTCTATCGTCAAATGAAGCTATAACTGGCAAGCGTTCTTCTTTTGAACTCCGTACATCCAACCCCGGTAATAGTTTTCCATCCCAATGGACTGTGACTATGTCGGGTACATTGTTTTGGAAGTTAGATTTTATTGCTTCTGCCCTTGATTTTCTAGTTTCAGTACGAATTCGCTGAATCGAGGATTTGTTAATACAGAAATCATCGCTGCTCAAACCAAGCGCTTCTACCACCGCATTAAGAATGTAAACGGTATCTCTAATGCTTAACTGGCATCGATCTAAAGCTGCAACTAGTTTAGGTGTTATAAGATTCTTTCTACCTCTTTTTGAACTTTGTTCATGGCAGGGAACGTCCGGCAAGCTGAGTTCAGAATTCAAGATCTGTTCTTTGTCTGAATCTTCTACACTGTCTAAGTTATTTGTGTTGGAAGTAGATGCAACAGCTAGTGATTCTCTTTGTCTCACAATCCTTTCCTCTTCTTCCAATCGTCATTGTCTAGATCTTTGTTCTTTTTCTGCCAATTTTTTATCTACACCACCTAAGCATCCCGGTCGACCTGGCTCTCTCTGTTTCATTAAAAATAATTTATCTTCCTCTATTTTCATTCTCTCAAAAGCATCAGCATGTGCAATATCAAACAAATTATCAAGATTAATTATAAAATTGTTCTCACGACTCTTAAACGTAAACTGAGTTTTCTTACAATTTTTTTACAACTCTCTCCAAACATGATATAAATCAATAAGTTTCTTCACGCAGTTAGGAAATGCCCTTGTTGGAATTCTTGCTTTTTCCCAATATATGATGCACTCCCTAATCACAAGATTTGCACTTTCACTAACAGTCAATTTAACCTCACGAATATTGTAAAATAGGACTGAGAGAACTTGTCGATTAGATGGTAATTTTGCACCAATTATTTGGTAGCTAGTCAATCCGATAAGAAAAATATTTTGTTTATCACTCCGTAATTCCACCGACATGTTTACGCACTAAACAATGAAGCACTAATAGTCTCAAAAATCACGTAAATGGCAAATAAAACATGTCGTAACAGGTCACTGGGCAGTACTTAAGCAACTTGTATCGACAAGTTTAAATAGCAAGTCGGCACGGGTTATCGTTTATATATCGAACTAATATTTTTTTCTAGACAATATAGGGTTATTACGAAACTTTTAAGAAGGTATGCGTAAAAAAATATCGAACTTGAAATTTAAGGGACACCCTAATATACATATATACCTAAGTATGGACACACATGAGGTTTTCAGTTAATTACTCATAATAATTATTGTGGAGTTACTTTAATTAAAAAAGTCTTCCACGCTTTCACCATTCACCGAGTGTATTCATTTGTACACCGCTTTAGAGTAACTTAAATACAAATTCTTTAAAAATTGTTACTGATATGAATAAATTTAAAATCATTCGCTATCTCAGAGTAGTTGAAAATATTAACGGCATTTATAGAAATTATTTCTTTTACGGAAAAAGAAGTAAAACACTAGTTCTATTTCATATAGCTCTTGATATGTTCATAAGTCTACTCTTACTTGCAAACAATATGTATTTCTTTGTATTATTTTTGAAAAATATGGATAATATGATATACTTTTATGTTTTTAGTTATTTTTTCTTTTTTCTAAATGACATTACTAGTATAGTGCTTGGTGTATTGAAATCCGTGGAATATAAAGTTGCTATAACTAATCTCTTGATTGTCCATGACGCCTACATAGAGGATGCGAATTATATAAGAAATCTAAAACAAACACAGGCGGTAATAACAATCAGTTCGGTAACGATTATCATTGTGATGATTACTAATGGTGCATGGCGATTTAACTTTTTAGCTCTTCTGTCGAACAACAGTACAACTGTTGTATTTTTCATATGTTTTTCAAAATTCCGTAGTAAACTTCGATATTACTTAGATTTTACCGCATTGTACATGCATACACTTTTACTATCACATTTAATGAAATGTTTAAACGATTCTATGATAAAACTACATGATAAATTACATACGCGTAATGATACGCAATCACATTTAGAAAGAAACAGACGTAACTTAAAATTGTCAGAAAGCGTTCAACGTTGTGCTGAGTTACATGAATATTTAGCAGAAAGTGGCAAACAGTTGTCGGAGTGCTTTAAATTTCAAGTAAATATCAGTAGAGTAGATAATTATATATTTTACTATAATTGAAGTGAAACTTCTTTATCGGGGTTGGAAAAAAAATTGGTGTAACATTTTTTCGTTACGTGTCACATTTTTTCGTTACGCGCCATCTTTTTCTTATCCCTACCACGCGTGATTCGAAGTATACTTTCTCCAGCGGAGTAGGGATTGGTAAATGTCTCCAATGTATTTTGCGGCCCGTTTTGAGTAGTTACATTATTGAAATCCAGGCGGCGATTGCATCGACTTCGAATGGGTTTAAATTATTTTTTTGAAAAATAACGTCATAAAGAAGTTTTACTTTTTACGAGTGTACACTAGTACACGGACACTTTTTTTTCGTTCTATTTGTTAATCTTCTTTTTAAGAATATTTGTGTTTCTTTTGATGACTTCCAGAATTTATATATTCATCATTTTGTGGGTGCATAGGATTTCGTACAAGAACTTAGGGCAATAACTTAACCTCACCTACTAATCGACTATCGAAGTTCTAGCAAACAAAATATACCTACTAACGTCTAGAGGCTCGCCAATACAATTACGTGAGACCAAAACACAGGCTAAAGGTGGACGTTTATAGATACCTCTGCCTACCCCTCCCGGGAACCAAACGTGAATTTTATGATATTTTTTAAGATCATCATATGTTACATGACTGACTGACGCACTGCTTTTTCTATTCATGTATTGAAGTTAAGAATTTTTTTTAACTTTTAATAAATACCTTGGATTTAAATCACATAATTTAATGTTATTATTTTATTTTTACTGTTTCAGGTGATATATTGGATAACTATAAATTTATGTGGAGACACGTTTGTATTGTATAACATTATTAAGCCACTCATTGTAGAGGTAAACGTCCTTATAAATTTTTTATAAAGTTTGTGTATATTGTTTTTATTTTATTCATTTTTTTTTTCAGAAAAATGTTATCAGTGGATTAATAGTACTGCTTAGATTTGTAACTGTCGGTCTGTATCCAACGTTTATTATATTTTACGGAGGTGAAAGATTGCGTAATGAAAAGGCTACATTTAACAGAGCTATTGTCAAATTGTATGCCATGTATTCTACGAGTGAGTATATTCATATCAAATTATTTTATAAATATGATCAGGTTCTCTTGTTGTACAAAGCATTAGAACTGTTTTTTAGATCTATATTGGACTAAAATGTATTTTTTAGTAAAACCAATTTGACAAATATCACATATACTATCCCAGTTTTATTGTATTTTGTTTTTATTACTATAATTATAATTTTAGGTTAATTTTATGATTCACTTAATTTTTTTTAAAATAAACCCAAAGAATAATAAAAACTAGACTATGAAATTTATCTACAGGCACATATGTTCTTGTTTTAGATCCTGAACCTCGAGAAAAAAAACTTGTTAAAAATTTATTAATTCTGACAAAAACACGTGAAATAAGAATTGAATTCGCTAATTTAACTTTAGGAATCTATTTGATTCCAATGTTCCTGTCTACAACAATAGCTTTTGTGATAACAGCTTTGCAGTTTAATAACGTAATCTAAGCAAATACTTTCCATTGCTTGAGGTTTTCCTTTTTATATTTTATGTCGAAAATTCACCGTTTTGAAAGAATCTATAAAATCTCTTAGATCAAGATGGTCACAACTCGCTACAACGACTACCAGAATAATACTTCCCAGAAATTTAATGATACAAATGTATTTTTTTTCTAGACAATACTGGTCCCGTTGGCCCTTATTCTTATTCGACTAGTCTTGTTGTAGAGCAGTGTCGCTCCACAACAAATAATAATTTTTTTACTTTGATTAATGATTTTATTTGGTAAAATAAAATAGAATATTGCCAAATCACTTAATATTTGACAAAATACAGGCTGTGCTTGAATATTGCATAAAAACGGGGTACGGCACATGAAACTTTTTTATGATTGATCTACAAAGAGCACAGCGATACGTCTTGAAAGTTATTAGTTTTAGTCCGTATAGATGTTCCACCGTAAAGTTATGCGAAAAATAACAAGTTTAATAGTTAGGAAACTACTCATATTACAATGAATTATCCACCCACGTAAGCTTGTACCCCATAACGAAGACTTATTAATTTATATTATAAATTAAAGCTGTTAATTTATAAAATAACATAAATAAAAATAAAAAATGTATATCCTAAATCCAGTCGCTAAGTCCCAATTATTCCTATTATAAAAATTGGTCGTTAGGACTTCATTATGAGCAAACTGAGTTGTTGATGTTGTGAAATGTACTCCCTGAAACACTAAATACATCTGACATTCTAAAACAACACACACACTGACACGTACGTACAAGCACACACGTACACTTATATCCAGGCGCACACACACATACACACATATTGTTTGATCTGTAATTCTCTGATCTGATCTGTTACTTCTATTAGTTCTCTTCTGCATTAATTTTTTTCCATAAAATTCTGTAACAAGGAGCTCATCACAACTTGTAAAATATGATTTTATGTAAGATAAATAATTATTTTATATATATAAGAATACCCTTGAAATAGAAATGACACGTACTATGCGTGAAATTAAAAAAAATACAAATTATAGTAGTTGTTATTATTTCAAATGTCTTTTGGGCAAATACACATGTTTCATAGCGATACTAGTTTTATGTTTAAAATTTTATTTGTAACTAGAAAATTTGGTAACTTTTTTTCACCTACAGATTATTATAATTTATGTTATATTACAAATTTTGGTCAGCAAAAAATATATGTACAATTTACTTGCAAAATATACTGAAAGGTCACTGAAAATGTTGCTTAAACTGATGAGAAAGTAAGTCTAATCAAGTTAAATGAATTTTATGAGCTATATAAGTACTCAGCAAAGTTAATCGTTTGGACCTTCACATTATCTTTAAAGGCTCAATTTAAGTCAATAATAATAATCATTTAGCAGAATTACTGTACATAGTAACAGTTATTACATATTCAACTCTGAACACAATTGTCTGTAAGTATCTTTACAGACCTGTTCGGCATAAAAGTAAAATTAAAAGTTAAAGTTGTTCGGTATCTAACTCAAACATGTACAACTGCTACGAAATCATATTTATTACTACCTGCCTCGTAAGATGGCGTTAATACCGAATTAGGTCACGGTACAATTTCGTTTGCATTGTCAATTTAAATAAAGAAATGTTTTGACGATTGAGTCTACACTACAACAAAAATAGAATAGCAAAAGTAGATTCGGAAGTAAAGCACATAGCCTCACTCCCGACGATGACAACAAACAAGCAAGACCTAAAAACAGTCATCCCCGAAGAGGTAAAGGCGATCGTTGAGGGCCTACACACTCGCAAGGCACCCGGTTCGGACGGTATAACAAATAGAGTCATCAAACTTTTTCCGAATAAGTTATTGGTCCTTCTGACATTTATATTTAACGCAGGGCTCGCATATAATATCTTTCTTTCTTTCTTTCTCTTTTAAAATAATGGAAAGAAGCCGTGGTTATTGGAATACCCAAACCCAGCAAACCAAAGTCCGAACCGACTAACTATATACCAATAAGTCTACTTAAAGGATTAGGCAAGATCTACGAGCGCTTAGTTTACAATATGCAAAAGCATACACCGATGATAACCATCTCCTCCCCCATGAGCAATTCAGTTTCCGAACCAATCACTCGTGCGTCCAACAAGTCCACCGTATCGTTGAATATACCAGCGACCGGCTCCAACGCAACACGATTCACAGGAATCCTCTTCTTCGACGTGGCGACGGCTTTCGACAAAGTGTGGCACAACGGCTTATTATTTAAGCTATTCACCATGGGAGTGCCCCACAGACTCGTGCTCATCATACGAGCCTACCTGTCGAACCGAAGCTTCCGCTACCGAGTAGAAGGGTCTCTGTCCTCCCCTCACCCCATTCGAGCTGGTGTCCCACAAGGGTCCCTGCTCTCTCCTTACTATTCACCCTGTATACCAGCGATATCCCGAAGCATGGATATGTGCAAACAGCACTTTTCGCAGACGACACAGCCATCTACTACTCAGGAAAGAACCCCTCAACAGTAGCCAAAAAACTCCAGACCGCAGCCAACGTACTAGGTGCTTGGTTCCGGAAATGGAGAATAGAGGTTAACCCTGAGAAGAGCCAGGTGGTGCTGTTTCACAGAAGACAGCTAAGCCGGTATCTCTTGGAGAAGACCCTTCAGATTAGGATGTTCGGCAAGTCTGCAAATATTTAGATATAACTCTTGACGATCGTCTAACCTTCGGCCCCCATATCAAGGCAGTCCGCAACCGGGCTGCCTTCGTGTTAGGACGTCTGCACAATCTAATAAACGCGCGTTCAAAGTTAGTTTTAAAGAATAAAATTAGATTTTACCGCATGCGTACGACTAATAATGACGTACTGTAGCTTAGTCTTCGCACACGTTAGACAACACAGGATCCATACAGGATCCAGGCTTCAGACACTACAAAACAATTTCATGCGCAAAGCTACGGGAGCACCGTGGTATGTGCGCACTGTCGACCTTCACATTAACTTCAGATTGCCGACCATCAAGCAATTCATAAAACAGTGCTCCCTTAGCTACTTTGACTCTGCTCCAACTCACCCCAACCGTCTAGTGGTTGCGGCCGTAAATTACATACCCAGTAGGATATCAAACATACGTTGACCCAAACACGCGTTAAGGGAAGAAGACGACGACATTACGCTCGCTCAACGTAGAGCGAACACAGCTAGGGAAGCCATCACAAACCGTCCTCGTTTTCGCCCCCGCCACTGGGGACGCAATACGCACTGCGTAAGCCGTCTAAACATGGGACTAGGTCGCCCCAACTTGGCAGTAACGCCCCAAGCCAAGATCCGTACCCCACAGGGGTGCCCTTGGGCGATGTTACTTAATAAATGACCGGTTGAGAGCCCTCAGTGCTTACCTAAAAATCCGGGTAAGGTTATAGAGGCCATCTGAGGCTGTTGGCCTCAAATCAAAAAAAAAAAGGAATTGAGTCGAGTTGGATTATCTGTTTGTTTAATATATTTGTAACAGCAAATTGTGGTGACATCTGTTGCAAATATATGTGTAGTTAAGATAATCTGCGTATTATTTATCTCGCTCACGAACCCGGTACATATTCAAAAACAACAAATAATTAGTTGAACTCTTAACTGCCGCATCCCAAAGCTGAAATTGGTGCATAAACAATTTACTGTTTTAGCAGTTTCAAATAAAAGAAAATTTAATGCATTTATACTGTTACGTTCATCAATTTTTTCACCACTGATTTAAAAAAAAACGATAGGTTTTAACAGTTAGTGTTAAATAAGTATTCTGTGTGTCAAGGAGAATAATAAATAAATGATCAGCAACTTTTCCTGGATTCGCTATTTCATTGCCACTTATGACTTATCACTATATTTGATGCTTGAGTATGTTATTGCATTTTGTTGATAATAGAAATAACAGCCCTTCTACAACAGAGGAAAATTACACCAAACCCAGGCTGAGGAAGCCCGGTGAGAAGGTTAACGGTTGGTTGCTATCCCAGTCGCTGGGACAACGCGACGTAAGCTCACATAAAAGATCAAACAACAAAATGGACGTGACCTATAAAAACGTAATACTCCAGGAGAGCACCGACCTAACCGTGGTCGAAGAATCTTTCAACACTCTGAGTGATACTGGGGTGTTTAACCCACCGTACTCTGAGAGCTGAGAGGTGTCTGAGCCCGGACGCAAACGCCCTATTTTGTGCAACCAAGAACGCCGAGTGTGGCGTCTTCCCGCGCCCAGTCCGGCGAACGCGGAAGTAGGTGGGTGCAAACGATTGAGCGCCCAACTACAGAGACTGTACAACTGACTGTACACTAGGCCGCTATAGTATGGACCACCATTCGACATGATGTGCCTTGTCTGTTCCTTTGCAGTCTACATCAACACAAATCAAACGCTCTAATCGATAAAAGATATATTTCTGAAGTTTAAATGATTTCTGTATTATATGGGACTAATTACCATGATTGTTTTAGTCAATACATGTAATACATGTGTTATGGCCAATTTTGTTTCAGTTTGAATATTATTTGTATTGCTATACAAAATATCAAAAGCTTTAAACTATGAGACAGTTAGTAAGAATATTCAGAGTTTATTCATCTAAATTATGGTTTCTAAAGAAATAGTGTTATTTCACACATCTGATACCTTTTATGGTTTTGTGGACAAAATAGATCTAATCTATGTACCTACTAACGCCCCAGTTCGTCACAACGCAGTTTGGTAGGCTCTAGAATAAAGAATCAGTTTTTATAGCACTTCACTATGTACCTACTTGGTTCTCAAAGATTTAAGTATGATAATAACATTTTCAACTTCCTATGAATTTAATAACAACTCGAGATTATCCATCGCGCTGTACTACAGCTATTTTAAATTTTAACGTAAAAATAAATAAGTATAAGCAACTAAATATCTAAAATTATTCTCGTTACTATAAAACCGTAAAATTTTAGTTCATTTAATATCAACCCGAACAGATAACCTTGAACTTTTTATCATGTTTATAGGTAGTTGAACATGTTATTGCCCATATAGAAACGTAGAGAAGCTCGTATCTTTTATTATAAAGTTTACAGAGGACATAGATATCATGTACATTAAACTATATAGCGATATAGTTAACTTAATAGTAACAATACACAAGTGTTCACAAGCTGTAACTCAACTCGATATCATTACGTAGAATGGAAGTAAAATACATCACTGAAGCACTTACAAAGGACTTAATACCGTTACCTTTTTTTTAAAACATGTGCAAATCAAAGCCAAACCCACCATTGAAAGCCCATTGCTCTTTTCTTAGAGGTTTGAAAGTCATATCGATTCGGCAATACCGCAGAGATAAGTATCTTCGTCTAGGTTACCTAGAAAAATTCACAGACTGCGATAAGGCCATCCTTTGTACCACTATTTTTATTTGTTTGTATTCTACATTGTATGTTGCCTAGTCATGGTGTGCAATTAAGAGTACCTATCTATCTCTATCTATCTTCGTTCCATAAGAATATTCGAGAATAATAACCCGCAATGTTGAATATGTAGTTGATTAATTATTATATAAATATACTTAAGTGTGGACACATGAGGTTTTCAGTTAATTACTCTTAACAATTATTGTGCAGTTAATTTAATTAAAAAAATCAGCCACACTACCACGAATCACAGAGTGTATTCATTTGTACACCGCGTGAGAATAACTTAAATACAAATTGTTTGAAAATTGTTACTGATATGAATAAATTTAAAATCATTCGCTATCTCAGAGTAGTTGAAAACATTAACGGCATTTATAGAAATTATTTTTTTAACGGAAAAAGAAATAAGAAATTAGTTCTATTTCATATAGCTCTTGATATCTTAATAAGTCTGCTCTTACTTTCAAACAATATGTATTTCTGCGCATTATTTTTCAAAAACACTAATAACATGATATATTTTTATGTTTTTGGTTACTTTACCTTTTTTTTAAATGACCTTACTAGTATCGTACTTGGTGTATTGAAATCGGTGGAATACAAAACCGCGATGACTAATCTCTTGATTGTCCATGACGCCTACATTGAGGATGCAAATTATAAAAGAAATCTAAAACAAACAGGAGATTATAACAATCAGTTCGGTAATTATTCTCATTGTGTTGCTTAATATTGGTGCATGGCGATTTTATATTTTAGTTCTTCGAGTCGAACAATAGTACAGCTCTTGTATTTTTCATGTTTTTTTCAAGATTTCGTGATAAAGTTCGATATTACTTAGATTTTACGGCATTGTAATTACATACACTTTTACTATCACATTTGTTGAAGTGTTTAAATGGTTCTGTGATTGAACTACAAGAAAAATTACATACACGTAATAATACTTAATCCCATTTAGAAAGAAACAGACGTAACCTAAAATTGTCAGAAAGCATTCAACGTTGTGATGAGTTACATGAATATTTAGCAGATAGTGGCAAACAGTTGTCGGAATGCTTTAAACATCAAGTAAATATCAGTAGAGTAGATAATAATTTAATTAATCATAATTCTTTAGATGACATAATTTAGATGATTCTGTGATTAAATTAGAAGAAAAATTGCATACACGTAATAATACTCAGTCATATTTGGAAAGAAACAGACGTAATTTAAAATCGTCAGAAAACATTCAACGTTGTGCTGAGTTACATGAATATTTAGCAGATAGTGGCAAACAGTTGTCGGAGTGCTTTAAACACCAAGTAAATATCAGTAGAATAGATAATAATCTATTTTATTATAATACTTTCTATTTTTCAATCTTCTTTCTAAAAATATTTCTGGTGCTTTTGATGACTTCCAGAATTTATATATTTATCATTTGTGAATGTATAGGATTCTCAACAAGAACTTAGGGCCATAAGTCAACCTCACCTGCTAGAAGTGCACCTACTAATCGATGAACGAGGCTCTGGCAAACAAAATATACCTATTAACGGCTATAGTCTCGCCAATACGATTACGTAAGACGGAAACACGGGCTAAAAGTGGACATTTATAGATACCTCTGCTTACCCCTCTGGGGAACCAGACGTGAATTTATGATTTGTTTAAGATCATTTGTTACATAACTGACACGGATTACTGTTTCTAGCCATATATTGAAGTCTTGAATATTTTTTAGCTTTTGAATAAATACTGTAGATTTCAATCGGATAATTTGATGTTATTAATTTATTTTTACTGTTTTAGATGACATATTCGATAAGTATAAATTTATGTGAAGACACGTTTGTATTGTATCACATTATTAAGACACTCATTGTAGAGGTAAACATACTTGTAAATATTTATAAAGTTTATGTATACTGTTTATATCTTTTTTTTATTATTTAATACAGAAAAATGTTGTCAATGGGTTTATAGAACTGCTTAGACTTTTAACTTTCGGTCTGTATCCAATGTTTATTGTATTTTACAGAGAACAAAGGTTACATAATGAAAAGACTACATTGAACAGAGCTACTGTCAAATTGTATGCCGTATGTTGTACAAGTAAGCATATTAATGTCAAATTATTTTATAAATATGATCAGATCCTCACATTGCACAAAGCGTTAGAACTCTTTTTAAGATCTATAGTGGACTAAAATTTATTTATCAGTAAAATTAATTTCAAAAATCACATGACCCAGTTTTAATATATTTTGTTTTTATTACTATAATTATAATTTTGGGTTAATTTTAAGATTCATTTAAAATTTTCTAAACTAAATCCAAAGAATAATTAAAACTATATTAATGAAATTTATCTAAATGTACAAATGTTTTTGTTTTAGACCCTGCACCTCGAAACTTGTTACAAACCTATTAATTTTAACAAAATCATGTGAAATAAGAATAAAACACACACACACACACACACACACACACACACACACACACACACAGCACACATACACACACATATACAAAAATACAAGTTGTAGTGGTTGTTACTATTTGAAATACTTATGTAGGAAAGCATATGTTTCATGACGACACTAGTCTTACTTTTAAAATTTACATTTGCATCTAGAATTCTTTTCCATCTACAAATTTTTCATCTGCAAATTATTATATATTAAAAATAAATTACAAATAATGTATTACAAATTTTGGTCTGCAAACAATATATGTACAATTTACTTACAAAAGATACTGAAAAGTCACTGAATGTATTGCTTCAACTAATAAGAAAATAAGTCTAATAAAGTTAAATGAATTTTATGAGCTATTTGGAAGTACTCAGCAAATTTAATCGTTTAGACTTTCACATTATCTCTAAAGGCTTATTTACGTCAATAACAATATACATTTAACAGAATTACTATACATAGTAACAGTCATTACACACTCAACTGAACACAATTGGTTGTAAATGTCGTTCCAGACCAGTTCAGCATAAAAGTAAAATTAAAAGTTAAAGTTGTTTGGTATTTAACTCATACATGTACAACTGCAACGCAATTATATGTATTACCACCTGCTTCAAAAAACGGGGTTAGTAAAAAATTAGATCAAGGTATGATTTCGTTTGCATTGTTAATTTAAATAACGAAATGTTTTGACGATTGAGTCGAGTTTCATTATTCGTTTCTTTAATACGTTTATAATAGCAAATTGTGGCGACCTCTGTTGCAAATATACATGTAGTAAAGATAATATAAGTATTATTTATTTCGCTCACGAACCCGGTACATATTGAAAAGCAACAAATAATTAACTGAACTCTTAACTTTTTCACTACTAATTTAAAAAAAAAATGGGTTTTAAAAGTTTATTTTAAATAAGTATTCTGTGTCATGTCGAGGATACTAAAAAATAAATGATCAGCAACTTTCCCTGGATTCTTTATTTCATTGCCACTTATGGCTACTCACTATATTTGATGCTTGGGTATCTTATAACATTTTGTTTATTAAAGAAATAACCACCCTTTACCAACAGAGGAAACTGTGTAGAAGTCTGCGAGGAAACACCTCTAAAAAAAATTACCCCTAACCTAAGCTGAGGAAGCCCGGTGAGAAGGTTAACGTGAGCTCACATAAAAGATTCAACAACAAAATGGACGTGACGGGAGCGTACCGACTGCGTCGTGGTCGGAGAATCCCTCGACACTCCGGGTAATACCGGGGTGTTCAGCCTTCTGTACTCTTGAGGGGGTACAGCTGCATTCAGAGCGGTACCCGAGCCCGGGCGCAGATGCCCTGTTTTGTGCAACCCAGAACGCCGAGTTCGGCGTCTTCCCGCGCCCAGTCCGGCGAACGTGGAAGTAGGCGGGTGCAAACGATCGAGCGCCCAACTACAGAGACTGTACACTAGGCCGCTATAGTATGAATTACCACTCGACGTGATGTGCCTTGTCTGGTCCTTTGCAGTCTATATCAACACAAACCGAACACTCTAATAGCTAAAAGATATATTGCTGAAATTGAAATGATTTCTGTGTTGTACGGGACTAATTACCATGATCGTTTTAGCGAATACATGTAATACATGTGTTATGGCCAACCTTGTTGCATTTTAAATATTATGCCTTAAATTATAATTTATGATTACATAAACGATTACTACAGAAAGTCTCAAAAACTTTAAAATACTAGACGCTTAGTTAGAATATACAGAGTTTTTATCTAAATTATGGTTTCTAAGGAAATAGTGTCATTTTACACACCTAAAGCGTATTATGGTTTGATAAAATACATCTAATCTATGTAGTAAGGCCCCAGTTCGTCACAACGCACAGTTTGGAAGGCCCTACAATAAAGTATCAGTTATCATAGCACTTGTCTATGTACCTATTTGGTTCTCGAAGATTTAGGTATGATAATAACATTTTCGACTTCCTGTGAATTTAATAACAATTCGAGATTATCCATCGCGCTGTACTACAGCTATTTTAAATTTCAACGTAAATATAAATAAGTATAAGCAACAAAATATCTAAAATTATTTTCGTTACTATAAAACTGTAAAACTTGTGTTCATTTAATTTAGTTCATTTAATGTCGGCCCAAATGGGATAACCTTGGATTTTTTCTCATGTTCATAGGAAGTTGAAAATGTTAATGCTCAAATAGAAACGTAGAGAAG
Source organism: Hypercompe scribonia (assembly GCA_949316085.1). Taxonomy (NCBI): domain Eukaryota; kingdom Metazoa; phylum Arthropoda; class Insecta; order Lepidoptera; family Erebidae; genus Hypercompe; species Hypercompe scribonia. The sequence goes on from OX438972.1 coordinate 20,637,873, forward strand.
CTCGTACCTTTTATTTTAAAGTTAACAGAGGACGTAGATATTATGTACATTATACTATACACCGATATAGTTAATTTTATAGTAACAATACATAAGTGTCTGCAATTAAACTTTGCCCAGAGCTTTGTTGTAACTCAAATTGATTAAACATGTCCAAATCAAAGCCAAACCCACCATTGAAAATCACATCAAAATCGGTCTAGTAATTTTAGAGATAAATGGCAACATTAGTTTACGCAAACATCCTGTCAAATACAAACACTATCTCCATACCGTCATTTGGTTAAAATTGAACAACATCCTTTTCTATGAAAAAATAAAGCAGAGTGGATCATCTAATGGAAAGCAATCACCGCCGTCCATGAACGCCTGCCACTTAGGAGTCACAATCGTATTGTCGGTAGCTGAAAAGTGAGTACGGTCTTTCCTTAAAGGTTTGAAAGTCGTATTGGTTCGGAAATACAGTAGAAATAACCTTCGTTTCGTTTCTTTGTTTAAGTATCTTCGTTTGATAAGAATTTTCGAGAACAATAATCCATAATATTCGATGCGTAGTTGATTAATTGTTTTATATATACATGTATACATTTACCTAAGTATAGACGCACATAAGGGTTTTCAGTTAATTACTTATAACAACTATTGTAGAGTTAATTTAATTAAAACATATTGCCACAGTGATCGGATCACCGAGTGTATTCATTTGTTTTTTAAGCTCAAACTTAAATACACACCGCCTTAGAATAACTTCAATACCAATTGTTTAAAAATTGTTACTAATATGAATGAGTTCAAAATCATTCATTACCTCAGAGCAGTTGAAAACATTAATGGCATTTATAGAAATTATTTTTTTTACGGAATAAGAATTAAAAAACTAGTTTTATTTCACATAGCTCTTGATATCTTAATGAGTCTACTCTTGCTTGCAAACAATATGTATTTCTGTGCATGATTTTTCAAAAATACACATAATATGATAAATTTTTGTATTTTTGGTTATTTCATCTTTTTTTTAAATGACCTTACAAGTATCGTACTTGGTGTATTGAAATCGGTGGAATATAAAACCGCTATAACTAATCTCTTGATTGTCCATGACGCCTACATACAGGATGCAAAATATAAAAGAAATCTAAAACAAACACAGGCGATTATAACAATCAGTTCGGTAATGATTCTCATTGTGATACTTACCACTGGTGCATGGCGATTTAACCGTTTAGCTCTTCTGTCGAACAGTAGTACAACTCTTGTATTTTTCATGTGTTTTTCAAGATTTCGTAATAAAGTTCGATATTACTTAGATTTTACCGTGTTGTACTTACATACACTTTTACTATCATATTTGTTGGAATGTTTAAAGGGTTCTGTGATTGAACTACAAGAAAATTTACAGACGCGTAATAATACTCAATCTCATTTAGAAAGAAACAGACGTAACTTAAATTTGTCAGAAAGCATTCAACGTTGTGCTGAGTTACATGAATATTTAGCAGATAGTGGCAAACAGTTGTCGGAGTGCTTTAAACACCAAGTAAATATCAGTAGAATAGATAATAATCTATTTCACTATAATTCTTTCTATTTTTTAATTTTCTTTTTAATCTGTTCTTACCTCTGCCTATCCCTACGGGGAATGAGACGTGATTTTATGATTATTTTTAAGATCAACGTTTGTTATATGACGGTCTGATGGACTGCTTTTTCTATTAATACATTGAAGTAATGAATATTTTTTAGTTTTTTAATAAATTCCGTGAATTTAAATCGGATAATTTGATGTTATTAATTTATTTATACTGTTACAGATGATATATTGGATAACCACAAATTTATGTGGAAGCACGTTTTTCTTGTATCACATTATTAAGCCACTCATTGTAGAGGTAACCGTACTTATAAAATGTTTATAAAGTTAGTGTATATTGTGTTTACTTTTTTTTCCTTTTTTTCAGAAAAATATTGTCAGTGGGCTCATAGAACTGCTTAGATTTTTAACTGTAGATTTCTATCCAATGTTTATTGTATCTTACGGAGGTCAAAGATTGAGTAATGAAAAGGCTGCATTTAACAGAGCACTTGTCAAATTGTATGCCGTATGTTGTACAAGTGAGTATATTCATGTCAAATTATTTTATAAATATGATCATGTCCTCTTATTGCATAAAGCATCAGAAGTACTTTTAAGCTCTATAAAAGAATAAAATGTATTTCTTAGTAAAACTTGTTTGATAAAAATCACGTATAATATTTCAGTTTTATTATATTTTGTTTTTATTACTATAATTATAATTTCGAATTAATTTTAAGATCCACTTAAATTTTTCTAAAATGAACCCTGAAATTTATCTACATGTACAAATGTTTTTGTTTTAGATCCTGAACCTCAAGAAATAAAACTTGTTAAAAATCTATTAATTCTGACAAAAACATGTGAAATAAGAATTGAGTTCGCTAATTTAACTGTGGGAATCTATTTGATTCTGATGTTTCTGTCTACAACAATAGCTTTCGTGATAACAGCTTTGCAGTTTAATAACGTAATCTAAGCAAATATTTTCCATTGCTTGCAGTTTTCCTTTTCACTATTTTTAAAGAAGCCATAGGATCTTTAAGACTAAGATGGTCACAACTCGCTACAATGACTACCACAATAATACTTCCTACAAATCTAATGATTCGAATGTGTTTTTTTTTTCAGGACAGTATTGGTCCCGTTGGCCCCTATTTGCCTAGTCTTGTTGTAGAGCAGTGTCGCTACAAAATAAACAATAGTTCTTTTGTTTTGGTTTATGGTTTTATTTGGTAAAATAAAATAAAATAAAATATTTCCAAATCATTTAATATTTTACAAAATACAATCTGTGCTTGGATATTGTATAAAAAACGTCGTGCGGTACATGAAAAAATTTTATAATTGATCTGGTAAGAGTCCAGCAATACGTCTTGAAAGTTCTTACTTTTAGTCCGTATAGATGTTCCACCGAAACGTTATATGAAAAACGACAAGTTTAATAGTTAGAAAACTATACATATTACAACAAATTATCCATCCACGTTAAATGATACCCCATAACAAAGACTTATTTTTTTATAAAATAAGTTAAAGCTGTTTATTTATATAATAAAACAAATAAAATATTAAGTGTATAGCCTAAATGAAGTTGCTAAGTCAAAATTATTCCTATTATAAACATTGATCGTTAGGGATTTATTATGAGCAAACTGAATTGTTGATGTTGCGAAATGTACTCTCTGGAACACTACATACTTCTGACATTCTAAAACAACACACACACAGACACACGCGTACAAGTACACGCGTACACCCTAATCCACGGCCACACGCACATACACACACATTGTATAATCTGTAATTCTCTGACCTGATTGTATGTTACTTCTATTAGTTATCTTCTGCATCAATTTTTTCCCGAAAAATTCTGTAACAAGGCGCTCATCACAAAATGTAAAATATGATTTTATGTAAAAAAAAATGTATGTTTATGTACAAAAATACACCTGAAATAGAAATGACTTTTTTAAATTCCACGCATTGTGTGTGTGTATGTACGCGCGTAAGAGCGTGCATGTAAGCATGCGTGTCTATGTGCGTGTACGTGCTGGTGTGCGTGTGTGCTGATACGTGTGTGTCTGTGTGTGTGTTCTGTGTATGTCTGTCTGTGTGTGTGACTATGCGTGAAATTAAAAAAAATACAACTTATAGTAATTTTCGTTATTTCAAATGCCTTTTAAGTAAATACACATGTTTCATATCGATATTAATTTAATCTTTAAAATTTTTAGTTGCAATTAGAAAATTTGATAACTTTTTTTCACTAAGATGGTCACAACTCGCTGCAATGACTACCATAATAATACTTCCCACAAATCTAATGATTCTAATGTATTTTTGTTTAAGACAATATTGGTCCCGTTGGTACTTATTTGGCTAGTCTTGTTCTAGAGCAGTGTCACTCCACAATAAATAATAATTCTTTTACTTTGGTTAATGGTTTTATTTGCCAAAATACTATCTGTGCTTGGACATTGTATAAGAACTTGGTGCAGTACATGTAAAACTTTTATGATTGATCTTGACTTGACAGTTATTACTTTTTAGTCCGTATAGTTATTCCACGGTGAAGTTATACGAAAAATGACAAGTTTTACAGTTATATAAACATAAGAGAACCAAAACGAAGACGAATACCATTAACAGTGCGTCGAACATCCGCAGCCAGATGGCAATATAGAATTAAAGTTTGTTATTTATAAAATAAAGTAATAAATGTATGTCTTAAATCAATCATAATAATTGGCCGTTAGGACTTAATTATAAGCAAACTGAATTGATGATGTTGTGAAATGTACTCTATGAAACACTAAATACTTCTGTGACTGAAACAACACACTCACAGACACACACGTATAAGCACAAACGCACACCAGCACGTACACACACATAGACACGCACGCATATGCGCATGCTTACACGCACGCTCTTACGCACGTACACACACACACAATGCGTAGAATTTAAAAAAGTACAAGTTGTAATGGTTGTTATGATTTCAAATGCTTTTTGAGTAAATGCATGTTTCACAGCGATACTAGTTTTATTTGTAAAATTGTCATTTGCAACAAGGATTCTTTTTCATCTTCAAATTTTCACCTACAAATTATTATACATTAGATATAAATTATAAATAATGTATTACAAATTTTAGCCAGCAAACAATATATGTAAAATTTACTTGCAAAAGATACTGAATGGTCACTGAATGTGTTGCTTAAACTGATGAGAAAATGAGTCTAAAAAAGTTAAATGAATTTTATGAGCTATTTGAAAGTACTCAGCAAAGTTAATCGTTTGGACCCTCACATTATCTTTAAAGGCTCAATTTAAGTCAACAACAATAATCATTTAACAGAATTACTGTACATAGTAACGCTCATTACATATTCAACTGAACACAATTGTCTGTAAATATCTTTACAGACCTGTTCGGCATAAAAGTAAACTTAAAAGTTAAAGTTGTTCAGTATTTAACTCAAACATGTACAACAGCAACGGAATCATATGTATTACCACCTGCCTCAAAAGATGGCGTTAATACCAAATTAGATCACGGTATGATTTCGTTTGCATTGCTAAATTAAATAACGAAATGTTTTGACGATTGAATCGAGCTTTGATTATCCGTTTGTTTAATATATGTATAAGTAACAGCAAATTGTGGTGACCTTTGTTGCAAATATGCGTGTAATTAAGATAATCTGCGTAATATTTATCTCACTCACGAACCCGGTACATATTCAAATGCAAAAAAATAATTAACTGAACTCTAAACTGCCGCATTCCAAAAATGAAATTGGTGCGTGAACAGTTTAGCTACTATTTACTGTTTTAGCAGCCAAATAAGAAGAAATTCTATGTTCTTATATTGCTACGTTCACCAATTTTTCCACAACTGATTTAAAAAAGCATACGATGAGTTTTACCAGTTCGTGATAAATAAGTATTCTGTGTCAACTTTTTCTGGATTCGTTATTTCATTACCATTTATGACAACTCACTACATTTGATGCTTGGGTGTGTTATTGCATTTTGTTGATCATAGAAATAACAGCCCTTTTTTTTTTTTTTTTTTTTTTTTTTTTAACGTGTGGAAACCCCCTCGGGCCGTCACCCCACCGGGGTTTACGGCGAGGTGGTGTGTCGGAATCGGACCGACTAAAACCACACGGTGTGCCACTCTGCGCCTGAGATAGGAGGGATCCGGGAACCGCTGCTGTTACGACATCCAGATCCCTCCTAGCGCCTGCCCGAAACTGCAGGCACCATCTATGGGTAAACTCTCTATTTTAGGCAACGTACGGCACACGCGGACGTCGCCTCCTCGCGGCTGGCCATTATAGCGGGTGGAGGGGAAAACCCGTCCCGTCCACCCGCGGCCACACTCAAGGCGGCATGAGGCGCTGGTATGCGCGCCTCCGCCGCCCGGCTCGCCGACGGCGAATTGGGACCGAGTGGATATCATCCTCCCGGGCCTTCTCCGCCGCCTCCTTCCGCGAAATTACGTCTTCGCAGAAGGTTGCGACCGCGGTAAAACAACTGTCGCTACCGGCCATGGAGCGTATGACGGCCGATAGCGAGAGATCTCCTCCAATAAATGCAGTGAGGACCCCACGCTGCGCCGCCCAAGCGGAACAAACCGCTAGCGTGTGCTGAGCCGAGTCCTCACTACAGTCGCAGTGGTGACAGGCGGGACTCAATTCCCTCCTGACGACCGAGTGCAGATACTTCCCGAAGCAACCGTGCCCGGAAAGGACCTGCGTCAGTCGGAAGGAAAGGGTCCCGTGCTGCCGCCCTGCCCACTCGGCGATGACCGGCTGGAGAGCCTCCACGGCGGCAAAGCCAGCACGTGGAGCCTCCAGCCGGGACGACCAACGAGCCGTCGTGGCTCGACGAGCGGCCTCTCGCCACTCGCGTATCACTTCGGGCGGGGGCCGTATGCCGCTACCCGCCCGGAAGTCAGCCGTCCGCCGATAAACTTCGGCGAGCACTTCCGCCTCCAAATCCCACGGGGGAGTTCCGGCCAAGGCACACGCCGCCTCCGTCGATACGGTGCGGTAACCACGTATGGCTCTAACCGCCAATATCCTCTGAGGGCGCCAGAGGCGAGCCCTATTCTGGGCGGTCAGAGCCGCCGCCCACACCGGTGCACCATACAGTGCCATTGACCGGACAACCCCCGTGTATAACCGTCTCGTCGCGACGCTGGCTCCACCCAAATTGGGCAAAAGTCGCCCAAGGGCAGAAGCAGCGCCGACCAGCTTTGAAGTAAGCTGTCGGAAGTGCTCGTCTAAGAGCCACCTGCCGTCTAGGATCAGGCCCAGATACTTCATCTGGGCCTTAATCGGTACGAGGACCGAATTGACAACGATAGAGGCGCCGGGGGGTGGACCACGACGGGGCCCATGAAACAAAAGGGCCTCCGTCTTATCTAGGGCCACCCGTAAACCCAGCGCCTCAATGCGCCCGACCACCAAAGAGACTCCCACGGTGGCCAGGCGCGCCGCCTCTTGAAAGTTCGCCCCCCGCGCCGTGACCAATGTGTCATCGGCGTAACAAATTACGCCCAGCCCGGGGGGAAGACGACCTCGAAGGGCCCAGTCGTATCCCATATTCCACAGGAGTGGTCCGAGGACAGACCCCTGTGGAACACCGCACGACATGGGCCGCCGCCTCAGAATACCATCTCGGTCCTCGTACACCACGGTACGCTCCTCAAGATAGTCTGCCACAAGCCGCCTCAGGTACTCTGGCACCCCGTGGTAGTGGAGTGCTTCCCTGATGCAGCTAAATGGCAGACTATTAAATGCGTTGGCGATGTCCAACGACACCGCCAGCAGCACGCCGCCACAGCTCACCGCCTCTTCGGTCACGGCCCTCAGGCGCAACACAGCATCGACTGTCGAACGCCCGGCTCGAAACCCGTATTGGGCGTCCGACAGATTGGGGCCCACCTCGCAGAGGTGCCGGACGATGCGGGCAGAGAGTATCTTCTCAAACAATTTACCCGCCTCGTCCAGCAACACGATGGGCCTATAAGCCGCGACCGAATCGGCCGGCCGTCCCGGTTTCCGTAGTAGGACCAGCTTCCCGCTCTTCCAGCCCTCAGGAAAACGTCCGGACGCCAAGCTGGCGTTTAGGACTTCCCCGAGGCGATCCGACATGTGGTCGAGGGTTCGCGCCAACACTCGGGCAGGTATTCCATCTGGCCCAGGGGCGGTGTTTTTAGAGCGAATCCGTAGAACGACCGCCCCTATCTCCGATTTCCTGACGGGCGGAACATTATCCTCGTTCCGTCCCCCGTCGTCTTCGACTATGAAGGCCATCGACGGGGCTGTGTGTGCTCCGCCCGCTGCGGGAAAAGACCCTCGACCACTTCCCGCAGGAAGCTGGGCTGGAGTGTCTCTGTAAGGGGGGGGCCCGACGTGCGGAGCTTTTGTCGCACCGCACGATAAGGGCGACCCCAGGGGTCACGATCGAGACCCTCCAGCATCTCCTTCCTCTTCACTTCTTTGGCGCGGCTAATGGCCAGCTTCAGAGTTTTCCGCGCCTCTCGGTACTCCTCATGAAGCTGGTCCTCCACGCCGTCTACGCGGTGTCGCCGCCGACTACGGGTGTAGGACCTCCGGGCACGAGTACAGGCCGCGCGGAGGTCCGCCAACTCCTGGGACCACCAGTAAACCTCCTTCCGTGGAGGCTGACAACCTCGGATGCGGGGCATGGCCGCATCGCAGATCTGCGTAATCGCATCGCGGAAACGACCAGCCCCCATGTCGACCTCCTCGGTCGGAGCCCGCGGAGACAGCCAGGAGTGAATAATGGCTGCCTCCTCTAGTAGGTCCCTATTCAGTTTGGCTACAGCCCACCGCGGAAAGCGAGAAGAACGCCGCGCCGCGTGACCCCTACTGGGGTCCTGGGTCCGGGAGAGCTCAAATCGGATGTAGAGGTGATCCGAGAGCGTCTCAACCTTTTCCAGGACGCGCCAGTTCCTTACTCGTGCGGCGAGGGCAGGGGTAGCGAACGAAAGGTCCACTATCGACCCTCCCTGCTGTCGCACGCACGTGTTGGTGGAGCCTCTGTTAAGCAAACAGAGGCCCACCGAGGCCGCCCACTCCTCTACGGCCTCGCCCCTTGCGTCCGTCCTGGGGGAACCCCACGCAACGGACTTTGCGTTGAAGTCCCCCAGCACAAGGACGTGCCCAGACGCTAGTCGCCGCATCGAGGTCTCCATGTCGTTGAGAGAGGCCTCGAAGTCGCTCAAACTCCGGTTGGGGGAGAAGTATACACCGTATACGGTGATCCCCCCCCACTCAGCAGCAACATATCCCCTGTACCCTTGTCTCTTAACGACAAGGGCGGGGAATGAGCCGCTGTGGAGCCGACGACTGCCACGGAGCAGTCCCGGTCACCCATCCAGTTTGGACGGGGAGGAACATGATAGGGCTCCGCGACTACAGCTACACCGATCGACCACTGTGCCATGGTTTGTAAGAAAAGATCCTGCGCCGCGGCACAGTGGTTCAGGTTCGTCTGGACAAGAAGGCTGGAGACTTGATCCATTACTGGACTGTCTCGACAACCTCCTCCATGGGCGACGACGTCGTCTCACGTACGACCTCAGAGGCAGCCTGGGTCGATTGGCTGGCCGTCGTCTGCCGATAATAACGGGATGGCTTACAGCCCCCCTGCCCTATCTGGTGATTGGCGGGTTTGTTACCCGCCGCACACGCTGGGCAGTGAGGGGCCGCAGAGCATTCTACCGCCTTGTGCCCCGGTCGACCGCAGCGGAAACAAAGTCCGCTGCAGTCCAAACTATTATCGCACTTGACACGAGTGTGTCCCTCACCAAGGCATTTAAAACACCTCATCGGTCTCGTTGCCAGAATTGTGACTCTGGCGTTTACGAGACCGATGAGTATCTTGCCAGCGTCGGCCAAAACTTTGGCCGACGCTGTGGGACAACTTACCCACACCGCACCAAGGCCCCCTGGACCGGGGCGGATGGTGCCAACCCTGATGTTATCCGTGTTGCATCCAGTCCTCTCCTGAACTGCAACACGGACATCTTGAGCTGTTACTGAGTCGTCCAGGCCTGAAATGCGCAGTTCCGCGCACTTTGTTGGCCTGGCGATCTTGACACCATCCGTGGCTGCAAACATATTTCGCAGTTTCTCCGCAAACGAATCTGCTGTCTGCCCCGGGGAACTCCAAGACTCGAGCTCCCGTTTGGGCGAGGCGCAACTTGACACCTACCGTCCCGAAATCAGTGGCAAGACTGTCCCGAGCCTTCTTGAATAAAGTCGCGTAGGACAGTCCGCCACTTGCCGCCTCCGGCGATACGGTAACCACTATAGCCGCGGTTTTTGGCGGCCTTAGCTTCCGTGGCTTCTTGGTGGTGTTTGCCACCGATGGCGACTGCGGGGTTGAAGCTGCTTTCTGGGCAGCCTTTTTACCCCGCTTTCGGGACTTCTTCTTAGCTCCTCCGACTAATTGCCAACCGTCATTGGAGGGGGCAGATGTGGAGGGACCAGGCGTAGGTGTTGGAGTGAGGAGCGGAGGAAATTTTGCTACACTCTTTACCGCCGTTTTATGTCCTGCGACCGGTGCAGCCGTCTTGGTTGCTGCCTTGGCCTCCTGTTGTGTCCTCGTGGCATCAGTAGATGCAGACACTAGCACCGCTGTCGCATATGATTTGCGGCCACTTGTAGCAGAAAGCGGAATCGGTGCTGATGCAGCCTTTCGCCTATCTGCAGCGAGTGGTGGTCGGATAATGGGAGCTGGGGGTAATCTCGCCTCCAGGCTCGCGAGACGTCCGTCTAGCATATTCCCTACTGCCTCCATAATTTGGCGCAAGTAAGCATCGCTGACGTCACCTGAACCAGGAGTGGGGGCAGTTTGCTTCGAAGCCGTCACCTGTCGCTTAGAGACACCCACCTGCGCCCGAAACTGGGCAAACTCGGCGCTCAGCTTAGCCACCTGCCCTGTCAGGCATTCATTAGCAGCCTGAAGGCGAGCCACGTCCCCAACGAGGGTTTCGACGACCCCAGCAATTGCGGAGGAGGAGTCCTTAAGGGCCCTAACGAAGGTGCTCTTAAGGTTCCTAGATTTGGTAGCCACCTTTTGGATGATGGCCACCCCAGCATTTGCTGTCTCCTGCAAAGATACCGTTGTTTGGGGAACAGAACCCCTTTCCACTGGCTCTCGGATCTTCTGCAGGAGATCTGAAATCTCCTCCTCCGCTGCACTTTCGCCCTCCGCTCTAACCCGTCTATAGGCTTCTGCCTTCGAGAAGACAGAACCTGAAGGGGTAGAAATGGTCGTGCGTGACCTGCCTCGGCGGCTGCTTCCCACTTTAGGAGGTAGCATCTCCTGGGACGTGTCACTCTCCTCGTCCCTGGAGCGTCCGCGTTTTCTGCTGTCGCAGATTTCCACTTCTGTGGACTCCAGTACGTCCATAGTCGTGCTTGGGTTACCGTCATCCGACGGATGGGCGGACTTGGAACGCAATCGCTCCGATTTTCTTTTTTGGCTCCCAGCAGCCAAATTGACTTCTGGGAGCCCTACTGAAATAGGAGCCCCAAGTATGGGTTCCTCCTCATTCGACGAGAAGTCAGTTCCCGGCTTCCCTATCTTACTCCTCTCTTTCTTGTTGTCTTTATTCATTTTACTTAAAAAGGTTTCCATAGTTAGACCCACGAGTGGGGGAGAATTAAAAGTCGACCCGGGCAGAGATCCCCCAATACCCGGGCAAGCGTAAATTTGTGCCCAACTGAGGGGTCCGCAGGTGCCTCAGCTGGGAGTGTGCTTACGACTGAACTACCCATCAGCCATGCATCCCCTGGCCACACACCAGAACACGGGATTCGGGGTAATTTTTTAAAGAGGTTTTCTTCCTCGCAGTCCGGGCGGCTAAGCCAAGACCCTCGCCCCCGATTTGTGTCGCGAGACATAACCACGACACTCCTTTCGGGATTACGATGTGACAACGGTGGCAGGAAGATTAAATCTTTCAATGCCTGCTCGGCGGCAGTGTGAGTACACACCGAGCCCGTTCTCCTTTCTCCACCATTGGGAGTGGAGAAACGCTGACCCATGAAAGGGTCCCACCATCATGATTTTTTATCGAGGTTTTCCTCCTCATTGCTCCGAAGAGCGAAGAGCCAACAGAGGAATCGACAAAAATGCCCGCTCTGTTGGACCAAGCCTCAACCGAATGGCCGAAGAAAATGGCCTCCTCTTCTTCGTGCTAGAATATTAGCCGTTGGCGGTGATATCCTCTTCCAAATGGCACAGGAAGAAACAGTGCCGTCGCCAACGTTACCAGGGTGCACCACGTGGAGGTTTTCTAGCCCAGCACCCCAGAAATAACAGCCCTTCTCCAACGGGGGAAAGGGTGGAGAAGTCTGCGAGGAAAAAACCTGTATAGAAAATTACCCTAACCCAAGCTGAGAAAGCCCGGTGAGAAGGTTAACGGTTGGGGGGTATCCCAGCCGCTACGGCAACAAGACGTGAGTTCACATAAAAGATAAAACAACAAAATTGACGTAACCAATAAGAGCGTAGTACTCCAGGAGAGTAGGTACCGACCGCGCCGTGGTCGGAGCTCTCAACACTCTGGGTGATACCGGCGTGTTCAGCCCACCGTAATCTGGGGGGCACAGTTACATGCACAGCGGTATCCGAGCCCAGGAGTAGACGCCAAGCAAGAACGCCGTCTTCTCCGCCCAGTCCGGCGAACGTGGAAGTAAGTGGGTGCAAACGATCGAGCGCCCAACTACAAAGACTGTACAACTGACTGTATACTAGGCCGCTATAGTATGGACCACCATTCGACATGATGTACCTTGTCTGTTCCTTTACAGTCTACATCAACACAAATCAAACGCTCTAATCGATAAAAGATATATTTCTGAAGTTTAAATGATTTCTGTATTATATGGGACTAATTACCATGATTGTTTTAGTCAATACATGTAATACATGTGTTATGGTCAATCTTGTTTCATTTTGAATATTATTTTTTATTGCTATACAAACTATCAAAAGCTTTAAAATATGAGACGGTTAGTAAGGATATTCAGAGTTTATTCATCTAAATTATGATTTCTAAAGAAATAGTGTTATTTCACACATCTAATACCTTTTATGGTTTGATAAAATACATCTAATCTATGTACCTACTAACGCCCCTGTTCGTCACAATGCACAGTTTTGTAGGTCCTACGATAAAGTATCAGTTTTTATAGCACTTCGCGATGTACCTATTTGTTTCTCGAAGATTTAGGTATGATAATAACATTTTCAACTTCCTATGAATTTAATAACAACTCGAGATTATCCATCGCGGTCTACTACAGCTATTTGAAATTTCAACGTAAATATAAATTAGCATAAGCAACAAAATATCTAAAATTATTCTCGTTACTTTAAAACCGTAAAATTGACTCGTTACTATAAAATCATTTATTTTAGTTTATTCAATATCAGCCCGAACGGATAACCTTGGGTTTTTTACCATGTTTATAGGTAGTTGAATATGTTATTGCCCAAATAAAAACGTAGAGAAGCACGTACCTTTTATTTTATAGTTTACAGAAGAGCTAGATACTATGTTCATTATACTACACGCCGATATAGTTTACTTTATAGTAACAATTTATAAGTGTTTACAATTAAACTTTGCCCAGAGCTTTTCTGTAACTCAACTCGATATCATTACGCAGAATGGAAGTAAAATATATGACTGCAGCACTTTCAAAGGGTTTACTAACGTTATCTTTATCTTAAAACATGTGCAAATCAAAACCAAACCCATCATTGAAAATCACATCAAAATCGTACTAGAAGTTTTGGAGATACATAAATGGCAACATTAGTTTACCTAGACATCCCCTCAAACGCATGCTTTCTCCGTACCATCATAAGTAAAAATTGAACAGCATTCTTTATTGTGAAAATGAAATGATACCGGGTAGATCACTTACTGCTTAGGAGTTACAAACGTGTTACCGGCATCTGAAAAGTAAGAACGCTCTTTCCTTAAAGGTTTGAAAGTAAGATCGATTAGGAAATATCGCAGAGATAAGTATCGTCGTCTAGGTTGCCTAGAAGAGATCACAGACTGCGATGAGGCCGTCCATTGTACCACTTTTTTTTTTGTTTGTATTCTACATTGTATGTTGTCTAGTTATGGTGTGCAATTAAGAGTACCTATCTACCTATATCTATCTTCGTTCGATAGGAATCTTCGAAAATAATAACCGTTAATGTTGGATGTGTAGTTGATTAATCGTTATATATATGTAAAAACCTATCTAAGTCTAGACACACATGAAGTTTTCAGTTACTTACTCATAATAATTATTATGGAGTTACTTTAATCAAAAAAGTCTTCCACACTTCCACGGATCACCGAGTGTATTCGTTTGTACACCTTCTTAGACTAACTTAAATATAAATTGTTTAAAAATTGTTACTAATATGAATAAATTGAAAATCATTCGCTATCTCAGCGTAGTTGAAAACATTAATGGCATTTATAGAAATTATTTATTTTATGGAAGAAGAAGAAAAGAATTGATTATATTTCATATAGCTCTTGATTTCTTAATAACTCTGCTCTTACTTGCAAACAATATGTATTTCTTTTTATTATTTTTCAAAGATACTCATAATATGATATATTTTTATGTTTATAGTTATTTGGTTTTTTTTTTTAATGACCTTACTAGTATAGTACTTGGTATATTGAAATCGGTGGAATACAAAGTTGCTATAACTAATCTCTTGATTGTCCATGACGCCTACATAGAGGATGCCAATTATAAGAGAAATCTAAAACAAACACAGGCTTTTATAACAATCAGTTCGGTAATGATTCTCACTGTGTTGCTTACTTTTGGTGCATGGCGATTTAACTTTTTAGCTTTTCTGTCGAACAATAGTACAACTGTTGTATTTTTCATATGTTTTTCAAAATTCCGTAATAAAGTTCGATATTACTTAGATTTTACCACGTTCTACATACATACACTTTTATTGTCACATTTGTTGGAGTGTTCAAATGGTTCTGTGATTGAACTACAAGAAAAATTACATACACGTAATGATACTCAATCACATTTAGATAGAAACAGACGTAACTTAAAATTGACAGAAAGCGTTCAACGTTGTGCTGAGTTACATGAATATTTAGCAGATAGTGGCAAAAAGTTGTCGGAATGCTTTAAACACCAAGTAAATATCAGTAGAGTATATAATAATCTATTTCACTATAACTCATTCTATTTCTTAATTTTCTTTTTAATAATAATTGTATAGCTTTTGATGACTTTCAGAATTTATATATACATCATTTGTGGGTGCATAGGATTCCCAACAAGAACTTAGGGCCGTAAGTCAACCTGACCTGCTAGAAGTGCACCTGCTAATCAACGAACGAGGCTCTGGCAAACAAAATATACCTTTTTTTTTGTTGACGGGTTGCAATATCCCTTCGGGTCTCCGGCTCTTCAGGGACGCAGGAGCCAGGAATATATGGTATTTCCACTGAAAACCACCCTGGCAGCTGATCTCAGGCGTCCTACTCTGAAGGGGACCCGGGCTATATTATTTCAGGTTCCTTCCAGGATCAACGCTGTGCCTGGCCAGACCCTCTCCTGGTGAATGCTACAAGGTGCCCCCGCCAATCTGCTTGCTATAGTTATAGTTGCCACCGGATCGGGATTTCGCGACCAGGCCGCTTTGCTGTCGCCGACCGCAGCGATGTTTTCACCACCAGAGGTCCCTATTCTCTGATAGCTTGCGGTCCTGTCGGTGGCTGCTAAGGTCGCCGACTACCACTACGCTGGGGATTAGTCCTCTCTCGATCCTGTCAGCGGTCTCTTTTTGGAGCATTACCGCTTCACAGAAGGAGACCACTCTGCTCTCCATCATGGCAGGAATGATACCTGGCGGGCATAGATCTCGTCTAATTTGTCCAACTAAGACTCCACGTTCAGATACCCACTCGGGGCCGCGCATGGCCGCTGCCCACTGCGCTTGCGCCTCTATAGGGAGCCCGCCAACCCTCGTTCTCGTGAAATCATCTGCTCGAAATACTCCTCGAAGCTTCAGCGTCTGCCCAGGGCGAGGCCAAGGTACTTGATGTGCCGGCTGACCTCGACCTCCATTCAACCCACTCTGATAAGCGAGCTGGTGGGTACGGCACCTAGACGTTTCCTGTGGAACCACAGGGCATCTATCTTATGAGGTGCAACGTACAACTTAAGTACTAGCAGACAACAAACAACAACCTCCCTATTGCTTCTGTCAGGACCGTTGTATCAGTTATCATGAGGAGTTCCCACACACCAGCCCTGATAGTCGTCATGGCCTCTTTGGCGGCAGTTTTTTTGCTGACTCTGGCTCCCTTGACTCCTATAACAGCTTTCTCAACCGCCGACAGAGACTCCTGGATTTTAAGGTCTATGTCGGCGGTAGATCGGCCTTTCAACTCTGCTGCTATTTTGAAACGGCACTGGTCTCCTTCTGAAGGAACCAGAGGAGTGGGCCGAGAAACTGCGGACACCGCTCTGCACGCAACTGCGCCCCTCGCCTGAAAACTCCGAGATCACCCGGAGTGCTGCGGGATTCTCCGACCACGGTATGGTCGGTAACTTCCTGGGGTACTTCGTTTTTATAGGTTACGTCCAGTGTTGAATTTTTTCTTTAACTTGAGCTGACATTGTGTTGCCCTGGCGACTGGGATAAAGCCGTTAACCTCTTCACCGGGCTTTCTCAGCTTGGGTTAGGGCTAATTTTTGTAGAAATTTTCTTTCTCACGTACTTCTCTTCCCTTTTCCCATTCGAGAAGCACCCCACTCCCAATTCCTCGGCGCCTACGGGTTGGGCCGATTGGTTGCCGGAGTTCGCCAGTGACTACCACCGGTTACTCCATGTGAAGTTTCCGATGGTGATCCCATCGCCCCTGTAAAATGTCGTCCTCCGACGTAGCCCTCGCATGTGCCCTCTGAGTAACGGAAGCACACCTGGAGGCAGATTTTAGACAGTCTACGCAATCCCGCCCATGCGGTTTTTTATAGAGATTTTCTCCTCTTGGCCGGGAGGCCTCTCCTGCCTAACATAAAGGCTCCGCTGCCGATAGGTCAGCGTCTGCAGGTCGGCCGTCTGGTTGCTGGTGTTCAGCAACGACTGCCGTCAGTCATTTCGCTCAGTGTGAGAACGCCACTCCTCCGTAGTCCTGTCGCCCCTCTCGTGGCTGTTGGGCCACCCACCCCAGTGCCAAGAACGTCATTAGCCGCGCCAGTAACATAAGATCGCGTGTACCACCTTTTGCGTGCAACTCGTGATCGTTGCATTGGACACCGTGGTTTGATCTTTGGAAGGCAAACAAAATATACCTATTAACGGCTATAGGCTCGCCAATACGATTACGTGAGACCAAAACACGGCCTTAAAGTGGACCTTTATAGATGCTTCTGCCTACGCCTCCGGGAAACCAGACGTGATTTTATTTAATTTTTTTAAGATCATCATTAATTACATGACTGACTGACGAACTGCTTTTTCTATTCATGTTTTGGAGTCATGAATGTTTTTTAGCTTTTAAATAAATACCGTAGATTTAAATCGGATAATTTGATGTTTTTAATTTATTTTGTTTTAGATGACATGTTGGATAAGCATAAATTTATGTGGAGACACGTTTGTATTGTATCACATTATTAAGCAGCTCATTGTAGAGGTAAACGTACTTGTAAAATGTGTATAAAGTTTGTGTATGATGTGTTTATTTATTTTTAATTTTTTTTTCAGCAAAGTGTTGTCAGTGGGTTCATAGAACTGCTTAGATTCCTAACTGTCGATCTGTATCCAATGTTCATTGTATTTTACGGAGGTCAAAAATTGCGTAATGAAAAGGCTACGTTTAACAAAGCTATTGTCAAATTGTATGCCGTGTGTTGTACAAGTGAGTATATTCATGTCAAATTATTTTATAAATATGATCAGATCCTCTTGTTGCACAAAGCATTAGAACTCTTTTTAAGATCTAGAGTGGACTAAAATTTATTTTTTAGTAAAACCAATTTGATAAATATTATATGTAACATCTCAGTTTTATTGTATTTTGTTTTTATTAGTATAATTGTAATTTTGGTTTGATTTTAATATTCACTTAAAATTTTCTAAAATGAACCCAAGAATTAATTAAAACTATACTAATCAAATTTATCTACATGCACAAATGTTTTTGTTTTAGATCCTGAACTTCAAGAAATAAAACTTGTTAAAAATCTATTAATTCTGACAAAAACATGTGAAATAAGAATTGAGTTCGCTAATTTAACTTTGGGAATCTATTTGATTCCGATGTTTCTGTCTACAACAATAGCTTTTGTGATAACAGCTTTGCAGTTTAATAACGTAATCTAAGCAAATATTTTCCATTGCTTGCGGTTTTCCTTTTAATATCTTATGTCGAAAATTCATCATTTTGAAAGTTTGAAATAAACCGTAGGATCTCTTAGACGAAGATGGTCACAACTCGCTACAATGACTGCCATATTAACACTTCACACAAATCTAATGATTCGAATGTACTGTTTTGTTCAAGACAATATTGGTCTCATTGGCCCCTTATTTGACTAGTCATGTTGTAGAGCAGTGTCGCTCTACAATAAACAGTAGTTCTTTTGATTTAGCTAATGGTTTTATTTGGTAAAATAAAATAAATTATTTCCAAAGCATTTAACATTTTCCAAAATACAGTCTGTGCTTGGATATTGTATAAAAACGTGGTGCGGACATGTAAAACTTTTATGATTGACCTGGAAAGAGTCCAGCGATACGTCTTGAAAGTTACTACTTCGAGTCCGTATAGGTATTCCACAGTAAAGTTATACGAAATATTACAAATTTTACAGTTATATAACCATAACCATTATAAAACCATAACGAAGACGAGTATCATCAGCAGTGCGTCATAAAAAGTGTTAACCCCAACGTTGTATGTCGGACAGCCGCAGCCAGATGGCAATGTAGAATTAAAGTTGTTTATTTATAAAATAAAGTAATAAATGTATGTCTTAAATCAATCATAAAAATTGGTCGTTGGACTTAATTATAAGCAAACTGCATTGTTGATGTCGTGAAATGTACTCTATGAAGCACTAAATACTTCTGATACTCTGAAATAACACACATACAGACACACACGTACAAGCACACACGCACACCAATACGTACACGCGCGCATGCACGCACGCATGCACGTACGCACATACTCACACATATACGCACGCACGCACTCACGCACGTGCACACACTCACACACACACACATACACATGATGATAATATATATAGATGACTAGTACTATGCGTGGAACTAAAAAAGATACAAGTTGTAGTGGTTGTTATTATTTCAAATGCTTTTTGAGTAAATATATATGTTTTATGGCGATACTAATTTTATTTTTAAAATGTTCATTTGCAACTAGAATTGTGTTTCGTCTACAATTTTTTCACTTACAAATTATTCTATATTAGATATAAATTACTGAGAATGGGGTGGTAAGAATCTCCGGAAGAGGTCTGGCTACTGTAACATAAAAAAGAAGACCTTGGCCAAGAACACTCAGGGATGATGAAAAGTTGCTCGAGCTGGAAGAAGAACCAGCAACAAGCGTAACTTACGTCGGAATATTCTAGGTTCACCTGAAGTCCGAAGACAGAGACAGGGCTCGATAATCCTCAATTCCGGTAACATGCTCTTCTACCGGTAGGGAAACCAGCTCACCCAAGGTGGTGTTGGGTTTTTCATCCACAAGTGCCTTGTTAACAACGTTGTAAAAATCGATAGTGTCTCAAGCAGGATAGCATACCTTATACTCAGAATCACCAAACGGTATTCGCTGAAGGTCATACAGGTATATGTGCCGACCTCGAGACGCTCAGCCGACGATGAAGTAAAAGTTATGTATGAGGACATTTCAACAGCCGTACATACTTCCGAAACACACTTCACCGTTGTTATGGTTACTTATTAACGCTATTCGCTGAAGGTCATACAGGTATATGTGCCGACCTCGAGACGCTCAGCCGACGATGAAGTAAAAGTTATGTATGAGGACATTTCAACAGCCATACATACTTCCGAAACGCACTTCACCGTTGTTATGGGGGACTTCAATGCAAAGCTGGGCAAACCGAATGGCGATGAGCTAAGAGTGGGGCCATTTGGTTATGGGCAGCGGAACCACAGAGGACAGCAGTTGGCCAATAATATGGAGAAGGAGGGATTCTTTGTAATAAGCTCTTTCTTCGAAAAACGGCCATCCCACAAGTGGACATGGATCAGCCCCGATGGTTCCACGAAAATGAGATAGACCTCATCATGACGATCAATCTATAATATTCAATGATGTCTCTGTGATCTGTAAGGTGAAAACCGGTAGCGATCACCGAATTGTTAGATGTACATTGAATATTAATGTCAAGCTGGAGAGGTCACGTCTGGTGAGGTATACTCTCAAACTTTTAGTTTTTGGGTTTACCCAAATTTTCAGCTCGAACTTCAAAATCACTTCCGATGCCTAGCCGATTGCGATACAGCGGACGAGCTAAACAACAGGTTGGTGGAAGCTCTTCAAGTGGTAGGATCTCAGTTTTACAAGACACACCGCCGAAAGAAGTACAACAAACTCAGCTGAAACGCTCGTGTTAATAGCAGACCGGCGTAAAATAAGACTGTAGTCTTCAGTTGATATGTCGGCCTACGGTGAACTCAATAGACGAATCTGGAAGTGAATGTGACTCGATATGCGTGCCTATAATACTTCGTATATTAAAGTAGCAATAGAGAACAACCAAGGCTCTAAAGTTTCGTCTATTAGCAAGCATCAAATGACAAAACTGAAAACCGAAAATGGCAGTATTATTTCATCTAAGCCCGAGATTTTGAGAGAGATCAAAAACTTTTAGGAACAGCTTTACACCCTAACATGCAAATCCGTTACTGATAATGCTCAGGACACAAGAGCCAAGTTAGTCCGACACTACACCGAAGACATCCTTGACATCAGCCTGTGCGAGATTAGAGAGGTTCTCAAACAGCTTAAAACAACAAGGCGCCAGGTGACGACGGAATGACTGCAGAACTTCTGAGAGCAGGTGGTAAACTTGTACTGGTAGTTCTCCAGAAGCTATTCAATTCTGTCGTACTTCAAGGTACAACGCCAGAAGCGTGACATGGGAGTGTATTGGTGCTTTTCTTCATAAAAGGCGTTAAAACCTTATTGAAGAATTATCGACCCATTTCACTCCTGAGCCATGTGTACAAGCTGTTTTCAAGAGTCATTACGAACCGTCTCACACGCAGATTTGATGACTTCTAGGCCCCCGAACAAACCGGTTTCCAGAAATGCTTCAGTACTATAGACCACATTCATACACTACTTTAGATTATTCAGAAGACTGAGGAATATAAATGGCCGTTGTGCTTAGCGTTTGTGGCTTTTCATAAAAAAGCCTTCGATTCAGTCGAGACTTGGGCAGTATTTGAATCCATGCAGCGATGCCAAATTGACTACAAGTATATCGAAGTGTTGAAGTCTCTGTACAATAACACCACTTTGTCAGTCCAATTACAAGACCAGAATACGGGACCATTACAAATAAAACGCGGTGTGAGACAGGGAGACGTTATTTCTCCGAAACTGTTCACAAACGCATTGGAGGACGTTTTCAAGCTCTTGGGTTAGAAAGGATCTGTCATCAACATAAATGGCGAGTACATTACTCACCTTCGTTTTGCCGATGATATAGTCATAATGGCGGAGTCGCTTGAGGATCACAGTCCCATGCTCAACAACCTTAACAGAGTTTCCCAGCAGGTTTATCTTAAAATCAACATGCACAAGACGAAGATCATGTCTAACGTCCATGTCGCACCTATACCGGTAATTATTGGAAACGATGCAGTCGAAGTTGTTGACGAGTATGTCTACCTAGAAGAAGTAGTCCAGCTAGGTGGGTCCAACTTCGACAAAGAGGTCGCACAATGAATCCGACTCGGATGGGCAGCGTTCGGGAACCTTCGAGATGTCTTTTGTCCAAAATTCCCCAGAGCCTAAAGACGAAAGTCTTCAACCAGTGTGTGTTGCCAGTGATGATATATGGAACTGAGGCGAGGTCTTTTACTACTGACCTCATTGAGAAGCTCAAAGTGTGTCAACGAGCTCTGTATTTCCTTGCGTGATAGGATCCGGCACGAGGACATCCGCAAGAAACCTAAGGTTACCGACATAGCTCTTCGAATAAGCAAGTTGAAGTGGCAATGGGCAGGCCACATTGCTCGTAGAACCGACAACTGTTGGGGAAGAAAGGTTTTCAAGTGGCGACCACGTACCGGAAGACGAAGCGTAGGTAGTTCTTCCCCTAGATGGACCGACGACGAGTCACGGGGAGCCGATGGATGCAGTTGGCGTCCAGTCGTACGGCGTGGCGTTCTAGTGGGGAGGCCTATGTTCTGCAGTGGACGTTTTCTGGCTGATGATGATGATGATGATGATAAATTACAAATTATGTATAACTGATTTTGGTCAGCAAGCAATATATATGCAATTCATTTGCAAAAAATACTGAAAGGTCACTGAACGTGTTGCTTCAACTGATGAGAAAATAAGTCTAATGAAGTTAAATGAATTTTATTAGCTATTTGGAAGTATCCAGCAAAGTTAATCGTTTGGACTTTCACATTATCTTTAAAGGCTCAATTTAAGTCAATAACAATAATCATTGAACAGAATTACTGTACATAGTAACACTCATTACATATTCAACTGAACACAATTGTCTGTAAATATCTTTACAGACCTGTTCGACGTAAAAGTAAAATTAAACGTTAAAGCTGCTCGGTATTTAGCTCAAACATGTACAACTGCTACGGAATCATATATATCACTACCTGCCTTGAAACATGGTGTTAATACCAAATTAGATCACGGTTTGATTTCGTTTGCATTGCTAATTTAAAAAACGAAATGTTTTGACCATTGCGCCGAGTTTGATTATCCGTTTGTTTAATGTATTTGTAACAGCAAATTGCGGTGACTTCTGTTGAGAATTTACGTGTAGTTAAGATAGCCCGCTAATTATTTAATCTCACTCACGAACCCAGTACATATTCAAAAACAACAAATATTTAACGGAACTCTGAACTACCGCATCCCAATAATGAAATTGATGCATGAACAGTTCAGCTACTATTTACTGTTTTAGCAGTTTGAAATATGAGAAAATTTTATGCGTTTATATTGTTACGTTTAGGAATTTTATCACCATTGATTTAAAAAAAACGATGGGTTTTAACAGTTTGTGTTAAATAAGTATGCTACGTAATGTCGAGGAGACTAACGAATAAATGATCTGCAACTTTTCCTGGATTCGTTATTTCATTGCCACTTATGACTACTCACTATATTTGATGCTTGGGTATGTTATTGCATTTTGTTGATGATAGAAATGATTATAGAAATAACAGCCCTTCTCCAACGTAGGAAACGGTGGAGAAGTCTGCGAGGAAGAAAACCTCTACATAAATTACCCCAAACCCAAGCTCAGGAAGCCTGATGAGAAGTTTAACGGTTGGGGATATCCCAGTCGCTAGGATAACACGACGTGAGCTCACATAAAAGATCAAACAACAAAATGGACGTGGCCTATAAAAACATAGTACTCCAAGAGAGTACCGACCGCGCCGTGGTCGGAGAATCCCTTAACACTACGGGTGATACCGGGGTGTTCAACCCACCGTACTCCTAGGGGTTACAGTTGCATGCAGAGCGGTGTCCGAGCCCGGGTGCAGACGCCCTGTTTTGTGCAACCCAGAACGCCGAGTTCGGCGTCTTCCCGCGCCCAGTCCGGCGAACGTGAAAGTAGACGGGTGCAAACGATCGAGCGCCCAACTAAAGAGACTATACAACTGACTGTACACTAGGCTGTTATAGTATTGACATATTTCAAAGATATATTTCCGAAATTTAAATAATTTTTGTTTAGTTCATTTATTTTAGTTCATTTAATATCAGCACCAGCGAATAACCTTGGCTTTTTTATCACGTTCATGGGTATTTGAACATGTTGTTACCTAAATAGAAACGTAGAGAAATGAGTACCTTTTATTTTAAACTATTTAGAGAGTGTAGATATTATGTACATTGTACTGTACACCGATATACATACTTTATTTAATAGTAACGATATAAGTCTACAACTAATTTTACTCAGAGCTTTGTTGTAACTCAATTCGATGTAATAACAGAATAAAAATAAAAAATAGCACTGCAGCGCTCCCTAGGGACTTATTAGCGTAACCTTTATCTAAAAACATTTTTCTTTTAGCGTGTCGATATCTCCTCGAGCCGTCACTCCACCGGGGTTTACGGTGGGGTGGTGTGTGTGTGGAATCGGAAAGACTAAAACCACAAAATGTGCCTCTCTGTGTCTAAGATAGGAGGGTCCGGGAACAGCTGTTATTATGACATCCAGATCCTTCCTAGTGCCTGCCTGCTAACAAGGGCACCATCTGCGAGTAAACTCTGTATGAAGGCGACGTACGGCACTCGTGAAGGTCGCGTTCTCGCGGCTGGCCACTGTAGCGGATGGAAGGGAAAACCCGTTCCGTCCACCCGCGGCCGCACTAAAGGTGGCATGAAGCGCTGTTAACGCACCTCCTCCGCCCAGTTCACCGGCGGTGAATTGGGTCCGAGTGGACATCATCCTCCCAGGCCTTCTCTGCCGCCTCCTTCTGTAAATTACGTCTAAAATATATCTAAAAACCTGTGCACAAGCAAAAAAAAAAGCCAAGCCCATCATTGAAAACTTTAATTAAGATACTCACACTATGTATTTTTTTAAGGTTATCATTTACTGACATCACTGACTGTCATCTGACTGACTGATGGACTGCTTTTTCTATTCATATATTGAAGTAATTAATATTTTTTATATTTTTAATAAATACCATGGATATAAATCGGTAATAATAATTTGATGTTACAAATTTATTTTTACTGTTTTAGATGATATATTGGATAACCATAAATTTATGTGGAGACACGTTTGTATTATATAACATTATTAAGCCACTTATAGCAGAGGTAAACGTCCTTGTAAAATGTTTATAAAGTTTGCGTGTATTGTTTTTATTTATTTTCTATTTTTTTCAGAAAGATGTTGTCAGTGCATTAAAAGAACTGCTTAGATTTGTAACTGTCAATCTGTATCCAATGATTATTGTATTTTACGGAGGTCAAAGATTGCGTAATGAAAAGGCTACATTTAACAGAGCTATTGTCAAATTGTATGCCGTATGTTGTACAAGTGAGTATATTCATGTCAAACTATTTTGTAAATGTAATCAGTTTATCTTGTTGCATAAAGCATTAAGATTTAAGATCTATCATCATATCATCATCATCTATCATCTATCTATCATCTATCTATCATCTATCTATCTATCTATCATCTATCATCTATCTATCATCTATCATCTATCTATCTATCTATCTATCTATCATTTTTTTAAGATCTATAGTGGACTAAATTTTTTTTTAGTAAAACCAACTTGATAAAAATCACAGCCCAGTTTTATAGTATTTTGTTTTTATTGGTATTATTATAATTTTGGGTTAATTTAAGATTCACTTAAAGTTTTCTAAAATGAACACAAAGAATTTTTTAACCACACAAATGTTTTTGTTCTAGATCCTGAACCTCGAGAAAAAAAAATTGTTAAAATCTATTAATTCTGACAAAAACGTGCGAAATAAGAATTGAGTTTGATAATTTTACTTTGGGCATCTATTTATCTTTTTGGGAATCTATATATAATATCTAATAGCTTTTGTGATAACAGTTTTGTAGTTTAATAACGTAAACTAAACAAATATTTTCTATTGCTTGCGGTTTTCCTTTTTACGTCGTATGTCGAAAATACACCATTTTGAAAGAAGTTGTAGGATCTCTTAGACCAAGATGGCCACAAATAGCTACAATGACTACAATAACATGCTTTCCACAAATCTTATGATTCGAATGTAGATTTTTCTCAGGACAATATTGGTCCCGTTGGCTCTTATTTAACTAGTCTTGTTGTAGAGCAGTGTCGCTCAGCAATAAACTATAATTCTTTTACTTTGGTTAATGGTTTTATTTGCCAAAATAAAATAAAATATTTCCAAATCATTTAATATTTTCCAATAAACAGTCCGTGCGTAGATATTGCATAAACACGTGGTGCGGACATGTAAAGCTTTTATGATTGATCTGGAAAGACCCCAGCGATACATCTTGAAAGTTATTATTTCTAGTCCATATAGATATTTCACGGTAAAGTTATGTGAAAAATGACTCGTTTTACAGCTAGAAAACTATACATATTACAATGAATTATCCACCCACGTAAGCTTATAGCCCAGAACGAAGCCGAATATAGTCAGTAGGGTGTCATAAGAAATGTTAGTCCAAACGTTGTGTGTTGAACAGACGCAGTTTTTGACGCGATCTATAAAAACATAGTACCCCAGGAGGGTACCGACCGCACCGCCGTCAAAGAATCCCTCAGCACTCCGGGTGATGCCGGAGTGAACAACCCACCGTACTCTAGGGGGACACAGTTGCGTACAGAGCGATATCCAAACTCGGGTCCAAGGATTGGGGTCTAACACGTTTTGTAAGACCCAGAACACCGAGTTCGGCGTCTTCCAGCGTCCAGTCCGGCGGATGTAGAGGTAGGCGGGTGTCAACGATCGAGCGCCTAACTACAGAGACTGCACAAAGTCAAGAGATGGAATGGCAGCGGAGTGATTCCAGGGATAGCTATGTTTCGTCGTTCTACTCTGTCTCCTCGCGGTCGTCCCAAGTCCACAAGCGCAAGCCTAAGGGACCGGCGTAGCGTAAGCGTAGCGTGAAAAAGTATGTCATTAGGCCGTTATAGTATTAGTCACCGTTTGCCATGATATGTCTTGTCTTTTTCTTTGCAGTCTACATCAACACAAACCAAACACTCTAATCGCTAAAAGATATGTTTCTGAAATTTAAATAATTTCTGTGTTGTATGAGACTAATTGCTATGATTGTTTTAGTAAGTACATGCAAAACGAGTGAGTGCATGCGTGTGTTATGTCCAATCTTGTTTCATATTGAATATTATTTTTAAATTACAATTTATAATTACATACAGCGTTGCTATATAAAAATTCGAAAACTTTAAAGTATGAGACGTTTAGTAAACATATTCAAAGTTTATTTATCTAAATTTTTATTTCTAAAGAAATAGTGTCATTTCACACATCTACCGCGATTTATAGTTTGACAAAATACATCTAATCTATGTAGCGACGCCCCAGTTCGTCACAACGCACAGTTTGGAAGGCCCTACAATAAAGTATCAGTTTTCATAGCACTTCGCTATGTACGTATTTGGTTCTCGAAGATTTAGGTATGATATGATAATAACATTTTCAACTGCCTATGAACTTAATAACAACCCAAAATTTTCTGTCGGTGTCTACTATAGCTACTTTAAATTTCAACGTAAATATAAACAAGTATAAGCAACAAAATATCTAAAATTATTCTCGTTACTATAAAACCGTAAAACTTTGATTCATTTATTTTAGTTCATTTAATATCAGCCCGAACAGATAACCTTGAACTTTTTATCATGTTTGTAGGTAGTTGAACATGTTATTGCCCAAATAGAAATGTAGAGGCTCGTACCTTTTATTTTAAAGTTTACAGAGGACATAGATATCGTGTACATTAAACTATTTAGCGATATAGTTAATTTTATAGTAACAATATATAAGTATTTACAATTAAACTTTGCCCAGAACTTTGTTGTAACTCAACTCGATATCATTACGTAGAATGGAAGTAAAATACATCAAGTAAGTAAATATCAGTAGAATATATAATAATCTTTTTTATTATAATTCTTTCTATTTTTCAGTCTTCTTTCTAATAATATTTCTGGTACTTTTGATGACTTCCAGAATATATATATTCATCATTCTTCGCAGAAGGTTGCGACCGCGGTAAAACAACTGTCGCTACCGGCCATGGAGCGTATGACGGCCGGTAGCGAGAGGTCTCCTCCAATAACTGCAGAGAGGACCACGCTGCGCCGTCCAGGCGGAACAAACCGCCAGAGTGTGCTGAGCCGAGTCCTCACTGCAGTCGCAGTGGTGACAGGCGGGACTCAATTCCCTCCTGGCGACCGAGTGCAGATACTTCCCGAAGCAACCGTGCCCGGAAAGGACCTGCGTCAGTCGGAAGGAAAGGGTCCCGTGCTGCCGCCCTGCCCACTCGGCGATGACCGGCTGGAGAGCTTCCACGGCGGCAAAGCCAGCACGTACGTAGGCCCAGGTACTTCATCTGGGCCTGAACCGATACTAGGACCGAATTGACTACGATAGAGGCGCCGGGTGGTGGACCACGACGTGGCCCATGGAATAAAAGGGCCTCCGTCTTATCTAGGGCCACCCGTAAACCCAGCGCCTCAATACGCCCGACCACCAAAGAGACTCCCGTGGTGGCCAAGCGCGCCGCCTCTTGAAAGTTCACTCCCCGGGCTGTGACCAATGTGTCATCTGCGTAACAAATTACGCCCAACCCGGGGGGAAGACGACCTCGGAGGGCCCAGTCGTATCCCATGTTCCACAGGAGTGGTCCGAGGACAGACCCCTGCGGAACACCGCATGACATTGGCCGCCGCCTCAGAACACCGTCACGGTCCTCGTACATGACGGTACGCTCCTCAAGATAGTCTGCCACAAGCCGCCTCAGGTACTCTGGCACCCCGTGGTAGTGGAGGGCTTCCCTGATGCAGCTAAATGGCAGACTATTAAAAGCGTTGGCGATGTCCAACGACACCGCCAACAGCACGCCGCCACAGCTCACCGCCTCTTCGGTAATGGCACTCAGGCGCAGCACAGCATCGACCGTCGAACGCCCCGCCCGAAAACCAAATTTGGCGTCCGACAGATCGGGGCCCACCTCGCGGAGGTGCTGGACGATGCGGGCAGAAAGTATCCTCTCAAACAGTTTACCCGCCTCGTCCAGCAACACGATGGGCCTATAGGCCGCTACCGATTCGGCTGGCCGTCCCAGCTTCCTCAATAGGACCAGCTTCCCGCTTTTCCAGCGCTCGGAAAGCGTCCGGACGCCAAGCTAGCGTCCAGGACCTCCCTGAGGCGGTCCGACATGTGTTCGAGGGTTCGGGCCAGCACTCGGGCAGGTATCCCGTCCGGCCCGGGGGCGGTGTTCTTAGAGCGTATCCGTAGAACAACCGCCCCTACCTTCGATTCCCTGACGGGCGGAACATTGTCTTCGTTCACCCCATCGTCTTCGACCATGAAGGCCATCGACGGGGGCGTGTGCTACGCCCGCTGTGGGAAAAGGCCCTCGACCACTTCCCGCAGGAAGCTGGGCTGGAGTGTCTCTGTAAGGGGGGGGGCCCGACGTGCGGAGCTTTTGTCGCGCCGCACGATAGGGGCGACCCCAGGGGTAACGATCGAGACCCTCCAGCATTTCCTTTCTCTTAATTTCTTTGGCGCGGCTGATGGCCAGCTTCAGAGTTTTCCGCGCCTCTCGGTACTCCTCATGAAGCTGGTCCTCCCCACCTTCTTCGCGGTGTCGCCGCCGACTACGGGTGTAGGACCTCCGGGCACGAGTACAGGCCGTACGGAGGTCTGCCAACTCCTGGGACCACCAGTAAACCTCCTTCCGTGGAGGCCGGCAACCTCGGATGCGGGGCATGGCCGCATCACAGATTTGTGCAATCGCTTCGCAGAAGCGACCAGCCCCCATGTCGACCTCCTCGGTCGGGGCCTGCGGAGACAGCCAAGAGTGAATAATGGCCGCCTCCTCTAGTAGGTCCCTATTTAATTTGGCTACAGCCCACCGCGGAAAGCGAGAAGAACGCCGCGCCGCGTGACCCCTACTGGCGTCCTGGGACCGGGAGAGCTCAAATCGGATATAGAGATGGTCCGAGAGCGTCTCAACCTCTTCCAGGACACGCCAGTTCCTTACTCGTGCGGCGAGGGCAGGGGTAGCGAACGAAAGGTCCACTATCAACCCTCCCTGCTGTCGCACGCACGTGTTGGTGGAGGCCCTGTTTAGAAACAGAGGCCCACCGAGGCCGCCCACTCCTCTACGGCCTCGCCCCTAGCGTCCGTTCTGGGGGAACCCCACGCAACGGACTTTGCGTTGAAGTCCCCCAGCACTAAGACGTGCCCAGACGTTAGACGCCGCATCGAGGTTTCCAAGTTGTTAAGGAAAACCTCGAAGTCGTTCAAACTCCGGTTGGGGGAGAAGTATACACCATATACAGTGATCCCCCCCCACTCGGCAGCAACATATCCAGTGCCCTTATCTCTTAGCGACAAGGGCGGGGAATGAGCCGCCGTGGAGCCAACGACTGCCACGGAACCGTCTGTCGGCTGTCACCCAACTAGTTTGGACGGGGAGGAACATAATAGGGTTCCGCGGCTACGGCAACACCGATCGACCACTGTGTCATGGTTTGCAGGAAAAGGTCCTGCGCCGCGGCACAGTGGTTCAGGTTCGTCTGGACCAGGAGGTTGGAGACTTGGGCCATTACTCGACCGTCTCTACAACCTCCTCCATGGGCAACGATGCCGACATGCGAACGACATTAGAAGCAGCCTGGGTCGATTGGCTAGCCCCCGACGCTTGCCGAGAATTATAGGGAGGTTTGCAGCCTCCCTGCCCAATTTGGTGATTGGCGGGCTTGTTACCCGCCGCACACGCCGGGCAGTGAGGGGCGGCAGAGCATTCAGCCGCCTTGTGTCCCGGTCGACCGCAGCGGAAACATAATCCGCTGCAGTCAAAACAGCTGGCGCACTTGGCACGTGTGTGTCCCGATGCCAGACATTTAAAACATCTCATCGGTCTCGCTGCCAGGACTGTGATCCTAGCGCTCACGAAACCGATGAGCAGCCTACCGGCATCGCCCAAGATTTTGGCCGATGCTACGGGATAACTGACCCACACTGCGCCAAGCCCTCCTGGACCGGGGCGGATGGTGCCGACCCTAATGTTGTCCGCGTTGCACCCTGTCTTCTCTCTTACAGCAACACGGACATCCTCGGCCGTTATGGAGTCGTCCAGGCCTGAGATGCGCAACTCTGCACACTTGGTAGGCCTGTCGATCTTAACACCATCCGTGGCCGCAAACATACCCCGTAACTTTTCGGCAAACATATCAGCCGTCTTTGCACCTTCGGCTCCAGGGAACTCTAAGACACGAGCTCCCGTCTGAGCGAGGCGCAACCTGACTCCTTCCGTCCCGATGTCATTGGCGAGACTAGCCCGGGCCCTCTGGAAGATGGCCGCGTAAGACAGTCCGCCGTTAGCCGCTTCCGGTGACACGGTGACCACCACCGCCGCGGTCTTGGGCACCTGCAGCTTGCGCGGCCACTGCGTAGTGGCTACTACCACCGATAGCGACTGCGGGGTAGAGGCTGCTTTTTGAGCAGCCTTTTTACCCCGCTTTCAGGACTTCTTAGTCCCCCCGACTACCTGCCAACCATCCGTGGAAGGGGCAAATATGGGGGGAGCAGACGTGGAGGTACCAGGTACAGCGGCTGGAGTGGAGAGCGGAGGGAATTCCGTTCTAGATTTGGCCGCCGTTTTGGGCCCTGACCTCGGTGCACCTGTCTTGGCTGTTGCTTTAGCCGCCTGTCGTGCCCTCGGAGCAACCGCAGGAGCGGCAGACACAGACGCCACCGCCGCATAGGATACACGACCGCCCGCAACGGGAGGCGTTGATGGCACCGATACGGTCTTAGGTCTATTTGCCGCGAGCGGCGGTCGGACAACTGGGGCCGGAGGCAGTCTCGCCTCCAGGCCAGCGAGACGCCCGTCCATCATGCGCCAAACTGCGTCCGTAATTTGGCGCAGGTGGGCATCAGGAATACCCCCGAGGTTGGAAGAGGGGGTAAGTTGTGACGGAGGCGAGCCTTCTCTTTCGGGGCGATCTGCCCGGAATTGAGCAAACTGAGCACTGAGCTCAGTCACCTGCCCCGTCAGACGCTCGTTGGCTGCCTGGAGACGAGCCATGTCTCTGATAAGGCTCTCCACGACCCCCGCAATAGCGGCAGAGGAGTCCTTAAGGGCCTTCACAAGACAGCCCTTAAGGTTACTAGACTTGGTGGCCACTTTGTGGATGATGGCCACCGCCGCGTTTGCTCTCACCTGCATGGACGATGGTGTTTGGAGAACAGAACTCCCTACCATCGGCTCCTTGATTTTAAGCAGGAGATCTGCGACCTCCTCTTCCGCTAATGCTTCGCCGTCCGCCCTGACTCTTCTGTAGGCTCCTGCCTTGCAGAAAACGGAGCCTGACGGGACCGAGGCCGGAGTTCGTGACCTCCCTCTACGGTTGCTTGCAACCTTGGGAGGTAACATCTCCTGAGACGTATCGCTGCCGCCATCCCTGGAGCGTCTGCGTTTCCAACTGGCACAGAGCTCCGTTTCCATAAGCTCCAGTGTGTCCTCCTTCGCACTGGAGCTACCACCCGCGACAGATTTTGAACGCAATCATTCCGATATTCTACGGCTCCCAGCAGCCATAATGACTTCTGGGAGCCCCACCGAGATAGGCGTGCTAACCAATGTCTCCTCTTCGTTGGAAGAGAAGTCGTCCGTTCTTGCACTCCTTTCCCCTCTGTTTTTCTTCTCCTTCTTTTCGTCTGTATTTTTATTTTTATTTATAATTGATTCCATATTTGAACCCACGAGATGAGGAGAACAGAGGTCGACCCGGGCAGAGATCCCCAATACCCGGGCAAGCGTAAATTTATGCCCAACCGAGGGGTCCACAGGTGCCTCGGCTGGGAGTGCGCTTACGACTGAACTGCCCATCAGCCATGCATCCCCTGGTCACGCACCAGAACACGGGATTCGGGGTAATTTTTTAAAGAGGTTTTCTTCCTCGCAGTCCGGGCGGCTAAGCCAGTGTCGCGATTGACAGATTGGTGTCGCGAGACATAACCACGACTCTCCTTTCGGGATTACGATGTGACAACGGTGGCAGGAAGATTAAATCTTCCAATGCCTGCTCGGCGGCAGTGTGAGTACACACCGAGCCCGTTCTCCTTTCTCCACCATTGACAGTGGAGAAATGCCTACTCATGAAAGGGTCCCGCCCTAATGATTTTTTATCGAGGTTTTCCTCCTCATTGCTCCAAAGAGCGAAGAGCCAACGGAGGAATCGACAAAAATGCCCGCTCTGTTGGACCAAGCCTCAGCGAATGGCCGAAGAAAATGCCTCCTCTTCTTCGTGCTAGAATATTAGCCGTTGGCGTGATGTCCTCTTCCAAATGGCACAGGAAGAAACAGTGCCGTCGCCAACGTTACCAGGGTGCACCACGTGGGGGTTTTCTAGCCAAGCACCCCAAGAACTTAGGGCCATAAGTCAACCTCACCTGCTAGAATTGCACCTACTAATCGATAAACGAGGCTCTGGCAAACAAAATATACCTATTAACGGCTATAGTCTCGCCGATACGATTACGTGAGACGGAAACGGAATTAAGATCATCATTTGTTACATGAGTAACTGACGGATTACTGTTTCTAGCCATATATTGAAGTCATGAATATTTTTTAGCTTTTGAATAAATACCGTGGATTTCAATCGGATAATTTGATGTTATTTATTTATTTTTACTGTTTTAGATGACATATTGGATAACTATAAATTTATGTGGAGACACATTTATATTGTATCACATTATTAAGACACTCATTGTAGAGGTAAACGTACTTGTAAATGTTTATAAAGTTTATGTATATTGTTTTTATCTTTTTTTTATTATTTTTTTTAAGATAAATGTTGTCAGTGGGTTAACAGAACTGCTTAAATTTTTAACTGTCGATCTGTATCCAATGTTTATTGTATTTTACGGAGGACAAAGGTTACATAATGAAAAGACTACATTGAACAGAGCTATTGTCAAATTGTATACCGTATGTTGTACAAGTAAGCATGTTATTGTCAAATTATTTTATACATATGATCAGATCCTCTTGTTGCACAAAGCATTAGAACTCTTTTTAAGATCAATAGTGGACTAAAATTTATTTTTTAGTAAAACCAATTTGATAAAAATCACACAGCCTAGTTTTAATATATTTTGTTTTTATAACTATAATTATAATTCTGGGTTAATTTTAAAATTCATTTAAAATTTTCTAAAATAAACCCTAAGAATAATTAAAACAATGTTGATGAAATTTATGTACATGCACAAATGTTTTTGTTTTAGATCCTCTGAAATTGAAATGATTTCTGTGTTGTACGGGACTAATTACCATGATCGTTTTAGTGAATACATGTAATACATGTATTATGGCCAACCTTGTTTCATTTTGAATATTATTTTTCAAATTATAATTTATGATTACATAAACGATTACTACAGAAAATCTCAAAAACTTTAAAATACTAGACGCTTAGTTAGAATATTCAGAATTTTTTATCTAAATTTTGGTTTCTAAAGAAATAGTGTCATTTCACACACCTAACACGTATTATGGTTTCATAAAATACATCTAATCTATGCAGTAACACCACAGTTCGTCACAACGCACTGTTTGGAAGGCCCTACAATAAAGTTTCAGTTTTCATAGTACTTTTCTATGTACCTATTTGGTTCTCGAAGATTTAGGTAGGATAATAACATTTTCAACTTCGTATGAATTTAATAACAACTCGAGATTATCTCTCGGGGTCTACTACAACTATTTTAAATTTCAATATGAATATAAATAAGTATAAGCAACAAAATATCTAAAATTATTTTCGTTACTATAAAACCGTAAAACTTTAGTTCATTTAATATGGCCCAAATGGGATAACCTTGGATTTTTTCTCATGTTCACAGGAAGTTGAACATGTTATTGCCCAAATAGAAACGTAGAGAAGCTCTTACCATTAATTTCAAAGTTTATAGAGGACATAGATACCATGTATATTATACTATACACCGATATAGTTAATTTTATAGTAACAATACATAAGTGTTTACAATTAAACTTTGCCCAGAGCCTTGTTGTAACTCTAATTGATATCATTACGTAGAACGGAAATAAAATATATCACTACAGCACTTCCAAGGGGCTATTACCTTTTTCTACAAACATGTCCTAATCAAAGCCAAACCTACCATTGAAAATCACATCAAAATCAGACTAGTAGTTTTAGAGATAAATGGTAACATTAGTTTATGCAAACATCCTGTCAAACACAAACACTTTCTCCATACCGTCATTTGGTAAAAATTAAACAACATCCTTCTTTATGAAAAAATAAAGCATAGTGGATCACCTAATAGAACGTAATCACCGCCGTCCATGAACGCCTGCCACTTAGGAGTCACAAACGTATTGTAGGTAGCTGAAAAGTGAGTACGGTCTTTCTTTAAGGTTTGAAAGTCGTATTGGTTCGGAAATACACTAGAGATAACCTTCGTTTCGTTTCTTTGTTTAAGTATCTTCGTTCGATAAGAATCTCCGAGAACAATAATCCATAATATTCAATGCGTAGTTGATTAATTGTTTTATATATACATGTATACATTTACCTAAGTATAGACGCACATAAGGGTTTTCAGTTAATTACTTATAATAACTATTGTAGAGTTAATTTTATTAAAACATATTTCCACAGTGATCGGATCACCGAGTGTATTCATTTCTTTTTTAAGCTCAAACTTAAATACACACCGCCTTAGAATAACTTCAATACCAATTGTTTAAAAACTGTTACTAATATGAATAAATTCAAAATCATTCATTACCTCAGAGCAGTTGAAAACATTAATGGCATTTATAGAAATTATTTTTTTTACGGAATAAGAATTAAAAAACTAGTTCTATTTCACATAGCTCTTGATATCCTAATGAGTCTACTCTTTCTTGCAAGCAATATGTATTTCTGTGCATTATTTTTCAAAAATAGACATAATATGATACATTTTTGTATTTTTGATTATTTCATCTTTTTTTTAAATGACCTTACTAGTATCGTACTTGGTGTATTGAAAGCGGTAGAATATAAAACCGCTATAACTAATCTCTTGATTGTCCATGACGCCTACATGGAGGATGCAAATAATAAAAGAAATCTAAAACAAACACAGGCGATTATAACAATCAGTTCGGTAATGATTCTCATTGTGATACTTACCATTGGTGCATGGCGATTCCACCTTTTAGCTCTGCTATCAAAGAATAGTACAACTCTTGTATTTTTCATGTGTTTTTCAAGATTTCGTAATAAAGTTCGATATTACTTAGATTTTACCGCGTTGTACTTACATACACTTTTACTATCACATTTGTTACAATGTTTAAATGGTTCTGTGATTGAACTACAAGGTAAATTACAGACGCGTAATAATACTCAATCTCATTTAGAAAGAAACAGACGTAACTTAAATTTGACAGAAAGCATTCAACGTTGTGCTGAGTTACATGAATATTTAGCAGATAGTGGCAAACAGTTGTCGGAGTGCTTTAAACACCAAGTAAATATCAGTAGAATAGATAATAATCTATTTCACTATAATTCTTTCTATTTTTTAATTTTCTTTTTAATTTGTTTTTACCTCTGCCCATCCCTCCGGGGAATGAGACGTCATTTTATGATTACTTTTAAGATCAACGTTTGTTATATGACGGTCTGATGGACTGCTTTTTCTATTAATATATTGAAGTAATGAATATTTTTAAATTTTTTAAAAATACCGTGGATTTAAATCGGCTATTTTGGTGTTATTAATTTATTTTTACTGTTTTAGATGATATATTGGATAACCATAAATTTATGTAGAGACACGTTTGTATTGTATCACATTATTAAGCCACTCATTGTAGAGGTAAACGTACTTCTAAAATGTTTATGAAGTTAGTGTATATTGTGTGTATTTATTTTTAATCTTTTTTTTAGAAAAATGTTCTCAGTGGGTTGATAGAATTGCTTAGATTTTTAACTGCCGATTTATTTCCAATGTTTATTGTATTTTACGTAGGTCAAAGATTGCGTAATGAAAAGGCTACATTTAACAGAGCTATTGTCAAATTGTATGCCGTATGTTGTACAAGTGAGTATATTCATGTCAAATTATTTTATAAATATGATCATGTCCTCTTATTGCCTAAAGCATCAGACCTACTTTTAAGCTCTATAAAAGAATAAAATTTATTTTTTAGTAAAACTAATTTGATAAAAATCAAATATAATATCCCAGTTTTATTGTTTGTTGTTTTTATTAGTATAATTATAATTTCGGATTAATTTTAATATCCACTTAAAATTTTCTAAAATGAACCCAAAGAATAATTAAAGATAAATTAATGAAATTCATCTACATGTATAAATATTTTTGTTTTAGATCCTGAACCTCAAGAAATAAAGCTTGTTAAAAATCTATTAATTCTGACAAAAACATGTGAAATAAGAATTGAGTTCGCTAATTTAACTTTGGGAATCTATTTGATTCCGATGTTTCTGTCTACAACAATAGCTTTTGTGATAACAGCTTTGCAGTTTAATAACGTAATCTAAGCAAATATTTTTCATTGATGTTTAAGACTAAGATGGCCACAACTCGCTACAATGACTACCACAATAATACTTCCTACAAATCTAATGATTCGAATGTGTTTTTTTTTTCAAGACAGTATTGGTCCCGTTGGCCCTTATTTGACTAGTCTTGTTGTAGAGCAGTGTCGCTACACAATAAACAATAGTTCTTTTGTTTTGGTTGATGGTTTTATTGTGTAAATAAAATAAAATATTTCCAAATCATTTAATGTTTTACAAAATACAATCTGTGCTTGGATATTGTATAAAAAACGTCGTGGGGTACATGAAAAATTTTTATGATTGATCTGGTAACAGTCCAGCGATACATCTTGAAAGTTCTTACTTTTAGTCCGTATAGATGTTCCACCAAAAAGTTATATGAAAAACGACAAGTTTAATAGTTAGAATACTATATATATTACAACAAATTATCCATCCACGTTAGGTGATACCCCATAGCAAAGACTTATTTATTTATATTGTAAGTTAAAGCTGTTTATTAAAATAATAAAACAAATAAAATATTAAGTGTATATCCTAAATGAAGTTGCTAAGTCAAAATTATTCCTATTATAAAAATTAGCCGTTAGGACTTCATCATGAGCAAACTGAATTGTTGATGTTGTGAAATGAACTCTCTGAAACACTACATACTCGTGACATTCTAAAACAATACACACACAGACACACGTACAAGTATACGCGTACACCCTAATCCACGGCCACACACACATACACACACATTGTTTAAACTGTAATTCTCTGATCTGAGTGTATGTTACTTCTATTAGTTATCTTCTGCGTCAATTTTTTTTTCCGAAAAATTCTGTAATAAGGTGCTCATCACAAAATGTAAAATATGATTTTATGTAAAAGAAAAATGTATGTTTTTATACAAGAATACGCCTGAAATAGAAACGACTTGTACTATGCGTGAAATTAAAAAAGTACAACTTATTTTAGTTTTTATTATTTCAAATGCCTTTTGAGTAAATACACATGTTTCATAACGATACTAAATTTATCTGTAATATTTTTATTTGCAATTAGAAAATTTGATAACTTTTTTTCACCTACAAATTATTATAATTTATATTCTATTACAAATTTTGATCAGCAAAAAATATATGTACAATTTACTTGCAAAATAAACTGAAAGGTCACTGAAAATGTTGCTTCAACTGATCAGAAAGTAAGTCTAATGAATCAGCAAAGTTAATCGTTTGGACCTTCACATTGTCTTTAAAGGCTCAATTTAAGTCAATAACAGTAATCATTGAACAGAATTACTGTACATAGTAACAGTCATTACATATTTTACTCTGAAGACAAATGTCTGTAAATATCTTTACAGACCTGTTCAGCATAAAAGTAAAATTAAAAATTAAAGTTGTTCGGTATCTAACTCAAACATGTACAACTGATACGGAATCATAAGTATTACCACCTGCCTCGAAAGATGGCGCTAATACCAAATTAGATCACGGTATGATTTTGTTTGTATTGCTAATGATGAAATAACGAAATTGTTTTGACGATTGAGTCGAGCTTTGATTATCCGTTTTGTTTTGCAATATTTTTGTAATAGCAAATTTTTAATTCATCAGAAATATTTATTCCATTTTTTTTCTGGAAATCGTTAATTATACTTTATTGAACAAACAAAAATAATTATTATACATGTATATGTTACAATGGATGACATTTTTAAGACGTTTACTATATCTCGGGCTAAGAACTGTACTCCTAGATAGGCAAGAATTCAGTTTCATCATAGCTTAACGTTAGTAAGTATTTAGTTACAGCCTTTTTACAGGCAAAGTAAGTCAAGCCGTAGATGTCACACATTGCATTGATTTTGTTGTACAAAGGCGGACCAAGATATATCGCAAATCTCTTAAAGAACGGTGTGTACGTGTGTTGTGATGTCTTTGTATGGTATTTGCAGGTGTTGTATCATAACTATTTTTAGTACATAAAGCTGTCTTAGGTTGAGTTCGTTCCACGATCTATAGCTCTCGTGTAGAGAGTAAGATCGGTCGAGATGTAGCCACCTTTAGTATTACTCTGTGAGCTATCTCTAGGGGCAACAGAATAGTTTTTCAGCAAAAACCCCACCCACCCCAGCAAGAGATACCGTAGTCAATAATAGACCAACAAAGCGCGTAGTGCACGGTACGTATTATGCATTGGTTGGCATATGGTTGGTATATGTCGCAGGGTTTTAAAAGCGTAAATCAATTTTCTAACACGGCCTGTCAAGATATTGATGTGGTGTCTACAGTTTAAATTATGGTCTGAGACTATACCAAGATATTTAGTATCGTTAACTGAGGCAATAGTCGGCAATGCCCGACTAAATATCTTAGTATGCCGCATGGAGATTGAAGATGAGAGGCACAGTAATGAGCTATTACAAAGACAGGTGTTTTTGACTGCGTCACTATGTTAAGCGAAAAAGTAATAAATTTAGTTTTCAATGCATTTAGAATTGGGCTATGTGAGAAGAGCCACTTCAAAGTAAAATCAAACCCATAATGTGCAACACTCTGAAGTTCCGACCACGAATCTGAGAAGAATGTGAGCGCAGTATCGTTCGCGAAAGAGACAATTTAACCATGAACTAAATTGAGATTGCAGAGGTCATTAATAAATATAAGAAACAAAGTAGGGCTCAAAATACTTCCCTAAGGGACGCCGTAGTGTATTGAAAATTCGTCACTGCTGTGCTTGTCTATAGAAACGTTTACCTCCGTCGCCTAGTTTGCCTACGGCGACTTGAGTCGTCGGAGATCGTCCTCCAGGGCTTTCTCCGCCACCATTTTCTGTGAAATTAGGTCTAACCTTTATCTAAAAATATATGCTAATTAAAGCCAAGCCCACCATTGAAAACCGCATCGAAATTGAACTAATAGTTTTGAAGATAAATGACAGCATTGGTTTACGCAAACATCCACTCGAACGCATGCTTTGTTATATCATAAGTAAAAATTGAACAGCATTCTTTATTATGAAAATGAAGCAGAGTGAATCACCTATAATTTAGGAGTTACAAACGTGTTACCGGCAGCTGAAAAGTGAATACGCTCTTTTCTTAAAGGTTTAATAGTCAGTTCGATTCGGCAATACCGCAAAGATTAGTATATTCTTCTAGGTTGCCTAGAAGAGATAACAGACTGTGATAAGTACCACTGTTTTTTTTTTGTTTGTGTCCTACATTGTATGTTACCTAGTTATGGTGTGCAATTAAGAGTACCTATCTATAACTATCGTCGTTCGAAAAGTATCTTTGAGAATAATAATCCATAATGTTGGATGTGTAGTTGATTAATTATTACATAAATATACCTAAGTATGGACACACATGAGGTTTTCAGTTAATTACTCATAACAATTATTATAAACTTACTTTAATTAAAAAAGTCTTCCACACTTCCACGGATCACAGAGTGTTTTCATTTGTACACCGCGTTAGAGTAACTTAAATACAAATTGTTGAAAAATTGTTACTGATATGAATAAATTTAAAATCATTCGCTATCTCAGAGTAGTTGAAAATATTAACGGCATTTATAGAAATTATTTTTTTTACGGAAAAAGAAGTAAAAAACTAGTTCTACTTCATATAGCTCTTGATATCTTAATAAGTCTGCTCTTACTTGCAAACAATATGTATTTCTTTGTATTATTTTTGAAAAATGCTCAGAATATGATATATTTATATGTTTTTAATTATGTTATCATTTTTTTAAATGACCTTACTAGTATAGTACTTGGTGTATTGAAATCTGTGGAATACAAATTTTTTACTATAACTAATCTCTTGATTGTCCATGACGCCTACGTAGAGGATACCAATTATAAAAGAAATCTAAAACAAACACAGGCGGTTATCACAATCAATTCCATAATGATTCTCATTGTGTTGCTTACTTTTGGTGCATGGCGATTTAACCTTTTAGCTCTTCTGTCGAACAATAGTACAACTCTGGTATTTTTCATATGCTTCTCAAGATTCCGTAATAAAGTTCGTTATTACTTAGATTTTACCACGTTCTACATACATACACTTTTACTATCCTATTTGTTGGAGTGTTTACATGGTTCTGTGATTGAACTCCAAGAAAAATTACATACGCGTAATAATACTCAATCATATTTGGAAAGAAACAGACGAAACTTAAAATTGTCAGAAAGCATTCGACGTTGTGCTGAGTTACATGAATATTTAGCAAATAGTGGCAAACAGTTGTCGGAGTGCTTTAAACATCAAGTAAATATCACTAGAGTATATAATAATCTGTTTTAATATAATTCGTTCTAAATAGATTTTAATCTTCTTTTTAATAATATTTCTGATTTTTTAATGACTTCAAGAATTTATATATTCGTCATTTGTGGATGCACAGGATTCACAACAAGAACTTAACTTAGGGTCATAAGCCAACCTCACCCGCTAGAAGTGCACCTACTAATCGACGAACGAGGCTCTGGCAAACAAAATATACCTATTAATGGTTATAGGCTCA
This sequence comes from Hypercompe scribonia, assembly GCA_949316085.1. Lineage (NCBI taxonomy): Eukaryota > Metazoa > Arthropoda > Insecta > Lepidoptera > Erebidae > Hypercompe > Hypercompe scribonia. Next base: position 20,679,666 of record OX438972.1, read on the forward strand.
CCAATACGATTACATGAGACCAAAACACTGGTTATAGGTGAACGTTTATAAATACCTCTGCCTACCCCTCCGGGGAAACAGACGTGATTATATGCTTTTTTCTTTAAATTATCATTTGTTACATGACTGACTGACGGACTGCTTATTCATGTATTGAAGTCATGAATATTTTGTAGTTTTCGAATAAATACTGTGGATTTAAATTAGATCATTTGAGGTTATTAATTTATTTTTACTGTTTTAGATGATATGTTGGATAACCATGAGTGTATGTGAAGACACGTTTGTATTGTATAACATTATTAAGCCACTCATTGTAGAGGTAAACGGTCTTGTAAAATGTTTATAAAGTTTGTGCATATTGTGTTTATTTATTTTAATTTTTTTACAGAAAAATGTTGTCATTGGGTTCATAGAACTGCTTAGATTTTTAACTGTTGATTTATATCCAATGTTTATTGTATTTTACGGAGGTCAAAGATTGCGTAATGAAAAGGCTGCGTTTAACAGAGCTATTGTCAAATTATATGCCGTATGTTGTACAAGTGAGTATATTCGTTTCAAATTATTTTATAAATATGATCAGTTCTTCTTATTGCGTAAGACATTAGAATTTTTTTTAAGATCTATAGTGGACTAAAATATTTTTTAGTAAAACTAATTTATAAAAATCATGTATAATATCCCAGTTTTATTGTATTTTGTTTTCATTACTATAATTAAAATTTTGGATTCATTTTAATGTCCACTTAAAAATCATTAAATTTAACCCAAAAAAACAATTTAAAGGTAATAAAATTCGTCTACATGTACAAATGTTTTTGTTTTAGATCCTGAACCTCAAGAAATAACTCTTGTTAAAAATCTATTAATGCTGACAAAATCGTGCAAAATAAGACTTGAGTTCGCTAATTTAACTTTGGGAATCTATTTGATTCCGATGTTTCTGTCTACAACAATAGCTTTTGTGATAACAGCTTTGCAGTTTAATAACGTAATCTAAGCAAATATTTTTCATTGCTTGCGGTTTTCCTTTTTATGTCGTATGTCTAAAATTCACCATTTTGAAAGAAGCCATAGGATCTCTAAGATCAAGATGGCCACAAGCCGCTACCATGATTACCATAAAAATACTTCCCACAAATCTAATAATTCAAATGTATTTTATTTTTAAGACAATATTGGTCCCGTTGGCCTTTATTTAACTAGTCATGTTATGGAGCAGTGTCGCTCCACAATAAACAATAGTTCGTTTGTTTTGGCTAATGGTTTGATTTTGCAAAATGAAATAAAATATTTACAAATCATTTAAAATTTTCAAAAATGCTATCTGTACTTGAATATTGTATAAGAACCTGGTGCAGTACATGTAAAATTTTTATGATTCGTCTGGCAAAAGCTCAGCACGAAAGCGCAGCACACGTCTTGACAGTTATTACTTTTAGTCTGTATAGTTATTCCACGGTAATATTATATGTAAAATGACAAGCTTTACACTTACATAGGTCTATGCATATGAAACCGGTAATTTTTTTAGAAAAAAAAACACATTTATTTCAAGAGAATGGTAATAAATATTTTATTCAAAGTAAGCGCCCTCGCTAGCTACACATTTTGACCACCTTTCAGGCAATTTATGGATACCTCGCCGAAAAAAGTCTTCGTTTTTTGAAGCAAACCAGTTATCGAGCCATTGCCCAACATTTTCGTAAGATGCGAAGCGCTGTTGGCTAAGTGCGTGCCCCATCGATGCAAATAAGTGAAAGTCGGATGGAGCCAAGTCTGGTGAGTAAGCGGGGTGGAGTAGCGGTTGCCAGCGGTACGACCCAACTAATTCCCAAGTCTGTTTTGTTCGGTGTGATGGTGCATTGTCATCGAAAAAAATCAATTTGTCATGCCTATTTTCATATTCTGGACGTTTTTGGCCCAGGACACGTCTCAAATTCTCCAATTGTTGTTGGTAGCGTTGACCATTAATAGTTTTGCCCGGTTTCAGAAGCTCATACCAGATTACACCACGCTGATCCCAGAAAACACAGAGTATTGTCTTTTTTCCGAAGCGATTTGGCCTTGGGGTCGATTGTGCTGGTTGGCCAGGGTCTACATACGATCTCTTGTGTTTAAGCTTAACAAAATAAATCCACTTTTCATCGCCAGTAACGATCCGATACAAAAACGACTTCCTTTTTTGTTTGGCGAGCAGCATTTCACATGTTGTTTTTCGGTTTTCCTGCTGTCTGTCGTTCAGCTCATGTGGCACCTATCTTCCGGTTTTCATAATCTTTCCCATGGCTTGCACACATCTAGAAATGGTTACCTGGTTCACATTTACTTTTTCTGCGAGCTGTTGCGTCTGACTATCGTCCTCATCCAGCAAAGCCTGCAATTCGACGTCCTCAAATATTTTCGGTGGTTTGCCGCGGTCAGCGTTTCTCACATTAAAATTACCACTTTTGAACTTGTTGAACCACTCATTGCACTGCGTGCGACCAAGAGCTCGCTCTCAGCTAGCGGCTATAGAATCGCATCAGCATTCGATGAGATTCTATAGCCGATTTACCTAAATGGAAGCAGAAAATGAGTGCTCCCCGCAAATCATTGTTTGAAGGCACATATTTCGACATTTCCGAGAGCGAAAAAAAACACGATGTTGTATAAAACTTGAAGTGAGAGTGTGACAGATCATATTACGCCATCTAGCGCCAATGGTAAGTTTTAACTGTTCCTACAATTGTGTCTGCTGACCGCTTGATGACAATACCGGTTTCATATGTATACACCTGGTATATAACCATAACCATAAGAAAATCATAACGAAGACGAATATAATCAGCAGTGCGTCATAAAAAGTGTTAGCCCAAAGGTTGTATGTCAACCAGCCGCAGCCAGATGGCAATATAGAATTAAAATTGTTTATTTGTAAGATAAAGTAATAAATGTATGTCTTAAATCAATCATAAAAATTGGTCGTTAGGACTTAATTGTAAGCAAACTGAATTGTTGATGTTGTGAAATGTACTCTATAAAACACTAAACACTTCTGTGACTCTGAAACAATACACATACACACACAAACACAAACACACACACACACACACACACACACACACACACACACACACCACACATACACATGACGATGATATATACAGATGACTATGCTATGCGTGCAATTAAAAGAAATACAATTTGTAGTAGTTGCTATTATTTCAAACTTTTTTCAAGCTTTTCGAGTAAATGCACATGTTTCATAGCAATACTAGTTTTATTTTTAAAATTTTCATTTGCTATAAGAATTCTTTTTCATCTTCAAATTTTCACCTACAAATTATTATATATTAGATATAAATTAAAAATAATGTATGACAAATTTTGGTAAGCAAACAATATATGTAAAATTTACTTGCAAAAATTCTGAACGTGTTGCTTAAACTGATGAGAAAATAAGTCTAATAAAGTTAAATTAATTTTATGAGCTATTTGAAAGTACTCAGCAAAGTTAATCGTTTGGACCTTCACATTCCCTTTAAAGGCTCAAGTTAAGTCAATAACAATAATAATTTAACAGAATTACTGTACATAGTAACACTCATTACATATTCAACTGAACACAATCTTTACAGATCTGTTCGGCATAAAAGTTAAAGTTGTTCGGTATCTAACTCAAACATGTACAAGTGCTACGGAATCATATGTATTACCACCTGACTCGAAAGATGGCGTTAATACTAAACTAGATCACGGTATGAATTCGTTTGCATTGGTAATTTAAATAACGAAATGTTTTAACGATTGAATCGAGCTCTGATTATCCGTTTGTTTAATACATTTGTAACAGCAAATTGTGGTGTCCTCTGTTGCAAATATGCGTGTAGTTTAGATAATTTGCGTATTATTTATCTCACTCACGAACCCGGTACATATTCAAAAGCAAAAAAATAATTAACTGAACTCTAAACTGCCGCATTCCAAAAATGAAATTGGTGCATGAACAGTTTAGCTACTATTTACTGTTTTAGCAGTTTCAAATAAGAGAAAATTCTATGCACTTATATTGCTACGTTCACCAATTTTTTCACCACTGATTAAAAAAAAAAAATACGATGGGTTTTAACAGTTTGTGTTAAATAAGTATTCTGTGTCAACTTTTTCTGGATTCGTTATTACATTACCACTTATGATTACTCACTATATTTGATGCTTGGGTATGTTATTGCATTTTCTTAATTATAGAAATAAAATAGCCTTTCTCCAGCGGGGGAAAAGGGTGGAAATCTACGAGGAAAAAACCTCTATAGAAAATCACCCTTTTTTTTTTTTTTGTTTTTTTAACGTGTGGAAATCCCCTCGGGCCGTCACCCCACCGGGGTTTACGGCGGGGTGGTGTGTCGGAATCGGACCGACTAAAACCACACGGTGTGCCACTCTGCGCCTGAGATAGGAGGGATCCGGGAACCGCTGCTATTACGACATCCAGATCCCTCCTAGCGCCTGCCCGCCAAAGTGGGCACCATCTACGGATAAACTCTCTATATAGGCAACGTACGGCACACGCGGACGTCGCCTTCTCGCGGCTGGCCATTGTAGCGGATGGAGGGGAAAACCCGTCCTGTCCACCCGCGGCCACACTCAAGGCGGCATGAGGCGCTGGTATGCGCGCCTCCGCCGCCCGGCTCGCCGGCGGCGAATTGGGTCCGAGTGGATATTGTCCTCCCGGGCCTTCTCCGCCGCCTCCTTCCGCGAAATTACGTCTTCGCAGAAGGTTGCGACCGCGGTAAAACAACTGTCCCTGTCCCAACTACCGACCATGGAGCGTATTACGGCCGGTAGCGAGAGATCTCCTCCAATAACTGCAGTGAGGACCCCACGCTGCGCCGCCCAGGCGGAACAAACCGCCAGCGTGTGCTGAGCCGAGTCCTCACTGCAGTCGCAGTGGTGATAGGCGGGACTCAATTCCCTCCTGGCGACCGAGTGCAGATACTTCCAGAAGCAACCGTGCCCGGAAAGGATCTGCGTCAGTCGGAAGGAAAGGGTCGCGTGCTGCCGCCCTGCCCACTCGGCGATGACCGGCTGGAGAGCCTCCACAGCGGCAAAGCCAGCACGTGGAGCCTCCAGCCGGGACGACCAACGAGCCATCGTGGTTCGATGAGCAGCCTCTCGCCACTAGCGTATCTCTTCGGGCGGGGGCCGAATGCCGCTACCCACCCGAAAGTCTGCCGTTCGCCGATAAACTTCAGCGAGCACTTCCGCCTCCAAATCCCACGGGGGAGTTCCGGCCAACGCGCACGCCGCCTCCGTCGATACGGTGCGGTAACCGCGTATGGCTCTAACCGCCAATATCCTCTGAGGGCGCCAGAGGCGAGCCCTATTCTGGGCGGTCAGAGCCGCCGCCCACACCGGTGCACCATACAGTGCCATTAATCGAACAACCCCCGTGTATAGCCGTCTCGTCGCGACGCTGGCTCCACCCAAATTGGGCAAAAGTCGCCCAAGAGCAGAAGCAGCGCCGACCAGCTTTGGAGTAAGCTGTCGGAAGTGCTCGTCGAAGAGCCACTTGCCGTTGAGGATCAGGCCCAGATACTTCATCTGGGCCTTAATCGGTACGAGGACCGAATTGACTACGATAGAGGCACCGGGGGGTGGACCACGACGGAGCCCATGAAAGAAAAGGGCTTCCGTCTTATCTAGAGCCACCCGTAAACCCAGTGCCTCAATGCGCCCGATCACCAAAGAGACTCCCACGGTGGCCAGGCGCCCCGCCTCTTGAAAGTTCACCCCCCGGGCCGTGACCAATGTGTCATCGGCGTAACAAATTACGCCCAGCCCGGGGGGAAGACGACCTCGAAGGGCCCAGTCGTATCCCATATTCCACAGGAGTGGTCCGAGGACAGACCCCTGTGGAACACCGCACGACATGGGCCGCCGCCTCAGAATACCATCTCGGTCCTCGTACACGACGGTAGGCTCCTCAAGATAGTCTGCCACAAGCCGCCTCAGGTACTCTGGCACCCCGTGGTAGTGGAGTGCTTCCCTGACGCAGCTAAATGGCAGACTATTAAATGCATTGGCGATGTCCAACGACACCGCCAACAGCACGCCGCCACAGCTCACTGCCTCTTCGGTAACGGCCCTCAGGCGCAGCACAGCATCGACCGTCGAACGCCCCGCCCGAAAACCAAATTGGGCGTCAGACAGATCGGGGCCCACCTCGCAGAGGTGCTGGACGATGCGGGCAGAGAGAATTCTCTCAAACAGTTTACCCGCCTCGTCCAGCAGCACAATGGGCCTATAGGCCGCCACCGAATCGGTAGGCCGTCCCGGCTTCCTTAATAGGACCAGCTTCCCGCTTTTCCAGCACTCAGGGAAGCGTCCGGACGACAAGCTAGCGTCCAAGATCTCCCTGAGGCGGTCCGACATGTGTTCGAGGGCACGGGCCAGCACACGGGCAGGTATCCCGTCTGGCCCAGGGGCGGTGTTCTTAGAGCGGATCCGTAGAACAACCGCCCCCACCTCCGATTCCCTGACGGGCGGAACATTATCCTCGATTCCCCCGTCGTCTCCAGCCATGAAGACCATCGACGGGGGTATGTGATCCACCTGCTGCGGGAAAAGGCCCTCGACCACTTCCCGCAGGAAGCTGGGCTGGAGGGTCTCTGTAAGGGGGGGGCCCGACGCGCGGAGCTTTTGTCGCGCCGCACGATAAGGGCGACCCCAGGGGTCACGATCGAGACCCTCCAGCATTTCCTTCCTCTTAATTTCTTTGGCGCGGCTGATGGCCAGCTTCAGAGTTTTCCGCGCCTCTCGGTACTCCTCATGAAGCCGGTCCTCCTCGCCTTCTTCACGGTGTCGCCGCCGACTACGGGTGTAGGACCTCCGGGCACGAGTACAGGCCGCGCGGAGGTCCGCCAACTCCTGGATAGAAAATCACCCTAACCCAAGCTAGGGAAACCCGGTGAGAAGATTAATGGTTGGGGCGTATCCCAGTCGCTAGGGCAACAAGACGTGAGCTCACAAAAAAGATCAAACAACAAAATGGACGTGACCTATAGAAACGTAGTACTCCAGGAGAGTACCGACCGCGCTGAGGTCGAAGAATCCCTCAACACTCCGGGTGATACCGGGGTGTTCAGCCCACCGTACTCTAGGGGACACAGTTACATGCAGAGCTGTGTCTGATCCCAGGAGCAAACGCCCTGTTTTGTGCCACCCAGAATGTCGAGTTCGCGTCTTCAAACGCCCAGTCCGGCGAACATGGAAGTAGGCGGACGCAAACGATCGAGCTCCCAACGACAGATACTGTGCATTTGAATGTGCACTAGTCCGCTATAGTATGGACCACCATTCGCCATGACGTGACTTAACTTCTTCTTTTCAGTCTACATCAACATAAACCGAACACTCTAACAGCTAAAAGGTATATTTCCGAAATTTAAATGATTTCTGTGTTGTATGGGACTAATTACCATAATTTTTTAAGTGATTACACGTACTACATGTGTTGTGGCCATCCTTGTTTCATATTGAAAATTATTTTTTAATTATAATTTATAATACAAAATTTAAAAAAAAAAATAACATACGAGACGCTTTGTAAAAATACTTTGAGTTTATTTATCTAAATTTTGATTTCTAAAGAAAGTGTCATTTTATATTTCCAAAGCCGTTTATATTCGTATGGTTTAAACACATACATCTAATCTATATAGTAACGCTCAGTTCGTCATAACGCACATTTTGGTAAGTCCTACAATAATGTATCAGTTTGCATAGCACTTCGCTATGTGTAATAACAGTTTCAACTGCCTATGACTTTAATAACAACTCGAAATTATCTGTCGGGGTCTACTATAGTTATTTTTAATTTCAGCATAAATCTAAATAGGTATAAGCAACAAAATATCTAAAATTATTCACTCACGTTACTATAAAACAGTTAAACTTTAGTACATTTATTTTAGTTCATTTAATATATGCCCAAACGGACAACCTTGGATTATTTATCATGTTCATAGGTAGTTATAGAACGTGTTATTGCCCAAATAGAAACGTAGAGAAGAGTACCTTTTATTTTAAAATTTACAGAGGACATAGATATTATGCATATTAAACTATACACCGATATAGTTTATTGTAAAAGTAACGATATATAAGTGTTTACAATTAAATTTTGCGTAGAGCTTTGTTATAACTCAACTCGATATCATTATGTAGAATGGAAGTAAAATATATCACTGCAGCACTTCCAAGGGGCCTACTACCGTTACTTTTATCTAAAAACATGTGCTAATCAAAGCCAAACCCATCATTGAAACACACATCAAAATCGAACTAGTAGTCTTGGAGATAAATGGCAACATTAGTTTATGCAAACATCCTCGCAAACGCATGCTTTGTCCGTACCGTCATAAGTAAAAATTCAACAGCATTCTTTATTAAGAAAATGAGACAGAGTGGATCACCTATTACTTAGGAGTTACAAACGTGTTACCGGCAGCTGAAAAGTGAGTACTCTCTTTTCTTAAAGGTTTAATAGTCAGTTCGATTCGGCAATACCGCAAAGATTAATATCTTCCCTTAGGTTGCCTAAAAGAGATCACAAACTACGATAAGGCCGTCTATTGTACCACTGTTTTTTTTGTTTGTATTCTACATTATATGTTGCTTAGTTATGGTGTGCTATTAAGAGTATCTATCTTCGTTCGATAGGAATCTTCGAGACTATTAATCATTAATGTTGGATGTGTAGTTGATTAATTGAGGTTTTTAGTTATTTACTCGTAATAATTTTGTGGAGTTACGGACTGCTTTTTCTATTCATATATTGAAGTAATGAATATTTTTTAATTTTTTTTAATAAATACCGTGGATTCAAATCGGATAATTTGATGTTATTAATTTATTTTTACTGTTTTAGATGATATTTTGGATAACCATAAATTTATGTATAGACACGTTGGTATTGTATCACATTATTATGCCTCTCATTGTACAGGCAAGCGTCCTTGTAAAATGTTTATAAAGTTTATGTATATTGTTTTTATTTATTTTTTTGTTTTTTGGAAAAAGGTTTTTAGGCGGTTAATAGAGCTGCTTAGATTTTTAACTGTCGATCTGTATCCAACGTTTATTGTATTTTACGGAGGTCAAAAATTGCGTAGTGAAAAGGCTACATGTAACAGAGCTATTGTCAAATTGTATGCCGTATGTTGTACAAGTGAGTATATTTATGTCAAATTATTTTATAGATATAATGAGGTCCTCTTAGTGCATAAAGCATTAGAACTGTTTTTAAGATCTATAGTGGACAAAAATATTTTTTTAGTAATACCAATTTGATAAATATCACCTATAATATCCCAGTTTTATTGTATTTTGTTTTTATTATTATAATTATAATTTTGGGTTAATTTTAAGACCCACTTAAAATTGTCTAAGATGAACTCAAAGAATAATTAAAACTATACCAATGAAATTTATCTATATGCACAAATGTTTTTGTTTAAGATCCTGAACCTCGAGAATAAAAACTTGTTAAAAATTTATTAATTCTGTCAAAAACGTGCGAAATAAGAATTGAGTTCGCTAATTTAACTTTGGGAATCTATTTAATTTCGATGTTTCTGTCTACAACAATAGCTTTTGTGATAACAGCTTTGCAGTTTAATAACGTAATCTAAGTAAATATTTTCCATTGTTTGCGGTTTTCCTTCTTATATTGTAAGTCACAAATTCACCATTTTGAAAGAGGCTGCAGGATAACTACAATAACACGCTTTCCACAAATTTATTTGTATTTATTTTAGTTACAACTTTATGCAAAAATACATGCATTCGCGGACTTAACGCCTAAGGCATTTTCTACCAGTTGTAATCGGTTGGGCGATGCAAAGAAAACGTGATGTAGGTGCACTTAAGGATAAGAAGGAATTGACAGAGTATTCAGTATATATAGACTAATTTGACTATAAATAAGATAGCCTGCACGTTGAATGAAAAACCGACAAATCCAGTGGAGTGAGAAGGACAGAGTAGAAGGAGATTATTAGCCGAACGTAGGTTTCTGTTATGGTTGTTGCTAAATAATTGAATTTGAGATGTTAAGTAAGTGGGAGAGGGAATGGGGAATTGAGAAAAGTATACAGTAATGTGAGTGCGCAAATCTTATGATTCGAATGTAGTGCTTTTTTCAAAACAAAATTGGTGCCGTAGACTCTAACATTTGACTAGTTTTGTTGTAGAGCAGTGTCGTTCCACAAAAAATAATAATTCTTTTGCTTTGGTTAATGGTTTTATTTGCCAAAATAAAATAAAATATTTCCAAATCATTTAACATTTTCCACAATACAGTCTGTGCTTGAATATTGTATAAAAACGTGGTGCAGACATGTAAAACTTTTATGATTGATCTGGAAAGAGCCCAGCGATACATCTTGAAAGTTACTACTTCTAGTCCGTATAGGTATTCTACGGTAAAAATATACGAAAAATGACTTGTTTTAAAGTTAGAAAACTATACATATTACAATAAATTATCCACCTACGTAAGCTTATAGCGCATAACGATTACGAAAATAGTCAGCAGCGCGTCATCAAAAATGTCCAAACGTCGTGTGTTGAACAGACGCAGTTTTTGACGCGATCTATAAAAACATAGTAGGGTACCCCACTAGGGTACCGACCGCGCCGCGGTCACAGAATCTCTTAGCACTCCGGGTGATGCTGGAGTGTTCAACCCACCGTACTCTAAGGGGACACAGTTGCGTGCAGAGCGATTTCCAAACTCGGATACAATGATTCGGGGCTAACACGCCCCGTTTTGGGAGACCCAGAACGCCGAATTCGGCGTCTTCCAGCGTCCAATCCGGCGGACGTAGAGGTATACGGGTGTCAATGATCGAGCGCCCAACTACAGAGACTGTACAAAGTCAAGAGATGGAATGGCAGCGGAGTGATTCCCGGGATAGCTATGTTTCGTTGTTCTACTCTGTCTCCTCGCGGTCGTTCCAAGTCCACAAGTGCAAGCCTAAGGGACCGGTGTAGCGTAACGTAGCGTGAAAAAGTATGTCATTAGGCCGTTATAGTATTAGCCACCGTTTGCCATGATGTGTCTTGTCTTCTCCTTTGCAGTCTACATCAACACAAACCAAACACTCTAACCGCTAAAAGATATGTTTCTGAAATTTAAGTAATTTCTGTGTTGTATGAGACTAATTGCCATGATTGTTTTAGTAAGTACATGCAAAATGTCCAATATTGTTTCATTTTGAATATTATTTTTTAAATTATATTGTGTATTGTACGTACACAGTACATTGTACTGTACACCGATATACATAATTTATTTGATAGTAACAATATATAAGCGTTTACAACTAATTTTGCTCAGAGCTTTGTTGTAACTAAATTTGATGTCATTATGTAGAATAAAAATATAATATATCACTACAGTGCTCCCCAGGGGCGATATTACCGTAACCTTTATCTAAATGTTTTTTTTATAACGTATGGAGTTCTCTTCGCGCCGACACCCACCGGAGTTGACGGCGGGGTAGTGTGTCGGAATCGGAAAGACTAAAAGCACACGGTTTGACACTCTTCGCTTGAGATATGAGGGATACGGGAACAGCTGCTGTTGCGACATCCAGATCGCTCCTAGCGCCTGCCCACGGGCACCATCTGCGGGTAAACTCTCTATTTAGACGACGTACGGTACACGTGGACGTAGCCTCCTCGCGGCTGGCTCTGTAGCGGATGGAGGGAAACACGCGTCCCGTCCACCTGCGGTCACACATGAAGCGCTGGTATGCGTACCTTCGTTGTGAATTCAGTCTGAGTAGAGATCGTCCTCCGCTGCCTCCTTCTGTGAAATTACGTCTAACTTTTATCTAAAAACATGTGCTAATCGAAGCCAAGCCCACCATTGAAAACCACATAGACATCAAACTAATAGTTTTGAAGATAAATTACAACATGGACTCACGCAAACGTCCTCTCAAACGTACGCTTCCTCCGTTCCGTCCTAAGTAAAAAATGAACAGCATTTTTTATTATCAATATGAAACAGAGTGAATCACATGCTACTTAGGAGTTACAAACCTGCAGCTGAAAAGTGAAAACGCTCATTTCTTAAAGGTTTGGAAGTAGTATTGGTTCGGCAATACCGCAGAGATAAGTGTCTTCTTTTAGGTTGCTTAGAAGAGATCACAAACTGCGATAAGGCCGTCCATTGTACCACCGTTTTTTTTTTGTTTGTATTCTACATTGTATGTTGCCAAGTTTTGTGCAATAAGAGTACCTATTTATCTATTTCTATCTTCGTTCGATAGGAATCTTCGAGAATAGTAATCATTGGTGTTGGATGTGTAGTTGATTAATTGAAGTTTTCAGTTAATTACTCATTATAATTTTGTGGAGTTACTTTAATTAAAAAAATCTTCCACACTTCTACGGATCACCGTGTGTATTCATTTGTACACCGTCTTAGAGTAACTTAAATACAAATTGTTTAAAAATTGTTACTGATATAAATAAATTTAAAATCATTCGCTATCTCAGAGTAGTTGAAAACATGAACGGCATTTATAGAAAATATTCTTTTAACGGAAAAGGAAGTAAAAAGTTAGTTCTATTTCATATAACTCTTGATATCTTAATGAGTCTGCTTTTACTTGCAAACAATATGTATTTCTGTGCATTCTTTTTCAAAAATACTAATAACATGATATATTTTTATGTTTTTGGTTATTTTACCTTTTTTTTTAAATGACCTTACTAGTATCGTACTTGGTGTATTGAAATCGGTGGAATATAAAGCCGCTATAACTAATCTCTTAATTGTCCATGACGCTTACATAGAGAATGTAAATTATAAAAGAAATCTAAAACAAACACAGGCGGTTATAACAATCAGTTCGGTAATGATTCTCACTGTGTTGCTTACTACTGGCGCATGGCGATTTAACCTTTTTGCTCTTCTGTCGAACAATAACACAACTGTTGTATTTTTCATGTTTTTTTCAAGATGTCGTAATAAAGTTCGATATTACTTAGATTTTACGGCATTGTACTTACATACACTTTTACTATTACACATTTGTTGAAGTGTTTAACTGGTTCTATGATTAAACTACAAGAAAAATTACATTCGCGTAATAATACTCAATCACATTTAGAAAGAAACAGACGTAACTCAAAATTGTCAGAAAGCATTCAACATTGTGCTGAGTTACACGAATATTTAGCAGATAGTGGCAAACAGTTGTCGGAGTGCTTTAAACATCAAGTAAATATCAGTAGAGTAGATAATAATTTATTTTACTATAATTCTTTCTATTTTTAATTTTCTTTTTAATAATATTTCTAGTTCTTTTGATGACTTCCGGAATTTATATATTCATCATTTGTGGGTGCATAGGATTCCCAACAAGAACTTAGGGCCATAAGGCAACCTCACCTGCTAGAAGTACACATACTAATCGACGAACGAGGCTCTAGCAAACAAAACATGGCAATTAACGGCTATACTCTCGATAATACGATTATGTGAAACAAAAACACTGACTAAAGGTGTACGTTTGTAGATACCTCTGCTAGCTCCTCCGGGGAACCAGACGTGACTTTATGATTTTTTCTGTTCATATATTGAAGTCATGAATATTTTTTTGCTTTTTAATAAATACCGTTAATTCAAATCAGATAATTTGATGTTATAATTTATTTTTCCTGTTTTAGATGATATATTGGGTAACCATGAATTTATGTGGAGACACGTTTGTATTGTATAACATTATTAAGCCACTCATTGTAGAGGTAAACGTACTTCTAAAACATTTATGAAGTTTTTGTATATTGTGTTTATATTTTTTTTTTTCAGGAACTTTTTATCAGTGGGTTAGTACAACTGCTTAGATTTTTAACTGTCGATCTGTATCCAATGTTTATTGTATTTTACGGAGGTCAAAGATTGTGTAATGAAAAGGCTGCATTTAACAGAGCTATTGTCAAATTGTATGCCGTATGTTGTACAAGTGAGTATATTCATGTCAAATTAGTTTATAAATATGATTAGGTTCTCTTGTTGCATAAAACATTAGAACTATTTTTAAGATCTATAGTGGACTAAGATATCTTTTTAGTAAAACTAATTTGATAAAAATCACATAACCCAGTTTTATTGTATTTTGTTTTTATTACTATAATTATAATTTTAGGTTGATTTTAAAATCCTCTTAAAACTTTCCAAAATAAATTCAAAGAATATATAAAACTAAACTTATGAAATTTATCTACATGCACAAATATTTTTGTTTTAAATCCTGAACCTCGGAAAAAAAACTTGCTAAAAATCTATTAATTCTGTCAAAAACATGTGAAATAAAAATTGAGTTCGCTAATTTAATTTTGGGAATCTATTTGATTCCGATGTTTCTGTCTACAACAATAGCTTTTGTGATAACAGCTTTGCAGTTTAATAACGTAATCTAAGGAAATATTTTCCATTGCTTACGATTCTCCTTTTTATATCGTAACATAGAATAATTTACATCATCATTTTCAAGGAAGCCGTAAGATCTCTTAGACCAAGATGGCCACAACTCGCTACAATGACTACCATAATAATACAGCCCACAAATCTAATGATCCGAATGTATTTTTTTTCTAGACAATACTGGTCCCGTTGGCCCTTATTTGACTAGTCTTGTTGTAGAGCAGTGTCGCTCCACAACAAACGATATTTCTTTTACTTTAGTTAAAGGTTTTATTTGGTAAAATAAAATAAAATATTTCCAAATCATTTAACATTTTTCAAAATACTATTGGTGCTTGGATATTGTATAAGAACGTGGTGCAGTACATGTAAAACTTTTATGATTGATCTGGAAAAAACCCAGCGATACGTCTTGACAGTTATTATTTTTAGTCCGTGTAGTTATTCCACGGTAATTATTATACGAATAATGACAAGTTTAATAGTTATAGTAATTACAATGAATTATCCACCCACGTAAGCTTATACCCTATCACAAAGACTTATTTATTTTTATAATAAATTAAAGGTGTTTATTTGTATAATAAAATAAATTAAATAATAAATTTATGTCCTAAATCAAATTACTAAGTCAAAATTATTCCTATTATAAAAATTGATCGTAAGGACTTAATTATAAGCAAACTGAATTGTTGATGTTGTGAAATGTACTCTCTGAAACACTACATACTTCTGACATTCTAAAAGAACACACACACTGACACGCACGTACAAGCACACACGTACACTTATATCCAGGCGCACACACACATACACACATATTGTTTGATCTGTAATTCTCTGATCTGATCTGTTACTTCTATTAGTTCTCTTCTGCATTAATTTTTTCCATAAAATTCTGTAACAAGAGAGCTCATCACAACTTGTAAAATATGATTTTATGTAAGATAAATTATTATTTTATATATATAAGAATACCCTTGAAATAAAAATGACATGTACTATGCGTGAAATTAAAAAAAAATACAAATTATAGTAGTTGTTATTATTGCAAATGTTTTTTGAGCAAATACACATGTTTCATAGCAATACTAGTTTTATGTTTAAAATTTTTACACACGCGCACAGACACGCACGTACGATCACCCCATGCACCCACATTCACGCTCACACACACATACACACATATTGTTTGACCTATAATTCTCTGATCTGATTGTATGTTGCTTCTATTAGTTATCTTCTGCGTCAATTTTTTTTTCTATTAATTTCTGTAACAAGAAGTTCATCACAACTTGTGAAATATGATTGTATGTAAATAAAATTATTATTTTATATATATAAGAATACTCCTGAAATAGAAATGACTTATACTATGCGTGAAATTAAAAAAAAATACAACTTATAGTTGTTGTTATTATTTCAAATTCCTTTTAAGTAAATACACATGTTTCATAGCGATACTAATTTTATCTTTAAAATTTTTATTTGCAACTAGAAAATTTGGTAACTTTTTTTCACCCACAAATTATTATAATTTATATTATATTACAAAGTTTGATCAGCAAAACATATAGGTACGAAAAATAAATAAATAAATAAAATATATGAAAATATTGCTTCAACTGATCAGAAAGTAAGTCTAATGAATCAGCAAAGTTAATCGTTTGGACCTTCACATTGTCTTTAAAGGCTCAATTTAAGTCAATAACAGTAATCATTGAACAGAATTACTGGACATAGTAACAGTCATTACATATTTAACTTAACACAAATGTCTGTGTTTTTCTGTATCTAATTCAAACATGTGCAACTGCTACGGAATCAAATGTATTACTACCTGCCTCGAAAGATGGCGTTAATACCAAATTAGATCACGGTATGATTTCGTTTGCATTGGTAATTTAAATAACGAAATGTTTTGACGATGGAATCTAGCTTTGGTTATCCGTTTGTTTAACATATTTGTAATAGCAAATTGTTGTGACTTCTGTTGAGAATTTACGTGTAGTTAAAATAACACGCTAATTATTTAATCTCACTCACGAACCCGGTACATATTTAAAAGCAAAAAACAATTATTATAACTGAATTCTTAACTACCGCATCCCAAAAATCAAATTGAAGTATGAACAGTTCGGCTAATATTTACTATTTTATCGTCATCATAACCTCAGTGGAAAGACTAAAGTCTACTGCTGAGCATACGCTTTCTTCAAAGCTCTCCATACAAACCGCTTCTGTGCTGCCAACATCCAACGCCTTCCCACAATCTTCACTTATTTACTGGTTTACTAGCTTTAAAAAAAAGAGAGTTCTATGTATTTGTGTTATTACGTTTACTAATGTTTTCACCATTGCTTTTAAAAAAAGGACGATGGGTTTTAACAGATTCTATAAAATCAGGTTTGTATGTAATGTAGAGGAAAAAATTAATAAATAGACAGCAACTTCTTTGCCGTTTATGACTACTTACTATTTCTAATGCTTGGGTAGGTTATTGCATGTTTCTGATCATAGAAATGACCACCGTGCCTCACCGAACACGTAAAGCCGTCGGTTCTGGGTCAAATCTCTCTCCGGTGGTGACGGATGACCCTTCCGTTCAATTATAAGAGGGAGAAAAAAAAGAGTGTACCTACGTAGCTATTTGTTTTCCATTAAAAATGGCTGCTGTGGTCAAAATTAGCTAGGACTACATCATCGTTATAATACATTCTATTTCTCGTGTATGAATGTGTGTTTGTATGTGCGTGTGTGTATGTGTGTATGTGTATGTGGGTGTGTGTGTATATATCTGAGTATAGTATATATTTATGATATTGTATATACGGTTAATTGTGTTTGTGCGTATATCTTCTGTAGGAATAGCGTGTATATGTGTTTTTAATTTATATGCAGTTGTTCTGCTGCAAGTTTGTAACCTTGACCTGCTCGAGCTATTGACTATATTGTTATATCCATCTATACTATCAATATTCCTATCCTTTGATTGTTTAATTTATTTTCAAGCTTTCCTTTCAATACATTTTTTTCTGTCCGTTAAATCTTAAAACGTCTCGTTAAAAACAATACGCTTGCTCCATATTTCATAAATGAGTTTAGTATAACTGTAAAATAAGAGCAAAATATGTGTCCTAATGTTTAATGCATAGACCAGGTGTAGTGATAACTTATATGATGGCTGGCAGAAGCTGGATGCGAGAACTAAGCGTCGGACCAAATGTCGTGTAATTGAAGAGGCCTGTGTCCAGCAGTGGACTACGATAGGCCGATGGTTATGATAATAATATAAATAAATATAATATAATAAAAAAAAAATAGATGATATTTGACCTGTATTATCAAGTTTGTCACACTGCTTGTTCTGACGAGGGAACTTGATGATCTATACTCAAGTTTTATTAATGTAGCCACAATATAATCGATTTATTTACTATATTTAGAGTCCTATCTCTGAGTAAACATATACTTCATCACCTAACAAATTAATGTACTTGTAAGTATAGGGTGGGCCAAGTATTCGTTAACATTTGAATCTAACATCCCATGCAAACACGTTACGGGAGTTTATAGGATCGATGCTACTGGAATTTACTGGCTACAATCGTAACACATGGTTTCAACAAGATGAAGCTACTTGTCACACATGCAATGAGTCCCTGTCGGTGGTCAAAGACATATTTCCAGAATAGCTGATTTTCAGACGAGGCGTAATCCCATGAAGTCCTGATCTATCCCCAACAGAATTTTTTTATGAGATTATTAGAAGAATCATATCTACATCGATAAACCAAATACACTACGTCAACTAAAAGAAAAATCAGCGAAGAGATGTCGGCGATCTCGCGGTCTCTTTGCCAACGAGTGTTCGAAAATTTCGATGCTCGCTTAGAAGAGTGCAAACGTCGAAACGGTGGTCATTTAGACGATATAATTTTTAAAAATTAAATCCATCTAATTAGCTTTCTTTTAAATGAACAATTTTTATAATACATCAAATGGTTTTTATATGATTTTTTTTCAAATGTTAACTAATTCGTGACCCCATTTTACCGTTTCTATTTAGTAAGAGCAGAGTTTTCGTTCAATTACTTTGTCCATCATTATATTACCCACTTTTGGGGACCATGAGTCATATGCTCAGTGTCCATTTATTGATTTATTTTAAGTACGTTTACTTAGTTAAGTTAGTTGTTTAAAATTTATATATATTGAAACATTGATAACATTGAATTTTAATGTTTTCTTATTTATTGGTTACTTAGAATGATTACTTCGGAGTACCATTCCTTGAAGAGCTGATCTAATGTAATCGAATTGTTTTATTGATTCATTTCCTACTTAGTGGTATTCAACTATAGACTACCTTAGTGACTCTCGAATACATTTTTTTCCTTTACTTGTAAAATGAATCAATTAAAAATCGTACACTATCTCAAAAAAACAGAAAATATAGTGGGTGTTTATAGAAATTACACCTTTTATGGCACAAAGTGGAAAAAAATTATAGTTTTCCACATAACACTCAAAATTTTGTTAAGTCTACTTATGTTTATAAATAATGCTTACTTTATTTTAGTACTTGTGTCGTTAAATGATAAAAATATGGAATATTTTTATTTGAGCGGTTATTTCAATAACTTTGTTGGTGACTTTCTTTGTATTGCATGTAGTGTGTTAAAATCGACGGAATACAAAATTGCTGTAACCAATCTTATGGATATTCACAACGTCTTCATTACGAACGTTTTTTACGAAAAAAAACTTAAACAAATGGTGTCTATTTTCGTAGTCACTTGCACTGCAGTTCTTGTCGAAGAGTTCTGTTTAGCTGTCTCTAATTTTTATTATTTAAATCTCTTTATAAATAATACTACAGTTATTATTGTTATGTGTATTTCATCGTTCTTTAATAAACTATACTATATCTTAGATATTTTAGCCTTGTATATATATTTAAATTTACTATCGAACTTATTAAAGTGCCTAAATGATACATTAGCTGAAATAAAGGAAAAAGTATGTAGGGATTATACTGATCGATTGTTGGAAATAAATAGGGAACACGAGAATGTAAATCTGTCAGAAAAAATTCAGCGCTGGACTGAGCTGTATGAACGCTTAGTGTGTAGCGTTCACCATTTTACAGCATGTTTTAAGTATCAAGTAAATATTTACATAATTATATTTAAATTAGTTAAGGTACACATATGTCTATTATTTTTCACAAAACCTAGAGTATCGTCATCTGTGTCCACGTGGTGATGGATTAAGGACATGAAGTGTCACCACCTCTACTCATCCCATTGGTGTCGTAAGAGACAACTAAGGAGAAAACTTTAAAAAAGCATTACCAACCCCTCTGGCCAGCGTGGTATAGTAGGTCAAAGCCTTCTTGCTAAGGAGAGGTCTAAAAGTAATTTCTTTGCAGGCAACCGGGCAGGCAGGTTCAGGCAGGAATTTCGATTAATATTGCTGAAATTTTTTAAACTGTATGTGTGTGTAAGATAATATTTCAACTAATCCTGTTCCTGTATCTTGTTGTTCTTTTAGATGATGTTTTGGATGTCGACAACGGCGATCGTATACATCTATATTTTGTATGTCATATGTAAGGCATTCATTAAAAAGATAAATATGTATGTATAAACAGGTGTAAAACATGTGTTTCGTAAAAACTTTAAGTATATTTTTAACAGGACAAAATGTTGAAGGCGTTTATACATCTGCTTCGGTTCTTTATCGCTGATGTATTTCCATGGTTGATCATGGTTTACGGAGGTCAGAAGTTGCAAAACGAAAAGGCTACAATGAACAGAACTTTTGTCAAAATGTACTGCATGTGTTGTATAAGTGAGTATCATTTTGTTACTGTTTTTATTGAGCTTGCTTTATAAAATGGTTGTCATATTTAATAGTCAAGTTGTGCCACGTGTTTTTTATATTACTAATAAGCTATTGAATTAATATTACTATGTTTAGAATTGACACCGCGGTAAAACATTTCGCTCCATACGTAGGTGTGGCGAGATGTTAACGCAATTAGTCGCTCTGCTAATCTCGGAGTGATCGAATGTCAAAATTGTGACTGACTTTCACCTTCAAAAATGTCAAAATTAAGCATATTACTTTTGTTGTGTTACTTTTAAACATTTTGTGCCCGTCATTTGTAAATGAAAATCATAGATTTTGAAAAGAGAACGATTAAGATTTGACACGTCGGTACTAAATCTTTATTGAACTACGGAGAAAACTATTCACGAAAGGTTTTTGATTTGAAACATTTAATGTGAATGATCGACTGACAGAAGGTAAAATACATTATTATAACAGTATATTTTTACCAAAATAATTAAACCTTTATTTTCTGAAATGAATTCAAGTAGACAGACTAATAAAACATGAGGCATCTCCATGTCAGATTTACGTTTTAATCTATTACAACGTAACAATCCCCTCTCCTTTTGCTCCACTGTCATCAAGTTACATATTAACTTTTTTTTTAAATAGATTCTCTAGTACATTATAATTCAGTGTAATAACCTCATAAATCTCTCAGATTGCTGATAAACGTATAAATTATACATTAGTAATTATTATTTTCAAAAGCAATTATTTTTTCTAAGTAGGAATCAAATTTATGGTCTCTGGCTTTTGTTGTAAGGGTCAGTAGCTCCAAAACTTGATGACCAGGAACGAAATTTAACTATTTTCATAAATGACAGCTTTATTTTAGATCCTGGAGTTCGTGAATTAAATCATGGTGCTGTGAAAAGTCTTTTCACTTTGACGAAAAGGAGTGAAATAAGAATTGAGTTCTTTAGTTTAACTTTGGGAATGTATTTGATTCCGATGTTTCTGTCTACAACAATAGGTTATGTGATAGTAGCTTTACAGTTTAATAATGTGATTTAAATATTTCTTGTTTTAAGTTTTTTTATAAAAAAAAGACAACGCTCGTTTTAGAAATATATCCTGTGTCGCGGGGGACTTTACAAATCTACATGAAACGGACACAACAGCCTGTGTCTTTGTTGTGTCCACTACCACTTAAACCACATCATCCGTGCAGTCAAACTGTTACTGTCTTATATTGATTGAAGATTTTAACTGTCTATATTTAGATGTTAATATTAAATTACCTTCACACAATAACGATATGAAACCGATGATCATTCCCTGTCTTCATGTTATGTCATGTCCATCAAATGACATTATTATAATTACAATAATGTAAATACTTCACGAAAAGCCATATCGATCCCAAACTAGACAGAGCCGTATAATATGTTAACGAAACCGCTATTAAACAATGTACACTCAAGTTATATTCAGATACAGAATAAATGATCGAGGTGATCACACAACTATTTATCCTGGATGGGAATCGAACTCTTGATCTCCGGGTCAGTAGTTTCTATCACTTATGACAATACCAATGCTTTAGTAACAGATTTAGTCAACGTCAACGATAAAGTTGATGTAAAATAAACTCACACTAGGCCCTTCTTTCAATGAAGTCAAGTACATGGCTTCCTTGCTCTTTTACACCTACAAATAAGTAACTATACCTGGACGTTTCTGGAAACTCAGTGTGCTCAAAGAACAAACCATTTGAATGAAAAGCCAAACAGAAACTCTCCAAATACCTTTAATTTCTGAGTTTTCCAATTATAATAACAATAATAATGTATATTAGTTTTTTGAGTAACTGTTTGTTAATACATATTTTATGGTCGTAAGTCTTGTTTCATTTTTAACCCCCCACACAAAAAGAGGGGTGTTATCACAGTATATGGCCCGAGGTATATCAGAGTACCAGGTGCACTTGGTTCCCCAGCTACTAGCACCTGAGACGGCGTGCGGTTTTTAACCGGTTCGGATCCGACATAACTGCCAGTAGGTGGTACCTAGGAGGATTTCCACACAGACAAAAAAAATAATGTTAGAATAACAAAAGTAAATCACATAGTAACAAAATTTCATATATGGAATTCGTTATATAACTTTAATTTTAATTCTCAGATGATACCAGCACCAAATATCAAAGTAAATCATGATCTATGTATCCGATTGATTAAAAATAGTAACTCCTATTGCCAGTACCAATAATCTTTTAAAATATTAGTATTTTACTAAGAAATATGAGAATAGCCTAAAGCAAAACTTGTATACATTATATAAGAAGTCTAGTATTAGAAACATCGGTAAGATTCAGGTCCAGAAAGGTGACATTATATTAAATCACGCCTCTTTCCCAGGAAGGGTAGTCGGAGCTTATTAACCACCCACTTTTCGCCAGCGTTTTGATTCCACGTAATAGGTGGTGAGCCTATTGCCGTTAATCAGAATGTTTTATTTACCTAAACCTCACCCGTCAATCAACAGGTGCACCACTAGCTGGTGAGGTTGGTATAAGATCCTAAGTTCTTGATGGGAACTTTTAACCCAGTAACACAGTCAGTCCTCTCTACCCACGCTTTGAAGTTCGGCAGAATGGTTCTCACAGCGCGTTGGTTAGCACAGACAGAAGATCAGCCTAAAGCGACAATATCCACGAGGGTTTCGTTGCTGAGGGCGAAACCAGAGGCCCATTGATGTAGGGTGACAGTCATCTTGGCAACTGTGTGAGCCTTACATTACCACAATGACTGTCATGCCTTTCACGTCCCCAAGTGAGGCGTGAAAAAGTATCTCACTGGACCGCCATAGTGTGGATAGTGATCGCAACTCTTAGATTCAATTTATGCTTTCCGTCCGGCAGAATAGAGTCGCTTTGGCAGATTCTTGATATGGAAAAAAAAACACAAAGTATCACCACCAGTATCCAGTAGGAATATTTGACACAATGTCCGCCCGTGTGGTCACTGAGTCCATGTCCAGATAAATAAATAGGTAGCGAAGTAGCTGATTTCGATCAATCAACCTATCACCGCCCTTTGCTGAACTTGATAAGGCTGAACGTAAAACATTTACTTCAAAGTCTCGAGTTATTCGTACGTCATTTTTTGAATTAACTGAAAAGTTTAAATAAAATCAACATTTTCATATAACACCTACATTAGGAAGTGGAGGAGTTTACAAACAAACACACATAAAGAGCACCCAGGCTCAGAACAACAATTTGTGGATCACACAAAATGTTTTCCCTTGTGCGGTTTTAACCCACACACCCAGCGCAGTAGAGAGTGGCGTGGCTACTGCTTAAACCACTACGTTATCCGTGCAGTCGAAATTGAAGTCATTGCAATATTTATTCTTCTTTTTGTCTTTATATACATAAGTGTTACGACTTATATAATTTCGGCATTCATCTTTGAATAAGAAACCTACTTTCATAGTAGATGTATATCTAAATGACTTTATATCTCTAATGAAACAAATGAAGGTCACTAACAGACTGGTTTATTGAATCAATGCATTTATATACATACTAGCTGACCCGGCGAACTCTATTGCGCCTTAGAGGCAATAAATAAGCAGATTTTGGATTTTGGACTGAAACGCGGTCGAACCGGATGAAAAGTATCCTATGTCCGTCTCCTGGTTCTAAGCTACCTTCCCACCAATTTTCAGCTAAATCCGTTCAGCCGTTCTTGAGTTATAAGTGGTGTAACTAACACCACTTTCTTTTATATATATAGATAGTCTCTACACTGCACAAGAGATGGCGTTTCTGTAGAAGAATACAATTAAGAAATACTTTTATTATTTTGATACATCATTATAACAATATCTATTAAGCTAATTTTAAGCACAGCCAAATCACATTTTATGCTGTCACTACTGACGTTACATATGTTACTATTTGCACACCCGTGACTCATAGAGGACGTAAAACCATCGGTCCTGCGCCTTAACTCTGCCCAGTTACGTCAAATAACTGTGCAATCGGATTGTGAGAGTGAGGGAACAGAGAGTGCACCTTAGTTTACACACACGCTCGTGCACCAAAATATCACCTGCGTGGTTGGTTGATCTCCGTTGAGACTGGCCGCCGCGGCCGAGATCATATTATTACAATATTAAGTGTATACACTAAATATTAACAAGTAAGCCTAGAATTTAACATAGGGACAGCTGAAATTTTTATTGGCCAACCAGATCAATCCTATTTAATCCACGCTTTGGCAATCTGTATAAACATAATAATTATCCAAATTTATTCGTATTCAGGAGTTTATTGATTAGATGAAGTCTGATTAATGTTAAATAAAAATAATAATAATAATAATAATAATAGTTTATTTTCTCTTCACAAAAAATGTTTCTCACTATATTACAATTGAGTTAGAAATTACAATTTTGTGAGAGACTGGTGCCTATGATAGGTATAGAATACCTGTGTTACAGGTCACCAGGTCCCCACACCACTTAGTTTACAAGTTAGTTAACTTCTTAGACAGCGATATACTTGCAGGAGAAAGAGAAAATTTTAAATTAAACATTAACTTAAACATTATAGTCGTTAGTGTGTGTGTGTGTGTGTGTGTGTGTGTGTGTGTGTGTGTGGTGTGTGTGTGTGTGTGTGTGAGGGTGAGTGTTCGTGTGTATATTTGAGTGTGTGCGTGTGTCATATATCAATATATCAATCAATCAATCACTTAATTGCTACCATGTCATTACTAACTTATATTTGTACCACTTTATTGTTATGCCAAAACGGTGAGTAAATTTTCAGTGCTATCGTAGTCAAGAGTTTTTAACCAATCACATATCCTGTGTTTGCATTCTAATTTTGTGAGAGGATATATCGATAAAAAGGTATTCACTTTGTTATATAGATACCCGCCGAGAAAACAGTAAAAACGATGTGACAGACTAGTACGAAAGGTGACATTGTTACATACGGCACCCTTCCGACGCTTGCCCTTTTTTAAATTTGGATCGTAAACTGTTTCAGTGTGCTTCTTCAAAATAACTGCCAATATAAAATTTTGTCTGACTGTCAATACATCCCATAATCCATAAAGCTCTCCTGTCGGGTAACGAAATGGTAGTCCAGCCCCAACCTTCAGTACAGCTCTCTGAGCTCTTTCTATTTCCAGAAACTGGACCTTACCCACTCCTCCCCATGAAAGAATGCAATAATTAATGATTGAGTGGCATAGAGCTTATGTATACCATTTTTATTGTTTTAACATCAGCTACCTGTCTTAGTATTTTAAAAATGTAAATTAGCTTGCGTATTCTAGAAACAAGGGTAACTATATGTGGCTTGAAGCAGAGAGTTTGGTCTATCTGTACTCCTAGGTATTTTATAGATTCCAGCCTCTGAAGGGGGGAACAGGAGCAAAGTCCGTTATCCATCAAAGAGCATGTGTGGGCAGTAATGGAGAATGTATTAGGTGGTAGGAGATTCTTTCTATGGGCAAAAGCAATGTATTTAGTTTTGTCAACATTAAAAGACAAAATGTTAGTCTTTAGCCATTTGCAAACAGTGTTTAAGCCAGACTGTGCACATCTAAATACGTCCTCCCAGGTATTGCCGCTGAAAAAAAGCGCTGTGTCATCGGCGTAAGACAATATTTTTCCACCATTAAGATCAAGCTGACAAAGGTCATTAATATAAACAAGGAATAGGCTCGGTCCCAAGATGCTACCTTGTGGCACACCATAGCACATGGTAAGCTCGTCGCTAACCCACGAATCAATCATTACTCGTTGACTCCTGTCACACAAGTAATCCTCAAATAATTCTAATGGGAGACCTCTGACACCAACTCTATTCAGTTTCTGAATTAGCAAGGGGGGAGAGACGGTGTCAAAGGCCTTGGCAAGGTCAAGGAATACTGTGAGACACTTGCTTCCCCTGTCCAGACTGACAGCAGTTGAGTTAGTAAGTTCGTGGACAGCTTCATCAGTCGATTTACCGCACCGAAAACCATATTGGAATGGTGAGATAAGGAAATTACTTTCAAGGAATTTCATGAGACGAACATTAATAAGGCGTTCTAAGATTTTAGACATAGTGGGCAGAATAGAAATTGGCCTATAATTACTAATATTATCTCTATCTCCACCTTTATGAATCGGTTTGACAAGGGCAATTTTAAAGGGTTTAGGAAAATCACCTGTTGTAAAAGCAAGGTTGCAGATATATGTCAGAAGGGGTACGAATGTATTCCTGTATCGTTTAATAATTTTTGCTGAAATTTGATCAATTCCCACAGCAGCGTCATCTTTAAGTCCCTGAATTATTTGTTCAACCTCCGTATCGTCAGTAGGTACAAGAGCAAACGAGTTAACCGGCGAACAGTCAGAAAAATTTGTACACACAGCCAGTTCACCATCAACAATTATTTTCTCTGCTAAATTTCTGCCTATGTTTGTGAAAAAGTGGTTTACTCTGTCAATATGGATTTTAGGGTTATCATAGTTAATAAGTACACTAGGAGCACTGTTTCTTTTAGAAAAGTTGCATATGTTTTTGATTGTATGCCATAATTTTTTCTTGTTGTTTTTTGTCTTATTAATTTCCAGTTTTTCATAATCTCTTTTTAGTTTTCTTGTTAGAGCATTACAATAATTTCTGTAGCGCTTATATATTATCTTAAGGATTTCATCTTCGGGTCTCCTTTTTAATTTCTTGTGTAAATTATCACGATTCCTCATGTAACGTAACAGAGCAATAGTAATCCAAGGTTTGTTGATTCTCTTCCTGTTAGCCACCTTTAAAATTCTAGAATTATTCTCAATTGTTTTGGATATAGTGGACATAAGAAGATTTGTAGCAATAGTAGCATTAGTACAATCAAGGATATGATGAAAGTTAATATTTTTAATAGCTATATCTAAACTATCGTAGTTAATGCGTATTATAGATTTAGATCTTTTTTCAGGTTGTATTTTTAGTGTAAGTATAACGCCTACACATTCGTGGTCGGTGATAGAAGAGTTCATTATAAAACAGGTACCATTCAATTTGGTTTTCATCATAATATGATCCAGACATGTTTTTTTACGAGTAGGCTCATAGTGAGCTGAAAGCATACAATGACTCGCTAGGATATTCAAATACTCATGCGAACGCCTATCGCTAGTATCCTGTGCAATATCAATGTTAATATCCCCACAGAGGATAATGTTTTTGTAGTGGGACAATTGATTTAGCAGAGAGTCTAGTGATGCATTAAAATTAGTAGTATCGTACTGGCTAGGAGGTCGATAAATACCGATAATACAAATATCGACACTTAGTTTTAAAATTAGACAGTTAGCGTCAATTAAATAGGGTTCTTCATACAATATTTTAAATTCATTTTTATAATACATCACGACTCCCTCATTTTGTGTTTTATGAGCGGAAGAAGCAACAAAACTGTACCCTTCAATAACTGGTATATTTTGCGCAGTGAAAAGCCAGCACTCTGTCAAGACAAGCACATCCCAATCTATTTCTGATCGACAAAGAAGTGTACTAAAATTATGAAAATTGCAATTTAAACTTCTAATATTTTGACATAGAAGTTTTAGAGTTTTGTCATGAGGTATCAAATTTTTGACGTCCTCAATGTCACACCTTGTAGCTCTGGCTATCGAAAGGGAGTCCAATTCATGGTTAACAGTATCAATGCCTTGACTATCGAATTTTACCTAAAATGTCCTTAGGCATAGCTAATGTAGTACAGACAAAATCAGCGATAATAAGCATTGGTAACGTTTTACTCTTGTGTATGTAACAAGCAGAACATTTAGAAGACTGTCTGAGTATGATTGATATATGTAAAGTGAATAGGTGTATAGTGAATGTGAAAGTGAATGTATATGAAATATAATATAAACAAAAAGCAAATACAAGACAATTAGAAAACAGAAACAAAGCCGGATACGCAAAGCTAAGCTTCATTACAAAACCTATAATGAAATTAATTATGATTCCCAGTCACAAAACCAGTTCATGCAGTTCAGACTCCTCCTCTATACGCCTCGGTGATTGTCCCTCATCTCTTTTTACATAGACCTTGCCAAAAGATGTCCACGCCGCTGCCAGCTTTTTATTTTTCACATATTCCCTAGCGATGTAATGGAGACGTTTACCCTTATATGTAAGAGACTCTGAGACAAATACAGCTCGAGGTGCTCCCCCAAGTCGAAAATGTTCAGTGTTAAGTTGTGGTTCATTTTTCAAACGTCTACTTTTGTTAAATTGTTTATAGGCAGCTATAAAAGAATCTTTCCTTATTCTGGTAGTAAAATCTAAAATGACAGCATCAGACTTTGACCTATAAACGTCTTTTATTTCTACGTCTTGAATAGGAGTTTCTAGATCCAACACTTGTCCAGCGTCCTTGATGACATTTATTATGGTTTGCTTATTTTCATTCGGTTGTTGGGTGAGATTGCGGATTTCAACTGTAGTTTGACGAGAGTTCCTCTCCGCCGTTTCAAGTTTGTTTTCTAATAACGATAAACGTTTTTTGTAGTTACTGTTATCTTCTTCTAAGCATTTAATTTTGTTAATCAGGTCATCATATTTACTGGACATGAACTTAACAGATTTCTCCATTTCCTCGCCTTGTTTGACCAAGGAATTGATGGTGTTATTTAACAAATCAAACCTGTGTTCCTGTTGTAATTTCAGCTCAGCGAACATTTTCTTAATTTCACATAAGTAGGCGTCTGACGTTCCCGTGAATTCGTTAAAGGTGCGCTTTTGGCGTTTCGTGACGTTGAGGAGGTTATCAGCAATGTCTTCTTTGGGTATATTATGAAGCGCAGAATCCGACGCACACAGCAATGAAGGGGGTGTTTTTGCCTTCAACCCCGGCGCAGTAGATTGTTCAGCTATTTTATTTTTGGGGTTCTTTACATGTAGCGTTGAGTCGGACCCGTGTCGCAAGGGAGATTTGTGCGGAGGAGAGCGTCTCACCGACATGTTTATTCAAAACAGTCACGAGCCAGAGGTGCCTTCAACTTTAGGATAAATTACACCTCAGTGTGTAATTGCTAATTATTATTCTCAGGAGCTTTAGAGGTTGCACGCTAAGAAAGTTTGACTGACACCAAATTTCAAACCGGCCAACAACGAAAAAAAGGCAAAAAGAGTATTCGTGTCTCTTAGGACCAATTTAATTCCCAGAATCGATCGTGAGCCATCCGCGTGCAAGTCTCTCTTATTAGCCACTCGGCCAAATGAACGTTGGAAATGTTGCGTAAATATTTGTTCTTAAGATTCCGTAACAGAATCTCAACGAACAAGGGTCAATATTCGAATTAATTCTAGGCCACTGACGCACCTCACTGATTTATTTCTGCTTACCGTCACTCATTTGAGATTTTTGTTACAAATGTTGAAAAAAAAACTTTTTTCCTTTATATTAACACTTTTCAATCACAAATAAAGTCGTTGTAAAAAGTTTCCGTTAACTTAGGCACTTATAAAGACCGTTGCATACAGTAAATAGTACAAAAATTAGTTTTTGAGTTATATAAAATTTATATTCACGGAGCACAACTGGACGCGTCTACTCGCTTTCGATGCGCAGCGGGGGGGGGAAAAAAATATGAACATTATAATATTATTGTGCTGACAACATAATATGTTATACTTAAGTTTTGTTGTGCAATACATTTCAAAACCTATTTTGTTGGCACCCTATTCTTCAATGCCATCCCACATCCTTAAATGTGTTATACCAAAGACATAAATAAAAAAGCTTTCGAGGTAATATATCACAAATTCCACGTGACTGCCCAGCTAACTTAAGTCCTTGACAGATAGTCAACGGAAGGAGGGACTTGAGTCCTTACCCGGTCAAGGAAATGTACTATGTGTATCACAATTCATTCTCCTTTGACTAGCAGGAAATTTGGACCCGCAGTGTAAAAGATGAATTGTGGATTGAATTGTGTGATTTATGAGGAATAGTTGTCTGAATTTCCAGTTTATTTAACTAGTGAAAGTATAACATTGATTTTGTCTAGCGACAGATGGTTAACACTCTATACTAATATTGTAAAAGTTAAAGTACGACTATAAGAAAAGAATGCATAGATGTTCGTTACTCATCTATGACTGCACAGAATTAGATAAAATTTGGTACAGATATAGATTATAGTCTCGGATGAATGTAAACAAATTTTAGGGATACTACTAAGCAAATTGACATTACTGTGTGCGTGTCCGCAGAATCTAGAATGCATATAGACATTAAAATAAAATAATACACTACTTATAACAAGTACAAGTTAAGATAAGAGAAATTGAAAAGTTTTCATAAAACATTGCTACATCGTATATACTCGTAGTTGAACGATCATAAAAAGTAAATGATAATAGAAATGTCAATTTATGACAGGAATTTAATGAAGAAAATTTTACTTTGAGTCTTTGTTAGGTTTTCTTTACTTTATCTTTCTCATTGAAAGTTTAAGAAAAATAAAATAAACAGGTGCATCTGGCCTTTTTTTATTTAACAAAAGCGTATAAATTTAACTTTATTCTTCTGTAAAACCTTTCACCATAAAACTCCTTGCTCAAAAGTCACGATAACAACAAATAAAAAAGTTTAACAGGTATTCTGAATTCAAAAAAAAACATCTGTGATTTCAACACATTAAGCTTTTGAGCGCTTTAACGTTATACGAGTACATGGTAGATAAAAAGAAACGTTTGGTAATGCCTAACACCGTGATTTATAAACGATAAAATAAATTCTACGGATAAAATCCTCTTTGTCTCTAAGTAGAAATAGATTGGTATTTGATTGAAGCATTTGAATTTAGCTTTAGGGCGTTGCTTTTTTTATTTCAATTTAAATTTAGAAAATCACAATTCGACTTTTTGTATTGAAGGACATCAGATGTCTGTATCGAACTTTTATGAAAGTGAACCAATGTGATGTTGATTTTATGTTCAAATCTGAAGGTTTCCGAAGGAATCCGATTACATTTGCCGCTAATTGCGCGATAAACTGCATGATGTGCACTAAAATATATACATTTGGCTGTAATTTATTTAAAATATGGTATGCATTTAGAAGAATTTATCAGCAGTCTAATTTTTATTATGCTGACTTAGTTTAATAAGGAAAGGTGTATGAAATATATAAAATTGTTATTATTTTAAATTGTTTAAGAGTTAGTAACACAGTACTGTACGAAAATTTACTGACCAGCTATTTTAATATAATCAACCATCCCACGTAATATTTGTAAAGAATGTTATATTTGTATGAACATTATTATACAACTAGGCTTGCAACTATGGACACGTAGTAGCCTGCCGCATTGGTCTAGCTGCTGCACATAGGTTTAAAAAAGGTTTTAGAGAAAAGTGTCAGTTCTACTCAAATTAATGCATTGTTAGTTATTCTTAGAAATATGGCAATCAATACACTGAGGGGAGACAAGGTTCGCAGACAGTAAGGAAAAGTGTTTGCAGTAAGTTAAGGTAACGATTACGCTTGACGGAAAGAAGTGTGCCTACCTGCCACTTCTACCCCCGACTACATTAGCTTACGTGCGAAATTTATTTATTTCAGAAGTTGACTGAAGTGACTAGCTTCCACCCGCGACTTCGTTCGCGTGGAATAGTTATTTTGGTCTGACGCTTACTTTAACCCGTTTATATAGGTGAGTACGGGGACAATTCTGTCAAACATGATTTATGCGAAACTTTAACCGTTTACGCATCGCAAACAGCGGAAGCTCTCATTAGGAACAAAGTCGCACGATTTTGAAACATTCTGCATTGGTGCTTCGTTCCTATTGATCTTAGCGTGACGATATATAGCCTATAGCCTTCCTCGATAAATAGGCTATCCAATACAAAAAAAAATTTTGAAAACCGACCCGTGGTTTCTGAGATTAGCGCGTTCAAACAAACAAACTCTTCAGCTTTATAATATTAGTATAGACTACAAATTCGCAGTTAAGACTTTGAAAGAAACATGTTGTGTTTTTAAGTTATCTGGAACAGATGTATTCAGTCCAACTGTTTTACACTCAGCTGAGATAATTTTTCACACGTATCCATATGTATAAACTCTAAACATTCCAACATACCTATGCTGTCTTGTAGATTTATATCAAATAATTTTATTAACAGCAGAATAAATATTATGTAAAGTAACTGCGACTGCCACAGTGATACAGTGGTTATCGTGTACGCCTACCGATCAAAAGATCTTGGGTTCAATTCCCAGGTCAGAGGAAGCAGTCATCAATCATCAACAGCCTTTTACAATCCACTGCTGGACATAGGCCTCTCCTTAGCAAGGAGGTCTTGGCCTACTATACCACACTGGCCAGACGGATTGGAATAGGGTATGTTCCAAGTTTTCCTTCTCTTTGTAATGATGTTGTCTTGTACACTTTATTCCCTTAGTCGTACCCTCCCTCTTACGACACCCATGGGATGAATAGGGGTGGTAACACTATATATTTTTAATCCGTCACCACACGGACAAGGAGGAAAAAGTTTTATTAAGTTTTCTGATTATAAAAATGCTTTATAACAGTCCAGTTTAGAAGTTGAGGTCTTAACTACCATGCCTCGGAGAGCGCGTTAAGACATCAGTCCTGCGGCTGACCTCTCCCTGATTATGTCGCATGGCCATCTCATCGGATTGTGAGAGTGTGTGAACAGATAGTACATTGTAATATATCCTGCGAAGTTGGCTGATTTAAGATGAGACTGGCCGCTGTGGCCGAAATTACCTAGGAGTATTTACCACCATACCATACCATACCATACCATACTATACCATACCATACTATACCATACCATACAATACCATACAATACCATACCATACCATACCAAACCATACCATGCCATACCATACCATACTATTTTAAGTAAACTGTCTCGATATTGTAATCAGCTTGAGTTTACTCCTGGTAACATATCTGTGTTTAGTCTAACTTATTCCTTGGGTTTTTTCGCTATTTTTTTACAAGAAAGAAAAAACATGATGAGATAATTGAATATTGACAATATCTAACTTAGCTTTAACACAGTCACAGACTTGCTACTCAATACTTTGTATTGTGTAATGTTAATTCATAAATACTTTTAACATATGATTATATTCGAAAATGAGTTTCTGAACCTAATTCTATTCAAATATTTTATCAATAATATCAGAAGAAGTATTTATCATATATGTATATACTCAATCTAACTCAACAACTTCCATTATAACCTAACCATTTTGAGTACTCGCAAAAAATATCTTTCTAACATGAAATGCGCATTAAACGCCTCCATCAAACTGAATAATAACTTAATGCATTCTTATAAACTTCTATAGCATATTATAGGAGCTTAGTGTTAAAATCGCACAGTAGAGCAATTATAAAACTTCTGCACGCTGCGAGTTAAGGGCGTCTGGTCTGGAGTGTTTCACGAAGTTTTCGAAAAAATGACGTCATAAATGACTGCATTATTTGCAGTAAGTCAAATATCCACATTTATTTCAGCTAAGTATCTATTACTTACACACACTTTGTTAAGGGCTGTTTGCATGTGTTAAAAGGATTGAGTAGCTTTACTACAATGATATCTTTATTTAATTTATGTGAAAAGTCAATTTCAAGTGTCTTTGGAAATTTTGCTATGATCACATGGTCCAATTACTTCGTCCGACTAATCGGACTATGAGAACTTTTTCTATTGGTTGGACTGATCGGTTGATGTCGCTTTTTTTCTGTTAGTTCGATTGATTGAACAACGAGGACTTTTCTCTATTGGTTCTACTAATCGAACGACAGGGTTCTTTATTTTTCTTTTAGTTCGACCGATCGATTGACGTGGCTTTTTTTTTTCTGTTGGTTCGATTATTTGCACGTCCCGATGATTTTTGTCATGTCGATTCGGACGACATAAATTTCTTGTAATGGTTCCAATTACAGAATTAAACGAAATATCAAAGTATTCATAGACCAGAGATTGCTTTGAAAATCGAATTGTTACTCGTACAGTTAAACTGTACGTGATTTTGACGTGACGTTTTACTAGTTAATATAATATCCTACTACTATGTACCTATTTTTAGCCATTTTGAAAAGTAATAAAAAATAAAAACTAAATTTTAGCAAAAGAATTAAAATCAATTTCTAAAAAGAAAGATGTGCAGCAATGAAATAAGCACTTAAAAATAAAAATAATTTAACTAAAGACTTATTCAAACAACAGAAATGCCATTTTTAAGTAAAACTATTGAGATTTAAAGTTATCTTCAAATCAAAAGGAAATCCATTAGAAGCAAAATCCACATCGTGTGATCACTCGAACCAACAGGAAATAAGTACATGTTGTCCAACCGGTCAGACCATAATGTCTGAAAAAGTTACAGTCCGGGTCATCTAATTTGTATGGTCGTGTTACACCGAACCAACAGGGAAAAGGGTCCACGTCGTCCGACGAGTTGGAGACAATAGTTGATGAGGTAACCATAGCCATTATGAAACTCCTTAAGTTATATTTCAGATAGGTTCAGATAGGTAGACATATTTACTCAATTTAAATCACATACAGGTTTAGTACAATGTTACACATAGAGAATACCAATGTAAATAACTATTTTTTTTCCAAATCAGTAAAAATATAACTTTAAATGAATACCTATCGAACAAGAGCTTTCTTAAATCTCGTTTTTTTTTTTAAATTTAGATTCGTATATAAATATTACAGGTTACAGTAAACGACAACAATGGCTATTATTCTACTAGAGCAATCACCTTCAATGCCATTAACGTGATTGTGAAAAAAATCGGTATTAGTCACTGTCGGAGTCCGATGGCATCTACGAATGATTGGGACCAGTGATTGATGTAATTGATGCGATTGATGGGCCAGGTGTTAGGGCTCCTTAGCAAAGGAAACTCGTTAACAGTTATCTCTCCTACTACAGTGGTGTTTTGATTTTACTCCTTAAGGGAATCTGACAATTTTTTCGTAACTTCTTCGTCGTAGTTTATCCGAAACATCGATAAAATAAAAAAAAAGTAGATGTTAAAATTATGGTGTTGTTGTCTTTGCTGTTAATTAATTTGACAAATGTTTATTAGCTATCATATTAGTCTTGCTACTAACGATATAGTTTGTGATGTTTGTCAAGTTCTATAGTACACCTATAAACTATAAATAACTCCTGATAACGTTCCATGTTTCATTACGCATTGTGTTAATGAGGTAAAAGAAAATGATTTAATAATTAGCGCTGTAAACTTAACACAAAAAAACGCAAAAAATTAACCTATTGCTTTACTAGAATACCAGTATTTATGATACTTACACCTAATTTAATTTGGTCAGGAAATAATAAGAAATTATTTCTTCCATATAATAGCACAATGGACAAAATAATTGTTATACACAAAATATGGCTACCTGTTACGCGGTAACATAGAATAACCATCCGTGAAATGAGAAAATTAAATTACGACATACATTGTGGATGTAATTATAACAGTAATAGTGCAATTCGAAATCATTTGTGAACACTAAAGACACTAAAGAAAGTTGAGAAATCTCATGTACGTATTAATAACGAGAAATTGAAGCGTGGAACTTCAAGTCTCATTAACGTTCAGTGCGCACCCCACCCATCTTAATCAAGACGAAGTTTTGCGGGCGTATTAACGAACAATGAAACTGAAACGTGTCACCATTGTTGAATAAAATACCGGCTTATAACGGACTGAAACTCTTAACAACACGATAATTAGAACGGCAAACCGCTCGCTACCCTATTGTGTTGAGGAAATCATTATACCGTAACCAGTCAACCACGACCCACTTCGCCAGTTCGATAGTTGAACCACGTAGATTTAATACATGATCGTGAAAGGTCAACAGCGTTTGGCTGGTAAGAGCTTCAGTAAATACCCAAAAGAATTTCCTATAACGGTGCTTATTGTAACACCTTCTGTGAGGGGAATAAAAGCATTTTTGCCTCCGGTTATTCGTAAATTGCGGGTTTCAGTTAAATAGTTTGTTCCTCTTTATAGTAATTAAAATCGCAATTTAGTAGAGAATAATGGATACGATGGCAATACGTTGAGCTCGAGGTGTTTCAGTGAAATTTTTCGTAGTAACTCGGAAACTTGGAAAAAGAATTTAATAAAGTTTCTGCATGGAACCAAACTGGTATCACTGATGACTTAATAACGTTGGTAAATGTTTTTTGTATAATTTACCTTGTGTGTGATTGGAATTAATATTGTCGGGGAAGTTTCACTTACATGATTTTATTGTGGATTCAGTAAACGTGACCTGAAATAATCTGTGTGCGCTTTAATTAACGGACCTGTGAAAGTAAACGATACAGATTCTATGCAGCCTTTCTGTATTAGCTATACCATTTGCTTTGGTATGCTTTTTGGGTCAAGGCTTAGAAGTGTGTTGATTCATATTGTTTTCTCAAGTTTTTAGTAAACAGGCTATGCGAGAAATATTTAAAAATAAAAGAAATCTTTAGAAATTCTTAATTTGAATATCATAGCTTTAATATCATAGAACATTGGTAATTTGAACAACCTTATTATTTAAAAGAAGTAATAAAAACAAAAGAACCTATGTTAAAACCTTGTTTGTTTTTTTACTACAGTAAAATTTGTTACACAGTAAAATTATATTTAATTTTATTTTAATTTTTTTAATGACAGATAATAAGCATACAGATCGGTCATTGATGAAAGTAACTATTGGGTCTTGGTTACTGTTGTTGATTTCAGTTATATTTAAATCTTCATGAAGTAAAACATATGTATTTAAAATAGAGTATATAGCTAGACCTAAACTTAATGCAGGTACTATAGTAATAATTATAAAAATAATATAATGTTTATTTTATCAATATAGTATTCCAAATATATGTAAATATTATGCTTAGTAGGTAAACAAAGTCGCAAGACAATATTGTGGAGGACTGGTGCCTAACCTAGGTAGGAACGCGTGCTATAGGTCACCAGGTCTCCGCTCCGTATTATAGTTACTGGCTTACACTTATGTAGAAAGGTAATACAACAGTTGCAAACATTCAATAGTAGATTTTTTTGCGAGTTGTATAGTGTGAAATATTGTGTGTACTGGTGTTATATGCATGTGTTTGTGTGTTTCAGTGAACGTATTTATAATATTTTATTCATGTATCAATATCTACTCGTATATATTACTGAGACTATGTACGAATGACCAGAATCTTTTCAGTATCATCGTATGATAACTACAATACAGTAAGTATGCTGCATTTAGCAAAAAAAATATACTATCGACTTTTATAATCGTCAAGAAATCAGAGCCCGATGTTTTGAGAATTTCGAAAACGTTTTCGAGGACCGGCCAAATTAAATTACGTCCAATGTTCGTTACCATAGTTGGTTAGGTTGGTTACTTGTATATGTTTCAATTTAATATCAACACCAGGGAAATTACAAGGGTCCAGCTAACTTTAAATCTTATTTAACCGACATGAGGAAAGATTAACTGTTTAGAGTGGTCCAATTAGAGAAATCCCTACGTCTGTTAATGGAGCTATCCATGTTGAGGCCATGATGGATTTTCTGTGTTGTTTCAAAGTATATTTCATGTATAACATGTTGTTTCGGCTCGTTTGGGGGTCGACTTTGGTTTGGTTAATCTATTTTTGATGTTGAGTGTGGTAGCGGGTGGACGAGACGAGTTTCCCCTTCATTCACCATAATGGCTAGACGCGACGAGGCGTTGACCGCTTGTGCCTGGATTTCATCTAATTAGATAATTTTAATTTAAAGAGCTACTCGCACTAAGTTGGGACGGGACTACAAGAAATCAATCACCTTAATAACAGTTGTTTCCGGGTATCATTTATTTCTGGGTTAAGGTACAGCGGTAAGTTTTTTTTTAAGTGTTATTTATAACAAAATTTATGATCTAAACGGGTTCAGCAGAACATATTTCATTAGATATATAACTTAAGTAGACGTATTAAGCGTGTCCATTGAAAGCGTTACTAAGGTGGCCTCACGGAAGCTGGGTATACTTAACAGAGTGAAACGGTTCTTTGCGCCTGAGCATTTGTGTCTTCTTTATAAGACCCAGGTACGCTCCTGCGTGGAGTACTGTTCTCATCTTTACGATGGATCTGCGCAGTATTTACTGGACACTTTGGATCGGTTACAACGGCGAGCAGTCCGGATTATCAATAACCCGAAAGTCACTGAATCCCTTGAGTCTCTGCAGTTGCAAAGAGATGTCGCCTCTATGGCAGCCCTCTATCGTCTTCATCATGGAGAGTGTTCTGATGAGCTCTTCCAACTGATCCCATCCTCTCCGTTCCTCTATAGGACAACTCGTGCTGGCCTCGGCAATCAACGTTTCAGAATGGTAGAC
This sequence comes from Hypercompe scribonia, assembly GCA_949316085.1. Classification (NCBI taxonomy): domain Eukaryota; kingdom Metazoa; phylum Arthropoda; class Insecta; order Lepidoptera; family Erebidae; genus Hypercompe; species Hypercompe scribonia. The sequence continues at coordinate 20,718,478 of OX438972.1, forward strand.
ATACGCTCCCGAACTAAACGGTTCGGCTCTTCCTTCCTGTGCGGTTAAAGCCTGGAATTCATTACCGGCGCACGTGTTTCCCTCCCACTACGATCCCGGGTCCTTTAAGCGGGGCGTGAAAAAGCATCTCAATAAGCCGCCATAGCGTGGGTCGCCATATTGCACTGTTGGCATTCGCAGTGAGTATGGCGACCTCCGCTCTTGGATTCTATTCATGTTTTCCATCAGGCAGAATAGAGTCACTTTGGTAGGTTTAATATACAAAAAAAAAATTGTTCTATGTATGACTGAATAGATAATGTAGTGATTAAGCAATTACTTCGCCTCTTGAAGAGGCAATTTTTTTGTGATCCCTTAACTGTTATTCTAAGTTTGTGAGTTCTTTTTGTTCATCAGATTCTTGATCTATTACTTGCCTTTTTATATTTTTCCAAGCTACGTACAAACGTATTAATTTCTTCTTAATAATGTCTTAAACACTAAAATTATCTGCACGTCTTACCAGCATAACCTTACATAATAATCTTTAAAGAGCAAACGCTAAAATAAGATAAAAGGGGCGATGTCACAAATATTTTGCGAAACAGCAAAATAGTAACGATATAATATTCCAAGAGTCTTTCATACCATCCTATTGAGATCGCTGCGATAAAATCTCTGGGCGAAGTTAACAAAAGATTTCAAGCAATAATAAACGGGATAATCTTAGCGGCATAGGGCGCTACAATAGCCGCAACTTTGGGTCCTTGATCATGATTGATGATCCAACTTTAGGCCCTTGGGTTGGTCGCTGTGAGGTTAGATTATTGTCTCGGTTGCAAGAGGTGGACTTGAATGTTAGGCTATTGTGTCTGTAGGTCCTTGAATAGACCCAAGTTACATATTTTAGATTCTATTTGTTTTTATGTAAATGCTAAATAAATACAGAGCAAAATAATGATTGCTTGTGATTTTTAGGGTTTTGAACTACGAATGCATCTCTTTTTGTGGGTGAAATAAAAATCGCTGGTAAATTTTAAATTATCACAGTTTTTAATGTTTAAAGCTTCTGCTAGGCTTGGCCATTAAAATGGGCAACGAACTAAATTCTTCTTAGTTTAAATTTAACGCCAGCCAGTAATTTTACAGTTTCTAATCTGAATGGTTACTAACTAATGGTTTAACTGCCACAGTGGCGCAGCAGTAGTGAATACAACTACTGTGCTTGAGGTCTCGGGTTCGATACGCGGGTCGGACCAAATTTTTGTATGATTTGAAAATATTATATTTGTTTCGAAGTTTGGGAGTTTTGGGAGTATTCTATCAGTCAGTCTAATTATTATAGCACAAACTCTGATTACTTTGAAACAAGATGATGCTGTGTGTCAAATGTCTGAAATATTTATTTATTTTACTGTTCTGGTTCTAATAACACTTTCCTTTTTTTTTATAGTCTTGAGATTAACAATATTTTTGTGTACTGCGAGGTAGTGTTATCAAATTTTAAACATTATATAACCAAACAGTATTACAAAAAAAATAATTTGATTTCACGCAATTAACTGAATATATACTTAAATAGTGCATCAGAATAGTCACCTCGATGTTACGCCAAGCCAAGGGTCTAAAGTTCGATTCCACACTTTAAAAAAATGTTGTGTGTAATTTTTGTCTTAATATTTAAAGTAAAAGTTATGTAAAATATTTTCAGTATTAATTAATTTTAAATATAACAGTAAGCATAAACATTTTAATATAAAAAAGAACATTTATAAAGAACAGTTTATCTTCGAATTTCATATTCAAATTTACATAACTATGGTACGTTTAGTACGAAGCTATCCCATAGCACCTGTTCGTAATATTAATTGGGTCACACCTAACGAAACCGCCTCTAATACGTACCAAACTTAAATTGTTCCGAGACAATAAAACTCGTTATAACTTTGTTTAAAGATATTACTTAATTACTTGAGAAAGCAAATTCATGATCTTTTTTATTCGTGGTGTAGAAATTGCTTCGTAATGGTTCGTTTGATCCCACACCCTTTTTATTGACACATAAGTTGTCCCCATTCAACAGTCATCCAAAGACATCGATTCTGCTTCGAGGTCTCATGATGATACCTCGAATCCCATCGTGCTGTGGATACAGATAGCATTGTATCTATTAATCACTTTCTGCCTCTTACTAAACATATAGTATTTAACTAAAAGTCAGTATCAAAGTTTTCTTTTAACGTGTGTAAACCCCAGGCCGTCACCTCACCGAGGTTTACGGCGGGGTGGTGTGTTGCAATCAGACCGACTAAAACCACACGGTGTGCCACTCTGCACCTGAGATAGAAAACAGTCTATTCTAACCTAGTTCAAGGGTACCTAGATCGATCGATCGAGGCGCAGCGGTAGTGAATGCAACTGCTGTGCTTGAGGTCTCAGGTTCGATTCCCGGGTCGGACCAAATATTCAAATGATCTACAAATATTTGTTTCGAAGTTTGGGTGTTTTCTATGTATAATATGTATGTATTTAAAAAAAAAAAGTATATATCAGTAAATATAAGTAATCTATCAGTAAGTCTAGTTGTCATAGCACAAGCTCTGCTTAGTTTGAAACTAGATGACGTTGTGTGTCAAATGTCCGAAATATATATATTTATTTATAATACAATGGACCTTGTAGTTATCGAAGTAAACCGACAACTGTTTATAAATTTATTGTAATTATGGCTAGCTTTCTCTGTATTTTTTAATATTTAGCATATGGGCCGGCTCGTCCGGGGCAGTGCTACCCTCCCACAGAAGACCAACCTAATGCGACAGCATCCATGTCGTCGTGTTTCGTTAGTGAGTGCGAGACCGGAGACCCATTGATGCAACGGTGGCAGTTGTCGCAATAAGTGTGTGCAATACAATGCTACGATGACTGTCATGTCTTTTGCGTCCCCAAGTGAGGCGTAAAAAATCGTGCATTGTCAGCATGCGCAATGAACAAGTGACTAAACTTTTGGATTCTATTCATGCTTTCCATCAACCAGAGTAGAATCACTTGGGCAGGCTATTAAAACAAAAAAAAATACATATCAAATTAATGTCTGTTTTACGAATTGTACCAAAAGGTATCTTACCCAATTACATTGAAATTTATTCAAAGCATAACTTGCTTTTATGATTCACCATAGCCTAATCTAGAATTAAAATCATTCTATAGGTATAAATCGTCACTCCACAGACATTACGGAAGAAATTACGAATACTGTGTGCGAAAACGGAGAACAGTATCTTTATCTTCAAAATTTGTAGGGGTGAAAATTCAACATGCCAAGGTTTCCAATTGTTCTAACCGACTGACTTTATATTGGTGTGATAAAGATTATTTTTGACATATTTATAAATATTTTTAGGTGATTGTGCGCTCTTTAGATTAAGATCAATATAGAAATTGGGATTAGCAATACATACATTTTTGAATGCACGATTAGCCTAGTGGTTTAAACGGTCGTAACGCCGTTCTCTACTGTGTTGAGTATTGTGGGTTCAAATCACTCCTGGGACAACAGTTTGTGTAATCCACAGTTTGTAGTTCTGAATCTGGGTGCTCTTTATGTCCGTTTCTTGAATGTTTGTCAAGTCCCCCGCGACAGGATTTATTTTGAATGCGGGTGTCGTCTTTTAAAATAAGTAACATCACAAATTGTATTATAGAATATTCTTTGCAATTTTTTCTAGGCATGTTTTCTGTACAAAATGTCAGAAAACTGTCCAAGAGCACGTAAAGAGTTCGTAATTATTTTTAGAGAAATTTTATGATTGCTGTCTTTCTTCCTATTAGATCCAAGTAGTTAATATACTCGTATGTTCGAATCATAGTTTGATATAAGAAATCGAATCTTTTTGAACGTTCGAATCGATTATACAATAAATACCCACTGAATTTTAAAGTGATACACTTCGTAAATTCACATAAAAGTTCATAATTCCATACAGGTACCAACTTTAGTACATGCACTTGGCAGCAGGTGGCGGTAATATAAATTTATTTTACGACGAGCACATTTTTACAATGGACTCCGTTTTACGACGGTATCTACTATCAATTCACTCGATCAAATGATTGCATCTGATAGCCGAATATTTGAGCCAATGTATTGTCAAAGAGTTGCAAATCTATGGGTTTTTCGGTAATATACGAGACAAATTGTTTTGTAAATGGGCAATATTGTATCCCAGGATACGAAATGAAAATTGCTATGTATACACTGCGACATTTAATATTTTTAATAAACTGTTAATTCAATAGTTAGTGATTCTTATTGTTAACCTGAAGGTCCTGGGTTCTGTTCAAACCCAGGGCAAATAATTTAATTTAAAAAATAAGCAATATATATATATATATATTTTCCTGTGTATGGATGTAGTTTACTTATTACATGTTTATGTTTGGAAGTATGTTAATGAGCAGTGTTATACGTAATGCAGTATGGTGTCCAGTCATTACATTATAGGCGCACCCTAATTTAAGATCAGATGGTAGTGTGGGAAATGTATCAAGTTATTATTATTACCATTTAATTTGCAATTTTAAGAACCTGCCAAAGTGAATCTACTCTGCCTGATAGAAAGCACCGTACTCTTTGCGAATGCCGACAATGCAGTATGGTGACCCACATTATGGCAGCCTACTGAGATGCTTTATCCCTGTTTAGAACCATAAAATGTATGACAGTCATCATGGCAATGTAAGACTCACACACTTACGTACCTGTGATGACAGTCACCCTTTCATCAATGAGCGTCCGGTCTCGTACTCACCAGCGAAATGTGATTGTACGGATGTTGTCGCTTCAAGTTAATCTACTGTGGGAGGGTAGTATTGTCCCAGTCTTTTGAGTTTACCTATGTCGAAGATAATTCTCCGTGTGGTGACGGATTAAGAATATATAGTGTTACCACCCCTATTCATGCCGTGAGTTTCGTAAAAGGTGACTAAAGGACCAAGTATACAAGACAACATAATTGTAAAGAGAATGAAAACTTGAAACAAACCCTATTCCAACCCGTCTGGCCAGCGCGGTATAGTAGGAAAAAACCTCCTTGCTAAGGAGAGGCCTATGTCCAGCAGTAGACTGTAAAAGGCTGTTGATGATGATTGATGTCGAAGATAATTAAGGAATGAGGATTTCTTAATTCTTAAAATAACTACAGGAAAGACAAAGACATTTAGAACCGAAAGGTCCTCATTAGCGAACCTTATTTGAACTGCTAATTATAAATATATGAAGTTAATATATACTAGTATATCAAAGATATCAACATAGTAAAAGGATGAGAGATAACAATATAGGAAAAGAAGCAAGTGCGATATCTTACTTTTTTCCATTGAATTTGTATTCATTTCGTATTCAAGTTCCTTATATGTATATATGTATGTAGGGAAATATATATACCTTGCGACATGCTGAAACTGAAGATAAAAAAAGATGAGCAATCTTTTTTACCAAACAATGTACATATGCGCATAATGCACTGAGTTGTCATAGAAAACTCTCTGGTTTCTAGATCGTAACTATATCGTAGAAATGGTAATATCGATGCACGTCCATGCTTGTCGAAACACAGTAATTAAAGATGCATGCGTCACTGCTCACGTATTTTAAACTTAATAAAATTCATATGTTTGAAATAGTAACAAATACAGTAAAAAGAAGAATATTTAGTGTGATTTTTATAAGGACCAACAGTTACAGGTCAACAACAGTACAAGCATCAACAGTACTTATGTGCTGTCAAGTGACTCGTCCATTTAGCTATCCACTATTACATTGCCACATTGGTGCCGGTCAAGTGGTCTCGGGTTCGATTCCCGGGTCAGGTCACAAAGTACTGTTAAGTTTTTCTGGATACAGAAGTACCAAACCCCAATGCCTTGGAGAACGCATAAAGCCACCAGTGATGCGCCTGATCTCCCTTGGTCATGTTGGATAGCCGTCCCATCGGATTGTGAGAGTGAGGGAACAGAGAATACACCTGTGTTTGCGTACACACTTGTGTGCTATAATATCATCCGAGAAGTTCGCTGGTCTTCGTTGAGACTGGCCACCGTGACCAAAATTGACTAGGAGAATATTATACAAAAAAAAGAAAAGAAAATGCAAAATATTCCTTTCAACATTTTGTATATTTCACTATCACTGAAATTGATTTATCAGTACATAAATATCCTACTAATTCTACGCCTCATAAACTTTTGAAAGTGCCTTAGAACTCTTTGTTATGCACGATTAATACTAATGGTTTCACTGTAATAAATCTTCCTAAATAAAATAGTGGTTATCTTAATAATTTTAGTTTTTATAACTCTTGTTATTGGAGTACAAATTAAATGCAATATTTATATGTCAACGAATACTGGTTTAATATGTTCTAGAAGCTTCTAATGCTAAACTAAGTCTATGAATAATGTATAAAATAATCTGGCCCAAATCTCGGGTTTCAGTTGGGATTAACTTGGAACATTATACACTAGGATTCTCTTTGTTGTGATTTCTTTGTATTGTAATAACCCTGACTTCTTATTATACGCAGAAATTGTAGTCATGGTGATGTCTAGCAAAGTTTATTTTTGAAACAAATTTTTGATAATTTCTCCGTATGGGGACGGATTGAAAATATGAAGTGTTATCACTCCTACTCATCCCGTGTTGTAAGAGGCAACTTAGTGACAAACTACACAGGAGAGCAGCGTGGTATAGTAGGGTAAAACTTGCTTGCTAAGGAGAGGCCTATGTCCAACAGTGGACTGTTAAAAGCTGGATTATGATGATTTAACAGCTAAATTGTTTACAAAATATTTTAATGATCAAGAAATAAAAAAGCAGTTTGTGAAGTTTTGTCATACTACTGTTACAAAAATAGGACGAAGACCTTACGAACCCACAGAAGATGTACCAGATACTGAAGGTTACAAAATGATCTTCAGGTAAGGAGCGGAGTTACCTATCAACTGTTTGAATCGTCTATTGTTCAACTGATTAGGTGGTGTACTATTCTCTAAATTACACTTTTTTGTAATATTTAATTAATATAGATATTAATTAATAATATTTTTATTATATTTCAAGAAATACTTATACATGTATTGCTAACCAGATGTTCAGAAAAAAATATTATCATATTAATTTAAAATATGCTGTATACAAGTATATAAGTGTGTTTATCAGCAGTTAGGTTTCGGTAGCACAGGCTCTGTCTAATTTAGGATAAGAGGGTCATGCGTAAAATATGTGAGGTGTTTATTATTATAAAAATGGCATTCATTTTTTAGACCTTTTCAAGTCCACTGCTGGACATAGGCCTCTCCTTAGCAAGGAGGTTTTGGTCTACTATACCACGCATGCCAGACGGGTTGAAATAGGGTATGTTTTAAGTTTTCCTTCTCTTTGTAATGATGTTGTCTTGCATACTATGTTCCCTTAGTCGCATTTTACGACACCCACGGGATGAATAGGGATGGTAACACGGACAGCACTAAATGGCATTGTCAAATCAACATTAAATTTACTGACTTTTAAAAATATTATAACACTTTGGTATATAATACGGTCAGCCTACATTTTTACAGTATTTTTTTATATTATAACAGTAATTTACTTGCGATACTACCAAAGACAGTTACTACGAGTATATTCGCTAAAACCTGTAGTCTGAAGCATTCCCAAGGCGTTAAACTTTCAAGTTGAGCAAAGAACACTCCAAAGTTGAATAAAAGAACGTTCTAAGATCCTCGAAGATGTTTGGGCACCAATTCAGTTGCACAATTCATTACTGACTGTTTGCATTACCAACACAAGCTGTACAAAGTTTCACACAACCTTTCACAAAGTAAAACTAAATACTGTTATCATTTTCACTTTTAACTAACTATAGAAAAATAAATCAACCATTTATTAAAACTAAATTTATTGAAGGGAAAACAAACGATTTTACCGACGTGACTATTTCCTGGATCTTCGATTAGTATCAGACTCTTTTTAACCGACTTCATTCAAGGATAGAAACGTCTTATCACAGGGTAATAGGCATGATGAACAACATGTTGAGGAAAATCATGTTTCTTTAGAAACATAGTATTTCTGTATTATACCTGCGCCGTTGCGCTTCGGCCTCAATAGGGATACCACACGCAGATAGCTACCGAACCAGCTCGGTTACTTCTACACTGCGAGTACACTGTATCTCCGGTTCAAGTAAGAAATACATCTCTCTCTTGTTTATATAGCAGGCAGCCACTACGCAGCAACAGTCTTGACTCACTGGGTACTTCACCGCAGCATCGCACACCATATATAATTCTGACTCGTTGAGATCAGCAGACTTCATTCACTAGGAACAGTATATGCTACATACAACTTCTCAAAATCAACCGTTGAACCGTGACCCACCAGACATAATCACCTTACCTGGTCAGAGGATCCTCATTTATGTTGGAGACGCATGACATCCGTTCTTCTACATTGAATATATTTAAAAAAATATATTTTTAAAACTATTTGTATTCAGCAAGTTTCTAAAAACATGTTTGGACTCATTAAACAGAGCTTTTCACATCTTTAGTAAGATGACATTTTTTCCTTTTTTTTTTATTTGATAGCCTGCCAAAGTGACTCTACTCTGCCTGATGGAAAGCATGAATAGAATCCAAAAGTTGTAGTCACCATAGTCATTGCGAATGCTGACAATGTAGTATGGTGACCCACACTATGGCGGCCTGTTAAGATGCTTTTTTACGCCTCACTTGGAAACGTAAAAGGCATGACAATCATCGTACCATTGTATTGCACACACTTACTACAACTGTCACCCCTACACCAATGGGTCTGTGCTATGGTAGAACATAAACAAAGCGACTTAGATACTTTTGAGGAATCGAATCCGTTGTGTTGAAGATCGCAGACGAATGTTCAATTGCTTTGGTAATTTGATCTGCCGTCTGAAAGTTGACTTCGCCATCAAGGCAGATTTGGAATCAATTTAAAGTTACCGGAAAACCAAATACTTCTAGCGAAAGCATCGTCCTAATAAGTTTTTAATTAAAAAGTAAAAGAATAAATGAATAGGACTCGATAAACTGGAGGAGCAGCTTAATTAAAATTGACAGTGCTAATTATGTTACCTTTGTTTCAGTTGCATTATAAAAAGAGATTATTTCAATTATTAAGTTCTTTGAAATAACTTCTAATCAATTCTCCAGTATCCAGTATATCTTCAGTATGTTGAACTATCAAAAACACATTATACACCCTTTATTATTACTATTTTACGTCCTCAAATCAAAATATAACTAAACATAACCTTATTTTATTAGTTAATAATACGGACGGACTAAGAATACATAGTGTTACCACCCCCGTTCATCCCATGGGTGTCGTAAAAGGCGACTAAGGGAACAAAGTATGCAAAACAACATCATTAAATAGAAAATTCCAACCCGTCTGGCCAGCCTGGTATAGTAGGCGAAAGCCTCCTTGCTAAGGAGAGGCCTATGTCCAGCAGTGGACTGTAAAGGCTCTCGACTATTATCTTAATAAGCAATCTGAAACTTCATGAAAACATACATATATACATAAAATCACGTCTGTTCCCCCAGAGGGGGAGGCACAGGCACATACCCATTTTTCGTCACTGTTTTGATCCCACATAATAGGTGGCGAGTCTTTTGCCGCTTAAAAAGTCTTATCCATCGATCAGCCGGTGCACCATTAAGATCAGGTTGACTTGGGGTCCTAAGTTGAAGAAAACATTTCAGTAAATTTTATTTCCCATATGGACACTACATTTTCTAATCAATTTCGAACATTTATTTATGTTGTAAACTATAGTCATTGATCTATGTAGACGCAATATTGAAATATTATACATAAAATAATAGACCTGCTAACTGACAACACGTTTCAGACCTTGAAACTTGCTAAATCTAACAATTTATCGCACAAATTTCTTCATTAAGTTATTTCAATTTCATTCCATGAAATAAAATCATTAATAAAAATAATATTAAAGCTTTGAAAACTTTGAAACGAATTATATTAATTTAGAGTTTATAATACTATACTATATTAAATCAAGTTAGTATTAATTCAATTTTCTTACGTAAATTTGTAGTTTATAATCAAATTAAATATAAAATAATTTATTGTTCTTGAACAATCTGACAAATATCAAGTATTTCCACGGCCTGAGATAAGTATGAATATGTTTTTAAAGTGACACACACCTATGGTTGCCTTATTATCTTTAATTGTCAAACTTACTGTGAATTTTTTATAGAGTTTTGATTTACTACTACCCTTTTTAATGTATATTACATTAAACAAAATAAAAACAAAATGTATTGAAAGGAAATTTAACCTACGTAACACAACGCAACGCAGAATGTGATATTTATAACAAAATAGGCTTAAAACTCAAATTTATACCGAATCGCTTATATATTACAATAATCTAAGCTATAATTATAACATTGGTCCCAGACTGAAATTAATCCTTAAATAAATGATAATGTTTCGTTATCGGGAAGACCCAAAAGCTCTCAATTAACATCCAAATGGGCTTTGGAAAGTTCCAGAAGTCTCGTTCGCACACTTTCGCGGTAATAAAATCAGTGGCTGCCGACAATGAAACTCTGGTACTTTAAAAAGTAACAAAGTTTAAAACGTAGTGACACCGGCTGCTGAAAAACGTGCACTGCATTTTGAAACGGTCACGTTTTACGATGGCACGCTCTTTAAGTTTTTGAAGGTTTTTCGTAATAAAATAGGAACACTAATCTCTTTGTATTGTTATGTGCTACGACACGTAGGGGTCTAAGCTACAGTGTACTACGCCTCACAATAGCTACGAATTACGTTTGTTTTCTGTATGGTTGTTGTTTTAGTCTGTAAAACTGTTTATGTCATAGACTTACAAAGAGAATCACAAGTTACTGAATCGGATGCTTAATGTATTAGTCTATATAACAGTGTAACAGATGGATTAGTAAATAAGTGACTATCGTGACTCACGGACACATGAAGCTCAAGAGAGTTTAAATGCGTTTTCGGCATTAGAAGTTTTTATAAGGCAGCCCCCGCGTTAAGAATATATCCTGTGTCGCGGGTAACTTTGTAAACATACAAGGAAAGAACACAAAAAACACCCACACTCAGAACAACAATTTGAATTTTTTCTGTCATTGCTATTGATCGAAAAATGTACTTTTTTCTTTCATATTGGTGTGCATGGCTAATTTTCAGGTTCAATGAGAATTTAGAAGAAGCAACAAATTATGAACTAGATTTAAATAGCAATATTCGATCTTAAAACTTTCTTCTATATTTGCATAACTACTGTATAATTTTACTTGAATATGGGTCATTCTTTTGGGCTAGTGCTTTCGACATAAATAAAACGGTACTTACTTGTAGAGCTTTTTTCTGCTACCAGCATGACTTGGAGATAGTGGTATGGTTGACAACAAAAAGGTAAATAAAATTATAATAAAATCCTTTCATATGTATAAACAGAACTTGAAAAAGTGAAAACAGTCACGTAAATTAGAAAAGGTTCTCCGCAAAAGTGTATCCTTACCTTTATATTTGAACGGTCGCAAAACCTTTAAAATGCACACTCAATTACTGAGAAAGGTTTCAAAATATCCTTTTAATTTAGACTTACTGCGAAAATGGGACTGACATCGAGAATGGGTCGGCAGAAACAATTGGTAGGGTCAACGTATCTTCCGCACGCATGGCTTCACTCACCACGGGAAATTAGGGCCGCATCCCATTAACTGGTTTATTATAGTGTTAATGAGATTGCCTAACGTTGGTCCCTGTTTTGTGAGACTCCTTTTATTTGAGCTTGGGATTCACTAACATTGTGCGTTAGTAAATGTGAAAATTTAACACGACGTAAAAGCAGCTCACTAACATTTTTAAATGACAGTTCTAAAGTATGCTCCATAAATATGTAGGTACCTAGTATATAACCAAGTATTTTAATATAAAACGTCAAACAAGTCCCATAAACAGACCATAAACCGTAAACAAATTATAATGGCAAACTTTTCTAATACCAAAAACAAACATAAATTGTACAATTTATGTTTTTTTACTTTATGAAAAAAGTGTACGTATGTTCAATTTAAATTAAAGTTTTTCTCATATTTCAAGTGCGGTGACATGTATTTATTCTTACTTTTATTTAGTATACGTGATAATTGTGTTTTAAAATTTAAATTTGTCGCTTTAAGATTAACGGTTAATGTTCCTATTGTCTAAATAGATGCGTATAGTAGATGGATAGATGGATAGTGCAATCGAGATAGATTCCATTTGATTTACCATTTGTAACTATTTATTCAATTTAATTATTTATTAATTATAACAAAATCCAGCAGAATATTCTACTTAGTGCAAAACTTTTTGCATGCTTTTTCTTAAACACAAACAAATTATTAAATTTCTAACATTTCATTAAATAGAGATGTCTAAATATATTTATCTAAAAAACAAGCGTAATCTTGTCTGTAGTCTAAAAATATATTAACAATTACATCAATTTAAATTAAGATATCTTTAAATCGTGCGCAGTTTTAGCGCATGTGAGTGTGTGGTGTGTGTGGTGTGTTTGAGGTCTCAGGTTCGAATCCCGGGTCAGACCAAAAATATGTTGTATGATCTGTAAATATTTATTTCGGAGTTCGGGTGTGTAGCTATGTACTGGGGCTGTATGTGTCCAGTCTCACTAACACTATGTATAACTATGTATAAGTAAGTTTACACAACAATAATAATATACACGAGTACGATGCGCGAGCGCGGAGCAAATGTATTAAGCCAAGCCACGTGAATGCGCTTCGAGGGCTAACGGCTGACTGGTGCCGCAGGGCGGCACCTAGCAACAGCACCGCGTCAACAAGCGCAGGAAATTATTGTTAATAATAATGTAGCTAGGTGCTACATCACTCCCCCCTTTGAGATCGGTTCACGGTCGATAGTAATCTGGAAATCTTACTACTCTTCCACTTTTAGTCTTTTTTACAGATGGAGCAGCATCGACTAGTGGACTAGTTTCGGTCGAAACATTACCGTCTACCAGATAAGCAGGTTTTAGCCTATCTATGGTGACTGCAATATGTCTTCCTTTAACGTCAATTTTAAATGTCTTTGCTTTTCTTTCCAAGACTTTATAGGGACCGGAGTAAGGTGATTCTAAGGACATCTTGGCTGAATCTGTGCGAAGAAACACATAGTCGGAGGAGAAGATGTCGGCAGGTAAGTAAAATGTTCTTTTTCCGTGCCAAGATATTGAAGTTGGAGACAGGTTGGCAATGTGGCTGCGGAGACGACAGGTGAAGCTGGTAACATCAGGTTCAGTGTTGTGGCTCGGCGAAAAGAATTGACCAGGTAGTCTCAACGGTTCTCCATAAACCAGTTCTGCAGCAGACGTCTTCAGGTCTTCTTTCCACGCACTCCTAATGCCAAGGAGCACAAGAGGAAGCACTTCTGACCACTGGGTGTTATTGTGGCATTTGATGGACGCCTTCAGTTGTCGGTGCAGTCGTTCAACCATTCCATTACAGGCAGGATGGTAGGCTGTAGTGGGGCGATGCGTGGCACCAATGAGGCTGCAGATATTTTTGAACAGCTGGGACTCAAACTGTCGCCCTCGGTCTGTTGTTATGGTGTGAGGACAGCCGAAACGCGCGACCCAACCGGATATGAAGGCTCTGGCACAAGTCTCGGCCGTGATATCAGCCAACGGGAACGCCTCAGGCCATCGAGTGAACCTGTCGATGACGGTAAGACAGTACCTGAAATCATAAGAACAGGGTAATGGTCCTACTATATCCATATGGATATGGGAGAATCGGTCTGAGGGCAAAGGAAATGATGACAAAGGAGAGGTAGTGTGACGGGTAATTTTATTTTTTTGGCAATCAGTGCATGTCTGAGACCACTTTCTGCAGTCACGTCTAACTCCAGGCCATACGTATCGTTCTGACACGAGTCTCGCTGTAGCTGATGGTCCTGGGTGGCTTAGATTGTGTAGGCTTTCATATGCCTGACGACGGAAGGCAGGTGTTATATAAGGCCTCGGGTAACGTGTAGACACGTCGCAGTATAGTGTGGCTTCAGATGTTGCAATTTTCTCTAGTTTTATTGATGTACCCATCTTAAGCAGATTATGTAATTCTGGGTCTGATTCCTGTTCCTTTTCTAAAGCTTTATAGTCAATGTAACTAGCAATGCTTTCAACTCGGGAAAATGTATCCGCCACAACATTGTCTTTTCCAGACACATGTCGAATGTCGGTGCAAAATTGGGCAATGTAATTGAGGTAGCGATATTGACGGGGAGAACAACTGTCACGATTATTATTGAAGGCAAATGTAATTGGTTTATGGTCGGTGAACACTATAAAGTTTCTAGCCTCAACCATGTACCTAAAATATTTTATTCCTTCGTAAATTGCCAAGAGCTCTTTATCGTAAGCACTATACTTAGTCTGCGCAGAAGTTAGTTTGCGCGAGAAGAATCCTAGCGGTTGCCACGAATTGTAGACTCTCTGTTGCAAAACAGCACCTATGGCGATATCTGAAGCATCGGTGAATAGGGCTAGTTCTGCATTTGAATCTGGGTGTGAGATAAGAGTCGCATTTGCTAAGCTAGTTTTGCAATCTTCAAACGATTTAAGAAGCTCTGGAGTGAAATTCACGGGTGTAGATCCTTTAACATTCACGCCTGCGAGTACTGTGTTGAGCGGTCCTTGAATTTCGGCAGCTTTAGGAATAAATCTCCTATAAAAGTTTAATATGCCAAGAAATCTACGAAGCTGTTTGGCCGTCTTAGGAACTGGGTAAGCTTGAATAGCTTGGACTTTTTCTGGCAGAGGGCGTATTCCAGCAGAAGAAACATTGTAGCCAAGGAATGTTACTTGTTCTGCACCAAAAACACACTTGGAAGTGTTTATAATTAAACCATACTTTTTTAGACGTTCAAATAGAATTTCCAGGTGTTGCAGGTGTTCAGTTTCTGACTTGGAATAGACTAAAATATCGTCCAAGAATCCGTATGTGAAGTCTAAGCCTTGAAGGACTTCATCTAAAAACCTTTGAAACGATTGTGCCGCGTTTCTGAGACCAAATGTCATAAACGGGAACTCGAAGAGGCCGAACGGCGTGGTAATAGCCGTCTTCGGTATATCCTCGTCCGCTACAGGGATTTGGTGAAACGCCTTCACAAGATCAACCTTTGTGAAAATTTTGGCTCCTGAAAGATGATAAGCAAAGTCGTGAATGTGTCTCACTGGGTATCGATCGGGTATTGTTCTCGAATTAAGCGCTCTGTAGTCTCCACAGGGTCTCCAGCTGTCGTCTTTCTTGGGAACCATATGCAGAGGAGAAGACCATGGGCTATCAGAGCGGCGAGCAGTTCCAACTTTCAACATATCCTCGAATTCCTTCTTGGCAATCTTAAGACGATCTGGTGCCAATCGACGAGGACGAGAAGATACGGGCGGTCCCGACGTAGTCCTGATATGATGCTGAGTGTTGTGCGTTGTAGTTCTGCAGGATCCAGCAGGTCTTGTTATTTCACTAAAACAGTTAAGTAATTTATGGTATGGTGAGTCACCCGTAAGCACCTTAAGCGAAACCAACTCATGAGCTAGATGGTGTGATAACGACGCGTCCACTGATAGGTTGGTAACAGAATCAAGCAAGCGATGGTTACGGCAGTCGACTAATAAGTTGTAAAAACTTAAAAAGTCTACTCCGATAATTGGCTTTGATACATCGGCCACGATGAATCTCCATGTGAAATTCCTACGCAGACCTAAATTGAGGCTCAATTCAACTGTTCCATACGTAGAGATTATAGATCCGTTTGCGGCGAAAAGCTCATATTTTGATTTGCTACACCTGTCTTTCAATAATTTGCGAGGGTAAGCGCAAACGTCTGAACCAGTATCGATGAGAAATGGAACTTTTGTGTATTTATCAGTGATAAATAGGCGGCCCTGGCAGGTGGAGCAGTCTTCTGCCGCCATTAGTGACTGCTCCTGGAGTTTTCCTGTTTATAGTCACAAGGTTTTATACATCGATTAGCTTTTGATCCAAACTTTGAGTGATACCAACATGTGGGGTACTTACGATAATTCGATTGTGAACGACTCAAACTTCGTTTCCTGTTGTTCCGTTGCCAAGGTCGTGATCGGTTATCACGTCGAGACAAATTTTCTACACACTTGGTTAATTCGCTAATTTGTCGAGTCAGATCCTCCATAGTGATCGACGATGACTTTGAGGTCATCGAAACAATCTGTTGTGGAGAAGCGATATCATGTACTCGATCAGCTAAATCTGCCAATGATTGCAAGTCGAGGGTAGGTTGAGATGCTACGACTGTTTCGATATTATTTGGTAGCCTACTAGACCAGACTGTTTTTAAAAAATCTTCCGGAACGTCCTCACCAGCTAAATGACGCAAGTGACGTAAGAACTGTGAGGGTTTGCGGTCACCCAACTCCTCGTGAAGTAATAACTGCTTGACTTTATTCTCCTTACTCTTTGATAATCGCTTAATTAATTCGCTCTTAAGTTTTTCATATTTATCCGAGTCTGGTGGCGAAGTTATAATATCTTCCACTTCAGAAGCGATTTGATGGTCGAGCTGTGATACCACATAATAGAATTTTGTGACATCAGCGGTGATGTTCGAGAGTATAAAATTACCTTCCACCTGTGCAAACCATAAGGCAGGCTTACTGGGCCAAAACGGAGGAATGCGAACACCAACACGAGATATCTCAGTCGAAAGCGGTGTCACTGGCTCCTGGACTATACGATCACCTTTCGAAGTGGTTGCCATTTTATCGAATACGGACTTATTTTTATTCTAACACGTGTTTTAGGCGGGGTCACCACTGTAGCTATGTACTGGGGCTGTATGTGTCCAGTCTCACTAACACTATGTATAACTATGTATAAGTAAGTTTACACAACAATAATAATATACACGAGTACGATGCGCGAGCGCGGAGCAAATGTATTAAGCCAAGCCACGTGAATGCGCTTCGAGGGCTAACGGCTGACTGGTGCCGCAGGGCGGCACCTAGCAACAGCACCGCGTCAACAAGCGCAGGAAATTATTGTTAATAATAATGTAGCTAGGTGCTACAGGTGTATATATTTACCAAAAATATTTATATATCTATTTATATCAGTTGTCTTGTACTCGTAGTACTAGGTCTGCTTAGTTTTGGACTATATGACGTTGTGTCAAATATCCGAAATATTAAATATATTATTATTAATTATTTTAAAAGAAAATCTTAAATGTCCTCTTAAATTGTCCATCTTAAACCCAATAATATTTAAAAAAAGTTTCATTCATTCACGCATTATTGACACTATTAAGTGCCAAAAGCTTCTAAAACACTTTTAAAAGACTCTCACTTTCAATGACACCTTTTCACCAAACGCGACAGGCTTTTGCTTCCTGACAGCACAATCGCCTTCTAAAGTGCACAATTTGAGCTCAAAAGCCATGATACTCATAGCTCTCTATCACCGTCGAACAGTGGGGGCTTAACGCAATTTACCGATTAATCCAGACCACGTAACGCCCACTAGCGCATTGTTCCACCCGTGCCAAAGAAATGCAGATATTTTATTCTAGGTGTTCGGATTATTGCGGATTTCGAATACTCGTGAAATAGCACGCCATTTTCTGTGTCTTACACTTACTTATTGGTATATCATTTACAGCTTAAAGTGGTGATTGTGTGTTAATAAATTTCATAATCATTAAAAACATTTTGATTTTTTCTTTATTCTTATGTGATCGGCTGTTGTGGAGAACTTTGGGGACGCCATGTACAGCAGTGGACGTCTTTTGTCTAGGATAATGATAATGATGATTCTTGGCCTACTAAAGTGACTTTACTCTGCCTGATGAAATTATAAGTAGCATCCAAGAGTGGTGGTCATCATATTTATTAAAAGTGTAGACAATGCATGCAGTATGGTTACCCATTCTAGACAAACACAATTGGTGGTTTTGTAAAACAACAAATAAATTATTATCTAAAAAACAAACAATAGTTTTGTAACGGTCACTGACCGCGCCCTAGTTTTATTCTAATGACATCATGACATTAGCATTAGTAATAATGATGTAATCTCAACTTTATATATAGTGTATCCATAATAAACTGATTACATTCTTTTACCACACCTTAACGAGTTGACATTATTTTGCTCCTCACCAAAAAAAACCCTATACATACACATAGACGAGATCTCCACAGTTTTAAAATAGTTTTATTTTACAGAGTTTGTTTTACAAAATAGATTTTAAAATGCAACTATGACTTGACGAAAGGTAACGAAAATACATTTTTCCTTTGCAAAAAACCTTGTTTCAGTAATCTCTTAGGTTAATATACGTTATGTTACAAAAAAAAACTTGCCAATCCTATCTCCAAGTCACGGAGGGACGTGATCTTTTCAGTTCGACATCATGACCTCTTCATTATTGCGAGTGTTTTGGTACTGAACAACTGGTATTCGTGTATTATCGGGCTGGATACATGTTTCCTTAGTTAATATATTTATAAAAATAGACTTTCTTCTAGTAAAAGCTCTTACCTTTTCGTAATACTTTCGCTTCTTGAGACTGTTTGATGATAAAAGGATTATAGAAAATGTTTTATCCGACTTCAAGAAGAAAGCAAGTCTCATTTGGCTGTTATCCTTTTTATGTTTGTTGCCTCAGAATAGCGTAATATAAAAATCAAATTATAAAATTATTTATCATTCGATTTGAACTTGGCGTATTCATTTAGTGGATTTAGTCATATCAAAGTTGAAAATTTATCAATCTTAAAAGTTTATTAGAAAATGTAGTTCATTACAGTTTCAGTAGTAGTTCAGTAGTAGGTACAGTACATCATTAACAGTCTTTAACGGTTCACTGCTGGACATAGGCCTCTCCTTAGTAACAAGGTTTTGGCCTACTACATATATAAACGCTGGCCAGACAGGTTGCCGACAGCGAACAGCTGTTCCCGGATCCCTCCTATATCAGGCGCAGAGTGGCACACCGTGTGGTTTTAGTCGGTCCGATTCCGACACACCACTCCGCCGTAAACCCCGGTGGGGTGACGGTACGAGGGGGTTTCCACACGTTAAAATAAAAGGATTCGTTTCAAGTTTTCCTTCCCTTTACAGTGATATTGTCCTGTGTAGTTTGTTCTCTTAGTCGCCTCTTATAAAACTCATGAAACGAGTAAGGTTGGTGATACTCCGTATTCTTAATATGTTACTACGTGGACGGATATAGACGGATATCATGGCATAGACGGATGAAAGTCAGTGGGTCCTTTTTAAACATGAATAATTAATTTCAGTAAGATTACGAAGTTGTTATCTTACTGAAATTAATTATTCATGTTTAAGTCAATATAATCATCATTATTATGTCAATATAATGTCAAATGTCAATATAAGTACATTGACTGGGGTCACAATATGTACAACGTGACAAAAAGTGTTTACTTTAAATTTCAGTAAATAACTGTACTTTGAATCCAGTTTTTTATTTTAATTAAATTGTCGACAGTTAAATCAAATATGACGGTGTGTAATTAGATTGCTGTCGTACTTACGCACGTATATTAGGGACCTGAGTATTTGCAAAGGACGAAAACATTTTTGTGTACGCATAATTTGTCACAAACTTTTTAAATTTCAGTTCCTTTGAGAGATATATTTAAAATTAAATGATAATGATATGAGAATTCCAATAACACTAATTTATTGAGTGAACCAAAGTTAGTTGATTTATAAAGGAGTGAACACACGCGATCACCGCTAATCGTTAATGTGTGCTGTCTTATAATTTATAATCATTTGTAGAGTAAGATAAAAGTGCATACTCGGTGATAGTGTACGGTTATATAATTAAACATCTTAAAACTATAAACAGATTAAAATATTTCAAATAAACGTCTTTAATTATTAAAAGCAAGTTCATAGTGTCTGTATATTAAAAGAAATTGTACATCGAATTGTTAACCTCTTCATTTATACATGTGAAATCGGTACTAATTCGCAATAGCATGCCAAATTTCCGTTAGCATCGGCGCTTTGTTGCAAAATATTTGCATTGTATGCATGTGGGTATTGAGTACATCAATATCGTAGAAACTCATTGTAAGTGGTAATATGTACAACACACTAAAGCCATGTTTAGATGGCAAGCATTTCGCTAAAGCATGAATATATGTGTTCTCTAACTTGTCTTCTCTCGTCATACTTGCGTAGAAGTATTGTGCTTACCTCTTTATGTCATAGTAGCTGTTAAAAGATGGACTATCTCTAAATATAGACAAAGCCTATGGGTACCTATTTCTGGAAGGATCTGGCGGTGATCTGGGGTTATGTACCCGTCATGTATGCTTCCAATTTATTTTATCTTTCTCAACTTGTTTTTAGATTACACAATGTTCTTTCCGTATATTCAACAAGGACGATGTAAATTTCTATGACAATTATTCGTGTAGTAATTATATTCAAATATTCACTTATTTTAAACAGACCTCCTTGGAATTTTTATAACAAACCAAAAAGGAACTCTTTAGACTAATTATATTAGTGTAACTATTGATGCAGGGGTTACAGTTATCGTAATAAATGTGTGAGTACACGGCCACGATGATTGTCATATCTTTTGCGTTTCCAAGTGGGGCGTGAAAAAGCATCTCACTAGATAGGACGAGATCTGACACCGCCAGCAATCGTTGCTGCCATGCTGGCGGGTGAAGAAAGCTGGGCCGCAGTGGTCTCTTTCTGCGAAGCTGTCATGCTCCAGAAAGAGACCGCTGAACGGGATCGGGAGAGGGCCGATCCTGAGAAAAGAAGACATCGGCGGCGTTATGAGCCGTCAACGGGACCGCGAGCCGCCAGAGAGTGGGGACCGCTGGTGGCGGATTAGTTGCTGCGGTCGGCGATAGGATAATTTGTTGCGGCCTGGTCTATATCTTATTCTGAATCGACCAAAATGTCTCTAATAGAGTAGACACATTTTGGTCGATTCAGAATAAAAAAAAAACAAAAAAGAAGAAAAAGCTAAAAATGTACAATGTAAAAATATTTTTTTTCATACGTAAGTGGAAATTTTCACGCGTCTTCTCGATCACAATTCTATGACCCCATTTTACATACACTTTTACAAACGAGTTGAGAAACGATGCCTTACAAGTTTTATAAGCCTTAGCCACAGCTGCGAAATGCGCAACAGAGCATGAAAAATTGGTTATAAAGTGTTGCCAAGTTTTCGCTAAAACTTGTTGTAGCACTATTAAATTGTTATAATTACCCATAAATATTAGTTTTAAGTAATGTAGTACTATCTAGCCAAGCCTTTCGGGTCTCGAACATGATAATATTTGACTGCACTGTTGACCCAGTGGTTTAAGCCTTCGCCACGTCGCTCTCTACTGCGCTGAGGGTTATGTGTTCAAACCCCATATAAGACAGCACTTTGTGTGATCATCAAATTGTTGTTCTGAGTCTGGGTGTTCTTTTTGTCCATTTCTTGCTTGTTTGTAAAGTACCCCGCGACACAGGGTTTATTTCTAGTGCGGTCATTGTCTTTTTTTGAAAAGGAAAAAAGGATATTTCATAACGTTACTGTATTATTTTTATTATTGGTGATAAAAGCACCATTTCTTCTTCAAATACAGATAGGTAAGATAAGTAATAGTGGCACAGACCACAGAATATAAAAAGACAGAAATTCAGAGCAGTTGACATTTGACGTTTAAATATTATATCTGTCATAGATGACAACACTATAGTTACTATTGCTAATAAACGAAAACAGAACACAATATGTATACAGGCTTTTTTCTCTTTCTCTCGCAAGGAAAATCGAAACAACATGAAACAATAAATGGATCGTAAAAGCCTTTGCTAACGCAGCGGGCTCTTTCCTTTTTTTGCTCATGATTTTATTACAAGCTTGCAACCTCCATGTTCTTAAATAGTCGATACTTGCTACTTTATCTGTGAGTAAGAATAATTTTAATGATAATAAGAAGATATAATACTAAATTTTAATGAAACAATTGCACTAGAACGGGTTCCGGTTGGTAATATAGTAGTTTAGGTACGAGCGCTATCGCTTGATCACAAGTCATCAGGCTATATTGTCAACTATCGTAAACTTAATACTCCTGATGGTTTGTTGAGAGAGAGTGCATGCATTCAATCAATTAAAGTTTGTTATTATCAAAAATATCAAATCTTAAAAGTTATTGTGCTGTCTTCGTATCGTTATGTATGATAGCTACCCAAAACTGTTTATAAATATTCCACAAAGTGTGAAACGTCGAAATAAATGGTTCTAAGCAGTGTGACAACTCAATCCCAAAACAGTATGATTTTTTGGCTTATATATTTTTGAAGTGAAAACTTCTTTAGGCGCGTTGAGCGTTTTGGTAGAGGTTAAAATCCTCGGTTCGCGTCACCGACATGCTAATGATAATAGTATATCTACAGCTATGGAGAATATGATATTATATATTATATATGAAATTTATTATTATTATATATTATATATAGCTATATATGAAACATAAAAAATTTCATATAATTTTTGCATATAGTTTTAATTACTCTCAACTTAATAGTTCCGTTTTCACTTCTATCGGCAGTCCCACGACTGCTACTGTTTTTTTTTTTACATAAGTACTTTATACAACAGCAAGAATAGAGTAACTGAAAAAATGTTTACAAAGAGTTCAATAAACAAAATTATTTAACTAAACGCCAAACTATAACTTTTATAAAAAAAATGGTAAAAAAGCAACTTTTTTACCATTTTTTTTAAATAATAAATAATTTAAAATAATATTAATAAATTTATGTGCGATTTTTATATAGTTTAGGTTTAATTAAGTGTTTTTTTTATTTTAATTTACAATAGATTATTTTTTTAAAACATACCGGTGCACCTCGAAGTTCAGCCGAATTTAACTAAATATCATTTTTAAGTAAATATGTTATCATAAATATATCCACATCAGATATATTACCAGAATTAGCTTTTATGGATCGTTAATCATACATAGCTAAATAAAAGTAACAAATATTAATATTTTTTGCATTACTTACAACTTGTTTTTTTTTCGATAATTTACGTTTAAAAGACTAATTATGTCACTGTTCTATCGAGGTACTTTTTTGGCATTATGACGTCACAAACATGGCGACCAATCACGGCGAGTAATTATATCAACTTTAAATTGTTCGTAAATAAAATAAAAAAAGTTATACTCGTCAATCATTAACATGATTTATGATAAAATCTCAAAATACATAAAAAAAAGATATTGTTTTACTTTTTCAAATATCTTATTGCTAATCTATCTTTTCTTTAAGTAACTTTCATCCGTGAATTCTATAATAACGAAAAATTAAAATATCGAATACTAATTACCAAAAATAAATGTAGTAAATATTCCGTTAATGACGTCTCAAGCTTAGATTACTTTCTATTCTTTGTATACATTAAATTTCACTAATAAAATAACATGTTTACGAGTAAGTTAAATTCAAAGAAACTTAGAAATATCGTCTAAGCGATTAAAATTAATTGGTAAATTTAAATGGCAAATGTAGACTTTATCGTCACAAAAGAAAACCACCTGTGTGTGTATTTACCCATATAAAAAAAACGAAACTAATTTCTTCGTAAATTCTTTCTCTAAAGCATACACAAGTAACCTCATTCCTAATTAGTGCAAACACCTATCTACGTTATTCGATACAATTTACATATAAACTGCTTATAATTCTGTGTACGTCATGTAAGTTGACCATTATTTTTTAACGTGTGGAAACTCCCTCGGGCCGTCACCCCACCGGAGTTTACAGCAAGATGGTGTGTCGGAATCGGACCGACTAAAACTGCACGGTGTGCTACTCTGCGCCTGACATAGGAAGGATCCAGGAACAGCTGCTATTACGACATCCAGATCATCATCTAAGTTGACCAAAGATAACGTCGTGACCATTTCTCGCTTATATTAAGGATAGAATACTATCCCACTATCACTGCTGTTATGTATAAGGATCATTTATACATACATGTATAAAATGACGCCTGTTTCCCTTGAGAGGTAGACAGAGGCATATTAAACGCCCACATTTCGCTAGTGTTTATATTCCGCGTAATAGGTGGTGAGCCTATCGTCTCTAATCGGGACCATTTGTTTGCCAGAGCCTCGTCCTTCAATTAGCAGGTGCACCAATTGCAGGTGAGGTTGACTTGGAGCCCTTAAGTTCTCGGTCGACACTCCATTTATAAATCATTGTAGTCTCGTTTCATTGATTTGTGTTTCGTTTATTTTTATATTCTATTTAATCTTCGTTAATTTGTATTTAATAAAATCGTATTACTATATTCCGATTTCTGCGGATGAAATAAACAGAGACGTATTAGACTACAATGTATTTTCTGACTACAATTTTTAATCAGCGTCTTAATAAAGGGTAAACATATTGCCATTGATATATCTCAGGCTAATCTGATTTTCAAAAAACCTATCTTTAACAAATAGTTTGAAATATAAAGTAATTTTCACAGCTGTTTCCAGAGACAAGTAAATAGAACACTGAGAGGACGTTAAAACACTGGTCTAGACACACATGAGTGTATAAAACAAGAGTACATTACGACAACTGTAAAACGACAAACTGCACTGGGGAAACTTACTCCATAAACTCGCAACTCAAAAGGTTTCTTGATGATTCACTTACAAAGTGGAGAACTCTTCTTTAGAAACAACGTTTTAAAACTAAATGAGGTACTCAACTTCAACAGCTATGTCAACACGAACCCTCCAATTTCCTTCTGAAATAATCAAACAGTTTTCTCAGAAATTTAACAGAAGTAGGGTGGATAATTAATAGACACACCCGACTGACATCTTTGATAAATTTGGTAGAATAACTCCAAATATCTGGCGGCTAAAATATTCAATATTATTTAACTGCGTACGCCAAATTATCTTGATTTTATTATTCATAATATACGAATATGTGTTAACAACGTTATTCGAGTACCAAACGGCGGGCAATATTAACAGGCAATACACTCACAGGCATGGCATAAAAAAAACTACACACAATTCTTGGGCTTATATCTACATGTGACTTTTGGTCGAAAACTTCAACTTTAGAGACTAGATCCAGAAACCACGCCATTTTGCCATTCATAGTTACCACTGATGGCAAACACACACCTAAGCCGAAACTATCCTCTAACCTAAAACTCTTAACCGTATTAACGGTCAATGCTCCGTTCCCATGAGCCCCAGAGCAATACTAACAACTCAATGTAAACTATTTAGAGCGAAGTACAATTTTCCAAATGGATTATATACTTGAAAAAAAAAAAAAAATTTGATAACCTCTGTTTTGTGGAGATAAAACTGTCATGAAATAAAAGGTCATACGAGACTTGATCAGTCTCGTTCAGTGCAAATATCTTTTTATCCTTGATTTAAAAATGACTCACAATAGACATGTTTCTTCTCTTAGTCGCCTCTTACGACACCCACGGGATGAATAGGGGTGGTAACACTATGTGTTCTTAATCCGTCACCACACGGACAGAAATTGTTCAGGAAAATATCTTTACAAAGAGAAGGAAAACTTGAAACAAACCCTATTCCAACCCGTCTGGCCAGCGTGGTATAGTATGCCAAAACTTCCTCCTCAGGAGAGGCCTAGTGAGCAGGACTGTAGAGAAGAGCAGTGTACTGTAAAAGGCTGTTGAAGTTGAAGAATAGAAATGTAGATTTTTATTCTCAAAAAGGATGTACGTATTTATTAATAATTATGTTGTAGGTACACACAGTTCTTATTTTTCGAGAGCAGTGCCTATTTTCAATTTTCTGTTAATGTAACAACACTAATGTAAAATTTCTCAGAGATTCGTTTTGTACAATTAAAATAAAGAAATGTGTATTAAAGAAAGGTGTCTATCTGTAGCAAATCTTTCATTTATAATCAAAAGGGTATTGAATAATATTAGGATTAATAAATCAAGACACGACAAGACAAAAAAAACACTTGAGTTATCAACTGCTTGGTGTAGATTCTGCTACGTTTGAATATTGGATATGGTAAAACATTATTAATAGTTACTCAAACTTATCTATATGAGAAGTTTATATGCATTTATCTAAATTTGCATATAAAAAGCATATAAGCATTGTGTTAGTCATTTTAACCGTCACCGTTCAAGCTCTGCTTAACTTAAATATAGATGGCGTTGTGTATCATGATGGACGTTACAAAATACTATAGCGGTCAGTTATATTCCATCATCCAGTGCATGTAAAAACAATAACAATTCCTTAATAAGTCATTTAACAGCGTCAATTTCACGTGAATCACAGAACAGTAGCAATATTTTGATGATGTGACGTATCCGGTTTCTGACCAGATTCGACTCGGTAACATGTACATATGTTTACATATAAGAGAGCTAGCTGTACACACCACAGATGTTTAAACGTGTCATGAACAAGGCACGTCCAAGTCCGATCGGATGTAATACGACCTTCTTATTATAACGTCTGGTGGTCTGTTCAGCTACGTTATTAGCTGAAAATATATATAGATAAATACATGTATACAAAGATAACCGTTTCATCGGATTGTGAGAGTGAGGGAACGTAGAGTGTATTTCTGTTTTTGTACACATTTAGGCACTATAATATTTCTTGTGTAGTTGAGACTGGCTGCCGTGGCCGAATGTGGCCGAATATCATCATTATTACATACAATGAACCCTGTGAAAAGATACAACGAAGATTCCACATGCTTTGTTCCATATATAATGCCTTATAAAGTATAAATTTCATATAAAATCTACAGTATCTTACAGTTGATTTCGAATTTGAGACCAAATCAACTGATCAAGTATATTGCACTGATATCAGAAAAACAATTGGTTAGAACTCTTCTGTAGAATAATATTCAATTCTGATGCCCATAATGCTGTAAAAAATGCAACATTATAAATTGCCAGGCTATTAATTTTACCTTTACACAATACTTACGAATAAACGTATATTTACAAACCAAACAATAACTTAGTCTTATTGCGTTATGCGGTTTGTACGTGCCGTTTGTAAGTGTACATGGTCCCCACTCGGTACCATTAGTGGGTACCCAGGATGGAATTCACCTCTCGCCCACAGAGAACTTACCTTGGCTACTCGCCAAATAATCACTATCAACTACTACTAGTGGAACACGAATGGAACTAAATTAAATATGAATATTTGTTAGATTTATACCGAATTATAAAGAATGACAACACTCAAGAAACAAACACTCAAAGGATGCGATAATTATAAATATGCTGCCTATTTTGACTTCTTACTAGTATTAAAGAAATTAAACTGTAATGCTAAAGTTAATTTTTAAGCATCCACGTATTTTATAAAATATACGACTCTTAAACAGTATTTAACAAATCATTGCTTTTTGAGTTACGATAAGCCAATAAGATGTTTAACTGTGTATTTTATGACTATTATGACTACTAAAATCTAGCAAAACTCACTCTATTTTATCATTGTATCGGTAACAAAACTTTTATGATTCTATAAAAGCTCTTTTTTTTTAAATCTAATACAATTTTGCTAATTTTGCATCTAACAAGTCTATAGACTCCGTATTGTTTTCGTACAATTGGAAGACTTGTATATCGTTGCGTAATGTGCATTTTAAGTGCATACGTAGCTACGCTCACAACCATATCCAAAGGAGGGCACAGAGGAGTGTTAAACGCTCTCATTTTGTCAACAAATTTTAAATTCAATATTATAGGAAAAACAGTTAGGTAATCGAGTCACGCTGATTTCAGCATGAACGGGTCGGTTCGACCGGGACAGTACTACCCTTTCACAGAAGACCAACCTAAATCGACAGCATCCGGGATGTCGTGTTTCGTTGGTGAGTGCAAGACCGGAGGCCTATTGATGCAGGGGTGACAGTTATCGTGGTAACTGTGTGAACACTTACACTTACACACTTACACTGCCACGACGATCGTCATGCCTTTTACGTCGCCAAGTGGGTGTGAAAAGGCATCTCACTAGGCCGCCATAGGTAGGTTACCATTCTGCATAGTCTGCATTTGTAGTGAGTATGGTGACTATAGCTTTTGGATTCTATTCATGCTTTCCATCAGGCAGAGTGGAGTCACTTTGGCTGGCTCTTAAAATAGAAAAAAAGAATAAGAAAATTAAGTAGGAAGGCAACACTAAGAACGGAATATTGCTAACTGATATGGAAATATAAACAGTAGCTCAAGCTGTAATTAATAACTATAATTTACTATATAATTTGCATCCTTTTGTTTCAGATCTCAGTTGTATTCGAGTTAGCATCTTGAACAAATAGTAGAAGTCAAGGAGATCACAAATTCCAACCAGTTAATTGTGGTGTGCAAAGTTGGCGTGCCAACATCTAGTACCAGGCTTACTTCGAGGTTCTCGGAACTTGTAATACTTTTGCCAACTATCCCTACATTTTTAACAACTTTTAATATTACAGAAGTTTTTGGAATTATGGAGACCTCGTTGACTCGATTAAATAATAAGTAGAATTCAGACCTATTTCAAATGAAACTGCTTTGTATATAAGAAGAATATTCATTTCATTTTGTTCCTTTTGAAACGTACGAGTATGTGGCGCAGAAAAAATATAGCATATATTATTTGAGACTACCTTCTTTTTGTATATGTGTAGATCTTGACTTCAGACTTCCACAGCCCATTGATACGATTAATCTAACGAGTATAAATAGTAATCATTTATCCTGAATTGCGTAATCAAAGTTCTAAGTAAAGTCGACAAGTATACATAGAATTTTCTAACATTGAGGGTTGGAGAGTCATTATCGTCATGACTACCTTGTTGGTCTAGCAGTTAAGGTATGCGACTGCCAATCAAAAAGTCTCAGATTCGATGCCCGGGTCGAACCAAAAGCGAATCATTATTATAATAACAGCAGTGAGTATATTGACAGTATCTCACGGCCATGTCTCGAAGAGCACGTTAAGCCAGCGTCCCGATTGTCATAAACATTTATGGCAATCGTTATTGAGAAGTCAGTGCCCTCATATATACCAACAATAAGTTCAACCTTCGAATCCAGTTTACTCTCAGAGTTGCAGAGGTCTGATGCCAGTCGCTCCGTGGAAAAGCTAATATTCAAGTAAAATTGGTTATACTGGCGACCCCAACTAATCTTGGAAATAATAAAATCCAGGAAGATGAACGGTTGAGTAGTGAACCGCATGTCATAATCATATTACCTGTTCGGAAACACTTAGTGTTTTACGGACACTACAAACTTACCTCTATATCATATAAATAATATTGCTTCTTGTGATAAAACCCGCCATTTCACAATAAGAAAGATACAATTTTATAAAGTATAAATCAATTTTTATTCGTAACCACTATAGACTAAACGAATACTTAGAAGAATCTTACACAAAATGGCAGCATGTCATAATTTTATAGTACTTAAAGATTAATGTATAATTTTAAATTCGCTCCAATCAAAGTAACATTTAGACTTAAGTCTAGTTCAATTTGCGATCGGCTAACAAGATTATGACGATTTGCGAAAGATGACAGGCAGAAGTTGGATGCGAACCAAGTGGCGTGCAAATCAAGATCTTCATCCAGAAGCAGACTGTACTTTATATAGATAACAATGAACCAGATTGTCCTTCAAAATGCAATAGAATTCATAGAATTTTATGATTAACTAGCATAATCTTTGGAATTATCAAACTAAGGATGAGTAGTGAGTTCCCTTCTCAATTACTTTTTTAAAAGCCGTTTATCATCGGCAAACAATCGTATGAATAAATGAATGAAATGAAATAAATGAATGAGTTAATAAACTGTTCGGGTAGCCGGGTTTGGACGATTTAATCATTCCTTAAACCACAATGGTCCTCGGCTGATATGTAATGAGATGATACGTTGGTAGAGAAACTAATTCGAAGTGTAAATATAGAATCGTTGTTGGATTTATTTTCGTTGTGTTTATTTAGATAATCTTTTAGTCAGTTAAACTTATTAACTAAAGAGATACAAACAGATAGAGAAAGTAACTATTTTACTTTTTACACCATAGCCAAATAAATTTGGATTAATATTATAAAACTAGTTTCTGGTATTACTAGTTTAAATTAAATATTTTATCGAGGAAGCCTACAACCTACCTCCTGCCTAGAGGCTCTAGCCCTAAAACAAATTGCAGTTCCTACTGGTAGCAATTTGTGTTTCTACTACTATAACTTATAGGCTATATGACACCACACCACGATCAATAGACACCAAGTGTCAATGAAAATGTTGCGATGATTGACGAAAATTTATTTCCCTTGAGAAAAGCAGTCAAAGTTGCACGTGTCAGTTGGAAAAATTTACATAAATCATCTACTTATTTCCATAGTAATTTCTCACAATATCTTCTAGATAGAAATTTCTGTCACAACTAACAATCATTAACATGTACACCTTTTTCATATATTTTGCAAGTTGTGATATATTAAACCGTGGAATTTCATCCTTGAACGTTCCCCGTTCCGTCATATGTAATATTAGAGTTTGGGAAAGACCGACATTGAATATAACTTGTCGCGTTACTTGACAAGTAATCACCTCTTCATGTTTGAGTCATATATGCTACGCTTTTGTTGTATATGACAGCAACTTAAACATTTTATGTGAGGTTGTATGCGTTGTAGCCAATTCTTTCAATATTTTGTATATTTTTGTTTTAGAAATTACTTTGAAAATGATAATATCACTACATAGATGCTCAACGACCAAAGTTGAGAGATTAAGTTCTTCTACAACATTAAAAAAAAACCATACTTATATGTCATACATGGCCGTCTCAACCCAATTTAATCAGAGCTGGTACTATGGAAACCAGACTGATATAAATAACAATTTATTTAATAAAATCAAAACACCTAATCTTTTGAAGTTCCGTATATTCTTATCCTATTTCATATCATTTGATTACGCACGGTAATAAAAAAAAGTAATGTTGTTCATGGTTACGCCCTCCAAAACGGGTTGAGGAAGTCACTTTACTCCTCTCTCCACACAGCCTCAGCGTCATTCTAATCTTTGTACCTCACTATATCTCGCTAAGAATTTCCACACGGCATTATAACAGTAATCTTAAAATAAAACATGTAAACTTTACATTACAAGTATATTTATAATAACAAGTCAATTAAACAATGATTTATAAAGTAAGTTTCAACATTAAATCAAAAGGCAGCTACGAATTAACGTTTACTTTATTAGGAGCCTCTCTATCAACACATCTTTAGTCTTCACTTTCATTTATTTTAACTCAGACTATTACTAAGGAAATAATTCAAAATGGCTGACATGGATATCACTAATCTTCTACCAGGAAACAAGATAACGGTCGCTTTTGAAATTGTTAATCTCGATTTAAGTGAGCTTTAAGAACGTTATTCGCTTATCTCGGCACTTGGTACCATGGTTTTTGCTCTTAGATGGTAAATTATGAAGCAATTTCTATGTCACCTTAGCTCTTTAGAAGCAGATTTGTGTAGCTTAAGTTAATCTGTGTATTTATTTTCGGTGTATATTAGCTACGAGTGTTTATTTAATAAGATAATATAAATTGGCATTGAGTTTAGTTTATAACTGCTGACTACATGCGTTCAGATATAAAAAATGTCAACAATAGTAAACGGAAATTATTACTAAAGTTCACTATGTGTTACCTATTTTAAATAAAGTGTCGTTACTAAGTTCTGACATGAATCTATGAAAATCTATAAATAGATTTTGGCATTCTTCTATTTCATTTTCGTTTAATATATTTTAATTCTATTCTCGAGTATATAAGTCATCGCAGATTGTAATTTAAATATAAGGAAATAATACATTCAGTTGGTACACTGCTATTTTTCTCATCGAAAGCAAGCGATACCTACTTTGTCTCTTCTCGCGTTTGGGTGGCCAACGGCACAGTAATTAAATTATTACGTTGCAATTAGCGTTTGTGTGTGAAGTGGTTATCAGAAGTTCAAACTGTTCTCTTGAACTAGGGGTTCCCTTCCCTTCCACAGACTTACATACTTTTTAAAAAGCACCAACACTTTACAAACGTCAATCCACAACAAGTATGATCAAGTGAGTATAGGAATTGGTACTAGAACTCTATGGAGTTTAAACACAACGTCGAGTAGCAAAGTGTTTTATCTACAGGCAGTACATTGTGTTTTTTTAGTCGGTGCCACAGACTGCCTACTAAAATGTTAGAGCACTTACACGAGGAATTTTTAACGTGTAGAAGGCAATTTATATATTTTTTTTACTAACACAGCGACTAGATCAACAGCATTGACCCACAAACACAGTTTTCACACTCGGGCAGAGTCGTTACCAAGTGAAAGAGTCATGAGTCATTACCAACAGTTTTAATTATTCAAAGCTACATTAGTTAGTGTTATATAAACAAGACACACTTGGCATATTAACGCCTGTTACAAGTCCCAACATAAGGCAACTTCCTATGAAGCGAGTGTATCATTAGCGAAACTTGTAACTGTTGACGCAAGCCTGCTAATATGTGTTCACAACAGTAATTTGTCATGTTTATGTATGTTACACAGTTTGTTTTGTTTGTGCTTTGTGCAAATAGTGAATTTGTCCCGTAGCCTTACTAAGCAGAATGACTTTTATTTAAGTAATATCTAGCTAAATATGCTACTTTCAAAACCCGGTTAGCATATCCTTTGCATGGAGAGACAATAATTTGTGCTAAACAGTTCCTAGTACTGTGTTTAAAACCACAGTTGTACTAAGAACCTCATCTATTGATACATACTCGTATTTCACACATGTTAATAAATTACTCAAAAAGAGATACAAAAGTCTTAGTGTTAAGGTTAACAATGGCACTGATACACGAATTCCTTTTGTACTTTAAGTTTAGTTCGTTCGTTTGTACGAACTAGGATATGTAGCTTCCAACATGTTCTCCAATAACAGAAGTATATAAGTACGACTCATATAATGTTAAGGATCAACTTGCCTTGTTATATACATATTACCAAGTAACGGATAATTGCCATCCCTAAGCAACTGTGGCTAATTACTCATACTTGAAGTAACTTTACAATTATTTTAATAATTATCAATTGAACGCATTTGATGTCACTTTAAATTCAACAAAGACCAATGCATGTCAATGACCAAGGCATGTCTTATACGAGGTCTATTGGTAAGTGGTAAAAAGTTATGATCTAAGAGATTATATCTAGTCATCTATTCGATAGGTTCAACAATATTACCTACGTAAGTGCCATGAACCACTCAGCTCATGCCTCTGTGTAGATGACGCTGAAGTCCAAGTAGGTACGAAGAGCCACGCTGATTTCAGCATGAACAGGGCGGCTCGATCGGGGCTATACCAACCTCTCACAGAAGACTAACCTAACCAAACCAAACCTAAAGTAAGTGACAGCATCCGTGCTGTCGTGTTTTGTTGGTGAGTGCGAGACCGAAGGCCCATTGATGCAGGGGTGATAGTTACCGTCGTAACTGTGTGAGCCTACACTGCCACGATGACTGTCATACCTTTTACGTCCCAAAACGGGGAGTAAAAAGCATCTCACTAGACCACCATAGTGTGGGCCACCAAACTGCATGGTCTGCATTTGTAATGAGTATGGTGACCATAATTATCAGGCAGAGTAAAATCACTTTGGCAGGCTCTTGAAATAAAAAAAAAAAGAAATACCTTGGATTTTGGATTTGGGACAGTCAATGGAGTTTCAAAAATCATTATATTCACTGTATAGTTATAGTTCTTAGAGTCTCACACAGACACACCCTCTGTCTCCCCAACCGAGGACATGCTGCGATGAGCGTTACCCGGGTAACAAAATATCAATTTTGGCTCAATCACATAATAAATATGAATATTAGGTATATCCTGTTTCACCTTAACGTATAGAAGAATGTTCTAATTTTAAATCTTAGATTGGCTAATTATTTATAAAAAAAAACTTCTTCTTTCCTAAAACCTTTAAAATCAGAAAAAAAAACAATATATAAAGAAATTTAAACTTTAATATTGAGAATATTGGTTAAACACCGAAACAGTCATGTAACGTTCGAATATTCAAACTAAGTTTTGCAAAATTCAGCAGCCTGGAAAAGCTTACTATCAAAGATTTAAAACAGTATTGTAGTGAAAACATAGTAACAACAAAAGATAAGGTTATTATAGTATTTTAAACCTATTGAGCCATATATCCACCAAATATTTTATTTTTCTTAGCGCTATATACAACACCCGAATTAGGAAAATTCCTGTGTCGCAGGGTTTTTTACAAACATGCATGAAACAGACACAAAAAACACTCAGACTCAGAAAACAATTTGTGGATCGTTGAAAAACACACCTTCAATTAGAAAATTCATATATTACATATTAAATAGTCGATCTACTATGATGCGAATAATATTCATTGTCAGATATGATTGCTTTGATGAGGCTAAATTGGTATTCGGTTACCTGTTATTCGGTACAAATAGGCAGTAACGCATATTGGCATATTCCTCATAACACAATCCTCCGAAATTAAATTGCTTACGAGTTACGTGACTTGTTATTTGATAATGTGTTTGTTAATTTTAGCACGTTTATGTTCTCGTTTTAATATCATCACAGCAGGGTAAAAGGTACAGGTGGTATATCGTAACTAATGTTGTAAATTCAAATGTAAGTTTTTGTTTGTTTGTTACGATTTCACCTATGGAAAGTTAACTACTTTTACCGTGATAACTAACTATATACACGCTACGTGATATGCTCGTGGGCGGAGCCGCGGTCACATACTAAAACAAAAATTTGTGTAGTCAAAAAATATTTCAATGTAATTTCATCTAAAAGACGTTCACTGCAGGCCTCAGACCGATTGGAAGCAGTCTCCTTTTCAACTACTCTTATATCCCAATGAATTGTCAGTTCTTTGTTTCATTGATCAACGTGGGCAAGGCTTGTTCGTCTGTGTTTCTCATTTCTGATTCTCGCTAAGCGACTGAGCTTATAGCCTATAGCTTAATACTACGTTTCATATTTGGACGTCATTATTTGTTATACAGACTGACTGGTGACATACCTTCAATATTTGAGGACGTGATAGTATGCGAACATATATCATGAAATAAAATAACATAAAAACGAAATATTAAATAACTTGTTAGTAAACTTCGTACACAGTACACCGAGAGCCCAGTATTTAACTGCGGAATACTTGGACACCGCGCGGACTTATTTTTTAGAGACATTTCGATAAAAAATAAGCACCTATTTTTTTATATCAAGTTAACGAGAATCGAGTACCGAGTACTCTCCATAAGTATTGAAAGTATCTCACCAGTCACAGTGTATATATTTTTAAAATCCTTTTATTTGAGATACTAAGGCATTATTCAGGCAAAAATGAGATCACAACATGTAAATGTATTTAATTTTGATTTATTTTTTTGAAAAGACTACACCCACACTAGGAATAAATTCTGTGTCGCGGGGGACTTTACACGCATGAAAGAAACGAACACATAGAACACCCAGATTCAGAACAACAATTTTGGATCACACGAAGCACTGTCCTATGTGAGGTTTAAACCCACAACACTCAGTGCAGTAGAGAGTAGCATGGTGATCGCTTATATCACTAAGTCAACTATGTACCGTCTTTAAGTAAAATAAAGCATAATACATTCGCATGCCTATTAGAAAACATTCTTTAGAGAGTACGTTATTTTGCTTTCAACTTCACCATATCTATGTAGAGGCTAACAAAATATTTAGTAAAATTGTGAATAAATTACATGCTAACACTATTGACTAACTTACTAATATTTAAAACAACACAACATGACAAGGTGTTTTCAGATTTTATAAGGAAAATGTTAGTTACCGCTCATTAATAGCCTTACATTAAAATTTATGATCCAGTTTATAAATTTATTAGTAAAATTATGTTCCATATCTGTTTATTTTAAAGATTAATCCTACACTATAGTAGTCAGAGTATTTCCTGTGTCGTAGGGACTTTACAAACATACATGACAAGATTGTAGATAACGTAAAAAGTTGTCTTATGTGAGATTCGAACCCACAACACTCAGTGCAGTAGAAAGCGGTGAGGTGACCGCTTAACCACTACACCATTCGTGTAGTCAATCAGTCAATGTTAAATCGATATTATCTCATTGACCCTTTAAATATCAAAAATACATTCAAATTACCTCGAAAGGCAAACATATAAGGCGAATGTAACTTTTTACTCCCATTTACGGCATACTGCATTGTCAGCATACACAATAAGTATGGTGACCACCACTCTTGAATTCTACCTATCAGGCAGAGTACAGGGCCTATCAGGCAGAGTATCAGGATATATCTATCAGGCAGAGTACAGTCACTTTGGCAGGTATGGAATCTAAAAAATAAGAGGCAAGTCTATTGCTTCCTATTTTTACCAACCGTTATAACCAAATTACATCCAGGTCCGTGATCACAATGCTCATCACACTATTTTTGTGGATAGGAATCGAACCCACAACCTCTATCTTAGCAGTCATTAACCACTAGATAGACATTCCTTTGTCACATATCAGTTATTATACAAACAAAACAAACGTTCTTAAAAGAAATGGAATAAAACAATTTGTGACTCAAAAATCTGTACAAGGTCGTGTGAATGTTTGTGAAGCCACTTTCAGTACCCAACGTATATTCCCGAGTGTAAGGCCTTATTTAAAAACAAGATTTTATCTCTGGTCTGTATTTTGTATTCGATATTCCAACATGGAGCCTCGACAAGACGCAAACCTTTTTACCGCTTGTATAAAAAGTTTCACAGACCCCGAAATCAAACCTACTTTTCGGTTTTGCTTTACCTATAACTAGGAATTTTAAATGAGAAAACTCTACCTTACAGATTCACGGTTTTATTGGCGGTTTGACCTGAATTTATGTTGAAATTACCGGAACATTTAGAACAGTAAAAGTTATAAAAAAATGAAAAAAGTTATCTGACCAATTTGATTTCGACAAATCCAGTTCAATGAAATGAGCAATTGATTAATATAGATTGTATTTATCAGTACAATTACAAGTACTTCAAAATATATATTTAGAAATATCAGTTTATTTATCAGAAGTCTGATTTACTGAAGCAAAGGTCATTTCCCGTGAGAGAATCATAATGAATCACTTAGTTAAATTATACTGAAAGCTTTTTGAATGTAATTTTACCTCAAAAGCATTAGTTACTCATAAATTACTTATTAGCCGCTCTATAATTACTATCTGAATAGTAAACCAATGTCAATATATCATAATAATCTTAATAATATGTAAAATTATAACAATGCGTAACCAAACAAAAACAAACTGCCGCAAAAATAGCAGTCACGCATGATTACTTTCGGAAACGGATACCTCACTGACAGATCTCATCGGATCCAATCGCAGCTTGTCACACCAGACAAGGGTCGGACATCCGAACACCATCGGGCACACGATGTCCGATGATCCGGACACCATTACTGACATCTGTACCGATGTTTTAGGGAAACGTTAATAAGCTTATGAGAAAATAGTAGAAGAGAAGTTACGTTAATATTGCGTTCTGTGATGACATTGATATAACGAAGATTGTAACTAGTTGAGTTGAAATAACATTATTTTGACCTATGACACAATTTTTGTTACATATAGTGAATAGCAGTGCCCTGTCACGCTTTGCTATAACAAATTGTGGTTGCGGTAATGATTAATAAAAACAGTTCATTAATAACGAAACAGATACAAAAAGTACAAAGAAAAATATTTGAAGCGACTTGTATAATGTTATTGGAACCCAGATTTTTTTTGAGATTTTAACTAGACCAACTTTATCTTTTCATGAATATAGATAAAGAAATTTACCTTCAAGGATATCCACTTGATATACAAACACATAACACTTTTAATTCTAAAATCTTAAGCACATACTATCCTCTCATAGAAGACCAACCTGAAATGACAGCATTCGTGCTGTCGTGTTTCGTTGGTGAGTGCGAGACCAGTAGCCCATTGATGCAAGGGTGACAGTTATCGTGATAAGTGTGTGTACTTTGCACTGCCAAGATGACTGTCATGCCTTTTACATCCCCAAGGGGGGTGTAAAAAAGCATCCTACTAGGCCGCCATAGTGTGGGTCACCATACTGCATTGTCTGCATTCGCAATGAGTATGGTGACCACAACTTTTGGATTCTACTCATGCTTTTCATCAGGCAGAGTAGATTCACTTTGAAAGGTTGCTATAAAAAAAAAAATGTGCTGGACAGGGATCGAACTCACGATCCCCAGCAGGCCAGTCGATTATGTGATAAAATCGGTCATTTGGTCTGTCGAGGCGTAATTTATCTATAATACTTATCTATAGTATTTAGAATTATATAAGTAGAAGTGAGTTCACATGGCCTTGTGTGAAATACCCATCTTATTATTTTTATTATATGGACAGGAAAATGAACCAAACTTGATTTATAAAGCTCGACAACCCTAGTTTCTTTCGGGGAATTCCTCAACCCGTAACACGTAATTAACTGTTGACATTGATACAACATATGTTTTTCCACAGTCTAACAGCAATCCGAATGATGTTTTCATTAGTGAAATAAAATGGACGCAACAAAGACCCTTTGATTTTTGATAAACACTACAACTACAGATTTGACATTTTGACACAATGACTAGTAAGTGTTGGCACTTACAATTTTTTATTTTAAAAATCAATTATTTTATTGCAATAATTGATTTTTAAACACACGCGATATTTAAATAAACTTCAAGTATTTTATTCAAAATAAAGTTTATCTCTGTGATAGTTGTCACTTTTACATTTTAGGTGTGAATTTTTCTATTTATAATCTATTGCCCTCTATCTATTGCCTATCCCTGTAACACAGGTTGTTACCTACCACAGGAAACAGAGTACCATTGTATCTCAATAATGCTTATACCAATAAAAGAAATTATTATTCTCTTTATTACATTTAAATATACATATTGATTACATTTTTAAACATATAAAAAATAAAAAATACATATTTAAAAATATAAAAAATAGTAGACCACTGACATCGGGCACAGGGACCAAGATACCGGTGGTTAGGGCTCCAGAGACAGGAACCTCCTCACAATACGGGCCGTGTCAAGGAGGACTGCCTTCTGCATCAGACCCTTGATCCAACCTTCTAACGTGAGCCTCTTAAGGTGTTGGTCGAGGCTCTTGGCTATCAATCCGTGAACAGATATGATAATCGGAACAATGATCACCGAATCCACATTCCACATATCGGCAATCTCGTGAGACAGATCCAAATACTAAAAAATATTAAAATTATTAAATTATTATTTATATACTAAATTATTATTCTCTTTATTTCATTTAAACACATATTCAATACATTTTTAAATATATAAAAAATAAAAAGTACATATTTAAAAATATAAAAAATAGTAGATCACCGACATCGGGTACAGGGACCAAGATACCGGTGGTTAGGGCTCCAGAGACAGGAATCTTCTCACAATACGGGCCGTGTCAAGGAGGACTGCCTTCTGCATCAGACCCTTGATCCAACCTTCTAACGTGAGCCTCTTAAGGTGTTGGTCGAGGCTCTTGGCTATCAATCCGTGAACAGATATGATTATCGGAACAATGATCACCGAATCTACATTCCACATATCGGCAATCTCGTGAGACAGATCCAAATACTTCAATTGTTTTTCTTTTTCAACTTTCACGAGATTCTCGTCATGAGGAACGGCGATATCGACTATCATTGCGCGGCGCTCTAATCGATCTATGACCACAATATCAGGCTTATTGGCAACAATAGTCCTATCTGTGATAATAGATCGATCCCAATATAACATAGCACGACCGTTCTCGAGAACTGGGTCGGGCACATACCTGTAGTAAGGCACTTCAAAATTGACAAGTTGGTATTTAAGGGCAAGTTGTTGGTGTACGATCCTGGCTACTTGATTGTGCCTGTGCAAATACTCACCATTAGCAAGACGAGAACAACCAGAAATAATATGCCTAATAGATTCTCCAGGACGGTGGCACGCCCGACAGATGTCAACCGTACTATCTTTCAGGATATATTTCCGGTAGTTATTCGTCATGATAACTTCGTCCATAATTGCACAAACAAAACCTTCGGTTTCTCCGAAGAGATCACCATACCGTAGCCAAGACGTCGACGCTTTAAAGTCTATATCAGACCCGTGTAGGGCCCGATAAAATCGACCATGAAGTTCTTTACCCTTCCATAGTTCCTTGCGATCAGTAGTACTAAGTACTACAGGTTTGTGCCAATTCTCTTTAGCCAGAGCGAGCGGGGTAAAACCAGTATCCGCTGCAACTACATTGCGATGCACTCCCACATCAGTCTGTAGAAAATATTCTCTGAGATTGTATATCTCGCGATTGTGTAGAGTCTTGATATTTAATAGACTACGACCTCCAAATTTTCGCGGAATATACAATCTCATAACCGATGAACGTGGGTGGTGCATGCGGAATGCAGTCAGCAATGTACGGACTCTCCTGTCAAGGGCATCCAATTCGGTCTGAGTCCATCTAAGTACACCAAAGGAATACATCAGAACCGGCATGACCCAACTGTTACAGGCTCGCACCTTGTTACCGCCTGATAAAAGACTTTTAAGTACTTTTTTTAGGCGGCCAAAGAAGCGTTCCTGTAACATTTGTTTCACACCAGATTCTGGTATTCCCAAGGACTGTGAAAAACCTAGATACTTGTAGGTTTCGGTGGCAGACAGAGATCTGAGTTTTGTTGAATCTGAAAGTTCCATTCCTTCAGATTCTACAATCACGCCCTTCTTTACATACATGACTGCACACTTCTCTACACCAAATTCCATTTTGATAGAATTACTAAAGTTTTCAGTGACCCTTAATAACGCCGTCAATTGTAATTTTGTGGAGGCTAGTAACTTCAAATCATCCATATAAAGAAGGTGAGATATAACTTGATCATCTTTCTGCAACCGATAGCCTAACTCTGAACCCTCTAACAGAGTGCTGAGAGGGTTTAAAGCTAGATAAAACCACAAGGGACTCAGACTGTCACCTTGAAATATACCTCGCTCGATCTTTCGCTCAGTCTGCCGACATCCTGGATAGCGAAGTGTTGTTTTCCATTGACTCATACATGACCTTAAAAAAGTGCACAGAGTTGCATCAATTTTATACAACTCTAGCACTTTCAAAAGCCAGGTACGAGTATGTGGAACTGAATCATAAGCCTTCTTATAATCTATCCAACATGTCGCCAGACTCTTACGACTACGACGTACCTGTTGGCTAATGGTCCTGTCTATAATAAGGAGCTCTTTAGTGCCACGGGCCCCACTTCTACATCCATTTTGAGAAATAGAGAATATCGAATTATTATTTATGTGTGTAGTAATTTTGAGTCTCAAAATAGATGTTAGAAGTTTATAAGTAGTTGGTAAACATGTTATAGGTCTAAAATTTTTGGGATCCATGGCACTACCAGATTTATAGAGTAAACGGGTTACACCAGTGGTTAAAAATTGTGGTAATGAACCAGAATCCAAAGCTGCTTGAAATTGTGATGCCAAACACGCATGTGAGCTTCGAAACCACTTAAGCCAAAAGTTGTGCAGTTCGTCTGGACCAGGTGATTTCCAATTCGGTAATGAACGGACTGCACAACTTACATCATCTTTATTAATAACAATGGGTTCCATTGCTATTATAGACTCACACGAACGTTTGACATCCTCCAACCAATCACCCTCTGTATGAGTGACAGGCACTGACCAGATGTTACGCCAAAATGAATTTGTGGTATTTTCATCTGGAAAATGCCCATCACCCACACATGAATTCGGTTCCTCCCATTTCCGGTAAACCCATTTTATCATTCCTTTGGAACATTCGATTCTGATTATACCGATTGACTCGTTTTCTATAACGTCTTATCCTATTTTCCCATGCATAAACTTTCTACTTTAGAAAGTCTATGCGCTCTGTGACACAGGACATGTATTGTTGAGGACTAATGGTAGTTCCCAAGAATGCCTGTTTCACAAAGCGCATGACTCTCGGCCGTGTATTACCACTTTGGAAACAAGTTAATTTAGCGATGAGTGTCCTAGTCTCAGCAATACGACGTTCGATTCTATACTGCTAAGCTGGTACACCATTTTCGGGTCGAGTAGCACTTACACGTTCAATATATTTAACACCAGCTACTCGACAAACTGCAATAGCTGCACAGTACAGAATGGAATGTGTATCACTAAGATCTTCGCTATTATCAAAGTAGTCTGATAGTAACGAATCCAGGGCACCCACAAGCGCTAAATTACGTTTATGAATGGGCAAACGGCATAACCGTGGTCTACTATTATCATTTATGAATCGGTATTTTTGAATCGCATCCTCCAAAGCGCTCCTTATCTTATCGTTATATTGGGTACTCACGGAAAGAACTTCACTCTCCACTAGTTCATCAACATCTTCATTTGATAATGCCAACAGAGGTGTGCTGTTGGCTACTATAGTGCGTGACGAAGAAGGGATAGTAAGGTTTCTCCGTATGTCAGAGCGTATCCTCTCAAGTACTGCATCATCTAGCAGGTGACAGCGCTGTATAGCTCGTACTTGATCTGACAATCTTTGTGCTGATACGTTAACGGCTGGTTCAAGTTCCTGAAACAAAGAGACTAGTTTAGCACGGTACGCAGTAAGGTTCGTACCCAACTCTGTAGCCCGAAAATATGCCCGCATGACATTCTCGTTCATGAAAGTTGTCCACTTCATGCGGCGCACATCACCACCGGTAGCGGGGACCCTATTTGAAGTCAGTGGTCCTCGTGATCCCAAGCTGGTCGGTGG
Source organism: Hypercompe scribonia (assembly GCA_949316085.1). NCBI lineage: Eukaryota > Metazoa > Arthropoda > Insecta > Lepidoptera > Erebidae > Hypercompe > Hypercompe scribonia. The sequence goes on from OX438972.1 coordinate 20,761,637, forward strand.
CCGGGTACTCTCCTGTCGACGTACAGGTCTTGGCGACGTGGGTGGAGAGAAAAACTCGTCGCTGGAGCTAGAGCTCGACACCTCTGCAACGGCTGGAACATCCAATGTTGCTTCCGGGGACGGCAAGGCGGAGCGGAGCGACGAGTCCGAAGATGTTAATTGTGCTTTTTTTCTAGCTCTTGTAAGCATATTGGCAATTTCTTGAAAATAATTGTATTGACATGACGTTTAAACGTCATGTCTTCGGTAACAGATATTTTTATTGAAAATGCATTTTGATTGTAGTTTTATTCAAATAATTTCTTATATACATGTTCATTTTTGTTTTGCTTGATACTTTATACTTTTTGATGATGAATTTGAAAAGTTTGTAGTAATATATTATGTATTTTTAAAATGCGTATGAAAAATGCCAACTGCTTCTGGTGTTGCTAGTTTATATTAATAAATTATTATTATTATTATTGCGCTTCATTTGTGCTAAAAACTGGCAAGTAAAGAGTGTACATATAGATGGTACAAAATAAAATCGCTTGTTCAAATTTACTTCATCACTTTCGTCACGTCACAGAGTTCAAGTTGTATTTTAGTGCTGAAATTAAACTCTTCCAACTAATCCCATCCTCACCATTCCTCTACAGGACCATTCGTCCTGACCTGGAAGTCACCGTTTCAAAATGGTAGACATACGCTCCCGAACTAAACGGTTCGGCTCTTCCTTCCTGTGCAGATCGGTTAAAGCCTGGAATTCATTACCAGCGCACGTGTTTCCCACCCACTACGATCCCGGGTCCTTTAAGCGGGGCTTGAAAAAGCATCTCGCTAGGCGGCCATAGCGTGGGTCGCCATACTGCACTGTCTTCGTTCGCAGAGAGTGCGGCGCCCAACGCTCTTGGATTCTATTCATGCTTTCCATCAGGCAGAATAGAATCACTGTGGTAGGTTGCTAAAAAAAAAACAACGACGGATTGTATTAAAGAAATCCCCAAAACAACCCTGGTTGGTTTGGATTAAAATAATAATCACAGTAACACTTATTTACTTTTCAAAAGAAATAAACAAAATATTTTATTACTTTCAGATGTTCGTTATTGAAATTTAGTAAATCTTCCCACGTAAACGAGTCCAACATTTATTTTGATGAAAAAAGAGGATTAAAGAGAAATTCAAATATTACCTGAAGCGATAAGCGCTTCCGTTGATATTTAAATACTGATACACACGGATTAGAAATAAGTCCAACAATTTTTGATATCAAAATACAAACTACAGCAATCACATCCGCTCTAAAAACTCTAGAATACTTTTTTTTGGGTTCATTACAAAGTGGTTTTATATTTTTTTCCCTTTTTAATAAATAAACTCGTGACACTGCATAAATTGGTCATAAAATGGATCACCTAATAGGTAGTTGAAATCTATCCAGGGACATCTGCAACTTAATATTCATAAGTGCGTCATAGCAAACTAAAAAGTGCGATGCCGTCCTTTTGCAATGACGTGGTGTATCAGAACAAATGATGGTATACTCTGTTATATTACCTATTGATAACATTCATGCATCCTTCCATTGGTTATCTAATCCATCAATCGTAGGTTTCTAAAATAAATAAATCTGTTTATGTATTTTCTTTATGCAATGTATTTTGAATGAATCGTTCCATTTCTAAATAGATTTCATCCAACCCTTACCTTTAAGGATATTTAATGAAAGTTCACGAGCAAAGGACTTAAAATTAGAATGATTTTTTTAGAAACATTTTAAATAAAAAACATAAACCAATAAATAACAGTCCCTAATTGTTTAAATATTCCTCGAACGTTCCAACATATCAGAAGGACGTTGTCAACAATTTTGAACTTTATATCACCAATGCTTAGGGTCGTCGAAACATGTCTGAAAGTCTTTTGTTCAAGTTTAAATATCTGTTCCATAGAACTGCTATTAATTTAATTTATATTTAATTTCAAATAAATGTTTTGATATTCTACTGAATGTTAACATCTGTGGCACAAAACAGGTCGTATTCATTTAAAATTAAATGAGCAGTATTGAAAATAATCGTTTTGAATTCTTTTTTTAAAATATAAACGGTAATTCTAATTTTGAAAATTTTTGTAGGTCACCATTTTGCTTTCGAAGTGATTCTTTTATAAGCTGCATCATCATCATCAACAGCCTCTTACAATCCACTATTGAAAATAGGCCTCTCCTTAGCAAGGAGGTTTTGGCCTACTATACCACGCTGGCCAGACGGGTTGGTATAGGGTTTGTTTCAAGTTTTTCTTCTCTTTGTAATGATGTTGTCCAATATACTTTGTTTCATTAGTCGTTTTTTATGACAGCCACGGAATGAATAGAGGTGGTAACACTATGCATTCTTAATCCATCACCAGGCGGGCAATAATTATAAGTTTAGGATACTGATATTAATTTCTTTTAAATTATAAAACATTCCAGGTATTATTATTTCATTTTATTTAGTTCCGTTCCGTTTCATATTATTTCAACACACTGGCAACGTAATTTCCAAATTTTAAAATATAGTAAGTACACTAATTGTAAAAAGTATGAATTTAAATTTTCTTCAAGGTTAAAAGAAGAGAAGAAACATGGCGGAGTTTTAAAGATTTGTAGTTTTTTACAACGATATTTATTACAGTTTCTTAATTTTAGAAAAGTTGCTATCCTGCTAAACCAATCAATTGATTAATTAATCGACTGATAGTTTAAAGGTCTTAAGAAAAATAAAACAAATATTGTTACTTATGTTAATATAGGGTGGGCCAAGAATTCGTTAGCACTTGAATCTAACATCCCACGCAAACGTGTTACGGGAGCTCTTTGAACTGATGCTACTGGAAATTGCTGGCTACAATTATAACACATGGTTTCAACAAAATAGAGCCACTTGCCACACACCCAATGAGTCCCCGCCGGTGGTCAAAGACATGTTTCCGGAAAAGCTGATTTGTAGACGAGGTGATATTTCATGGTCACCCAGAAATGCAAATCTATCCCCAATAGATTTCTTTTTGGATTTTCGAAATCGTGTCTACTTCAATAAACTTAATACAATACGTCAATTAAAAGTAAAAATGAGCGAAAAGTGCAAACGTCGAAACAGTGGTCATTTAGACGATGTAATTTTTAAAAAAATAAATTTCAACTAATTAGCTTTCTTGTAAATAAATAATTTTTATAATATATCAAATGGTTTTTTATGTATTTTTTTTCAAATATTAACTACTTCGTGGCCCACCCTATACAATATAGTAGAGCTACGCTGATTTCAGTACTAACGGGCCGGCCCTACCTACCTACTCTCTCATAGAAGATTAACCTAAAGCGGCATCCGTGCTGTCGTGTTTCGTGGATGAGTGCGAGACCGGAGGCTCATTTACACATGGGTGACAGTTATCGTGGTAAGTGTGTAAGCCTCACAGTGCCGCTATGACTGTCATGCCTTTTACGTCCCCGACTTTTTTAAATGGTGTCACCAATACTGGAGATGATCGATTTCAACTGTAAATAAATAAAGTTAATTTATAAAAATTGGTTTATAAAAATTATTATGGTTCGCTAGGTAGTAGAGCCACGCTGATTTCAGCACGAGTGGGGCGGCTCGACCGGGGCAGTACTACCCTCCCACAGAAGACCAACCTAAATCGACAGGATCCGTACTGTCGTGTTTCGTTGATGAGTGTGAGACCGGAGGCCCATCGATGTAGGGGTGACAGTTATCATGGTAACTGTATAAGCCTTACACTGTCACGATAACTTTCATGCCTTTTACGTCCCTAAGCGTGGTGTGAAAAAGTATCTCACTAGGCTGCCATAGCGTGGATCACCACACAGTAATGTCTGCGTTCGCAATAAGTATGGTGACCACAACTCTTGGATCGTGCAGAGTAGAGTTCTTAAAATATATATTTAAATATACACTTTGTTTTTTTTTTAAATCTCGGTGGTATATATATTTTATTACCTGTAGATATAACGTAAACTTATTGTATATTACATTTTGTACACTAATCTTCCACCGCCTTGTTAGGCTCGTTTTCATAAATTTATTCACGACTGGGAGTGTTTTTTTATTTAATTTTCGTCGAGGGACCACTCGAGACTTTTACCAAGACTTGATTATTTTTGCGACAGTAAAAACATTCAGGCACCTAGTACTTAGAAGAAAATTGAACTTTGCATAAAGTTTAGGGAACCTTAGACAAATAAAGACAGAGGAGAATGTCGAATACTCGACTTTGTTCAACTACAAATAATATCTCTTACGCACTGAGTGTTGTGGGTGCAAACGCCACATGAGACAACACTTTGTGTGATCCACAAATTGTTGTTCTGAGTCTGGGTGGTCTTCGTATCCGTTTCTTGTATGTTTGTAAACCCCGCAACACAGGATTTATCGTCTGATACGGGTATTGACTTTTCATAAGAAAACAAAAATAAGAAAAAAGAATTCTATCTAAAGTTATATGATCAAATATTTTAAAGAATATTCTGAATTGTATTCACAAAGTTAAATATTAATAAGAATATGCCTGAAATCTACAGATTTTTTTATGATTTTACCTTCACCTTTACCAGAACTAGCTTGAAAGTTACGTGAAGTTTGGATTAATCAACATCTATCCGCCCACTAGAGTTTGAAAGTCTTTTAATTTAGTAGGGACAATTTTACTCATAAATTAACGAACCAACAGGCAATATTTGTTCATAACACAAAGTTAAAGTGGCAACAAATGTGTTTGTATACCACACATTCAGTTCCTCCAGTAATATGCAAACAGAACCTAAGTAAACACACGTACTAAATTTGTTTACTTACGGTTTGATGGCGGTAAATCGTTTATAATTAAATACGTTTATAAAGGATCATTCGAAAAACAAAAACCTCAGTACGTCCCTAGAAGAGGACTATTGACGTTGTCGCTCTGAAACGTTAATCTGATATTGAATCGGATCTTATTAAGATTTCTTTATAAGACATTTATATTGTGGAGAAAAAAAAATGCCTTCAAGTCTTATTGCTCTTATAGCAATACTTTTAAGTATTATATATAACATATGTAGCGAGGAAGTTGACAAACATACGTGAAACGGACATAAAAATATATAAACTCCCAATAACAATTTACGAATCACACAAATTGTAATTAGAAGCGCAGTAGAAGATAACGTGGCGACCGCTTCAGCAAGTATGCCTTAAATCAAACAAGTGATTAAGTTATCGAGTTTGGTTTTTTTTGTTAAAGACGCCCCCCTCACTACAAATAAATTCTATGTCGCGGGGGACTTTACAAACATACAAGAAACATACACGAACACCCAATCTCAGAACAACAATTTGTGGATCACACAAAGTGTTGTCCCATGTTGTGTTTGAACCCACAACACTCAGCGCAGTAGAGATCGGCGTAGCGACCGCTTAAATCACAAGGCCAACCGCGCAGTCAAAGTACCTTTATCAGACCACCACGTATTATTTCTCACTTCAAAAGTATAAAAAAGTTATTAAAATATTTTCTACAATCTTCAAATTTTATCTTAAACGTCAACCGAATTATGCGACGAGACATACATTCATATACACAAAGAATACTAAAGGCATTGAGACGACTTAATGAAAAAATTATGCCATTGTTTGAGCGACCTCACACGATGTCCTTTGGAAAGTCCTTAATCCTTTAATATTTTTAGATAGAAACCCGTCTGCGGTACTTCATCACCATTTCATATATCGATAGACATTTACTGTTAAGCTACCAACGAAACTAGGCCTTTAAACATACCCGAATGTTGTATTTCTAAAAAGTAATAGGAGTTCAATATATACTGGACGATTATTAGGCGTAGGTTTAAACGGGGACGACTTGAGCTAGTTCATATGACATTATATTGTGGCCTTTTGTTAGAAAATCGCGGTCATTTCTCAGGGGACGCTCCGTTTGAGGGTTTAAATGTATTGCACGACTTTACATTTGTTGACCGATGTTAATTTCATTGTGTGGTAGATATTCTACTTTTGTAAATTATTGTCTTTGGTTTTATATTTATTATGTTCATGTGTTTACTTTTAGAAAAAGAATGAGTTAGTGGCTACAATATTTATACAAACGAGCAGGTGGAATACCTGATAAAATTGAAATATGGCACCCACAAGTGCGTTAACGGCCTCTGAGTGTCCCTGAGGGAAATCCCCATCTATTTCTCGCTTGGGATTCAAAAAATAAATATGCAACTACCCGTAATCGGTTGAGTGTATTTCAGGAAAAAAGAATTAGATGTTACAGGCGGGTTTGCTTTTATTAATAATATATTAATATTTAAAATACGTAAACACGTTTTATTTTATCACTAATACAGACCACAATCCATTCAAGAGAAGCTTAACAGGCAGATAAGTCTTGCCTTGACTCTTAACAGGATTAACCTCAAGTTGATTTATGGACAAAAAATTATGCCGGAATAGATTTTTCCTAATGTTTGGGTGAGCTCATTAAGGCTCACCTGACACTAAATTTGCAAGTCATCTGCGTAAAACAATAAAAGTAATTTCCCCACTCCCGCTTCGTTCGTTTCAATTAACATTAATTATAAACAGTTGTCACCTTCCTACGGAGTGAGGTGTTGTCGTAATTAAGATTCAATTCTATTATCTTTGAAGAAAATTGACGTAAAAGCAGGAAACGGGAGTGTTGGTCTAGTGATTAGTAATTCTGACTATTAAACCAGACTGTCGTGGTGTCCATTCCTAACCAGGATAAATCTGAAACACGATTATATTTACACCTGCATGTATTAAGAAATATATGTGTACTGGTTACGATAGTACAGACTTTTTCTAGTTAATAACTAGACGCCCATCAGTGTATTACAATACTCTACACAGGTTCCAGAAGAGGTTGACGTTTTGAAGTGTGTTTGGTATGTTAGGAAGATAAACTGACTGTTTGCGTGAGGTTTTGGCCTACTATACCATGCTGTCCAGATGAGTGGGTTAAGGGTTTGTTCCAAGTTTCCCTTCTCTTTGCAATGATGTTTTCCTGCGTAGCTTGACCTCTTACGACACCCATGGGATGAGTTGGAGTAATAACACTTTATATTCTTAATCCGTCAGCACACGGACTTCCGTCACCAGACTCCCATCTTCATCATAATCTTAAAGTATTTAAAATAAATTAGAAAAAAGAATAGATTGCAGAAAGGAAATACGAACAAAAGAAAATCGTTTTAATAAACTCTAAGTAGTTTCGCCGTTTCAGCTCGCTGCGAGTGTCACAACTTCACGAAATGCAGAATACCCTTGCATTTTTGCTGTATAATCAAACTGCTTTAGCGATAGGAGCAGCAACATTCGAGTTAATGTGTATTGTTGACTTTTAATTGGTTCCTTATCTAAATTGAATATTTCTGACACCTGCGTTTATTTCGTATTATTCTAAACTAGCTTTTACAAACGGCTTCGCTCGCGTGGAATTTGGTCTGTCTCATTAAGTTTCGAAACAAATCATTTTAATTCTTTTTTTTAACAAACAAACAATCCTACGGTACATCATCTTCGTGTAACTTCAATGGTTTAAGCAGCGTACGCCAAGATAACTCTCCGAGAATATTTTTTTTTCAGACTTAATGACGTGTTACGACCAAAATTACATAAAATAATTACAAATTGTATATAACCTATATGTTATTCCGAAGTATAGCCTATATTACTGTAAAGTTTGATCCAAATTCGTCCAGTAGTTTTTTCGTGAAAGAGTAACAAACACCCATACTCAAACTTTCGCCTTTAAAATATTAGCAGGATATATGTACTACGTCTACGTCTACTGGTGTTAAGAGGAGCATGTAATAATAGTAATGTCAATTTTTCGTCAATAATATTTGTTACTAAATGTACGTCCCCATATATATGAGTATATCTAGTTTTACCTCAACTATACACTTATTATCTTGTCTGTACTTTTAAAGTTTGAAGGAAATTATCCTTCAGCTTAAGTTAACCTTTTTACATACGATTTTCTCCCACTAATTGTTTTCCATTTTTTTAGGCATAATTTTTAATATTTATTTTATAATTTTCTCTCTTTTATCTCTATTGTTTTTTTTCTATCTTTGTAATATAGGAGGGACGGGTATCATGTCCCTCCAACACAAAGGGAGGATCCTCCGATCAGGCGAGGTGATCATGCCTGGCGGTTGATTTTGGGATGTTGTATATATGCTAATCGATACGCGAATCTCTATTTCGTGATACAGGATTAGTAGTCGACTCGTAGTTCGTTGTATTTTTGCTAGATGGCGCTGTATTTAAAAGTCGCTACATAGTTATTCTTTAAAAAGGTCCACTCTTTTACTTTATTTGTCAAAGACAATGTGTACATTGTGTTTTAAAACGACCAAAATATTAGCCGTATTATGACTGTGATAATAACATTTGTTTGGTTCGCAAACAAATATATGTATAATCTGCGAATATTTGTTTGGAAGTTTGGGTGTTCCCTATGTGTATATACAAAATAATAATGTATGTATTTACAAAAAAAAAGGTATATAAGTATTGTATCAGTCAGTCTAGTTTGAAACTAGATGGCGTTGTGTGAAATGTCCGAAGTATTTATTTATTTAATTCACTTACTGCATCATTTGATTACCTATAGAGTTAACAATTCTCTTACCTGAGAGCTTTATGGTAAATGATAAAAAAACTAATAGCGATAAATACTTAAAGTATTGAGCACAATCAAATGTCTAAATTCTTTTCACGTAGCCATAAGCCGTTTTATCGAGCCATATGATTCCAAGTGATATTGTAAGAAAAGTATTCACTTTGGCAAATAGTCTTATCCCACGTCATAAAAGGTCTTCAATATTATTAAAAGTGGCATGAGTACTAGAAAGTTGGCATAAAATTGTGCTTATTTTGTCACAATAACTTAACATATTAGGTATTTGGTAACATATATTTTTGCATTTTAAAAAATCCTTATTGAATTCGAATGACTGCCTCGATGGCGCAGTAGTAGGGTATGCGACTGCTGTGCTTGAGGTCTCGGGTTCGATGCCCGGGTCGAACAAAGTGTTTGTATGATCTGCAAATATTTGTTTCAGAGTTTGTATGTTTCCTATGTATTTACAAAGAAAAGTAAATCTGTACTTATATTAGTTTTCAAGTACCCATAGCACAAACTCTGCTTAGTTTGGGATTAGATAGCGTTGCATATCAAATTGCCGAAATATAAATATGTATTGAATCAACGAAATAAATGCAGAAGTTTGATAAAAGCGTTTACTGGATGATTGGTGACGTCTTAGTTCATCACCTGGTATTATTATTTCTTATTGTGATAATATGTATGCACGGATATGTATGTGTATTATACATGTATGTGTTTATGTACGTATATTTACTTACTTATGGTCAAACTACTCTATATTATACTGAATCCTCTATCAATTACTTCTTATCCTTAAGTGCACCTACCTCTTCTTTTCTCAATCCCAATCGGTTGACTGGCAGAAAATGCTTTAGGCATTGAGTCTGGCGATGCATGTATTTGTGAATAAAATAAACAAATAAAAGTATATCTCCATGAAGGTCGAGCTTCTTCATATTCAGCTTTTAACTTCAGCTTTAGTTTATCTTCTTTAATGAATTAACTTGCTATTGGTCCTTATAAGATTTCAAAAATAAATAACTCGAAATCTACGTGCAAAAAACACTAAGTTATAAACCTTCAAATACATAACTTTAAAAACAACGTATGATTTCAAATATTACTATCATCGTTATCATCATCATCTCAGCCAAAAGACGTCCATTGCTGGACATAGGCCTCCCCCAAGGTTCTCCACAACAGTCGGTCCCGTGTCCCCCATCCAGCGACCGCCCGCGACCTTCACAGGGTCGTCGGACCACCTTGTGGGGGGCCTACGCGGTCGCCACTCCTGAACTTTATGGCCCCACCGGCCATCGTTACATGGCTATAACTGTATTAATTAACTTGTTACTTAAGATGTCTTAGAAAATCGATTACAATCTTCATCGAATACAAACATAATGTAATATAATATATATCGTATTATATATTTCTATTCCACTGAGATTTTCGTTTCTTAATTAACGTCTTAATTTGAAATGTCATTATCACAATGTAAAAATAACGTAAGAAATGTGATCTCTCCTCTTTCTCACCCAACTGTGTGCTCCGAAATTCATATAACATTTATTCACAAGAAATAAAATTACATGTCAGCTTTGCCGTTTTATTCAATTTATTACAACCACCACGTTTCGTATAAAATATATATGAAATCAGAAATGTATTCGTTTGACTTATATTTATAATTTACATATAATCATAACACAGACGAGATGAGGTTAATGAGCATATGTAAATGTGTTTGATTGGAAGAAACGGGTTACTGAATTATGCATTCTAAATATAACGAAGTATCATCTTCAACACGTTAATCATGGCATAGTTAGGTTTCACTACTTCGAGATGTAGTACTAATATTTCAGACCTGTTTATTCAGTGGTTAGCTATTCTGGTTCCCAGAGAAGATTGGTTACCAACCAAGTCAAGTATTGCGAGATCAGATCTTGTCTCAGTTTAGTCGGTGATTAGCGTGAAGAGGAGAAGGGAAGACATATCAAGACATAACAAAAAAATATTACAAAATATTCTATTTACAGTTTCCATCAATTCTTAAAACTGATTATGAAACAAAGTCCACCCCGCACGTACAGTTTTCTCTCTTAGTCATAAAACTAAAAGAGTAAGCTGAGCAAGACAATGTTACTGCAAAGCGAATGAAAATTTGAAAGAAAACCAGTTATTTTTCGCTTTTTAACGCGTAGGAACCTCCTCGGGCCGTCACCCTCCCGGGGCTCGCGACCTACCAAGATGGTGTGTTGAAATCAAACCGAACACAACTACACAGTGCCACTTTGTACCTGAGACAGGAAGGATATGGAAAAGGCTGTTATTAAGACATCCAAATCCTTACGCCTGTCCGCCAGCACGTGCACCACCTTCTGCTAAACTCTATTTAGGCAACACACATTGACGTCTCCGCTCAACCCGTTTGGTACAGTAGACCAAGGCTTCTTTTATAGGTAGTAGTTAATGTCCAGCAGTGGAATGTTAAAGGCTATTGATGTGTGATGTAATTAAACAGAGTTAAATATGATAAACAAAGAATCTATCACATATCTTCAGTTGATATATCTATTCGTTTGTCACCTAACTACAAAAAAAACACCCACAAATATTAGTACAAAACAGTCTGTCGTAGTAACACTTGATTTTTATTTCTGCAAAATATAAGTATTACTAACATACACATATATCTAAATTCACTTAGTTTTCCTCCAGGGTAGACAAAGTCAAGAGTATTTTCATTCGACAGTTACGCGTGCTCTTAATCTGTCCCTTTCATGCAGAACCCACATATTTGATTGTAAGGATCAACCTTCATTAACTTGCCTTTCTACCCTAACTTTATTTCAGTGGTTTCTTTACAATTATAATATACACCTTGGATTAAAATAACTTCTTCAAAACATATATGCTTCATCGTACAACTTGTCCGTGTATAACTCCGTGTGGTAACGGATTAAGAATACAGAATTTTGCCACCCCTGTCCATTTCGTGAGTGTCCCACTAAAGGACGAAACTACTTAGGGCAACCAAAAGCAACAAATAAGTCACACTTTTCAACTATCAAACCTTAGTGGTGGAACCATTTTCGTGCAATCCATTTATAAAATAACCACCGCAATGTGAATGCTTGCTTCTGCAGCCATATGTAACGAGAGAAAAATGTTTGAACATTCTCCGTGATCGATAAGACAATTTGTTACAACTTATGGTGACAGTCGAATGGCTTTTTTAACGGAGTCTTAGCAGACACATATATACGCAGTATAATCACCAAACAACTGATAATTAAGGATTATCTAGTCCCTTATTTGTTGATGAAACATCAATAGTAACGTCACAAGGCCAGTCAAAGATAGTCATAGTTCAATAGGTTATTTATTTTATCAAACATGTATGAAATAACTCCTCAGTCATCAAGTAGCTATCACATAACTTTGTATATTACTTTTCATAAATACTTAGTGTTTAATTTAAATATACTGAGTTATTTTATATTCCATCTTAGAAAGTAATATTTAATCACAAATTATCCTTATTCCTTTACGAATTTCTTGGACTTCGAAGGTTTTAAATTATAAAAATTGTAACAGGTTCTATACCTATATAATTTTATATTTTTTTGCATTTTTACAGTTTCTATTTGACAATCAAATAAAAAAAATATAAACAATCTTCGAAGTGGGTTGTTCTCCTTATCATAATTTGAGCTAAATCGGCTTAGAAGTTTTTGAGTTTTCGAAATGTACATACCTAAACCAACTTAACATTTATATACAGGTAAATACTTCTGTTCAGTTCTGTGTGTGTTGTTTCAAACTGCAATAAAAGTCAGATGTCTCCTAATAAACTATCAAATTAATCGTTCCAAGTTGAATAAAACTTGTTGAAACAGTTGTCATCGAGAGACTTACGTGCTCGCTTCTGAAGCCAAGATGCAATTCTTAGATATTGCTTTAATATTTTTCTTGGCACTCGTATTTGTCGTGGTAAGTATTTCATTACTTTTTATTGAACACTAAGGTAGGTATTTTTAACGCAATTATTTTTTGTTGAAAAGCAAATTTATTAGTATATTTTTATAACATAATAAAGCCCAATTGTGTTAAGTTTATAAAGGGCTATTATTTTCATTTTGTCAAAGTCTTTTCGCACTTTGTAAAGTAATAGTTATGATAATATTTACCAGAATAAAGACTGCCTGTCGTGAGCGGATAGTTAAAAGGATTGTAGAGGATATAAAGATTGAACTTATAGTTTCATTTTGTGTGTTATTTATTCTTTTTTGGTCTGGAGTCTGCTGTATCAAATTCCTGTCTCAGAATTTTTTATTGATGATTTAAGGAATTGTAACTTCGTCCTGTATACTTACAAAGACGTTAACTTTATAATAACTTGTTAAGTTGTATTATTTATAGAATTATTACTAACAATAAAATTATTACAGTAAATTTACTGGAATGTAATTAAATTTCTGTTATTTATTATTAGAAAATCTTTATTCATCTATAAATTCATATTATCATTAAGAACTTTCCAAATTGTAAATCAAGTAGGTTTTTCCTGTGGTTCTACCCTCGTATATGTTAGTTATAGTTGTAAATGTACCTCCTCAATAATCAAAATATCTTAAAATTGATTAAAATCGGTGTAGCTGGTTAACCGTAAAAGCATAACAAACATACAGACAGAGTTAGTGTAGATTACTATTATAATTTTCTTTATTTCATTATATACACATATTCATTACATTTTTAAATATAAAAAATAAGAAATACACATTAAATAAACATTCTATTATAATTACTATTTGCAATGTTATGTTATGTGTTTTTTTCTCTTTAAAAAAAACAACTATCGCATTAGAAATAAATCCTGTGTCGCAGGGGACTTTACAAACATACAAGAAACGGACACAAAGAACACCCAGACTCAGAACAACAATTTGTGGATCGCACAAAGTGTTGTCCCATGTAGGATTTGAACCCACAACATTCAGTGAAGTGGAGAGTGGCGTGGTGACCGCTTAAACCACTAGGTCAATCGTGCAGTCGAATGTCTAATAGTCTATAATTTAATTAATGACTTATATACACCTACAGGACGTACGATACAGTTCAAAACACATATTAGCTTTATGTGTGTTTTGAACTGTATTTCTGTGCATATCTTAGCTTATATTATACTTACATTTACATATGTATATTATTATTATTATAAGATCAGCCTACAGTTATTATTTCGTAACTATAAAAATATGCAAAACGTTTTATATTCGTTTTACAACAGCTCAATGGATTTGATTGAAATAGCAGATTGATTATTGATTTTCGCTCGTGATAAGGTCACTCACTATGATATTTTAACATTTGTTTTCATAGATTTATATTTGAACTGTAATAAAAGCACTTAACTATACTCTCAAAACTTCAAAGAACGCATTTACAATCTCAAAATACTTAATATTAGATCACGAATATGTAATCTACCTTTATTAAATATCTAATATCAAAGTCCAGTCCATTTATATTCAGTTCAGAGTCAAGCGTTTTCTTATTGTCAACAATGCAATGGCAATATTAACGTCTGGCTCGGAAAATTCTCTTTCAATTTTCAATGTATGAAAAGTATGAATAGTCGATGCCTTTGTCCAAAAACTTTCTTTAAAAAGTAATCAATTTTATTCAGTTTGACTGTGGTTTTTATAGTAATATGTGAATAATATTCTTTGTATGCATTTTTAAGTTCTTTTCTTATGTATATAAGTATATATATAGGGTATAAATATACAAAATGTAAGCAACGCGTTATTTAAACTTAGAAAACTCGTAACAAGTCTCTTTTTTAATAAATACAGATTAAAATAAACATAAAAGATTTATAATGGATCTCGATTTTATTAGTATTTGTCTCTAGGTTCTGTCTTCAATTGTAACCCTTTCGATTACGTGAAATATGTAGATAATGTGACAGTGTGACTATAAAAATATTATTAGTCTAAGGTCTATAATGATTCTAATTTATTACTTTGATTCAAATTTACCAACAATCTTTCTAAGTTTAGTTCAATTAATGTTTTATTTATTTTTAAACAACAGTAAGAAACAACGAGATACTAGACCGAATACGGAACGGAAGAAAGAAAATATATTTTAATCTAACCGAACTCTGACACTAATTAAATACCTAAATAGATCAGGGTTGGCACTAATTATTATAAACAAGTTTTTAATTAAAAAAATCGGACTCCTTGATACAGTTATCGTGGTATCGTATAGTTATCGTGGTAAGTGTGTGAGCCTTAGACGGCCACGATGACTGTAATGCCTCTTACGTCTCCAAGCGGGTCGTAAAAAGTATCGTACTAGGCCACTATAGAATTGGTCACTATATTGTATTGTCTGCATTCGGAATGAATGTGGTGACCATGGATCTAGAGTAGAGTCATTTTATCAGGCTCTTAAAAAAACGTATTAGGTAAATGAAAGCCACTCATCCGTTTTATACTTACCTTTTTCTTTGTAATATTTTTACATTTTTTGCAGAATACAGAGTGTCATCCAACTCCTCAAATGATAATAACTGACGGATGTAAGTATTTTCATCAGTTTGACGTACCATAACTGCCTCATTGGTCTAGTGGTTAGCGCATGCGACTGTTGATCAAGAGGTCTTGGGTATGACTCCCAAAACGGGTCTCAAAAAGTGTTATTGACTTTTTCTGTTGACAGAAATACAAAAAAAGTGTTTAAGCATTATATCAATCAATTTAAACGTCATTGTACAAACTCTGCTTAGTTTGAAGCTAGATGGTGTTGTATGTCAGATGTCAGATTTATTTATTATTTTATTTATTAGCATACAAACTTATAGTATTTAAAAAGTCATGGTGACAAGAGATAAGACATATAATGTCATGGTTTTAAAACTAATATCCTTACGTATTTATTATTTTTACAATATAAACCTACCTACCTAACCTGTTACATTTCAATTATCATTTATCAAAATATTTGCTGTTTACAATTCTGAAACTCATCCAACCAGTTTTAATATTAACATTTTATCAGTAATTGCTTTGTAATATGAAGAATGCAATTCACTAGCTTTTGACTGTGGCTTTATTTGAAAGGTTTTAACTGAATAACCTATAATTTTACATATCTCACATAGAGCAAACTAAATTAGGCAAAGCTTATACTATGGCAACCAAACAGCTGATAAACATACTTATATATTTTTGTATAGAATTCCTACCAAGAACTTAGAGCCCCAAGTCAACTTCATCTGCATATGCTGATCGACGGACGTGACTCTGACAAACAAACCATCTCGATTAGCGGCAATAGGCTTACCATCTATTACGTGGGACCAAAACACTGATGAAAAGTGGGCGTTTAATGTGCCCCTGCCTACCCCTAGGAAATAGGCGTGGTTTTAGATACATTCTTGTAATATGTAATTAAAATACATATTATAGATAAATTACACCCAGACCGAGAATAAATGTTCATCACACAATTATTTGTCCAGCATGGGAGTCAAACCTGCGATCACCGGCTTACCATTGAGGATCTCAAACCACTAGAACAACGGGCTAGTCAAATAATTTCTCTTATTTGATTTTTCAGTAGCATTGTCTCTTTTCTCCATAAAATAAATCAAATTCAATTCATTGTAGTTACAAAATTTCATATACAAGTTACAATGTAAGAGATAATTCTTGTAATAACAAGCTGCAATTTACGCTAATAAAAAGACTGTTAATTAAAAAATTAAAAGCTAAAAGGAGTAGAGCCTGTCTCAGAAGGTTTGTTAAAAAACACAATTAATCTGTAATGTGACCCAGCTGTCACGACTCCATCACGAAACATAAAAAAGATAAAACTGCGGGTAAAAGGTATTTTGTTACAATTTATTTTAAAACAAAAACATAAAAATAATATCAGATTACCATTTCGTTTCACAAGACTATCACTTTTTGTTATTGTACCAATTCGGTACAAGAAATAAAAAATGATAATCTGACTTCACTTAGTTCGATTTATCACTACACGCATACTCATACATATTCACATACACGCACACAATCACACACAAACACACATAAACAAATGCACACACAGTGAGAGAAAGACACACACACGCAGAGAAACACACACAGGCAGTAAGAGAGAGAGAGAAAGAGAGCAACACACACGCACATACACTCACTTTCACATTCATAACTTAATACTGCACAGGCTTGGGGTTTTTAGTTTGTTAAGATTGCTTAGTTTAATATAGTACAGGGGAAATGAAACGTGTGCACCTCATCCAAAGGTGGGCGTCAGTTGCTGTACCACAGTATTTAACTACTGCAATTATTATCTAATATATTTATAAATTGTAATTTTGCTGTATGTTATGTATGTATTAGCTGTATTCTTTTGTAACATATAATATAGTCTTGAAATTCTATTAACCTACCGCTAATTATAACATTTCCAGGCATTAACACACAACGTCCTCTAGTTTCAAACTAAGCAGAGCTTGTACTATAACTAGACTGACAGAATACTAATATACTTTTTTTTTGTAAATACATAGATATTATACATAGAATACCCCCAAACTTCGAAACAAATATTTGCAGATCGTACAAACATTTGGTCCGACCCGGGAATGGAACCCGAGATCTCAAGGACAGCAGTCGCATTCGCTACCGCTGCGCCACCGAGGCAGTTATAATTGTTGCTAATTGTAGTTATGGTATGCAGTTTTGTGTGTATATGTAGGTTGTAAGACAATAAGATGTAACGATAGTCTAAATTGAAATCGGAAGATAAAATAACTCTTTTTAACCATTTACTTCTGTTTACCATTGTAATGTATTTTAATAACCTAACTTTTTATTTACTTACAGTTGAAATCGATGATCTCCAGTATTGGTGACACCGTTTAAAAAACTCTTTTCATATAAATTTAAGGTGAGATTTGAATAAAGCGATAATGATGACATCACCATCATCATGATGATGTCATCATCAGCCGGAAGACATCCACTGCTCCACCCTAGAACGCCACACCGTACGGCTGGACGCCAACTGCATCCATCGGCTCTCTGCGACTCGGACTATGTCGTCGGTCCATCTAATGACGACATAATAAAATCAATTCACAGACGGAAACAACAGCTACGCAGTAATAAAATGCTTAATACATCTTACATAATTTACCATTGCAAGAAAGACCGTCAAAAAGCGATAAAATACTTTTAATTGTCTATTAATAAAAGAAGTAAATTTAAATCTCACCTGCAAGTCATATTACCTTCACATAAACTTGGAAATAAACATTTGAATTATTGTTGAACTATTTATTCACAGAGCGTGAACTCAAACACCTCCACTCCACAAAAAAATGACTGCAGTTTATTACTACTTATAGACTCACATACACTCTTTCTTTCTTCTTTAAAAAAGACAACACCCGCATTAGGAATAGATTCTATGTCGCGGAGGACTTTACAAACATACAAGAAACGGACACAAAGAACACCCAGACTCAGAACAACAATTTGTGGACACAAAGTGTTGTCCCATGTGGGACACACCCAAAACTACAACACTCAGCTCAGTAGTGAGCGGTGTGACGACCGCTTAAGCCACTAAGCCAACCGTGCAGTCATGAAGATTAAATACTCCATGCGTTACTCCATATAATAAAAATGAATCTAGAATATTAACAAAGACTATTTAAACTATTAACAAACACCTTGAGTCAAACGTATTTTAAACTTTGTACTTTATACTACGAACAGTTAGCAAAAGCAACTGATTTCTATGCATTTTTTGACCCAAGAATCTTACCATTAAACTCTTTGATTTAGCCTGCCAATGTGACTCTACTCTGCCTGATGGGAATGTTGATAGCATGACAGTCATCGTAGAAGTGTAACGCTCTGATACTTTACATGATAACTTATATCCCTGCATCAATGGACCTCCGGTCTCGCACTCACCAACGAAACACGACAGCACGGAAACCCCCTCAGGCCGTCACCCCACCGGTGCTTACAGCTAGGGGGTTTGTCGGAATGGGACCGACTAAAACCACACGATGTGCCACTCTGCGCCTGACATAGGGGGGATCCGGGGACAGCTGCTATTACGATATCCAGATATCTCCTAGCACCTGCCCACTAACGCGGACACCATCTGCGGGTAAACTCTCTTAGGCGACGTACGGCACACGCAGACGTCGCCTCCTCGCGGCTGGCCATTGTAGCGCATGGAGGGGTAAAATGAGTGGTTAATACTGCCCCCATGGAACAGGCCCATGAAGAAATGGGTCATAAAATCAGGCTGAGTGACCAGTAATCAGGCTTGGAATGCAATTTACCTTCTTCTCACCTGCAAGTCGTGACATCACGATCATCGTGATATGACGGTATTCTCTTCGTCAAGGTCTGATGTGATACGAATACTGTCAATGATATAGCAAAAGGTAAATTAGAAAGTCATCACTGATGATAGGCTTCACGACATCTGTCATCGACATCATCACCGATGTCTCATTTACCTAAATCTATTGCTTCCAAGTGAAACGCTGCAAGATACTCATGTGTGCATAGGTGTATGATAAAATTTAAAATCAACCATTCCATCAAAATTCCTGTACGTTAATAAAAAGCATATATGTAAGCTCCTTTACTTTCTATTCACCATGAGATACCACAATACGATCTTACATATTTAATGGCTCCTTTAAATTCTACCACAAGATGTGCAAATATTGTAATTCCTACTCTCATGTGTTTTGGAATAGAGTTATAAAAACAGACGGATAATTATTTAAATGATATATTGTTATTGTAATTTATATTAACGTACCGTTAATCAAGGCTGGTTAAAATTTTCACTAAATAATTACAAGAAAAATGTTTTGAATTTCTCAATTAATTAGTACTGTATCACGAAGAGCTACGGTGAATTCAGCATGAACGTGCCGGCTCGACCGCGACAGTACAACTCTCTCACAGTCCAACCTAAGCGTAACATCCGTGCTGTCATGTTTCATTGGTGACAGTTATCGTGATAAGTGTGTGATCCTTACACTGCTATGATGGCTGTTATGACTTTAACTTTCCCAAGCGAAGCGTCAATAAGCATCTCACTAGGCCGCCATAGTTTGGGTCACTATATTGCACTGTCTGTATTCACAAAGAGTATCGACTCCACGGCACTTAGATTCTATTCATGCTTTCTATCAGGCAAAGTTGAGTCATTTTAGCAGGTTCTTAAAATAGAAAATTAAAATAACAAGGAGAGTGATCTCACTATATATTATATTAATATATTTAAATTAACTTTACTAAATCCTGTTATACGATAATTTCTGTCTTACATTCGTACTACAATATAGGGGGAGCATGAAGATAGGCTTCAGGATACAAAAGTCATACGTTACAAACCAGTATTTAAAAAGACAATTCTACACTTAGTACAGTCTAGTAACGTCCGGGTCATAAAGTTTTAACAGTTAACCTAATCGTTTGAAAGCAATATTTAAAAAAGCAATAATCAACCAATTTAAATCGACTAATACCTAGTAATCGAAACTAATATGATTTGTTTTCGGTCTAACTAGAGACCGAACCTAAATTTGGTTGAGACTCAGATCGTGCTCGAGTTCCAAGAATCTAAGGTATAAAATATATTTATTTCTAATCCCAAGAAAGGTATCATGGAATTGCCAAAGTAACATTTATTTGCGAAAATATATTCAGACAAGTTAAGCTATTAGGTATAATAAGATATTTTCCTTCACTTCTAGTGTTTTTTTTACATTACGACATCTTGATTTGAACTAAACGTACATATTATATACAGAAAACACCGAAACAAATGTCTGTACTTTGTATACACATTTAGTTCGACCCGTGAATCAAACCCAAAGCAGTTCAGCAATCGTAAACTAAATCGCAAACTAAACTAGTAAATGAAAACAACAGATGTTACTAAAACATTTTTTTAACTTACCTACAGATCGAGGCTAGTACAAATAGGTTTTCGAATAAAGGCACGTTCTACTGGTACGTAATAAAATTTTATCTACTGCTTGTTATACGTCAAGTTTATTGTAACCTAAGAATATTATTGAAAGGAACGTACCTACACCAAGTTACTTTAAATAAAATGAAAAACACGCTTAGTAAATCATTTTATTATTATTTTATTTATTTTAGATCACTAAAAACTAATGCACTTATCTTATACAAGTACAAAAATAATAAGTACATATTTAGGTAAGTACCTAACTATCACAAATTCTGGTAGTCAGTGTGATATTGATACAGTCATATTACATTACGAATCTTGAGTTATATTAATAATAATAAGTTTATAGATCTCACCCACAGTAACCTAGATCAAAATTAAGAAGAGCCTGTACTAAGTCCGTAAACACTAGGATATCCAAAGGATTTTGAAATTCTTTTCCCGTAGTCCTGTAGTCCTCGGGAAAATATCGACTTATCTCGATTCTCAAAGAACTCGATTCGAAAGGTGTAAGAAGTAGCACCAAAAACATTGTAAGACGTATAATTAGTCGTTAAAAAAACATTGAAATACTGTAACTAAAAGTTTATATTCACAACTAATAGTCATTAATTTTAATTAACAGTATCTGAAAATAGCTGACAACTCTACAAACCACAAACAAAAATTTATAACTCCCTCAGAAAATTGAGCCTTTATGGAATATTTTGTAGACAGTTAAAGCCATGAAAAGGTATTGATCAAAGTTATCCGGTAATAATCTTCGCGCTGTCCGAACCACGACCCTTATATTTCTTTGTGAGGGTTCTGCAGTGTACAGAAAAAGTAGACACATTTCTTAATATTTATTTTTGATCAAAGTGAATTTTTGTGAAGTTTATTGTACAAGTTTTGTACAGTTCTCCAATAAATAAGTGTTTTAAAGGATATTATAATTAATTTTTCTTCTACACCAAAAGATGTAAACCGTTTTAGATAAAGACGTCTTTTAGTGTAACCTAATATGTACATATGCACAAAAATATCTTTATTTATATTATTTAAATCAAATTATACAAAGAAATGTACCAATATGACACAAAATATAACTTGATTATACAAATTTTTAAAAGAATTGAAGTGATTTATGGTGCAGGACGCAGGAATTTCACAACTCAGTGTACGTATCATATACTTACCAACACTCTTAAATTCTACTCATACTTTGTATCAGGAAGAGTAGAGAAAATTTGACAGCTATTATAAAAAAAAATATCATTTCTACTTCCAAAGTAAAGATACCAATTGATAATAATGTTGCTGCAAGTTCAAACGCCACAAATCGTTTGTTTGGTAATTTATGTAAGACGTCAATTGAAACCATCAAAACGTGGTTTAAAGAAAATACATTCATATGGGTAGTACCTATATGAATAACGATAATATGTTAAACCCACTTTTAACTTATACTGATGTAGTAATTCTCAGCAAACTTCACAATGAACAATAGTAGAAGAGATGAAAGAATTTCGGCAACGCGTTGATATTTTACGAAGTCGACGAAACTCAAGACTGATCAAAATACTTTTCAGTGAAAGTCCGCTGCCTCATTCAATGTATTTAGAAGATTCAGGTCAGTCAAGTCAATGTATTTTCATTCGTAGAATTTTAGCAACTAAAACATATAATTAAAAAATACCCACTTAAACATTTTATGAGACGCAATTTCTGATTGACTAAAATCTCGCGCTTAATGTATCATCGAGACAGTGGTCAGGCACAAAAGTCTTGTCAGAATATCCTCCTTTCATGTTAGAGGGACACAACATCGCATTCTTTCACAAAGAATTTCTTCCGTACTTTTATTCGAGCAGTCTACTCGGACACAAAATATTAAAGCAATTCTTTCGCATTATAATTCGGGTTTACTCGCAGAATCCACCATATCTTATTCAGAGCACGATTGTGGCCGAGTCGGTGAAGGATATCAAGATGCTCTATAAATTCGTAATTGCTTAGAGAAGGTTAGATAGTTATGAATATTACCTAAGCGATTTAATATATTAAGTATATACTCGTATAGGTTAAGTAGGAACTGAATGTTTTGAAATAATTCAACAAATTCTAATAATGAAATAATACTAGATCTCTGTATCTTATCACTATCAATCAATTTTTCTTGAAGCATACGCATAAACTTTAGTGATTGTGCCGGAAATAAGTGATTCGTCACAAGCGTTTACCGTCAGAGCCTATCATGTGACATCTGCTGGAATGACAGCTGTCACTCTAATCCAACGTAACGAATTGTGCCTTGCGCCGCGATGTTGTGTTGTCGTGTAAATATTTACGCTATTAGTCCACGTTTACACTTCTTTTAACAAGTAGCGTTGTTATAAAATACAGATACTGAATATGCATAAATATTGATAATTGAATGTCATGTAATGCAGATTAAATGATTAAAAATATATTTTGATGGCACATATCAACATCTCAAGTTGCAATAATTGTTCAAATATTAAATTAATGAAAAGGTTACATATTTTGAGCAAATAACCTTAATGATAACAGTTCTTTAGCAAACATAACTTTGCGACTTTATTCTTGTCTATTTATTGCTTTTGCTATTTGAATGTAATTTAATAATATGCTACCAAGCTATTCACCAGTCTGGTAACGAAAATGCCTGTACCTATTTTGTAATCAGAGGCTGTGTGTGAAATATGTTAATTTATTATTATTATTTGTCTCTAATATAGAACACATCAACATAAACATGCTAATGAGTATTAGCATAGTATTAGCATGTTGGGTATGCATGTGTATGCTGCATGAATAGCATGAGTGTGTTAATTATCTCTACATTTAAATGTATTTTATAATAAAGTTTTTTTTTTATAACAGTGTTATTTCTCACAGTGCGTCAGTAACGGTATGAATATAAATTCTTTCGAGAACGAAATAGAAGCAAATATCGATGTTTTTACGGAACCCAATACTTTTTCCTTTAACGAAAACTGTTGAGGCGAGTTTCTTTTGGATCACTCCCTGCGATGATGGATAGGGGCTTTGTCTTTACAAATTGAGATCTCGTTGAGCCCAGCTTTGCTCACAAAATACACGTATAAATATTCTTGTACTCGTCCAAGAATGCCTAATACGGGCATTTTATGAAAATTATGATTGACATCATTTAGGGATTACGTATTTCTTGATGTTTTAAGAGAAAATGTGTTATTTGTATTAAAATGTTTTAGTTTTGGGTTTCTTTCGGGATGAAAATATCTGAAATATTTTAATGAGAATCAGGTTTGATTAGAAAGACAGACGATACAAGAGATATTTTGCAAAAATTTTAAACTGCTTATAGTATTAACTGCGACATTTTTTCTTTGACAATTTTCTTTATGATATAGGCTATATGGGTTATATAGGTCTCGTGACGGTAAGCGATCACCGTCACATGGAGACCAGTAACTCTAGAGTCAGAAGTTCGTTTTCGCTCTTTTAATATCCACCTTCCTACGTCTCGTTATTATATCTCCGGTTACTTAACTTAGGAAGTAAAACTCAGCAACGAATTCCTTCAAAGTAGTCGTACACGGTAGGGTACACCTGACTGATTTGCCTGTACAGGTTAACCTGGACGTGTATGTTACACAACTGTGCAGATTTGTTTGTTAAAACAACTGCAAAAATATGAATTTTGATATTTTTGCCTATTGGTACATGTGTGCAGTTTAACTGTACCAGCAGAAACGAGAGTGTATACGATGTTTCCTGTGAAGACGTCAGTTGCGTGATGATTGCGAGAGAAGAGGCTATGGCTTCAATAGATACTTTGTTCAGGTTTACCGCTGCGTGTTTATTCTCTACTCAGCTCAAGCTCACCTGATGAATGTAACTGTGCAGGTGAACCTATCAGGTACACTTTACCGTGTTTGGCTGCCTTTTACCGTCACGCTCGTGTCGATCCGGTGTATGCCCTAGCGTAGTTACCGTCACGCTATGTTATGACTCGGGTCTATCCGGTGTATGCCCTGTATAACAAAACTATGACTTACAATTATTAAATAGTTCAATACAGAAATATTATTCCCTATAGTAAATAAATTTTTAAGACATATCTATGCCTTCGTAAGTAAAATATTGTATGAAGTAGATCTCCAGAATTACTTTTATGTAAATAACATCCTTCGAACTACTTGTTTGTTGACATAGACTGGTCTAATATTCTTGTTTCAAAAGTATTATAATAAAAAAAATTTACGTCAAAACAAAATCAAAAACTAGAGAAGTTTCGTATAAAATCTGCATGTTTATGTTTTCACTAGACAAATACTTTTTATAAATGAAATTGTAAATAGAAAAAGTAAAAATCGTTATCCAAACAGAGCCAGCAAAACTAAAACATTCCACAATCAAAACATCCATTTGACAAACGTAGCTCGCACCTCTGACACGGACAAGATAAAACCTTTTTTGAACGGACTATCGTATATTTTGTTGTTTCCGCTATAAACGAAATGAAATTCCGATGTTGCAGTTTTACCATGATATTTTAAAATATTCAATGTTATCTTGTTTGAAAGTTGATAGTCAAACATATGAAAAACTTGTTTTCATACACACTCTAGTCTCTAAAAGGCATTAGTTAATAAACACGAGTACCTTTAACTGAATAATTCTGTGCAGGGAACGGGTGTCATGTCCCTCCGACACAAAGGAAGGATCCTCCGAACACGCGAGGTGACGGCGGGCCACGGCCCAACGGTTGATGTTGGGATGTTGTATATGCTAATTGCCACGCGAACCTCTATTTCACGATACAGGATTAGTAGTTGCTTCGTAGTTCATTACATTCACACGTTTCGTTCGTACTTCTTAGTTCGATTTATCTTCAGTAGATGGCGCTGTTGTATATTTTTGTTTGCGCTGTAATGTGGAAGTCTCCACAATACTTTTAACTCTATTGAAAACCACACCTACAATCAGAAGGGACTGGTTTTAAATCTATATATGTATTATACGATTAAGGATAGATCGATCAGGTCTAGTTCCACGGCATCGTTGTCGATAGCATCGTTTCGTTTACAAAATGTCGGCTGCAAGCGGTGGTTGCCAAACAAGTCAGAACATCATTCACTAATTAAATATAATAATTGGGTTTTCTGTGTCTTTCGAAGTTTAGTTTAACCTTTGCTCTCAAAGGAAAACTCAAACTAGACTTTGTTCAAACTATACAAGTAAGTACAATGGTAAAATCATTTGTAGATGTAGGTCAACATTCTCTCTAATTTTAGTTGGTCTATAAATTAAGACATGTTCTAAAATATATATATAAACTTAAAATAAAAACAATCAAACAGATTTTTTTTAGAAAATATTAACCAGTGACTGTGACACAAACACATGAAATGTTTGTGTCTATTTTGTCTATGGTTTTTAACTTTACGTAACAGTGATACGTAGATAAACAAGCATATTGTGTAGATTCATATTCACTGCACGCATTTTCTTTACATTAAAATATAGTCTGAATTGAAGGATTCGATATAATTATGTATATAATCAGAACAGATAAATATTACAGTGCTCACCTATGAAGGTCTTGTTCCAACCAGTTGTCAATTGTCGACCGTAACAATTTTCGATTAACAGGGACCACCATTTGCAGAATGGTAGAGGTGCCCGAGTTCTTATTTTGAATAGTAGTCAGTCTGTTCCAATTTTGAAAATGGTTTTGGGAATTCCAGACCATGTAGTTTTTATTCACAATAGCTATAGATAAAATTGTAACAATGAACTTTCAAAAGCAATTACACGAGCGTGTTTTAAACTCGAACAGCTAACGGAACGGCAGTAGTTCAATTACTAAAGTTTTCTTTTATTGAATAAGTTAGCTTGTAACCTTTTTCAACATAAAATTATTATAAATTCATTTAGAAACCTCAAATGTTGACATTTGACATAAAAATAATTAGTAATATTAGTGCCTCTAATATCATAATCTGCAAAATTAAAAGGTTATATTGTTAGGCATCGTGTTCAAAACTAAATAAGACACAACGTATTATCACAGATGTTTGTAAATCATTAGACTCAATTTTCTTTTTAAAGGAACTGTCACTTCGAAAATCGTTATCATTTCACATGAAAATGGTTTATACCAAACTCTTGATCCAAAAATCGAAGAACAAATTATAACTTAACACATTGTATTACAGTTTTACCTTCTTATAAATCCAGCGAGATGTAGTTCTAGCTAAGCAAATTAACTACTAGCGAAAGCGCCTCTCAGAAGTTTTGGGAGACGCCACATTACTTAAAACTTCACTGAGGTTCTACTAGTGTTGCGGTGTCCAACTTTTAGATGTCCTCTATATCATACTGAAGGTTTCGTCAAATATTATACAGTCATAATATTGACATTATACGAAAACTACGTTAAAAAATATTTCTGATCATCTGTTATGCAGTAGTATACATACTGGTATTATAGTTATATTGTATTGACTGCCTCAGTGGCGTAGCTGTAGCGAATGTGGCTGCTGTGCTTGAGGTCTTGGGTTTGATTCCCGGGTCTTGCCAAATGTTTATACGATCAGCAAATATTTGGCTATTTTCTATGTATAATATGTACGTATTTACAATAAAAAATGTATGTAAGTGTGGAGGGAACGGGTCTCATGTCCCTCCAACACAAAGGGAGGATCCTCCAACCAGGCGAGGCGATCATGCCTGGCGGGCCACAGCCCGACCATTGATGTTGGGATGTATGCTAATTGCCACGCGAATCTCTTTTTCGCGATACAGAATTAGTAGTTGCTTCATAGTTCATTACATTCATACGTTTTGTTCATATTTTATAGTTCGGTGTATCTTCGCTAGATGGCGCTGTTGTATATTTTTGTTTGTGCTGTAATGTGAAAGTTGTCACATTAGTATTCTATCAGTTAATCTATTTATCATAGTACAAATTCTGCTTAGTTTAAATTCAAGATCGCGGTGTGTTAATTGTCTGAAATGTTTATTAATTATTATTTATAAAATATAGAAACGATGTCGTAGACACACTATTAATTTGGTCATACTAGTTGACATTTCATGTTCTACGTAATGTGGTGTCTGTAGGTTTATTTGTTCATTAGAAAATGGAAGTGCTGGTCTCAGAACTCCCAGACTGTCAAAACCGCATATGACACTGCCATGGCCGCCGATTTAAACGGCCATACGTTGGAATGTTTTCAAACCTCAACCTCATGTTACGAACCGGTTAAAAATATATAAAACTCCTCTAAACATAACATTAGACAGTCTGATGAACATTACCGTTAATCCGGGTTTAAAGAGAAGATCCTTCCTTTTATTAAAGGATTACACCACCAATTATTTCACAAACAGTTAACGTCACTGAAATCACTAAATTAATAAGTAAATTATTGTCTGTGCATGGGTGTTGCTTTGGTCAAATTGTTATATGTTAAAAAACACGAGAGAAAGCTATTACTAATTCATATATCTTTCTCCTCTTCACGCTGTACAAAATAGTTCAACTGTTAATTTTTCATTTCGATCCACTAAATGTACTGTAGCATGTACCTCGGTAAAGACGGAGACCCCTGTGTCGCGCTCAAATGACCGCATTTGATAAATGTTATACCGTTTCACTTATGTGATTTATGCATTCACAATACAAGGAAAAACCATTTAGAATGAGCCATATTTTTATTAATTCACTTTCATTGAGATGGAAAACAAATAAAATGCCTTCTATTAATCTTTAAGGGGTTAACATCGGAGAGGTATAGGCTATAGAAAAAGAACTAGAGGTTAGGATTGGAGATTGCTGATTCCTGTGACATGTATCTCGTTATAATACTTTAAAATGTGTGTACCGTACTGTAACAGGTCAAAATGATCAATCAAAGTCAATTACATTATACATCACACTATCTAAACAATATGTAACCTTGTAAACAGTCAACTATATTGTGCCAAGAGGACCACTAAATAAAAATATCCATATCTTATTAACTCCTTTTATTTCTGGCATAGAGCAACAAAACTTTGAATTTAATATTCACGTAAAATGACTTTACTACTTAGAATACTATTATAAATGTAACAGTCACTTTGTTTATTTCTTTGTTCGATAAATTTCACGCCTTTACTACAAAAAAGTGATCAGAACATTTTATATCATTGATACAGAAATGAATAAACGATATACACCTCCAAATATGATATATGTACTAATCGCTATAACCTATAAACTGTGAGACGAAACTTAGTTAGCCGCTCTATTTCTGTTATTTACAAAAGTTTATTCAATTAGCAACCCCAAAACTTGAATGACATTCGGGGCAACCTAAGGCCTTAGAAGTCCAAATATTTCAATGAAACTTCCCTAGAGCAAAACGTGATCAACGAGGCTTAACAGGCGTAAAGTTAGATTTACGGCCTTTGTTGCAAGTGACTTGAATTTCAGTAATCTATGCACAAAGTGTAACTGCGAGAAACTTGTCTACTAATTTCCTTAAGGGCTATTTTTCAGCAGGTCTTATACTGCAGTGTTGCTATTAATAGTTATCAGCATGACATGTGTTACAAGAAAAAAAAAACAGTATTTATGCTTATGTGTTGCTTCTTCATAACGGACCTCTTTAAGTCCGGAAGAATGTTAAAAATATATATAAACAATAAACTGAACCGCACCATAACTACTTCAATGACTGCACGGTTAGCCTAGTGGTTTATACACCGCTCTCTACTGCGCTAAATGTTGTGGGTTGAAACCCCACATGGGACAACACTATGTGTGATCCATAAATTGTTGTTCTGAGTCTGGGTGTTCTTGCGTCCGTTTCTTGTTTGTTTGTAAAGTCCCCTGCGATACAGGATTTATTCCTAGTGTTGTCTTTTTAAAGAAGAAAAAAGAAGAAAGAAGTGCTTAAAGACAGAGTAACCTCGAATTAAGTAGAACCAAATTTTTGGCCCGATAATGAATTAAAATGATTTTATAACGTCTAACGTCTTACTCACTCACTCTTCGTTCTTCACGAACAAAATAAAACATAATCCTTTTTACCAACGATTGACGATGACGTTTCTGATTTTTTTTTTATCCATAATGTTATGACATACACGTATACCATGTAAAAGCTTCCACACACGTATCCAGTTCGACCTCGTATATATTGAACCTGTGTTGTGACATTGATTTTCAATGTCGCTCTGCGATGTTACGTAACGGGCTATGTCGAAAGGTTCTGACGTGCCGTGACGTGCAAAATAGGATAGTATAGAAACATAATTTTTATCCGTATGGTGACAGATGAGGAGAAGCTTATGTCCAATAGTGGACTATTAAAGAATGTTGATGACAATGATGAAAAATAGATTAATCAGCTTTATTATTTTTAAGTCTTCTATCATCTAAATTACGGTATAGCAAAAGCGTGGAACGTTTTTGTTTCATACATGTTTCAACAGATGTCATCAATTTTGACGTACATGTTCTGATTTTTTTTTTATTTCCTATCACGCCTAACTACAGAACCAGCCAGTTCTAAATGACCAACTAATTCTAACTTTGAATAACTGCTTGGTTTCATTCGGTTGTAACCAAAACTCCGCGGTTCAGTTAAACGATTAAAGCAATCATATTTCATTGTGTACCCCGCGGGCATCCAAGCTTAGTTTTAGCAATAAATGCTTTCTCTATACTTGCACTGTAACATATATTATTTGAACTTTTTACTCAGTGTTTTTTTTGCAAACTGTTTTTTTAAACACAATTCCTTTATAAAGAGAATCCCCAACTTTAATGCGCCAATGGGAAGGGCTAGACAGCCTACAAGGTAGTATACCAAGACGATACAAATAAGTTTTAGTTAAGTTTTTAACCACTGAAGTTTATTTCCTGAAATTTCACTACCATCAATCTTGAGTACAAAATATTATTAACTCACAAACCTGTTCACAAATGGTGAGGACAAAAAATAATTCAGATTACGAAGAGATTCAGAAGAGAAAGGTAAGATTTATAGATAGTAGAGCCACGCTGATTTTAGCACGAGCGGGCCGGC
Source organism: Hypercompe scribonia (assembly GCA_949316085.1). Lineage (NCBI taxonomy): Eukaryota > Metazoa > Arthropoda > Insecta > Lepidoptera > Erebidae > Hypercompe > Hypercompe scribonia. The sequence continues at coordinate 20,792,437 of OX438972.1, forward strand.
TCGACCGGGGCAGTACTACCCTCACACAGAAGACCAACCTAAAGCAACAGCATCCGTGTTGTCGTGTTTCGTTGGTGAGTGTGAGACCGGATGCCTATTGATGCAGGGGTGACAGTTAACGTGGTAACTGTGTAAGCCTTACAATGTCACGATGACTGTCATGCCTTGCCGTCCCCAAGCGGGGTGTAAAAGAGCATCTCACAGGGCCACCATGCCGTTTACGTCCCCAAGCGGGGTGTGAAAGAGCATCTCACAGGTCCACCATGGTGTGGGTCACTATACTGCATTGTTTGCATTAGCAATGAATATGGTGACCAGAACTCTTGGATTCTATTCATGCGTTCCATCGGGCAGAGTAGTCGCTTTGGCAGGCTCTTAATACAGAAAAAAAAATAGCACAAAAACTAATCAAGTATAAAGAGACCCTAGAAAATAACGGTTAGTATATCTATGAACATAAATCATACACTATATACTAAGTAGGTACGATATACCGATACAGTCATTAAGCGCTCCAAGATCCTTATTACTTGTAACCAGATTAAAATTAATTTCAGAGAAGAAATTACATTTTTTAAAGACGCTCTACGTAGTCATAAATCTTGATTGCGTTTAATTAAACTCAAGCATTTATTAAAACAGTTGAGAATATTACAATTTACTAGACTTCGTACATTATAAATACATCTTGCTTTGAAATGGATCTTTGAAATGTTTATTTGTGTTTTGCTATATCTTCGTCGCAAAACTCTCATTGCGCAATACAAGGCAATTAAATTTTCCAACACCAACTGTCATCGTCAACCATTATCACCTACGCTGGTCAAAGAAACTTTTCTCTACCTTGTTGAATAAAACACTCAGTCTTCCAGAAAATAGTTATATACGAAGATTTTACAAGATATACTTTATATAAAAGTTGAATCAAGGTTGAAGACCCCTGCTAAGGAAAGTTACCATCAAAGAAAAATATTGTTGCACGTGTTAACTTTAGACAAAGTTTCAATACAAGGTTCTAAGAAAATCCTCTTTTTTGCGATATTTTATTCACAGACCACCGCTTTTAGAAATGTTTATTTTTTAGAACATGATCGTGTATTACAATTTCAATATAAACCTTCTCCAATGAAGGTTTTGTAGGTATACAAACTTCATAGTATACATACATGGATACAATGGATAAACTCACGGAATGTACTGGTTGATATATTTTGTACCATTCGATTATATCCACTGATATATTTAAAACTGAAAAAGTCAATCATGACCTTGAGAGCGGTATGCAATACACATGAACCGGCTCTACTGCAGTGACACCATGGTTGCACCAAGTTAAGCTAATTTTTTTTAGTGGTCCAACAGCCTCCTTAGTTCAGAACGAAGAGGCACTCGAAGAGAAGCAAAGCACTTACAACTTTTGAGTTGCAGGTGTTCTTCGCAGTGTACTTGAGGGCAGACCCATACTACATACTATCAGGTGACCATCAGCTTATTTTTCGCCATGAAAAAATGAAATCAGTCCATGTTTTACGCACGCGTGAACACACATACAATCACGCACACATGTATTCAATCACACACACTAATTTAAAAAGACTGTTTTATAATATTAAAACCTCTTGAAACCTAAGCAGTAATAATTAATACGAACAAAATGGCCGCCCACGTTCGTTTTCAGATAACTGACAGCATAATGGAGTCTTGAGATAGCCATTTTGACAATTTCTAATACGATTAGGTAACAAATATGGCCGCGTAATTGGGTTAGGCAAGGCTATGACTGTAATTTGGCATTTGCCTAGAGCTAACAGAATGTGGTTGCTATGTACACGTAATAAATCAATATTTGTAGAGGTATTACAAATATTCTTCTTTACTTAGGTTATCCTGACTAAAAAAATACACAGACACAGAAGAAATAATTAACACACAGACATTTTCGCACATGAATCACACATTCCTCGCTTGTTATAATGTTACTGTTATTTCTTTTAGTTTCTAATAAATATTTTTTTTATTTAATTTATCTATAATAGACATTGATTAGTAAAAGTAGTTACATGAGAAAATACAAAATGTAAAAATATACCCTGGATTCTCCTCGCCCCTTAAAATGACAAACTTTCTACGTCACCGTTGTTTATAATGACTCTAAATCTCTTTATAATATAATTACCTATTTATCCAAAGACATTGTTAAACTATGGTGCTAATTCTGTTATTCAAAACCTCTCTAAATTTAACTTAAAATCACAAAAAAATGTTTAATCTTGTCAAACGACCTTTTCAAGGTCCAAGATTAGCTAAAATTATATACTGTGGACCCTCGGTAATCCGGCCCCTGTCTAATCCGGACCCCCCTGTAATCCGACATCAATCAAACAATTTTCGCCAATGTAGATCGTGCATGATTGAACAGGTTACAACTTGTGCTCAACGCGTAGGTATTATTTCAATTCCGATTGCTTAGTTTGAATTTGACTACGTGTAATAGCGGTGCAGCTTGGCGTTTATTCATTGCTTACGTATACATACCTAATAATGTCGTCACAAGCCCAGAAGACAACCAATATAATTTTTTCATTTGTTTGTAATTTGTCGGATTACTCTTTTGTAAAAAAATCCGGGCTATAGGGGGTCTTAGGCAGTACTCTATAATCCGACAAATTCGATAGTCCGACACTGCCCTGCAAAACGTTTGTCGAATTACGCGGGGTTCACTGCATGTCACACTAACCATGGACGTTATTTAATAACAAACATACAACAATAGGATGTTGGAAAGTGCTTCACTCAAATAAGAGAATAGAATAGAATAGTTTTAGAGAAATTTTAGTTGAGTGACACAACAACAGAATTTGTGTCATTGTTTCGCAATTTTCTTTCGCTATAATTACAGAGATGTACCAATTAGGTTAATTAGAGAGCAGTAGTTTGTCAAAATGTCTAGAATATCTGAGACTTGTTCTCTTTATAATCACTTTTATATATATTTTAAGGTACCTTTGTTTGTGTTTTTAAAATCTAATTTTATTTTATTTTACTGGTATATGCGTAGCGATATTCTCTATACATTAAGATATTTAAATGATGTACTCTTAGGCGAACTTAGTCACGGCGGCCAGCCCTCTACGCAAAAAATACTATAGTGCACAAGCTTGTACGTAAGAACAGGTGCACTCTCTGTTCCTTCACTCTCACAATCTGATGAAACGTTTATCCGACAGGACCGGAGAGAGATAAGGCGTAGGACTGACGGCTTTATATACTATCGTTGTTGAGTGTTGTTGAGTTGTTATTAGTTATTTCTGTAATCGAACCTGAGACCTCTCGATCCTTAGTGGTAAACGCTAACCGCTAGACTATCGAAGCAAAATATTTAAATAATATCATCATACACAAATACATCTATGTATTTGCGTGTACAAACATACAAAACGTAAATAAAGATACACAAAAGCAACGAATTTTCGAGAAAACGCACCATCATTTAAAGCCAATAAAAGCCAAGTCTATTTAGAGCAAAATGTAATTAACTGTTAATGGCTCTATTGTAAGTATCACCCAACTGCGTTATTTACACAACGAAATAAGTAAATTAACATTTGAATGTCAAGCAATCGCTACAATAGCATGTAACATTTAAGGGAAGATAGATTACTTTAAAATGCAGATTGTATTGTACGAGAACAGTTACTAATTCACTTTACTTAATATATATCCATCATTTATATATTTAAAAACTGTAATTTTTACAATTGATACTATATAATAATATTAAATACCATTCAACAATGGCGAAGTATCACTCCTATTTTAAATTTTTTGTCTATGGAAATCTACCAGCATTGCACCCGCTGCTTGTTGTGCCGGACGGCGTTTCCATAGAGGTAAAACTAAAAATGATTATAATTATATTCTCAAGAAGGCTAGGTTCAAATTATATAAAAACAAATAATTTAATAAGTGACTTATAACTCAAAAACGGAATTAAAACTTTCAGTTTGTTTTAATTATTATTCCTTTCACCATTTCAATATTAATAATATCAAAGTATCTGTTAACTGTTATAGACACTCGCTTCTCTACACCGGAGCTGTCCGGTCATGCGCTGTAATTAAACTTTTTGAATATCACCTGTTAAAAACCTGACTCATTTTGGTAACTCATATTATCATATTATTTTTGTGTGTAGGTAGTTTGTACAATATTTTTACACACAAATTGAACAAGACTTTTACATAGCAATGGCATTTCAAGTTAAAATATGAACACAACAAAAAAGTGTCTTAATAGTCTTTCTTTTCAACAGCACTTTCCTTATTCTTTATCGTTATAATCACAATAACGTTCATAAATACGTATCAATGAGAAATATTTAAGTAAGACGAAGGTTCGAACAGGATTTTGGTTTCAAAGCACGATTTATTTTCGTCTTTCTCCCTTTAAAGAGCCCGTAGAGTGTTAAGACGGGGGTGTAATACAAATTAAAACATTACAGGATACTGTGGCGTGGCCTCGGTGTTCGTTAATTCTTTTTACGAAATCTTTTTTTTTTGTTAGAATATTCTTTAACAATGACAGTTGAGAGTGAGTCTTTGGAATGCGTGGTATTGAAGTTTTTAAATGAGGTTTGATCCTCTTTTAACCATGAGACGTAGCGGCCTGTATTAAAAAATCCTATATCGTGACTTTTAAAATAAAAACCTTTATTAAGAGAAACTGTAAAAGATTATTAAAGACAAATAAATGTTACTAAGTATTTTTGCTTTTTTTAATATTTTATATATTTTTTACCTAAATGAAATTAAGGCACGGGGCCGGCTATTGTGGAGAACCTTGAGGGCGGTCTATGTCCAGCTGTGGACATCTTTTGGCTGAGATGATGATGATGATGATGAACTAATATACTAACTGCCTAAATTTCCCCTAGATATTACAAACTAAATTTAAAAACTATGTACTTCGGTATTTTTGATGTTTAAATAAGTATAATTTTATTTTGTTACATATCTAGTTTTTGTTTCATTTTTCTCCTTTGAACTTTTGATAATATAATATGCTTGAGTTGGAAGGCTAAGTTTCACCATTTAACTCAAACTTAATGAAGATTTGCTTATGAATGATCAAAAACCAGCACAGACGCACATGCAATTTAAAGTATTTGAACTGCTAACATACCAATAACACTATAGTCTATAGAACAATGATTGTTGATGCATCATGTCTTTCATAGTGCTACATAAATTAACATTTAAATATGCATTACCGATTTCAATACACTTGATTCCTGATAAAATATCATAAAGTACTTCGTGATTTTCATTTTATTCAATAAAAGAATAACTGAAACTGATTCTCAAATGTGTAAAATATAACATAACACACTTAGAAATAAAAATAGTCAAACGAAATACTCTTTACTTCGTTGTTTCTTAACTAATACGGCTGTCTATAAACCTCAGTACATGAAGAGTTTCTTCATAAAAGACTCTCTTAGTCTAGAAATTTATTTAAGAACAAATAAATTAAGTAAAACGCTAATTTCTTTCCACGACCCACTTAGCTTCAAATATTTAATTAAAGAACAAATGTGGTTGTTTCGTATTTCGTACACAACATACATTTACTAATTAATTAGTTTGGTTTGGCTTCCCACTAACATAGTAAATAGATAGTGAATCTTTTTCTGTTATTTACTGATAGATAAGTAATTAGGGATAGTGCTCAAATTGTCTACGTACATAGTTTAGATTAGCGCGTAAAATGAAGTAGGTGTTTTATCCAAAAAACTTCAAAGAGGAGCTACTGGCAAGTCTATAAGTGTAATGGACCACGGTCTAACAGGCGATTTTTGACTTCGATTTCCCGCAGTCGGAAATAAACTGCCTAGGTTATCGTTACTTATTTTTGTTTATCGTAACTTGCTATCAATAAAAATTAAAAATGCGTTTGGTTATAACTTCATTTATAGAATTTTGCTCATGAATTTAGTAATTTTTACGCAGACATTTAAAAATAAACTGTCTTTATATAGTTTGAAAATAGATTATAGTTATCAGAATAGTTTTAAATATTACTCCCACATACAAACAAAATTTACCTTTTTAAAATGTTAGCATAGACAATCCAATTACTTATGAATGTCACTATAATTTTATGCGATTTTCTCAGATCTATAACGTATTGTATATTTATATTTTACATAATCACGCTAACACTATTGAAGGATATTTTTGGTACATAACAAATCAACACATAAATAGGAATTACTAACGTCGAACTACCTATTGTCGGGCGTTAACCTGAATTCATAAAGGTAAAAATGTATTCGTATTTTCTTTCCAGATACCCTTTTCTGTAAGCTAACAAAAGTCGTGTCATTTATAAAGATTACACAATGTATTTTCCTCTTATTCCGACTTAGTGTAACAATCAAAATAAAATAACTGAAAGTTCAGAGGGATACAACGATTTATGAATATTGGGAGGACAAAACCGCAACAAGCCGTTGTCCATTCTTAGTTTGTCCGAGCATTCAACCGCGAAATCAGAGGCTTTAGATTTTACAAACTCTAATAACCCACAATAAATATATTACGACCTTTATACCTATAGAGATAAAGTCTATTTCTTTATTTTTTAATAGTAAAAAGGGCTTTGCATTGAGAATTTTTCTTATAAATTATGATACAAACTAGAAGTCTGTAAAATAATGGTCTGGGAAAAAATGTTTATGCTGCTTTTATAAAGATGTTATGGTTCGTCCGTCGTTCCCTGACTAGCTTGCATACTTAAATGTACGTAGCGGTGATAGCCTTTCAAGTGCTGGTATTAAACATAAAATACACTGTAATATTTGAAAAACGTTCCAGAATGATCGGAGCTTCGAATTCCATCAAAGTTTTTTATGTTTTTTCATCAACTCTATGTTTTTTTTATATTGTTATCTTGTAAATAACGTACATCTAGTCAATATCTCATAATAAAATACAAGTATTTTTATTATATAAGGTGAGCCACGAATAAGTTATCATTTGAAAAATTGTAAAAAAAACGATTTGATATATTTTAATAATTGTTCATTTACAAGAAAGCTTTTAGCTGGAATTAATTTTTAAAAAATTACATCGTTTTAGTGACCAACGTTTCGACATTTGCACTCTTCTAAGCGAGCACCAAAATTTTTGAATGCTAGTCGGTAAAGAGACCACGAGATCGCCGATATCTCTTTGCTGATTTTTCTTTTAGTTGGTGTAGTGTATTTCATTTATCGATGTTGACACGATTCTTCAAATAACCCCATAAAAAAAATCTGCTGGGGATCTGGACTTTTGGGTAACCATAGAATGTCACCTCGTCTGGAAATCAGCTTTATCGGAAACATGTCTTTGACTACCGGCAGGGACTCATTGGATGTGTGACAAGTGGCTCCATCTTGTGGAAACCATGTGTTACGATTGTAGACAACAAATTCAAGTAGCACCGGTCCCAAGAACTCCCGTGATATATTTGCGCGGGATGTTATATTCAAATGTTAACGAATTCTTGGCCTACACTATATACTTAGTCTGGCCATAAATACTGTTACACTTAATTATAAAAAAATATTACATTTGAATTTCGAATCTGTCATTTTTATACGATTGTTCATTGTGTTTTCTCATTTTGGCGCCAATACATTGTAAAATATTTTGCGATATTAAAATGGTGTGGGGTGATAAAGAGAACCGAATCGGTGTGATAGCATTACACAAAGTAGGTATGGAGCCAAATGCAATTTTTAAAACTCTCCATACACTTGGTATTAGTAAAATGTTTGTGTACCGGGCTATTAATAGGTACAATGAGACCTCCTCTGTTTGTGACAGAAAAAGATCTGGCCGTCCACGTAGTGTTCGTACGAAAAAGGTGGTCAAAGCAGTAAGGGAAAGAATTCGAAGAAATCCTGTCCGAAAGCAAAAGATTTTATCTCGGGAAATGAAGATAGCACCTAGAACCATGTCGCGTATTTTAAAAGATGACTTAGGACTTGCAGCCTATAAGAGACGCACTGGCCATTTCTTAACTGATAATTTAAAGAAGAATAGGGTGGTAAAATCGAAACAACTACTGAAGCGGTACGCAAAGGGAGGTCACAGAAAAATTTTGTTTACGGATGAGAAAATTTTTACAATTGAGCAACATTTTAACAAACAAAATGACCGTATTTATGCTCAAAGCTCTAAGGAAGCTTCCCAATTAGTCGACAGAGTGCAACGTGGACATTATCCGACTTCAGTGATGGTTTGGTGGGGTGTTAGCTATGAAGGAGTGACTGAGCCATATTTTTGTGAAAAAGGTATCAAAACATCGGCACAAGTGTATCAAGATACCATTCTTGAGAAGGTAGTTAAGCCCCTTAACATCACCATGTTCAATAACCAAGTATGGTCCTTCCAGCAAGACTCGGCGCCGGGTCATAAAGCTCGGTCCACGCAGTCTTGGTTGGAATCGAACGTTTCGGACTTCATCAGAGCTGAAGACTGGCCGTCGTCTAGTCCCGATCTTAATCCGCTGGATTATGATTTGTGGTCAGTTTTAGAGAGTACAGCTTGCTCTAAACGCCATGATAATTTGGAGTCCCTAAAACAATCTATACGATTGGCAGTGAAGAATTTTCCCATGGAAAGAGTGCGTGCTTCTATTGATAACTGGCCTCATCGTTTAAAGGACTGTATTGCAGCCAATGGAGACCACTTCGAATAAGCTTTTTATATTTTTAATTGTTTTATATTTATGTATTAAACTGACACACTGTAAAAGTAATAAATGTTATTTGCAGTTAACAATTTTCTTTTTTCTTTATTACAATATTTATGGCAAGACTAGGTATATAATTTTTCTTGTATTTTTAGCATTGGTCATAATTAGGTTGGTAAAATTAATGATAGGGACGTTATGGAGTTTTAAAACTGAAACTATTTTATTGGCCCAATAAACTTTGGGTAACGTTTAAAATAAGACTTAAAGAGAGTAGCTATAAAAAATTCACTTATAACTTATGTTTGATAAGACAGCTGATAAATATACTTTTTTTCACAAAAGCCTGACAAAACTCTTCCTGATGGAAAGCATATAATGAAGAGTGACTTAAAACTATGCTTACCTCTTACAAGAAAAATCTCTAGCGACAAATAAAATCTCTATAGACATCGCAACATAAATAAAACAGTAACCAACCAACATGTTTCTATATTGTATCGAAATCGAAAGGAACCTAGTCACGTGGCCCAACTTTCAGGAGACAATACACGTTGGTGCCTCCCACAATCGTGTCACGTATTCTCGCCTTTAGTTTTAAAGTATAGTAAACAGTGTGTTTTGTTTTTATATGAAGTACGGAAGAAATACGTGGTTGAGTTTTCTGGTATTGGTTTAAGCGATTTAGTTGTAGATGTTGTTAAAACGCTCGTTACGTTATATGATCGACTTTGACATTTTTCATTTATGGATCTTTCTTATACTTTTTTAATATTTTCTTTTTGTCTTCTGTGTGAGTATGTGTGTGTGTGTGTGTGTGCGTGTGTGTGTGTGCGTGTGTGTGTGTGTGTGTGTGTGTGTTTGTGTTTCCATATGTCTATTTTTTTTAAATATTTTAACGAAGTTTTGTAACAAAAAACGGATTATCTCCTCAGTCTCTTTCTTGATTTTTAAGTAAACACCTCTTAAAATGTAACTACCTCAATGGCGCAGCGGTAGTGAATGCGACTGCTGTGCTTGAGGTCTCGGGTTCGATTCCCGGGTCAGACCAAATGTTTGTATGTTCTGCAAATGTTTGTTTCGAAGTTTGGGTGTTTTCTATGTATAATATGTACGTATTTACAAAAAAAGAGGATATAAGTATTTTATTAGTCAGTCTAGTTAAGCACAAGCTCTGCTTAGTTTGAAACTAAATGAAATTGTGTGTCAAATGTCTGAAATATATAAAAACATTTGAAAAAACAACTATCACATCACTGTAAAACTAAAACTGTAATTCTACTTTGGGATACAATGCGCTGTGGAAACAAATGAAAAAAGAAAGGTCAAATTCTTTTAGCCTCAATCGTAAACCTAAAGCTGCGACACAGCGCTATTGAATTTGCACTGATATTGTAGAATCAGCAAACCAGAAATCCCCAAATGAGAACAAAAGTACGCTATCGCATACCCACAGTGTTTCCCGACGACAGGATTGAACACCAATATGAAAAGAATTCGAGTTGACGGATATAATATTATCTATGATGCTGTACGTACGTCATTCGTTTAAAATAGACTGTGGCGTAAAGAAGAAATAATCTCGTGAATGCAGAGAAAATCATTTTTTTGGATAGTTTTGAATGTTTTGCAACAGACATAAGCTAAATTAATTTTATACTAGATTCAGTTTTATTTAGACTTAACGCGACAATATTATTTAGTGTCTTTAAACTGTGTGTGTTTTATTTAAATAAATGTTTAATATGGTTTATAGTGTCGGCAACACTGCCTCTGGAACGCCATTAAAAAAATAAAAACAAAATGGCGCAGCGCGGGCAAATCACTTCGTTTGAAATGTTGTTCTTTTAACTTGTCAAAAAACCCGCGTGATTTAAGCATTACTAATATAACCTTCGTTGGTAGATAAGTATTAAAACTTGATAACATCTTGAGTTTGATCAGATTGAAAACGTACTAGTTTTGCAATCGCGATTTACATATAAGTGGGATGGTTTGTAATCATCCTTCGCCCTGAAAAGACTTGATGTTCTTGTTTGTATAATTAAGTAGCGATTATACGTGGTAAGTGGAAACCTCATAGCTAGTTTAAAACGAATTTTCTTTTTTGGTTCATTGTGTCGTATAGGGCATAGAAATGATTGCCTAAATAATATAAGAAATGGTTCAGGCACAGTGATTCTACTTGTGATAAAATATTAACTATGCTTGTGATCTGTGATAATGATGATTGTCAGAAGTCATAGGTAAACTATTTTAACAATTACTTACACAGCAAAAATTGACATACATAGCATTTTTTCTATCCTTGAATCATGTGGTTACAAACGCTAATCAGGAAATATTAATTACTCAAAGCTCCACACATAAGTACTACACTCACGTGAGTAAAATTTTATGACTTACAATTTTGTGGTGTGTTTGTGTGACGAAGTTTTACACAAACGCATTGTATTGCATCGTGTTGCATCAATTTCATTTGATGAATCTTAGACAATTGGAGTTTGATTGAATTCCAGTCCATCTGCTTGCGTCAAATGTTTGAATTTCTTGCAGCATTTTGATTTTACTCATTATGTTAAATGTTAAAATGACAGAATTTTGTGCTATTTTTCAATTCGAAATACCTACATATTAAGACCTTAATATACCATTTCATATAATAGGCTAGATGACACCTTAGTCAAATCAGTTATTTTTTATCATCTGTCAAAACGACAATTTTGTATGAAAAATGTACTAAATACCTAATTGTGACGTCACTGTTTTAGACTACTCAATTGAACAATATATTTCACTGTATGTTTGATTGAAATTCGTAATAATAATAAAAAGCTATGTTAATTGTATTTTCTGAGATGTTTCGTGATTTTAGTTTTAATGAAGTGGACATTGGTATTTATTTACGATACAGTCATCTACCCAATTGAACAAAGGTTTGAGGTCTATTGGAGATTGATTTAATTTGAGTCTGTTTAATTTGATTCTATTTATGCTTTCCAGCAGGTAGTATAGTCTCTTTGGTAGGTCCAGAACAGCCCCAAGGCCGATACATTATGTGTATGAACGCCATGAATTTGAAGCCGATGTATACAGCATGTAAGAAGTGCCTCATCATAATATTTCCACATCACGATACAAGATAAGTAGTTACTCTGTAGTTCGGTGTGTCGTCGGTAGATTGCGCTGTAATGAATTTTATTACGCTGGAAGTGGAACTCGTCACAAATCTTTTTTTTTTTAATAAAGAACACTAACACTGTGAGATATTGTTTACAAATATTCTTGTTAGCTTTCTTTTTTTCAAATAGAAGTGGATACACTAGACGAGGTTGATACTCGTAACCAGTTGATCGCCAGTCTTACATCTTAATTATTACGTTACCGCCGCCAATTAACCAAATAAATCCCAATATTCCACTATACCGCAAAGCACGTAATTACGCACTAACTACTAACATCTAATAACGAGAGTGCTCCAAAATATTCCCATAAATAGATCGACCATAAATGACATCGCTATCGTTATAAACTAACTTAATTGAAATGACTTGGCAACATATCTCGCCAACTGGACATTGGCTAGTGAAACCTGTGTAGGAACTATCATATAATAGTTAATATAACTAGATCATTACATAGATAATAAAATTGCCTTATTGGTCTACCGGTTAGCGTATGCGACTGACAATAAAATTGTTGGGTTCAATTCCTGAGTCAGACCAAAAGAGTTGGTAGGTCATTCTTAATAAAAGCCCGGAGTATGGAACACCTGTGCCTCATAGAAGTCGTCAGACTATCGATACCTCTTATATCATGAACATCGTATGACATCGTTATTGAGACATCTGTGCCCTTAAATATACTGACAAATAGTTCAACCTTCGAATTTAATTCGCTCTCAGAGTTGTGTAGGTCCGATGTCAGTCAGTCCATGGAATTACGGACATTCAGGTAAAATCGATTTGAAAAAGTAGTACAGACCCCAAATAATCTTGAGATTGTAAAGATTCGGTAGAAGAAGAGACTCTGATAATGATATTGAACTTAGATTTAAATAGAAGAGAGCTTTTAAACCCATTAAAAGCTATCGTAATCTTGATGCCGCTGTGTTTTGTTGTCTTAGGGGGCAAAGCAAATATTAAATGACAACTGCCGCCTAAAGTCAACTAAACTACAACACACAACTAAAGACATTTACAACTAAATACACATACAACTAAACAGTCACTATTACGTGGACGTTTTTTTAGTCCTTCCCCTAAAATTAGGGATTAAGCTCAAGCAACCTCAGTCACCGTCTAAAACACGATGAATTGAAAAACCAGAAACAGCTATCATTGTAAAACTTAGAAGAGTTTGTCCCTTTGGGTCTTCCCATCCATTTGAAACAAGCAAATGACTGTAATTCAACTAATTTAACTAAATAGTAAACTGTTTTGTCAATTAGGACAGTTTCTTTTTTTATTTCCAATGAACGAATGGAATGACAGAGAAACTTTAATAACTCAACCATTGAATGACATATTTTTATTTATTCTCACTATAATAGTTGTGGATATGAATGCTTTCAAATTCCTCTAGTCTTTTTTTTAGCTTTTCGCAGACAGCTCGAGACTGAGTCCCAACTTTGTATGTATACGTAAAATAATGAGATCGGTCATTATATTTCCAACAATTCTGGGAAATATCACTGCTTTAGACAGCTCTTGTTAGAGCATAATATTGTGATCGCTTGCAAACATCTAAAGCTTACATAACAATGTACGAGTATTGTAGTCGTGTGATTTTGAACCTTATTTTTTCATACATTCGACAATCTATAAAATATGAATGTTTTATGTTCAATCTAATTTGATATGTTCAAAGTTACTATCACCTAACTGCTAGGCTCTATTTTTAAAGACGTATCACGTTCGTGATACATTTCTAAAAAAAGACAGATCAGGCTTGGACTGACAGACAAACGTTTGGAAAACATGTTGAGTACTTGGGTTTTAAACGGACAAGATCATCATCATCATCATCTCAGCCTATAGACGTCCACTGCTGGACATAGGCGTGCCTTAAGAAACAGGATAATATTTTTTAATATGTTATTTTTTAATATTGTAGTTTTACTGGCATTAGCAAAAAATTCTACATCAAATTAAATAGAATATACATGCGTTTCATTCGCCTTAAAAAGTAAAGACATTAAAATGAAATCAGGACAAACGTGAACCATACATTTTTCTGAAGTTAAACGAGAACGACCATATGGACTGAACGTGACACGACTTATAATGCCACCATTTTGTTTTTTAAATACCTTGATTTTCAACCACTGAATTAATTCATTCATTATTGCGTTTTAATTTATTTCACGTAGCTGCTAATTGGATAAAAGGCTTTTGGTTTGGTTTTGTTTGGAATGTAATTAATGCATTCGGTTATAATGTAAATTAACGTATTATCTTTAATTTCATATAGCTTTTTCTTGATGACGTTTATATTTTTAACATATTTCATAAAATAAATGTTATAATAGAAAACTGTACCAAAAAGATTTAATTTAGTTGATTACTGGATGCTGCTGCCACGGTGCTCGACACATCATATTTCTACATTTACATATATTTTATTCTAAACTAGCGTCCGCCCGCGCTTTCCTCCGCGTGGAATAGTTACTTTGGGCTGACGCTTACTTTAACCCATGACTTCGTTTATATAGGTGAGTAAGGGAACAATTCTGTCATACATGATTTATGCGAAACTTTAACCGTTTACGCAGCGCAAACAGCGGAAGCTCTCATTAGGAACAAAGTCTCCTGATTTTGAAACATTCTTCATTGGTGCTCCGTTCCTATTGATCTTAGCGTGATTATGTATAGCCCATAGCTTTTCTCGATAAATAGGCTATCCAACACAAAAAAAATTTTCAAAACCGACCTGTAGTGCCTGAAATTAGCGCGTTCAAACAAGCAAAACAAACAAACTCTTCAGCTTTATAATATTAGTATTGATTCAAATTATCCAAAGTTACTTTTTATGAAATTAGCAGTCGTTTTGTGGTAACTTTGACCCAAACTACTTCACTCTGCCCGTTCTTCTTCACACTAATTCACCATTTTCCTTTGTCCATTGTAATAACGTATTATCACCATAGTTGACGTCAGGCACAAACAAATACTTGTCCCCGTTGATAAGATATTAAATTCAGAATCATATGGTCGCAACTATACACACTTATACTTCAACTTACAAAACACTAGATATATCTGTTATACTTATGTATTTATACATCATGCACTTTGTGTACATAGGCGGACTTAATGCCTAAGGCATTCTCTACCAGTCAACCTTTGGGTGATGCAGAGAAAATAGGAAGTAGGTGCGTTTCAGGTGTTGAATAGAAGAAATAGACACAAACTTTCATATACTAGAATTAATACAAATACATAAATACATACATATACATACTTAAGTTGATGTAAGTCTATATACATACATACACGAATAAATATCATAACAAGTATAAGATGATAATCATGTATTGGTTGATTCTGCCAGCTGTTTCAGTAAATACTGCTTCACTTTTATCTTAAAAGAAAAAGCGTTGGTAGCCATCCTGACTTCGAGGGGAAGCTCATTCCAGAGAAGAACGGACTGCACAAAGAAAGATGAGCCAACAAACTCAGATGTATGGGAGGGGCAACGAAGGAGAAGATTCTTAGAGGACCGAAGCTTTCTGTCGTGATTGCTACATAAGAGTTGGAAATAAGAGTTTAAATATGTTGGCGAAGATGGGTTATTAAGTATAGAGAATAGAACAGTGAGCGCGCGCAATTTTCGGCGTAGACGAATTGGTAGCCAATTGAGTTGTGAACGGAAAGAGGATACATGGTCATATTTACGGAGATTATAAACAAATCGAATGCAGTTATTAAGAAGGCGGTCTAATTTATCGAGAAGATCTGCATTCAGGTCGTAGCAGCACACATCACCATAGTCGATTAAGGGAAAGATAAGAGTTTGCACAAGCATAGTCTTGGTTTTTACGGGCAGGAAATTTCTCAGACGATTTAGAGCCCGAAGTGTTCCAGTAACCCTCCTGCACTGTTTTGCAACTTGTTCACGCCAGGTTAGTGTGCAATCGAGGTGTAAACCTAAATCTTTCACCGATCCACTCACAGGTATGATAGTCCCATTAAAAGTAATAGCCGGGAGAGTCTTAGTGTCTACTCTGCTCATCGACCGGTGACTTCCCACTACGATAGCTTGACATTTTGTGGGGTTCACAGATAAACCAAACCTTTGAGACCACGTGTTGATTGTTTCCAGATCGTGGTTGATCATTTGTATTGCTATCGAAATATCTTCCACTTTACTCTGTGAATAGAGCTGTAGGTCGTCGGCATACAGATGATACGCACAAAGAAGTTCCAGGGACAGGAGGTTAATATACACAGAAAATAATATAGGAATATGTAATACTGTAGTAACGGAAATATTTTTAACACTTAATTCATCA
The DNA here is from genome assembly GCA_949316085.1 of Hypercompe scribonia. Lineage (NCBI taxonomy): Eukaryota > Metazoa > Arthropoda > Insecta > Lepidoptera > Erebidae > Hypercompe > Hypercompe scribonia. Next base: position 20,808,692 of record OX438972.1, read on the forward strand.
TTATTTTCTGTAAGCCGCAATAACAAAGACAAAGCCTAATGCATATCATAAAAGCCAATTGGAATGGGACGAGAGAAGAGCAAGGATGTGTGTCCAACATCTGGTATCTGACATATCGATCCAACCATTACTTAGATTGCCTCAACTAACAAGACGCAGAAATGTGCGCCAATATCCCCGACACGTACGGCGCTTTTGCGAAATGATCGGTATTCATTAAGTGATATTAAAGGCATTCTTTTATCTTCATTTATATAACTTCTGTTTCTTAGTGTTTCATACTTCCGAATAAAAAAATATAAGAAACTATAGGAATGTAAATAAAGGAATTTATGACAAGATTGAGAAAAAAAGTCTGGCGGTCAGGGGTCGAGAGCCGGCGCCTCATCATCTAGAACCAGTCACGATCGGCCTGGGATGCCATGGAGGGCTGGGCCAATGTTTTTGGCTTTAAACCATCACACCACTAGCGCTAATTCTGTTCAAGTAACGTCATTCGGAAGCACGTTGCAGTGAGTCCAATCTGACTTAAAGTTATCGTGGCGCCGACACGCCAAGTAGAGAATTTCACATACAATGTTTTTTTTAAAAGTTTTTACGGTACAATACTTTTACAATGACAGCTCTATCTCCTAATTTTAGTGGAATTTAAAAAAGAAGACTGCTCACAATTACATATTATTATAGTCTTTTCTACTTTCACTTGTTTTTTCGTTCGTCGTTATTTATTAATAAATTTATATTGGATGTATAATGTATATCGTTTCCACTCAAAACAAAAAAAATACCGCGAAGGGTGAAAGAAAAAAATTAAGAACATAGTTTATTGTAAAAAATATAGAACTATTATTGATTTGCATAGAATACAGTATTCTATTGTATTCTGAATATTACAATCATCATATGCTTGTTATAATCCATTAAAATCGGTGATATAATATTTTTCTATAACTTAGTCATCATCAATGCATCAATACATATAAATAAAATTGAAATGTCTATTTGTGATAAAAAAAACTTATGTTTTCCAGGTGCTTGTAGCTCTATACACGATACAAAATCTTATCTACCGTTCTTTATTTTTTTTTCTGTCTATCTGTGTTTGTTTGTCTGAACTTATCTCTGGAACTGTTGAACCGATTTTCGTGGGACTTTCACTAGGAGATAGAAGATGTTATTGAATAACATATAAGCTATATTTTGTTCGGGATTTCCCACGGGATCGCAATTTACGCAGCGAAAACCACGTCTCTCGAGTAAAACTTCAAATTTGAAATCCTACGGAAACGACTTTATTATCGTTCAAATTTATTATAATTGATTCGCTGTTTTTAAAATTGTTAAGTAAATTGCCGATCTAAAAAGTTTTAAGTTGAAAAGATTGCTTTCTTTCTTTTGATAAGATGGCAACCAGTCGAGAAATATCAATTATTTATGCCAACGCCAAGTATCGGCCTTGTCAACGTGACAGCTTGATAATAAACATAAGGAATAAGTAAGTAAACCATATAATACACTCTCTTTCAACCCTCGTTAGTGTAATATATCGAAGTACTGACTCTAAACAAATACAGACATTAAATACAGGGTACAATGGGCATAATTCGGTCAAAACGTAACTTAAACACGAACCTTAGCTCGAATTCAAATTTCAAAGGACATTTTCTCGAATTCGAATGTTGTAGAACCGATATTTTTATAATGAGAAGTCTAAAAATATTCTTATACCCTCGATTGCCAATGATTTACCACTTGGTGGAACTTGTTAAAATACTTTCTTGAAATAAAACTCAATTAAACTTTTTGAATAAATTGAATGGACCAGTTTCACTCAGTCTTTGGCATTATCAAAGGCAACTAATTGTTGAAATTATTCACATTGACAACCTAATAACAGTGGGTATCTAGAAATAACAGTAAACCCTTGGGAGGAATTCACCCCGAAAATGGTGAAATCTGTCAACACTACCAGTCTAAAAAAATATATTAAAATACAAAAACTAAAGTATGAAAAAGAAACAATAAAAAAAATTGTTTAACTAAATTAAACACATTTTTTTAAATTCAAATATTCAAAAAGCTAAATTCAAACAAAAAAATTAGAAAAAGCTATTAAAAATTAGATATAAGAATTATTAGGTCTATGCACCCACATTTAATAGGTTTTGGAGGTGAATAACTTACACAATTTACAACCTTTGATAATGAAATAGCGCAAAAACGAGAAAAATAAATTAATTAAATAGTGGAATGAAAGTACAAGTGAATTGTATTTGAAGAATGTACTAAAAATAGTCATGATATAGAAATAGTCATTTGAACCTACAAATTATTAATACTGATTATTATTTATTTTTTTTATTACAAAACGATATGATTTTTAACTAAATACCATTTTTTTTCTTTGAAAATTAATGAACAAATGTTAAAACTTATATACACTTTTTCCAATAAAACTTAGATTTATTGGTGCTTAACCCTTAATTATTACGTCCTGTAAATAGATGATAACCCAGTTAAATACTGTCGGCTCGACCCAAACACATTAATCAGTACCGTTCTCAAACTAATCTCAGCCAAATATGCAATAATGGGTTAATGCACATCGCTATAACATGTCGACGCATCTGCGTACCTACTGCCATGAATATTATAAGGATACATATCTTCAAGGGGAACGACAGTAAAGCTTGCTAAAGGCCCGCAGTGCTATCATCATTACGCTACAAATTGTGCCATTCACATTAGTCAAGGAGGTAGACGTAACATTTTAAACACTGTTGTTAAAATTAACACACACAACGTTACAAGTATGCTAATTTGTATAATTAACGCGACTAATTAACATAATTAACAGACAAAAGAAAACTTTTTACTGAATGTGTGTATATAATTTTCGAAACGGTTTGGTCGATTTTTGAGAAGAGAAAAGACTTTCATTGCCAAATAGCTGATTTGCTATAAAAAGTATTTAGGCTATTATTACAGGATCGCGAGCTGCCAGAGAGTGGAGACCTTTGGTAGTAGATTAATTGCTGCGCTCGGCATAGGTGGCGGCCTGGTAGTAAAAATCCAATCAGGGCGCAATGAATTTATAACAACCAGATCGATAAGCGAAGAAGTCTGGAGAGGACCTGAAATGATATGGTCCGGGTCCCTTTTAGAGTAAGACGCCTGAGACCGACCATCGATGTAGTTTGTAGTGGGAACACCACAAAATCCTGGCTCCTGCGTCTCTGAGGAACCAGAGATCCTATAAAAAAGAAATCAATTAATACAAAAAAAATTGTTAGGGTTCCACCGAAAAATGAATTATTATTTGATTGTAAAATGAGTGGAGGCGAATAAGCATACTAATTTTTATATCTGCTTAGTATGTTCAGGTCTGTTTGTTTTCAATTGAAAAATTAATAAATATTCGCAATATGAAAAATTATGTTAGGAATTAAGTCTGCCGATGCATGTATTTGTGCAGAAAATTGTAAATAAATAAATATTGATATCAAATGAGACCGTTTCTTCTCATTACCTTCTTTCTTACTTTTACTTTATCACTCAGTAGAATATAAAACCTTATTCAATTTCAGAAAGCCTGTCAACCTCCTCAACTATTTTCAGTATGGTATATTAGAGAATGTTTCCTAAGATGGTACTTGGGTGCCGTGATGATAGCGTGACAACCATTTACTTAACTGCCGCTTTGTATACATCACGCTTTAACACTTGTTATGAATATGACCTTTACATATACAGTTATGACAAATGCATCTCTGGAAGCTGTAGAGAAAATTAGAACAGAAAATGTAAACAGCAGTTAATATCGTCATATTTTTTGTTTTTTACTTTACTCTTAAAAGACAACGCCTGCACTAGAAATTAATCGCGGGGGACTTTACAAACATACCAGAAACGCGCACAAAGATCACCCAGACTCAGAACAACAGTGTGTGGAACACGTAAAGTGTTGTCCCATGTGGGGTTTGAATCGACAACACTCAGTGCAGTAGAGAGCGGCGTCGCGACCGCTTCAACCACTTTTTCTTTTTTTTTTTTTAACGTGTGGAAACCCCCTCGAGCCGTCACCCCACCGGGGTTTACGGCGAGGTGGTGTGTCGGAATCGGACCGACTAAAACCACACGGTGTGCCACTCTGCGCCTGACATAGGAGGGATCCAGGCACAGCTGTTATTACGACATCCAGATCCCTCCTAGCACCTGCCCGCTAAAGCGGGCACCGTCTGCGGAAAACCTCTCCATTTAGGCGACGTACGGCACACGCGAACGTCGCCTCCTCGCGGCTGGCCACTATAGCGGATGGAGGGGAAAACCCGTCCCGTCCACCCGCAGCCACACTCAAGGCGGCATGAGGCGCTGGTACGCGCGCCTCCGCCGCCCGGTTCGCCGGCGGCGAATTGGGTCCGAGTGGACGTCGTCCTCCCGAGCCTTCTCCGCCGCCTCCTTCCGCGAAATTACGTCTTCGCAGAAGGTTGCGACCGCGGTAAAACAACTGTCGCTACCGACCATGGAGCGTATGACGGCCGGTAGCGACAGATCTCCTCCAATAACTGCAGTGAGGACCCCACGCTGCGCAGTCCAAGCGGAACAAACCGCCAGCGTGTGCTGAGCCGAGTCCTCACTGCAGTCGCAGTGGTGACAGGCGGGACTCAATTCCCTCCTGGCGACCGAGTGCAGATACTTGCCGAAGCAACCATGCCCGGAAAGGATCTGCGTCAGTCGGAAGGAAAGAGTCCCGTGTTGTCGCCCCGCCCACTCAGCAATGACCGGCTGGAGAGCCTCCACGGCGGCAAAGCCAGCACGTGGAGCCTCCAGCCGGGACGACCAACGAGCCATCGTGGCTCGACGAGCGGCCTCTCGCCACTCGCGTATCTCTTCGGGCGGGGGCGGGGTGCTGCTACCCGCCCGGAAGTCAGCCGTTCGCCGATAAACTTCAGCGAGCACTTCCGCCTCCAAATCCCACGGGGGAGTCCCGGCTAAGGCACACGCCGCCTCCGTCGATACAGTGCGGTAACCGCGTATGGCTCTAACCGCCAATATCCTCTGAGGGCGCCAGAGGCGAGCCCTATTCTGGGCGGTCAGAGCCGCCGCCCACACCGGTGCACCATACAGCGCCATTGACCGGACAACCCCCGTGTATAGCCGTCTCGTCGCGATGCTCGCTCCACCCAAATTGGGCAAAAGTCGCCCAAGGGCAGAAGCAGCGCCGACCAGCTTTGGAGAAAGCTGTCGGAAGTGCTCGTCGAAGAGCCACCTGCCGTCGAGGATCAGGCCCAGATACTTCATCTGGGCCTGAACCGGTACGAGGACCGAATTGACTACGATGGAGGCGCCGGAGGGTGGACCACGACGGGGCCCATGGAACAAAAGGGCCTCCGTCTTGTCCAGGGTCACCCGCAAACCCAGCGCCTCAATACGCCCGACCACCAAAGAGACTCCCACGGTGGCCAGGCGCGCCGCCTCTTGAAAGTTCGCCCCCCGGGCCGTGACCAATGTGTCATCGGCGTAACAAATTACGCCCAGCCCGGGGGGGAGGCGACCTCGAAGGGCCCAATCGTATCCCATATTCCACAGGAGTGGTCCGAGGACAGACCCCTGTGGAACACCGCACGACATGAGCCGCCGCTTCAGAACACCGTCTCGGTCCTCGTACATGACAGTACGCTCCTGTAGATAGTCTGCCACAAGCCGCCTCAGGTACTCTGGCACCCCGTGGTAGTGGAGTGCTTCCCTGATGCAGCTAAATGGCAGACTATTAAATGCGTTGGCGATGTCCAACGACACCGCCAACAGCACGCCGCCACAGCCCACCGCCTCTTCGGTAACGGCCCTCAGGCGCAACACAGCATCGACTGTCGAACGCCCTGCTCGAAAACCGAATTGGGCGTCCGACAGATCGGGGCCCACCTCGCAGAGGTGCCGGACGATGCGGGCAGAGAGTATCCTCTCAAACAGTTTACCCGCCTCGTCCAGCAACACGATGGGCCTATAGGCCGCTACCGATTCGGTTGGCCGTCCCGGTTTCCTTAATAGGACCAGCTTCCCGCTTTTCCAGCACTCAGGGAAGCGTCCGGACGCCAAGCTAGCATCCAAGACCTCCCTGAGGTGGTCCGACATGTGTTCAAGGGCCCGGGCCAGCACTCGGGCAGGTATCCCGTCCGGCCCGGGGGCGGTGTTCTTAGAACGTATTCGTAGAACAACCGCCCCTATCTCCGATTCCCTGACGGGCGGAACATTGTCCTCGTTGTCCCCGTCGTCTCCGAACATGAAGGCCATCGACGGGGATGTGTGTTCCACCCGCTGCGGGAAAAGGCCCTCGACCACTTCCTGCAGGAAGCTGGGCTGGAGTGTCTCTGTAAGGGGGGGGCCCGACATGCGGAGCTTTTGTCGCGCCGCACGATATGGGCGACCCCAGGGGTCACGATCGAGACCCTCCAAACCGCTTCAACCACTAGGCCAACCGTGCAGTCATAGACGGTATATGATTAGAACTGAATTTCTAACTACACAATGGATAATATATTTTACTGTTAGTACACTAAACTGAGTAAACATTCCAACATTTGCTAAAGATAACCCATGACAGAATTACATCATAAATTTAGAATATTTTCAGCTCAACACTGATACTTTGCCTAGTAGCTTTTTGTAGTAGTGTTTCCTGATTATTTATGTTATACTCATTCTGGGAACATTCTATTCACTTAAAAAATATTTTGTCTCTCCTTCAGGGACGTGTACACAATTTCGCAATGACCGATGTAATATTCAAAACTTAACAAACTATGCCAAATCACGGCACAGTGAAGAATGTCAAGTACAACATGCCTTCTAATTTGTTTAATGCTTAATTACTCGTATTTGCCTAGGGCTGTTAGATGTACGATCGGTCTTTTAAACTAATATATATTAGTTTATATATATAATATATATATATATATATATATATATATATATATATATATATATATATATATATATATATATATATATATATATATTATTAATTAATGTTAATATATATATTAGTTTATATGTATATACAATAGCCTATTTATTGATTACGGTGGTGCTATTGCAATGCCAAATCGACGATACTATTAATTTCACACTACCCTAAGAATGATTCGTAACCGTTAACAAATAATTTAGATTTCTCTTATTTGAAAACACTAAGTAAGATGTGTAATACCGTCATTACAGCTTCTGCACATAATAAAAATTATCATTGTTATAACTTGTAACAATCCTATAATAATAAATACTTAATGAACCATCTTAAAACACATCAACATTCCCGTAAAACATCAGTGAAGGAATGTCCAGTTCGTTGCGCTATATGGTTTAATTAAATCCTTGAACCGATGCACTAGACTGGACAATGGGCTGTAGAGGTCATCACGACGGCCATTGCGTATTATAGTTCCTTTATTAAACATCCCCGTTCGTGCTACAATCCACCTACACATCTTAATACAGAAAAACACATGGACGAATACTTACGACAACATTATTTTGCTGTTTTGAAAATACAACTTCAAATTCAACTGTGTCGAGGCGGACTTTACAAACACACCCAACCTCAGAATCAATCAATCAATTTATGGATTACATATAGTATTTTCACATGTAGGGATTGCACTCATAACACTCAGTGAAGTAACAAGCGACGTGTCGACCGCTTCATTTACTACACCATCTGTTTTGTCTATCTTGCTCTGACTTATTTTATTCGTTGGTTACATTTTTTTGGCTTGTTAGCAAGTCTATAAAATGATAATGGAGTCAGGATCTCACTGATGTCGGATTACGTACGAAATATTGTTTTATAGTGAGAGAACCAAACTTTAATTTATTCTTTTTCATTGAATGGGTGAAGTTAAGAAGATCCAACTAGACTGGCCCTTCTGGCTCTCTAATTAAGTAGGGAAACTTAAAGGAAGATTACACACTTATCTCATTTGAGTTGCAAATATCAAAGGACGACGGGGTTTACTCATTATTGCATGAACCGTCTCCTCATTTTACCTCTACATCAATAGCCTATTACAGTCCACTATTGGACTCCACTCCCTATAAGAGAGGCTTTGGCCTACTATACTATGCTGGCCAGATGGATTGGTATAAGGTTTGTTTCAAGTTCTTCTTTTGTTTGAAATGATATTGATCCAGCATACTTTGCTCCCTTTAATCGCCTTTTTACGACACGTTTGGGAAGAATAGGGGTAGTAACACCATATTTTCTTAATCCGATCACACTGAACTCAACCATCAGCTGTTTTAATTCATCAGACCAAAATATTCCTCAATACATAAGATTTAATACCATCTTATAATTGAGTGGCATTCGATTATTAATCTTTAGTTGAAACTCCGCAGGGTTCGGCACTATTATAGTATTTACGTAATTTGTAGAATTTTTGAATAGCAGCTACCTCTGTTTACTCTTCATTAATTATTAATGCATTGTAGAATTAGGTTTTATTTTAACAATTATCAAAATACTGTATTTAAAGCGTGGGTACGTTTTTATTTTATGGTGACGGATTAAAAATACGGAATCCGTCACCATACGTTTGCCCTGTTTCATATAAAACTTGCTTCATTTCAACCTATGTTTATACAATTTAAAACTCTCAATTCTAATATTTTCATCACGTAAACAAGTGTGATTACATTGCAGTAAGATGTCATTGAGGTAAAGAGTTTTTCTGAATTTTTCTAATGTTGTCATACTGGCTAAATTCTAGCGAGAATGCCAAGACATACACCCTTTGACACCTAAATGTACTAATCTTTTACACTACGTACAATCCGCATCATATTTAAATTAGTGTCGGCTGTCGATGTTGATTCTAATATTTTAAAAATGATAATTTTCCATGACATTCAACGTACCAATCAACAATGATCTGTATCGTTAACCATTAACATGGTTTATATCTATCAAATAAATTGAGTTTTAATATAATTTCTGAAAATGATCCTACTTTTTTTTATATTAATAGCCTGCCAAAGTATATCTACTCTGCCTGGTGGAAAGCATGAATAGAATCCAAGAGTTGTGGTCACCATACTCATTGTAAATGGAGACAATACAGTATGGTCACCCACACTATGACGGCCTAGTGAGATGCTTTTTCACACCCCGCTTGGGGACGTAAAAGGCGTGACTGTCATCGTGGCATGTGTGAGGCTCTTACACTTACTACGATAACTGTCACCCCTACATCAATGGGCTTCCGATCTCACACAATTACCAACGAAACACGACAGCACGGATGCTGGCGCTTTAGGGTGGTCTTCTGTGGGTGGATAGTACTGCCCCGGTCGAGCCGACCCGCTTGTGCAGAAATCAGCGTGGCTCTACTACCTACCAAGTAAGTAAAAACAACGTCCCATAGGAAATAGATAAGTAATCCGTTACAAAAAAAAAGCATTTTATTATTTGAAGATCATGTCAAAAACATACACACAAAATAATAAGATACACAAATGTTTCAGATAAAATCCGCTGTCATAAAGACACGTCATGTATGATAAAAAGGGATTTGCATTTAACATGTACATAACACATTCAAAAAATTTTCAAATATTACAAGATGTAGCGCACAAATCCACAACTGCCGACCTGGTTTCATCGAAGAAATTATGAAGAAAATCATTAAATACCATCAGTGCTGACACTTCTGAGGTAGTCATCAAATAAAGATAAGAGGAGATTTAAAAACCAATTTGGTAAATATCTTTTTTATGATTTAGAGGCAAATGAGGAGACATATTATCCAATGGAAAGCGACCACCATCGCCGATGAACAGCTACGACAAAAGTCACAAAAATTCTTTTTCTTTAAGGTTGTGCTGGTCTAAAAATATCAGATTGGTCAGATCTAAAAAGTTCAACTTCATTGGTGGCGTTGTAACACAATTTTGTATTTAATCTCCGCTAGCAGCCCGAATTTAAAATACATTTTGTTTGCCAATTATCGCTTTTGCTTATCTGATGAATGATATTATACTGTATAATTATAAATTATTTACAAATATGATATGTATGATATATATATTTTTTAAAAATATTCATTGTATTGATATTTTTAAATATGATATATTTTTATTATTAGATTTATAACCAACCTCAAGTGCCCAAATCGACCATTGTTATATTATGTGGTATCTTTGCCATTTATGAACTGATTGTAATAACCCTCTTAATGAAAGAATTAAAATAACAAATAATATTAATTAACCTAGAGGTCAGTTATTTATTAGTATTTTTACTCAATGTTAACTTTTTGTTAGTTACAGATTAGAAAATTGAAACTCATGAAGTATAGGTGGAGTATCTTTAAAAGGAAAAATGTATGTCAGAATTGAATTTAAAACACACTACGTTTCGATGCAGAAAATTCTATTGCAAAATTTTATGTGTAAGAAGGAAAAGGGAAGTCCCCGAGAAACATTAACATAACCGGTCGGTATTAAATCCGGGCTGAAACTTCCGAATGCCGAAATTTTAATGTTTATATATATTGCTTTTGTCCTTTATTTTTCATACCTAAATATACCTTTCACTCAATACAAATAAAATAAATAAATATTTCGGACATTTGACACACAACACCATCTTGTCCCAAACTAAGCAGAGCTTGTACTAAGGGTACTAGACAACTGATATACATAATTATTATACATAGAAAACGCTCAAACTCCGAAACAGACATTTGCAGATCATGCAAAAATTTGACCTGGCTCGGGATCGAACCCGAGACCTCAAGCACAGCAGTCACATATGCGACCACCACTGCGACACCGAGGCAGTCAAATGCTATTCATCATCATCGTCATTAAGAACCTTTTACAGTCCACTGCTAGACATAAGCCTCCCCTTAGCAAGGAGGTTTTGGCCTACTATACCACGTTGGCCAGACGGGTTGGAATAGGGCTTGTTTCAGATTTTCCTTCTCTTTTTAATGATGTTGTCTTGTATACTTTGTTCCCTTAGTCGCCTTTTACGACACCCACGGGATGAATAGGGGTGGTAACAGTATGTATTCATAATCCGTTACCACCATAATGTTATTAATATGTAAATTTTCCGTGCGACTGGTCTATACTTATATTTGTTACCCATTCTTGTGCATCGTGTGTGTCGTACAAAACCGTCTCAAGAATTCAAATATAAACCTTCAAACAGTATTAAAGTATTTTACACCATGTTTTGAATTCTACAAGTACTTGATGTCACACTAAACAACTGGAGTATCAATTGTGTGTGTGCGTGGGTTCACAACAGAGCCTACATTAAAAAGTGTTTCAATATCATTTAGTGTTAGGAAACTGACTGGACCGGAGTAACTGCAGTCTCACAGTAAACCGGTTTTAAGACATTTGTTCACTAATTTTCACCGAGTAAGGGTAAGCACGAAATCACCCTTCCCTAGTAGTTATCTCAAAGGCCAGCAACGCTTTTGTGACACTTGTGTTACAATTGTTTATGGTCGATGGTAGCCACTTACCGCTAGATCGACTCGCTTACATCTATACCATGAGAAAAAACCTTTAGTATAACGAAAATGTAATAAAAAAACTTTAGAGAGAAAACTGTAGCAAATAAAAAACATGTGGAACTGTTTTTTTTTATATAGACCTTCCAAAGTGACTATATTCGGTCTGATGGAAAGCATGAATAGAATTCAAGGGCGGTGGTCGCCGTACTCACTGCGAATAAAGACAGTGCAGTATGGCGACCCACGCTATGGCGGCCTAGTGAGATGCTTTTTCACGCCCCGCTTAAAGGACCTTGGATCGTAGTAGGAGGGAAACACGTGTGCAGGTAATGAATTCCAGGCTTTCTCACATAAATTAAATTGTGTCATTGTTTTTTTAGAAATACATTACGATCTTCAGGTATTACGAATATAAGTAGATAAATGCGGCACGAAGACTGTAAAACATTAATGTATCAACACAAAACGTTTAATATGAGCACTTTTTTTTCAGAGAGCGAGAGTTCAACGGTAAGACAACATCATTAATATATTAAAACAGCACTCGTAGAAGAAATATTTTGTTACATTTCAAAGTGAAATAACATATCTGTGTACATAAAAGCTAACAAAAGATAAATTAACCCCCTTTTTAAGAAGAGAGCTAGATCCAGCAGTGTATTATGAGGACTGATGAACTGAACCTAAAAGTACTTTCACTAAGAAAAGATTTTTAAAAATTCCCCCCCCCCAGGAAGGTAAAATAATTTCAGAGATTGCCTTATTAGGCTGCACCTGGTTCTCCGACTACTGGCACCTGAGACGGCGTGAAGTTTTTGGTCGGTTCGAGTCCGATATAACCACCTACTTGGTATACGTGAGGATTTCCGCACAGCAAAAAAAAAATAGGGAAAATAAGGGAAAAACCGTGAAATTCGCCGTTTTAGTAACATGTAAAAGATTGAACTTTAAAGTATAGTTTGTAACACGAAAAAGAATTTATTTACATGTCCGAAATCGATTCAGTCTCATTGGATCAAAATAAATCAAATAAAATAAGCGTACACATGTCAAGAAGCAAACTTATAGCAGTTTCTAATTGTAACGATTCGACACTGCACAGATTTCAAACAACTAATACGAAATTCAAAAGAGTATACCCATTAGTTAAAATTATTTCCTTTATTTTTTAGATTACTTTACACACGAAATACTAGTTTTGAACCGAGGAAAATTTATAAAACTCAAGAGAGTGAACCAACTACATTTAAATGTTTAATACTAAGTAGCTCTTTGGTTTTCTTTTGATGATATATTTAACGATTACTTAATAATTACAAACATAAATACTTTGAGTTTGTTGTATCTTTACATTTTATTTATTTTAGTAACAATAAAATATGTACAAAAAATTATAATATGTTTTTGTTATACTTAATAATGATTTTATATTATTTACGTCATAATTTAATTCGCTTTCATAAAGATCCAAAACTTGCAAATGAAGAAGGAACTACAATCCTTAATATGTAGTTTGATCTCTGTGACAGATGGATACGAAAGCGACGAAGTAACTTTAAACAAGCAATTTGAAGACCCATTATTGATAACAAATGACAACAAGTAACAAAATAAACAGATATTTATTATATTATTTTTTTTTTGTTTTATTTGTTTATTCTTTTACTAAAACTGACATTGTGAAACTGACACTGTCTATGATATGTACTTAATTGTGCAAATAAGTGAGTGAACATTTCCAATATATTGTAGTTATATCTTATGAATTACTAAGGCATAAGCGACTGGCCTGACTCTTGATTTCTCAGATAAATGAATAATTTCAATAGTTTCAAGTTAAACAGTATACTTTACTGTAATTAATAATCCAAAGAGAGTCAAGTGCCACAATGAACACGTATATGTGTGGAGAAGTTTGAAGGTTTATTTCTTACACTACTAATGTTCTTGTGAACAATTGAAATTTGAAGTTCTTGTTTAATAAAGTGTACTTTAGAACATTTTCTATAATCTATCACCTTACAACATGTAATTATTTGCTAAAGTATAATTATTCCCAGATAAGTATTTTACAAACTTGAAAAAAAATCAGTTTTCTTTTTTTACGTTGAGATAATAGAAGGAAATACGAGTAAATTATTAAAAGATCTGAAGAAGCAGCAGTCTGTTCGGTACAAAAAAAATATAGCTATATTACGCATCCCATTTCATTGTTGATTTGTCTGCTTTGGTAAATTTTATTGTTCCTAACATTTAATTTTTACAGAACTTAATAGCATTTCAATTACTTTTTTTTAAAACCGAGTCGATGGAGTGCTGTGCCTTTGCTAGCTTTTGAACGTAGAAGAGCTAAGCGATAGCTTGCGGAAAGTCTTTTATACGAGCATCAAAAACTTACCCTATACGACAAGAGAGCAATGTTGTAATTTGATCTATTCCAATCCACTTAATGAATATTATTATTATTTAATTAAGATAATGTCCCTACATGTGAATTCAGACAAACAGGTACAATATTGAAGAAACAGAAATAGCTTGTTAAGCGGTACGATTACATCATGATACATCATCATCAAGATAAGCCTATGTCTAAAAGCAGACTATTAAACTCTGTTAATGTGATGTGAAAAGTAGCAAATATTTATTGCTGAGCAGAGACATTACTGTCACAATCACATAAAAAGCTACAGTAAATTATTGCTGCAGCTACCTTGTTGGTAAGAGCATTGTTGGCCGTTGTCTTCATGTCATGTCGTGATGGTGGTGACGTGGTTCTTAGATTAAGCATGATACAATGATATCAGATGAATGTTTGTTACAAAATTTTTACTTACTTAAATGCTTGTATCTATGATGATCATGACGATGATAATCGTAATCCAAGCTTATCCATCACCATCTCTTGCTACTTCTTACTGGTTATTATAAGTCCTCAGATAACATATGTACAGGATTTTGGCAAAAATCCAGCCCTCGATTGTTAGGAATCGATGGCTGGATTTCTGACACCTATTCATGTAAATGAGGTTGACTTAATTAAAATAACTAATAGGATATAGCTATTGAGAAGAGGTCTTCATTCAATAATTAGCAGTGAAGGGCGACATGCTGATTACTTACATAAATAATCACGAGATTAAAATTTATTCCCGTTCCAATCTGTTTGTATTTACATCTGTTTCTTTTTACATTTTTAACTTGTAACACGTCGTAGGTTCGACTCCAATGCAGATTAAAGAACTATATTATCAACACAGTCATTTCAGTACGTATAGAAATTTATTTGGTCTCTTTTTTCATTGTTACCTAAACATATATAAGCTTAAATTGATTACCTATATATTGACTTTTATTAGGTTATGTTATGTTTTCCAAAAAAACCCTAGTATTTATTAAAAATTGATAACTGTAAACGACATTTGATTATATTATAAACCTCTTTAAACAATTTTAAAGTTGAAGCAGTACTGTGTCATAGTCCATACATTCATGGTCATTCTCCTTTCAAAAAAGAAGGTTACTCACTTCTTGTAATGAAACACAAAATTTTTAGGTTATATGAAACGTTATCGGTGGTGTAATAGTATTTAAAATGTGAGACTGGTTCGCTTGCGTTTGGACTGTAATATGAGACAGGTTTGTTTGCACTACTCGTACATCTGTTTGCGACGATTTCTGTAAGGGTATTAATTAAGTTTCTGAAATTCAGTATAACATGTGTATCGCAGACGTGTTTATACGAAGTGCTCGATATGAATTTTACAACAGGTGTAGATAAAAGACAAAGTTTTTGACTCAGTTCCAGTTTACTTCTATTGTAGGATAGTGAAAATTGGGGGAAAGCATCACGCGTGTTATTCTAATTCAAGGTGCTATAATGAAGACCAAAAACATAGAATGAATTCCGTCGGTTAAATATTTTTGTGTAAATTAAATCTTGAGATCTAAGCTTGACTTTAAAGAAATAATAGTTCTAGTTTAGCATGGTGTAGACATTATGAGAAGAAGAATTTTTTGCACCTCTTTAAAAAAACAAATCACACGGCAATATATCATATTTGGAGTACACTTTTATAATGCATGAACATTATTATACGTAAAAGAGTATAATGCTGAAAAGTTTAACAAAATACCCTACCACGTTGTGGTATTATTAAAAAAATATTTTTATCTTTATACCACATATTATTATAAATTTTCAGCAATATATATTTACGTAAAATAATGTTTATGCATAGAAGTAGAGTACTCTAAATATGATGTACTTTAGTGTGATTTGTTTTTTAAAGAGATGCTAAGAAACTTTTTCAAAGCCTCAGATATCGACTAAAGTAATGTGTAGGTAACGATATCTAAACCGTACTTAACTAGGCGGAACCTCACGTTGAAAACTGTTTGCCAATTAATTAGTATTTCATTAAAATCTTATTGATATCAGTCAATATATATCTGATATTTTTCTACCCGAAAAATTTCTAAAACATTGTGTATGTCAAATTATACTGACGATGCACAAATGTAACATCAAAAACTAAACACACTGTAGAGAGTTAAACGTAATAATAAGTCAATCTTGAAAACCTTTGTATGTTCATTGGTTAAAAACCTTCCAATACCCTCTACGTTCGAAGAAAAGACGTATCATTGTATATTGAACAGTAAAAGCAATCCAATATCTATAACAACACACCGCGACTCGGCAATGTTTTCTGCCAAAATACTCGTAACATCAACCCCAGATGCCTCTCATGGTTACTTTATCTAGGTCAAAAGTCTAAAGGAAAACCAATCGAAACATGTTTGCCCTTCGTGAATGGTTCCCTGGGAACTGAACGACAGCGACAAAATTATTGTTACGTTCGACAGTTTCGGATAAAAATGGATGTCAAGATTCTGCCTCATACAATTTTATTTTGAAGGCAATTTAGTTTCTGGTATATTTTTCTCTTATTTAAGCTAGATTTTCTGTACGAGAAAGAAGATAATCGCTATAAAAATATGTGTTAAAGGGATTATTCATCCCGTCAAAATATTCTTAACCGTTAATTAAGGTAAAATTCGCTCTAGTTCTTTTCACTTAATTCTTTTTAGATTAAAACTAAATAATATGTATCATTTTATTTGTAAGTGAAAAAGACCGTGTTTTGAAATTTTCGGAACACAGTATATGAATTTTTATTTACACACATACACACTATTCGAGTCTTAAACTGATAAATACTTTTGTTTACAATAAGATCTTCTGGAATACAAGTCAAAGTTATCTACTTTAAATTGTAGACAACTAGACACATTTAGATATTAGTTCACGTACTTCAAATCATAACAATAATAATGGTAATATTTTACAAATATAGGATACAGGATAGCAATTATTCTACAACAGCAGAACGCCAGCTAACATTAAATTGCATAATCATTTTATTGATCACAAAACATAAGAGGTACTATCCTAATTTAGCACAACGATTCCCTCAGGACACGCTTACACTAACTTAGCTCTAACTCAAATATAATAACGTCTTGGAAAATGCTTTTATAACCTAATCTGATACATAATACATTATTGGAATAAAATGTCATAGGAAATAGAAAACATTGAAAACAGATACGCAAGCCCTAGAGAACGAGAAATCTCCTTCTCGAAAGTACGTAAATATGAAACTCATTTCCTTAACGGAAAGTATTTAATGGTATTACTTATATCAATGATACAAACACGCCACATATCATATACTAGATACAGAATGGGGCATGTTATTGCCATATTTGCTATCGGCTTTACGGGCGAATAGCTTTTATGTCCTCATCAACTTAGAAACAAGATGGCAGAAGTCATGGATAGGACAAAGATAAAAATGTGATTTAATATTTATTATTTTTTAAGTATTATTATTGTCCAAATATTATAAAGATTTGAAACTACCGATGGAACTTGAAATAACAAACGTTCTATCGCAGTCTCTGCAAAACTATCACGTTACGTATTTGTGTGACAATAATTGGATACGGACCACGAGTATGTTGCAAACATTGTAGTTGTAAGTTAAACTGTTTTTGTGGCAATGTTCAGGTTTTTGTAGTTTCATTTGAAATATTTTCTATATTAACCAAAAAAGTGCTTATCCACATCCAATAAGCATATTCTCTAACTTGATATACTTGTTTAAAATTATTGATAGCTCTAATGCATTATTTATACTAATTTGTAGCTTTTGTCCGCAGCTCCGCCCGTGTATACGTTGTTTATTATGGTAAATAGTAGTCTATGTATTATTATAATGTATAAGCCATATTACTGTAAAGTTTCATCTAAACCCGTTTAGTAGTTTTTGCGTAAAAGAGTAACAAACATCCAAACAAACTTTCGCACTTATAACATCCCACTAATATTAAAAGTGCGAAAAGAATATTGTACTCAATATATGTAGTTATAATGTGTGCCATAGCTCACAGTTATTTTTTTTTTATAAAATCGAGGGCAAAGTTGTCAGAGAAATACCCAATGGTACCTCATCTTGCATCTTAACTTTTTTACCGGTCTACGAAATCCATCCCCATCTGCTCTACGTACAATAACCAGGTTCCATAGGTTGATTGATTGATTACACATACAAATATCAACTTTGTGTGTAATTAAAATAAAAATTCTTATCAAATCAACGTCAGGTGTTCGATGGAATTCTTTTCTTACTTTAAGTATGTATGTAAATATCCATGCAATGTAAGAATCATGGTAAAAGTTGAGCTCAATTGGGGCAAAACACTTCTTGAGTTTCTGAAGCGTACACTAAACAACTTAATATTTATATGTATGTTTATAGATGCCCTATCCATTGATTTCATAATCTTAGTATAATACCAATTCCCGTATCATTACTATACAGCCACTTAAACTAGAACCGTGATGCCTGATCACTATGCCCAATTTAATACAATTGATGAGGTCAGGTCCCGCTGGTCATTGAGAAAGTTATCTCACCTCATAGTCCTCTTTACAATTTCTTTTGTGACGTCATATATGACGTATTTAGTGATAACACATCAATTATGATCAGATATAACTTCTGGAATTCTATTCATGTCTGTAAATGGTTTGAAATTTTTACTTCATTTATGACATGACATCACATGATGCCAATTTTGACCACGGTTGTCATTCTCGATGTAAACCAGCAGGAGGAGATCACAGGAGATATTAGACTGCACAAGTGTGTACGCTAACATAGGTGCAATCTCTGTTCCCTTGCTCTCACATTCCTATGAGACGGCTATCTGACACAACCGGCAGGGAACCGACGGTCTGACCAGTGATGCTGTAGTTTCACAGACAAGCGAAATTAAGCAACTTTTGCGTAGGTTTTCACGGCGTCAGTGAGGTTATCAGAGTTCAAACTCTTCGCCGTATACTGAAAAGACCCCCACTCAAATTTTTTTTTTTTTATTTTGTTTTAATAGCCTGCCAAAGTGACTCTACTCTGCTTGATGGAAAGCGTGAATAGAATCCAAAAGTTGTAGTGACTATACTCATTGTGAATGCTGACAATGCAGTATGGTGACCCACATTATGGCGGCCTATTACGATTTTTTGCGCTTCACTTGAGGACGTAAAAGACATGACAGTCAACGTAGCATTGTATTGCACACGTTTACCACGACAACTGACACCCCCGCATCAATGGGCCTCCGGTCTCACACTCACCAACGAAACACGATAGCACAGATGCTCGCCCTTTAACTTGATCTTCTGTGGGAGGGTAGTACTGCCCCGGACGAGCCGGCCCGTTCATGCTGAAATCAGCGTGGCTCTACTACCTGGTGAAGTAGTAAAACAAAGTACAAAGTACAGCAACGCACCTGTATCTCTCGAGTTTTAAGTGTTGGGTGTTGTTGCATTGTTATAATTGGTATCAGGCTTCCGTTTGATGATAGATTTAGAACACAGAATGAATCCCTATTTGTCTCAGGGGTGTTGTAAGCGGCGACTCCTTAGTCGTAGTTGGTTCCCTTGAACAAACTATGCAGGATAACATCATTACAAAAAGAGGGAAAACTTGAAGCAGACTCTATACCAACCTGCCTGGTCAGCGTCGTACAGTAGACCAAAACCGCCTTTCAAAGAAGAGGCTTACGTCCAGCAGTGGGTTATAAAAACTGTTGGTTTTGTTGATCAGTTAATTTAACCTTGATTTAATTCTACGTCACATGATATTTAATATAAATATCACACTTAGTAAGTAATAGAAGCCTTTCGAACACATGTATAAATTATACATTCAATATAACATGTACATATAATAATAATAAATAATAAAATAAATAAATAAATATTTCGGATATTTAAAACCAACATCGTCTAGTTTCAAAATAAGCAGAGCTTGTGCTATGATAACTAGACTGACTGATAGAATACATACATATATTTTGTTTTGTAAATACATACATATTATACATAGAAAACACCCAAACTTCGAAACAAATATTTGCAAATCATACAAACATTTGGTCCGACCCGGGAATCGAACCCGAGACCTCAAGCATAGCAGTCACATTCATTACCGCTGCACCACCGAGGCAGTTGTATCAATAAATATTTCAAGCAAATAAGGCTTATTAAGTTAGTAATTAAGTTTTATCACTTTTATGTTAATTCCATTTTTTTTAAAAGCTTAGTTATAAATTTAGTACCAAAATTAGACGAAGAATAATATTTATAAATGTTAATGTTATGAATAGAACAGTAAGTAGAATATCAACAAAATATATTTCTTCTCTTTACTAAAACTAGGTGTGGAGGACTGGATGTTTATCAATTAACTGTCTTTCGGCTGATGAGAAGAAAATACTATTAGAACTACAGTCCATCAGCTTTCAAGGCCAAGCCATCATAACGTACCAAAAATCACCTCAAAAAGAGAAAAAAAAACACAAGAATTTTAAGCGAAACTACTATCATTTTTAATAATACAAATTCTAACTTTGTCAAAGGTCTTATTTTATTTTATTATTTTACTTAATTTTTTTTATTATTGTACTGTATTTTTGACTTCAATAACTTGGTTAAATGAAAAGAAATAGTGATTTTTATTAAAGTATAGTAAAGTAATAAAAGTATTATTTATTTGAATTACAATCTTACCCTACAAGACACCGCCCTTTCTCAACCACGGTAACGTAATATTGTAGATATTTCAAACAAATTACGTATGTAGGGTTTCCAAAGTTAAATGGAAACTCACCCATGATATAACTGTGCCGTCCTTGAAAACTTTACAGACAGAGTGCGTTTGTTTAAACCAAGTTAATATTAAAAATACTTACTACGAGTAGGTTTAAAATCATCCAAACAGCAATGTGGAGGGTAATGCTCGGGGTTTCTTTGCGTGATCGAATCGGGAATGAGGAGATCCGCAGACGAACCAAGGTCACCGATATTGCCAATAAAATTGCTAAACTTAAGTAACAGTGTGCGGGGCACATTACGCGCAGAAATGCAGCGTTGGTAGGCCCCCCACAAGATAGTCCGACGACCTGGTGAAGGTCACGGGTAGCCGCTGGATGCGGGCGGCACGAGACCGGCTGTTGTGGAGAACCTTAGGAGAGGCCTATGTCCAGCAGTAGACAACTTTTGGCTGAGAAAAAGAAGAAGAAAGTTTAAAATCTTAATTTGCTACTACTAGCTCAACATTATGAAACATTAAAATTTGTAAATTATCAATGCCAACCCAAAGCCTCGATGTTTTGTCAGTCATGGATTGAAGCATATCGTATCTTATCCATACTAATCATTAATCATTAGATGTCTAATCATTAATATCTGACAAAGGGTAAAATGCATGAATGAATTGGATGGATATGATACGAAGTTTGGTTAATATATCATACGTGTCGTTGGAAGTTTTGGGTAAATTAACTTTGTTTGTTTGTTTTACCTAGTTGCAATAGTACTTTAAAATCTTAAAATTAATACTAGAATATTATAGTAATAGATTTTGAATGAAATATAATCATGAAAATTAAGTTCAATTAAACCATTAACCGAAATAAATTTTAAATATCCTACATTTAGAAGAAGTCACCAGGCATTTTTCATGTTCCCGGCGTAGTTTTCTTCCAGTGTAATTCTTGATGAAACTCAACATCGTACCGCACTCATTTACGAGAAACAAAATTATAAAAATGTTTTTAAATATTGATATGTCCGTTCGAAATGTTTATGAAAGAAAATCATCGGAATATTTTGTCGCATACCGCCAAACAATAATGCAATTTGGGCGACAATCACACTTGATTTAAGTTAGGTACGCACAGTAAATAATTCACAATTTGTATATCAACAATATGTATTCGTCGTATGAATTTGTACTAACTATAAGTACACACACATGAACTAATTTGACATTCAAATCCCCAGTTATATAACAATATTCAATAACATTCGCAATTTCGTTTCATGAATTGTTGTATTCAAATGTTGACGTTCATCAACATCGTCAAAAGTATTTGTATGTGCTCGTAGTTGATTAATTTTAAATGAGACAATAAGCCAGTAGTAGTTAGAAGCTTTTGAACCTAAAAAGAAAGATAACATACTTCTTTTTTATTCTGAACCTGCCAAAGTGACTGTACTCTGCTTGATGTAAATCGTGAATAGAATCCAAGAGTGGTGGTCCCCATACTCATTGCGAATACAAATAATACAGCGTGGTGGCCCACGCGATGGTGGCCTAATGAGTTGCTTTTTAACGCCCTGCTTAATTTTTAAATATCTAGTTATTAGAAAAAAGATAAAATCCCGACTGCTTATAATGTATACTCACAATCCAGCGTTTATAAATTTTGTAATTTTCGTGTCACTATCATAGTTAATGCGAATCTATCAACATCTCAAACGTCGAAATCTATAAACTCTTTTAGGTTATATATAGCCAAAGAAATTTCCATCTAAACATTTACTCGAAAAACAAAACACTCTTTTTGGCGCAGTGAGATAAAAAATTCAAATGTCACAAGCCTTAACTGAAGTTTTGTCACTGTGTCGTTGATCTAGCGATTTGCGTAAGCGATTGTCCATCAAGGGGTCTCGGATACGATTGCAGAATCCGGCCAAAAAGTGTTATTGAGATTTTCTGATTATCGAAATGCTTAATAGCAACCTGGTGTTTGGAAATTGGAGTCTAAATCCCCAAGCCTCGGAGAACCCGTAAAGCTGTTGGTTATGCGTCTGATCTCTGCCCGTTTGTGTCGGGTAGCCGTCCCATCAGATTGTGAGGATGAGGGAACAGAGGGTGCACCTGTTTACTTAACTCATCTCCGCTGACGTTAGCCGCCGTGGCCGAAATCGGCAGGGAGTACATCGTCAAGTATACTCATTACAACATTCAAATGAGTATATACGGAATAACAAACCATCCTTTTTTAATATTTGATTAAAAGTCCACTAAAAAGTAATATCATAATAAAAATATTACCTAATAATTTCAAAATTACCCTATATAAATCCTCGAAAACTGCAGACGACAAAAGATTCAAAAACTCGTACATTTCACCCATTCAAATTTTTATTGTAGCGGTTAAAGCGAGCACTCCAATATCGCATCTGATTCTAGTCGTTTTTCCATAAATTTTACTGCACCACATAAACAGACCAGTTGTTCCATTCAAATCCCATTATCTACGTTTGCCAATTCGCTAACTCACCAATAAAAACTCCACGAATGCTAGTCAATAACAACCCAAAATTACAATCCGTGAATGTGTATTGCTAGCTACTAAAACACTGCACAAATAAAATAGCTGTAGCCAAAAAATCAACTTGTTTCATAAATAGGTTGCACTCGTAAAAGGAAATGGAATATAAAAATAGTTTATCCGTACTGCGATGTTCGAGATCTGAAGTTAAATGGAAAATTTCAATAGAAATAATAATGACATAGTATATATTTGTAGGAATATTTAACTCTTTAGTAACTTTAATACCAAAATAAAGTTTCGCCACGTCAGTTCAGCTCCGATACTTACTCGATACTCCGATACCCGATACTACGATACTCCGATACGATGTTGACGAGATGATACACAGAGGTCCCTAGACGGTAAAACGGGCCTTAACTCTAAAACTCTGTAACATGACCGTTTATTCAAAAATTTAAACATAATCTCAATTATTTGGTATACAACTCTACATGTGTTTGTCGTCTCAACAATGCCCCTTTACCCAATGTTTACATACGAGTCACAGAGAGAGTAAATCTCATTTACTTAGCATTCAGTTATATTCGATCAGATGAATTACGTTGGAATAGAACTTGGAACGGATTATTTCATTATATATTCATGCAAGTCACACAATTTATGTTACTGTTTCTTACTTAACATTCAAATTATATTAAATTAATATGAGGTATGTAAAGAAGTAATGATTCGATTTGCAAAACAATATTTTTAAACGCGCCGTTCTTTCACTACCACAATAACGTAATATTTTAGATATTTCTAACAGATTGTATATTTAGGAATTTCAAATCTAAATGGAAACTCACCCGTGGTAGAACTGTGCGGTCCTTGAAAAACTACAGACACACTGGTTTTTTTTTCAATTAAAGTTAATATTAAAAAACTTACTACGAGTAGGTTTAATATCTATTGTATACATTATACTATTTATAATATAAAAATAGTAATCTATATTAAAACAATAATCTTTATTTTAATATTATTTATCTTTATCTTAGCAAATGTTAAAATTTTGTATATTATCAATACTAACCCAAAATCTTAACGTTTTGTCAGTCATGGACTAAATCGATTAAATACATGTCATATATATATATTCGTATGGACTGCCGCCGCCTTTTTCTGTGAGCTAGTTATACTTACGAAGGAGATGACGGAGCTGAATCGGGACAGGATCAGAACTCTCCGGCCTGGCGCATGGCGGATCGGGAACGAGCTAGGTACCGCAAGCGACTCAGGCGCCGGAGATCGCACATCGATCTCCGACCTCACGTCCTCCGTCTCCTCTTGCTAGAGTGATAAGTAACAGGTCTCATCTAATGCTCTACGAAGCGCGCGCATCTCCCACACAGGAATGAGCCTTCTACAAGCCGTAGGTGGCTCGAGATACGTCAGAATTCCAAGGACTTCCTTTTTAGGATACATCGGATACCCCGACTACTAGTCCAATACCCCCCAAGACGGCGCGCGTTTTGTGTTTGGCTTGAGCCCATAAGCGGGTGGTATCTGGTGGGATTGCCGCATAGACACAAAAGAGGGATATGTACGAATTAATAAAGTAGGTATATTATGAGTAACAAAGAGCAGAGTGTTGTGTGAAAAATATATACAAATATATAAACTTACAGAAATACATATTGATCATGTACGGAAGTGATAGTGACATCACATTTATACAGGAGATTCGTGTTAAGAACTACAAACTTTGAAATTTGAGTTAAATTTAAACTGCCAAGCACTAAAAGCAAAACGGAATTCGACTGCATTTACACGATTTGGGCATATAACAAGCGTCCCAGTTATCACGGTTTAGTGGATGTCATCCCTAATGGTCTGAACCTCGTAATTGAAGAGGTCAAAGAGGAAATCAAAGTTGCTAAGTATACGGCAAATAAGGCGTTGCTGCTCACCTTTAGCTTTTACGTGAGGTAAATGTTGGATTATCCAAATGCTTTGGTCAAAACACTAATCACGTAGTCATACTCCATAAGTGCGAGTTTGTTCCATAAGTGTATTAGTAAATATTTCGACAATAATACTATGATATTTTATTAATGATTTTCTAAGAAATAATGATTGATATAAACTGAATATAGATAATACTCGTAAAACCTTAGGTAACCTATGTTTATGGTAATATAAAAATATTTAAAATGAGCGTTCTTCAAATTGCTTTTCTTCTATTAATTCACGAAAATGTTTGAAATACTAGTTCTTAGTACTACAAACAAAACAAATGAAACTTAACTTAGATAAATTCAAACAATACTTGAAGAATCGAAGAGCCAATTTTTCATATTGTGTTTTTTGGAATAACTACATTTTTTATGTGCACATATTACACTAAGTCTATCTATTTTAATGTTTTCAATAACTTTTATAGTATATTCTTAGAACTTAAGCCTGAAGTTTTAAATAAAAAATAATGTTTTATTTGTCTCTGCTTTTCTTAAATGAAACCTATTTCTAGTTCAATGAAAAAGTTAGTAGTTTAATGACTTAATTTAACGTGCTTTCATTAAATAACTAAGTAAAATATTTTTATCTTAAGCTATTTTAGTAGACTATTAGCTATCAGTATTAGATATCATTACTATAGTAGGTAGTATAAGTAGTTATTATTTGTAGGGCATGATCCTTTTATAAATTAATATGACCAAGTTCCTCTTAGACTGACATACACATTTGTCTGTACTTGCACGTAAACGACCATTAGCTAAATTTTAAGTTGAAAGAAAATAGTCGTAGCGTTCATCTGGCAACACTGTTTTTGGACGACGCCACTTTTTATACACAGAGTTGGGCACACACAAAAGAATGTCAAGTGGACTCGGATTAACAAAGCGACTACAAGGTGTAACTCTTGCCCTTGGAGACAAATACTGTGAATATTGGTACCACCTGCACAGTAAATTCCTATTAAGTTTATACTGTGTTTAATTTACACATTCAAGTGGTAGATGCATTAGATAAAAATATATTGTGGAGTACACAAACATAGTAACTCCCAAATAGTCATTGTCATGTCCAAGCAACTAACTGACCTATAAGTCGTTATCAGTATAATGTGTTTTCAACGACAAACTTTCATTAACGAAAATATATTTTATACAGTAATACTTTCAGCTAAATCGTTATACCCAAAATACAAAATAAATGGTTAGTAAAAAAACTAGGACGTTTGATGTCTTGACCAAGGGTAAATCGGAACAATTTACGTCACGACCCGTCACGAATTTTCGAGGTCTTATCGTGCACATTTGTGTGTATACACACTATTCAGTGTATACGATAAGACCTCGAAAATTTGTGATATAAACATGATAATATAAAGAAATAAATAAAAAAAATACACTAATTGTCTTCCACGAGGACATGACGGAGTTGGTATTTCGGATCTTCGATTTCTCGAATCTCAGAAATCTGACCCAACTCCTGCACCTCCTTGTGCCACTGATAAAAAGCCGCAAGGGCTCTCACCTCTAGATCCTATGGTGGAGTTCTGGCCAGAGGACTCATTACCTCAAAGGAGATCGTGCGGTACCCCCTTATGATCTTGATAGCCAGCACTGGCACAACGCGACATTGCTGGTCGTCAAGGTCTATGATCATACCGAGGCCGCATTAAGGGTTATGAACCGCACAATCCCAGTGTAGAGTCTCCTGCAAGAGTCATCAGGTCTTCTCATGTGCAATTCTCCCCTATCTGAAATGAACTTTCTAACGGATATTTCTAATTTTGGCCTAATGAAACTATAATATTCTTTCAAATTATTCGTATATCAACCCCTTAAGTCTTTATAATAATAATCAATATGTATTTAAATGTAATAAAGAGAATAATAATAATTTATTTCCAAAAATATTTATTAAATAACCATTTACAATAATTGCATTGCAACTTTGATGCGTTACAAAGATTCAAGAGTTCACTTCTCTACTTACACAAGATGCCTGCGGCGACGTGAACTACGAAGTAACACTAATCCTGTACCGCGAAATAGGGATTCGCGTGGCAATTAGCATGTATACCAACAACCCAACATAAACCGTTGGGCCGTGACTCGCCAGGCATGATCACCTCGCCTGGTAGGAAGTTCTTCCCTTTGTGTCGGAGGGATATAAGACCCTCATCCCTCCACAATGCCCAAGGAAGGATTCAACTTGTGTTTGGAGTACCAGTGCTCTCTTGTTTGATCCGTTACAACAGACTCTGGAAGGAGCGTGGTCACTTATTTTAGGCTCTTACATAAAGATATGGTGTAATATAATTATATGTACAGCGAATGACTAAAAAGATGTGTATGTGCATTGTTTTGTGTGAGTATATGTATATGAAATATATATGTGTGTGCGTGTTTGTCCTTGAATCAAATTGGAGATCAGAAATATATAAATAAATTTGTTCTGCGTATAATTTATGTTACTATGATTTTAAAACTGACAGTCTCACGAACAAAACGCGACCTCGATAATACATCAGTATTTCACCTTTCCGATAATTACCAGAATACCTTTACCGAATTAATGGTGCAAAAAGCAATTTTAGCTCGACATTTAATTTGAGGTTCCGCGCGAAGAATGATTTATACATGCAATCAACGTGTCGACTGGATATCGTAGAAATCCGTTGACAATAAAATAATTCTTTAAAATTACGATGCGCCAATCTAAATTTGGCTGACAATTCAGATTGGTTTCATATATAACAGATTTATTAGATATTTAATTTATTTGATGAAAGCTCAACCAGGATATTATTTGAAGTTCTCTGTATCTGTTGGGACGGTTCGGCTAAATCTTTTCGACTGACTTCTACTATCTAATGAGTTTTTTCTCCTGAGTACACCACTGTCCGAAAAGTTTTGAATAGCTGATCTTTAGCAGTTAAGACCAACAGGTATACTCATATCATTTATTCAGTTTAACAGTTCTGTTTACAGTTTTGTTTTTAGAGAAGCCTTCTAAAGTTACTCTACTCTAGCAGATGAAAAGCATGAATAGAATCTAAGAGTGGTGATCGTCATACTCTTTGCGAATACCAACAATGCAGTATGACAGCCCACACTACGGCGGCCCAGGACCGTAGTACCCTTCAGTTTCTTAATTAATAGCTGAACGGTTCAGACTGTACTGTATTTCCCTGTGTACGTTGAAACAACAACAGTATAAAAAAAACATTGGATACTCCGATATATTATCCGTAATTGTCGTTGAATAATACGAAATGATAAAATTTCACACTGCAGGATGCAAAAGTATTACAAATGGCGATATCTGGGCAATAAATTGTCATGTAAAACCATTGTGGAGGTCGAACACGACGCTATCAGTTTGATAATTAATACACAGGCAGCGCTTATATTACAAACTGATAGTCAATCAATGGCTTTTATAAATGTTGAAACTTTTAACCATAAATATGTTCTTTTTTTATTAAAAGAAATTTTGTTTTTGTAGATCTCATTAGGGATAGCTTCCCAAATTTATAAAATTTTCTTTAGTAGAGATTAGTAGAGATAAATTATACAAAGACATAGAACGAACAATTATGATCGTCACACAATTGTTTGCCCCGGGTGGCAACTGTACCCACGATCAGACTCACTAACCACCAGATCTCAAATAAATGTGAATTAAAATATAAAAAATAAAACAAATGATGAACGCAAAATTACATATATGCTTTATCATTAAATTCGAACAATCAAAAACGTAACGACATGATTTATTATTAACCGTGTCCGGCGATTCTGATACAGTGGATAGACAATCGTGACAGATTAAATGATGTGGATACCCGGATAAGTGTGATATAATACTTCCTCCCATTTTTGAAATTCTATGTTTGGAATCAACCCTTTAATATAGACTCCTGGTATATTTCCGTCATGTGTTTTTGCCACCATTGATATGTGTGCTTATTTATATGTAACTACTACTTATTATATTCAATTTATCACACATTTGGACCGATTACAAGGTATAGACTAGGCTATTGGTCTAGAGCTCGTGATCCGGACTGCTAAACCGAAAGTCCTGTCTTCGGTTCCCTAAAAAAAACAAAAAAGTATGATTATTTCTTCTGTACCTGGATGGGATTTTTTATTTATATTTTTATCTTTCATATGATTCAGAAATAATTAAATATGTTTATAAGCAGTCTACTTATCAGTACAGATTCTGCGCAGTTTTGTATCAGATTGCCGAGTCTAAGATGAGTCAAATTATTACCATTTTAATAAAAATATACAAACGAAACTAACATTAGATATTAAAAAGTAGCTTTCCTTATAAAATGTATAAAAGGCGCGCTATAACAAAATTCCATAAGAATATTAATAGTAAGTCACACACCACATGTGGGGAATTGTCGTAGTTCCTGCAAAACACACTACTGCAGAAATACATTCCTATAATGCTAGTTGTGTCGAGAATCATATCCGACGCAATAATTTAATACAAACTACGCTACTTAACCACAGATAGTATAGAGAATTACTTGCTACCAACAAAGGTTCGTAGCAAGTAATTCTTTATATTATCTGTGGTAATCATAACTCCTTAGTTATGATTACTGGTTTTTGATATAATAGAATAGAAAATTGTTTTATTCAAAAAGAATGTAAAGATTGTCAAATTCTGATGCTAGTTGACACTAATAAAATTTGTGTCATCGCATATAGTGATTTTACATAAATCTTCAGCATAACAGCTTCTTGCGCTGTAAAATTCTTTTTTTTTGTAGAAAATATATTTATTCGTTAAATCTTTTTCAAATTTAAAAAACAAAAAACGTAAAAAAAAGAGTAAATAAAGGAATAAAGAATTGAAAAAAGAAGATACAAACACATTGAAGTGGATGATATTTTTTTAAATAATCTAATTATGAGTATCAAGTGTAACCGCGATACACATCTGTCAAAAGTAACGTCTGAAACTAATAGAGGTTTTCACTCAAAAAAGTAACTACTCAGAGCTTTGTGTCGCATTTCCCGTTACAACAAGATGTCACAAAGTAAAGCCTGCCAGAACCAACGAACTTATTATCTATTCTCATTCTATATTTTACCCTTTCGTAGTGAATTCTTGCGCGAAAGCGTATATCTTTTTATTTTTATGAGTTTTCAGTTCATCCCTGGCAAAAGGAGGCTTTTCTGTGTGTTATACTTATTAATAAAAAATTTATAGTTGCATTTTTAAATTTAGGCCTATTTTATCAAAAAAACAGAACTAACACATTTTTGAACACTTCAAAGACAACGAACTGAAACAATTTTTTTGTATTACTTGCTTATTAAATGAAATAAGTTTTAATTTAAACGACATATTATTTCCATAACATTCATTTACGAATTTATGTGAAATAATAGTTTGTCAATGAATTCGAATACGTATTTACACCGAAACTTGGTAATTTTGTACGACGTGAAAATTAGTTTTCCTTCACGATACTGAATGAGAGCAATTTGGTGCAATCTCCGCAGCTATTTCGTACTATGGCGGTCGGTGGTTTACCGAAGTCCAGGCAGCTTTTGTCGTTATTTCAATGAAGGCTATTTTCGGACTAGCACAGAAAGCAATTTTAAGTTTGGTTCGAGATTAAAACATTCCAATTCAATTTGTTTTGTTATTGCAGATAACATTGATGGTCAATTAATCAATCGTCGATATGATTCATATATATTTTTCCCTTTTTTTTTGAATACCCTGTCCTTTGCTTTACGCGTGGAATTTTCATATCTTCGGTTGAGGAGACAGAGCCTGTGTCTGGAACTCCTAGAGAAACGCTCTGCCCATAAAATCCCTCGGCGGCCTACCTCGGCAGTCAGGAGGAGCTCCAGGAAGGCATCGATGGTGGGCCAGGAAGGGGGCACCTGGGCCCTACTTGTGGGAAAAGGCCAGGCAGCCTCAACGAGAACTGGTAGCCTTAGTGTAGGGCGATCGATGGCTTTAGGGCAATATAATGACCGGGAGGTTCTCCTTCCATTGCTCTCTCCTAAGAAAGGGGACAGGTTTTATGGTTACTTCTCCCCCAATCGCGTTCTAACCGAGTATGAGGCATACCCTTATCGGTATTATATATAATTCCAAACTAAGTTGAGTAATTCAAAAGACGTCAATGCCCTTATAGTTCTTGAGCTACAAACACCTATGGGCAGCAATAGTATGTTATCATCAGGTGAGTCGTGTGCTCGTTTGTACCTGACCAGACCATAAAAAAATTGTCTGAAGACTACTGTTTGGGAACAGGTGTCATGTATCTCCAACACGGAGGAAGGAAGCGAGGTGATCATGCCTGGCGGTCCGCAGCCCAACGGTTTATGTTAAGAAGCTGCATATACGCTTTTCGGTGCAAGAATTACTATACCACGATATAGGATTAGCAAGTACTCTGTAGTTCGGTAAGTCTGTCGTAGATGGCGCTGTAATATGTTTAGATTGCGCTAGGTGTGGAAATCACCTCAGTAACATCTCCCTTAGACTGGTCCCTTTAAACGTTAAAAACTTTTACATACGAGTACATGTAAACAAATAACACTTATTGTTAACAAAATTTGAAGCATTAACTCATATAATATCCAACAAAGTTCGCCACCAATGGTGAAGTACCAAAGTAGATAGTATTGATTAACCTACTTCCCTAAGCTCATTTAAATACTTGTGAACGCTTCTGAACGAGTTTATTAATTACTTACAAATTGTGCTTTAATTCCTCCGACCTTAAGTACCACATCTCGTGACAAAATATGATTGAAGATCCTCCAACATTTAATATTAAGATTCAGGACTGAAGTATTTACCGGTATAAAGATTATTAAGTGGTTGAATGGTGACGGCTTACCAAGAAATTTCGCAATAAAGGATAATCTATGTTGAGAGATAAAATAATCGTTTTATTTATAAATGAATATTTCAATAAATATGACACTTGGATTAAGTTTTGTTGAAGGAAGGTTTTGTGTTCATTTTTTATATTTTAAAGCAGCAAACTAAGACATTGCCGACTAGGTACAAAGCGTAACAAACAAATATGTACAACTGACAATAGTCTCACAGGTTCAATAGTGATTGTATATCTAGGGTAACGGCTTTGCAGATATAGTTTTGATAGAACAACAGCAACTCTGAAAGATCTAGAATGTGTTTCCTGGTCCACCTCTGGCTTTCGACCGGTTAAGCTCTGGTTACAGGGTTATTCTCCTAATCCATGCAAACAGCCATAGGTTTCTACGAACTATGCTCTTCATGAGCTCAAGAACTAGTTACCGAGGGAACCCAATAAGATAACGAAACCGTTAAAGAAGGAAAGAAAATGGATATCAACGGTAATTATTCTGAGAAACAGAAATTTTTTGAAGTCGTTTTCCAAATAACAGTGTATCGAGCTAATCAACCTGTTCATTCTTTTGACGTCTTCTAAAAAGGGTATTTTTTTTTCGGATTTTATTCGGTAAAAAAATTATTACGTTTCAATAGGTAATAATTTTATATGATATTAAAGTGTGTCAAGCTCTAACAAGAATCAGCACATCATAACTCTACCTATAAGGGTCGTAAAGGACTTTTAGAGGGTATGATATACTAGAACGCGGGCAGCAGTGACCTCTGGCGTTTATTAACACATTGTGTGTTATATGAGACGGGTTCAAGTACTTGGATCAAGTATTAAAGCCCTTTGCGCACATTTTTCAAGTATTTAGTAAATAAATGAACAGAATAATGCAACAGGATACGCGCTAACCGCCGAGTTTGACAGTTTTGAATGATTTATTTATTTGTCCAGTGTAACTTGAACTGGTATTTTATACTTTGTATCGTGACAGATTAAAATATATACTTTACCCCCACAATTTATTATAGCCAATTATATATACATAATTTGAAGTTATGTAGATATGTTATTAAAAATAAATTTTCTGCATTTCTTCTACATATAAACATAAAAAAATCCTATTTCATAATGGAAATTACTGCGAGAGAGTCTGATTTATATTATTCTTCTTTTATTGGATAAACTAGGCTAACATAAAGTAAAGCAAAGGAAACGATATGGAATAATAGCTTACTGTGTGCTTTTAATAAATAGCTTGCTAAGTTCAGCTTTTTATACCTGTCGATTTACTTCTTACACAAGAACATACATTGCGATTACAGCATGTTACCGAATCAGACGCTCGTATATTTCTCTGTAAAAGTCTAAGATCAGAGAGTAACAAATAAACTAATGCTGATATTTAATTAGACTAAAACTATATACACATAAAACTTTTACGGCGCCTTGTCCGAAGTTACGAGGGGCCAGATATCGCCGAATAGAGCGTACACCAGAAAATATTTCTAATATAATTTTGTATTTTAAAACGACATTATTGTATATTATTTTATACCTAAACAATATTTGATCTCGTATATTCCTTTTTAATGAAACTGTACATATTGTGTATTTATGTATGTATTTATTTATTTATATAAATGCGTATTCTATTTGATATATTTTTTTATTTATTTTTATCTGAATTATTAGATTATTTTACAATTTCAATTGTTTTTCTTTTTTATTCTCACTCCTAAACTGCCCATGAATTCGTCTTTTTACAGCCCATTTTTGCCACCCAAAGTTTGCTTGGAAGAAATTGCTTTTAGCGATAAAGTCGCCATTTGTACATGGTCACCTAACTGATATGCTCTTGTATATAATCTGTAAAAATTTTGGTGTACAATAAAGTTTATTCTATTCTATAATACTGTGAAAATTTGGTATAAATCTATAAGTAAATAAAAATAAAGTGTAATCTATAAGCTTCCAAGTTTTTTTCAAGCTTACCGAATAACCGTTGGCTTCTACTACGCTGAGTGTTGTGGGTTCAAACCTCACATGGGGCAACTCTTGTGTGATCTACAATTTGGTGTTCTGTGCCTGGGTGTTCTTTGTGTCCGTTTCTTGTGTGTGTATAAAATCTCCCGCGCGAAGGATTTATTTCTAATGCAAATGTCTTTTATAAAAAAAAAGATATGATGGTTTAAACATAACCCTCTTGTCGATTTATATAAAACGGCTGGAACACTTTTATTAACCTCTGTTAATTAAGCAGGTATTCAAGTAATATCATAATTATTAAGTAATGTCATATATTTTAGGTTTTATGAAAGGGACATTTAAGAAAGTATTCTTATTTCTGGATATCAATTTTGCACATCGACAAATCAGGGGCAAAGAGGTGTTAACTTCATGCTTTAAAACTATCACACAAAGATACACATACACAAACACACAGTACACATCCATAATATCGCCCCCTCTTTTTGCAATGAAGTTAAATACAAGAAGATTAAATTTTGAATCATTGTCTACTGAATGAACCAATTTTCAAGAAATTTTACACAATAAATACTTTAATACACCCAATAATACAGGAATTAGATATACAATGCCTCCGGGGTCCATTCAAATAATTCAAATTACACCACAGGCTTCACAAGTAAACAAACGATGAACTGTATTGTTCAGAGATACAAAGCATTTATTCAAACATGAATATTTTGAGCTGAAAGACGCTTATACATACGTCGCTGAGGGCTATAGCACACAGTCGAAATGGCACCGATGAAACAATCTGATTTAGAAGGTCATTTAGTAAAAAGAATATCATAAATTTAAACAAGGTATAGTGACTTCCACATACAGCGCAATTA
This sequence comes from Hypercompe scribonia, assembly GCA_949316085.1. Classification (NCBI taxonomy): domain Eukaryota; kingdom Metazoa; phylum Arthropoda; class Insecta; order Lepidoptera; family Erebidae; genus Hypercompe; species Hypercompe scribonia. The sequence continues at coordinate 20,843,650 of OX438972.1, forward strand.
GAAAAACATACTACAGCGTCATCTAGCGAAGATACATCAAACTACTAAGTATAATGAAATACGGAGCAACTACTAATCCTGTATCGCAAAACAGATATTCTCGTGGCGATTAGTATATATACGACATCCCAACATCAACCGTCAGGCCGTGGCCCGCCAGGCATGATCACCTTGCGTGGTCGGAGGATCCTCCCTTTGTGTCAGAGGGACATGACAGCCGTTCCTCCACACAAGCCGTTTTGAATTTTAATAAGACGTACGTATTTCTTTATTTTTACTCTTAAAGGTGGAACTTTTCTTAAATTTGAATGGCTTCTGCCTTTAAAATAAAAAGAGGTAAATTTTTCAAATTGCTTCTTAATTAGTAGAATTTTGAGGTAACTAAACTAAACTAAAAAAAAGTCCACCTGAATTTAACCCCCTCTTCCTTTCTTTGAAGTCAGTTAAATATATTGAACTGTAGCGATGTAGTCAAATCATGTGATTTTAATGCTGGAAAGTATTGCTGGAAATTGCAAGACGCCTAAATTGCCCAATCATTTTAGCCGTCGTTCGTCGAACGCATTTCATTGGTTTTACATGTGCACTAGCCTTATAGGAATGTACATAGTACCTCAATAAGATCATAATACCTTTATAAACATAGGAAGTAAATCCGTTCAAACGCAATATGTGTTTAATTTGCAAAGGTATTAAATTTTACCTATTGCAGCACAACATTTTAAGCTCTAGATGTTAAGTGGCTTTATGTACAAAAGCTTCAACTAAGTACACTGCACAGGGTCTAAATTTAACTCTATTTTAGATGTTTAGTTCATTTTCACTACGATTACCATCAAAAAATGTGTAGAAAAGGCCAAACTCATCGCGGTCGTAAATTAACATTCTCAGTGAACCTTGTTTGTAATCAAAGGTTGTGAATTTTATTCATACATCCCATTTCGCATTTTTAGTGACCTGTAATTATTCTTTTACCTTCTCGCAAACTATAATACGATCAGTATTCTTTGCTTTATGTGTTAATTTGATCATTTCCTTTGTATTATTTCGTTAATTTAACTTTTGTCATTCAAAGTAATGTGATGTACTCTTAGCCGATTCCGACCACGGCGACTAGACGCAACGGAGACCGGCCGACTACACAAGGAATATTATGGTACACAAATGTGTGTACAAACACAGGTGCACTCTCTGTTCTTTCATGAACACAATCCGTAAGGTCGGCTATCCAACACGACCGGGGCAAGATCAGGCGCATGACCGACGGCTCTACATATTCTCCGAGGCACGGGATAATGTATGTACATACAGTCTTAAGACGCTCTATGTACACAAGAAATATCAACCATACAAAAAAATGAGGTTTGTTAGTCAGTGAGTACACTTCTTTATTTAGAAACAGAAATACACACCGTGTATAAGAATAAATTGCACACCGCAATTTTTATTTATTCACCGGTACGGAGTTCTTTACGCTGTGATTGTTACAAACTTCAAAGAAAAAGGAAAAAATGCTGAGGTACCCACGACAAAGAAATACATTTTTGCCGACAATCACAAGAAACGGAGATATTTTATGAACATCGGTAAATTGTTTGCTAATTTGAATTGTAAATTGTGAAACAGACGCGCATTGCACACCTATAAATTTTATGAAATAAATATTTTCATTTATCTCGCCAGAGTATAAGAAAAATTCAATTCATACATAGTTGCACGGTACGAAAGGTACGCCTAAGTCTACTGCAGCAGCTTTCGTAGCCAACAATACCTACTCAATATCTTTCCACTTAGTCTTTTTACCTTTATTTTTAAATAATGAATATACCAAATTCAGTGGTCAGGGCAATAATGTGCGATACGACAATAATAGTTTATTTGTTATCTCATTCACAAAGGTAAGTACAATTCATAGAATAGATGCAATGCAAGTTGAACCACTCATATTTCTTTGTGAGAGGGTGATGTCTGCAATAGGAAAACCCTGTACCACAGATCACGAGATTCCCACCTCCTGGGCGAATCTTGGTAACAATTTACAACAAAATTGGTAAGTACTTAATATCTTGATTTGCTTTTAAGTTTGGCATACAATAGTGTGTGTGTGTATACGTGTTTGAGAGAATGCAGTAGGTTTGTGTATATAAGTATAGCCGTGAGACTGTTTGTGTATACATAGGTATATGTGTAATTTTACGTATATATTAGTACCTTTAATCAGCAGTTTGATTATCGTAAAACAAGCAACTTATTCAGTAAGCTGTAATAAAACGGCCATGCCTCAAAGAGAACGTTAAGCCCTAGTCGGTCCGGACTCCCGGTTGCCATATAAAGATCTATGGCTATTGTTATGGGTAGTTTGGTAATAAGTATGACACGTCTTTATATAGAACTTCAATATCGATACTTGAGTTATGAAGGTCTGAGAGTCGCTCTACGTAAAAATTAACATTTTACTGTATATACTTGCACTCCAACCTAGTTTGGTTAAAAGCTCGAAGAGGAAAATAAACTTACGATCCGAATATTAAGAGAGATACAAGGCAAAAAGGTAACTTGAGTCACTGTTTCATTAGATATTAAAAACACTGATTTCCAAAAAAATTATTCAATTAAACAGTAAATCTAAAAGTATTTGACCCTAATTTATTTTACAGAAGTGTCGTCTTCAAATAAGTTTCAATTTAACGACTTGAAGAATAGCGCTAAGTATTAATTAATTCTTTACTAAAAGAAGGGTTCAGATATCTCACTGTGATAGATAGGAAACATCTGGAGAAAATCCACTGTAATTATAACTACGAGAGATGTAACTTAGAAATGAAATTGAAGAATTTAAGTGCAATAGTTTGTCTTAAAGTTGGCTGCGTTCACTTGCGAAGTGGTTGGCATCTCACTGGTATTCTTTAAGGACTAAAACAGAAATATTATTCATTACTATTCACACTTATTGCCGGCGTATTTTGTTATGTATATAATGCGATACTTACCGTTTGTCAGCGGATTTTCATCATTATTTTAAGCAACATAGGGGTCTATACAACAAACAATTATAAAAAAACAATGATTACCGTAGTTTTCGTAATACCTACCATTAATGTGAACAAACGGAAAACTTGTACCGAAAAGTTTAACATCTACAGGTCATAAATCGAATTCTTCCTGAGCATAAGCATTTGTTCTGTCTTCGTGTAATTTAACTAAGCGTATAATATGTATCTAATAAGATATGTATGAGCAATTATATTATAAAAGGTGGGCCACGTATTAGTTAACATTTGAAAAAATCGTGCAAAGAAAATCATTTGATATATTATGAAAATTATTTATTTACGAGAAAGCTAATTACGTGAAATTTATTTTAAAAATTACACCACCGTTTCGACGTTTACACTCTTCTAAGCGAACACCGAAATTTTCGAATACTCGTCGTCAAAGAGACCGCGAGATCGCCGACATCTCTTTGCTGATTTTTTTATTTTAGTTGACGCAGTGTATTTGGTTCACTGATGTAGAACGATTCTTCAAATAACCCCATAAAAAGAAGTCTGCTGGGGATAGATTTGGACTTCTGGGTGACCATGGAATGTCGGCGCGTCTGGAAATCTACTTTTCCAGAAATATATCTTTGACCACCAGCAGGGACTCATTGGCTGTGTGACAAGTGGCTCCATCTTGTTGAAACCATGTGTTACGATTGTAGCCAGCAAATTCCAGTAGCATCGGTCCCAAAAACTTCCGTAGCATGTTTGTGTGAGATATTAGATTCAAATGTTAACGAATTCTTGGCCCACTCTATATTATAAGTAAATATTAGAAACAAGTGTGCCCAGCTGATGATAAAAGCCTCGCACTTATTATGATAGTGGAACTTACATTGTTATTGACCAAATGTAGGCATTTAAAACCCTTCTGTTTACATTTTAGGGGTTGTAAACGCAACTGTATTTATTTACGTATATTGTAGTTTAAAATATGGTATATTTCTTTCTTTCTAATCTTTAATACTCTATAATCACAGTAGATATAGGCACAAACAGTGTTTGTGTATTGCTTTCATACCTAAGTGCTAATCTTAGCGGCGTACTCTATATTTTGGTTTATTTTATGTGTATGTTGGTTAAACATAAACATTAGTTCCAGTTTAAAAAAAGCAATAATTAATCTACGAAAATTAACGCAAAAAAAGGTATATCTTATTTGTGTAACAAATTTAAATATTTTAAAACAAATGTTTTATATTTAACAGCAACAAATATGATGTATCAACAAAAATCTTATATTAAAATGTTATTTTCAAATGATGTGTTGAATTTTATACTTTAAAAGAATAAATGTTTTTATTCACAGGTTTATTTTTTACGGGGTCACACTAAAACCTGTGACAGACACCAACGTGCAAGGTGTCTTCACCTTGTGATAAAGGTCGTCGTCGTTGAGTTTGGCAGTAATTGGGCATCCCCGTAAAACACACGTAAGCAATTTATTCCTTATACATATACCATCCACGATAGAATATATTCCAAGGTGTATTCTTTTTAAAAGTATTTTACGATTTTTTATTTAACTTCTAATGTTTTTTTTATTAAAAAGACAACTACCAGACTTTACAAACACATGAACCAACTCATAATCTTGAGCGCAGTAGGAAGCGGCGAGCTGACCGTTTAAAACACTATGCCCCTAGTGTTTAGTTTCTACGAGTTATACCTATGTGTGTTCAGTACCAATCGTGGGACCTAAATAGCGCTTCTTCCCGATATTCGAATGGGCTCAAAGGATACCGGCCTTGACCAATATACCAATTTTGGCCTGTACATGGAGAGTCGATTTTTTTAATGTTATAAACTATGTATTGTTTGTAAATAATTAACAAATTATGATCACAGTTTAATTGTACCAAAATAACATATATTAAAATGATTTCAATAAGAATTTAGTTTGTTTTAGAGCAGAACCAATCGTTTGTGTTGCCACTGAAATAACTAATGCAGTAGGGAACATTATTCATAAACACAAAAATTAACAAGTTATTAAAATGTTACTAAAATCTACAAAGTATATTAATATAGTTTTCTTTAAAATTCATTTTTTTTACCTAAGAAACGTAAAAACAAATAAAAAGACTACGCATGAAAGGAATTTTGTTTTCTATCTTAGCGACACATGACTAATGTCAATCTATGTTGCCTGCCTAGGTCATCTGTCATTCGCTTTGCGCGCGCTTGTTTGTAGTACGGATGTGACAGTGTTTGCTTTTCTGCTGTGATCTGCTTTGAACAATGGATTCTAATTATTCCCGTAAAGACGACCCTAGCTTTCCTTCGGACCTAGCGTTCACTTCAAGCGTTGAAACCAGCATATATTAATTACCTATAAAGTGTAAAAAATAAATAGCTTCTATAAACAATGCATTTTATTTTATTATATAACTGATTTGATACTAAACTTCATAAAAATTATGTTTTCTATTGGATACAGGCCACTGAAAAATAATATTATTATTTCACTAATAAATTGTCCATGTCTAAGCCAGGAATGCATGCAAAGTGGTCGATGTCCTTTGGAGTATATAATATATCTTCAGTGAGAATTCAGTATCATACCAGGGAGCTGTTCTGATGATGGGGCCAAAAGACGGCTAAAGGAACTTCGTAATGAAACAAGATAAATTCATCGAGTTGGGGCATATTTCTTTTGTCTTGGTGACGACTTTGTCATGGTCTATAAATGCTTTTTTTTTTTATTCTTTGGATAAGGCATCGAGTAAATAAAACATGAAACTATACATGCATGATGTTTTATTACACTGTACAATAAATATTGGGCTGTATACAAAATATAGAGGAATTCCAAAAGATATTGTCAACACTCTAGCATACATTAACATGAGTGTAAAATGACTCTTAACTTTATGTTAAAAACTCATAACATACAACTAATGGCCCCAACACATTCGCTACTTCTTATATTGCTCAGTTTACAAAGCCAGAACCAGACTTCAACATATTATATAAGAAGATAACAAAATATTAAATAAGTTGTTATAAAATAAAACTAGACAATTTATATTAATTTTATTTTACAAGTCATTTTTCCTTCGACCTTTTCCCGCGTTAGTTGTAGTCGATTTTTTTTACTGAACAAACATCGATTAAAATGTAGGTCACACATACACTTCAGGCGTACAAATAAAAAAGTGACAGAAAAAGTAGCCAATGTATTAAGAGCCCTAACTTATCACACAGCATAGGGCTTTCCCGTGATCCAAATATCCATAGGCCTAATTATGCTATGATAACAATAAATTTACATGTGGATATTTTTTTCGAGCAATACGCTTGGCACCCTTAGCTTATTTACCAGCTGTTGTGTGGAGCATCCGTTGGTATTTGAGCCGTGGCAGTGACGTAGACTGTTTTATCGCGATCTACATACATAGGTTTTGCAGAAAAGTTTGATTGTAACTGCAGGAGTAAAGATTAGCTGACATTATATATTTTTTTATGTAATCTTTAATATCAGTTTATTACATTTGGAAAGTGCATTTGTTTTTTTAAAAAAAAATTCTTTATTTAAAACAAAAATTGTGTAAAAAAGACCAAAACATTCTGCACCATAGAGTATATATATATATATATACAATAGATAGAAATTCTACTTACAATCTGTTTAGTGTTAATAGTACAAAACCATCGAGTGTTATCTACAAATACTGTACTTTTTTTTGACGTAGTTTCCTGTAATAGACTCCACTACGTCAAAAAATCGAAAAAATCACGAGTGACGCAGGAGCCATGTTTCCATTAAAAACCACCCCAACGGTCCTATTCTGAAGAAGACCCGGACTATTTTATTTCAGGTCGTCTCTATGATAAACTAAACGCCCAGCCGAGCAATATCGTCGAGACAAATACCTATAAATTATACACTACAATAATATAAAAGTTCTAATATTTAAATTCCTTTCACATGGGTTTTAACGTTAAAGAAGTATAGCATATATTTCATAGAGAATTACATAATATATAGTTTCCTAGATAAAATTGAGCGTATAAATACATCATTAGTTTTAGAATACCTACCGGCAAATCGATGTTATCAATTTGTGGTATACTAAAAATAGTGTCATATATCAAAAAGCAAGTATCAAAATCTATTGAGCTAATGTGCACAGGTATCGTATAGTGTATTAATACCTAATAGTATCATAAGCGAATTCTCTAAGTATTTAAATATTTTAGTATTATTTTTTTAAGTTTTTAGAAGTCTACATTTCTGGTATCTACAAATATTAGATTTATTCGAATATAAGTCTCCGTTGGCAAAATTGTAAGGTCTCAATATTCTATATCAAGAAGAACTGTTGAGACTATTACAATTTCGCCTTTATTACCAATATTAAAGATTTCTTAACTGTATACTCATAAATTACTTATTGTAGTTTATTTTTAAAATTTAATGTAAAAATTAAAAAGAAAAAAATTGAATTTGAAATCCCATGGTAACGACTTTACTGGTCTAGGATGTTATTTTCGTTAAGAATATCATGTGTAGTGTAAAACTTATTGATGACTTAATGTTACAATCAACAAATTTGTTAACAGAATATCAGCAATGCGGCAGTCACTAGTGTATAAACATATAAACAATTCAATGAGTAGATTCACATCTTGATGATATCACCCAGGTGAAAAAATTCGGACCCAGGTGAGTTACGGCATCTTTTTTTATTCATCTTGTGTACCATATAAAACATAAACAGATAATTGAATATTTAATGTTTATTAAAAGTATAAAATATTAAGATTGATACAATTAACAATTCTTCTAAAGACTCTAAAGACGTCCACAGCTGGACATAGGCCTCTTAAGGCTCTACACAACAAGTGATCTTGTACTATCCTTACCCAATGGTTTCCTGCAACCTTCACCAGCCCACGGACCATTTTATTGTTAATTTCAATACTAAGTAATGTATCCTACCTGGTTTAAAATAAAAAAAAAGATGTGTTGCTATTTTTAAACAATAGGCTAGATGACACCTTAGTCAAATTAGTTACTTATCATCTGTCAAAACGACAATTTTGAATACCAAATTGTGACGTCACTGTTTTAGACTACTCAATTGAACAATATATTTTACTGTATATTTGATTGAAATTCGTAACAATAAAAAGCTTTGTTAATTGTAAATACAATGCGGCAAATGCCGAGATATTTCGCGATATTAGTTTTAGTAAAGTGGACATTGGTATTTATTTACGATACAGTCATCTACCCAATTGTCATGTTTATATGCATAACACTTGTTACTAACTTTGTAGATACCAGAATCAAGATATATTTAAACATACGTCATTAAATACGTTAAGAGTATATACGACCCACAGTGAAAGAGACTTAAATTCCACACGCCATTTCAATGTCAACCAACTTATATTCCACACAACAGCTTAGTTTATATAAATCACACTCGACTTAGTCGTTGCCATTTGAGACCCATGTTCCGTCCTCACCAACACATTCAACATCGTATAAACATCAGTTCATTGTTTTTAAAAAATATTAACAATTATTGCATGATTGTGTGAAAGTAGCTATAAGACTGGTTTTGCGTACGGACTTTATTTTAACGCAGTATCTATTCGCCATACATCTTAGGCAGGGAATTTGTTAAGAAAAGCAAAATTGTATAATAGTAACAGATTATATAGGGTTCTATATCAAAGAGCGCTATTTTAGGCGTTTATCGTACTGGGTGTAACGGTATTACACTAACTGGCATAAAACTGATGAAAAACAAAAATACAAGTTATAAAATAAAGTCACCAAGGAGAAGTCGTCGTGAGTAGAATACATCGCATCGTTCCGATTTACGTGCGATACAAAGCATAAAATATTTAATACAGATTTGAAACATTTATATCAAGTTTGATTATTTTGAGTGTGTGATATAGCGCAACACCAGTCTCTTTTTAATTTGAGTATAATATTGACATCAATACAATATACAAGTCCAAAATGAACGGTACTAAAGTAAGGCTGGCTTCGTAGTAACTGGAAATGTAAATTCTTCAGTAATTCATTGTGCAAAAACCACCTAATGTAGAAGCTACAGCACCGTAAGTTGATAATAATTTTATGTTTGATATAATCCTGTAACGTTCAGATGTTAGTCAACCTTTGGTATCAATACAATTGTTTTTAAAATAATGAACCAGTCTAAATCTCATAATGTAGGTACCAAATACTCTAACAAGTAGGGGAGGGATTCTATAGAGATTAAAAACCCAACTCTGGGCGTAGTTTTATTTTTTTTATATATTTTAACTTTAGAACAAATTTTGCGGGGCAGTGTTGACATATTGTTAGTTATGATTTTTTTTCTAAGTGGCAACACTGTGTACCACACAATGGCACTTCTAAATGCAAAATTTATCACTGACAATGGGAATTCTTCCGTACATAGTTCAGGTCTAACCAATTAGAACATTATATTAATGAAATTGATTAAAACTAAAAATACTAATGAAATGATATACACAGTAAAATTAAGAGGTATTTACACATTTAGCCTCGATTATCCGAATCATAAAAATGTACACATAATAAATAGATAACTTCTATTTAAACTCTTACGTAAATAAACAAATACTTGTAGACCATCTCAAAATAAATATGCTAAAGCTTATGAAACTTACAACTAAATGAGTATAATTATTATTATTATGATCGAAATTATGCGTTGTACTTAAAATTACAAATAAAATCAGATCATTCCCTCATGCGCACAAAAGCAAGTGCTAATAAAAATTTACATTTAAAAAAACTATCAAACGAGTCAGACCTTTGTGCCCGATTTGATTAAAAATCTTGTATATTGTACAAAACGTTTTACTACAATAAAGGTAGAAGCTAGTGAAATTATACGTCTTTGTATTAAATTGTGCCAAGGGACGGAATAATCGTACGAATAGAAAACCATAAAAAAGTTGCCAGCGCAAAAAAACAATAGTGCTTCGTACCAAAATTTCGTTTTAAAAAAGCAGTATTTCGCAAGATACACTTACATTCGTTGCTGTTTACAGCCTAACAATTTTTACAGTTTAATCACAGATTACAAAATGATTTTTTCTAACAATGGTTATTTATGTACATTTTTACTCCCAGAAGGGATTTATACAGTCTTCACAAAGCAAAGGCTGTGTGAATCTCAGCTTGTGGCACCCTATAAGAACAATCTCATTGTAACTATACCTATTTAATACAGCGATAGCCGACGTGTACACTAGGGATGTTATGATGATCCGCAACTTTAACTATCCGATATCCGAAACCTATCCCAAATCGTAACCGATTTGATATAAATAATTCGAATAGCTTCGTGTAAGGGCGGAGTTTAAATAAGACAAGTTATCACAAGTTATAAATACTTTGGGTCTTGGATATAACTTGGGCCCTCTTATATGGCTGACATGGTTGCAAAACTTTTTTTGTAATTTCAGGACCTAAGAATTTTAAGCCGAAACAAATTATTATCAGTCTATATTTGCCTTTAACAATCACATTAAACATCTAATAACGTAGCTGAAATTAATCGAAACTTTCGCACAACCCGAAATAATCTTTTATTCGTATCTAATGCGGATATGATAACGTGGAGCGTAAAATCGTCGCGTCAGAAAGTTGTTTTTGTTGAGAAAGGGTCCGGTGGTCCCAAGGCTTCAATAAATATGAATACCACACAAGTTTTATTCTGGTATAATATTATTTACATATCCGAATCCTAAGCCGAATTTTAATTCCATAACATCCTTGGTGTACATCACTAACACTACTGGCTTGGCACTTCTACATATGTTGAGACTCGAGATACGTTCGCGAACCTATTCAAAGTTAATAATAATTTAGAAAAAAAAACAGAACATCTAACGCTAAAATTTCTTTTTTAAAGATTGGTGAAAAGGTTTTTAAAGTAGATGTTGCCAGAGTTTAGCGCCCAAAATAATTGTAGATGACAGTTAAAATCCTTAATCGTGCTAGCACAGTTACGGTTATTGTACGTTATGTATATTATCATTTTATTGTTTATCGCACATTCTTGTGAACAACAAAAACATAAAATCGAGAACTCGCCACAGAGATTTAATCGTCATCGAATTTACCAATAGACAACCGAAAAACTGACATTAGCATTTTGACATTAAATCTTAAGTCATTATTTTATGTATGTTAAAAGTGAAAATCTTAAAATAAATGGTTTTAGTGTATCTTCTAGTGCAATAAACGAATAAGTATTGATTAGATAACTTTTTTTATTTTAATATTATTTCTTGTCTAAATCTATCTTCATATTCTATCCTGAATGACAAGTTAGTCGGCCAATAGACTATAGATAGACTTGTTCAAAAATAATTTATATTGATATACCTACTTATAACCAGTTATTATATCCGACATATACCGGTTTAAAAAAGGTATAACTAGTTACATCATAACAGTTAATAAACAATTCAATGAGCATGATTAATTGCTTCCTGTTTACTAATTAAATAATAACAATTAAAAAAAATGTTTAAAAGCATAAAAATATTTTTGTTTTTATCAAATTTTAAAACAAAAAAATGTGTTATTAAATAAAAAAAAGTAAAATATATCAAAATATACACATTTTTTGTCTCAATAACCAAGTTCCCAATTCAAAAACTTAACCTGTTAAAACCTGTCGCCTTATTTACTCTTCAAGAAGTTATCGATAACGATATTGTTAACCCTACTCTTGCAGCGAGAGATTCAATATTGCACTTGTGACTTCAGAACGCCACCTATGTACTGTCATGACTTGACCTAGACAATCTATCTATACACATACATTATAAAAAAAAACATACAACCGAACACAATATTCTTTTTGGATGTCGAAATGCTGAGCTCTCCTAGTTATTATTGCCATATACACATTTGCAGTAATTCCGTTAACATGTTACGCAATTCCACTTTCCCGTACTTAGAAACTTAGGCATTACTTTGACCAGAACCTTTCCACCAGTATCTTTAGATTGTCTTGAATCTTGAAATCGCGAGCGTTTTAATTGAATCGTGATAAGCTTATTAATTAAATACATGTATAAAAAACCAGTCGTCCCTGGCATATTGTACTTGTCTACAAGACATTGTATTTTCTATATTTCTAGTAAATAGAATCATATTGCAAACAATTATTTTAACCCCAAAAACCTATAATTTAATAGCTGTATATTGCTTTCTTACACTTCATTACATATTTGTTAACCACAAGTTTACTAATTGAAATCGAAATTTTTCTTTATAACAATTGAGGCATATTAAGAAGAGCCCTTTTCTCTTTAATGTGCTGGTAAACGGTAAGTGTTTAAATTTCTTCTAAACAATTACATAGATATTGAGACTATACGGTTCCAAGTCTGTAAAGACCAAAGAGGTATTTATAGAATTCTAGTATTATAAAAACATTGTTTACAAATGATTTATTTGTATGAAAACGTTTACGAAATACTGCGATATCTTTCAAGGGGCGTAGTAACCATACCTTGAACAGTTATCATAATAACTTCCACATCGTGCAAAATCTACATTTTTGGTCATAAATATACTGATATACAAATTTTATAATTACAATACGTTAATCTAAGGTACATAGTTTTACCAAAAACCAATACATTTGGTAATAAATACATGTCATATACGTTTACTCAGCCATCTGGATTATATCCTTTGTCTTTTCAAATGTGCTTCACACAGCAATGGGGAAACACATAAATGGAAATCGAATGTTCCAGAATATTCCCAGTATATATCACAGTGTTCTAATTTCGTCACTGCAGCATTAGAGACTCTAGGTTGCGATTGAGAATCGTGTCTTTAACAGAGTTGAAGACGACTTCAATGTTGTGTGTGTCAATGGCGGTTGTGAAATGGTGGTATAATGTGGTTTTGGGTTCCCTTCGAACGTTCGCGAACATATTGAGCAGGAACATTTGCACGTCTCGGAGGTTGTGAGGGTCGCCAGTGAATTGTGGGTAGTACCAACGTATGTCTGTCTCTTTGCTGGCGACTTTCCTTGCGAGTAAGTCGGACTTGTTGAGGAACAGAATCACAGAGATACCTTTGAAGTTCACATTATTGACGATCGTGTCGAAGATATTGAGGGCCTCTTCTAGGCGATTCGTTTTCCTGGAATAAGAGAAAGATGGAAGATTACTATTTAAAGTTAGGTAATATTCGGATTAGTCTTAATTTGCTAATGAATTTAGTCACCAAGTATCAATTATGAGACATAAAGTCGTCGGTTTTCATCGTAACACTGAATCACTTTTTTGGGTTTTTGTTATATCAATACCTGTCATAGAAGACATTTTTAATTACGATATTTATAAACCCGTGTCCAAAGAAACATTAATGAACCCCAAACGGTCAGATTTGCATCATGTACCATATTCTTCGAAGCGCCTATCGCTACCCCTATGCTGTATATCATCATTCCTAGAACATAACCATGTTCTAAATATCAATGCACTTGTTTGCTTCCAAATCTTTGTCTGTCGCTATACTTCATCAACTACCTTTAACAGTCCACTGCTGGACATCGGCCTTTCATAAGCAAGGAGGTTTTGACCTACTATACCACGCTGGCCTTACTCTTTACGACACTCGTGTGAAGAACAGGGGTGGTAACACTGCGTATTCTTACCAAACGGCGGTTTTTTTTAATTTCATTTAGAAAAAGGTCATTTTCAACAACCCGATCATCACTAAGAGCGCGCCCACGACAGTGATATGAACGAATACCTAACATAACTGTGTCCTGGTTATTCCGTCCATTGTTAGGTGATATTTAACTATGTAGTAAACACAATGACATGCAATGACGAACGGCCTTGATATCTCGGATGTTGAATTTGTAGTGATTCGTTCGGATAATAACTGAATTTACATATTTTTAGTAGGCAGTTTTTAAGGAAAATTTATTTGCTATTATTCATTAATAAACCATGAAGTTAAGTGAGGAAAAATAAAGTTTATATTAATAATGTGTCAAGTTATTTTTAACGAGACATATTTTGGAGATTTATTATTTCAACCTCTTAAATCAAAATACTATCAAAAGTATTTTACCACCAAGTTACAACTAAGTTCCTCGTTCAAGGTCTGAAGGACAAATAATTAAAAAGATTCGAATTCAGTGGAAAAAAACCCTTTGAAAAACTGGTGTCCACGGCTACTAAAAGTAATTTAAACCAAAAATACATGAGATATTTTATGTCACAATTTGCCAACAACTGCATAAAAAAGTAATATGTTCAATGTAATAATGAAAATTATTAATCATCTTTCATAGTTGTGAAGAGGATAAATATTTATTTATTTCTTTATAAATGATGTGTTTCTAGCCTAGATTTCAGCGAGGGCGGACAGTCTAGTTCCAGGGATTTTCTTTCTAGGGTACACCTGGTTCCCCGGCTACTGGTACCTGGTGCGGTTTTTGGTCGGTTCGAGTCCGACATAACCACCCGTAGGCGGCATCCGGGAGGAATTCGGCACAAAAAAAAAAGGGTGGATAGTCTCAACGGAGACTAGCCATCTATGCAGAAGATATAATAGTGCACAAGTGTATGCAAACACAGGTGCACTCTCTGTTCCCTCACTTTCACAATACGATGGGTTGGCTATTTGACACGACCGGGGATAGACCAGGCGCAGGAGCTAGTTTTACGTGCTCGCCGGAGCACAAGGGTTATGACGCCAACTTCCAAACTCGAGGCTGTTTTTAAGGATTTCTATGATCAAGAAAACTCAATAACATTTTTTTGGTCCGACATAGACCAACGATATAGTTCAGAAAAATCTCTTTATTATGGATTGTAAGTGAAAAGTGTCTCGGCAAAAATTATGATAAATGTTAAAATGTTATTAACCGTAAACATGCAGAACCACAATCGGCAACACACATATAAAAATCTGTGATAGATCTATAAAGACTAAATAAAACCGGCTCTATTTAGTCTCCATAGATCAAGATAGTCCGTATCGATGTTTGGGCAGAACGTTTACATTACGTGCGAATTCTTAAAAACAACATCAAAGGAATACATCCGGTGAATCGAATATACTGAATACACTCGAACTACATATTTTAGGGCATATCAAAATTTACTAAGAAAATAACGAGTTTGCCTTCGTGGTTAAGACGACTGTGTTACATTTGTTGGGTTATATTAGTAGTAGTGGTATTATGGTCCAAAGTCGTAAAGTTTTCAAATAATTGTTAAAAAGTAGTTTAGAATCAATCTGAATTTAAAGAAAACCGCCTGTGCTTGAATAATAGAACTTCTGTTCCTACAATATTTGATTATTACTTTTTCCGTCAGTCTTAGAAGACATATAGCACTTAGACAAGTGCCTGCCAAAGTGACTAGTCTGCATGACGAAAAGCAAGAATAAAATATAAAAGTTGGGGTCACCATACTCATTGCGAATGCAGACATTGCGGTATGGTAACCCACACTATGGCGGCCTAGTGAGATGCGTTTTCACGCCCCGCTTGGGGATGTAAAAGGCATGACGGTAATTGTGGCAGTGTTAGGCTCACACACTTACCACGGTAACTGTTACCCCTACATCACTTGACCTTTCTTTGTACAGTATATGTCTTGTTTAACAGTACAGTTTAAAGTGTACCTTTATAGCAAAACATATATTTAATCATTTTCAATTTATTTAATAAAATAATACACAAAACTATGAATTTATGCTCTTGAGCCATTCAAATAAATTGCTAAGTGAGGGCTGTGTAAAGATTCCTTTGGTACTAAAACCTACATAGACGAATGCATTTTATAGCAGGCATTAAAAACATTTGCCATGACTTGAATAAAGTTGAGTATCCGTGTGTATATTAAATTAAGGACAAAATATACAAAAGATATGTCACAAGAAAACCCATGTGTTACAAGGCCTTCGTCCCAATTTCCAAAACGAACCAGACATTCTGAAAAGCAAACAAAAAGTAGCCTAAATAAATAAATAACATGCTCCACGCTTTTCGTCCAACCGCAGATCGCATCTCACGCGTAGGTACGTAGCGCCACATATATTGCGTTCCCATAAATTTATAATTAGATAATAATTTATTACCATCAATTTTTACGACATGTATATAAATAAACGAATCGTGTTTAAGTACTCAAATTATACGGTTGTTATTTTATTGGCATAAAAATGTTTGAGTCTGCCGAGTTGTAATTTAAATTATTTTTTGGAGTTTACTACTTAAGAATCGGTTTTTTTAGATAAGGCACCCGGTATGAGAAAAATGTGAGGAGTAAAATCTACTGAGCGACTGACCTCGTTACGTTTTTGGTGCGGCTGCACTGGTTTTGGTGCGGCTGCACTGGTTGTGAGTGTATTAAGACGTGTATAAAGTATGCTGCAATGCGACTATATCTATATGTTATTTTCATTAATATCTTAATTTACCCTTAAATACGGTATCAATCTTTTTTCAGTTAATTTCAGTTAAACAAGCTTTTTTTGCGTCTGTTTTGACAATCGTACTTAAGGAGTAAACTCCAGTCGTGCGTCGGTGCTGACACACACATTTTTTTTTTCTATATTAAGAGCTTGCCAATGTGATTCTACTCTGCCTGATAAAAAGCATGAATAGAATCCAAAAGTTGTGGTTACTATACTGAGTGCAAATGCAGAAAATGCAGTATGGTGACCCACACTATGGCGGCCCACTGAGATACTTTTTCACGCCCCGCTTGCGGACGTAAAAGGCATGAACAGTCATCGTGGCAGTGTAAAGCTCACACAGTTACCACAGTAACTGTCACCCCTGCATCAATAGGCCTCCTGACTCGCACTCACCAACGATAGTTAAGTATCTTGTGTTAAAAAACTTATTTTTTTAAAAGACCACTCCCGCGTTTGGAACATATCCTGAGACGTGGAAGGACTTCACAAACATACTTGAAACGGTCACAAAGAACACACAGACTCCAAACAACAATTTGTTGATCACACAAAGTGTTGTCTCATGTAGGATTTGAATTTAAAACACCGAGTGCAGTAGAACACAACGTGGCGAGTACTTAAACCATTATAGACACTACTGATCCCCGAAAGACCCTAGCGTGAGTCTTGCCTATAAGCTCCCTCGCGAACTTCTATCCAATACAAAAAGTTTTATTCAAATTTGATTAATAGTCCCCGAGTTTAAGGCATTTAAACAATCTAACAGACTTTTTACAGTACAGACTTCACAATCCAACGAATCTTTCTGTCGTACCGTATCAACTCCAAATCGTACAAATTCTTCAAAATACATGGAATAATTTCTTTATTTTTTCGACTATACTTGTCTATATATTCTAGTTAATCATTAAACAAAAACAATGAATGAATATTGTTCAATAAATAAGGTCATACATTATACTCCACGTAGCTGTCCTAAACTTTGTTGAAACTAGGTTAAACAAGATAAATATTCAACACGCCATCGATATCGGTCACAAGCGATTTTGTAAATGTCTTGTCTCACGAACATAAGACTCGAAGCTAAATGTTAGACAGTTAAAATGTATCTGCAATACGTAAAAATAACCTAGAAAGGAAATTTATTTATCATACGATACGCAGGCAAATCTATATTATTAATACTGTAAAGCTAAAGTTGTTTATTTGACTACGCTATTCACATAACTGTCGGTTCGAATGGAAGAATTCGTTTAAAGTTTGATTGTCCATTTATCAACGTAGACTGAGACAGCCGAGGATCTATAATAGGCTGATAATAGAAGCCGAAGATCAATGGAAAATGTTGCAAAAACGGAGCAATTGATTCCTTTTGAGAGACGCAAAGCTGTGCCAGGTCAGCTAGCGAGAGAATGAGTCTGAAAGTATAGCGTTACAGGCGTTAATAATGACTTTTCTATGTTATAGTAAACTCCCATTAAGCTCACGCTGCGAATTTCCATTAAATACGTTAGTAAATTCTACTATACATACATACAAAAAGTGAAAGAGAAGATAGTGACAAAATTTTT
This sequence comes from Hypercompe scribonia, assembly GCA_949316085.1. Classification (NCBI taxonomy): domain Eukaryota; kingdom Metazoa; phylum Arthropoda; class Insecta; order Lepidoptera; family Erebidae; genus Hypercompe; species Hypercompe scribonia. The sequence goes on from OX438972.1 coordinate 20,861,739, forward strand.
ATTTGTATTCAATTTTAAGGAAATGTAGTCATACATACACTTCCGCTGCACACATATGTAAGATGGCTACGACTAATTTATAACATATAATACAATGTTAGGCATATGTTCAAGTAAATTATATGTTAAATATTGTACTCGCATTGTACGCAAAACAACTCGTTATGTATTTATTTATGTACTACTGAAAATTCATTGCGGACCTTTCTTACAGCATTATATTCTTAGGCCAGAAACGAAATCTTTATCTTTTTTTTCATATTTTGTTCTGTTGCAAATCCATAGTCAATTACAAATTGACTGTACGGTTGGCCTACTCGTTTAAGCGGTCGCCACGCCGCTCTCTACTGCACTGAGAGTTGTGAGATCAAACCCATGGGACAACACTGTGTGGTTCACAAATTGTTGGGTGTTGTTTGTGTACGTTTCTTGAATGTTTGTAAAATCCCCCGCGACACAGGCTTTATTCCCAATGCGGGCATTGTCTTTTAAGTAAAAGAAAAGAAGAAAAATCAATGGATTGGACGTATTTATATAATTCATTTAGCAATATGAGGATACTCTTGGTGTACACTGAAAGTATGAGACGAAATGATGGTCGGCATCATACAAATTGAATGATTATTAAGTTTACGAAACCAAGTAATTATTACCTACACTATTATTATTCAAACTAATGCTATGTATGAGGTTTTAAGAGGAGATGAGGAGGCAATACTTAAAAGAATAAGAAAGATTCTAGTTCTTCAGATTATCTCCTTTTTTTAACCCCCGACGCAAAAAGAGGAATGTTATAAGTTTGACGCGTGTGTGTGTATGTGGGTCATACTGTCTGTGGCATCATAGTTCCCAAACGAGTGGATCGATTTGGATAATTCTTTTTTTGTTAGAAAGGTGATTTATTCATTTAATTTTTAGAACAAAGCTAAACCTGTGCTGGTACATATTGCTAATGACTTCTTTGATTTCAATCTCCAACTCCTCGTGCAGCTCCAACAGTTTAAAAGATTTGACCATTTGAGTGACAAACAAACTGAAGGAGGTTATCAGATAGAGAAACCGAGAACAAAGTTATGTCTACTTCCCTTGATAAATAAAAAAAAAAATAACGCAATAACTCAAATTTATGTAATTAAACACTAACATAACACAGGTCAAGAACAAACTAACTTTTTTTTGCAACCAGTATTGCGTAACCACAAAATTACGGATGTTAGATCATAGATAAGATAAATTATCATCTTTAGTTATTTACTTTATAATTTACAGGTACGGTAATTCAGGTACTACGGCTTCAGGTAAATTTCATTCAAAATGTAAGCAGTTCTAATGACGTACGTGCCTAATTGAGTACACAACGGATTGCATATAAATTCTGTTTTAGACGAAAGCTTTTGATAATACGTATACCGAAATGTGTGTTGAGTGTTTAGTGTATTCCTTTTGTGTTAACTGAATAACAAGGAATGATAACTGATGATTGTTTTTAAGGTTTGTTATTATCTATGGTGTTAACGTTCGTCAATTGTTTTATTTTCGTTCTTATTTTAAATAAAGAAATGACATTGATAACTCAATTCGAGTGTATTTCATGTTTTTTACATCAGAAGTTGACTCTCGCACTCACAGGCACTTGAGCTAACGCCAAAAAGAACTGCTTAGTGCAGGTTTTATGAGAGGCCGGGTGTGACTCCGGTCGGGCTGACTCATATGTACCCATTGCCTTCCCACGGTAGAAATCTTATACTCTCAATCCTGCAGCTTTAAAACATTATGTTAACCTCACAGTTTCTTTAAAAATAAGTTGATATTATGTTTAGTTCAAATGACCACGACAGAAACAACGAACCTCAGGCGTCATGATCCGAATGAGGCCGAAAATATCAAATAAATATAATAATATGTAAAAAAACTAACGTATCTGTAACGTCACTGAAACAAGGCGGATCTGAATAAACTGTTTATTCAATAAACGAACGGAGGCGCTTGCGCACCAACCTAAAACACGTATTTAACTATGTACTATACACACACACTACAGTAACATTTGCTTTAGCACTGCAACCGTGCCCGTATGTCAAAAGCAATTTCTTGATAATTCGTTTTGTTTCAACAAAAAACAAACGAGAGATAAACAAAAGAGAATAAAAAAATATACAAAGTTTATGGATCTCTATTTTGAAGCTGATTAAAACAGCTGTCAACGTAATATGACGTCAAATTTTCACACAACGCGATATTATACCTCTTAAGCTGCTTTGACATATCTGTGTACATTTTCTCATTTACGGTAAAACTTGTTTTGATAACAACAATAAAGCATTTACTGGTGACTCATAACACGACGTTTCTGTCTTTGTTCTCAATTACAAGGATGCTTGTAGATTACTTATTTAGTTTATTTTGCTTTGAAAGGATGATCCGTCCAATTTAATTTGGCAAGAACATCGTTTTCATGAGGGTAAAGGAAAGATCACTTGTTTGACTCAAAAATTGAGCTAACACGGATGGCAGTTTGAATAGATGAATAGCAGGATGTTTTACTACTAATTGCTTAATATTTCTCACCTGTCTTCTGATAACACTTGGTCGAATTCTGACGAAGACACAAGAAACAGTATTGACGTGACTGAATCGAAGCATTGTGTCCACTTCTGCCGCTGCGTTCTCTGGCCTCCGACGTCGACGAACACGAATGGCACATTGTTTATATTGATCGTGCACTCCGTAATGCCTTTGGTAGCCTTCCGGCAGTGCAGGATATCTTGGTGGGACGGCACGTAATCTGGTCGCGCAATACGTTCTAACTCGTCGAAGAAGTAACTCACACTGTCGCTCTGAAAAGTGATAGAAATGATGATAAATAAATAGTTACATTGATAATCGTCCATCGTCCGTGTGGTGACGGATTAAGAATACATAGTGTTACCTCTCCCATTCATACCGTGGGTGTCGTAAAAGGCGGTTAGGTGAACAAAGTATGCAAGACAACATCATTACAAAGAGAAGGAAAACTTGGAACAAACTCTTTTCCAACCCGTCTTGCCAGCGTGGTATAGTAGGCCAAAACCTCCTTGCTAAGGAGAGGCCTATGTCCAGGAGTGGACTGTAAAGGCTGTTGATACATTAATAACAGCTAAGGAGAAAACAAGACGAGAATATAAAAGAAATAATAACAAAAGTAGTAAGAATCTAAAAAAATATAATAATTCCCTTTATCAACTTAAAAAACGGAAAATGGTAACTGGTAATGATGACAGAACATTTCTGTATAAGAAGGTTAATATACACTAAAAATCGATTGTAATTTACTATTAAAATGGAAAATACACACCCACCTAATAACAGACCAAGTTACGACCAGACGACTAAACTGAAAAGTGGTTTTATTCGATTATTCTATGACATTTGATTCGAATTTCTCATTATTCGGGTATACTGAAGTTCCTGACTTGAATATACGTTACTGTATTTATTCTTAAGCGTTTGTTCACGACTTCACTTAACCAAAAGTGAAGGTGAAGGGTGACCTAAAGTGCCTTATCATCATAGTATAAAATGAAGTTTGTTTTACGTACTTGTACGCTTAGATCTTTCAAACTACGTAATAGATTTTAATGCGGTTTCCACCAATAGAGAAACTGGTTCAAGAGAAAGGTTTATATATATTATATAATATACTTATGGCCAAAATTATGGAGCACCCTACTAATATTACATGTAAATAACACTGCACGGTTGGCCTAGTGGTTTAAGCGGTCGCCACGCCACACACCGAGTGTAGTGGGTTTAAACCCCACATGGCACAACACTTTGTGTGCTCCACAAATTGTTGCTCTGCGTCTGGATGTTGTTTGTGTACGTTTCTTGTATGTTTGTAACGTCCCCCCGACACAGGATTTATTTCTAATGCAGGAGTTGTATTTATTCTAACTGCTAGTAGAAAACAATGGCTAATAATACCTGCTGTACAATAGTCTATCCAATAAGTAACAGTAAAACACCTATTATGACACATGTAATTTATTTAGTAATTTCAAATATTTTTGGCAATTCACTACTTCATCTTGTTGGGTATAAACACCGTGGTCTAGTGTGCTTCTGATAATTTTTGTGTTAAGTTGTGTTAATTTCAATATGCCTAAAATATACTTTCAAATTTAACATCAGGATCAGCACAAATTAAAATATCCAGAACTGTGAAATGTTTACAGCGAGCGAAGTTACTTGCTATTAAGCGATTTGCCACTAGGAGTTCGAATAGCAATAGACTAAGAACTGGCCGAAAATGCATTGCATTACTATTACAGTTAAACTGCCAATTTCAGCCAGAATGACTTATTAAAGACTTATCCAGAACTGTGAAATGTTTACAGCAAGCGAATTTACTTGCTATTGAGCGATTTGCCACTAGGAGTTCGAATAGCAATAGGCTAAGAACTTGCCGAAAATGCATTACTAGTACAGTTAAACTGCCAATTTCAGCCAGAATGGCTTATTAAAGACTTATCCAGAACTGTGAAATGTTTACAGCAAGCGAATTTACTTGCTATTGAGCGATTTGCCACTAGGAGTTCGAATAGCAATAGGCTAAGAACTTGCCGAAAATGCATTACTAGTACAGTTAAACTGCCAATTTCAGCCAGAATGGCTTAAAGACTTCGGGTAACTAGTCTTAAATGGTGCAAACCCAGGACGAAACCGCTGCTCTGCGACGAGAATAAAAAGATCAGTTGTACGTGGGCTTTAAAATATTAACATTTAAGGAATCATATATTGAAGTAAGTAAGTTAACTTACATTTGAACATGAGAAAACAAAAATAATTATTGTGCTTACCAAAAAAATATGTTTATGTTAGATTTTAGAACTCCTGGTGCTGCCTTTACGCGTCAGACAAATTATGGCACGCGAATGTTTTAAAGGCAGTCAAGAAGAGAAGTATTTCATAGAACATAGTAAAATTATGTGATTTCGACGAAACATTAAGTTAATGTAATAAATCATATAGGGCAGAACATAAATATTGACAACTGCACTTTCATATAACGATGTGATAATATTTATTTTTTCTGTAGAAGCCAACCCAAGTGATTCTACTCTGTCTGATGGAAAGCATAAATAGAATCCAAAAGTGGTGGTCGCCATGCTCACTGCGGATGTAGACAATGCATGTTTACTACACGCCACGGAGTCGTGGACAATAGTCTACGACTGGATATAAACCTCACGTTCGCAAGGAGGTTTAATGATGATGATGGCATGATACTTCTAGCCGATTTCGGCCACAACTTAAGTAGGAGATATAATGTATAAGCGTGTGCCCAAACATATGTGCACTCTCTGTTCCTTCACTCTAATACTCCGATGGGACTATCTGACACGATCGGGGAGAGATCACGAGGTGTACACACATATTGGATATAAAATTAACAACGAGCAAAATAATTAATTATTAACTAAAGCAGTGTTTAGTTAAAACGTTTGATCAATTAATTTTATTGACGGTACGTGATACTACTAATGGACATGACCCTACAAGTAAATAATATGAAAATACCTAATTTTGGTCAGTTAATCAATTGATTGGTTATTTCAATCTATTAATATCAAATATATGACTCTACTCTGCCTGATGGAAAGCATGAATAGAATCCAAGAGTTGTGGTCACCATACTCATAGCAAATGCAGACAATGCAGTATGGTGACCCACACTATGGCGTCCTTGTGAGATGCTTTTTCACACCCCGCTTGGGGACGTAAAAGGTATGACAGTCATCGTGACAGTGTAAGGCTAACACAGTTACCATGATAACTGTCACCCCTGCATCAATGGGCCTCCGGTCTCACACTCACCAACGAAACACGGCAACACGATTGCTGGCGCTTTAGGTTGGTCTTCTGTAGGAGAGTAGTACTGCCCCGGTCGCGCCGGCTCTCTCGTGCTGAAATCAGCGTGGCTCTACTACCTATTATTAATATCAAAAATTGGATTCGAGTATAATAAACAACATAGTTATGAAAGAACTAATACTATTTACATAATCCTATTATTCGAAGTACAAAGGCGCAATAAACTCATTCATTTAAACTTTGTTATCACTTGGGCTGTGACGAACAGAGGACGATTTGATATTTAGCCAAGCCATTCTGATACAGTATACAGTAATATACTGTGTACGAACCCGTTATTTTTTACAGATCAAACATAAATTTCCTGCTCCGAGCCATTATTTAGTTCTACAAGAAAATATATAAACATTCAATTAATATTATAATATTCAATTAATATTATAACATTCTCACATTCACACAACGCTATCTAATCCCAAAAAGCAGAATATATACGTATGGGTACGGGTACTAAATAAGCGATAAAATGCATTTAGACTTTTTCTTAAATGATAATGTGATCCTAGCTAGTATTTCGGCAACGGCGGTCAGTCACAACGGAGACCAGCCCACTACGCAGAAGCTAGGTGCATAAATTTGAGTGCAATCACGGGTGCACTCTTCGTACCCTCACTCTTACAATCCTATGGGACATCTAACCGACACGACCGGAGAGATAAGGCGCAGGACCGACCGCCCGATACGGTTATCCGAGACTTTGGAGTTAAGGCCTCCGGGCTTTTACTAAGCATTTTAATAATCAGAAAAACTCAATAACAGTTTTTGGCCCGACCCGGGTATCATACCCTCTCTCAGGTCAGATTTCATCTTGATCGGCAATGATATGCATCAACTGTGAAACTAGCAAGGCCGTATATATACAAGTTCTTCAAAATATTTCCTATATTTGATCTAACCCTGGTTCTTGGACTGTACTCCTTTTGCACTTGTGTTTATGCACAGATTTATGTACTACAACGTCTCCTGTGTAGTTGGATGGATGGATGTCTCCTCCGTTGAGACTGGCCGCCATTAGCGAAATCGGCTAGGAGTGCATCATATGTACAAAACACTCAGACTCCTCGAACAAGATCATACAAACATTTAGTCAGTACAGTACTCGCATACGCCACCAAAACATTACAGAGACAGTGTTAAATTAACGGACTCTGTCGTAGTAACGCTATGTCAATACAATCAACATCGCAAATATCCTCTGTGTGGTTTCGGTACATAAGGTCCGGCTTGGCCAAAGTGATATCATACTATACACAATGATGATGTTGAGCAACTTTTTCATTGCTCTTCACCGAGTGAGTGGAGTTGCCAGAGGCCCAAACTGGACTTCCTAATTCTGGGGAAGGAGGACTCAAATATTAACTACGCACAACGCAACTATGTCTCACATAAATAGCCTTTAACAATCCACTGCTGGACATAAGCCTCTCTTTAGAAAGAAGGTTTTGGTCTATTATACCACCCTGGCCAGACGGGTTGGTATAGGGTTTGTTTCAAGTATTCCTTTCTTTTTGCAGTGGTCGTAAGAGCACCAGTGTCACCATGGTATCCATGGCATGAATACCATGGTGACACTCCATATTCTTAATCCATCACCACACGGAGAATTGTGTCTGCAAGTTGTAAATACCCTGTCTGCTGTGTTGTCTGTTATAATTTTTAAACGAAAAAGTCTACCAGGGTAAAAGCGACGTCAACGCAATTTAGCAAGGCGATACTTAAAACTGCCAATAGCAGGATCAGTTTGCTAATATTACAGATTGAATGCTAAATGTTATTTCTAGAACAAAAAAATACCGATACAAGTTAAACAAGTGAATATTAAATTACCACCTTCAGAATATGAACGGTACAATTTCTTGACAGTTGTAGTATATAATTTTTACACGTCACGTCACGACACGGCACAAATAATATTATTTGCGTTAATATAAAGTATACGTAATATACATGGCACAGAATTCGGCTTTTTGTATCTAAGACTACGGTAACAGATGACGTAAATGATTCAAGTCTGACGACGTAGAAACTGCCGCCAGTTATAATAATTAAATCCTTCAAAAATATGATAAGTTCAAATTCCCGTGACAATTTTTTTTTACTCCAAGTGACACACAAGTGTCACACCGACAAAATGTGCTCATTTTCACTGCTCCTGCAACGGTTTACAGTTTCCACAAGACTAGGCTTAATACGTGAGATGTAGTCATATAATTGAATAATTAAAACTGAATTAGCTGACATCCTGGAGCAAGTCATTGCACAACTAAGACGTGCACGAGTGTTTTAAACGGTAACAATTTTTGTGATCACTGTAATTTTCTTTAACTACTTACCGGAATAGGCTTATCTAATCTATACTTATGTTAAATGTTGGGAGGAATGTAAAAGAAATTTTGGAAACGAAATTGAATAATGGTGGTAGTTCTTTCCGTTGTCTATGAAGACTCAGAACAACACAGTAGAGTTCTATGCCAACCTTATTGGGCCAAAAAATCTCATCTTATGAAACCCGGAGGACCAACAACTAGAAAGTAATACTATGTAAGTTGTCATCATCTAATTGCGGTTTTCTGTTTAGTGCAGATGTAGGCCACCGCGGGGTTTAGTGGGTAGACCGGTTCTCCGGGAGTCCCACACACGCCCTTCGTCGCTCCGGAGGGTATTGTGCGAAAAGCATTGGCCGCGTAAAAAAAAGGTTCATCTGTTTGTTAAGGTTGAGAAGACAAGAGATTAACAATACATTTACAAGCAGAATCGCAAAAATAAAAAGTAAATATAGTTAGTCAATTCAAATTACGGTTCATTATGAAATAATCTTAAAACTTCCCGAGAAATTGTCTAACAGTTTCTAGTACATATATACCCCTATATACATATATTCTCATGCATTATATTCTCAAAGCGATAAGTAAATACATTTGTCGTCCTAGGTGTCTTCAGTAAAATGAGAAAATTGTACATTTTACTGAACTAACACGCTTACGTAACATGACGCCGAACTGTGAGATTGTCATTTGCAGTACAGTAAAGAACAAAGGATGTGATCATAAAAACATCCAAACACTAAACCAAATTTGTACAGATTTTAAATTCTTAATGGTCATGTACAAGTTTGACAGATGGTTAACACGTGTTGTTTACCATCTTATTATAAAAAACTCAAACACAAGTCTGAACGTCAATTAGCAGAAAATATTGACTTTGAAAACCACGCTAAACCGTTTAAGTAGTAAAATTATTAAAGGAATAATGATAGACGTTAATATAAAGTAGTGGTCGCCCAGTGGTCGAAATTCGACCATAATAAAACAACTTATATTACATATACTTGTATAAGCGAGTATTTCCCGTGGTATTTTTTATATTAAATGGGGCAAATAAAACTTTTCTGTTAGACATTCAGTACGACCACAGTAATCATATAAAAAGTAATCCATGACTATGTCAGTACTCTATGTTTATAGACGAAATGATAAATAAAAGAAACAATTTGACCATAGGGTATGCGTGTAACAAATACTTGTTTGTGTGTGTCAAACGCAGGGTAGTGTGTGTGATGTTTTATTTATTGATTTAACGTACTTTATAAGATTTAATACTCCTATATATAAACTATAAGTGTGTCAAATTTCATACGCCCCCGTCCGCGCAATTTTCGTAAAAAGTGGTCCAAAGTTTTTGCTTCACGTATTAATATATAGATTACAAAATAGTTGCAAGTATAGCATACCAACCTCTACGTTATGTACTTCTTTCTGTTTCTCATAAAAGAGACAGGAAAGAAAACATAGGAAAAATAGCAAATTTCATTTAATAATTCCTTTCTACTTCTAAAGCCTTACTTATAATAGGACCAATACAACATCTGAACCATGGCAGAAAATTAAACGAACACAATATTTCTTAGGCTACTTTAAAACCTGCTAACGAATAAAATAAGCACTATAGAAAAAAAATAAAAACGTACCTACATTTTAAATACAGTTGAATAATAATTTTTAAAAGAAACTCTAATTCAATAACGCCATAGTAATTAATGAAGACTAATAAGGCAGCTGCGTATTCAAAGATCCTACAAATTACATAAACACAGAGAGACGACCCCTGTGGAGGTCGAACTAAAGATTAATAATCGAACGAAACTCAATTATAAAATATCATTAAATCTCGTACGTTGATAAATTTTAGATCGATAAATTGCTGCAGCTGATAGTTGGATTCCATGTGGTGACGGATTAAGAATACATGGTGTCACCACCCCCATTCATCCCGTGGGTGTCGTAAGAGGCGACTAAGAGAGGAAACTACGCAAGGCAACATCACTACAAAGGGAATGAAAACTTGTTACAAATCCTATACCAATCCGTCTGGGCAGTCTGATATAGTAGACCAAAGCTATTTGAGGAGAGGTCTTTGTCCAGGAATAGGCAATTGGGTAGATGACTGTATCGTAAATAAATACCAATGTCCACTTCATTAAAACTAATATCGCAAAACATCTCGGAAAATACAATTAACACAGCTTTTTATTATTATTACGAATTTCAATCAAACATACAGTGAAATGTGTTGTTCAATTGAGTAGTCTAAAACAGTGACGTCACAATTTGGTATTTAGTACATACAAAATTGTCGTTGTGACAGATGATAAAAAGTAACTAATTTGACTAAGGTGTCATCTAGCCCATTAGAGGCTGATGAAAACAGTTGAATATCGTCTAAGTATTTAGCTGTCCACAAGACTTGATTAGATGCTCAACCTCGTCATTATGACAGATGTTTTGAAAAAAGTCAGAAAGTATCATAATTCGTTCTATTAAACCATAACCCGAATCTCGTGGATCATTTCGATAATTTTCTTATGCAGGTAATGTGTTAAATGATGAAATATAAACTCTGCAAGAATTCTAGTAACTATAAATAAGAAGAAATAGTCTATAACAAGGGACATTAAAAACTTAATAAGCATGTGTTAATGCAATGCTGCAAACTTATTTTCTACTTAAAAAGATTTTGATATTTTCCTTTAGGACTTTATATGGCAATAAATAAACCGCAGGAAGCAGTAATAAAATAAATATTAACATTACGACACTAACGACGGTATGAGTTGTCATAGAAACGTCAATTATGCAATGACATTTCCTTGAAAGAGTTTCATAACATGCTCAAGATATTGATATTGAAAAATACAGACAAACTTTTTGTCAGTGCACAAAAAAACTGCTATTACTTAAAAATTTCTTAACAAATCATGCTTGAATACACCCGCAGGAAATCCAAATATGTTCACAGTCTAATCTTAACTAAAGCGCCAAAGAGAATATTTTTTTGTTCTTAAACGGTAACTACAAAAGCGAAACTAGAAATAGTGACGATCCTTCGTAGATGAAATGATAGTCTAAGCAAACTTATGATCTGTCGTGATTCATGAAATACAATTATGTGCAGTAAGGCAATTAACTGATGATCCCGTAAGGCTTGAAAAGATGATCGTGTTAAGCAGTGCGCATTCTGTGACTAAGGTGACGTTCAATTAATATTCTATACATTTAATGATTATTCAGACACTTGAAATGTTTACTAAATGACTTTTATTTTTTAGATGACAACATACCAACGTCGTAGTGTACAAGTCGAGGTACCGACAAGGTGAATAAAAATGGCCAAGTAGCTGTCAAAATTTACAACTCACGGATATTTCACTTAGCCGTCCTCAATATTACCATGATTAAGATCTTCAGCGCCGAGTAAACATTTGTACTAATTAATAAAACGAAATAAGATGTATAAGTACATTTATAAAAAAAATCTACACTAATAAATGAATATATTAACTTAACTTCGCTTAATCTTAACTTATAATTCTTAACTTTGTTAATCTAAACTTAAGTTTATCTTGGCTTTGGAGAATATAAGAGTTAGAGAACATTATATACGTCACATGTATATCTGATGATTGGATATCATGTATTATATAGCCAGCATTTTGCATACACGTTGTCAAGATCACACATTGGCTAATATAACAGTTATTTCTTCTTCTTGGAATATATCAGTGAAGATAATTTTAAATACCAAAGATGCTTATTTGTCAATTACAAGAATGCAGGAATTGTGGGCTTCCCTTTTGTATTTAACAGGTACAATGTAAATGACAAAAGTAATTAATACATCCAATAGAAATTGGGGCATGCGGTTTGAAGGTTAGAAGAGTACAACATAACTGTAACTTGTAAACTAAAATAACAGCAAGCAAAAATGTAGATTACAAGAAAAATACGAATTCCACGCACGCCACAATCAAATTGCGATTTTACGTTTTTTAATATAATTGTTTTATAAATTATCGATTGAATTCACCTTCACGGTAAAGTGTCGGAGAAAGGCGATCGCGGTGTTGACTATTATGCAATATGGAGTACAAGAATATATTCATTACACGTCTTTACCGGAACTAAGTATTAAGAGTATGACGTAAGGGAGTTGGAATAAAAAGTTGAACTAGCAATTGCATGTGATTATATATCTAAGTAGTTTGGGTGAAAGATTATTTTTACTTTTTAGTATATTAAAAAAACGAAAATTGGCCGATTGACGGGCATATAGGCTTTTGGCATCACGTAGATCGCTGCGTCAATAATCCTTACAGACCTTTCTGTGTTGCCTAGGTTTCAATTTAAATTCTGTCTTTTTTATTTTACTATACCTACTTCTAAAGGAGAGTTTATAAAGAAAGCTATACCACAAATATTTCCTTATATTTTTTTTAAATAAAAATTATATCACTGTATCTGTTATTTCTAAAAATACCTAAAGTAAGCTGTCATACTTACAAAAACTATTATGAATATTGAAATCTCAGTGTAATGGGGTATATTGTGTTTAAAACCGATAAGTTTATTATGAGTAATTCAGAGTCAATAAATGTCTATTAGGTAACGATACAAGCAATTAACTTTAATAGCTTTATATTGAATTACGCTCCCGAACAACACAATAGGCAACAGTTATAATTGTAGTATTTGCACTTATTGGTTCGTTTTAGAAAGCATTTCAACATTTATACATGTATATATAAAGAAATTGAATTTTAGATAAGTTATTTTATTAATTTACGAACACACTAATGACGCCTATCGTAAAAATATTGTAACTATTTTTAATAAAATTTTAATCACTTGTTTTCATCAACTTCACTTTATTAATAACCACCCAAAGACATCGATCACTTAGTATCGGCTCGTGCCCTAGACATGGACAATTTACCAATAATATAACAATATTATCTTTCAATGAATTCAATAATACTATGAAGTTTAGTATCAAGTCAGTTTTATAAGAAAAGGGATCGAAACAGAAAAGCAAACACGAATCACATTCATGGTACGAGCGAGTGCTCGTAAATCGAATGACAGGTGCCACGGGCGGGAAACATAGATTAGTATTAGTCAAGTGTTGCTAGGATAGAAAAAAATACCTAACACGCATAGTGATTTTATTTTATTTTACAATAATACGTCTTTATGTGTTAGATAGAAAAAGATTTTAAAGAAAAGTATATCGATGTACTTTTGTACTTTTTGAAAACGTTTTCATAAGCCGTTTCATTTTTGCTCATGAACAGTTTTCCTTTGAATCATTTCCAATAAGTGTTATTTTGATACTATTGAATTGTGACCATAATTTATTAAATATTTAAAACCAATTATTTATAATTTTTATTCAACCGTCTACGTTCAGGTCAACATGGGTCGGTGTCCTTTAATCCCAAATGTTAATTTTCTATATAAAGAAAATGCCTTGGTAGGCTTGCTTAGTTATTATATCTGGTTATGGCGAACTGACAACATATCAAAATAGGTTTCAAAATAAAGATTATTTAATAGCAATAAATATAGTAGCATAATTTGTCATCATTTCTGTCATCTCTGGGCGGGAGCACTGAAGTACCAGCTTGAGCCTTTCGATTCAGTTCAGAGACGTGCTGTGAGAATAGTCGACGATCCTGATCTCACAGACGGTATCGAGCCACTAAGTCTTAGGAGACTTTGCCTCCGTGTGTGTGTTCTACCGTCTCTACAATGGGCTGTGTTCTAAAGAATTGTTTGATATGATGCCCACAGCCACTTTCTACCATCGCACCGCTCGCCATCGTCAGGGAACTCATCCACATACATTGGATCCTAAATGGTCGCGCACAGTGCGGTTTCAGAGAAATTTTTTCCCGCGAACAATCTCGTTATTGAATGAGCTCCCTGCCGAGGCTTTCCCTGGGAACTACAGTATGGGGTTCTTCAAGAAGGGGTTAAATAGGTTTTTGAAGGGTCGGCAATGCGCACGTGATGCCCCTGGTGCCGCAGGCGTCCATAGGCTGCGGTAACCGCTTACCATCAGGCGGGCCGTATGCTTGTTTGCCACCGTCGTGGTATTAAAAAAAAAATTAACGCTGAATGTAACAAAATTACTGTACGTTAGCCTAGTACTATGTAATCTATCCTCTCGCCCAAAAAAAAAAATTACATAATAATAATAAAGTACCACGAGAATATGCTAAACCAAAGAGGTAAAAATCATGTGCCTCGAACTACATAGACACTTCAACCTTTTAACTAGAAAAAAACTATCAGTAATAATTTAAATAGACAGACAACTACTAAACGCACTCAAAGATTGATTAAAACTCGGTACAATCAAAGTGTGCACCTAAACTAGGATTGAGGAAAAGCGCCTAACTTAGGTATAAATCTATTTTAAAGGGTTTCTTTTTGTCTCAAAATATTCAATGCATACTATACGAAAACATGTAAACTTCGGGAGAATTCGACCTTATAAATGTAAATTAAAGAGAACTCGCGTTTATTAAATATTTACACCCAGTTCCAACTCGACAAATTCAAGTGGACAAAACTCAAAGAAGGGATCTCATTTCAGTGTGTGTGCTTGGAAAACGACGGTTCGTTTACGTTATTGTTTTAATTTGGTATTAAATACAAAGATATACAGAAAAATCTATAAAAACATAAGAAAATATGCACATGAGCGTTTGAGTGCAACTGGAGAAAAGTGAAAATTAGGAATACCTAATTAATAATAATTATCTAAATTAATAGATGCGGTGCTAAATCTAATCAATAATGACACCATATAGCAGGAGATCGAAAAGTCAACCTTGACGACCTCAATTACCATGAAAAATTCGGTTGTAACGATTTTGTGAACGATGTATTCGTTTGAAAACAGCTGACAAGAGTTGTTATAGCACAAAAATCATAAAACGACTATTTTCAAAAATAGTTGTTAGGTTTCAAATATTCACAGTTGGAAATTCTAGTAATTTTCTTGATTCTTCACTACTTTTCCTTGTTTTTGATCGACTTCAATGCAAATAGGAACGGAATCCGGATTTCCGCGCGTAACGGAACATTGACGTGATATTGTTAACTGTCTAGTGCAGACATCCGCTTAGTTGACTTACTACATTTCTAACCTTCAAGATGCTACTAACAGTACACATTGCATGCACTATTAGATACTGTAAATAGGAAGCACTGCAGGATACATACTCGTAAACCTCTCTAAGTGCGTGGCACTTGGTTATATTCGTAGCTTCTCGGATCCAACTTCTGCCAGTCATTGTATACAAATCATCACTCCACCTAGCTTATGGAGGACCTACACGATTGCTGAAACGCGATCTCCAGTCGAAAACACGTTTACCCCAACGGTTATCGGTTCTACGGCTAGTATGGCCAGCCCAATGCAACTTCAGCGTGCTAATTCTGTGGGTTATGCCGTTTTCTGTCGGATTACCTCATTTCTGATACGATCCCTTAGAGAAACGTCAAACATAACCCTTTCCATAGTACGCTGAGCAACTTTGAACTTATGGACCATCAGTATCGTAGATGTCAACGTTTCAGTTCCGTATGTCATGACGGGTAGGTGATAGATGTATTCGCCATTGATGTTGATGTTATATTCTTTTCAGTGCAGCGTCTTGAACATGTCCTTCATTGTGTTTGTTTCGTCGCACTTCTCGATGCAAGGATTGCCTTGTTTGTTGATTCTGTACTTGGACGGATATAGTGGCCGCTTCGTAGAAACATCTCTTTGATGTATCGACAGTCTACTTGGTAACGCTGCAGGTTCACCAGAAGAGACCAGACTTTTCTGCACTTACTGGTAGATGAAGATTCTTCAAGAATATCGTACGAACACTTTTATCCCCAATTTTGCTCGATCACTCTTTCAAGCGAAAAAGTATTGGAGCATTAGATGTCGTGTCGTACAAGTTTGCTAATTTCTCAGTTTAGAATTCGCTTTGCCAGCGAAGTGACAGGTGGGTTTTAACGTCGTTACTTCATTAACTCTCTCTTCCGTAAGCTTAGACTTTGTCCTTATTCTACATTTCTCAAAACCTTCCGACCTGAAGATCCGAACCACATTTTTATGTTTCCCTTTTAGCTTTGCCTCTGTTGTGGTATTCAACGCAGCGAATCGGATTGTCAGACATCAGATTGTTCAGAACCTGGATTTAATCGAACAGACACGTTTAGCCTTAAAGTCGATATTCAGAGAATCTCGGACAAATCGATGACCACTGCCGGTGTTACGTCTATCGATCATCGAGACATCTGTGAATATATACTTCCTGTCCGCCATGATAAATCGATCTCATTTTTGATCATAACGTAGAAACTTTGAAGCGTTCACTTCCTTTGTGGGCGTTTTTAAAGACAGAGTTGATCAAGAACAGCCCCTCTCGTTCGAAAAAGTTAATGAACATTTGCCCCCTATGATTCCTGCTGTTGAATCCATGGGGTTCTACTACTTTGCAGCAATTCTGTATTCCAATTTTAGCATTGAATTCACCTATAACAACGTTACAGTGGATTTAGTCCGGAATTCAGGAGTCCCCATATGATATCGAACATATCCTCCACTTCATGGTCCAAATATGTCGAAGTCGGTGCATACACATATACTATCTTGAGAGCTCTCCGTAACTTAATCAAATGAGGTACGCTACCTTGTTCGACAGACTGGGCATCTCCACAACGTTGCCAGAATGGAACTTATTAATCAGAAGCCTAATGTCACCTTTGTATTATTGGTCTCCTCAAAAGTATGTAACATGGCTGAAGAAATTCAGTCCTGTCATTAGTTCTAAAAAGCAAATTATATAACATAAAATTGATTTAAGTTTTAGAAGTCGTATAAAGTGATGTTGAGTTACAAGCAAAACTCATAAGTGTGTTTAAAAAGATTAACAAAAAACATGTCTATTTATAATAATCGGAAATAAGATAACCGCGTCAGGTCAATCCGAAATAAAAGAACCCTTTCTTAACGATCCAATATTCAACGGCATAAGACAAAGACCGTCTATATTTTCAAGTATATCACAAAAAAATATCACTTGTTCTCTTTAGTTAGTGTTGGATATTCTTGATAGGTAGTTAATAAGGTATCAAAGAAAATAAAAGCAAATTGTAATTTCAAAATAATTTCATTATAAAAATTTATGTTTAAAAAGGTCAGTCATTCTATCCGTTTAAAGAAAAATAGACCCGAATGTAATGTATACCCCTTGTAGACAAAAATGAATTTTCAAAATAGGTTCAATTATGACAGCGTTCTTTTTAGAAATCGGTAAAAAAAATATTGTTCCCACTCCCTGGTTTGTTGTAATATACCGAGCTAGCACTCTTGTCAGTTAACTAATGGATTACAAGAAATATAACACAAAATTTTCATTAATAAAAAAAAATTTAAGCTAAGAATAACAGGCGCCAAAACATGCTGCAAATGAGTAAGGAATATTTCTAGTGAATGGGTTCATAGTGATCTCCTGTTTACTAATATGCGTGGTAAATCACGTGTAAAGCGTGGGCCTTGTCGTAGGTGGTGAAATAATATGTAACGCTTCATTGATCGTCTTCAACAGTTTTATAAACCTAATTTTGTATTAGGGTGCGAATATAATAATGACCGGACGTATCTTACACACGGCCGGATCGTAATAAGTAGCCATTACATTCTGCCTGCCTCTTCTTAAAAAGGAAGCTTTCGGCTACTATGCGAGCACGTCGACGAGACGGGTCTATATAGTGTGTGTCAAGTTTTAGAGTGGTGACCACGTACTGGAAGACGAAGCGTAGGTAGGCCCCCCACTAGATGGACCGACGACATAGTCCGAGTCGCGGGGAGCCGATGGATGCAGTTGGCGTTCAGTCGTACGGCGTGGCGTTCTAGGAGGGAGGCCTATGTTCAGCAGTGGACGTCTTCCGGCTGATGATGATGATGATGATGTGTCAAGTTCTCTTTTTATCCGACTTCAAAAAAAGGAGGAGGTTCCTAATTCAGCCGGTATTATTTTTTGTAGTGATTTTGTCCTGCGTAGTTTCGACTCTTACGACACCCACAGAATGAAAAGAAGAGGTGACACCCCGTATTCTTAAACTATCACGGTTTCGGTCTAAAGTACATATAAATTGAAATAAATACAAAAATATGTAGAAGTCTATTTCCTCAAGCATCCTGAACTAAACTAGCTGCTTTGTGTAACGCATGATCAAAAGAAATCGATCTTGACAACAGGTGGACTCAATCTCATACCGTATAAATTACTGTTAATCTCGATTCTTACACAAATGTCCAAAAATAACAATGTAATATTTCTAAGTTTGTTTATTTAATCATAACTTCTACCATAAATGTCTGACTAGATTGGTAGGTACGGGTAATATTTAAAATCCTTTCAGTTTTATAACGGACACTAGTTTTGACTGTCAAAACTTTGAATTAAATTATGGTATCATTTTTAATTGAAATAAAATATGTATATAGGTATATATAGTCAAATCATGACGTTATTAACTGTATTCTCGAGACAGACGTCAGGGATAACAAACACTAGCCAACATGATGACAACCACATTCGATTCTTTTCATCATTAATTGTATTTAGACTCACTACTGAACATAATGTTTCTAAAGACTGCCTATAACTACACTTCAGTGTAGACTCTCCCTGACACCTCCACCACGTAGAATGCAGCTATACATTGGATCAATACTTAAGTTCTAAGTACTGACATAAAGTACTAGTCCCTTACTAGTAACAACTATCAATAAAAGGGCCTTGCAGCTGTTCATTAACTATGCTAATAATGTTGAATGCTTAAGTCAAACATTCTAACACAGCCGAAGCTCTTGAAATTACAAAAAAAAACTATGTCATTACCAAAACGGGAACAATTTACTCAGTGTATGTTACACTGAGGTTATCTACAGTGTAAACCAGCTCTAATTAAACCCTTCCTTGAGTAACGGCCTTTATTTCAATAGAACTACTCAAATACTTGTATGGCAACACTTACGTCTACAGAATCTGCCACGGCTTATCTATATTATACGTGAAGAAAAATCTTAATTTTTCATTTCAAACAAGTATGGTGCACAGCAGCACGTCATATTTGTGATACTTGTTTATATGTAGAAGTGCTGAAAGTTAAATTTGACTGGTTGATTGGTAGAGATACGGTTGACTGGTATAGAAAACCCTAGCCATAAAGTCCACCGCTGAAAGTACATAAGTTATATGAAATAATCGATTTCAATCTGACTCCATTATATTTTTGAATTGTCATTACAAAAAAAGTCTATACAAGTATTTTTACAAATACATTTACATGTAACACCGTGACTAATGCTCTCAACATCATCATGAATGATCATATTTATTTTCTTCGAGTTGTTATAAAACCAAAGATTAGAAGAAAGCATGAGACTGGGCCGACTATCTTCCAGACAATATATATCACGATTGTCTCCTCTTAAAAGCCTAAACAAGGGCATAGATAAATTGAGCATAAACCCGAAAATAAAACGACTATTTTTGAACGAAAATACTGCTTAAATTTAAAACAAAGGTCTCTGAAATATTTTGCGTCGATTTCTATCATATTGATAAAGACCTTGTCTACGTGTCTCGTTTCAAATTTCCGAACGAAGTAAAATCTGTGAATAAATGCCGTTTTTTTTTTAAATCTAATAATACACAGACGCGGTCAGCTAATAGCTTCCAAGTATTTTTATCGTAAACGTTTATTTTTGCGGAAGCATTGCAGTTTATTATTCGAAACAAAATTAGTACTAAGCCTTTACATAGTTCGTTACGCCTAATTTAAATCTGCATTTAAATGTGATTCAGGCAACATCTGTGACCTTAAAAAAAAACAAGTAATTGCTGCTTAGGCTGACACTGAAGCACAGTGCTGACGTCATCATTGTTTTTATTCTTTCTCGCAATGATTCACCGGTTCGTAGTACAACTATTTGCTAATGCAAGTGTTTTATCATTGCCACGGTAATATTTCATTAACTTTATCGTTGTTGATAATATTATTGCTGCATAGTTTTTTGTGATTGCCTACAATTTAGCAATTGATATGAAACATATTCAAAGATGCATAGGTTACAACCAGTCGTTTAGCTATTGGAAATATATGAAAGCATCTTGGTTCGTTCTGGTCGCATCATTCTTTTTTTTTTTAAATAAACTGTATAGATTTTTTTAAATTTAGTTTTTAAAATTATTGTTTAAAAATTAATTTGAATTATGGTAAGCAAGTGTGGTGGCGAGCAAAAATTTTTGTACGAAATTTTTCGTCTAAGTACTAAGAGTGTCTTCGTCCAGATTTTTCGTTTTTTTTTTCATGATTTTGACGTGAAAAAATACTTACAACCTTAAGTTTTCTTCTTTGCACTTTCATTATTTATTTTCTTATTCTTTTATATAAATCTGAATTTGTCTTTTACATTAATCAAAAATTACCGGAATTACAATTGGAATTTCCAAAAGTTTCAATTGATATAAAAGATTCAAAGGTACAAAAACATACTATGAACCCATACGTCCATAAACGATACTACACCTTATTATCACGTGCGTTAAGCATCATTTTTAACGCTGCGTTGATGTTATCTAAAAAGAAAATAATTAAGAAACCAATACTAACATATTAATACGTTCATTTTATACATAAAATGCGAGTACACTAAATGGTTTAATTATTTTTTTTTTTATAAATCTCACCAACCTTAAATATCCCCACCTTTTTCTTTTTTTTTTAATTAGAATATAATCTTTATGACCGTGTTTTATTTTTAATAATTTTGTTAGAGGCACATAAAACACTAATAAAGTTAAAATTTAATTAAATAATAAATAAAGAATATAATATCAAACATTACTAGAATACTTTGAAAGTTACATGTTTGCAAGTAGTCGCTCTTACACTTATAGGTGATGATGATGTACTCTTAGAAGATTTCGACCACAGCAGCCAGTCTCAACAAAGACCAGCACACTACGTAGAAGACATTATATTGCACGAGTGTGTACGCTCTCTGTTCCTAACTCACAATTCAATAGGATAGCTTTCCGACCAGGGAGGGATCAGGCACTGAATTGACGGCTTTACGTGCTCTCCAAGACATGAGTGTTAAGAACCCAACTTTCAAACTCCAGACCCTTGATAAATATTTCTATAATACATTGCTAGGTAGTAGAGCCACGCTAATTTCAGCACGAACGGGCCGGCTCGACCGGGGCAGTACTACCCTCCCACAGAAGACCAACCTAAAGCGACAGCATCCGTGTTGCCGTATTTCGTTGGTGAGTGTGAGACTGGAGGCCCATTGATACAGGGGTGACAGTTATCGTGGTAACTGTGTAAGCCTTACACTGTCACGATGACTGTCATGCCTATTAAGTCCCCAAGCGGGGTGTGAAAAAGCATCTCACTAGGCTGCCATAGTATGGGTCACCATACTGCGTTGTCTGCACTTGCAATGAGTATGGTGACCACAACTCTTGGATTCTATTAGCTCTCGTAGAGTCACTTTGGCAGGCTCTTAATATAGAAAAAAAATTCAGAAAAACTCAATAACCCTGGTTGTGTTCATCACGATATCAGTAATTACTATATAAGTGGCGCTCGTCGCTTACCATCAGGTAACCCGACTGCTCGTTTACCCCCTATACCACATAAAAAGGTGCACTAAGAAGACTGCAACGTGTGTTGGTGATTATCTAACCTTCAATCCGTTCCGCATTCATATAAAAATAAACACAAAATACATACATATATCTCTGTCATACATAGCAATTGACGCTTACTCAACAAAAACATTAATGAATGATACTAAAAAATAAGTAGTAGAATTTAAAAATACACTATTAAAACTATTCCTGCAGCATACAGAAATGACAGCATTATCGTTGTTTCAAATATTTCGTAATAAAGCAAATCACCATCTTAATTTGACAACGTAGCCAAAAATGATTAGATGTATTGGTCATTCAATACAATAGGTTTATTATTAATAATTAATAGAACGGAACACTGAACGGTCGTTTCGATTCTGCCATATCACTTCACCATGAGCCCCAGTGAGGTGAGGTCCCACAGTTTCCAACGATAACGTACGATGTAGGCGACACTTGTTTTTATAAATGAAATTCCTGAATCTTAAATATTAACTAACTTTGGTTCTAAATAAGGACAAAAATCACATAATCAAAAAATGGCCTTTTAAAAAATATAGGTAATTTTCGGTAACATTAGTTCTTCGAGTAGATGTGAACATTTAAGTTTTGAACTTTAACACAAGTACATTCAAGGTCTACTCTGGTTCAGCAAGGTTGATTACAAGTATTTAAACGGAGCAACTGTTATTATAACAGCCTCCGTAAGACATCTATAAGAGGGAAAGGTTGAAACTTAAGTTAATTAACTATGGTGTCAGACAATGCTGTTATGGTTATACAATATTTGTCTCAGTAAAGAATATTAATATATTATTTTAGGAAGGGTCTATTGCTTTCCTGAATAAAAAAAAAATCGAAATCATACACAAGGAAGATTACAGCCAAATATGATTCTTGCCAATTAAAATTAATGAAACGACAGAAGCAGCGTTGTATGGACTTTAGAATCCTACAAAACCAAGTATACTCGGTGGAGTTCGAATCTGAATTATTTGATCGCGTACTTACGACTTAATTGATTTCCGTTTACTTAAAGTTTATTTAAATTTACATACCAAGTCTCGGTTTTAAGAAATGCGCAGTGGTTTATATTTCGCAAATTGCAACCGACATTCATTGAAAGGTGTACGGTATGTAGGTCGACAGCGATGCGTTGGTTACGCTGTGAATGCGAAAATGACGTGAATGATAGGGAAAGCGCGACCAGGATATAATGGCTTATGTTACTTCACTTCTATTTCAATATCCATTTAAGTTATTATCGGTACGTTGTATTGCTGAGACCGGTGATAACGCGTGAGGTATTTTCAATTACAATATAATAAACTTCACATGTAATAGAATAAATTAGATATGTTTTTCATATTATGCAATACGAACAAAGAACAGTTTGACTATTTAATATCTTCGGGTTTGTACTTGGCTAAGTTTTACAATATTTAAAAATGTTTACGTTACAGTGACGATAAGTATAAGTAGCTTTATTTTAATACTAGCTGACCCATTCAACCTCTTCTGTGTCTGTTATTGCCCATAGCGTGATATTATACAGTGTGACCAAATTAGTTCATCATAAAAAAGGTTTTACTGAGCTATCGTTAAAAGAATGACATATGCCATGGTGAACTTTTTTAGAGAACTTTGCAAGGGCAAAAATTCTTTCGTATATAATCTCTGCGAAACTAACCAATTAGGCAGCACACGCAATAGAAGCTTTTGAAAGGATTTTTTTCCCTCGTTTCGCAACATTTCTCATCGATTCTCTGCTCACATGATTTGTAGCGTGATAATATAAAGCCTACAGCCTTTCTCGATAAATGAGCTATTTAATAGTGAAAGAATTTTGCAAATCTAACCAGTAGTTGCTGAGAATAAGATGATCAAATAAACAAACAAACTCTTTAGCTCTGTTTTGTTTCGTATTCTTACTTATAAATGTTAAAAAAAACAAGATAGCCGACTTCAACACGCCTGAATTATGATAAAACTAGACAACATTCTTCGCAAAGGTATATCCCGTTAACAAGTATTGATTTTGGAAAATCAGGGAAAAATCCTTGAAACTACTAAAGGTACAATAAAAATCGTAGTTATAATATAACGATCATTGAGTTTGGATAGTAATAGAAATACGAACAGAGTGAAGTAATCTGCTGAAGTTATGAAATTCATTAAAAAACCATATTGCCGAGAGATATAGAACGTAATAAGCTACTCAAAACAACTTAGGGCCCACTTGATTTTTTTCGGAACTTCGACCGTAATATTTTTATTGCCTGCTGATTTGTAAATTGAAGTGTGTAGACTCCAAGTGCATATGTTTACACATGGTCACACGTTTGGAATGTCACGTTTAGGGTGGTTCCTAAGTGGGTAGACGGAAAAAACTAAAAAATGGGTCAACTCAGCGTTTACGAACTTTTCTAATCACTTGTGTTCTTGCATCTCATAACAAACACAAGTTGATATTGTATCGTTGTTTATCATTTGCTTCGGTGTTATTGCTTTGTTTAAAATAACAATGCCCGGATTTCGACGTCATATGGACCCGGAAACAGCTTCCAAAGCTGTAGTTTTGCTTCAAGAGGGCAATTCACAGAGATCGGTAGCTTCACGCCTCGGTGTGTCTAGGCATGCGATCCGAAATGTTTGGGAACGTTATCAGGCGACAGGTAGTGTTGCCAGGAGACGAGGTGGTGGTAGAAATCGGGCCACCACTTCCCAGGAAGATCGGTACGTTCGACTTACTGCACGTCGAGAGCGCACTGTGACAGCGCGTACCTTACAAAATCGCTTACGTGATGCTACTGGTACCCGTGTAAGCGATCAAACCATACGGAACAGACTTCATGAAGACCAACAAAGATCCAGAATGCGCGCTGTGCGAATAAAATTAACCAGGGCACATCGTGCAGCGCGTTTAAGGTTTGCACGTGAACATCTCGAATGGACCATGGACAATTGGAGAACAGTGCTCTTTACAGATGAGTCTAAAGTTAAATTTTTCAGTGATGACAGACGGGTACGTGTTTGGAGAAAACCAGGGGAACGTTTTGAGGATCCTTGTATTCGAGAAACTGACCGTTTTGGTGGACCCAGTATTATGGTGTGGGGTGGAATCAGTCTACTGGGTAAAACTGAGCTGGTATTCTTGGATGAGGGCAACGTAAACGCCGCCAGCTACGTCCAACAGGTCATCCAACCTCATGTCATCCCATATTCACAGCGAGTTGGTCAGAATTTCATCTTGATGCAAGATAATGCACGTCCTCACACTGCCCGTCTGACTCAAAGTGCTCTTTCGGACGCGAATATTAATGTTTTGCCTTGGCCTGCAATGAGTCCCGACCTAAACCCGATTGAACATTTATGGGATCAACTCAAACGAAGCCTTAAAGAAACTTATACCGCTATCCACAGTCGACAGGAATTGGTGAATGCATTAAAACATTGTTGGGAACAGATTCCTGATGAAAACGTGGCTCACCTGATAGAGAGCGTCCCTAACCGGCTCAGGGAATGTGTAAGGAGCAGAGGAGGTCCTACACGTTACTAAACACTAGAATTAATCAACATCCGGCACCTTATCATCACATTAAATTGAAGTGCGTGTCGGGAAAATGATGGTTTAAAGTTTAGTGAATGTGAGTGAATTTATGAAAATTGTGATTTGCACATTTTTTTTGTGGTAACCGTAATAACTTGGACACATTTAGTTCTTATAGAACATGTAATTCATTTTTTTAAGTAAAAAATAACATAAGTTGTACGCATTTTTAATTAATTAATTTTTATTACCAAAAATGCAGGTGGGCCCTAAGTTGTTTTGAGTAGTAGAAAGCAATTATTACCCACAACAAAAATTCAAATTTTATATATTTAGAATGGCACTATGAAATACAGTATTGTGTACCAGTAATCGATTCTTTGAATTCGCGTGATAATGAACACTATATTCCACAAATGGGTCGTGACACTAGTAAGCCTAATGGAACTAATTAATAGTTTCGATTAGATCTAGCCCCTAGGTGTCACTTCGAACTTTTTCTAGCCCAACGTCAAATTTTCTGGATAATTAAATTGGCATGACAGCATATTTTTAGCATTCTAGTGTTTACGTTTTTTTAAGGCCAGCTTAAAGTCTACTATCATACTGCTAAACTTAGATTTGGTGCGACTGTCTTCAGACCTCGACATCTCATGTACTAGGCGATATCGAAATTCTGTAGAATGACCATTGTTGTACTTTTTGGAGCTCACCGACTCGTAACAATTTCGAAAGAAGTCCGTATGGCATCCGGTACCAACGGCTTTTTTCAGCTAATTTATTTAGCAAGTAAAAATTGTGTTAGTATACGCATATACCAGTGGCCTGAGCAAATTGTTAGACGTTAAAGAACTTAAGACCTTTCACACTCAAGTTTACGAGTGAACGGTCGAAGGTAATCGGTCAATATAATATCTGAACAAATAAATAAAATTGAAGTGTCTGTTTGGGATTTCAAACCAGTAGCTTTTCACTAAATGCTAATTAAAGTATAAGTATACAGTACTCACATTAAAATACTTATTTATAAAAATTTTTGACCGTCTCTGTCTGTTTAGGCTAATGGTCCAAGAGCCCGTGAGTGCCAGACCTTCGTCATTTTATAAAAGCTGAAAGTTCTTCTATGTGTGTCCCTAGTACAGGTAAGAATGATACCCAAACATGAAGCTGAGGCAGCGGTGGCTTTGGCAGATAACAGGCAACAAAGGTATGTAAAATTCCATCTCAAATTCGTCATAATATAAAACTTGATTTTTTTATATTTGATTCATAATAATATCAAAACTCGCGTTGCTCATTGCCAGACAGTTAGTATGGTTCCAACCCTCTGCCGGACACCCTTAAACTATTATAATTTATAATTATACTTACGTTATATTATAAAACCTAAATTTAATATATAATTTTTTGGGAGCCTATTAAACTATGTTTATATAGTAGCCGGACAGTTTCGAAGGTTCTATCATCTTGCCAGACGCATTCAAAGTGAGCAATAATCGGGAGAGCAAGGAGCGAATACAGTAACTAAACGTTATATTATAAAACCTAAGTTTCATATATAATTTTTTGGGAGCCTATTAAACTATGTTTACATAGTAGCCGGACAGTTTCGAAGGTTCTATCATCTTGCCAGACGCATTCAAAGTGAGCAGTAATCGGGAGAGCAAGGAGCGAATACAGTAACTAAACGTTATATTATAAAACCTAAGTTTCATATATAATTTTTTGGGAGCCTATTAAACCATGTTTACATAGTAGCCGGACAGTTTCGAAGGTTCTATCATCTTGCCAGACGCATTCAAAGGCGGTCCGAATTGTACTCGCAGCACTTACGACGTTTAAACTGCTAACGTGTGGACCGATTTAGTGAGCGCGCGATAACGATGAAAATGATGAAAATATTTAGATTCAATTAAAATAAATTAATTTCTCTGTAAATTTCTTATCTTAAAAAAATGTGTCCTTTGGTATAATAAACACTAATATTTGATTTACTTTGTTTCATTGGCTTTATAATTTTAATAGCATTGACAATAATAAACTTCTTAAAAATGAAAAATAATATCAATTAAATTATTAGATTTTCGATATGATTGACATTGTATGAGAAACATTTTACTCAGTATTATTTTAAATATTTATTATTGAAATTGTAAAAATTAATTAATGAAATTTCTGGATTAAGAAAAAAATAAACTGCAAAATTTGAAATTAATAACAATGGGTGCGCAGTGAAATCCCGCAATAGACTAAGCGCTCTGTTTCATTCGCACTAGTTACTGTATACGCTCCTTGCTCTCCTGATTACTGCTCACTTTGAATGCGCCTGGCAAGATGATAGAACCTTCGAAACTGTCCGGCTACTATGTAAACATAGTTTAATAGGCTCTCAAAAAATTATATATAAAACTTAGGTTTTATAATATAACGTTTAGTTACTGTATTCGCTCCTTGCTCTCCCGATTATTGCTCACTTTGAATGCGTCTGGCAAGATGAGAAAACCTTCGAAACTGTCCGGCTACTATATAAACATAGTTTAATAGGCTCCCAAAAAATTATATATAAAATTTAGGTTTTATAATATAACGTTTAGTTACTGTATTCGCTCCTTGCTCTCCCGATTACTGCTCACTTTGAATGCGTCTGGCAAGATGATAGAACCTTCGAAACTGTCCGGCTACTATGTAAACATAGTTTAATAGGCTCCCAAAAAATTATATATGAAACTTAGGTTTTATAATATAACGTTTAGTTACTGTATTCGCTCCTTGCTCTCCCGATTATTGCTTACTTTGAATGCGTCTGGCAAGATGATAGAACCTTCGAAACTGTCCGGCTACTATATAAACATAGTTTAATAGGCTCCCAAAAAATTATATATTAAATTTAGGTTTTATAATATAACGTAAGTATAATTATAAATTATAATAGTTTAGGGGTGTCCGGCAGAGGGTTGGAACCATACTAACTGTCTGGCAATGAGCAACGCGAGTTTTGATATTATTATGAATCAAATATAAAAAAATCAAGTTTTATATTATGACGAATTTGAGATGGAATTTTACATACCTTTGTTGCCTGTTATCTGCCAAAGCCACCGCTGCCTCAGCTTCATGTTTGGGGATCATTCTTACCTGTACTAGGGACACACATAGAAGAACTTTCAGCTTTTATAAAATGACGAAGGTCTGGCACTCACGGGCTCTTGCTCTATAATCTCTGTAACGGCTAGACCGATTTTGATATGACCGATCGTAACAGGACTTTCACTGGCAGATAGCTGATGATATAAGGAATAACTATAATTTAACAAAAAAAATTTGCAAGACTAAAACAAATGAAATAGTGGACAATATCCGATTCAAAAGTTACGAAGAATATAACATGATATGCATGCATGCATGTTTTGCATAATTTAATACATTATAAAGTCTTCTTTTTAGTGGTATAGGAGGACAAACAGACGGATAACCTGATGGCAAGTGAATACCGCCGCCAATGAACACTTCAAGAACCAAAATGCATTGCCACCGTTTGAGTAGCTCAACCAGTACTCGGAGAAGGGGGCCTTGGGTTCTGGTAATCTCACTCACTCGATAATAAATGATAAAAAAGTTGATTTACAACGGTTTCGACAATTAAACAATGTTTTCGCACGTCTTAGAACAACCCAGAACGAAATTTCTTTCAAATGGAGAAATAATATTCCTAATTGGTGTCAACACGTGTCGTGTTTCGTTGGTGAGTGTGAGACCGGAGGCCCATTGATGCAGGGGTGACAGTTATCGTGGTAACTGTGTAAGTCTTACACTGTCATGTCTTTTACGTCCCCAAGCAGGGTGTGAAAAAGCATCTCACTAGACCGCCATAGTGTTGGTCACCATACTGCATTGTCTCCATTTGCAATAAGTATGGTGACCACAGCTCTTGGATTCTATTCATGCTTTCCATCAGGCAGAGTAGAGTCACTTTGGCAGGCTATTAATATACAAATAAAAACACAAAGTGAAAAACTTAGAGAACAAAATCTCTTTTATTTGAATTTGTTATTCGGTTAGACATTACCAAACATG
Organism: Hypercompe scribonia; assembly: GCA_949316085.1. Taxonomy (NCBI): domain Eukaryota; kingdom Metazoa; phylum Arthropoda; class Insecta; order Lepidoptera; family Erebidae; genus Hypercompe; species Hypercompe scribonia. Next base: position 20,891,333 of record OX438972.1, read on the forward strand.
AAATTCGTTTGCAGGTAGATTACTATGACCCAATACTACACTTAGGTATGTTGTTTAAGAGCAATAAGTGACGGATCACCCACATTGCTTAAATAAATAGTGACGTCAATCTGTCGAGTGCGTCAAGATATCTTTAAATGAACTATTATATAAGATAAATATTAACACGAAGCTTAGAAAGTCACTACAACTACCTGCTTTATTTCAGCTATCCGAATACAGGGTTCCACTTACAGACGATGCCTCTAGAAAAAAAAACGATTTAAAAGAAAATATGCAGTCTAAGAATATCAAAAACTTCAGAAGTAGATTTAAAAACTAATAAGTTTGCTTGTTTAGTTGAACGTGTTAATCTCAGGAACTACTGGTCTGATTTGAAAAACTATTTGAGTGTTCAACAGTCCATTTATCGTTATATATCATCACGATGCGGCCAATAAGAGCGGAGTATCAATGAAAGATGTTGCAAAAATGGGGTAAAATTATTCCTTTTGAGATCTTCTATCTTAGAAAGAATTATTTCCCTTTAACAGAAAGTATTTTGAGGTATTTTGAGGTTGACTATAATCTCTTTTTGATGGTAAACGAATTAGTTCACGCTGTATAACATACACGCAATAGGAGAAGCAGACGAGGTTACGTGGGTCAATCAAATCAACCTATCACCGTCCACTGCAGAACGAAGGACTCCCCCAAGGAGCGCCAACTATCCCGGCTTTAGGCAATTCGCATCCATCCGCTGCCAGCCACCTTCTTCAAGTCGTCGGCCAATCGCGCCCCAGGGCGCTCTACACTACGTTTGCCCAATCGTGGTCTCCACTCTTGTACACTTCGGCTCCACCGACCATCGGTTCGTCTGTATGGCCCACTTCCACTTCAGCGTACTGATTCTCTGTGCGATGTCAGTTACTGCCGTTTTCTGTCGAATAACCTCGTTACGGATTCTATCAGCCAGAGAAACGTCCAGCATCGCACGCTCCATCGCACGCTGAGCTACTTTAAACTTGTGGAGCAGTTCAATGGTGAGTGTCCACGTCTCGGCTCCGTATGTCATTACGGGTAGGACGCACTGGTCAAATACTTTAGTCTTTAATGATTGTGGAATCGGTGACTCGAAGATGTGACGCAACTTTCCGTATGCTGCCCTGCCCAGACGAATCCTCCTATCGGCCTCCCGATCGAACTTGTGCCGGCCAAGTTAATAAATAAAAAAGATATTTTTTATTATTATGAACTTTAACAATAACACTTATTCTTTTAAAGCTACTATTAGAGCGAGATAAAAGATCTTATCAGCGTTATAAATATCTCCACAAGCTAACAGTTTAACCGGTTTGCTCTTAGATGAATATAATTTAATGATCTTAGTACTCATTAGGAGGTAATACGTCTACGGAGCAGTGTTAATTGTGACGCCCATTGTTGTGGGCACGAGTCCCGTATTGTCAGAGAAGTTCAGGTCACTGGCCACTTTACACCTTCAAAAATTCTATTATGCACTTTTTATCGAAACTGTAATGTGGTATTTCTTTGAAAAGACTAGAATCTACAGATGTTTCTAGATAAGCTAAGTTTGAAGCTAAAAATTTCGATTTCTACTAAGAAAAATCCATTCTTTATCATTAAAAAAATATTTAGTAGAATTTGATTTTTTCAACTTTTTATATTCGTTTGAATATTTCTGAATCATTGATGAAATTAACTAACTATAAATTATTAAACAAGTGCTGAATGATTTTCTTGTTCATTTAAATCAATTATGAAAGATTTTATAAATAGGGGAAATCCCGCGACATCTCTTCATTTTATGAAAAAGTGTGGCCTATTATAATTGTGCACTATAAGACGGACAGTTATCACTGTGGTGACAGGAGAAATGGAGCCATTTATTCTAATACAACAGGTAAACATTAACGTGAAATAAAAAATCGGCCGGCAGCATTATATTACGAGGTTCTGGGTTCACATAAGAAAGTCATGTTACGTGTGGAGTACTTTAATCATATATAACCCCATTATTAAAAGGCAAGTTTGAAATTATGTTGTACGCAATCATCTTGACTTATGAAAGTGTTACAAATTACATTTCATCTATTACAGTCCACTAGTGGACATGTATCCTCTCTCATTGCACACCGCTTTGATCAATTTCGGGGTTCAAAATTACATCTCATAATATTTTATTCTCCTCGACTGAATCAGTTTCCTTGAGGTCTAAAATTGACGATCTCGAGATAATTAATATCAAATCAACCTATCGCCGTCCATTGCTAAACGAATGTCTCTCCCAAGGAGTGCCAGCCGTCGCGGTCTTGGTGATAACGTCCAGATGATAACTTCGTTGAATACAATATAAGGTTCAATTAATTCCTTAAAGGGATATAAAAAATATTGAATCGATGATAATGATTTGAATTTACGTTGACTTGGGAGTTTTTTTTTTTTTCAAATTCGTGATTTAATATAATGTAAGACGCAAGGTGCATTCTGATACATTAAATAAATTAAAGTTCGAACGTCATACAGGTTAAGATTAAAGAATTAGAATGAATACATATTAATTCAAAAGTGGTTCTCTGATAGAAGAGAGCTCTCTTTGATATAAGAACGTATATCAATAGTTTTTCAAACCAAAATTTCATAGGATATAATTTGTAAAAATAGTTATAATTATTTAAATGTATTTGTAACAGTCTCTTGCAACAACAAGCATAACATTGTTCGCCTACTTCCATATAATACGAAGGAAATTAGGTTTTTTTATGGTATAAGAGGGTAAAAGAGCAAACGTGTCACCTGATAGGAAGTGACTACAACCGCCCCTGGACACCTGATCAAGAGTCAGTATAAATTGAATGACCTGTTTCATGCTTATCATTGTTTTTTTTCTTAACTTTGATACTTTTTAAATAAAGAAGAAGAAGTACTTAAGTTAGAACAAAAAGTTTTTAGCGGCCAAAACCCATTAAAGAATTTCATCGTATTAAAATTCAAAGTGTAGGGTATCAATTTTAATGTATGTGAATACCTTGGTATTGCCACAGACATGTACAGTGGCTGAGTGCGACGGATGACGCAACCATCTGTGACTAATCAAATGAGATAAGGAATGCAATTACAATTATTTTATTAATGCCCGTTTCTACGCTTTGAACAAACATAGGTCTAGGATAATTCAATATCGAACGCTTTGTTCAATTAAAAAAGACAACGCCCGCACTAGGAACAAATCCTGTGTCGCGGGGAACTTTACAACCACACAAGAAACGAACACAAACAACACCCAGACTCAGAATAACAATTTATGGATCACACAAAGTGTTGTCCCATGTGAGGTTTGAACCCACAACATTCAGCGCAGTAGAGAGCGTCGTGGCGACCGCTTAAACCACTAGCCCAACCGTGCAATCAGTTCTAAGGGTCATCAGACTTCCAAAGTTTTAAGTCATGCTATATAATGTGATGATACGCGATGTGATGCACTAGCCAATTTCGGCCACGGCGGTGTGCGCAAACACAGGTACACTCTCTGTTCCCTCACTCTCGCAATAAGGTGGGACGGCTATCCGACACGAATGAGGAGAGATGAAGCGCAGAATTGACGGCTTTATGTACTCTCCGAAGCACGGAGGTTAACACCCTAACTTCCAAACTCTAAGCTGTTTATTAAGCATTTCTATAACCAGAAACATTTAATAAAACTTATATGACGTAACCACTATCAAATAGGTCGCAAATTTTGAACAAGCAATATAACACCACAGAAAAGTTACAATTCAAAAAAAAACCTGATTTACGGGATATCTTACACAAAAGAGTAAGAAGTAGAAACAGGATGTAACCATCGACAATTTTAACAATGACTAAATTGAAAGCCATATTAATTTTCTCATTATTCATCTCTTCTTTTCATTTCTCTTACTACAGATAAAAGAAAAATTCTCCACTATGATCTAAATATTGTTTATTTTTATAATAGCTGCCAAAATGAGTACTCTGTCTGATGGAATGCAACGATTAGAATCCAAGAGTGGTGGTCACCATCCTCATTACGAATGTTGAAAGTTCAGCATAGTGACCCGCTATGGCGCTCTAGTGAGATGCTTTTTCACGCCTGCTTAATAGGCTCGGGACCATAGCGGGAGGGAAACACGTGAGCTGGTGCATATGTGTGGTTTTAGAAACTAACAAAAACTGGTACTTTTCCATTGACCAGCGTTCTGGAGACATTTACAGAGAAAGACATGTATGTATGTATATTACTTGTATTAAATAAGATGACGTCTGAAAGTGTACTAAATCAACTTTAGGTATTCCATCTTTTTCTGATTGCAGCCAATAGACAAAAAACATCTTAGTAATAAGAATATAAAAATGCAGTACGGATATATAAACAAAAAGAAGTTTAGCAAGTACGCACTTATGATCTAGTTTACTAGTGGTCGGATTATTTTTGGTACATCGGGCTTTTGAGAATAGCTGCTATTTACCTAAACTCATGGCCAATACACAGCTCTCTTATATCAGTAACATGCAAGCTATAGTTTTAATGGTGACGTTGATTACATACTTTTAGCCGATTTCGAACATGGCGGCCAGTCTCGATGGAGCCCAGGCAACTACGCAACAGGTATTATATTGTCCACGGACGATTATCCGACACGAACGGGGAGAGATCAGAGGCAGGACCGACTGTTTAATGTTCTCTCCAAGACACGTGGCTTAAAACTCTAACTTTCTAACTTCGGACTATTGTTAAGCAATTATATAACCAGAAAAACTCAATCAAACTTTTTAGCCCGACCCGGGGATCGAACTTAAAAACTTTTAATTGGTAGTTGCGCTCGATAACCGCTAGATCGACGAGGCAGTCAAAAGATATAGTTGTAAGACGATAGTAGCAATCCGTATTGTAAATCACAATACAACAACTTAGAGATCACAAAAACGATTGAAACTGCGAGAAATTACTAGTATGTGTGTTTATAAATATATAGATATTTTAATGTAAAGACCTCCAAGATTAAATAGAAATTTATAGTTCTCAATATTTAACACTTTCTTCGAACAAAATGAGTATGACACTCACAAACGAATCTGCAGGAGATTATCAAAAGTTATCACTGGTGAAACAAGCATGGGTAAAGGTCTCAACCATGTTTTACAAGATTATCAAAAGAAAGCACGAGTTCAATGATTTTGCACTATAGTAAGTAATTCATTAACCTTATGCACTAAGTTTTAAGAGTACTTTAGTCAGAGTTAAGCATATCTTAGCCATAATGCCTTTGGAGTCCGAATTAAAAGAGGTATCATTTAAACTTCATACGCATTACGGAGGTCGCATACTTTTCTATTCCTTCGGTGGTCTTCTGGTGGTTTTCGAGTTATTAAACGAACATTTCACGAGACTCGTAAAAGAATTCATTGGGTGAAGTATCAATGGGACACCAAAAAAACTTGTATTGCTGTAGTCTTCTACAAAAATCACTAAATGACCTAACTCCAAATTTTTCGACAGACAATTCGTATCAAAAGGTGCTTACTATAGCCGTCGTTTTTTTTTAATTATATTAACACCCTTCATTCTTCAAAATCTACTAACATTACAACCTACACAAAATAATCAGCTCGTTGTCTTCAGTCCGAAGATTGCATTTTAAGAAACAATTACTGTCGAACACGATAGTTTTACGAAATGCCAACAGCGAAAACCTTAATTAGAAGCAATCTTATTTGACCCAACAACATTACGAGAGCAAGTTAAAAACTCGTCCAAAATACACCTAAGGGCATGAGACCATTCCATAGCAAATTCTTCTTAAGAAAAAACCAAGAGAGAACTGGTTTTGCCAGTAATTTGCTGAGTGACAAGTGAGCACCACACCATAATTCACATCACAGTGCGAACAGATCCTTACACCAATGATACCAACATAACAGAATTATAAAAGGATGATTCAGACATCAAAAGAGGTAACAATAAAAAAGTTTGTATCAAAACAAAGAGCTCACCAAAGCAAGAATTTATGTAGGTATTCAAGTGTGTCACATGAAACAGGTTTGAAATAACGTTTATCTGTGGAAGTAATAAAATAAGTGGAACTTGTATTATCAAATAATTACGTAATAGATGACATCTCTTTTTGTATTATTACATTTTAAACCCAAGTAATTTATACCTTTAAGCAAACACTACTTTTACCTCCAATTACTTTCTTAACGCATTGTTAATATAGTATATTTTTGCTAAATAATATACTAATTTAGAATAGACAGCTTCTAAGTTTTTGAAATTAATTTCTTAGTCAAATAATATTAAGGAAAATCTTCAACAAAAATTAAAATCATATGTGTGTCATACGATTTTATCTTTAGAACTGTGATGACCAATTCACACATTTGCTGAGTTGCACTCATGCTAATAAAATTATAGCATAATTTCTACAAAAACGCAAATACTAATTTTAATTGTGACACATATCATAAACAAATGAATACAGGATAACAAAAAATAGGCTGTTACACTCTGTTAAAAGTGACTGCAATAGTTAATACAACAATGTGTTATACAATCATACTTCACGGAATACTAGAATACTCAATCTACAGTAAGTGTTAAATTGAACAAAAATGAAACTGAATACAAAAAAAAATCACGTTATACAAATAGCATCAACATTCACAACAAAATGGAATACTAATAATGTTTTGAGAGTGATAATAATATTAATTTAGTATGCATAAACCTCACATTAACATTTTATAAATTGCATTTTTTTAGATGAATGATCTACAGACTTTTTTTTTTTATTATTTACATTGCGGCAACCGCTGCCATGGACATCTGCAATTTAAGGATCCTAGAAAGTGTTACTGCTCTTTGAGGCTCATCTTCACCCTTAATGAAGGAGAGGGAGGTTCGGGCTGAGTCAATGAAAAGTAATAAAAAAATTGCTCATAATCAGTTTTCTTGTAAAATAACTTTGTATAGAGAGCAGGTAAATATCTCAGATACCTGATATTACAATAAGGAAATTATTATTTTACAATAGTTAATCATTCTTTAAGCTTTGTAATCATTGTTTAAGTCCAGTTTTTTATTTATAGACAGCTTTTGTTTTCAAAGTTTAATACAGGCTTATCTTTTAAAGGAAGAGATTAGTTAAGCAAGAATTAGCCTTATCAGATGGCTTCTGCAACAGGAAAGGACAAGTTGATAAGCTTTGGATAAAATTTTAGTGACTAATACAAACAATATAAAGGGAGCTAAGCAGTTAATTTCATATAATGTAGTTTTTATTTGCACTTTAAATTTCAGTCTACATTCAATTTGAATTTGGATAGATAGTATTTAGTAATATGTTTGCCGCTATTAAGTTAGTGACCCTATTAGTCTAATATGTCATCCCCTTTGGGAAATTTAGTATGTGTACTCATTAATTAAATAAGTTGTAAATTTAACATTTTAGACAATACCTATCTGATACTAAGGTACAGTCAACAACTATTATATATTTTTTTTATGTGCGAGGCAATGGGTATGCAATAAATGGACTTTAAATTCTTATGAGAATAAAATTATATAACCCTAAACAAGTAGGTGGAACACCTAACAGATCCCTGTTGAGTATTCTACCTACTAAGTAATTACCACTGTTTTGGAGAATAGAAAACTCTTTTCTTAATAATTTGAAAGAAGTTTCTTTATAAAAAAGTATAAAACGGGAGATAAAAACAAAACTAAGCCAAACTGTTATCGCCTAGTAAAATAATGGTAACACAAAGTTACCAATACAATATACTGGTAACTATTTACACAACATTAAGAGAATAAAATACACTGGCATAATAAAACAATGCAAGTGTGCAACACACATATGCAAGTGTCAAATCATTAATATCCAACATATGCAAATATTATTGCCAAGTAATTATTATTCACAATGTGTCAAGTCAACAGCTGGCTGTAGATTAAATTAAAATGTTTGGAATCTTTTGTTGACTTGTTTACTTTTTAATCTTTTTTTTTTTTCAATTGGAACAGTCTACTTTGTCTATAAGCAAGTTGTAGGAGATTATGTGGTCAGAAATTCAAACCTACAACTTTTAGAGGATAGTTCGTATAGTTAAGGTTAAGGACAATTTAAAGTTTAAACTAACTAATCAAATATTTGACAGGCATATTACTTCTCTTTACCTTATCTTATGTGTGAAATTCATAATATTAAAAAAAATGACACTTGAAAAGCTGCTGAGGTGAATCAGATGGTCATCTTAATAGATGCCCTATATTTTGAACAGTTAGCTTATGTTGTACAGCATAATGCAATTTCATCATCTGTTAATATATTTCAGCACCAAGTCAAGTCAACACAGACTGTTGTAGGCAAATATTTAAATAAAACAAAGAGATCCAATGAGTCAACAACAAAACCATTTTAAAAAATTATGCTAATTTAATATTCAGAGGTGAACGGCTGATGCAAGTAATTTACAACCTTCTTATTAGCACAGAAGATACTTTCATAGAATTATTCAAATAAGATTCTGGACCCACAAAGGATTTACTTCTAAAATTCAAATTCGAAATTGTTAGTAGAAAGAATCAATGTGTGTCATCAAGTACAGTCATTGGAGATACTTATACTTTTAATCAGGAAAATACTGTCTGCCAATAAAAACAAACAATATTATCAGCTGCAGGCATGTACGATAATAAAACCAATTACAAGTGTTTGATAAAGCAATAGACCACTAGTTGTAATTCAATTAAAATCAATATTGAATCAACCCATGGCTAGGATCCCAATTGCACACAAAGAAAACACTTTAGACTATTGTTTACTTGCCAAACAACTTACCAATTGAAATTCTCTTCGCCTGTCATATGCTCTTTTTATGGCTCTGTCTAACCACAAAGAGTGTATGTGTGGCGCATAATGCACGAACAGCCTGCTGTCCAGCGACGCCGTACTGTTAAAGTGTAGTGCCTGCTGCCCGACATCCAAGTTTCGCGGATTCTCCCACGGTATAGCAAGCTTGTCCCTCGCGTCCACCAACACTTGTATTCCCTTCACAATATTCTGATATATCACATGTTGGTACTCCCGCACTAGTTCCGGTTCAAACTTCACTTTATGTATTATCCTCATCTGTTTCAGGAATGTTGACTTTCCGCTTTCACCTGCACCGAGCAACAGCAGTTTTACCTGCCGCCTTAACGTCTGTTTCTCTTTTTCTAATATTCTATCTATCTCTTTGCTTCTATAGCGCTGCTCTATTTCCTCCTGAGATAGCTTCAGACGCAACCAACATGTAAAAGCCTCCGTACAACAGGTACATGACCACAAATCGTTGGCCATTTTGCATGATTATCAACGCCCATAGAATAGAAAGAAATTGAACAGATTATGTTACACTAATTTTATAAAGTTCATTCAACACACACTTTCACAGCACCAGAACGTACGCACGGTTTAACGACAATACATAATAAATTAAAGCATAATCCGGAACTCAGAAATACACACGCATTTCACCCCTCCCAATCTCATTGAGAAATGAAAAACCACAGATACCACAATACAAATTCGCTGTCAAAAACACACTGTTCCACGAACACTAGCTGTCAAAATGATTTTCGATTTTATTTATTAAAGTTTAAATATTATGTTTAATCGTTGTCAAATAAACTAACGCCTTATATCACTAATATTGACGTTATACTATTTATACTGACAAAAGATTTACAATCCCATTTCCATTCTATTCCGACAAAGAATCTGTTCTTCTCCTGAATATTTACTATACATGTTATTATAAACTATGATGTTTTACCAATGACACCAATTTTTTTAAAGTCAATAAAAGATTTTGGTAGTATGAAAAAGCTATTAAAACTATATGAATAATAAGTATAATTTTTCACTTATAGTGAAAGTGTGCCATTAGATTGATATTTATGTGGGTAATCAATATCAACTTAAATTTCATTCTTGAGGAATCAGAGGTACTTAATTTAATAATTTTTTCATAAGTCAGCCACAAAAGCACATTAAACACTGTAAATGTTTTTGTATTTTATACTTTTTATCATGCCCAATTAAAACCAAATACCCTTGTAAAAAAAATTGGTAAAAAATTGTTAACCAATCTCAAACAAAGAGAAATATAAATACACATGATCTTTTCTCTTAAATTCATCTTTTATACACTTTTATAAGTGGCTGCGTCGATGAGATCTATAGATTTAATGTCGATCTGCCTTAATTAAATAAAAAAATGAGAGTAAATAACAATTGTAATATATCTCTTTATTGTACACCAGATTAAATATAAAGGTAACTGAAAGCTAAGGAATTACAAGCGATGGTCTTATCGCCTGTTGACAATCTCTTACAGGCAACCATGGAATGAAAAGTACAGAGTAGTGTCTGGTGTATTAGAAGTACATAGGAAAAGGAAAATGAAGTAGTATATATAAATTACATAAAGTAATAGTAACACAAAATTTTGCATATATTAAATAAATATATGCAAAAAGCAACTATAACTTATTTATTACTATATTATTTCATACCTACCTAATGGGAACACCTTTACGTAATCGAACACAGTAAAATAACTATGAAACATTGATGTCTACCAGGTAATATTCCTTTACCAGTCTCTTCAAGTCAGTCAGTGTTTGTGCAAGTCTTATTTCAACTAGTAGTGCGTTCCACAGCCGAACCGCTTGGACAAAAATAGAGCCATCAAGAAATTTGGTAGTGTGATCTGGCATTTTAATTTTAAACTGTGACGATCTCAATAATTTCTGATGTGCGTCATGTAGGAAGTTAAACCGAGATTTAAGATAACGTAGAGTTTAGTTCAGTAAGAAGATTTAATAGATTGTTATACAAAAGAGAAAGAACATGTGTGTTCCGGTGTAGACGGATAGGTCACCACTTAAGCTGTTTACGATAGTCGAATACATGATCATATTTACGTAATCCAAACATGAACCGTATACAAAGATTTTGGAGTCTGCAGTACTACATCAAGAAGAAATAGTGTTTTCAATACAATACAGTTGTGAAACCAGTCGATCATAGTTGGAGATACGAATATGTTGAAAGAGCGTAATATACACATCAGAACGTCAAAGTCAACGATATGGACTGCGCTACTAAAGAGCAAGAGTGTTACAAATGTAAGGTAATATATGCGTAACATATAACCATAACAAATCTAATCTCTTCCGTAACATGGACAAGGGTAGTAGTGGTGCTGTGACCGGATCGAAAACCGGACTAGAGAGGATTTAGTAGCAGGTTTCTGGACAGGAAATTCGAGAATTGAGTATGGATCCGAGAAGTGAGTGTGAGATGAGAATGAGAATGTCCAATGTATATTAGCAATGTTATTAAATGTTATTTGATGACCATAAATTAAATTTTATTTTCTTTTGTTAACAATCCTCTGCTTTTTTGAACGCTCCTATTTTTGTGGCAAGAAGCTGGCAACATCATGAGGGAATAATAAAAAACGTCATTTGTCAAAAGCCATACGATACGAAAGACGAAACGTAGTTATAGTTTGCGCACTTTTGCACGTGTTGTGTTATAGTTCAGAAGTATTTGCTCGTTGTTTTTCTATAAACGTGGAACTCGTACTTCTACTTTCTAGTCTAGCGAAGGCAAGTTATTATTTGGTACCAAGTACAGTAATTACAATGTAAAGTACACACAAAGCGATGTCCAAAGAAGGTTATAGTCCTGAAAAGAAGGAAGGTGACAACAAAGTGGTATTAGAGAGATTGCAAACGTATTTAAAAGATAAACGCTCGTCCGAGGCTTCAGAAACAGGCCTCGGATATAACAAACCAAGTACAAGTTACGAACAACCGGCACAAATATTGCCGACTCTAGAAGACACCAGTAACATTTTAAGAGAGGTTCTGAACCATAAAAAGGCCGAATTACTGCGACAACCAGAGATAGTGCAATATCTCAAGTCTATATCCTCGGACCTAAAGAAGTGAAAATCAAAATGGCAGTGGCTTCACCAAAAAGTGTGGCATCTTTGATGCAAAAGACTTTAGAACGTCAGGCTGCAATAGCGCGAATGAAACTAAGGTTTAATAAAAACCAAGTGAAAGAAATTCTAACAAATTACGTAAATAAAAACATCTCGGGACCATATTTAGAACTAGTGAAAGTTTTACGAGATTTTCCTTTAAATGATGACAATTTTAGAATTGTTTTCGATGATAGCCTGTCCTGTGTAGTTTTACTTGGTAGGGATTTAGAAAAATATATAGATATTGTATGTGGTATAGAGTGGGTGAGTCGAAGTGAGGAGTTTGTGGACTTGTACAAAAAGTTTGTTTTAGACCTTGTCACAGCGCATACATACCATTGTGCAAGAGTGATGATGCACCTAGTGTCTACATTCAAAGGTAAGTTTTGATTTTATAATGTTGTGCAATATTTATGTTTATGATAAGCCATAGATCATGAATTTTCATAAACATTTACATATTATGAAATGCGATCATTAAAAGATATTGTGCAATAGTCAACTTTACCGATTGAAGCTTCACAATAAGGTATTGTGCAATATAAATGAAACCTTTTCTTTTGAAAAGGCTTAAAATTGTTAAATCTCATTAAAAAATCTAGTTAAATATATGGAAATTAATATTTCTTAAGCTTTCACAACACATTATACAATTTAAAAAAATTGCACAATATTTATCAACAATCTGAAATTTATTAAAATAATAAACAATAACAAATACGTGTATACAAATATAACATGGCTTTTATTATTGTAGCTGGTGGTGTAAACTGGGATGAGAGTCCACCAGAAGAATTGTTGCGGCAATGGTCTAATGTCCATGAAGTCATAGGGCACATTGTTGCTATTATGCCTATGTAAGTAATATTTTTATATTATTAATAGTAGATATAACAAATTCTTTATGATTATATCACAATTATGTCACTCCAAAAGGGTTGTTAGTAGGAGTGGCAGGGTGATGTCATGCAAAAAAAAATGCTCAAACTATGGTGTTTTATGTATTGTCTAAATTAGGAGGGAGGTGGGCAAACCCAAGCTACACAAGGCTTTAACAATGGTCTAGCATTCAGGATATTTTTTTAAAGACTATAGAATCGAAAAGTGAGGCCTATCAATATGGTTGAAAAGACCCATTTGTGGCAAAGTAAAACTATCCCACAAATATTGGGATCACCTCAACTTAAACACAGACATTTTCATGTTTTACTGCAAAAATGGAACCTTGGACATTGTTGAATAACCTATTGATAACATGTTGTGCAATATTTACAAACTTTTTATTTTAAGGCAATAATGTGATGTTTACTTCATTCAGACAATAAAGTAATCTGAACCAAATCTATTATTTACGAAATCAGTAAGAGAACTGACTGTAAACATGCAGATCAATGGAACAAAAGTGTTCAGAATAATGAAGAAAGGAAATATATACCAGCTGTTCAAAATAGAACTTGAAACATGCCCTAGTGATGTTTTCATAGAACAGATAGTACAGAAGGATGGTAGCATGGGTCTTTAAGTTATGGCTGTTCAAAATGTTACTGTTATTGTTCAAGCCATATCTGATTCTTGTTAGCGTTTTTAGTGTTGATTTCTCGCTGCTATTCTAAAATACATGTCCTAATGTTTAAATGTGGTTAAATATCATCACCAGTCTACTGCTCGACATAGGCCTTTCTTTTGAAAGGAGAGTTTAGCCTACTAAACCATGCTAGCCAGATGGGTTGATATGGCATTTGTTTCAAATTTTCACTTTTTGTCTTGCGTAGTTTGCCCCCTTAGTCACCTTACGGCACCCATAGGATGAATAACGGTGATGTCCATCCATCATCACATTCTCAACCTAAATCAACAGCACGATGCTGTTTCGTTGGTGAGTGTGAGACTGGAGGCCCATTGATGTAGGGGTCACAATTATTGTGGTTAGTGTGAAGACCGTACAATACCACAATGACTGTGATGCTATTTATGTCCCAAAGCAGGGCATGAAAAAGCATGTGACTAGTCAGCGTATTACATTGTTCGCATTTACAATGGGTATGTTGACCTCAAGTCATGGATTCTATTCATACTTTCTATCAGGCAGAGTAGAGTTACTTTGACAGGCCTTTCGAATAAAAAAACATCATTTATTTGCAGATACATAGGTTAGTTACAAGTCTTAGGGTTATATTAGAGGTGCACATGTTCTGCCACACTGCCATGTACAAATATTCATGTATACAGAATTGTCATTAGCTAATTATACTGAATACAATTAAGTTATCAAAATGAGTCAATAAGCATCAACACATTTACATTAAATATCAGAAAAAATGTTTAAATAATCATAAATGTCAAAATCCTTAGATTAATAATAGATAAAATAATAGTAAGTTGTGTTACAGTATTAAAATTAAAAAAAAAATTGTGGTCAACAAAAATTCATCCACAGAGTTATCTATTAGAAATTGGAATAATTTATTTTTTATAATATGAATTGAAATTGCTACACTCCTTTATGCTGCCAGGAATCCTATTGTAAATGTTTGTGACCATAGCAAACATGCTAAAGAGGTTTGCTTTCCCAAAGATGTTAGCCCTAAAGAAAACTGCGGCGTGGCGTTTTGTTTTATGGCAAATCAGACCTATTCTTACTCTTAAGACACCTACACGCATGGTTCTCATATCTATCAGCCAAGCTCGACTAGAGCGGGAAAGTTGCAAATGTTCGTGGGCAACTGAAGTCGTTTGATAAGTGACTGGTCTGCTTACTTGCCTCTATCATCATCATCATCAGCTCATTACAGTCCACTGCTTGACATAGGTACCTCATTGTCCCCCATAAAATGAGAAAAACTATGAGAAACTACAATAATATACGTCTATTATATAATATTGCATATGATGTACTCCTAGCCTATTCTAGCTACGGCGGCTAGTCGTAACGGAAACGAGAAAAATTACGCGGAAAATATTATTAGTGCACAAGTGTGTGCGCAAACCACTCTGTTTACTCACTCTCAAAATTCTATGGGACGGCTAGAGGTATATTATAATAGTGTAACACTCGATAATGCATACAAGGCATGAGTACAGTCCAAACGTACATTACTACACAAATGTGTTTGACTATTCACTTAAATCACGCGTTTTTTGGTGCAGTTTGGCATTAAACCTAAAGAAAAGGTTCTAGAAATAACAACGTCAGAAAAAGTGCAGGTAGTCAAATGTTTATGAGCGGCATTGTGCTTGTGCCGTAACTAAGTAAACTTTTTTAAATTGTGACAATATCTACAGGTCCCCACTACAAGAGCGCTAAAGGGTCTGTTGGACGTGAATCGTCTAACACCGTACGGTGTTTCGTCACAGGCGCAACTGGGTAAAATTGGCAGGACCTAAATGTTTCTTAAGAAGGAAATCTATCACTCATATAGAGGAAACTGTGGGTGGAACAAAATGATCATGGAGCGTGTCTCTGGATGATGAACTTTAACCAGAGACCATTCTGCATTCTTCTGCAGAATGGGAGAATAATATTGCATTACAGTTGCCCGGTTTACTGCGTCTTTGGTCTTGATTATATGCCCAACTATCCTTGTAATCATTGGTGCCTAGCAACATGCTAATCACATATTTCATGAGTTCAGCATGTTGCTACAATAGAACGTGACTTGAAGTAGCACACAAACATTATCCTCTAACATAGAGCATTGTGTGCAAACCAGTATACTGGAAGAAGTTGGAGGCTGCTAAGACTAAGCACACTTTATTGCCGGAGTTACCGCCACAGTTAAGGCGTGCTTACAATATGAGGTAATTTTAAAGATAGCAAATATACTCTGCTAGAATTACCAAGTTTGCTAATTTGCTGGACCTTGAAACCTCATGGCAATGAAGTCAAGTTCAACTTGAATGTTTGACTTGGAAATACCAAATCTCATTCAAAGAAAACTTTGACCACGATGACGTAATCCGTGCTCGATCATTACAAATAGGTAAGATACTGTACATGAGTACGTTTGGATTTTTAAGACTTTTTTTAAATCATTACACAATGAGGTTTGGTGAAAGGCCTCCTGCCTGCTCTTATTTTGAAGAGAAACCAACCTCATTGGGACAAATGGTAAAGCGGTATGTCAATGAACTGACTCAAGTGATTTGAGATTTTTCTATTTTATTGTACTACTTTACCATTTTGCATTTCAAAGTCTATTGCAAGTGGACCAGTGAAACACAAAGAAAGAACGAGTATACAGCCACCTGAAACCAATGATTACTCATTGGTCTTACAGTTAGCGTATGCGACTGTCAATCAAGAGGTCTTGGGTTCAATTCCCAGATCAGATCAAAAGTGTTGTTGAGTTATTCTTACAAGGAATTCTCAACAACAGTCCAGAGTGCGGCAGTTAGGCGGTGTTTCACGCCGGTGCCTTGCAGTGCACATTAAACCGCCAAAATCTATGGCAATCTTCAATGCCCTTAGATATACTGATAACTAGTTCAACCTTCGAATTCAGTTCACCCTTTGGGTTGCCGAGGTCCGATGTCATTCACTTTGTATAAAAACTGATACTCAGGTAAAACCAGTTGAACTAGTAACGGACCCTAAATAATCTTGGAATATGCCTTCATATTCTTATGAAGATGATGACTGTAATAAATACAATTGGAATATCAGTGTAATGTTCAAAAATTACATAGCTTTTATTTTTGGGGCAAACGAGACGGTGGGTCATCTGAAAGGAGATGACAACCGACGCTCATGGAAACTTCCAACTCCTTTGGAATGACTCTCTGAGCTGAAAGTTAGGTCCATAATAACATCATCCACATAAAATTACTCTAACACAAAAGAATTACTTCACAATTTCTGTGACGCCGGGCCGTTTCGGTCGAACGGTCCCATGTACTAAACACAACCGTCCCGCTAGAAACAATGACGATATAAAAACAGAATAAAAACCCTCGGAAACAAAAACCATTTTCGAAACAAGATTGCGAAACTAATACTTACTCAACATAATTTTTTTTTTGCAGGACTAGTGACCTTCTAATGCACACATTGATGGAACAATTTCCATACTACAAAACAGGATGCTACGTCAACAGAGCCTATGTATACAATGCGATATGGATGAGCAAATATCTTCCGGCGCTTAGAGAACCGATTATGACTGCAATCATTAACAAGTAAGCATTATAATTACATTAGAAAAGTGCCGCACTAGAAATTTATCCTGGGGAAGCTTTAAGAACATACATGCTACTGAAACAACCGTTAACAGACTCGGAACACAATTTGTGGTGTTATCTCATGTTACGATCAAACTCATAATAGCCTGCGCAGTAGGAAACTGCGAGATGACCGGATAAAACTCCCGTCTTCTCCGTTCCTCTACAGGACAACTCGTGCGGGCCTTGGAAGTCACCGTTTCAGAATGATAGATATACGCTCCCGAACTAAACGGTTCCGCTCTTCCTTCCTGTACAAATCAGTTAAAGCCTGGAATTCAGTACCAGCTCACGTGTTTCCCTCCCACTATGATCCCGGGTCCTTTAGGCGGGCGTGAAAAAGCATCTCACTAGGCCACCATAGCGTGGGTCACCATACTGCACTGTCTTCATTCGTAGTAAGTACGGCGACCACCGCTCTTGGATTCTATTCATGCTCTCCATCAGGCAGAATAGAGTCACTTTGGTAGGCTGCAGAAAAATAAAAGAGGTACTACGCCGTACAGCTCTTTTTTTGTGTAGGTCAGTGTAGCCTACTGTTTATAAAAGTTTTAATTTTACTTAAACAACATTTTAGGCATCTTGTTATCCATTGAACATAGATTCAATTTATGTAATTGATAAATAACATAAATTGAATCTATGGCGATATGGCTATAGGCGATAGGCCTAATTTTTTCTGTATCACGTAGTCATTTAGCTCTCTAACCTTTAAAATATAGCTCGATGTCTATGACAGCTGTCATTAGTGTCATTTTACAACTTACAAAGTATATTTTAGGTGTGAATTTTTATGTTTATAATGTGAGACACTTCATTGGCGATAAAACTAGCATGAAATCAACGAAAATTTAGGTGATTCACAATAAAATCACTTGTTCAAATTTGCTTCGTCGTTTTCGTAGCTATTTGTCAGAAGTTAAGCTATATTTTAACGACTGTATCTCTACTATTTATAATCAGTATTAAGGCAACTATAGTACCATTTTTTCTATCGAGTTTCTTAAGAAAGGTTTACACAATCTAATCTAAATCTATCTAAAGTGACAAAGAAGCATGCGATTATTTTTTGATAACAACACAGACTATAAACATTGGCAACCCAAAAAATATATTTAATTTTTTGATTATGATTTACCCTGTTAGTCTAGTAGTCGGACTGTTAAGCCAGAGCCAGGTTCAACTCCCGTCCAGAACAAATTTCATTTGTGATCAAACTTACTAAGCTTGACTCCACGGATGACGGATTGGTTTAAGTGGACGCCACGCCGTTCTGTACTGTGCTGAGTCTTATGTTTTGAAACCCCACATGAGACAATATTGTATGACCCACAAATTGTTGGTCCGATTCTATGTGTTCTTTGTGTCCGTTTCATGTATGTTTGTAAAGCCCGCGCGACGCTGGATATATTTCTAATGTGGACGTTGTCTTTATTTTTATATAATATAAAACAATGTATAATATCCACAATCGTTTATTCTATTTGCCTATGTACGTATTTAGAAATATACAAGTATGTATACTTGTCAGCTGATGATTTAACGTATGTGTTGTGTCTAGTATGAAATCAGACTATCATATATCAACTTATTATATCATCATCTCAGCCAAAAGACGTCCACTGCTGGACATAGACCTCCCCAAGGTTCTCCACAACTGCCGATCCCGTACCGCCCGAATGCAACGGCTGCCTACAATCTTCACCAGTTTGTCGGACCACCTTGTGGGGGGCCTACCAACACTATGTTTCCCAGTACGCGCTTACCACTCCAGAACTTTATGGCCTCATAAGCCATCGTTTCTGCGTGGAATGTGCCTCGCCCACTGCCATTTAAGTTTAGCAATTTTACGGGCAATATCGGTGACCTTGGTTCGTCTATTTTATAAAACTTATATATAAACAAATTGTTTTACAGGATGATAGAAATGGATGTAAATGTAGTAGAGAGTGAGAAGAACAAGCTTCAGTCAGAGACGATGTTTGAAATGGAGACGGATTCCCTTGACGAGATCTCGGAAACCTTGGATTATTGTATGCTGGAAGTTCTAAAGTGGTTGGAGGATGAGAGAGCTCCAATCTTACATATATTATGTAACGTGTTTGAAAGGCTCATACTACCTACATATGGTATTAGGTAAGATTTTGCACTTTTTGTTACTATGGTAGAAAATATGCATACTTGTCTGTCATTCGATTTGGTTAAAGCAACTTACTCTACTTTACAACCAGGAATATCACCTTAATCTGACAGTACTTTTAGGTGTGTTTTTTATATTTGTAATGCACTAGCTTTTGCCTTCTGCATCGCTCGCGTGTATGTCGGTTATCGCGGGAAATAGTTGCACATGCGTTATTCTGTTATATAGGCTATATTACTGTAAAGTTTTACCATTACAAACTTTATCATTTATAACATTTAACGATAAAAATATTAAAAAAATTATCAATAAAGAATCTAGGTATGTTACGTTATTACATATAGCGCCATTTATCAGAAACTGCTGTCATTGTTTTAATAAAATCAAATGACAGATTTTATACCGTATGCAATCGGGCGAAAAAAACTAATTACGCCATCTATCGGAATTTATAAAGTTTGCAGTGATTCAAAAAGTAGCCTATATCACTCTCCAGTCTCCTAACTACATCCAGACACAAAAAGCATACCATAAAATCGCTCCGTTGCGACGTGAAAGGAAGACAAACATTCAAACAAACAACACACTTTCACATTTATATCAGTAATGATAGTACGCCCTTCATTTATGATAAAACTGATACGTAAGGAATAAAAATATTAGTGATACGAAATAAAATCTTTTGTTCAAAGTAACTCAAGATGAAGTGTGAAATTCCTTTGTATCTAATTACGTTTGCGGGAATTAACGCGCTCACAATAGGAATTAAGCACATACAATAGGCTAGATGACACATTTTTATCATCTGTCAAAACGATAATTTTGTATGAAAAATGTACTAAATACCAAATTGTGACGTCACTGTTTTAGACTACTCAATTGAACAATATATTTCACTGTATATTTGATTGAAATTCGTAATAATAATAAAAAGCTATGTTAATTATATTTGCCGAGATGTTTCGCGATATTAGTTTTAATGAAGTGGACATTGGTATTTATTTACGATACAGTCATCTACTCAATTCCAAGGCACCTATACCGTTTAATGTCACGATATCGTGAGCTCAAAACTAAACTGAACAATCAAAATTGATCGTCTTTCGCCCAAAGTTTGCCTGCCGTCTTAAAATTCGAAAAAAAACATGCTTAACTAAGAACCTTAGTTTATGAATGCCAAAAGAAGACAAAACACCACACATCACATCTGTCAGTTTCTAAAGCGTTTTCTTTCTTATTTCTACAGACATGTACAGTTTCTTCTGCTATATACCATATCAATAAGCCAGCAATGTGCAGACCGTATACTCAACAACCTATGGCTGGTGGCGGCAGGGCTACAAGGTGTCAGTCCCGGTGCTCTAACCACGCGACGAACATCCGCGAGTCATTTATCTGGTTAGTGATAAAAATAGTTAATATATTTGGCAAATTGATAGTTTTAGCTGCTGTTTTTATTTAAGTTTTGGAAACTACTAGACTACTAGGCGCAGGCAAAAATTTCATCCACACGTTGTTGACATACCCAAATGTCGAACTAAGCGGTTTGACAGCTCTTTTTTGGTGAGTCGCTAAGATTTTGAACGGCCTGCCTGGGTCTATTTTTCCTGATGACTTGAACTCTGGAGCCTTTAAGAGTAAAGTGAACAGGTTTCTTTTGGATGGGTGTATACCACCTTTGTCTTCATCTAGACTTTTCACCAGGTGAGATGGAGGACAAACACCTATTCCATTATGACAAATGTAAAAAAAAAGTAACACAGTTTAAAGTACTAAAACCTTAAAAAAATACTCGCCTTTTTCAAAACTTAAATTGAATTATTATATCCTATGTGTGAGATGTGTGAGGTTACTAACGCTCAAAGAACGCAATCGTATTATTTGAAAGTCTCCACTCAATTAGTCAGTGTAAACCTAAGTTTAAATAGTTAGTTAGTTCCAAAATATTATAAAGCTAACTTTATAATATTTTGGAACTTGGTGCATCACTATTCTCTTAACCTGAATGGACCATAGAGATCACTTTATCACTACAGCTTTGTATCATATCATGTATGAGTATTACACAGTCAACGCATTACATACTCTATTTTTGATTGCACACGTAATACAATGGTTAAATTGATCACCTTGCCCTTTGTAGAAACATTTTTTCAATGAGTTATTCCTATTGTATTTAAAAAATAATTAATTAATATTATTTTTTATTTTGTAGGTCTCTTAGCAAGATCTGTGAGAGTACCAAACTCCAGGCTAATACACTATTTGAGGAACATGGCTGAATGGTGTCACTCGTACATAACCGCGACTCAGGAGTCGAGCACAGCGAGCGATAATTTGAAAGCACATGGAGCTTTCCACGCTATATGTCACTCAATCTTTTATTTGGTGGCTTTCAAGCATCACTTATTATTTGCCAATAAAGAGAGTGAGTATATTGCATAAAATATATTTGTTGTTACATAAAAATAATTATTTTATTTGTAAAAAAATGATGACCGAATTCATCATCCTTTTCTTTCTTTCTTTCTTTCTTTTTTCATCAATGCTTCAGAGGTTGGCAACTCCAATTACCCTTCAATATTTAGTAGTAGTAGTGATTTTTACTTTAAAATTGCTTAAATATCAGTTTTCTGTAAGTCAAGACGTCCAACAAATGATGTAGCGTTACTCTCCAAATGTAATCTTCATAATAAATAATTTGAATTACAGATGTAAACTTCATAGAATCGTTAAACCTTCCGCGATTGGTGACCTGCTCTCTAAATCCCTTAAGGAGCTGCCCTCCTCAAGTGACTCGGGCGTTTTCCTCGGTGACCCGCCAGCACCAGGTGGTGTACTGCCAAGCCATCATAGAAAAGAACGCGAGACACACTCTACAAGTAGCCAATGTGATGCAGTATGATGAGTGGTTTCCTTATGACCCTTATAACTTGCCCAGGTAAGATTGTTTGTTGCCTTTAAACTGTGGTATATGTGTCTGTTTGTTAAGTTGTAACCCCCAAACAGCTGAACCAATTTAGGTTAATATGGGACTACGTAGGATAGAGGCAAGAGAAATAAAATTTGATTCTGAAATAGGAATCTGCTATTTATAGTTATCATTTGCTTGTTTAATTAATGATTTCTGGAGAGATTTAAGAGCACCAATCCAGGAATTTAAAGACTCCGGCAAAATTTACATCTTGCCAGAAATATTCTTATATTTTCAAGTCACTTTTTCATACAAATTGTCAAGGGTACAAAAAAGGCACAGAACACCTGTTCAAGTACTACCCTCAAACAACATTTAAAAAAGTTTTGAAGTTTTCCAGTCTGTTATTTAGAAATTTCCTATCATAGCCTACCTGTCATTCCACCTCGTCCGGACTGAGGATTATCACTAGAGGGACAACACCCCTTCCATACCATTATACTTTTAAATTTAATATATTTTCTTTTTTCACAGATCCGGTAAAATAATCTGGCCTCTTTGCATAGAATATAAAGATTGGTTAAAAGAAGGTGATGACGAAACCCAATACACATCTATGAAGAGAAAACTAGAAGCAGAAGATGATGACTTCTTATTGGGTGCGAGCCCAAATCAACGGTTAGCTTCCTCCCTCTCTAATTGCATCTCACCTGGTTTTAAAACCAGCGAGAATATATTTATATAGCTGTATTTGTTTATCTTCTAACATTATTCATTTCTTTTAGATAATTGATTTGAAGTCAAGAACTTGTTTCCACTTGTTTTTTTATCTTCACTTATGTACTTTTTTCTACTGGCAAGTAAATGCAAGCAAAAAATGTGCAGTGATAAATGTTGTATGTATAAGTTACGGAGACGACTAGAAAATATGAATTTATTTAATTTTATTGAGCTTCAATTAAACTTTTATTAAGGATACATTATTTTTAGCCCAATTTTCCCATCTTATTACTAATAAGTTAAAAATAGAGTTGTTACACAATAGTTGTTTTATTGTTAAAATTCGTTTTATTTTTCATAGAGCACAGGCCTGCTGAAATTCAAAATTGATTGTAAGCATCAATAAGATTCAGTTGTACAACTCTAGTTAACATATTCAATTTAATAAGTCTTTTAAACAGTATTCTACAGAAATAATTCAGTCAAAAAGCATAATTACCAGACCAAAATATACATACTCAAATTGCAAAAAAAAAAAACGTTGTTGTGTTAAAAAAGTTATTTAGTTGTATGGCAACATTTAAAACACGTATAAATTTAATGGATGAAAGTTTTTAAATGGGATCATTTCTCTAATTGTCGCTTCTTGTATTTCGGTCGAAGGTACTGCTCTGTTACATACTCATTTTCTCAAACAGCTTTATCAATATCTAGTGATTTTTAATCTCCTTAAGATCAATAAGTTGTGATTGTTATTCCGTAATTTTAGAGAGTAATTTTGTAAAACAGATGTTTATATAATAGTACAATTACTATAGTGTTACGTAGGTTTTCATAATTTTAGCGACTGATGTAAATTGATAAAGTTAAGCTTAATAAAATTATTTATTGAATTGGTTCTTGTTTCACTTTTGCATCACTCTAGAAGTTTGTTTTGAGGGATATAGATGGCAATACTTGATTTGTTCACCAGGGCTTACAAACATTATACAGTTATAAAACTAATAATAAATTTGAAGTACAAAGGGCAACCTTACTACTTATAGCAATTTCTTCCATGCAACCTTTGTATGGACTGGTTTCATTTTAAGTTGGTGCTAGATATTTACGAGTAAAAGTATAATATTTTTTTATTTTTTTTTTATAAGACAACGCCAGCATTAGGAATAAATCCTGTGTCGCGGGGGACTTTACAAACATACAAGAAACGGACTCAAAGAACACCCAGACTCAGAACAACAATTTGTGGATCACACAAAGTGTTGTCCCATGTGGGGTTTGAACCCACAACACTCAGCGGAGTGTGGTGTGGCGACCGCTTAAACAATACGGATAAGAATATGAAATAATAATAAAGAATTAATAAATAAAATACCACATAAATATGGTACAGTAATATATACATACATATGTAAGGGTCGCTTTATACTAGCGCAGAGTCGAAGCGCATCGAAGCGTCTATCCAAAACTGAACATAACAAATTCAACCTTAACTCCACAGCGTAACGCACACAATACTTCGGAGATTTTAAAAAGACGCGCGCATTCGTCCGAATTCGCGCGTCTGCGCGCGAACAACGCTGATTGGCGCACGCGAGTGCGCGCGCATTCTCGTGTATCCACGCGCCTACTAGTGAACCAACGCGTCATCAGTCGGAAATTGGCCTGCTTCGGTGTTAATCACAATGGACTCGGACGTAAAACTAATTTACCTGGTACAAAAATATGAATGCCTATTTAATCTAAAAGCTAAAAATTATAGTGACAAACATTCCAAAAATAATGCTTGGGATTCTCTCGGACTCGCATTCGTGCGAATACGCGCGCATTCGTGCGACTTCGCTTTAGTTATGAAAAATTTGACGCTTCGATGCGCTTCGACTCTGCGCTAGTATAAATCGACCCTAAATGTTAACCTACTTATAAACATTAATTTTCTACCAAGAAAGTCAGCTAACGCTCCTACATTTTTGAATGTGGTAACATTGCCCACGACTTATAAAAATGTAAGAAATTCTACAAATATACAGCTTCTATGGAAAGTGAGTTTGTATAAAAATTAGTAGAATGTTTTGATATTTTCAATCAAATGTGTGTCATGCAAGTATTTAAAGCATTCTTTGAGGTAAAGAGAAGTTGATGGGGCGTTTGTGCAATTGCAGTTTTAGTAGACGTCAGAAGAAAGTTTCAAAAGACCTCGCTGCAGCGTACACTTTGCGGATTACTTCCTAAATTCAGATTCAAGAGTTGACCTCGAGGTCAAGGTGCTGCCAATTAGGAATCTCGGTTCAATCAATTTTAACAGACATTACGGCACTGCTAATGGCACATACCTATATAAGCATTACTCTACGTACTTATAAGCTCTAGATAGACCGTCAAGTGTTAAATGAATGCATGTTTGTCACTTTATCCACCTTGAGAACAGATTTTTGTTTATAGAGCAGAATTGTGTTACAACAATGAATGCGGTAGTTCTAAACCTAGCCTTTAATGAAGTACGTACAAAACTATCCACATATTTCGTTTAATCGTAATTTAACGAATATTGCAGCATTAACAACAACTGTATGTTAAAGGATATTTAAAAAAAACAACTTATAATGTTAATAGCTACATATATTGACGATAACTCGCGCACAAACCACAAAAGGTAAATAACTAATATTGACAAATTTGAACTGAGTATTAACAATAATATGCATCGTTTATATCATTGCTCGTATTTCGATGATTACAATAATATCATTTATGCTAATTACGACGAAGTCACATTGAACACAGTAATGGTATAAGGCTTACTTACAACTATTTTTATAATAGATAGAAATGTCGATGGATCTCAATTCACGGCTAGTGTTGCCAGTCATTATTTTCTACCAATGAGTCATAAATATTATGCTAAATCTTTATAAATTAATATTTTTTGAAAGTGTTATAGTTCTCTATTTACGCTTTAGGGAGAAAGCCGTGAGTTTAGAATTTATCACAACAAATTGAAATTTTAAATTCATGAATCTTCGAACGAAAAATCTGTGTTTATATTTTAAAGGCAGAGCTGCCGTTAGTCTGGGCATCATATAATTGGTTATTATAAGCCTACTAAGTAATAAAAATGCTGTCTTTATTATTGTTTAAGACAACATACCTTCAATATGGACACAATAAGACTACATTCTTGTGTCCACAAACTCAGAGAATAGTTTCCTCCATTACTACCAAAAATCGACATTTCTATACCAGATCTAGTGTACCAACGTCTCACTTAAAAACTTATTATTTAAATACTGTAATACTTAACATTAACAAAATCACATGACAACATCACGCTGAACTTATTTGCAAATTAATAATTTACACACGCTACTGTGTAAAACAATTATTAAAAAATACTTAGTATTGTATTATTAAGTGTATAAAACTTACAATTTTTATTGTAACATGGCAAGCCATTAGCATAGTTGAATGTTCCATAGTACATCTCCATTTTAATTAATAACTAATCATATGCGCAGGAGTGTAAATTCCAGCTCAGAAACCACCTTTACAACTATAGGTTATTGAATTGAACTGTTGACAAGTATTATGGACGTAAATTTATAAAAAACGTACGATATCTTACAACTCATTTTAAGAGTTCAAAAAATGAATATGGTTCAGTACATGAACAAGTAAAGTAAGCAACCTCAAGTGTTGCAATGTTTCACAGTAGCGTGTCATAACTGCATTGTTTTAAGGGCAGTGTTAATTATTATCTATCTCTTCTTGTGGTAAGGATGTCGTCTTCTGAACGAGCTGATAGACTTATTAGGTGGTTGGTGTGTTCTCGTCTGATACTGTGCAATAACCGGTGCCTCGTTGGCTGCTAATTTATTCACGACAAAGTCGTCGCCAGCTTTCATGTTTTCCATCATTTTAAGTTTTGCTTCAATCGACTGGATTGCAGTTTTCTTGCTGAGCTTAAGTTCTGGTTTGGCACCTGCTAAAGCAGCTATTCCCAATTCTGGTTTGGCTTTTTCTTGTTCATCCTGAAATAGAAACGAGAATGTATATTAATTACTATGTCAAAGGCTTGAGAGGATTCTTACTTCCTTACTAATATTATAAATGCGAAGGTGTCTGTTTGTTTGTATGTTTGTCTTTCTTTCACGTCTTAATAGAGTAGTTTTATGGTATGATTTTTGTGCCTGGAGATAATTAGGAGCCTGGAAAGTGTGTTAGACTACTTTTAATTCCAGCAAAACATCTCAAATTTTATATATTCTGCTAGAAAGCGGAGTTAAGTTTTTTTGCCTGACTGCATACAGTAACAAATTTGTCCTTAATTTTAAGGTCGCTTTGTAAAGATGTATGGATATTTGTTACTGTTTCACGCAAATATTACTGTACAGAATTAGACGCAACCTTACATAGCTTATATATCTAAATAACGCATAGGTTACTATTTACCGTGATAACTGACATATATGCGGGTAGACCTGCAGGCAAAAGCTAAGAGGGAATAAAAGTGTTGTCATTTTAAAGTAATAAGTAATTTCACCATAATAGGACCTCAATATTTTGCGTCTGAGTTTTGAGAAAGAAACTTAACTATAAGAAACCTTTATGTGCTGGTTCATGAGAACATTGACAATCGTTAACCCATATATATTTTTCTTGAATAGAAATGTAATTCTGATTTAACACAACATATTTAGAATGTGACAAGTTTTTTTATTTGTTTTTTTAAATAAGAGACTATGCCTGCACTAGGAATAAATCCTGTGTCTAGAGGAAATTTACAAACATACAAGAAACGAACATAAAGAACACCCGAACTCCGAACAAGAATTTGTGGATCACACAAAGTGTTACGTCATATGGGGTTTCAATCCACAACACTTAGCGAAGGAGAGAGCTGCGTGACGATGGTTTAAGTCACTAGACAAACCGTCCAGTCCAAGTTACTACGATCCATTTATAATCTATACTAATATTATAAAGCTAGAGAGTTTGTTTGGTTGAATGCAACTCAGGAACAGGTCAGATTTGAAAAATTCTCTACTTCAATGTTAGATGGCCCATTTATCAAGGAAGACTATATCATAACACTGCAACTAATAGGAGCAGAGTATCAATGGAAAACATTGTGGAAACCTGGGAAATTATTCCTCTTGAGAGCTGCTATTGCATGCTACACGTAACT
The DNA here is from genome assembly GCA_949316085.1 of Hypercompe scribonia. NCBI lineage: Eukaryota > Metazoa > Arthropoda > Insecta > Lepidoptera > Erebidae > Hypercompe > Hypercompe scribonia. The sequence goes on from OX438972.1 coordinate 20,919,575, forward strand.
ATTTAAGTAAGTTTTACAAACATAATGTATGAAAGAATTATTTCCCTATAGAAGTTCTAAAAAGAAATCTGACAACACATGTGTACCTTTTACAGTTGGCGCACTATAACCTTTTTTATTTTAAACAAATTAGTTCACGCTGAGTAACATAACGCTACTGGCAATAGGAGACGCACACAAGATTGTATGGGTCAGCTAGTTAAAGATAAAAAGTTTAGTTATAGTCACTAAACTATTCTCTATATAGAAGCATGTGGCTAAGAAGAGAAATGCAAAAGCCACACAAATATGTCACAATAAAAATTTGTCTACTCACTGTATTCTTTGCAAACTTGACACAGATCCTTTTCGAGCCCAATAGTTGACCATTCATTGAGTTCATGGCCTTAATAGCATCTTGTCTCAGCTTGTATGTAACAAATGCAAATCCACGAGGCTGCCCCGCACATGTTCCGCTCCGATGAAACAGCATATCAAACTTCTCAATGTTGCCATACACACGGACCATTTTCAGTAGTTGATACCGGTAATTAAAAAAGGTGGTTCATTAAAAATATGTACACTCAAAAACTACAAAGAATACTGTGTATTGACATGTAGAAATTCTCATTTATAATCTGATTGGTTCACAAGCAGTACACCTAGTGTGGATGAAATTGCCTACGAACTTACACTTGGATGTTTGTCCATATTTTATTATACTAGAGTTTTTAAAGTGTAACCTATGATACAAACAATTGACAAATTTTAAAATATATGTACGGTCATTATAATTTAGTTGGAACACTAATGTGCCTCACTATTAATACTTGTGCTACGAGTTCCACAGGACTTTTGTAGTTTTGTTTATGTATGATAGCGAGAATCATGCCGATGACCTTATTAAGCATTTCCTCCAGTCATAGAGCACAAAAGCTTAATAGACTGATTGATTATGTCTCAGCTAAATTAGCATATATTTTAATTTATGCAATAAAAATGATGAGGAAATAAAGAGGATGTGATAGAAATAAAGATAAAATAATCATACTCATTAACTCTGGTGTCGAGATTCCCGATCCATAGCCTCTTGTCGCAGACTTCATTCTGCTGTATGGGTTCTAGATGCAGTGGTACCTGTAAATAGACATGTGTTAATTTTTCTTACTGCTAATTTATTTAATTTATCACACATTAACATTCTCATGAAAATTGTTTTGTTTATACTGAAAAAAACTTCACATAAACCATGGATATAGCACTGACATACCGTAGCGTCCTCCATCATAGCGTTGAAGATCGATATTCTGAATTTCGATAATTTCGTTATAGATCAATAAAAATGAACATCATAAATGTGACATTTGTTGTTTTATGAATCGAGAGAAAATTTAATAGACGAAAAGGTTATATTAGAATCATAAAACAAGAACCATCCTAAACAATTCTACACAAAACTGTGACAATTTAGTTTGACAGTTCGACATTTCTATATTATCTGTGTTCTTTTTAATAATTATTTGATATGTTTGAAACCCAACCTTTTAAGTTGACTTTTCTCTAGAGTTAAAAAGGAAAGAAAGTTAACTTCACACAGAACCTGAACCAACTGGTTTGGCCAGAGTGGTTTATACACTAACAGTATATAGTATACAGTAGGCTCAATATTTGTTTCTAAGATAAGATCAATGTCCCGCAATAGTCCATTATGGGTTATTAATGATGATGATAACCGAAGCAACAAAGGTGGAAGTTGTCAATTTGGTTGTAATTATTTGATGTCAGTGGACATAGTGACTAAATAATTACCCTTCTTTTCTCTTTTATGTTATATTTTGTTACTTTGTTTAAGTTCTTACTAACTGTACAATTAAACAATTTACAAGACGGGAACAATAAACCATTGAGTAATGTGCTACAGAATCATTTCTAGAGATATTTATTAGAATTGTGTCTTTCAATCAACAAACCTGGCAACAATTCTCAGAATTGCTGTGATAGCTGTCACTGTCACACATCTGCGAGGCATTGAAATCATAGTGCAATTACAAACTAGAAAGTAACTTACAGGAAGATAACGTTTAACAATAACAGTAATATTTTTCGAGGATTAAGTCACTTACTCAAGGGCTGCGGGCAACTTATCAGTAATGAAAAATCAAGGCAGTGTAAACTATGAAGAACACTAATATTAAAAGTCAGGGTAAGCAGCCTTCCTTGAAAAGTGAAATTGATGGTAAAGTTACCAATTTGTCATCAAAAACAATTCCAGAACTTTGTGAGATAAGAGACAGACAACTAAAGCTACTCAATAACAAATCTTTCATTTCTAAATTAAAAGACAAAGGTGCTAAAATCCAAGAGTTTCATGACAAAGTAGTCAGTGAAATAAAAGCCAAACAAAATGAGGATGAAACTTGTCGAATGTTTGATAATATGAAATTAAATGGTGTTGATGAAAAATTTGTGCAACAAGTGGAATGGACATGTAAAATTAAAAAACAAAGGGATGAACTTCTTGATTCAGATGATGATAGCGAACCAGAAGACGTTTTACATATTCTTAGTCAAAGCGCGGCCCAAGAGAAGGTAGTTAAAGTATTAGAACCTGAAAAACCTCTGGTGACTGCAGAAGACTTGTTAAAAATAGGTGAAATACCGCATGTTAAGTATATTGTAGAGAAAACTGAGCTTAATCCTAATTCAAAACAGACAGGTCAATTCAAACCATATAAAACTACAAAATCTGATGTACATAATCCTCATAAAGAAATTCTTAGAAAAAGACATAAACATTGGGAGGTGACCGCTGCTACGCCTCCTCCAGCTATACATGGTCCAGCTAAGGTGCTATCAATAGAAGAGTCACTGAAACTCCAAAAGGAATATAACACACATTTGAAGGAGATTGAAGCCCAACATGCAGCTGAGAAGTTGTTAGAGAGATTAGGAGCCAAAATTGGAGAATTCCCTAAAGACAAGAGTAATTTCAAGCAGTATAGAGACTTGGTCAGTGATGATGATGATGATGATTCAGACCGTGAAGGCAGTGACAAAGAAGTACATGATGATGAACCAGAAAGAGGCGGAGTAGTTTTTACTGTGATGAACTAAAAGAAAAAAAATGTGATACTCTTTTGTACTGATCATCATCATTCATCTCTGATGAACTGATAACCAAATTAATTTTATGTTTTTGCCTTTTAGTCTATGAAAGGTTTTTGCTACCAAATTGAGTAATTGTAATTAGAATAATTTAAAATATAAAATTATATTCAGTATAATATAATTGTTTTATTTATATGTTGTAGATGATATCATAGACAAAATATATTTTGTCTATGGTGATATGTATATAATGTATCTGCATAAACGTGAAAGTATTTGTATGTATGTTTATTTATACACATAATAAAATTATGAGAGGTTGATGTTTGTACATTAAAGAAATTGAAGAAAAACTCATGAAGGGTTCTACATTAAAGTAACAGAACTCAAAACAATAGTTTTTAAAATTCTTATCTATCTGTATGTATGTAGTAACCTCAGAAGTGGCTTAACTGTTTTGGATGCAGGTTCCCTTATGTATTCTGGTAAACTTCACTTAACCTGTTTGTTTAAATTCAATCGGTTTTAAAAAAGAAAGTTGTATCAGTTAACAGACCACTACAATAACTGACATACATGTGGACCGAGTTGAAGGCAAAAACTAATCTTTTAAATTCTCTGTAAATTTTACATTATCTGCTTTTTCAAAATCTCTGAAAATCAAGTTAAATATACACAAGTCATATAAAAATATATTTTTGTTGGCATATGTATATTTTTGGATCATCAACATTGTATAAATTTATTTGATTGCTCATCTGGTTAGGTTTAAATACACCTGCCATACAACCTTGCGTCATCTCAGTTGAAAAAAAAGTTATATATAGCTTTGAGACTACAATATAGTTGCATATATCAGAATTTGTACCAATAATAATATAACCATATAAATGATGTACCCATAAACAATGTATGAATAGTGTTGTAATTTTAGAAACAAATAAACATTTTTATTTTTTTTTTATTTTATAGAGGAAGTGCGGATAATTGCGTTGCTTATTTAAGATTAGCTGACCCACGTAAGAGGTTACGTGGGTACGTCTGCGCCTCCTGTTGCCGGTAGCGTGATGTTATATAGCGTGAACCAATTTGTTTACTATAAAAAAGATTGTAGTCAGCAAAACTTAAAAGAAAGAACTTTTTTTAGAACTTATGAAGTCTGAAGTCTGTATGAAGAAAGACTTGAAATGATTATCTGGTTAAGATAATCATTTCAAGTCTTTCTGTTTTATTTCGGTAGAGTTAACGTTATAAGTATATTTCCTTGTGTTATAAGTAAATATATATTTTGTTTTAAACGCTGGATCTCAAATTAAATAAGTGATTCTAAGGACGGATGATACGTTTGTCACGGATATCGATTCTCAAAGCTTTTTACTTTAAATATTTGTTTCGCTTTTCAACTTTGGGAGTAAAATGTTTTCTATTTTTCTTTTTATTCTTTATTTATTTATAATATGGAGGACTTACAGCTAACATTGTAAGTTTTGTAGTCAAGTAAATAACAGTAAGCCAACTACAAGTCCTCACTTGTAATAGTAAAAATCTGAGCAATAGCACTACCAATCTATAAATTTAAGGCACACATTGCATATAAAATAAAGTTTAGAATGAACTGCTTCGGTAGTTGCATACTGTACCTATTTAGTTACTATTTTGCGATTGTTATAGGTTTTCTTACAGTAGGTACTCATAGTAGTCTGCTTATTAATATAGTTTATAGTCGTATTTAATGGATTCGACTAATATTAGGCCCCATATTTTGCTGGAATAAGTATATTGACCATACGTAACGTTTAAATAAAACATTGCCTTGATTACTTGTTTTAATTACGACATTTGGAGAAAATTCAATTGTTTCAATTTAATTTCAATTCAAAAAGCTTAATAATTTAATCAAAGTTCAGACAAAATTAAAAGCCTTTTTATATCCCTTAAATCGTCCTTTTTATATAGTCCGGTATTATGTCATCTTTTCTAACCTTTTCTGACGTGAAAATTAATATCACAAAATATAAGAAGTATTTCCAAATTCAATTTGGCGAAATTAGAATTTTTTTTATTTAGACTATATGCAAATAAATATGCGATATAATTAAATATTATTTATATAAAAATAAATGTAGACATAACACATTTATTTTAATTATTATATAATAAATTTTATTTTTAATATATGTATTGAAATAAATACGATTCTAACAGAATCTTGAAATTCTAAAATGACGGGTTACCCATCACAAAAAAAAGACTGAAATTCAATACACAAAAAGCAATAAAAAACAAAATAGTTTATATCAGAAATGACATGAATTACTCACTAATAGAATAACATTAACTGCTGCTATCTGTCTGGTCCTTGCTTAAAACCAGATACTAATATAGAAATAGATCGTCATCATTTACAAATGTCGATATTTTTTAACTACCTTAGATCAACATTTAAACACAGAGTAATTCGACAAACGTTTTGCAGGGCAGTGTCGGACTATCGAATTTGTCAGATTATAGAGTACTGCCTAAGACCCCCTATAGTCCGTTTTTTTTTTACGAAAGAGTACCTTGTAATCCGACAAATTATAAACAAATGATAAAATTCTATGTTGTCTTCTGGGCTTGTGACGACATTACTAGGTATATATACGTAATGAATGAATAAACGCTGAGCTGCACGGCTATCACACGTAGTCAAATTCAAACTAAGCAATCGGAATTGAAACAATACCTACGCGTCGAGCACAAGTTGTAACCTGTTCAATCATGCAAGATCTACATTAGCGAAAATTGTTTGAGTGATGCCGGATTACAAGGGGGTCTGGATTAACCAGGGGCCGGATTACCGAGGGTCCACTGTATTATGGGTGATATAAACGTAGACGTGACTGCACGGCTTGCCTAGTGGTTTAAGCGGTTGCCACGCCGCTCTCTACTGCGCAGTGTTGTGGGTTCAAATCCACATTTGTGTGATCCACAAATTGTTGTTCTGAGTCTGAGTGTTCTTTATGTCCGTTTCTTGAATGTTTGTAAAGTGCCACGCGACACAGGATTTATTCGTAGCGCGGGCGTTGTCTTTTTTAATAAAAAAAAAGAAACGACTGAGTTGACAATGCGGATTGCAATTCTACCTGGACACTTATACCCGACTAGAGAAAATAATTGCATAGATCATGCAATGATTAAAACAAAATTCTCAGTGACTATACTTGTATCGTATCATGTCATATAGTGTCATGACTCTCAAGAAAATTAAGTACGTTCGAGTATATCAGAAAAACAAAAATTTGGGCAAAACTTGATAAATAATAAAATTATATGTTCCAACCAAACAAATTACTCAATAACTCCACCTGTAAGCTCTGAGTGTATGTTAGAAACGACTGAACGAGAAGTTGAATCGATTATATTCGAATTTAAAATTTAGTTCAGCTATTGGTTGGGAACAAATTCCTACAAAATTAAACTAAGAGAAGTAGAATCTAAGAGTTCTGGTCACCATAATCATTGTGAATGCAGACAATGCAGTATGGTGACCCACGCTATGGCGACCTAGTGAGATGGTTTTTCACGCTCCACTTGGGACGTACATAAAAGGCATGACAGTCGTCGTGGCAGTGCAAGGTTCACACACTTTCCATGATAACTGTCACGTTTCCATCGGTGGGTTTCCGGTCTCACACTCACTAATGAAACACGACAACACGGATAATATTAAATCCATTATTAAAGACATTATAAACCTCTCTTTTCAAACCAGTATCTTTTCTAATGTGTTTAAAACGACTATTGTTCACTCTATCAATAAAGTGGGCAACAAGGACTGTATAAATAATTACCGACCTATATAGGTATTGCCTGTGTTTTCGAAGATCTTAGAAAATTAATTAAATAAGATATTATTCGCACACCAGGAAAACCAACAACTAATATCACAAAACCAATTTGAATTTATGTAAAATGAGTAGATCGACGGCGCAGGCAGTTACTGAGCCCACGAATCAAGTTGCTATTGAAATTAATAAAAAAATAAATGCATTACAGGTGTTTTCTAATATTAAGATAAGGCATTTGATACGGCCTCTATCCCTGTCTTTATTACAAAAATAGGAAAAATGGTATCAGGGGCAAATTGTTAAATATATTTAGAGACTATCTGAATAATCGTAAAGAAAGGGTTGGTATAGATGGCCTTGTTAGTTCGGATGCTTTATTAACCATGAGATTGCCACATGAAGTGTGCTCGGCCCGACCTTATTTCTGACTTATACCAACAACCTTATACCCTACCTTATACCCTCGAGATCCAAAATAGAGAAATATTTACCTTTGCTGATGATACGGCATTCATTTTTTACGAATATAAACGGGACTAAATTAAGCATTACACTGAAATAGATCTCCAAAAAGTTTCTAATTTGCTGAGTCAAATTTATTAACCCTTACTGTTCATAAAACAAAATTTGCACTTTTAATGATATGGAGGGTTAACGAGGGACAACACGAAATTTAAAAATATAAATCTATCATAGTCCAAACGAAACCAATAGAAGTTGCAATTGTAATTATTTAGGTCATGTAAAATCTTAATTAGCATAACCCTTAATGATAAACTAACATGGTTTCATTACATTAAGTATTTATCTGGCAGAACACATTAATTAATATATGTTTTTAAAAATTTAAGACGTGTGGTCGAAAATAGTCTTCTTAAAACTGTATATTTTACAATAACAATCTATTCCAACACATGTAATTGTAGCTTGGGAAGGAGCTCTAAAAACCCATCTTACAAATATAGAACGTATTCAACAAGGTTAACTGAGAGTCATGCTATTTTAACCCTTCTGGTATCCTACAGTCGACCTGCGCTCAGAATGTGATGATGAGAAACTATGAAAGAGTAGAAAGACTGTTCCAAATTGTCAAGTAATGAATACAGTAATGTATGTATGCAGTGACTTCGACGTCTTTCGGCTGAGGCGTTAATGATGATGGTGTATGTTTGTTTGTATTTGTTGTGTAGGCGGTTTTTGTATGCATGAATGTGTGTATACAAATATATGTAAAAAATTAGACCAAATTAAAAAAATATCCAACGTTTTTGTATTTAATGTAATTTTGTAATTGTAAACGTTCTTCATTATCTATGTTACCCACATTTAATTACAATGTGTCTAGCTTTAGTTTTAACGCTTGTATCTATGTTATAATGTAAATAGGCTAGATGACACCTTAGTCAAATTAGTTACTTTTTATCATCTGTCAAAACGACAATTTTGTATGAAAAATGTACTAAATGCCAAATTGTGACGTCACTGTTTTAGACTACTCAATTGAACAATATATTTCACTGTGTATTTGATTGAAATTCGTAATAATAATAAAAAACTATTTTAATTGTATTTGCCGAGATGTTTCGCGATATTATTTTTAATGAAATGGACATTTATTTGCGATACAGTCATCTACCCAATTGCCTAGGAGATAATTGGCGTCTAGGTCCTCGATCTGACTTGGGGTCAGGGACAAAGGATTGTAAATCAATAAATATCTACAAAGTTATTAGTGTTAACATTTTATTTCTATTATTTTTCTGTATTTTTTTTGATGTCGTGTACCAATTACTATTGTGACGTGAATATTGTGGTGTGGCTTGTCACGGAGGAGTAATATCAATCTATTAAGATATATCAATAAGTTCTATATATTATTCTTAGAATAGGATAATGTGTGTATGTATGTTCAAATAGTTTATTGTATTCTTTGTTTTATAATTGTTATTGTATCGAGTGTCTTTTACAATAAAAGAATTAATTAATTTACATTTCATACTTCATTAATGGTACAGTAAAAATGGTTTCTCCGTATGGTGACAGATTAAGAATACTGAGTGAATAGACCCCTATTTATAAACTTTATACTAATCCGTCTGCCCAGCGTGGTAAAGTAGGACAAAACCTCCTTGCTAAGAAGAGACCTATGTCCAGACGTACACTGTTAGGGGCTGCTGAAGATTGATGAATAATAGTTTGGTTTTTTTTTTATAGTAACCTACCAAAGTGACTCTATTCTGCCTGATGGAAAGCATGAATAGAATCCAAGCGCAGTGGTCGCCGTACTCATTGCAAATCAAGTGCAGTATGGCGCCCCACGCTATGGTGGCCTAGATGCTGTTTCACGCCCCGCTTAAAGGACCCGGGATCGTAGTGGGACCACGTGCGCTGGTAATAAATTCCAGGCTTTGGTTTGAACACAGGCGTGAATGTTGAGGTTCATTCAAGTTTATACTATGTGGGCCTACCCATATTTTGATGTTGTATATCTAGCTTTAGTTTTAAGATCAAATACGTCTGTTTATGATATATTTAGTCCCTGGGAAGAAGCTAAGAAAGGTACAGGCTCGCCCTAATTTACATGTGAGGCATCATAGTTTTGTAGCGGTTATGTTGGCAACACTAACAACGCTCATGTTTTTTCCCTCAAGAGTTTAACCACTATGTCTGACCGTCCTTCAATAAAGACTGCAGTGAGTGGACCTGCACGTGTGTTGCTTGTCAACGCAGCAAAGTGTTGAAACATAATTCAATTTTATTTGGCGATTTCGAAACACCGACCGGTCGCGTTATGCACGTTTATACCAACGTAATCGCTCCCTTACCTCCTTGTAAAGAATTTCGCTACTGTTTAACCGCCACTGACCATGTATCTAGGTGGCCTGAAGTTTTGCATATACAAGAAATCACTGCGGAAGTAATAGCAAAAGCTTTTGTAAACTTGCAACAGTTCATGAGGATCAGTTTACTTCAGCTCAGAAGCAACCTGCCGCTCTTTCAGTTTCAACCCATCCTTCGCCTTATACCACACGATCGGGTATGCGTGTTAGATTTAAGGTTTTTAGTGACTAGTGGTCTTTCTCCGTAATGGGGGTGGTTATAGCGGTCATTTTGGCAACACTACTTGATTGATCAAATTAAAATAGAGTGTGAAGTAACATATTCATTGTAAAATTCAATTTGTTATAGACACCCATTTTACGAGTACATTACAACGCATACTTTCAAAACCAAGTATGTCGCGGTGTTGGTATTGATATCAACAAGATGTTAACGTATCGTGTTATAAGTAAATCTCAAGGATAATTTCTTGTTAAACTGGATCTTAAAGTACCAGTTTAATTCACACACTTAGGGTTCTGTATACGCTTGAAGTTATACAGATAAGTAACTGGTTCAGTGGACGGTTGGTTCTTTCGTCATGGAAATCGATTCTGAAAGTTTTTTTACTATTAAATACATAACTTTGTCAGTCTAAAATTAAGTCAAAGCAAATTTTTTTTTGTTTTCTACTATTCCTTTCTGTTTTTAGTAAAAATTTGGATTCATTCTTGTGCTCAGAGACTGCTCAATAAACAGAATAAACGATGTGATATACATTTGGTTGGCAATTTAGACTTTAAGTTTTGGACGATAATTTTATTATTATACACGATTTCTATTTACTGTCTAAGTAAGCACCGTAACATAAGTCTGTGTGGTGTCGGATTAAGAATATAGAATGTCACCACCCTTATTCTTTCCAAGGGGTGTCATAAGAGACGCAGGACAACATAGCTGTAAGGAGAAGAAAAATTTGAAACAAGTCCGTTACTAATCCGTCCGGGCACTGTGATATAGTAGGCCAAAACCTCCTTTCAAAGGAGAAGACTATGATGATGTCATTTCGTGGACGCTCTTGTAACAGGTTTTTCCGTGTCTGCGCCTTTAGTCCTTGCAGTCTGATTCCGAGTGTAGCAAAGGAGACTTCGTCGGCACACATTGGTGGGCATTTCGAAATTATTTTTTTACACTTTAATTTTTTTCATTTAATTATTTTATCATATTTAATCATTATATTTTTCTCAGTGTCTTTGCTATAAAATACTCTTGCATACTAAAAAAAATGTAGTTTTTTTTAAACAGAAAAAGTACTAAGTGTGGCAATTTTAAAGTAATAGATAATAGTGTTAAGCGGGGCTGTTAGTAGGCGTTATAATAGGCATGGCCCTAAATATTTTGTGTCTTTGGATAGTTACGATATCTGTCACTTTGGGGCCCAGAACTCTTTGAAACCTTCAATATTAAATGTATGGATAGAATCTTGAATATCACATTTATACCTATAAAACCGGTTATAATGAAAGTTGGGCTCACGCTCACTGGTCAGGGCTTATAAATAATTAATTCTTGTAATAAAAAAAACATGTTTTAACTTGCCACTTTTAGTATTTTTATTCTTATATGCTTATTGGTTCACGGTCGGTTATCAAATGAAACCACATACATATGGTACTCTGGGTAACCCCCCCTATCTGATTTCTCCACCATTCGACCACCCAACCATCTGACATGCCCTCCAATCCAGTTTTCTTTCTTCAATTATACTCGAAGCTAATTGGCCATACTTTACTATTTCACTATACAAAATATACAACACTTTTTTAAGTGTGAAAAAGTTATAGTAAAAATGATAGATCAATCCATAATTCCACTTATTTCGAAACCTGGACCAGTGTGCGGCGGTATGAGACGTCGAAGAAAACGTGGGCTGTCAAAACTTTATTTGTGGCAGATTAATTGGTGCGGTAAGGGACGGGATAATTACATAAAGATGCAATCAGGCTGCCAAACCGGGATTGAAGGGAGAAATATTTTCCCCCGGGGCAGGACGTAATAGGGCATGGCGTCGATTTGGGGATAACCTGAATTCATATGTCCCAGGAACTCCCAGAGTAGGGCACCAGAGGTCAACTGTCGAAGTCATTTTTAATAGAAACACTACATAGTCTTGACTCTTGTCTCCCCGAGGTGACGGAGGTGCAAAGAAGTTTTCTATCCCGATATCTAAAAAACAAAAAATACGTCTGTGCCGAATGTTGGATTGTCAAATATGCCATGATTAGAAATTCCATATCTTACACTCGTGGCATTTTTAAGGTGGATTCAATCCAGAGTAAGTTAACGGTAAAGAAACGGTAGGTACGGAAGAAAGAAAGTTAACGGTAGGTACGGACATATCATGAGAAGAACAGAGCAGCACTACGTGCAGAGGGCTTTAAGTCTACCAGGTGGTAGAAGAGGCCGAGAACGACCTTCTTAGACATGTTGATATGCATGATAAATATTGACAAAGCGTCAGGAAAAGTTAAATTTACACGATCAGACAAACGTGACAGAATTTCTTGGCGCCGTGAAATAAGGAGAGCTTATCTCATGCGAACTGGGACAAAGCTAGAAAGAAGAAGAAACGAGGTCTTAAGGTCTCCGTTCAATGTAAAAGGATTGTAAGTAGTGCCTATATATCTAAAATGACAATTGATAAGAAAATAGAAAAGAATCATATTTACAAATTACATAAACCCCTTTCGACAGTAAGTATAATGTAGCAACTTTTATAACTCAGTACTACCAGGGTTCTGAGTTCAAAAGTTATGGATGTTATTATTTTTTTCCATTTATCAACTTTTTCTTTTGTTTGTCTTTTCCTTTGTGGTTCACTTGTGTACTTTTATTTTTTTAGTAAGCCTGTGTTCATCTCACACGTATTATTCACGTGTTAGTTGTGTGCACGGGAACGCTGGTACCCTTTTGTTTCGGGCTGTCGGGGTTTACGTCGGGGTGGTGTGTCGGAATCGGATCGACTAAAACCACACAGTGTGCCACTGTGCGCTTGAGATAGGAGGAATCCGGGAACGCTGGTACCCTAGCACGAGTTGAATCTTATTCTGGGTACCAGAGTTTATCGTGAATGTAGTTTATATGTGTTATATGTTTTTGACATTGTTTATGTATTTTTTGATTCGATGAAATCAAATATATTAAACAAACAGTGATTAAAGTTATGGTTCTCAACTTAATAAGTTCCAATGCTATGCGAATTAATTGTATGTATATACATATATATATATATATATATTAACCTTGAGTGTATACTTTGACGGCACTTTAACAATAAGTATAACAAGTGATTTAAGACATTTTTAAGGTAATGTTTACTTAAGAATAACATAATTTTGAATATAAATGTGTGAGTATTGAAACAATGAATCATAACAATGGTATGTCCTGTAGTACTGCGTAGGTTTATCTTTATAAAATAAATATGCACCTACTTTAGTCATAAAATCACATTTTCGTATTAAAATTAAAAGAAAGAAACTGATGACATAAAAATGACTAATATCAATCTGTTTCGTCAGGGTGATATAGTAGGCCAAAACAACCTTGTGGAGGGAACGAGTGTCATGTCCCTCCGACATAAATGAGGATACTCTGACCAGGCGAGGTGATTATGTCTGGTGGCCACGGCCCAACGGTAGATGTTGGGATGTTGTATATATGTTAATTGCCACGCGAATCTCTATATCGCGATACAGGATTAGTAGTTCTCTTGTGGTTCTTCTCGTAGACCCCTTTGGGAGGAGTCTCGGGGTGACTTTACCAGGTCTACGACCTGTCGAAGTGGTCGTCCGCGCCGCCTGCGACTACAGGCGGGTCACTTGGTTGGGCCCTTGGGCCTGTTGGTATATCCGGGTGTCAGTCCCTGTGACCAGCATGTTAGCTGCGCCTCGCTCTGTGTTCCCTCCTGTGCTTAGCGAGGTCGAGTTCCAGGGGATGGAGACCCCGAGGAGCACCCGTCAGCCAGCACCAGGCAGGATGTCAGGGTGTTGGGGATAGTCCGGTAGGAATTGCTGCGGAGACGAGATCTCGCGGTAGGCCATGCCTGTCCGGCGGTCGCTGATGGTAGGGCGCGAGCTCGCGCAGGTGGCAGGCTTGCGAGCCATCGGCACGCACGAATAGGTTTGAACTCAGGCGTCTCACGAAGTCATCCAGGCTCTCTATGCGCAGATCCCTGGAGATCGTCCTGTTCCGCACAAAGCGAGGAGCGTTGACAAGGGTGCGTAGTGTGAGCGACTGCTGCGCACGCAGACGACGGCGGTTTGTCTCGGAAACAAGCGCAAACCAGGCCGGGGCACCATAAGTAAGTCGCGTGCGGATGTACGCCTTGTACACACCGAGCTTCGTACGGAGTGGCAGTCGGGACGATAGTACGGGCCACAAAAGGGAACGCGCAGCACGAACCTGGGCAATGATGTTGTTGACGTGAGGCTTCATGGAGAGGCTGTGGTCGATGGTCACGCCGAGGTATTTCACCGTCGCGGACCACTCGACGTTCTCCCCCATAAGCTTCAGCTTCAGCAATTGGGAAGTGCATCTAGAGTGCTCTGCATCTTGGTAGCAGCGTTGGCGCCATTTTTCGACGTCATGATATAAGCCGCGTCGTCGGCATACAGCGCAAGCTTCACGCCGTCGGTGACGGGAATGTCATCTGTGTACCAAGAGTAGCACACTGGAGATAAGCAACTTCCCTGAGGTACACCGGCACAGATGACCCTCTCTGTGGACAGGGCGCTTTCAACCGCCACTTGAAAACGTCTGTCTTGCAGGAAGGTGGCCACAATCTTAACTATTCGACGAGGAGTAGTAGATGTGGACAGCTTGTACAGCAGGCCGGCGTGCCAGACGCGATCGAACGCCTTCTCCATATCGAGAAAGACCGCAACGACCCGCTCGCGCTTGTTACGCGCAACCGCGATGTCGTGCAGTACCCTCGCGAGCTGGTGTGTCGTGGAGTGTCCGGCACGAAATCCGAACTGTTCGTCGCGTGGCTGAAGGTGTAGCGTTATGTGCAGCAGTAGCAGCTTCTCGAACAACTTCGACGTTGTCGAGAGGAGCGTGATGGGACGATAGCTTCCCGGGAAGAGGATATTCTTCCCCGGCTTGGGCAGCATAATAACTCTGCCAAGTCGCCATGCGGTTGGAAAATGGCCGGTGCGAAGGATGCTGTTGAAGAGGCGCGTCAGCGTAGCGATCGCTCGCGGAGGTAGGTGACGCAAGGCTTCATTGGTCACGCAGTCGGGGCCGGGTGCTTTACGGAGAGGTGTTCGGCGAATCATCCGCTGGATTTGACCAGGGGAGAAGATAATGGAGTCCTCGATCGGGGTTATCGGCTGCTCAAAGTATAGTTGGAGCTTCCTCTCAACCTCTGCTATGTGCTGCACATTGTGGGCAGGATTTGGGCGGAACTACGATTCCAGGAAGTCGGCAAATATTTCCGCTCGGTCCTCGGCACGGTAACGTGGGGTTCCGTCACCAGCCAGCAGGGGCCTAATCGGAGCAGGTTTCCCGGAAAGCTGGCGGCACAGGCGGTGTATGCCTGACCAGTCTTCACTAGCTCGCTCGATGGTGCGGTGCCAGGACTCTGCTGCGCTCGTTGCTAGTGCGGCAGAGATCTCCGCAGCCAGAGTATTGAGCTGGGACTTCATGGTTGGGCATCGGGAGCGCTGCCATTGCCGGCGCAGTTTCCTCTTCCTCTCGATCATCGTCGAGATGTAGGCGGGGAGCTGGAAGGGCTTCCTTACGGCGGTGGCGTCAAGTTTCGACACTCGAAGTGCGGTCTGTAAGGCCACATTGAGATCCGTTGTAAGTTTGTCGACTTCATTGGGTGGTTCCACTGGAAAGGAGGGTGAGTGCTCTGCCATGTAGCCGGCGAAAGCCCGCCAGTCTTGGCGCGATCGAGAGGGTGATTGGAACACTTCCGGGATGTCATCCAAAGTCAAACACACCGGCTGGTGGTCTGAGATGAGGTGGTCGTCCAGGACGTCAAGATATACAGCCGCATCAATGCCACGGATGACTGCTAAATCTATGACGTCCGGTGTGTGGGCTACGCAGTACGGGTAATGGGTTGGAACCTCCGGTCCTAGCACCTGGTACTCGTGTCGGTCTGCATCATCTAGAAGGCGGCGGCCTTCCGGGCATGTGACGTTGGAATTCCACGCCGTGTGTTTCGCATTGAAGTCACCGGCGATTATAGTGGGCAGCGGTGACTCCAGCAAGGTGTGCATGTCAGCCACTGCGAGTCGTTGCCCCGGTGGCCTGTAGAACGCGAACACACGGGTGGGCTGGCTGCCTATGCAAACCTCTACGCCCAGGGCGTACGCAGACTGCAACGTGGGTACTGGTAGCATTTGGTGGATGACCTTCCTCTTGACCAGGACTGCTAATCCCCTGTAAGCAGTCCCTCTCGGTGAGCGTTGGTCCTCCCGGCAGACATGGTATCCGCTCATTTTAAATTTGTCTACTGATCTTAGGTGAGTCTCGCTGAGTAGGGCTATATCCACTTGCTGCTTTGCTAACAGCAGTTTCAAGAGCCTGGTCTTCTCTGCTGACATCCCGTCGGCGTTCCAAAATAGTATATGCAGCCTACGCAGATCCAGACTTGCACAGTTCAGCTAAGCAGCCAAGGATCAGTGGGACGGGGTCCCGCTTCTCCAGTAGCGCTACCAGTACCTTCTGCAAAGTACCGATAATGCTGGTTAGTCTGGGGTCTAGGTCTACCGTAACCGGCTTAGGGGCTGGCTTTGGTTTGACTGTCTGCTTCGCCTTCGTCCCCTCTGGTGGGGCAGCGACCACGGCGTCCTCCTGGACCTCGTTGCAAGGCGCGGTTGCCTGTTCAGCTCGCGTCTTCGCCTTCTGGCG
Source organism: Hypercompe scribonia (assembly GCA_949316085.1). Classification (NCBI taxonomy): domain Eukaryota; kingdom Metazoa; phylum Arthropoda; class Insecta; order Lepidoptera; family Erebidae; genus Hypercompe; species Hypercompe scribonia. The sequence continues at coordinate 20,936,236 of OX438972.1, forward strand.
TCGTCTTTGGCGACGAGAGTGCTTCTCTTGTGCTGGGTTTGCTGCTGCCATGAGCGAGGCGGGAGCATTGCCATCCTCGACAGTGATGGTCTTCTCTGTGTGTGGTCTGGCTGTTGATGTGCGTGCAACAGTGCCAGCCTTCCGGTTCCGGCTTTCCTGCTTGAACACAGGGCAGGCGGCGCTGTTTGCTGTATGCACTCCTCCGCAGTTCGCACACGTGGGCGGTTCATCAAGGGGGCGTGGGCAGTCCCGGGCGGTATGGGCTCCACCGCAACGCACACAGGAAAGTGGTCTGTGGCAGTTATGAGACGAATGCCGGAATTGTTGACATCTATGGCATTGCGCGGGTCCCTTTTTACCGCGCCATGCTTCTATGTGCACGCCAGGCATGCATAGAAGTTCTGATACTTCATAAATACCTGGCGTAAGATTTGCAGTACGCGCAAGCTGCGCGAAGTACAAACACCCAGGACGGCCCTGTCGGGCTCGTATGGGGCGCACGAATTCTGGTGTAAACCCGAGTTCTGAGAGCTCTGCCTCGATCTCTTCTGGTGGTGTATTCACCGGGAGTCCACGGATGGCCACCTTGAGGCTGCGTTCCGCGGGGAGGGAGTATGAAAACCAGGAAATCTTCTCCTTTGTCTCCAGTGAGTAAAGGTACCGTTGTATGGTGCGATATTCCTGCTCCGACTTCGGGATAAAACGGACTCCCTTCCCAAATGGGCGCCCATTTGGTGTGTGTCCAAGTAGCTTCTTTAGCTCCCGGAAGTGCATGGACCAATTCGGAAGTATTTCGACCACTAGGGGTGGGTAGCGGGTAGTTGACTGTTTCTTGCCAGCAGCAGCGGACCCAGCAGCAGCATCAGCAGCGGTAGTTGCAGTAGTTGCGGTGGGGGTAGAGGTGGTGGCAGCGGTAGTGGCAGCACAGGAGGTGACGCCGGAGAGCGTAGCAGGTGCAGCAAGTGCAGCAACGCGAGCAGCAGTAGTGGGGGTAGTAGAGGCTGTTTTACCAACAATCGTGGCGTAGGTGGGCCCCACGACTTCCATGGGCGAGCTTTTTGTAGATGCTGGTAAGTCAAAGGGGGGCGTCCTGAAGAGTGCTCGCCTTTCTTCCATTTGCGGTGGAGATGGGAAGCGGTCAGGTGCGACCACTGTCTGTGGTCCAGGGAAGCGTGGCGGAAGGGCTGATGCCTTTTTTGGCCTTTGCGGCATCGGACGCGACGCCTCCATAGAGGTAGATACAGATGTAGACGCTGTGGCGTCGGGTGCAGAGGCAGTTGCGGCTGCAGCTGTGGATGCGGCCGCAGCTGTGGATGCGGCAGCCGACATAGCAGCTGCGGACCCGTGTGGGTTTTCAGTCGACGGAGCGGGTGTTGATGGTGTGTTTGGTTGCGAGAGCGTGGGGAGGGTGAAAAACTCCTCCCCAGCTCCCGGCATCGGCGTCAAGGCAGCAGTCGGCCCACTCAGTTGGACACTTGGCCCAGGGAACGAGGCCCGCGACGGCTGCGTGGGGCCGCGTGTTAGGGAAGCTTGATCCGCAGCCACTACACGGCTCAGCGCGGACAACGCTGTGCCTCGGGAGCGGACGTAAACTCGCTTCGTGACCCCAAGGTTTCGATGTTGTGGGCGAATTGCCCGGCGTGCGGACGTGTTATGGCTTTGGGACGGAGGCGGCATGCCAGATTATGCCTTCCTTTCTTGTGAAGTCGTTTCACATTTGAAATGTGGCGGCTTGATGTTGCGCAGCACGGCCAGCGCCCTAGGGCACAGGGCAACCACCGAATCGGCCCACCGGGGCTTGCCGCTGGTGGCAGACCGGGGGCCGAAAGCGGCAGTGTACTCTGCGGTATCTGAAGGGGCCGATGTGAGCGCGGAGTAAATAACTTGCTAACGTGCAAACCGCGGTCGTGTGGAATGTTGTTGTTGTCACTGCGTTCGGAACACGAGGCGAGCAACGCCTGCACCGGACGAAGTGACGTCACGAACACGGACGGTGAGAGATCGGCAAAGACGTGCGTTCCTCTCGACAGCGCGTAGCGGATTAGTAGTTGCATCGTAGTTCATTACATTCATACCTTTCGTTCATACTTCGTCGTAGTTCGATGTATCTTCGCTAGATGGCGCTGTTGTACATTTTTCTTTGTGCTGTAATGTAGAAGCCGTCACAACCTTGCTAAGAAGAGGTGTATGCCCAGCAGTGGACTGTTAAGGTCTTTTGATGATGATGATGTATGGATCAAACTATGCAGGACAACATCACTGCAAAGAGAAGAAAAATTTAAAACCAATTCTCTATCATCCCATCTGGCCAGCGTGGTAAAGTAGGCTAAGACCTCCTTTCTAGGCAGAGGTCTTTGTTCAGCAGTGGACTGTTGGAGACTGTTGATGATATAAGAGCTGCTGTTTGTCTCTACATCGTGATAATTTCTTCTTACCCTACGTCTTCCATAACTTCTTCTTATCTTTTTCCTAATTTTATTTGGGATCGGTAAAATGATTTTCTTACTTCCATTCTCCTTTATCACTCGTCATTCTTGCGTGACTGAAGGAATGGCACTATGGTTTAAGCTGTCACCTCGCGTGATCGACTGCGCTGGCGTGTAGTGTATCCTGATATGGAACAAATTGCGAGACTGGTTGTTCTTTATGTCCGTTTCTTGTATGACAGTAACTGTTGCTATTCCTAGCAACAATTACCATAGTAGTATTCACCAACTCTTATATTCATCAACTTCCATACTTATATAAAACTCTCTTTTCTTCCTTAAAATTTTAAATATGGCACTATTACATTTTCATTAATCAAACATTCTTTATTAAGAGGTAGGAATTGGCTAGAGGTTACCCTCTGCCGTCTCTAGTGCCCTCTTGGGGTTTTAGGACCACCAAAGTTAGCGATTCCTAGAGAGATTCGTAATAAACTTTACAAATCAGTAGTTCTGAAAACCACTCATTTTTAATTGTTGATTATTTCTACAGTTAGGTATAGCATTATTTACTATTCTTCACTATCTCTAGGCTCATAACGTGCATTAGAGATATATTAAATTATAAAAAAATAATAATTAATTAGTGATAATATGTATGTACGGATACGTATGAGTTATATATATATACATGTATATGTGTTATATATGTGTGTGTTTATGTACGTATATTTGTTTATTTATGGTCAAACTAGTCTATATCTATTGAATCCTCTGTCAATTACTTCTTATCCTCAGGTGCACCTAACTCTTATTTTCTCTGCATCGTCCATCGGTTGACTGGCAGGAAATGCCTTGGGCATTAAATCCGCCGATGCATGTACTAGTATTTGTGCATAAAATTATAAATAAATAAATAAATTAATAATCGTCCATCTGGACTTTGACCCAATTTTTTCCAATCTATAACATAGTTCGTATCTGATACCAACAACCCAAAATATTTTCATATTATCTCAATAGCAATTGTTAACACTGAAAAGATTACAAAAATGATATTGATAAGTAGATTAGTCTATCATCATCATGATTGTAAACGACTATACACATTTTATTATAATTTTTTTACTTAAAATAACTAAATAAGTTTCCATGAAAGTTCTATTACCTTATTCTGAAAGTTTATTATTGTATACTACATTTTAAAACTCACTTTAGTGATCAATAATATTCTAATATATATATATTTATATATATAAGTAATTTATCATCTATTTATAGGTGAACGTAATAAATTACTTAGTTTTGTTGACTACAACTATCTTTATTTTTTATGACAGTAGAACTGTCAAGATAATTGATGGCCTGGTCTTCTATTTTGCTCAACATTATTTTTTAATATGATGATTAATTTGTGTCATTCTAAAAATCCAAACGCGTAGTTTGGTTGACACAAGCTAATTTCGTGAAAATACTTAATTACTCTCCATTATCATACGTGTGCACTGTTTTATGCGCGTGCGCTACTGTTATGTTCTCCGTTCCGTTTCATGTTCCATAATCGCTGCGGCCAGTATTAGCCTTTCAATTTCAACTTGTCTAGTCATTTGTACGCGAGCGTCCGTTGGCGTGTCACGTCCTCAGCTATCGGTTAAACATTTGTGTTGATAGTTCGTGGAATTTATCGATATTTAAATCGAAATTGTTTGTGAAAATGGCTCCGGCGTCTGATAAAGTCGTGGGGATTGATGATGACCAGCTTTTTGCACTGATGAAGGTAAATGTATTAGCTTTTCTTTTATCTATTGAATGTACATGAATATCAGGGCATTGTTTTGTTTACATCGTCAACTCATTTATTTGTTTGATAGTACAATGAACAATAATGTATTTAAATAGATATTTAATCTGTGGACGGCAGATTTTGAAACAGAAATTTTCAAATAAGCAAATACTAACAGTGAAAAATTTTAAAAATATAAATTACTATCTCTTATAAAAAATACTTTCATAATTTAACCACTAAAGACTAATTTACTTCATAAATACTTAATAATGCAATTAAGTTTTTGTATCTTTTCTGTATGCTGATGTAGCATAATGAGATTTATTAATGCGCTCTAAATAAAAAGTAGGTACGTAGGTATGTTTTTATACAGGCTTAAATTCAAATTAAATTAATCAATCAATCATAATCTCTACAGGGATTGAAGAGAAGATTTTCTTGTTACGTATTTTTATAGATTTTTACGTATGTGTCTATTAGCAAAGTCTGCTATTACTAACGTATCCATTTAGGCTGTTTTTTCTACATCAGCTGTTTGGTCAGTAGTTTTGTGATTATGAGTTATTGTTAGGTATTTATAGGTATGTATTTTAAAGATTATTTTGTGCATTATTGTACTTAGTTGTAATCTTTTAATCGAAAACATTTAGAGTATTTTGTCTGTGAATTAAATAGAGTAGGTATGTACTCAGTCGTGTTGTGATCACAGAAATCGTAGGTATTATGATTTCTATGGTGACGATAGTTAAGAATAAGTAATATCGTGAATTAAAAAAATCATTCTCAAGTATTGCATTTATTTAACCTTTTTGCATGTAATTTAAGAAAATAATGGCTGACATCTTTTTAAATTAATCAACTAAATAATTGGCTCGTTTGGTCCAATGGCTGTCACTTGAATTTTTTCTCAAAAAGCTTCTGATCTTTATGACCGATTTGAACCGATTTCAAAAATATATAGTTCGGCTATTTTAAATGCAACTTCATCCAATCTAAACAAGAAATGCAGTCATGGTCTACTGAAGGACGTAGATTTCTAAAGTCGAAGTCGTCGGACCAGAAAAGTTTGTGATGTAGATTTTATAATGAAGATAGGACAAAAAATAAAAATACAGCATGCAAAACACGTGTTAAAGTACGTACTATTACAACTTTCGCTTCTTTTAAATATGTATTGTAATTTGATGTAAGAGTACCAATATCTAAATTATAACAACTGTATTTAACATAATACTTGAATTTCAAACGCTTTTTGATCAATTCGATCTAGATAAGTTAGTTGCTTTTCAGGTAAGACATTTTGTATATTAATTGATTGATTACAAAAATCTAGCTTTGCTCGAGGCTTCGCTTGCATCATTAATAGTAGATGCTTTTAAAAGGTTATCCTCGTTCCGATATATTTATATGTTTCTCGTAGATGTGTGTGGAAAATTTTATAATGAACGGTTGAGTAGTTTAGGCACGAAAGCGTAACGAAAAAACAGTTGGGTAAGTACTTATATATTTGCATGTAAATACGATATTAGTTGAGAATATTGGAAAAGCCAGAGAGGTCACAACATCCTTTTAGAAAAATAAATAAATGCATACACTGGCGCATAAAATCTCCACCTTTTTGAAGTCAGTTAAAAGAGGTTTTAACCTGTTCAATTAGTAGCGATATTGTCCAACCAATTACACCCCAATTGATGAGCCCAACTAAATATTACAGTATTGGTAATTGACATAAAGTGCTTTAGAACACAAATAATGTACTAAACATTAACCATTTTTAGGAAATCAAATACTTTGACGTCTTTTTTAAATCTTAATTCTTTCAAATTAAATCTTAACGTGCTAAAGAGCTATGGAACTCTCTCTCTCTCTGCATGTTTAATTGCATATCCAGGATGTAGGAAGATGTTGGAAGAAGATGGAAAGGAACCTACCATTTAACTACGTTAAAAAGATAAAAATGAAACTCAGGAAAGGACTTCTTACTTACGTCTTCGAATTTAGAAGTCTTTTCAATAATTTAAATCGATTTATTTAATAGACAATACTGTTTTTAGACGAACTACGTGTTTTTTTTAAGAAGAGATCTCACGTATTGTGAATATTCTTATGCCGCAGGTGACTTCACAAAAAAATTACAAACAATTTATGAATCACATAGAGTCTTGTCCCATTTGAACCCTCAACACTCAGCGCAGCAGAATGCTGTGAGATGACCGCTTAAACCACTACATCATCAGTGTAGCTTAGCTAGCTCATCAGCTTAAATATATAAACGATTATATTAGAATGTTGTAATAAACTTTAGGCCACTTCTTCAGTACTTGAAACACGGGAAAAAGAAATGAAAATAGAAAGAGACATCTCAGAGAAGTGTCTATGACACGTTCTGTTATTGCTTTAATGAGGTGGCAATTAAAAACAATAAATATTAATCTCACGATCATGAAAACATGATGGGAAATTGATTTTTTTCTGTGTGAATTGATTGCAATCATAACCTTTATATCCAGCGGTCAAGTAACTACACAATGCACAGACGTGACAAAGATGGCGTAAGTTATACTAATATTAAAAATTTAAAATGTTTGTTGGCTGAACGCGCTAATTTCAGGAACTATTTACTCGATTTGAAATGTTCTCTTAGTGTTAAGTGGCCCAGTTATCGAAGAAGGCTATAGGCTAAATATCATCACGCTATGTTTAAAAGGAGCGAAGTATCTTTAAAAAATGTTGTAAAAACGGGGAAGAATTGTTTTGGAGCTGCCATAGCGTGCACTGCGTAAACGATTAAAGTTTCACTAGAATGATATATGAAAGAATCGTGTCATTTTATTTTTTTTTTAACAAAAGTCCGTGACAGTCTATGTCTATATCTTAAAATTGGCTCGCTATAGTCTTCTTTATGATTAATAAATTTGTTTACGTTGTATGACACAGGTGCATGACATAGGAGACACAGACGAAGTGGCGCGAGTCTGCTAGTAACACTACGAGTATATGTACCACAAACAAATATAGAGTAGCTATATCACATCATTCTTTATAGTTACAAACTCCTTACAACATTAACATTAGATATTATTTAGTTTACTTTAAAAACGGGAAGCACTTGATAATGCCATAACCATTCTCTGTTAAGAAGAAATGTGTTCATATTCAGACGCGGTAAATCTTAGTGTATTTATTTATATGTAAAAATGGAATTCTGAAGTAGCTGACTTAATGATGCGAGCTTTTTTTATACTCTCCTATTGGATGATGCAGAAATAAATGACTAAATGCCAGTTCAAAATAATGAATTAAGTAGTGAGTAAAAAACAAATAGACATACGAGTACATACACATTGAGAGATACGAGAACATATATGTACATGCTAAATTATAACTATGTATAATATATAGTTTTGTATACATATATTTATATTTTGACTGCACGGTTGGTCTTGTGGCGTGAGTGTTGTGGGTGCAAACCCCACATTAGACAACACTTTGTGCGATCCATAAGCAACACTTTATGGATCACACAAAGTGTTGTCCTGAGTCTGGGTGTTCTTTGTGTTCGTTTCTTGTATGTTCGTATAGTTCCCCGTGACTCAGGATTTATTCCTAGTGTGGGCGTTGTCTTTTTACAATAATACAAAAAGTACCGTGAGCTTTATCTTTAGCGTGGCCTCAGTCCGTGACCAGATCGTGAGACATCAGGCAGTTGTCTAATGACTTTATATGTAGGTATAGTTAGACATAGTTAACGTACAATAACACCTATTCTAGCAAATACATTAGAACAATTATTGTTAATTTGATTCTTCTCTGCATACAAAGATAATAATTCTCTGTGACGAAAAAATGCTCGACCTCTTTTGGGTTTTTTAGAGGTGCATTGTAATAATAATTTGCTATCACAAAAAATGGTAAGATTTAATTGTCAATTAGGTATTTTGTTATTAGCTAACATTTTTAACTGTAATTTATTTTCTAAATAAATAAGATGCCCCTTTTTTATTATATATGTGATGTCGTCATCAAACAAAGATTTTTATAAGACAAAATATATAGAATACGATCTTATTAAAGTACTTAGAATCATCAACAGCCTTTTACAGTCCACTGCTGGTCATAGGCCTCTCCTTAGCAAAGAGGTTTTGGCCTACTGTACCACACTGGCCAGACGGGTTGCAATAGGGTTTGTTTCAAATTTTCCTTCTCTTTGTAATGATGTTGTCTTGCACATTTAGTTCCCTTAGTCGCCTTTTACGACACCCACGCGATGGATAGGAATGGTAACACTGTGTATTCTTAATCCGTCACCACACGGATTCAGTAAGTACTTAGAATAATAATTATTAATTGTTTTTTTTTGTTTTTTAAAATATTGTTGTGTTGCTTTGTTATTAAATAAATTAAAATATAAAACATTCGAAATATAAAGCTTAATATTAGTTGTAGATATAAGAAGTAAACCTAAGTGTAATACAACTACAGCTAAATTAGCCCATTCAGTATTGCCACGTTGCATTGCAATGGCCAAGTTTTGTACCAGGAACGAAATTAAATGATAAGTTCGTTACTATAAAAAAACACTTTTTTTTAAGATTTTTTTAAAGTGTACTATAGTAGATTAAAAAAAACTGTAGGTACTATATAAAAAAACTTCGTCACTGCGTGTAATTTTATATGATTTTATTCCTTTCATATCAAACATTGCTCATATGTTTTTTGTTACCAACGATTTGGGTAGTGGAAGTAAAATATTGTGTAAGTCTCAATTTTGTCTCAATAATATCTATAACGTAATATCAAAAATTTAACATTTACAAAAATACACAAGTGTTATTGTAGTTATGTCGATTGATATAACGAATGTGTATAAATTATAACTCGATGGTGTTAATAGAATATTAAAAGATAATATGACCGCGGACACCACGACACGTGATCGTAACGCAACTTTTAATGTTGACCTTAAATACTGTGCATACGATTTAAAATCGTTGAGAGATTGTAAAATTCTTGCCGATGTGAGACACTCGGTGGAATTCATCCTTAATTGGGTTAAGGAAGTTTATGGGGCTATACATCTTGCTATGTATATACCAATGAACAAACCAGCAGCAATATCGGTTATAAATTCTCATTCATCGTTGTGGTCTCAATGTGTATTGACATTATTCTGCAATGTGTGCAAACAATAATAGCGTGATCGCGAAATGTGCGCGCAAGGTTGAGACTATCTTGTTTGTTTTAGGGATTTAAGGATTAAAATAGCAAAATTGAGTAGATGACTGTATCGTAAATAAACACCAATATCCATTTCGTTAAAACTAATATCGCGAAACATCTCGACAAATACAATTAACATAGCTTTTTATTATTATTACGAATTTTAACCAAATATACAGTGAAATATATTGTTGAATTGAGTAGTCTAAAACAGTGACGTCACAATTTGGTATTTAGTTCATTTTTCATACAAAATTGTCGTTTTGACAGATGATTAAAAGTAACTATTTTGACTGAGGTGTCATCTAGCCTATTGTGGACAGCTATATGTATTCTGATATCCGTCAAGTATAAATCTATGTTTTTTTGAATTATATACAAATATATAAGCAGAATAGAATAGTCTTTATTGTATACCAACAGCCGCATCTCTAACAGTTTGTGTGCAGAAAAAAATTTTGGACACAGTCAAACTGTATTGTATTGTATTAGATTTAGATTAGGATTCTAAAATAAATTGATGATAGATTTTTAAGAATGGTAGATGTAGATATACAATCACGAAACGCAGTTTGATATAAATATTGTTTTTAACGAAAGGTTTATTTCAAATATTAGTTACTTACCAGAGGTGGTAACTGCGGCTGTCGGTGTCAAGTCGACTGCCACGGTGGACACTGAAAATCAGGACTGGGCTGGGTCATGTCCATCGCAGTAAACGCTGAGTGTTCACCCATTTTGTGAAACATGGCGTACAATCCTCGTAATTATAGCTAACTGTTTAATACTCAATTAAAGAAAGATTTTTTTTATTTTTTATTTGTTATTTTTATGTAATTACTTGAAAAATGTTTTGTAACACTAATTGTATGTTGCGATTTTTTTTAAAGTTTACTATTATTATTATTAAAAGTAATTTGTAAATTTCCGGTTGCTAATTAATGTGTTTTTGCGTTAATAAGTTCTGCAAGAGTGCCATTGCTATTAACTAATCAGTGTAGAAGGCATAAAGATAAGAAACAAACCTGGAATCACTGTCCCGTAAATATTTGTTAAAATGTGAACTAGAATTTACCAACACGTGTGTTGATGCTGCAGCGATGAATAAATAATATTGAAGCAACTAATGCATGCATATTTAAACTGCAAAGTATTGTACCAATACGAATAACCTTCAATCGGTACATATTTTTGTACTAGCTGACTCACGCAACTTCGTCTGCGCCTTCTGTTGCCCGTAGCGTGATGCTGTACAGCGTGAACAAAGTTTTTTTTTTTTTATTTCAAGAGCTTGCCAAAGTGACTCTACTCTGCCTGATAGAAAGCATGAATAAAATCCAAAAGCTGTACTCACCATATTCATTGCGACTGCTGACAATGCAGTATGGTGACCCACACTATGGCGGCCTAGTGAGATGCTTTTTCACACCCCGCTTGGGGACGTAAAAGGCATGACAGTCATTGTGACAGTGAGGCTTACACAGTTACTACGATAACTGTCACCCCTGCATCGATTGGCCTCCAGTCTCAAAAAACATCAAATAGCTTATAGTGAACCGATCTTATAAGATAGATATATACTGTCACGGACTTATTTTACAACCTTTTAAAGGGGAACAAGTCTTTAATACACTATTTTTGAAAAATGTTAACCTTTTTGGCAGCGCACGCAATGGAAACTCTAAAACGGAATAATTTTACCCCGCTTTTGTATTTTCAATCGATCGCTCACTCCTTTTGGGCAAACTGTGAGAGAATTTTTGAAGTTGCCCTATAGTTTCTAAGATTAACACGTTCAATCAACCAAAAAACAAATAAACAAATATACTCTTCAGCTTTTTATTATAAGTGTAGATTGCTGTATGCCTGTGTGTGTTAATGGATCTAAAGTTGAAGTATCTAACCGTTAAGAATCACAGTTTCGCCGTAGCTATATTCAATTTATTGTATTCTGCTTCTCATAATGTCAAATTCGTTAGATTATTCGTAATATAATGTAATTTCAATTTATGAAGATTTAAGATTCAAATTAGTGTGTCATCATTGCATTGTCAATTTTTTGACTCTCATACGTCAGGTTTTTTCACACGGATTCTAAGGTAGTTAAGAACCTACGGAGTACCGCCCTTTGAGTCCCCTGATTCAGAATTAGGAGGAGCGAGGATTTGACTATCTTAGCGTATATCTAAAAGTTGTGTATTACCAGAATAGTATCACTCGTTGAAGCTATAATATGTGTTTGTTTGTATTCCCCACTAAACACACATCTTCAATTACTCAGTCGAAATTGCAAGCAATAATTCGAGACACAATGTGGAGGACGCGTAACATACGCGTCCTCCACATTGTGTCTCATGGATTTGGACAGATTAAAAATACGAATGGTTGTCGTAAGAGGCGACTAAGGGAGCTAACTGTGCAGGACAACAATACTGTGAAGAACAGCAAAACTTGATACAAACTCTATTCCAGCCTGTCTGGTTAGCGTAGTATAGTATAGATAGAACCTCCTTTCTAAGGAGAGGGGTATGTCCAGCAGTGGACTATGAAAAGTTGTTGATGTGATGTGACGTATATTGTTGTGTCAAACAAACATCGGACGTTCTGTCTTTGTCAAAGTCATACCCTAACAAGAAGTTGACTCATCTTGTTTTTTATAGCCATAAAGGTACTACGTATCTTCAGAATATTTATTAAAAACAATATAAGTAAATAAATATTTCGGACATATGACACACAACGTCATCTAGTTTCTGCTGCCTGATAGAATACGTACACAATTTTTTTTGTAAATACATAGAAAACACCCAAACTTCGAAACAAATATTTGCAGATCGTAGAAACATTTGTTCCGACCCGGGCATCGAACCCGAGACCTCAAGCACAGCAGTCGCATTCACTAAGAGTCAGTTAAAAAATATAAGTAACATAAATCTAACTGTACTAAACTATCTCGGTATGATATAACAATTTAATGTTAAGGTGACGGACGAACAGATAGACATATATGTTATTCGTCGCCGTGATATGTCAATTCAGAGACACACGTAATATATGTATGTAACGTATAATATATGTAAAATTAGCTACTGCCCACGTCTCCGCCCGCGAGCACTTATATTCAGATGTCACAGTAAAAAGTGATCACTGTGATAGTCCAAAATAAAAACTATTTTTTTGCAAAGTTTCATATAAGTCCGTTCAGTAGTTTATACGTGAAAGAGTTACAAAATTCCATACATCCCCACAAACTTTACTGTTAGTAGGAAGGATTAGTAAGACATATACTATATCCGCGTAGTGACGGATTAAGAATACATAGTGTTACCACCTGTATTCAACCCGTGGGTGTCGTAAAAGGCGACTAAGGGAACAAAGTACACAAGACAACATCATTACAAAGAGAAGGAAAAATTGGAACAAACCCTTTTTTTTTTTTTTTTTTTTTTTACGTGTGGAAACCCCCTCGGGCCGTCACCCCACCGGGGTTTACGGCGGGGTGGTGTGTCGGAATCGGACCGACTAAAACCACACGGTGTGCCACTCTGCGCCTGACATAGGAGGGATCCGGGAACAGCTGTTATTACGACATCCAGATCCCTCCTAGCGCCTGCCCGCTACCGTGGGCACCATCTGCGTATAAACTCTCCTTTTAGGCGACGTACGGCACACGCGGACGTCGCCTCCTCGCGGCTGGCCATTATAGCGGATGGAGGGGAAAACCCGTCCCGTCCACCCGCGGCCACACTCAAGGCGGCATGAGGCGCTGGTACGCGCGCCTCCGCCGCCCGGTTCGCCGGCGGCGAATTGGGTCCGAGTGGAGGTTGTCCTCCCGGGCCTTCTCCGCCGCCTCCTTCCGCGAAATCACGTCTTCGCAGAAGGTTGCGACCGCGGTAAAACAACTGTCGCTACCGACCATGGAGCGTATGATGACCGGTAGCGAGAGATCTCCTCCAATAACTGCAGTGAGGACCCCACGCTGCGCCGCCCAGGCGGAACAAACCGACAGCGTGTGCTGAGCCGAGTCCTCACTGCAGTCGCAGTGGTGACAGGCGGGACTCAATTCCCTCCTGGCGACCGAGTGCAAATACTTTCCGAAGCAACCGTGCCCGGAAAGAATCTGCGTCAGTCGGAAGGAAAGGGCCCCGTGCTGCCGCCCTGCCCACTCGGCGATGACCGGCTGGAGAGCCTCTACGGCGGCAAAGCCAGCACGTGGAGCCTCCAGCCGGGACGACCAACGAACCATCGTGGCTCGACGAGCGGCCTCTCGCCACTCGCGTATCTCTTCGGGTGGGGGCCGAATGCCGGTACCCACCCGGAAGTCTGCCGTTCGCCGATAAACTTCGGCGAGCACTTCCGCCTCCAAATCCCACGGGGGAGTTCCGGCTAAGGCGCACGCCGCCTCCGTCGATACAGTGCGGTAACCGCGTATGGCTCTAACCGCCAATATCCTTTGAGGACGCCAGAGACGAGCCCTATTGTGGACGGTCAGAGCCGCCGCCCACACCGGTGCACCATACAGCGCCATTGACCGGACAACCCCCGTGTATAGCCGTCTCGTCGCGACGCTGGCTCCACCCAAATTGGGCAAAAGTCGCCCAAGGGCAGAAGCAGCGCCGACCAGCTTTGGAGAAAGCTGTCGGAAGTGCTCGTCGAAGAGCCACCTGCCGTCAAGGATCAGGCCCAGATACTTCATCTGGGCCTGAACCGGCACGAGGACCGAATTGACTACAATGGAGGCGCCAGAGGGTGGACCACGACGGGGCCCATGGAACAAAAGGGCCTCCGTCTTGTCCAGGGCCACCCGTAATCCCAGCGCCTCAATACGCCTGACCACCAGAGAAACTCCCGTGGTGGCCAGGCGCGCCGCCTCTTGAAAGTTTGCTCCCCGGGCCGTGACCAATGTGTCATCTGCGTAGCAAATTACGCACAGCCCGGGGGGAAGACGACCTCGAAGGACCCAGTCGTATCCCATATTCCACAGGAGTGGTCCGAGGACAGACCCCTGTGGAACACCGCACGACATGAGCCGCCGCCTCAGAACACCGTCTCGGTCCTCGTACATGACGCTACGCTCCTCAAGATAGTCTGCCACAAGCCGCCTCAGGTACTCTGGCACCCCGTGGTAGTGGAGTGCTTCCCTGATGCAGCTAAATGGCAGACTATTAAATGCGTTGGCGATGTCCAACGACACCGCCAACAGCACGCCGCCACAGCTCACCGCCTCTTCGGTAACGGCCCTCAGGCGCAGCACGGCATCGACCGTCGAACGCCCCGCCCGAAAACCAAATTGGGCGTCCGATAGATCGGGGCCCACCTCGCAGAGGTGCCGGACGATGCGGGCAGAGAGTATCCTCTCAAACAGTTTACCCGCCTCGTCCAGCAACACGATGGGCCTATAGGCCGCTACCGAATCGGCAGGCCGTCCCGGCTTCTGTAATAGGACCAGCTTCCCACTTTTCCAGCACTCAGGGAAGCATCCTGACGCCAAGCTAGCGTCCAGGACCTCCCTGAGGCGGTCCGACATGTGCTCGAGGGCTCGGGCCAGCACTCGGACAGGTATCCCGTCCGGCCCGGGGGCGGTGTTCTTGGAGCGGATCCGTAGAACAACCGCCCCTACCTCCGATTCCCTGACAGGTGGCACATTTTCCTCGTTGTTCCCCCCGTCGTCTCCGACCATGAAGGCCATCGACGGGGGTGTGTGTTCCACCCGCTGCGGGAAAAGGCCCTCGACCACTTCCCGCAGGAAGCTGGGCTGGAGAGTCTGTGTAAGGGGGGGGCCCGACGTGCGGAGCTTTTGTCGCGCCGCTCGATAAGGGCGACCCCAGGGGTCACGATCGAGACCCTCCAGCATCTCCTTACGCTTAATTTCTTTGGCGCGGCTGATGGCCAGCTTCAGAGTTTTCCGCGCCTCTCGGTACTCCTCATGAAGCTGGTCCTCCTCGCCTTCTTCGCGGTGTCGCCGCCGACTACGGGTGTAGGACCTCCGGGCACGAGTACAGGCCGCACGGAGGTCCGCCAACTCCTGGGACCACCAGTAAACCCCCTTCCGTGGAGGCCGACAACCTCGTATGCGGGGCATGGCCGCATCGCAGATCTGCGTAACCGCATCGCGGAAGCGACCAGCCCCCATGTCAACCTCCTCGGCCGGGGCCTGCGGAGACAGCCAAGAGTGAATAATGGCCGCCTCCTCTAGTAGGTCCCTATTTAGTTTGGCTACAGCCCACCGCGGAAAGCGAGAAGAACGCCGCGCCGCGTGACCCCTACTGGGGTCCTGGGTCCGGGAGAGCTCAAATCGGATGTAGAGGTGATCCGAGAGCGTCTCAACCTCTTCCAGGACACGCCAGTTCCTTACTCGTGCGGCGAGGGCAGGGGTAGCGAATGAAAGGTCCACTATCGACCCTCCCTGCTGTCGCACGCACGTGTTGGTGGAGCCTCTGTTTAATAAACAGAGGCCCACCGAGGCCGCCCACTCCTCTACGGCCTCGCCCCTGGCATCCGTCCTGGGGGAACCCCACGCAATGGATTTCGCGTTGAAGTCCCCCAGCACTAAGACGTGCCCAAACGTTAGTCGCCGCATCGAGGTTTCCAAGTTGTTAAGGAAAACCTCGAAGTCGCTCAAACTCCGGTTGGGGGAGAAGTATACACCGTATACGGTGATCCCCCCCCACTCAGCAGCAACATATCCAGTGCCCTTGTCTCTTAGCGACAAGGGCGGGGAATGAGCCGCCGTGGAGCCGACGACTGCCACAGAACCGTCCCGGTCACCCAACCAATTTGGACGGGGAGGAACATAATAAGGTTCCGCGGCTACGGCAACGTCGATCGACCACTGTGCCATGGTTTGCAGGAAGAGGTCCTGTGCCGCGGCACAGTGGTTCAGGTTCGTCTGGACAAGGAGGTTGGAGACTTGGTCCATTACTGAACCGTCTCTACAACCTCCTCCATGGGCGACGATGCCGAAGTGCGAACAGTATCGGGGGCAGCCTGGGCCGACTGGCTAGCCCCCGACACTTGTCGAGAATCGCGGGGAGGTTTGCACCCCACCTGCCCCATCTGGTGATTGGCGGGCTTGTTACCCGCCGCACACACTGGGCAGTGAGGGGCGGCAGAACACACTGCCGCCTTATGCCCCGGTCGACCGCAGCGGAAGCATAGTCCGCTGCAGTCAAAACGACTTACGCACTTGGCGCGTGTGTGCCCCGATGTCAGACATTTATAGCATCTCATCGGTCTCGCCGCCAGGACTGTGATCCTAGCGCTCACGAAACCGATGAGCAGTCTACCGGCGTCGCCCAAAATTTTGGCTGACGCTACGGGACAGCTGACCCACACTGCGCCAAGCCCTCCTGGACCGGGGCGGATGGTGCCGACCCTAATGTTGTCCGCGTTGCACCCTGTCTTCTCTCTTACTGCAACGCGGACATCCTCGGCCGTTATGGAGTCGTCCAGGCCCGAGATGCGCAACTCTGCACATTTGGTAGGCCTGGCGATCTTCACACCATCCGTGGCTGCAAACATGCCCCGCAACTTCTCGGCAAAGGCATCTGCCGTTTTTGCGCCTTCGGCTCCAGGGAACTCGAGTACTCGAGCTCCTGTCTGAGCAAGACGCAACCTGACTCCTACCGTCCCCGTGTCACCGGCGAGGCCAGCCCGGGCCCTCTGAAATATGGCCGCGTAGGATAGTCCACCGCTAGCCGTCTCCGGTGACACCGTGACCACCACCGCCGCGGTTTTGGGCACCTGCAGCTTTCGCGGCTTCTTTGTAGGGGCCACTACCACCGATGACGATTGCGGGGTAGAGGCTGCTTTATGAGCTGCCTTTTTACCCCGCTTTCGGGACTTAGCCCCGCCGACTATCTGCCAACCATCTTTGGATGGGGCAGATGCGGAGGGGGCAGGTGTAGTGGTGCCAGGTATACCTGTTGGAGTGGGGAGCGGAGGATATTCTGCTCCAGCTTTTACTACTTTTTTAGGCCCAGATTTTGATGCAGCCGTCTTAGTTGTTACCCCGACCGCCTGTCGTGCCCTCGGAATGGCTACAGGAGCAGCCGACAACGACGCCGCCGCCGCATAGGACACACGACCGCCCACAACTGGCAGCGATGTTGGCACTGATGTGACCTTTGGTCTATGGGCTCCGAGCGGCGGCCGGACAACAGGGGCCGGAGGCAGTCTTGCCTCTAGGCCAGCAAGACGGCCGTCCATCATGCGCCACACAGCGTCGGTAATTTGGCGCAATTGGGCGTCAGCGATGGCACCAATATTGGGAGACGGAGCAGGCTGAGACGGGGACGAGGCTGGACCCCCTGCCGGACGATGCGCCCGGAATTGGGCGAACTGAGCGCTAAGCTCAGCCACTTGCCCGGTCAGGCGGTCGTTGGCTGCCTGGAGACGAGCTACGTCCCCCATGAGGTCTTCCACGACTCCAGCAATGGCAGAGGAGGAGTCCTTAAGAGCCCTTACGAAAGAACTCTTAAGGTTCCTGGATTTGGTGGCCACTTTTTGGATTATGGCCACCCCCATATTTACTCTCTCCTGCAAAGACACCGGTGTTTGGGAGACAGAATCCCTTTCCACCGGTCCTCGTATTTTTTGCAGGAGATCAGCTATCTCCTCCTCCGCCGCGCTTTCACCCTCCGCTCGGACCCTTCTATAAGCTTCTGCCTTGGAGAAGACAGAGCCTGATGGGGTCGAGATTGGAGTGCGTGATCGACCTCTGCGGCTGCTACCCACTTTAGGGGGCAGCATCTCCTGGGACGTATCACTCTCCTCGTCCCTGGAGTATCCGCGCTTTCGACTTTCGCAGAGCTCCATCCTTGTCGACTCCAGTGCGTCTATCGTTACACTGGAGTTACCTCCGTCCGACGGAATTGCGGATTTGGAACGTAGCCGTTCCGAAGTTCTTCGGCTCCCAGCAGCCAAGATGACTTCTGGGAGCCGCTCCGAGATAGGCGTTCCCTCCAATACGTCCTCTTCGTTCGAAGAGCAGTTATCCGCTCTTAAACTCTTCTTCATTTGACTCTTAGTCGCCTTCTTTCTTTCTTGTGTTTGGTTTTTTTCAATAAATTTTTCCATATCTAATCCCACGATTGGGGGAGAAATAGTGGTCAACCCGGGCAGAGATCCCCCAATACCCGGGCAAGCGTAAATTTATGCCCAACCGAGGGGTCCGCAGGTGCCTCGGCTGGGAGTGCGCTTGCGACTGAACTACCCATCAGCCATGCATCCCCTGGTCACGCACCAGAACACGGGATTCGGGGTATTTTTTTATAGAGGTTTTCTTCCTCGCAGTCCGGGCGGTTAAGCCAAGACCCTCGCCCCCGATTGGAGTCGCGAGACTCCAACTCGAGACTACGATATGTCGACGGCGGCAGGGAGACTAAGTCTCCTGATGCCTGCTCAGTGGCAGTGTAAGTGCACACCGAGCCCGTCCTACCTTTTCCACCGCTGAGCGGAGGAACTCCGACCCTGGAAAGGGTCCCACCATCGTGATTTTTTACCGAGGTTTTCATCCTCAATACTCCGAAGAGCGAAGAACCAACAGAGGATCCGACAGACACGCCCGCTCTGTTGAACCAAGTCTCGGCCGAATTGCCGAAGAAAATGGCTTCCTCTTCGTGCTAGAATATTAGCCGTTGGCAGTGATGAACAACACCAACGCCAACGTTTCCAGGGTGCACCACGTGGAGGTTTTCTAGCCAAGCACCCCAAATTGGAACAAACCCTTTTTTTTTTTTTTTTTTTTTTTTTTTTATCGTGTGGAAACCCCCTCGGGCCGTCACCCCACCGGGGTTTACGGCGGGGTGGTGTGTCGGAATCGGACCGACTAAAACCACACGGTGTGCCACTCTGCGCCTGAGATAGGAGGGATCCGGGAACCGCTGCTATTACGACATCCAGAAATTGGAACAAACCCTATTCCAACCCGTCTGGCCAACGTGGTATAGTAGGCCAAAACCTCCTTGCTAAGGAGAGGCCTATGTCCAGTAGTGGATTGTAAAAGGTTGTTGATGTTATATACTGTCTGCACTTACTAAAAAAACACGAAAAAGACAATGAATTTCATTGTTCTATGGTAGACATAGAACATTGAATTCAACTATTCTTCGTCAACAACAAGGATTATTAAGACAGATAATTTTTTAAATTATTATTGATAAAACTGTTGATGCTTTGTTATAGTTCGTATGTACCTATATAGTAGCAGCACTGTCCTTGAAATGGTACTATCAATTGATTAATATTACTAAAATGCTAATATCAATAATCTAAATTAATCCAAAAATAAACTTCCATGTCCAGATAAAACTTGTACATATATAATAATATCATTAGAAATTCTGTTCATTTTTTTATGTATAGGTCACAAAGTACAAGAATGTTGTGCGTGGCTTTGAGTGCTCATACTAGTGTTTGAATGAATGATTATTTTTATTTATAAAATGATAGAATCGCATTATTTCTTTTCAGGTTATGTACGTAATCACAGTGAATACCTGCTATTTAGCGCTTATACTATATTACACAATCATCATTATCATCATCATCAACAGCCTTTACAGTCTACTGCTGGACATAGGCCTCTCCTTAGGAAGGAGGTTTTGGCCTACTATACCACGCTGGCCAGACGGGTTGGAAAAGGGTTTGTTCCAAGTTTTCCTTCTCTTTATAATGATGTTGTCTTGCATACTTTGTTCCCTTAGTCGCCTTTTACGACACCCAAGGGATGAATAAGAGTGGTAACACGATGTATTCTTAATTCATCACCACACGGACGATCATAAAGTAGGTAAATAAAGTAAAAATATAGGTTAGACCAAGAATTAGTTTTCATTTGAATCTAACAACCCACGCAAACATGCTACGGGAGTTATTGGGAGCGATGCTACTGGAATTTGTCGCCTACAATCGTAACACATGGTTTCAAAAAAATGGAGCCACTTGTCACACATCCAATGAGTCCTTGCCGGTGGTCAAAGACGTGTTTTCGGAAAAACTGATTTCCTGACAAGGTGATATTCCTTGGCCACCCAGAAGTCCAAATCTATCCCCAGCAGACTTCTTTTTATTGAGTTATATAAAAAATCGTGCCTACATCAATAAAAAACACACACTACGTCAACTAAAAGAAAAAATCAGCGAAGAGAAGTCTACGATCTGACGGTCTCTTTGCCGATGAGTATTCGAAAATTTCGATGCTTGCTTAGAAGAGCGCAAACGTCAAAACAGTGGTCATACAGACGATGGCATTTTTGAAAATAAATTCCAATTAATTAGCTTTATTTTACATAAACAATTTTAACACTATATTAAATGGTTTTTATATGATTTTTTTCAAATGTTAACTAATTCGTGGGCCACCCTAAATAATATAGTAGAAGTCCGAGTATTGACAGATTAAGAATATCGCGTGTCACCACCCATATTCAGCACCAGTAAAGGTATTTAAAAAAGTAAAAATAAATAAAAATACCTACAATTTAATTGACTAGTTTATGAACTACGCATTCACGACAAAAACTATGTTCACTGTCAGTATGAATGATAGTAAATGATCACCATACAAGTATGCTTTAGTACAACTTTTTATGTTAAATTTAAAGTAACATTTCAAGGTTATAAATTATGTGTACGAGTATTTAATTTTGTATATTGTCGTTGGTATCACATTATTTTTCTTTTTATACTGCTGTAGAATTATTATAATTTCTTCAGGATTTGGGCTCACATGTAGGTTAATACAGTTATTAACATCTAGTTTCAGTAACATCGAGTGCGTTAAAGGTTTTATGTCGTAGCAATAGTTTAGTTTTTTATCTTAATATGTGTAAATGTTCTCAGAAACCGATTTTGGCCACGGCGGCCAGTCAAAGACCAGCCATCTATGCAGGATATATTTTAATGCACAAGTGTGTGCGTAAACACAGGTGCACTCTCTGTTCCCTCACTTTCACAATCCAATGTGACGGCAAACAGACATGACTGGGGAAAGATCAGATGCAGGATTGTTTTATATGCTTTCCGAAGCACAGGGGTTAAAACTCTGATTTCTAATCTCTAGACTGATATTAAGCATTTCTATTATCAGAAAAACTCAATAACACTTTTTTGGCCCGACCCAGGAATCGAACCCGAGACCTTTTACCAATCTCGGATTCAATTCCCGGATCACAAACGCTAAGTAATAACGAGGCATTGTTAACACACATAACAAGCTTGTGTAAAGCAAATTTGCGATAATAAATATACTTATAACTATCATTTGATGTCCCTGACCTAGTTTCGTTTCTAATAACAATATAAAATATTAAAAAGGCATTCAAGCTACTGAAGACTCTTCCTTCAGACTCTACTAAAGACTTGTAGAGCCCTTATCATGCTCATACAATCCCTTTGTCTTATCTGACAATGAATAACATTGGGTGAGACATGTTTGGACAAAAATTGACTAATCGGACTTAATAGAGTGATGTCACGACCTCGAAAAAAATAATGAACATTTCAAGTGAAAACTTCTATAACCACGTTAGACGACTTTTGGTAGAGAAAATTCGTTGGTTCGCGACAGCAATATGCTAATTATGGTATATTTATAACTGTGAGTACAGTTACAGATTTAATTTAAATGCGTGTTTATTTGTTACTTAGAGTGCTGATAGATGTGAAAATCGAATTAATGTTATCACAATCAATTTAAAATTTCAAAATACAGTTTCAAGTTTCCACTTCTGTCGGCAGTTTTCATGACTGCCTCCGTTTTGTTGCCTTACGCTGACGAAGTGAGGTTGCCAGAGTCGAACCTTAACCTCACCCTAATTCCGAGAGAAAGGTACTTAGAAGGTGATAAAGCGCTTGGAATTTGCTCTATGGGCAGCGTTGTAACTACCAGCTGATTCTTCTTGAAAAGTACATTCCAAAGGAGGTCAATGCAATATGTGTGCAAATTTTGCGGTATTATGTGTTGCACCGACTCCAAAAAATGGGAGAATATACATAAAATACGTGTGTTTCCTCGGATGAGTAGGCAGAGGCATATTAAACGCCCACATTTCTCCAGTGTCTTCAGACCACGTAATCAGCAGATACACCACTTGCAGGTGAGGATTCCTGTATAAAAATTGGGAGAAACACAAAAAAATAAGGACGATTTGTATTTAATGAGAATTCTTCTAAGTTATTTCTGCGATATAAGGTTTCGTCAACTCATTATCTTAAGTCGAGGGCACATAAAATACGAGAATGTTAAGTAGATGCTCTAGTTCCTTCAAAAAAGATACGAATATAAATAATATTGCATCTCCATCGTGCTGTGACGGTCTTAATAAAATCATAATAAAGTTAATAATTAATGGTCATTTTCATCTTCTATATAGCTATAATAAACCACTAAACTACTTACTCCAATAAAATTAATATCCTCATACATCTCACACACGGCTGATCCCAAACTAGGCAAAGTCTGTACTTTTTTTTTTTTTTTTTAACGTGTGGAAACCCCCTCGGGCCGTCACTCCACCGGGGTTTACGGCGGGGTGGTGTGTCGGAATCCGACCGACTAAAACCACACGGTGTGCCACTCTGCGCCTGACATTGGAGGGATCCGGGAACAGCTGCTATTACGACATCCAGATCAAGCAACGTCTGTACTGTGGTAACCAGACCGCTAACAAACATTCTTATATATTTATAACTAAACATAAAGTTAAATAAAATATTTTTTATCTGTTCTTGGCTTTCTTTCGAGCTTCATTTAGATATTGAATAAAAATTTAGAACAATCCAGAAAAAACCTGATTATGTGACAACCTTGATTTCTTCATCATCATCAGCTTGCCGCAGTCCACTACTCGACATAGGTCTCTCTTATTACATGCCACTCTAATCGAGTTTAGGCTAGTCGCATCCAATTCCTGCCAGCCATCTTGTGCGAATCGTCACTCCACTTGGTCTGTTGGCGCCCTAAACTACGTTTCCCGAGACGCGGTCTCCACTCTAGAACACGTTTACCTAAACGGTTGTCGGTTTTGCAGCTAATGTGGTCAACCCACTGCCACTTCAGCTTGCTAATGTGCCATGTCAATGACCTGATTTCTTACCACTTATTAAAAAAATTACAAAACAAATATAAGTCAAAATTATTTATAGAAAAATACAGCTACCCAAATGACATTAACGTTCAAGATTCCATCTTATTTATGGAATACTTACTAGTATTTCGTAAAATGGTGATAATTGCATTCGTGGATGTTAAGTCGGCAACGGTACTTGACCTTGTAAATACTTCAACCAGCGAGCGGAGAAAACTAATGATATTTAAAATGTAGCGCGTTCAATCAAAAGCCTTTAGTAGTAGTCTACTGCTGGACAGATGCCATTCTTTAAAAATAGTGTTTTGACCTGAATACTTTGGAGGTAAAGTTTGGTTCAAGATTTCCTTCTGTTTAAAGTGCTGTTGCCCTGTATAGTTTGCTACCTTTGTTGGCTCTAACGACACCCTCCGAATGGGTGGTGACACTCCGTATTCTTGGTCCGTCACC
The DNA here is from genome assembly GCA_949316085.1 of Hypercompe scribonia. NCBI lineage: Eukaryota > Metazoa > Arthropoda > Insecta > Lepidoptera > Erebidae > Hypercompe > Hypercompe scribonia. The sequence continues at coordinate 20,960,208 of OX438972.1, forward strand.
ACACGGATATAACACGGATTCAACAGCTTAGCTTTTAATTACGTGACTATTAGTTTTTCTGTCCATATAACTTTTAATTTCTTTAATATCACAGCCTCTAATAGTTCACTGCTGGACATTCGAAACCTCAAAAAGCCGACTCTGATTTCATTTGTCATTCTGAAAGGCGTCCAGTGTCAATTGTCGTCGGCTTATTTTTTAGAGCAGCGTGCTTTGCATTTTTGTTTCAAGTGAGATCATTAAGACCAACCCTAAAGCCAAGGCTCTTGGAGTGAAGTAACCACCACCTACTATGAGAAGATAGGTTATAGGCGGACTTAGGTATTGTTGTTGTCCTTGAAATATAGCTTGATATCTGTGACAATTATCACTAGTGTCATTTTAGAACTTAAGAGGTAAATTACATAAAACAGTGATAAAAATGGCACGTAAAGAAAAAAAAATTATAGGTGGTACATAAACATGACTCTTGCTTAAAGTTACTCCGTCTTTTTTCTGTGCGGAAAGGCCCACGGATATCACCGGTAGGTGGTTATGTCGGACTCGAACCGACCAAAAACCGCACGCCGTCTCAGGCACGAGTAGCCGGGGAACCAGGTGCACCCTAGTAAGGAAATTCGTCGAACTCCGACGTATCTTGGGCTACCTACGGCTTGCAGATGGCCCACCACCATGTGAAAAACCCAATGTTCCCTTTTTTCTGCTCCCGAAACCTGCTGGTCTGTTTCTGCTAGGGTGACAGATAGCCTCATCTGTCACCCTTAGGCCCACACTTATGGAGAACGGAGATCGTTTAGCAATATCCATCACCTGAGCCTTATGCGGTATCTGGCTATTCCCAGGGGTACGAGGCCCCCTCGCAATACCTAAGGGCGCCATTGTCCCCATGACTTCAAATAACTTGAACCATTAAAGCATCAGGCTATAAATTCTAATAAAATTAGATACTCAATGAGTCAATACATTTTTATGATCAGAAAACATGGCTACTACTGCTACGTGGCTAATCTGCCATTAATATCAGCGTTTAGACAGTAGGTATGCGTTTTAATATAAACTTATTACAAACAGTTGACATTTCGCCTCAAATAATGTCGTACTGTTAACAAAGATGTAAACTAAATTTTTATTAACTGTAAATTCGCTAGGGTATACTGTTGCAGAGTGCTGTCTAGCGAATTACGCAAAAATAGTAGCATTCTCAGACAGACAATATATATTTTAATTACTAACATACATCAAAACTTCTATATTGCGGTTCTTTATGTTTTGAAAGGTAACATAAAATTTTATTGATTATTATTGACAATGTAAATTGTTGTATACAAAATATATTTATATTTTTATCATATTATATTTACAGCTTTTTACGGTCCACTGCTGGACATAGGCCTCTCCTTTGTAAGGAGGTTTTAGCCTACCACGCTGGCCAAACTGGTTGGAATAGGATTTGTTTCAAATTTTCCTTTACTTTGTAATGATACTTTCCTGAATAGTTTATTCTCTTAGTCGCCTCTTACGACACCCATGGGATGTCATATTTTCATACTAGCTGACATAGATACGTGCTGTCGCGGACTCTTTTTTAGAATTTCCAAAAGGCAACAATTTTTTTCATACATTATTTTTACGATGCCTAAAACATTTTACACGGTCCACATCTACTCGTACATATGTAAATGGCTATGAGCCTCAAGAGAGATAACCATTCCCCGTTTTTACAACATTTTTCATCTATACTTCACTCTTTTTGATCGTAGCGTAACAATATATAGTCTATAGCCTTCCTTGATAACTGGGCTAACTAACTCTGAAAGAGTTTTTCAAATTGGGCTACTTGTTTCTGAGATTTATACTTGCAACCAAACAAACAAACTCATCAGCTTTATAATATTGGTATCGATTAGAATTATAAATGTGAAAGTTTGTGAGGATGTATTCATGTTTGTAACTCTTTCACGCAAAAACTACTAAACGAATTTAAAAGAAACTTTACGGTAATGTAGCTACCACGATAGCCGACATACATGCGGGTGGAGCCACAGGCAAAAGCTAGTTCTAAATGTCTACGGTATGATCGATTTGGTATCCTATATAACGATGCCGATAAATTGTGTAACATTTTTAAATGTTACACAGATCTAATAAAAACTCAATAGTCTGCACTGGCATTGATTAAATAAGTTTTTAGTTACAAAGTCTACGTCTGGGTCATTGGCCTTTCATCTAGTTTGACCATTACAAGACGATAATTTTGGAATGATCAGAGCGTGTAGAGATTGTTACTGTCTTAAGAGTATTTTCTCTTTTTTACCAGTTTAAAAAGTAAGTATAGACCGTTTTTTCTAGTATATGTTAGTATTTTCGGTGTCTGTGCCTAGAGTTATTTTATTACGAAGCGATATTTCATTTTTTTCAATTAAAAAAGCAACTGTGGCTGAGAAAACTTACTGCATGAAAAACAGAAAATGGCCCAAATTAAATAAAATGTTATATGTTCGTGGCGCTGATAATGGAAATATTGTACGGTTGACACAATAATGTAAGCGATTATCGGTTCGATCCTCACATGGGACGATACTTTGCATAATTCACAAATTGTTATTCCGGGTCTGGGTGTTCTTTGTGTTCGTTTTACATATGATTGTAAAGTCAACACAGGAGAGTACGGAGCCGTCTTTTTTGTAAAAAAAGAACAAATATCATTGCTATCACTTTTTTACTTTATTACGAAATGAAAAATATCTTTTTTTTATGTTCTGATTGTGCCTCAAACATTTACATCATGGAGACCTTACACGCTCTTGTTGTCAGTGATTACTGATTACACGATACTGATTGCTTAAAATCTGGATAAATATTTTTATGATAATGAAGATATCCAGATTTTGGAAGCAGATGGTTACGCTATGTTGCGGTATTGCTCTATAATTTCATCATGATTTTTGAGTGAATGTGTGGTGAACGTGACCTTTAGTAAAGTATCTATCAGTCAGTACACGGACAAAGATGACGCTTGACAGGACATGATAAGAGTAGAGGCGCCCGCGCACTCGCGAAATTTAACTTTTGCATAAATTTGGACTTCGCGGGCGCATGGGCATGTATTCATTTTTAACAGAATTGAATAATTTATTTAACTTTTTTTAAGAACTCTTTTACGATGTTTAAAGCATTTTGACAGGATGATTACAGTGTTATCCAGTGGGTAAAATTTACTACTTTAGTTATGGTATTTATTTATGTATACAAATTTTGCATACACGTACGTTAATGTCTCGAGGATTTTTTGTAACACGGAGAAAGGAAAAAGTGGGTTTTGTATAATAAAAATACACAAACGAACTCTTCAGGGTATCAGCATAATACACTATGAAACCTCCCTGGATAAAAAGCATTCGTATTTATGTTTTCATTGAACAAACTTTTATTTTAATTGACACTCTTTGAACAAAAATTATACTGTGCAACGGTGAAATTATCGCACTAGTTTGAATTTTTTAATGCAGTTATGTTTTAAGTTGTATGAGTGATAGTCACTATACATCATCACTATTCATCTCGTAGGTGTCTTAAGAACCGAGAAAGGAACAAACTGTGCTGGAAAATAGCACTACAAATGACCACCGTTTCGACGTTTGCACACTTCTAAGCGAGCACCGAAATTTTCGAAAACTCGTCGGCAAAGAGACCGCGAGATCGCCGACATCTCTTCGGTGATTTTTTCTTTTATTGACGTAGTGTATTTGGTTTATGACCCCATAAAAAGAAGTCTACTGGGATAGATCTGGACTGGGTGGTCATGGGATATCGTCTCGATTGGAAGTCAGCTTCACCAGAAACGTGTTTTTGATCACCGACAGGGTCTCATTGTAACAAGTGGCTCCATCTTGTTGAAACCATGTGTTACGATTGTAGCTAGCAAATTCCAGTAGAATCGGTCCCAAGAACTCTAATAACATGTTTGCGCGGGACGTTAGATTCAAATGTTCAAACACCCACCCACCCTATAGAAGGTAAATTTGACGCAAAACCTATACTTTTCCGTTTAACCCGTATGGTACAATAGGCGAAAACCACCTTATTATGAAGAAGCGGTTGTTATTGATGATAAATACACTAATATTCGTATGAGTATACGTTTCTCCCAGAGCCTTATGTTGAAAATAATATTGTCTGCAACTACTAGTGCAATCGGATGTTTGATTCAGTTTTGTTATTTTCAGCTCGTTATTTATAAGTGTACACTTAGCCTTGAGCATTCGTCTTTCTGCTTACTCATGCCGGTCAATTTATACCTAGTTTGTGGTTAAATAATTGCAAAATTTCGTTACAAAGTTTTAAGCAACCGCATTGATAATGCCATTGATGAGATTAACAATCTTCTTACTTGCTACACGGCTACAAATTGTTGGACTATTGTTGCAAGTGGCTATTACAAAATACGAGTAGGTATATGCTTTGCGTACTTAGGACCGAGCTCATTTCGCATACCTACTGAGACAAAGGCGTCATAAGTCACGTGCCTGCATCTTTATCTTTTTGTGCTCAATCTATAATTATTATCTTTAAGTATATAGGTGGCAATAACATGTATTTAATAAGCATAATGTTTTTTACAACTGATGTCGGTTGCCAGAAATAAATTCGCCAATCCCCTGCAACAATGAATCGGTATCTACGTCTCATGTTTCTAGAGACATTTGTTTACACATAGTTGTTCTTTTAATTTCTCTGAGATCTCACAGCATTTTAAATATATGTACGTAATAGAAGTGTCACTTTCTATTCTATAGTGTGAATAGGGTCTTAAATATGTATTTTATAATAAATCTATAACCGTTAACTAAATACACAATTCTAAATATATAATAGTGCACAAGAAACGCTAGTTAAAAGACATACCCATAAATTTTCATATCACTTACTTACATAGACATGTCAAATAAGTAGCACAGTCTATGGTATTCAACGGTGGAGTTTGCAAATGTTGCAGCGAACATTCATTCCGTTGCTGAATATTCGAGATAATAAGAATGACAGTTTCTTTCAATTCCTAATATGTTTATACGAAGTTTTTCTCTCGATTTTATTTAACTTTTCCTTTACCAATTTGGAAGAAGGTGAGTAAAACATCCTTCTGACGAATCTCCACGAGGCAGAAATCGTATAACACTCTTTTTTTTGTTAAAACTTACAAATTATTTAACTAAAGAATTACATAAAAATTACATACAATTTGGCTTCAATTTAAATCATCAACTGCCTCGGTAGTGCAGCGATAATGAATGCGACTGTTATACTTGAGGTCTCGGGTTCGATTCCCGGGTCGGACCAAATGTTTGTATGATCTGCAAATATTTCTTTCGAAGTTTGGGTGTTTTCTATGTATAATATGTATGTATTTACAAATATATATATATATATGCATTCTATCAGTCAGTCTAGTTATCATAGCACAAGCTCTGCTTAGTTTGAAACTAGACAATGTTGGTTTTAAATGTCCGAAATTTAAATTCATTTTTATTTATTCACCTTGATATTACATTAATATGCACTGTGTAGATCGTTTTTGTTAGTTAATGTTCTAATTGGATTTATATCAGATATTATACAGATATTTAACCGCAAGTGGTTTTATGTAATCAATATTAAATTTCACAGACTACCTTGAAACTACCTGAAATCGTTAAAATATAATTAAAATAATAATTTTAAGTATTATTGTTTACAATTTTTCCGTGGCTAGATAAGCCTTATCATCTAATATTTTCCATTATTAGAGCTATAATTTGAAATAAATAGTCGATTGAACGTCGTCAACAATTTTGTTATCATCAAAGATAGTTTAGAGTCAGAGATTTTTAAATCTTTAATTTATATTAGTGTGTTAAATATCCATGTGAGGACGGATTAAGGAGATCGAGTGGCACTATTCATATCGTGGTGGACGTGGGACCCAACTCAGGCACAAACTATACGAGATCATAAGCACTGCAAAATGAAGGAAACCTAAAATAATTTCAGTACTAACCTGTCTGACCAGCGTTGACCAATGACCAAAACCTTCCTTCTAAAAAGAGGGTTATGTTCATCGGTGTACTGTTAAAGGCTGTTGAGGGATGATGATTAATTATATACAAAATTACAAACATTTTCTTGGCATTCGTTCTCCTCTCGGAGACTTTATGATGTTTTACAAGCAGCCACTAAAAACACATAATACAAGATATCATGTGTTTTTTCCTATACCATAGGCAACGCAATTTAAAGTATGAATAGTAAAACAACTAAACACATTGTCACATTTATTTATGAGACTTTGAATTTAAGATTTTTCATGCTATCTATGTCAAATAAAATTAAAAAAAAAATCACTTCCAGAAAGGGTTAAGCTATATAATTATGTCGCTAAATGACTGAAAAAAAAGAAGTTATATTTTGTACTTGTGTGTGTCTGTTAAACCTTGTATTTTACATAAAAGTACTGCGTGTTTATGATCTTAATTACGACTGATATTGCCCAATAACACTAAGATCATAAACATGCAGTATGTTTCTAACTCATAAAAAGTGCAATGTGATTGAAAAGGCGATTCGATATACATGTATATTCGATATACGTAAGTTTCTTAAAAACCTTCTGTACCCTCAACTAAAGGAAAAAAAACGAGTCGAGTGAGGCAACTTATGGTGAGTTAGTACCATTGCTAATGGACACCTGCATCCATAGACAGAAAGTCAAAGGACAGGAGAAGCAAATACTACGGGCTCTCCGCATTTGAGGACTTCACGTTTTTTTTTTTTTTTTTTAAAAGGCACCCGCCATCGCAGGTTGTTGCAGCCTCCTGTGACTCATGTAAGTGTCACAGATCGTGTTTATTTCATTTTATTGTTGACACTTACAATAATTTTAAAGCTAATATTTAACAATTTAGTCTAGTCTAGGTATTTGCTATTTTACTATTTATTTTACAGTGCTGTTATCAGACCGTGCTCGAACCGTCTAGAGCAGTCCGGGCCGACTTCATCCCCACCACAATTTATCACAAGTTTTTACTGTCCTGTTTTGCTTATCAACTACCTTATAATATATATAATACCTTAAATTTTTCTTATGCTGTACGTACGTATCTAAGTTATCTTATTTGTTATCTATTCTAGTTACAAAAGAAAATTCTTATTTACTATGTGCTATATCTTTGATATTTATTATATATTCCTACGATATATAAACTATCAAATGCTTATTTTGCTTTATTCCTATTGTTAACTATTTTTACTATTTCTTCACAGTATTTTATAAAGTAACCATTTTTATTCTTATCTGCTAATATAATACATAGATTTTCTTTGCATATTTTTGTTTCGATTTGATGCTCTAGGTCGTAACGAAGTTTGTAAGCTTTATACTTTATTGAACAACAAAAATAATGATAATACATGTATATGTTACAATGCATGACATTCTTTAAGACATTTACTATATCTTGGGTTAAGAACTGTACTCCTAGATAGGTAACTAAGTTACCTGTGGTAAGGAAGGAAGGAAGGAAGTTTTCCGTGGATTGGGCATTCCACCAATAAGTGGAGTATGCTTTCTTCCTTATCAGGCTCACAAGCACAGGATGGACTGTCCTTACATTTGAACCTATGAAGGTATTGGGCAATTCCTCCGTGCCCTGTGAGCACCGTCAATTTTGGTGTGATGGTTATCCGCCGGATAGTGTGATATGCGTTCACCGCATCAGGAAGAAACACTTTCGTGACGGAGGCGGTTTCGCCTGACTGGAACCTCTTGTTCCATTCGTCCAGGGTATCCTCACGGATACACCTTTTGACGAATGAGATCGGGCAACGATCGTAGTCAGGCAACCTCCGACACGAAAGTGCTGCCTGCTTTGCCAGATGGTCGGCGCGCTCGTTGCCTAAGAGACCCGCGTGAGCTTTGATATAGAATAAATCGACAGCTTTATTCTGACCAATAGCCACTCTCAGGTTTTCTCTTGCCTTCCTTGCGAGTGGATGCAGTGCTTTGTGGTTAATAATGGTTTCCAGTGCGGATCTGGAGTCACTGTAAATGCCATAGGTGCTCTCGTTACGCTTCAGTACCTCACTCGTGGCTCGACATATGGCAAGGAGTTCCGCCTGGTACACCGTGCAGTACGCGGACAGACTGAGCTTGACGGCTTTCGTCTCGACCTCGCCGTTCTAGATGGATACTGCCGCTCTGACTTTGCCGTCAAGCTTACTGCCGTCGGTGTATATTCGCACCGCCTGCACGTTGTTTTCTTCAACATGAGCTTGAGTGGTCAAGCTTGCGAAACTCAGTGCCATATGTGTCGCCGGGTGAGAGACCTCCGCAAAATCTATGACACGCTCCACTTCCCTATCTCCGAGGACCAGTCGAGACGACCCCCTTCTCGCTTCATACAGAGCGGCTGCCTCTTGAACCCTGAGGTCCAGAGGCAGTATCCCGGCCAGTACCAGTGCCGAGTTCAGGGAAACTGTGCGATAAGACCTGCACAGCTTCTGAGCGAAGCCTCTTTGTACTGCATTCAATGCCTTTTGTACTCCAATTTTCTTGGCTGCAGGTGCCCATACGCTCGCTCCATAAGTTATTATTGGTTCAACGGCAGCGTTATAGATACACCTAATAATTTCTGGGTGTAGACCCCAGCTTACCTTTGCCGCGTGGGAGAGTTGCCTGTATATGTTCGTGGCTTTTCTACACACTTTCGCGACATGCGTGTTGAAAGTTAGTTTCTCGTCTATGGTGAGACCCAGAATCTTAATTTCCTTCGACATGTCTATAAAGACTCCTCCCATGCTCAGCCGCGGAGTATCAAATTTTCGTTTTCGCGTCAGCAACATTGCGCACGTTTTGTGCGGTGCGAATTTCAATTTGTTCTGAGCTCCCCACTCCTGAACATAGGTGAGGGCTGCATCCGCGGGTCTCGAGATGTCGAGGGCCGTGTGCCCCGAAAAGACCAGGACAACGTCGTCCGCATATGCCTGACAGTATACTCCTCTTCGCTCTAATTCGTGTAGTAGTGGGTCGAGAAGCAGGTTCCAGAGTATCGGTCCGCTGATAGATCCCTGGACGCAACCTTTCTGGGTGTTCTTCGTGTGTATCTCCCCAGCATACCTTAAACCGACTCTTCTGTTCTCGAGATAGCTATTCAATAGCCTCCTTACGTTGACCGGACACTTTTCCTCAGCCAGTCTGACTTTTATAGCCGGCCACCATGCGCTATCGAAGGCTCCCTCTATATCAAGCGAAACTAGGGTTACGAGCTCTATGTTGCCCTTAATATGGTTCACAAGGTTATAGAGGGCGTCTTCGGTGCTCCTCTGGGGCATAAAGCCGTACTGGCGATTACTAATCCTCGGTACTAGGTGCCACCTAATCCTCGGTACTAGGTGCCACCTAATCCTCGCTACTATCATCTTCTCTAGGATCTTCCCCATGACCGGCAGCAGACCAATAGGTCTATAAGCCTTGGGGTTCTGATAATCGTCCTTGCCCGGTTTTCTTAATACCACCACTGTGGCTTCCTTCCATATGTCCGGGAAGTGTCCTATCTGTAGGCACTTGTTGTACAGGGCAAGGTACACGTCCGGATCCTGAGAGATTGCTCGACAACAGATGTCCGCGGTAAAGCCGTCCGCTCCTGGAGCCTTTTTGGGATTAAAGCTCACCAAAGCTAGCAGAGGACTTCACGTTCCAACGCTTGCTGAGAAAAGTATCTACTTATTTAGATCCAAATGTTTAAAAATTGTTTTTAACCAAAAGAATTGTCTAAGGTCAACTATAATTTAAACTACATTTTATCAAATCTAAAAACGTTTTGAACAATGTTATGTAAGTATGCAGCAACATTCTAACTTTCATTGTACAAGCTCTGCTTAGTTCGAAAGTGGCATTGTGTGTCAGTTGTCCGAAAATATTAATTATTATTACTATTATTTAATGCCGCAAACTTCGGAACCTTAAACAATCCAAGGGTCCCTTATTAGAATTTACTGCAGGGCTGTTTTAATCCAGCACTGCCTGCAAGACGAGCGCATTGCCGACCCTTAAATTTTGCCTCCAGATGTAACTCACTCATGTATTGCAAAGAAGCAAAGAATAGCGCTAGATTTTCTGTGAGGTTTAACTTAGGTCAAGCCGTTCAACTTGTACTCAAACATAGCTCTTTCATGTATATAATAATTCTGTCTGTGTAGCAATACACATATTTAAATTTACCATGTGTGAGATGTGTGAGAATATTACTACTATAATTGATTGTTAAAGTCGAATCTGCTGAAATTGGTTTCCACCGTTGCCTTTGATTTCGAATTTCAATATTAAATCCCCTTGTTGAACTTAAATATCGACAGTGGGTGTATGTGTGGATCTCTGCATGAATTGCGTTATGATTTTGCTGTCATTAAAACTTTAAGATTCTCAAAGCTTAAGGACAGTGTCGAACGGCAAGTGACAAGTATATTTTTTATTTTACTCTACATTGTTTCATCTACTTTGCAATTTTTTTTATTTTCCATTAAATACCGTCTTTATTTTGACGAGGACACAATACATACATGTGAGCAGTAATATTGGTAATTAAATGTAAGATAATAATCGTTCTTAGATATGATCTGTCTTGTATTTCATCATCAAATTGAATTGTTAAGGTTAATTGTGTCTGTATATAAATGCTGATATGGCATTTAAAATTTATTTTGATTTTTCATATTTTTTGACAGATATGACATTCAAAAAGAGTTACTTGGCTTAAAGTGCTTTTGACCTGCGTTTAGTTTCTTTTGTAGCTAATTTCAATTGATTATACTAAATAACGTTTAATTTAATGACGACAAAATAAAAAGAAACAAAAGACCAAACATAATCATCTGATCTCAAACTAGAGAGAGGAAGGTAATCAGACTAATGGTGAAAATACGAGTACTTCCATCTACATTTATTTGCAAATAGTTACAAATTACAAGTAAATTACACCCTTTTTCTTCTGTGAGGAAATCCTCGTGGATAACACTTATCGGTGTCAGGACTTGAACCGACAAAAATCACACGCCGTCTCAGGTACTAGTAGCCGGGTAACCAGGTTAACCCTAGAAAGGAAACACCCAGACACAAAATGAATATTATTTATTATGGATCGAAGTCGAACCTGGCTCTGCAATCAGAGTCACCAACTATATATCAGTCAAATTGCCAATTATTCACTGCACTTCTCTTAATAAGTTCTTATTAAGTGCCCTTCGAAGATTATTTACCCCAATTTTTTTTTCTTTGTCTTTCTGCACCATCTTTCCAATTTGTTTTAGTAGTAGCTTGTTTCAAAATCAAGTTACAAAAATTGGATTTTAAAGAATATAATATGCTATAAGAAAGATATTCCATAAAAAGAACAATAAAGTGCTGACGTATATATCGGTGTATGCAAGAAGCTACTAAGCGAGACAAACACTTAATATAACCAACGATTCTTTCGCTTGTATTGCACAATTTATTATATTTCCAAAAAATATTTCAAACTTTTTTTATATTCTTTTTTTAAATTTATCTTTGACGCGTGAGCGAAATATTAGACTACCATCCCTTACAAATTCACAAAATGCACGCAATTCGCAAAAAATATCTCTTTCGATTTGATTTACTTCGTATTGATATAAATAAGTTATATAATAAAAATGGTGTATGTTCTCCAGGTTGTGTTATGTTACTCTCCAGTGTAAAATGCGTTACTCAACATGAAACGCATTTCCTATAACTGAGGTGTAGAGCTAAAGAATGACAAACTGGATTATTAGTTATATCATTGCATAAAATCTCCGTCGCGTCTGGTAATGGACTATTGCATAAATCTTATAAAGATACCCACTCGATTTTCCTAGAGGCATTAAAAAGCAATCTCCATTGAAGAGATTAAAAAAAATTAATGGTGTTTGTGTAACAGATTGTGCAGTGCAAAGTATGTTTAATTTGGACAAGATTACGAGACACATTACACACTTTTTTGATCATTTTTTAATTGTAATTACTTTCATGCCTACTTATTGTGATGTGCGTCGCTCACGCGCAGACAAGACTACTTTCAGAAATCGATTTTGTTTCGCATCAAGTGACGTAACCATTGAACTTATTTTTTTCAACAGACTCACCACGGCACTCGTAGTTTTTATAATAACTTCCTATAGTTATAGTTACATTTAAAATCAAGTAACTAGAAAACGGGTGTTGGGAAGAATATTTCTTAGTTGACATAACCTACTGCAAGAACATGGTCACCGAAGTATGTTTCTAGACGGACTAATGGTCACTGGAGATGATATATACTAAAGTCGACGCCCTGCGGTACAATAAAGGTACAAAGTGGCTGGCAGCGTATCAATGCGGTCTGCCCAAATTCGCGATGACATGCTATTTTGATCTATAACTATATAATCTATGGAACAAAAGCCGTGAAAGTAGCTCACACCAACTTCAAGACGTCAGAATAACTAAAAAAATATTTTTTAGGATTCATCATCTTCATCAACAGCCTTTTACAGTCCACTGATGGACATAGGCCTCTCCTTAGCAAGGAGGTTTTGGCCTACTATACCACGCTGGTTAGACGGATTAGAATAGGGTTTGTTTCAAGTTTTCCTTCTCTTCGTAGTGATATTTGCCTGAACAGTTTGTTCCCTTAGTCGCCGTTTCAGACGCCCACGCGATGAATAGGCGTGGTAACACTATGTATTCTTAATCCGTCACTACACGCACGGGTGGATTTTTTAGGATTATTTCCTCATAAAACATGTTTTATATAGAATTCATCTCATCGAGTATAAAGATACACAGTACTTCTAAACCTAAGAAGAACATAAAATATGCATAGAACAATTTAAACTTCCAAGATTCAAAATTCATTTCGAATTTTATCCATCTCGCTTCAGTCGTTTATGTTAAAAAGCCAAACAACAAGAGATGCAAATAGTACTTTCGCTGCTATAATATTTAATGTTCGTACTCGTACGCTGAATATTACTCGTATGTATAGGGCAACTTGTTTACAGGAATGTAGTAATGTATGTACTCGTAATACTACTCTATTCTTTAAGAAATAACAAACACCAAAGACAAATGGTTCCTTTCTTCCTTTTATTTTAAATACTTTGGGTTTTTTTAGGATAAATAAGTGAATTTCCGATAATTGGTAGCACTTAATTCAGTCTAAAACAAAGCGTAATCCCGCCTATGGGCTTTAAATTTTTTGTTAATAATAATTGCCAAACTAAAAAAACAATTATTACAACTGCTATAATTGTATATTTAAATGAATATTGTCTAACAGTTTCTAAATATTAAATACTATAGGTACCTTTAAAGTAGTAGTTGTAAAATAAACTAATTGTACCTCACTATAAAGAAATATGGCGCAGGAAAGCGTATTCTCATGATTAGAATACTAAATGTAGAACAATAAACAGCAAGCTACAATTTTAAACAATATGTGCTATTAAGTTAAAAATAATGAAAAAGTGGCAACATAAAGCCATAGAGACCTTGTTTATATTTTGACCTATGATGGAATAAATCTATAAAAGTCAATAAAATGAGACAGATATGCAAAATGATCGAAATAAAATCGCCAAGCCTCTAACCAAAAGTAATTTGTTAGCAATTCGATTTTGGCGCCACTTGCGATCAAACACCTCAATCACACCTCTCACTCTAAATTAGGGCCGACGCTGTGTAACACAAGTAACCAATACGGAAGAGTAATATTAAAGACATGTCAATCAGTATGGTTTATGTCCCGTGATTTTTATCGACTTTCACTATTGCGTACACGGTGTCATTTTATGACTACGCGCGATAAACTAATGTCTTGACAAATTATTACGGTCAACAAAAACTTATAATTCTTAATTGTAGGGAAGAATTTTCTTTATAGTTTCTTAAGTATCTGTTATTTATTGGCAAAGAGGTAAAAAGATTTTTTTAAAAATTATCCTTACTACTGTTTTTTTTTAATTATCCTCATCAAACATCGATTTGAAATTTGATTCATACTTATTCAGAAATGAAATGATAGCTGCGAATTTCGTATTTACACATGAAAAACACAAGGACGAGACTAAAATCACCGTGATATGTTGTAATGTTGGCATTGTCATGTCACTGTGTGTTGTGATTCACTAGTGTTTACGAATATTGCAAAATGTCTTCAAGGTTATGGCACCGCTACTTGTGTGTCGCTGTCGTCTCGATGAGCTTGCGTAACTTACTGCACTTATTAAGATGCTATACACTTCTCGTTCGAAATTTAAAACAATATTGCTTCTAAAAATAGTAATTATCATATTTTAAATAAATAAATACACCTTACGTTATTCTTTTTAAATCTACTTATATTTCGTTTCAAAAGATTTAAAAACATAATAAAAGTACAGTCTCTTATTTGGAAAAACCGGCAAATCATTAAATAGCTTAGTGCCTAATAATTTATTTATTTATTTTATTTACTAATACGTAAAAGAAATTACAAGTTAAATTTAACGACGGTTTCCGCACTAAGCTCGTGGCTTGTATCGCGGCAACCAATTTTTACACTTTCGCAATAAGTAACTAGTTTTTTTTTGACGATTTATTACTATTATTAACATACTTAGCAAAATTATATTCAAGGGAAAAATTAACCCAAATATGTAATAAAATGTTGGCCTAAAATCATAGGATAACCGAGAACACAAAGTTCCAGTTTATTTTTTAACTACCATCGTTAGACCCTAGTTACCATGTTTAATCTTTCACACTCAGCGTATTACATGACTGAGTAAACTCGTGGGAATTACTTTGTCTTGTTTTCTCTTCACTTTTGATAACTGCTTTAGGAATATTTCCTATGACGCAGGGTACCTACTTTACCAAGATACATGAAACGAACACAAAAAATACACAGATTCAGAACAACAATTTGTGGAAAACTCAAAATGTTGTTCCCCCTTGGGGTTTGAAGTCACAACAGTAAAAAATAACATGGTGATTGCTTAAATACTCAGTCTAAATTACTAGTAACCATCGAAGAATTGCAATATCAACTGATGTCTGATAGAGTTGCAATTTGATATTTTAGTAACTCCTAGTCAGCCATCATCATTATCATCAACAGCTTTTAACAGTCCTCTGCTGGACATACGCCTCTCCTTAAAAGGAAAGTTTTGGCCTACTGTACCAAGCTTACCAGATAGGACGATACAGGATTTGTTTCAAATTTTTCTCCTATTTAAAAGCCAAGTTAAACTTTCATGATCATATTTTCTTGGCACAAATATATCCTCGACTAGTCTTACAGTCAACTAGTGTTAGGCAATTCTTTCAATACTTTTTACTGAGTGATTGAGATTCGGCAACCTCACTCATTCGGTTCGGCTCCGGTGAGCCCAACCCTCTCTGCTTGTGAAAACTCTAACGAAATCGTCTTTTTTACATTCTACTCTTGTTATAACATATTTCGGAGATAAAGGTCTAATCTATTCTTACTAGTATATGTTACTTAAGTCGCTCAAATTATGATAAAATCAAAGCAGTGTTAGTAACTGTAATCTTATAACACTTTTCAATGATGGTAAATTAAATAATGAAACTTTTAGGCGAGTGAAACCTAAAGAAAGCCTAATCTATAATAAGATAAATCCAGGCTACATAAATAATTGTAACAAATACCCTCCATAATATAACTGTCCAATGCAATCATACTCCAGGTACATAAAGAGTGCATCGACCGATGAGGTAACGTTTTTCTCAATGCACAGTCTTTATTTAACGTCTCAGATGCAACGAATGGTAGACATATTACAAAACCAGTCATTAACATACATTGTATTTACTTACGGTTATATTGAATAGCAATTCAAAATGGCGACCGCCTCCGAAGATTTTGTTAAAACAGTAAACGAAATTATTTTAAAGGGTTTTATCTCTGTACCTATAAAACTTATTGAACTAAAAAATGCACGACTTTAGTCTCTGGTTTTCTTTGTTTATGTTATTGGACTGGGCTATTGATCTAGTGATAGTGAGTGTTAAGCCAAAAGACATTAGGTTCGATTCCCACCCGGTTGCCAAATCTCGTGCTATATATAAGCAATTGTCTGATCAGCTCGATCCCTTGTTCTGTATCTAGATACTTAAAGCATTGCCAATACTGTTTTTAAATTTTCCACCCATACGAGAGACCTCACGAGAGAATGAACGAACGAGAAGAGAAGTATAGACAAATACAAAAAGAATTTTCCGAATCGGGTTATCAATTATGGATTTCTAAGGAAACAAAGGAAAATGCCACCGCATTAAGAAACTTCTTCTGTCTAAAAGTCAGTAAAATACTAATGGTTCAAACGATAAGATAATATACGATTTCTTCAGTTTACATTTTGCAATTAGCTGAATTTGCAATAATATGTCCAAATTGGCGTCAAGGATTTACAACTGTAAGTAGCTATCTGTTACATCTTTGTGTTAAACTAAGTGTTACATTTACATTACAGTTACATTAATGAAAGTGAAACGGTTATGAAATTGACTGAAACCACTACTTGGATATTAGATGTTGCATTTCCACCTGAGATGCGCTTAATTGATAACCCATACAGTAACACAGGTCACCGCACTATGTAGCTAACCCATACAGCGACACAGGCCACTGCTTTATATTACTAACTCATACGGCAATACAGGCTACCGCGTTATGTTACTGTCTCATACAGCAACACAGGCCATTGCACTACATTGCTAACCTAGAATTGCGTATAGAGTCCTATATCGGCCTCAAAGAGAACCGGTATTAAACATTTCTTTTGTTACTTTTCATCGAGTAAAAGTCAAAAGAGTCCTTAAAGTATATTCAAGTTAAGTATACCCATTCATTCAAGAACCTATTCTTTTGGTCTGTGAACAAAATGTAATAAGTCTTATTTTTGTATATCAAGTCAACGAAATCTTGGTTAAATATTTTTTGTATTTAAAATAAATAATAGACAAGAGTGTCACTCTTATTCATGCATAGACCTCTGCTTAAAAATGAGGTTTTAATCTACTTTGCTTCGTTGGCCAGACGAGTTGGTATAGGAGTTGTTTCAAGTGTTGTCCTTCTCTTTACCGTGGTGTAGTTTAGCGTGATTTGTTCCTGTAGTCAACTTACTACAGAATGAATAATACTCGTACTGCGATACAGGATACAATTCTAACGCGGGCATTGTTTTTTAAAACAGAAATAAAATTCGTCACTACATAAATTACTGCATAACATGTTTTGAAGAAAATTGATATACAGTTATAAGATTCAAATTGACTATAATTATTCTGAAATACGTATTTATTGTTTCAATTTCACTTTTTCAGTGGCAAGCGCTAGTTTTCGAATGTTACACAGACAACCAGCTGATGCTTCTTGTAAAATTGGGTCCTTCGAACCAATCGTTTCCAACAAGAATTGTACTACTCCAGCCTGAAAATGAAACAGTTTTAATTAGGTATTTGAATTATATTAGCTGAGAACCACTTGAATTATAATTGACTGCCTCGATGGCGCAGTGGTAACGTATGCATTCAATTCCTGGGTCAGATCAAAAGTTTCAATGATCTGCAAGTACTTATTTTGGAGTTTGAGTGTTTTCTAAGTATAATATACACGTATTTTCAAAAAAATAATCCCATCGGCTCTCCTGCTCCTTGGGTACAGGAGTGAGAAATATGTGGTGATCCCATTAAAAACCACCCAAACGGCCGGCCTCTGGCATCACTCTGGGGAAGATCCGGATCCTATGATTTCAGATCCTCCCCAAATCAACATCATGCCCGTTAGGCCCTATTCCGGGAGAAAAGTACTTCTCCCCTTAATTCTGGCATGGCGGAACTAAAGTAAGTTTTTACCGGTTAGGCCGCCATTTCATCTTCTAATCTACAGTTACATCTAAAACTAGAATGTCTTACAAACAGAGCATAAATTAGGATTAGAGCTGTTACTTTCAGTATCATATAATGTCTAACATCATCATAATCATACATTCACATCAGGAACTAATTAGATTATATCTAGATATTATAGTACATACTGCAAATATTCGGTATATAAGCGCAGTCTAAACTTTCGCGTTCACGTTACACGGAATTATGGCAACACATATATGTATATAGTTTGCTAGTACATTTTTCTTGTAAGAGGTTATCGTTAACTGAAATATAGTTTTAAAGCAAAGGTCAAACATACAAATAAGTTATAAATATAATTAAAATCGCAGTTTATGAATTTATTTAGTTAAATTGTTTTTTTTTACATGTAAGTAATGTACCTTGTCAGTATTTTAACATATTTGATTTCCCTATTTAGTTTTTGCCAGTGTTCTCTGTACTTCATTTGTGTTTAAACTTTAGCAATACTGCTACTATTAAAAATATTTAGTATTGAAATACGAAGACTGTACTACAAAGAATTGATGGTTAAAAGAGGATATCTTGTTTAACTAACCTAAATTAGGTATTTACTTCGGTACCTATTTATGGAATAAATTGTACTGTACCGACATTTGTTTTGAGTCTGCAAGTTTCTTAAAACAATAACTTATATAGAGGAAAGCCTAATAAGGCAGTGCTTATCTAACAAACGTTTTGTATCTCTTTGTAAATTGTAACAAATGTTTTAGCAAAATAAATAAATACTTTCTTTTCAAAAGAGGTTAGGTTTTGTATACTACAGTATACAAAACTGCCCGGTACCAAGCCTCATAACTTAAAAAATCTAGAAAACTAGAACCAATTGAGTTTTAAAAATTAACATTTTAATCGACTTACCGCATGCATAGTGACGCAATTCACAGAGTAGAACGACAAATGATAAAGAGCCAAAGCGGTAGACCTATGAACTACGGGATCCCGAGAGGTCATGTAGTTGACCAGCGGGGTGATAGCACCGCGCTTGCCGAACTCTTGGCGATTCTGTGCCCAGTCGCAGCAGTAGGCTATCGCTACACCCAGGTTAGCTCTGAGATGATCATCTGTCGAATTTACTGTAAAAAAAGTATGAAAAAATTGACGATTTAATTAATGACAGTAATAGCAGTATCCGTGTGGTAACGGATTAAGAATACATAGTGTTACCACCCATATTCATCCCGTAGGTGACGTAAAAGGCGACTAAGGGAACAAAGTATGCAAGACAACATCATTACATATAGAAGGAAAACTTGAAACAAACCCTCTTCCAACCCGTCTGGCCAGCGTGATATAGTAGGCCAAAACCTTCTTGCTAAGAAGAGGCCTATGTTCAAAAGTGGACTGTAAAAGGTTGTTAAGGAATTGCAGTATTATTGCATAGAATAATAAATAAACCACTGATTTGCTGTAACCAATAGGTAGAACTCAAATTAAACGTGGGAAAATGGTCACACCTTGCGGAAGCATTCGAGCTTCCGTTACGTTTCTGGGAAATATAACTAAATCAGACTTGGAATAAGAGGTCATGGTTTCACTTACGGAATATCGTTACAAATTATAAACTTGATATTAAAAATATAACTTCGCTTACAAATAATAGCTACACAAATGTAATATCATGTTACTCTAAGAAAAAAATATAATGAAATGACATAAAAGGCGTCCATTTCAATTGGATATTACTTCAGTTACCAATCAAGAAGTGTTAGCTACCTACATACAAGAAATTTGTGTCGTGGCATTTCCGCATTTTACTGATGTGTTAAGTGAATTAATAAAATTGTGAAGGTGCAAGAGGTTTGCTTATTAGAAGCTTTTGAAGCACATAATAAAATTTATTCAAACAAATATTAACACTTCATAAAAGTAATATTTACAATAGAGGACTTATTAATGGCCACTTTATCTTCATGTTTACTTTGTTTTTGAAACGTGATGGTGTTAGAGTTAAACGGTAAAGTTTTCTTTCTTTATTTATTCATCATCAGGCTGTGACATGTTTTAATATAAGTTTTGAAACTTTGAAACTTTCATTTTCATACCCGATAACTTCTCCTTTTGATGTACTCAAATTTTAACTTGGTTACTCATCTAACCGACTAAAGGTAAACTAAAGAAGTTAACCCGTACGGTTATATGTAAGATAAATAGTATTTTTACCAGATTTACGTGTGTGTTAGATAACAATTACACTTCATAATTAATACTTACCAAGTTTAGAAAGTTTAGCCACTACACCATGATCAGATATAACAGCCAAGTTCTCATTATCTCGAGCTATAGTCGCAATAGCAGCGCATACAGCAGATAATACATTTCTGTCGTCGGAGTCTAATAGATCTACTGTAAGCTCCAAAGCACCAACAAAAGATCTGACCATTTCGCCAGAATCAGCAGCATTTTGTACACAAGGACTCAATGCTAAAGCGGCATTTGTCTGGACTCGCTTAGAGTCATTCTTGAGCAACGACCAAATCAATCTGACCCCGTCCAGCTCATCAATTTGCGTCATACACGATGGATCTTTTGCGCACTCCATTAATACTAAAGGCACGTTTTCCAACAGAGGTTTGTAGGTATTATTCAGGTGATGAACTGGAAAAGAAAATAATTATAAGCAGCAAATTCAGTAACAATATCAAAATATATTACATTACTTACTTAGCATTGGTATTCCCCCAGAGCTCTTAATTTTTTCTCTGTTAGGTGGATACTTTGCACATTCAGCCAAGGCGCCGGCCACGTTAGTTAACACTCCATCGTTTTCATCATCTAGGAGATTAACAAGAATGGGAACAGCTCCGAGATGGTCTAGTCTCTTGACACTTTCATCACTGTTAGCACATTTCCACAAAGCACCAGTAACTGCTGCCAATAGCGGTTTATTTGGCCTGTTCGTAGAATCCGATGCGGCTTCTACTAAAAGCTCTAATCCTCCAGCATGGCGAATCATGTCCCTCGTAATTGAGTCACTCGCGCATTTGTAAATCGCTAAACTGCAGTAGGTCTAAAACATTGTAAATTTAAATTGTCGCTAAATGTTTGCGTGTTATTTTCACTCAAAAGTTTATTTTACATTAAACGCTTTATGTCGAAATAGTGTGTGACCAACAATTATGGCCTTCGTCAGTTTATCAGTGAATTGTTCTACTGTACCTTTAAGTCTTTATCTGGGTTAGCTAAATGCGTGATCAGGTCATCTACCATCTTCTCAGTTTGTATGGCTAACTGAAATGATGTCTCATTTGCGCACATTTGCAGTAATCCTATCGCCGGAATTGCAACATCCAGATGTATTGTTTTTAGCATTTTGGCTATAAGTGGAATCATACCATACTTTCTCATTGCCTCGCGATTTCTTTGTGATGCAGACATAGACCAAAGAGCCTTGGCTCCCGCTCGTCCAATGTCCAAAAATTGTTCCTCATCTGCATTTAACTCCTCGCGAGGTGTCAATAAATACCTAAAATAAATAATCTAATATAAATGTCATAACAGTAGTCGTAGACAGACGGCTTTCCCTCGAAACAGTAACACAATTGATACGATTTCTTTTTATGCAAGTTGTTTGAAATAATATTAAGTGTAAAGCAATTAAAATGGATTAACTAGCTATTTCATGCATGCAAACTTTAGTTTAACTGAAATAACATATACCTTTCCTTAATATCGAGCAAATCTATTAATTTCGGAATGCCACCAAATTTTCTACAAAATTTCCTACTTTTTCTTATCCGCCCAAGATTAGCTATTGTTTCGGCTGCAAGTATCTGAACATCTCTTGCTGGATCTGACAATAATCCTACCAACAACGGTATAGCACCTAAATCGGTCACTTTCTTTCTGATTTCTATATTCGGTGTTATATCCCTGAGAACAGCTAATCCACCCAAAATACAGCACAGATCTCTAGTTTCCAGCAAATTGACCAGTAGTTCTAGACCACCAATTTCTTGAATAGCTCTTTGGTTTACTTCTATCGTTAGATCGTGGTCCTTCAAACAAGATAGCGCGACCATCGTGGCCGTCTGATTGCCAGCTTTCATGTACTTCACCAGTTTCTGTATATGCCAGTATTCTGGAGGTATTTCTGTAGATTTGATGAGATCAGCCCAATTGTCATCGTCTGGAGAGGTAGAAGAAGGCGAGGATAATGATGTGTCTGACCCCTCTGTTACCATTACAATCCGAGGCAGACCGACCGTGTCTTGACCTCCATCTGCACTAAACGTAGAAATATTATCGTCACCCATGATTTAAATAAAACACAAAACACTCTACCAAAGAAAATAATTAAAATATTTCGATTTCACGTACGACTCTGATTTTTATTACGTCGATATGGTTGCTAAGCAATATTATATTGTATACGTATATTGTATATGTATACTTTTTGGTTTATAAACTCTTTAACTTTGACATTAATAAATGAAATATATTTATAACTTGGCTTGTATCTATATAACAATTATATTTGTTATTATTATTAGCAATTACTTATATTGGTAATGCGAGTGTTTCTTGTTTTCTTTGCCGTTTTTTTTATTTAATAACAACACGATAACATAGTAACAGAAACACAATACCTAAAAATGTATATTTTTTTAATCAGAGCTACGTCTATTAGATTTCGTTCAAGAGAATGTAAAATTGGTGAACTCTCATGTAAGCTAGATACAATCTACTCCAAAAGTAGATTACCAAATTCATTTGTCTAACGTTCATATCGTCTACGGTTTGGAAAGTATTAGAAAATACTACGAGTACACAACTGAAACATACAATTTATTACGGTCACACTGCTCCAAAACAGGCCTTCTGATTTTTTTTTTTTATTTTTGGTAGGTATGGTAATGCCTTATTATTTAATCCCGATTTGATTTCTTTGATTATTTGAGTTTACAGTTTAGTATTCTGAGTGCTAACTAAATATTTTAACGAAAAATAACTGATTTAGAATAGATCTAGATTTTAATTGTCTGTGGTATTTTTTTTTGTTGCAGTTTCGAAGAAGTGTCAAGGATGTCATGAAGCCTGAACATAACGACCATTACTTGCTCAGGTGGCTCAGAGGTAAGTTAACTTATCTATACAACCTATATAGTATTATTTTTTACAGCATACCAATATTATTCAACAGTATTCAACACATTGCTAATACATATTTTAGTACACACTATCTATTAAGCTCGGCATGACTGTTATAAGTGAATTTTATCCATCATTTTTTTTTCTTGTTTTAAAGCAGCAATTCTCCTATTCCAGATATCTATCTCTGCGCCAAAGTTTTAACAATTCCGTTCAGACGTTCTTCTATGATTAAATCTATACATATAAATAAAATTGGAGTGTCTGTTTGTAATATTGAAATAACCGCTTTTTACTACATGCATATACATACGATACGTACACCAAAACAACATTTTTTGTAATTTTTGTCTGTCTGTCTGTTTGTTCCGGCTAATCTCTGGAACGGTTGGACCGATTTCGACGGGACTTTCACTGATAGATAGCTGATGTTATAGGGGAAAACTTAGGCTACTTGTATTT
Organism: Hypercompe scribonia; assembly: GCA_949316085.1. Classification (NCBI taxonomy): domain Eukaryota; kingdom Metazoa; phylum Arthropoda; class Insecta; order Lepidoptera; family Erebidae; genus Hypercompe; species Hypercompe scribonia. The sequence continues at coordinate 20,983,750 of OX438972.1, forward strand.
AAGAATTTTGAAATTATAAAAAAATACACGTGTACGAAGTCATGGGTGCAGCTAGTAACAGATATACAAATATACGAGTGTATCCACATAAACAATTGTAATTATTAGTACAGATAATCAACTCAATCGAGTTATTAAAATTTAGGTTCCTAAGGTATTCAAGTACGTTAACATAATGTAATATCTCTCTAACGATATGGTGTGCAATAAAGTATTGAGTATTAACTGTTTGAAAATAAAGATGAAATTCGCTTATCACATGAGATCCTATACAGATAACATGGCATAGCAGGTACCCATTAAATTGAAATTGTGTACATCAAAGGTTATTTTAGTCCCCTATTATAATATTATAGAGTTAAATAAATATTTACATTATATTACCATAACATTTAAATTTAAATAATGACCGACTGAAGGTTCTCAAATCGACATATTTGTTAACAATACGACGCAATTTGCGAACTGTTTTTAAGAGATGAAGTATGAAAGAGTAAGATAGTAGTTTAAGATAGGTAAGAAGAGATAAAAAAAGAGTTATCGTAATTGGCATGTTGAAATTGGTGATGTTTTCTCAATCGGCATACAATTGATCTGAGAAAGACACTTAAACTAATACTTCATTTGTGAGAACCAAAATCATCTTCTAATTTTGATATTACTGGAAAATATAAAATAAACATCAAGTCATCCATAAAGAATCTATGGCGTAGTGGTAGCGATTCCTGGATCGGGCCCAATGTTTGTATGATTTGCAAATACTTGTTTCAGAATTTGGGTGTTGTCTATGTATAACATGTATTTATAAAAAAAAGTATATAGTATTTTATCAGTCAGTCTAGTTGTCATAGTACAAGCTCTGCTTAGTTTGAAACTAGATGGCAGTGTGTTAAATGGCCGAAATATTTATTTATTTATTGAAATAGAAAAATGCATATCACACACATAAAGCTCTATATAAATTCACATTCATAAAATAAACCAACGATTCTTTTTAAATGCATTAAATATATATACATTAAGACACGACCCTTGGACAGTAAATCTGTTAGTTGTGATCAGCCTGGTTAGTGACCAGAGGAAAATCGAAAGTAATCAGAGAGGTTAGAAATACTTTTGTTTTATTTGTGCGGATATCCCGCCCGGATACCATCGGCAAATGGGTATATCGAACTCGGGCAGATAAAAACCACACGCTGTTTCGGATACTAGTTGCCGGGGAACCAGATGCACCCTAGAAAAGATAATCCCTGGAACCCCGACGTACCTTGGGCCACCAACGGCTTGTAAATAACCCCCTCCTTTATGGGAACCATGATGTTCCTTTTTCTGCGTCCAAAAGGACACACATTTTCCGTAGCACTCGGGCCGCCACCTGGGCTTGCTTCTGCCAGGATACAGATGCCCTTATCTGTCACACCAGGTTTGCGCGTATGAAGAACGGAAATCGTTTTGCAATCTTCAGTTTCAAGTCGCCTGCGGTACCTGGCCCGTTTCTGGACCTGGCATACTGGGACAGTTCTAAACTCCTCGCGGTCCCGCTCCACCATCTGTCAGAAGGACACAGCAGATTTGCCCGTGCTCTCGCTCACGTTCGCTGGTCGCAATCCTGTTACCAAAAGAGAGAATTCTCACTCCTATGGCCACCACGAGTTGACGCCTCTGCTCCACTCATACTAGACATTTTGCCAGCGCATGGAGAGGCGTCTCCACAGTCGATCGCAGGTCCCATTATGCCTCTCGAAACAACGCCCATCGTTCGGTTTTCTCAGTTATTCCTTCAAGTCCTCCAAGGTAACCTGGCGAAGTTGAGTTTTCTGATCTTCGATTTCTCTAGTCTCAAGATGCCGACCCAAACAAACCTGATAAAGAACCACAAGGGCTCTTGCCTTCAGGTCTCATGGTGGAAACCAGAACAAATAATATGGTTTTTTTGTTCTGGTCTCTGAAACCCAGAACAAATAATGAGCACGAGCAAACGCTATATTTAAATATAATATGCATTAACATAAATAAGAAAATTATATCATACATTTCTCTGTTTATATTTCAGCGAGGCAATGGGACCCAGTGGCAGCTGAGAAAATGCTAAGAGATGTAAGTATCTGTTGAATTCTTTTATGCATAAGTGAATTTAAGATATTAGGTAGTAGAGCCACGCTGATTTTAGCACGAACGGGCTGGTTCGACCGGGACAGTGCTACCCTCTCACAGAAGACCAACCTAAAGCGACAGCATCCGTGCTGATGTGTTTCGTTGGTGAGTGCAGGACCGGACGCCCAATGATGCAGGGGTGACAGTTGTCGGGATATGTGAGCCTTACACAGCCACGATGTCCCCAAGTGAGATGTGGAAAAGCATCTCACTAGACCACCATGGTGTGGGTCACCATATTGCATTGTCTGCATTGGCGATAAGTATGGTGCCCACAACTCTTGGATTCTATTTATGCTTTCCATCAGGCAGAGTAGTCATTTCGGCGACTCCTAAAATAAAAAAAAAACATAATAAATAAAAAAATATATTTGTCTAAACGTAAGCTTAATTTATTTGTGAGTTGGTATATAATATTTGACATATAAGTCGGTATTTTTATATATATATATAGATCACTTTTATCCAACGCGAGTAAATTCACCACCTAAAACAGTCGAATCCACACTGATTTAATTATATATTTAAAATAATAAAATAATAAAAGTAATAAATAACTTAAAAACCAATGCTTACAGTAGTATATAGTTATTCTAAACCCCGGTGTGAATCTAAACCCCGGTGTGAATCTATTAATTCTGTAATTATTAATTATGTAATTTCAAATCCCAACGTTCCCACCAACCAATTCCATTTGCTCCACTCCTCATCCTGACTTTTACACATTTTTTATGTGATGAAAAATTTTAAACATTTCATGATATATTGTTTTCATAACATTGATAAATTCGTTTTATAATTTCTATTGCAAAAAGTGTAGATAACTTAAAAATGTAGACCAACCTTGATGGTTTATATATAATAGCAAAACGAATTAAATTATTTAAAATATTTTTTATTGAGGAATAGTTAAAAGAAAAAAATGATAGCTAGGCCATATAATATCAGAATTAATAAAAGAAAAACAGGTATTAACAATTAACATATAAACTTGTGGCTTGTATTTTTGGCAAGTTTCTTTTTCTTTTCAACACTAACTACTGTTAACTGGACTATGATGATTCGTGTTTCTGATACAGTTGAAGATAACGTTCGATACGAGCGAGGAAGTTACAGATTGTTCTGATTTGTTACGGATATAATGTGTATCCGCACAAATTTGTAAATGTATCAATATGATAACCACCTGGTTAATCGCAAAGTTAAGCAATCCTAATCTGGTCATTCTATGTATGGGTGACCATTCTTAATATATTGGAATTCCGTGGCTCGGAGAGCCACTAGTTCTAATAAGTCACGACTAGATTACAAATGAAACAAAAGCGCCCACGGCGTGTCGTTATTACACCTTTCTGATGCAGTTTCAAACCTGCCACGCTCACCAAGTTTTGATGAATATTCGGCGTCGATGATGTGTACATAAATAATGTTCAATGGAAGGTGCCGGCCCGAGGGGTTTTCCAAAAGTAAAAAAAGGCAAAAATACTAATATAAAACTGAAACAAAACTATTACAACTAGTTATTACTAAAGTAAGGTTAGAAGTAAATTGTAAAATATTAAATATTATATACAAATATTTGTACAGTTTTCTCGATTTTGCGCCATCTCTAAGCAAAATACTTGGTACACCCATGGATTTATGTGTCCATAGGCTTAATTTCTTCGCAGCATTAACCTATGTTTACAAAGTTAATAAATACAATTTTTTACCATCTGGTGAATGAAGATATATTACGATATATTTTTCTTGAAATTTACATTTCATTAAACTAACTACCTAGATTATTTTAAGCTCTCACATTGCCGAATAATCTCGTCAGTACAGCTACTACAGTTACTTTCTTTACAACTCTTTCTGTATGTCATTTTATGTAACTGACACGACAAACAAATTGACTGTGTACAAAACTACCACCAACGATTTTGCAAATGAACGAAATAGCTAGAGTTCGAGAACATTCGAAAATTCAAAACTCTCGGACTCATAAAAAGAAACAAATTTAAAAAAAAAAACAAAAGTGCTTTTTTTAATATAATTCATTCGAAATTTAAAGCTGAAGCTAAATCAATCCAAAGTTATTTACTATAGAATTATAAAATAGTTATCTAATATGAAAGTAGTTAATACAAATATATTATTATATGTATTTTATATTAGTCTTTTTTAAACAATTAAAACAACAGTTTCACCAAGAGATGGTTTTATACATAAGTATTGTGATCGCAAATCACAATGTCAGCAGTGTTTATTCAGAACACCACTTATTACCAAGGTCGTGTGTAAGTATCACACACGTGCCGAACATATTAATAGCAGGTCTGCCTGATTGTATAATCGAACAACTTCCGAATACAAAGTAGAGAAAGTTCATCGATCGATACAAAATGTATGGGTTAAGGTTGAAAATAGATAAAATCGAATACATAACCGGTTCTACCGCGTTTAGTGTTGCTTTTAAATCAGTTATAACAGTGATATTTGTATCAGGAAATTAGAGTTATAAAAATTGTTGGTTTAAAGTATTTATATTTACAGAGAAAGTGAGTGTGTAAGGAATTTAGAATTTAAATTTGAAATGACGTCCTAGCCTTGATTGACATGACAAGCAACTGACTTAGTTAGATTTCGACATTTCACCGTGAGCCCCGCTGACGTGACCTATAGAGGTTTCCACGTGAAATATAATCTCGGGATAATCTACGCGTCTTCAATCTTGTAAATAACCAAATGAATGTAGAATGTATTTAAAGAATGTATCTAGAAATATTTTTACATTTTTTATGTTTGTAAACTATAAATTCTTTGGTTTGATAATTAAGTAAATAGAAAAGGTTTGGTATACATGTTTCTATCTTAAATCTAATTGTGGTACTCCCAGTTTTTACAGTTTTTAGTTTACAAGTATGGTAATAGAAAAAAGACAGCTATGTATCTTTTTATTATGACCTCTAAGTATGTTGTTCGATTAAAGATTTTGCAAAACTTGGTTCCACCACTTGCCGGTAGGGTTGATGTCATGTTCTGAATCTTTCCATTAACAAGTACGAACAGGTATTTTTATAGATTGAGTATTAATAAAATTGAGTCTGTGTTCTAAGTGAAGTGTTTTACTGCGTATCTGATACTTTTGGGAAGTGTCCTGACGACAAATGGTCTAAGAAGGTAACTAGTATTATGTGATTATGTAATGTGACTTTATTTGTTTGTAAGCCTTCACTGCTAAGCCGTGGAGCTGTATTTATTGAAAGTTGACAAGTTAGAAGAAATACACGCAGGCAATGGTAAAGTTAAAAACTATGATATGAAATAATTTTGTTTTGTAAGCTGTATCACATCATATAGATATCACTATTATTAAAAAAGTGTTGTGTTGAAAATTTTAGGAGAACAAGAATTTGTACTCTCAGCTCTACTACCGTAGACACGAAATTGAAAAACAAAATAAACACAAAGCTATAGAAAACTATAGGAACTTAAACAGAAGGAACATGTATTAACATGGCTTTTGACATTTTTGACAGATAAATAAATTAATACAATCATGTTTTGTGCATCATTAATCCTATATATAACACTTTACAATACATGTTAGCATAGTACTCATATATTGCCTTACTTTTGAAAATGAATATTATTTAATATTGTTATCTAGCAACCTCCATATATTTATTTATTACAAAATTAAACCGCATAAAGCAACAATAATACGATAGAAATGCTAAAAATACAATTTAATTAATGATACTACTAAAGTAACTACATAAACAATATAACCAGATTAAAAAAAAAAGTTTGCGTTCACTTGGAAGAGTTGAGATATTTTTAAAAAACTTAAAATATTTAAAAACAAATTACGACATTTGTGTTCTTTATTTAAAAAGGCATCATTTAAATAGATAATTCCGAAAACCTTCTTTAGCTTTTTTATAATATATAAAAACGAGTTGAATTATACATTATCCTGATTCTTGTTTCCGTCTGAAAGCCATTTTAATTAATCTTTATAAAATTGTTTATTTAAAAAATGTTAGTTTGACTGTCTGAAATCTTGCAATCCAGAATAGTGTAATTACGTGAAGAAAGATATTCTACTAGGCAGCCAATGTCTTCCTTTTCGAGTCGTTACTACCCTGCAGAGGTACTGAAGCATTGGCAGTTTGACTGATCGACCTCACAGTGGCCGCCCGGCTATCCTTATATCCAGAAGCGCTACGTCGGAATTCTTGCCATCTCTGGTCCAAAAATCAACAGTACTGAACTGAGATTTTGGTTGCGAGCTACTATTGGACTGGATATTAGCGTTCAGACTTTTCGAAATTATTTACATCTCTTTGGATTACGATCAAGGAGATCCTGGTAAGCACGTTTAAATACGACAGCGACGCAGACTTCAGTAGTATATAAAAAAGGATGATGGATTTTTGATATTTTCATATTAAAATGAGTGTTTTTAAATATGAAAGCAGGAAATAATGCATTAATAAATTATAAGGCAATACTTTTAAATCCGTTTGCGCTCAGTCCTGGCACATACATACATTTTAAATCACAATTTTCATATTTTTTAAAAGAGATTGAAAACACATTTTTCTTTTAGAAAAAAAATGTAGGATTTTTGATATTTTCAAATTGAAATATGTGTTTTTAAATATTAAAGCAGGAAATAATGCATTAATAAATTACATTTTTGCATAAACAAAATATCTCAATTATTCAATTATTTTTATATTAATAACTATATAATTATTCCACAATTCGTCCAAATCCGTTTGAATTCACTTCTGGCACACACAAGAAAAAATCGTATTAAGAACTTAAAAAACATAAATTTTTATAATATTTAATAATGTTACTTCCACTTTTTCTAGCTTTAAGAGAAAACTTCCTTACTATGAATATATTATCCTGCAATCTTTACAAACACAAATGAAAGTGTATAATCCCGTGTCGTAATTTTACAAACACATATGAAAGAAACACAAAGAAGACCCAGACTCCAAGCAATAATTTGTAGATTCCTCTCCTAGGCAAAAGCGAACAGCGCTGAACATGAATTGCAGTGTGTATAAAATACTAGAATTTCACAATCATAATTACTTCACTTACAAATAATGTAAACACTTACGTGGCCCTTTTCGGCTCTTCTACCAATCTGTTCGACATTTTTAAACTTTAGATTAAATTCGTGTTTACCTTCACCATGTCCAGTTGTTCTCTGTTGAAATATTATTGAAATTATGAACATACTCTTAATGACCCACATAATACAAATAATGATCATAACATAAACAGCGCCTGTATAGCTGCTGTGTAGTAGACGACCTTAAAGCTAAAGTGCAATGTACGCAACTTAAAACTTGCACAAGCCGTTGCAAGTTGAAACCTTTTGTTTGGAGCTTGGTTCTTGCAATACCTCCAAGGAGACATCTAACATAAATATAGAAAGCTTATGTATACCTAGCATATTCAAGATCATTACTAAATATGGGATCAAAGTTGTTTGCGAAACCTTCCAAAACAGATATAAATAGCATATTAAAACTCATAAACAAGTTTCAACTACTATTTTGTTTAATAATTAAAAATATATATTAGGATTTTAGTTGTATGTATGGGCCAATTCGTTAACGTTGAAATCTAACATCCCGTGCAAACATATTACGGGCGTTCTTGGAACCGATGCTACTGAAATTTGCTGGGTACAATCGTAACACATGGTTTCAAGAAGATGGAGCCACTTGTCACACATCTAATGAGTGCCGGTGGTCAAAGACATATTTTCGAAAAAACAGATTTCCAGACGAGGCGACATTTCATGGCCACTCAGAAGTTCAGATCTATCCCCAGCAGACCTCTTTTTATGGAGTTACTTGAAAAATCGTGTCTACATCAACATACCAAATACACTACGTCCACTAAAAGCAAAATATCAGCGAAGAGATGTCGGCGATTTCGTGGTCACTTTACCGATTAGCTTTCGAAAAATCGGTGCTCGCTTAGAAGAGTGCAAACGTCGAAAGGGTGGTCATTTAGACGATGTTATTTTTAAAAATAAATTTCAATTAATTAGTTTTCATGTAAATAAACATTTTTTATGCTATATCAAATGATTTTTTTAATGTGATTTTTTCAAACGTTAACTAATCTTTACTCATCAGGTATCATTCGACACACGTGACGAATAAGGGAGATGACACTCCATATTTGAAATACGTCATCACACGGACACTATTTGTACAGGCTTTTAAAATCAATTAAAATTTAAAATAAGAACAGTTTGTTACAATTCATCATAACATGATAGAAGAGCATCAAAGTCGGTGATATTTTTTTGAGGTTAATAATTTGTGTACTTCATACCGGCCAGAAGATTACTACGACATTATATCGACGGTGATATAACCGATTAAAACTCTTTAGTGATATTCTATTTAGAACACAAGAAGGAAGAGGTTCAATGCTAGATTAACAGAATTCAATACTGGTAGATGTTGTCACTTCGTTATAGCAAAGCCCACAAAGTATGCAGTCATTAAGCATTTGCGTCAATGTTAAAAAAGTAACAAGTGAAAACGTCAAACCACAGTCATTAGCTAATAGAAGAAAATGCTCGTGCCGCGTGCCTTACTTCGAAAATGACGCCTTTTGAAATTGTTAAAAGCGCGATTTCTATACAAAAGTAGTTTTTAATATCTTTTTACGTTGCAACCAATACTGAGTGCTACTTTGCGTGATCTCTTTATAGGTTATTATTTCGTATATATTGTGTGATAAAACACGCATTGTTAGACCAAATAACGTTGCATACATGTTGTGATTATTATTATAACTGTACATATATAAAGATGTAACATTATTTTTAAGTAAGAACCTGCTAAAGTGATTCTACTCTGCCTGATAGAAACTATGAATAGAATTCGCGAATATTCATCGCCATCACCATGTTCATCGCAAATGCAGACAATGCAGTGTGGGGTGACACACGGTATGGTGGCCTAGTAAGATGCATTTTTACGCTCCGCTTCGGGACGTAAAAGGAATGATAGTCATCGTGACTGTGTAAGGCTCACACACCCCGATAACTGTCACCCCTACATCATTGGACCTCCGGTCTCGCACTCACCAACGAAACACATCAGCACGGACGCTGTCGCTTAAGGTTGGTCTTCTGTGAGAAGGTAGTACTGCCTTGGTCGAGCAAATATACTTTTTTTTACTTTCTTTTTTATTTTAAGAGTCTGATGGAAAGTATGAATAGAATCCAAGAGTTGTGGTCACTATACTCATTGTAAATACAGGTAATGTAGTATGGTGACCTACACTGTGGAGGCCTAGTGAGATGGTTATTCACGTTTCGCTTGGAGACGTAAAAGGGATGATAGTCATCGTGGTGGTGTAAGGTTCACACACTTACCGTGATAACTGTCACCTTAATATCCTTCTATATAGCTTAGAGGGCAAACGAGTAGATGGGTCAGTGATGGTCTCTCTGTCCATTGGAATCCACCATCCCGATCCACCAGATTGAACAGTACTATAAAGTTCTCTGTAATCCACCATTGATCTGGGTGAATCCTGTGATACCACTAATGGATACCAGGCCTGTACAAGAATCACAAATGTATTAGTGCCCTTTGAATTCTCTCCCTACTGAATTAAGGGGGTCTACGGTAATCTCACTCAATCGGTGAAAAGTATGATTAAATTACTTAACATTGATTTTCTGTATGCCGTGGTATTACATTGGTCCAGTCTTACTATAAATAATGCGACTAAAAATGTGCAATATTTTTATGTCGCACTTTACAAACTGTTATGCAACTTCCTTGCGAAACAAAAACAAGAAAATGTATCAGTATCAGAAACAAGATAATAGGCTAGATGACACCTTAGTCAAATTAGTTACTTTTTATCATCTGTCAAAACGATAATTTTGTATGAAAAATGTACTAAATACCAAATTGTGACGTCACTGTTTTAGACTACTCAATTGAACAATATATTTCTTTCTTATTTTTTTATATTTGATTTAAATTCGTAATAATAATAAAAAGCTATGTTAATTGTATTTTCCGAGATGTTTCGTGATATTAGTTTTAATGAAGTGGACATTGATATTTATTTACGATACAGTCATCTATCCAATTGGACCTTCTTTGTTTAAGTCGATTGAATTTTTTTCTAGTCTGATACTATCATAATCTGGTTTAATAATAATCATCAATAACTTTCGTAGTTTACATGTAGCTCCATGTTTTTAAAAGGTTAACCTTCACATCTTGACGTGTTATATGTCTTTGGACTGACTTTAAAAACCTGAACCTTGAAGCATCCTTATTTTTTATTCAAATACATTACATGTCTATCTTATTTTACCTTACCTTTTAGAGCATGATATGCCATGTAAAACCAATTACACAAAAAACCAGACAAGTGCAAAGTCCACTGATGCTTCGAACGATACTTACAAATTTGGCTAAGTATGTATGTATACGTAGATAATTTAACTTAATACTTAACTTACTTTCAACGAAAAATTATGAGATTTATTCATTAAAAATAAATGTTTTTTATACAATTTAACGCCATAGCTTCTAGCTATGATCCTAGGTCAATGGGAAATTCCTTTAGATTTTGAATTACTTGCGAAATGCTTAAATGATTGCATGGATATTAGAAGCCACATTTTTTATAGCTTCAATGACTCTGACATGATTTTAAAAGGGTTTCTCTATAAAATAATGATAAACACGAACTGCCCAAGACTGCGATATTTAGCACTTTTTATTTCTCAAACACATCCTTCTATGCTTTTGGAAAGAAGATGCGGTTAGAACAAACTACAGAACTACATTCTAAATACGTTTCTATTTTTTTTTCAGTCCCTAAAATGGAGAGAAAAATGGGGTGTAGACAAAGAACTCCAGGCCTGGCAAGCACCAGAGGTTCTAGAGAAACATTTTCCGAGTGGCAGTACCGGTTTCGACAAAGAAGGTTCACCAGGTGATATATAGCTTTTTTCCTTTAATGCGACTTTTACAATGTCCTCCCAAAGACTTGTAATTATGGCCGACTTGAAATGATGAATATTTTTTTTCTCCACTCCAGTGATCATCGTTCCCTTTGTGGGTTTAGACATCTGGGGTCTACTTCACTCTGTAACTAAAACAGACGTGATCCGCCAGATCTTGAGACATTTGGAGAACTACCTTGCAATGGCGAGGATTCAGGCTGCTGAACGAGGACCTAACGCTTTAAAGGTATCTTATCATAATTAGAACTGGATATATGCCTTAACTCATTCAATATTCTAAGTCTTATAATTATAAGTAACGATTTATTGTTTTCTACTTTCTGAACTTTTACATCTACATTAGTAATCGAATTTAGCTAATAAGACAATTTAACAATTTTCTTTAAAACAAATTACGCCAACCCGGGGGTGAGACGACCACGAAGAGCCCAGTCGTATCCTATGTTCCACAGAAGTGGTCCAAGGACAGACCCCTGTGAAACACCGCATGACATGAGCCGCCACCTCATAACACTATCTCGATCCTCGTACGTGACGGTACGCTCGTCTAAATAGTCTGCCACAAGCCGCCTCAGGTACTCTGGCACTCCGTGGTAGTGGAGTGCTTCTCTGATACAGCTAAATGGCGGACTATTGAATGCGTTGACAATGTCCAACGACACCGCCAATTGCACACCGCCACAGCTTACCGCTTCTTCGATCATGGCCCTCAGGAGCAACATAGCATAGATTGTCGGCAGTGGGTACCTGAAGGCAGTGTTCTTGGAGCGGATCCGTAGGACAACCACCCAGTCTTAAAATACCTAACCTATACAATCTGTGAAGAAAAAAAAGTAAATACCTACTTATCAAAATTGAGATTGAGATTGCAAAATTAGCCAAAAAAATTGCATTCAGAAGACGACCGACAACGACAATAAGGATAAAAAGTTTATTAATTATACTATAAGGGCTAAAACGTATTTATTGTTTACTTTTTAAAAGCATTATGTGTGTCGCGGTTTTTTTTTACTTTTTAATTTAATTTTTATTTCACTCTTTTTAGACTGTACTACTACTTAGTAATACGCTCGATTTACGACGTCTTGAAATTGAAATTGATGCTTTTATTGATGACATTTGCTTTGATATAAATGACTATGTTAAATATTAAAATGATTTGTATTTAGATATTTTTGTTAGTTTAATTACTGACTCATTTAATTGTTGACTGACGTGAATACATAGGTTAATTAGAAATAAAATTAGAAACATTATGTATCTGAACTAAAAATTTTAAAATAAGACGAAAGAGTTAGAAAGTTGTTTAATAATCCTCTTGACAGATCGGTTCTAGCAGAATTGCAAAGACTAAAAAGAGGTTCTTCAATACTGTAAAAAGCAATTTTTACTAAATAGTTATTTACAACGGAATTAAATATCTACAAAACATTTTAAAATCTGCAATAACATTGAACAAAATTTGTAGAACCGACTGCGAATGTAAAGTACTCGTAGTTTCGACGAACCGTTCGTCGGTGAACTATAATTTAAAAAACCGACTGCGGAGGTACGGTGCTTTCTGCGAACCGTTCATCGGTGAACTATAATTTATAGAATCGACGAACATTAATTCTAAATATGACTTTGAACTTAACTCAAAATTAAATTAAATTTTAAACGATATACAGATGCAATGTATGAATTTAGTTTTTAAATTATAAAAAGGGATTTTTTTCTATTGTTTAATATTTCAAGCATTTCGTTTATAATCTTACAGGTGGTAGTCATATTCGACATGGAAGGTTTCTTAATAAGACAGTACGCGTGGAAGCCGGCGGCTGAATTAGTCTTCACACTGTTACAGTTGTACGAAGCCAATTATCCGGAGATATTGAAGATTTGTTATATAGTCAATGGTAAGAACTACTACCACATATGTACTATGTCAATAAATAATATTACTATATGCTTCAATGCGATAGGATTAAATAAAGATGTATTACGATCATGACATCGACATATATTGTAACTCCTACGTTTCAGAAAACAGGAGAGCAAGAAGAGGATTTCTTTCCTTTTAGATTCAATATTGCATAGTTAAATTTGTTAATTGAACCCATAATTATCACTGTTGAATAGGTAACACGAAATACAAAGATTTCTTATACCGAGACAACTTTGGATTGATTTTTCTGTCTACGAAGATATATTAGAGAATATTGACAAATTTAAGTAGATAGGCGACACAAATTGGTCCAATTTCAAGTATTTTTTTTTTTCCGTAGTTTAATTAATAAAGTATAATTATGCTACAATTTACTTCCTACTCTACTAGTCTAAAGATGAAAATTGATGCAATTAATTTTTATGACGTGCGGGTCTAGTTTGTGTGATTGATCTCAGTTGATTTATGCGCTAATTTCGATTGATTTATGCACTAATCTCGATTCTTGAATATTTTTTTTTCACTTTAAAATGTTACTTTGAATTTCAGCACCAAAAGTATTCTCGCTAGCATTCTCCGTTGTCAAAAAGTTCATACACGAATACACAATATCCAAGATAAAGATCTATGGAAGTGACACTAAGAAGTGGCAGGCTCAAGTGCTGGCCATCGTGGACAAGGATCAACTACCCGCGCACTACGGAGGCACGATAGTCGATGACAATGGGGATCCGAGATGTGGGCTTATTGTAAGTTGACATTATAGACGTTATTTATCGTAAGGACGTGATTTACTAATTTTTATTTGCAGACTGGAACTTTGTTCAAGTTAATGCATTATTATCATTGTTAGTTTAATTTTTTTTATAACATTTTGGGAACATCACTTTTCCATAATTGATTCAAAATAAAACACGCCACAACTATTGACGCTTCCAACGAGGTATCTTCGTATAATCCGCTACCTGCTACGCTTGATTGAGCTTAACTCGGCAGTGGGAGGGAGCCGATAGGCGCTTGACGCATACCGGCGTTCCGTAGAGGGTTATAGACTGCAGCACCGCACAGTAGAGGCGGCGCACTTCTTCTCACGGACTATTGCTTAGTGTAGGGGACATTAAGCAATAGCTTCTGTGACGAACCCGCCGGCACCCTAACTCGTGGGATCATCCGCTAAATGTTACTCGAAGCAGTTTCAGCACCTGTTTAATTACTTTGAAGAAATTATTAATTGCTTTTAAAATGGGCGTTGGTACCGAGAGTTGAAACATAATGTATATTATATAAGTAGGTGTATTTTATCTAGTATAATACACATATGCATCTAATCAACCAGTCAATGCACGTGCTGTGACCTAATTAATGGCACTGCAGGGGTGCTGCTTGTTACGTAATAATGCACTTACATATTTCTACTACGAACCTTTATACAAGTTACTTTTAGTGGTTAATTTGTTTAGACTCATGATATTCTGCGGATAGGGTCTGACTGACTAGAACGGCAGATTTTCTGTATGTAGTCATTTTTGGAATAGTGGAAATAGAGAAGTACCTTTTGGAGGTTAGAAAACTTTAGTTGAAACACAAAATATTACTTGTCTTTTAGATCAAGCCAGGTGGTAAAATTCCCAAAAGCTACTATACTAACAATCCAGGGTTGGAATCGTCGGAGAAGGGGTATACGAGAGTTACGATCAAGACGGGTGAGAAGCACGTTATTGATCTACTCTGTTCTGACAACGACAGTGTATTGAAGTAAGTATTTACAGCAATAATGACTGCTTATTGGAAACAAAATTTAATCAAGTTGGTTGAATCTTTGAAAGATGTCACATACGAGGAGTGATCAATAAGTAATAATAATATAATCAATATATAAAACAATGATTACAATAAAAATTATGTTTTATTTTTCAACATAGTCTCCTAACAAATTCATACATTTAGTATGTCTTTTTTCTAAGCCCATGATTAGGGAATATATAATTATAAAAAAAAATCTTTGTCTTAGCCCTTCAAAAAAGCCTCTACAGCGGCCATCACTTCACTATTGTCCTCAAATTTCTTGCCCCGAAGGTATTCTATGAGCCGAGGAAAGAGATAGAAGTCACTGGGAGCCAGATCTGGCGAATAGGAAGGGTCATCGAGCAGTTCCAATCCCGTTTCTTGAATTGCAGCCATCGCATCTGCGGCTTTGTGAGCCGGGGCGTCGTCTTGGTGAAACAGCGCTCCTGCTCGCTGTTTGCCGTGTCTTTTTTCCTTGATGGTCTCTCGCCATTTCCTTATTTATTCTACGTAGCAAGGGTTCGTTATGATGGCTTCCTTTTTCAAATTTTCAACCATGATAATTTCTTCAGCGTCCCAAAAAACAAACGCCATAAACTTACCCGCTGAACTTAGCACCTTGAATTTCTTTGACGTTGGTGAGAAGGCTCGTTTACAGGTCATCGACTGTTGTTTGGTTTCAGGATCAAAATAGTGGATCCAGGTCATGTCCATGATCAAGAAATCATTCAAAAAAAAATTTTTAATGGGCCTGTAACTTTTCGAGATTGACCCTCGAAATATCAAGTTGTTTCTTCATTTGCTCGTCGGTTAACATTCTCGGCACCCAACGCGCCGTCACTTTTTTCATATACAATTCATTTACAATTATTTTTTGAACGCTGGCATATGAGATCCCTGTGACCTCAGCAATATGCCTTACGGTCACTTTTCGGCCAATACGATTTCTTCTACTTTTCTTACGGTGTTCTCAGTCAGGGACGTGGATGAGCGTCCCCATAGTGTTTATCTTCGGTGGAAGTTATGCCTAGTTTTATTTCCTTTGCCCAACGTGCAACTGTAGAAAATGGAGGAGCAGACTCCCCCAATGTTTCTTCCAAACTGTATGTCTTTGGTAGACATTTTTTTTAAGCAGAGAGAGGCATTTTACTTAATGACGTCTCTAATTTCGTTTTTCTCCATTATGATGTCATCCCGTCGACAGTTCGTATGAAATTAATGTACCTCCTGGGAATCGTGCCCTATTTATATGATTTTTTAGGCTAAACTAGCAGGTGTACAAACAAGCAAAAATTATTTTTTTTCGATTTTTGTGCACCCTAGAAGTACTCGATTATCATTACTTATTGACCAACCCTCGTATTATATATTCACAATCTCTCTAAAAACAGTTCTTTTTGAAACTTACTCAATCGAATACCATTATTTAGTATTTAATCATTTTTCATGGGAGACCCGCATGGTAAGGGAATAATATGAAGAGTCACTAGCCCTTTTTATTCCATGGGTGTCGTAAGAGATGGCTAAGGGCGCAAACCTTATACTAACCTGTCTGGCCAGCGTGGTGTGGTAGGCCAAAACCTCCTTTCTAAAGTGACGTCTATGTCCAGCAGTGGACTGTAAAGCGGCTATTGATGTGTTGATGTGGTGTCATAGGTGACTCATGCAGGGACACATGGGTCAGAGACTGCACAGATGGCATAGTGGTTTAAGCAGTCGCCACGTCGCTTTCTACTGCGCTAAATATTGTGGGTTCAAGCCCCACATGGGACAACACTGTGATACACAAATTGTTGTTCTGAGTCTCAAAACTCTTTGCCCATTTCTACGTTTTTGTGAAGTCCCCCGCGACATATTCCTACTGAAAACGTTATCCTTTTTAAAAACAAAAAATAAGACTCACTCTTAAGGTGCAGTGGTCTAGGTGCGGCGGCTGTCACTTGTCAATATTATAGTTGCCATGTTAAAAAATAATGTATATACCCGATAGGTGGGATTGCGGAGTTGAAAGTCATGACATCAAGTTTTTAATAAAGCGTCGGGACGAGGATGGCAACGAAACCATCGTGCACGGGCCACAGAAACTGAGCGAAGGACCTGCTGAGATTGGTGTGATGCCCGTTACGGGTCCTGCTACTTGTACGTACACTTATTTAATTATCTTATTAAGCTATATCTTGTTAACCTTATGTTCTTTTCTAAATTTTTCCTTTATTATTATCACTTTGGTAGTATGTAGCATCGTACTAGAATCTTTTTAATGTAAAAAAATTAACGAGGCTTAATAACGTGTATGCCGGCCAGGTGGGCCGGCGAGTATGCCGTCACCAAGCCTGGCGATAAATCCGATGGACTCACCGTAAGCTACTGGTGGTAAGCCTGCGCGCCAAAAATCCGCTAATCATGCCGCCAGCATAATGTAACTTAATACTAGTTGCATAATTATGATGTTTGAGATCTGACATCTCACCTACCATCTGATGGTCAACTCTAACACCGCATTTCCTCCTTGTTCTAAAATCAAATAATGTCACTAATACAACATTTTTTTTTAATTGGTCTATGAGTAGTTTTATATACAAATAGTAGTCGGAACTATTCAAATCAAACACACTTCCATCCATGTTACACACTTACTTCCTTTTCTTCGAAATAACTCCCGCCAATTGCAAGAAGACGATTAAAAAGATATTACATTTTTAAAAATCTTTTTACATTCGAAATGAATGTTCAAGAATTCTAAATATCATAAAAATAATAAAATGTATGCTGCGAATGCATCTCAACCGCTTATTTATAAAAATTTAAAATAAAAATGTTATTTACAGATTCGGTGATATTTGATAACAAGAACGCATTTATACGAAATAAGAAAGTATATTACGATTTACTGGTCACTGTACCGATTAAGGATCTGAACTTGGGTGACGAACCTACAGAAGATAAGAAATCAGCCAGTTGCAGTGCTAAAGAGTGAAGTGTGAGAACTGTAAAATTGAGATTACATTTCTGTATTTGTTAGATTTATTAAATCAGAAAATTAAGTGCAGTTTGCAATGGAGACGAAACAAATATTTTTTCAAGTGTAAATATTTTTCGATGTGAACCAGACCTAACTTCATCTTGTCACAGAGGATATTCTCATTCGTTTAAATATTTCTTTTTTCTTTGCCGTTTGCGGATAAATTAATTTTTTTAAAGTTTTTTGTAGTCATATATTTATTTAAATGATAAATTTCTCTTCAAATGTGGTAACTAAATACATTAGATGCAAGGATACAACTCGTTACAATTTATTTGCATTGTATTCCGTGATATTTTTTTTAGGTGGCGAAGAGAAAAACTACTTCAATTTGACATTGTGTAGTGAGACAGCCTTTGTTGGCTAAGTTGCGAGTATTAATTTACATTTTGTAAATTTGAAAATTCGAAAAATTTTATGTAATAGTATTATTTCCTATTCGAAATATCTTAATAAATACTTCCGCAATTAATTTTTGTTGTTAGTAAACACAAGATTTTTAACGAGATTTCGTTTTCTAAATTAGATATAAGTAATTTATGACTTATGCTCTCATCAAGTACAAATTTGCACGCCGTTTTCTTTGAGCACATGGTAGCACTCCGGGTGAGCCTGTTAATGTTCAAAATTTAAAGAATTTGTTAGTGATGGTGAGATTTGTTAGATGGCCACAAAAATCGTACGAATACGAAACTACAACAATGGAGTTTCCAAAATTTGTGACTTTCCTGCCATTGTACTATCTGTAATGATTTTGGTATACAATGACATAAACGAACTTAAAAAATAAATTTGAAAACCTTTACGTAACTCGTAATACCTATTAATTAAAATATAAGTTATAACAGTAATTTGTGGTGCTAACAGTATATTTGTAGTTTGAAAGATCTAAGCGTACAAGAACGGGCAGCGAGTTCATTTTATACCATATTATATCTCTTTCTAATAGTAATCTCACATAAGTTTTTTATAGTTTAGGTGAATTCTTGAATCACTTCAGGACTACTGTCTGTTCGCTAATCATGCGTCATTAGTAGTCCTCCAGAACAAATTACAAAGTGATAAGTACCTCTGTAAATGTAAAGCCTTTGTGGAACGGTCTAACGCCTCCTCTACACTACTCGCGAAGTTGTACGATGTTAGACGAATACACAATAGTGTAGAGAAGCACTTCGGCTCTCCTCGTCAAACTTTACCTCGCCTCGGGCGACTTTTAGACTTCTAGAGTATTTCGCCGACGAACTTCGCGAGTAGTGAGGAGGCATAACGTAAACGGAGACGTAACGTAATGTTAATTTTTAAATTGTTGCTTTTAATTTACTGTGACCTTTACCATGATATTACTTTAATATTTTTATTATATTCAATTGAAGTAAGTGACTTTCGAGTGAGATGCTTTAGATTTAATACTAAAATATAAATGTTAAATTCGTGTTTGAGGTATCTCTCTGCTAATAGACTTCAATAAAAGAAGAGTTCAATGACAATGTTTTTTTTCTATGTTTTGCGACTAAATTGTGAACTTCATTATCTTTTTTATATTCAATTGTTTTTAATTTTGTGCGTTTAAATTCGAAGAATCTATCATTAAGGTCCATCTTAAGGATCGAATATTGAAATTGCTCAGTATTCTATCCTTAAAATGAATTTAGAATGTATTCTTATAAGAATTTAACCCACTATTATCTGTATTTTTTTTTTATTTTTGCACTCGATTTACTTAGCGTTGGTGATTGACTTATTATCTGTTACCCGATTCGATAAACATTGTAAAAAACTGTATATATATTCGTTGTATAAGCAGAAAATCCTATTGTAAATTTATAGCACCTAGGTAACATAATAGTATTGTAAACTACTTAGGCTTTTATACTGTGATTATTATGTAAAATAAAAGAATGTAAATACCTTCAATTGTTACGATTTCTATAGACAATTTGTATTTTTTTTTATTATAGAATTGAATTGAAATCTTATCAATATACAGAGGTTTGATTCGCTTCATCAACCGTGAAAATTGCTCAATGTTTGTATAATATGGGATATCATTGGTTAAGACTTAAATAAATGTTGTAATAAATGTCATTTTATTTCGCTTATCAAACATTATCTAAATTTGACATATGGCTAACTGTGAGTGTGTGATAAGAACACGACCAGACATCGTTCCTCTAAATTACCCGTTTTAGGCGACGGTTGTGGTTAATAGTCACAACTGTACTTTACAAATATTAAATATGTTTTTATTGGAAATGACTTTACATTTCACAACGACAAACAGTATATAAACAAAGTTCTTGTAATCTCAGATTTTACCAATTTTGTTTTATAATGGAAACAAGCACTGGGGTTAGCTAGCCACCCACAGACTGCCAATCTTTCCCGAAGTACCCTTAAATCCACAAATATGAAGTCGTGGTCGTGTGGTCGCGCCGGCAGCGACGTATTTCAATACATATATTTATATAGGACTGCGGACTTCTACTCCTTAAAATAATCAGTTATCAATAGCGTCATTTTAAAACTTACGAGGCACAAAACGCTTCTTCAAACTTACTTCGTCGGCTTCGTAGTCATCGTCACAAAGGCCAAACTATATTTTAAGGCCTGTAGGGAAGCGGTTGGGCCTGCTGTAATTTCTCTTACTCGGTGGTATGCAGGGCAAGTATTATTTAACACTGACTTTCTGTGACACCGGGGTAAGCTCCGATAAAACCAGCTTACGTGCGTCTATGCGGATGATTTTTCCAT
This sequence comes from Hypercompe scribonia, assembly GCA_949316085.1. Taxonomy (NCBI): domain Eukaryota; kingdom Metazoa; phylum Arthropoda; class Insecta; order Lepidoptera; family Erebidae; genus Hypercompe; species Hypercompe scribonia. The sequence goes on from OX438972.1 coordinate 21,004,426, forward strand.
GGACAAATAAAACTCTTGCCTGATATTAAAAATTTACTTATGATTTATTTACATATGAACTCGATGCATATACACATATTTAGAGTGGCCTCTAGTCTTCCTCGTCCTCAATAAGCATTTGGAGAAGTTCTCTCTTACCGCACTGACTCCCTTCCAATCTTTGCACTCCATTCCACCGTATTATGGTCGGGATCACCATTAATTTCGTCCGTTTGTCTGTTCTGAATAGGCAATTTTTATCTTTCCATCTGTAAATAAACAATATTTTAAAATCAGAACCTTTTGAAGAAGTTTGTCTTTTATCTTGGGTGTGACCTTAAATTCCCCCTCTCAAATTAAAAGGACAAGGAAATGCGACGACCGAGAGATCTACCGTCCTTCACCTTACCCCTTACCCTACAGAGAAAATGGGTGAGCGAATTAGAGTGTACGTAAGTGACAAGCAAATGTTAAGATGCTTGATTGATAAGACTAGGATGTACAAAGTGAATTAGAAGAAGTCTGAAAGCAGAACCAGGGGGAAAAAATGGAGAAGCAACAGATTAACTTGGTTTAGACATGTCATGCGTACAGTTGATGAGCAAACTACAGAGAAGATTTAGCAGAATGTAGGTATGGAAGTTAAGCGAGTAAAAGAAAAGATGGATGGACTGCACAAACCGTTGTGTTGGTTAATAGAGAAAACGGAAGAAAAGTCATTGAGTCGACAATCAGGTCGGTAAATTTGTGGCAAGGATAAATTATGCAAATCTCGATAGTATTTTAAATCAGAGCCTGCGAAGTGACTCTACTCTGCCAGAGGGAAATAATAATATTAATTATATCCCCAGACTCTCATACACGGCCGTCCGATCCGAAACTACGCAGCACCTATACCATGACAACCAGACTGCTGATTAATGTACTTATATAAATCTGAAGTATGTAACTTAGAAGTATATAAGTATTGTATTTATCACACAAAGATTTATCATGCGTGGTCATCGAAACTAAGATCTCTGTCTGGCTTAGCAGTCCGGATCACTAATCTGGTGATTCTGGCTTCTTGATCTGGTGATCAAGAAGCCCGTCACGCTAAAAAACATGAATAGAATCCAAGAGTGGTGGACACCATACTCATTGTGAATGCAGAAAATGCGGTATGGTGACCCACATTATAGTGGTCTAGTGAGATGCTTTTTCACTCTCCATTCAAATTTGATTAAACCCCTTGGGGTTAGCAAAATGAAAACATATACGTATAAAATATAATTTTACTGAGTATATAAGGAGTTGATACAAAAAATATACAATATAATGTTATACATACGTTTCCCTGTCGCCAACATCGACAAAAGCAAAAATTATTTTTCTCTTCACTTCAGTGAGGAATGCCTCTATACCAGGTTCCGCTAAAACAGAGTTTCATAAACAATTAACATTACATTTGTACAACGCTCGTGACTTTACGTGGTTATTTCTTCTTTCGTGCTTCTAACATTAAATAGGACGAACGGTTCATCCTCTATTTTACCTTTAATTAAAAAAACGGCTCTATGTTCTTAATCTCTGTGGTGACGAATTAAAAACACAGTATCATCACCTCTATTCATCCCGTGTGTGTCGTAAGAAGTGACTAAAGGAACAAACTAGGGAGAACAACATCACTGTAAAAATAAGGAAAACTTGAACAAACCTACCAACTTTCCTTCCGAAGGAGAGGCTTATGTCCAGCAGTGGACTATTAAAGGCTATTGATGATAAAAGAAAAACTTTTCTTAGTGATATTAGAACATAAAACATTTTGCAATAAGTATGTAATGGCAGTGTTACAATTACTCAGATGTAAGCACCACATACACCATAAACAATTGTGTGCTAATGTCAAAATTTTAGCAAAACAAGATTTAGCAAAAACAGATGTGTTTAGCATGGGTTGAGTTCTTCCATTCGCAGCTATGTATAAGTCTGAATAACGGGTATCGATATATGTTTAGTTGCATCACATCACCTACCTAACTGACAGTAGATACAGCAACTACGTCCATTTTCTCTCTTTTTTCAGTAAATAGAAAGAAGACATTAAGGTGTTTTCCTGTCACCTTGTCAACATATGTTGTAAACTCCTCATAATTATTAAATTTTTTTGTTTTTACATGTTCACTTTTCAAAGATAATGGCATGATATTGATAACAGATTAAAATATGATTTAAAAAAAATGTGTATTTTTAGCAAATAGGTTGAACACTATGGACAGGTGCAAATTGTATGTATATTTTTTTTAGCATGCTCTTTAGCCTATATAGCTTGATGGATTTTGGCATTTCAGGTGTCGTTAAATTATAGACAGTGCTTGAGGTCTTGGGTACAATTCTGAAGTTGGACCAAACATTTGTATAATCTGCAAATATTTAATTAGGAGTTTGGGTGTTTTATAGGGAAAAAGTGAAGGGTGAAGTGTTAGTCTGGGACTAGGCAGGGTTGTCAAAAAAAATTGTGGCACCAAATTTTCTTTTTTACATCTTCCAAGTGGCATAATAATAAAAGGGTTTTAATGTCCAACAAAAATATATATACAAACTTATATGCATATTTAATTGTAATTTGAATGAAAAGTACTAAAAAAAACGAACCATGGCTTCTGTTGCCAGTAGTGATAAATAGAAAAAAAATCCTGTATGTATGTCACAAATATTTATCACCACCGGTGACAACGGAGAATATTGTATATCATTTGTCAGCACTGGTAACACATGAGGTTTTTTCCGTGTTCATCACCAGTGTTGGAAGGAAACCAGAGGTGACAATTGGAAATTACTCATATTTGTCAGTAGTTTTGGAAGGAAAAAGAAAATTAAAAAAAAAGTTCAAAATAGTTGCTTTAATCTGCTGAAATATGTTATGCGATAAATAAAATAGTATAAAAGTTTATTTAAGTTTCTCACAAATATTCTTGTTAGTATACAGGCATACCTTCATTACAATCGCTGCACCAACTTGAGCCAGAAGATAACTTTTCACCGGTGAAGCAAAACAATAAAGTAGCATTGGTATGTGACATATTTTCAACATAGTTGTTGAATTCGTCTATACCTTTAAGGTGTACTACAGTCACCATTTTAAAAATTAAAACTGGAAGGTCGGGTCAACAACCGTGTACGCACTACGTACGTATAATGTTGTAATGACATATCAGTCCAGTGTTGCCAACTTGGATTTTGAAAAAGGCGTAGGCCAGATTAGAAAATTACGTAGAAATAGTAAAATTTCCATATGAGAAATACGTAGATCTACGTACTTTTTTTTTTGATTGAAATTAAGACAGTAGGGTAGGTAAAAGTGAATAAAACGACAATTCATAAGACCCTAAAAGTTGCAGACAGACAGCAGATAGATAAAACTGGTTAGAGAGATATCTCCGTGAACAAAAATAATAATAAATAAATAAATATTCCAGTAGCCGGTTAGTTTTTACAATATCTACATTCTACATGTGAAACCACCACTTACAGATAATTTAAAAAAGTTCGCTACTTTCAGGGTCATCGATTTATTTAAATTATTCAATTTTTATTATCATTTTCAGACAAATTAAATTTATACATATATTTATTAAAATGTTTAATGTGTTCCTGCGAAGGCTCGCGGTTTATTTTTAAGCCACTTTTCGTGAAAAGTAAGCCTGTTAGCGTTTCTGTGGAAAGTCTGTTTCTTATGCTAGTTTTCATCAAATTGATCGCAGAAAACAGACGCTCGACATTTGCACTGCTATGTGGCAATACTAATAAATTTTGCGCAAATTGGGCCAGTAAAGGAAACATTTGAGACGAGTCGCCTTTTCTTATTTTTGAAATATGACGCCAAAACTCATCTGCTTTGATTAGCTGATCCTCTTGAAATGGAAGATTAGTATTTCTTAGCGTTCTCCATTCCCGGTCTAATTCTGTCAAATTTGTTGGACATAATCCTGAAAATAAATTATTAATTGAAAACTAAATAAGACACAGACTCAACTTTTAAATAAAATATTTGAAGTTAATGATTATTACCTGGAAACATTTGCCCTAAATGAGCTATAGACGGTACAGAACGTCTTAAATTTGAGTCCAGCAATGTGTCAGGGTTTAAAAACCTTAAATTTTTCAACCTTTGTCTGTGCTCATCTTCAAAAGGGAAGCAATTTTTTATTTGAATAAGACTTTCAATGTAAAACTCAAGACATTTTTGTCTTAACTGTCTTATTTGATCTGGATGCATATTGTTTTTGTTCATTGAAATTAAAGCAGTAACATTGCCTCCTAAGTAGATGTCTTCCAGGGGTAAATGGTTTTCAATTTTTTCAAAATCAATATTCAATATTTTTGTTTCCAATGCTGCAACTTTGTCATGGACATGAATGCTTGTTTTTTCCTGTTCAGTTAATTCCAAATATTCTGGTTTTAAAAAACATTCCATTATGGTCTTGTAGGTTATAAAAATTTTTTCATATAGCAAGTAGAGTTTTGGGCTTTCAGATTGCATTTCTTTGTTCAAATCATTGAAGTATGGCAACACAAAATTTAAAAATTCTAAATATATTTCTGTGGTTGGTTCCATACATTTATCAAGGATTGACTGAGCTGCAAGCAATCTGTCAGTTAACACAGCACTTTGAAAATATAATTTCAATGCTGGTAGTTGTTCTAGAAGCCTTTTTACAACTTGTAACAAGGACAGCCACCTTGTTTGGGCAGGGTGTAATAGTTTGAATGGTTTAACATTTACAAAACATTGAAACTCTTTGTAGTCTCCAATGCGTTTTGGACTATTCTGTATATAGTTGTAAACATCACGAGCAAAGTCCTCCACACCTCGTGGTAACTTTTTGCAAGCATATGAGGCACAAAGGTGAAAAGAGTGACATATGCATTTCATTAGAAACAGATTCGGAATATCTTTTGCAAACAATGTAGACAAAGAATGATGTTGTCCAAACATGGAATTAGTTCCGTCAGCTGCAAATCCAATCATATTTTCTTTGAATGGAATATTCTTTTCTTCAAAATATTTTGTACATGCATTATGTAAGACTGTAGCTGTACCGTCAACAACTGGTATTAGACATAGAAAACTATCTTCAACATGAAAATCAACTGCAGTCCTTACAATAAGTGCCAAATGTTTAGTTGATGATCTGTCTGTGCTCTCATCAACTATCAGTGAAAACTTATTTTTTTGTAACATTTCAATTAATTTGTTTTCAGCTACTTTACCAGTAACATTTGTAACAATAGCATGTGCCTTTATTCTTCCAAAAGTTAATTCTGATGCAAGCTTTGAATCTTGGGCAATTGATTGTACAAGATCCTTTAGACTGTCTGCTAAACTAAATGGTAGATTGTGCTCTGCTAGGAAACATGCCATCTTTATTTCTCCAGACTTATTTTTATCATGCAGGCTGGCTCTAGCTGTAGAAAAAAATATCCTGAATACTGAAACTGAAACCATAATCCTTCACATCTGATAATTAAATAAACTTACATTCACTAATGACAATAATAAAGTAAAGGAATATTAACATTATTCTGAACTTAGAACCTAGTTCTTTCTTACACTTTATTGGAAAAGTAAGTAAATAATTTAAAACATAAAAAAACACACCAGTAGACCACACCAACCTTTAACATTATTCTTATGTTTAAAAGATTCTGCATGCTTCTCCAAAACTCTTTTACCTCCACCACATCTCAAGTCACACTTACATGAATTACAATAAAAATAGTAATCTCCTTTGTTGCTTTTTTTAATCCAACCTGAATACTTTTGGTCCTTTTCCCACAAGTGTGAATATTTTTGTTCATAATGCAGCTTTCTTTTTTTAGTGGGAGTAACATTGCGCTCTTCCTCACTGTCACTGCTTCTTTCCATAACAGAATTCAATTAAATTGAGCAGGAAGCTGAAAAATATTGAAATTAAACTAAACAACACCTTCGATATCTTAGTTCGAAATATTTTTAGGTTAAGATTTACTTTTACCGTTTTATTTACAGCAAGACGCCAAGTTTTACACAGTCTTAATTCAGTTAAATTGAGCAGGAAGCTGAAAAATATTGAAATTAAACTAAAAAACACCTTCGATATCTTAGTTCGAAATATTTTTAGGTTAAGATTCACTTTTACCGTTTTATTTACGGCAGACACCGCAGACAAGACGCCAAGACGTTTCGTTTTACACAGTCACATGAGTCTCAGTTCTTTTGAATTGACTGATGACTGACACTGTTTTTAAAATGAATGGCGTAATAATAAGTTGAGTGGCGAGGCGAGGCGAGTATGCGCTAGTATAAAACGGAACGTTTATTAACTTTTTTTTACGAAAGTAACAAAAATAATGCCCATTCAGTCTAACAACGGGATATGTTATTTTGCAATTGAATAATTTTGATAGAAAATACGTAGATTCTGGGACTAAAGTTCGTAGGTTTGCGTGGAAGGCTTAAAATACGTAGATCTACGTAAAAAGACGTAGAGTTGGCAACACTGTATCAGTCAACCCACAATAAAAATAATTGAAATGTCACGATGACAATGTCACGCCTCAGGAAAGTTTGCCATATCGCGTTTTCATCGTACCTGGAAGATTTCAGTTAAGTCATTTATGTAGAATGTTTTTTTTCTTATAAAATGCCATATAAAGTACGTTTACAAATATTTGGTGCGTGTGTGTATTACAAAGCGTTAGTGCGTTTATTGTTGTTACAGGCTTACTTTTATGAAATAAAGTTTCGTTTTAATTTAGTAAAAAGAAAGATCTGAACCACCAGACATTTCAGAATTTATGTCCATCACACCACTCTTTTCTGTGGCATAATGGTATACAAGGATTATGAACAGTTTGAGAAGAAGTTTCAAACTCATGATTATTTTATCACTTACAAAATATTAACGGTTGTTTCAGATCTAATCAGTGCGATGTAAGTAGACTAAAAATTAGAAATATGATAAATGAAAATAAATGTTATTTAAAAAATTCTTTCACTTTTATATCAGCTCAAGTATATTTTCTTTCTACACATTTTGTGTTAAATGCATAAAATGTACACTGAGAAGTATTTAATTACAAATTGTATTACAATTCGTCCGTGTGGTAACGGATTAAGAATACACAGTGATACCACCCCTATTCATCCCGTGGGTGTCGTAAAAGACGACTAAGGGACCAAAATATTCAGGAAAATATCACTTCAAAGAGAAAAATAACTTGAAACAAAGCCTATTCCAACCCGTTTGGCCAGCGTGTTATAGTCGGCCAAAACCTTACTAAGGAGTGGCCTATGTCCAGCTGTGGATTGTACAAGGCTGTTGATGTATTGTAAAATTCGTTGTTAAACAAATTCCTTTAACAAAAGGTAAACAACGTACTAAAGAGAGAAATTTACCTCTCGCATAGGTGTCACCTTTCAGAGACTGAAATGTGTAATATAGAGGTAAAGAGGGCCGTCTCAAATGAGACAAGTTGAAAAGTGTCCAACAGTTAGCAGCACATTGTAATTCAGAAATTCACCAAAATAGTGCTAGGATAACATATGACAATATAAATGTATGTAAATAATATATATGAATTTAGCAGTTGTAAATGGAGTAAAGTGTGCCGAGTTTATCTTCAGTGACGTTTGTATTAATTTAATTAATAGTAATTTCAATATTCGAAAACTATAATACAATAGGAAAATTACAATACAATAACTGCGTATGAACTATTATATTATCATAAAATAATATTTGAAAATTTATAAAATGTGAAATTTGATACGAGCGACGATGTGATAGTGTGATGTTTCCTATTTTTGTAGCTATGAGATTACGGGATGAAATATTAGGGGATATATAAACATACAGTTCCGAAAAGCTGTTGCGAAGTATATTATCTATTGTAAAGGTAGAGATGTGATATACATTCTCTAATAAGAATTAGCCACACAAGTACAAAAAGATATCCTTGTTATGGGTGATTTTATGAATGTACAGTGTCATGGCTGTGCCGGTGGGATGAATCTCTATGAAGAAATTCGGCAATTTGATTATGATCAACACCTCGTTTTCGGTACACAAGACAGAGTTTTTGATATAATTAGAAGGCATGAACTAAGGACAAGGTCTATTAAAGTGTTAGTCCTTGATGAAACTGACGAAATTTTGAATTAAAGGTTCAAGGTGCATATCAATGATGTTTACCGATACTCACAACCGACGATACATACTCGTATTATGCTCATTTCTATAATATTGTCAAATTCTGAAATGACTTCCAAGCTGATGACGGATCTCATTAAGATTTCGTTTAAGCGCTGAGTAGGTACTTGAAGGCATCAAGCAGCTCTTCCTAGTAGTTGTACGTGAAGAGTGTGAGTTTGATCCGCAGTGTGATTTCTACATTACATTAATTATAACTCAAGCAGTCATCATCTTAACATCAAGAGAAAAGTGGATTGGCTTACACAAAAAATACAGTACGATGCTTTGTGATATGCCACAAAAGACGAGAGACAACATCATGAAAGAGTTTAGATCAGGTCAAAACCGAATTCTCATAGCAACTGATGTCTGGGCCACAGATTTCGACTTACAACAAGTTTCACTTGGAATCAACTAATGGTTTCAATTAGTAGATATTAGGATATTAAGAGATGTTGAGCAATATTACTTTACGTAGATTGACGTGATGTAAATTAATGTAACGGACTTGATATACACGGTTTTGTTTTAAATTTTCACAACACCGAATAATCTATCAGTTGACTTTTAAGCCTTTAGTTATAAACACTTTCGATTATCAATATCTATAAGTCATATTAAATTACATTATTATTAGTTGTATTTAAATCACACAATTAAATTTTCCAAATTTAAATTTAATATTGTCTGGCCAACGTGGTATAGTAGGCCAAACCTCTTTTCTAAGAAGTGGCTTATATCCAGCAGTTTATTATAAGAGGCTGATAATGATGATGATGTTGAAGACGATGTTATAACGTGATTCGTAATTGGTAAATTAAAAAAATCTATTTTTCTTATAGGTAAATAGATTAGTCATTATGTATCTTTTCTTTATCTATATTGTTTCAGACTTCTTATTGATAGATCTATTTAATTTAATAGCCATTTTTGAACATACTGTCAACCCACGGATTGATTGGAGGAATGCACATTAGTGAATGGAATTATAAACGTTTTTTTACCTTCTTTGCTACTTCCAAATATAGCCATGCATATTACTTCAATAAAAAGAAACTATTATCTTGCCTCCACACTCCATAGTCTGAAAGAAGACTTACCTACAAAACCAACCGTCAGAAATCGTTACCTACGTCTAATGTCTCGGGATTAAGGGAAAAATATTTCTCCTAGTGTTACTGTAGTAAAAAGAAAGAAGGAACGAGTTATCTCTTTAAATTAGTTTTATTAGTTAAAGTTTAAAAAACTTGAAATATACTTAGTGATTTAATATTTTATTTCAATTAATGGTAAATATTTACCAATTTACTTAACACCTCACATCTATTATTGCGTTGAAAGGAACGTAAAATAAAGCCAAAACCAATGACAAAAATACATAGTTTTGACATATTAGACGGTTTACATTAAATTAATTTGAATGTTTACTTACAAATTTGAACTTATTTTTCGTTGTAATTATAGTATTTGTAAAAAGATTTGTTACAATGGAGGAGACAACCAGTACTAAACCCAAAACGTTGGCGGAATTGCTTCCTGGGATAAGCGGTAACAGTGTTTGTTTACTTCTAGGCTTCATCAAAATTTAATGTCCCGTTTATTAATTCTTGGAATAAACAACAAATCATTTACTTTGTGCTTATTAAGTAGAATTCAATGGTACTTTATAGAAAAATGTGTTTGTTTTTAGGCATTCTGACACAAGACAGTATTCGGACATTAACGACCAAAAAGCAGCCTTTGCAGAAGGTTGCAGTGACTGGAACTGCCGAGAAGGTTGTGAAGCCGTTAACTGCGGCTGAAATGAGAGCTAACATTTCATGTAAGATATCATCTATAAATACATACATTGACAATATATCGTTAATAATGTATATTTACAAGCTCTATTTTATTACTGTTTGGTTAGATAAGTTATGGTACTGATTTCAGCTTTAAGAGTACAATCCCCAAGAACCTTTACAGTGGGTGCATCATCTAAAAAGAAGACTTGGAACTCGACAGTAAAAGTTGACAAAACTCTAAGTCGTACGGCAAACAGTCAACTGAAGAGTCATCCTGTAAAAAAAGCTCTTAATTTTCAATTTAAAGCAAATGTAAGTGGACTTGTGTTAATTATAATGTAGGTGGAAAATATTTGAGTAATCACAAGTAGTTGCATTGAGTCGTAAGTTTTTTTAGTGTTATTGTTATGATATGAATATTTTACACTAAACAGTAATAACTTATTGTGTAAGTATTAGATAACATACTACCTTCAACTTATGACTCTGGAGTTGCAGGTATTGGTGGGTAACTGTAGTTTTTTTCTGACGAGAACTCTACTCTCCATGCTTTTTTATGATATATGGCACAAACCCTATATCATAAAAATATCTGCTAAAAAAATTACAGTTTTAAATATTATCTATCTGGTCTGGTGGTATAAATCTGGTCTTAACTCAATACCCCAGTAATGGACCCTTTTGGCTTGGACGCCTACATATAACTGCTAAAGTTTGATTGCTCAGAGTGATGAAAAGAAATGGAAGCAACTTTAAATGGTCATTTTTAAATATTTTTTTTTTTTACAATACTCAAATTAGTTCGGCAGAGTAATTAAAGTTTGCAAACTTTTAATGGTTTAAATAGATTATCTTATTTAAATGTTGAAATACCTGTGTCAAATCCACACGCAGTAAATAAAACAGTATTAAACCATGTTATCAACTAAATCCTTTCTGTTTCAGCCTATAATACATTCTAGAGCTACAATGGCACCTGAATTGCCAAAGTTTCACAAACCAGAGTTAAGAGCAAAGAAAAAACTATTTATGCAAGGTAATATCTTCTATTTAAATTTTCCACTAACATCAATTAATTAACAATATAATTGAATATTTAGAGACTAATGGAGAATGTGGGTTCAATTCCTACTATTTCTTACTTTGAAGTAATAATTGTGTAATGAGCACAAATAGTGATGCTGGGTTTGGGTGTAATTATATTTATACAAATATGTCTAATGAAGGCCTTAGCCATCGTTAGGCACCCAGTGTATAAATATCTTTGCTAGGCACTGTTAAAATGACAGGCAAACTGAAACTGCAAAAATACTTCTAATTAAGAGAGTGCGCGAAACTCTTGTATAAGCGAAGTCCCAGGTGAATACCCTGCTCGCCACCTCTAAAAGCCGCCTCAAGTATGTTGTATTACCAGGTTCTGCCTTGATGAGGACTAGACAGCTGTGTGAGGTCTTTAACACGTTCCCGCCGGCGCATTTTTTCATTTGATGCAGCACCCGGTGGCGCGTAAAACAATGTCGCGCTTAATCCAGCGGCGCGCTGATTTCGCGTATACCAATAATAATAAATTACAAATGAAATAATATTGAATTATTCTGTTAATTTTATCGATTTTAAGTATCATTTATAATATTATAAGTTATTGAGCAAAAGTTATATTTATAATACGTTATTAAATATAACTTTTATTCAAAACAAACGTTTTTATATATGTACGTTAAATTATTAGTGTCTAATAGCACAATCGAATGCGAAACACCTGCAGTACACGACGAGGCGGTCTAGCGCGAGCCACCGGTGGTACACGCCGCCCGATGGCACAATCAAGCGCGAGCCACCGGTGGTACACGCCGGCGTGAACGTGTTAAATTTATTGTAAGCATCATAATCATAACACAAGGCATATCAGAATATTTCTTTAATTGGAACCATACAAAAGATTGATGACTATCTGAGATTATACTGTACTTAAATTGAACAAGTGCCCTAGTGGTCCAAGCATCCTGTCCTCGTTTTTAAGAATTACATTCTTTATTAGTTCATCACTGATAATGTGAAACAGTTGTGTCTTAACTAGGATGATGTATGTTATTCGAGTCTACTTACTTTCTAAAATGCACCACTAATACATTATATAAAATATTAGGCTTTTCTTATTTTTTTATATCATGACATTTATATCATTCATATCATAGTCATAGTTTAAAAATGAACAAGCAAATTTTTGGTTTATACCTCTTTTCACTAGCATCATATGTTTCTTTTTTTCAGGCAATACTAGAATAAGTGGCATATCTCACATACCAGCTACTCCAGCTGAAAATAAAACATCTAAAAGTCGAATAACAATAGCGAATAAAGAAAATATATTAAAAGAAATTAAAAATAAAACTTTACCACCAAAAATCGTTTTACCGCCAAAAATTGCCTTACCTCCAAAAATCGCTTTACCGCCAAAAATTGCCTTACCTCCAAAAATCGTTTTGCCAAAGAAGCATTCACCTGCCTTACCTGACACGCCCTTGTCTAAAGAATCTTGGAAATCCAGTAGTGACACTAGCTTCTTACAAAAAGAGAAAGAAATAAATGCTGTAAAAGAAAAGAACAAAGCGTTAGCAGAAGAACGGACATTGGAAAACATTGCCGAAGTAACGCCGCCAGTTTCTACACCATTTAAAGATTACAGAGATATTCAGGACTTCTTTGATCAATCCCATGACAAAGAAAATTCCACAGAATGCCATGACAATACTATTATGTACTTTGATAATAACTCATCAAATGTCCAAGAGAGAAGAGAAGAGAGTGTTATTGTATCACTTTGTGACCTACTAAATAAAGCAACTGTTAACAACACTTCAGAGGTAAACACAGAACTGGAAGATCTTTTGTTAATTGAAAAGCGCACAGATCACAACATCAAAATGATTGAAAACAGCATTGCTGCACTTAATAAAATCAAAGAATCTCAGGTAGTGTCTTTTGAATCTGTGAGGAAATTGATTAAAGAGAAACAAGGAAGTTCTAATGATCTAAACCAGACACTGACACCTAAAGCGAAAGAGACTCCCAAAACCAAAGTAAAAAAAGAAGCGACGGTTACCATATTACACCAACCACATACTAAAGCTTCCTCAGAAACTTCAGTAATACAACATACACCAAAGTCACCAACATACAAAATACCTAAAAAGAATTTATGTTTAAGAAAAAAGGTATTTTTTAAGTCTATGCCTAATGTTTCTACTACTGAAAAGACACCCCAGAAAACAGAAATGGGCCATCAAGCTTTAAATATATACATGAAAATGAAAGAACATATGAACTTTTTAAGCACGCCTGTTTCTAAACACACTGTAGACATGCCGAATACACCAGCACTGACATCGCATAATTTGCAAAAACAACTCAATAAGCTGTATGGCGAACGTTAGAACAAAGCTTTAAATAAATATAAAACATTATTTAAAATAAATATTTTTACTTTCCACTTGAAAACTTTATTTAGTTCAATATAATACTGGTTTAATTCTTCAAAATGTATTAATTTGAGTTATCAAGAATAAATACAACAGAAAATATTTACCAGTATCTGTAACGCTAAAGTATTTGAAACATTTCTACCTGTATATTGTTGTTTAGGTGAAGTATGAAAACTCTTTGGCACTGGGTATGTTCCAAATATTTTATTGTCGCTGTATATTCGTCTATAAAAGAAGTGGTTACCCACTAGCATTCGTTTTTATCCATCTAAAATGTATTTGCATTATAAATTATTTTAAATAAAAGTAAAGCAGGTTGAGATTGATAGTTTAGTCTTTTTTGTATAGTTCTAATTATAAAACTATGACAAAAAAACGAGTATATTAGTAACGAACTTTAAAATAAGGGAAGGTTCTTTATTTTGATGTTTTTTTCTGACTTTAGTCTTAAAACATTTTTGAAGAAATGATACAAGCAAGATTGTAAAAATTATGACTAATGTTTTGAATTACTGTAGATTTTATTTTATCATTATTTTGCTACTGGTTGGCTATGTAATTTATTTTTTCATTTTGACACTCACTTCTTAAGGGATCCTTTTTTTTTTTAAATGTAACGCGTAATAAGAATTTGCATGTTTAAAATTAATACACATTGGTAGTGACAAAGTATGAATGATACCTAGCTGTAAAGTTATATAACGATTTATGTATAAAATTGTAACTGAAAGTTGTGAAGGAGCCTAAGAACTTGTATAAGTTGCTTGTATTAATATATTTAAATTAATAAATAAATTGAATTTGTATAGTTGAAGGTTATGTATAAATAAATATAAGTTGATGGAGAAATACTTTTATCTTTGATATATTTACAACCTCATTTGCACACACAATGCCTGTTAAAAGTATTTTTATGTTTTTTTTTATTAATCTCTGCACATTTCCTTTACTGGAAAAAGAACCAAGTCGACTTTTTGTGAAACAAACAAGTAATAGCCAAAATCTGTGGTAGTAAGCAGGGATGTGATACCTAACAACAGTTAATTGATGTCGTAGGTCATAAAATCAATAAAAAAGTTAAAAATTCTTTTAAATCTAAGTTAAAAGAGTGTTTTTAGTTACCAAATAACTAACTAAAAAGTAAAAGTATTTAAATCAAAATTAGGACGTTTTACAAAATACTTGTAACACTCAGAAAATGTATAATGATTGACATGACTAAATTAAGCATAACCGCACTTAGTTACTCGAAAGTCGAAGCTCATCATCTCAATGAGGTGTTCCTATTGCCATTCGGTCAGTTATCACAACTGTCACGAAGTAAAAAAAAAATGTGTGCGTGTACTAGCGTACACTCGTAAGAAGTGAAACTTCTTTATGACGTTATTTTTCAAAAAAATAATTTAAACCCGTCCGAAGTCGATGCAATCGCCACCTGGATTTCATAAATGTAACTACTTAAAACGGGCCGCAAAATACATTGGAGACATTTACCAATCCCTACTCCGCTGGAGAAAGTATACTTCGAATTACGCGTGGTAGGGATAAGAAAAAGATGGCGCGTAACGAAAAAATGTGACGCGTAACGAAAAAATGTTACACTAAATTTTTTCCAACCCGGATAAAGAAGTTTCACTTCAAAAATTAAAATTTTAGCGGCATTATTAGATCACTTAGTATTAGTATTTTAAAATGACATTGACAAGGAAGTCCATAGGGCTTTTTTAGATTGGTTGTGTAGATAGATAGGTAAATGTAGAGCGTTAGCCGATTACTAATCTTATTAAAATATTTTTTCAACAATGGCAAATATGGTATCACGATGCCACAGATAACTAGCAGCTATAAGCTAGTTGACAATGTGATAGCCACAGAACACATATAGTATATACTCCTAGCACAATTAAAATATAAAACACATTTGTCATTACATTTTTTTTCTGTTGATAACTGGTTGATAACAAATATTTTTATCAGTTATTCTGTAATTACGTGCTGAATAATCAATTTAAATCGTAAGCCTGTTTACCGTGATCCTCAAGAAATAAGAAGCACTTAAAAATGGCTCTATCAAAACCAATAATGAATTTAATGGCATCGTACTTACAGAACTTATATTTACATCCAATTAAAACTAAAACTATTACGAGGTGAGAAATTCTTTTTTTAAATTATGTCGAATTAAGTTCTGAAATCTAATTTTAAACTTTATAAAGTTTAAAACAGAAGCATTCACTTGTTATTCTTTGATGATGACACTAAAAATGAAACTTTTCAGTTGTGTAGTTGGTACAGCAGGCAGTGTTGCTTCACAGCTAGTGGCGGGTGATAAAATCAAGCTAGATCCAGTTTTAGCCTTTGGACTTTATGGGTAAGTCTGTGCTGAAGTAATAAGACCAATTTTAACTACATATTATTGATGTTTACTCTACAAACTTCAAATATATACATTTTTATGAATGAGAAAGTGACTTCATTTGTTAATAAAATTATATTAAAAGGTTCGAAAACTTAAGAACCAACATAATTGTTATACAATAATGTGACTTAGAAATTCTTTCTGCATTAGATCATGTTGAACTTAGAAAATTCTATGATGTTTACTGTTATTTAAATGTTTCATGTGACTCTTGTTTCATCAAGGTCTAAGGTCACACACACACACATTCATATAAATTATTTAGGTATATTGACCTAAATACAGTTTAACAACAATATTTCGTAAACTAAGTCTACTGTTTTAAAGAATCTGCAACTTTATTCATTTGTTTATGGTAACAAAAAAAAAAAGATCTTTGCGAGCCCACAGATTGTGATTCTAATTAAGTTTTTTTAGTCATGTTGAGTTTTTATTATAAACTGGTTCTATTTTAATTATTAGAGAGTTTGTGGCTAATTATGTGATATCATGGGAATTTTAGCGAATACAATCTAAACAAACAAAAACTTATTTTCTTAAATGTATATCTTTAAATAACAAACTCTGAAACCATTTAACAGATCAAAATGAAGCTTTTAACATTCAAATATATATACTTCTATTATTCAGGATGGAGAAATTTAATATTCAATAATTTTTATGTATATTTCATTTTCCAGATTAGTTTTTGGAGGCACTATCCCTCACTATTTTTATGAATTCCTTGAAAGGACATTCCCTGAAGAGGTTGTAGCATTCCCGTTAGTGAAGAAACTATTATTTGAAAGAGTATTATTTGCTCCATTCATGCAGGCCTTCTCTTTATACACATTGGCTAGATTTGAAGGCAAGAACCATAGTGCAGCTTTAAAACAACTGTTAGCCCTATATCTACCGATATTGGAAGCTAATTGGAAATGGCTCACTTTGTTCCAACTTATTAACTTGGCTTTTGTACCTCCTATGGTGAGTATTATAACTAATAAATAAGAATTATACTACTTAAACATTTAAGGGACAATGCCATGCAAGAAAATAGGTTTGAAAATTTTTCGAGTTGATCTTAGAATTTATTTCACAATATTGTGGAAAAATCCTATTATGAAAAACATCCTAATGGTTGTAAGGGAGTCATAATAACCATCCTAGTATATCCTACTAGATAATACTTTTTTATAGATAGGAGATAATTTTACTATTTAACATTCATAAGTTGTAGTAATTGGCATTGGCAACATTTTCTTAGTAATCCAAAAATACCCTCATAAGATAAATGTATTTCTAAGGTTTTCTTCTGTCGGACTATCTTTATATAACATGTTGACGCTGAATCATACAATAGTTACTAAAAAACTTAGCAGATACATGTATATTATGTAAATTGTTGAAAACTTGTAGTAATTGTATAAAATTAACAAGGACAAAATATTATATAATTTTGTTGATAAAACCTTTATTTATATATCTTTGTAGTTACCTAACAGTGTGCTTATCAGATAGTAATAGGTCGGTCCTACAATAATTACTTAGTAAATTTATGTAAGAAGAAACTATAAATATCAGGAGTAGCCAATTCGATTTTCAAGGATAAAAGAAAAAGGTATGACGTGATGGAAGTTCACAAGGTGCGAAGTCGCGGCAATTTATTTGTTTATATTTATATATAACCAATATATTATTAGCACAAGATCGCTTGTGGCCAACTTAGGGAAGGTCAATGTCAAGCTGTGCACGTATTTCGGTTGAGATGATACTGTCTAACGATTGAAGTAGTATAGTGACCCTTACTGCCAAAACAGTAGTTTTTAATTCATTAGAAAACTTTACCTTTACTACGAAATTGTGCGAAAAAAACGATATAACCATTTTGAATCTTATTCAGCTTAAAATCAGTTTTCAATAAAGTCGTATTTACCTTGCAGTTGAGAGTCCTTTTCATGAACCTCGTCGGTTTCGGATGGGCGATGTTCTTAGCCACCAAAAGGCGCCAACAAAGTCAAAAAAGAGCCGAAGAATAAATTACTCAACAAGAGGTGGTGGGTGCTATTATGTTTCTGTGATGGACAAAATACGGTCGTTATAGGTTTTATAAAGATTTATAAACTTCTTATTTTACAATAAGAGGAATTATTTTTGTCTATGTATACTCTTCTGTGCTCAAAGTGGTATTTTTATATACTATGCTTTCTTTATGACACAGCGTTGTTACTATTTTTTCATCTCGAGATAGACCTATATTTTTGTAATACAATAATATTCTAACGCATAAATGGTTATCTAGACCATAACTAAGCTAAAATATAGATAATATGCAGATATTTCATGATAAAATACTAAATGTATTGGTATAAAAGGATTTTAATTTATCTATATTTTTGATAAGATTAATTGTTCAAGGGTCGTTCATAAAATACGTCAGTAATTTAGAGTTTGAACAAGTGATATTCTGAAGTTATCTTCGCCGTGTCTTATAAATTTGACATAATAGATTTGCCCCTTAGCTTGCAAATATATTTTTATGTGTACCCTCAGTGTCTTGGCGATATACCTGGTCAGTTATTTTTAAGAGATAAGGATGGGTAATATGTCGAATGTGGGGAATAAAGTATATTAATAAAATTAAGTCAATGTATCAGGGTTATTTATTAGACGACGGTAATTGGATGCGGTTTCTGTACCAATCGGGTTTTACATTATACATTTGTGTAAGTCTAACACTGTCTAAATCAAATCGTCGAAATCAATTCTTATGCAGTGCATTTAAGATGACATTCGTTTATACAAATAAATGTATATTTTTTATACTTATAATAAACTGTTTCACTGTTTATCTCGAGTTTTATTGAATATTATTGCTCATTGCTGTTAAAACTAATAAACGGCATTCATGTGTTTACATTACTAACATTATCTTACAAACTATACATATTAATAATAATTTCATAAGTTAAAATAAATAGTGACTAGAAAAATTTAAATTATTAGAATTGATTGTAAATATCAGCTGTTTTTTTAAATATATTGCACTTAAAATAAATAAGGTACTCACATTTCGACTAGAGTATTTTAGGTAAGTAATAAAATAAATTATAACAAATAAATAATTATAGGTTAACAAAAAAATAGCGATATTCCAAAAAAGGAATGTTTAAGAAGCGTATTTGACTAGATAGAACGTCTTATTTACGATTTTTTTTTTTACAAAACATCAATCGAAAAGTCAATCGATTATTACTTGTCTGATATACACTGGTTAGTGAAGCCTTTGATTATCCACTGCTGGACATGGGTATCTCCTTAAAAAGATCTTTTTTAATATCAATACATGAAATAGTCGGCACAACTATCGCTTGCACTTATCCCAATGTAAATCACATTGATTTTACATCACACATCATTTATAATTCGATGAAAAATATGCATTTGAAATGTATGTAGACACGTAAACGCTATAAAAATAAACAAAGGTGCATTATTTCATATTGAAGTCATTTCAAAAGTATGAACTATTCACTATATATCTTGTGTGATTCTGTCTTGAAAAATTAACACAAAAACTACTGTTAACAAATCACACAAACGAATCAAGTTAGAGTTTCCACGACGAGTTTGTTGATAGACCGAAAGACGACGTTATATGAGGTCTATTTCTATAACTGTCCTGCCCAACTTCGTCTGCACCTCTTATTGGTCGCAGCGTGACGTTACATCAGTAACAATTTGTTTACCATAAAACTGTCGTGAGCTGACCTTGAATGACATTGCATTGTAAACTTTTTTAAAGTTTTTAAAAAGGATCAGTTCTGATATACATTACTTTCGCGCTAACTTTAACAGTTTACGCAGCGCACGCAATAAAAGTTTTCAAAAGGAACAATTTTTGCCCGTTTTTGCAAAGTTTTTCATTGATACTCTACTCCTATTAGTCGTAGCGTGATAATATATAGCCATTGCCGATAAATGGGCTATCTAACACTGACATAGTTTTTCAAATTGGACTAGTTCTTCTCATATGCTTTATAACATTAGTATAAATAAACTTACCAAATTGTAATTCCAATGTCCTAAGCACTATGATTAGTAATCACAAAATACTTTGCCAATATTTCAAGGAAATTATATAATATTGCCAAATAATCCTGCAATTAGGAACAAAAAATAATATTTAATGATATTTTCACTCTTGCAAAATACTCAACACGTTCCTGGTCTCAGGTAATCAAAAGACTGCAAAATGAAACTATAAACTGTCGTGCGAAACCTTCCTTAGTAATTTACAAGTGAGATTATTTTTTTCGTTTTGAATCGTGTGATTTGGTAACAAAAGTCATTGTGTGAACCTAGTTATTCCCGTTCCTCCCGCGGCGATCGAGACCAGCTCCGTTGTGTTGACCTGCTGCTGTAGCCGGTGGATGGTGTCGAAGGCGAGGGCCTCCGATATGGGATCGGTCGTTTTCGTGCACTGTTGTTAATTTGTTATTTGTTAGTAGAATGGCGGTGTATATTAGTACAGTTAGACAAAACGATGCATGCTTAGAGAACTCGAATTTGAATGCAGTAAGATATTTATTTCGATTCTTCATTCGATTCGATTTAGTATCTTTATGTAAATTTATTTAAACGTTTTCGTATCAAATAAAAAACATAATTTGGTATTTGACTATGTCTAATATCATAGACGACCAGTATTATATTTTGGACTTAGAACAAAAATAAATACCATAAAGCGCAAGATATTTTTTTTTGAATATTGCATCACCAATGACTGCTAGCTTTTATTTAAATTATGAACATGAAAGAATGATCATATTTGAAACTTTAACTTACCTTTTCAAAAGACTGCGAAAATGCAAAATAAATCGAGCATCCAAAGCCTGTTTTACAAAAAAAAACGTTGCTAATGGCTACCATGCAGCAATATAATAAAATAAAATAAAAACAAAAATTTCATAATCAACTTTAATGTGTTAAACAAACTAATATCTTGAAAGAGAAAACACTGGCAGCATGTTCTATATAGCACACTGTCTACATCTGGCGGCGATCACTGTAAACTCCCAACGTATGGCTTATCTTCTTCTATATTTGAATTTGTTTGACGTGTACGTTAGATCTATAATGGGTGCGCTACGGAGGAAACGAATCATTGTTAAATTATATTCAAATTTTATTATATTTTTGATCTTTTCGAAATACATTTTAACTGTTCTTAAATTATTTTATAAGTTGACATTAAAAGGATAAGTAACAAATTTTTCTATTTTAATATATAGGTACAAATTAAATTCTATTTAGTAAGTAGCACACCCTGTTAGCATGATTATTGTTAGAACAAACTCAAAACACATTATTAATGAAACAGAGGCTTATGAAATGAGTATTTATATAATTTTCACAGCCAAAACGAGAATATATTTTATTCAACTTCCGATTAAATATACACCCAATAATAGCATCAGCAGAAATAAAATGAGAAAAAATAAGTTCAATACTTTAAGCCATCATATTTGATAAAATTTAAGTCTTCTCATTCTATTAACGCTAAGGATGCAAGAAAAAAAATAATAAAAAAGATAATGAAAGGTTTAATGAATATATTAATGAAAGTAGGACTTAATATTTCATTACAAGTATATATATAATATTACTTAAACTAAACCACACTAGCACAATCACTTCACTAATCGGAGCTACTGCTCGTGTCTTCTGAGCTCGTGTTATACTTTCGTGACTTTTTTCTATAAAGGAAAAAAAAAACCAAAATAGATAAGAAAATAAAAAGAAAATTTTGTGCCATATCATGAAGCTAAAATAGTGTTTACAATTTACGGATACGTCTAAAGCAAAATCCTGATTTTGTCAGTTATTTGTTGGTCAATGCAGAAGAAAAATATTTTATGTGGTATCATGCTTATTAATATTGTTAATTTTAAAGTAACTCGTCACGTTTACCAACTATGGCGAAGCTAAGCAGTTTGTGCATGTTTGTATGAATCACTGTAGTGTCCATGCTACAAAACAAATTTTAATGAATGAGTTGTCAATAGATATTTTTTTTAATATATTTAAGTAAAATTAAGTAAAAGTAAAAATCGTATCCGAAAAATCATTAACAAATTCAACCCTGTATTTAATTCAGATCCTTTTACCACGAATATTACTCCATTTAACAACAATTAATCGTATAGACAAACATGCTTCAACTGCAATGCCTAAACGTAATGAAATATGTGAATATGTAATAATGAAATACTATTTGCAACTAAATGATATGACACAAACGCAAATAAAATAAAAAGCACACATCTATAGATACAATATTAATGTCAATATACAAGCAACACACCGAAAACGTTAGGTGCTAAGTGTAATCACTGATAGACTGGATGAAAAATGATATAAATACATTATATACCGTTAAAATGCAATCAAAATTGAACCCTATACATTCAAGTCAAAGGCTTTATTTCGAGTCATTTATTGATACTACACTTATGACTTATCAATGATTACACTTACAAAAATTCCTAGTCAAAACACTGTGCTTCCACTACACTCGCTTTACAAATTAAAAAGAAATTATTATGGTCACGTGGAGCGAAGTGATAGCGATTAGGCACTCTGTGCGTGGATCATAAACAATTCAAGTCCGTGCATCGTCCGGTCCACGTACACGGCACGTCCCGGGTACGGTCCCGGTATCGATCCCTAAACAGGACGCTATCAGTTCGCTAGCAGTAGTGAAGCAGCAGTGAGAAGCGTCACACGGTCACCTCGTGATCCTGCGCCGGTCCAGAAAGCTGGGCGAGCCGGCGCGGCGCGGGATGGAGGGCGAGCGAGAGCGCGTGCGCGCGCGCGTTTCGCTCGATCTACGGTAATCGGCGTACACGCCCGTCATTGTTCTGATCGTACCGATCGGTATACGCATGCATGCATTCGATAGATTCGATTTCATAGACAAACAGAAATATTTTTGTGTTAATTATTTTGACAGTTGTTTATGATTTTTGGAGCTGTTTCTGTCGAGATTTTATATTAAATTAGAAATTGTTCGAATTGGACAAAACGTTAACTTTCATTGTTTGCCTTTTAACAGAAACAGCTTATTAATCAAGTTTCAACAATTAAATTAATGAAACATTTTTATGAAAGATTTCCTACTTTCATATTCAAAAAAAGTGGTTTTAATCATGATTTCTTTTTCGTGAGTATAACGGGCACGTGCGTACCGCCACCCCGGCCTTATCACCGGTCACCGCCAGAGACCGGCGCTTATGGAGCACAGAAGACTTCTGCGACTTTCAATATCATTCTTCCTGTGTCGCCTGCAATACCTAGCCTGCTGTGGACCTATAGCGGACCGAAAGAGTTCTAAACCCTACAGTTCAGCCGTCTCTAACACTGTACGATACATAAATAAATACTTAGGCTAAGGTCCGAATTGTGCTCACAGCACTTACGACGTTTAAACTCCTAACGTGTGGTCCGATTCAGTGAGCACGCCAACGTCTGTTAGTAGTATTAATAATTCGGACCACTTGTGAGTGTGCTTACGAATTCAAAAAGTTGAACATAACCTAACAGGGCATTTTTTGACATAAACATGAGTGGAGTATGTGGTGTAGCCGATGAAGATGGTAAAATGCTTGTATTACAAGCATTTTACGCAATCGAGGAAAGTCAATTCGAATAAATGGCGCAAAATAACGTCAATGCTCACGATGCTAACGATCCGACCCGTCAGTACTGTAAGCACTAGGTAGTGACGTCGCATGTGACGTCATAGCATCGAATCGGACCGCACGTTGGTACGCTATGAGCGCTGTGAGCGTGATGCGGATCACGGCCTAAGTAAGCTCTTTTTATAAAAATACTTGTATAATGATGTGAGAAAAAGATTATAATTTTAAAATGTATACATTTTATTACAATTACTAACACGATACCTAGGTGGAACGATTTGAATTCGAAATAGATAACCATTTAATTGTTAAAACTTGAACCTTATACACAATAGTAATGTAGAACAATAATAATATAGAAACGTGTTAGTACCTAGAGGAGCGTGTGGAGCGTGAAGAGCTGCGTGATGAGCGCGACGAACTCCTGCTGCTGTACGAGCTCGACCGACTGGAGCGCGACCGCCTGGAACATTAATGTATATTCATTACAAATTGATAGGCGTTTTCCTAGAAATATGACGTCAAAACAACAGATATTATTTACGAACATAAGTTTTCGAGTTCTTAGTTCGAGAATTTTTAGAACTGATGAGACAAAATTATATAAGTTTGCATCTTTTTTATTATATGGGCCTTTTTTTGCATGTTTTAAATATGTTGTTATACCTAAATCAATTTCATAGGAATACCAAAACACAAGAGTGATGTACTCACCTTGAAGATGAATAAGAGCGAGATCTGGAGCGCGAAGAACGAGAGCGTGAACGCGACCTCGACCTTGACGATTTGCCGCGCGAACGAGACTTCCGAGAGCGTGATCGTGACCGCGACCGCCGTGACGAAGATTTAGACCAACTTCGCCTTGATGCACTTCTATCACGCTTTAGATCCGAAGTACTTTCAGCTGGCGGAGTCTTTTCTTTTTTCTGAACTGGTTGCTCCTCTTCACTCTTTTTTATTTCTTTTTCAACTTCTGGAGATTTTATTCTTTCGGTCACTAACTCTGGACTTAAGCTGGGCTTTTTAATCCTTTCTTCTTCTCTCGATTGAGAGTCACTTCGTCCAGCTTGAGATGTTGAAGGACCATTACTTTCCTCATTTCTTCTCCGCTCCATTGATGCTTTAGCGAGCTGAGCCAGTCTTTCTTTCAGTCTATTTAATTCTTTGTTGTCTAATTCATCTTGTCGATCTCTATCGTCTAAACGTAGAAAATCATCTTCAATGTCTTCGTTTTCACTAGATGAACTACGCATGCAAACAGCCACAGGTTTGTAATTTTCTGCTAAATCTTTACTCCTTTTCTTCTTAGGATGCAAGTCAGATGGAGATTTTATATATTTGCGCTTATCTTTTTCTGGGAGCTTTTCTATGATATCACGGTAACGTTCTGGGCTACGACGTGCCGGTGAATAGCTAAGACTAGACGTACTTCTGCTTTTGTGTGGTGATCGAGAATTTGACTTGTCTCTGTGTGAGTCTCTTCGAATATTTTTCTCTTTGTTTTGTCTGTCTCTGTGATCTTCGTTTGAAGAAGAAATACGCCTTTCTGAAGATTTCTTAATTTTTTTACTTGGCGTGTGACTCTTTCGCTTGTCCTTTTTTAGACTCTTTCGTGGTGTAGGTGATTTAGATCTGCTTGGAGAAGTTCTACGCCTCGATCTTTCTTCTATCAAGGGCGATTTCCTGCTTGGTCTACTGTTTTCCTGTTTCTCCATAGACTTTTGTTGAGATTTGTATTTGTCTCCTTTAATTTTTGAAGGGGATTCTTTTCTTCGGTGCTCAACTGACACGCTACGTTTCCTTTGATCCCTAAGTGAAGTACTACGTTTCCTCTGATCCCTGGATGAAGGACTACGCTTTCTGTTATCCCTGGATAAAGGACTACGTTTTCTTTGATCCCTGGGCGTAGGACTCTGCTTCCTATGATCCCTGGGTGTAGGACTCCGCTTCCTATGATCCCTGGGTGTGGGACTCCGCTTCCTATGATCCCTAGGCGTGGGACTCCGTTTCCTTTGATCTCTGGGTGTGGGAGTTCGCTTCCTCTGGTCCTTAGGCGTGGAACTCCGCTTCCTAAGATCTCTGGGTGTTGAGCTACGCTTCTGTCGATCCCTGGGTGTGTGACTTCGTTTTCGTTGCTCCCTTGGTGATGGGCTCCTTTCCTTATAATAACGAGATTTATTCTTAGTATTCTTACCCTCCCTTGACTTCTGTTTGGTATGGGATTCTGACTCAGATTCAGAAGACGAATATTTCCTTTCCGATCTGGAACTTTTTTTTTCTACATCTTTTCGGGTATCTCGTCTGTTCTTGATACTTTTGTTAACTGGAGATTGATCCTTGTATTCTGGCGATGTATCTCGCTTTTCATTTGATACGCTTCTATCTTTTCTCTTTCGTGATTTGTCACTGTTATTTTCTTTTTTCTTGGTGTGCGATTCTTCACGTTCATGATTGCTCTTACTACTTTTTTCATACTTAGTATCTTTTTCTTTCCTGCTGCTCGATTCTCTTTTACGGTAATCTGGAGATTCACTTCTTTTAAGAGCTCTTCTTGGATCTTTAACGTCTCTGTATAATCTGCTATTACTTTCTATAGCATTTCTTTCAGTATCCTTTCTGCTGTAATAACTTTCATCTCGCTTTCTATATTCTACGGAGGAACTCTTACGCCGTTTCTTTTCTGGTGGAGGTGATGAACTGGAATCTCTATAGTTTTTGTTATACTTTTTATCTGCTTTTTTGGAAGGTTCCAAATCCGATTCAGGGGAAGATCTTTGTCGACCTCGTTTTGAATACTCAGACCCTCGGCGTCTTTCACTATCTTCAGAGAATTCTGTAGGTTCTTTTTTCTTATTTTCTATTTTAGTTATGTACGATCGCTGCCTGTACTCTGGTGAGGAGTCTACGTCATCTTTCGAAGAGCTACGATCACGTCTCCTGTCATTGTTTCGCGACTCTCTGGAGAGAGGTTCCTCTCGTTTGTCATATTTCTTGTTACGATCCTCACGATTTCTGTCTGATTTTCTATGTTGAATATGGTTTGTCCTATCTTCTATAGAACGTTCCCGCGGTTTTTCTTTATCCTTTTTGTATTTTGCTGGAGAACTAGAACAAAAAGGTAAATATTTACTTGAAAGGATGCACAGTTGTGTATTATACTTGGAATTTTATGTGATTTTAGCCAGCATTAGAGTATATGGGTTAAAGTGTAATGCAATGTGTAGTACATTGTGGTGCAAATGTTAACGCAAGAAGGACATTTAATTTATATAGATGAATACTGTAATGTCAAACTCACCTCTCACGACTAGAAGCTTCACTGCTGCCGCGACGTCTGCTGCTCAACTTTTTCTGTTAAAAATTCGATAAAAAACGTAAATATAACAGTTAGAAAAGACAGGGATATAACACCAGTGCCAATACAATAGACTATAGTGGTAAAGGCAAAAAAATATAGTCCACTAATAATTGTATACGAAACTCTTCAGAGGTCACCAAACGTACCGATTGAAGAGTTTCAATAAATAAAAAAGAAACAATAATCACTGTTACACATGCAATACTAATAAGGAACAGTAAAAATTGAGGCGTTAAACAAATAATTTACAGTAGAAAACCAAAATCATATTAAAGCTATCGATGGAAGCGAGTATAAATAAAAATGTATTCGTTTTGAAGTGTTATTTGGATGTTATTCAGAATGTTATATTACAGCGCATCCATAACATTCTCATGGTGAGAATTCAGAAAGAAATATAAATGTATAGATATATATATATATATATATATATATATATGAAATAAATAAATGAACATAGTTCTCAAATTGGTTGGCACCGGTGCGTTACTTATAATAATTGTATGTTAGTAACACATGACGGTTCAATATAATGTACATAAATACATGTAAAACACAAAAATCAAATGTATAATATAACACTTCGGTAACGTACCTTATTTAACAAACGGTGGTGGTATTGTATACCATTTAAACATGTGGAGCATCCTTAATTAGTTTTGGATAAATGAGAAGAGGGAGAATGTTATGGATTAGTTACATTTTAATAATCAGACATTTTGGATATCAGTAAACTGTGTGTGATATAAAAACGTGCACATATTCATCAACTTTTTTGTAATTATGTATTTTGATATAGTTTTGTCCCTTTCGGGTGATTTATAAGGACGTTTATGTACCACACACTCGGTTAGGTCGCGTACACGAACAATCAAACCACCATCTGTTTTAAGGACTACAACCACCATGCATGTAAGAACTGTGCACACTTGGACCCTTACACACCCCATTTGCACTCTGTCACAGTTACAATATTAGTCACAAATATCATAGTTAACGATGCGTTACCAAATTATCCCGGAGTACATTTTAGTATTGACCTAACATAGTGTTCTTACTGTGTGTTATTGTTTTGTGATATACTTACAGTATACGTTATTTCTTCAGATAAAGATGGCTATCCTATGAAATGATGCACAGTTAAACAGATAATTTTTACTGGCTATTTCTTGTATTTACAGAAAAATAAAATAAAAATGATATAAAAGACAAGATTTAAAAATAACGATTCGTCACCCCACACGGTTCTAATGGAACATAAACGTATAGGACGAGAGGGTACGATCAGCTATAACACTTGACGCTCGGAACACTGTCGGGAGGTACGATTGAGGTAAACCAAACTTTGTGACAACTACAGTTAGTTAGATAGTTGGCTAATGCGGAAGAGAGGGATGGAGACAGGGCCGAGTGAGGAAATTATACACAAACCAAAATTCGTGAAGCCAATATTTTTATGCAGAGGATAGTGCCGAGAATTTATTATATCAGGCCAATGTGTACGTAACACATCAATTAACATAAAAAATAAAGAAAGCAATGTGCTACTTGAGCTAATTGGTAGTTGCGAGCTCGTCGTATGCTAAACAAGGACGGAACACTATCTGAGTAAGGTGGTGAAGTCAAGTGTAGTCGTAGGCAGCGGAAGAACCCCGAGTTAGATCTATTGAGGTATCGTGTGGAGTTATTCTAAATTGTTGGACCCAAACCCCCACACAGTTAAACCTTTGAATCAAAGATTATGTTTACCATTTCCTAGATTCAAGAGAGCTACTAACATTATTTTCCTTCTTCTTTTTCCATGTTCACGATAATTGTATATTTTTGTAATAATTGTAAACAGTATTGAAGCAAAATTTTAATATTCGAAGCGAAACAAACATAATCTTTGAAGGCAGAACTCCTAGTCCTAGGCATTATTGCAAAATGCTATTAAAAAGTATCAATTACCTTTTTTTTCTTTTTCTGTCTTTCATCTTCTGAGCTCGCGGAGTCGCTGTCATGGCCCTCGGAGCTCGAAGAACTCTCAGTGTCAGGCGATTTGGAGCGTTTCTTCTTCTTCTTACTGGATTCTTGCCTGGAGGCAATTTTGTATTTTTATTCCTCGTCTTCAATTTATTTTCTTAGAGATAACAATCGAGCGTAGACGGGTCTCCATTTTGTTTAATTACATACATTCTAGTGCGATTTTCACAATTTTATTATTAAAAAAGAACGAAAAGAGTGTGTTTGAGTGAATATTTGATCAAATAAATGTAAAAAGAATTACGGTGTGCGAGTTTTATCATTACGTACACAGCTGTTCAATTACAGCCCAATGGAGTTTATACGTCATTAAGACAATGTCGTATGTAAACACTTCGTGTTTGTATGAGGCAAACACCGTTACTGTTTTCAATAGCCATATAGATACTAATTTTTACAAATACCTCTATCTTCCATTTGTTGTTTTGTTTTAACCATATTATCATGATCAACGGCCTCTAAGAATCCACTGCCGAATATAACCGTGTGGTGACGGATTAAGAATACAAAGTGTCATCACCCAAGACCAAAATGTCAGTACTAATCCCATTGGTGTCGTAAGAGGGACTAAGGGACACTACACAGTACAACATCACTGCAAGAATGAACCAGGTGGTAGAGCCACGCTGATTTCAGCATGAACGGACCGACTCGTCCGGGTCAGTACTACTCTCCCACAGAAGACCAACCTAAAGCAACAGCATCCGTGCTGTCGTGTTTCGTTGGTGAGTGCGAGACCGGCGGCCCATTGGTGCAGGGGAGACAGTTGTCGTGATAAATGTGTGCAATACAATGTTACGATGACTGTCATGTCTTTTACGTCCCCAAATGAGGCGTAAAAAATCGTAATAGGCCGCCATAGTGTGGGTCACCATACTGCATTGTCAGCATTCGCAATGAGTATGGTGACTACAACTTTTGGATTCTGTTCATGCTTTCCATCAAGCAGAGTAGAGTCACTTTAGCACGCTATTAAAAAAAAAAGAAAACTTGAAAAAACCATATACGAACTCGTCTGACCATCGTGGCATAGTAGGCCAAAAGTTCTTTACTGAGGTGAGCGTTATGTCCAGCAGTGGACTATTAAAGGCTAATGATGATGATGTACGTAGACGTCTCCTTAGAAACGAAGGCGTTAATTTAAAACCTTATTATCTGATAACAACCAATCATGTCCATTTCATAAAACAATACTTGTAATCGTCTTTTTTGAACAAAATGTCATTTGTAAAATATGTCGCTATGTCAAAGCGTTTGTAGAATATTTGTACCTAAGTTATATTTTTAAAATGATCGCTACATAGATGTTAGGCAAAGAAAACACGGCATAAACTAATACAAAACTGAATAGAATACATGCGTTATGTATAGACAAAATGTAAAACATATTAAAACCTCATATTATAAATGTATCGTGTAGTTAACCTAACGATAGTTGGAGTTCATTGAAGGTCAGAAATGTATTTTAAGGGCCACATTTCAATTGATTTTTTTTATCACAAGTTTTAATTTAATTTGTAAAATTAGCAGGGAGTAAATTACACAGAACAACGTCATTTCAAAGAGAAGGAAAACTTGAAACAAAGTCTTTACCGATCTGTCTGGCCAGCGTGGTATAGAAAGCCAAAGCCTCCTTTCCGAGGTGAAGCCTATGTCCAGCAGTGGACTGTTAAAGGCTGTGGATTGATTATAAATAATAACAAATAAATATTTCGGAAATTTGACACACAACGTCATCTGGTTTCAAACTAAACAGAGCTTGTGCTATGATAACTAGACATAGAATACTTATATACTTTTTTTTGTAAATACATACATTAGGGTGTCCCTTAAATTTCAAGTTCGATATTTTTTTACGCATACCTTCTTAAAAGTTTCGTAATAACCCTATATTGTCTAGAAAAAAATATTAGTTCGATATATAAACGATAACCCGTGCCGACTTGCTATTTAAACTTGTCGATACAAGTTGCTTAAGTGCTGCCCAGTGACCTGTTACGACATGTTTTATTTGCCATTTCGTACGTGATTTTTGAGACTATTAGTGCTTCATTGTTTAGTGCGTAAACATGTCGGTGGAATTACGGAGTGATAAACAAAATATTTTTCTTATCGGATTGACTAGCTACCAAATAAATGGTGCAAAATTACCATCTAATTGATAAGTTCTCTCAGTCCTATTTTACAATATTCGTGAGGTTAAATTGTCTGTTAGTGAAAGTGCAAATCTTGTGATTAGGGCGTGCATCATATATTGGGAAAAAGCAAGAATTCCAACAAGGGCATTTCCTAACTGCGTGAAGAAACTTATTGATTTATATCATGTTTGGAGAGAGTTGCAAAAAAATTGTAAGAAAACTCAGATTACGTTTAAGAGTCGTGAGAACAATTTTATAATTAATCTTGATAATTTGTTTGATATTGCACATGCTGATGCTTTTGAGAGAATGAAAATAGAGGAAGATAAATTATTTTTAATGAAACAGAGAGAGCCAGGTCGACTGGGATGCTTAGGTGGTGTAGATAAAAAATTGGCGGAAAAAGAACAAAGATCTAGACAACGACGATTGGAAGAAGAGGAAAGGATTGTAAGACAAAGAGAATCACTAGCTGTTGCATCTACTTCCACCACAAATAACTTAGACAGTGTAGAAGATTCAGACGAAGAACAGATCTTGAATTCTGAACTCAGCTTGCCGGACGTTCCCTGCCATGAACAAAGTTCAAAAAGAGGTAGAAAGAATCTTATAACACCTAAACTAGTTGCAGCTTTAGATCGATGCCAGTTAAGCATTAGAGATACCGTTTACATTCTTAATGCGGTGGTAGAAGCGCTTGGTCTGAGCAGCGATGATTTCTGTATTAACAAATCCTCGATTCAGCGAATTCGCACTGAAACTAGAAAATCAAGGGCAAAAGCAATAAAATCTAACTTCCAAAACAATATACCCGACATAGTCACAGTCCATTGGGATGGAAAACTATTACTGGGGTTGGATGTACGGAGTTCAAAAGAAGAACGCTTGCCAGTTATAGCTTCATTTGACGATAGAGAGCAGCTTCTTGCAGTGCCGAAACTAGAAAGTTCTTCTGGAAAACATCAAGCGAAGGCTGTATCAGCAGCTCTCTTTGACTGGAACCTTTATGATAAAGTGCAAATAATGTGCTGTGACACAACAGCTTCCAATATGGGCCGTTTCAATGGAGCTTGTGCTATTTTGGAGCAAACTTTAGGAAGAGAATTGTTGCTTTTCGCCTGTCGTCATCATGTTTATGAATTGGTCCTAAAAGCTGTCTTTGAAACCAAGATTAAGCAAATTACTAGTAGCCCAGATATTCCGATGTTCAAAAAGTTCCAAGAAAATTGGAAAAACATTGATTGTACTAAAATTGAACCATCTCTTAATTTCGTAAAAGCACGGGTTGCCGAGACAGACATTCAAGCGTTGTTACTATTTTATAAGGCAGAATTAGATAAAGGTTTTGTAAGAGATGATTACCGCGAATTGGTCGAACTGTGCGTAATATTTTTAGGAGGAGACACAGAGGAAAAATTAAAACTAAGGCCCCCCGGAGCTATACATCAGGCACGCTGGATGGCGAGAGCGATCTATTCTTTAAAAATATGTTTACTTCAGTCACAATGCAGAGTAACTGCGAAGGACAAAAAGGCTCTACAAGATGTTTGCTTATTTCTCGTAATATTGTATGTTAAACCTTGGCTCGAATGTACAATGGCGACCAAAGCACCTAATCAAGATTTGCGCTTCTTGAAGATGTTAAAAGAGTATGAAAAAGTTGACGCAACAATTTCTAAAGCTTCTATAAGCAAGTTCAGCCATCACTTGTGGTATTTATGTGAAGAGACAGTCATTCTATCACTATTTGATGATGAAGTTGACAACCAAACTAAGAAGAAGATGATTGCCAACTTCAACAGGGACAAAATCTCGGATTTTAGCAAACGCTATGACCCGTCGAAGGAAGAACTGACTCAAAAGTTGTTTGGTAAGTTAAATTGACTTTTTGTTGGATTTCAATTTCAATGTCCAATACTTATTTATTTATTTTCAAAATTGTTGTTGATTTTTATTTGTTATTTAACTTATTTTTCTTTTTTTTTAGACAAAGCACTGGATAATTTCGTATTGGAAAAGAGCAAACAATTTTTATCACGACTGCAGATCGACGACAGTTTTCTAAAGGAAGATGTATCTTCTTGGAATAACAATGCTGCTTTTCTGGAGGCTAAAAGAAGAATAAGTTATTTGAGAGTTGTAAATGATACTGCTGAAAGGGCTGTTAAATTAATGCAAGATTTTAACGGACTTATCACGGCTGAAGAAGAACAAAAACAGTTCTTGCTGCGCTGTGTCCAGGAACATCTAAAATTGTATCCAGACTGTAAAAAAACTACTCTAAAAAGAAGTTACCCTGAATGATTCTTATTTTTTTTATGTTTCTAATTAAAATGTTCATCTAATTTATTATTTAATTTTATTCACTTAATTCATTGCATTTATAGTGAAATTATAGCAGACTGAAATTTTAGGACAAAACACGTTTTTCACTAAACTTTGGAGCTCGGTCGGCACTGGTTGCAATTATGCTAGATTGATAAAATTTTATATTTAAGTATCTTATAGCATTAGTAAAAATTATAGAGGTTATGCATTTCGAAATTCGAAAAAAAAATTTTTTTTGTCATATAAGGGACACCCTAACATACATATTACACATAGAAAACACTCAAACTTCGAAACAAATATTCGTAGATCATACAAACATTTGGTCCAACCCGGGAATCGAACCCGAGACTTGAAACACAGGAGTCGCATTCACTACCGATGCGCCAGGCAGTTTGAAAGCTTACATGCAAAATATTATTTTTACAAAATCGAAATTATTTACAATTAGTGGTAATGTATGTTTTTATGGAAATCAATGTAGGTTTGATTGTATTTAACGATACCACGAGCACATTTAGCATACCTTGTCAGGGATATGTGACACGATATAAGACGCTATTAATGTTTATTATTATTTTTTATAGAGAAATAGAAAATTTACATTTACGGCAGGGCAACAGCGGGTTA
This sequence comes from Hypercompe scribonia, assembly GCA_949316085.1. NCBI lineage: Eukaryota > Metazoa > Arthropoda > Insecta > Lepidoptera > Erebidae > Hypercompe > Hypercompe scribonia. The sequence continues at coordinate 21,038,467 of OX438972.1, forward strand.
AAGCTTTTTTTCTTTTAAAAATAAACAAAGTTTTTTTTTAAAAAAAAAAGGCAACGCCTGCTCTAGGAATAAATCCTGTGTCGCGGAGGACTTTACAAACATACAAGAAACGAACACAAAGAACACTTAGACTCAGAACAAGAATTTGTGGATCACACAGTGTTGTCCCCTGTGGGATTTGAACCCAGAACACTTAGCGAAGCAGATAGCTGCGTGGCGACCGCTTAAACCACTAGGTTAGCCGTGCAGTCATCAAAATCAACTTACATTCTATTGTATACCTTGTTTCGATATAGTAATCGGTTCATATTGACTTGGTTAAGTGACAACGTGGTTTAAAAAAATCACATGATTAACTAATTACCAGAAGGTTTGCTATAACGTCATTTGTACCTACTATGAAATGTAGAGGGCTACCCAAATGAATTTTTAAAATAGGGAAATTAATAAAAATAGTGGTCATGGAGCAAAGAAATGTGGTTCTTTCTTCTTATAGAAGCCTACCAAAGTGCCTCTACTCTGCCTGGTGGAAGGCATGAATAGAATCCAAAAGTGGTGGTATTCATTGCTAATGTCGACAATGCAGTATGGCGACCCACGCTAGGCCTATTGAGATGCTTCTCCACGCAGCATTTAAAGAATCCGGGATTATATTGGAAGGAAATACGTGCGCTGGTAGTGAGTTTCAGGTTTTAACTGATTTGCATAGGAAGGAAGAAGCGAACTGTTTAATTTGGGAGCGTATGTCTACTACTCTAAAACGGTGATTGGCATTTTAATACTAGTTTAATATGGCGTATCTAAAAGGGGCCTTGTCTGAGTGAATTTTCGGTTTTAATACTTTGCGTGGTAAATGTTGATAATAGCACAAGTAGATCGAGTTAAATGAAGTAAAATTGTTATAAGCACGAATTTTTTAAAAAAAATCTGGAATGTCTACCAGTTTCAAAGAACCTGACGTACTTTTGAACCTTTTTTTTCCAAATTAAAGTATCGTCGACTTTAAGTCTAATACGATGCGGTTGAATTTCGATTGTTTGCGGGGGTGGGCCATCAGTCCTCCGTAACCCAAGTACTAGGCGATGTCGAAATTCTTTGCAAAGACTTGTCAGAGTTTTTAAGTTTTCAACTACCCGTAACGATTGCCAAATATGTTCGTATCAACCGGGACCGATGGCTATAATTCTTTCTAATTTTTAATAAATACGTAGTGGTTTAGCGGTCGTCTCGCCGCTTCGTACTGCACCGAAGTGCTGTGGGTCCTATCCTTACACGAGATAATAATTTGTGTGATCCACCAACAGTTATTATTGTTCTGTGTCCGTTTCGTGTAAAGTCCCCCGCGACACAGGATTTATTCCAAGCGCAGGAGATACCTTTTAAAAAAAAAATACTACGCACACAATATCTTTTTTAACCGCCATCAAAAGGGGCCTTCCCCTTTTTCTTTCTATGCTCGATTTGTTTGTATGTTTTCTTAAAAACAATAACTACAAGGTTATCTAATTATATTAGTTCTAAATAAAAGTATAAGATATCTTTAAGTTCCTCTCTTTTTCGAACTTATTAACGCCTTCTTAAGATTAATCGTATTGTGAGTTTATATGGAAAAGTCGACTTCACGCTACTACACAGTAGTCATTTAATGGTTAGATTTGAAGTTATAGTAACTAATCTAATCTAATACCATACCTATTTATGAAGTTCCACAACATTTTTCTTTCGCTGAAATTATCACCAGACATAATTGATACTTGTAATTCATAATAAATATAAAAAAGGCAATTAATTAAATAGGTTTTATACTTGCCTTTGTGTCAACCGAAGTGTCACCTGTCTGGGTTCAAACGTAATCTATGAAATTTGGACCAACATTTACAAAAAATATTCAATTTTAAAAGAGTTAGCGTAAACAGTTAATGGTAGGTACTCACTTTTCTTTTTTATTCTTTTTGGATTTTTTCTTTTTCAACTTCTTCGCTTCTGGAGAGGCGCTGCAAGGAATAATAAAGAGGATCAGAAGAAAAGGCACGTAAACATGATAGTAACCTAACCTCATCTTTCACTAGTTTTATAGTATGGTGTAGCAAATACTTATTTTTAACAATATTTATTTATTTTAATTTACATTTTTTATTCTATTGTCAAGTGTGCCGTGTCACATTTACGAGTATACCAGCATTATTTACTGAATGTCAGCCGCATCGTTAAAAGCGGTTTCCCTCAGACAGTTTTTTTTATGACAGCTTGCAAACGAGTATAGACGGATGTTTAATGAGTATTTAATTATTTTATGACAAACAAAATGAAGACATTCATTACCTGATGAGTTGGACTAGTTTCCCTGTAACAATGTGTAAAACGTAGTCCTTCCAACTTATCTAAACGATGAAGCATAATAATAAAAATTTAAAATAAAGATTTTTCAAAACTTCTAGAATTCGTCAATAATGCAAATAAATACCTTCTTTTCTTTTTCTTCTTAGCAGGTTGCGAGTCCCGGTCTTCTCTTTCATGGCTGGGTGTTCTGATGAGTGGGTAACGTTGTGCGTGTTCACGCGCGCGTCGCTCGGGGTCGAGCGAACTGCCCTCCACGAAACGCGGTGAGATGCCGAACGCGTCGCGCAGACGCGCGTTCTTCGCTTGCTGCGCCTCAGCGACCGCGTGCGTCTCGCGAACGCTGGATAACAATATAAGATAATAATATAAATCATTGTAATCGACTTACACAATGTAAAACTACGATATATTGTAGTATTGTTACGAGATTATTGTAGTATTGTTATGAAAATATTGACGGTCATAGTGAACTAGCTCTCATTGGTGAATTGTATGTAAAGAAAGATGGGATTGGAGACTCATATTTACCTTAATCAGAGCACTTAAGTGCGCTAAAAATAGGGAAATAATTATGTTTAGAATATCTATTTCAACAATAAAATTATTTATTTAAAGTCAAGAATAATCTACCTACTCATAATTCACTATATCTAAAAAGTATAAAGTCGAGTATGCTTCGAATAATTTCCGTTCCACTGTAAATCCAAATATTAATTAATGTAGATTGAACATCCCTCGCACAGCACTGACCCAAATGAATGCAATAGCTTATAAACTGATCGATAATTTGCACACCTTATAACGGATCGCATTGACTTCCTCTCCTCATCGTTGGAGAGACAGACCTGCAAATTGTCGTTAATGTTGTCGCGTTCTGTCGCTGTGCAGTTACATCGACAGCAACACGAATTTCTCAGGCCTTCGATAATGGTCCTGAGTGCTGGTTCCAGTGTGTCGGCAACGGTAGAAGTGCCTTGATGATGCCCAGTGGCCGGCACAACGGACATATCTGAGTTAGGTTCGTGGGAGGAGGCGCGTGGCCTTCGTTGCGAACCCGCGAGCACGGCTTGGAAGGTGCCGCGCCACAGGCGTTCGAATACAACTCTGTTATTTTGATCGCGTCGCGACGCCCTGCCCCTTTGCATCTTAACAAACTTACTTAACTAATGGAAGACTTGGTTTCTTAAAGCTAATAGATCTAAAACTAATACATAATGGAAGACTTGTGAACGCACGGGGCGTGCGGTTACATTTTGAAGCGGCCGGCGGCGGGCCGGCGTCGCTACTGTGCCCGAGGGGCTGTAGGTGGTGACAGGACAGGAAGCACGCGACGCGCGCAGCCTGCGCAAACATCGGAAATTCGCCTCGCGTCACGGCCCTTAGTCACAAAAGGGAATTCATCCCTGTACTCTTTGTGAGACAGCGACTAATTTATACTCATTCGCGTAAATTAACTTGATTTAGAAAATATTTGAACAACTGGTTTGTTTTTGCTATAAATAGTAGCATTTGTTATGATCTTGTTAAACGCATAAATGTTTAGAAATTGTTACTGTGTGTTGTTGTAATTATGTTGGCTAGACTAATCAGATCAATATTCAAGTGTGGAAAGATCCGCGAATACCAGAAGTGTTAGTTGCAAAACAACGGGTGTAGACATGTTCAAAGGTTTTAGAGAACATCGTCCACGTTTTACGTAAATTTCGCTACTAGAAACTGTCGAATTCTATATACAATGCCGGTCACGTAATGGAAGACACAGTAACTTTGATGTGTGAGTAAATACACAGTAGAATAACAGTTCATATTTCGTGGAAATTAAATTTGAAAACAAACACTTTATTGCTTTTTTAAGTTTCATAAAAAGTTTAAAATCATACTTAAAAATTTTGTCTGAAAATATTTAAAACTAAACTTACTGATAAATAAAGCTTATATAATATTTTTAATAAGCTTTTATTCTTTAGTCAGGTTTACTAAACAGAATTTTACTAAAACCTCATTACGAGTAGAAAAAAAAACACAATAAAAGGAGTTAGAGTTAGAAGCGTTGACGATGATGTGGACTATACTAGTAGGCAGAGACGACTGTTTATACAGCATTTGGAAGTGATTTATTGGTGTATTTGTCGCGTGTTTTGACATAAGTATTCAGAATGTAAAAGCAGAACAGGAGTAATTGTTTTTTTTTTAAATCTGATTCATCGCTATCTTGTCTATGCTATGCTGAAAACGTCAAATAAAACGCCTCTGTTCTATTTCTAAACTACAAGTGGGCACAATTAATAATTAAATTAACATTCTGTTTATTTTAAAACATGTAGATATTTTGGGTTAGCAATACTCTTTTCGTTGTTGTGTTGCGTTTTCAAACGTTGGAGATTTGATTACAACACTATAATCTACACATAAATAAAATTGGAGTGTCTGTTTGTAATATTGAAATAACCGCTTTTTACTACATGCATATGAATATACATACGATACATACACCAAAATAACCTATTTTAGTATTTTTGTGTGTCTGTTTGTTCTGGCTAATCTCTGAAATGGTTGGACCGATTTTGTCAGGGCTTTTATTTGCAGGTAGCTGATGTATTAAAGAGTAACTTAGGCTACTTTTATTTTAGAAAAATAAAGTTATGTTGCAATGTTCAATCAAGTAGTATCCAGTACCGCGCGTAGCTCTCGTGTCACTATATCACAAAGGCTGCCAATCGCGCGGCCTATTGCTGACGGTTGTATCTCAACGGCTTCAGTTTTAAATTCCACGCGGACGAAATCGCGGGTACAGCTAGTATAAAAATATTAACACACATCTTACACACGGCCGTTTGATCCCAAACTTGGCATAGCTTGGATTATGGTAACCAAACTGCTGATAAATATACTTATATATTTCTAAATACATACATATTATAGATAAATTACACGCAGACAGAACAAATGATCGTGTTCATCACATAAAAATTTGTCCTGAGTGGGAATCGAACCCACGGCCTCCAACTTAGCAGCCAGGATCGCTAACCACCAGACCAAGAGGCAAAAACACTAACATGGAAGTTAATTTTTCCACCAACCTAATTTTTCCCAAATTAGGTTGGGGTTGATTTTAAGTTTAGTTTAAGGCAGAACTCTGATGGCTGACTTCCGGGCGGGTAGCGGCATACGGCCCCCGCCCGAAGAGATACGCGAGTGGCGAGAGGCCGCTCGTCGCGCCACGATGGCTCGTTGGTCGTCCCGGCTGGAGGCTCCACGTGCTGGCTTTGCCGCCGTGGAGGCTCTCCAGCCGGTCATCGCCGAGTGGGCAGGGCGGCAGCACGGGACCCTTTCCTTCCGACTGACGCAGGTTCTTTCCGGGCACGGTTGCTTCGGGAAGTATCTGCACTCGGTCGCCAGGAGGGAATTGAGTCCCGCCTGTCACCACTGCGACTGCAGTGAGGACTCGGCTCAACACACGCTAGCGGTTTGTTCCGCCTGGGCGGCGCAGCGTGGGGTCCTCACTGCAGTTATTGGAGGAGATCTCTCGCTACCGGCCGTCATACGCTCCATGGCCGGTAGCGACAGTTGTTTTACCGCGGTCGCAACCTTCTGCGAAGACGTAATTTCGCGGAAGGAGGCGGCGGAGAAGGCCCGGGAGGACGATATCCACTCGGACCCAATTCGCCGCCGGCGAGCCGGGCGGCGGAGGCGCGCATACCAGCGCCTCATGCCGCCTTGAGTGTGGCTGCGGGTGGACGGGACGGGTTTTCCCCTCCATCCGCTACAATGGCCAGCCGCGAGGAGGCGACGTCCGTGTGTGCCGTGCGTCGCCTGAAATAGAGAGTTTATCCGCAGATGGTGCCCGAGGTAGCGGGCAGGCGCTAGGAGGGATCTGGATGTCGTAATAACAGCTGTTCCCGGTCCCTCCTATGTCAGGCGCAGAGTGGCACACCGTGTGGTTTTAGTCGGTCCGATTCCGACACACCACCCCGCCGTAAACCCCGGTGGGGTGACGGCCCGAGGGGGTTTCCACACGTAAAAAAAAAAAAAAAAAAAAAAAAAAAAAAAAAAAAAAAAGGCAGAACTCTGATTTTATTAAACGGAGTGACTGCCCTCTGACCTTCACAAGCTAAGTACTAAGCGATATCAAAATTTTGTAGCAAGTAATGTTTGCCAAAGATGTTTGCACAGCAATCACGATCAACGGCTTAGCCTACACTCTCATCGGGGCACGGAGTATTCTTAATACGAGTATGTTAAGAATGGTCACCCACGACAGATTGACTGACTGGGATTGCTTAACTTTGCAATGTTAACCTACGTGGTTACCACTGAGCTACCAGCTCTGAATCTCTGATTAAGAAGTAATGAGTATAATACTCAACCTAGTGGTTACTGAAAGTTTGTAACATGTCTAAACAAGTCATAATTCTAGATTAATTTTGTACAGTATTGTTGATAATGGGTCAGCTTTACAAATTGTATTAACACCAATACATATTAATAAAATTGTAGTGTGTATGATTAAAACAAAACGGTGTTTTTTCAATTGCTTATAACTATACATGATACTAAAATATAAACTCTTTCTTTAAATTTTTGTCTCTAGAAACAAACAATGTCTCTTTGATTGTTTGTCCGGGTTAATCTCTGTAACCGCTGAACCGATTTTAATGGGACTTTCACTAGGAGATAGAGATTACTGATTTCCCACGGGATCGGGACTCATCAAAAACCACGTCTCTAAGGTTAAAATTCAAATATCAAATCCTACGCGTACAATGTCACGGGTATGGCTTGTAATAAAAATATTACAACTCGCAGTATAAAGTTAAAATTAATTTTACGGTACAAATTCACAGCTATAATTTTTACGAGTACTTATTTAGTTTTAAAAATAAAACGCGACAAAACATGATTATGAAAAATATAAACATTAGTCTGGAACAAGCTATAAATAAACTTATATATACACATATATATAAATACACTATAAATAAATACATTTGAATTGGTGTTTCATTATTTTACTTCATAGTACAAATAGAATGAAACTTTGTTCTGCTCCTCCGTCTGCTTGTGATAAAGAATACAGAGTGTCGCCACACCTATTCATCCCATGGGTGTCGTAAGAGACGACAAAGAGAGCAAATGCCGAAGGACAACATCACTTAGAGAAGGAAAACTTGAAACAAATCCAATACCAACCCGTCTGGCCAGCGTGGTATAGTAGGCCATAACTCTTTTCCAAGGAGGCTGTTGATGATGATGAGCCTTTGCTTGGTATTTACTTCGTTTCCTTGAGGAGTTAACTTTCTACTATTGGAGAGTGCGCTAAGCGATTACAATCTTCACAACTTCTGCAAGTTCCTAGTTCAATTACACTCTAGAAGACAACGGATTTATTTAGCCAATTTCAACTTTAAAATATATCGAGGCCTGGACTGAATCTAGGCATATAGGCAATAAAGTTTGAAGTCCATAACACATGTTGGCATTTAGTGCCTACGTTGCGATAAAAATTTAATAAGTTTACCTTTGTAAATGGTTCATCAGTCACACTGTTAGCTTATTCATGAAACTAGACTGTCGGAATTTTGTGTTGTTTTTATTTTACATAACACAGGCGATCTAGGGTATTTACGAGGTATGTGCGTTAAACAACACATTAACTGCGATGACAGAAGATAGTAATTGTTGAAACAGGATTTATTAAGGTGTTTTAAAGGTCACTATTTACTTATCTACATTCCAGTGCTATTAGACACGGCAAGAACGATAAATAAAACATGTAGAAATGTCGTTAAGTGTGTGTGTTACGCATAAAACTGTTATGTCACACGAAAGGTCTACACTCTCAGCGAAAATTTGCTGATCCACAACGAATTTAAAGCTTCAGAGGCCCCTTGAGTACTAGTAATTTATATTTAAGTGAGTAACTTCGCTAAAAATATCTATACAGGAGAAACTCTTTAGACGAATATCATGGTAAATTATTTTTCCAAACTATACTTCAGTATATTGGCAAGCACTTGACTCTTAGTTTGAAGCGAGCTAGTTTCCTGTATCGTAAGAGATTCGATTAGAGCGAAATTCATTACGATTGAGTGCGTAAATTGTAAATGTATATTTTCTACGTGAAATGACTTTTATAGGTGGTAGTTAAGGAAACTAAATAGGTCTATCGTTCGGTTGGCCATGAGGAGCGAGTGTTTGTATGAATGTATGTATGCAATGTAATTTTTAAATTTACATTACCAAATAATAAAATTAAATAATAAAAAGTCAGAACAGAAAACAATATAAAGATTTTATGTTCGCGCAAATAAAATGTACGTACGGTTTCATTTTACGCACAAACTAATAGAATACGTAGATAAAAAAAAAAACAGTCGCAATAAAGCGATCATTTATTTTGACAGACTACTATAGAAGCATTTTAATCATCTTTGGCCGTACGTAGCGTGCACCTGTGTGTTAGTGGAAGTGGCGTGTTGATCCTAGCAAACCTGTCTAGTCTCGTGCCAAAAACCCATGTATCACTATCTTTAGACGTACTGCGGTAATCATGGAAGGTGTGGTACTCGTGAACATACGACTATCCCGCGGCCCTACCCTATTAAACTAAACTATAACAAACAACTACTAATAGCAGTGTTGATATCATTAATGGTGCGGTTAATGTGTGATAGTATTTGTCTCTATGTTAATATAGTCAGTCATGCAAATGTTTGAAAAATTCGAATCTTGGTAAAATTATGATCGTTTGAAGCCAAACGGTATTAAAAAAATCTGATTAAGCCTAAACGAGTATACATGGTAATGGAAACGATGAACGAAGCAAATAAATTGAAGGTCTTTTATAAAAGCAATTGACCCAAAACTTTTTTTTTAATTTGATTATCTGTCAAGAATATGTTCTCCATTACATTAATCGGAGTCGAAACAGAGCTATTACTGCGAATTATTGGCTTACTAACTTATGTCGGTTATCATGATAAATAGTAGCCTATGTGTTATTCTAATGTATAAGCTATATTACTGTAAAGTTTCATCTAAATCCGTTCAGTAGTTTTTGCGTGAAAGAGTGACAAACATCCATACAAACTTTCGCACTTATAATCTTGGTAGGATTAGCCACCTGTTGAATGTATATCATCATTATCATATAAAATTATATATATGAATTTATACTAAATGAGCGCACATAGAATCTCGGCACAAATTGGTAGGTAGGTACTTAATATTTTTATAGTAGAAATTTTTACTTCTGCGTAAAACGAGATCAATAAATAAGTCGGTATATTACGACAGGCCTAAATGTGAGGTTAGCTATCAACATTTAATGTAAAACCTGTTTCGTACGACATATTTCTCTGGGGAGCTTTTCATGCAGTATTGGGTAAATGTCAAGGTTTGCTTCCAATTTTAACCGATTGACATTATTACTGGGACTAATCGGAAAATAGGCTTTTGCACGGCAATGTCATCAACATAATCAACAGTCTTAAGCAGTCCACTGCTGGACATAGACAGCTCCTTAGCACAGAAACGTATCAAGTTTAAAGCCAGTCAACAATTTTAAGATTTCTACAAACGAACCACAGTTTAAAACTTTAAATTTAAACACATTTAAATACTGACTTTAGTTTTTGTAAATCTTCATAGCAAATGTATGTATCTTTCTTTTTTTTTATATTAAGAGCCTGCCAAAGTGACTCTTCTCTGCCTGATGGAAAGCATGAATAGAATCCAAAGAGTTGTGGTCACCATACTTATTGCGAATGCAGACAATGCAGTATGGTGACCCACACTATGGCAGCCTAGTGAGACGCTTTTTCACATCCCGCTTGGGGACGTAAAAGGCATGACAGTCATCGTGGCAGTGTAAAGCTTACACAGTTACCACGATAACTGTCACCTCTGTATCAATGGGCCTCCGGGCCATCTACCACTTTTTTGGTGTTGTCAGTGTAATAAATAATTTTATTTCTTTCGTTTTATTTTGTTAGTTTCAGCTACGGATATATGAACTGTAGGTAAGGAAACCTTAAGGTTTAATATAGTTATTAATATTTTAACTCAACGTTTCGGTTTCTGTGAAAAATGCAATTTTTTTACATGACAATCTTGCTTTGTATACATAAGATAAATAGGTCAAACTGCTTGAGTATTTCTTGTACATAGATTACGAAAAATTCCGGCATAAACACGTCACGATACAACTATAAATATTTGGGATAAATGTGAAACTGTCAGGCGAGACGCACTCGTTTCTCAATTGCCACGTATTTCAGGCAAAAGCTAATAAAAAACATTACACAAACAAAGATTTATATTTTTGGAAACTAAGTCAGGGAAGTTTATTTCCAGTCGTAAAGTTGGTTGATGCTTAACGAATACAGGTGAAAGGGTATTGTACCGATGCGTACCATAAATTTTAAGTAAATTGTTAATTTTACTTTAGCTGGGCTCAACCTTCTGCGCGAAATAATGAATTTGATAAGGATTGTGTTTGTTCAAGACAATGATTTGTGTTCTTTTCGGCAATCAATTCATTTTTCATGTTATTTCATACAATTTGTAAGAATACATAAGTATTGAAAAGCTCTCGATGACGCTGACAGTTTATGTTTTTTTTTTTTTTTTATTTGAGACCCTGCCAAAGTGACTCTACTCTGCCTGATGGAAAGCATGAATAGAATCCAAAAGTTGTAGTCACCATAGTCATTGCGAATGCTGACAATGTAGTATGGTGACCTACACTATGGCGGCCTATTAAGATGCTTTTTTACGCCTCACTTGGAGACGTAATAGGCATGACAGACATCGTAGCATTGTATTGCACACACTTACTACAACTGTCACCCCTGCATGAATGGGCCTCCGGTCTCGCACTCACCAACGAAACACGACAGTCTTTGCTTATAATATTATAGTTATTGCTGTGCTCACGGTAAGTCGGTTCCGTCCATATTTAAAAAGTGGTTTGTGAGACTGGAGGCCCATTGATGCAGGGGCGACAGTTATCGTGGTAACTGTGTAACTCTTACACTGTCACGATGACTATCATGCTTTTTACGTCCCCAAGCGGGGTGTGAAAAAGCATCTTACTAGGCCACCATAGTGTGGGTCACCATACTGCATTGTCTACATTTGCAATGAATATGGTGACTACAACTCTTGGATTCTGTTCATGCTTTCTATCAGGCAGAGTAGAGTCACTTTGGCAGGCTCTTAATATAGAAAAAAATCTCACTATACTGCACTGTAGTCGATTTTCAGTCATAATTCATTGAGTTTTAAGTTTTTACTTTTATTTTACTAATTGTAATTATCATTTTATAGACATTTTTTATGTTTGATATACCTCGGAGAGCACGTAAAACCGTCGGTCTTGCGCCTGATCTCTAGCCGGTCGGGTCGGATAACCGTCCCATCGGATTGAGAGTGAGGGAACAGAGAGTAGATTTGTATTTGCTCACACACTTTTACATTGCGCTGTAATATTTTGTGCGTATTATTCTGGTCTGATTAAGACTGGCCCCTGCGGCTAAAATCGGCATCATCACCATATGACGTATGATGTTAACAGTACTTATATCAAAAAATAAATGTCAAAGTATCAGATTCTTACTTATTAAACATTTTGCATCTTTTTTTATTTTAATAGCCTGCCAAAGTGACTCTACTCTGCTTGATGGAAAGCATGAATAGAATTCAAAAGTTATAGTCACCATACTGATTGTGAATGCTGAAAATGCAGTATGGTGACGATGGCGGCCTATAACGATTTTTACGTCTCACTCGGGGACGTAAAAGACATGACAGTCATCGTAGCATTGTATTGCACATATTTACCACGACAACTGTCACCCCTGCAGCAATGGGCCTCCGGTCTCAGATTAAAGGATTAGAATATTAATATTTATAGGAATAATACAAATAGGAGGATTAAGGGCAACAACGATAAGCTAGATGGTTACTTGTTCACAATAGTTCACAAAATGTGAAAAGGAAATCCAATTACACATAAATATGACGTCATCAATATACTTTTTCTGATTACGATATTATTGGTGAAAGGAAAAGATGTAATAACACGCAACTATGATTGTAAGCGGATTTATCATGCGATCAACAAACTTCGGCAAAATATTCTATTTTTCCAATTCTAATAACGCTCAATCGCAGTCTCAGACATACATAGTAAAATCGTGATTGATTTTTATCCTCTTTCTGTCAGATTGAATAAAATACACTTTTGCTGTACGAAACTCTCGTAATGTGAATCTAACTATCAATTGGGTAAATAATTGTGTACAAGTTATTGGTTAAAACCGATATGGTTAAGTACATTGCCACCAATATAGCCTATTCACATGGATTTTTAATAAACTTTTGAAATAGGAGTCAGTGATTGCACGTGACGTACGGTGTATGTTGTTACGGGCAATTAAGGTAACTGCGCTGGTATGAGTAATGTGGCGTTTTTCAGTAACTATTTTAAAACTTTATACTCACCAAAGATTTTTATTTTGCTCTTAGAAAATCAATATTATTACTATTTTATAAATCCATTGACAAAATTCTCATCAGATGCTACCTGGAGTTTTAGATGGCAAATGAGAATTTAAAAACAAAGTTGATTTTACATTTAGGCCTCGAAACCTGAATAAGTCAATTAATACACTTTTTGCAAATTTGTGTGTAAGTATAAGTTTCGCTGTGTTTAAAAACTGTTTTGTTAATGGTGAAATTTGAGTTTGGATCGCCGCGTACTAAGGACTGCGCCCATAACCTGTGTTAATGTTTAATTTTTCCGAGAATTCTTCAACAAAAAAATTATACCTATTATGACCTATTTGGACAACTCTTCTATGTTAACAAACTTTTATATATTCATCAACATCAATTAACAGTCTACTGCTGGACATAGGCCACTCTTTAGCAAGGAGGTTTTGGCCTACTATACCACGCTGGCCAGACGGGTTGGCATAGGGTTTGTTTCAAGTTTTCCTCCTCTTTGTAATGATATTTTCCTGAATGGTTTTTCCCTTAGTCGCCTCTTACGACACCCACAGGATGAATAGGGGTGGTAACACTATGTATTCTTAATCCATCACCACACGGAATTTATAGAATAAATTAAAGGAACTGGGCACTGGAAGAGGGAATGGCCGAGCAAATGTCGCAGATTATTTTCAACATTTTCGTCAATATGTCAGTGGAAAATACCTCTATAAGTCCAACCACTGTAGTGAGAGGATTAGCGAGGCTAGACACGCGTTACCGTATCTAGCTACTTTCAGATGCACATCCTTTTTTCCAGAATAATCCAACTACGTTGATGTCACAAAATTTGAGACTACATAAATGTTAGCTTGCTATCTTTTAGTTTTTAACTGTGATTGATATGTTGTATTGTGGAATTTCTCACAAAGGTTACGTAAAATTTGGCACTAAATAAACATTTATGATTATGTCAAAATTAATAGTTTTTTAATATTTATAATTATTTACTTAATAAATATTTATAATTACTTACTTAGTATCAAGGGATAACGGGCAAATTAAGCTATGACACTAGTTTTTTTTTTAACTAGAAGATAAAACTTGAAACAGGTCAATCAAAATACAAGGAGCCTATACTTAGATATGAATCTACTTTTTTTTAAGAAAAAATATCATGCACGTTAACCCATTCCTTCTCAACCATCGAAAATTTTAGAATTTTCTGTTCAAATCACAAAATATGTTTGTTAATACAGTAAGAAAAAATAATGTGAAGCAAAAAACAAAAATTTATTTATTCTAATGTTGATTCAGACCCTATGTGTATGACATTGGGATCATATGTTAAGAAAAAAAATTATTATTACGACTTTATTAGCTATTTCACGTTTAGTAAAGGTTTGCCAACAATTTAAGGTAATTGGAAATATATAATTATTTTTATTTATATAACTATAATTAGCTATATAAAACAAACAACAATGCACTCTTAACGGCTATGAAATATATAAACTTTGAAATTATATATATATACAGACTGACTGGTGACATACCTTCAATATTTGAGGACGTGATAGTATGCGAACATATATCATGAAATAAAATAACATAAAAACGAAATATTAAATAACTTGTTAGTAAACTTCGTACACAGTACACCGAGAGCCCAGTATTTAACTGCGGAATACTTGGACACCGCGCGGACTTATTTTTTAGAGACATTTCGATAAAAAATAAGCACCTATTTTTTTATATCAAGTTAACGAGAATCGAGTACCGAGTACTCTCCATAAGTATTGAAGGTATCTCACCAGTCACAGTGTATAATGTGTCACTGTATTTTTTATTAATTTTTTTTTTAACGGAAGAATGGTTAAAAATATTTGCTATTTACAAATAAGGCTTAAAAATTTTAAAGCCAGTTTAGGAACAAAAATTGGTAATCTGGTGTCCAAAAAATATGACAGTGGGAAGTAATGGGTTCTAACGGTTACTCGTATTTTATAAGCTGCAGTAACGCGCACCTAATATTTTGCATACTCGATACCTGGGTTACAGCCAAGTATATAACCCAGGTGATTACTATGATATATATAAAGTATAAATAAGGTTTATTACTAACATATAAAACTAATATATGGCTGTTCTAAAATGTGCAATACTCTAAAATCAAAATGTTACAAATTCATTTGCAATCGGTCTCAGCGTAATGTAAATATCTGTGTTTCGGGCAGACACATAAGCCAAAGTTTGTAAATGTCAAGTTAGGCTTTCTACCTTACGAAGGCTTAAAATACACTTACATAATTCGTTCAAACTCAAAGTCTCTGAGAATGTTGAAGACTATAAGACTGATTTATGTGTAGTTTGAAGTAGATAGGTCATGAATTTATTTATAAATTGGATTCGATACTTGAGATTTATTGTCAAATTCATGATCCCCTAAGCTTGAGCTAATGTATAAACGATTTTATGTAGAACGATTGGAATTAGGCTCGTCTAGCTTATTTTTAGAAGTACAATTACAGTTTGATATACATATAAAATTATTTTCCGCGCTCAGTAAGCTTTTGAAGTTGATAGTTCTTTGCATATCATAAGTGTTGAAGCCACTTCAAAGGTAGTCTATTAAAAAGTACAAGATTTCAACGGTTACAAAGAGGAAAATCATTTTTGTTAATTCTAACATACGGTACTATCATTGAAATTACAGGCGTTTCAATTGAATCAGTCTGTGTGCCCGCGTTCTCACAATCTAATGGGACGGTTTTCCGACCCAACAGGGGAGAATTCTCTCTTATTTAAATTACGTTATTACCAATTAGTTAACTTAACGTCTTTATTTAGAACTCTAAAAGCACAGGACTAAACAAACCCTGAAATACAACGTCAACCAATCAAGACGTTGTCTAACCATTATCAATTAATGCTACAGCAAATTTATCCCCCAAACTTGCTGCATTAATTTTTTCCCGCCTACAGCGAAGTCAAATAGAAGGGTCATAGTTATGGCAGTCTAGATATGTTTGTAAGTTCCACCGTAGTGCCTAAACTACTGAAATTATTTGAATGAAGTGTCAATACATTTGTAATATGACTTAGGCTATACATAATTTTATCCAAAATTTTTACGGATCAGGTTGTAGTAATATAAACTTTTTCTTGTTTTTTATAAGCCGCAAACGGGCATATAGGTCAGATAGCGGATTATTATTGCAACCAATGGAAATTTTCAACCAGAGAAACACAAGTGCGACGCTACCATGTGAGTGACTACGTTTCAGATTTCTAGTGGTACTAATCCGCGTGCTTTAAGAAGCTGGCGTGCTGGCGATTAAGAATATGGAGTGTCACCACTCTTATCCATGTCATGAACGTCGTAAGACCCAAATAAGGGAGCCAACTATGCAGGACACACTGGAATGCGAAGGAAAACTCGAAAGAAACTGCATACCGACCTGTCAAGCCAGCGTGGTATAGTAGGTCAAAACTTTCTTGCTAAAGAGATATGTCCAGCTGTGGACTATTAGAGGCCGTTGATAATCAGGCTAATAGTTGGGAATATTGAAACCGGGTTTGTGTAATACCGTGTTATGCGTATAAAGTCAATCCATATGTGCTGAACCATGTGTCTCTTGATAATATAAAGATTCAAGTAGTTTTTGTAGGTTTTACAAGACAAGCAGTGAGTCGCGGCTATTTGAAATGTTAAAATAATGGCCGAGGAAAATGCATTAACCGCTTTGAAATGCCAATCAAATTAAAACTAGCGATTATTTCCCGTTGGAAATGTTTAGTTGGTTTGATAGTGGGTAAAATTGAAACTTAATTAATTTTATGCGATTGTATTTGATTGAATGATAACAAATTAGGTTTGTTGCTTGTTTAAATAAAATAATTTAATTCTAGTAGAAATGAATTTAGATTATTCACGCTGAATCCGCGTAACTTTTTTTATATTTTGATGACCAGCTGCTAATTAAAAACAATCCGATTCTAAGTTCTATAATCTTTCGTAGTCAAAATTGAGAGTATCACTATGTGTGGTATCAGTTCCACTAGATTACAAGACACCATGTCTCATTTGTCGCTACATCCCATATATCCAGTAACACTGACATCAATGATATATCAACAATAGGTCTAAACTCAGGTATATTTATACAGTAAGATTTTTCTACTACTGCGTCATTGGTCTAGCGATTAGCGTATGCGACCGCCCTTCAAAAGATCTCGGGTTCCATTCACGGGTCGGGTCAGTCTTATTGAGTTTTCTGTTTATGGAAATGCTTAATCCTGGAGTTTGAAAGTTGGAGTCTCAACCCCTGTGCCTTAGAGAGCACGTAAAACCGGCCCTGCGTCTGATCTCTCCCTGGTCGCGTCGGATAGCCGTCCCATCAGAGTGTTAGAGTGAGGAAAAAGAGAGTGCAGCTGTGTTTGCACGCACACTTGTGCGCTATATTTTCTACGTAGTTGGCTTATTTCCGTTGAGACTGACCGCCATCAATCGGCTAGGAGAACATTATTATTGTAAATACTACAACACCTTCAATATAATAAAAGTTGCCTCCGAGTCTGTTAAGAACGGAAGGAAAAATGATATTTTTAAATCTTCATTGACGTGGTCGAAGTTTTTTCTCTAATAATAACGCATGGTAGTTGCATTTCAGAATGATAAAATAGAATAGACACGTAAATTTTAAAAACACAATATAAAATCAAGAAGAAACTACATCTGCATCTCAGATGGAAATGAGCGAAGTAACAAGTGAAATAAAATGTCTGAAGACAGAGTACAGCCCACGTTCTGACAGCATCACAAATAAAATACTAAAAACAAGTTCATCTATTACGAATGCGACACCTACTCAATGGTCTGAATCATTCTCATGCACAAAATAAAGGCAACTGCAATTGTATAGGAAACACGGACCAATAAGCCTACAATCTACCACCTACAAATCCTTTTACTCAATTCTTTTTTTAAGAACCTGCCAATTGAATACTCTGCCTGATAGAAAGCACGAATACAATTCAGAAGTTGTGGTCACCATAATCATTGCGAATGCAGACAATGCAGTGTGGTGACTCACACTATGGCGGTCTTGTGAGGCACTTTTTTTCACGCTCCACTTGGGGACGTAAAAGGCATGACTGTCATCGTAGCAGTGTAAGGCTCACACACTTCCCGCGATAACTGTCACCCTGCATCAATGGGCCTCCGGTCTCGCACTCACCAACAAAACACGACAGCACGGATGTTGTCGACCCGGTCGTGTTGCAATGAGCTCTACTACCTACCAAATAGTAAATAAAATTTGAATCGGGACACGCTATCTAAGAAGTGAGATTTAGAAAGGATACAAACGATCGATATTAGACATATACTAGAACTACTTATTGAAAAATACCTACAGTATATTGACCACTCTGCATTGTCTATGGTGATCAAAAAAGTATTTGACTGCGTATCACATAAAATCATAAGGGAAACTAACAAAACAGGGGTAGAAAATACACATTTGTGTAGTGAAAAGTTTCCTGAATATCGGCAAGGTTCAATATCAAGAAACCCTAAACCATCTAAGATTCGCAGACGTCTTGGTGCTCTTAATATAATCGAAAATTCAGTACATGATAGTCGCTCAATAACGTCCGTAAAATGGCTTAGTAAAGAACCAACCGAAAATAATGTGGATGACGAATAGCACAAAGAGAAAACCATATGTTGGAAGTGGGTCTCTCAAGTATACACACTACTATATACACCTGGGCAAACAAATTAGCTTTGACCAGTAAGGTAATGTTCGAGACGTAGACGCGTACGGCACGGTTAACGTAGAACAATTATTGGACACTGAAAGACATTTTTGAAAGCAGCAATTCAAATTGTACCTCATGTAATGCCTGCCTAAAGTATGTTTATCAAACAGGACATTCAACAACAAAGCAGAATAAAATGATTTCTTGCTAACGAAGAACCGAGTGCAGTATGACGTGTATTTAAAAAAAACAAAAAATAAGAGACATTATCCAGGCAAGGGATGGATCGGGACACGGTCAATCATTAAAATAAAAGTATTAAGGTTTTCTATATGCCATAAAGGTTTTTCTATTTTTTTTTTTATATTTATAATGTATTTTGACAATGTTACCAGTTTATTTAAGTTATCTATGTATGTTATGTAATATCAGTTTCTGCAATTTGAAATGCACTTTCTTTATTCTACATTATGAACATTAGGAGAAGTAGTCGGTTAGTATAGTATTCTACATAGTAACGTTAAAATACTACCTTAAAAAAATTGTTTTCAGATCGCTTTTAAAACAGACCAGTCACTAAACGCATTTTTAACTGGAGTGTTCTATATTCAAACTCTATAATAAAAAAAATACAGTATTTATTTAAACCAAAGACTTTCTTTGTGTATACCTTTAAGCTGTTTAATCCGATCCGGTCCTAAAACCCCTCTTGAGTGACGTCAATATTCATCAACTACGGAGGTAGGAGGTATCATTGTAGGTCAAGTAGGTTTCCAGATAGATATTGTGCTAAGCTGAGAGCACAGACCTTTCGCTTAATGAAGGACCTTCATTTAAATAATTATTCAAACATACAATGGCAATATTTACAGTAGGTTGGTAACATCTGAAGCATCAGTATTTGTGTATAAAACCTTGATAAATATAATAATATCCTAACTATAAGGAATATAGTTAATGAGCTGTTGTTAGGTCAGGTAACAATTATATGCATATAACAATGCATGCTTTCGCGCAATAGGTACATCAGCTGGTTTATTAATAAATAATTGTTTTACTGTGCATAATTTCTATTACCTCTTTTTACGATATAAATAAATCAACTTTAAAATTATTTATTGGAACTTTTTTTTAATTACCATTTACGCTAAGTGTAGTTTTAATTATGTCAAGTTAAACTATGATTGTAATAAGATAGCATGTCTCATGTGTGTATTATGTCGAATAGATAAAAGATAAATAAATCATTACTTACGCAACTCTCCCGAATTCGTCCCTGGGCACTTCCTTCTCGCTACCGGCCGAGGACAGCTTCGCTCTGAATGCAGCGACTCGCGCCGCTATCTCCTCCTTTGGCAACCTACGCAACCAGACCAGGGACACACTCATTACTCACATAAAAATAATAAACACATTTATTTCAACCTATTTTAATTTAAAATACGTGCGCAGTCCGAAACGCGCGCGAACCGTTTACTTGCTGATGACCGATGTAAAATGTCTCACGCAGCGATCGCACACGCCAACGGGCGTAATGAAAATCTTATAATAAATTTCTCAATGTTATACCTACCAGTGCATGATACGCCGAGCCGCTATAACGGCGTACAATTACTTTCCGAATACAATAAAATCCGATAAGACGTTCTCGGTGCGCGACTCTATGGTGAATGCGAAGGAAGCCGAGTTATTGAATAATATACACGAAGGGTGGCCTAGTCGCGCACTGTTGAATTTATTGATCTGACTCCGGCGCAACGGGCACCGACCCTAAACTGGGGTGTGTATCTGTACCATAGTTACAGGGGTTGCTATAGAACATAATAAAAACGAGCAATATTTTATTGGGTAATATAAATCGATAACGCTATGTCTCCAACCAACTAAAAGGAAAAATCAATTACGATTGTTTTTCGTGTTTGACAATCTCTCGTATTTATTGATATTGAGTAATGTGCAGGTACTCATTGTTGTATGATGTAAAAAATGCATTATATGTTAAGAAAACTACATTAAATCTTGCAAATTCTCTTATTAGCTTATAAAATTGAAAAGTGGAATTTATTGTTAGGCAATTTTCTTTTTTTTCTATTTGAAGAGCCTGCCAAAGTAAATTTACTCTGCCTGATAGAAGGCATAAATAGAACATAAGAATTGTGGTCGCCATACTCATTGCCAATACAGGCAAGACAGTATGGTAACCTAGTGAGATGCTATTTCACGCAACGCTTGGGGACGTCAAAGGCATGACAGTCATCGTGGCGGTCTAAGACTCACACTGTTCCCATGATAACTGTCACCCCTGCATCAATGGGCCTCCGGTCTCGCACTCACCAACGAAACACGACAGTATGGATAAGGATTTCTATAAGGATGTCACAATATCATATAGTCATCTCAGATATCTATAAACACATACTTGTAGAAAGATATAGTAAATGTAATATAGAAGTTTCATAGAATCACTGAATTATATTACCAGCGCACGTGTTTCCCTCCCACTACGATCCTAGGTCCTTTAAGCGAGGCGTGAAAAATATCTCATTAGGCCGCCATATTACACTGTCGTCATTCGCAGTGAGTATGGCGACCACCGCTCTTGGATTCTATTTATGCTTTTCATCAGGCAGAATAGTCACTTCGGTAGGTTGTAAAAAAAAAAGTAAACTGAAACTTAATCATATTTTTTAACGGTTTAAAAAACATATGTATCGCATTGTAATACAGAGATCTGACAGACCAACCTACGAATACTCTCAATTATTTTGTAGATAAAATATATTGTGGAAGAGAGCTTTCTTGGACTTTGAAAAAATATTTGACTGTCAAAAATTCTACCGTTTTCCAGACATGATTTTGTCAATTGGGTATGTCTAGGCTCAAAGCTATTTATTAACTAATTCAGCAAATTAAACTATTTAAAAAACATAGTAGATATTGGGGACCAATTTGATTTGCCATTTTCAATTATTGCCGAGACGTCGTCGTCGAACCTCAAAATTGTCAATTTTTACAGGGAACTTGATTTTAGTTGACAGTATCTATTCTATTCAATATAGCAACATGGAAACAAATACGACAAGGAGTACGATTGAACTTAATAAAATATTCAAAGGTTATTCGGTGGAAAGGTCTTGGAAAATTCAAGAAACTTTTATCCTTAAAACAAGCAAGCATTGGTACTCTCAAGTCTATTTTTTTTCAAACAGTGGCAACCCCATAGACGACATTCTATTTAAATTGAAAGATGTTGCGGTTATTTTAGCGCGATCTATTTTATAGAGTTCAAATGCACTATTGTAACACTGTCAGTGACCATTTCTCTTTCATGCCAGAAAAAAGCGACAAGAAATTGATTGAATATCGTTTTTTTTGTACTATTATCAATAGCAGGTTTAATAGCCCTACTGGACAAGTCTCTCTTTATAAATGAGGCTTTAGATTAGACTATATCACGCTGGCCAAACGGGTTGGAATATAGGGGTTTTGTCGTTTTCTTTCCCTGCAGTGTTGTTATATCAACTAGTTTTTTTATCTGTATCGCGCACAAGAACGAATTTTGTTCAAAAATTACTGAGTTGTTGCGGCAAGTTTATTTAATATTTAGTTGTGTAAACATCTATGAACTAGACTCGAGTTATACAATTAAATTTTCACACACTTCTATGGTTTTGCACTTACGTAAGGTATCTATGATAATACGTTAATTAAATAATGGCGAGATGGGTCAAATGTTTTAATTTTATTGACAAAAATGGAATGGGATGGGATAATATTTAATTGTTTTTGGGATAATTTTTGATCAACTGGTGACAATAGTGGCGGTAATGTTAAACTAATTTACTTACAAAAAATTAAACAATTACAGAGTGCCTAATCTCATTATTCTGCAATAATTTTACCAAATATTGAAATCAGTCAAATAAACCATTCATTGCAAAAATAATTTATCATTTTTTATATTATCATTAAAAACATTTATAAATCGATAAATTGGCTTTATCACAGTCATGTGAGTTTTGTTTTTAAGTCATTTTTTTAAAAGAAATTTTCGTATTTTTGTTTGCTTATCAACCAGTCTATTAAGTTAATTTACGAAAATAATTTCACAGTTTTAGACTCTGACTCAGAATCAGTTTTCCAAACATTTCATGATTTCCACAGAATAATGGAAAACTGTTAATCATTAAATTTTACTCGGTGCCAGTGTCCAATAACAGGATTTAATAGTTTTCTTAACGATGTTGTTAACAATGTGATTGTAGGCATGACGGTGTGAAGTGACGTGGTGTGTGACCATTTGAAAATAACGGGGCTACTTGCTATGAGGAAATTTTCCTACATATATACTGGGAATGAAAGCTAAAATTCTGGCTAACCTATATTTATTATCATCGGAAAAAAAAAATATAAGAGAAAGATTTTCGACATGATTGACATTGTATGAGAAAAATTTTACTCAGTATTATTTTAAATATTTGTTATTGAAATTGTAAAAATTAATTAATGAAATTTCTAGATTAAGAAAAAAATAAACTGCACAATTTGAAATTAATAACAATGGATGCACAGTGAAATCCCGCAATAGACCAAGCGCTCTGTTTCATTCGCACTAGTTACTACTGTATACGCTCCTTGCTCTCCTGATTACTGCTGACTTTGAATGCGTCTGACAAGATGATAGAACTTTCGAAACTGTCCGGCTACTATATAAACATAGTTTAATAGGCTCCCAAGAAATTATATATAAAACTTAGGTTTTATAATATAACGTTTAGTTACTGTATTCGCTCCTTGCTCTCCCGATTATTGCTCACTTTGAATGCGTCTGGCAAGATGATAGAACCTTCGAAACTGTCCGGCTACTATGTAATCATAGTTTAATAGGCTCCCAAAAAATTATATATAAAACTTAGGTTTTATAATATAACGTAAGTATAATTATAAATTATAATAGTTTAGGGGTGTCCGGCAGAGGGTTGGAACCATACTAACTGTCTGGCAATGAGCAACGCGAGTTTTGATATTATTATGAATCAAATATAAAAAAATCAAGTTTTATATCATGACGAATTTGAGATGGAATTTTACACACTTTTGTTGCCTGTTATCTGCCAAAGCCACCAGCTTCATGTTTGGGGATCATTCTTACCTGTACAAGGGACACACATAGAAGAACTTTCAGCTTTTATAAAATGACGAAGGTCTGGCACTCACGGGCTCTTGCTCTAATAGCTAGTAGAGCCACGCTGATTTCAGCACGAGTGGGCCGGCTCGACTGGGGCAGTACTACCCTCCCACAGAAGACCAACGTAAAGCGACAGCATCCGTGCTGTCGTGTTTCGTTGGTGAGTGCGAGACCGGAGGTCTATTGATGCAGGAGTGACAGTTATCATGGTGGCTGAGTAAGGCTTACACTGTCACAATGACTGTCATGCCTTTTACGTCCCCAAGCGGGGTGTGAAAAAGCATCTCACAAAGCCGCCATAGTGTGGGTCACCATACTGCGTTGTCAGCATTTGCAACGAGTATGGTGACCACAACTTTTGGATTCTATTCATGCTTTCCATCAGGCAGAGTAGTCACTTTGGCAGGTTCTAAAGATAGATTATATACAACAAAGTTTTACCTTACTTTAGCAACAAAGTGGTTTTTAGTATTTAATTCTTATACTAGAACATACACACACACATATGTTAAACATTAAATGACATTGTATTATTATTTGTACTTTGTTAAAGATGGTGGTCATATAAATAAATAAATACTTCGGACATTTGGCACACAACGTCATCTAGTTTCAAACTAAGCAGAGCTTGTGCTTTGATAACTAGACTGACTGATAGAATACTAATCTACTTTTTTTTGTAAATAAATACATATTATATATAGATGACATAAAAATTGGAAACAAACATTTGCAGATCATACAAACATGATCCGACCCGGGCATTCAACCTGAGACCCGAAGCACAGCAGTCGCATTCACTACCACTGCGCTACCAAGACAATGATAATGTATATATGTAATATGTAGATGATGTGACCATTAAACCAGTGTAGCAAGAATTAATAGAGTGTGATAAAACAGCAGTTCCTCAATGGCATTCTGCCAGATGTTTAACCTTTGCTTTACATCATAATATTAACACATAATGCGAAACAGTAACAGTAACTCAATTACATTTCAAGCAGAAGGTAAAATTTGTTATGAAATTATTTAATATTAATAAATGATAGTAAATTGAATTTCTTCCTTTCGTAACGTTTTATTTAGTTTTATTATGAGCTTTTAAGTTAATTAGGACCACGGTTTCTGATCAAAAATATCAATATTACACTCATAGTCGTTCACAGCCTTAACAGTTATCTGCTGAACACAGGTTTATCCTTGAAATCGAGTTTTTGGTTTTCAGTACCAGATAGCCCATTTAGCTAAGAAGGCTATAGGCTACATACCATCACGCTACGACCGATAGGAGCGGAGTATCAATGTTGCAAAGACGGGGAAAAATATTTATTTTGAGTGCTTCCATGGCGTGCGTTGCGTTGAATATCACAGGAGGTGTTTCATGTATGGTAGTGTAGGCAGTGGTAGTGCTGTAGCCAGGCCTAAAACCGGATTGAAATGGGCTTAATAAATCATTTTTGTAAATGAAGTCAGAGAGCTGCTTATGCACACTGGTTTCAAGAACTTTGGAGAGGAATGGAAGGATGGATATCGGTCTGAAGTGATTGGGCAGAACAGGATTTGTGATCTTAGGTAGAGGAATGATGTAAGCTTTACGCCAAAGTGAGGGGAAAGTGCCAGAATGTAAGGAATGATTAATGATGTGGGTAATGGCGGGGAGAAGTTGGTCAAGTAAGTAACCCACAGCGCTGGATTTGATGGAAAGGATTATCTTTTTGATCTCATCCTGCGTAACTGGAACAAATTGAAAAGAGTTAATAGTAGGAGAATTTAACCTCGCCAGGTAATTGACAGTACGATGCTTAGTTAGGGGATCCAAATATGTAGAAGTAGAGAAATGTAAATTAATGTCGTTCAAACTAACCATCATCGGTTGGTGAGTACATGTCTGCTTACCAATACCCAGGCTGCCAAGGAATTTCCAGGTATCGGCAGGGGAGGAATAGGCAAGGTTGTCTAAAATAAAGCGGCGTTTAGCATTACGTATCGTCTGGTTACATCGGTTCCTTGCTCCTTTGTACAGGTTCCATTTTTCATCTGTGCGATCCCTCCTCTACAGAAAGCCCTATCCCTTCGCCCCATGATCAAAAGAATGTCCCTTGTCAGCCAGGGTGCAGGTGGTCTCTTGAGCTTGATTTTTTTTATAGGTGCATGTGTCTGGTATAAGCTACTAACCGCGTTATTGAAAGCTTCAACTTTATCGTCCAAGGTGGAAGCCGCATTAACTTTATCCCAGTTGAGTCCTGAAGCATCACCACGTAGTCTGTCCACATGCAAGCGACCAAAACAACGCCGGTGCAATACTCTGGGAGGATGTTTAGGAGGTTTCAGGGTATACGAAAGGAAAATGAGGTCATGGTTTGAAAAACTGGGTGCAGGAAGTTGACCGTGTTTACGGGCGAGTGTTGGGTTAGATGTGACGATCAAATCAAGCAATGTATCTTTCCCCGGATTATTGTGGTGAGTCGGTTGAAGAGGTAAGACTTGCATGCCGGTTGATTCGATTATCTGTAGGAGTTTACAAGAGCGTGAGGATTGGTGGGTAAGATCAGTATTAAAATCTCCCATGATGACATGATGTGTATAATCTGACCCTAAAGATTCCAGCACCGTTTACAGGCTGGAGAAATAATCGACAGAGGGAGGACAATAAACGACACCCAGGACCATCTTGGTTCCCTTGACATTCACCTCTAGGAAAAGGTATTCAGAATCAGCAGAGTAGGAGGCAGGAGAAGACGCTAGAATTTTGTGTGGTTGAGAACTGTGGATATAAATAGCTACCCCACCACCTCTCCTATCAATTCGGTCGTTGCGTACCAGAATGTAACCAGGGAGAGAATAAGATGTGGAGGCGAGGTTAGGTTTGAGCCAACTCTCAGAGATCAGAACGGCATGGACGTTTGTGTCAGTGAAAGCTTCTGTCAAGTCCCCAAAGTGGCCTGGAATACTCTGTGAATTAATGTGACACATTTAGTAAATGTTTCGATTGCTGGTTAAGTGTGTTTCGCAAGCGATCGCCCAAAGTCTTAGGTAAAGAAGCGAAACTGTCTATATCTAGAGTGTCCAGCAAATACTGCACGGATCCAACGCAAAGGATGAAAACAGTACTCCACACAGGAGTGAACTTGGGTCTTTTAAAGAAGGCAGATGCTCAGAGAAGAACCGTCTAGCTCTGTTCAGTATACCACGCTCCCGCGAGGCCGCCTATTGAAGCTTTCAATATACTCTCGCAAGTTGAGATCATCTAGTTTTAAAGTAAGCAAATTACGGCATGTCAAGTTTAGAAACGTTAAAACGCATTTTATTGACAACATTAACGTTTAGTTATAGCAGCTGCAATATTTTTTTGTAAAGAATTTAAATTCTTTTAGTGAAGTTCTAAAACTATGATAATTGCATGAAAATACTGATTCACTTTAAAAATGTTACAAATCTTACAACCATCCATCACACGTTTCAAGGGTTACAGGATCTGTCGTACTCCTTTACAAAGTTAATCAAGATAAGTAAACCTTAACATGTTCCAGCAGTGTTTTGTAAAGTTTTTGTTGACTATTAAGCTGAAAACATATGAAACTATTTCTATAGTTGACTTGTGTGTACCATATATGGTATTATTGTTACATCTAGATGTCATTCGTATTTCAAAAGTTTTCAGTAAAAATCTGGGCAATCACAGACAATGAATAGATTGAGATGAATATGATCTTGTTTTTTACAATCAAAATTACAATGAAACAATTATTTGTTAAACAATACATTCAGAAGTGGTTATTTGGAGCAGCTTCATATCATTATTACACTTCAGAATTTGATATTTAAGCCTCGACCAACACCTTAAGCGTCTCACGTTAGAAGATTGGATCAAGGGTCTGATGCAGAAGGCAGTCCTCCTTGACATGGCCCGTATAGTAAGGAGAATCCTGTTTATGGAGCCCTAACCACCGGTGTCTTGGTCCCTGTACCCGATGTCGATGGTCTACTATTTAACAGACAAATTATTGTAACCTGTAAAGCCAATTGTGAATTCTAACATGGAATACTGCTACATTTCTCTTATATTAGCACTATAATTGGTATGTTATGAACACAGTTAAGCCTGGGTGACAGCTATTGATGTCCTATAAACTACTTAAAACAAAAAAAGAGTCAACCGTTTTGTGGAATAATCAAACATTGCTTTTGTTTAATGTTTGTAACAATATGTAACTGTTAACAATATGTAATTTCTAGTACAGAATGACATCAAGCGAGCTCTTGTAAAAAAAAATATCACTTAATTTGAGTGCACGTACTTCAACAACTTCTGGTTAGTGTTTTCCGATTACCAATGCCGACAGCTTATAACCTTACGTAATTGCACAGTACCACGAGTTAGGACACATACGGACGTACTAACAGCGATTAGGGTCATAACTTTGATTTAGGAGCGTCATAAATAACGTACTGTGAGTTTAATGGTAATTTTCGTGGCGGACGGTCCAAAATATTTGGGACTGGTACCAGGAGATGAGAGTCGCCAGACATCGTGGCTCAAGAAAAATTGAATCTCAACAGCTCAAGTAAATCGGTTTTCTATTTAACCGCACAAAGAGAGCGAACGTCCACCGAGCTGCAGGCACTCGTGTTAGCGACCAAACCATCAGAAATCGTCTTCATGAAAACCAGCGATACTCACGAACACGTACAGTCCGTTTTGTGTTAACTGCGGCACATAGTGCGAGTCATTTAACGTTTGCTAGGTGACACCAGAATTGGAGCGTTCAGGATTATTTTTTAAGTAAAAATCGAAGCATTAGAATGTGGAGGAGACCTACAGGAAGGGTTTCAGATTCCAGACACACGAAACGTCCGTTTTGGTGGAGCCAGTGTAATACTATACATATATGGCACTATTAACAATCCTCACATTGGCAGGAGTTAAAATTCAAGTCTTATAGTGGTCAGCCAGGACTCCAGACCTGGACCCAATCTAACACTTATGATATTAATAAAAAAAAAGTGCCAGTGCCAGTGTAAGTGGTAAGTGGAAGATTCCAGAAGTTAACATCCATAATATACCAGCTTTTTGAAGAGGTTAATTTTATTCATAAAATTATCAATAAATACTTCCATTCATATTATTAAATGAATGATAACCAATTAAACTTTATTGTTAATTAAATAAACTTAAAATAATTCATTTTAAATTTATTTTAATCATCATTACCAAAAACACTAGATTGGTTTTTAAAAACTAAACAAAATGCCAGAGGTCCTTATCTTGTTACCCGACAGCGTCAGAAAGAGAGGGATATTTTACAAGCGTCTGTATGTTCATTTCCTTAACGTGCCCTATGGCCGAAACAGCTGGGCGGTTTTTGACATATGAGGTGTCGTTGAATTCGTTAGAATTGTGGTATATTTACATAAATTTTTAAAATGGAGCACGCAAATAAAAAAAAGAGGGCGTAGGTTTATTTTGTTGCCTTAGCAATTTCTGACAAGATTCATACAAGAATATTTAAAAAAAATGTTTCACATGACATTTATTTTACTGTTTCGATCCGCCACATTACTAAAATTCTTTGAAAGAGTTGCAAATACTATGGGGATTTGAACTTCACAAATTGGTATTTGAAGAAGTTGTTGGATAACAAAGCTAAAAAGTTTGAAATAAATTTATTTAAAAAAAACAAAAAGCCTGACTGCTTAACGGTAATGAACTGAAAACAGAAAAATAGGTATCAAAATGTCTACATATAATAAAATTCCACAGACTAATGCATTGTTTTCAGGCTTACTTAATCAAGTCCTATTAATATTATAAATGCGAAAGTTTGTATGGATCTTTCGTTCAACTACTGAATGAATTGAGATTAAACTTTGCAGTAACATAGCGTATACATTAAAATAACATTTGGTTACTATTTACTGCAATATCTGACATGAAAAAAAAATGTGACTTCTTTGGTGTAACAAGATAAAAATCAGTTTAAAAATCATATCCTTCACGTTAACGTTTCCAGAGACAACAACACTAATAATAAAATAAAATATATTAAATATATCAGAACAAAATCTTATTATCATGCATTTTCTAGATAATTTCATTTAAGTATCAAAAAGGAATTGTTTGTACATAATGAAAATGATAATAATATAAAATGTAAGTGATGCAATAGAAGCCGTAAAACATGGCCACCCTATTATCAATGTGCTCATTTACCGTTATGTGAATGCAGTCCATAGAGAATATGTAGATAAAAGGAAACGGCCTTTGACCTTTGATTTGTGCAAAACGCATTTTGCCTAATTCAAAGGAAACAATAAGATTTCCACTGCAGGGGCTTGTCCCGAGCGTCTATTTCAGGTCCACATCTACATTAACTGGATTGTGAAGGACAAATTTGAAATAAACTTAAGACCTTAACTAAACTCTTTACTTAAGACCTGTATAAGTGGGTGTATAATTATAGTCAACAAATAAAGGGCTGTTTAGTATTGCTGTCTACCTCGTAGAGGATAAACGTTGTACATGTATATTATAAATGCTTTTGTAAAAAAAATTTTATATTCAATAACATTTTGTGAATAATCATCATCCTAGTTATAATGTTCCTACTCTAAGAGGTAATTTCTTTTAAGTCAGACCTCGAACCTAACACTAAACCTGCTTATAATAAAAAATATTTCTCCAACTTAAGAAATATTTATAACAGTTTCTAATACAGCAACACTTCAAAATTAACAGACTCTATCATAGTAAGGTTCTAGACACTTTGATTTGACAATTGAATATCTATTATCCACATCGGCCCTCATTTAACACATGTATATTTAGATATATAAAGTTCTTAACATACTTTCTACCAATTTTTTTGTATACTAAGAGCCAGCCAAAGTGACTACTTTGCCTGAAGGTAAGTATGAATAAAATCAAAAGAGTTGTGGTCACCATACTCATCGCAAATGCAGACAACGCAATGTGGTAACCCACACTATGGCGGCCTAGTGAGATGCTTTTTCATGCCATGCTTGGGGATGTAAAAGGCATGACAGTCATTGTGGCAGTGTAAGCCTTACATAGTTATCACAATAACTGTCACCCCCGCATCAATGGGTTTCCGGTCTCACACTCACCAATGAAAATGTGAGTAAGTATATCTGAGCGAGTATTACAGAGTAGAAACTAAATACATTTTCAATTTGATAGTAAAATGAGATGATAAGTTTATTTTTATATTAAAATATTTGCTAGGTTAAGATGTTGTAAACAGGATGCTGCAAATATATCCTATTGACAACATCTTAACAATGCAATAAATTTAAATTTGTAATAATATGACAAGTACTTTTGTAAAAAACGCTAGGGCAGACTATAATATGTTCTGTGTATATTTTCTTTGATCACATAATAATGTTGTGGTTAAGTTCTTTTTGAAGTAGAATAATGTTATAATTTTGTTAATTTTAGTGTAATAATTAAGCAGGTTTTATTTATTCCTAAATCAAATTAACACCGGTTCTTTGCAGAAAAAATCCAAATGAAGTATTCGAGGTTATGCTATGAAAAAATGCACCGAGTTGTCTTTTGTGTATAAACAATATTTATTAATATGTTACTGCTAACCTAGTCTTGCTAATCAACTTAACAAAAATAATATCCTTAACGTTAAAATCATAAATGTATTACGTCACGGAAAGCAAAACGAAAAGTCAACAAATAAAAATTGTCTAAACTCACCCTTGGTCTTCAAGACTATCCTCTAGTTCTGCACATTTTACTTCTATCTTTCGTTTCCTCTCATGATCTAGAATATCACGGTTAGGTTGTTTATTAGACGCAGAGTCCAATTTGGCTATTTCTTCCTCAGTTCGATAATTCACAGAGTCTTTGGTTTTGCGGACGGATGCCCAGTTTCTTTGCACATATCCGTTGGTTCCGGAGCCTCGTGGCGTCGTCAAACCAATACCATTATACATTTCGCCGGTTTATTTACCTAAAAAGCATAAATCAATTTTATGACATGCTCTGCAAAGGTAAGACGCAACCTGTTACAAAATGTTCCTTATATATAAAGATCATTGAATTTCATTACAATGACAAAGTAACTGAGGAAATTTTATATAGGTAAAATATTTACACAGATATTTCACAAATTACAAGTTAATACCTTATTAATATAATTTATCCAAGACATACGTCCATCTTGGTTGATACTGTTTTTTTTTTGAGGTTGTCACTCTTGTCTCTGGATGGACCTGAAGGTATTGCCAGAGCCGTGCAAACGTCTTATTTCAAAGCAAATTTAATCAGTGATATTTACACAGTTAGACTGCTCGAGCGGTTGAAATTTTCGTAATTTTAATGCAAATGAAATTTATTTTTTTAAATTTAATAGAAGATGTCACTGATACGATATTTTCTGCCAACTGCCATACAGTGAATATTTTTGTACAAACCTTAATTATTTTAAAAATAGTTAAGTATGAGAAAAACATGTAGAAATAAGAGTAAACAAATTTCTTTGTGTGCCATGTAGTTAGCAAGTAACAGGAAAAAGGAATAAAAATAGAAATAATAATTTAATTTGAACAATATGAATGTGAAAAGATTTGATTAATTCTTTTGACAATTAAGTATTAAGTAATTAAATATTAACAGAGATTAGAATTTTATATTTAGATTAGAATTAGAAAGAACGATATATAACACCATTGAATAAGCTCCATGTTAATTTTGAGTTCAAAAGTCTGTTTTGATAACTAATGTAAGAACCGCAAATGATTATCTTATATTTGTGACCAAAAGACTTTGTTCCTGTAATGATAAAAATGTTATAAAAAAGTGTGTTGGCTGTCAATTTTTAAAATTTGTAAATAGTGTGATTTAGCTACGTTTTGGGTAATTTAAGGGTTAAGAAGTTTGTTTTCTTTAACTTCTTTTACTATTAGATTTAGTAATACTTTCATCATATCTCGTTACTAAACAAAAATCATGCTTGACAAGATTTTATATAATACAGTGCTCTCTCAGACATTATCTCCTTGTGGAAAATACTTAGTTGCCGGTAACATATACGGTCAAATTGCTGTGTTTAAGTAAGTATTTCTTGCTATGACATTTTGTTTATACCAATGTCGAAACTGAAATTGTGTACTATTATACAATTTCTATTGTCTATTATATTAATTTTCTCAATTTCAGTCTTGAACGAATTCTCAATCCTGAGCCGCTATCATTAGACTATAACAAACCTAAACACATCCATAACATCGAATCTGGTCATCAGATATGTAGCTTAACGAGTACAAATGCTTTTTTAATAATTGGAACTGTCAATGAAATACTCGGATATGATTGGAAAAACGTTGTCAGTGCCAAAGTGAGTAAACCTTCTTGGCGTATAAGAATTTCCTCAGAGACGTCTATGGAACAAATAGATGTAAATAGCCTATGGTTATCCGAAGATGAAGCTAAAGTTTATGCAGGTTGTGGTGATAACAATATCTATGTATACAATATGACTGATGGAAGACTATTATCAACATTTAAAGGACATACAGATTTTGTACATTCTGTACACGGAAAGTAAGTATTTTATTGAATTTTTATATCAATATATCTATTATAAATATTCTTATGATTATGTAACTGCCTTAAAAACTACAATTAATTACAACTGATAAACTAAAAAAGAGTATTTATCAATTGGAGAGGTCTATGTCCAAAAGTGAATGATAATGGTGATGGTGCTAAAAACAAAACAAAAACTATACACATTCAACATCTCTTCCCTTACTAAGTAGCTTGTTAGTGAGACTGCTCAGGTACTTACTTTTAAATTTTTAAATACATACATATTAGACATATCCATTACCCAGACAGACAAATGATCATCTTATCACAAAAATAAAATTAAACAAGTATTTTTTTAAGCAAATTTGAGAGATTCATGTCAGAATAATGCTATTATGCAATTGATGACTTGTGACATTTTTAAATATATTTTTAATTGTTTTAATAATATTTTATGAATTTAATCATTTGGCATTATATGGAATTTTTTTTCAATTTAACATTTGAATTATTTTATTATTTATTTACCAATGAATGAATGACTAATAATGCATTGATATTTTATCTTTTTGTTTTCATATTTTTAATTGTGATCAATGTTTATTAGTAGTAAATAAATTTAGATAATATTATGAAAATTATAATTAATTTTAATAATATAAAATCATTTAAAATAAAAGAATAATATCATTTTAATTATTTCTAATTTGTAAAACTGGATAAGTAAATGATATGAAAATACAATTATTCGATAATGCCTGGTGGGTGGAAATCAAACCCCTCAACCTTTACGTCAGCGGAATCACTTACTGTTAGACCAACAGGCCTGTCGAATAAATTCATTCAGTGACAATATTTTTGATGTATTACAGAAACCAACAGCTGATATCAGCCAGTGAGGATGGCTCAGTGATACTCTGGGACACAAGAACACGCACACATCAGAACAAACTGAAGCCTCATACTAATAGTAAAGTAAGCCGGCCAGATGTTGGCAAGTGGGTCGGATCAGCAGCTTTGAACGATGACTGGATTGTAAGTAAAATGTCTGAGTTATCTTAAGAAAAAATCGTTTTTTGGTTACTGTCGAAACCTCCTCCGCTTCCATGAAGGGTGAACTCTTAGGATGGCGATGCACTTGTCACTCCTGAATTGTGGGTCTCCCTAGTCGGTGGTAAACTTAATATTAAGTGGGATCTGCCCATAGCTAGGTAGTTAACTAATACAGCATAAAATGTAATTTATTCCAACATTTGACAGTAATCATTTTAGTTCTGGAGCCAGTAACAGATTTACATACCTAATTTCCAAGTCAAGCAATAATTATGGAATTTATCAGAGAATAAAACTCGTCCGTCATAAAGCTTTGTCAAGGTCAGTTACGATTCTGTGGAGCTAATGAGCAGCGTTAGAATTCCATGTAAATCATATTGAATAATTTTCTCCTGACAAACAACTTCGTAAATTGAAGCTACCCTGATATATCTAAGAAGAAAGCAATCAGCTGACTATAACATGTTGTATTATTAAGTTAAAAAACAAATAATACTGATTTCATCTTAAATAAAAATGTACCATGATAGCTTATACCACATATTCGTATAACAGTGGTAAATATGTATGTCAGCTAGCTGTACCTCAGTAGAAAGATCATCTGTTGATCAATCAAATCGACCTATCGCCGTTCACTGCTGAACGAAGGTCTACCCCAAGGAGCGCCAACCATTCGGCCCGGTCTTGGGCACTTCACATCCAACTAACTCATCAAAAGAACTCATCAAAAGAATATCAAAACTAATGAATATAAGTGAAAAATTTATTTTCAGCACTAAGTACTGTGTCAAATCCATTGTACTTATTTGTTTCTAATTTTTTATTATTTTAATAGCCTGCCAAAGTGATTCTACTCTGCTCGATGGAAAGCATGAATAGAATCCAAAAGTTGTAGTCACCATACTCATTGCGTATGCTGACAATGCAGTATGGTGACCCACACTATGGCGGTCTATTACGATTTTTAAGCCTCACTTGGAGACGTAAAAGACATGACAGTCATCGTAGCATTGTATTGCACACATTTACCACGACAACTGTCAATCCAGCATAAATGGGCCTTCGGTCTCGCACTCACCAACGAAACACGACAGCACAGATGCTGTCGCTTTAGTTTGGTCTTCTGTGGAAGGGTAGTACAGCCCAGGATGAGCCGACCCGTTCATGCTGAAATCAACGTTACTCTATCACCTTTATGATTGAATTTTATGATTTTATATTTAATAACTATACAATTCATCGGTGCGGGCTTTTATCTTGCTGTTGATTACGATATACCTCCTAAAATCATTAATGCTAAAAATATCGACTTGACCACCGTTTTGTGCGGCTTAATCCATTATTTCCCACTGTCATATTTTTAGGACACCAGATTACCATTTTATTTCTGAAACTGGTTTTAATTTTTTAAGCCTTTTTTTAATTATTTTGCCGTTAAAAAATTTTTTTTTAGTAAAAAAATACAGTGGCACTATTTAGATATACATATAATTTTAAAGTTTATATATTTCGTAGCCGTTAAGAGTGCATTGTTGTTTGTTTAATATAGCTAATTATAGCTCTATAAATAAAAATAATTATATATTTCGAATTACCTAACATTGTTGGGAAGGCGAAATAGCCAATAAAGTCGTAATAATATATTTTTTTCTTAACATATGATTCCAATGTCATACATATAGGATAGGCTGATTCCAGACCCTAGAATATTTTTTGTTTTTTGCTTCACATGATTTTTTTTACTGTATTAACAAATATATTTTGTGATTTGAACAGCAAATTCTAAATTTTTCAATGGTTAATAATATAAAATCTTATATCTATTAATATAAAATAACTTGCTTTAACTAACTGACGAAGACTCCAACCAGGTGGGACAAATTTGAAATTTTAGCAACTGACAATTCTTGTCTTGATAACGCTTACTCAGAAGAAAATAGTATACTTCATCGTACACTAATTATAATCATCATCATCAACCGTTCACCAATCTTTAACAGTCCATTGCTGGACATATGCCTCTCTCTAGCAAGGAGGTTTTGTCCTGCTATACGACACCAGCCAGTTTGATATAGGGTTTGTTTCGAGTTTTCCTTCTTTTTGCAGTGATCATCTTGCATATTTTGTTCCCTTAGTCGCCTCTTACAACACCCATGACAAGAATAGGAGTGGTGGCACTCTGTATTTTCAATTTGTCGCCACAAGAAGAATTATAATATTATGGTTGAATTACATCAAAATACAACGGGCGGCCTTATTACTAAAACCAATCTTTTCCAGAAACCCTTTCAAAGAAGGAACGGAATGAACGAATACCCCAATAGGGAATGAACGATGGAAGTCGTCAATCCGTCATGACGTACTGAATAAATAATATATTGATAAATATATTTAAATTTAAAAAGTTATCAACAGTTTTTACTAATTTAATATTATTTCCTTTTTTAACAAACAGGTATGCGGCGGCGGTCCACGTTTAGCTCTCTGGCACCTCCGATCATTGGATGCCGTCACTGTCTTCGATATTCCTGACCACGGGATCCACGTTTCGTTCTTCCACGATGATTGCGTCATCGCGGGAGGGGCCGCCAAGCACTTATACCAATTGTGTTACTCCGGAGACGTTAAAGTAGAACTGCCGGTCTCTGCTACCACGGTATACTCAGCTGTGCTGAGGACCACGCCAAACAAAATTCTGGCTATTGCCGGGTCCAGTCCAGAAATTGATCTGTGTACCTCCTTTAATTATAGAGACCAGGTTTTGCATTTTCGGTAATCTAATTAGGTATATAAATATATTATAGTTTTCGACTGAAAATAAAATAATTAAAAAAAACGGTCTTTTGTTTTTTTTTTAAACTAACTGCTACAAACAATTTTGCTTTTTAAACAAACCATTATCTCTCTGAAACAGTATATTTTTTCGAAATGAGTACTTTATGACCTTCTTTTTATCTTTAACCAAGAGATGATATTACTATTAGGTATGTTATCAAACGATTCAATTAGACCTTAATAATATAAAGAGCGATTCAGGAAGCGGCAAGTGCGAGTCAATCAACACCGAACGCAATCACTTTAACGATCGCGTTAATCTGAAATAAACTTGCACTAGTCCGTCTCACAGAAAGTATAAATCACGGCTGATACGAGATACCAACAGAAATATTAACATCTATGGTACACAAGAAGTACTGTCTTACATCTTTCCTACATATGAATGAGACTATATTAGTCCTTATGGTAGAGGAACCGTAGAGGGGATGCCGGGATTTACTCAAACGCGGCAGAATAATATACAGGGGGATACCTTGTACTCTATTAAGTACTTCCACCAAATATGAGACTTCTATATATGATCGCCCGTCAAGGATAAAGGATCAGATTAGTAAAAAAAAATTGATCATCAAAAATTTTCGAGCGCGTCAGATTAAGATAAGATGAGGTAGTTACGTGCTAAAACGTGTACATTTCACTAATCTGACAATTTGAGTGAGACGTAAAGAAGGGGGAGGGCTACAAAATTGTAAAAAAAAAACATCACTTGGACATTTTCGAGCGTGGCTAAACTTTTTTTATTTTGAACACAATAATTCAAGGATTACGAAAAATATATAATCTGACAATTTCCGTAAGCTGAAGCAACAAAAATTCATCGATAAAGTTTAATGCGTGCAGCTACGTGATGCCTATATTCCCCTCTCCGCGCTTCTATTCCTCTCAAAAAAAAATACTTTAAACAATTTAATTTTTAATAATTATTTTCTTATAAATACAAATAATCTACTTTTTAAAAAGTATGTACTTTCTCATTTGCATGCTATTTCCTGACCTTCATAATGAATTAAGTTCAATAGTTTAAAAAAATACAAAAGCAATTTTTTAATTATCAGATTAGCGAAATCCCTCTAGATAATTATCAGATTATGAGACAGCCCGTCTAGTGCATCAAGATGAACCATATATATCTTAATCTGACGCGCTTGAGTATTTCAAAATGACCAATTTTTTTGCACATTGTAATAACGGCCATGACTTTGTGTCACATCCAAATCGTCAGATTATTATATAAGAGCATTTTTTTAGGTTCACTTAACATCCCCTTCGAATATAAAAAAGGTTCACATTCACTGTGGGGAAGCAAGACAGAGTCCTGAGAGTGTTGAGGCATCAATATGTCTTCCTTCAATATTGCTTGTTGTACTTATTCTCTCAAGTTTAAAGTGATTTTACAGATGCCTCCCATGGACAGAGGTGTCCTTTTTTAAGTCTGTAAACACTGATTATATAAAAACTAAGCGAGTACACTATAGGCTCTGGGTTGGCCTTTTGAACAAAGAATCATAATTTTGCATCGGCCTATCCAACGTCATATGAGCCGCAGCTATCATGTCACCCACCAGTATTAGGTACCAGTATTATTAAATTTGTTGTGAATAAATCCTTCTATAGAACAAAAATTATATGTATTTGTAAAATTACGAGAGTCCACCAGTTAATAAATTGTAAATAATAATACCTGTAGTAATGGATAAAGGTAATTAAATTTCTATGATTTTCTTTATTATGAGCGACAAAGCCGCCAATAGCATAATACATCCACGTCATGTGATTCTTATGTTTATAATCATTGTGATTTGTCTGTCTGCAGAAGATATGTGTCGTCTATAGGGTAACAAAAAAAAATCAATCAACAATGTATGCCTTGTTGAAACAATGTATTAAAATAATATTAATCTCTTGGCTTAACACAATGGGAGTTTAATTGGTAAAGTAACAATAACATATAACCATGCGATACTTTAGTGTGCTGCTAGCGTGAATAATAATTTATATATAACCATGTCCTGCCACGGCCGCTGGTATGAAGCCCTGACTCCCATCCCGCTTCTCCACGTAGAACCATTCGGCATCAACATCAGTTTCACTCGCCCCACCTTGAACTAAAATGACCACATCACCTTTTTGCACAGTCAGGGTCTTGTTCAAAACACTACCTTTGTAATCACAGTTCACAACTAGCAGAGTCTGTCTCACTCTTTTGAAACTCTTTTCTTTATTAACATTGTCAATAGAAGATACAGATTTAGTTTTTAAATAAAGGCTATCAAAGTTTTTTTCTGCGGACAAGTTTTTTGGTCGCCTTTTGTTTTGGTACCGGCACTCGGAACGTGTGCGCCCGCGCAATTGTTCCTTTTCGTTGTCGGTTAAGTTGCCGCATGGACGGGGGTAGATGTCAGTGCTGCTTTCCCAGCATGGGGTTTTCTTTTGCGCCGATGTCCTGGAAAATATTGATAAATTGTTATAAATGTTTACTTAGTATGCTATGATATCCAGTATCGCCTTCAAAGGACATCTGTAACCTCAATCACACGGTGAAAGCATGGAAAGGATTACATTAACATTCATTTTGACGATTTTAAATTAAAATACTCGTTCACGTAGGTACTAAATGCTTGCTATGAATAATCGAAGTTACCGAATGATTATAAACTACAAACTAATTGTGTTAAGAATAACGTAACATTTAGTACAAATGGGTAACATTTCGAGAAACAAAAATTTATATTTTTTTTTAAATCTGTTCGCAATATCACTCACCTATTCGGCAATATTCCTAACGGTAAACATGCATTATATAGCACATATCCTTCCTCTCCATGCGGCGTCTGCGCATACAACCAATGTTCATTTTTGAACACCGCATTCACGACGGTGCCCAGAGGCAACATCAGCTCCTGTTGAGTTTCTTTCTGCGTCTGATACAGAGTGCTTGGGTAAGCTATGACCACTGGTATGTTGCCCGGACGATCTATTGACGCCTGAAAGTATCAATAAATTTATTCGTGACTTATTTAACTGACTTCAAAAGTAACAGTTTCTTAGTAAGTTAAGCTGGTCACACTAGACGCTCTGATAGGTTATAGATTCTTCCGCCATCGCGCTATCGAGACGTTACAATTTCAATGAAGATTCCTGTTAATCTTCCACTAGAGATTGTATGCGTTAAACTGACTAAGCCAGGAAGACAACAATCAGAGAAAATAATGAAAGGTAATCGAATTGACAACAATTAGATTCGGTGAAAGTTAGGAGTGAAAGTAATTTAATAATTGTAAACATTAGTGACAATTGACTTTGAGATAAAATTTATTAAAAACAAATGCAATTGTACAATAAAGTGATTATGTATGTCCAATTTGTAACATCAATTTATTTTTTGTACATAATTATCTCTTTCAAATATTTAACCGACGTAATATTAAATGATGACATCGCTAAAGCTTTTTTACGATTCCATTCTTCTTTCCGTTTCCCTATCGAAAGACATAACTAAGGGAACAATCTACGCATTATATGGAAAACTTGATACAAATCCCGTTGGGCCAGCTTAGTATAGGATGAGCCACGAATTAGTTACCATTTGAAAAAATTGTATAAAAATGATTTAATATATTATAAAAAATATTCATTTACAAGAAAGTTAATTAGTTGCAACATTATTTTTTGAAGTGAAAACTTCTTTAGACGCGTTGAGCGTTTTGGTAGAGGGTAAAATCCTCGGTTCGCGTCACCGACATGCTAATGATAATAGTATATCTATAGCTATGGAGAATATGATATTATATATTATATATGAAATTTATTATATATTATATATGATATTATATATTATATACAGCTATATATGAAACATAAAAAATTTCATGTAATTTTTGCATATAGTTTTAATTACTCTCAACTTAATAGTTCCGTTTTCACTTCTATCGGCAGTCCCACGACTGCTACTGTTTTTTTTAAATTACATCTGCTAAATAACCACCGTTTTGACGTTTGCACTCTTCTAAGCGAGCACTGAAATTTTCGAATGCTCGTGGGCAAAGACCGCGATATCGCTGACAGACGAGACAACATTTCACTGATTTTTCCTTCTAGTGGACGTAGTGCATTTGGTTTATTGTTGACACGATTCTTCAAATAACCCCATAAAAAGAAGTCTGCTGAAGATAGATCTGGAATTCTGGGTGGCCATGGAATGTCGTCTCGTCTGGAAATCTGTTTTTCCCGGAAATATGTCTATGGTCACCGGCAGGAACTCATTGGATATGTGACAAGTGGATCTATCTTGTTGAAATCATGTGTTACGGTTGTAGCCAGCAAATTCCAGTAGCATCGGTCCCCAGAACTCCCGTAACATGTTTGCGCGGGATGTTAGATTCAAATGTTAACGAATTCCTGGCCCACCCTACATATATTATAATAGTAGGCCAAAACCTCCTTTCTAAGGAGAGGCCTATATTCAGCAATGGACTGTTAAAAGCTTTTGATGCGATGATTTCAGAACTATTAATCTGTTTTGCAAAAGATATAT
Organism: Hypercompe scribonia; assembly: GCA_949316085.1. Lineage (NCBI taxonomy): Eukaryota > Metazoa > Arthropoda > Insecta > Lepidoptera > Erebidae > Hypercompe > Hypercompe scribonia. The sequence goes on from OX438972.1 coordinate 21,080,248, forward strand.
ACGTCAGTTACACATGTTAAACGCAAAACAAACGAAAATACAATTATAATGAATAGCTTTCTTTTGTCAGAAACAATTTCATCCAGATTCGTTTAGTCATTCTAGTCTGATGTAGTAAAAACATGCAACTTGTTACTGTTTAATATTAAAATAAAAGTTGAAATTTCCAGGCAACCTTCTTCACTGTGCTTCTAAAATTTGACCCCAAAATTTTGTAACATTTATTTACCTAGAAAGGTGAAAGTTTGTGTGTCCATAACTTTAAATATTTTAACGATATTGACACTGTTCATTTTCGCGCACAACCGTAATATTAGAATGCAAAAATATTAGAGAAGTTCACGTTGATATAACGTTTCTTTACACCCACTGTATTTCTGTAAGCGGCAATAACAATTCAATATTGAGGTTTTATTATAGAAAATCTCACCTTATCCCTATTACCGTAAGTTCTTAACTGACGCAACGTAAAACGCATTCTATGGAATCCTACTAATATTATAAATGGGAAAGTTTGTGAGTATGGATGTTTGTTACTCTTTTACGAAAGAACTACTGGACGGATTTTGATGAAACTTTACGTTAATGTAGGTTATACATCGAAAAAACGTATAGGTTACAATTTGTAATGATTTTATGTAATTTTGGTTGTAATATAACGATACATGTCAATTAAGTCGGAGAAAAATTTGCCCTCTGAGAGTTATCTTGGCGTACACTGCCTAAACCATTGAAGTTACACAAAGGTGATATACCGTAGCATTGTTTGCATATTAAAAATATAAATATTTATTTAAAATAATCTGTTACCAAACTTAATGTGGAAGACCAAATTCCACGTGAGCGAAGCCGCGTGGTAAATTAAAACAAATTAAAATTAAAACCCGCGGCTTCGTCAAGTCTCCGTAAAATTATAACTTTGAGAAACTTATTTTTACTAATGACATTTGCACAACTATAAATTATGTGTGATTTTTACAGCACTAAGTTGTAAAATACATAGTTTTTACCCGTTCAAGAAAAAGTTCTCCAAGATGACATATATTTTTCTTTATATCATCGCATAAGCTTTGCATATATTGTGGCTAATATATGTGTGATAATATATGAATACGAATTATGATAACTCGAATTACACTACACGTCGTTTTAAACATCTAATAAATGCTAATAGAGCAAGAGCCCGTGAGTGCCAGACCTTCGTCATTTTATAAAAGCTGAAAGTTCTTCTATGTGTGCTTGCTCTCCCGATTACTGCTCACTTTGAATGCGTCTGGCAAGATGATAGAACCTTCGAAACTGTCCGGCTACTATGTAAACATAGTTTAATAGGCTCCCAAAAAATCATATATGAAACTTAGGTTTTATAATATAACCTTTAGTTACTGTATACGCTCCTTGCTCGCCCGATTATTGCTCACTTTGAATGCGTCTGGCAAGATGATAGAACCTTCGAAACTGTCCGGCTACTATGTAAACATAGTTTAATAGGCTCCCAAAAAATTATATATAAAACTTAGGTTTTATAATATAACGTAAGTATAATTATAAATTATAATAGTTTAGGGGTGTCCGGCAGAGGGTTGGAACCATACTAACTGTCTGGCAATGAGCAACGCGAGTTTTGATATTATTATGAATCAAATATAAAAAAATCAAGTTTTATATCATGACGAATTTGAGATGGAATTTTACACACCTTTGTTGCCTGTTATCTGCCAAAGCCACCGCTGCCTCAGCTTCATGTTTGGGGATCATTCTTACCTGTACTAGGGACACACATAGAAGAACTTTCAGCTTTTATAAAATGACGAAGGTCTGGCACTCACGGGCTCTTGGACTATAAATTAGGCATTGAGATAGTGTTGTACCAAAATTTTTATGACAATTCCTAAAAATAAATAAAAAGATTCGTTCAAGATCTACTGAAAAATAAAAGATACGGATACAAAATTAATCCTTTATTCTTTTATACACCTGTGAATACGAATTCGGATATGTAGAAAAAGGATAAGGATATATACGGTACATCACTATTAGAACAGAAATTAAAATAATAAACATAGGTAATTAGTTAAAAAAAACACGCTTACAAAAGTGCGGTTACAAATAAACTTACAGGTGAAGCTAATATAAACGTGTTAAAAATAAAATATGCATCTCGATTGACTATCAATTAAGTATCAACATATTATATTGATCTTATATCATCTTTAAATGACAAAGAATTTAACTTCGTACTCCCACTTATAGTGACACACATTATGAAGTGTGTTTGATCTGAGTAGTTACAATATGACTCATCATGTCTTGATGGTTCAGTAACCACTTAACTGTAAAAATAATACAGTAAAGGTCACCATATAAATGATATTCTGGTAGTAGAACCACGCTGATTTCAGTATAAACGGACCGGCTCGACCGGTGCAGTACTACCCTCCCACAGAAGATCAACCTAAAGCGACAACATCCGTGCTGTCGTGTTTCGTTGGTGAGTGCGAGACCGGCGGCCTATTGATGCAGAGGTGACAGTTGTCGTAGTAAGTGTGTGCAATACAATGCTACGATGACTGTCATGCCTTTTACGTCCCCAAGTGAGGTGTAAAAAAGCATCTTAATAGGCCGCCATAGTGTGGGTCACCATACTACATTGTCAGCATTCGCAATGACTATGGTGACTACAACTTTTGGATTCTATTCATGCTTTCCATCAGGCAGAGTAGAGTCACTTTGGCAGGCTCTCAAAAAAAAAGAAGAATCGAAGACCCAAGTAAGACTACGCAAAGGTACGGTTACCGGAGGTCCAAACAGTTCAATTTTAAATCTCGAGGAGGGGGTTTCACTCAAAGGTAGGCAAAACATTTGTGTCTCTGAAGTTTTAAGAATCCCTAGTAGTCACCACCATCAGATGACTCATTTAATTATTTGCTCTGTACACATTTAAAATGGTATAGAGTGTGATCAAGGACGAAAGATGTTGTCGCTTCCCTAATTTTTTTTGGCGACTGAATATGATATATTCCTGCCTGGCACAATTCCTCTTATAAATTATAATTCTTTTTAAAACAGGTCAGAAAAGGAATTTAAGTATACACGGCAAGGGCGAGGAAGTCCGAGTCGGATATATTTTAAATTTCAGATGAGGAAACCAGACTGACAGCAGGAACTCTTTTAGACAGTGATCGCGTACATATTTTTTTCTGTGTCTGGGTGTTATTTATCTAAAAATGTATGTAAATGTACCATCCTTCTTATCTACTACAATTCTTTTTAAAACAGGACGAAGGAAAGTAATTAAAGGTAAGGAACGCATCAAGGGCAAGGGAGTCCACATCAGAGATACCTTAAACCTCAGATGAGAAAACGAGACTGACAACAGGAACTCTTTTAGACAGTGATAGCGTACGTATTTGTTCTGTGTTTGGGTGTTATATATTTATAAAATATATATTTTTTTTTGTCAGAGGTCAGACAGTAACTACCACAGCACAGGCTCTACCTAAATTGTAACGACCAGACGATCGTGCGTTTAATTTATCAAATTTTTAGCATTATATAAAATCACCAGACCAAAACAAATGGACGTAAACATATTAAATTCCTTGAACCTTGGCTTTACAGTTGCAGATTCGACTTCTAGTCTTTGTAAATGTTGTTTATTATGGTTTACGTAACATCATTGAATATTTCAGAGTATACTCGTAGAGTATTTAAATAATACGTAATATAAAAGTATACATGCACATTTAATTGCATTTACGTTCTCTGCTCAACTTATTACGATCGTAATATTATGTAATGTAGACCACAAGTAAACTTTCTGAATTAATACTCTATCTAATGTTAAACGATTTTTATTTTATATTAAGAGCCTGCCAAAGTGACTCTACTCTGCCTGATGGAAAGCATGAATAGAATCCAAGAGTTGTGGTCACCATACTCATTACAAATGCAGACAATGCAGTATGGTGACCCACACTATGGCGACCATGTGAGATGCTTTTTCACACCCCGCTTGGGGACGTAAAAGGCATGACAGTCATCGTGACAGTGTAAAGCTTACACAGTTACCACGATAACTATCACCCCTGCATCATTTTTTAACATCTGAGCGATAGTGTCTGAATTTAGCGCCTATAAAAACAATATAAACCTTAAGATTTATCATTTTAGAAAGATCCTGTTTGGACAGCCAACAAAAGGTACATGTTACTAAAACTTTCGGCTCCAAATCCACCACCACTTAATATTTTCGGACATCTGATACATAACGCTATCTAGTTACAAGTTAGGTAGAGCTTGTACCATGAAAATCAGATTGGCTGGTATTATCTTTATATATTTTTATGTTGCAAATAAAAAACAAAAAACATATATGTACATAGAAAATACTCAAACGCCAAAACAAATATTTGTAGATCATACAAACATTTAATCAGCTCGCGAATAGGACCCGAAATCTCAGCATTGCTGTCGCATACGCTGCCACTGCACTAGTAAGGCAGTAAAATATTATGTGGGTTATGTAAACAAGTTGTTTAAAATGTCAATAAAGCTTCGGACAGTGACACGAGACTTCTTGAAGTGCCATTTCAAATCTAGGTTTAAGTACATAGATTTACCGGTGTCTAACAGTATAAGACAACTGAATATCTAACATCATATTACATAAAGAGGTCAAAGCTATTGACGTGCTTTTAAATGATCGTCATAAATTATATGTGTTCTGATCTCATTGACAAATATTGTTTACGGTTACAAGTGTGTTTGGCTTCTAAAATTTTTACCTCATAATTGAGGTGAAAGAATTTTTAGCTTAAATTTTGAAGTTTCTTTCAAACCTACGACTTATACTATGAGAATGTCAAAATATTACGAAAAATATGTTATATCACAGTTTTTTACTTAAATCAGAGACATGTCTTTAAAGACCTTGTGAATGATTACCAAAGACATTAATTTGGAAATAAAATTGAAAATAACAAACACACGCAATAATACACTCCTTAGGATTAGTTATGCAAGTATCTTAATTTAATTTCGATGATCTTATAATTTAAATATCTAACTCATTTTGTAAACAAGATAATTGATCTAACTTGAATGAATCAAAAGCACGATTACACATAGAATTGTATTCTGATACAGTTGGACCTGCTATGTTTCGTCTAATTGATACAAGGTGAATCAAAATTCTTTTTTTTCTTAATGTTCTATTTCGCCTTGATGGACTAGAATACATCCAAAGTAATTATTTATATAGATCGGTTCCGAAACTCTAGCATCAAAATTGAATAGTTGCCAGATAATTAGACACAGCCCTGGTAATTGCTGCAGGACAAAATTATTTAAATGTATATAAAAAAACGATCGAATCGATTCTATTCTATATAATTTCTATATATTTCTATATAATACATATAGATTTCTATATAATACAATCAAATCAAATTCTATTTTTTTGCACACTACTATATTCTTAGACCTGAAGGTTATCATTCAGGTCTAAGAATATAATAATTATTTTATCTCAACTCACGGTAATAGAAATATAGAGTGCACCAAACTTTTTAGGCATTTAAAAGAAAATAAATACCTCTATCTTTTATAAAAAATTGCCCTTCCAGAAAATGTTGGTGATCTAAATCTTAATTTCACTAGTGGCAACCCTACATACATTCCGTTACAGACTGTAACATAAAAATTAATGTAATTTATATTTCTTTTAAAACATTGCTGATTGCTTTTATAACTCCAAAATCTTTGGTTTAATACTGTTCATGCGTATTTTATGACTGTGGGACAATGAGCATTAAATGTCATTCAATATGTGTACCGTTAAGTTTGATTGTTTGTGATTCGACATGTTTTTGTCTATAAAACTGATCTCGATGGTGTTATTCTTCCCAAGGGCCTCAAAAACTTCAGTAATATTTGAATCTTGAACAGAAACTGCCCTAGTGCAAATTACGAATTCATTTTAATATGAGAGGATATTTCGCTTCTCAGGCTTAACCAGAACATTATAAGTATTTTGGAAATTTTTAATATACATAAAAACTTTTAAAGTAGTAAATACACCTGTGTAAGTACGTTATAAAATACTTAGGAACGAGAATTACATTGTTTGACCATTGTTACTAGAATAAAATAATAATAATGGAGATAAAGTTAAATTAAACCAATTATTTTGATCCACCAAATTATGGTATGTTTGTGTATAAAAAATTACCAAATTGTTATTCGGCCTGATGGAAAGCATAAATAGAATCCAAGAGTTGTGTTCGCCATGCTCATTACGAATGCAGACAATGCAGTATGGCGACCTAAGCTATGGTAGCCCCAAAATCACACATTTTTTAACTTCAATACATACACAATAACATTCTTTTATTTCTTAATTTTCTAAATTGAGAAATGTGATTTAGTGGTATATATATTATAAAATACTATTCCCCTGTGAACGACAGTACCGTAAGTTAGTGGTAACAGTTTCAATATTTTTAATAAAGCAAAGTATTTGCAATTTAAAACAACTTTCACATTTTTATTTCTTAAATATTTTATTACTCAAGTCATCATCCACAACCTTTAATCGTCCACTGCTGGAGATCTCCTTAGAAAGGAGGTTTTGACCTACTATACCGCACTGACCAGATTGTATGGACACAGATTACTCAAATCTAATCTATGGGTAATAATAATAATAGTCTTAATCTGTGAGTATTAGCTTTGTTTCAAGTGATCCCTCTACTTACGGCGATTTTGTTTTGCGTAGTTTGATCAATTAATCGTTCCTTACACGGTAGTATTGTCTATATAGTATTGTTAGTCGTGCCTGTTTTGGAAATAAGAACCTACAGCCGCGCGGTACGTTAACACGCCGTAGGGCTGACTGCCCACAATATTTTATTCTTATATGCTTACTAGTTGGGGCTTTTTACAGTTTTCTAATAAATATTAATATTGAAATTCGTTGTGCATAAATTAAGAATTGTTCAACAGAAACACCCACAACACTCAGCACGGTAGAACGCGGCGTCGTAACTATTCAAAAAATTACGCCATACATAGACATGACATATCTAATTGTAAACACAAAATATTTTTTTTTTATTATAATACAACGAAAATGTAGCGAAATTAAATTTGTGCTATCCTAAAATAACATATTGCTAATTTTATCGATGTCCTGCTAAGATAAGGTATAATCCTTTTACTCTTTATTTTGGTCACACTTAAGGTTAAGTACAAATCATCTCACAAGTCAAATTTTAAGTCTGCAGAGAAGGTTTTGCTTTCTCATGAGCTTGCGCAATTAACACCATAACGTTTAACCTCAACGAAGATATATTGCTTAAAATAAACCGCATTGATGAATGACCCACGCACGAGATTATCTTGTATCTCTATATTATCCTAAAAACATTCATTTACGGGAGATTATGAGGTACCCCGAAAAATTAAAAAGCCTCAGATTTTCTCTGGCCCGAACTCTTCACCCAAAATTAAAATAAAAAATTCGCAACATCGGCAATTTTAAATGACTTGTAATTTATGCAAAGTTAAATTTTACGCCAATTTCGTTTTACATTGCACAATCGGGTTTATGTTTAAAAGTAACGCACAAAAACTGTACGTACACCATAACGTCATAATAACATCGGAGATATGAGTAATGATGGAGATTTACAGGTGCATTTAAATTGTTATGAAAAAGATGCGTTCATATCCGCCATAACGAATATTGTAAAATGATAAATGACTTTAGAAATTAAAATGGGTTACTTTATTTTCATATTTCGCATTGAAGATACGTGTTGTGAGAGTTTGACCTTTCATTTAAAATGTACGAGTAAATTGATTTAATTTAACATGTGCTTACCTCTGTAAGAAAGCTGTCCAAATCTCTGATGTCGTATCCGAATTTCCCGTTCGTGGTTCTCTTCTTTCTCCGGTGACGATGCCGATGTTTTCTTCTAACATACTCTTCAGTGATAGCACTTGTGTCAGAATAAGTATCATGCACGTTAGCGAATGCCTCGCACGCGTTTCTAAACCTGAGATTATGATAATATTCGTTGCGGCCCACAACCCTGTCTCTCACGTCCTTAGACTTGCACTTTCTATAAAGTTCGTTTTCATTCAGCCTCTGATTGTGATTTTTGTCCAACTCGTTTCCAATTAGCACATTTTTTAATTTTTCCTCTGTTTGTACATGTCCAGTCGTCAGTTTTGAATTTTCCAAATTTTCTTTCAACACCCACGTGAGGGATATTTTAGATTTATGGCGTTGCGCTAACGGAGTCGAGTGCCATAGACCCATTTCTTTAATTTCTGCGTACTCTACACTCGTGTCGGGATTGTCATCTATTGGAGATGATGATAATTTGCAATCCGCTAGCAAATCTAGGACCTCGCATACTGGGGCGTTAGTCTGAAAATTACAATCCGTGCTGTAGCACCCGTACACAATTTGAAGTAATGATTACTTATTCTAATAATTATCATACCGTGTTATTTAGTCCTTGATGTTCATAATCCTCAAAAGCGTTCACTCGTTCACTATATGGTGGCGGTAATTCGTTAAACGTAATTTCTGGAAGTTAAATAATAAACAATTAAAAATCACAATGGACCGTAACTCCTCAACGGATACTATTAATAACGAGATTTATACCATAGTCAGCTAAGCGGATTATTGGGCATAAATAATTAAGTCGCAGTCATAACAATGCGAGTGGGCGAGTGCGCAAAACAATGCCGTCCCGAGGGGATGCGCACTCCCGTATTACGAGCGGCTCCCGTGCGCACGCGCACATCCGTACCTCAAGAATCGCGCGCGCCGCCCACCGTCCGCGGGCTCGCGCCCAACACTGTCCGCTCAACTCCGCTCCTCGGTTCCTCGCATTGATACGCTATCGAAATCGCCCTCCTCTTAAAAAATCTCACCACATTCTCACAGTCACAAAGCGGACGCGAACGTAATAGAAGACGTCGGCTACGCCTCGGGACACGATTCGCAGGCTCGTAGCCGCCACAGACGTTCTGTCGTGAGAGCGTTCGACCAAGAATACGTTTGTTCGAGCCGAAATCAAATACATAATTTAACAGGGTAGTGGGAGCGACTTCAAAAATACGATAGTCACGAGCTACTAATTGTCAGGTGCTAAAAGTCAAACAATAACTTCTATACATCATCCTTTTAACACTTCTCACGCTTTGAACGGTTTCAAAGTGTAACAAACACACCTGTGTTTATATTTGGTTTAATATTAACTGTCAGGTGTAATCTTGGCAACATTCTTCTTTTACCATAACACTTACTGGCTTTGGTAACGGATTCGATGAGAAAACACATTGTTATTGCTTTTATATAATATATGACTCACTTTTGCAATAATACTTTATTTATTTACCGCTATAATATAACCGAGTTTTAATATGAAATAAGTATAGATCTATAAAAATGAGATATTAATGATAGAAAAATATATTGCTACGCACCTTCATACATGATTAGCGGCATAATAAATTGCAAAATAATTGAAAAGTTTCATACTATTTTCACGCCAATCCGTGGAATTAACTTTTGTATCTAAGTTAATTTAGATGACAAGGAAATAAATACACGTATTTTGTCGCAGAACTTCGAAGTCATTTTTTTCTAATTTTTTCAATGGCAAATATCCCTAATGCTTCTCCAAAGAGAAAGGAACGAACTAAAGCACAAAAATCTGTATCGCTTATTGCGATAACAAGAATCTGGGACGCATAAACATGCTTCTCATTATAGACGTTTAGACCAAGAAATAATTCCATAAATAATTCCCTTAAATGAAATATATCCCAAACAACTTATGAATTGGTAGTAACGATCTCGTATTTTACTTCATTTTCTGGTATACTTATAGAGGTACCCTACGTTTTTAAATTTTTTAATATTACCTATAAATTCTTGACAAAAGCATTAAGTCTAATTTGTTTATAATTTTTTTTAAAATTCTTATTTTACTACTTCTAAGGTTTTCAAAATTCCGTCTCCTAAATAGAATGTACGTTGTCCTAAAAAGCTGTTGTTTTGGCCTTAGGATTCAAAACTTCCTTTTAAGTATTTAAGATAATTATAACAAAACATTTAACTTCATGACAGCCCGTCAAAATTGAATTTAAATGTGTTCCTGATACTGTCGTTTCACTTTCATCGGTCATTAGCATCATACTTATAGCTAACAAATGGAAGCGTATTTCGCAAGACTATTTGATTAATTCTATTATTCCATAAAATACCATTTTTAACGAATTTGATTGATGCATTAGTTAACTAGATGACATCAAAATAAATTTCTTATTCAATAAAGATGGTTACGAAATCATCAATTATTCATCTATAATTGATTTCTTATTGTACAATGTGACCAGTTTGATTAGTTTCGAAATTATGTAATGTTCCTCTAAGTTTCTAAATTCAAATTTAAATCCAAAGTGTTTATTGTCGATGCCTGAGTCAAGGATCGTAGAGTGTTTATATGCTTTGACATCCTTATAAGTTAGGCAACAAAAATTGTTAAATAAATTTGCATGTTAAATATTTAGTGCCAGAGGTGGGCACGTCAACCAAAAAACATATTCATAAACTTTATCATGTCAAGTGTAGACAATATTCAAGACCATAGTTCTACAAGAACTTTTTTAGGCACGGGTGATGCATGATTTCTTATTGCAGTGGTATTTGCTGACAGATTTTAACAATAGGCAAATGTTAATAGCGTAATGTTGACAAGTATTAAAAAGGATTTCAAGTAAAAGAGATTTTTTACGCTCAAGTATATCAACTTGTTGGTCTGTTTTAGTTCTTAATGTTTGTTCTTCTTAATTATATAAAGAAGATGTTAAGAACAACTATAATATAACTATATTGTAGTTGTTCTTCACATTTTTATTTTTTTTATCACGGCTAAAAACAACTTCACATGCTGCATTACGAATTACATATTTTTTATTGTTGACGAAAAGTTAGTGATCTATTAGTTGTTTGATGCATACGATTCTTTTTATATCTGGTTCTATTTATTTAAAATACATAGGTATATAATATTGAATTATGTAATGGTTTGCGCAAGATTGTCGGCAGGAATTGAATACGAAAGGCTTATGTCCAACCGTAGACTGTGATAGGCTGATGATGATGACGATTTTCAGTTGATCACCATAATACAGGTGTGCCTGGGTTAATATCAGATAATCACATATTTGTCAGATAAAATAAATTAGTAATACATATGCCTAGTAGTTAATCTGAATAGATTATTTCGTGTCACTAGCCTGAGTCACGCAACTCACTCATATGAGAATGGACAGATTTTCGCGGGATCAAATGCAACAATAAAAATTTTCGTATATTATAATAGTTAACCTATTTTTTTACAGTTAGCTCATGGTATGTTCACGCCGTGTTATGCGTTATTGTTGACTATAACATGATTGGTGCACGCAATGTGCAAATGAGAATCGACGGTTTTACACTACTAACATTCCAGTTTAACATAAGAAAGCTACGTTTATCTTTACCAGATTAACTCGAAGCATATTACCGTAGTTTCAATTAATGTTAAATTTAATATTCGTTCGCTCCTTCCTTTTTTGAAATAAAATTTACGCGCGCTTTTTTGACCTTTGTAAACTTTTTAAACTTTGGTAAACATTCTATGTTTGTAACATTGTAATTTTAATAGCTATGATATTTTTTTACTGTCGTTTCTGTATTATAATTTATATAGACTTCTTTATTTATTAGATTCAAGTTTAAAAAAATTTAATGGTAAATATAACTTGACGAATGAGTTTTAACTATCACCATATGCAATTTCAAATATTATTCATGATGATTTGTTATTGCTACTCTCTCTTTTGTTAATAATAATCTTTTTCAAAGGGGCTTTAATAGGAATGAGAGCTCGTTGGTGATTAATAGCGTCATTTAATGTTATCTCTTTTTATTACCTTTACTTTAGTTCATACCAAATGTCCAAAGAAATTGTACTATATCGCAAAAAAAATATTATTTTAAGCGTAAGGTTTTCTAGTTAAGCTCGTCATTCTTCAGAAACAGTTCTTCCAGGTCAGTTTGAACCCTTTTTGTGAGCATTGTGTTGCCTCTAGCTATTCTGCCAATTGTGAAGTGACCTTAAGTACAGTAAGATTTTTTTTTATAAAGAAAAATCTTAGTACATAGCTTAAGATAAGAAGGGACTGTCAGGATCACTAGAGTTAGAAATAGTGGTACTCGCGTGTCCTATTCCACATAAGGCTATCAAATCTCCTTCAGGTTTGCTTTCGCCACCTCCAAGTGTATCAGGGTTACTAGAAACAGTGCCCAGGACGTATCAATTAGGTATATGAAATCGCTGTTTCCTTAAAAAAACAATTTTTAACGTTCCAAATCTAGGCTTGCGAAGACATCATGTTGGTAAAAAATAGCTTACTACAGCGTAATAATCAACCAAGAGCAAAGCAACTAAACGCATAGAATTCTTTCTACTTTTGATGATAGGATTCGTCTCCTCAATGCGGATCCCTAATTTTCACATGATCACGATTTTTGATTACCTCTTATGGTGACAATTTTACTGCTCTCTTTATTTATGAAGACAATAAAAAAGTGCTACAGTAATAACGTTTGTGTCTTTTATATTCCACGAAAATGTGAAAGTGAGATAGAAGAGCAGCGGAGGTTGTATCGTGGGCGTTACTCGGACGCTAATTTCACGGTTTTATTACTTCCAACATTAATGTATCGCTCTCACATAATAATTGTTATTACATACTTGAAGTATCCACATAATTATACAATATGTTACAAAATATGTATACAACAATTCAAAACATACAACACTTGTGGATGGTTTAGTGGTTCCGCAGGCATGAAAGAAATATACCTCGTATTTTATTGAAAGTATGTCGTTTATTACAAGAAATTAATTACTTTTACTGGACCGCCACCCACGAAGTTTTACTTATTTTATAGCAGCCCAAAGTCGATATTAATTTTTGAAGGTTTTTCTTACTAGATACATTAGTCAATTTACGATTAAAATTTGGAGGTGTGTAAGCAATGCTAGTATTTATTTATAGCTGTTTAGTTTCAATCTTATAAAAACATGGTACTGGCGAGGAGTGTGAGCGCACGTTCTGTTTTCAAATTTTAAAAATGTAGTCGTCACCAAGACGCCTCTACAAGAAATTCAGCTGCGAACGTTGCAATCTCAGCGTAATCTAGACGTTTACTGATCGTTTACTTTTTCATCACATTTTGGCACTTTTTTGTCACTTTTTGGAGCTGACCTGATGATGACTTTTGATTGGAAGTGGATAAAGGAAGTCATTTAGTACTATTACTACACACTTCAGGTGTGGGCTCGTATAACTATGGTGTCTTTTACCCACTTTAACAGACCCCTAACAGATTGAGCTTGGTGATGATGACTTAATGACGATGAGGATGTAATCAGATAATATTCAATTCAAATGTGTATTTCTTTAAATGTTACTAATCTGTAACTTTTTACATTTTTTTTCTGAAATAAGTTTTTATGTGATTTCATCGTATTGTTATCAGTCTACCACATGCACTTGTCAATCGACAAACCGGTGCATGAGGGCAGCACAGGCATGGTTGTTGTGGAGAATCTTGGGGAAGGCCTATGTGCAGCAAGGAACCTCTTTCGGTTGACATAATGATGATGCATTTGTCGTTAACAGGTGTTTGAAATTTAAGAAGTGGAATGATGCAAGTAGTAAAAAAGATATGACTTCCCGTTGTGTTTCGTTCTGCCCTATAATAGAGTATTGGTATACACCTACGTATTGGTGAGTACGGAATTGACATGTTTTATATATTTAAACTGTTCAATTTTTATACATACTTTGAAAATATATTAAAAACATACATTAAAATAAATAAATAAATTGCAAATTTTTTACATGAATATAAAAGAGGAATATTGACATATTGTGAAAATAAAAGAGGGATGCTTAAAAAATATTTTCATAAATTAGGTGCATTTTGTTAAGTTTTTGGGGTAGTTGGAACATAGACATGATACCATTCCACCCTTCGATTACCTCCCAAAGCACCTCAAGGAATCCTACATCCGATTAAAAATACAAACTCGAATAAAATAATCAATTTACGACGGACATGTTTAAGAATGCCCAAAAAATATTTTATATATTTTTTTCCGTATTCTTGTGCCAGTTTATGAGGCGTGAAAACGGAAGACAATGCGTTCACGATAAATCAGGAGCATATCGCTATGTGGGGAATGTCTCCACAATAAGCCGGAATGTCGCGCAGATCACGACTGCTGCCGAAAACGTGCGCACACGCATCCCAGTTGGGTTCCCGCTGCGCATGCTCATGTTTTTTAACCATACACATTTATTAACGACCTTAAAAGTTTTATTTGGATTATTATATCATAATGTACTGTTTACGTAATCTTAAGGCGACCCCGATCAATAATAATGATTGTGAATACACTTTTGAAAACATACCTCCTAATTGTCGTGCCTTATTCGAACTGTATAAATTATAACTATCTTAGATTTGAACCAATGTTATAGTCAGGACGTGATAGTGACACTTTTCAGTGGTTACAAGTAAATCGGTTTTGATAGGTTTTTTTTATTAAGTTTTTAGCGTTGATGGTTGATAGACAAACATTACGTATCTAGCTGAAGAACTTGAACATTTAACAGGTCTGTTGGACTTGACAAATAACCGGTGTTAAGTCATCACGATACTTAGTTAGAAGAGTTTAATACGTTTTTAAACCCTCTTAATAATCTAAATAGAAAAAACCGACTTCGTAAAGATTTTTGATAAAATTTATACAGCCTATGTCTACCGGGCCATTATTACGAATCTATTGAAACCTCATTCATTAAAATCTGTTCAGTAGTTTAGGTGTTACGGTGAACATCCAAACACACATAAACTGCCAAAACTCATCCTTCCTTTTATTTTCGCCGTAGTCGGATAAAAAGGTTGTAATGGCTTTTCTGTCAAATTGATTCACGTCAAATATTAACAAACTTCCTAACACAATATTCTCACACACACACTCTCAAAACATTACTCTTATGTAATAATGTTCCTTATTTCCAAAGAAATTGCCTATAGCGTGTTCTATAAGTCAAAATTCACATAATAAACTATACAATATAAACTAGCCATTAGTTTAAACATGTTATTATGAAGATCATTATCGATAACTCATTATATTCGTCCACGAAATATTTTTTAAGGAACGCCTTCGCTCTCTTAGATGTTAGCCTAACATATTAACGTTATCACCAAAATCTTTATAATAAGTTGTTATAAAAAGGTGCCAATTCTCTATAATTTATACATATTTACATCATATTTATGTTAGCTGAAGATACGTTTATAGAATAAGCAAACATTCTATGATTATGGTTCTCTTGAAAATAACTTATAATTTATTTTTGCTAGTAATTGCCCGCAGTTTTACTTACGTTTACAGTCATCTCTGCTCTTCATCCATGTTAGGTTCCATTACATATGATATCATTCGCATCATATAAAAAAAAACAGTGTATTATGACAAAATGTGTTCTCTTACTAATTTAATAATGATTTTTTTTAAATTAGTTAATACTTAGTAATTCTGCTTTTCGGTACATCGTAAACATTATAAAAATCAGTTCAACCGTTCTTGAGTAGCGAGAAAGTATAACCTGCGTTTGTTTATTTATTAATGTATTATATAGTAGAATTTTCATTCGTATTTAAGTAAAATATTGTCTATGATTAAAACATGAGTTAAAAAAAAATATCACAAAGACAAAGATAGACAAAATTTATGAATGATTCTATTTTTATATTATATTCACTAGACAAGGTTTCTGCTTGTTACTTTGGAAGCCACGTGCCTCCGTGCGTACAGTACCTGTAGGAGCTAAAGTCATGATGATGAAAGCCAATAGAATCCCGGAAGATACCTGAGATAAAATGTGAGTAACAGCAATTGATTATATTGAAGAATTTGCTTTCCATGTGCGAAGATTAGAGGAGAAATTTTATTTTGTCATATAAATTGATGACTGATAGAGAGCGTTTAAACTTTAGACAACAGAAATAGGTTGCAAAGTTATCCATCCATGGTTGACTGTAATATTAATGTAATATTTTGACTGAACATTGAATCGGTATTCTGTTAGACTTAACAATACTTTACTATGAAAGTTTCTTCTAATCGGATAATCGGATCGGAACGGAATTTTGTAAGAACTTTTACTGAAATTGACACCTTATTTTTAGTGACAATTGAAAGCTTTTGGTTAAATAGACATATTACGTTATTATTATTATTGGAACGAAGTTCCTTACGGCAGGCTTGGAGGGGATAGGGATTTCGCTGCGGGACCGAACTGAAAAAAATGTGATAGTAAAACTGTAAGTGGAAAAAGTGCGTGGAATAAATCTGTGGAATAAATCTGTGGAAAAAAGTGCGTGGAATAAAACCGTTAAATGAGACGTGCACAGGCGCGAAAGCGCGTCATGTGTGCTATTTTATTATTTTAAGGAATTTATTATTTTATTTCCTAAAATACCTACTGAATTTCCTAAATACTTTCTTGTACTTAAATAAAAACTAATCAGCAAAATTTAAGAGAAAAATCAAGAAAACCTACATAAAATTGAGCACGATTTTTTTTGCAAATTGTGTCGATTCCACATTATCCGAAGGAACTTCGTTCCTACCTGGTGTCCCACGACACCATTCATTTTTTATTTATTTATATTACGGTATTGTACGTTAAGAATAGGCAGGGATCACTCGCATAATATCCCCACATATGTCACATACGGTCATCTGATCCAAAACTGCTGACAAACATACTTATATATTTCTAAATACATACACATAATAGATAAATTACACCCAGACAGAACAAATAATCATCACACAAACATTTGTCCCGGGTGGGAATCAAACCCACGACCTCTAGCCTAGCAGACATGATCACTAACCAGTAGACTAAGAGGCCCGTCACACACACAACAAGTAATCGTAATTATGAAATAATTTTGTGGTGGGTGAATGGGAGACACGACCAACGGGCCAATTTCGACTAACTCTCGGTCTACACACATATAACTTACCATCACGAAGTACTGAACTAGATTCCTCGTGATTCGTAGTCCTTGGATCCATGACCGTGAGTGTGAAATTCGTGTATTCTCATCAGAATCATTGTTGAAGTTGTAGGAGGGCAAGCACAAATTAAGGGTAAGTGAAGGTAAACGATAATTGCATCGTGGGAACGCGTCTGAACGTAATGGAGCGTTAGCAACGAAATATATAATAATATACGATGTAGGTAAAGAGTTAGATTGTGTTTTATTTTGTAGTATTTGAATTTCAGGTACAAATAATGTAGGACAGTGTGCCCCCTTCGACGTGTGACACTGGTGTTAACATTTGTGACAAATTTACGTTAACAGTTGCTAATCCCCATAACTTCGTACTGCATCGTTCAATATTAATGATTTTTCCGTTTTTGTAACATTTATTTCACTAATGCTCGACTCCTACTGGTTAGAGCGTAATATTCGATAAATGGGCTATCCAGTACTAAAACAACGTTCAAATATAAACCAGTAAATGAAATTAGCGCGTTCAAACAAACAAATTCTTAAGTCTTATAACGCTACCATAGATAATCACACACAATAATTTAAATTACCTAAAAAGGTTAACATGTTTTCTTTACAAAAATGTCTCGTTAAAGAATACCGACCAATGCCTAGAATTTGACTTAAAATCTAGTGAAAGTATTACATTAGAAAATACGATTATATAATATATAATATTTATGTTGTGACGCAATCATTCCGTGTGCTAGGTAATTGCTTGGCTTCGAAATACCTATTATTTTCTATTAAACATATATTGACCGATACCTGTAACTTTATGGTGTAGGTACTATTTTTAATATGTAAATTATTGAATTAAAAAAGCTAATTCGACATTTGGTACAGTACAAACCAATGGTATTAACCGATTTAAAAAAAAAGGAAGTTTCCAGAAGCTTGTTACATGTGTATCAAGATTAATATATATTTATAGAATAATAAAACTAAATATGTAAAACAGTTATGCAAAAATGTTAAAAACAAGCAAGCATACCCTGTTAACACACGCAAGAACTACACACATTCATTGAGTCATTCAAGAAATAATAATTTATCCTCTAAATAACTAATTAGTGAATGATGATTATACTGGCAGTACCCCTATGTACCTACATCGCATTGCACGCCACAATCGGCGAAAAGGCAAAATTGCCGTGCGGGCGTATTACTACGTCCTGCGCTCATCGCTCGCTGCCCACATCAGGGTCACCAATAAAATGTTTTTTTAATATTGAATTCATTAATAAATTACAAAAAATTATCAATGCTAAGAGGTTTATAGAAAATAAAGAAAAAGTAAACACAAGAGTTGTTGTTTTTGGTATTCAATACAAAGTCATAGAAACGATACAGCATTCCAAGAAAATGGAAAGGTGACGACCCTAACAGCATACCGTAGAAACACCTGCACGAATAACGCATTGTGTGCATCCTGTAATAACCCCATATATCCTCGGTATTCTCCCTTCGAAATATGCACACGAGTATTGTAGATAATTGATTCAAACTAACGTAATACAGACTAAAGTTATACATGCGAACAATTTCATGTAACATCGATTTAATGTTTTGTTTCAATTAAATAAATAAACAACAGTACGATTAAGGCATGCGTTCGTCTACAACGCACATTTCGTCGTCTATCAAACTCGTTTTGCAGAAGAAAGTAAAACTCCTGGTGTTTTTAAATTAATAGTTATTGAGATTAGCTAAATAATAGTGAAGTTACAATAGAAAGTGACGAGGTTAGTGGAACGCTTTCCTAATGTTGCAAAACCTGCAATGCTCTGTATGACGAATAAGTAATCACAGATGCTAGCTAGCAATTCGTTTCGGACATATTCAGAAGATGGTGATGATTGGTGACATCTTTTCAAACTGGACACATAATTACGCACCTTTATTTCTTATACTTTATATAGTAATGGTAGACAATATTCAGTATGCAATTGGCTTTGGTAAATTGTGAATTAGGTACGCAAATATTGTTATAATTTATACTACAGCAGTTCTGGTAATGTTGTATTTAATGATCATAAAGTTTTTTTTTAAAAAGACAACGCCTGCATTTTGAATAAACCCTGTGTCGCGGGGGACTTTACAAACATACAAGAAACGGAGCTAGGCTCAGAACAACAATTAACGGATCACACAAAGTGTTGTCTCATGTAGAATTTGAACCCACAACACTCAACGTAGTAGGGAGCGGCGTGGCATGATCATTAAGTAACTGAATACGATTAGAAGAGTATTACATACTTACATAACGCAATAAATAAATGTTTTTAGATTTACTAAAAGTAAAACAAGCAACCGCTTTAGTTACAGATGTTACACCGGAGTCTGGATTGTGTAATAATTGTAATCTAGTGTTTTTTTTATTTACTCTTGGTCTGTGTATTAATTACATATTTTGAAATACTTTTGTCATAACTAAAATTACTCCGAAGAGCTAGTTAAGAATAAAAACACAAACTAAAGCAATAAATAGGTAACATTCGTCTATTATCATTAAAATAAGAAATATCTGTTACCCAATAACGTTTTCGCTGCATATTAGCTAATTATTCGGTTCATTAATTATGTCAGTGCAGTTTTATCGTAGAGCATGAACCGAAAGCAATATGTTACTGACATATGGTGTCAAACCTAGCCATTTGGATGTGACGTACTCCAGGAAAGGCCTGTCCCTTCGCCTTCAATCTAACTCACTGACCACGGTGCTATCGATCTCGGATTACAGCATTTCGAGTTATTTGTCTTTAAAGGTAATGTTATTTGTTTAGATGTAATGTTGAAGATGTGCTCTGTCATTTCGTCAAATGATCTCGTCATTAGTTTAACAGCTCCTAAATATTGGTTAGTAAAATGATACTTGCTATCTTCACTCAAAGATGTTATAATATAAGGTGGGCCAGAAATAAGGGAACATTTGAAGAAATCTTATAAAAAAACATGGGATGTATTATAAAAATTGTTTATTTAATTGCCTCGTCTGGAAATCAGCTTTTCCCGAAACGTGTGTTTGACTACCGACAGGGACTCAATAGATGTGTGATAAATGGCTCCATCTTGTTTAAACCATGTGTTGCGATTGTAACCAGCAAATTCCAGTAGCATCAGTCCCAAGAACTCCCGTAACATATTTGCGCGGGATGTTAGATTTAAGTGTTAACAAATTCTTGGCCCACCCTATATATTCTTATAAACCATTTTCTGTAACGCGATATCTTTAACCGCAAAACGTTAAATTATTACATCTATGCCCAGTTCCAGACGTAGAATTAACAATTCGACGTAGTGATGGTATCATGAAGCTCGATCATCACTCGGTTGCTTTTCGGCATCCATATCGAATTCCACCAACGCTGGCGATTAAAATTCACCAAAAAGACCATTACGTACAATAATTTAAGGTCAAGAAGGAGCGTGATCTCGACGGAGTGGATAAAAATTATTTATTTGCGTGGGGCGCGGCAATTAGGGGGGCGGAGCGCGTCTGCGCTCACGACCTCTCGACCCTCGCCCGCGCCTCTCGTGGACATTCGTCCTATCGCGGTGACGGCCCAGCGGAACAATTTTAAAACTGCAATCACTCTGTAACACGATCTCACCTACTTTCGTGAATTAAGTATGTTTAAACGTACTTTTCGTTCATGACGTCCAAATTGCCTGAGGTATTAAAGTCAGTTATTCAAAAGCACACGGGTATATTTTTTAGTGCTTGTGAAATTACATCCATCAAAGAGCACGAAGGATTTTGTTGTACCTTCAGAAACTTACAAAATAATTGAAAGATTAACTGTAGCAATTTTTCTGACAGTTTTTACATGGTCCAAATATCCATATGCCACGGGTACAGAGAATTTTATTATTACATTCTTTTAAGGAGATGCAATTACGATACAGTGTGCATCGATGTGCGCGCACGCATGCTCTCATCGACGACGCATGGTTCGACGAAAGGTAGGCGGCGAGTGGAAATTAACCCGCGCTCTACTATCTGATACCTGATGGTGCTGTTTAGTTCCATAATGGTTTTGTTGTGGACGACCATCGGCAACTAGCCATGAAGACGATTAATTTGCGCGCTACATGATCAAACGAATATAAATTATAACCCAATGTAGTTTTTTGAAGTAATTTGCCCTAAGTATATTATTTTGACTGAGCTGGACTATGACTCATTTATATTGCAAGCCATATTATTTGTCGTCGTACATGTGAATTGATTATAAATTATTAATTGGCATTAACGACATTTTTTTAAATGAAAAACTTGAATCTAATTAGAGTAACAAAAAAAAACGCAGCACAACGAAAGAGTCGCAATTTAAATGCAACGGAGTCACCGGAAACATTAACGATCTAATTTACATACACATTTATGTCTTTGAATAAGTAACTAATATCATAAAAATACGAGAACAATTTTCATACTCACTCTCTTTTAATTTATGGAAGATTCTTTTCATTTTGATTTGTGGACAACTCTGCCTGACTCTCCTCCTGCTCCTGTTTTTCCTGTTATCTCTTGTTTGTGGAAGGCTCCAGCCAGGTGTTATGTAGTGTCCCGGCACGCGCCCACTTCACTAATGCTGAACACAGAGTAGGTGTCACGGTCGGCTGAGCACGCGCCGGTAGCGTCGCGGGGTGGATAAACTTACATTTTAATGCACGCCCTCCTGATATGGTATGGGTGCGCTCCTTTGCAAACATTGGTGACTAACCATTGATTGTGGAAAGGCTTTGACCTACCCACTCGCCTTTGTCTTGATTGAGACTGTCATTCTTTAGCAATTAGAAGGTCAATGTCTTTCAGTAAATGCATTCAAGACATTTTTTTTACTTAACCCTTTTTCCAAAGAAAAATTCTTAGTCTCGTTTATGGGCATACTTTCTAAACAACGTATACCAAAATTAACGAATTTAAATAAGTATTAAAACTAATAGTTTAATCTTGAAATAAGATTCCTCTGTTGGAAGTCACAAATTGACCAAAGATGTTAAGCGCTTTAGGGTTTAGGCCCCGTGAGTAACTTTAAATGAGTTCAGTTCACTGGTCTATCATCTGCTATGAATTCGTCCATATACCAAGTCCAAAGCCTCTGAACTGTCTCGCCCAGACATATCCAGTTATCGCCGTCGCCGTCGAACTTTGACGTAACCAGCTCCATCCCGCTGTGTTAAACGCAGATTTTCAATTTCTTTCTCATTCGGCCGTTGCTCAATCATTTTTCAAGATAAAAAATAGCCTGAGTTTTTTAGATATTGGTAAACCACTATGTGCCTCTTGAAATTGCATTTAAAGAAGTTGCTGTGAGTGAGTGCCTCGCTCATACTTTTTTAAAGCCCTATTTAGAAAATCCACTTATAATATTATAAAGATGTTACAGAAACTCGTAGCTATTTACAAGGGCAGTAATCATTCCAGTGCTAAAGGCAGACATAAGCCTCTTCTTAGACAGGAGGTTTTGACATACTATACGTCACTGGTTAAACAGCTTGGTATAGGATCTGTGTCAAATTTTCCTTCTCTTCGCAACGCTATTGTCGTGTGTAGTTTGTTTGCTTAGTTGATCTTACGACACTGAATGAGTTAGGGTGGTGGCACACCATATTATTAATCTATTACCACACGAATACGGGTAACGAGTGGTAAAGTAGACCGCTAAGAAGGTAAAGCGCTGGTATATCTCAAATATATGATAGACTTAGCTGTTGCGGCACTGTGATATAGAATCTTACAGAGTGTATGTACGTAGTGTTGTTGGTGATCTATCCAATTAAATATAAGTTCAGCTACTGTTAAATAATTTCTTCAATTTAAAAAATTACTATTTTTATGTTACGTTGAATTTGTAGCTAATATTAAAACGAGTGCATTGCGTAATATATTACGTAACAGAAGCGTGATCTCAAATTATTGGACCAACAAAATATTATGTACGCTAATACAGTAGTTGTAGTAAAGTAACTTTCATTCAAAGTAAATGTTATTTCGTTTTTAGAGAAAACAAACAAACTAAGAAATAGAAATAAGAATATAATATTTGAGCGTAAATTGCATGTTTAAATATAGTAAGCTAGAAATATAATTTAATACCTTTACTTTTACACAGGGAGCAACTGAGTACAGGTTAGTAACCTGATAGAAAGTGACTACCGGAGCCCAGGAGTTAGAGTGACAAGAACGTAATTCAGTTTCCTCTAAATCATAATCTAATACATCATCA
Source organism: Hypercompe scribonia (assembly GCA_949316085.1). NCBI lineage: Eukaryota > Metazoa > Arthropoda > Insecta > Lepidoptera > Erebidae > Hypercompe > Hypercompe scribonia. The sequence continues at coordinate 21,103,708 of OX438972.1, forward strand.
TCATAATTGGTGATATATATTATGTCATCATCTTCAATATAGTCATGTCTAATTTTGTCCACAAAATGTAACATTACAAAAGGGGATTATATGCTTTAGTGTGGCCAGCTGTTAGCCTGCCTGCTGTTAAGGAATGTAATTGTGTTCAGATGAGATTATGAAAGATAAATTGAGTGAAAGATTTCAAATAAAGAACTAAGGTAACTTATACACGGCTGAAACTGTAATGAGATAATGAGACTGTGTTTACACGTTCGTTCTGTAATTTATAGCTACCATTAAGGATCGAATATTATCTGGATTCAATCTAATATATGAGTTATAATTATAAAAGCCTGCCGTCACTAATAATTTTGCTTGTAACACATTTATAACAGTAGAAAACAATTCCAGTAATGATATATCACAACAGTGTGACGGAGGGCGAGTGATCAAGAACAAGAGATAAAATAAAGCGAAATGAACGAGCGGAATCACGCTTGGTAAAACACAACGTTGCACTCGCGTGCGTTATGCTCTGCGGAACCCATATGCTATTGTAGTACTAGCAATACACTATCATAAATATATAATTATCGCCTCACTTTAAACATAAGTCGTTGACCTTTTTTGAAAATTGAAATTGCAAAGATAAAAACAATCTTTTTTTCAGCTTTTATTGTTTCCAAAATTACTTTAGGTCGGTTACTAAGTAGTTCAACTAATTTTATCTGATTATCAGTTTTTCACGGTTTCCTATCATCAACGGACCTCCGAAACCCTGAGGGCGAACTGAATTTGAAGGTTGAACGAGTTGTCAGTGTATTTAAGGGCTGGCTTCTTAATAACGATTGCCACAGAAGTTCATAGTAACCGGGCAAGACGATTCAACGCGCTCTCCGTGGCTTTTATTAAAAATTTCTTGTAAGAAGAAAACCCAATAACATTTATGGCTCGACCTGGGAATCGAAATGGAGACCATGACAGCAGTCAAATACGCTAACCGCTAGAACAACGAAGCTAGACCAAAAGTAAAAATAATATTTCAAGAAATTCGCTTGTGCTGCAATTAAAATAAATTTGAGCTACATAACGTCAGTACACTATTAGATTTGATTCTGAATAGGCAGTGTGTCGACTTCCATATACAGCGCAAAACAAAAAGACATATTACAGCGCCATCTAGCGAAGAGACGTCAGTCTACGGAGCAATGAACTACTAACCTTGCATCGCGATATAGAAATTCTCGCGATAATTAGCATATATACACAACATTCAAACATCAACCGTTGCGTTGCACTGTGGCCCACCAAGCATGATCGATACAAATAAATAAAATTGAAGTGAAAGTGAAGTTTTTACTAAATGCATGTGAAACTATTTACAATACTTTAACAAAAAATCATTTTTTTAAATTTTTGTGTTTTTTTTTCTGGCTTATCTCTGTGACAGCCGGACCGATTTTGACGGCATTTGCAGTGGCAGAAAGCTGATGTTATAAGAAGTAATTTTAATTTTTGAACGAAAAAATGGATTACGTGAAAACATAATTAAAATCAATGAAACTGTAAACAATACCCGATTCGTATCGCATATCGTTGAGTGTCATTAGTATACTATATAACTATAGCTTGTACTGTGTTCAAAATTTTAAGTCACGGATTTAGGTTATCTATATCATCACACTTATCACACTTATCTAAGTAGATACACTTTTTTGTAATTACACTGTATATTTGCACTGCGCGGATTTCAAAACCACTATTTTCTTGCTATTTTCCGGTTTTACAGTAATGAGGTCAGAATTGCATACTCAATAAAATATTCAATAAATTTACTTAAAAAAAAAATACTGTCACTAGCGACATTGAATTTCACTATTGGATATTACTTTATATTATAATAATTAGTAAACCAACTGGCTCTAAGCTTCGTATTTAAAAGCATTTTATTTAATTTACGAAAAAATGGATTCTACAAAATCACCAGCCGAGCTGGTTGATCATTCCTGTTATAGTGTAGGACAAGACCAATCACTCTTCATGTCAGCATCGACCTTTGATCATTTACAGCTGAATCGCAGTAGTATCGAATCCCGATCGAGCAGAATTAAAATACCATCTTTCTTAGAAAAGAGAAAACTGTATAAAGTTATCGTTGACGGTGTCGATCTTACGCCAGATGATATCACGGACCCAAGTTTCCCATACATGGATGAAACAGCAAAACACGCTGCCTTTGCAAACAGATCTCGCATTATGGACGAGGCTCAACTCAAAATGGCAAAATCGAAGTCTAGAATGGCCATGAGCATGAAGGTGTATGCGACGACCATTAGCCTTGACGACATTTATATCGATTATACACTCAACACCGAGGAGGGGATTGAAGATTACGCCGCCGGGCTGGAATTGGCACCGTCTGCATTTTATTTACCAAAAATGAATCCTATGACATCTTACCCGCCAGAAATATTCATAATACTCAAAGAAACTGAGACTTGTTTTTTATTCGACTTGCCGTGTATTTCTTACGAGAAGGGAACCTTTGAAGCCAACCAGGTTGAAGAAGAAAATACGTATTATGAATACATTACGGTTGGGAAAGGAAGAAATCGAAAGACGGTACATGAAGAAACACAAACAAAAGAAAAAGTGACACAATCTCGACATACGCTCGCGACAAGACCACAAAAGCGGAATGCTATAGCATTTGCATCAATGTGGGACATGTATGACACTTACGCGCTTCTTGCAATGAAGCGAGAGGAAGAAAAGGAAGATGAAATGGTCTTGTATCAATCTGTAGCACCCACTGTTATGAGAAAGAAAAAGATTAAAGCGGTAGCCATAGAAGCTAGAGCTGGTAAGACTTTTGAAAGTATTGGATCTACTCCACAATTTTTAGATGCAGTGCTTTTAGTAGAACGGGTACTGGCATCGTTAGAATACGGTGATGCTCAGAAAAAGTTCCGTGGACTTATTCAAATAGATCCACTTTCTCTTGACTTAGTATATATTTATTCAATGAGACCACTATGGACTTTTGAGTGTGAAGAAACAATAAATAGGCCAATCACAAGTATATCTTTCAACTCCTATAATCCTAACATTTTAGCAGTCGGTCATGGAAAATTTGCATATGCTGAGCAGACACAGGGTATGGTCTGTGTTTGGTGCACAAAAAACCCATGTAAGCCGGAAAGATTGTATCGCTTCGAATGTCCCGTAACATCTGTGCGTTTTTCTGAGAAAAACCCTAACTGGTTAGCTTGTGGCTTTTGGAATGGTGACGTCATGATATTAGATATTACTTCTTATACCATCAAAACAATGGCAATGAGTAATCGAGAAACGAATCCTTGTTTTGATCCGATATGGGTGACCAGCTGGCGCGTTCAAGAAAAAGATGTTGAGTATGTGATGACAACTTGTGAAGATGGGAGAATAAACCGGTTCACTAATACCAAAACTCACGAATTTATATGTACTCCTATGATGCGGGTATCAACTGTGGAAGGGAAACTTAAAGGTCTTGAAACTGCAAAAAGTTGTCTGAAAAATGATGTACCTATTACGAGATATCCGGCCGTGCTCTCGATGTTGTGGCATCCCACTATAAGTCATGTTTACTTTGCTGGTACTGCCGAGGGTTGTATCCACAAATGCTCGACACACTATTTAAATCAGCATATTGACGTATATCGAGCTCATGCAGGTCCTGTCTACGATATACAGCTTTGTCCTTTTCACCAACACTTATTAGCAACCTGTGGTGCGGATAACGCTGTAAGACTTTGGATAGAGGGTATGGATGAAGTGATCATGACGTTGTTATGTCCCTCCGCTGTGTATGGAGTGGCATTTTGTCCCATAAATGCGACCATAATAGTTTGTGTCAGCGGCAATGTTTTGTCTGTGTGGGACTTGCGCCGAAAGAACCACATACCGTGTGCGGAGTATACGTTCCCCGCTAACGTTGTCTTGACATACATCAGTTTTGCGAAATCTGGAGACAATGTGTTTGTCGCAGACACTTCGGGGCGCATTCATACCTTCCACTTGGAGGACACACCGATACCACCGTATTACCAGCGCATTATGCTTGACGAGGCTATACGAAAGGCGTTATGCACGCGTCCGTACATGTTGAAACAGTTAGACAAACTTGATAAGATTAGAAAATGTCAAACTTAACAAACTAATGGATACAAACATGACAATAGTTAATAAAATGAATTATTTCTAATATTGATTAACGTTAAATTTTACATTTGCTTGCATTTAGTATAATAAATCATATTCTACTTCATAGATTGTGTAGTCGTAATGTTACTAAAAGTGTTACTTTATTATGATACATGATATTTATTTCTGCAAGTAAATGTTTTACAGACGTTTTAGACTTTTACTATTATGAACTAATTCTTCATGTTTTTAATATTAATTTATTTATCCCTCGCGAAAATTATATTTATTCCCATTTTTTCACTTCTTATTCTTGGCAACGTGTATGCAGTATTTTTTATTGTAACATAGCGGTACAACAGTGCATAAAATATAAATAAATGAAAATTAATTTCTACTTGCTAAAGATCGCCAAGCGGACGGTCATTCAGAATATAGTTTTTGTATTTAATTAACTATTATAACTTGAATCGTCGTTGTATAAACTTTTGGACCACTACTGATCACAATATATACTGGACATTACTAGCTTCATATTGTTTAAAATTTCACCTTTTTGTTTAATCTTTTTTCTTTAAATATTTCGGACATTAACACAACACCATCTAGTCTCAAACTAAGGAAAGCTTGTACTATGATAACTAGACTGACTGATAGAATACATATATACTTTTTTTCGTAAATACATACATGTTATATATAGTAACCACCTAAACTCCGAAACAAATATTTGCAGATCATATAAACATTTGGTCCGATCCGGGAATCAAAACCGAGACCTCAAGCTCAGCAGTCACTTTTGCTACCGCTACGCCATCGAGGCTGTGAGCTATTTAGAAAGTGGTCTAGAAAATTAACATAAAGTTAAGAGTAGAGTAATATTTATATTGACGGATAAAGAATAGTCTCATCTGTCGTCGTCATCTTTATACGACACTTCCAATGCGTGTCTAAGAGGCGACCAAGAGAATAAACTACACAAGATAACATCACTGTCATATAGAAGGCAAACTTAAAACAAACCGCATCCGTGCTGTCGTGTTTCGTTGGAGAGTGCGAGACCAGAGGCCCCTTGATGCAGACGATGACTGTCATGCCTTTTACGTCCCCAAGTGAGGCGTAAAAAAGCATCTTATTTGGCCGCCTTAGTGTGAGTCACCATACTATATTGTCAGCATTCGCAATGACTATGGTGACTACAACTTTTGGATTCTATTCATGCTTTCCGTCAGGCAGAGTAGTCACTTTGGCAGGCTCTTAAAATAAAAAAAAAACCTATACTATCCCGTCTGGTCAGCGTCTCTCTTCGTAGGTTAAAAAGAACTGTTAACAGCTGTTGATGAATATTCATAAGTTGGGTAAGACGACGTACTAAATGTGTGAAATAGTGATAATAATAAAACACATAAATTTCGGTTTTTATTCTCGTCGTAAAGTATGAAATACTATAATTAACAAGTGTGTATCTTAAGCGATAAATAAACAATACATAGGTGCACCAACTAACTATATACATAGTTATAACAACATTGGAATGACTAGGATTTGCTGGACAGTTTTTGTAACTGGTATTCTTTTTTCAATTCTTTCAAATTTGCTTCTAATATTGCCACCTGTAAAAATTAATATTACCATAAAGTTACAAACAAAGATATCAATATTTTTTTTATGAAATATCGGGTAAACGAGTGACCTCAAGGTAAGTGACCACCGCCTAGACACCTGCACATAACCCTTGAGACATTCTTGGTATGTTAAAAACCTTTGTATGTTTATTTAATATTTATTAATTACGTTAGTTCCCGTAAAAAATCTGTTTCTTTAATTGCCACAAAACTGATCCTTACCTCTTCAAACTTCAACTCTTTCCTCGCCTCCTTGATATAACCCCTGATGATGTTCATTTGCTCCAACAGTGGGCTGTCATCATCATCATCATTGTTCACCCTGCTGACGCTGGGGCCGGCGAGTTCCTCCATCCTATCTCGCTGCTTCTCCATTCTCTCTCTCTCCATCTGTATTTGTCTCTCAGCTCGTTCGTACCGCTGTCGCCTTACTTCCTCGATTTGAGCTTCAGTTGGTAATTTACGAAGGGATAGGAGTTCCTCCTGAAATTGTGAAAATGTGGTCTCTTACAATATATTGAGGGTTCAAGTTGAACTAAATGAACTTAGATGGATAGGTTAGCATTAATGTAATGTAAATTAAGATAATACGAATATTCAAGATTCGGCGTGGACGAAAGTTTTAACTATTTCTTGGCCGAAACTAGATTGGCAAAATCGACACTTTCGATCAGTCACTGAATGATAAAAGAATTTGCTATACCTTAATATAGTGGGCAGCTGCTTGTCTGATTGAATTCTGCAGCCGGGCTTGCCTGGTGCCATGCTCAGTGGGGAAAGTGGCGATCTGTTTACTCAGCAAGTCGATGCCCTCTGCGAGCTTCCCAATGCGCCCGCGCATTGCGTTCACGTCCGTCAAGTTGTACGTAGTTTCACCATCGAACAGACTTTGACACATCTGAAAATTTGATATTGATGACTTGCTTAAAATGGTAATATAATGAATATTGTATTTAGAGTTAGTCAATCAAGTGTTTGATAATTTTTTTTATTATAACTAAAGAAAAAGTCAACTGAATTAAAGAGTAAAAGGAGTTGATGCAGATTAAACATACTTTTGACGTACCTTTTTTTTGCTTTAAATACCTTTATTCATATTTGAGAATGGACTCCACTAGTAATAGAGCCGAACTGGTGTATTTTCTTATTAGTAGTTATTTATACTATATTATTTACTTATTATCTGTATTAGCTATTTCTTAAATTTTGTATAAATATAATTAATGTTTTTACTTATTTAATCTATGAGCAAAAATAATTTCCCATAGACAACCTAGGTGAACTAAGCGGATGGACCACAGACAACAAATGAAATAATCTAATAAAGAAAATAATGTCATTGTACCTTTTCATACATGGCGACAGCAGGTCGGGCCTGGTCCATCAAACTCCTCATTTGCTCATAAGCAGTCACTAGCACAATCTTCGAATTCCGTGTGTCCTGCACCTGCTTTCGTAACTCGATGAGATTGAAGCAGTGCTCACACAACCGGAGGCCATTCCTTTCAGTTATTTCTTGGTCTGGTTGATCAGAAACATGTGGCGCTGATGGATCCACCACAGCTCCTAATTGAGTAATGAAATAGGTTATTGAAAAAAAGGCTGAACTATTTCATTTATTCTTTCATTCACATTGTGATTTATAACTTTAATTCTGTTGTACAGACAGAGATAAAGTTAGCATACAATTATAAGTGTACTAGCTTTTGCCCGCAGCTGCGCCTGCGTGTATACCAGTTATCGCGGTAAATGGTAGCCTATCTGTTACTGTGATGTATAAGCATTATTACTGTAAAGTTTCATCTAAATCGGTACAGTAGTTGTTGCGTGAAAAAGTGACAGACACCAATACATCCATACAAACCTTCACATTCATAATATTTAAAGTTAAAAAGTGACCAGTGTGTGTTGCCAGTGATGACTTACGGCACAGAGACAAGGTTCAAAGTCACCCAAAGAGCAACGGAGAGCGCAATGCTCGGAGTTTGTTTGTGTGATCGAATCAGGAATGAGGAGATCCGCAGACCAAACAAGGTCACTGATATAGCCAATAAAATTGCTAAACGTAAGTGGCAGTGGGCGGGGCACATTACACGCAGAAACGATGGCTGATGGGGTCATAAAGTTCTAGAGTGGCAACCGCGTACTGGGAAACGCAGCGTTGGTAAGCCCCCTACAAGGTGGTAAAACGACCTGGTGAAGATCGCGGGCAGCTGCTGGATGCGAGCGGCACGGGACCGGCTGTTATGGAGAACCTTGGGGGAGGCCTTTGTCCAGCATGAAATGAGATGATGAAAGTTAAAAAAATATTTAAAATATTGTCGATAGAGTCTAGGTACATTATTTAATATAGCACCATTTATCATGGATATTTTTTATCAAGTCTAATGTCCGATTTTGTACCGCATGCGATCGAACGAAAAAACCTAATAGCGGTGCCTATAGGAATTTAAAAAAATTTTGGAGTGATTCAAATACGCATCATAATGAATCTTCTCATGAAAATGAGACGTTTTACTGTAGTAAAAAGTACCCTATATCACTCTCCAGCCTCTTATCTACCTCCAGACACAAAAATTATATCATTAAATCGCTCTGTAGTGACGTGAAAGAAAGACAAACAAACACACTTTCGCATTTATAATATTAGTAAGAATAAGGAAGTAAGGAAATCAGAAGGGCATATTGTTTAACTTATTGTGTTATGTAATAACATTATAATTAGATGAAAGATGGTCATATTTGTATTCAAACTAGGCATTTATATACTATCAAGGTATTCTCTTTGAAACTCTGAACAATTGCTTATGACAAAAGTAAATAAACATGGTTTGCCAGCAGCATTGCAGGCTGACGGATCACACTGCATGACATATGCAATTCTGTTTTTTTTCGATTCTTGGCCTACAAAAGTGACTATACTCTGCCTGATGGAGAGCATGAATAGAATCCAAGAGTGGTGGCCATACTCATCGCGAATGTGACGCTTTCAATATACTCTCGAGGGCTGAGATCTCGGCAAATATCCCTACCCAGGATACTGAATTTATTTTGCAATGGCAAGAGTGTTCTTAAAACTGGGGAGGGAAAGTAATGGAGACTTTTTGGTAGAGAGTGAGCGCACCTGTGTTTTCTTGATGTTGAACTCGACCAGATTCTCATGACCCAATTGTGAAATGCGTGTACAATCAAGTCGAGTTCAGCGACAAGCTACTGTCGTTCTTCCTTAATGTCTGCTAACTTAGCTGTGGGTAGGCATATATAGAATCAAACCCATCAATAGACATTTTATTTAGTATTTACCAGTAACTGGAACAGTATTCACCAGTGCAAGACCTTCTCTATCAAAACATCTTAATCATCATTTTAAGTTTTATTCATGAAAAATATGATGATGTATTTCTAGCCGAGTTCGACGACGATGGCCAGTCCCAACGGAGATCAGCCGCCAACTACGTAGAAGATATTATTAGTGCACAAGTGTGTGTGCAAACATAGGTGCACTCTTTGTCCCCTCACTTTCACAATTGGTTAAGATCTTCTAAACTGCAGCTGTTACTAAGAGTTTCTATTGCAAAAAAACTCATTAACACTCTGGTCTGATCTGGATAGAGTACCTCAGACCTCTTGATTGGCAATCGCATACGCTAACTGTTAGGCCAATGACTTATATAATGTAACTAGGGCACAATTAAAATAAATCACTTACTAGCTATATTGATATCAAGAAACAAAGAGCAGTCGTGACATAGAATTGAACCACATAATCTGCAGTGATGTTTCCTCCGTGTCAGGTTAAATGCCTTCGCACAGTTTGGGCATAACTTCACTGAAGAACCATCCAGCCAAGGTACTACCTGGAATTACACACACTAATTATTTTATAGAATATATAGTATATATATAGACTGAAGTGAACAGGCAGTTGATCTCATAGTAAGTGACTACCGCCACTGATAAACACCAACAAGTCAAGTGTCACATGTCACTTACCCAAGAAAGGAGGGTTTATACTTCAGTAACTTCATTCAGTTCATGAAAAGCAATAACTAAACTTCGTAACACATTTATGGGTAGTACTAATGTATAAATTCCTTCTACTAAGATGGTACTAATTTTGATGATAATAATAATGGGTGCAGTGTCGTTTATACGTGGCTAAAAGCCATGGAGGACATTATAGTGTCTCTGGTGACAGTACAAATTGCTGAGCGATCTGTGATAAAGAGAGAAATGAAAATAACATTTCATTCATGACATTTTTAGTTAAGTGTATTAGGTTAAGAAATATATTTCAAGGTTATTTTAGGTATAGAAGTAGAATTCAACTTAATATCAGTTGCTTTAATCTGTATGTTCATATCAATTAATCTAGTATGGTCTTATCAGTTTTAACACAATAAATGGTACAGACTAAGGTAATCAAACTGACCTGCTGGTCTAGTGATTGCTAAATCTGACCGCTACACCAGAAATCCTGAGTTCAATTCTCACCCAGGAGAAATGCTTGTGTAACTTATCTATGAGTATGTATTTAAATATATACAAGTTTGTACAGGCTCTGCCAAGTTTGGAATCAAATGGCTGTATATGAGATGTTTAAAAATCTATTTATTTTGTTTATAAATCTAATAATAATTACAATATATTCTTAGCTACACTGAAATCTGAGATGAAGAGAGAAAACTAAAGTAACCAGGCTAATGAAAACACTATTAGAATGTATTTAAGGTGCAGTAAACACATGATCAATTCCATTTTACAACATTCTGGCCTTCTTAGGTACATGTTTTACTTAAGACAAAGTAGTGGTAGTGGCAGTAGCAGTAGTAAATGATAATTAGTTGTAGTTTTTTAATTATCAAAATTGGTCTGACACATCCAAAACTTGACATTTAGTTATTTTTTTCATTTGAAATTTATATTTCTAAATTAATGTGATTATACTCCGTTTATCAATAATTTATTTTTGTGAATTAATGTAAAATTCTCCTTGAAGTTTTACGAAATAAATATAATTTTTTCCGCAATTCCAAATCATTGTTAGCTACTCACTTCCTGTTCGTGAAGTTTCCTTTGATTAGGTTCACTGGGCATATTACATACGAGTTTATCCAGCCTTATGAGCAGTTTATTAGTCTCGGTCGCATACCGCTCCAGGCGCGCACCCCTCACAGCCTTCAGATAGTCCGTGGTACTCCGACACACACCCACTGTTTGTTCCTCATTTAAATAGTAACTCTCTTGGTAATTAAACTTTAACGCTCGATCAAATGTCTCTTTTAAGTCCGTATCGTCATTATTCAGTATAATCTTCTTTGCTTTGCCGAATATTTCTTTTAAAGACTTAAGAACGTCCTGTTCTTCTTGATGTAAATTCTCAAAATGATTCGTAAGTTGTGAAGCGGATTTTAAGTCCGCTTTACATATAGGACAAAGGAAACCTTCCAATATCTCCTCGTCGTTAACCGTAGCCATATTTAATCTTTAATAGAACATTATGAGTATACACAAAAATTGTTTATTTATATTTCTTAAAGAAACTCGAGATTTATAGATACACCCCTTCGCACAATTGTCAGACATCGACGTTTTGTTACAACACTTGCACTGTGAATATTTATCCACAAGAATATTTAGGAAATTTTATAGGACTATAATTCCATTAGTTATATTACATATACTTGTATTTAAAAATAAATTTTGTACATCTAATGCCATTTTACAAGCTATAAATATAATAACTGTGAAGTGAGTAGCTTTTAGCATTATATTTATTCTTACAGTTCGACAAGCTAAACGTTTTCCATCACATGGACTTTCTAAAGTTGCAATAGATAAATAAACCTACTTTTATAGTAGATTTTCAATAACCACCTTAGTATTGTTTTAATCACTTTAGGCATTAATGAAATCCTAACTTTTTAAAATATATATATTCTGTAGTATTTATTAATATAAAGTCTTGAAAACATTTAAGTTGATGTGGCATCCTAATCATACAAAAGAGTATTTTGTTGTAATAACTGATTTTTACTCTAAGATAACAGATACTTGACGTCCGACTAAAATACGATAAAAAATACTTTCAAAGACGGGCGTCAAGAAATAAAATACAGTAGCTTCACATAATTGATTTCATATATTCAGTAACATTTGAAAATAACTCGCTTAAATTTTGAATACAAGTTTTAGTATCGGGCCAGTCTTGTTTTTCTGCAGCCCTTATGACGGCTTGACCAGTCAATCTTGCAGAAGACAGTTGTTGATTGGCTTGTGTTATGTCTTTTTCTTCAGCCTCCTTTCTAGCTTTCATACTTATTTCCATAAGATCTTGGGCTAGTGTTATAACTAATTTACACACCTCTGGGTTGGTGGGCCAATTTCCATTCTGAAACGTTATCAAACTAACAGTTTAGAAATTGAAATCTACAGCCCTTAAAATATAGTTTGATCTCTGTGGCAGATGGCTACGAAACCAACAAGCAACTTTTAAGAAGAGACTTTATTTTGTATCACCTACATTTTCGTTATTTACGTGCCAATTTTATCACAAATAGAGCGCAATACATTTTAAATATAAAAAAATCACACCTAAAATTTGCCTCATTAGTTCTAAAATGACGTTAGTGACAACTATCACAGAGATCAGGCTGAATTTCAAGATTATAATTTTCTTTTGAATAAAGAAACAATTTCTCTACCTGTGTATAGCCTCTATAGGCTTTCTGCAAGCGTTGAGCTTTTAATAGATACGTAGGGCTTATGTCTGCATATAACAGCCATATTTCCGGTTTGTTCTGATGTATTGAAGTTATTCTTCCAAATAATTCAAGTACTCTCTTTTGTAATCTGAAATTTGAAACAAATTTTAATACAGGAAGATTTAATGAATCAAAATTCATCGTTTAAATTTAATTTTAATTCTTAAAAATTACATATTAACTAAATTGACATTTAAAGAAGCAGTAGTAGCTTTTAGAGAGTAAGGCTAAGGAAAATACTCAGGTAGCCTATTAGATTGGCCTTAAAAGTCAAAGTCGCCAAGTACTTATAGTTTCATACCTAAAGTAGTTCAATTAAATATTAGATGTGTATGTAGTTATTGTCGTATGGTTTGAAACTTTCTACAGTTCGATCCCCGTGTGTTATGAATTTAATACCTGCTAGCACCATGACCCTCGGCGTCTTTTTTGTTCTCGACGATAGCGCGCACTAATAGCGATAACACTTCAATATCTTCTAACTTATGCTGCAAGTCCAGTATCCGATGGCAGCCTCGAATCACATCTTCGAAATGACCCGTATTCATACTGACCATAATTACATTCTCCCATAACTGAAATGTGAATGTTACGCTATACATAACTTAAAAACAAAAAAAGACAACTATGTCACACTAACGTACATGAAATAGACTCAAAAAACAACCAGACCCAGAGCAATAATTTAATGATCACAGTGTTGTCACCCACAACACTTAGTACAATAAGAAGAGGTGACGTGACTGGTTCCAGCCACTGTGCCATCCGTGTAGTTAATCAGCCAAAATCAAACCTAAAGTCAATATACAAAAGGAATCGCTATAAAACATCTTTTAAAATAAAAAATTACGTAAAACTATTTACCTTCCAATTATCATAATTGAATCTTAGCGCCTCCATGAGTGCTCTATATGCTCTTTGTTTATCTCCCTGTTGAACGTATACTTTAGCGAGATTGTTCCATGCTTCGAAAGTGTTCGGTTGTAAATATGTGTAGCGACGGTATGCCTTCGCTGATAGCTCCCATTTCTCGGTCATTAGAGCAGCGTAACTGAATAAAAAACCGAATATTTAAATATGGGACACACGACATTAATGCTGTGTTCGTCTAATAAAATTAGGCATAGTCGAATTTAGGCATTATGAGTTTAAGATTACCTGTTTATAAATATCTTTATTAATCAATCTTCTTTACAAACAAAAGATAAATTTAATTACATTCACACTATAAATAACTAAAAATTGTTTTAATGTAATTTTCGTCTAAACAAGCATTATATTTCAATTTTTATCCAGATTTGATGCATATTACTTACCCCAATCGTAGCCACACACTTTCCTGTATAGAATTTATTTTAGCCGACAGTTCATAATGAGGAATGCTCTCTTCATATTTCTTATGATCAAACAAAAAGTTAGCCCAATGTCTTTGAGCTCTACTACTTTTATGGTTAGAGAACTCCCACGCTTTTTCATAGTACTGAACATCGTCTGAAAATATTACATGAGAAAATAGTAGAAATTAATATTTTACATGTGGCCATTGCGTTTTTTATGTTTCGTAAGTGAAAAAGTGTAAAAAATAAAATAGAACTGCGTGTTATTACTATTCTTGATGGCAAAAAGTCCTTGTTTGACAAATGTTAGAGGTTAAGGATGTAAAAAGTATAAATAAAGTTCTGTTGTAACTCACCTGTAGCATCACCCAACAAGCAGTAGAGTTTCACAGTAGGATTTATATCTATTTGTTGTTGTATCACTTCTGCGGCCTAGAGAACAAAAACAGAACTTCAATGCAGTCTACGGCGTAAATACAAAGAGGAGATGCTAATTAAATTTGCCTATAAAACGATGCGTGACAATTTGGAGGGTGATGGGAATGTTAAGCTACATCCATTTTATTTTTTCCATCTATTAGACAATAAAAAACCACTTGAATAGATCTATGTCGATGTTACATGTAGTTTAGCTACTTCACACTGTGTGTAAGATGTCAGCTGTGGTCTCGAACCTACCGATTTTTCGGTATTTCTACCGATATGGGCTCTGTTCTACCGAAATACCGAAATATAACGATTTTTCTACGATTTCCAGATAATTAAGTTAAAATGTCGTCTGACGAGGAGCCAAGTAGAAATATACCGATTTTAGCAGGCAAGTCTACCGATCACGCTCTATGACGTTCGAGACCACTGGATGTCAGGGACATTTGTGTTGTGACTCAGAATTTCGTGACAGAGTTTTTTTTCGTTTAAAGTTATTTTTATTGCTTTCATTCAAGATTTCCTTGAATTATTTCCTTAGCTGTTTTTTTTACTGCAAAAATAGTGGATGTTTCATTATATCTACCAATAGTACAGTACACAAACAATTGAAGCAAATGGACAATTTGGCTCCATATCTATGTAGTATTTTTTTTTAAGAGCCGCTAAAGTGACTCTACTCTGTCTGATGGCAAGCATGAATAGAATCCAAGAGTTGTGGTCACCATACTCATTGGGAATGCACATAATAAAGTATGGTGACCCACACTATCACGGTAGTGAGATGCTTCTACACATTCCGCTTGGAGACGTAAATGGCATGACAGTCATGGTGGCAGTGTAATGCTCACACATTTACCATGATAACTGTCACCTTTGCATCAGCCTCCGCTCTCTCATTTTTTAGGACCGAATGTAGAATAAATATTAGTATCGTCATATGATTATTTTACTAATACCGAGCTCTAAACACCTTTATATTTTTAATTTTCAAAACACAAAGTTTAACATTGTGTTTTGAAAATTATAAAAAGTAATATAAAATATTAAGTTAAGCTTTGTGTTTTGAAAATTATATAAATATATATTTATATATAACACTACATTTTTTTCTTGGTAATGCAATGAAAATATACTAATTTGCAATTTTTTTACAACTTGTACGCAGTGCTAATAGCTGTATGCTGACAGTGTAAAACCTTTAAACCACACCAATTCTGATGGCATCAGGGCCCTGTTTTAGTCACGGTGTACAGTCGCTTAAGTCCTCTCCGGTTTATATTTGCTCCGTACTAGTCATTGGTATTATACTGCTATGTGCAGATGTCTCTTAATTCATTATCTATCATCATCAGCTTGTAGTAGTCTACTGCTGGGGATAGGAATTTCCCAAGGCACAGAATTATGTTATTATTTATTATTATTATTACTCCAACCATGATTTTTAATTTATTATTATTGATATGTAATTTTTCAAGGAGTTAACTCACTAAATTACTCTGATTCTCTATACTATAGTATTGTATATACGTTGTACATACCTTGTGACGTAATTGCAGCATAGTGTAACAGACGATAACATCCTCCCAAAGTTGCAGCTTCTGGTACTCTTCAAGTGCTGCTTTCACGAGGCCAAGGCTCAGATATAAATCGGCCAGCTGTTGTCGCCACATCCATGATTGTTGCAGGCCAGAAGCCCACAAATAAGACAACCTGGAGCAGAAATAAATGGTATAGGTTAGAAGGTAATAATGTCTACCGCTTCGTTGATCTAGCGTGTACTGTCAATCGAGATACCTCGGGTTCGATTCAGATTCGACAGGTCAAGCCAAATGTTGTAGGAGTTTTCTTGACTGGTGTGGAAGTTTGGTTGTGGTTTACGCCTATGCCTCGGAGGGCTAGTTAAGCTGCTGCCGTATGGCAATCGTTATTGGAAAGTCACTGGCCTTTTTTTTTAAACGTGTGGAGACGCTCTCGGGCCGTCACTCCACCGGAGTTTACGGCGAGGTGGTGTGTCGGAATCGGACCGACTAAAACCACACGGTGTGCCACTCTGCACCTGACATAAGAGGGATCTGGGAATAGCTGCTATTGCGACATCCAGATCCCTCCTAGCGCCTGCCCATTACCGCGGCTGGCCATTGTAGCGGATGGAGCAGAAAAACCGTCCCATCCACCCACGGCCACATTCAAGGCCGAGGCGCTGGCGCGCCTCCGCCGGCCGGTTCGTCAGCGGCGGGTCCGAGTGGAGATCGTTCTCCTGGGCCTTCTCAACCGCCTCTTTCCGCGAAATTAAGTCTTCGCAGAAGGTTGCGACCGCAGTAAAACAACTGTCGCTACCGGCCGTCATACGCTCCTCCAATCGAGAGAGCTCCTCCAATAACTGCAGTGAGGACCCCACGTTGCGCCGCCCCGGCGGAACAAACCGCTAGTGTGTGCTGAGACGATTCCTCACTGCAGTCGCAGTTGTGGCAGGCGGGACTAATTCCCTGCTAGTGACCGAGTGCTGATTTTTCACGAAGCAGCCGCGCCCGGAAAGGACTTGCGTCAGTCGGAAGGAAAGGGTCCCATGCTGCCGCCCTGCCCACTCATATATACTAACAACTAGTTCAACCTTCGAATTCCTTCCTTCGAGTTTACCTTCAGGGTTGTGGAGGCCCGATGCCATATGAAAAATGAGAGGATTGAGGATGTTTTAATTTATGGGCGTTTGCAGGGAAGTGAAGTTTTCAAGAGATAGGGATATAGGTACTTTTAGATATACTCTTTAGTTGAAACAGTATCATAAGTCAAATATTTTATAACAGTAGCCAGAATATACCTTGTTACAGCACCAGCATTGGTTTTATCATTTACAATAGTCTCACACTGCAACATTGCTCTCTCGACAGTTCTCTTGTGTGTTGCCTCAATTTTGCACCTAATGAGTAGAGCAGCAACTCTAGTGGGCCAAGCACCTTTCTTTTGCCCGAGTACTGCTTCAATGTAAGGCTGGATTTCTTCAAGCGTAATAGCGTCTTTTGGTTGAGCCTTCATTTTGTATTGACTGGAATAAATAGACAAATGACAACAATTTAATTAATTTATACTCGTAAAGAATATTTGAACATAATTTTAAATATAGATTGATAGGATTTAATGTGAGTTGGGAGAGAGAAAGAGAGGGAGAATATGAGAGCCGAGTGTTTCAGTAGGCACACTTGACAGTGCCATCTAGTAATAGTAATATTAGAAGGCAGAGCAAAGGAGAGTTTAAGAGAAATTTAAAAACAATAAAGTTGTAAAATAATATAGATGCAAAGAGTATTATGATTTTATTATCGAGCATAGTGGACGAGTTGATAGCTTATCAGTTTTTTATAGGATACACTTTGGAGACTGTTCGAAGGCTCTTTTCGAACTAATTGAGCAATCTCCATTTCTTTATCGGACTGCTAGGCGCAGGCAAAAGTTTCATCCATACGTTGTCGACATACCCAAAAGTCGAACTAAACGGTTTGACAACTCGTTTTTGGTTAGAGTCGCCCCAAGATTTGGAACGACCTGCCTGGGTCTATTTTTCCTGATGAGTTGAACTCTGGAGCCTTTAAGAGTAGAGTGAACAGGTTTCTTCTGGATGGGCGTGTACCACCTTCGTCTTCATCTACACTTTCCATCAGGTGAAATAGAAGACAAACGCCTATTCCATTATAAATGCAAAAAAAAAATTAAAAAAAATATGTTTATTGAAGAACTTATAAACTATTAACGCATAACATTAATAAATATTTAATACTGAATACAGATCAGAATAGTAAGTTTAGAGTAAATTATATATAATAACATGTGTATACTCACACAGTCAACAAACATAAGACTTGTTCCAAGCTCGGCAGGTCAGCTTGGCTGATCTTCTCAGCATACTCCACCTTATTGAGCCTCACATCATCCTGTAACTCAATATCTGGTGGTAATTCAGAACTGCCATGACTCTCCTCAGCTGATGGTCTTTCCACAGCAGAGTCAAGCTCACTGGTTAAAGCGAGCTGTGGTAGAGGACTTTGCTGAAATTTTGTTCTTTTACCAAGAATACCTGTAGAAAATTAAATCTATTGATGAAGATTCGAAAAAGAGAGAGGACTCAAGAACAATGGTGAAGTAATGATTAATAGAATTACCAAGCATCTAGAAATTCTTTATTTTGAATAAAGGCTAAATGTTTGACTTACATATACCCTCTCCAGCTGTAGTCTAGAATATCTTGCTAGAGGTCTATTAATAGTAATATCTAAGACAAAAGTACTTAGCAATTTAATCTAAATATTTTTATAAAACTTTGACGCTAAAAAAATATGTCAATAAAATTTGATCCGGGAGTTAACACTTTCACAATCGACAAAATATTTTATAAGCCCTTCTGCGGTAAGAATATTCCTAGGACTTAACAAACGTACATGAAATGGACATAAACAAGACCTAGACTCAGAATAACAATTTGTTGATTAGACATAGTCACATACTACTCAAAGCAGTAGGAACTGTCGAGGTTACCGTGTAAACCGTTACATAATCGGTGCAGATGAATGAATAACGTAGATCATAATATGCATATATGAGGAAGGACCTTGATTTTTTCTAACTGTTCACTTTTTACGTTACCCTTGGAGGCATTTTAATAAACACATCACAAAGACTTATATATATTATAATATGTAATTTTAGAAAATGTGTGTAAAATTTTATAAATGTAATAGAATGATAATAATAGTACATAATCAGATTAATTCAAGATCCATTAAAAAGGTTACCACCTACCCTACACTTCTCGTGCATATATAGGAACCTTTTTTTCTACCTACCCTACACTTCTTCAGATATATGTACCTTCTTTTTCTACCTAGCCTACACTTATGCATATATAGGTACCCGAATGCAAACATGTTATAAAGAACTGGTTCAAACATGTTTGGTAATATTAAAAAATTCAACAGTATCTTGTCATACCATTCAACAGTATCTTGTCATACCTGTTAACTCCAACTTCAATCCTGCAAGACTTTTGGCTCTTATCATGTACTCTTCTACTCTCTGAATACGTCCATAAATCAAATAAGCCTGAGCTATTTCCAAACAAAGCAGTATTTGTAGCCTTGGCCTGTCCTGTATTGTATACAGAAGGTTTGATAGTTTCGCTATGATAATCTCTAGTTCAGAGTACAATGTGGAACTAGTATCTTCTAGAACTCTCTGATGAGCTACTTTGCTCCTGAAGTACCACCACAAGTGTAACTGAAATGAAAGTAAAAACTAAAATTTTTTCTTGGACTGCTGACTCGGAAAACAGATGATATACAATATTGCATGATAGTCTTTTCTTATATTAAAAATACTTTAAAGTAGGTAGGTAGTCTTTATTGAGAGAAAAATTTTTGCTACCATCATATAGGTAAAGTATATTGTGTAGTTACAATAAAAGATAAAAGTGATTTTATAAGGAACAAAGAGTACTAAGATGGTATTTTTTTTTAATTTGTGCTTAGCACAATCTTGCATCTTTCAATATTGTTATTATATTTACTTACCAAACTCTGATCAGCGCAGCACAAAGCATTGAAAACTTGCATTGAAAAATACAGTAGCTCAGGGTTCAAAATGTTAACATGTAACGGCTCAGAATCGCGCTGCAGTATAATATTGGCATCAATGTCTTTAGGCCATGGAATACCATAGAATGTCTCTAGGGTAAATTCTGCTGGGTATGGAGTCCAATTTCGATCACAAAAGGTTAAAAATGAACTGACTGACGCAAAAAGAATATTGTCCATTGCCGTTTTATCATTTTGATTTTTTTTTATTACATCCTTAACAATTTCTGTCTCAAGTCCAGTCAGTAATATATCTTTGCATAAATGGATGTCATTTACTGACCATTTCTCCTTCCACAATTTATTAAGTGTATCATTATCTGGAAAAAAGAAAAATTTTCAAATAATGAAAATATGGAGGTAGGCATATTTTCAAGTCCTCAGGTCAAATGGTCTTGATAGAATCTTCCCTTAAGTATAATTTGTAAATTTGTAAAATTTTAAACATGCAAAAAATAAAAAGAAAAAAGAACATTTGCACTAAATTTTGTAAGTGCGCGATGCGTAATGAATTTTAATCTTACCAGTGTTGACTTGATCATCGTAATTGCATAGATATAATATATCTTCAGGAGACATGCTAGACAAGAAAATCTTTGCTAGATAAAAAAATATTAGATGAAAAAAAAAAGTGTAATTTCAAATTAGAATGTACTCGGACTACACTGAACAATGTTTACAAAACTTCCGTCGTGTTTTTGACGGATAACCTCAAAAATTAATTCATCTCTCATCAGCCGTAGACAAAAACAATTTTTCTGTACAGTTTGGATAATAGGCCTTTTGTTTCTGAAAAACTTTGATAATCAAGAAAGTAAATTCAACTTTTCATGTTACCAACAGAGACATCTAATAACACATTTTCAGATACTAGGGTAATTATTTGGCTGGCCACTGGCACTCAGCTACCAAAGAGAACTGTAAAATTACAATTAGTTTGTAAGCCAATGTTGTCAGAGACAGTGCTAGACATGAGACATATACAAGCTTTTGTTATTTAAGAATGACGAACACAATAGTGTGGTCCTACAATATAGCAATTTTGTAAAGTATTACACTTGCTATTTGCAGATTTAAAGTTACGTGAAATTAGTCCACAGTTTATCACCTAAACATTTAAAAGTGGCACAAGATTTGAAAAAAAAATGATGCGAAACAAATATTGAAAATTTACATTATTGTAATAAATTGAAACCTAAATATTCAATGTCTTCGATCGTACCAGGATATAACGTGTTGGTGTTTACTTTGTGCCATATACTTGTAGCAGCGACTCTGTCATTGATTGTTTATTAATTTCGACATAGGACTCATGGTCATTAATCCAATCTTCTATCTATTTCAGATTATGCTTTTGGTTTACGCTTCTTGGTTTGTTCTAGAAGTAAAAGCATCATTACAACTACATAAAAACATATTACATTCTAATATATTTTTTTTAAAGTGAAAACTTCTATAGAGGCGTTTGGATAAGAGCTTGAGTCAGCTGTGCTTGTATAGATATACAAACTCACTAGTGTGTGTGCAGCCTGTATGCATAATATAAATTAACAAATTTTAGTTTTAATTCAGACAATGAATTGAAATATCTGAAAAATAACAAATATTTGTTTATAGTTTCCACTTGTCGATATTCTTAATGACTTTGTTCTTTTTTTATATTTATTACATTAAGTTTATTCGCTGATGTTGGGGCTTTATTTATATGATAGAGTAAATGCTGGCTTTTCCATCAAAATGAGAGAGGGTCACATTGTCAATGATTGATATTTCTTTCATTACAGTATTTAAAAAAATTGTTTGATTATATATGTGTCAAAGTCATCTAACACCTTCGAATGCTCTGCCTATGCTTACTAGTGCCAAGAATTTCACATCACTTTGTACATCTTGCTTCACAATTTTAAGCACTATGCTTAGAGCATCACTAGAATAAAGAAAATAGTAGTAATGTCAAAGTATATGAACAAAATTAAACGAACCTTATTGATCGAACTTAGTTGGTACTCGCGGCAGCAAAACCGTCTAGATTTTTTTTCTTAAATTACTGTTGATGGATAATCGATGTGAACGTTTCAGTTAATTATATTAGTGTGCAAAAGAAGTGACGACATTATAATATATACCATAAAAAAGAATTATTTGGATTGTAACTAAGAAATATAGGCCTCTAAAAGTTTTTGGACTGA
Source organism: Hypercompe scribonia (assembly GCA_949316085.1). Classification (NCBI taxonomy): domain Eukaryota; kingdom Metazoa; phylum Arthropoda; class Insecta; order Lepidoptera; family Erebidae; genus Hypercompe; species Hypercompe scribonia. The sequence continues at coordinate 21,125,840 of OX438972.1, forward strand.
ATAATCCACTTAACCAGCTTTTAAGCAACTCGATAAAAACAATAGCAACTCTAATTTTTTTGCAGTTACAACACTACTTTATGGATTTCAATTTTTTGTCTATAGTAATCTTATAGGGATACAAAATGGGTGTACGTCTAGGTTAAGAAATTAATCTTTGTAAATTATTTAAAACGTGACGAAAATGAAATATATTTATAAAATAGAATCACTGCTGATTAGTATAGCTATCGTTTTATGTATTGTGTTACTCATGAAATTACTTTACAAATTACGGTGAGTAAGTGAGGTTAAAAGTAACGCTTTCCCGCTCGCTAAGACCAAAAAAAAAATTAAGTGTATATTTTTTCAGGTCAGCTTTGCCATGGCGCGTAAATTGTTGGTTCTGTAATAGTAACTTCTGGATTAAATATCCGAATCGTAACAGCTGGACGTGCCGAATATGTGAACAGTACAATGGATTCACCAAGGTAAGGTTATTGAGAATCTCCAGATATCCTGATAAAAAATTATCTATTACATAATCTAACAATATATGTCCCTATCACAATGTAGTTTATAGTGATGATATTAAGTTTTTAAGATAGTTCATCTTTCAAGTGTTAATTTTGGCAAACATTCAGATCTGGTATGGTTTAGGATTGCATGTAGGTGTAGGAAAAACCCCACGAATAAATCAAGTTTTTTTGTTTTTATTTAAAGAATAACATGTTGAAATTTGGCAGGCCTTCAGATATGTATTCTCTAAAAATCTATATTATTATAACTCTTCCCTACAGTTGATTCAGAAACTTGATAACTACAAATTTATTCTTATCTCTATAATTCTAGGATGGAGACTACAATAAACCAATTCCTGCGTTTACTGTCAAAACAAACCAGACACCAAAGGTATTTCAAAGTAGTCCACCTAAGAATGGTCTCTGCAAGATGTGTAACGTAAACCAGCAACTAAAGGTTACACAACTGGCCAACTTTGTTCCTATGAATGAGAAGAGTTATGACGAAGAGATTGAGTCGTACAGGTAATTAGTAAATTATGTTATATGTCATGTCAAAGTATGTCAATAATGTTGCCATTTGCCAGTCATTAAGTTTGATTCTGAGCACAGACTTAAAATAGTTACCTTTTTTTTGTGACTAATCCTGAAGTACTTTTTTGTGAGTATCTTCTGAAGGAGAAAAGAGGACCAATGTGATAGCATTCACCTTTTTTTCCCTGTTTTCTAGTAGTAACAATCTATTTAGCAAGCACTAGAATATTCTTTACTCAGTTCCATTCTAAATAATACATCAAAAGAGAAAACTTCATCTGTATACACTCACTAGATATCTAATCCCAATAGTAATAAATAAGTCACTTTGGCAGGCTCTTAAAGTAATAAAAAAGAACATATTGAGTCTAGTATAACTAACACTCACAATTTATTAACACATTTTTTTTATGCACATGAACTTGTAATACCCAAATAGGTTTATACCCAATGAGGCCTTTTGCAATACATAAAACATATGTCCCACTGGAATACAGGCTCTTAGTTTGAGATCAAATTTTCTAAACAGACAGAAGAGTCTGAGGCTGGACATAAACCTCTTCTTAGTAAGGAGGCTTTGGCTTTGATGTTGTCTGGGATATTTACATACATAATACCTAAACCTTCCAAACCTGTGTGTATAATGCATCAATTTAATAATATTACTATTATGTACTTCATATTGGTTTGCCATGTATCAAATTTCTTCACCTCAAGTGGTCGAGTTAGTCTCATCTGTTTATTCTGTTATAGACATTTAATGTTTACTTATGGCGTTCTGTCATCAAGTCAGTTTTAGGCCAAGTAATTAGCTCATTCTTACTTATCTCGTTTGCAGAAAATTGCTAAGCGATTCTTATCAGTCACAAGAGTCATGTTTGCTGAACCCATTTAATAGTGTACATATGACTAAATTCAAAAGCCCAATAGTTTACACTTTCTATTCAGATTTGATAGTGTACAGTTATTTATTTTGAAAGATGTGGATAGTGTCCAGTGATAAGACAACCAATATTTGGCATTGGTAATTTTTTTCTTCTTAAGTACTAATCATACCCATAATAATAAAACTTAACATGTGAAAAAAAAAACCTTTAAAAGAAGCTCGGCTCTGCTTCAGAAATGGTGCACACTATATGCAAAAAAATTTAAAATTAAGCATTACTCTTAGCCGATTGCAACTATGGTGACAAGGTGGTGGCAAGCAAATTATGCAGAAGATATTATAGTGGCTGAGATCAGACAAAGAACCAACAGGTTTACTTTGTTTTTGAGATTTGAGCTATTATTAAACATTTGTACAATTATTGAAACTTAATAATACTTATTTAACATTTGCATATGCGAACCGATAGTCCAACAAGATAGTTAAGAAAAATGATATAAAAACAGCACATAAACTATAGGGGTTCAGTATAAATTTTGACAAGTCTGTAAGTTCACAAATATGTGCTATTTATAAAAAAAGGTTGCATTGCGCCTTCAATATGTACAGTGAATTGTTCTCTAATATTTCTAGGAGTGATTTTAAACTTGTATTTTCTACTGTTACAGGTTGCAGTTAGAAAAAGCCTACAAATTATGTAGCCCTTGTAAAAAAATACTTCAAGTGAAGTTGTACAAAGAGAAAGAAACTCTGCTCGGGTCCAAATTACTAGCCACAAGGATACCAGAGAAAAAAAATCCAAAGCATGAGAAACAAAACAGATTGCTTAAGATGTTTATAAACAGAACCTCTTTGCTAATTGCACTTATACTTTTTATACTGGTTTCTTTTGAATTTTACATAAACTTAACATTAAGGTACAAGAATTTACTTAGTACAATAACTAATATAAAAGAAGTAGTACTAGGACTTCTAGAAGCGGTATATTCTATAATTGAAATGAAAACAATGATAACATTCCCGTCATTACGAGGTTATTTCTATGATATATATAAGATGAAATTGATGCCAAAAAGTTTTAATTTAGGACACATCAAAATTAACCAGGTTAATTTGATGGCACAGAAGGCCCTAGGCGCTTTTGTGTGCTTTTTACAAACTATTGGACTCGTTTGGAATGTGAACAGTTTGAAAAACACTCTTATAATTGACTTGCTATGGCTCATATTCGTTGCTGCTACGTTAGACCTGGCCTTGGAACCTATCTATTTAAGTTTGATTAAGGTAAGTTCAACTATAAATATAATTTGTGTTTGTTTTGCAGTTCTAATGTGACTTTAGTGTTTATTTTGTATTCATAATTTATTTAAGTGCTATGTAAATTCACCAGCCTTGTTGGTGCAGCGGTTAGCGTATCCGACTGCTGATTAAGAGGTCTCGGGTTCGATTCCCAGGTCAGATCAAAAGGTTTTTTCTTATAAGAAATTCTTAATAAGAGCCCGAATTGCTGAGATTGAAGGTGTTTGACGCCCGTGCTTCTGAAAAACCGTCGGTCCCTATTGTTATGAGCACCTATGATATGAATATCTATCGTTATTGGGAAGTTAAAATACTCACTAGTTCAACCTTCCGATTTGGTACGCCGTCAGGATTCAATGCCTGTACTTTTAATAAATTAGCATAAATGTTTATGGAACTATCTGGTGCCCGTGTGTTTGCGTAAAATCCCCTCGTACAAATTTTCATTTATTCAAGGTCTATCTCTATACTAAAATTTGCATAATTTCTTGCTGTTTTTTTTGCATAAAAAATATTTAAAATAGAATAAATATAAGGCTTACAATCATTACTCTAAATATTTTTCAACATTAGAGACCATTTCCTCCCATCTTTCTGGCGTAATCGAATCTCCCGTCGAAAAAGCGATTCATCTTTTGACACAATCTATGAATTGACCCATTTTTCGGTTTGTTCGGAAGAATGGAAGCGCTGCTCGCCCAAACCAGGCACCATCGATCAAAACAAGTAGTAGTCGGAGGGGCGGGTGAACTGAATACGGCGGTTGCGGTAAAACTTTACTTTGAAGCGTTTCTAAGCAAGTTTTGACTGGTTTTGACACATGTGGACGAGCATTGTCATGTAACAGAATCATTTTGTCGTGTCTCTGCTCGTATAGTGGCCACTTTCCTTTCGGAGTACGATTTAAATGTATCAACTGAAGTCGATAGCGAGCTCTCGTGCCGAAAGTCTCTCGGCTTCAACTGATACCGCACCCAATGTCCTTGCTTTTGGACCATTCCTAACACTTGTGTACATTTTGAAACTGTTGAAGCATCTACTTGCAATGTTTTCTCGAGCTCTCCTAACGTAGTGTCTGACATGGATCTTGATCAAGCAATGCCTCCAATATTCCGTCTTTAAAGATTGCAGATTTCTTTTGAATAAAGCAGTGTAATAAAATTCACAAATTCACAGGCATAATTCACATTTTCACAAAAGGTAAATAAAGACGTGGTTGACACTGATAAACCATATCTACTATAATAGAATGTGAGGATACATGTAGTACTACTTAGCTGATGTGTTACCGTACGAAATTCCATGTACAAAATGCCGTTACACCATCTTTTAAACAGAAACAGCGAAAGCTTATTATAATTATAGGGAATTAACTACCTAATATTAAAAAGTATATATTAACATAAAGTTATCTTCAAATCTCACAATCGCGTCACTAATCCTATGCCACACAATAACAGTTCTCATACTTAGTAATACGAGGGGGCGTTTTTAAGTTCGCGGAATGGAGGGTATTGAGTAATAATAAAAACACAAAATTATTTTTCTTTTTCTATATATTCCCCTGCAACACGAATACATTTTTCAGATCTTTCAATTAGTTTTTTTATTCCCTCGTAAAAAAAAGTTTTATCTTTGTCTGAAAAATACGCCGAAACCGCCTCCTTAACCTCCTCATCAGTTGAAAATTTCTTACCACGTAATTCTTTTTTCATTTTTGGAAAGAGATAATAATCACTCGGAGCCAAATCTGGACTGTAGGGTGGGTAATTCAAAATATCGAAGCCCACCTTATGCAGGGCAGCCAGTGCGACTCGGCTCTTGTGAACGGGAGCATTGTCATGCAATAGCAGGACACCTTTCGTTAATTTTCCCCGTCTTTTTTCTTTGATGGCTTCTTTTAACTGTTCTAAGATTGAAGCGTAGTATTCCCCCGTTATAGAAATGCCTTTATCTTTATAATCTATCAATAATATTCCTTCTGAGTCCCAAAAAATCGTTGCCATGAGTTTCCCAGCCGACTGTGAAACCTTAAATTTCTTGGGTGGTGCTGTGCCCTTTTTGTGCCACTGCATGGAGTCTTGTTTGGACTCGGGTTCATAATGATGAACCCAAGTTTCATCCCCAGTAACAATTTGATTCAATACGCCATCCTTGTCTTCATTGCAGAGGTCCAAAAACGCACGTGAACATTCCACGCGCTGTTGTTTTTGCAATGGCGTGAGCATTCTCGGCACCCACCGTGCGCTAACCTTAGTCATGCCAAGATGATCGTGTAAAATTTAAAAAATTGTTGTATCCGATACTCCAACCATTTCTGCGAGTTGTTTCTTTTTTAGTCGAGCATCTTCCAATACAATTTTTTCTACTTTTGCAATAACTTCTGGCGTAGTCACCTCAACGGAGCGCCCCGGCCTCGGGTCGTCTTCAAGTGATTCCCTGCCTTGTTTAAATAAACTATGCCACTTGTAGACCATTGTTTTTCCTGGGCAAGAATCCCCGTAAACCGATGACATCTCATTGAGTATGGTTTGAACAGACTTTCCTTGCTTAGTAAGGAACTTTATCACCGCACGGAATTCAATTTTCTCCATTTTTTTCACTTCGTTCCCGATTAAAATACTTGGTCAACGATAGTTTAATAACTAATGATCCAATCACAACAAATTTTACTATGCAGACTAATTATGAGTCACTGAATACGGTAGGCATCAAAAGAGCGCGTTTACCCGCCTTTTTCACTGTCATTCCGCGAACTTAAAAACTTACCCTCGTATGTAGGTTATTGTGAACGTCTAAGTGCAGTAAACGTTAAGATGATTTGAGCAATTAAACAAACATCAGAGTTACACAAAGCTAAACTTACGTTAGAGAGTTATTAATGTCCCCAGTTTCAATAGAATAATTTGAAACAACAAGTAGTTTGCACATGTATAATCTCAAAAAACAATAATAGTAGAATACAAAAAGAATTTCTTTGTTTCAGGTGATATGTACCTTGGTAGTGATTATAGTGTACAAGTCGTTTAAAACAGAAAAGGAAAGAAAAATGCTGCACACACCATCGTCGCCGAAACGAATGAAGAACCTAATTAAGGGCTCAGTGAACAGTCTCATTGACGATTATGATGACCATGTAACTTTAGACACTGATGATGACGTGTCACTGAGTAAATTCGGCTTGCACAACTTTTCAGAATCTTCAAATGAAACTGCCAGTCCATTAAACGCAAGTTTGATGAATGGTAGGACCTTCACACCAAGATCAGACAGTTTATGGACGAAACCAAAGTTAAACTCTACATTTTGTGTCAATTCTGTCACATGCAAAAGTCCAAGTTCAGTTTCTGACAATGTATTCATCAAGCCTTCTTTTAATAAATATCAAAAACTTGCAAAAGACGATTCAGATTCCGAATTAGATGAAAGTATTAGTTCTTTGTGTATAGGTAGTCAAAAGAAGAGTAAGAACAAAACAAATTCAATATTTTCTTTAAAAAAATTCTCGGCAACCCCAAGCTTTGTAGCGCCGACACCTTTGACTCGTTCTAGGCCTCTGATATCTCCCAGTAAATTAGGTCACAGTACTTCCTGGGTAGCTGGCGGTTATTGGGGCTCTGAAAGTGAACGGCAATTATTTTCTGTAGACGGTAGTCGCTCGTCGAGTCAGAGTTCAGGTTTTGAATCGCAGACTTCCAGCATGAATCAGCGCAATGTGTTTTCTCAGCCACCTTCACGCGAAGATTCAGTATGTGGTGAGCCAATGGTTATGGATCGATTTCCAGCGGCAGGAAGTTATATGTTGCAAACTCCTCAGAATTTCAATCGCGTGAGTTCTCCAGTGTATCCGCAGATGCAGTTTAATAATCACGTCCAAATTCCTCAGCCCAAATTTGCTCATCAAAATCCAGTTCCCAGGGTTCCAGGTTACTCAACTGCATTCAATCCCCAGCAATCATACGTACAGAGCAGTATATTCAAGGCTCCTGGTGAGTCTGGAATCATTAACCTGCAGCAAGTCAATGCTTTGCCGTCTCGTTAAAACTTACCGCTAGTCATCTGGGTTTATGTTTCGAACTATTCTTTATATTCCTATGTATTTTCTCACATACCTCTATGATTTTATAAACATTTATGAAAGTTCTGTGAACTGCCATTACGTTAAGATTTTTTTGTTAAGTTATATCATGTTAGTTGTAAGCGGTTGTTAGTCGTAACGTTTGAGACTAAACTTAGTATGTAAGAATTATTTGCTGATCTCGTGTTGGTGCCAGGGTAATGGCGATATGAAAGCATTAAGAATTATTGTATTGTTAACAATTTTTATATGGACGTCACTGTCCTAATCTCGAACAAAATGTGATATTGTAAAGACTAAATATTTTTTTGCAAAAAGTGGAAAAATGATTCTTGATGTTATCATCTTTTTGATTTTGTCATCTTAAAACAGAAACTTTTTGTGAAACTCCTGCAATAAAAAATATAAAATTGTACTGAGTTTTTTTATTACAAAATAAAAACCGAAAATGTCACGTAATTTTTTGCTTTTTATTTACAATATAAAGTAGTGCTACTAAAGAGGAATGATATCTATTGTTTAGTGCACTTTTTCCCTGCTGCGTGACCAGATTTTGTGATACTACAATGATTGTAGTGTTAAACTCTCTCGCAGTGAAATATTTTCCTTAGACAGTTTTGCTACGCACCGAAACGCAGTCATCGTAATCATCATCTTAGTCAAAAACGTCCACTCTGGACATAGGCTTTTTTTTTTTACGTGTGGAAACCCCCTCGGGCCGTCACTTCATCGAGGTTTACGGCGGGCTGGTGTGTCGGAATCGGACCGACTAAAACCACATGGTGTGCCACTCTGCGTTTGTTTTATTAGAAACGATATAATTACAAAAGTAACACAATATCATAATTCACTGCTGAACATAGGCCTCTCTCCTTAGAAAGGAAGTTATGGGCTACTATACCAGGCGAGACAGATCGATATAGAGTTTGTGACAAGTTTTCCTTCTCCTTCCAGTGCCGTTCTTCGTGGTTATGGCCCATTACTCGACTGTTAGGCACGAAACGACCAATTAAGAGTACGAAATGTGGTAACACTTCGTATTCTTAATCCCTACGCGGATAAGTCGTACAATAAATACTTACGAATTCCTTGCTCTTCTCTTATCACGTTGCAAGTATTGATGAGGGTGTGGAGGCACGTACGTATCATCATAGGAACTTGATTGATAGTCCGACACGTCAGTGCACTGCCACTCGTATTTCAATGCTGTGCGCAAGCCCCATTCGGTGACATTACCCTTAATACATTAACAAATTTTACGGAATATTAGTAGTCATTTGAGACATATATTTGCAGCCGTTAGATTTTGCCTTTATTTGAAAAAAGAGCTGCTGTTCAAGCGCTGTTGGGCTAACAGGGAAGTGAAGGCGTTTGAACCCAAATCCCTGCTCCCCCTGACTTAGTGGCATGAATTATCTGACTTTAGCTAAAGCACTTGTGACTCTTGGGGTGCAGGTAACCATGGGTGCTGGTTATTACTTATCATCATGTGAACCATCTGCTCGTTTACCCTCCAATCCGCCATAAAAAAATCTGATTGTGTGTGCTGTGCTTCATCTAGCCTGTCAATTCAAACCTATACAGCATACACACTGAAGTTAAAAGATATTTAACAGCTTATATTTCGTTAAAAGTTGACGAATTCTCACTTACTGTGTCGGATCAGAATAAAGAAATTCGAGTCATTTAACAAAACACCTTGTATTTTTGCAGAAAAATTGTATCTACGTAATATGTTGAAAAAAAATTCGGATGGTTTTAAAGTATTCGCTCAACTTAATTAAGGGAGTTTAAATGTTTGCTAAATTGCTTGTGCGTACGTAAACTACGCGATAATATGCAAATTGTAATAAATGCATGCGCAGTTGCATTACGTATATTGAGGGTTTGATACTGGCAAAGAGAAATAAGTTGTTTGATAATTAACATGGATTTACTTTTAATGGTTTGGGTTTGAGCTATTGGTAAATATTTTCGGTTTGTGGAATACCCAAAGTTGTCTTTTGTTGAAGATCAGATATATATAGTTCTCTGCAAGGTACCCATAAAATATAATAATATAAATGATGTCATAAATACTTACAAAACATTTCATAAGATCCGGTTGCGGGTAGAACTGATGCGGGGCTCTTTTGTAATAACGCTGTATAGGGCCGCACAGCGGTTTGGGCAAGTGGTTGTAAACTAGGTCGTTTGTAGTGGCGTAGTTTGGGCACGCGTCATGGCTGTCATGGCGAATCACTGACGGAACATTACCCTGGAGGAAAGTTAAAGTGTTTCGTTCTGTTAATATGAAATGATTTTATCAGTAAAACTGCTAATTTAATTTATAATACACGTGTTCTTTTCGTAGCCAAGTACATATATTAAAGGCAAATTGAATGGGAATCTTGTTAATGGTTTGATACATGGATGATGATAATTACAGTTAGATGAAACTGCAGCTGTTATTGTCAACGTTTGGGTAATGTCTTCAATTATGTAAAACAATATAAATATATTTGTAATGTTACATTGTTAAACATAACTTAAGTTTCCAATGCATTCCAATTGACTGACTCGGTGGCACAGTGGTAGCGAACGCAACTGTTGTGCCTGTAGTCTCGGGTTTAATTCCCTGGTCAGACTTAATGTTACTATGATTTTTTTTGAAGTGAAAACTTCTTTAGGCGCGTTGAGCGTTTTGGTAGAGGGTAAAATCCTCGGTTCGCGTCACCGACATGCTAATGATAATAGTATATCTATAGCTATGGAGAATATGATATTATATATTATATATGAAATTTATTATTATTATATATTATATATGATATTATTTATTATATATAGCTATATATGAAACATAAAAATTTCATAAAATTTTTGCATATAGTTTTAATTACTCTCAACTTAATAGTTCCGTTTTCACTTCTATCGGCAGTCCCACGACTGCTACTGTTTTTTTTTAATTTGGTTCTTTTCTATTAACAAGATGTATGCCTTTGCAAAAATATGTATTTATATCAGTTGTCTATATATCATTAGTCGAAACTCTGTTTAGTTTGGGATTAGATGGCATTGTGTGCCAGGTTTCCAAAAACAATTTAGAGTGAGTGGTCCCTAGAGCAAAATGTCCTCATTTTAGAGATATACATGGAGTGAATTAATATGGAAGTAAAACATCCATACCTGAAATAAAATCTACACGTTTGTGAGGAGTTCGTAGCTAAATAACCTAGTAGCTTAGTACATTACAAAGTTAAGCAATTTTATGTCAGTCTATTAAGCCATGTCTTAGTAGACAGACGGTCAACGCACACCTAGTTTATAAAAAGGCTCTGCCTCAGAGCCTACTTATTAGTTTCAAGTTGATCCTCTACACTGTTACGTTTCACTTATGGACTAAATGTTGATAAGGACATTTTGCTCTGTGAACCACTTACCACGCCAAATTGTTCAAAAATACTTGTGACTTAGGCATTTACGAACTAGATATAACTTATAAATATTTGTCAAAATGTACCTACCCGACTACTGTTTAGCTTATTGCTTCTATAATCATTTCTTCTTGTTTCTGGTTTTAATTTTTCGTAATCTATGTGCTCTTTTGGTGGAAAGTAGAAAGTACCAGTTTTCGGACATTCTATTCTATTTTCGACCCAATTTCCTGAAGCAATTCATACAAATTTGAACAGCATTAATGTCTATACATAAGTACTCAATTTACTTAAAAGTAGGCAATTACCTTATAAACCATTTCCTAACTAGCGTTTGGAAATATTTAGTTGGATAATGTGACAGCATCTGTATACCATAAGGTATAGGATACACTTTCTTTCCGTGCAGAATACTACCCACCCTCCAAAAAACCCGTGGAGCAATTATGTTGGACTTGAACCGCCTATAAATCGCACACTGCCGCCGTCTTAGATACCTGTAGCCCGGGTTAAGTGAAGTATTTTGATTGCAGCCTTAACAACCTGACCAGTCCCCGTTGCGCAGGGTATGTTGAAAGTTGCAGCCATACAGAGAGGTTTAAAAGCCATGAGCAGTTACCGTTAGCAGTTTTACAGTTTCACTAAACATATTTGTAGGTATTTGACCGACAGTTATGAGAAACTTGAGTCTTTGCATGTGCTGACGAGTTAAGAATACGGAGTATCACTACCGGCATTCATCTCATTTGTATCGTAAGAGGTTACTAAGGGAGTAAACTACGCCGAATAACATCAAGCGAAAAGAAAACTTGAAACAAACCTTATAGCAGCCCCATTGACCAGAGTGGTATTGTACACTAAAGCTTCCAAACAACAAAGCCAGTCAACTGCTAAGAGCTTTTGATATATCAACCTCTGTGTCTGTTAAATAGGATGCTGTATAAAAAGATAGCTTTTCGTAAAAGGCCTTTATATTCATTAAGATTTCTGTCTAGTTTATATACGTATATCTGCCTAAGATGTGCATAAGTAAATGTTTCTAGAACTAAGTATAAAAAAAGTAATTGTACTTACCTATGAGCACATTATTACAATATTGAGGTGGATTGGTATAATTCTTAGCGATCGCCTCTAACCGACTCGGTGACTTTGGTCTTGTTAGCACTTCCATTATAAAAATAAAACTTCACAAATACAATTTATTAATTTATAACCAGAACTTAAACGTAGTATATAGATACCACATATGTATTTGCATAAAACTTGATATCAAAACATATTAAATTAAATTGTAAGTATTTGCAAGACTTTCATTATCTTTAATTTAACTTGTTAGGATGACATTATTAATACAGACAGTTTACAACCATAGCCAATGGTTTGATCTAGAATAGTATGGTAATGAAACTGACAAGGCGGGAAAAAATTATCACTTCCCTAAACATAGGTTCCCTTGTTGTCTTAATTTACGTCGTAGGGTTCATAAGGATATGTACTACGGTATTTAGTTTAAGAAAGAGCAGCTGTTCAAGAGCTGGATTGATACGAGCGTATTATCAGAGAGCCATACTTCGCCATAAATGGGTCAGGCTCCACAGAAATGATACCACATCTTCATAGAAAAACATTGTTAAGTGACCGCCTCAGTAGTACAGTGGTAGCGTATGTTGTTGTGCTGAGGTCTCAAATTGGATACCGGAGTCCACAAAAATATTTGTATGATTAGCAAATATTTGTGTTGTCTGTTAAAATGTGTAGGTACTTCCAAAAAAAAAAATAAGTACCAGTCAATTAAGCTTTTATATTACAAGCTTAGTCTGAAACTAGACGGAGTTGTATGTAGCGTGAAATTAGCCCAAACCCTTTAATTCTTAGGGGAGGGTCATTAAAAAACCACAATGCATTTGTGACTCCTGAACTGTAGGTGTCTATGGCGAGCGTTAGTTATTCGTCCGCTAGTTTTTCCCCTCTATTAGATGCAACAAATTACTGCAACAATACTCATAAAATAATAATACTGTCATACTTCTTACTAATTTTATAAATACTTAAGTTTGTGAGGATGGGCGTATGGATGTTTGTTATTCTTTTACACAAAAATTACTGGACAGATTTAGATGAAACTTTACAGCAAAATAGCTTATATATCAGAATGATACACAGATTACTTTTTACCGTGATATTCAATATATACACAGGCGGAACTGAGAGCAAAATTTATTAATTAATTAAGTAATATTATAAAATCATTACAATTAGTAAATTAAATGGTTGACCCAGAAAAGGATAGACACGGCAGTAGTGAATGCTACTGTCATGTTGGGAGTTATGGGTTCGAGTCTTGAGTTTTCAAAGCATATATTTAAGTAGTGATTATTTTGTAGTCCTAATCAATTTAAATCAAATTCAAAACGACAAACAAATACACAAGCAGTTCTATCAGTTCCTATTTATTTAAACTTTAAAACAATATTTACAAAATCATCGCTTTATTTCTTGTGACGTTAATAATTATTAACATGCTTAGAGCTGACCAGCAAAATTAAACATATAACATAATAGAGAAAACTTGAAACAAAAAATTAGCAAGTCTTAGGTAACTCCAATTGGTCTACATCATTTGACAATTACCACCACTAATCTACTATCCCTATATGAGCTCATTGGTCACAATCACAAATGCAAGCTTCCATTTCTTCTTGTTACACTTTCTATCTCTTATCTAGATATTCTTCTCACAGTTTGCATGAAATCGAGAAGAAGTATGTTACACATCAAAAACAGTCATGCCTACTTCCATTAGTTGGTAATAAAGTAAATATATTATAAAATTAATTTTAATTAATCTGTCTCCATAGGTAAAATAACATTTGGCTTCGGCAACACTTGGAGTAATGCTGATAGTTGGCCTTCCAAAGGACCAGCTTCCTCAATTAGATGTTTAATATTCTTTTCAACTTTTAAAATATCTTGATTAATTGTTTCCATGTTCTGAAAAAAAAACATAAAATGATTAAATCATAGTACAGGCTTTCATAATACTGCTGGTAATCATTCTAGCACCATAGAGACACTGTCTGTTGCTTTACTCCTGTGTATAACAAAAAAAGCAATTTGAGTTTAAATAAATTAATACATAAAAAATTGAGCCAATTTGACAGAAGAGAAGGGTGTCCATTATAGCCTCTGATAATAATCGGAAGATTTTAAAATAGGCAGAGGAATCTAAATTCATGAAAAAGATTAGTATCTATAGACTTCTCGGCAATTCGAGGATGAAATACAAGATCAAACTATACTTATAAAAAAAGTGATTGTTAATATATAAAATAATAAAGTCAAACATCAATTAGAATATTATATTTGCTTTTCTATATAGACCGAATGAAAGCATGTTTTGCGTCTACATTATTTTATATATTTTTTTCATAAAAGATTTATTTTGCTTTTCTGGTGCTTGAACTGTGGTAAAGCGTAAATAACAAAATAAATGTTTTCACATGTTTGTGTAAATACTTAATGATTTAAGTTTTTAATTTTACCTCTATCATGGAAGTATATAAATGCTTAATGTTTTTGTCGCTATAACGAATGAAGCCACTGACATTAGATTCTGTATCGGAAGGGACGATCGATGTCATGATATTAATTCAAATTGAAAATGTGAGTGACGAATTCTAAGTATTCTTTGCTTGTAATTAACAGTTTAGTCGGTTACAACTTTAAAAATTTCGCATTGTATGATAACAAGATGATAGAGACGTCATATATATCCTTATCCCTTTTCTACACTTAGTGTTTTATTGAAGTCACACGAAAAAAAACCACTGATTTAATTTTTTATGCTAAAGATGTTTGTCTTTATAAGTGGAACGCCAGTGAAAGTAATTGACATTTGACCGTGTGTTTTGAAACATGGGCAGTTAGATCTAGGCGTAAAAAATTGGAAACTCATTACATAAATATAAAAATATGTGTTATTTTTGTATGAATATACTGTAAAAAATATAAATTTATTATTCGATGTAAATTTGAAAAATATCTTGTTGCTCAGTTTTTGAACGTATCAAAATGTCAATGTCATCCGCTGCGGAAAGAATCGCTGCATTGGAGAAAAGCCAATTTTTTTCGAAAATCGGTCTGAAAATCATTAATTCCACTTTTTGCGCAAAATATTCGAAACGTTATTACTAAATAGTGTGTGTGGTGCTACAAAAACATTTTCTTTCTGTCATTTTTTCTTGATTTTCTTATATGTGGTTGAAGAGATTTTTGTTTTTATTGCACAGTTATTGATTGCAACTAAAGCGAAGAAAATTAAAATTATTATGAATCCAAATGTGTCCTGAATAAGTAAATTTAAATTCATATCTAAACTTATATTACTATAAACATTACTGTACATATATCACAAACCACTGGTTCATAAAAATATTTTATTATTTCTATAGATTTTTTTTTATTTAAACTTTAGTTTGATTTAATACGAATAAAATTATCTGATCCTTAAAACATTAATACTAATTTTTATGAGGCCTCAAATGTGCTGTTTCATCATCAAAAAACATTTTAAACTTACAATGCATTTGTTATCAAAATTATTGTAGAATTTTAAAAATGTACTGGTTCATAAAAATATTTGTGTATGTATGTATAGAAAAACCTTAAGCTTTAGTTTGATTACATAAAAATTAAAATATGAACTCTTAAAATGTCATTACATTTTTTTTTATGAAGGCTCATATATACTTTATTGTCACAAAAAAACATTTCAACTTCAGTTATAATGCATTTGAGTTGAAAAAATATTACAAAATTGTATCAATCTATTTCTTTTAAGTCATGCAGCTTTAAAATAATTACCCGGTTCGTTTAAATTTCTTTAATGAGTTGATATTTGCTCTTTAAGAGTTATGTTGTCACTGTATATAACAAAATATTTTTTTTATATTTATTTCAACATGTAAAACCTACAACAAAATGTTGCTATGTTTAAAATCAATGTCTCTGTGTATAAATTAAAAAAAAACTGAAAAGTTTGCTCAGAAATTCTTATACTATAGTAATAAAATTTTAGAACAAAAATATTTTGGAAACACATAACATATGCTACTGTAAGATGGAAAAACAATCTTTATATTAGCATCATAATCAAGTCTTTTATATTTAAATAAAATACAGAACTTAATATCTTTAACCTACTAAATCATAGTAGCTTACATACTGCTTGTGGGATTCCACAACCAGTTTGTTCAAATTACAAGCTATAAGTCTGAATGAACATAATTTGTATTAGCACAAGAATCCTTATAAGTGAAATAAGTGGTCAAGTGAACACTTGTAGTGATTTTGCAGAGAGTTGAATAGGACGAATTAGACAGTAACTAACAGGCGGCGGCGCCAGTCGGGCTGGCGTCGCGACGCCGCCGGCAGTCGACGTCTGGCGCCTCCCCTCACTCCGCCATCGACGTTTAGAAACGAGTGGTGTAGTCATCTCAGTATTAAATAACAACCCTCACCATATTCTTGTTCATACCTCCCTCCCAAGCTCTCGCTTTCTTCTCATTACCTTCCACTTTTGTCTCAATCTATTTATAACTTTTAATTTCGATTGTTTCAATTTATTTTATTTGTATTCTGTTCATTCAGATTTACGATTTTTACATTGCAGTAGAAATGTGTAGTTAAATTGTGGAGAGAGTGGAGTCATGTCTGAGCGTCATGACGAGAATTCTCCCGTGAAAGACGACATACAGACTGACAATAATGACGATACAGTGGCGGAGAACAATTTTTGTGAAGTGGCAGAAGAGCCGAGTGCCAATACACCCAAAGATGATGAAACCAGTGCCATAAATAAAGAAACGTTGAGCAGCGAGGCGGATGAAAAAGGAGAATTGTACGGTGCCAAAGCTACGTTAAGTTGGACGTTAGAAGGGTCGCAGTTCAAAGTGACATGGAGTCTACCGGAAGGAACAACATCGACGACGGACTATGTCGCTTTATATTGCACAGGTGAGTAAGACTTGTTGCCTAATTGATATGATGATACTTCCCTTTAGCATAATCTCGTATCTAACTTTTGTACTGGCTACCTACCATATGGCTGTATCGTTACAATCTTTGATGACATAGACCTCAGTTTCTAGCTGTTCAATTTCAGTTTCTTTGGTTTGTATCGTATCGTAAACATAGACAAAATAACATTGCTAAAGAGAGACCTATATCCAGCTGTGGACTGTTAAAGGCTGTTGATGATGAAGATCATCATAACCACTAGGGTGTCCCTTATATGACAAAAAAAATTTTTTTTTCGAATTTCGAAATGCATACCCTCTATAATTTTTACTAATGCTATAAGATACTTAAATATAAAATTTTATCAATCTAGCATAATTGCAACCAGTGCCGACCGAGCTTCAAAGTTTAGTAAAAAACGTGTTTTGTCCTAAAATTTCAGTCTGCTATAATTTCACTATAAATGCAATGAATTAAGTGAATAAAATTAAATAATAAATTAGATGAACAATAATCTTCAATTAAAAACATAAAGAAATAAGAATCATTCAGGGTAACTTCTTTTTAGAGTAGTTTTTTTACAGTCTGGATACAATTTTAGATGTTCCTGGACACAGCGCAGCAAGAACTGTTTTTGTTCTTCTTCAGCCGTGATAAGTCCGTTAAAATCTTGCATTAATTTAACAGCCCTTTCAGCAGTATCATTTACAACTCTCAAATAACTTATTCTTCTTTTAGCCTCCAGAAAAGCAGCATTGTTATTCCAAGAAGATACATCTTCCTTTAGAAAACTGTCGTCGATCTGCAGTCGTGATAAAAATTGTTTGCTCTTTTCCGATACGAAATCATCCAGTGCTTTGTCTAAAAAAAAAGAAAAATAAGTTAAATAACAAATAAAAATCAACAACAATTTTGAAAATAAATAAATAAGTATTGGACATTGAAATTGAAATCCAACAAAAAATCAATTTAACTTACCAAACAACTTTTGAGTCAGTTCTTCCTTCGACGGGTCATAGCGTTTGCTAAAATCCGAGATTTTGTCCCTATTGAAGTTGGCAATCATCTTCTTCTTAGTTTGGTTGTCAACTTCATCATCAATCTGTCTCTTCACATAAATACCACAAGTGATGGCTGAACTTGCTTATAGAAGCTTTAGAAATTGTTGCGTCAACTTTTTCATACTCTTTTAACATCTTCAAGAAGCGCAAATCTTGATTAGGTGCTTTGGTCGCCACTGTACATTCGAGCCAAGGTTTAACATACAATATTACGAGAAATAAGCAAACATCTTGTAGAGCCTTTTTGTCCTTCGCAGTTACTCTGCATTGTGACTGAAGTAAACATATTTTTAAAGAATAGATCGCTCTCGCCATCCAGCGTGCCTGATGTATAGCTCCGGGGGGTCTTAGTTTTAATTTTTCCTCTGTGTCTCCTCCTAAAAATATTACGCACAGTTCGACCAATTCGCGGTAATCATCTCTTACAAAACCTTTATCTAATTCTGCCTTATAAAATAGTAACAACGCTTGAATGTCTGTCTCGGCAACCCGTGCTTTTACGAAATTAAGAGATGGTTCAATTTTAGTACAATCAATGTTTTTCCAATTTTCTTGGAACTTTTTGAACATCGGAATATCTGGGCTACTAGTAATTTGCTTAATCTTGGTTTCAAAGACAGCTTTTAGGACTAATTCATAAACATGATGACGACAGGCGAAAAGCAACAATTCTCTTCCTAAAGTTTGCTCCAAAATAGCACAAGCTCCATTGAAACGGCCCATATTGGAAGCTGTTGTGTCGCAGCACATTATTTGCACTTTATCATAAAGGTTCCAGTCAAAGAGAGCTGCTGATACAGCCTTCGCTTGATGTTTTCCAGAAGAACTTTCTAGTTTCGGCACTGCAAGAAGCTGCTCTCTATCGTCAAATGAAGCTATAACTGGCAAGCGTTCTTCTTTTGAACTCCGTACATCCAACCCCGGTAATAGTTTTCCATCCCAATGGACTGTGACTATGTCGGGTACATTGTTTTGGAAGTTAGATTTTATTGCTTCTGCCCTTGATTTTCTAGTTTCAGTACGAATTCGCTGAATTGAGGATTTGTTAATACAGAAATCATCGCTGCTCAGACCAAGCGCTTCTACCACCGCATTAAGAATGTAAACGGTATCTCTAATGCTTAACTGGCATCGATCTAAAGCTGCAACTAGTTTAGGTGTTATAAGATTCTTTCTACCTCTTTTTGAACTTTGTTCATGTCAGGGAACGTCCGGCAAGCTGAGTTCAGAATTCAAGATCTGTTCTTCGTCTGAATCTTCTACACTGTCTAAGTTATTTGTGGTGGAAGTAGATGCCACAGCTAGTGATTCTCTTTGTCTTACAATCCTTTCCTCTTCTTCCAATCGTCGTTGTCTAGATCTTTGTTCTTTTTCCGCCAATTTTTTATCTACACCACCTAAGCATCCCGGTCGACGTGGCTCTCTCTTTTTCATTAAAAATAATTTATCTTCCTCTATTTTCATTCTCTCAAAAGCATCAGCATGTGCAATATCAAACAAATTATCAAGATTAATTATAAAATTGTTCTCACGACTCTTAAACGTAATCTGAGTTTTCTTACAATTTTTTTGTAACTCTCTCCAAACATGATATAAATCAATAAGTTTCTTCACGCAGTTAGGAAATGCCCTTGTTGGAATTCTTGCTTTTTCCCAATATATGATGCACTCCCTAATCACAAGATTTGCACTTTCACTAACAGTCAATTTAACCTCACGAATATTGTAAAATAGGACTGAGAGAACTTATCGATTAGATGGTAATTTTGCACCATTTATTTGGTAGCTAGTCAATCCGGTAAGAAAAATATTTTGTTTATCACTCCGTAATTCCACCGACATGTTTACGCACTAAACAATGAAGCACTAATAGTCTCAAAAATCACGTACGAAATGGCAAATAAAACATGTCGTAACAGGTCACTGGGCAGTACTTAAGCAACTTGTATCGACAAGTTTAAATAGCAAGTCGGCACGGGTTATCGTTTATATATCGAACTAATATTTTTTTCTAGACAATATAGGGTTATTACGAAACTTTTAAGAAGGTATGCGTAAAAAAATATCGAACTTGAAATTTAAGGGACACCCTAATAACCACTCTAATAAAAGCATAACATTATATAGATCTCTATATAACACTAATGCTATTATCGTTTAATGCAGTCCATAACGATAAGTAGATTAATAGTAAGATTATGTTATTAAAAATAGCTTATAGCTTTTAGAGAGATAAATTGTCCATTATAAGCTTATTGAGTATATCTAACATTTACGATATTCGTATCATCAAAATAACAAATCTAATTTCAAGTTATTAACACTAGCAGATTTAGAAGATTGACGTAATCGGAAATTAGTCTAATCCAAGTACCTAAATATTATCGAAATATAGCAAAGGTTGTGCTACACTACCAGTACATCTAGGAGGGATCTGGATGTCGTAATAACAGCTGTTCCCGGATCCCTCCTATGTCAGGCGCAGAGTGGCACACCGTGTGGTTTTAGTCGGTCCGATTCCGACACACCACCTCGCCGTAAACACCGGTGGGGTGACGGCCCGAGGCGGTTTCCACAAGTTAAAATAAAAAAAAAAACACTACGAGTACATGAACTTACGTGTTTTTTTACGCACAAGGCTAGTATTACATAAACAGCCTTAAATAGTTTACTGCTGGACCATAGACTGTACCCTAGTAAAGAGTTTTTGGTTAAGTAAACATCAATATTTTTAAAGCCAAGCATCTAGTCATCACCTCACCGGACTTAACGACAAAATGGTATGTCAGAAGCTAGTGAAAACACAATCTTACGATCCAAATGGATCCATTATAAGACCTCTAGTATATTTTACGAAGAAAGTCCTCGAGAATACGTGGGTATTAATCGTTCTGCCTACATTTTTGTTCAAGAACATCGCATTAGCTTTCTTGATATTAGATAATGCGACTCGAACATAAGTTTGACTGCGAATTTCAATGTACGCGTCAACAGTAGTAACTTCAAACAGTCAGCTATTGATTGGTATTTTTTTTTTTTCATTTGAGAGCCTGCCAAAGTGACTCTACTCTGCCTGATGGAAAGCATGAGTAGAATCCAAAAGTTGTAGTCACCATAGTCATTGCGAATGCTGACAATGTAGTATGGTGACCCACACTATGGTGGCCTATTAAGATGCTTTTTTATGCCTGACTTGGAGACGTAAAGGGCATGACAGTCATCGCAGCATTGTATTGCACACACTTACCACGACCACTGTCACCCCTGCATCAATGGGCCTCCGGTCTCGCACTCACCAACGAAACACGACAGCAAGGATGTGGTCGCTTTAAGTTGATCGTCGTCTATTCAAGTAGAAATACAGTATAAATATCTGTCAAATCGGCACTCGTCTGCTGCTACTATTTTGTATTTTTAAATTCTAAAGGTACTCATTGTTAGCTATTTTCGGTTTCTATTTGCGATAAATATAATTTCATACTTCACCAACCACTTACCATATTTTAACGCATAAATTTGAGAAATTATCTTATTTGAGAGACTACTCATCATTATCATCAATAGCCCACATGCCCACACATAGGCCTCTTCTTGGAAAAGAGGTTTTATCCTACTATACCACACTGACCACAGATTGGTATAGGGTTTGTACTTCCTGGATCTGGAGGTTTTAGTAATAGCTGTTTCCGGATCCCTTCTATGTCAGGCGCAGAGTGGCACACCGTGTGGTTTTAGTCGGTCCGATTCCAACACACTACCCCGCCGTAAACCCCTGTGGGGTGTCGGCCCGAGGGGGTTTCCACATGTTAAAAAAAAAGGGTTTATACCTTCTCCTTCTCTCCTTGCAATGATACGGTCCTGCATAGTTTACTCCTTTATTCGCGTCTTACGATATCCGTAGGATGAATAGCAGTGGTGACAATCTGTATTCTTAATTTGTCACTACATGGAACGAGAGAATTGTAAGTAATACAGCTCAAACAGAATTTACATAATCTTTATCTTCCTCATTTTCTCAACTAAATCCTCTGTACATTGTGAGACGAAGTTCACTGTTACATTATTCCGATACGCTTCCTCGAGTCCAAAAAGAAATGGCAGTGTATTTGCCTGACAGCCATTATCGAGTCCAAAAAGAAATGGCATCGTATTTACCTGACAGCCGAGTGACAGTGAGAATCTAAGTGACAGCAGTTGACCGATTAAACGAGGGTGTGTTGAAGGAATGTACATTACTTTAAACTTGCTTTCTGAGTCCCAAGAAGAGTAATTCTTTTAGGTCAGGTATTAAAAATACGGAGTGTACCCCTATTCATCCCGTGGGTGTCGTAGGAGGCGACTAAGAAAACAAATTATGCGGAATAAAAACACTGCAAAGAGAGGGAAAACTTGAAACAAACCCTGTACCAACTCGTCGTACGAGCTTGATGTAGTATGCCAAAACCTCCTTTCCAAGGAAACACGTACGTCCAGCAGTGGACGATTAAAGACTTGATAATGATTGATGGCATCACACATAGGGCCGTCTTGATCTCAAATTAAGCGCAGTCTCTGCTCTATATCTCTACATACATAATATAGATAAATTACTCCCATATCTAGAACAAGAGGAGGCCTATGGCCAACAGTGGATTTTTTAAAGGTTTTTGATGTGAAATAATATGATTTGTCTTGGGTGGGACTCAAATCCACGACCATTTACTTAGCTGTTAGGATCAGTGACCACTTAGAGCCCGGCGGAATAAAACCTGCGAGCCTTGGCACAGAAGTCGTTTTGTGGGTGGTTTATTATATATTTTGTCATTTTGCAATGAATACATTTTCGTTTTGTAATGACCATGTTTGCTGTTCTGTCGGTTTGCATGTCATGAAACGTAAGGTGGGTCGACGTGTGCAAATAAACTGACTGCGGCAGGCAAATACTACTATAAAATTGTTGGTTTATTGCTAACTAGCTAAAGGGAGCGGCTACGGTTGCGATAATATAATTTTCTCTTTTAATTTATTTCGGGGATGACACCAATGTGCTTTTCCAGACCTCTCTGTGACGTGACTTATTAAAGGCCCGAATAAGCTCTTTATAATTCAGTGGGCGGTAACTTGCCTGTTTAAGTCTCTTGAAATGAAGATGTTTAAGGATTCGCTTACCACCAATTTACCAAGTCTCTCTCTCTATTTAAAAAACACATGCTGTTATGTACCTAAATATTTTGGAATGGACGCCAATGTTATGAACAAAATAAAATTGAAAAAAAATAAGCAAAGAGACACGTCACGTTTTCAACGGCCTCTGTTGTATATTAATTAATAATTAAAAACTTCTTATTTCTTTTTTTATTATTGTTGATTTTTGGTTAATTCATCGAAGTTTATATTATGAGCATCGTCGACAGTTTAGGATATCCCGCTGAGCTTGGTCGGGTGAGTCACAATATTCTACAAAGGAATGTACCGCGTCGTTAATTCGCCAAGTTAGCTATAAGTTTACACAACTTACATGGAAGAAATGATTCTTTTTACTTTTAAAGATCATCATCAACAGCTTTTTACAATCCACTGCTGGACACAGGCCTCTCCTTAGCAAGGAGGTTTTGGCCTACTATACCACGCTGGCCAGACGGGTTGGAATAAGGTTTATTTCAAGTTTTCCTTCTCTTTATAATGATGTTGTCTTCTATACTTTGTTCCCTTAGTCGCCTTTTACGACACCCACGGGATGAATAGGGTGGTAACACTATGTATTTAACTGTATTTAAACTATGTTTTCCCTCTGTAATGGCTAAATTGTTATGATGTCTGAATATATTTTTTGGAGCAGAGCAGCAGTTATATTCTATTATTAATTAAACATCTATATTACTACAGGCTGTAAACCTGTCGTAATAGTTCGTTTTTAAACCAATTAGTTTGCATAAAACGCAGCGCATCTCAGCATAAATAATAAAAGCAATAACTATACAATTATTCACGTAAGAATTATACTAACTGTGCCGTTTATGGAAAGGATAATTTGACCATGGTCGATCATAAAAACACATAAATTTCCCACCAGATACCATCGACACGGGGTGGAGCTCACCGGGCTTCCTGTTGCCAATTAATATCATGAGAGTCCAGTGCCGGTTGTAAGCACTATATACTGTCAAAGCTGCAAATTAAACATGCATTCAAAGTACTGGAAAGCAGTCTTAGTATCAATTAACCTGACGTTTCTATTATGTGTATTGATGTGTTTAAAAAAGTAAAATCTCGGCTCAGGAATATATCCAATGCCGCAGTCAGCCACTTTTGTAATATTCATAAAACGAACACAAAGAACACCCAGACTTAGAACTACTATATCTGAATTCATACTAAGTGTTTTTCCATGTGGGGATTGAACCCACAAAAGTTAACGCAGTAGTATTGGTGAGGTTACCGCCTAAAACACGATGCTATCCGTACAATCAAGTCTATTATATTCCTATCCTATCAGCAGAACTTAATAACATTTTTCTGGCTCGATCTGGGAATCGAACCCGAGACCTCTTGATCGGCAGTAGATTACTAGAATAACGAGGCATGTCTTTTACGTCCCCAAGCGGGGTGTGAAAAAGCATCTCACAAGGCCACCATAGTGTGGGTCACCATACTGCGTTGTCAGCATTTGCAATGAGTATGGTGACCACAACTCTTGGATTCTATTCATGCTTTCCATTAGGCAGAGTAGAGTCACTTTGGCAGGCTCAAAATAGAAAAAAAAAAGAGAATCGATGTAAAAATTGGTCTTAAACACGTAATATCACTTTTTGTATATAATTCAAATGCAGTGTTGTTATACAAACCAATTGCATAAAGAAATGGTACCCAGGTAGAAGGAAGATTGCAGGTTGAAGTTTATTCATCACACACCACATTAGCAGTTCATTAGATGTTCACCCAAAGTTGATTGTTGAATTGATTATTCTTAAATATTCTCACGCTTGCACTTGTTAAGTTGTTAATACATTTTACTAATAAATACAATTGGCGTTGTAGTAATTAAATTTGTAATTATTTTCAGAAATAATCCATTGAATATGCTAAGTGATAGCATCTGTCTCTTCTATAATAAATTCTAAAAGTAGTAATTGCCGTATACATAATGCAAATTATGTGTGTACCTACGGTTTCTTTTCAATATGGGTGTTGTTTGATAACAGTGACTGACAGTTGACAATAGGCTAGATGACACCTTAGTCAAATTAGTTACTTTTTATCATCTGACAAAACGACAATTTTGTATGAAAAATGTACTAAATACAAAATTGTGACGTCACTGTTTTAGAGTACTCAATTGAACAATATATTTCACTGTATATTTGATTGGAATTCGTAATAGCAATAAAAAGCTATGTTAATTGTATTTGCCGAGATGTTACGCGATAATAGTTTTAATGAAGTGGACATTGGTATTTATTTACGTTACAGTCTACCCAATTGATAAAATCACTGTCCAAACGGCTAACAACAAAATGCAATGTATACTTTTTTTTGGAACAAAAGGGAGTGTAGAAGATACGAGTACATCGTTATAAGCATCTGGGATTTAGCAGTCATAACTATGTGAAGGTTCTTTTTTATTCTTATAAAACCCCATGATTAAATTATTCTTTTAAATCGGACCTCAAATTATCCATAAACTTGCATATAGTTCAAACAAAGCTTTAGGTCTTTTACTGTCCGCACTCATACAGTGAAAATGAATGTACGAATTCGCTGACATTTAATTTCCTCATTCGATATTTAAAGTTGCCATGTTAATTAATGTACCCACTGGCGCCAACAGGTCAGCGTGCAGCATTTTGGAGACGAATATGCGCGTCCATGTCTGTATTCATTATCGGCCCTTACAGGTAGAGTTATACCAAATGACAACCGAATATTTCGCGTTCTTCTATGAAATTACTATATCAGAAACTCATTAAGATTATGCATTCCTGGCAATTCATAGTTACCTAATAGCTAGATTAAAAGTACACAAATTTTTTTGTATTTTGCATTATTACTATGAAGTTATGATAACGGTGAAGTTAAACAATATTCATGTTCTGAGGAAGAAATCTAAAGATACAATTATATATTTGCTCTCCTAATTAGCCGCGGGAAACCATGCTTTTTCACAAATGGTATCCTTGGTATTTTCAATTTAGCTATCGATATAAACTGTGAAGTCTTAAGTACAATTAAGAAACACGTTGTCCGGGAGTAACTGAAGGTCAAGGAAACAAAAAATATTGAATTAGTTTATTGGCTTCTTAAATACCAATGTCGTCATCATCTTTATGATAATATTATATCACGAACCTTTAAACAGACATAATTTGCAACAACACACTGCGCCGAATTTACTGAGTTCATTCTGAACGACTTGCGAATGTTAATGTCGTCTTCAGCTAATAAAAAACAGTATTGCAATGTAAGTGAAGCAAACGCAGGGCACGTGCGATGCAAGCCACATTGTTACATAAACCGCTTGTGCTCCGTACTTAGAGCCTTTCACCGGCACTGTTGTTTATAATGTTCTTGCTTGCGAAGTCATTATTGCTGTAAATCTGCCGGTGAGGCAACGGGATCCGATTTCAAGTCACCGTTTTACACTTAGCGGTTTTAATCGCGATACGGCGATAAAATACTGTCATCCATAATAGTCGCGACAACCTGCAGTATTTGTCTCTATGAACACTATAATGTTCTTTAAAATCGATTTATCTGATATATCCAACAAAAGTCCTCGGTTACACAAATGTAAGACTCGAATTTCTCCTGACTTTCGCCGGTTCTGCACTTTCATTAACTGTGCCAGGTCGCTATTGCGGTTGCACGTACGACCGGTCGTGTTGCTAAAGGTTGTAATTGTATATTCATTGGTGTGTGCAATAAAGGTCCCCAAATTCGTTCTTCGTTGTTTAATTCAGCAAAATCGGTATTTTCGAAAGTCAATGCAAACCATGAAAATGGTCACTCACGATTCGAATTCTGTGTTGTGAAGTGCACGTAGCAATAGGCCGCAGGTCATCACGCTGACTTGGTAATCGCATGAATGAGCCTATGGGTCAGGCCCCGCGCGTTCCGTGCCCCGCCACTCGATTTGTGAATGAAGCCCCCACCGGCGCGTGCCGCGCTCTTGCCGCTGTCGCTCAGTCGCGCCGTCGCTGAACGCGCCAACACGCGAGCGCTCAGCGCATGATTGTGTAGTACATTTTGACGTTTTACAATTTTAAAGAGTACGTGTATCGCTGTGTTTAAAGTTCGATTGACAGTTGACGATAAAGTGAATACTGCTCTCCTGTTATTGGTTCTGCAGTGTTATTTTCACAGTGAGACACAGACCCCTGTTACTATAAGAAAGCCAGCTATCGGGAAAGCCGCCAACGGTAGACATAGTTGGACTTATACGGTGAGTAAGTCGTTACGAATATTTCTTTCATTCACTTCGAATGCTAGGCTACCGCTTAATGGTGACACGTAGGCTAGGCTTATTGAACGAAAAATATGATAGTGGGCCGGATTTGTAGGTGGTAGACCCACGTAACTATTATTTGTAGGTGTAGTAAGTGATCGTGCCTTCTTGCTATCTGGCACAATTAATTCATTTAATATTTATATATGTATAATTAATCTATGAGCTGCATTATTACTACAACTACAAAAGAAAAACCTAAAAAACTAAACTAAATATTCATAAATTTATTTATTCATTCAAATTATTTATCTATTTGTAACAAGTAGAACAGGCCTCTAATAGCTTTCCTGTAATTAAGTACTTATCATGAACATTCAGATACATCCGGAATAGATACTTCTCACAAGTCCTAAGGAAATTGTTTTCTTTCGTATCGATTAATATATTTAACGTTTTAATCTCTTGCTTGTGCTTAATGTCGTTAAGCTATGTATTTAACTAAATAGGTATAATATTTAAAATACTTAAAAGTATTTTGGTAGAATTCAAGGAGACAGATTGGTGGTGTTGTTGTCGTTCGCAAAAAATGGTCAGAGTAGGCGCCGCTCAACACAATAGAACATTTAATAAGGCGCTAAGTAAACTCTACCTGTGCTTCTCTTGCCAAATTTTTGTCGCCACTCACCTTGTTGCCGAATTGACGAGCCCGTATTGTCTGGCGCGTGATATTGATCAGTTTCGGTAGGCCACCGTTTAACGATTTACCTTCCACTGATTACAATTGAACATTTAGAACGAGGTCAACGATTTTTACTTGAATATATCTCGGCATATTAGCTTTCTTAGAATAAGGAACATGACCATAGATTTTTATTATGTGGAAACACGTAAACAACAGCTTGGGGACTAATAAAATAACCATCCATCATGAGCCCACCAGCGGATATTAAATTGACACGACTCACTCCGTCCACTCCTTCATGTCATCCCATCAGAAAAGTATTTGCTATATGTGTTAAACTCATTGGTTATTACTTGCATATAAAAAGTGTTTATTATCTATGGTTTATGTTTAAAAGTAGAAACTTACGTTATTATGGTAGCGAGATCATCTCCGTAATTAAGGCTCAATTGAACGGGAAGTTGATCGACGGCCGACTGTTATCTGAGGATTTTGAAGTGTGTTATCTGTGACAAGAATTTTTACAGTGCATTGTTGTGGCATAATCAGCTGTCGGCATTTTCTTTTTGGTACCTTTTTCTGAAAGAACTGGTGTTAAATAATTGAATGCTGCAAGAATTAAAAGATACAGATTAAAAGATAATTTAAATATAGTTTTTACTTTGGCATTAATCTTACAATGTAAGTTTAAACTAGTAACATTAATTAACAGCTCATTAAGGGGGTATTCTAGTCTAGAGGCCCGAATTTCAAGCATTTTTTGACGGTGAATAAAATAAAAGCTATTGATATTTTACTATCCATTTTTTTATCATTTATTTATATATATATTAAGAGCACACAAAATGAATTTAAAAACAAAAAAATACATTTTCATGGAATTATGCGTCCTTAAAGTGGAAGGGGAAAACAAAAGACAGTATCCTCATCGTCACGATTTCTACCCTTGTGGTCATCGGAAAAAAAAAAAAAATTCTTAATTAATATGAATGTCATTATCGTATGACGCAGAAAACAAGGGAAAAAAAATTTTTTCATAAAATGGCGGCTTCTCAAAAATTGAGGTCGATTTTTCCCTAATTTTTAAGCTTTCTCGAATTGTTTACAGATATTAAAAAATTGAAATTTCCAGTTTTTCGTGCTTCATGCGATAGAGATATATGTAATGAATATTCATGATAAATTTCAAGCAAATTGGTTCATTAGAACTTGAGATATCATGCCGACCGTATCGAAAGAAGTAGTTTCGAGAAAAACACGTTTAAAGTTTTACGTTAAAGTTTCTGGCAACGTAACTGATAGAATAGTACATATAACTTACGTTCTGTTAATCTGCTATCCCGGCTCCATACATTGGACCTTCCTCTACTTCATATTGACTGTTTTCAAAAAAATCGATTTTTCAAATTTCTACACTAGAATACCCCCTTAAAGCGAGATCCTCTTCACTCCTAACCATCAGATTTGTATCATTCCGCAAATAAACTTTTATAAACAGTATTTACTTTACCACATTCATGATATGACGAGAATGTATTATTGATTGCTAATCAAGTTAAATAAAAAGAAAAACACTTAGGCTTAGATACCCTTGAATTCTTTTAAATCTGAATTATCATTTTCCTGGAAGCCTTTGCCCATATTACATTGGAGTCGCCTTTAAATCTACTACAGAATATCAACCTAAAGCGACAGATACGTGCTGTAGTGTTTCGTTAGTAAGTGTGAGACCGGAGGCCCATTGATGCAGGGGTGACAGTTGTCGTGGTAACTGTGTAAGCCTGAAAAAGCATTTTACTTGGCCGCCATAGTGTGGGTCACAATACTGTATTGTCTGCATACGCAATGAGTGTGGTGACCACAGCTCTTGGATTCTATTCATGCTTTCCATCGGGCAGAGTAGAGTCACTTTGGCCTGCTCTTTAAATAAAAAAAAACAGTACGGCTGGACTTCAATTACTTACACGGAGCACCTGCCGTCAGACCTCCACTGCTTGGCAATATCGAAGTAGTTTAGAAAGACCGTTGTCGGACTTTCTAGGCGCCAACTTCTCGTAACCATTGACTATGATGTTCGTATGGCAATCCTCACTGAGGAACGGAGGGGTCTTAATATATTGAGAATGTTCACCCATCATAGACTGGAAAAACTTTAATTAGTTTTTTTCTAATAAACTTTTAGAAATCTACAATCCATTCTTATAGGTATAGCACAATCTCTTTTTTAAACACGGTAGCATCTAAAAATTTCAGTTTGATAGATTTTTATTGTATTTTTTGAAATATCAAATCATACACTACTACCCTAAGGTTTGGTACAGTACTCTTAAACACAATTGACAGTCCGTGGAGTCAATCATATCAATTATATTTATCGCTTTTGCATTGTCGGTTTTAATACTTTAAATTAAAGACTTAAAACTGCCACCAAAGTCTAGCTTCACGACATTTATAATAAAGGTAACTGTAGCTTGTCCGTTTAGCCAAATTATAATAAGTGTTTTTTGCACAGATTTCATTGAACTTTGCGGTGTCCTTATTGTCATTGTTTGAATATTTCTCAAGATGTTTCAACGGCAATTTTAACTGCTATTAGTTAATTGTTGTATTGTGGCAAGTAAGTCAAAGAAACTGTGAGACAATTTCTCACGCCACAAGCTCGCCTAAGAAAACCTGAGGTCCCGCTGTTTGCCCGACTCTTGGCTGGTTATTGGACTTTCAATTACGTTTCTTTGTTGAGCATTTGTCATTAATTAGTTATAAAATTAACCGCGGGGTTCCATAATTAATGTCCTGCGGATTTTGGAGTGTTGACAGCCTCAATCCTCTCGTAATTTTGGGGATTCAAAGAGTTACGGTAGACACTTTCCATCAGATGATCCGTCAGTGCGTTTGCATTTGTTAACCATAAAAATGAGTTAGTTATATTATGTAGTATTGTGTTTTATCTATCATATATCTGGTTGATTCTCAAACAAGTCAAAGCAAATTACATCTCGACACGTCGTAAAGCCATTAACTTCACACTTGGAGAACTGAGCATTGTTGCCGAGTGAAAAACACTGAGAGGAAACGATAAATTATGTTCG
Organism: Hypercompe scribonia; assembly: GCA_949316085.1. Classification (NCBI taxonomy): domain Eukaryota; kingdom Metazoa; phylum Arthropoda; class Insecta; order Lepidoptera; family Erebidae; genus Hypercompe; species Hypercompe scribonia. The sequence continues at coordinate 21,156,827 of OX438972.1, forward strand.
AAGTTTATACGATCGGCCGGTAATGGGCTACGAGCTTGCGATCGTTGCGCTTGCGCACCATCGCTCTAAGCCTCTCAAAGGAATTGTTCTGTTTTAAACTGTAGACGCCAGTTATTTTAAACAATATCAGAAAATTCCAATAGCATGATGATAGTTGTACCATGGTAATAACACTACTTTGTTCTCACGTTCTCAGGAATCCTTTAATGCGTTACTGTAATTTTCTTTGACCCAAACCGCTAAGAATTTAAATTGAAAATATTCTTAATTGTGAGAAAATAACAGAAGTATTTTGATGCACTTATACATTTTAGTTCCGTTTGAAACAACCCTCGACACAGGGTGGTTCCCGGTACGAAAACGGAAGTAGCATACGCCTGCCATACCTTGCTGTGTAATTGGCGGCACGGGCTTCATTTCCGTTTTCTCTTAAGAAACGACTAATAATAGCACGCGGTATTTCCTTTCTTATAATATTTAAACCAAATCAGTTTGTTAGAAATATTGGACACATAATCCACATCATTTACTTTGATTATAATTTGACTAAATACTCATAGATTATATAAGATTACATTCTCTTACAAAATGGGTAAGATGATAATCAAACTATGTTATCTTATAAGCTTTAGTCAAATAATTTATAATGTATTTAATAAAGTAAGATAAATAAATGTAGGTACATGATTTTTCTTTGTTAATTAATGCTATTGCATGCATTATGTACATATTTGTCCAAATGTTACCCAATACCAATTACGTAATTGGTTGAAATTATATCCAAACGTATTTGTAGATTCGCAGCTTTTGACCTATTTTAAATTCACAACAATGTTGGAGTTTGGGCACGTGGATTTACTCCAGCTGTAAATAGACAGTTTTGGCGACTGGGCAATTACGCTCCGAAAATAAATAGAGCTCTCATTAGGAAACGTTCCGTCTGTTTGGAGCACACGGTGCCCACATGGACGTGCAGTGAATATAATTACTCTCCTGTCTACCACTTATGGATGTAATTGTATGCTTAGCAAGTTCCATTGTCCTGTATCATTGGCAGCTCAGGAGTTAAGTAGCTCAACCAAGGACGCTTACCTGTGTTGTGAAATCCGGTCAATGAAATCACGTATTTTAATATGTATGTGATGATTTTACTGATGGTGATATTATATCCTTAACAACTCAGATTTCGCGCTCCTGTATAGCTTCCCAAGACTTTTTTATATCTTATTTCCCATTCAAAAGATTAGTGAAGGGTGGAGGTGCTAATGCATGTGTATACGCACATCCGGTCCGACAGGGTCCGTTAATTGGTCCGCGTAAAAGGGATATCGTGTAGCGTGCCCCGCGCCCCTTGCTCTGGCTTCCTGTGTCGCGACATCACTCGACGACAGCCGAGATCGTGAGTCTCTTGCTTTAAAGAAACCTACCTTAAAAGGTTGTTTGTCCAATTAAATGTTGGCATATCACCCCCTGCCGAGTTTTGTCTTCTTTCCATCTTCAGTCACGACTCCTTACGGGCTGTCGTTTAAATTATTGCCATGAATTGATGTTGCGCTGTTCAATATCACGGATGTTATTGTTTTTAATATGTTACAATCTAAATTACTAATGAGTGTGTCTGGAACGTTTTCTTCAGGTGTACTGTAGTTTGAATTTATAACAGTCATCATGTTCTTAAAGTGTTTTTGTGTCCTGTTTGTGGACGTTCGAGATTTTTTTTTACTTTTTTTGCTATATTAATGAACAAGTTCGCTTAATTGTCTTTAAAATGATTATTTTGTTTTTGTTACATTAATTTCTTGCAGTGTAGGTGTAAATAATAATCAACATAGGTATTATTACATACTCATTAATATAAATCTTAATAACGAGCGACTTCGTTTAAAAATTTTATGCACGAAGACAAATTGTCACTTAAGATGTAGAGATAAGTCTGAGCTAATTTTTTATTATATCCGTAATATCTACACTTCCCACGAGGAGTCTTTGTTCAAACTGTGGAACGGCCAACATACACGTTTATTTTTATTATATATTTTTATGAAGCATGTAATCTAAAAAGAAGCGTTTTCCCATGACGAGCACTTGGACTGTGACTCGTATGTGATTTCATTAATGTCTGTGTTCACTTTACCATAGAGCATATAAATCTTAGTTTCATCTTTGAATTAAATTACAGACTTGCGTCCAATACAAAATGCCTTAACATCTCCGATGTAGTTTTCCACCGTAATTTTCCTTAATATTTAGGCAGTAAATTTTACGGTCCTGTTTCGAAGAAGCACTCCAATAGAGATATTTCAAGTTGCAGTGGCCAAAGGTACCGTCCTGAGAACTAAACAATCGATGTAATTCCTAGAAACAGTCAATGGGCTCGTTAGGTGAAGTGAATGGAAAGAGTACTCATCGACGGAAACAATAGGTGTTAACTTGCGCATTTAGTACGCGATGCTAAAGAGGATGTGAACTGATTACCGACGAGCTAAAATGTTGAATTGTATTTTTGAGACTGCCGACACTATTATATTTAGCATATTTTTCGACTTTGTAAGTTCCTGTGTCTATGGTATATGTAGACTTTCAACGATATTGAGCCGTAATCGTTTGTTTCTGCACGAACCGAGAAGAATTCCGATGAATTCTTATTAACACTAGTTTATAGCTATAATTTGCATGAGACTGTGTTACGTTAATACACGTCGTTATGTTATGTTTCGCATGTAAATATACAGCGGTGCATCAGCGTCAATATGAAACAGTTTGTTTTCATTAGTTGACTGTATTGTTATCATTCACAGACACACGACTAGACAATAACGTTGGACTCATGAATGAATGATTGATCGTTTGTCTCTGTTTATCATTGTGCATACAATTGAGTAACAGTTTTAGTATAATATAATACAAATATTTTAATGGCACCCTCTAAATTAGTACAAGTAGTAGTATGTAAACTCTGCACCTACCTTATAAGATTTCTACGCCACCTGAAGGCCGACTGGAAGAGAATGCCTTGGGCATTATGTCTACCGGCATACAAAATAAGTACATAAAGATTAAAAAAATAAAATAAATGCATAACTATACGTACAGCCTCTGAGTTTCAAATCACTACTTTAAGTGGAAATGCGGACTAGTTTTCTAGATGTTAATAAGATCATAAGCGTCGAGGTTAGAAACCCGTATGGTTTATTTATTACCAGAGGCGAGAGGGCCAGTTCCGGTCGGTGCTTGCACAGGAAACCCGCAGGATATATCAGAATTAGAATCGCGAGCCGATGAACGGTGGGGCACTTGCGTTATGTCGACCGCACTTCCCATATCCGTTTATCAAAGTCCCCCTTAAATCATAAAATCTATACCTATTTATCTGGTGCTAAATTATACCACGTGTTGCACTACATACCATGTACTTAGTAGTTATAATGACAAGTACATATGTTTCACCCTTTAAACAAAAAACCTGTAACCACTTTTTTGTTATTCGCAATTTAGAGTCGGCTGAAATCAGCGTGTCGTTTTATTTTTGATGTTTCTCGTTGTCCGTCGAACGGAAGTCATTATGCGCTTTCCGCTGTTCGTTGTACTGCTGCCCTGTAAAATATATTCATTAAATCAGTATCACGGTTTACTGGTCAGATTTCTTCTCCCAAGATTATTGTGTGTCGTCGATGTCACATTTATTTCACCGCGATCGTCTCTACGTTCGTTTGGCGATTTTAAAACGCGTCTTTAGATGTCGTTTCGTTTTTCTTTCCTATTTGTTTTTATATCTCATGTCACTTCTTAATCCTTACGTCTGTTTGCACACATTAAATGTCGTAGGATGATGTAGGCATAGGGCGGCTTCTCGTAACACTCGCGGGGGCATGCGACTAATATTTACTCGACAAATGTTTGTGTAGTACAAAATGCACGTACGTCTCTTGTGACTACTATGTTCACCATGGGTGATGCCGTGCTGCGCACTGATAATGCGTTGTCTGTTGTAAACCGCGAAGATAAAATGCAGTGTTTGAACAAAACAAATCATGTTTGCCTTCTTTATGTCCCAAGGATTGCTGGTATGGATCTTTAGTGCTCGGGAATTATGCGACCTCACGTTCTATTTGCATTGGTTTATGGATATGCACTTGATGTCGGCACACGTTAGATTTGCCACAGACTTAAAATAAGCATAATACATGTAAATAAATGATCTTAACATATAACACTTTGGCACAAAACAGTCGGTAGATATAGGTACATATACGAAGTTCCTATTTTACAAAATGTTTATTAAGTAGGTACTTTCTTCAATTTTAAAGGCAAAACATTGCTTTGTATCATCGTATTACAAAATTATCTACGCATTCGAGTTCATTTGCCAACACATTTAGTATCCGTAAACAAGCAACTAGCCAAGGCCGCGTATGTTTACGAGTCTTCTAACACTACTAATGTGAACACATCGAATAATTTATATAAAAGGCCATAGTTTCTAACGTCTCTGTATTGGTATGAATATTTATTTTGGTTTTCTTAGATTTTTATAAATTTATATTGTCTTTTGTGTATGTATGTTTTACACACACTTAAGATTTGAATCAGAAATACACCTAAGTCAGATTATACGCCTTATTGATAAATGAAAAGTGGTATGAATTACAATGGTGGGTAGATGTTGTGAAGTAGATTACATAGATTGCTAGTGCAATAAGGCTATTGATATACCAATAGACTGCGATTTATTCGCGTTTTGCGAACCACCAACGGAAATGAATGCCAGTAATGAGCTTCGGATGTCGCTCACCTATTGTGCCAAGCTAATAGATATTGACTTCCTTAGTTTTGCCTGTACTGGCAACAACACGAGTCTATAATGAGGCATTGTTCACATCTTATTCGATTTTCAAGACGCAGATCCGAGCTGTGAAACGATTTCTAAACTGGTAATTTGTGCAATGGATATGATTGCAGTATCATATGCTGTTTGCCTTTTACGAATCCAGGCCAGCGCTCCTTCACGGATCTGCTGTAGCAGTTTCAATTGACGTCAAATGATAATGGATTTGGCATTTCCTTCCAACTGTTTATAAGTATACTGTGAATCAGACTTCGTGCTTAAAGACTTGTTCCGACTTATACCGTATTCAATCATCGATCACGAGTTGACCTCTTTGCTTCACACGCCAGCTTAAATGAAGTTCCTAAACATTTTTTGTTAGTAAATCACAGGTAAACCGAAATTTTGTGAATGCCATTCAGATGGATCGATACTTGAAGTCGATATAAAAAATTATGGAAAAAATTTATAGTGTAAATTAAAAAATTTGAGAAATAACTAATAATTCTTACTTATTTAAATGTGAGAAGTGAGTAACTGACTTATGAGGATCAATCGCGGGCGTGTCTTGATTAGCAACTCCGTAAAGCATTGTATCGATCTGTAATTATAGAACCAATAAGAAACGCCTTTCTTTTTGCTTCAATGTTTGTTGAAGGAGACGGATCAATGGTTGCAGCGGAACATTATATCCTCTTCCGCATGTTCCGCGGACTGCCTGAGAACCAGCGCTCATCGCCAATGGAACGAAACCTCTTTCGATCTATTACTTAATTGTCATCCACTTGGAAAAAAAATCAAAATAAAATTTTGTAAATAACATTTGTATCTTTTATATAAAAATTAATTAATGTATTCTATAGATGTAATCAATATGTTTGCGTAACATAAGTAATGAATAAAAGCGAATCAGCAGATGTTATAACCGACTCGTCATTAGTTCAAACTGTAATCCCCCGACGGCACGCGCAGGCACGCAGCGTTAAGTGTTAAGTGGGTTAGCATGTCGATCCTGGCCATCTCAAGGTCGTATCAATCATTTGCTTCCGTAATAGCCACACACACAATAATCCTGCATACAAATAAGACTATTGAAACAATAAAAAAATCACGAAACAGCATGACACCGCGACGATTTAATTAAACCTGTTAAGCACGAAATGAAGGTTCGATATTGTTAAATATCATGAATAGAGCAACAGATCAAGTTCCAGTACAAGCGTCCTTGATGATGTTTGGACTCGTTTTACTTCCTGTTACGAGTCAAAATTGTAAATGCTAAGCACGTCACTCATTCATTCTCAATCAAAGGATCATGAATGAGATGTTTACCGCGCACATACACACACGGGTGTGTACATGACTTGAAGTTTCCTGTTTTATAATACATATAGGTATGCAACACCCTCTCGTGTTTCGTAATAGTATACTTACTATTTCAATTTTCCTGTTTCATCAACATTTAAAAATATAATGCCAGTCCAAACTCCAAACGTATACCTTTGACATTATTTAGACAATAATATTCATTGCAACAAAATATTTATCAAGGATGTAGTTCTAGAACCGGAGTTATAATAGCCATTAAACCTGTAGAGTGTTTAGGTGTTCATAAAGTTATGCCGCGCGTTTGAGGGCCACAGGGCCGTCCTGCCAAGGCCAGCGAGTTCGTTAGGGCCATTCATGGATGCCTGAGCGCAACCTCCCCACTGCGGAGGCGACAGGATATTCTCCCTCGCCGTGTGCTATGTTGGCCGATTGATCAGTTTATTTTTTAAATCGAATTGGAAGCAAAAAGACACCACCACGCTATCGTAATACACCGGATGCACTAACGAGTGTAAAAATTTTTAAACTTCAAGTAACGTTAGTTTGTTTTTGTAAAAGGCCGTTTCCGCCATGACTTAATTCATAACTCAACCGGTACATACTCGTATAGTATGTGATAATCATCAGGGCTTATTGAGTTTATTGAACAAAGTGTTCCAAAATAAGCTTTCTTCATGAGATACTTTATTGCAACTTTATAAGGTGTACATTACGTATACATACGTACATAAATAGATATTATCATGCACTGTGTACAGGTAGTATTTTTTTGTAAACTTGATAACACATGGTTAGTCGGTTATTGGATCGATCTATGCGTTTGGGATTAAATATTAATGAGTTAACAAATAGCCTTCGGCATAACACAGTTTTATCTAGTTTCCGAAAAGGTTTAAGGATAATTGTTCATTCATACGAATATGGGCCCTAAGTGGGTGGAAGTGGGCAATGAATCACATTGTGCTGTATCGGAGGAACATCAGCGTATTTCGGACGCGCATTGTGAGCAATTCGTCATGATTTGCGTATGTAAATGGAGTTTGGTTGTGCGTTCGTAACGGTATTTTCGTCGGTCCACAGCAGGAAGGCGGATGCTATAAACACACTTTCAGCGGTGTAGCCATCTCGGTGTACCTATGCAGCTCTTGTTTATTTAATTCGGCGATGATTAAAGGTTAATCTTCTCTGACAACTTCGAAGTCCATAAGCTCCCCATGTCCCGTGCTCACGCACACTGTCGACGGATTACCGTATAGCTCTCTTGCCATGGTGGACTTAATGGCGCTGCCAAAATGTTTGATGGAATTTTTATGGAAATAATTTTATAAATATTTGGGGTGTCATTTATCACGATTCAAGTTGGCTAGTAAAGCTTATGAAGTTTTATGATGTCATATGTGATTTATTCATAAGCTTGTTTATAACTGTTTATTATAGTGAATAAATATGTGATCCTGGTCAATTTCTGACGTTATTGGGTGTGGGAAAAGATTCGTAGAAAGTTTATGAGTTAATTTCAAGTTAGATTAGTCAGATGGATTAGATTTACGTATGTAGAACAGAAATATGTTGGATATAAATGTACATTAAAATTACCTTTGTTAACTGGTTATGCTCGTAATGTATGACAAGATATCTGTCATGTGGTTTGCGGTTTTCCACCGTGAGTTGACTATCTTTACGAAGGAAGATTTTATTTCTATTTTATTTCCGCGTTTATTAGTAATATAATAAATCTACCTTTAATGAGCTGGGTAAGATTTTTCTTTTTTTTGTATAAACCTACCAGTGACTCTATTCTGCCTCATGGACAGCGTGAATATAATCCAAGAGCGGTTGTCGCCGTACTCACTGCGAATGAAGACAGTGTAATATGGCGACCCACGCTATGGCGACCTAGCGAGATTCTTTTTCACACCCCGCTTAAAGGACCCGGGATCGTAGTGGGAGGAAAGCAAGTGCGCGGTAATGAATTCCAGGCTTTAACTGATTTGCACAGGAAGGAAGAGCCGAACCGTTTAGTTCGGGAGCGTGTGTCTACCATACTGAAATGGTGACTTCCAAGGCCAGCACGAGTTGAGTGTCCTGTAGAGGAACGGAGAGGATGGGATCAGTTGGAAGAATACGTCAGAACACTCTCCATGATAAAGGCGATAGAGGACTGCCATAGAAGCGACATCTCTTCGCAACTGCAGAGACTTTAGGTTGACCGATAGATGTCAATAATTACTTTCTCAAAAGAAAACTTTATAAGCGAGGATCAAAGAACAAGACCTTCGCATTAAAGGAAGTTTATTTAAGTAATAGAAGTTATTTATGTTACTTACTATGATGCTTATATAGCACTTTAACGAAAAATAACGACTAGTAAAGAACGGACATTTTTGTCAATGTTATTTCTAAAAATAAAAAAATATTTCGATCATTTGGCACTCAATGCCATCTAGTTTCAAACTAAGCAGAGCTTGTACTATGATAGCTGGACTGACTGATAGAGTACTTAAATTTTTTGTAAATACGTACATATCATACATAGAAAACACCCAAACTGCGAAACAAATATTTGCAAATCATACAAACATTTGGTCCAACCCGAGTACCGAATGCGAGACCTCAAGCGCAGCAGTCGCATTCACTAACGCTGCGCCACCGAGGCAGTCTTTAAACAAACCAATAAACTTTTTTATTATGATTATTCCTAGTTTAACATTGGTGTCGGAAATATAATAAGCGTATCTATATGCAAGTTATTGACAAATAGACCCTATGAATTGAAGCAAGTATTACAAAAGGCTTGGTGACAACTGCCTACGTTTCACCAAATACGTACACGCCATATATCTAATACGGCATACAGTGAAAGTAACAGTTCTGCGGACATTCATTATTTTCTTACGTATGTGCATAATTTACATGATATTGATCTGAAATAGTGTGAAATCGAGAAACTGGTGTCAATACACACTTTCCTCTTATCATTGTCCTGTCATGTCAAACTGCAATTGTTGTTTTGTGCTAAACTAACAAGACAATGTCACGTAAATCAAGATAATATGTTGTCTAATCTATGTCGCTGAATAAATAAATAAATATTTCGGTCATTGGACACAACGTCATCTAGTTTCAAACTAAGCAAAGCTTGTGCTATGATCACTAGACAGACTGATAGAATACTTATATACTTTTTTTTGTAAATACATACATATTATACATAGAAAACACTCCAACTTCGAAACAAATATTCGTAAATTATACAAAACATTGGGTCCGACCCGGGAACGGGTCGAACCCGAGACCTCGAACACAGCAGTCGCATTCACGACCGCTGTGCCACCGAGGCAGTAAAAAGTTGGCACCAAGGCAGTTGAAGCTTAACACAAATACTGTTTCTCTTACACTTTATGTAAATGTAAGATTTGTAACATTCCACATTCGCGTAACTTACTCTGTGATTGTTAACTTCCTGTCTACCTTCATAGCGGTGCATTGTATTGTGTAAGAATGTGTTTTACGTCACTATCACGTTAAGTTGAGGAGACAATTTGTATACTGCCTAGCGTAAAGGAGGTTGTCGCTTCAGGGAGAGCTGTCACCGCCCCCGACTAGTTAACCCACGCTCGCCCGCTTCAATTCTATAATTATACATTCATCCTGCCCACATGTACCTATATAAAGAATCTTTAGAAAAAGGTTCACTTATGCAATTTATTATACTCGTCACATTGCGTCAATGCTCGGTACAAGTAAAACCGCAAATTTTGTCACATGTTTGGAGCGCTGTCACTCCCACATCAAAGTTGATCAATCTAAAAGGATCAGTTGAATGGGATCAATAAGTATGGTGAATGTGGTGGGCGATCGGTCGTCGAACTGCGCGGGCGCAAGCCGGTGGTGCGCTCTAATTCAATTTAACGACAACTCATTGCGCACTAGGCCAATAATCCACCTCAATGCCACCCATAATATTACTCAAGTCTTTTATATCATCAACACGGTGACTTGGCCGCGGGTGATACCATCGCTGATTATATAAATTACCAAATAAACCAAACCTCATGTTGAGTCATGATTACGTTTAATTCATTGAAAATTATTTTAATTAAACGCGTATTGTTGTGCTATGTTTAGTTTCGAATACTAAAAGTATTAAGGTTTCCTTTTTTTCTGTTTTATCTTAGTTTAATTTTTTTTTCTAGATCGATTCACTCTTAACAATATGAAAATTAACAGAATATTTAAGGGATTTGTATTGAACATATCGATTATTGATGTACGATAAAAAAAAAATTTGTTTTTACTGTCTTCTTATTGTTGAGACCGGATCTGCAAGGATGCTCTGTGTCACCTTGAATGCCGGATGCCGGCTTACTGACGAAGGAGCTATCGACCGTCAATCGTATGAGCGTCTCGCCATATTATATTATAGTCATATGTCTGTTTGTCTGTGCGGTTGCGAGGGCCGTTTTATTTTACGACCATCCACGTCCGCTGTGCCAGTCTTCGACCAAGGTCGTTATTTCTTATAACTGATCACTCGGTGCATCTATCAGTGTTATGTGATCAGTTTTTGGTCTGAAATTTGCTACGTAAATCAATTCGAGTATTGTCATATTAGAATGTGTTTTTATTGGATCATTTTAGATCAATAAACTCTTCTGATAATAAATTTCCTACCGATTTAAAACCTTGAACTTCGAGAAAACGTGTCTAAAATCAAAGGATCAAACGTGGGCGAAGTCTTCATTGTGGGTGAAAAACACTCACAACCAACACAAGCGACAAGTGGTTTAATTAATTACTTCTTTAACAATTACTTGAGCTTGGTAAAATTTAGTTACGACTGCACGGATGGAATAGTGGTTGGAGCGGTCGCCACGCCGCTTTCTGCTGCGCGGAGTGTTATGGGATCAAACATTTTGTGCGATACACAAATTCTTGTTCTTTGTGTCTGTTTCTTGTATTTTTATAGAGTCACTTGCGACACAGAGTATATTCCTAATGAAGAAAAGAAAAAAGCTATTGTGTATGAGTCGATATAATATTAGATGGGCATCATACAAGTGTATTCTAAAGTAATTTATATTGCCTTTTCTGCTCGTGTTCTCTGAACTATTTACACTTGAATAAGAAAGCAGTGTAAAAATTTTGCTGAATATCTCATAGGCTCCTCTATAATTGAGATATTCTGAATGAGCGAACACTTCCTCGCGATCTGTAACACTCCAATATATATTCAACTGACAACGTGCATTTTTAAGGTTGAAATTTGTTTGGTGTTGAAATTCAGTGATTCTCTTTGATGTAGAACGGGAATATCGACAAAGACGGATGTCCGGTGCCGGTCAGGATTTGTTTCAAATGAGCGTTATGTCTTCTCCAGTACGTCGAGATCAAGACCGCGATCACACGGTTTTTTTTATAAAATTAATCAAACAAATATTTTCAGTTTAGTTTATTTATATGAGTTTATAATGAAAATGAAGTTGGAGCTCTCAAATGTGTTAACGTCTTCCTAACTCCATCGAAAAGTCAACTATTAGGTATCTTTTAAAAACATTATGAGCAAATGCTTATAAAAAAAATTGTCATCTCACTACGTCATAATCTCTTGAATCAACTATTCTTAAAGCTTTGCAGACAGCAACGTAATCTGAATAGTAAACATGTCTAAAGCATGTTTAATGCAAAATGAAGATGTTTAGTTCAAATGTCCATACGATTATCAATAGATCATTTTTTTTGTCGCCTAAATCTGTCTCTAAACTTAGAAACAACATCGTTTAAAATTTAACATTTGTCAGGATAGGAAGTTGGGGAAAGGGTCTTTTAAAAATCCTTCCGGTTCTATTGAAATTGCGGATGGCGGCATATGCTCATTTCAAAGGGCTAGTGTGTTTGTCCGACAGTGTTATAGTAAACATTATTTGTCCGACTAGTTTGTGAGTCAGCCTTTTGTGTTTTACTGTTCACTTCTAGCATAGGGTACGATTTAATCTCGTCATACGTAACTAAATCCGGAAGTTGCCAGCATTGAAATGAAAAAAAATTAATAACCATACTTTTTTAAAGCGGTATATAGTAAAACCGATTAAATGGATTATTTTATAATACCTATATCCGTATCCGATTGACGCTGTTTTATTGATTTTATTTTGTCTGGTCTTGGAGCAGGCTATTGAACCCGGGGCTTCCTATAAAGCTATTAGCTGCTATATAAGATTATTGTTATCTTTGATTTATACGATTTTTGAACAAATGTGGTCCACAAAAGTATTTGTAATGTCAAAAATTTGCCCGATGAAGTGAAGAATGTTACATTTTTAAATAAAATCCAACTTATATTATAAATGTGAAAGTTTGTGAGGATGAATATATGGATGTTTATTACTCTTTCACGCATAAACTACTAAACAATTGATGATGAAACCTTATAGTAATATAGCTTAAACATCAGAATAGCATGAAGAGTACAATTTATTAGAATTTTGTGAAATTTGATCATAACACAATGATAAGTAGGTATTAGGCAAATCGTCGTCTTAACTGTTGGACTTAAACGACTATAATTACCGTGGGATTATTTGTCTTAAATAGTTCCAAATAAAAGTCTACGATAGCATATGTCTACCTTTTATGGCTTCCGCCAGTACATTCTAAATAGTGAGCCATGAACACAATTAAATTGGATAATTTTATGATAATGCACATTTTTGAGAATTGGTAACATTTATCGAAATTCATATGTGTCTGTTTCAGTATTGAATGTAGAGGAACTTTGCTTTTTATATTAAGTAATTTGGACGAATAGTTTCATAGTTATCACGCTAGTTTTGACCTGAATGAAGCGCCATTGGGGGCCTACTATTAGGAAACGCAGCGCGCGGCGCGGGTATGAAAGGGCAGTTCGTCCAATGTCGCATTATCGATAATTGTTGTCGATAAAATAAAAATTATCGTAACAAAGTAATGATATAAACCTTAATATCTGTTTGTTACGCTTTTACACCTAAACTACTAAGTGGATTTAAAAAATTCTATCACCAATGGAAAGCTACGTTATACACGCTGGTAGAACCACGGGCAGAAGCTAGTGTGCTACAAATTTAAAAGTTATTCAAATACTTTTGCGTAACAATGTAGAAGACATCTGTATATTTTGAATTGTGGTAGTACAAAAGGCTACAGTTCAAGTTCAGTCCAAGTTATCCTGGTCAATTATAAATAACAAGACATACAAAACCGTAAAACTTATATCGATTATTGTTTACAAATAACACAAACATCAGAGCTTGAAAAATTCCAAAACCCTAAATCTATATTAGAACCAGTACCGTTAGCATTTTGGTATTTGGCGAGCCAAGTTTTGCATACAATGCCCATGTTGGTAGCTTGCGCAAGCGGTCATCGGGCCGGATGTGACGTTCTGACAACGCCCGCTCTGTTTTGTTTCTGGACTAGGTTGCTTACGATGTCCTAAGATAATCAGGTGTGTACTTATGTATTGGTTATGGAACAAGCATTCATATTCTACGGGTTGGTCCGATTAACAAAGGGTGAAACAAATTGTGAAAAGATTCATGTTTTGAAAGAGGATTTTGTTCATCAGAGCATGTCTCAGGCTGCGATGATGGTGGTAATCTATTAGTGATCTTTGCTTTCTTGACACCCAAGTGTTGTTGTAAATATTTTATAACTTTTCTAATTAAATTGTGTAGTTGTTGAGATGGAGAAAGTCAATTAACTTCTTCATTATCTATGGAATGTTCAGTGCAAAAGAATTAATGTTTATTATTTAATTTATTTTAAGCATTTTCGCTTATCTAGAAATGTATTTGGTATTTTGAAGTTTTCATTTTGTTTGTCAAAATGTTTCATTCGACTTAAGTGCTGATAGCCTCAGTCGCATTAAATATTTTTTTAAAACCACCTGCTGGATACCTTTCTGAATGGATAGCAACCATGCTATTAAATAAATACTGAGTAATTTTGCAACTACGTTCGTGACTCAATTTGTTGAATGTTATCACTATGACCCGCATCGTTCATGTAACCTACAAAACGCCAACCGTTTTGCATCCGTCACTACAGTTACATTATCAGGTAGTATACCACAACTATTAGAAGAGCTATGTATAATTAAAATTATTTAACCATACAAGAACAATTTCAATTTCTTCGGATTCCAATTGAAAATTTTTGCTGGTCCTGTCTTGTCGATTTTTATCGAATGTGTGTGTCTTTATGAAGGTACACCAAAGCTGTAGGAGTTGAATTACTCAGCTAAACATTACACATACGTGGTATAGCCATGCTTCGGCACATGAAGGCTAGATGACAGATACAACAAAGCTGAGCAATTGGCTTAAAGAAAACCTAAATTTAGCAATCTTTCTGCTCAGTTGCATTTCTCGAATTAAGTGAGATTAAGACATGTGGAGTGGTAACGGATTAAGAATGAAGAGTGTCACCATCCCTATTCACCCATGATTATCGTAAGAGGCGACTACAGTTACAAACAACGCTGGAAAATATCTCTACATAAAGTAGGAAAACTTCAAACAAACCCAATATCAATTCGTCTGGCCAAAATGGTATAGTAGGCCAAAACCTCCTTTCCAAGGAGAAGCTTATGTCTAGCGGTGAACTGTTAAAATGTTGTTGAAAATCGAAAGGGTAACCCCCTTCAGTTTTAACTCTGAGTACACACAAAGGACGTTAACAGACCTCTCTTGAGCTGATTTGATTTATATGTCCGTGTGGAGACAGATTAAGAATATGAAGTGACATCACCTCTATTCATACCTTTGGTGTCGTAAGAGTCGACTAAGGGGACAAAGTATGTAGGATAACACTGCTGTAAAGAAAATAATTACTTGATTCAAATTTTGTACCATCTGGCCCGCGTTATATAGTAGGCCGAAACTTCTTTTCTAAGAAAAGACCTGGGACATAGGCCTCTTCTTAGTGAGAAGGTTTAGGAGGCAACAGAGAACTCGCTAGTCACTATAAGCCCTCAATGCGCTCAAAACCTCGCAAACGTTTGCAAACTGCCAGTGAAATATTAAACGAGGTCTTATTTTCTCTTGGTCTGAGTTCTCAACAAACACTATTGAGTGTTGTCCCTTACGAAACGCGTTCTATGTCATATTTGTGGATTCAAATATTTGCTAAGTTTACTTTGATGGATTTCACAAGTTGGACCATTTTTACTAAAACCAATTTTAACTTTCAAAGTATGAGTATTCCTCATATTTTTTTCTCCAATATTTAATTGCTACCGATAACTCTGTTTTATATTCAGAATACGGACAACTTCTTGACTTGTCCTTTGATTCGTTCAGCAGCTATAGAATTTGCTGTTGAAATTAGCCTTCCGCATTGTTCTTTTCTAAGTTTGTTAAGTTAATTCTAATAGGATTATAGGTTATCATGAGACGATTAAATTTATTATTCTGGTGATAAAGTTCCATGATGATGGGCACGGTTTTTAGATAGATTAATTAGCCTTGGTATATTAATGATTGAGAGGGTAATAAACTTTTATTATGGAGGAAATGATGTGATTAAACTACACGAAGACCATAAAACCCAGGCTAGACTGGCGTTAGGTCCTTTCTGGGTGGTCCTGAACCACAAGGTCAAACTTAGTCGCAACAGCGCGAATATGCGCACGCGCATGCATCGCACGGTGCCTCGGGCAAACGATACCGCTCTTCGACATCCGGTCACAAGCTATGTAAATTAGTGTCACACTTTGACATGATATCATTGTACTGTCCTTGGTACTGTTTCATTTTTATTGTTATCCGATCACGGCTGCAGCAACATGATGGATGGTTACTACACTTTCTCTCTTTATTTAGAACGTTGAATAATGATGTCCCATAAACATCGATACTGAGTTCTCTTATATACGTTTGTTTTAAGACCAAAAGAATAGAGTAAGGCAAGAAGTAAGAAATACGTATGAGGCATTACTTATTTTAAAATGAGCAGTGTCTGGTCAGAAGCAGTAAAATCGTTGTCTTACTACAATAAAATAAAATAATAGCCAGGTTGCGAAAAGAATGTGGATTACGTTGTCAGACTTTCTCTTTATTTACGATGTTATAATTTTAGAGTTTTGGTCAGAGAGATGGAAGTTCCCGGCAAATCAGATGAAGGAATGCGAGGTTGTTTTAGAGTTCTATATCGATCCTTAAAGTCAATGTCATTTTGCTTCTATTCCTTTTTTCTTAACCTAGTTTTCCCTTCAATATGGCAGCAATTTTCTTTAGCGCATTGAATTTCTAAAGTACCTTATCGGTTTTGGCCTCTGTAGTGTCTGAGATGAACAAGATAGCAAAATGTGAGTGCGTTTATCTCTGCTTATGTCCGATGAAAGCGTAAATGTAGGTTTGTATACATGTGTTTTTTATTATAGCATCTAGCCATACGCATTACATTAAAACGCCTCTTCGAAAAGGTTTCTTTTTTGAAAATTTTCGAAACTATTCTTCAACACAAAAAAAATAATCGACTATTTTTAAAGTTTATCGATATACATTCGGCAATCAATGCATTTTAAAAGTGTTCTTAATGTGTTATTTTTCTAATAAAATGATGATTAATCATTTATGATGAATATACGTCTTTGATTGCTACTAAATATAGTATTTTAATCTAGTATTTCTTGTCTTGTGTGCTAGTTGTAATTAAATATTTGATGAGAAAGTAACCTCGATGTGATTTCATAGAACAGAATAATGTTAAGCTTTCTCGGAGTCCGTACTATAGTAATTATTGCATCATGTATGCTTTGTTATTAACAATGTGTATCCATATTTTGTTTATAGTTTTAGGTAGACACGGCAAAGCTTCTGAAACTAGTAAATGTATACCTAAAATTCTAGATTACCAAATACGATACTTTAAAAAAAAAAACTTCCATTACCACACAAAATCTTTTAAATCTATTATAACACGTACAAAGTGAGCCTCAATAATCATGCCTACGTGCTTATTCAGACTATTGTCTATCTTTGCGTCAAATTGCATCCATATCGTTTCAGCCGTGCTGGAATTATTTAGTAAGAATCATTCATTACATATCAATACTCAAGATAGATGTCAGAGATGAACGATTTAAACTGCCTCGGTGGTGCAGCGGTAAGGAATGCGACTGCAATGCTGCTTGAGGTCTCGGGTTCGATTCCTGGGTCGGACCAAATATTTGTATGATCTGCAAATATTTGTTTCGAAGTTTGGGTGTTTTCTATGTATAATATGTATGTATTTACAATATATATATATATATATATATATATATATGTATTCTATCAATCAGTCTAGTTATCATAGCACAAGCTCTGCTTAGATTGAAACTAGACGATGTTGGTTTTAAATGTCCGAAATATTTAATTATTTATTTAAAAAAAAAGGAAAAAGAATGTGTTATCGATGTTAACTCTTATAAATATAAATAGGATACCTGATTGGAATTTATTAAATAATAAAAATTATATTACTTTTCACAAGTTATTGGAATCATAAAAGAAACTTTCTTTCTTGAATTGCATTTTTGTATTACAATTCTTAAGACATTTTTATTGTGAGATTTTTAAACCGACTTCAAAATGACGAAGAGATTGTCAATTTGGTTTTTTTGCTATTTTACATAAGAACTACGCCATTAATGAACAGATTAGAAATTGATTGTTTTCTTCGGAATAGTGTACTGCTCGTTTGACAACTATCATACTAACAGAGCATACTATCCCTAAGGATACAAAAGATGCTAGATGGTAGGCTTTTGAAAATATTATTTATCTTCACAATAAATCTTAAGAAACTTTTTGACATATAATGTACACTGATAGCAAAGCCAATATCATGCATAAAGACCACTATTCAGTTAGTAGTGCCATTGACGAGTGTATCAGAGTTCGTTGGCTTACATTTGTAAAGCATTTATGTCCAACACACGCTACATTGTAATTTAATGTAATTATTGTGTCGTAAAGCGGAACGTCGCTTTCAATAGCGAATATACCATAAAGTTTTGCTGTCTGTGGTTATGTCACTTACGTCGATGTTAGTGTTGCCACACGACAATTTAAAATGTTACTAGCCTGAGACGTATAGAATAAGTATGTTAATATTGCATTGAAGTTAAGTGAAAATTTAGATTAAAGTAAAATATTATGGTAATAGTAGTAAATGAAAAAGCATCTCACTAGGCCGCCATAGCGTGGGACGCCATACTGCACTGTCTTCATTCACAGTGGGTATGGCGACCACCGTTCTTGGATTCTATTCATGCTTTCCTTCAGGCACAATAGAGTCACTTTGGTAGGTTTTTATAAAAAAAATTGGGTTTAAAATAGTCAGATTAAGTGATGCTATTTAACAGAATAGATGACAATTGACTATCTTTCCTCCCTATCTCCAGAAATAATTAGGCCGAAACGTGTTATATAAATAAAGAAAAAAGATAAATCTTTGCAAATTACAGAGTATCCTAAAAGAACTTGATGCTCTTAACATAATTAATAAATAAATAATAAAGAGCGTCACACATCTCACACACGGCTCTCTGATCAGCATACTTAAATACATACATATTATATATAACAATTACACTCAGATACAGAACAACTAATCGTGTCTATTACACATCAAATATTTGTCCTAGGTGGGAGTCGAACCAACTACCTCCGGTTTAGCAGTCAGGGCTACTACCTAAAAAGTTAGTAATGCTATACGAGTATGTATTTATCATAGAAATATTTCCTGGACAGATTTAACAACTATTTTGAGTATATGCCGTCTTCACTCGGGATGTAACATATAATAACATAATGTTATACACGACAAAACGCTTGTGCTTTCGAAATTACGTTACCAATTTCCTTAATAACGACTCTTTTAAGCGGTTCTAATTAATGCCTCCGATCGCGGTAAAAGCACTTGATTTAACACTGATGAAAATTGATTTTCGATGGGGCACGTCTTCCACTTATGTGAAGTGTCTTATGAAATTTGATATAGGAGGCTTTACTTTTTAATCGCTTAAGCTACGTTTAAAGTGGGATTAAAAGATTATTTCATCCAAGATAAGTATACTTCTATAAAAAAAAAGTAGGAGAAGGGTATACGTGTGTATGTATTTACAGTCAGCATTAAATAATAAGTATTGAATTTTGTCTCTATAATGAAGTAAAATAGGTTTGAAGAAAAATTTTGCATGTTAAACTTCAATAATTAAAAAATCTAATGAATTAATGAACACATTATAATAGAACTTTCCTAATAAAAGTTACCTCATTTTGAGATTAATTTTTTACCTCATTTTGAAATTAAATAAGCCCATTGACGTAGGGGTGACAGTTATCGTGGTAACTGTGTAAACCTTACACTGTCACGATGACTGTAATGCCTTTTACGTCCCCAAGCGGGGTGTGAAAAAGCATCTCACTAGGCCGCCATAGTGTGGGTCACCATACTGCATTGTCTGCATTTGCAATGAGTATGGTGACCACAACTCTTGGATTCTATTCATGCTTTCCATTAGGCAGAGTAGAGTTTCTTTGGCAGGCCCTTAATATAGAAAAGTAAAAAAAACTTTGTTAGCTTTTAAACTTTCACGTTTTATGCTGAAATAGATATTTATTATTTATACTTTGACAAAAATTAACGCAATAATTACACTTTAGACATATAAGCGGTTAGTCCGGGTTGTAACTGCCTGTGGTTATGGTTAATGAAATTTGAGCGAAACGTCAGGCAATCCGAATATATATATAAAACCTATTAGTAGTGTTAATTTCCTAAGGTAATAATTAGGTGTACGCATGAGATATAAATTCAGCTTACTTACAAAGAGTTTAAGCGCTTTTAACGCTAGACTTGTAAATTATGGAAACTTAAAATGATAGATTAAAACAAACTGTCTAACGGCATACACTGCAATGTTCCTATTTCTTGCGATGCTTGACACTTTAATTATGTACGACCAATATAATATTTTATGTCTGTTAAATATTTTCAAAAAATAATTTTACCACGCTACTTACGAGTACTTCTGTTAAATCAACACAAATATGGTTTTATAAAAATGCTTATTAACACATACGCTATCACTAATTCCTTCATTTACAAATACAATTATAAAGTTTGTCACGACATAATATTTCGTTATGTCGTGAAAGGCGCTCACTGACGTGTGAATGAAAATAATTAGAGGAACATGGCGTAGAAAGTTCGAGAAGCACTTCAACGTAATTGGGGTAGCGCAATAGCTGGTGACAGCGATGGCTTATCGGCTCACTGGCACATTATCTTCGAAAGAGATTAGAAATGGTTTTGGTGCTTAGCGGCTAAGCTCATGTCAAATTTTAAAAGCTTGAAGGAACTGACAATCTTGTGCAAGGTGATCTCCAACCTTGAATCCATTTTTTGTCAAAGACTAAACGTAAAAGATTAATACCAAATCAAGGACTTCTATATGAAAATTACAAATTGCCGGACTTAAGAACAAATATTTATGAAATTATGCATACTAAATGATTTATTTATTTTTAAAAGATACATAAATTGATAAATAAATGCTATTAGATGCAAAAAAAAACATAAAACGTAACTTTTGTACGTACATGTTACTTGAAATTTACTCATGGCTATGATTAGGGTAGATCTAACGGACGGACGGAACTAATATGTTACGAAAGTACTGGAAGCAGGAGGTGACGACTGCGGAAAGATATTAATACATACGAGTCCCGACCCTTAATAAAAATTGGATAGAAAGAGAAAGAGAAAATCATTTCTAAGTAATTCACAGCAATATGTAAATATATACTTATATGACATATTTAGATGCGTAAGTTTCTGCTGGGTTTGTTTATCATCCTTTTTATCAGATTATCTCTCATCATACAGTTTAATACGTGTTTGATGTGATTACGGTTCAAAAGCTTTCTAGATAAGGTCAGATATTGAGTGTGTATACTTGTAGGATATATTTAAACTGACATTGTATGAAAAATAAGTGTTGTACCACAATTACACTGTATTCAAGACGAAACTCTTCAAAATTTGAAGGCACCGCTGTAGCAGTTTCAGTATTTGTTCTTTTGTATTTACTGTGGAAAGCCACGTATCAAGTTGAACTAATGATGAAGGCCGAAAACGAATGATGGGTCACTGAAACTAGTGAATAAACTTAAATGTTTACGATTCGATAATTTTATTGATTAGTAATTTGTGTTCGCCACTACAATATTGAAAGTCAAAGGGAGTACTTAAGACTTATCGTTTCCTACATAGTCACAACCCAACCACATTATGTAAAGGATGATTTATAATTTTTGTTTATTATAATTACTAATAATTTAACAACCTTGAATTGGGTTTCTCAGTGTTTAAAAGGTGTACAACAAACAGATAATCTTAAACCGAGACAAAAAGAATTACTAACGAGGAATTAAACCCTCGTGAAAAATTTACATCCATTCTAAGCTCGTTTGCAATATTCTTTCAAAAATTATAATTTTAACTCGTATTTTCTTTATGATTCGATAATTGCACAGTAAGCGGACACTTGTCGTCGTCATACAATATCAGCATATTGTTAAATGTAAAGATGTGTGGTTTAGCAAGGAGGTACGAAACAGGAAGTTTCACATGTCGTTTCACAGTTTACTGAGCTATAACCGGAACATCATTTGCGTGTCATCGAAATATAAGCAAGTATTAGTATATCACAAGTGAAACAGCTTTACTACACCGGACGCAACGAAGTAAATAAAAATAACCAAAGTGCACACTCAACAAAATTACGACATGTTAAGTTAGGAATCGATTCAGTGAATTTTAATTTAATAAAGTTAATATATAATATAATAAAAATCTAGAGAACAGATAGCTAGGTGCATAGATAATATTTTACTTTTATACTAAGTTTTACAGACATTAGTAAGTAATTAAACGTATACCAAAGTAATGTACAACGGGTAGCTTACGTGCCAGGTTGACCAATTTTAGCAAATAATTCAACCTTCAAATTCAGTTGATCTTCAGGGGGTTGCAGATTTCTGATGCCATTCGCTTCCGCTCCAGTTGTATTAGTCATCATCTCCTCTCATCATCTCAGCCAGAAGACGTCCATTGCTAGACATAGACCTCCCCCAAGGTTTTCCACAATAGCCGATCCCGTGCCGCTCGCATCGCGTGTTGTACTAGTGGTTGGACAAATAATAATGAGCGTAGTAAACGCTAGGAAGATGTCCTATTATAAATAGAAATGGTTTATTAATCGATTTACTTGACGCTTAGACCACCGGAATACCTTCTTATAATGAGAAAATCTTTACAGCTGGTTTAAGTATGTCTTGAACAACGTTTATCTCGGAACCAGCCATATTATATTGTAATTTTGACGGGTATATAATTGTAAGGTTCGGGACGGCACTCCCAACGTGGGAACGACTTCTCGTTTAGTTCGTTAGTAGTTAGTTGCAGTTTATGCAGGCCAGACTAGCATTCTGACGGAACGATATGGACATCCGCGAGTCTTGCGTGGGAACATGCTGGAAAATATCGATTATATCGACATGCACTGGTTGTATCAGTATACTTCTTATGTGTGCGCTAAAAGTGCGACTAGATGCTCGAAATCTACGAGTACACTACTATGCTTTAAAAATTTCAATCTCGTGTAGGGAAAGAAAAAATAGCAAAAATATCTAATTATAAAGAAATCTGGTTTCTACGCTAGTTAAAGTTATAATGTCAAGTGGGGTTAAGGATTACTAACTGTAATTAAACTCCTACATCGCTTGTACATTGCAATTTTAAAGCAACATGATTCCGTTGCAACCAGTTAGTTCAGTTAAGGCAGTCAATTATGTTTGAAGAGAATATTTTATATGTTAAGAAGATATAAGCAAAGTGGTAACAGATCAACTACGATCAAAGCATAAACCCATTGACTTTTTTTCTTAGCGACTGGCGTTGTATTTCTGATTTCCATTTCCTGACGAAGTGACATCGAGTGACCGATTTTTTCAGGCTTTGACTAGAAACCAATGACTGTCACATCAGCCAGAAACAACTTCTGGCTGAGTATTTCTCGTCTGATTTTTGAAGAGAAAACCCACATTAAAATACAGACAACTTTCTCAAAGTTATTCTCAAATACAGACTTTTTGCTAAATGTTACCCTGCTTCCACCAAGAGAAAAAAGCACTTTAGCTTACCTTATCAAAGAGTATTTAATCATTTTTACACGGGTGAAATATTCTTTATTTTCATTATATATTTTGCTGGATTCGCACGGCCCATTACAACAATTGAACGGAAGCGAATTGCAAAAGATAAATCCATTCCCTGTGTAGACAACACATCAGTACTTATCATGTGGGAACACAACGCTCCACTTACGACTGCACTCTGTTATGTGAACTTGTGAATGACTTTAATAATGTATACGAACTTATGTATTCAACGTACGGTGCTTGTTGGTTTTTTAATTTGTTATTTGGTTACTTGAGTGATTTGTGTTGTGAATGTTTTCTGAGGGGTGACAATGAAATGACTTTTGTTTCATTTACTTGTCACTCAGAACTTGTCAAAGTACTAGTTCTGAATGTACGTTTGAGATGATAAATTTTGTTGGGTTTAATACCCTTTGAAATATAATCTGAAAATGTGAAATTTGCCCAATGGAACCTAAATATTTTTTTCCTGTGATGTATATCGAGATCACGTGTAAGCTGCACACATGAGTTATTATACAACTAACTCTATCACATTTTTATGTACGAAAACGGTTTTATTTATTAATATTTCTAAAGGTTTCATTAGTAATGTTTTGTATTGTTTGCTAAACCGTAAAAAAACAATTGTTTTTTGAAAGGTATATATTTAATGAAATACCTTTCTCTTGCAACTTGTGCACCTTGTAGTATTCTGTTTTGAATCGACTTTACAAGTAGAGGAGGATGTTCTTTTCGCCTGTATTTTATTATTTAGTACCTTAGAACTCAGCTTATTCATGAACCAATTTTACAAATTATTTTTTATCTCAAACGGGAATCACCCGCTTTCCGTTTAGTCTCATTTAATTTGAAGAAAAATGCCATCCGTAAGGTCAAAAATTATTTTAACGATTTATTATTATAGTGATTTGAAAAACAGAATATTTAAAAAAAAATACTTACTCACTTACTCAAATGGGACCAAGATTAATGTAGGTGACATTTTTTTAAGTAAGTATTCAATTTTTGATTGTATATCTAAGAACTCTAAGATGATATACCTTGGAATTTGAAACAAACAAGAATATTTGGATTTCTTTGTTGGCCAGTAGAAGCTGTCTGATGGCGCGGGATCAGATCTATAAAGATTTACCCAGGAATGTGGGCGCACGGGACGCGGCTGTTTGTCGCCATACCACCGTTAACGGCTCACCTGTCTACTGTCCACTGCCCTTTCTTAGAAAAAATCTTAACGTTTCTAATGTATAGATCCCTATGATTAAGTGACGCGACACAGTACAGGCAATTTCAGAATATCTCTTTATACAACATTTAAACACAATTAGTTAGGAATGCTGACAATTAAAATGTTGAAAGATCAATGCTGATAGCTCCAGAATACCTTGAAATTTTCGTGGTGCAATTTTTATGCGAACATTCACCGAATCTCTTCGCAGAAAACATACATAAATATTTACAAAAGCCTTTGTTGATTCTTTTCTCACAATATAAAATAAAAATTATAAATCCAGATAATGAGACTGCACAATCACACGCTATCTGTCTGCGAAATATGTTTTTGCTCAACCATTGTGTGCAAATATATAAGAATTAGTTCCCACATTATATTCCGAAATTGTGTAAATCATCTCGAAACATATACTAACAAGTTGTGTATTATACTGCTTGCTTCGCTTCTCTGCTTAACTTATTAATAAATAATTTTGAAACGGCGGAAATCTTTACTAACAGTGACCCCTGATATTTTGGCCATGGATCACGGTCAAAGGCACGCGTTGATTTTGGTACTGGAATTGATCGACTAGTTACTGTATATTTTCGTTACTTACTATACACATTAGCTAAGGTCGTCAATTTGTTTTTCGCCAGTTGAATACTCACAGGAAGCGCGTGTAAGTATTCGGTTCATTAAAAGGCCGCTCGCGACACTGTCGTCGCAATTCGGTGAAGGTACTTCGATGTCCAAATTATAATAACTGTTATAACTTTTGTGAGGCGTTTACACATAAATATGCTAATTAAGATACTAATTTGTATGACTTCTGGGCACAATGATGTCATTGATTTAGATAAAAAAGAATTTGTTTCTGTACATATTATTGGTTTTACGATATTTTGTACATGTAACCAGATTGTCATGTGCACTTTATTTGAATCTTGTAGTGAATGCAAATAACTCTTTTCTTGTTATTTTCTCATGATTTATTATGTTTATGTGCTGACTGATCACTTTAGTTGACTATCTGATTTGATTAGGACATTTGTATTCGTTTTGCAGATGTGGAGGTCGTTCGTCCCGGTTCTCGTCTGATGTCGCATATTCTAACCGCACCTGAATCCCGATTCTGCTTGCGTATTTGTATTAACACGTCAAAAACAGTACGTTTTGTGAATATTTAATTGAACGGTGCTGAAATTCGAAATCCCCCTGTACTATCCAGTTTTCTAATTGGTCTACGGCCTATTAGAGATGTATAATATAGTAATTCAAACTTCTTATGTAGATAAAGTAGCAATAGATTTACAGTTTTTAAGTCGTAATAGAAATTTACGGGTGTTACGTGTCCAGAATCAGAGTAGGCAAATGGACTGTCGATAGCCGGTCGATGTCGATCAATGAGGATGTCGCTGGCAATGTTCCCATAAATTCCGCGGAATCGTACGAGATTTATAATGGCGGCGGCGTAACGGTGGGCGCGATACGCATGCCGAGCGCACGCGCCTACGTGCCGCGTCACTCCTGGGTGTCACAGCCACACACCACCACATTGTCGCACAGAGTACCGCCTCCGCGCTGACACTCAATCACTTGTCTCGCTCTGTTGTCATATCGATTAGGCATTTCCATTAATTGATCACAAAAAATGTTATATTTACCATGAGATCATAATTGAACTACGATGTTTATTGATGTCTTTAAAGTTATTCCACTATGGATAAGTTATTTATTTTGCTTGCTTAAAATAATAAAGTGTCAATAAAGAGTAGTCATCTCTCTAAACAACATAAACTCAAATTATTTGAATAGGTTTTGAGAAAATTTGATTGTATTTTATAGTACATGATGCTACCAGTATTTTTCGGGGTATAAGTTACAGATATAGCGTACTACAGCATAGAGTACTTATGGACTTCTTTGCATATTATTCTATAATTTGATGTATATTATAAATGTGTATGTAAATATTTACTCACTTGATTTTAATCACCGGCATCTTTAACAATATTCTATCCTTGTAACTAGTTTGTACAATGCAATGCAATGCAAAAATGTACAATGTACGATTGGTTCAAACACTATTAATTTAGACTCGATGCATTTTTTGCTAAAGTTGCTACTCCATATTGTAGTTTCAGGTAGTAATATATTACAGTAGGAGTTTATTGACTCGTCTAGTGCGAGCTGCACGACCGGCCGGCATGCGGCAGGTTGGCGGATGTAGGTGTCTGCAAATATTAGCACTTGCCTAATTCACTAACAACGATGTATTTACCATATTGCCTAATACGCTGGTTAATTTAATATTTTCGTTGTCACCTACACTCACATTGAGGATCAACATTCCACGTTACTTAATTGCGTCGTAGGCGTAGCCATACGACGTCCCACTGGCTGACAAGAAGTCGTTATTATTGAATGGGACGACTGTCAACAGAATTAGAGATTGGTTTTGATCGAAGATTAAAGATAACGCGATCTTTCATAACAATGCCTTCCTGAGTTCATTGACACTATTATGATAGTTGAAATGACAAGACCTCAGAATAATTTATGATTACGACACAAGGTATCTCAAAAATGCATTTTGTGGCGAGGTCGAGGTGCGGTGTGAGCATGTGTGCGCGAACGCGGTGAGGTTGCAATCGATGCGCGTGCGCAATATGAATGAATGAATCCCCACTCCGTTTGTCATATACATGATCAATGGACCGCACGTGGCGATCGATTCCAAGTTAATCTAATGTAACGTTTGCTTTATATAATAATTATCCTTATCCTATTCTTTTCAGTACTAAAATAAGGAGTAATTAAGTAAGGAAGGTAATTTAGAAAAAAAAGGGTCAAGGCATTTTTTTATTTTTATTTTAAATCGAACAATATCTTTTCGATTGGTACCTACCATGGTGAAAACATTGTTATTCAACTGCCGGATCCAAATTCTGATCTCTAATTTGACCCAATTTCGTCGACAATAGTATCAATCTCGACCTCTTATCTATGGGTACGTCGATCACTTGTAATTGACATCTAAATACTCTATTAAATGTGACCACCATAATTGAGTGGCCGTCCGAATGATACACTAGAAGCTGCGCCTGCGCCGCCTACACAATCACATATATTGAATTACACCTTGTGAGATCAAAATTTTCTCTAGTGCAATGATAATAAAGTTCTAGTGAATGAATATAAATATCGGTTTCTTTCATTCATGAGCTGATCTGTTGATGCACTGTATTTGTAGCCATACAAGGAAATAACGGCTACTTGTCGGCCTTATTTGGTAAACAACGCTGTAAACCGCTATAGGAGAAAGACATGCATCGGGTTTAGCAAAGTCTAACTACTAGTTAGGTGACAACTATATGAAAATGGTCATATAATGTTTTGCCTTATTTGGCTCTGCAGTAACGCGGCCGTAAGGGCAAGGTGAGATAGCAATGAGTGACTTGATAAATTTGAGGTATTATATCGTTCATAGTGTACAAATAGCAATGAATTACACTAGATCTCTCTACACTATATTAAGATTTAGCGTAACTCTTTAACTAAAGATTCATATATTTTTAAAATGGTTCATTTATTCCACAAAACAAGATGAACTCTTTTATAGCCTTCAAGAGAAAGGAGGTTAAAATATCGAATTTGAGGTTATTTAATCGCACCCACCAGTCTTCTTTTTCGGTGTGCAGCTTTGATTCTACATTTTTAAGAGCTATTGTTTATTTAAAAAACTACAGTTCATGAGAACAATAAAGCCCCTCCATCCTTGTACAAACACAGATATTAACAGTAACTTTCTTTTTATAACTAAAAAATTTGAATCCTCTCTCCTCGTACTAGCAATGTACGACCATTCAGGCTTAAGCGAACGTACATTCTACTATTATGATTACGAGCCGGCTCGACCGGGGCAGTATTACCCTCTCACAGAAGACCAACCTAAAGCGACAGCATCTGTCGTGTCATGTTGGTGAGTGTGAGACCGGAGACCCATTGATGCAGGGGTGACAGTTGTCGTGGTAAGGTATCGAGCTGTACACTGCCACAATGACTTTCATACCTTTTACGTCCCCAAACGTAGTGTGAAAAAGCATCTCATTAGGCCACCATAGTGAGGGTCACCATACTGCATGGCCTGCATTCGGAATAAGTATGGTGACTCTTAGATTCTATTCATGCTTTCCATTAGACAAAGTAGTCCATTCGTAGATAAATGAATCACACTGGATTGACGATAGTTTCGGGGAAAAATTAACGAGTGTCGAGCAGTTCAGTTTTTTGTATTTGCATTCAAGTACAGTATTTTAAAATTAAATTATTTTCGCACCGAATTCTTCATTCAAATACAAAAAATAAAAGTATATGGTGTTGGAATTAATAGTTATCATTTAATTTATTATATATGGTTGCATACGGGACTAAAACGGTATCGAAGTAAATCCTATGTTATTATTAGGTTTACTTCCGTTACGTAAAGAACATATTTACCTACTAAACTTCTTTAAATCTCTCCAAGTTTCCTTGGAAATTAACCACGTTGGTCATTTCCATGACAGTAGGTATTAAAATATGATATCTGTCGTCGTACATAAATATGTACAACTTATCAGTGTAGGTGCTAATGGATACAGCCAAACCTTTGTCTGCAACTCTCAATATCCGAGCTAATTTGTGCTTACTCTCAGGAATTTTAAGTGGTCTTTACTCGTAAAATTCGTCGGTCCTAAATGGACCTTTTGAATGAACGAAAAGGTATTTTAAAACTTCGGCCAATTTTATGATGGTGGACGTAGGTTCGTCACTCATTTGTTGAATTCGTTTCGGCAGTACCGCAATTGTTACGGTTTCGATTTCTTGGTGAGTGTTATGGGAAGACTTTCACTTAATAGAAACGTATTTTTACCAGGTGTGTATTATAGTTTCTTTTACATTTTATAGTCTTGAGAATCGGGCGCAATATGAGTGTAGACAAAATGGTCATAGATTGTCTTACATTCTAGAACTAAAAGCAAAAATGTACGACTCCGTAGTTGGGCCTAGGTGTTAACGCAATTATACTTTTTTTTATTTGTAAGAGTATATAATACCATGATTTTACTAAAAACTGGTGATATTTGGTAAAAGACCAATCTCGATGGTAAAGTTCACACAGCGACCCATCTTTTTTTTAACTTTTGTATTATTCAATCAAATCACCCCATCGCCGTCGATTACTGGACGATGGTCTTGGGCAATTCGCATCCATCTGCCACCAGCCACCTTCCTCAAGTCGTCGGTCCATCGTGCCACAGGGCGCCCAACATTACGTTTGCCTAATCGTGGTCTTCATTTTAGCACATTTCGGCTCCAGCGAACATCGGTTCATCTGGAGACATGACCGGCCCATTTCCACTTCAGCGTACTGATTCTCTGCGCGATATCGGTTACTCCCGTTCTTTGTCACCACCACACCAACACCACAAACTGTAAAAAGTTGGAGAAACTTAATTCTCTATGAATCGATTTCACTAAACAATTACTAAGTTCTTGGTTTTCATACATAAGCTTAGATTTTACCGATTTATTAATAATCGATTACTAAGAATTCAGTCGCGTTGTATTAAATCAATTAATTTTTATTAGTTATTATATATTTTACTTTAAGTTTTTGCCCTTCCTAGACAGAAATATGCCACTTTATTTTATAATTTCGTTTAGAATTTTTTTTTTTAGAACACATTTTAATTAGGTAATTGATGGGTCCAAAATTACCCTTATTCTTTGGAACTCAAACTGCCACTCAAAGGTCGAGTATATTATGCCAAGTGATTAAATCACAGCTCTCACTTGTCAGAAAAGTGAAGATAAAAATAAAGCTCTTATACATTCTCAAGGTAAAAAACATCACATGTGCTGAAAGGTATTCGTGTGAATTGGAAACAAAGCGTCATTTGACGCTGTCAGCTCTAAACAAGTTCATGAAACTGTCAAATCGTCACTTGGCTAATGGGGCTCTGTCATCGACCCGACCCCTTTAAACTCTCGTTTCCTGACTTAGAAATGTAACTATGTTTATTTTAAGATAGATACAGTTTGAATTGGTTCTATATTTGAAGCCATATTAAAAATATTTGACTTTGCGGTTGTGATAGAATCTATTAACTGATTATATTACAACTACTTCATATGACTAAACTTGTTATGTAAGTGGTATTAACACTAGTGTTCTTAGTCTTAATAAAGTACTCGAAAGAATTTCATAAAAATACCTTCTCTTTCACAAATAAAGATTTTTTTTTTTTTAATATTATGTAGCTTTCAATGTAGCTCGGTTTCAGTTCGAATTGGTTTTTGATTCGCGATATTTTGAACCTTTTTACATTTAAATATTCTTTTAATATCAACTAAACAAGAGATGTATTAGACATTTAATCTATGTCATTATTTACACTCTCAAAAAAAAAACTACAGTAAGACGGCACTGGAATACACGTTTGTGTCAGCATCACTGACGTCCCACTGTTTACTCAAATCGAGGATACGAGGTGTATGTAACAGATAGACGTCGTGTGAAACCGAGGGCCCCACTTAAGAGGTATCAAGAGCAGTGTGAAAAACTTACTTAAAACATTGAGACGTAGGCGTAAAGTGACAGATGTGTTCAAGGGGTCGAGGAATGACCGTTTAACTTTAACTGCTGGCTTCCGCCAAACGAACGATTGTCACACACTGGCCTTGCACTTCTAGTTGCAGTGTAAATGATAACCGTATGCACTTTGTTATTCGTATAAAACAATTTGTAATTTAATAGCCTGACGTACATATGTAATTAGTTTGTTTTGATTAGTCCGTCTATGATTCCTTTTGCGGTGCTAATATAAAATATGTATTCTAAGACATAGGTATATCAACTGCGTCATTCTTGAATGTTTTTGTTTATATCAGAATGTGCATAATAAATATTTCCGGTTCTATTTGCTTAAGTGCTTCATAGTAAGCGTACAGGTAATTATGAAGTATGATCGCTTTGTATCGGATACAGTGTTTATACTACTCCCGTAGTGCATTTTCAATACAGTAAATGTTTATAATTCCGTCATGTCTGTATTTGCCGCAGCTACCTTATAAATATTGTATGATCGTATTGCTCAACGTATGTCAGAAATTCAGGCGTTTTTTTTTCAAAAGTCCGGGAAACGAAACGAATAACAGATGTTTCCTTTTCGTAGTTGGAATTTATAAACTTTTTATTTATGCTTTGAATATGGTTCCTATAGTTGAAAGTGAGCGGAAATAAATTGCTATATGTAAATTTTTTCAGCTCCCGTCACCCCATGCTCTTAGAATTTTTATGAGCATATCAACAAGTCGTCCAAAAATATATGTTCCATGTAATAGACTTGTTCGTCCGGTGCTCTTGATCTGTAGCATTAGTTTCAAGAAATTTGCACGATTCAGCTATGAAATATTTGTTATGTCATGTGGTATGGAAAATTCACATGTGCACATCGATATTTACTCGGATGTATGCTCACAATAAAGACCAACAGAACAAAAAAAAAATAAGTAACTCTGCATTTATCGTAGGGATTTCGTAGATTGCAATGGAATTGTATGGATATTTATCGAAATCCTAAGAATAAGCAAATAGTTTGTTCAATACACTAACACTAACATAGTAGGTATTAAAAATTATCGCAAATCCCGCGGAAGTACACCAGTTGATCTCTGTAAGTGTCACGACAGTTGTATCTCCTGTCGTATCCTGCGGACGGAAGCTCGT
Source organism: Hypercompe scribonia (assembly GCA_949316085.1). NCBI lineage: Eukaryota > Metazoa > Arthropoda > Insecta > Lepidoptera > Erebidae > Hypercompe > Hypercompe scribonia. The sequence continues at coordinate 21,189,226 of OX438972.1, forward strand.
GGATGTTGCGTCATCGCCCGGAAATAGACGGCCTCTGTGTCACCGCACGATCACCACGTCATACTTCGTCTGAAGACACACTCAACTACACCCGTATGGATGACACGTGAACTCCAACATACCGAAACAATTTATTAACCTTCCCTTCTTAAAAAAATATGTGTATATCTACGTGCTTATCTGTTAATGTCTTCGCTCAAAGTGCTACCTCACAAATGACTTTTAACAAAAAAGTAATGACAACCCAGTAATTATTTTCAAACCGAAACAGTTTTGTGACAATGCTGATATTATCCTGCCCTATGTGTGTTCTCTTGTATATTTGCACTGCGACGCGCCCTTTCCTTTTCCGTGCAAGATATCGTGTATTTTCCTGAACAGGACGTTGGCATGGTCCAAAATAAGTGAACTGACGCGCACACACACACACACACACACTATAATTTCGATATTTATGATTGCTTGGAACTATTAATCAGTGACAGGAAGATGTTAACCATCCGCTCGTATATTAGCCCAATCAAAATGTGGTATTGGGCGGCCAGTGGCTGCTGAATTTACTTGCAGAATCAATTTGCCTTTGTGAAATTTATGGTCGTGTTTCCCAATTAACTGGCAATTCGGTGGCTTCGATTATTTCGCATAATATGTACGGGCGGCTCCCGCATCCGGTGATTACGTCGGTCGAATAATTTGTGATGCGTCTGTGGCGAACTGAGCAAGCCATGCACCCGCTTGATTTTTGTTAGATAAAAAAGAGAAGGGTTCGGCTCCGCCAGTATCGTGCTGAGCGATACACTTGATTTGTTTGTTTTTAATACTGACTCTTTTGCACCTGCACACGTTGTTTCATGGTTGCACCACCGGCAGATGGTTCTAAATGAGATTTTGCGAAGTAATTTTTACCTTTGTTTTTAGATGTCGTGAATTTGATGGTTTCTTTTTTAAATGTTTATATGTAAATTTCGTTCATATAAGGTGCATCTCATTCGAAATATAATTGATATGAAGCTTTATAAGGGTTCCTCACCTGCTTTGGTGTACCGGTTAGCCCGGTTAACCCTAGACCTCGTGATCGGTCCCAAAGGTCTCGGGTTCGAATCCTGGGTCCGGCCAAAAGTATATAATGTTAAGCCAAAAAGTAAGCCCGGAGTATGGAAATTGGCGGGGTATTATGTCCATGTCTCGGAGAACAGATTAAGTCCCGGTTATCAAGCACATCTATGGCAACCATCATCGAGAAGTCAGTGCTCATAAATATACTGACTAATAGTTCAACTTCCGAATTTAGTTCACTTTCAGAGTTGCAGAGGTCCGAAGGCAGTCGGTCCGTAACAAAACTGATATTCATTCACAAATACCAAATAACATTGTGAACAATAAAGGCTAGCAAGATGATGTAACTTTAAAGGGGTAATAGAAATAAGATTTAAAAAATTAAAAATAATTAAAAACTGTTTTAGAACCTTTTTTAAACTGGTTTTATATTGACCCATACCACAAGTTCTTTGAATTATATAATATAGCTACTGCCTCCCGTTTAGGTTTTTATTTTTTTGTTTTCTTTGTCATATTTGTTGCCACTTAGGACCACTGTCATAAGTGGTCAAATTTATTTCATGTAAATCAATTCAAATGCATTAAGGGATACTGGGGATGAAATTATTAAAACAACGAGTAAGAAAAAATATCGGTCTTTTACAGAGTCGACGGACAACGTCGGCGTCGTCGGGCGCGTGGCGGCTACCGGATGTGCCAGCGGCGACATAATGTGGCTTCTTGATGAGCCCAATCAACCTTATGAAGGTAATTATAATGTTAACTGTAACAGTCCTCGTTCAAACTCATGGTTAACAATATAATCATGTTTTTTGTTTTATATTTCAGACTGTGAACAATTACTCTGCTTCCGCTATTACAATGGCGAAGGTGATGAGTGCGCGGCGGAATCTCCGGCTTTACCTACCAAGTTCAAGGTCGACCTCAAAAAACTCCCACATCGACTAAAGGAAGGCATGTCTAGGAAGAGAAGCGGTGACCACGTGTCTCCCTTCTCCTATAATAATGAAAGTTTTGAAATGAATTCGGAGAATCCGCCCAGAGTAGAGTTCGTCCCCGGCACCAGTCATGATATCAAACATCTAAGCGAAAACGTGAATAAATGCTCAATTAGTGCTTTAGAAAGTAACGGGAAGAATCTCGAAAAAACAAATTGTGATCCTAGTAAATCTCTAGTTAGTAGTTTAAGCCAAGAATCTCAAACTGTAAATAGTGAATCTCGAAGTACTCCAGATTGCAAACCGACTTCTTCAGGCGTAAAGAAGAAGTGTCCTCCTCCAGTGGATACGGGAAGTAGTCAAGCACTCAACGGTGTCAAAAAGAAACAGAAGGCTGTAAATAGTGGTTTCGATTCACCTACTTCTCCAGGCACTGAGTATTACAAAATATGGTCACCAAAGAATCCATGCAAGATAATGAAATTCGTATACGACGTAGAGAGCGCGAATGTGCCCAATGATGCAGAAAAATCACCGGTACCTCCCCTACCACCCAGACAATCACACAAACCGCTAGAGAGAATGCACGCATTGTCTCCACCCCAGGTACCCAGACACAGAAAACCAAAAAAATTAACAAAACCCGAAGATTCATTCACTTTTGAATTGATTGACACAGATGAAAATTTTTTCACTGACAATAACATAACAAACTCAGCTGTTCTTCAAGGTGAAATAAACGATTTCAAGCCAGGAGAGTTTTACTCTGGAAATCAAATAGCCACTTCTTCAACAGCTAGTTTTTGGAAAGGTGGACAAAATATCGCACCCTTAGCAACTCCTGAAACTGATGGTAGCTTATGTGAATCGACAATTTCGAAATTGTCGAGGTTAAACGAAGAAAAGAAGTCTAAAGATGCACCTGAAGGCTCACTTAGCGCTAGTAGGAATAAGATATTGTTTATCAAAGATATTGGTCCTGATAATTACATTTCTACAACTTTTGCAAGGAAAGAAAAACCCGATCCTCCTGTAGACGTGGTTGATGGTGTTTCTAGAACGCCAAACCATGCAAAATCTGAGGAAAAAGCCCAACATACTTTTTTGAATGATATCAGTAATCATTCTGAATTTGAAGATGACAACAGAAACCAAATAGAGGAGAAGGAAATTACAATATTAAAAGGACACAAGCCTCTGACTAGACAGAACTCTGGACGTGCGAATACACCTACAATGATGACAGCGTTTTTAAATTCTTCTCACGTTGATCCACCTACAAGAGAGACGGATAACAGTACTAGTTCAAATGCACCAAGCTCTTGTAACTCCTCACATTCAACATCACCCGTTGATGAGTCCAACAAAATGTTGCCAAGTGTAGGAACACTATTGATGAATCGCAAATACTCATGTGAGTCCTCTACACCAAAACATTCAAGTCTACCTCGACATTTAATCAAGAATCTCGGCTGTGAGGGAACTCCAAAGCATTCGCCGAGTAAGACGGGCACTAGCACCTTGGAAAGTCCTGTAAGACCTCATCCACGAGTACTAACGCGAGTGGCAGCTTTAGCAGGAACAGCGGTGCCCCAATGTCCGCCGACACCTACTCATCACGCTAGAAGGCCAAGACCTTTACCCCCACCGGATTTACACCCCCCTCCTATCCAAAATTCGGAAGCTAGATTGCACGAAAACTTTGAAATGGTGGAATTCACAAATGAATTAAGAACATCAGAAATTAGGTCTCCAAATATGGAATTTGCCAATAGCAATCACTTTACGATAGTTCACGCGGGTCCTCCAGAAGATGTTGTGTTACGAAGACCGAGACCAGAGGATAACGATGACAACGACAATTCTGTAGCATCTCCTACACCATTAAGGCACATGGCGGGTATAAGATTACCCTCAATACCAGAAAGGGCTTCAAGGCAAATGGCGTTAACGGGTGATTTTCCCGCTAATATGATTGGAGGGATTATTGAATGTGAAGAACCTTTACCCGCGGGTAAGTACTTTTCAAAGATTGTAACTTTAGCTACTACTAGCGCCATCTTGTAGTTGTTTTAAGAATTTGTTTACTGGTGTAACTAGGTGGCGCTACTTGTATTGACATAGTAAAACTGTTTGTTCTTGACAGAAAATTTTACAAAGTGTATAGTGTATTTTAAAAATAGTTGATATTCTGCTAAAGATATAAATGTGTACATTTACAAAATTTATTTTATATGTCTTTAATATCTAAATTTTATTTTATCGCTTTTCAGGATGGGAGGCTCGAATGGACAGCCACGGACGAGTGTTCTACATCGACCATATTAACAGGACGACAACGTGGCAGCGGCCCGGACTTAACGGTACGACTCCCAGATCCCCGGCGCCTGAAGTGCAAAGACGACAATTAGATCGAAGGTGAAATTTCCTTTAGTATTAGTATAAAAAAGGTAGAATTTAAAAAGTTATGGTTAGTATTTAACGTAATGGAATGGCAAATAACTTTTCACTTTCAGAAGTTTATCGAGTTGGATATATCTTGTGCTGGAGATGTCTTGAAGGAGACTCGTGTCCAGTAGTAAAGGTTTTTGGCTTCGATCATGATAATCTTGTGTTATGAAAATATATTTAAAATCTATAATTTTCTCGTCTTCTATAAACCATTCAAGTGGAATTTATATTTTAGCTACGTATACTCTAACGTTTCCATACAAGGACTCGAAACATTTGTTCTAATTAAATTATAAACCAGGAAACTGACCCGGAGCACGTTGTTTTGCCACATAAATCATTTCTAAAATAGAATATAATAAACATTTTGGGTTGCAGATATTTTGATACAATAAAAAAGTTAAAAAAATCGTCCTAAAACAAATTCTGAAGAGGACCATCCTTATCATCAAACTGGTGTAAATATAACCTACAATTATTCTCAGACACACAAAAATTTCATAAAAACCAGTCCATTCGTTTCGGAGAAGTTTGCAAACCAAAACTTGTAATACGAGATTTTTAAATATTAAGTTATCGTTGCATGTAAAAATCGTTTCTGTCTCCGGACACAGTGTTCAAGTCGTTTCGCTACCATAACACGGCGTTCGTACGTCCCAGATACCAGTCGATCCGCCGCACGATGACGCGCACGCAGCTGTCGGACGAGGAGGCGGGCGCGTGCGCGTCGCCGCCGCCCGCGCACGCGCACTGCGCCTCCACGGCCGCCGCCGCGCCGCCGCACGCGCCGCACCCCGCCGCCGACTTCCTCGCCAGGCCCGACTTCTATTCCATATTGCACATGAACCAGGTCAATTAACTGCTATATTATTCATATGCGATAACTTTTATATCGTTTTCTAGCATTCTGTGAAAGTGACTTTTGAAAAAGGACATCATTTTAACTATGACGACCAATTCACATAATATTCGTCTAACGTAAGGCTCAGTCGTTTTTATATTATTAAGTAACAATAGTGTTTGACTGGTATATACCTACTTCGTATGTGTGGCCCTATAATTTTCTAAAAGATTTGAATTGTATTTTTTAAATGTTACTTGCCATATCTGTTACAATCATTCGATTATTAAATTTCGGTGGTGTCCAATAACACCCAGGGTGCGCTTACTTTATATAACTACGAAACTTGTGTCTAATTCGATTGATAACGATGTCCAATCACCTTTATATTTTATTGTCCCTTTACGATCGACTACCATCCATCATCACCCATCCATCCATCCATCACTACATTACCTACAGTAAAACATAATTCTGTGTTTATTTATAACATGTGTGTATGTATTTAAAAGTATATAAATACGTTCAAAAGGACTCTCTCTCTACAAGCTCTGCTTAATTTGTAATCAGACGTATGTGTGATGTGTCAAATTATTATTGTATCTTAGTTTTCAAGAACTTTCGATAATAGGCTATCTAGCCTATTATCGAAAGTTCTTGAAAACTCAAAGAACTCGAAAGTCAAATTAGTTACTTTTTATCATCTGTCAAAACGATAAGTTTGTATGAAAAATGTACTAAATACCAAATTGTGACGTCACTGTTTTAAACTACTCAATTGAACAATGTATTTCACTGTATATTTGATTGAAATTCGTAATAATAATAAAAAGTATGTTAATTGTATTTGCCGAGATGTTTCGCGATATTAGTTTTAATGAAGTGGACATTGGTATTTATTTATGATACAGTCATCTACCCAATTATATAAAAAACAATTATTTACTGTTACAGGAAGCGTCTGCACTTTACAACGGCAACTCTACCCTCAAGCATATGATATCCAAGATTCGTCGCGACACATCTTCCTTCGAGCGTTATCAGCACAACCGGGATCTCGTCGCCCTGGTCAACATGTTCAGCGAAACGGAAAGAGATCTGCCGTTGGGATGGGATACCAAACTCGACCGGAACGGCAAGGTACATGAAATATATTTTTTATACAGGTTTTAGGTTTCCTTATACGTTAGTCTCATAATAGTATGGTTTGCCCAAAGAGGGGTTCGTGCCTAAGTGGTAAAATAGTCGTAACCCAGTAGGTTAACAAATTGCAAAGTTAAGCAATCCTAACCTGGTCAGTCAGTGAGCATTCTTTGCTTCATAAAAACCTTTCTAGCTGATTCCATCCTAGTTTGGGAAAATGGTCTTATGATCTTATAGTATTAGATGGTTAGAAGAAGTTTAAAAATATGAGTCGTATTTCAGATGATTTCGTCTTGTCGGTCCTAAAGAGGGTAGAAGTGAGAACCATTTGCTGATTGAATTTTTGCTTAAAATGTCCTGGAGGAAACAGATTCCCAAATTCTATAGGCATCATCTACTTCATCTACAGCCTTTAGAAGTCCAGTACTGGAGATAGGCCTCTCCTGAGCCAGGAAGTTTTGGTCAAAATAGGCGTACTTAATATCACATAATTATTTCCTTAATGCAGTCTGGATTATGATTCTCTGAAGTGAGGAAACTAGTGGTCTTCGAATTATTTAATTATAGTTTTTTTTTTTAATTTATCCATATTTTAAGTATGCTCACTTAATATAAATGGGCTCTTAAGAGAAGATTTTGAACCTTGAATGCGATCGATATAGATTCTTTTCCAAGATAGTAGAGTCACGTTGATTTCAGCACGAACTGATCGGCTCGACCATGGAAGTACTATCTTCTTACAGAAGCCCTGCCTAAAGCGACATCATTCGTACTGTATACACTCCTTTGTTTGCATTCGTAATGAGTATGGTTACCACAATTCTTGGGCGGATTCTTAAAGTAGAAAGAAAACCATTAAAATGGTGATGTCAAAGATATAATAATTTAAAAGAAAATTGTCAAAAATTCAGCAAATCATTGTTCTCGTTAACTCCTTTTTCATCGATAACGTAACACTAATGCTCTAATAATTTGTAATTACTTACTCTACAGCGAATATTTCTACCATAGATAAACTCTGTCGTTAGTACTACACTACTGAGCTGCATTATTGAACGTTTGTGACAAATCAAGAATGCGAATGCCACCTCTATTCATATGTAGGAACCGGCAGCGACCAACCCGTCTAGCCAGCGTGGTAGGCCTAACCTTCCTTTCTAAAGGGTAATCTATGTCCAGCAGTGGATAACTAAAGGCTGTCGATGACCTAATTACAAAAGTCAATATCTATCACAGAGATAAGGACCACATACATCAAGTCTATGTCGACTGTTTCACATTTGATTGCTCGTATTGTGTGTAAAGTTGGGTGCAATGGGACTAACGTGAGACCATGGTGTAGCGTTTCTACGTGGACCACGTGATGCGTCGCACGACGTTCATCGACCCGCGAGTGCCGCGCGCGGCGGCCACCGGCCCCTTCTCGCCGCTCTTGCCGCAGCGGCGCCGCCCGCACGTCACGCACGCGCCACACGAACACCACACGGTCAGTTCGACCACCACACAACGTCATCACGTATATTTTGCGTCTTTTTGTTTTTCGTCTGTGAATCGTGATGTGGTTAGACTTCACTTTTAATACAAGTTAACAATGGAAGTTATTTTTTTGTGTTCTTTTTTGACTTATTGATAAAAATAAGTAACTGCTCGATTTATATAAAAATATTTTTATTAATATTCGATGAATTTGAAGTAAAATATGCGACATTCAGCGTCATAGAATAGAAATATAGTTCGGAAATTATAACTTATGGAATTTTACACAAAAATGTATCTTTAAAAAATATATTATTTAATGGTTAGGCATTTCGTAATTTGTATTTAGTTTCTAATTTGTTTTGTTCTTATAAAATGATTTTGTTTTTGTTTGTGATGGCATGGCTGGCATTCATGTTTGTGTTGTTTTTGTATTTGGTTGAGCACAGGGCATGCTTTACGTGGTATGTGCACTTTGCTTTCGGTATTTTGTTTGTTTTGTTGTTTTTTTTTTGTTTTATCTGCTTGTTTCTTGTGGTCTTGTTTGGGATATCGTTGTTTTGATTTTTTTTTTGTTTTTTTTTTGTCGGTTTGGGTCCGTCGTCTTTATCAGCGGAAGCTTTTTAAATTATTCACTCATTTATAAACAATATTTAATTTTGCTTAATGTATTCGCACATATGCTATTTGCAGCTAGATTGTAAGTATCCAATAGCTTAAAACAACACTTTTCGATTTTTTTCCCCCTGTGGGTCTAATGGGGTCTGTAACAGAGTGACAGACATGGTTCAACAGATAGATTCCTGTTAAGCAATATTGGATAATCAATTTTTAGATATTTTGAAATAAACAATATTTATGCAGATCTTAGTTCAAAAAAGTTAACAAAAAGTATCAAATTCCAAAGTCCAGTATAGTTGAATTTGGTTTTATTTTGAGAGTAGAAAAAATATTTAAACGATGTAATTGACATTATATCTAACAATGTAGATCGGCATTATAATGTAATATGTATGCGCAGGCGCCGACTCCACCTCCCCGACCACCAATCACTGCTATGGATGTTCAACCTCACAACGCGCATCAAGAAATACCTGTTGCTTACAATGACAAGGTAAATATACCTAAGCTAATACCTTTAATTACGTTAATCCGTCCGTGTGGTGACGGATAAGAATATATAGTGTTACGGGGGTGCCCATTCATCCCTTGGGTGTCGTAAAAGGCGACTAAGGGAACAAAGTATGTAAGACAACATCATTACAAAGAGAAGAAAAACTTGAAACAAACCCTATTCCAACTCGTCTGGCCGGTGTGGTATTGTAGGTCAAAACCTCCTTGCTAAGGAGAGGCCTATGTCCAGCAGTGGACTGTAAACGGCTGTTGATATATATATATTGTAAATAATCTGAATCTCGGAAACGGTTCCAAAAATTCTCATGATATTTAGTATGCAGGTGGTTTCGGGGGTAATAAATCGATCAGGCTAGGTTTCATTTTTAGACACCGTTGTTTTATCCGTGTTTTCAAGCAATGAAATGTTTGTCTAATAGGCCCGTAGACTAGACACTTATCTATGTTAAAAAATTAGGGATGGGTACAAAAGAAGTTGGTAAATTGCGAATCGCCTTTCTCATAACAATACCGAACAAAGCTCGGTTTCCAGGTACTTAATATAATAACGGCAAGCACTCAAAATACCCTTTGGCAATTACTAAAGAGTCTACATGAAAGTTAATTTTTAAAAGGCAGTACAGATTTTCTTTAATTATTAATAAGCATCAAGAACACTTTGATCAACATATCGTAAATTTTCTTTACAAAATAAAAACGAATAAATATGAGTCCATTTGTTTAGGAGCATTTTCATCGGTGCACAGACAGCCATGTAGATTTTTTTGTGAACGAGTTTTATATCCCTACATTCAAATCACCGGCTGTCCAACTACCCGGTCATCCGCTGCCAGCCACCTTTTCCAAGTCGTCGGTCAATTGTGCCGCAGGGTGCCCTGCACTATGTTTACCTAATCACGATCTTCACTCTAGCATAATACGGCTCCAACGACCATCGATTCACATCGCCACATCGGTGCGAAGTCGGTTACTCTATTCCCCTCTTGAATGACTTGGTTATGATTTTAAATCGGACAGAGAAGCATCCAACATTGCACGTTCCATTGCAAGCTGAACAACTTTAAACTTGTGGAGCAGTCCAATGGCGAGTGTTTACGTCTCGGCTACATATATCAGTATATGTAGGACGCACTTATTAAATGGTTTTTAATGAATGTGATATCGGCTACTCGAAGATGTGTCGTTGCTTCTCGTGCGCAGCCCAGCCCAGACGAACCGTACTATTGGCCTCCTGATAGAAGTTGTGCCAACCGAGTTGGATAATTTGGTTAGGGTGCACAACCAGTAGTAGCACCATTTACTGCCATAGCACTTGGGGATACATGCCTATTATGCATGATTTTCGTCTTTTTGATGTTGATTACCAATCCCACTCGTGAAGAATCGTCCAGATGAGAGATCTGCAGACCTACAGGTCATGCAGAGATCCACCAGGATAATTATGTCGTTTGGAAATCGCAACTGTCAGAGGTGTTGGCCATTAATTTTAACTCCTCGTCCGTTCCAATCGAGCGTCTTGAAGACGTCTTCCAGTGACCCAGTCGATGCAGTTGGAATGATCTTATGCTCTTTCTTTCTTGTAGTCCACATACGCTAGACAGAGAGGCTGGTTATATTCCTCCATCTTCTCAACTATTTGCCTCAGAGTGTGTATGTGTTAATGAAGCCTCCTCGAAACCCAGCCTGTTCCAAGGCCTGAAAGTTGTGAAATTTTGGTCAAAGCGATTCGTAATGCCCCTTGAAAACAACTTGTACACATGAGTGCATTCAGCACTCTAGAGTAAATAGGATGGTAGTTCTTCAGTAGACATATGTTTCTTTTCTTGAAGAGTAACACTACCACGTTTCTGCTCCATGTCTCTGGTGTAGAGCCAGCATGAATGACGGAATTCAATAGTTTTGAGAATTCTACTAATATGAGAAACCCGGTGGGATTCTAATATTAGTACTAGCAAACAGGTATGAACAGGTAAACCAATATAGGTAACTACACCGAGCTGATAGCCAATCGAAATTGGTATCAAAATAGAGACTATTAAATAACAAATATAATGGTTTAGGCTAGCCCTTGCAAAAAAAGTTATTAAAATCAGTTTTATTAAAAATATGTCAAACTGTCTTAGGTGTGTGTATTCATTAACTATATTTGAAAAAAAAATACCTCATCTGGCTATCAAATGGCTGTAAGTCGATGTTCACCGGACCTTAGACCATTGAACTTGTCGTAGCCCAAAAATAATTTATTCTTTCTTCCACAGGTAGTAGCGTTCCTTCGACAGCCGAACATAATGTCGATTCTGCGAGAACGTTGCGGTGGTTGCGGCGGCTCGCTCCGGGAGAAGGTGAACACGGTCCGTGTGGAGGGCGTGGCTGCCCTCAACCGCTACCAGAATGACGTGCAGCTCACTTGCTTACTCAGGTCAGTACACCAATCACCATCATCAACAGCCTTGCTGTAATCCACTTTGAACATAAATGAGTTTTGGTCTTCTATACTACACTGGTTAGACGGGTTGGTATAGGATTTGTGTCAACACGCTAGCGGTTTGTTCCGCCTGGGCAGCGCAGCGTGGGGTTCTCAGCGCCTCATGCCGCCTTGAGTGTGGCCGCGGGTGGACGGGACGGGTCTTCCCCTCCATCCGCTATAGTGGCCAGCCGCGAGGAGGCTACGTCCGCGTGTGCCGTACGTCGCCTAAATAGAGAGTTTAGGCGCTAGGAGGGATCTGGATGTCGTAATAACAGCTGTCTCCGGATCCCTCCTGTGTCAGGCGCAGAGTGGCACACCGTGTGGTTTTAGTCGGTCCGATTCCGACACACGTCCCCACCGTAAACCCCGGCCGGGTAATTAAACCATACACCAAATCTAGTAGGATTTGTAGCACTCTCTAATTAAATCAATTTACTAGAAGAAGTGTATTTAAAAAAAACAAATATCAACTCACTACAACATCTTTAAATCACTTTATGAATGTTTAGTTGAAATTGCTGTCAATAAACAAATCTTTTTTTTTATTTACTGCCTACATAACTAGTGTTACCATAGTGACAAATGCGGCATTATATACATATTACCAGTGTCATAGATCCAAAAATAAACAGTTATCTACTAATATACTTTTAATTCACTACAATTGTGTGACACAGATAACAAACTATACAGCCAGAACTGTTAGTGTTCAACATATAGTTTGCAACCCTAATTATTTACGAGTAGCCATAAATTACACGATAATCATGCCATCAGGTTGTGAATGGACAAATGTTTCGTGTCCTGGTTCACGTGCTAAAAGGCAGTGTTTCAGTTATTGGAGCGAGGTTTGGACTTAATTCCATGTTCAAGTATACTTTATTTTGGTTATTTATCATAAATTAGGTTAGTTTTGTTGTGATTTATTTAATATTATATATTACGTTAGTAAAACGTCTAAATTGTATATTTGTTTCCAGTATAAATAGACATGAAGTCTAGTGTGTACTTTTTCAAATGTATACAAATTGCCCCTGACAATGTCAATGAATTTGTACACAAAGTCTGTGAAACAGGTACTCATAAAATTAGAATTATTAGTTCAAATTATTTTATACAATCATGCTCAATTATATAACAATACGCATCGTAGTACGTAGCGTTTTTATACGAAAAAAAAAACATGACAAAAGTACACTCAATGCTTAGTTCGAGTCTAAAAGACGCACTTGTACACTAGTTTTGTACTCAATATACTAAAAGAAATAAACACATATAAAACCTTAATACATTAACAATAGACGAAGTACAAATTTTGTATATCATTTTGTGTATTATAGCATGTCTTTGGGGCTGACTGTACACATTGCACAACTTTAATTACTAGTTATTAACTGAGTCACCGACAACGTAAGACTTAACTTAGTACTTATTCTGTATTATGAAATAATTTTATATTATCTACAAACTGCCTCGGTGGCGCAGCGGTACTGATTGCGACTGCTGATTGCATGAGGTCTCGGGTTCGATTCCTGGGTCGGACCAAACGTTTGTATGATCTGCAAATATTTTTTTCGGAGTTTGGGTGTTTTTTATGTATAATATGTATGTATTTACAAAAAAAAAAGTATATAAGTATTCTATCAGTCAGTCTAGTTATCATAGCACAAGCTCTGCTTAGTTTGAAACTAGATGACGTTGTTTGTCAAATGTCCTAAATGTTTATTTATTTATTTGTTTATTTACATATCTCAGTACACGTGCATTTTTAAAATTCTTTCACTGTGTTGCGATCACAAAGTACACTCACCAAAAAAAATATGTGCTTATATGTACAACAGATATGATATTATTATGGTGGTTTTTTTTTAAAAAAAAAAGTTTCCCCTTTTTGTTCTTATAATGACTGGGTGTAATATCAATCCCTGAAACCAGTTTATTTAATAGTATTTATCTTCCTAGCCTTCATTATTCAAGATTACTTGGGATCGGCTACGGTGTTTAACATTATACGAATTATACGGTACGTAGGATTGTTTGTATATTTATTGAAACTTAATGTGGCAGACCAAATTCCACGCGAGCGAAGCCGTGGATAAAAGCTATAAGTTTAATATAAATAGACTTAATGGCATAGATATTTTCTCCCACTCAAGAATATGGCGATGCAGAGTTAAGACAATTAAATTATAGCTAAGCCACTCTAAAGCGCGCTTACTAATTATGTTCAAAAATGATATATCATTATTGAGTCACCTTGTGACATCCTTCAGCTTATACAAGTGTTTTAAAGGCACTATTTTTTTTTTTTAGTAAAAATAGTAATAAAAATTATTTGAAAAATACAACATACAAACTAAAATCTATATTAACTTTACAGTTTTCAAGCAATGCTAGAAAAAAAAAAATTTTTTTTGAGGCTTATAACACTAAATTAACAAGATCGCCGTGTACGCCGTGTTTGACATTCATATATATTCATTTCATACACGTTAGAACATATTATGCCTCGGTGGCGCAGTGGTAGCGTATGCGACTGCTGTGCTTTAGGTTTCGGGTTCGATTCCCGGATCGAACCAAATGTTTGTATGATCTACAAATATTTTTATTGTAATTTAATAAAACTAAAAAAAACACGATTACAAAAGACACTGTTACAAACAGCGCAGGTGGACTCCCACCAATCTTCTGACCCTTGTCTTAAAAGTTTTCACAAGAAGGGTTCATACTCATAATTCATTTCGTTGAAGTGAAAAAAGAATTGGCAAGGAGACCACTACTGTCACGATGACTGTCATGCCTTTTACGTCCAAGCGGATTGTGAAAAAGCATCTCACTAGGCCGCCATAGTGTGGGTCAACATACTACATTGTCTGTATTTGCAATGAGTATGGTGACCACAACTCTTGGATTCATGCTTTCCATCAAGCAGAGTAGAGTCACTTTGGCAGGCTTTTAATATAGAAAAAAAAAAATAGTTACTAAAACACAGGTTGACTAAAAATTATATATACATCGTACAAAGCTCCCAAGATCAGATAAGTACTAAGATAAGCACAACGCTTTATTATGTAAACCCACGTAACAGGGAATATGCGCATGCGCATGCGCCGTTACAATTATGTTAGTTCTTTCGCATATATTATGTACACTGTTCGGGTACTACTTAGGGTTGGTAATTTAGAATTACAAAACGTTATAATACACTTTTATCACATTGACTGTAATTTAAAAATATTTATAGATACCTACATTTATCATAATCGTAGTTATGTAAGCTACGCTCTCTTAGGAGAGGGTATATTAATATTTTATGACCACCACGGGAGAGCGTTGTATCTTAGCGAAAAAACCGGCAAGTCCAGAATAACACCATGGCCTTATAGAAAACCGGTTTTAAATTATCCTTACGTTGCCTTTCACCGACTGAGTGCAGTTACCAGAACTCCAAACCCCCTAATTCTGGGGGAGATACTCACTACATTATAAAAGTAGAGCAAAGCTAATTTCAACACGAAAGGTCCGGCTTGACCGGGGCAGTACTACTCTCCCACAGAAAATCAGCCTAAAGTGACAGCAGCTGTTTCGTTGTTGAGTGCGAGACCGGAGGCCCATCGATGCAAGGGTGACAGTTGTCATGGTAAGTGTGTGCAATACAATGCCACGATGACTGTCATGCCTTTTACGTCCCTAAGCGAGGCGTGAAAAAGCGTCTTACTAGGCCGTCATAGTGTGGGTCAACATACTGCATTGTCTGCATTCGCAATGAGTATGGTGACCACAACTTTATGATTCATATAACATATTCTTAAAGGTGACATCTTCATTGCAAACAACGATTCATTTATCACAGGCTATCGCTTAAGGTACTCATCAATTAGTTTTACCAACCCTGTTGAATGTATCATCGGTACCTATGCACATAACATTGTATCATCTCAACATTTACGTCATCGTGTTGCCGTTAGGAGACCTACTTGCCCTTTACTTAACGCAAATACCTAATATTACGAATATTATTCGGCACGAGTGGTGAACAGATACATATCTGTGCGATAATCTACTGAAGAAGCTACTGGAATACTCAACAGCATTCTTGTTAAAACCGGGAGCTTAAGTGAAACGTAAACGCAATCTTAAAGATATATTTTTATTAATAAATGTCTTGCCTCAATGCGCTTAAAAGCATTATGATTCAAAGTTTTCTATTCTCTCTAATTGGGTAGATGACTGTATCGTAAATAAATCCAATGTCCACTTCATTAAAACTAATATCGAGAAACATTTTGGGAAATACAATTAACATAGTTTTTTATTATTATTACGAATTTCAATCAAACATACAGTGAAATATATTGTTCAATTGAGCAGTCTAAAACAGTGACGTCACAATTTGGTATTTAGTACATTTTTCATACAAAATTTTCGTTTTGACAGATGATAAAAAGTAACTAATTTGACTAAGGTGTCATCTAGCCTATTATAGGCGTAGGACTTGCCACAATAAACGGCGAAGTCAACTGTATTAAAAGATGTTACAGTCTGTGTTTTCAAATACAGATTGCACGACTGCACGATTGGCCTAGTGGTTTAAGCGGTCGCCACGCCGCTCTCCGCTTCGCTGTGTTGTGGGTTCAAATCCTACATGGGACAACACTTTGTGTGATCCACAAATTGTTGTTCTGAGTCTGGGTGTTCTTTGTGTCCGTTTCTTGTATGTTTGTAAAGTCCCCCGCGACACAGGATTTATTCCTAATGCAGGCGTTGTCTTTTCTAAAAAAAAAAAAAAAAAAAAAAAGATTTTCCTAAACTTAGCATCGTGACAGAACCTTGTAGAATTTTAGGTATTTCACTTTCGACAGATTCAGTAAAGTTAAGTCGGATATAAACAAAAGATTAATAAAAAAAATCCGATTTCTGCACATAATATAAAAAGTAAAGCCTCAGTTACCGCGACTAGCAAATCAAATCAAACAAATCAAACTTTCCAATTGTCATCTCTGATTCGCGCATTACTTTCTATCCTCCTTTTGAGTGTTATACATATATTGTAGCCATTGATGCAGGGGTGACAGTTATCGTGGTAACTGTGTAAGCCTTACACTGTCACGATGACTGTCATGCCTTTTACGTCCCCAAGCGGGGTGTGAAAAAGCATCTCACTAGGCTGCCATAGTGTTGGTCGCCATACTGCATTGCCTCCATTTGCAATAAGTATGGTGACCTCAACTCTTGGATTCTATTCATACTTTCCATCAGGCAGAGTAGATTCGCTTTGGTAGGTTATTAATGTATGTATATTGTAGCAAGTTACATTTAAAAAAGGGAGCGAGCTACCATAAAGTAGTCGCATACCTATGTGTATCTTTGTAATAAGCAATATTCATTTCTTTTAAAAAATTACCAAGTCTAGTACGCGCGCATTTGTTGACCGCTTAATTATTGAAATCACTTCCACAGATTATAGAAAAGTTAATAAGTGATTAATTTTGAAATCAAAACATTCTAAATCTTTATACAATATGCTGTTTTTATTATTAAAAGTGGCTACTGTAAACACCATTGAAATAGCACGTCATCAACCGTATTGATTTTATCATTTTCAGGTTACGGTTGTACACAAAACCTTATTGTTTAATGTGCCGCGGCTGCTATCGCGTTCATTAGCTGTAGAGAAGGGACACACGCCTCTGTAGTAATTAGTGTATCGATGTGGAACGTATACTTTCGCAAGTATTAGATAAACGAAGCTTTTTAAACACCTGATGTCAAATTTAAAACCAAAATGTTAACAAATCTGTCTTAACTATTGTTATTTGTATCTTGTAACTTGAAAATACATATTACACGGTATTTTGACACTACTTACTGTGTTTTTTGTATCTTAAGTACTGGTATGTGAAATTGATATTACAATTGCAAGTTACACGATACTAATCTATCATGTCATAATAGAATGTCAGTTTTCTCGCATAGCCCTAAACTTAGGTAGTCTTCTCAAAGGCATTCCTAGGACTCTTTGTGTCGTTACCATATAAAAACAGATTCATATCTATAGATTTTCTATAACATTCGTGTATTCGCATACAGCTCTTAACATGTTTTCATTAAAAGCTCTTGAGAAGTAATAAGTATAAATGTTTCTCAAATGAACGAAGTTTTTATAACGGCGAAAGTTTTTGGAACTGCAATTTATGTTTCGACCATAAATGTTATCTTTAATAATTTATTGGGTTTTAATTATCGACCTGTCTATGGTCCACCTATATTCCTAGAAAGTTTGTAAAAAGGTCAGCAACTTTCTGATTTAAATCTCATTGATCGCAGTAGATTATCTATTATTAGATTTTTGTTTTATTCACTGCTGAAATGGGTTCCTGTATCCTCATCTAGAAGAACAAAGGGTATGTTTCATGCAATGCTGCAATAGTATGCTGTAGACAGCCCTTTCGGTCTAGTGTTTAGTGATCCTGATGCTAAGCCAGAGGCGGTGAGTTCACTTCCCACCCAAGACAAGTCTTACTGTAAAGAACATGATCATTTATGCTGTGTCTGGGTGTCTGAGGATATTTTAAAGAGGTTTCCTCCTAGTCTGACTTCTTTCTACATAAACCGTACCTTTAAAAATACAATACTACTACATATATTGAGTGTTTGTTTTTAAATATATTTTGGAGTAAGTAAATATGATAGTGTAAAGTTCTCTATGTTTAACAACGATATTTGGCAAATAACATCCTCCAAAATGTTTTGTACATATTTTCTTACATACGTTATGAAATATACGAATTGATCCATCCAAAGTCATGTGTACGATATCATTGACAATGTTATTGTTACCAAAACCATCAAGCCTTCGATTTATTTACCTTGTATTAGTTTACACAATTCACATTGGAATTGTATCAACAATACACAGTTAGTTTGTAATGTATTTGGGCAGGATAAATAGACTACTAGCTTTTAAATGTGTTTGTATTTGTATTTTATAAAGTGCTACCAATTGCGTAACGAAAAGTTAATGTGAGTGTGAGAAGATATACAAGGTGACTCGCCATATTTGTCTAAGACTATTCATAAAGTTCATACAGTTTTTGCAGTAAATTGTAATCGTAGTGCTATTCGTAATATGTGCTGTTCGGACATCCCCCCGTATACCACCTATATGGTGGTTATGTCGGACACGAACCGATGAAAAACCACACGCCGTCTCAGTTACTAGTAACCCGGGAACCAGCTGTGTCCTAGAAAGAAAATACCTAGAACCCCGACGGTCCTCGGGCCATCTAATTACGGCTTGTAAATGAACCCCTCCTGAGTGACAGATAGTCTAGGACGGCAAGGCACTTGTAACTCTGGAGTTGCAGCTGTCCATGAACGACAGTAGTTACTCACCGCCAGCAGACTACCTTGCTCGTTTGCTGCATTGAACAATAAAAAAAAGCTAGTAGGAACGTGAAAAAGCATCTCGCTAGGGCGCCAAAGTTTGGATCACTATTTTGCAGTATCTGCATTTGCATTGAGTATGGTGACTTGCACTTTTGAATTCTACTCATGCTTTCCATCAAGCAGAGTAGGTAGACAGACTCTATATTTACTCTAAATTTATCTAGTTGACCCGCGCAACTTCATCTGCATCTCCAATTGATCGTAGTGTGAACAAATTTGTTTGTGATAAAAAAGATTACAGTGAACCAAACTTAAAAGGTAGACAATTGTTAAGTTTGAATTTTGAGTTAACAGTTCTGAAATACATTATTTTTGTAAAAATTTAACGATCTACTCAGCACACGTAGTGGAAACACTCAAAGGGAATAATTTTACTCCTTTTTTGTGACATTTTTATTGGTACTCCGCTCCTATTGGTCGTAGCGTAATGATATATAGCTTATAGCTTTCCTCGATAAATGGGCTATCTAACACTAAAATAATTTTTCAAATCAGACCGGTAGTTCCTGAGGTTAGTGCGTTCAAACAAACAAACAAACTCAAACTTTAATAATATTAGTATAATCTACCTTCCACTTTCATTTATCTTCTTGATTATCTTATTACCAACTTCAGTGTTAAGGGGAGAGACAAAGCCATTGTTTAATTGACTTGGTAGAAATTCCTTTGCTTAGGTATTCTTAACATTTGAACTTATTGTTTCCCTTATATATCTTACTATCACTTATATACATGCTTATCTGGTGTACATACATTTATGAACATTACTGGCAGCTCTTTATATTTTAGTTAAAAGCAGTTGTTCATCCATTAAATTTAATGGAGCAAGTAAGTATACCTATCTGAACTCGACTTAAAGATAACGTGAGGTAACATTTGTTTAAAATATTTCAAATCAACGTTTGTTGACACCTAAAAAGCCATATAAGAATGATGTCAGTTGAACTCCCAACTAGGCTGCGTATCGTGGTGACGTGTGCAAGTAGGTCTATGCCTACGCTAGTTTACACTAGAAACTGTTTTATATTTCGGCTATCATTAAGCCTAATTTTTAGCCAATTAAAGCCAATTTACTTGGCAACAAAAATTAACTACTTTTTTCTGCCCAATTGTGTGGAACAAAAGTTTGCGACAAACTAAATTCTTAATTGAATTTTGTCCGTGTGGTGACGTATTTAGAATACATTATGTTACCACCTCTATTCATCCCGTCGGTATCGTAAAAGGCGACTAAGGGACTAAGTATACAAGACAACATCATTACAAAAAGAAGGAAAACTTGAACCCTATTCCAATCCGTCTGGCCAGCATGGAATAGTAGTAGTACGGGATTGAGTCGTTCTTACAGTAATAAGAAGTATACTTAATACAAGTAGTATACTTGGATCGTTGATTGAGAACCCTATTCATCGAGGCATGCGCAATGGCTCAAATATATCGCATCTTTAAGGACAGGAAACTCAAATTTGCGGATTGTTTTTTACAGGCACCTTAGTATCAATAAATGCGGCAAAAAATTAGCTTTAATAAGGTATCAATTAATTAAATATACATCATAGATGAAAAATTTCAACAAAAATATACCTGTTTACACCTGGGTGCCTAGAGGTTACGGCTAACCAATCAATGGCAGCTGCGAGTTTTTAAATATTTCAAATACACTGTTGTAAAGTGATTTAGGTTTTATTTATATAAGATGTCTTGGGAATTTTTCTCCAAAAGTCAACAAATAATGTTTTAATTAATAGTACTGGCGGCCAATTTTTCATTGGCGCCCTGTCAAAAATAAATTCCTCCACCTCTGAAATTACTTAAAAATTTAACTTCGATTACATACATTATTCCAGTAGAAATCTCGCAGCCGGATCCCGTACTATAGGCCAAAACCTTGCTAAGAGAGGCCTATGTGCAGCAGTAGACTGTAAAAGGCTGTTGATGATGATGATGAATTTTATTAACAATATTGAAATGTTCCATGGACTTACTTATAAACAACATTCTATAGGAATAGAAATAATACAATTTTAGCTGGTTATGTATAGGTATATAGTGCTGAATTTAAGTAATAATTATCCCAAATTTGATATTTTTTTTGTTATTTTAAAACGACTAAATGGACTTAATAATGTGCTACTGTATTCAAAGCGATTAAAGCATATCTTGATCTATCCGTCTTCTTGATAGCAGACCAAATGTACCAACATGTCAAGTTTTAACCTTTCGCGCTAATTTGCGTACAACTTTAGATGATAAAATTTCTTTATGCCGTAACAGTATTATAATAAGCATTTTCTCTGTATTTAATTTAATGCTTGAAAATGTAGTATGTTCCGAGAATAATATTTGGTTTTTGGTAGGTACAAAGCTTGTCTTAATTTATAACGGCGATAGTGTCATTTGACATAAGTTACAAGGTATTTGAATCCGTCTGAATATTTGTACACGATACGATAGTCGACAGATTCATTCATTTTTACATATAACATTAATAATATATAAAACTAGTTAATTGAGAATGTAATGGAAGGGAAATTATATTGCTTATGCAGCAAATTTTCACTTGCAGTACTCGAGCTGTTGCCTTGAACAATAGTCTATTGGAAACCCTACAGTGAAAAATTGGTAACCCCACTCACTGCGAAAGATCTAATTCCTACTTTACTGTAGTCGAGAGTCATGATCAAAGAGATCCGGGATTTCGTATTTCGAAACCTACTTACGTTACTGGTAGAGTGGAGTACTCGTATACAACACAAGAAGCGTCTTTTCTTGTTGGTTTTAAAGTATCACATAGAGTTAAAAAATATATTGTATGGACCAATTTTAGCATAACTGGAAATTTTTCAAGAGTATCTTAGTAATTATAAGTTTCAAATAGATAAAAAGTAGCGCTTGTTGTTATATAAAATGGTTTCTATTAAGATAATAACAAATGTGTTTGTCATTGTAGCTGTGTTTTAAAATCCATGTAATGATTATTTAAATAGTGGTCGGCATGAGTTACCATCTTCCGTATATAATTCTTAACCAATATTATAAATGAAAAAGTGTGTTGTTTATTCGTTTGTCTGTCAGGAAAATTTTAACACAGAAACTGTTAAGCCGATAATCATGTTATTATGCCCACACGTTATCAGGGATGTAGGAAAGTCGTAAGGTATCCCTAGGGTTTGGAAAATCCTGACAATTTCAAAGTCCTGAGACTAAACAGCTTACGATCAAAGTCTCTGGAGGTCTCAAGATTTACATAAATCTATACTAATTGTATAAAGAGTTAATGTTTGTGAACTCATCCAATTTTGAATGTTTTTTTTACTACTAGAAAGGTATATTATCCATCAGTGTTATAGGCTACTTTTTGTTTTAGTAAATACATATTTTCTATAATCAGTCACATTGAATGATTGAATGAAATTCTATAGTATGGTGTGCGCTTCCTAAACGGTTTGAGACGAATGGATAAAATGTACGTCAAAAAATATCAGCTTTACAACAAAAATCCGCCACACCACATACATATCTAAGTTTAATACGTCAGTCAAAATTATGGTTTCAAAGTAAAATAAATTTTATAATATAACATTAAATTTGGATAGAAATTTCTTGTGACAGATATAAAACAAACTTGTACAAATCATACTTATCGTAGCTACTAATGTTTAATACCTAGTATCGAGTATTTAATCATAATCACAATACGATATTGCTAACTGCCTCGTCTCGAGTCTCGACTTAAAATCTAACTGTAACGGTCCCGGCACTAGACATCCTGAGACACAAGCCCTAGTTATTCCTTATAGAGAAAAAGTACTAATCTCGAGGGAATAGATATTGGGGAAAAATTGACAACATTTAAATTCACCCCAGTCGAGGTAAGCGAAAACTGGTCGAATAACAAATCTTCATGATTTCGTTTTTTGCACGCCTTTCAGTCTTTGGTTGACTAGCTTGCTGACTTTAACAACAATGAAACAAATATATCTCTCAAGTGTTTGTAGCAAAACAGAAGAAACAAATATTTTATGTCACTAGAACACACATACTTAATATAGAGACACTATCCGTTGAGAGTGGCCTTCTTAGGTGTGTATTAAAAATTATATCGCTTTCTACATCGGATAGGACTAATACGGTATCCTTAGTTTTAGGAGTTCTCATATGAATAAATTACTAATGTGTAGGAATAAAATAAACCTCTTTTATCCGTAGCATTTGACACATTCTGAGAATTTTTAATTAGAATTCGTTCTTGGAAACTCGACCAAACATAGTTGAAAAATGACATCAACGGTATTTTTTTCTTATGGAGAATATTAGGGGCCCTCTTGGGCTTTCAAAATATCCCATAGTAACATATGTGAACAGATTGGTGTCCCATCAGTATCAAAGTAATTCATTAAAAAAACGATAGACATCGAAACTGACATGATGTTGCTATTATTTAACATTTTTTTTGTTTTGTGACAACAAATATATTGATTCATGTTGGCGACACTGTTTGCCGTCTAAAAAAGCATGCTAAAAAGCTAAAAATCATAGAAAGGCAAATAAAAAAGTAAATTATAGCGTTACCTAAACAATCATTGAAAAGTAACGCATATCTTTTAATGTACTCGAAAGTTATGTTATGAGGTAGTTAAAGAGTCAAAACATTCCTACTAATATTATAAATGCAAATGTAAGTTTCTTTGTTACGGTTTCACGCGAAAACTACTCAACCGATCATCATGAAATTTTGTACACATGTTCTTGGAGGTATTAGAAGTAACATAGGATACTTTGTATTAAAAAAATATATATTTATTTCAAATGATCTGTTACGAAATTTAATGTGGCAGACCAAATTCTATGCGAGCGAAGACACGGGCAAAAGCTAATAAGTAATAAAGAAACAAACTCAATATTGTACTTATAATTTACGTGATCAGATTTAAGTATCATAGTGCTCAGAACCCTTAATAAACATGATGATGAACTAAAGTAAGCTTTTTTAAGGTAAGTCTGACATTTGTTTGAACTTAGCTTAAGTTCAATAACAGCATAATATCTTCATTGTTTTTTATACGTAAGGTAGAATTATTTTCTATTATTAATATGTTATTTTTCTGCGTTGAAATAAACAATTGAAAATCATATTTTTGAAGTTGTTCCGAAGTTAAAATTTTTAAAAACACAACGTATTTTTGTTAGTTACCCTTTTAATAGGTAATTTCAACCATATCCGTTAATTTGTTCTGGTATATTAAATATTAAACATTCATACGTCCAAATCCACAAACTCACACGTCTGTAGAAGTATGTGAATGTCTGGTGCATTACAGCATTGAATTAATTATTTGAAATGTTCATACAGTTACTGCACAAACCATAATGGTCTGGAAGATTTGTATTATGGAGCCTTACGCAATTTTTGCTCGTAATTTTCCATATTAAAGCCGTGAAGCCACGATAATGATCGTTTTAAATAGATGTGATAATTGCTTGATCGCTGAGCTTCCAACTTCTGTGGAATAATACCAATTACGGTAAAGGAGATTGCCTGTATCGATCTACAAATAACTAGATTTATTAAAGGAAATATTTCATTATAAATAAGTATTCTCATTTAAAATGAGGTTTAAAGAAGTATCACGTTATTATATCATGTCATGTTCGGTAACACGTGACCACTGCTCTTGTACATACTCGTACCTTACTGATCAACCAAGAGAATCATTTCATATCGGGATGCAGTATCAGCTGTAAACATTATCCGTATTCATAGAAAGAATAATATAATGTCATCAACAGCCTTTTACAGTCCACTGCTGGACATAGGCCCCTCCTTAGCAAGGAGGTTTTGGCCTACTATTCCACTCTGGTCAGACGGGTTGGAATAGGATTTGTTTCAAGTTTTCCTTCTCTTTGTAATGATATTGTCTTGTATACTTTGTTCCCTTAGTCGCCCTTTACGACCCACACGGGATGAATAGGGGTAATAAAACTATGTATTCTTAATCCGTCACCACACGGTTTATATATAATGTATCCGTCCACATATAATATAATGTATCCATTACATACTTATGTTATTTTACATCTGAAATACGCAATGTCTTTCTGAGCTTAATTAGTTTTGACTTTTTATCGGCATAGAGGTGATACAAATTGTGACCTTGATACGGTTCGTTCAGGCCAAGGCAGAAATGTTAGCATTGTAATTAGTGCAAATTATCAAGTAATAATCCATGAACTTGGATAAATAGATTTTAATTCGTCCATTGTCTTTTTTTACAGTTGACGTACTCGAATACATTCGTGACGGCAAAATGAAAGTGGTGTTGCTATCTAACTTTTCAACAGCAATGTATTTGTAACGCTGTTAAACACCTACTCGTAACTTGACATAGCTATAACAGTTGATGAAACGTCAACTGCTTCTTAAATCGAATAGTCGTTTTGAGGTTAAAACAACAAAAGACAATAACCACTGTGACGATTGAGCCGTCAAATTATAAGTACAAAACGTACGTCACTATGCGTATTTGTAATGGGTATAAGTAGACGATTGGTTTGTTACACTTAAGCGATGATCGTTTGTTATTGTACCTACTTGATTAACGATTAACTTTAAAGTTTATTTTCGTACTTCCTAATCAAGGAAGTACAAAAATAACATTTTAAATTTAAATTCAGAATTTAAATTAATTACAACTGTTTTTTTTTACCAAGATGTTACGTGGCTTATCTAATGTCTATTACAGTTACTGTTGCTAAGTATTTATTCCTTTCTCTATCTAGATTCACACTGAATGTACAGTTTTAATTAACTGCCTCGGTGGTGCAGCGGTAGTAAATACGACTGCTGTGCTTGAGGTCTTGAGTTCGACACCCGGGAATCGAACCAAATGTTTGTATGATCTGCAAATATTTGTTACGAACTTTGAGTGTTTTGTATGTATTTACAAAAAAAGCATATAAGTATTTTATCAGTCAGTCTAGTTATCATAGCACAAGCTCTGCTTAATTTGAAACTAGATGACGTTGTCTGTCAAATGTCTGAAATATTTATTTATTTTATTTATAGCGGTCCAGTCAAGTTTAAACTTACACGCCCAGAAAAAACACAATAACTGAACCTTATTTCCTTCTTATTGTTTATTGAATCACAGAAATTTAAAGAATTATCAGAGAAATAAAAATAATAATTCATTTTGGTCACTTACACAGTAAGGTTGTGACCTTCCTTAGTATGCTAAATAAACATCACACATTTGAACAATACCGACGGCAAAGAGGTGTTGCTTGCCTATAGACTATTTGTTTACATACATAATATGTAACAATGCAATTATCAAATGAAACAACTCCATAACGCTTACATACCACCAGCGGAAATAAATTGTCTTCACGGATGGCCTAGTGGTTTACGCGGTCGCCACGCTGTCTGCTGAGCTGATTGTTGCGAGTTGAAACCCTACATAACCAATACTTTGTGTGATACAGAAATTGTTGTTCTGAGTCTGGGTGTTCTTTGTGTCCGTTTCTGGTGTGTTTATAAAATCTCTCACCACACAAGATATATTTCTAACACGGGAGATGTCTTAAAAAAAAATCAATGACAGTTAACAGTGAGGTAACCAGGTAAAGCAATTCTTTCATTGCTTTTCATCGAGTGAGTTTCCAATCCAGAGAATCTCCTTCCGAGGTACCCTTTTAGTTATTTGCGCCATCTTGCCTTTGCATACTTTTTTAATGGAAAAAGATAAAAGAACTTATGTACGACTGAATACAGTTTTGTTTTTCTTAGTTTCTAAATAGTTGTGAATTTATTTGTAGATTATTTCTTTGTTCTTCACTGAATAATGTCGGTGCTTGTAAGTAGAGTGAGTTCTTCAGTTTATTTGCAATGCAATGAGTGATAGCTGAATGAGTAAAGTATAGGGGCAGAACAAATGTTGGTACTTGTACTATTATCAAGGTATCCGGTATTTCAAATATAATCAAATCACACTTCTTCGGGAGAGGCAATAAATTTCGCTCGTTTTAGATCATTACTTTCTTGTCATAAAATAAAAATGAGAGGTGTCAAGAGACACCCGGATGGAACGAAGTTCCTTTCGATTAATTAGTAAAGGAAAGACGAAACGAAAATAATTGGCTTGCTTTCTATGAGATAGAGAGAGAGACAGACAGAGAAACATGCGCACTCCGCAGGGCTTACTACACTATAGCAAAAAGTGTCGTGACAACTTTTCGTCTGAATTTTTTCCGTCTAACCTCCTTCGCAACGCGCGATAAGGAACTTCGTTCTAAAAATATGGGGCTTTAAAACTGTGTCAAAATTAATAAAGAATGAGAAAATAATTCTTCATTTTATATTAATCTAGAACCATGTCTAAATGTAGACTTTAGCAGGATTCTTGGGTTGGTTCATTTTAAGTCTTTGTATAGCGCAAGCGAATAGGAAATATTTCTTAATAGATACCACTCCAGAAAACACACAGGGTTTCGGTAATCCCTGTCACTCAAACTGAACGATAAAATAATTGCCTAAAACCGTTTCCTTACGTATTTCATCGTATTTTAAAATACAGTGGACCCCCGGTACTTCGACAAACGTTTTTCAGGGCAGTGTCGGACTATCGAATTTGTCAGATTATAGGGTACTGCCTAAGACCCCCTATAGCCCGAATTTTTTTACAAAAAAGTACTAAATTAATTATTATTATTATAATTATTAGATAAATTACAGACAAATGATAAGATTCCATATGCTGCTATCTCCAGACTTGTGACGACATTATTAGATACTTATACGTAATACACAGAGAATGACTAGGCTAGGCTGCACCGCTATCACACGTAGTCAAATTCAAACTAAGCAATCAGAATTGAAACAATACCTACGCGTCGAGCACAAGTTGTAACCTATTCAATCATGCACGATCTACATTAGCGAAAATTGTTTGATTGATGTCGGATGACATTGGCGGATTAGACAGGGTCCGGATTACCGAGGGTCCACTGTAATGTGTTTTTTTGCAGAATCTTGTTTTCATAAAACATCCTTTGACATCACATCAATTTAGTAATCCACTTCCTTTTGTTTTGGCTTACGCTGGCAAGACGGGAAAATATGATCCAGATCACTTAATAAATCCATATATTTCACTCAACTCTATATTTCAGCAATTCCCTGATCCCTTCTACTAGCACACCGTGTGCTTTTAGTCGGTCCGATTCCGACATACCACCCCGCCACAAGTAAAGGTGGGGTGACGGCCCGTTGGGGGTTGCCACACTTTAAGAAAAAAAAGACTGGAAGATATAGGTTTTGTATTAAGTTTTCCTACTCTGGCAGTGATTTTGCCCAGCTCTTTGTCTTTTATTCATTAGCTACTACTAGTTCATCCAAGGTTATCAATCGTGATTTTGAAAGAACACATGTGGTCTTGCTCGAAACTAACTGCTATCCCATTGGGCCTCCATTTGTCCTCTATTATTAGATGTCATAGTTATTTCTTGGAAATTTATTTGTTGACACGTATTCTGGCTAATCCTTCAAAATAAAACTCCTTAAAATGTGATTTTGTAGTTATTTATGGGTCGTTAAAAGCACCGTAGGTGTTAATCCAGCGCCAATTCTGCATAATTATTTTCTTTTACTACCAAAATTGCTGACAACTTATTTTTATACCATATTCTATAATTTAATAGCCACGTCGCCCCTTTGAGCGCCGAAAAGAGTAATTATATACAGCGTCAATATTTAAACATTGACTTTATAGAGTTTGTTAACTCATTCTCTAGGTAGTAGAGCCACGCTGATTTCAGCACCAGCGGGCCGGTTCGACCGGGGTAGTATTACCCTCCCACAGAAGACCAACCTAAAGCTCTAGCATCCGTGTTGTCGTGTTTCGTTGGTGAGTGTGAGACCGGAGGCCCATTGATGCAGGGGTGACAGTTATCCTGGTAACTGTGTAAACCTTATGCTGTCACGACGACTGTCATGCTTTTGACGTCCCCAAGCGAAGTGTGAAGAAGCATCTCACAAGGCCGCCATAGTGTGAGTCACCGTACTGCATTGTCTGCATTTGCGATGAGTATAGTTGATCACAACTCTTGGATTCTATTCATGCTTTTCATCAGGCAGAGTAGAGTCATTTTGGCAGGCTCTTAATATAAAAAATAATAATATAATATTCACGTTTTGATACACGTAAATAAGCGACTACTTTGTAATAAGGTATTTTACGACATTCTATTGGCACGGGTTTCACGGCAATTGCTTATTCGTGTCTATGATTGCCAACATTCTTGAATCCATCCATATAAACAATATTCTTTTCATTTACTCTTCAATAAACGCCCAATTATCATAGATTTTTTGAGGGTGAAGGGACTCAAGAGTCAAAAGTGCATTACCACCCTTTGTCAACTTGATCAGGGACACGGTGGGATTGCACTATTGTAAACTAACTCGTTCAGTGACAAAGTAACGAAACATGTCAACTCCCATACTAGGCATATGCCTGTGTGGAGGGAACTGTACAAACATACATGAAACGGACACAAAGAACACCCGGACTCAGAACAACAATTTGTATTTTTCCATGCTAGGTTTGAACCCAAAATACTCAGTACAGTAGAAAACGGCGAGGTGATCCTTAAACTGCTACCTCATGCAGTCTTGACTTGTTTAACACTGATTTTCTCTGAGGTTGTGGTATTTTTGACTCCCGTGGAGCTGGCTTGTTTACGACAATGTACAGCTTATAACGATAACCCAGTTCTTGAGTAAGCTTAAAAGGTATTTGAGGTAACGGACCCCATAAACACACATTCACATAATTGGCCATTGTTTCAATAATCATCGCTGACAATTATTATTGTTTAGCCAATTATTAAGCCATACGCAAAGCTAACTACGCGTCATGATGATGGAAATGAGGAAATGGTACATGGAATGTGTTAGAAGTTATAGTTGGTGCATTCCTGTAAAATGCTTTCATTGACGCGGTAGTAACAATGAATGCAATTACGTCACAAAGAAAAGTAAAATAAAGTAATTGTTTGATTTAAAAAACTTTACTGTTAAATGTGTCAATAGATTTAGTATTTTTTCTAATTAATTACGACTGTAACTCAGCTTACCTAGTCCTAGAATGGTTCGAGGATATAAATTGTAATGACTGCATATGCATGCAATAAATTGTAATATATATCTGACTGCACGATTGGCCTATTGGTTTATGCGGTCACCATGCCGCTCTCCACTTCGCTGAGTGTGTGGATTCAATTCCTACATGGGACAACACTTTGTGTAATCCACAAATTGTTGTTCTGAGTCTATGTGTCCGTCTCTTGTGTGTTTGTAAAATCCCTCGCGATACAGGATTTATTCCTAATGCGGACGTGGTCTTTTTTAAGAAAATGAAAACAAAATGGAAACAAATGTTTAAAATAATCCATTTAAAAATAAAAATACGTGAGAATCTAAAACACACCAGACATTTACTATAACTGTGGTTATATTCAAAATATTATTCATTTGAATCTTTTTTATTTAATATTATATTAACCTTTTTGAAGTATCTAGATAAAAAATTAGATGCAGATTATTGAAGTCACGGAAAGAGTACTGATAATTCGTTACCAAGTTTTATTGTATGATTATTCACAGAGAGAATTTGACAGCACGAAATTGAATGATATAGTCCATTATGTAATATTTTATATTTGTTAAAATACTATTATCGCCATATTCTTTATGTCTTGAGGTAGTATATTAAATATTCAAGAATAAATAATGTAGACATTGTATATTCAAATACATGCACAGGTAATTTAACAGCTTGACCTAAACAGGCACTGTAATATCTTTGTCAAATGGTTACGCAAGACACCATTATCAATCACTTGTCTAAGGGATCGCCTGCCCTCGTTGTGCGCAAGCGCACTCCATGCGGGCATTAGCATACAATCGTTCTTTAACAAGATTAATTCTTTTAACAAATTCCATTGTTTAGAACGACTCGAAACGACTGTATAAACTATCAACGTGTAATATTTGAGGTAGTCTGAGTTTTTTGTACAAAAATAATATATAATAAACGTAAGTAAAGTGCCCGTCCAAACTTGTTTACGAGTTATTTCGATAAAACAAGCATTTTAGGTTTCTTTTTCGGAAGTAAATAATATAAAAAACATATTATTATTTGGTATGTATTATACAAAAATTCCTTTTGTACAGTGATTCAAAAATATGGGATGCCTAATATAATTTTAAACTTTTAAACTGCCTGAGTATTCGTATTATGAATTGCCGCAAATGCTATAAGCACACATTAAAATAAAGGCAAAGCTTATACCTTTTAACAGCTTTGGATCGCTAAAGTGGGCCGAAGCCGGAACACGTTCCTTTTCTCAGTAACGACTCTGGACTCCTGACAAAATTAACTCGAGATACTTTAAGTGTTACAAAGCTCTGACCTGTCAATACCATGTTTCAAACAGACCGTATTTCAGAATGTTTACGAACAACTCGATGAGCTTCAAGAGTGTATATCGAGTTCTTAAGAAGATGACGTCATATGTTTGTATCGGGTCTGCGCTGAAAAGAAAAATTTCTGTTATTGGAATGTTTATTAAACACTTACTTAGAGTACATTGTCTGATTGATGGCTTGTTATTCTGTTAGGGTGGTGAACTGTGTTTTCTGATGGATCAAAATAAATAGGTCAAATTCTACGCGAACTTCTTGTGATAAAGTAATTTTTTAGAAGTAGAAACTACTAACCAAGTAATTTTATGGCTTTGATTAATAGAATGGAGCATTATGGTGCGATAGCGTTAATGCCGACATTAACTTGCCGTTTATGTGGGCAATATCGGTATTGTTTGTGTGGGTTTATCGTTAATGGGGACAAATTGTATATGTAAAAGTGAAATTAACAGTTTTAATTAATAATTAAATATTGCTTCACCAAGATTATGCCAGTTAGAAAAGGTAAATGATTACTTTAAATTTTTGTTACTTGGTTGAATTTGGAAATAGATATATATTTTTTTCTTTTTTTTCGAGCCTGCCAAAGTGACTACTCCGCTGATGAAAAGCATGAATACAATCCAAGATTTATGGTCACCATACTCATTGCAAATGCAGACAATGCAGTATGGTGACCCGCACTATGGCGGCCTTCTGAGATGCTTTTTCACACCCCGCTTGGGGACGGAAAAGGCATGACAGTAACCGTGACAGTGTAAGGCTTACACAGTTACCACGATAACTGTCACCCCTGCAGCAACGGCATAATTAATTAATCATCACCTCATTGGCAGTCGTTGACTAACAAAACCCTAAGTATTAACAATTTAGTGTAATTTTTTCTTATCTTCCCTTAACAACCCTCTCAACAAATGGATTAAGGTTAATTGAATTTAAAGAGGCTCTTAGGATTATAAGAGCAGTTTTTTGCAAGCATTCATCGCTTAGTGGTACTTTTTTTTTTCATAGTAAATGATAAAAAAATAAAAATATGAACCACATATTATTATGCATCTTGATAAGAGAGTGCAAACAACTGATCATTGATTAGAATCTTTTGTTGTACATTTTTTTGTTATGGTAACTCATGGTGGTTATAAAATGCAGTGGAACTAAGTCAATTGTGAGTGTCCTTGCATGATCACAATGTTATCTATGTAACCAATGCGCTGCTGTCATGGCGACAAAATTAACAAACAGAATATATATCACACCTAATTCTATTTATGAATTTGATTTTAAGGCGTGGATGTCGGCCAATTGTCCATATAGCGACAAGTTATAAAAACAGTGTGTATCTACGCCTATTCATTCTGTAGGTATCTTAAGAGACGACTAAGCAAGCAAAACTACGCAGGGAGCACCACAGAGAGCAGATAAACTTCAAACAAGCCGCATCCCAATCAGTCAATCATTTTTGAGACCGGAGGCCCATTGATGCAGGGGTGACAGTTATCGTGGTAACTGTATGAGCGTTACACTGTCACGATGACTGTCATGCCTTTTACGTCCCCAAGCGGGGTGTGAAAAAGCATCTCACTAGGCCGCCATAGTGTGGGTCACCATACTGCATTGTCTGCATTTGCAATGAGTATGGTGACCACAACTCTTGGATTCTATTCATACTTTCCATCAGGCAGAGTAGAGTCACTTTGGCAGGCTGTTAATATAGAATATAGAGTCTCGTCAGCGTGATATAGGAGGCCAAAACGTCCTAGGATTCTTACGTCCTCCGACTTATGTCCAGCAGTAAACAATTAAAAGATATTGACAATCTAAAGACCCATTATATTTTTAATCCTTACTTAAATCAATAATAAATAAATATATAGAATATATATAAAAATAAACTGCCTCGTTGGAGCAGTGGTAATGCGACTGCTGTGCTTGAGGTCTCGGATTCGATTCCTAGGTCGGACCAAATGTTTATATGATTTGCAATTATTTGTTTTGAAATTTGGGTGTTTTCTATGTATGTATGTCTGTATTTACAAAAAAGGTGTATAAGTATTCTATCAGTCAGTCTAGTTATCATAGCACAAGCTCTGATTAGTTTCAAACTGGGTGACGTTGTGTGTCAAATGTCCGAAATATTAATATTTAAATATATTTAATAATATTTAATATGACAAGAAGAATGTTCCTCTATGCCATGAGTCATACGGTATGGCGATGGCACAATACCGTATGGCATGCCACATGCTCTTGCTATACCTATCTTTATATATATGGATATATAAAGACAGAAATCGGAATCCACGTGGGAGAAGACTCAGCTTGTATGTATTATTAATAGGTCAGATATCAAAACACATACTGTAAGCATTAAAATATGATATACTTCGGATTAATAATAACCTGATGATTAAAGTATTCACTTTCCTCTAGGGTACGTTTTTCTGTCATATTATCATCGAAAATACAGATATTAAGCTGCCTAAGTCAAGATATCTAGGTTTGGCATACAATCGAAAGACATTTTCAAGGCCAATTATAATGCATCAGGGAACTTTGGGTACTTTTTAAAATACCTACGTTAAATTTATGAGTTTCTTTCTTTGTTTTATCCAGACTCGTAAGCTTTCTAAGAACACGACCAAACACTCCCGTTTTCTCAGAATTTCTTCAATTAAATCACTGACGATCTAGCTCTATCGACTTTCCTGCTTTCGTTTGCCTTGCATACTTTTTTTACCTTTATTTCTATGTGTCCCAACCATCCGCCCAAATTATCTCGGCATCTTCTTTTTGTGACTTCTGAAACTGTCAATTTACTACAAATATTTAATTTCTTGAAGTAGTCTTCGTGTCTTCTCATACAAAGCACTTCTTATTCTTCGTATATTTGCGCAGTTGTAATTATACTAATATACAGTGTCGTGTCGGCTACTTAGAAGTTAATAGTACTTGCGGCTCGTAGGCCTTGACTCTTAAATACTCATCCATTATTTATCATCCATCTCGTTTTAAATACAATACTCATTCATCTACACTGACAAATTCATTTTTATTCCTTATAATCTTTGTTTTTAATTCATTGATAACGTAAGTTAACGCGCAAAATAACATATTACATTTTGCATGACATGCGCGTGCGCTGCGTGGGCAGCTATTCTTGCGCAGCGCGATCGCCGCCCGCCCGCGTTGCCTATTTTCAGTACATTCATTGATCCTTCGTAAGCTCGGCGTTAAACAAACATACATTTTTATCCTCACCACATTATTTTGATAACGTCGAGGAGGTTTGCCAAATGTTGCGTTGAATTAATGATTAATGTGAATTTGTATTGTTTCAGGTAAGGAGTATTCCTGATATTCAAGTGAAAATAATCGATAGGTGGGTATTTGTTGAAATTGATTTTTTTCATGAAACAAATGTTTGTATATAATGTACATTTATGTAATAGGGGACAAAAAAGCAATTATTCACATAGCACTACGCTCACCGTATGTTTTTTTTTTATATTAATAGCCTGCCAAAGTGACTCTACTCTGCCTGATGGAAAACATGAATAGAATCCAAAAGTTGTGGTCACCATACTTGTTGCAAATGGAGACAATGCAGTATGGTGACCTAGTGAAATGTTTTTTCACACCCCGCTTGGGGACGTAAAAGGCATGACAGTCATCGTGACAGTGTAACGCTTACACAGTTACCACGATAACTGTCACCCCTGCATCAATGGGCCTCCGGTCTTGCTCCGGCCGTGTTACAATAATATGAATACAAGTGTAAAAAGCAAAATACAATTTTGACCAATTAGAGTACAGAAAATCTTTAGTCTTACTTCTCTGAAAATGAAGAGTTTATTTATGTTTTAGAAGTTTAAAACTTAGTGAATTTTCATAAAAAAAAAACAACAAAGGTTTAATTCATTTTCATTTTCACGTTAGTAGTCAGCCTCCTCTTTTGAATACAGTCGCAACACAAACTCTGAATCCCACATTTGTAGAGTATATAGCTCCACGATGATATAAAAAAATTAATTAGCTTACGACCGCAGATTCACCTGCGTAAATTGAGATTTGTAAGCACTATTTTTTTTCTAATAATGTATACATCTTAAGTTTGTTACCTCTGAACTGAATAACTTACGAGTATGAAACGATTAGTTTTTCTTTTATTTAAGAGAAGGGTATATTTCCGGTATCTTTTTTTATTCTTTTTTGATTTTCACCCATTTTTCAGGGAAGACCAGGGTAAGCACTTGGTATGAGATGAATCATCTGTTTATTTGCCCACTCTTCATCTGCCTGCCCTTATCCCAATCTCATCCATCTTTTCTCTGTTCTTCTTCGTCCCTTGTACCCTTCAACTCCCATACCTAACATTTTTCTAGGCACATTTTCCTTATAGGGATAACATGTCCATACTAAAATAAACTATTACCTCTTGACCATGTCCATCTGAGTTACTCCACACATTTATCTAAGCCAATTATTTTACATTTTTATGTTAATGGGCCAACTTTCAAAACAGGTTGCCTCTATGCCGATAAAAAAAACGATTGGGTTAGTGTGTACGGTGAAAACTTAGCAATCGAACCCACATTTTATTATAATTAAGCAAACTTAAATAGGTCACGTGCAATTATAATGTAGGGTTGTAAACAGGAGCGTGATTGGTTGTGTTCACGTGACGTTGTTTATAGCTCACGTGACGTGGAAACCCTTCAATTTTTCTGCTTAATAATTTACATTGATGTGGTTAACGAGAACGCTTTTGGATGTACAAGTAAGTATAATAATAGGTTGGAAAATTTTATGAGTATTCGTTTATCAAATGACGGCATTTAGTTTGTGGAAATTTAATTAAATACGCAAATAAACGACAGTTTATTGCTTAAGAAGTAACGTTGTTTTTATAATGACAAAACATCAAGTGAAAAGAGACAGAAAAAGGAACTTAAGATTGAATTCATAAAACAGTGATTATATATTTATCAATTTCATAGTTCTAACAAATTTTTCGTCGCTTTCACTCCTAGGTTTTACTCGTTTCCCCTGATCTCCAGGGGACATTTGAATAGCAGGTGCCCGCGGGCTGTGAAAGCCACTCATATTCAGATAATCTGTATCGTGAAGACCTGCTTTTGTGATCGTTGAAAGAATGTCCTGAGACCCCTATATTGATTAAAGACTGCAGATCATTTGGTGGTCAAAGTTGGAGCAATTTGATCGTCTCTTTTTATTTTATTGGTCATCTAGCTTGACCCTGTGCGCGTTGCTACACCACCAACTAAAATAAGTTTGTAGAAAAGACATAAATAAAAAAATATTCATACCAATTCAGAAACCTTCGTGGGCTCTTGTACAACAACTTTGCTAAAGATAATCACTTGAACAAATGCATAGTTTAGGTTTCTATAAAGGACAGACAGACAGACAGACAAACATTCACTTTTATATATATATAATATAATAAAAAATAGTCATTGTTGATACTTTTATATTATGACGTCACAAAATATACAGTGAATCCCTTAGTTTGTTGTAGCTGCACAATATTTAACTTGATTGTTTAAACAAATACATGTAATTAAGACCTAAGTAAAGATAATATATTTTTTGCCTACCCTTGGACTAAATTGATTATATATCAGTAATGAAGTTTTAAATAAACGAATAATGGATTACTAACATAATAATCTTCATATAATCGCAGTGATAAGCGAAAATCAAGGCAAACTTGTTAAAAAACAACATGCCACAGCAGTTGCTTTGCTGTGGCATATTGTGGCTGCATAGATGAGAAGGTGAGGAAAAAAAAAATATTTGAAACTGGTTGCTCGTTGTAGATTGTGAACATTTCGGTTATATTTTTGTGTTTCAGAAACATAGACCAACTTAACAAGTATGAATAGATAACTACTTTTTTGACTGCCTCGATGGTGTAGCGGCTTCGATGCCCGGGTCGGATCTGATGCTTGTATGATCTAATATTTGTTTCGGAGTTTGGATGTTTTCTATGTATAATATGTATGTATTTACAAAAAAACAAGTATATAAGTATTCTATCAGTCAGTCTAGTTATCATAGCACAAGCTCTGAAATATTTATTTACTTTTGCCCAATGATTCATCGTAATTGAGTACATAATCTACACCATCTAAACCACCATTACCGCATAATCCAATGTAATTTCAACCTAAAACCTTGTCCTAGAAACTGCATTTTTAATCACTCGTGTCAACGCTGTACAGTATTAATTATAATTACCCTCGGACAATGGACATGATAACATCTGATATTAAACAATATTGGAGATAAGCTGTCCCTTGCGCTTGCGCAGAATTTCCAAGAGTTAATTAGTGAACAGTAGCTATACTAGTATTTCCATTTTTGATATTCTTTTAAGTCAAGGACAAACGAGAACATCAGACCCCTTCTTCCGTTTGCGACCAAATTAACTGAGGTGGAACTACATATTAATAAAACCACTTAAGGTTATAATTGTGATATTTTTTTTATTACTTTCATATTTCTTTAATATTTCTTTCATTTTTCTTGTGATATGGGGTACAAACGAAGCGTGATCTTACCGGCAATATTCAAACAATAATCCTTTACGCGATGTGTTGTTCGAACTTCTGAATACATTTGCTTTTGTTTTTGTCTTTAAATATACACCCAATTTTCTCACCTACTCTCTAAAAACCCAACTAACGGACGTGTCATTTATTACGTTATGGAACTAAAATTATAGTTAGCGAAATGAGGGCGATTAACGTTCAACCTTTCGGAGATAGGGGCGTGATACAAGGTGCGTATGTTTATATTCCACTGTTCTAAAATAAAACAATGTAAGCACACAATCTTAAATCAAACCTGTACCTATAACCCAGAACATGAAAGCTCGTTCAAACAGCGACGATAATCTTCAAGATTTTGCAATATTAAAATAATACATACGTCGTCCAATACACAATTCCCACGACTTACAAAAGGTTCGCTAAAAATATCTCAGTAACTGTAATTGGGATGCGTGTGCGCAGGTGCGCGTGCGACAATAGCCGTAGAGCATGCGCAGCACTCTACAATTGTGTGCCCATCTTATATTGTTTAGCATTGATCGAGATTTGGGATGCGAATAACGGAATACTGTGTAGTATACGTTTTTGGGACTCAATATCGTATTCCAAATTATAGGTTGCTAAAGATTGTCGTGATTTCCTTGCCTGCGGATTTAGAAGTTTTTTTCTTCTTCTCAGATTTCTGTTGAAGTTGAATAATTCTAATAATTTGTATCTACAGGTATACTAGAGATAGAGGTACACTAGATATACATTTTAAAAATATTTTATTTTATTGAAGTACAGCTAATATTATTGCGTTATAAAACATCTTGAAGACCTCACGCTTTTTACGATAAAATGTTTTTTTTTAATCATTCTATTTCCCTTTTTGAGTTCATTGAAAATTATTGTCTACTTTTGGGTTAGGATAGTTACAAAAACATGTTTTTTTTTTGTATTTTTTGTGGAACTATTATTTATTTCTCAGTTACGGTGGCATTTCGAAGGTATTGTCTAATTTTTATAATCAAATAATGGTATACTATTACTATTATTGCGTGTTTTATAATCCTACTAAAGTGACTCTATTCAGCCTGATGGAAAGCATGAATAGAATCCAAGAACGGTGGTCGCCGTACTCACTGCGAATGAAGACAGTGGAGTATGGCGACCTACGCTATGGCGGCCTAGTGAGATGCTTTTTCACGTCCCGCTTAAAGGACCCGGGATCGGTCAAGTCGGATCTTGATCGAGATTTAATCCTACTGCTAAAAGTGCTAGTCTACAGTTTTATAATATTTTTTATTAGATTGTTTCACTGAACTCATCTGGAAGTACCATACGAGTTTACATATTTTAACACATCCGATCAAACGATACATGACTGTTTTATTAAAGAATCGCATAAATTTACCTGCTACCAACGTTTTTTACACATGTAAGTTCTCTAATCCTTTGAAGTGAACCTTACATCCTCAATTATCCTGTTATATCTCTTACAAAACCTTATAACATCGCACATGTCACGAATTCATCATGCAGCTGTTGTGATTTCACGCATTTTGTTGATTGTTGTTCAGATTCGTTTGTTATTTTGCTTAGCAAGATACGGACACCTGCTTTAATCTTATAATCAAAGGATTCATCCCTGCTAATATTGTAAATGCGAATGTCAGTTTGTTTGTTATGGTTTCACGCGAAAACTATTCAACCTATCATCATGAAATTTTGTACATATGTTCTTGGAGGTATTAGAGGTGACATAGGATACTTTTTATTAAAAAAATAATATATATATTTATTTAAAATGATCTGTTGCGAAAATTAATGTAACAGACAAAATTCCACGCGAGCGAAGCCACGGGCAAAAGCTAGTATAAAATAATTTGAAATTCAATAAGATGAAATCGAGAATATAGAGAGAGAAATAAGAGATCTTTTGAAATAGATGTCATGCAATCACTAAATGTTTAAATTTTATTATATATTCTATCAACATCATCATCGTTGTCATCATCAACATTAGCAGCCTTTTACAGTCCCCTGCTGGACATGGGCCACTCCTTAACAAGAAGCTTTTAGCCCGGCCCACCATGCTGGCCAGATGACTTAGAATAGGGTTTGTTTCAAGTTTTCCTTCTCTTCGTAGTGATTTTTTCCTGAATAATTTTTTCCCTTAGTCACCTATTACGACACCCGCGGGATGAATAGCGGTGGTAACATAGCGGTGGTATTCATAATCCGTCGGACATCATATCAACATTGTTGTTATTTAATGAAAATATATTTAAAATATACTGAATTATTTTATTTAACTTTGAAATAAACGTTTAACAATGTTAGCGCTAGTGACATCCACAGAGTAGAGAGTGAGTAGTGCTGCCTACCTCCACAGACTAACAAATCACAAAAATATAGTGAAGGTGAGAATTTATATTACAACAAACATAATACCACTAAAAAGTGTAATAGAAATATGTAACAATTTTTCTTCGCTTTTTAATTATAAAGGGGCAAATTGGACCTAGAAGTATAACAAAACAATAAAAAGCTAAAAGTAATAAACCCACATAGAACCATCTAACCTAACTCCGACATCTTCTTTT
This sequence comes from Hypercompe scribonia, assembly GCA_949316085.1. Classification (NCBI taxonomy): domain Eukaryota; kingdom Metazoa; phylum Arthropoda; class Insecta; order Lepidoptera; family Erebidae; genus Hypercompe; species Hypercompe scribonia. The sequence continues at coordinate 21,229,834 of OX438972.1, forward strand.
TTAAACGGTTAAAGTTTCTAAAACAAATATAACCGTATCAAACTTTCTCGAAAACCTTAAAAAAATAATTGCTCAGAGGGTCATCCCGCTGCACCCTTTGCTTTACTTCTCTACTTTCCATGGCAACAGCCTGGAGGCACAATGGCATTTTTTTAAAATAACGGTACGCAGTAGTTTGGTCTGCCGGCACCGGCGCAGGTAGTTGCGCTCGCGCAGCCGCCGTACCGTTTTAAGGATCCAATTCTTTCATTTACCATTTCTTTGAACTCACTTGTGGAATTATGTCTAATATTAGAAACGTGTAAATATAGTAGTAGAGCGGCATTTTTTTACCGATTTTTTTAAATGGTTAATATACCAGGACTTGTTTAAAACACATACACTTTCTCGTTTCCTAAAATTTCGAGTAAAAGCAAACTTATTGGATACAAAAAAGCGGTTGTTTTTGCATGTTACCGAGTCGCTAGTTTACAAACGGGTTTATCTAAATACAATTGTAATAAGACCTCAATCTGACTAGGGAGACTGTATCGAGCAGAAAGTGTCGATACTGTATTCACGAGTAGTATCGGCAAAAAAGTATTGATACTTCAAAGTATTGAGTACTTTTCTTGGGCCCTAATGCGCAAACGTCAATTTAACTTCAGTAGAAGAGAACATAAAAGAACAAATATTATAGGTACATAAATTTAACATAATAATAATAAAAAACAAACTATTATTAATTAACCGTAATTATTATCGTAGAAATACATTAAAATTTCCATTCCTCTTCCGTACAATAACTTAAAGGTTGTCGAGCCGTTTTGGCAATAAGCAGTTTCGGATTTTTGTTACGGTATTGCCTGTTTTAGAAAATAATCGTTCAGCGAGCATTAACGTCACAAGTATTTATAAATATTCTCGTACCAACTCCAACGTGGTGAAACCTATAAAAATAAATAATGGCTTATTTCATACTTATTTTCAGATTGTATAATACACATAATACACAGCACGAATGAACTGGATTGCATTGATATAAAGATGAGCCGTAAGGCTAGAGTTTAAATTGGTAATTTCTAAGTTTTATACGAAGCAATATGTAACCAAAAGTACTGCTTCAGTAAAATTATCGAACACAAAGTATCAGTAGCGCAAGCAAACGTACTCGATACCTCGAGGTATCGATACTTTTTTTGAGTCCCTAGGTCGATCGTAGACGAGCCGACGCGATGTAAGAACGCGCGTAGTTAACAATAACAAATATAACAAAGTCCTTTTCGAAAAAAGCTAATGGCGAAGTAATTAGATGACAATCACATAACATATTGAACATTTCAATAGAGACTTGCGCCCTTGTCTCTTTGTTACACCAACAGTGAAAGTAAAAGTATACAATATACTTAAATGGCGTCTGTTTATGATGCTACAAAAATAGACCTTCTAAAAATGTCGTCAATAGAGTTTTGTTTTCACTTTTCGTTTAAGGCTTGTGTAATATTACGCAGTATTGTATTCGTATTTTATTGCTCGTCACAATCATTTGTCACCTTCGTAAATAAATGGGGATTCTGTATTGAGTTCGTGGGTTCAATTCCCACCTAGGACAAATCTTTGTATAATGAACATGAACATTTGTTCTGTCTGGGTGTAATATATTTATCATTATCATCATCATTAACAGCCTTTAACAGTCCACTGCTGGACATAGGCCTCTTCTTGGAAAGACCTCTCCAGTTTGTCGGAGGGGTTGGTGTCAAACTGTCCGTCCCTTTGCAGTGACGTTGTCCTGCATAATTTGCTCCCTTAGTCGCCTCTAACGACACCCATGGGATGAATAGGGGTCGTGACATGCTGAATTCTTGATCCAACACAAAACGGATATGTCATTAATATGTATTTATTAAAAAATGTACAAAAATACTGATGAACTTGCATTATATTTGGTGATGTCACTAACCAACAAACGTTGACTATATGGTATAAAACAAAGTTAAAAGAATGATACCTAACGACAGCTTGTGATACCATGATAGACTGATGAATTGAAGAACGTGGCTGACAGCAGATAAAGAAACTACACATGATCGGGGTAGGTGACGCTCCTTCGGAGAGGCTTTCGTTCCATAGTGGACGGCGATAGTCTGATGTTGACGGAAGTTGTCGGTTAGTTCATCCCCTAATGATGTATTAGATCTGTTTATAATTTTTCAATAATTCTAAAAATGTATTTCAAAGCTAGAGATTTAAAAACAAGAAAAATAGTGGAGGCCTAAATTGTTTTTAATAAACACGTTTGTATCGATAATAATGATTAGAAGCGATGTATCGTATCGTGTTACACAACTTTAACATACGGTTGAACAGGATGAGAGGTTGTAGGCACGCGCACAGAAGCGACCGCCTTCATGGGTTCATTCCTGGCGTGCGATCAGCCTTGCTCTAGTGTGTAATGACAGCGATGTTTAAGAATCTCCCACCCGCGGCGTGACGTCAGACGGTATCGAGGAATTACTACTATTAATATAATATCTAAGTTTTAAAATAACTGTTCACAACTGCTTACTAAACATCATATGCGAGAAGAAAAATCAAATTAAATACCAACATTAATATCTTTGTTTAAAGTAGGAATCAATTTTTTTCGAACATCCCAATAACAATGTTTTTTAGTTTAAACAACATTATATTAGTTATATTTTGATATTGCAAGCAGTTTGTATTAACAAGAATAGAGTATTAATGTTAAAAAAATAATTAAAAACACTAGATACATTGTTTTCAGAGCAAGATGGAAAAAACGAGAAATACGTTATGAACGAACGTGTTATGTATACCTACTGCTTCATCGCGTGTAAATAACACACGTAATACGTGGGAAAAATTTAAGAATCACTTGTAATTAAACATCTAAAAATATATACTTTAAATTGTTAAGTTTAAAAAAAAAAATTATAGGATTGCAATACGATATCCTTGAAGCAAAATATAAAAAGCTCAATAGAGGTTTAACACAATGAAAAATTGTCTCTGGAATACTTCTGTCAACGTGACAGGATGATGTGGACGGGATCGATGATTCCATCCTACAGTGTTTGTTTGAAGAACTTTTATTTCAACAAGAGCAAAATACGAGTAAAATAGCTTATAAAAAACTGATCGACCATCCTCCACATAAATTAGTGTTGCTCTTTCACATTTCCTTAAGGAAATACCTTCTCTTTTTTTTTGACATTGTTGACAATATACAACGATCTTAGCTAACTCACTAGACCAAAGACTTTGCCGTACTCTATGACTAAGTCTGTCTGCATTACATTTATATTATGGTCTCAAGGAATTACTTTTTTTGTGGTAAAAAAAGGACCAGATTGCTCTAATGTTGCTTAACATCAGTCAATCATAATATATTACTCACGCGCATAAATCCGTCATCAGCCTTCCCTACTTCATTTGTTGGAAAAAATGAAATACCACAGAATACAACAGTGCATAGAAAATAAACCGCGCAACTTCGTCCATGTTTCTCAAAATGAATAAAATTTACACAACATACAATAAGTTTTCACAATATTTCTCATTAATGCACAACCTCTATTGATCTTAGCGTGATGTTTTATAGCCTATAACCTTCCTCGATTAATGGCCTATCAAATACTATAAGAATTAGAAAAATTAGTCCAGCCGTTCACGCGAGATGTCGTAACCAAGGGAAAAACGGATTCATTTTTATATGTAGATATGTAATGTTTATGCGTAATGCTGTACCTAAAGTAGACAGCTTGTCTAGAATGATCGTTATGCCAGTATGCTTATACGGTTATAGACACATGAATCAACTTCATTTGAAAGTAGTTCTTCTAAAGAAACTCAGCTGAAAGCATTTTCGTTTCTTTTAACTTGGAAAATTAACATTGCTAAAAATACAAAATGATAATTATCGTAATATACTGTTCAAGTACTCTAAGACTAATTTATCAGTCTAATTACGAATTATTGGTTAAAATTCAGATTAAATTTTTTTACAGAGATCTACATACATTATTTCGTATGGGACTTATCTAACACCGAATCTGATCGCTGTTATAATAATAATGACTTGACACATATTAAAGTACTTAAATATATGTTACATTTATCCATATAGATATATAGAACAAACTATCTTTTTTTTACGAGCCTGCCAGTACACTGCTCTACCTGATGAAAACCATTCATAAAATCCAAGAATTGTGGTCACCATACTCATTGCGAATGCAGACAATGCAGTATAGTGCCCATATTATGGCGCCTAGTAAATAGCTTTTTTCCCACCTCGCTCGAGGACTTAAAACCGACGTATACAGAAAAACATTCAGATTTAATACCTGAGGGTGGGTCCGAGGAGTCATAACCTCTCCTGAGCTGGGGCTGGCTCAGAAAATATCCAATAATGAAGTATCTTGCTTAATACACGATCAATTGCCTGAGTATGAGTCGAGGCCAGGATTGTCGACTAAGAAATAAGGATTACTGGACCAAGAGACCAGTCGAACTGCTTCACACTGACAGTTATCTAATTCTTATTTCTAAATATATATATAAAACTCTTGCAATGAAATAAAACAAAAGTAAGGCAAATAAGATAAAGCAACTACTTAAGAAACAGCTTAAAAACAGTCGTGGGTTGCATCCGGATTCGAACAAAGCAAAATTTTTGGTGCATTTCTGATTTTAAACAATTGATGATGTCATTTTAGTATGTTCGGTGGACCGATGGATAGAACGTTCAGTGTTAGCTTACAAAATAATATATGACTGTATATGTATATTCTTAGTTGATGCCGTAAGCAAAACGTATTTACCTATTTAACCTTTTACACAATTGTTGACAATAATAAAACCTTTTCCTATGACGATGTTACTTACGTAGATGAAAATCTATGTGCTTTCTACATTAGTGACAAGGAAAAACTTTCAGAAGACTTGTAGCGCAAATCTAAAGACGGCACATCCAAAATACAGTATTTTTGTATCTATGTCATATAATTTATGAGCTATTTAGAATAATTAAGAAGAAAATATCTAAAACGTATCGTCATCAACATCCTTTTACAGTCCACTGCTGGACATAGGCCTCTCCTTAGCAAGGAGGTTTTGGCCTACTATACCACGCTGGCCAGACGGGTTGGAATAGGATTTGTTTCAAGTTTTCCTTCTCTTTGTAATGATGTTGTCTTGCATATTTGGTTCCCTTAGTCGCCTTTTACGACACCCACGGGATGAATAGGGGTGGTAACACTATGTATTCTTAATCCGTCACCACACGGAAACGTATCGTAACTTGCCAGTACTCAGGAATGGATCCATCTTGTAACAGAGTGGGTAGAGATTTTTGAGTAGTCATGAATTACTACAATATCCAATTTCATTATTGGAAATTGTCTGAACTAGTCCCAGCTTAGGAGAGGTTACGACTCTTTGGACCCACCCTTGCAAGCATCAGATATTAAATCCGTAATGCGCAATGTTGAATATGTAAATGTTATGCTATATACGGAACATCTTAAGAAATAATAATAAACGAACGAATCCTTTCCACTCCATAATCCTATTTTTAATAAGTATTCCACAAAGGTATTATCAGTTACGCCATCAGACGTTTGTATGGTGCGACCTTCGCTAACTAGAAGTATATTTTAAATAATTCATATTTTAAACTTGTTAGACACGCTATTCATTGTCATGTGACGTCAGTTTGGCAAGCCTGCACGAAGACATTATAATGGTAATTTTGAGGTAACTGCTATATAAGTGACACTATTTAGTCAGTACAACCTGAAAGAGACAATCATCTGATCTCATATTTCAATATTCTCAAATTTCTGAAGTTTGTAAGATTCTGTTCAAGTTTTTTTTGCTCACACCTCATGTTTTTTTCCCTTGTGCCTTGTCGTTTTGCTAAATCCTGTCTTTTCTTCAATATTGAAATCTTATCACCCTGGAATCTGTTCAAAGTTTTCATGTAATAATTGGTAAATGTATAAAAGGGTCATATGTAGCTTCAAATTCATCCGTGATATCAGACACAAATCAAATTACAATTTATACTTACGTACTTACATAGTTAATATAGAGCCCTGTTTTAGATTTGTAGGCCAGTCAAGCCTTGTGTTCATAAAATTAAGGTCAGAGATCCGATAATAAAAATAAACTAGATTATCGTGTCCTTCGGAGCACTCTGACGTCATTGGTAATTGTGTAAGAATCGATTTCGAAGGCCTCATCGAGGTGTCATGGATTTTTGTTAAGTATCTTTATTATTGGGTTCAATAATATCGCTAGTATCAAAAAAAAATAATAATAAAAAAATCTGACTTCCCTGCACCTACATCATGCTCAACTTCAATAAATTATTTTTCTTAATTATTTCATTTTTACCTAAACGAGAATTTTTTTCTTCGAGTTTCAATGTGATCAAACTGGAAGTACGCCCTTTCAAATACAGAAAAAAAATTCTTCATTGGTTCATAAATTAATAGAGTTCTGAGGTAACAAATAGAAATTTATTATTGAAATTGACGTTAATTTTTGTAACTCTACAACCCCATGTATAGATTAAACCTTATTTCTAAAGAGAGGCCTATGTCCAACAGTGGACTATTATAGACTGTCTATATGTAATGTGTGATATAGGCAAATATATAGGAACTACATAGTGTTGTACTACAACAGATGGTACAAACAGAAGTGTAGATCTTGAACTCTATCAGTGTGGTGCCACGAGTCGTGGTACGAAGGTCTAGGACCTTACTACGAGCTTTGTTATGTAGTACTCATTACATATACATTACTTTGACTGCACGATTGGCCTAGTAGTTTAAACAGTCGCCACGCCGCCCTACTACGCTGAGTCTTGTGGGTACAAACCCCACATGGGACAACACTTTGTGTGATCCACAAATTGTTGTTCCGAGTCTGGGTGTTCTTTGTGTCCGTTTCTTGTATGTTTATAAAGTCCCCGCAACACAGGATTTATTCCTAGTGCGGGTGTTGTCTTTTAATGAAAAAGGAGAAAAACAAACATTACAACCCGCTCCCCTATCTCATACATTATTCTCAGAATGTCTTCTTTGATTACATCAAATTATGCAAATAAATGGGTAGAGTAACAATACAGTTTGTAACATACGGGTGCAGTAACCAGGTTGGGATAAAGATACTCTCGTAAGATTTAGGTCGGCGATATTTTACCAACACGTGCGAACCGTCAGTGTTATGGATAATTTTATACTTCGCTTTTAGCGATAAATAAATAATTCGTTTCGAAATCGGGACGTAAAGGGTTAACTTTTTGTAGAGATGTTTTTTAAAGAAATTAAGTACCTACTGCGCGTAATTTTTTTTTTAACATTTGCTCACAACAGCTATCAATCAATTCATCATAAAAACATAAAATATTTACATGCGATTGCTGATAGTTACAGATAGAGTATACCGGAGTTTCCCTACTGCTTTTCCTTTCTTTACACACACAGGGAAAGTACCTCTATAAAAATTACACCCAAACAACACTTGTTGTTTGTAAACTCGGCAATCAAAGAGTGATTACTTTGTTTTGTTTATTTTTTCTGATTTGGACATTAATTATTATTGATTAACTAAAGGTACTCATATATTTCGATTGCCATTAACTTAATTTTTTATTTGACAAATTTCAGTATTGGGCACCAACAAAAGTTTATCCTAAATGCTCAATAACTCTTTGCGAACAACTTGAGAAGAAAGTGGGTTCGTGACAAGTTGTTGAATGTTACGTTTGTGAGTGGTTCACATCACATACTTGAAAATATAAATTATACACTTGAACTCTTAAGTTACCACTTTCGAAGTTTCAGATAAATGACATATTTATAACAGTCCTCACGAAGTTTGACATCAGATTGATTCCCGGGTCGGACGAAATGTTTGTATTTGCAAAAAAAAAGTATATAAGTATTCTATCAGTCAGTTTAGTTATCATAGCACAAGCTCTGCTTAGTTTGAAACTAGATGACATTGTGTGTCAAATATCCGAAATATTTATTTATTTAGATGGCAAAATATGTATTCGTGTTTTCAAGCTTTGTACTGAACGTATCGTTTTGAAGTTTTATGAAGGAAAACGGATTCGAATTAACAATCCACTGATGTACCATTCTTACAAGGGAAGTAAGTTTTTCCCTAAACGAATGCACTAGAAACAAATTTAACGAGATGAGACATATGTAGTTAGTTCTTAAATTTAAATCCAACGGTAATTCATTACAAGTATCAAACCATTTATTAAAGAATTTTTCCAACTCGGCTTACTTGTACTTTATTTATAAGTAGTAATACTGTACCGGTTAAGAATGAGATTGTAATTGGTATTGCGTGCTGATGGACACTTGTGCCGCCATTTGCAGACTAGGATGTAAAGGATTTACATAATGTTAGGGTGTTCCACATCAAGTACGCCTTCTGGGTTAAGCGGCGTGGCAATCGGAAATATCCATGGAAAATTATGCGATATTATTTAATAAATCTATATATATATAGAGTGAACGAATTAGTTAAAGAAATCATATAAAAAATCCATTTGATGTATTATAAAAATTGTTTATTTAAAAGAAAGCTTGTTAGATGGAATTTATTTTTTAAAAATTTCATCGTCTGAATGACTCCATGTCTCCATTTGGTTCGATTCTCAGGTTATAAATAAACTATAAAAACAAATTATCTAACCTTACCTTACTTACCTTCTATGTAAACTTACTTTAGGATAAATAAATAAGCTACCTGTCATCTGCCTTTTTTTAAATACTATTAACCTTTTTTTTTCAATAGCTATGAACAAAATTATACGTCCATCGCCCTTCAATAATGTTCACTAAAATTAGGAGTTGTAAGTGACGATCAGTATGTTTTCATACTCATTACTAATATTTTATTGCAAATACTACATCCATTTAAAGAACCAGTTTTCTAAATAAGGCATTTTAATCATCTCTTCAATGACTCAGAACTCTGAGCTCACTCTGACATCAACAATTGGCAGTGCACGAAAAGATTTCACTGCAGTAACCTTTTAAACGAGCGTAGGCGATTGCCTGATCTACAATTTATTGTACAATCACGTCACTGTTCAGTACATAGCACTGACAGGCATTTGAGATCCAGACGTTCACGCGAGGTATACCTTTAGGCGTTGAATGAGTAACATGAACGCGAGCACAATTTCTGAAATGTGCGTAATTGTCGCGTGCGAAATGCTACAACGCTAGAGGCTTCTTCCGCGTTCAGATTTTCCTTCAAATTGAAAAGGCGTCAATTAAGTGATATGTAGCTTGACCGATGAATACATAAACGTACTTGCATGAATCAGGCGAGCTTACAAAGTCAAACAACACCCCCGTAGCGGCCGTAGCGACTGTCCCCTAGGTCTACGGTAGTCTCGGTGAGAAACAACGTTAGTGTAGCCCGTGCGACGACGCAGAGCACACGCACCGACCAAACAGTTCTCACCGAGTGCGATGTGAATTACACCTTCCGTGACTACGTACCGATTTGATATTCAAATTGGACATTAGAAATAAATCGTCGGGAGAGGATTGTATTGTAATGAAGCGACGCAGAAAATCGACAGTCCCTGGACCCTTTTAGCTATTGGACAAACCGTTCCGTGTTATGAGTTATGAAGTTTGTATAGTGCTGTAGTAAAATTTATCAGTGAAGTGACTGACCAGTGATGAAGAGTTAGACCACCGGCCCCGACAGCCAGCAAAATTAATTCTTACACGGAACTCACCTGCGCGGTGTCGCCCCGGGGGGCGCGCCGCCGACAGTTCGTCAAGGGTTGGAAGAAGACCATGGGGGTCATTTCGAAAACCTTTGGCATCGTCTTCAGTCTGTAAGTTATCTTGAATGGCATGAAATCGTGCATTATCACTTTATATTTGTATAATTACTTACTTTAGTGGAGAAAGTGACATATCTGGAAATATTTTTATCACTCCAATTTATCATATACGCAGGTGAACTAGAAAAATAGTGGCAATAAAAACCCCTTAACCGCGCTCGGTGCGTCTACTTTGAGTGCGTCGCACGGTGCGCTTGCGCAAGTGTTCCTATTCGCACGTTCGCTCGCGTCGTAAAGATGCGTACTGTTTAGATGCGCGCGTAACCAAAGATACTCATTTATAACGCGTTCATTCATATCTACATCTTTTCCTCCGCCTGTCTCATGCGATGTACCCATTAGAAGTAGAGTTATGCAAAAATTTAAACAGCCTCAATTCTACAGGCGTCTTGGTTATTCATCATTGTTAATTGTAAACAATTATTCTCACTGCTTACGTCTAAACAAACTTTCCCGTTATTATTTGTTACTTTTATGAGCTTGTTTTGACTTTTACTTTTATTCTTAAATAAACTGGAATTTACAATTTCGACAAATTCTCTTCACTGTTTTTAATAAAAAACTTATAGAATTTTTTATTAGAGTTGCGTTATTGATTTTGTACATTGCAACTCTACGTTAAAATAATTATGCCGTGAACTGTTTTAACTTAAAACTTTGTCTTAAGCGAAATTTGAAATTGATATTGCCTCCATATGCCGTGAGCTAACAGAGTAAATACTATACAAAAAACTTAAAAACTACAATATCTGATTATGGTATAATTACCAAGTATTCTTAAGAGTGTGAGTTTACAGAAAGACCTCCAGTCACGGAATGGTGGCATCACCATATAGGATTTCAACTATAATAAGACCAATTTAGTTATTAGAATAAGTTTTTGTAAATATCAATTTAATGTGTTTAGTCCAAAAAATTTTTTTTACTTTACATTACTCACAGTTTTGTTTTTTTAATACATTTGTTTTTAGGCCTATTGTGGGCTAAGGAAACATGACCTCGTCAGAATATCTAACTCACACATTAAAATTAAATTACTTGTTTCTCTTTTTAAATGAATGAAATACTTAACTTATTTTTATCTATGGATCAACATCGGTCTTACAGTCTTGGAAATGCGAATATAATTAAACATTTTAGAGTCATTTGAGCTTAACGCTGCAAACTACTAAAGTACTCTCAACTCCATTGAAAGTATATTTAACAACAACAATTGAAAATATATTTTATAACAAAAATCTTGATAACTTCTCAAGTCTGGTTTTCTAAAAAAAAATTAGATATAAACGTTATTGGTAACTGAAAATTCAGTGGGGGCCTCGGGTTCGATTCCTGGGTTTGGGAGAACCAAACGTTTATATGATCTGCAAATATTTGTTTCGGAGTTTTGGTGTTTTCTATGTATAATATGTGTGTATTTACAAAAAAAAAGTACATAAGTATTCTATCAGTCAGTCTAGTTATCATAGTACAAGCTCTGCTTAGTTTGAAACTGTTGTTAAATGTCCGAAATATTTATTTATTATTTATTATTTATGTAAAAGTTTGGAGATAATATCCTATAGCTATTTTTCTTATAAGATTTGACCGGATATGTGATTTTACTCTTACGACAACTACGTCTGATTTGAATAATTTACTGTGATATAATCAATTAGAATCACCAGTGTTTAATTTTTATTATCTTGTTGCTTAAAAGAATATTAAAAATGTCTGTGTATATTCAAATAGTGACAGTATTAACTGCCCTACACGACACAAAGAAAGTAATCAAACCAAAATATCTTATGTTTCCGCTCGACCTATTTTATGTCGAATAAATTCAACAACACTGACTATTTTACGATTAATATTACACGTCTTTTAATATGAAAAGGGTCTCATTCAGTATTTTTTTTTTATTTTAATAGCCTGCCAAAGTGACTCTACTCTGCTTGATGGAAAGCATGAATGGAATCTAAAAGTTGTAGTCACCATACTCACTGCGAATGCTGGCAATGCAGTATGGTGACCCACATTATGGTGGCCTATTGCGATTTTTTAAGCCTCACTTGGGGACGTAAAAGACATGACAGTCATCGTGGCATTGCATTGCATACATTTACCACGACAACTGTCACCCCTGCATCAATGGGCCTCCGAATACTATACTTTACCGAATATCTAATATATTTGCGAAGTACCCATATTCTATGACGTCATCTGTTACCCTGCGCTGCAGTTGATGCAATGTTTAAAATTAATAGGCCCAAGTTCCGGAAATGCGGCAATTACTGCGCTCGTATCTCGATCAATGTTATTACTTTAGATTTATCTGTCTAAAATTTTTGCTGGTAATTACTATTCCACCTTCAAAGGTGTTGCGAAACGGTATAATTCTCAGTTTAGGCTATGACTAATATGTGTACAAACAGTACAAACGCGAAATAGCTGCATTAATGTCATCTAAACAAAACCAATACTGTCCTATTCTATATAAATAGGAAAGTATATAGGCCTATATTTCCTAGGCCACCATCAGGCAGAGTAAAGTCACTTTAGTTAGGCCCAGAATAAATAAATAAAAATATAAGAAAATCATTTCAGTTATATTTATCACCACACATATCATCACATCACATCAACGACTTTTAATGGACTGCATACTTACTTTCGTTTGATGTTGGTGAGTGCGAGACCGGAGGCTCATTGATGCAGGGATGCCAGTTGTCGTAGTAAGTGTGTGCAATACATGACTGTTATGCCTTTTATGTCCACAAGCGGGGCGTGAAAAAGCATTTAACCAGGCCACCACAGCATGGGTCACCGTACTGCATATGAGTATAGTGACCATAACTCTTGGATTCTATTCATGCTTTCAGGCAGCATAGAGTCACTTTGGCAGGTTTTTAAAATAAAAAAACTCATATTTTATTTAAAACTAAACACTTATAGGCCATAGACCCCTATCCCTCCTTTAAGCGGAAGTAAACACGCCTGGTATAGATTATCAAGTTGCTTGAGGTTTGAAAGTCAATAAACTAATTAGTTACTGAGAAAGTGTCTGATAATAATTAATTACAAAAATATTGAAAAACAAAACTTCGCCTATACTTATATAGAAAGGTTTGACTATATTTTAGGGTCGAATATATGACGTCAAAATTTTCACCTATTTTCGTGATAGGCATCGTATTTCAAAAGTAACAAGTCGAATTTTCATAAAGAAAAATAAGAAGAAAACAAAATCAAATGAAACACAAAAAAAATACAAATACACATTACCTAGTCTTGCCATAAATATTGTAATAAAGAAAAAAGAAAATTGTTAACTGCAAATAACATTTATTACTTTTACAGTGTGTCAGTTTAATACATAAATATAAAACAATTAAAAATATAAAAAGCTTATTCGAAGTGGTCTCCATTGGCTGCAATACAGTCCTTTAAACGATGAGGCCAGTTATCAATAGAAGCACGCACTCTTTCCATGGGAAAATTCTTCACTGCCAATCGTATAGATTGTTTTAGGGACTCCAAATTATCATGGCGTTTAGAGCAAGCTGTACTCTCTAAAACTGACCACAAATCATAATCCAGCGGATTAAGATCGGGACTAGACGACGGCCAGTCTTCAGCTCTGATGAAGTCCGAAACGTTCGATTCCAACCAAGACTGCGTGGACCGAGCTTTATGACCCGGCGCCGAGTCTTGCTGGAAGGACCATACTTGGTTATTGAACATGGTGATGTTAAGGGGCTTAACTACCTTCTCAAGAATGGTATCTTGATACACTTGTGCCGATGTTTTGATACCTTTTTCACAAAAATATGGCTCAGTCACTCCTTCATAGCTAACACCCCACCAAACCATCACTGAAGTCGGATAATGTCCACGTTGCACTCTGTCGACTAATTGGGAAGCTTCCTTAGAGCTTTGAGCATAAATACGGTCATTTTGTTTGTTAAAATGTTGCTCAATTGTAAAAATTTTCTCATCCGTAAACAAAATTTTTCTGTGACCTCCCTTTGCGTACCGCTTCAGTAGTTGTTTCGATTTTACCACCCTATTCTTCTTTAAATTATCAGTTAAGAAATGGCCAGTGCGTCTCTTATAGGCTGCAAGTCCTAAGTCATCTTTTAAAATACGCGACATGGTTCTAGGTGCTATCTTCATTTCCCGAGATAAAATCTTTTGCTTTCGGACAGGATTTCTTCGAATTCTTTCCCTTACTGCTTTGACCACCTTTTTCGTACGAACACTACGTGGACGGCCAGATCTTTTTCTGTCACAAACAGAGGAGGTCTCATTGTACCTATTAATAGCCCGGTACACAAACATTTTACTAATACCAAGTGTATGGAGAGTTTTAAAAATTGCATTTGGCTCCATACCTACTTTGTGTAATGCTATCACCGCGATTCGGTTCTCTTTATCACCCCACACCATTTTAATATCGCAAAATATTTTACAATGTATTGGCGCCAAAATGAGAAAACACAATGAACAATCGTATAAAAATGACAGATTCGAAATTCAAATGTAATATTTTTTTATAATTAAGTGTAACAGTATTTATGGCCAGACTAAGTATACATATATGCATTTATTTAAAAAAAAGGAAAGCTGTTTTTTTTAAACTCTTTTATAATTTAACTATACCATTATGTAACAGCCTGTATACCTATGTATAGATCATAGATCAAGAATTTTTTTGACTAATTTAGTCGTTGTTTTTAAAACACGATGCCTTAATTTCTGTGATCAGTGTTTCCTCTCACAACGAAATCACCACAAATAAATATCCTGCTTCGGCTTAATGATCGTGAGAATACCGTTTTAAAGTTTTAGTCAAGTTAAATATAAAATAAATAAAAGTGACTAATGATTATTAATCGCAATAGAGACAGCTGAATGGATTAATAAAGGAAACGGCCTTCTTTAAAAAGAGTAATTGTAAGCGATTGAAAATTTTAGACAATTATATTATTTTTTTTCTTTTAACATAAAATTTGGACAAGCTAAAAGATACATAAACTGTAGTATACAAATATTGCTGCTAACTTAATTACAGGTTGCAACGAAAAACAAAATAATAACAGATAGTTGGGAGCGTAAGGCATCCCCTGACTTATAAAATAAACTTATAATACTAGTATATAGGTGTGTATTAGTCTTACATGTCTAGTTAAGAGTGCGAAAACTGAAATAAATAAAAGTTTTAGCAATTTTGATACTTTTGCTAGCCCATGCATCTTAGCCGAAACCGTAACCACTTACGTCCTACTTATTACGCTACTGCGGATTTAATACAAAGTTTTTTTTTTAATTTTTCTCTTGATGTCTCACACAAAGCATTTTTACCACAGTAATGGTTGCAATTAAATCTCTACCATAGTTAGTTTGCTCTAGAATAGGAAGCTGTGTAGTAAATAGATCTTCCATATACTTGAGTCCCTACCCGCGGCAATCGTCAAAGGTAGTTAGATGTTGAATAGCCCATTTATTAAAAGCCGGATGAGAGTTTCAAAAAAAAAATTCTTTTTTAATTATATCTGCTAATATTCACCTAGTTTTACCTTATAACAAAAAAGTTTGACATTAGTAATAATTTATACATTCAATGTTTTGACAACATTTAGAAGACAACACGTACTCAGTAGACCAAAACCTTTCGAAAGAGAGGTTTATGTCCAGCAGTGGACTGTTAAAAGACGTTGATGATGAACACGTGCTTAAGAGAGTTGCTGTGCCGTAAAATCGGGCTGTTTGCCAATTCTAAATAAGTTTGAAATTGAGGAAATACCTTGATATATGCATCATACTTATTGACGGATTCTGATATATTTCAATTTCTATTTCTACGTTCATGTGAAGTTTACTTATCTTTGGATGATCTACGTTCAATATATATTTGTAACTGCTTATCAGAGCTCATTCCTTATTCATATTTTTATATATTTGCACTCGTTTTCTTTTGTTAGCACAGTGTATGTTATCAGTATTTTTAATCAAACTAATTTTGTATCACCCTCGTTAGATTACTATCGCTTGACACACAGTGTCGTTTGAGTAGATATTTATCTTTTGAATCGTATTGGCACACATTCTAAATGATATCGTGGGTATCTAAAAACAAACAAAAGTAGAAATATTGCCTGTTATCTATGTAGAAACAAACTTTATTAATGTGAATCGACGTTAATCGCTTTTAAATTAACAATGGGACACAAGTTTTACGATATGTCGTAAATTGTGTGCTTTTTACGCGTCCGTGTAGTGGCAGCGTTCTCCTGTAGAGTTGCTTGTATCCAATCAAATCGTCGTAAAGCGTAATAGTTTCGGTCGTAATCCACTCGATATGGGAACTATCATTCTCTAGAATGGACCTGATACACAACAGATAAACGGTATTAACCGACACTTCGGTCTAACCGACACTTGCCGAGCGATTATCGATTTTACAGCGTTGGAATAATGTTTATTAAAAATAGATGGTTGATGGTATCTTGTCTTTTTGAACATTTTGACTGTATTAGTGTCGGTTCTTGCTTTTGGACAAATACCGTGCTATAGATTATACCGCGTGTGGAGAATCAGATATTCTCATGCTCATTGTTTTAATAAAAATATGTATATTTTTTGTTCCTTAGCATAAATACGTTTGAACGCAAGTTTTGTTTCGCAATAAGAAATTTTAACAAAATATTTATTACTGCTTGTAGCTTATACTTCTTTCGACGTTTTATCAAGTGACATATTATATATAGTTAAATTTTCGCATAATCCTTATAATAATTGTCAACAGTTTATCTGCAGGTTTATATGTTCTCAAAAAAAAACTTAATTAGCGTAACGAAATCAGCAATACCTGATACACTTTTCAACACACTAAACTTCAAAATAAAAGTTTTTAAATTCCAAACATAAACAAAATTCAAATCGAACAAAAAAAAAGACGTAAATGAGAATTGTTTGATGTTTTTTCCTTCTATTTACCCTTTTTGCCGCGAAATTATTTGCGTTTCAATTAAACATCCTTGCAGTATAATGTTACCAGGTTTTTTTCAATAGCACTGTGCGTAACGAAAGGGTTGCCGGACACTGGGAGCAGTCGACTGGAATGGCATTGTGGGACGAGTATAACTGGTAATGTAGTCGTCAAGGACTGGATTAGCAACTACAATGGACTTATAGTCTTTGTAGTTAAGTCCTGGCCGCCACTTTGATTCCTAAAATAGCCACATAATTTGTCCTATGATTCGCTGTAGGACATGTTTAGTTACAACAACGTCTATTTAGTCTTATGTAGAGTTTTATTGTTCTATTTTGTGCACAATGCAAAGATTTTTTACAATTAACATAACAAATAAAATAATAACCCTAGCAGTATAATTACTGCACTGGCATATACGGGCACTAATGTGCCCGTTTCTATTTGCCCACTAGCAAAAATAATGTATCAATAATATGCAATCCATAATTTCAGCAAAAATACAAGTCACTATAACTTCAAACAATCCAATTTTTGTTTTTTTTTTCATATTAAGAGCCTGCCAAAGTGACTCTACTCTGCCTGATGGAAAACATGAGTAGAATCCAAGAGTTGTGGTCACCATACTCATTGCAAATGCAGACAATGCAGTATGGTGACCCACACTATGGCGGCCTTGTGAGATGCTTGATGTAAGCACTTTCCTATTAGAGTCAATATGTCGCAATAATCCTCAGTGACCTACCGCTTCATCAAGATTTTTTCTATACGTTATTACGTGACCATTAAACATGATCTGTCCGTGCTACGAAAAGTACATTTAATGACAGTTTAAGTTACACTGGTTTGGGAAATACAGAACATTTAAAGTTATTAAATTCTACCACATCATTTTAGAAACGCTCGACACACCGAAATCTCACTTTTTTTAATAACATGCGTGCAATTCAATCTTACAGTTCATATGACTTGGTGAAAGCATGAAAATATAATTGCACAAATTTGTATGTACATCATGGGACCCAGTTGAAATTCAGCGCTCTGATACTCGTCAGTACTGAAATTGAGACCAGAGACCCACTTTGTTAAATATATTCACTTTCTTTACTATTTGATATATTACACTAGTATCAGACGGACAAAAAGTGAAACAAAAGTTTCCAATAGGTGTAATATTTTTTACTACGTCGTATGTATATATAACTCTATCTTTACGTATTTAAAAACAAACCTATATTTTGTTACTAATCATAAAGGCCTGTTATAAAAACCATAGATAATTCAAATATGATCAACTCTATAAACATACTGTCCCATATTAAAAAAGAAACAAAACAAAGGCGTAACTCCGTTTAGCCGCTGCGCGGGAGTGCTCTGCCAATCGGTCATTGTCCTTGTGTTTCCTGTCATTAAACATTACTCATTGCAGTTGCCTACATTTCGTTTATAGATCTTTCCCTTAATCGTCATGTCAACAGTTGTAAACGCAAATGAGGTAAATAATCTGACAAATTCTTTTAACTCTTATGTCACAGGTAGGCAGGTTAAATTGGTGTTATGACAGTTATTTTTTACAGTTCTCAGTGTGGGTAGCTCTATAAAATTTTAATTTAACTGTAATTATACCATGTTTATCTATTTTATAGCGGCTAAATGCGGACTCTGTACCAAATAAGTATATAACAAGAAACTCGACTATATTTTTTGTTATAGTGTGAAATCTACGAAAGATGTTTGCTAACTGCGGTTCTTACCCAAAAAGTGTTAAAGAAACATTCAATTTTAAAATTAAATGTATTACTGTCTAACCAGACGGTAATTAAGCAATGCGCAAAGCGTTTCGGAGGTCAGAGTTGAACAAAGTCCCGAGTCTGTTATTGTTCCCTTGCTCCCTTGCCATTGTGTTAACTTCCGCCGGGCTCGTATAAAACGTTCATTAATTATTACAAAATTAAGGGCGACGGCTTTATCAACTAACGGACATGTAAATGTACTTACATTACGTTATTTAGACAGTTTTATTTTATCGTAAGTTACACCAGTTGTTCGACTTTGAAGAACACGCAAGCCTACCCCGTCTCGACATTTGTGAATTTATGACAGTTGCTGTGACAGATATGTAGATACACTGACTACTTCATAGTATTGTTTTCTATTGTCGAAGAAGTTATAGGTTGTAAAGTATACGTATGGTGATGGATCAAGAATACAGAGTGTCACCCGTTCATACCATGAGTGTCGTAAGAGGCGAATAAGAGTGCAAATTAAGCTGGACAACATCAATGCCAAAAGAAGGAAAGTTTGAAACAAAATCTATACCAACTCCTATAGTAGGCCAAAACTTCCTCTCTGAGGAGAGGGTTGTAGCAGTGGACGGTTAAAAGTTTTTGTTGAGATTTCATGTGACCGTGTCCATAGATCACATATGTAGCATATTCGCCCTTTTGTCTTTTTACTTCTTGCCGTAGGTATGTCGTAAACAAACTGATGCAAATATGTCGGCATAAATTTTATCCTAAAATAAGTCGGGCTTTTGCTGTTGATGACACAAACATAAATTCTAACAAGAAACTCATTACCACAAATTGACAAAAGCAAAACGTAAAATTCGTCCTATCCACTTGAGGCTTTTCTACATGAACCTCATTGTTGACTTTGTGGTCTTCATACAGAAACTGTTTTTTTCTCTGTATTAAGAACCTGCCAAAGTGACTCCGCTCTGCGTAATGGAAAGCATGAATAGAATCTTAGAGTTCACCATACTCATTGCAAATGCAGACAGTGCAGTATGGTGACACACACCATGGCAGCCTAGTGAGATGCTTTTTCACGCCCCGCTTGGGGGCGTAAAAGGCATGACATTCATCGTGGCAGTGTAAGGTTTACACAGTTATCACGATAACTGTCAACCCTGCATCAATGGGCCTCCGGTCTCGCACTCACCAACGAAACACGACAGCAAGGTTGCTGTCTTTTTATCTTGTTCTTCTGTCTTCTGTGTATGTATCAGCGAAATTAGGTTACGATTACAATAAGACAGCTGTCGCTACGGACTATAAAATGCAGAACTGTATGAACCAAAAGATTCATTCCAGTCTTTAGTCCTAGAATAAAGTAATAGGCATAATTTGTTATTGTCATAATTTTCCTTTTGTTTCAAGTCGCAAAATTGTCGTTACAGTCGCCACAAATATAAAAGTCCGCAATCGTTTGTGGTCAACGCTTAGTAAATATCCTACGCGTAAAACTCCAAGTACGACAATATTATGAGCTAACGAAACCACAAAAACGTTGTTATTCCCTGTGATAGTAATTATTTATTTTGTATTAGTTATCGTTATCGCCTTAAAGTCCGTGCGCCACTGCACTTCGATATCAAACGGCTTAATTAGAACAATGTGACGTAACCATAAACAACTCATTTTGTAATAGACTTTACAAGTTACACCTTTGAAAACGAAATAAACCACAAATGAATTAGGAGAGAAACAAGTCTATTGGCGGACATCCTTCGTTTTCTAATACAAGTGACAATAGCGAGGCTAATTCGATACTATTCTGTATTGTTATCTACCAAAATCATTTTACTTCTAAGATCTTTGAAACATTAAAAAGTTTACCTTCTACAGTTCGGTCCAGTTTTTAATTGACACGCGATCATTTTACGGTAAATTTTTTTTTTTCAATGATTAGTACACCTGGGCACCGAAGAAAATGGGCACGAGAGATTCATTAAGATTACAACCGCTTCAAAATCAAAGCTCGTCAATCTTTGTAAAATTTGAAATGCTATTTTTAAATCCACTTTGATTATGTGAGTGATTTTAGTTTCATAATCGATTATAGAAATAGCCTTTGTGAATTCTACTAATGGAACTCGGTAAAAAATTCACATCCCTATAAAAAATTACTTCATTTTTAAGCTTGTTTCAATATTCTTTGTGAAAGACTTAATTTAACGCGAATTTAATGTTAGTGCCACACCATATTATCACATCTTAGAGGATTTTTCAATTCATAAAATTCTTGGAAATTTAATTTATAGGTGAGACGGGAGGGATCGCTATGATTTATGAAAGAGATAAAAAATGTTAAGTTACCTGTACCAATCTAAGACGTTAGTTAAGCATGTGCATAATTATAAATTGAGCAACCTAAATGCATACGGCCCTTACGTGATACTATTTTTTGCTCAGTGTTTTTTTTCTGAAGTGGATGCATGTTTATTCATTTTCTAAGAGTAAGTAGCTTTGTATGTGTTGGGCATATTAGAGACTGTAATATTATGTATGTTAAAGAAGATTGTATTATTATTTACCATTACTGCACGGTTGGCCTAGTGGTTTAAGCGGTCGCGACGGCGCTCTCTGCTGCGTTGAGTGTTGTGGGTTCAAACCAAACATGGGACAACACTTTATGTGACGAATTGTTGTTCGGAGTCTGGGTGTTCTTTGTGTCCGTTTAATGTATGTTTGTACGAGTATGGAGTAAGTTTACAACCACTCACTTATTTCTCTCTCTATCATTTCCTCACTTTCCATAGACTTCTATTGATTTTATTGCCCACTATGGCACTACGAGTAAAGATGTTTAAACATTTCTTAGGGTCTAGCTCTCAGTTACCGAAAACCATTTTCCGTATAGACACATTTCCTAGAAATACGTGATAAGAATTAAAATTATTCCATGTAGTATAGAATTACAACATGTTAATTAGCGGTTTTAACGTCTGGTAATATTAGGTCATCACGCTACCAGAACTGGAACTATCGCGGTTATAAAATAGTTTTGTTTGTACACAACAAAGACACGCTATAGTTCTTCTCGGTGTACATTTATCATAGGAAATAATTTACCACAATTATTAGACACGTACGTATTTTAATTCCACTAAGGTCGCAACAATGTCGGCTACTTAATTCTTTTTTACCTTCTATAATATATCATTTGAGTACCCTTCGAACAAAGCTATTGTTACTAGCAATTCGATTCGGATCTACGTGTAAATATTGAACTACATTCTCGGAAGTAATTTGATATTTTCATTTTTGAGTTCCACTCGAATATCGACGCGGCGTGCTATCGAAGGTATTGTCTGAGAGCATTTAAATTTTATTCTTCGCATGCAGTTGACAAAAGCAATAACTGCATAGACACGTCACGATGTTGAAGATAATTACTTGTCACGAGTATTATGGCGACGTATTAAGGGAACGCTATTCCAAATCGTTTACCTACCGTATGATAATTACAGATTGGCCACGGATGGCACGTAAATAGACGTCATATATAAACTTGCCTCCGGCAATTATTACATCTCTCCGACACATAATAAATTCCGCCTAAACTTTTTTAGAAGCTTCAGGTAAATGACATTATAGTGTACCATGTTGACCAGAGGCCAGCAATCAGCTTTCCTTTCCCCCAGCGATGCATTCTTGAATACATCGTTATTAGGCCTTAGGCGACGATGGTCCATCAAGTGTGATTATCTTTAGGGGACCTTAATTATAATCTAACTTTATGTATAAAGACGAGCGTTCTTGTATCATATTGTTGTTAAAATTGCTAGCAGTGTTGAAATACTTTTTTTAATTTTTACACTCCGTACACCACCAAGACGAGTGCTGACTTTAATCGTTCTGAATAAGACAAGCGAGGACTCAGTAATTTTAAAACGTCAGGATGTTGGTGCATTGTTTCCAAACAACTTGGAAGTGGTCGTAGGAACCATCAATGGCAGCTGTACGGCGATGAATTATGGTTGAGGTTCGGCCTCCAGGCCCAAGCACATATGTTGCGGTGAAAGTACAATACAAACGCTCCACGTTGAGACAATTGTTACTCAACTTAATAACATTTTTTTTCTGTAACATAACAATTCTGATATAGTATATCGATATTGATTTGGCTTACTAAGCATCGTCTGAATACAGTCACTGTTAATTGAATAACTACTAGATATATAAGATTACATCTCGCTGTATCATCTTGTATTCATCTGTGAGACAGTATCAAGACGTCAAGCGAGGATAGCCTCGTCGTTATCTGGTTGGCTATCAGATCTTTGTGTACAATGAGTGGTGGCTCGCGGGCGCTTGAAGGCACACCTCGCACACCTGTCGTGAACGCGCGGCGGGTACGTGACCGGCGCGCGCGCTGCCGCGGGCGCCTGCGCTGTCCGACCGAAGAGGGAATGCCTCCTATACTCATTAACTTTCGAGGATTGGTGGCATTTGATGATATATGTGTGCGGGATACCGGATGCTTATATAATTACCGAAAGTAAATCCTTAAGTTAATTTTTTATTACTGTAGTTTTTATTGACTTTTGAATTCCAAAAATGCGATTCGAATTCGCCGTGTGTTGCGTGCCGGAAACAATTTTCTCACCCATCCTATAACAAACCATACAATTTACACGTACACATATCTTACAGATAATATGTGTATCATTGATCATTGATAGTAATTTTAGGTCGTTCCCATCAAAACATGTAGGGAGACGGCCTTGCTTGAAATGCTTCGTGCACAAATGTAACAGAAGATTTTTATTTCCTCAATAACGAACAGCTGCCTTAGTCGCGCGACCGTAATAATTAATTCTGCAAACAATGAGCAGAAAATATTCGGTACGCGTCTTACATAATATGTTACTTGCACGTCCTATATAATAGATAAAACTAAACATCAACCGAAGGTTCCTCTGTAAAAGGGTTCGATAGATTGGTATGGACGACGCGTACGTGATTTTCAACGATCGAAGTTTCGGCGAACTCATTGTTTTAACAACGAATTACTTTGAAAATTCTTTACTTTTATTGTGTCTAACCGTTTTTGTTTGGCTTCTAATGAACAATAAACACTTTCGGCTACAATTCTGAGCATACAAGGTAATGTATAACAGTCTAGGATAGGTTATACGGACAAAGGATTGTGTGCGCACGCGGCGTGTCTTCACGTATAATCCACCGGGCCCAAATGAAATTATTATACTAATTACCGAATCTCGATCACGAGCGCGGGGCGTTGCGGCCCTAAATCTCCCGCTCTCCTAAATCGATTACAGGTATTACGAGCCTAGAGCCCGGCGTTTTGTCTCTGTCTAATGTGGGCCGGCCTTGCGCTCGTCTTTTTGGGCATAATCTACCACGGTTCATTGCTCTTAGTGGGCAGTTTGTTCAATCTGTGAAACTTTGTACATTTTCTTTAGATCTTCTTATCTCGTTTGTTTAATGATGTTTCTTTTTTAATAATGAGTAGTGTAAAATTGTTTTAGAAGACAATGTGGGAGGTTCGGTTTACGAGTTGGTGAGATTTGATGCACCCAGTTAACGTATGTGTTACCATCGGTTAGTTTCACATCACTTTTATTATTATACTTTTTAATAGTCTACGCTCTGGTTAATAATGAAGGAGTCTCACTTTCACACAGTGCGTTGTCTAGTTTAGGCGATTAAGTTTTGCGAATGTGAATTTTGGCGTTCCACTTTTACTTCTTTTAACAATAATCGTATAAATTATGATTTAGAGATGATTAGTTCTTGAATGCTTTCTATCTGTATGTTACTTATTACTCTTTGAGGCACGTAAATTATGGTCAAGACACATTTACCTCTTGCCTAGGCCATAGTTAAGTTGTTATCTGGTGTGTAACAACTGACAAGGTTGTAATTATGAAAACACGACCTTTGGGTATAGACTTCATGCTCCGGCTCCGATAGCTTCCATGCAGTTATAGTGAGTTATATTTTTTACACACATAATAAATCATAGTCACAAAACACTAGGTTTTCTTCCCGGAATCATGGTTGCTTTTTTCAATTCCCAATCGCCATATTGTTGCAAGATACAAAAATACCCAAATTTGATGACCAATTCTACTAATTATTTACCTTCTAAAAAACGTAATCGGGTCATTCCGGAAAGTTACTATCTGACAGATTCTGGAATACTACAAACAGCACCTGTCAGATTCTTGCAAGAAACCCGCTGGCTAGTAATTTAGCGAACACAGGTCTAACTAATAAGATATGTGGTCACGTTTATTCTAACTACGCTAATTTACAGTCGTATAAACATAATTATTTACTATAATAGTTGCTGCAATTACGGCACCTTGAAACTGACCTACATATAGAACTTTAAGAAAAATGTAAGTTGATATTTAGAATTGGTTTCCTTGTGTGCAAATAAAGGAAACTATTGGAACTATTGGAAAGGTTGACTTTATACAACCACACAAAAGTTATTAGTGAAGTGTTTTTGTTATTTATCGCTTTAATGTTTGATATATTGCATTGTATTTTATGATTTGTAAAAATTAATATTACGTGACATTCGTGAAGGACAAGGTTATAATGTAATAATAAATTAATTTTCTAAGTCTAGCAGACAATTTTAGACGTCAGACTTCACAGTTATAAGGCGCCGGCATTTCCTAAGACTCACTCCTGGAAGAAATATTGAAATAAACCATAGAGGTAAATCTTACAACTTTATAGACGAGTATATTATACAAAAAGGATAAATATATTATTTATTCGTACTGATTGTTTCGCAGCGCACGTATTCTGCCGTTTTAATAAAAATTAAAACTTCAAAAACATACACGATTAGAAGAGTGACCAAAACTTTTTTACTGAATATATTTCACAAGAGTAACATTATTTTCTTAAGAACACCTGTAGAATCTCTCCCATATTGATCATTTAATATATTCCAAACCATTTAATTTTAATGCTTATATGTTTGAACATACAAGCATTCAAATTAATCGTTAAATGAAAAGCAATAAAAATTAAACGAAAATTAAACATTTAAAAAAAAGCAATAAAAATTAAACGAAAATTAAACATTTAAAAAAAAGCAATAAAAATTGAGTAAAATAAAAATTAAATAAACTAGTTAGACACCAGTTAAAACTGGCGTATAACATGTTTACTTAATTTTGTACATTGATAAAGATTGAACTTCAAACAGAAATGCGTGATAGATAAGTGTAATTGAGACATAGACTTTACCTAAATGCATATATAACAATCGTTAATATATAACGTATAACAACTTAAATTTACACGCGGTGTGATATTTCAGACTTTACTTGTAGTTCATCTCTATGTCAAATTACATCCAAATTCACTCAGCCGTTTTGGTGTTATTGTCTAAAAAACATCTATCCGTTCATTCCTTCTCATTTATAGAAGTAACTGAACGCATTTTTTATCATTATCTTCCCTCCTCGTTTATTAGTAGTTAACGCTTAGTAGCCATTAACCAATTATTACACAATCACACTTGTACACACAACTCGTTACGGCCTGCATAAGGAAGGAAGTGATACCACTCGTTTAATAACAAACTCTAATAAGTTTGCACTTCTGAAAATATTTAGCAGACACTGTATAAGAATATTCGACCGTGAACATTCTACCTTCAACCTTGCCTGTATTTAAGTTTGTTAGCAAACAGTATATGGTTCATAGGACTCCCAAATATAGAATTCATGAACAGAAACTATTCAAACAAAACTGGTGGTAATTCACGATTTTTTTTTTAATTTAATCACAATTGCCGCTGTTAATGGCAACACAGTATTGAATGATGCTTTAAATAGTTTATAAATAATATAATCGCCGAATCTTATTGCGAATTATCTTTCTTTCGAGTCTTGGTCAGTTTCAGCTTCTTTTGAAGCAATGACTTAAGGCCCAAGCGTTATAGCAGCTTTAAAAGTTATAGCAGCTTTAATAGTTATAGCAGCTTTAAAAATTATAGCAGCTTTAAAAGTTATAGCAGCTTTAAAAGTTATAGCAGCTTTAAAAGTTATAGCAGCTTTAAAAGCCTTATTATGTGGAAAATCGTGATGGTTTGAAACGATTTTGTTATATGTAAGCAGAAATATTACCATCTTTCATAGGAAAGGTTTGTTCTCCACTGAAATATCAAAACGATCGCAAAAAATCAATTAAAACACACTTTAATAGTTTTTAATTTGCCTCTCCTGCAGTTATTATGTTAGGAGAGAGTGTTAGAATTGGATAGGTCATGGTAAGCTAGGTTAGACTTCCTATTGACTAATCCCTTGACTAAACTTTTGCGCTGACCTGCAAAATCTAACCAACACTTTTATATTCTTTGCAGCCTGTTCGAGCAAGAGATAATGAGCTATGTGCCGGCGGGTGGTTGCAGCGGTGTCGTGACGCCCACGGCGACGCCAGGTGCGTGTGCATCCCCGGCCGCATCACCGGCAGCCGCGCGATCAACGCGTGCGCCCGCGCCACAACGAAGGGACTTCGAAGCCAAACTCAGAGCCTTTTACCGCAAGCTGGAAAGTAAAGGCTATGGACAAGGACCTGGAAAGTTAAAGTGAGCTTTTGCGTTTGTTTTTTAGTGGTTTATGTTCACATTAATTTTCATGATAATTTAAATATTTTGTATGCAGATATTCACAGAAAAATCTGCAGTCCAAATTTTTAGATTACTTTGCATTTTTACGTTACACAACTCTTTAATATACATACATACATAAAATCCCGCCTGTTTACCCGGAGGAGTAGGCCGAGGCATATTAAACGCCGACTTTTCGGCAGTGTTTTATTCCCACGTGATAGGTGGCAAGCCTATTGCTGCTAATCGGGATGTTTTTATACCGGAGCCTCGTCCGTCAATCAGCAGGTAAAATTGTCTTGGGGCCTTGGCCTTGGTTCTTGGTGGAAACCCTATGTACATCTCTAATATTCACAAACTCTTCTCACCGTTCTGCAAAAACTATTTTCTATAGTTGCATTGCCTTCGCACAGTTTGACTACTGTGTGCAAGTATAACAGTGAAATATCTTAGAAGAATTAACTTCTCTTACAGTATTACAAAATTTTTCCAGGCTCCATATTCGACGCGAACACCTTTTGGAAGACGCTTTCCGACGGATCATGTCTTGCGGGAAGAAGGAACTTCAGAAAGGCAAACTCTGCGTGCTTTGGGACGGAGAAGAAGGGTTGGATTACGGCGGACCAAGTCGCGAGTTCTTCTTTCTTCTATCGAGAGAGCTGTTCAACCCATACTATGGACTGTTCGAGTACTCAGCCAACGATACGTACACTGTTCACGTTTCGCCCATGTCCGCGTTTGTGGATAACCATCACGAATGGTACGTATCTCGTTCATTTCAAAAATAAGTAAAAAAAGTAAACTAATAATTCCAAGTTAATAAATAATCGGTTATGGTCATAGCGTGAATGTAAAAAAAAATGATAAGTAAAACGATTAACAGATAGGCTCAAATCAATTGAACAAATTCCTATTTCTGCCAATTAAAATAGGTAACGTGACACATACTTTAAAGTGCATTACTGTTTCAACATGAAAATTGACCAGTATTCCATTTTACTATTATAGTATTGTTTTTACTCCTATGCTACTTTTGCCACATCCAACTAATTCTGGACCTGATATTTGGACAGCATCAGCGACAGGAGTAAAGATAGAAAGCCCACCACGACAGAGTGAGACTTACCATCTAAAATGAGTCCGACAGTTCCGAAACACACATGTGACTAAACTAAACCCGTGTAATTTTAAATAGCATTGTTTAAATTTACACAATTCTATTTTTCAATTTAAAGAAAACAAGTCTAGATACCATCAGTTATAAAATTAACACGCGTTAGTAATACTACAAATGTTAATTACAATAACTAACGTTTGGCTATTATAAGGAATTATCCCATGATTTTAATTTTGCCGCAAATTGAATAATAAATGAATAATAATTATTCTACTAAGCGTTAACACAATGGCCCCCTTAATGATCTGAGAATGTAACAGGCACAAACATGACCGTATACAGTTTAGAACCTGTTAACTGAATTTTTTGTTCTAAAAATGTAAATTGAAAACATACTTTTATAGGAAATGAATTTAAAGTATAATTAAAATTGTACTTTGAACAAAACATACTTAAACTTATTTATCGTTTACCATCCACAAACGTCAAGAAATACAGGTAGTCACAGTCACCCATTCCTAGTGAAGTACTAAAACCGCGGTCAATGCGATCATACTTAGTGGTCACAAATCAGTGACTAACTAGCCAATTCGGTGACTAAATAATGTATAAACCGCGCTTAGCACCTTCTTTTTATCTTATCTTATTTAATTACAGTTAATCGTTAAATATTTACACCGAATAAGGTTACTGGACTATCAACCCCCACGGGTCTCTCTTCCCTTCACGGGGCACTCAGAGACCTGCAACGCATTTGTGTCGTTTGATTTGTAGATGTCCATGAGCACGGATGGCGTGGTTTTTTAAGTGCTTTAAGACATTAACCTCGTCCGGGACTTGGTACTGTGTACTAAGTTACTAATTTCGTGACATCATGTAAACAGTACGTTTTTATATACAGTTTTCAATACATAACCTCATACGCTTTATTTCTCGAGAGGCGTGAAGTTGCAAATAACAAAGTGGTAACGAGGCGAGCGAGTTATTTACATTTTTTTCTAAGTACACAGATACAATTAACTCAAAATTATAGTTATTACTATTAAAATACCAGCATCCGTGTTGAGAATGATAGATGTGGTATTATTGTCTAATTAAATGTTTCTTTATTATTTATATATGTTTTTTTACTGTGTGTAGAGCAAGGTTTGCGTGTCTTCATGCGTTAAATAAACAGATCGTGCAGAGTCGGGCAATTAGAATATGTTGTTAAAAATAATACTATGATATTCCGTGTGGTGACAGATTAAAAATACGAAGGGTCCCCATCCTATTCATCCCACGGGTGTCGTAATAGGCGACCAAGGGGGTAAATTACGCAGGACAACATTACTACAAAGGGACTACTTTCTAAGGAGAGAGCTATGTCCAGTAGTGGACTGTTAAAGTCTGTTGATTAATACCATGGTAGGTCCATCGAAAGATTAATTATAAGCATTGCTAAGCATTTAGCATTAATTACAAGCAAGGCCCATTGATGCAAGAGTGACAGTTGTCGTGGTAAGTGTGTAAACCTTACGCTGTCACGATGATTGTCATGCCTTTTACGTCCCCAAGCGGGGTGTGAAAAAGCATCCCACAAGGTCGCCATAGTGTAGGTCACCATGCTGCATTTTCTGCATTTGCAATGAGTATAGTGACCACAACTCTTGGATGAGATAGAGTAGAGTCACTTTGGCACGCTCTTAATATAGAGAAAAAAATACATCAGAATTATAAATCTTAACACGGCAGGGCAACCGTTGCTTAAGTACCGAGAAAAATTAGTATGCGTAGAAGTTTTAAAAGAAATGAAATTAAAGTGGTTGAAAAAGTTAATTTGGGGCTAGGATTGTCCAGCAATAACCTGTATCAGCAAAATAGAATCGTGAAGGAGAATTACCGCGAGACATTTTTGGCTACTGGAGCTCTATATTAAGAGCCTGCCAAAGTGACTCTAATCTGCCTGATGGAAAGCATGAATAGAATCCAAGCATTTGATCTTCATTCGCCATACATCCAAATAAGCAACATTGAATGTTTATCCATAAACCTTTTAATGTAATCGTGAAAACTTTTGTTGAGTTATAATATGTTATTATTTAGTATCAATACTGTACGTTATAAGATACATTAAGCACGTGGTTTGTCTGAGACTGAAGTTCATTCACATTATTATTAATAGTAACTGCCATATTAAACCAGGAAGATTTTACTAAACCAATTTGTGAACCTACTACGAATTTTTAACTTTGAAACGACAAGGTATCTCACTTGCTACCAATTTGTCTGCCCATCCTATACGCTGGAATGTTTACTCTTATAATGCCAGTTAACCTTCAAGGAAGAGCATACTCCTTCCTTAAAAGGCTGGCAACGCGCTTCTAACTCCTAAGTTGCAGTCGTTCATAAGCAACAGTGGTCACTTTCCATCAGGTGTAACAATCGTCAAGTTTGCCCGCTCTGTCAAAAAATCTCTTTAAAAATGTAGTAATTTGAATAAAATGCGTAAAGACTTATTGTAGGTGATCACAAATATTGATTATAGCACATTTATAAGATATGAAAAGGCAACAATAGTTTGGAGGCCAATGGACGGCCTAATAACTGTAATCGATTTGAACAAGACCTTACCATTTGTTAGCTTTATATGTTACGCACATAGTTCTTTTAAATCTGTATAATGTTACTACATTTTATATTAGAGCCAATTTACGTTATTGTATGGATTATTTTGACATTAAAACCTTTTTTTCAATTTACAGTCTGTTTAACAAGAACGTGACAGCCATTATTCAGAAAAAATAAATCAGAATTCTTTTTACGACATATTTTATTGAAGTACATAATGCTAGCTTTTGCGCAATTACTCAATAATTTGTCCTATCGCCGTCATTATTACATATCGCTTTTTGAGAGACAACTCAGCAGTAGACGGCAATAAGCTGAACAGAAACACAGAAAGCTTACAAAAGTTCAGCTCTAATTCTGTTGCTTGTCTAAATATTTCTGGACTATTTCTTAGGATAGGCTCTAATAATATTGCCCTGAAACGATTACTTTAGACTTTAAAATTACTATAAAATTATTTTTATATAAGCTAAGTAAATATCGTTAAAACAACCATCCATTGTGATGATACACGAACGTATGCATACAGGGTGAGCCAAGGTTGTCCAGCCGATAAATATCTATTCATTGAATAATTAACTATTTTTGTAAAGTAATGAATACCATACGAATAACGGTTCATGGTTTAATGGAACCCTTTATGGTATGACATATTCTCTTTGTCTAGGGTGACTAAGAGGTCTTTTACCTGCTAATGTCTGTAAAGGGGACAAGTAGACAGCGTTAACGTTCGAATCGATAATTTAGGAAATTTAATAATTAAGTAGAATTTATTTGAAAGATTTCATTCAGATTTAAGAGAATCGCTTTAAATTTCTTTAAAGTAACCTTTTTAAGGAACCTTGTCAGACGTTGATTTTGTTGTTTTATATAAAAAAAAAATATTTCGGACGTTTGTCGCACAACGTCATCTAGTTTCAAACTAAGCAGAGCTTGTGCTACGATAACGAGTCTGACTGATAGACTACTTACATACTTTTTTTTGTAAATACAAACATATAAAAAAGTTAAAATGAATACACTTAAATTGATTGAAAAAGGCTAAAATATTAACACTAATGTTTACAAACGCCTTCTTAAAAGTTCATAACATCAACTTAACTATATTAGTTATGTACAAATACGATTAGTGTTTTAGGGATATTTGTAACAAGCCTGATGGTGACAGGTGATACTATCCGTCACCCTAGCTGAAACAGACCACGGTGGCGGCCCCACGTACTACAGACCACACGCTCTTTTGAGGGCAGTAAAGGGGTCATCTGCAAGCCGTAGGTAGATGTCTCGAGGTACGCCGGGGTTCCAAGGTTTTCCTTTCTAGGGTACACCTAGTTTCCTGGCTACTGGTATCTGAGATGGCGTGCGGTTTTCGGTCGGTTCGAGTTCGATATAACCAGTAGGTAGTATCCGGGGGATTTCCGCGCAGAAAAAAAGGGGGAATTTTAAAAGCAAATTCCATAATTTTTTTCGTCTATCAAATTAAGTACAATAGAAAATTATTTTGTTGGATAAATTAGAACTTATTTATTAAATAAAAGCAGTTCCTAAAAAGTTGTGAAGGCCAGCGATTTTTGTTATTTGATGATGAAAAATTATCTCGTAAAATGAACTTATTTGCCGGAACCTGTATTCTTTTATTTTTGAATATGAAGCACTAATCTTAGGTTCAAAGACAAACAAAAACCTAAAAATTAAAAATAGTCGTAAATTTGCTGAGTAAGTATTAAAGGTTCAAAAGTAGAGAAAGACTAAACCATAATTCAAATGTTAATATAACGAGCCAGTTCTATCCCCTTGTTCTCTAAAAACCCGACACAGCAGAAAATAGAAATGCACTAGTATTCATGGGCGCCTGGAGCGGATGCAAGAGAGTGTACTTGCAGAAAAGAAAATACATAGCAAAATACAAACTCATATTTCATAAAAAAAGTCGCTTTCATAGATAAAGACCTAATGTAATTCCATATTTAATATTAGTTAACGGTATGTGTGGATGTAGATGCACCCCTCCGGGAAAATAATTCTGGCGACGTCCATGCTAGTATTCCTATATAAATGCACTGACCAAACTATCTCCCGAGTTAAACTATTGACAAAAACCAACAAAGCAGATCAAATAACTCCAGTAAGAAACCTAACTGCACTATTCTTGCATCGTCCTCAAAAGCAAAACACACATCGATATTTCTGGTCTATATATAAATCGCCGTCCGCGCGCCCTGTGTTTATTTTTACTCCACGTTCGGCGACCACGAACCGAAACTTTGTTCATCTAATATTACAAACATTGTGTATCATATTTCAGACAAACAAACCAATGATGTATGATGATGCTTTTGTGCTTGCGACAGCACCAACCGTGCGGAACTTTCAACCGCCTCGTATCAAATTACTGCTCTGTTTAGATTGCTTTTTATTGGTGTGTAACGGAATTGTATTAGAAATGGAAAAAAAAACATTGTCTTTTATGAGAAATTAATTGAGAATACGTGCTAATAGGCAAGATGACACCTTAGTCAAATTAGTTACTTTTTATCATCTGTCAAAACGACAATTCTGTATGAAAAATATACTAAATACAAAATTGTGACGTCACTGTTTTAGACTACTCAATTGAACAATATATTTCACTGTATATTTGATTGAAAATCGTAATAATAATAAAAAGCTATGTTAATCACTGAACACTGACAGGAAAATGTAACGATGAATGGATTCCCTACAAGTGAAAGCTAGAGACGATGTCACAATAAGAATGTTTGTTTCTATTTCTATAATACGTATCGAAAATGGTTTCCGACAAAATGTAGGTTACTACATTGTAAGGCGCGTATGTGCACGGCATTAGGGAATAAATATGAATGTATTTGTGCCGTTTTACGTAAAAAGGTTATTGTTTTAGCACGCGGCAGCATTTCGATGTATGTGTATGTTTGATTCGGAGTATACAGACCACACATACATAACCTTCTAATTAAAAATATACTACCAATGCAGTAATTTGATAATGTTGTATTCACAGTAACTTTAAAACTTTACAGATACTTTGTTCTTTCAAATATTTAGTAAACACACAACATACAACGCCGAAACATTAGCCTAGGATTCATTTCAAAGTTGTTATCTGAGCTGATTCAAGATAAAAATACGATGAATTTTATCACCAAAACCGGAAAACAATAAAAATAAGATTACATTATGACATTAAAACTTGACATTTTTGGTTGTGAATCGTTGGTGCCTGAGATAGATATAAAAACCTATGTTACAGGATACCAGGTCCTAAAATACTTATAAAGCTGTGTGATCAGGAACCGATCAATATACAAAGCGGTTATACACGTTCCTCAAATCCCGTGCTTGTGTTATGAAAATGATGTTGTGTGGTTCAGGTTCCGGTTCTCTGGGCGCGTGCTGGGCCTGGCGCTGGTGCACGGCTACCTGCTGGAGGCGTGGTTCACCCGCGCGCTGTACCGCGCGCTCCTGCGCCTGGCGCCCGCGCTCGAGGACGTGGATGCCCTAGATGCGCAGTTCGCTGCCTCGTTGCGGTGGCTGCAGGTAACCACTTTACTAATATAACTACTACGCGCAAGGATTAACTGGGAAAGTCATGCTTGGTATCGCGACCTCCAAGGAAAATGATGTTCAACGATTCTTTCGTTGCTTTTCCCTGAAACTAGGTATACTTAAAGGAAGGCAACAGTCTCTTTAGATTTCAATGACCATGGAAAGGCTATGGAAGGTGCCAATACATAGAAAAATACATACTTTTAACCTATTTCATAAAAAAGTCGATTTCACAGGCAAAGACCCAGTATAATTCTATATTTGTTATGAGTTAGTAGTATGAGTAGATAATCAAATATCACTTGTGCTAAAACGGACACGTAAACAATGAAAATATAGGATACAAAGTAAATTCACGGTTACTTCTTCGGTTTCGTGGTCACCTGTCAGAGGCAACTATTATATTTTAAGGACTTTAGAATGATCCGTCTGTTACTTTGCGCCCAGATCATAAAAGCCCCTATATAAACTTGAAAAGACAGTAATACGTTCACTTAAGTACTTGTAATGAGAGATAACGCGTTTTAATTTATCAGACATTGTGAGTTTGTTGTTTACTTATAAATCAATTTCGATAATAAATAGAAATCAATATTACATTAAAACAACTTAGAATTTTATTACACATACAAATATTTTTATTATAACGATTCCAAGGTACACTGATCCGGCCTATGGTCGCCAAATTTTACTGTTCATAGGATTTTGTAATCATGGTCATCGTGTCGTTGCTACTCCACAACAGATGGCGCTGATTACTATGACACCCGGAACGAGGATTAATCTTGGAACATAATAAAGAACATTGTCTTATATTATAAATTTTAATTAATATTCACAAATTTTCAATTATACAACATAATTCATTTCTTATAAAATGTCACTCATCTTCAACTATCTCAATTCCAGACTGCTCGTTGCGTATCCTCTCTCGAGTTGACCTTCGCGGTGTCCGAGCGCTTAGCAGACGGGCGTGTGTTGGAGCGCGAGCTGAAGCCAGGAGGCCGAGACGTGGCCGTCACGGAACGGAACAAGAAGGAATATCTAGAAAGAGTTGTGCGGTGGAGGGTCGAGAGAGGTGTGGCCGAACAGACCGAGTGGCTCGTCAGAGGATTTCATGAGGCAAGGCAGCCGTATTGACTATCATACTTGACCCCCAGCACCCCCAGTATTAGTTAAGCACACTGCAAATTGACCAGGTTTTAAATTATGATTTAAATTAATGGGTTGTACCTCGTAACGTTTTCTAAAGAGAAGTCTATGTCCAGTATCTAAAATATTTTCCCAAGAACTAGTGGACTTTTAGCCTGTGGTTGTATGTATCGTTGTAGGTGGTGATTGATTATTGATCTCTTAAATGCCAAAAACAACAATTTTTTCATAGAAAAATTAAAAAGATAGAAAAGTAGGTAGCAGTATCTAGTTAAATAAGTTTTATTTAAATATCATAATTGATTATGTGTACATAAAATAAAATTTGAATGGCTAAATGGTGTCACTTTTTCGTGACGGGGTGAAAATTTACACTCCTTATTTTCCAAATGAGCCAAAAGAAGTATGATTTCAAAACCTTTAAAAAACACCACCAATTTTACTATTAATATTTCTTTAAATATGTTGTGGCAAGTTCTAGAAAAATACAAAAATAATATGAGCATTATCTAGTGAAGAAAGTGTGAACTTAAAAAATAGTAATCAACAAAACAAGACATGATCACCTAACTTAAGATATCATTCATACTGTTAGTTCCTTCATCATCATCATCATCATCTCATCCAATAGACACAGACAAATGAACTCTAGTCATCATATTTTACTCACAATAATGCGTTAATAAAATGACATTTGTAAATCTTAATAAACTTTGCAAAATGACAACACTGCAAATAGAAGGAAATCTAGAAGCACATCTTATACCAACCCGTCTGTCGTATAGTCCAAAACCTCCCTTTTAAAGAGAAACCTATAAGCAACAGTGGACTTTGAAATGATAATATTTTTAAGATTTTATTTTAGCTGCTATCGTCAGAATTATTAGCCAATGATGTTGTCTCTACCCACAAAAGATGGCGCTGAATACCAAACTGCAAAATTATTTATATATGTAATAATTACCAAAGCCTTAGTTTATCCAAGGAGTTGCCTCTTATTTCATTTCTTTTATTATTACTACAAACGGGAATTCCTCTCATCAAACAGAGTTTAATAGTCCACCGCTGGACATAGGCCTCTTTTTAAAAAAGAAAATTTAATCTCTATACCAACCTGGCCAAAAGTGTTGGTATATGGTTTGTTTCAAATATTTCTTTTTACAATGATGTTGTGATGCGTTGCTTGCTCTTTTAGTCACCTCTTACGACACCCATGGGATAAATATAGTTGGTGAAACACTATATTCTTAACCTATCACCATACAGAGTACTTACTGAGCAGTATTATTAGTAACGAAGGGAAATATTAACTGGTAGAAGATAATTGTTAGGATACCAATTTTATTTCACTGTAATCAGTTAAAATCAATTGACAGGCAAGACCACTGCTGGGCATTGGCCTCTCTTTAGAAAAAAGTTTTTGGCCTACTTTATCACACTGACCAGATGGGTTGGTATAAGATTTGTGTTAAGTTTTCTGTCTCTTGGTAATACTGATGTCCTTTTTAGTTTGCTCCCTTACTTGGCTCTTACCGCATGCACAAGATAAATAGGGGTGGTAGCACTTCCATCTTCTTAATCCGTCACACACCGGATAAGTTTATAGATATAAATATCGTTTAACCCATTACTTCCCACTGTCATATTTTAAGGACAGCAGATTACCAATTTTTTTCCCAAAACTGGCTTTATTTTTTAAGCCTTTTTTGTAAATAGCAAACATTTTTAACTATTCTTCCGTTAAAAACAAATATTTTGATAAAAAAATACAGTGACCTTATTTAGATATATAATTTCAAAGTTTATATATTTCATAGCCGTTAAAGAGTGCCTTGTTGTTTTTTTATATAGCTAATTATAGCTATATAAATAAAAGTAATTATAAATTTCAAATTTAACCTTTACTAAACATGAAATAGCCAATTAAGTCATAATAATATATTTTTTTCTAAACATATGATACCAATATCATACATATAGGATAGACTGAATCGAACCCTAGAATAAATACTTTTTTGTTTTTTGCTTCACATTATTTTTTCTTACTGTATTAACAAATATATTGTGATTTGAACAGAAAATTCTAAATTTTTCGATGGTTAGGAAGTAATGGGTTAAAATTTAATATAAACATTTTCACATGGGAATGATTTTAAACATAAATGTCTATGTTGTGTTCTGAAGCTCTGACAACCACATAACCGTAGATAGTGGTTAGAAAGATAACAGTCCAAGTATGTATTTTGTTATGGCCTGGGAAAATTGTCTGATAATGTCACAAATAATTATTATCTATTGTTGTAGGTGGTGGATCCACGTTTGGTGGCGGCGTTTGACGCCCGTGAGCTAGAATTGGTGATCGCGGGTGCTCCCGAGCTAGATGTTGCAGACTGGAGGAACAACACCGAGTACAGGGGCGGGTATCACGACGCGCATCCTGTTATAGTCTGGTTCTGGCAAGCTATTGATAGGTGTGTATATACCATAAAATGAGGGCAAGGGTTTGCCACATTAACACCCTTTCTAAATGCGTATTCAATTTGAGGCACTCGTGCCCCAATCCACGGGTTTGTTACGCAAATTCTTCTTGCAAATACAAGGCCAATCAGAACAACTCAATAACACTTAGGCCCGACCCGGGAATCGAACCCCAAACCTCTTGACCGGTAGCAGTTAAACACCAGGCAGGGAACATTTACATTGAGTAAATTGTTTGATGTACCACTTAAAAAACTAAAACCTATTTAGGCTATGATAATAACGCCAAGTTAAAATTTGAAATTTTGTTTTATAATTGCTATCATAGCAAACTATATACCTTCCTACCTAACCTACAGCATATGTGTGCATAAATTATATCAACAGCTAGTACATTCCACGTTTATTATATATAATAACTTTGTGTGACATAAAATACTCTCACAAGCTTCCAGCTAAGTTCCTAGCATCGCGATCCAATACAAGGAACTTAGCCGGAAGGCCGAACATGTGCTTAGAAGAACAATTGCGCAACAAACCCGTGCGCGATTGGAGGACGCGTGCATCTAATTAAATACGAGTTTCGAAAGTTAGTATCATAAACTCTGCGTGTTTCAAGACAATGCTACTTCCTACTGCATACACACACGAAAAAGTAGACACGTGGTCGATGAAAGTATGTTATCTAGAGCGAAAAAAATCAGACGAATTTAAGTTTTCGTACCTGTACCTGTATTACAAACTATTCGGATACATAAAGTATCCAATAAAAATACTTCAAATGACGAGGAAGCACTTGTTTGCCAACTCGTTTTAGTAAAAAAACTGTATACAGTAGTAATAAACATTTCGCTTTAAAGCCGACTATTATATAAGTATCGTCAATTTTCTACCATAACAAATAGAAATAGGTTAACAAGTTTGATGAGCACGTGGTCCGCACCACGTGCTCATCAAACAAAAGGTCGTGCAATTGTTGACATTTGTATAACACGAGGTAATCTTTTGGTTTGATATTTATTGATAACTAAATAACACTAAAATCGCAAATCAGTATCTCCTTATGACTGAGGAATTTCAACGTAAAAAACACTACAGCTAAAGTAAATGTCGTCTCCTTACAAACGTGTAAAGAAACTTCTAGTCGTATTAAACTTTGTATACTTTAAGACATTTCTAAACTTCATCTAAACATTTAACCTTGAGTTATAACTGTGTAACTTCATAGGTGAACCGCTTAACATAGAAGATAACGGACTATCTCAGTGTCGTAAAGGCCTGGCCATCAAAGATACGAATTTACTACGAATCGTTTCCGTCCTCCGAACAAAGTACAATATAGAAATACGATTGCAGGTTCTCGAACGAGCAGCGCCTGCGGCTGGTGCAGTTCGTGACGGGCACGTCGTCGATCCCGTACGAGGGCTTCGCAGCGCTGCGCGGCTCCACGGGCCCGCGGCGCTTCTGCGTGGAGCGCTGGGGCCGCGTGGAGTCGCTGCCGCGCGCGCACACGTGCTTCAACCGCCTCGACCTGCCGCCCTACCCCAGCGCCGCGCTGCTGCACGAGAAGCTGCTGCTCGCCGTCGAGGAGACCAACACCTTCGGCATCGAGTGAACGAGCCGGTTCACTTTCTTCTTAGGACGCTTATGTCAGACCGGTATTACGAGGTGCACGAACCCGGGCCCGTCTGCTGACCGACGACCCCGAACGCGCTCCGGTCTGATATAAGAAGTCTCTTAGGCTATGTAAATAGTTGCACAGGTCCGCGAGTATGTATCGCTGTCGATGTAAATAATAGTCAATTTATAGTTAAGCGAATGAACAAAGATAGTAGTACTTTAGAAATATGATTGACTATGATGTAGATGTGCCTAGATATTTATTATTGTATCCGACTCGTGTCCCACGACGTTTGTACTTTATTAACGCTTGTATATAAGTGAACGTATATTGTGGCTGTGAAACGGGACTCGAGTCCTGTATTTAGTAATTACGCTTGTACGTCACTAATTTATACTATATTGTAACTGGATACCTTTAATAAAATGGTGATTTGAAATTGCAAAAACGTGTGGTGTTTCATGCGACATAATTTTTCTTTTAATATCACGAAGCAAAAATAATGTATGCTACAATAATGTAAGTATGTATGTATTTCATAAGATCATTTTAGGCAAGATTTCATTTAAAATAAGCTACTAGTCAGCTACAATAGTTATTGTTTCCTTAATGTATGTTACATTTCAATATCTGATTGTATACACGTTTCGACTGTCTCGGTATAACATATTCTGTATACTACCTATAATGTCCAGCACGGCTGTCAAATGATTGTGCAGTTACATGCCCTTATAAGAGCAAACACTTGGCTGGTGTGTCAAACATTCAGTTCATATATTCAGTATTGATGTTACACAATTTATTTATTATGCTTATGACCTTACACTATGTAACATTTATTTTATTAAGTAATATTACTATTATGTTGAATATTTACTGAAATTGTGTATTGTTTATCTGTAAATTTTAAGAAAACTGTTTTTGTGTGAAAGTGATAAAACATGTCAATATACAACATAACTTGATTACAATAGTTGTTTCATTACCACAACCTAATTATGATACCTAGGGCTCATTGTCGGAACTAGACATACACTAGTACTCTGGGGGAGGAATCCAGTTAGGTAAATAATGAAGCAAAATATCACACATACAAAATGTTTATTTTTCTGAAGTCGTGTAACAACAAAATCAACCGTGTTATTTTAAGACCTTATCTTTTAACATATATCAACTATTTACAGTTTCCAGTCTGCATTTGTCAACACAAACTCATGATAAAAATGCAACAAAGGTTACTTTTCCAATGTTCTGCCTACTCTTAAATTGTGACAGAGTTCATTCTCAACTTGCCACAGTCTGTAAGTTTAAAATCCTTATCCATAAAACTCTTCAAAGTTAAATCATAAGCTGTGATTACAATATGATAAAAGCTACTGTTATTATAATTCCATATGCGGTAGCTATGTGAATTCAAACTTAAAACCTTAAACAAAATCCTCCCCCTCTTCGAGGTCTACATGACCGGCAGTAACCGGTCGAGCCACTGATCAACGGCAGTTATCATTTCGATCGTGTCAATTAGAATCGAAGATGACTTCCGAAGAAGTCAACAAAAATGTAATATAATACACACTCGTGTAAATATTTTGTATATTTACTCAAAAATAACGGTACGTACAATATTTTTAATTTGTAACTATCGAAAGGGAGAAGAGCGAAGACTCACTGTGAGTCTAGCCAAGAGAGGGGAAATCCTTGCTGTCGTCCACCTTCGGCGGCGCCACGGGCGAGCGCAGCGGCGGGCGCTCCTCGCTCGGCTCCTCGCGCGGCACCGGCCGCCCGCGCCCGCGACCGCGTCCGCGCCCGCGCGCTCCCGTGCCGCCGCGCCGCGCCGTGTCGTTGAACGTGAACTCGATGCCCAGCACGCGCTTCTGGCGCCCCACGCGTTGCGGATAGTCAGCCAAATCGTACTCCTCGTCACTGTCCTCGTCCTCGGCCCGCTCGCCCTCCTTCTTGCGCTCGAGCATTACCAGATTTTTCCACTGGCTTAGGTCCTCGCCCTCGCCGGCCTTTCGCAGATTATACTGTGGAGCGGTACGCTGAGCGTTTCGAAGCGCCTTGTACTCGTCTAGAGTTAGCTCTCGCGGTTCCTCCTCGGTGGGAGCGGCGCGCTCGGCCTCCGGCTGTTGTCCGTCACCGGCGCCAGCGCCGGCCGCTTCGGGAGCCTTCTCTTCCACTACCTCACCTTCCGAGCCTGTTTTGTTAAGTTCGTCGATGTCGTCCTTCAGCGTGCCCCAGTTGTGAGGTCCGGCACCCTCACGTTTGTCGACCGGCTTCACACCGGTCTTGTCGGAGCCGGATCTCCTGTCAAATTCACGCTTGCCTCGGTTATCATACGGACGCGGCCCGCGCACTCCGTCTCGAGGTTCACGCGGCGGTCTCGGTCCACGACGTTCGGCTCCATCTGCATTGTCACTGAAATTGCGTCGTTCATAGTTGGGTTTGCGATCGCCAAACTCGCGCCTAGGAGGCCTCGGTGCACCTTCTTTATTCTCGACCGCACCGTTTTGAGGCCGGTCTTCACGACGACGAGGATGAGGACGCTCTGCGTTCCTATCATTGGCAGGTCTGACAGGCCCCTTGCTCTTAGGTTGCTCACCGCTCCTATTGTCTTGTGACTTCACATTCTGCGTTTCCTTAATGCCTTTCCTGATAGCGGGAGTACCGCCTTTGGGTTTTACTTCTGGCTTGCCTTTATTCTCCTTTTCAGCTTCCTTGGACTTTCGTTTAAGCTCTTTGGCTTGCTCTCGCGCTTTTAACGCATCAAGAGGATCGGACTCATCGTCGAGAAAAAGCGCATAGCGGTTCACAATTCCAACTCCGTAGGAATTCTCCATCGTGATCCTCTTGATGATTTAATCACACAAATATTAGATGTTGGTGGATTATTTTCACGCACTTTAGTAAGGCGACATTTTGTCTTATTTTATTGATTCATTTAATATGGCGGACGATAGCGAACGCACCTAATACACCATATGACGAAAAGGAATAGAGCAAAGAGTTAAAATGGCGTCTAGGTTATTTTTTTAATTTGTTGTCTATGGTGTTGCCGTAGAGTAGTACAAATGTGGTAGAAAATGAATATGAGATTCGTTGTAATTCACCGAAGTAAATTTTTACTTAAAAAATTCTTTTATTTTATATTAAAAGCTATTTATTATACCTTTTGTGTTTACAAAAAGTATATCAAAAAAATATTAAAACTAAATTATTGATTTTAGTTATGTTTCAAAATATTTTATTTTCTAAGTAAACACTAAATCAGTAGACAATCACAAAAAATAGATATTATTTGTCTGATTTTCTGATTATGAACTTATAGCAGTGAAGTTTTCAATAGACGTTTGCGTAACAGTAGTATGAACCAAAATAAATCAATAGACAGTAGATTTATCTTAGTTTGCCATCACTCTCACAATCGTTTTGACTTGAAGTCATTGGCTTTATTTTATAAGCAGCAAATGAAAAGTTTTCTACAAAACTTTTGCTTTATAAATATACAACAACAAAGTATTTTACCATCTGTACTGATAAATTTTACCCACATCCAACTTCATTGAACCCTGTAGACTATGCTTCAATGCAGGCACGACCTCATTACCTACTCAGAGCCAGATATTTAATTCATGTAGATGCTTTTAAAGATTATACAGAGAACATATGATGAATAAAATTATTCCACATTACTCTACCGGGCCGCTCTACTGATGAGGTAAATTGGAATGTCTTCAATAGCACAGTGGAGTCTGCCTCACTAAATAAAT
Organism: Hypercompe scribonia; assembly: GCA_949316085.1. Taxonomy (NCBI): domain Eukaryota; kingdom Metazoa; phylum Arthropoda; class Insecta; order Lepidoptera; family Erebidae; genus Hypercompe; species Hypercompe scribonia. The sequence continues at coordinate 21,273,412 of OX438972.1, forward strand.
TTTTATTTGGACAGATTCCATTAGCTCAAAAGTGGATCTATTTTACCTTTTTAGAGTAGACCGACTTTGTTTAGGCACAGGTAGTTCTAGTCTGACTTTCAATTAAACAGATCAAAATGATATTATGTGGTGTACCCATTGGTAAATTTACATGTGTTCGTAAAAATATTTAAATAATTTGTAACTATGACTGTTTACATTACAACCGATACAGAAGTAGTATTTTAAATAAAATTGAGAAGTATGTTTTTAAGAAATTAAAAAATTAATGAGCAAACCTTCTACCTATAGACAAACACACAAATAAAAATCTACTTAGTTGGGTCCACGGAGCAAATATTATTCGATTAGGACAATTTCAGTTAAAACTAATAACCGAGGCATAATTGCGTGTCGTGGCCCAAACTGCCCTCGCCCCATTGCGGTATACGCCAGAGCAGTGGTGGAAGTTATGTAGCAACACGAGTCGACAGGCAAATATGTTTCTATACTAAGTGGTTCACGGATCATCATTCAACGACGTGAAAAAGAAGACGAATATTTGATGCGTGTTTTTTGAAAAATGTCTGTCAAGCTTTTGTATAATGCAAAAAACGGTAAAGCAGAAATAACTATATTTTTGCCCTCAAATTGTTTCATTGGCAAAGGGCATAAAAACTAAGTTGCTTAAATCAAAATCACTCCCCAAATTCGCAAATAGACATTACTAGTTAAAACGCTGCAAAAGCTTGATAAGCACTTTGTCAGAAACAGCAACGCGAGAGCGTATTCCGACACAACACGTAGATACCTACATATCGTATAGTCCTTGTGAACCATCTATTTTGACACAACTAATTGTGCTATGTATATGCCATCAAAAGAATATGCAGGTAGCACCACCAGGTTTGCTATATCATATCTTTTGAAAATTATTCTATTGCAATCACTAAAATATCAAAATGGTTGGCTCGCTGGAACTATGCGGTATGCAAAGTCACAATCGCGGCCTCAATATCAACGGGCGCAAAGCGGCTGCTGCGGTGGCGCAGGGAACGGCGTGGCAATCTAGGCTCACTGACACGATAGTATATTTCTGCCTCAAGCCGGCTATGAGACCTAATTGTTTCATAAGTAGCTTCTATTTCTACATTAAACAATTTCTTCCTTGTTTTCCGTTAAAAATGTGGACTAATATTGCACAAAGTGTATTTAGTTTATTGCCTAGTTATATGGCTATGTCTATGAAACTTATTACACCACAAGTAAAACACAATACAAAAAAAATATTTGTATTACTTTAAAATAATTATTTATTAAAAAAACAGACGTCAAGCAAAACACTTCACAGAAAAAAAAACTGCTGTAGATGATGACCCAGTAATTTAGTACAAGATGTGAATGAAGACAATGGACTAAGTATAAGGTGGTACTGTAGTATAGGTGGATAGAACTTTTACTGTACCTAGCACCCAAAATTTTTACTACCTATCAATAGACCTAATCAACTCCCAAAGTTGCCACGCACTCCATCACTTATATTTAAATTACATACATTAGACTATTGTATTTATTGTTTCTTTAGTATTAAAATACTAAATTATTTCGAATTCATGTGATTGCTCATCCAAAAAAAAAATTTTATTGTTTACTCCTTTACTTCTTACATATCGCACTCTTGCCTCCTGAGCCTCCACTAGAAGCACCACCTAAGCAAGTTTCTAATAACAAACCACAAACAAGGTAAGGGTCACAATCTCCAGCTGGTCTCCTATCTTCCAAATATCCTTTACCTTTAGCCTTTGTTTCCCTTTGTAAACGAATAGAGGTGCCCCTGTTAGCGACGCCCCAGGAAAACTTGTCGAATGGTGCGGTTTCAAATTTACCAGACAATCTCATTTTATTTGACCAAACTTCGTTACTGTAATGTTTCATATGTTTCATATGATTTTTCTCTAGCCTTTTTATGCATTCCAAAATAAATTCATATCCACCATCTGAACGCATCTTTACACAGCTAAAATTATGATGCATACCTATACCAGGGTGTAACATTCCAAATGGTTTCGGATGATATGTTATATCTACCCCGTAATCTTCAGCCACCCGGTTCATAATAAAACGTGTCATCCATAAATCATCTGGAGCTTTAATGCCAATTGTAGCGCCTACCTGCCATTCCCAAGAAGCATGGGTCACTTCAGCATTAGTACCTTCAAAATCGCAACCAGCATACAAGCATGCCCTCTCGTGAGCTTCTACTATGTCTCTACCAGCTATATATTTTGCTCCAACACCACAATATGAATATTGATATTTGACTGTAGGATAACCCCCACCTTTAGGCCATCCTAAACCCCAACCATCAACATCTAACATTGTATATTCTTGTTCGAGCCCAAACCATGGTTCCTCAGCCTTATGTTTTTCTAATAAGTTGTTGCAAAATGCTCTATTGTTTGTTGATACAGGTTCCTGAGTATCACCTTTGTAAACTTCACAGAGTACGAGAACATGTGGATCTGCACGAAATGGGTCTCTGTAGACGCCAACTGGCCGGAGCCGGGTATCAGAATTAGCAGTTGTTGCTAACCCGGTTGAACTTCCGTCAAAGCCCCATAAGGGAGCAGCTTCAGGGCAGTAGGGAACACAATCTAGCACTCGATCCTTACATCTCATATTAATACCAGAACCATCAATCCACACATATGTCGCCAAGATTTTGTTACAAGGTAAAGGCAGTCGTAAATATCTGTCCAATACCTTCTTGTTCATGATGTGGTTGATAGAATGCTTCAAGAGATTTCTTCTAATTACAAACATTACATTAGGATTCTTGCTTAATACCGAATTATTGGAGTGCTTACACATGAGTTTTCTTCTTTCCATAGTAAAAACGGTGCTGGGGTGGAGAAATTTTAAACATTTAATAATAGTCGCCATTTTCTTTAGTTTTCTAATCAATTAAATTCTATTCATTTTTTTACTTTTATTTTTGCAATTTTATAGATTTTTGTAAAAACATATAATTTCAAATGTAACAAAATCAGTAAACTAATGAACCTGTTTCTAATGTTTTAGAAATTTTATAATGTCACCAGTACCATTTCATTTTTTTCTGAAAAAGTTTTACATACATTGAGAAAGAAGAGTTGTTATATATGCATTAACACATCGTTTTTTTAGAACTTTCTGCACCACTGCCTACAGAAGTTTCTGCGATTATAGCACATACTCTGTAAGGATCACAATCACCAGCCGGTCGACGGTCTTCTAAAAATCCTTTCTTTTTCGCCATAACGCTTCTTTGTAATCTTATAGAAGCACCCCTATCTGCTACTGCCCATTTGCAGGAATCAAACGCAGCGGTCTCAAATTTTCCAGTCAATCTTTTACGATTTTCTTGGCCATCACCAAGTCCATAACTTTTCATGTGCTCTTTATGATTTTGGCAAAGTTTTTTACAGACTCTTTCGATTTCTACGAGTCCCCCATCTTCACGCATTTTCTTTGTACTAAAATTATGGTGACATCCAATACCCGGTTGATTCTTTCCCATTGGTTTCGGATGATAGCTTATAATTACCCCATACTGTTCTGCGATTCGTCCAAGTAAATAACGCCCTAACCATAAATCGTCAGCAGCTTTTATTCCCATCGTGGTACCGACTTGAAATTCCCAAGAGCCCATCATTACTTCTGCATTTGAACCACCATAATCCATTCCAGAATAAATACAAGCCCTCGCATGACCTTCTGCTATTTCCCGTCCTGCAACGTATTCCCCAATACCACAATAAGAAAACTTTGCTTTCACAGTGGGATAACCTCTTATTTTCGGCCAACCTAATGGCCACAAATCTGCGTCAAACATGGTGTATTCTTGCTCAATCCCAAACAAAGGTTCTAGATCTGATATTTTACTCAATACATCAGCGGTTTTAGCCCTATGATTGGATGCTGTTGGAGTTCCATTAGCGTGATAGGTTTCGCATAATACAAGTACGTGTGGGCATTTTCGAAATGGATCTTGATATACTGCTACAGGGATTAAATGAGTATCAGAGTCATCAGTCTTGGCATGCCCAGTTGAACTTCCATCAAAAGACCACTCCGGAACTTGTGACAAATTACTCGGAGCTCGGGACAGCACACGATCTTTTGAACGTAAATTTATGCCTCCTCCATCGATCCACACATATGTTGCAAAAACTTTATTTTTGGGCAATTTCAATTTCATATAATGGTTACAGTAAATACTTGTAGATGAAGTAGTTTTCCATTGCCCACATGTAAAACTATAATTAGTTAAAGTCCGAATTGTGTTTTTTCGTTTCAATGAAAGAAAATGTTTTGTATCTTTTCCTTGTAGTAAACACTTTCCTGCAAATGTTTTGAAAAACATTACAATTCTGATATTTTATGTCCTTAACAATAAAAAAAAAACAGGTTGATGCAAGTTTCAAAAAAAATGTATTCAATAATTACGTCATAATGTCTCATTAATATGTGTGGGCTAGTAGGCTATGACTAAGCATAAAAACTATAGAGCCATGCTTGATATAGATTCACAAAACCTTTTGGTGGTATACGTTTGTGACCAGCTACAGATATAGATGAATTCGACACTTCTATATTTTAGCCAAAGCGGTATAATATCAGCTACCAGCTACCAGCTGAGCAGTAAAGTTTCATCAGCCCAAGTTTTATGCTTTTGGAGAACATGTCTAAGATTGAATGTTTCACAAGAGCTTGTTATATCTATATGCAATTGGTAACAAGACTTGTTTTATTGATTTTTAGTATTAGGAAATAATAAAGTAAATTATTATTAATATATTAAAAAAAACAAATACCAACTGTCTCACCAGAGTGGTATAATAGCCCAAAATCTCTTTGCTACGAAGGGTCCTCTGTGCAGGGGACTATTAAAGCCTGATTAATACTATTTTAGTTATTATGAAAGAAACCAATAAGTGTCAAATTTATTTTATTCTTTCGTAATAACTAAAAAATATTACCGTATTTCAATACGGTCGTTTATCGATAGTGGTTTATTGGATGTTTTAGATGTTGATTTCCGTTGAGACTTAATTTTACTATTGACAACACTGAAAATAAGACATTGACTTGATGACTAAGATTGGTTTCGTGACTTGTTACACTCTATTTACATAAAAAACTTTAATTCTAACATGTGTGTAAAGTTTACTGTAATTTTCTAAATTAAACTAAATCTTAAATATAGCTATTGAAAGTAATGAGCCATAACCATAACCTAGAAGTTGATGGATCATAGTTGAATAAGCAAAAAAATAGAAGAACGACGAACGCATTTTCACAACACAATTAATAAATATTTTCTTAAATTTAAAAAAAAACAAATCAATCATCATCAAGAACAATATCTATTAACAAGAAATGGATATGTAAGTGAACATTTTAATGTGTATTTATCACATCAACAGCCTTTAACAGTTCCCTGCCGGTCATAGGCCTCTTCCATTTCATACATATTACATGAAATTGCCTATTATATTGAGTTTGGCGTGTAGGATCTTTGATTATTTTGCCAAATTGTTTCAATTATGCTTGTTGACAATAGCCATATTGATACAATATTTAGAATTTACTCCCAAACGCGATCACAGGCGGTTGCAAAGCAGACTGACTAGAACAATCGTGATGGTGCACGTGTTTTTTAAGGGCAGATAGCAAGAAATGTGTGCAGTGCCAGTTAAAATCAGGTTGGTACTCCTAGAATGCTAACCTGATTTTAACTGACACTGCACTAAACCTAGGTTCAATCATACTAATTCTTGGTTGAAATAAGAAAATGTGATGATATTTTAATATACAAATATTGAATTTTAGCAGCATTTGAATTACAACAACTACAGAGGATGTTGCAAATTGCACGTAAACCAGTATACTTGTGCGGACACACCAGTATTACCTGAATATCCTGATTTGTTTGTATAGACTTATTGTCTTTTAAAAAGAATAAAACAGTATTTAGGTTTATGCTATACATGTAATCTATGTTTTTTTTAACTTAAAGATTCTTCTACCTAACTAAAGTTACCTCCCTTACAATATTTCTATACCACCTTAAGGTTGACTGGAAGAGAATGCCTTGGGCATTAAGTCCGCCGCTGTACAAAGTGCATAAAGTGTAAATAAATAAATAAATAAATAAAGTAGGATATAAAAATGGTAAAAATATTGTAACTGAGAAAAATATTTGATGAGTTAAAACCTTATGTTGAAAATTAAGAACAATTATAAAATTTACAAACAACATTGTGAATTGCTACCTACTCTGTCTGTCTGTCTACTACTACTTTTTGCATTATTGCTGCAATCAAGTTTGAACTTTAATTTAAATTTAAAAAAAAATTTCAAAAACCAATGACAACTGGCCCTTAACGTGCATTGCATTTAAATTTGAAAGTTCTTACGTTTTTCTTTGTTTGGTTCTTTTACTTGATTCTTTATTTTTTCTTACAGAATGCCTGGATTTGCTTCTGTTACAAAATAATGATTTCTTTCATAAACATTTATACAATTAATAAGAGATAATATTTTTTTTAATACTAGCTAGGTGCTTTGTAGAAACGGTACAAGTAGTCATCTACAAACCTGAGTATAGCATGCTGTAGTAGTACAAAACATCAGAAATACACACTTAATATTTGAAAATAGTAATGATGTCACTTCATTAAGCCAATCCTTGCGATTAGGTTTAAATACACCTTTCTTTTTATGCAAATTGCCCAGGACCTGGATGGTCGGCACTCCTTGAAGGAGACCTTTGCTCATCAGTGGACTGTGTTAGGTTGATTTGATTTAACACCTTTCTTTTTACATGCTGCCCTGACCACTGGGATTTCAATGGATGTTTTATTGATGTATTCTATTTCCAATCTTTACAGAATTTTAATAACAGTTTCTTTCACATAATTCAACTTTTTGACTAAATTTGGTTCTTGTAAATTTTTCGCTTTTGATATAAATGTCTTTCTGTGATACGAATTTGACACCAGACTGGCTTGAGAGAAAAAAGACAATAATAATATATATTATTTTCTTAATGTACTCTGCCTACACAAGCTAGTATTCCACTGCAATGTTTGCATCAAGCAATTTATTTAATTTGCCTCCTTTAATGTTATGAACTATTCATCGCCTAGAAATACTTAGAAAGTTAGTGTAACTCTTAAAGATTGTATTTGAAATATCTAAATCCACAAAACTTTCTTGTTATTTTGTATGTAACTCAAATTATTAAAATTAAATTCAAACAAAAAAAACTACATAAAATACAATACAATAAATGTTATTGTAACTACAAATGAGGTAAGCAAATGACACTGACTGAAGCACGCAAGTGGCGCTGGGACATAAGGAATAAAACGGTTTGCACTTACTGCTCAGTATCTTGCACTACCTAGGCCCATAAGGTATAAAACGGTTTACACTTGTTGCTCAGTATCTTGCACTACCTAGGCCCATAAGGTATAAAACGGTTTACACTTGATGCTCAGTATCTTACACTACCTAGGCCCATAAAGAATAAAACTGTTTACACTTGATGCTCAGTATCTTGCATTACCTAGGCCCATATTTTGTATAGTGCTGCCAAACTTTAATATAATAAGTTTTGGCCAGCTTTTAGGTTCAAAAACTCATGTGCGTCGCTCACCTCGTATTCGCCACTCACTTCGTAACATTCTATCTAGGCATAAAAATGATTAAAACATTTGACATTATTCAAAATGATTATTCACAAAAGTCCAATTCAATTCATGTTTTATTTATTACATATTACTTTAATTTCAGAATACAAACTAATGCTTCATTCTTGTCCAACAATGAGGTGATGCTGGTGCTGCAAAGACTCAAAGACACCACACAGAGAAAACATAAACGTGAGGGTTCCTTGGCTACCGTTACTTATGAGGTAATCTACCAAACTACCCACTTATATGATGCCCTTTGGCTGTTTCCATAACATTTATTTATCAAATTTGGGTATAAAGTCCCTATAATTGTCCCTGTCTCTTCCTGATTTTATAACTATTGATCGGAATGTGATGAAAGTAGTGTTCAGTAATTGGTGAACTAGACAGATCAGTATCTACTACTGTCGGTCTGAACAATTTCTTGGTGCATTAATACAAACAATAGAGAATGCACCCTGAACCTACATCTCTAAGTCATGGGTATAAGTGTCAAATTCTGTGTAGACTATGTGTGTAGTACTTAGTTTAGCTGTCCTTAAGACATTATTACCTTGGGTTACTATCAATAACAAAGTTGTTTTGTGTATGCTTAAATGTTGAGATTTAGAATTATACAAATATTTTAATCCGCTGTGTATTTGTTATAATACAAGCTCTGCCAAGTTTATATCTGAGATGAAAAAATTATGTGTATTGATAAAATAAGGTGTCAGGTTCAGAAAATAAATGTTTACCGCTACTATGTCATCATCATCATCATCACCATCTCAGCTGAAATACGTTCACTGCTGGACATAGGTCTCCACCAAGTTTCTCCACTAAAACCGGTCCCGTGCCGCCCGCATCCAGCAACTTTCCGCAACCTTCACCAGGTCGTCAGACTACCTTGTGGCACTATGTATGATGAGTGGCACATGAACTTGTGTTTTGATACCTGTTTCACACAAATAAAAATACCAATTTTGTTTTCAGACTGTCCACTATCTTCAAGATACAGAGTGTAAACATCAAAACCCTCAATTGACACAAAAGTTTTTAGAAGCTATGAAGCGGTTTAAGTTGACTAAGACGGAGAAATTGATGATGGTTAATACTCCACCTAGAACAGAGTTAGAGGTTCAACTGGTATGTATCAATGAATTGAGTACGGAATAATTCATATTATAGATTAGTTACGACCGAAATTAAGGGCCGCTTCGAATGCCCAACAAAACTGACAGGTCGTTCTTGATGAAAGCACTTAAACCTAACTGGAGCGATTAGAAAAGTTCAATCACTGCAAACCTTCAAGAAAATTCACTAACAATTATGTGACAATGTAAAGGTTGCTTAAGGAATGTTTATTATTTTTTTTTTTTAATGATAATAATATAATTTTATTTGCTTAAATGTGGCTTAAAAGTGTAAAATGGTGATAGAAAATAAAAATAAGCACAATACACGTTTTGCCTGTAACAGGCATGCAAATATAACGTAGTAGTTTCTTGTTCAATAATTAATGAAAGTACCTTAATTGCTAGATTAAATAATAACTAATTTACTGAATCAATTTGAATAATATACATGTGACACCTTGAAACGACATACAGTAATTACTTTATGTTGTAATACACGCTTACAATTGTGGTTAATGTTTTTTTGAAGTGAAAACTTCTTTAGGCGCGTTGAGCGTTTTGGTAGAGGGTAAAATCCTCGGCTCGCGTCACCGACATGCTAATGATAATAGTATATCTATAGCTATGGAGAATATGATATTATATATTATATATGAAATTTATTATTATTATATATTATATATGATATTATATATTATATATAGCTATATATGAAACATAAAAAATTTCATATAATTTTTGCATATAGTTTTAATTACTCTGAACTTAATAGTTCCGTTTTTACTTCTATCGGCAGTCCCACGACTGCTATTTTTTTTCTATATCAAGAGCCTGCCAAAGTGACTCTACTCTGCCTGATGAAAAGCATGAATAGAATCCTAGAGTTGTGGTCACCATACTCATTGCAACTGCAGACAATGCAGTATGGCGACCCACGCTATGGCAGCGTAGTGAGATGCTTTTTCACACCCCGCTTAGTTACGTAAAAGGCATGATAGTCATCGTGACAGTGTAAGGCTCACACAGTTACCACGATAACTGTCACCCCTGCATCAATGGGCCTGCAGTCTAGCACTCACAAACGAAATACGGTAGCACGGATGCAGTCGCTTAGGTTGGTCTTATGTGGGAGGGTAGTACTGCCCCGGTTGAGTGGACCCGCTCTTACTGAAATCAGCGTGGCTCTACTACCTAATGTGTGGTATGGTCATGATATATGAGCTGTATGTGTATTATAACATAAATATTTGTGCATGGATTTATGTGTTAGTAGTTTATATACTTTGAATATATATCAGTGACTTTATATATTATTATTATATTACATTATTATAAATATACACCATTGACTACCCACGTTTTACAATATCCATACAAAAGTTGTATGGGAAAGACCGCCTTTTGTAATACCTAAGGTAGATCTCCATTTATTTATAAAAAATTAACTGCTCACTCCACGTACAATTGGCCCAACACGTACAGCGAGCCGTTACAATGTTACAATAGTTATAAATAGTAATGTGTATGTAGGTATATTTTAATATACCTATATATACATTACTATGCTTTTCAAACTATAAAAATTAAAAAACTACTGAATTTGGTGTAGAATAAGTCAACATCTGGATACTGAGCTGATCTGATACCTGACTAGTGGGAGCGTATCCATCTATGTCCGTACAAAATTTATACAGACATATGTGATGGCCTGTAGTGGTGTGCAATGAAGTTATATAAATAACTAAAAAATAACATTCATAATACCACGAATGACGTTCACATCACTCCCCGGAACATCCTGACGTGATGATAATTTTTTTTTTTCTAAAGTTATGGCTTTGAAACTGGGTAAAGGCCACTATAAAACATTTGCCTGTAATTTTAAATTTAACATCTTATTTTTACTGCAGCCTACTATTAGTTCTACTACTCTATAACAGATGGCCCTGTAAGCGCCCTGACCTTAGATCAAGTGCAATAAAAAGGCTATTTAAATTGTGCTCTTATTATGTTTCATTTTGTTTCTAAACCTCTAAATGCTCGTTACCGTAAAAATTTGCACTGTGAGTGTTATTAACAATCAACTTCTCGTAATTAGGTTGACTGGGTTTTAATAAATTTGGTGAATGGCTGTAACGCTACCATCATAGCCTGCACTGTACCTATGAAATTTCTGACCATTCTTGTCCGACTCTTGGGAGGGTTGAGAGTCTTAAATACCTTGGGGCAATTATATAAACCACACATAGAGGCCTTTGTATCCAAATTGCCAATGCTAATCTATATATTTAAAGCATTAAGGCACCCAGTAGAACATTGTATTAATCTCTTATTGATTACTGCATAATCTCATGACGAGGTGCTGCCAAGGCTCACCTCATCGAGATTGACGACTACAGCGTGCTATTCTCAAGGTTACAGCTCGTGCTCCCTTATATTTCTAGCTTCAGATCTATATCGAGAATTTGACATACTTACTGACAGACAATCTGTTAAATATGCAAATTTGTTATTAAAAAACACCCCTAGCTTCAGTTTGCATCATATATGCCCCCATTTTAATTTCAACTCTACTCTCTCAAAGATTACACCCAGGCAGAACAAATGATTGTGACTAAATTATTTGTCTTAGGTGGGAATCGAATCCATGACCAATAGCAATCAGGGTCTCTAACCAAAAGGCCTGCTTAAGTAAAGTCATGTTAAATCAATTACTATCAAAACAATATTGACTGAATTTTTGTATTATCTTGTTGTTAATTTTACCCCAAAATTAAAAAAAAATGTGATATTTTTCGATTTTATTTAAGCCTTACAATTGAATGTTACAGATCTTCCAAGAAAGTGAGGAGCGGCTGTCAGAGGACGATGTCCGCAGCATAATAGCCATCGTCAATGAATTCTTTCCACTGACAGACTCCAAATGATCTGAACCAACTCGAACCAAGTGAAATGGTGGAAATAGAGAAGTGCCACGGGCTGCTGTTCTTTTGCAGTTGTTCATCTACATCCATATGATAAGAGTGTCTTTTAACATTTGAACAACTAAATAATGAAGTAAAGGTATCCAGGATTGAGAGCCAGTTTAATTCGGTTTGATTTAAGATGGATGTATGTGATAAAGATATAATGAGCGCCTGGTGGCTATATTTCAACTGTTTTGAATGTGTTTATTTATGTATATTTTAGGGTGGGCCACAAAAACTTTTAATTTTTTTTTTGTCCACCATAATGTATAAGTTTATTTCGTTGACCGAGATAGCTTGAACTCTTAATTGTATAGGCATTTATTCCTTACTAAGTCAAAGCGTATACTAGAAACCTGTTAAGTTATTGTTTATGCGTAATTTTTAACTTTATAGCATATATTGTTAAAAATTGTAGTTTTCTGCACTTCTTGTACATGTGTACCCATCTTCAACAGCCTATTACAGTCCACTGCTTGAGATACGTTTCTTTATGTTATAATTATTCTAAATATGATATAGTAATGCTTCAGTAGCCCAAAAGCTCGTTTCTAAGGAGAGGCCTATGTTCAGCAGTGGACTGTTGAAGGCTGTTGATGATGTTGATGATAATTCTTCAGTGCGTTATCCAATATCTTTAAACGAGCAACTCTTGTATATATATAATCTGTATCTCGGAAACGGCTCCAACGATTTTAATGAAATTTAGTATGTGTGATCTAGCTAGGTTTTTTTTTAGAAAACGTTGTTTTATACGTGTTTTCAAAAAAAAAAATACCGAGCAAGGCTCAGTTTCCAGGTATAATTTATTAAAAATGAAAGAAAGAAAGATTTTGTTTTATATTACTGTGTAGAAGACAGTGCTGTACTGTGTATAAGTATTTTATTTTGTGTAACAACACTATTGTTACTCTATTGTGATAATAATTAGTATTAGATATAACAGATGTAACTTTTGGAATTCATTCGGAGAACAAAAAAAAAATTCTGTAACTTTGTTTATTGTAATGTTCTCGTTAAGGAGTCTTTATTTAACAAATTCCTTCTAACAAGTAACCTCTGTCCGGAGTGTACCCTATTTATACCGTGGGTGTCGTAATTGCCGATTACAGAACAAACAGAACACTGCAAAAACAAAGAAAAACTTGCCCAAACCAAATACCAACTGGTGCAGGTAGTCTACAGGTGCAGGGGTGACAGTTATGGTGGTAACTGTAAACGTTACACTGCCACGATGACTGTCATGCCTTTACGTCCCCAAGCGAGCCGTGAAAAAGCATCTTACTAGGCCACCATAGCGTTGGTCACCATACTGCATTGTCTGCATTCACAATGAGTATGGTGACCACAACTCTTGGTCGCTTTGACAGGCTAATATTATAGGTCTGGCTAGCGTTGTATAGAGATAAAACCAAAAAACTTGTGTACAGCAGTGGGCTATCAAAGATTATTGACACGGTAATATCTATTCAGAATTACAGCCACGCGGTACGTAAACAGGCGATAAGGTTGCCCACGGTATTTTAATTTCATCTTCCTATTATTTGAGTTTCATTCTGGTTTTGTGATGTAAAATATTATAGTTTAATTTAGAAACTAAAATCTTTTGTGATAGAGTTAAATAAAAGTAGATTAAAAAAAAAAATATAAATTTGACAGCAAAAAATAATTTCATCTTGACTGAGATGTACAAAAAACTTTATTGTTATATTTAGGTCATGATGTTTTTGTTCTCTGTGTGTGTTATTGAAAAATTTAAGGAACCAAAAACGGCCATAAAGTGTACTTATTTCAATCAAATATTAAAAAAAAATCGCACCCTTACTGCGTAGAAACAATCACCGTCCATTCGTCAGCACGGCACATTTACGACTGTATGTCGTGTGTATACCGAAGTTGTGGCGTAGATATGACTTGCTGTTATTCAAAATACGTTTATATGTCTTCATTTTGATACAATATTTTTTTTTATCTATTTTTTTGTAAAATTTTGTGCCTAAATACTAAGAAATAGGACTTTTAAAGTTCTAATTTTTACATATTGCATCCTCTTAGTTTTTTATTGTCGTTACATATTCTATATTTTCAAAATGCAATTTGTTAAGTTGAATTGAGTGCATAACGTTTTTTCTTGGCTCGAATTTATTTATTATAATAATATATTGTTTTGAAATATGATTTGGAATAATTTTTCTAGGCCAAATTCTTTGTGTGTACCAAACTTACGGCTGTGTCTTCGACAGTTTTTTTTTTCTAGATTTATTCCATTCATATTATATATATGTGGCAAAATCAAAAGGTTGAAAAACAAATTGAACATAGAAAATTGTTTTTACTTTAAAATCTTTAAGTTCTGGAAAGCGATATTTTTCTCCAATTTCCTAATTCTTTATTTATTTTTTTTGATATATTAAGAACTTGTCAGTGTTATTTTACTTCTTTTTTCTCTTATCTTTTAGTAAATGAAATAGCAGGCAGTTGCTTATTTTGTGAAGTATGTTATTTTAGTTATTCTATTCTTATAAAAAAAACTTATTGGTAAATAAAACATGCTATATTTGTTATATCCAGTGGCCCCACTACCCAAACCTGTCCTGTGAGCTCCCATTACGATTACCAATACAGTTACAAAATTTGATATCGACATCAAGAAACTTAAAGTTAAAAAGAAAAAATAAAAAATAACAAAGGTTACTTAGTAGATGGTAACATTAGCCTATAGTCAGTACTTACAGGCTGATATTACAATCCACTGATAGATTCATATGATACTGTACATTTAAGACTTATTCATGAAAATAAGGAATGACTTAACATCAAAAACACCAACTCCACAATCAGAGTATCAATATTCTGAATCGACCAGGAATCATCATTTCATGTGCACTAGGAGATTTTCTGTCATGACAAATGATATTGTAACGAACCAGTCAGTGATTTAAATTTCTGCCGCGTCTACGGAGCATGTTTTAATGCTAATGCTAATTAGCTAATCTATTGTAGAGAAAAAGATCTGTAAATTAACTGAAACGTCTTGTAAAGGATGTGTTAACTTTGAGTACCTCTAATCGTCATATAGGTAGTAGAGCCACGCTGATTTCAGCATCGGGCCGGCTCGACCGGGGCAGTACTACCCTCCCACAGAAGACCAACCTAAAGCGACAGCATCCGTGTTGTCGTGTTTCGTTGGTGAGTGCGAGACCGGAGGCCCATTGATGCAGGGGTGACAGTTATCGTGGTAACTGTGTAAGCCTTACACTGTTACGATGACTGTCATGCCTTTTACGTCCCCAAGCGGGGTGTGAAAAAGCATCTCACAAGGCCACCATAGTGTGGGTCACCATACTGCATTGTCTGCATTTGCAACTTCTCTGCAATTATGCTTGCCATCAGGCAGAGTAGAGTCACTTTGGCAGGCTATTAATATAAAAAAGAAAAATCTGTAAACTCGACGTTTCAGGACTTGTGGGTAGTCTTCGCTGTTTATTGTTTGTTTGTGTTTTTAAAAAAGTTTCAAGTATAAAAAGCTGATGCACATGAAGTACTTTCAAGTCTTTGTAGAGGTTTTAAGCGCTGAATGCTGCACGCGTTCAATTTTATCAAATGTGTTATTGCGGAAATTCCCCAACAGTTTATACAAAATGTCGTCAAAGACTGGATCAATGCAAACTATACTATCTTTAAGATGTTCATTGATGCTGAGGACCAAAGTACTCTATTTGGTAATGCAGCGGTATGTATGCTAAGTTCAGATTTTAGCCTCTTATTACCCCTAGGTACTTTAATGAATTGGCTTTTTCAATTGTTTCACAGTGACAACATGCTGGGTCCCCACAACTATGAATCCTAATTCTTAGAAATTATTAGCAACGAGTTAGGAGCTTATGATGATGCCTTAAAGAAGCTTACATATTTAGTTTTTTTGACATCTAATGATAATAAATTATGACACAGACACACGACTCATTGCCGAATCAGCATGTGCAAAGGCCTCTGTACAACTGGAGCCATCATAGATTATGGCATTGTCATCCGCATACGATGTTTGCTTGATATATCGTTCATGTACATAATAAATAATGTCGGCCCGAGGACGCTGTGGGATGCCAAAATTAACCGTTTTCAGCCGTTATAGGAAAGGAGACGTGTTAAAGACTTTTGCCAAATCGAGGAAAATGCCTATGCTGTACCTGTTCTTAACAAGTTGTGCCGATACCGTCGAGTTGAGAGTCGTGTCGCAGCTCCCTCTGTCGATTCAACTGATGTCGGCGATTAGGTTATTGTTTTTAACATATTTGTCAAACCTATAGTTTTTCTTTGGTAGATTTGAGAATGCCGTTATTAACGTAATTGGTCGGTAACTATCCGTTGCATCTTTTGGGTGATGACATTGCAACTGGTTTGCCTTGCTTCAGGGAAATACCCGATTCAAGGCTTAGATTGAATATATGTGTGAATATATATTGAATATATATATATATATATATATATATATTGAATATATATATATATATATATATTGAATATATATATATATATATACGAAGGTAAGTTTTTAAGTTCGCGGAATGACAGTGAAAAAGGCGGGTAAACGCGCTCTTTTGATGCCTACCGTATTCAGTGACTCATAATTAGTCTGCATAGTAAAATTTGTTGTGATTGGATCATTAGTTATTAAACTATCGTTGACCAAGTATTTTAATCGGGAACGAAGTGAAAAAAATGGAGAAAATTGAATTCCGTGCGGTGATAAAGTTCCTTACTAAGCAAGGAAAGTCTGTTCAAACCATACTCAATGAGATGTCATCGGTTTACGGGGATTCTTGCCCAGGAAAAACAATGGTCTACAAGTGGCATAGTTTATTTAAACAAGGCAGGGAATCACTTGAAGACGACCCGAGGCCGGGGCGCTCCGTTGAGGTGACTACGCCAGAAGTTATTGCAAAAGTAGAAAAAATTGTATTAGAAGATGCTCGACTAAAAAAGAAACAACTCGCAGAAATGGTTGGAGTATCGGATACAACAATTTTTAAAATTTTACACGATCATCTTGGCATGACTAAGGTTAGCGCACGGTGGGTGCCGAGAATGCTCACGCGATTGCAAAAACAACAGCGCGTGGAATGTTCACGTGCGTTTTTGGACCTCTGCAATGAAGACAAGGATGGCGTATTGAATCAAATTGTTACTGGGGATGAAACTTGGGTTCATCATTATGAACCCGAGTCCAAACAAGACTCCATGCAGTGGCACAAAAAGGGCACAGCACCACCCAAGAAATTTAAGGTTTCACAGTCGGCTGGGAAACTCATGGCAACGATTTTTTGGGACTCAGAAGGAATATTATTGATAGATTATAAAGATAAAGGCATTTCTATAACGGGGGAATACTACGCTTCAATCTTAGAACAGTTAAAAGAAGCCATCAAAGAAAAAAGACGGGGAAAATTAACGAAAGGTGTCCTGCTATTGCATGACAATGCTCCCGTTCACAAGAGCCGAGTCGCACTGGCTGCCCTGCATAAGGTGGGCTTCGATATTTTGAATCACCCACCCTACAGTCCAGATTTGGCTCCGAGTGATTATTATCTCTTTCCAAAAATGAAAAAAGAATTACGTGGTAAGAAATTTTCAACTGATGAGGAGGTTAAGGAGGCGGTTTCGGCGTATTTTTCAGACAAAGATAAAACTTTTTTTTACGAGGGAATAAAAAAATTAATTGAAAGATCTGAAAAATGTATTCGTGTTGCAGGGGAATATATAGAAAAAGAAAAATAATTTTGTGTTTTTATTATTACTCAATACCCTCCATTCCGCGAACTTAAAAACGCCCCCTCGTATATATTGAATATATATTATATATAATATATAGTATAAGAGGTGGTACGATATTATGCCTAATTTATTGCAAGCGTTCGTTCTGTCTAGCATCTATGAAACATCTAACAGTGGTTTGATTTGGGCAACTTTTTAAAGTTTACTTCTTTTGGCGCGTTGGTGAAAAATAATGAGAGTAAATATTTGCTATGTGCGCGCACATCGTCAGGAAAAACCGACAGTATGAAATTAACTAGTCCGTATTTTATTTAATTCTATACAAATAAAATGTGTTATGATAAAATCGTCTTTCAATGTACTAAATAACTTTCTTTTTATTCTCAGTGTCGTTTTTTCTACAAACATAGGACAACGCGAAGGGGAATTTTTTTAGAAAGATTTTTATCTTATTACGCCAAATAAGTAAAACTTCTTACGTACATACATAAGTATACACATACGTTTTGTTTTGTCTATCTTGTCTGAGTGACAAACTATGCCTATAGTATTTTCTATTGTTTTTGTGAAAACGTGTGTCACCTCTTGTAGGTCCCGTGATAGTACAGAACAGGCCGAACAGGGAGATACGATTAATGTCTTAGATTCGGTTGGTAAAATATTCAACACATCGTCAAGTAAACATAAAAGCTATATATATTTTTAAATGAATTTTTGGAAATGGTCGGTAGGATTGTCATTTTATCGGCAAGTTTAATTTGAAGACAATAATGTTTAGTTCAGTGACAGGTACCTACATTGGATACATTTAAATTATCTTTAACAAAGAAAATTACTCCAACATTGAGGTTAATATTTTTTGTAGTGTGAAAGCTCGAGTATGATTTCATCTGGGGTACTATAGATAAATCAATAAGCCAGCATTCGGTCAATATTATTACGTCACAGACAGTTGTAGTTAATAAAAAATGATCGAAGTGCCTCGTAATACTCAGTGTATTGTACGTCAACATTCTGAAGCTGTAGAACTGTGTCATTGCTGTTGGAATTTCTTCAGGCACTTATAACACCCGATAATGAATACTTACAGAATCCGATTCATCAGTTATTTTGTTATCAATGGTAAGTGCAAAAATATGCCAGATAACACAATTGTTCAACTATTTGATTACAAAGTCCACCGTGCTGTCGACGTGTGCAAACATATGACACCAAAAATTTAATGCAGTATGAATCATAAAAAGCAGCTTCAGTGGTTCAGAAATTAGTTTTACCTTGCATAAATCTATGTGAATAACTTGAAAATAATTCTTACAGTATAATAACATTATACGTACACGGATAAATATATAACGCCCACCCACAGTAGAGGAAGTCAAGCATTGACCAGCATCCAACACTATATCAAATATTGTATAACAATACAACGACGTGTGCTGTTTGTAGTATGTAATCATGCTCATATATTGTTTTATCACACTGATCTTAAGCAAATAACAATTTTGTACACAAGTGTGTACACATTTGTAGGTAGTAGAGCCATGCTGATTTCAGCACGAACGGGTCGGTACGACCGGGGCAGTACTACCCTCCCACAAAAGACCAACCTAAAGTGACAGAATCCGTGCTGACGTGTTTCGTTGGTGAGTGCGAGACCAGAGGCTCATTGACACAGGGGTGACAGCTGTAGTTGTAAGTGTATGAGCATTACAATGCTACGCTGAGTATCGTGCCTTTTACGTCTCCAAGCGAGGCGCGAAAAAGCATCTCACTAGAGCGCCATAGTGTGTCGCCGTGTTGCATTGTCTACATTCGTAGTGAGTATTATTATCACAACTCTTGGATTCTATTCATGCTTTCCATCAGGCAGAGTAGAGTCATTTTAGCAGGCTATTAAAATATATATATGGCACGGTGGCAATACCAGCACGTGGAGCCTCCAGCTGGGAGAACCAACGAGCAGGTCTCACGCTACTCACGTACCTCTTCGGGCGGCAGTTCCAAAACCGACAGATCGGGGTCTACCTCGCAGTGGTGCCAAATGATGCCGGCAGATAGTATCCTTTTAAACAATTTACCCACCTCGTCCAGCAACACGATGAGCCTATAGGTTGTGACTGGTACGTGGTTGTGGCCGTACCGGTTTCCTTAATAGAATCAGCTGTCCGATCCTTTAGCATTCAGAACAGGCTTCAGACTAAGCCAGCCAGCCTGAGGTAGTCTGAAATGTGGCCAACGGCTCACGCCAACACTCGGGCGTGTATCCCGTCTAGCCTGAAACGTTGTTCTTGGAGCAGATCCGTAGATCAACCGTACCTATCTCCGATGCCCTGACAGAACCCCCCGTCGTCTCCAATCAAGAAGACAATCGACAGATGTGTGTATTCTGCCTGCTACAGTAAAAATCTGGAACACACTTGCTGCAGATAGGTGACCTGGAAGGTCTCTTTGGGTGGAGCAAGGAAGTAACAGCGCCATCGCCAACGTTACCAGGGCACACCTCGTGGAGGTTTCCTAGCTCAGCTCTCCAAAAATAATAGTAGGCCAAAACCTGCTTTTCAAGAGGAGGCCAGTATTCAACAGTGGACTGTTAGGGGCTGTTGAAGCATCAACAGCCTATATCATTAACATCACACATATGCTATGACATAATAGTTCTCCTTTTAAAGTTCAGAAAAAAGGCTATGGCAGCAAATATTATATGTATTTTTAAGAATATCTCGCAATTGTTATGATAAATAAATTTATTCACGCTGAATTGTTATTCTTTCAACTTTTACGTTACACACAATAGACGACGCATTATGGATTACCTACTCCTATTATACCATATAAAACCTTGAATATCGCGTATTATTGCTATTGTTAAATCAGCAATACATCATTAAGTACTTTGCACTTAGAGATAACCTATAGATTATCTCTTCAAATCGCACGTCAATGATAGGTAACTAGATATGATCTATGAAAGTGTAATTTTGTATCAGTTGAGTATCAGACACCATAACAGTGTTACTGTAACGGTAAGTAAACAACATCTTTTTTAAATATCTTAAAAACTTTACCTGACGCTAATTTCGGTGCGTGTTCTGAAAAATGACTTAAAAAAAACTAGAACCTCATATTATATGTTTAAACATTTTTTGTTCACATCACATCATCACAGCAGCGGCCTTTAATAGTCCACTCTTGGACATAAAGCTCCCCTTAGAAAGGCGTTTATTCGTTTTGTTTATGTCTAATTAGTCGACTGCACGGATAGTGTGGTGGTTTAAGCTATCACCATGCTGTTTTCTACAGCACTGAGTGTTGTGGGTTTAAATCCCAATTGGGACAACAACCGGTGTGATTCACAAATTGTTGTTCCGAGTCTGGGTGTTTTTTGTGTCCGGTTCTTGTGTTTGTAAAGTCCCCTGCCACACAGAATTTATTTTTAACACGATATGTTAAGTCCAAATCCAATCCAAAAGATTTTCTTTTCGTATCAGATAGCCCATTTATCCAGGAAAGCTATATATCATCACGCTACGACCAAAAGAAACTAAGTATCTAAGAGAAATTTTGCAAAACGTGGAAAAATAATTTCATTTGAGAGCTTAAAGTTTTGCCAAAATAATGTAGGAAAGAATTGTTCGACTCTAAAATTCATCTTTTAGGCATGTTTATCTTTTTTGAACAAGTTTATTCACGTCGTAAATACATAACGCTACGGTAATTGGAGACACGGACGAGTATATATACACCGTGTTCTTGTTTTAATCACATTTCTTTATACCACATTTATATTTTGACACGTTTTACAAAATTTATACGACAAATATGCCGTAGTTTACAAATTAATTCCACCAAGCAAACAATTTACAGCCTTCTTCTTCGTATTCGTCGATTCCTCGAGATATATTTGATATTGTGAGATCTAATTAAAGGAAATATGTAAAGTACTATACGTTTTAAGATACCAAGATATTTCATACAGTATTTTTGTTATTTTCTGAGCCTGCCAAAGTCCTACTCAGCCTGATAGTAATACTCATTGTGAATACAGACAATGCATCATAGTGATCCACACAAAAATATAATATTTAGTAAAATATTTTTATTATTTAGACCACTTATTTTTGTAATTTACATCGTCATGTGTAAGTGCCACGGTTTATATTACGCGTTGCCCGTTTTCGCTTTTATTAAACTTGAATTGAACAGAATACGTTGATTATTACGTCATCAAGGTCAAGGACACTCGTTTTAATTAGTTCATCCAGTCAGTCGGCCCTTAGCCATCACGATTCGCTGTTATGTTTTACGATGCTCTGTGTAATTGATGCACTTACGATGAACTATCGGAATAATATTGTTTGTTCGTAAGATGTTTGTTTAGAGAAGCTATTATTTGATACGAGTCTTATTACATTCGTGGTTTTACACCGGAACGGTGTGAGCAAATGGTATTGTGGGCAAAAGATTTAACGTTTTGCAACAAATCCTGATATTTTTATTTTCAAAAGCGTCAATGTTAGCTTGTGTGCAGTATGTGTGAAACTGAGCGAATTATAAGTATATTTAATTTATTGGGTTGTCGGTATTAAACATTAAACATAATACGAGAAACACAATTTTCTCACATTAATTCATTCACATTTGTATCTTGATAGAACAAACACGATTACTTCCATAACTTGGTATGTCCACCAAGTTATGGAATCAATCGTGTTTGTTCTATAAAACAAAGTTTCAGCAGCCTATAGACTACCGAAACTTTTTAAAGGCGGTACAAAGATTACGAGACAACCGAGGTAGGTAGCAATTTTTTCGAGTAGAGATACATATTTTGGTGAGCCTGAAGCTAGTGAAACAACTAAACACGCTAATAAAATCGTGTCTGACATAAAATAATTTAAAAACAGAAATAAAAGAGAAAAGTGATTCTGATTAGTATTGAGGCGTCCCTTCGATGTCACCGACATTCCGACGCTGCCGTTTACAGTTCAGCGACTTATGTAAACAATGGTGTTCTAAGTTGGAATTATTTAAATTACATTAATTTTGTACTAAATTTGCGTTTCTGTATTTTTGTTTTTAATAAATTTTTTTCATTTTCACTGACTTATGTTGAACTATGTTAACTGGCGTTTGAGTTTTTGTTAAAAACTAGGGGACACCTTATATACTTATTTCAACTCATACTTAAGACTTAGTTATCACGGAATAACCGGTTAAATAAATATTTTTTATGATCCTCCGAGGTACGTGTCACATATGCCTCATGAGTTGCAGCTGTCTATGGACGTAGTTATCACCTACTATCAGCCCTTTTGGCTCGTTAGTCATATTCCATCAAAAAGCAAATAAATGTGCTAACTTTATATATCAGTCTAAGTATATCTAGCCTAACTTAATGATTTTCCTTTGTAGCAAAATGGCGCCCATACTATACAAGTTGGATGGCAGTCCCGCTGCTTCTGCCGTGCGAATGCTCGCTGATATTATCGGACTGCAGTTCGAACTGAAGACCCCCGACTATCTTAAGATGGAGCATAAGTCTCCGGAGTACACCAAGGTATACTTTATTATTATAGAGACATAGTAGGTCTATCTAGGTCGTCCTTAGAAGAATACTCGAAATCCATTTTAGACAGCAGATCGAAGCAGAAAAAGAAACAGTCACATTCACAATACGAACGAGCGCGCGCAAAGCGAATACAGAAGTCGAAATTAGTCAAGTGTTGCCAAGAAAAAAACCTTACACGCGTAATTTTTTTTTAAATCAGTATATTTTTAAGTTTCTTATGTACGAGAATTTCAAAGAAAAGTATGTTAATGTACTCTTATTGTTTTTAGAAACATTTTTATAAGCTGTTTCATTTTTTGGCCTTAAATTGTTATCTACTGCATTTGATTATTTATTTACGTGACAACACGAATAATATTTCCTACCGCAAATCAAATAAAAATCTTATTTACATCATTTTTAATATATGTTATTTTGATACTATTTAATTATGACCATAATTTATTAAATTTAACAAAACAACTATTCATAATTTATCGGTCGGTGTCCTTTAAAAACAAAAACAAATTTGTAATTGTTTTATGAATTTAAATGTGATTGACGATGGCATAAGAATCGACCGACCTACAACCAATGAGAATATCGTCAGAGTAGAGTGGCCGTTGAAGGAGTATAGACCCCTTCGGTCACATTGGAAACCAGTTTCCAATAAAGAAACATAATTCTGTTTTGGAAATTAGTTTACAACACTGAATGTCGAATCTTCTATTGAAACTCCTGCGATATAGCTTTATTTGCTGTAAATTAACGATTTTTATACAGACAAATGTAAAGGTACTATACTCTAAAAAGGTTATATTTACAGATGAACCCATTGGGTACTATACCTGTGTTGATTGACGGTGACTATACACTGGCAGATAGCCACGCTATAATGATCTATCTGCTGTCGAAATACGGCGGGGACAAGAGCGAGACGCTGTATCCGAGCGACTTGCGAATACGCGCTGCTGTCAACCAGGTCCTCTTCTTTGATGCCAGCGTCTATTTCATCCGCCTCAAAGTTGTTGCGGTGAGTTACTTAAAATATTCTTATTTATATTGAACTGAATGATGAGCTAAAACGTGAAAAGAACTAGACGATTAACAACTAAACACTTGTCTATCGATAAAAGCAAATTATGATATACTCGTATATTGTGATAGCATCATATTTGTTACTTTTTTAAGACAAAAAAAGTATGAATAATATAATTTTATGCTGATTACTGTATTTATTTATTTAGAAATATTTACAATATTGTAACAGGATAAACTTCCAAGATAATCTGGAAGCTGGAAATATAAGTAAATTTAAATCAATCTATTTACGTCCAGTTATGTATAAGTAACGTATTATGGTGTAGTAGGCCAAAACCTTCTACCAAAAAAGAGGCTTACGTCCGGAGGAGAGGGTGATGATGGATAACCCGCTGACATCGCTCCCGGTGCAAAGGTACCCATGATACTGGCAGCGTTGCCTCGCTGAATTGCGGCGGATATCCTTTGCGATGTATTTTTTTTTATTTCAGAGCTTGCCAAAGTGGCTACTCAGCCTGGTAAAAAGCACGAATAGAATCCAGAAGTTGTGGTCACTTTACTCATTGCGAATGCAGACAATGTAGTATGGTGACTCACACTGTGGTGGTCAAGTTAGATGCTTTTTCACGCTCCGCTTGGGGACGTAAAAGGCGTGATAGTTATCGTGGCTGTGTAAGGTTCACGCATTTATCACGATAACTGTCACCCCTGCATCAGTGGGCCTCCAGTCTTGCACTCACCAATGAAACACGACAGCACGGATGCTGTCGCTTTAGGTTGATTTTCCGTTAGAGGGTAGTACTTTCCCGGTCGAACCGGCCCGTTCGTGCTGATATCGGCATGGCATGTACTACCTGTAATAATAGTAACAATATTTGTTTTTTTGACCTGTTTTTACTAAGATACAAAAATGGGAGAGTCATACTTCGACACGAATGAGCCGACTGGACCAGAGTGATGGCCTCTCAGTAAAACAGTGTTAATAAATTCCTTCATTGCTTTTCACCGACTGAGTATGGCCACCGGAACGAAACCTCTCCCCTTTCCCTGACTCTAGGAACAGGACAGGAACTCCTCGAATGGCAACGCATTTATAACTCTAAAGTTGCAGGTGTCCACGAGCGCCGGTTACTCAGCGTGACCCGTCTACCCGTCTGCCAGTTTACCCCCTGATGCAATAAAAAAGTGCAAAAGATTCTTTCAAATCAATGGAAATATATTATATAAACTGTTTTTAGTAGGCAAATCAGTGATATATTCGAGTTATAGTAACACTAGTTTTTCCTTGCAGCTCCATCGTCGTGACCTATGTATTATTCTAATGTATAAGCTATATTACAGTAAAGTTGTATCAAAATCCGTTCAGTAGTGTTTGCGTGAAAAAGTAATACATATTCATACATCTATGCTCACAAAATTGTACATTTATAATATTAGTAAGATAGCGTTTCAGTATTGTATTTCCAGCCTAATATATACTAATTTCCTTTCAGTTGCCAACTATAATGGAAGGTTTGAAGGGTCCCTCTGAGAGGCATCTATCTGATATCGAAGAGGCCTACGGTTTCTTGGAGGCATATTTGTCCAAGCACCAATACATTGCATGTGATCAGTTCACCATTGCCGACTTGTCAGTCGGGGCTACTACTGCTGGGTTGCA
Organism: Hypercompe scribonia; assembly: GCA_949316085.1. Taxonomy (NCBI): domain Eukaryota; kingdom Metazoa; phylum Arthropoda; class Insecta; order Lepidoptera; family Erebidae; genus Hypercompe; species Hypercompe scribonia. Next base: position 21,299,241 of record OX438972.1, read on the forward strand.
AGGAATATTGAAACTGGATGCTAAAAGGTAAAGTATTTGTTAAGTCTCCTCTACCTTGGGAACTATACGGCGCGGATGGAAAATATTTTATGTGAATTAAAAAAAAAATAACAATGGTGAATTACCTACCATATTATTCACTCCTTTCTCTACTTTATGGATAGTATTCTTAATACCTTTAATTACGTCACTAAATAACTTTAACCCGCCATAGTTTCCTGTATTATTTGTATTGTAGTATTGTGTATTCCTGTATTTCCGCCATTGTAGTCGAAGTAACCACAACTAGATAAATCTTTGCATTTTGTGTATTTTCAAATTTCTTAAGCGTCCAAACTAACTCAGCATTTTTATTATGTATGGAGTGGGCCACGAATTAGTTAACATTTGAAAAAAGCGTATACTAAAACCATTTCATATGTTATAAAAATTGTTTATATTCAAGAAAACTAATTTCGACTCTTACACTCTTCTAAGTGAGCACCGAAATTTTCGAATACTCGTCGGCAAAGAGACCGCGAGATCACCGACATCTCTTTGCTGATTTTTCCTTTATTATTTATTGATGGAGACACGATTCTTCAGGTAACTCCATAAAATAAGTCTGCTGAGGATAGATCTGGACTTCTCGGTGGCCATGGAATGTCACCTCGCCTGGAAATCAGCTTTTCCGGAAACATGTTTTTGACCACCGGCAGGGACTCATTGCATGTGCGACAAGTGGTTCTATCTTTTTGAAAGTTACGATTGTAGCCAGCAAATTTCAGTAACATGGTTCTTAAGAACTATCGTAACATGTTTGCACGGGATGTTAGATTCAAATATTAACTAATTCTTAGCCCACCCTATCTATATATAGGTATGTAATATTACTTACGTCAGACAGTGAAGATTTATTTTTCACTGAATCTGTGCCGCTAAAGGAGTGAAGTAAGATTGACGCGAATGTTGGTGCTATTCACAATCAATTGTTTGAAGTTGAGATTGATTGATTAACTCAAGATAATTTGAAAGGTGTACTTTAGTTTTATTGCCATGATATAATAACCTTGTTGATTAAATTTGATGCTGGGGTTGGTGTTAAAAGTTTTTAACTGGTAAAATGCTAGAACATAACAAACAACAAAACAATATACAATAATTGTATTTACTTCAGGTACCCTCGCAGTTTCGAATGGTTCTCCAAGCTCGAACAGGAACCGTACTTCCAGAAGATTGGCGTTCCTAGTGCTGCCGCCCTCACAAAGACTTTGCGACTATTCTGGAATAAAAACAGCTAAATATAAAATACAAAGTTTTTTCTTATCTTTTATTTATTAACTTTAAACTTATGGTTATCGTCTAAGCACGTTTGGTCTAATCCACCCAATAGGGAATATGCATGTATCGTTTTTATTTTTATAATGATTTCTACTAGTTATTACATTACTAAAATTAAATATGATAAATTTAAAATATAAACCATTAAAGCGTCTTCTCACTTTGGTATATTTAAAAACAAAAGTTTTTTTTTTTTACTTAAATTTAATTTTTAAGAATCGGAATGTCCATTGTATGTAGCAGGCATCGCTGATTAACCAGAGGTAAGGTTTTTTAATGATTTTTCTGCAACGAAAATTTTAAACGCGTTTCTCTCAAAACATGATTTTTCGGTGCCTTGTTGATGAAATTTCGGAAACCATCCGGCCGGCATTATCATGAAATTTAAATGACATATTCATCAACAAGCCACGACCATAACATTTTTAAACGGGTTTTTCGATGCTACTGTTGTATTATAATAATTGTTCAAAAAAAAAAAAAAAATTTTTCATGTACTTGAAAGATGTGTTTATTACATAGGATCCATTTTATCCCATAATTTTAAGCAAAAATCCTCGAAAAAAAATCGCGAAAAGAGCCTATTTTCGAGGCGCCTAAAGTGAGAAGAAGCCTTAAACTAAAAAATGTATATTAAACAATCATTTTCGGGCGATCTAAACGCGGTCATTTTGGCGCTTTTATTCTGTGACGTCAGATTTCTCTCGGCTAGTCATGAAGTGTTTAATTAACAAAGTTTACAAAAGTTGAGCGATAAAATCAACTTATGATCATGGAAATAATTATTATAAGTATTGTGTTGTTTCTATGTAGTCTTCATAAGGTATATTTGTTTATGCCTAAAGGTGTAAAATATAAAGTAATAATAAGTGCAAGGTGATAAAAAGAAATTGTAATACTGTGGTGAAGGTCATTTTAGCGCAAAGACCTCAAGAAAGTGATAAAATCAATTAAGTGTCCTTTGTACTTAGTAACCTACACACTTGTTTTGTTTACAAACCTTGACAAAAACATAAACTAGATTATGAAAATTTCGTGAAAGTATTCTCAATTTCTAACACTTACGTTTTTTGCTATCCATATATATATATATTAATTACCTTTAAGTTAGAAAATAAATAATCACCAGAAACCGTACAAACAGAATTGTTGACAGAAGATCGATTGTAAAATGAAGTCAAGTTTTGTTCCATAACATTGTGTTTTCAAAATTTGCGAGGGAATTTAAAAAAGTCAATTTATGATGATTATATATCATTATTAAATTATGAAAATGATAACTGAATAGGTAAAATTTTTAGCAACAAATCTTACAAACAAAAATATTTTGTCCATTTCGGTGGCACGTGCAGATTCTTGTGCATATATTTGCGGTTAGACCAATCAACGGCAAGTCCAATTTATCTTTGCACTATTAATGTTGCACGTTAATGGTGCATACGGTACAGCACAGGGGTTTTTCTCAATCTGCTACTGAATAAGTACTAGAAAATTAGAAAATAATTCGAGAAATAAAAAATAAAAACTAATTCATAGAAAACAAAATTTTTACATAATAATAGAAATAATGATATATATGTCATGATTATTATTGTCATGTATGTCATTTTTATTACTTTTATTATTGTCATGTATGGTTATGATTATGTCACTATGGTAACCAATTTTGATGAAGAAAAAAATTCTAACATAACAATGATTGGGTTCCCCATTTACGCATGGTTACAACAGCACCACGATGCCAGTGGTGCCACCGTACATAAAAATTGTATTTGACCGGCACTTTCTAATCTGTGACTGCTAAAAAAACGAATCACAAGAAACATCTATATTTTTTTTTATCATTTGTTCATTGAAATACTTTAACCGATAAAATTGTGTTTATCCACATAATATGGATATGTTTCAACATTGGCAGTTGTACAGACACTTTTCTCGGTTTGCCCGATATGACAACACCCATGTACAAGATGCATCTCATACTCGTGCTATTGAAAATTAACAACTGCTTAAGCACTATTTTCATTGACTTGACTTTAATCTCAAGTAGTCATTTAATTATTTTTTAATTACTGATATTAACTGTTCCTTTCTATTTTAGCGAAATAGGACACTTTCCTCTTCTTCCTTCACATCATCCTATTTGTATTGCACTGTCATCTAGTGCGTTTTTGAGAAAACTCATTTATGTGATTTCCGTTTATTCAAGAGATGTCACTACGTGTTCTTAATTGTCAAAATAAATGTCTGCACAATGGTGTTTATTTAAAAAGGGACAAAATGTTACGGCAATATAAATAAAATTGATATATTTAGAAAAAGGCAACTTGCTAGAAGTGATAAATGACACTGTTTTTAATAGAATGCTAATTTAAATAAATCGGTATTATAATTTGCAAAAGCGCCACCTATGAGTTTATTGTAAAACTTTTAAGTTATTTATGCAATGACCTTGCTTTGCAACTTTCGAACTTAGAACGTTGGAACAACGACATTCGCCGGAATCGGAATTTGAATGGTATGGGCAGGCTCGGTTCCAGTCCCAACGGAACGGCAGAAACGTGTATGACGAAGTGCGGTCGACTCGTCGATGCGCAGCTGTCCGCGCGCTTATCAATTTTGAGTTTTTTCGAAACGCGTGTGTAAATAAACAAATTATTACTTTTCATTGCGAATTATGATGAAGTGATACTAAAGTTTGTTTATCAATCGTGTTGATTCAAAGTGGAGCGTTTTAAATGAATCCGTAACCGCTTCTCGCAATGACAAGGGAGAGCACTCTGTTACCTTTTGAGAAACCGGAGGCATTAAAATGTTTCATGTGGTCTAATTAATGCCATTTTTTACCTAAATAAGTGAATACGTTGATTTTAAGGACTATTGTGAATCGTTTAGTGACTTTGAAGTTTATAACCGTCTTTTCGACTCGGTCGATAGTCGTCTACACGTTTTAAAAATGAGTGTTTTAAGTGGTTTGAGTAAAGCGGACATCAAGACAGCGAGTGATGGACTGCTGGAGCTGCCTGAGGAGCGGCTCCGTAGCATCATGCGGAAGGAACCCATCACTGACGTGTACCACGTCGAACAGACCCCCTTTGCAAGGTAAATACTAACTTGCACTAAGTCTAAAAGTACCTGGAAATAGTTTTTTTTTAAATACTTCAAGATGTACCTGCTGACATAACCAAAAAGACTGCACAAAAGCCTTTTTAACACGCTTTTTTTTCTAGCAAAGTTTACATTGAAAAAATTGGATCAACACCTACACAACTTTACAAAGACTTGGGAAACAAAAGTTTCCTAAGACTAAAAACTATCAACTTTTAAAAACCCGGTAGTCAAGTCACTTGGCTTAATAAGCATTAAATAAAAATACATTATGGGGTAAAAAAATATGAGACAAAGTTTTTGTAAAAAAAACATTGTAATTATGATTAGACAATATATTTAGATGGGTATAGGTGCAATCTTTAAAGTGTGTTAAAACAGCAAAATACTTCAGCATTATAAGTTTTATCATAGTTTTATATAGATAAAGAAGAGTGATGATTTGATGAGTGTGTAGGTGTAAGATAATTTTGATAAGATGTTGTTTTTGCGTTGAAAATGTACTTTGACAACAGTTTTGATAGTGAAACAATAAATATGTGACTAGTTATCTCTGGCACTAATATTTTTCCAATGTTATAGAATTTTTTCTTTTTGTTATTATCTTGTTAACTTTACAAAGTTGTTTTCCAGCTTCCCAAATTAAGAAATAGAGAATTAAGTTCACATAACTATTCAAAGCAAGAAAATAACTTTTGATTAGTACAATAAAACTCAAGTACAATTAATGTGAACATTACCAGATTAAAAAACTAATTACAGATAGATTAGTTTGTTTTTAATAACAGGTGCTAGCTATAGCAACCCAGTTCATTCCTAGTGCTTTGTTTTACTTATTAAACATATTTATTATCAACTCAAGCCAAATATATTTTAAACATTTTTCAAATTAGGAAATTGTAGACAAGTCTACGTTGTTATAATAATAACTCAACCGGTGATTAGTATGAAAACTAAAGTAGAGTACCCACCTACATGCTAGATGACAATTCAAAAGACAATTAGTGTGTTAGTGTAATTTTTTGACATTTGAGGTTTTATGTACTTATTAGTTTATTGACCATGGACTATTTGTGTTGTCCCATAGAGAAAAAAAGACAAAACAAATAGAACCAAATATAAATTGGTCAAAATATATATATAGTAGTAAATATAGTGAGTGTAGTGATTTATTGTGATGCCTATGTGTAATCATCTTGTAGTTTGTTATATATTATACAACATGATGTGCTCTTAGCCGATTTTGGGTATGGCAGCCAGTCTCAACGGAGACCAGCCAACTACACAGGAGATATTATAGAGCAGAAGTGTGTAACACAGGTGCACTTTCTGTTCCTTCACTTTTAAAATACGGTGGAACGCTTATCCAACACAACTGGAAGAGATCTGGTGCAGGTCTGACTGCTTTAAGTGCTCTATGATGGGGTTACAATAAATATTATTATTTATATCTATATAGTATATTATGTAATCCAGTCCCTCAGAGACCACGTAAAGCTGTCGGTCCCCCCTTGATATCTGATCAGTAGTGTCAGATAGCCGTCCCATCGGATTGTGAGGAGAATGAGGGAACAGAGAATGCACTTGTGTTAGCGCATTAAAGGTATTGAAGACAAACCAATACAGGGTTTTTAATAAAGATCAATAGTGCAGTGATTTAAAAGAGCTCGAAACAACAATTCTTAGATTTTTTATCTGTTTAGTTCTTTGTGCGCGCCAATCTCAGAACTGGCTTAGCCGTTTTCTGTTACGTATTGGGATAAACTTCACTTAAAATTTAATGTTTGTTTTATTTCAATCGGTTGACGTTAAGTTTAGAGAAGTTTAAAGAATCACCGCGATAACCGAGACATACGTGGGCGGAGCCGCAGACAAAAGCTAGTTTACAATAAAGTTACTAAAGTTCGACATCACGTACCCCATTTTTTGGCTAAGTACGTAATTAAAATCGTATTATTTTTATAAAATTACATTATAAAAGTTATTAACACTACTATGAATAGGTTAATAACCGTAACCTACTAAACGAGATAGATACTTGTTTGAAAGCCATTACAAAGCTAAAGTTGTTAACTTCACAGCTGAATTGTAATTAGGCAATATTATCCACATCTTATCTTATCTCACAGGTAGCTGACGCAGTTGACGGCTATTTCGATTGTTAATTGCATTATGTCCCCTTTGTTACGTAGGCGGGAGGTACCTGCGCACAATTAGGTCAGCATTAGAGATAGATAACGGCTATCCATAAATAAATATTTACTAACTAATAATTTAGCCAATGGGAATAGCGACAAGTTAGTAATTAGAATGCATACCACGTCCGTCGTGTCAAACACTTGGTTATATTAAGAGCCAGTGGTATCTGAAACAAATTAGGCTTTTTATATCAATTTTGTGCTGATTTAAGATTACCTGGAAGAAATGATGATCCAGGGGTGACAATAATCGTGGTAACTGTGTAAGCCTTACACTGTCACAATGACTGTAATGCCTTTTACGTCCCCGAGCGGGGTGTGAAAAAGCATCTCACTAGGCCGCCATAGTGTGGGTCACCATACTGAATTGTCTGCATTTGCAATGAGTATGGTGACCGCAACTCTTGGATTCTATTAGTGCTTTCCATCAGGCAGAGTAGAGTCACTTTGGCAGGCTCTTAATATAAAAAAAAAAAAAAAATTGCTGTTAACGATAAAGCCGCCATTCGTACATGGTCACCCAACTGATATGTTCTTGTAGATAATCTGTGAAATTTTGATGCACAATGAACTTTATTCTATTCTATTAAACATTGTTGGATGTCTGACAGTTTGGTTTATTTACCTCACGAAAGGATTTACTCCAATTAGTGTAGTACGAAATTAGTTGTACAAAATGATGATTTTGAGTACAGTTTTTGATAATTATTGACCGATTTATTAACGTACACGAAATGAAAACAATAAATGTAACACGTGTAATATATGTAATGTAACGTGACGTCAGAGTCGTAACTAAACGTGATATTTATCATGTAAAAAGTACTCGAAACGTGCTACCGTATCAAGTACACATTTTTAATTCGTCTTATCCATTATAACAGTGGTTCTCGATTAGTTTTTTCTACGTACCACTTCAAGAAAGACCTCAAACTTACGTACCCCCTCAGTCAAAACAAAGTAAAATGCGTTTATTGAAAATAGGTTTCTAAGAACACTTATGTAAAAAGTGACATTTAATTTAACATTAAGAAAATGACTCGACCACAAATAACTTTAAGGAGTCGGGAGAGAAGGATTAAACAATCATTAGGTATTGATTTTAAGGATTTCATATTTTAATTAAGATATTGCTCGCGTACCCCTTGATGCAATCTCACGTACCCCTGGGGGTACGCGTACCACTAAATGGGAAACAGTGCATTATAACATTTACGTATCATTATGATCAACAGCCTTTAGTAGTCCACTGCTGGACATAGACCTCTCCTTAGCAAGGGGGTTTTGGCCTACTATAACACCCTGGTCAGACGGATTTGTTACAAGTTTTCCTTCTCTTTGCTGTGATCTTGTCTTACATATTTTGTTCCCATAATCACCCCTTACAACACCCACGGGAAGAGTAGGGGTGGTGACTCTGTGTTCTTAATCCGTCACCACACAGATATTTACGAGTGCATGTAATGGAATCTAGATTCTTCAAGAGCCACACTAGAACGCTAGAGCTCAAAACACCTGTGATAATATTCCTGCGTTTCTTGGGCAATACCATCATCATCTTACCTTATTTCCAAGTGTATTATTTTGGAAATGTTTTTCTCTGTTTATGTTCAGAAGTTTTAAAAGTGTTCATTCATATTAGTGTGTATATAAAGTATATATTAATTTATTACTATTTCACAATTCAAAATTTATGCACTTTGTACATCGGCAGACTTAATTCCCAAGGCATTCTCTTCCAGCCAACGTTAGGGTCGTGTACATTAAAATAACATTAAAAAATACATTTTTACGCAGAGACGTCATTTTCGCTTACACAAATGAATTAGTTAATTATCCAAACTTAGTAGTTACAAGTACTGGTAATTACACAAACGCTTACCCAGTCTATGTGACATAACTTACTTATGACGATTTTTAAATAACCATTATTAGTCAAAACAGGACTTTTCTAAACGAAAAATCATCGAAATTATATCGTAGTTGTGTAACTTTTCAAAGTATTCGAACCACTAAAGTACTTGATCAAAGCTTACAATTTCAGATGAAATGAAACCATTTAATTACAATATTCGTCGTAAGGATGTGTCGACCTACTTTCTGAATAACGTATGTATAAACTATAGGCAGATAAACTGAACAATGACCTTGTATGTCCTATATTCTGTGGATACCACGAATGATGTAGAGAGTGTCAACGAGATACGTTTTACTGTATATGAGGCAAACGAGCAGATAATTCATCACTAAGTTATACAGCTTACGTCATTATAGTGTAGAGTAGTACATGTGGTGACGGATTAAGAATACATAGTGTTACCACCCCTATTCATCCCGTGGGTGTCGTAAAAGGCGACTAAGGGAACAAAGTATACAAGACAACACAATTACAAAGAGAAGGAAAACTTGGAACAAATCCTATTCCAACCCGTCTGGCCAGCGTGGTATAGTAGGCCAAAACCTCCTTGCTAAGCAGAGGCCGATGTCCAGCAGTGGACTGTAAAAGGCTGTTGATGAAGTTATACAAATGTATTGCCATCCTTTGAGTCCCTCCTCCTAAAATCAGGAAGGGCCAAAATAGGTATACATGTATCGGACGAAATGCTTTTGTGAAGCTACCTTTCCTAAACGTTCAGCAACATATATAAAGTAATAATTGTTACTTGATTTATTGCTTTTTTATAGACTATTTTCTATCTTGTTCAGCTTAGACGATCGATGGACGAGGCACGCCTCCACTTCTCATTTAGACATGACGTTTACGTTCAAAAGGTTATCTGAGCTACCTATGTGGGGGTAATGAAATGTTGCAACTAAGTTTTCTCTCCAACTTCTAGAACCTACCGTTATACAGATAAAAAATAAACACGATACGTGTTTTTTTACTTGATTTTGAAGATACTATAATGTTATCAAATTTCCTTGTTTATGCTCGCTGTAAACAGATGTTCAACTTATTAAGACAGGACCTTATTACCTAATATGTCGGCTGATTCTTTTATAATTAATATTTGAAATAAGATTCATCCGAATCATGCCTTTAGTAACATGACAAGACTAACATCCGGTTACTACATTTTTGCATAAGATGGGAAGTTGATTTTAAGCCCAGAGATATTCATAAGGTTGCATACGAACTTAGGCATACGAAACTTGGCTGTAACTTTTATAATCTGTTACTAAACGAATTTCTAAAGTATACAATTGTTAGTAATAATAGACTAATTAGATATTACATACTCTTGAATTTCCTGAGGTTTCGAACAGATTGGAGTGGAGTCTTAACTATCCTGTAACCCTGTGACCTAATATTTTTCTTCTAATTACGTCTCACGATTTTCAAACTAATAACAATTCACTGCAATTGTGTTTAGTACCATTATTTTCCATTAGCTCGTATCAAAACACGTAGCTGCGTAGAATTGATCATAATTAACATTAAGAAATCATCGTTTAGTATTCAGATTACAATCCGGTAGGTTTCCGTTGTACACTGACCGACTACTGTACTCACGGGGAACTTCCATTAAAGGAGCATCACATGCACCCGCAAATGGATATCAGTAGCAACAAACTTGGCTTGACTCAAACCAGTTAGACGCTACCAACATACACACCATTCAAGTTTCTTACAGCTTTAAAGACCTACATGTTACAATCTTACGTTATAATACTAAATACCTTAATCTGTTTCAATATTTTCGCACTACAATAATGTTCAATTTTTGACTTGCCTTTGCATTCTGATAATGTTAAGAAATTCTTTTACTAAAATTGGTCAAATTGAGGAATATCTTTTTTTTCTTATTAATCTCAAAACATACGCATGTATGCTTAACATACTTACAGTGCTGCGTTTGGATGAACACGATAAATCGTGAACGAATGTTTCTACAGATAGCGCCGGATCATCTACCATTCGGCTCGTAGCACCCAACAGGGCATTAAAATCGCCCTAGCCACCGCGAGCGACCACAGGGCGCTCTCGAAGCTCCTTCGGGAGAGAAACGTGTCTTACCACACGTACACTCTGCCGGAGGACAAGAAGCTCCGTGTGGTTGTCCGCAACGTGCCCAGGGAGATCTCCCCCGAGGAGATCAAGGAATCCCTGTCAAAGAACTACCCGGTGCATGAGGTACACCGGATGGTGAAAGGCCGCACCAATGTCGTCTACGACATGGTGTTGGTTACTCTCGACGACAGCCCCGCCGGCAAGGACATCTTCAAGATGTCGTCCGTCTGTGGGCTGTCGGGCATAACCGTTGAGCCACCTCATCGAAGAAGTGGCATCTTACAGTGTCACCGCTGCCAGCTCTACGGGCACTCGGCGCGTAACTGTTTCGCGCGCCCCAGGTGCGTCAAGTGCCTGGAAGACCACGCGACGGACCAGTGCAAAAGGCCCAAAGACAGGGCCAAATGCACTGAGCCAGTCGCGTGCGTACTGTGTGGCGAAACAGGCCACCCCGCCAACTATAGAGGTTGCCCGAGGGCGCCTAAAACCCCCAAGGCGAAAGGACCTCAGCGTCCCCGCCCAGTCATCCCTGCTGCTCCTGCTGCTGCTGCAGGGACTGGGGGGAGCTTTACAGCTGCTCCTCTGCCGAAGACGAACGCCTGGGCCACTCCCAGGAAGACCGGGGAGACCTTCCCACCTCTGCCCGTGCGGAAGACGATGCAGGCCCCCATACCTGCCCCAGTACCCGCAAAGGCAGCCCCTGTCGAGCGGCCCACAAAGCCTCTCCAGGGAGGGCCCAAGCCGCTCGTCGTCGACTACAGGAGCCCTCTCAACAACCAACTACCGCAAACAATCGACCCGGACCTATCCCTAGTGGCAAGGTTCGCGAGTGCGATTGATTTTAGCGAGCTACGTCATCTCGCTAGTCTTATTCGTCAGAACGAGGGCAATCCGTTGGCCCTCCTCAGCGTCAGTGTTAGGTACTCGAGCGTACTCGAGAAGCTAGGCGCGTTTAAATGCAACCCATAATGGATTGCACACCAACACGCAGAGTCAAACCCGGATCACTCAAGCTAGGGTACATCAACGCCAACGGCATCGGTAGGCAACGAGATGAAGTTGGCGTTTTTCTTAGGGCACACCAACTCGACATACTACTAGTGCAAGAGACCTTTTTGAAACCCTCGCAGAGAAACCCAAACGTTGCGAACTACTCTGTGGTCCGTAACGATAGGATTGACTCTGCGCTAGGGGGAACTCTCATATATTACAAAAGGTCCCTTCACTGCGTACCTATGGATCCGCCTGCGCTGACTAGCATCGAGGCTTCGGTCTGTCGAATAGGCATGACCGGACACCAATCGATCACGCTAGTTTCAGCCTATCTGTCACCCAATCGGCAACTACTCGAGAGCGACCTCCGAGCGCTGCTAGAACTGAGCGACGCCGTGATAATCGGCGGCGACCTTAACGCCAAAAACACCCTTTGGAACTGTCACCAGTCCAACGCCAAAGGCAGAGCCCTGGAGTCGCTCTCGAATAGACTAGCGTTCGACATCATCGCCCCGCTCGAACCGACCCACTATCCGCACAACGTGTCTCACCGACCCGACATTCTGGACGTGGCACTCCTAAAGAACATAAACCTACGTTTGTGTTCAGTGGAGGTGCTACACGAGTTAACTTCTGACCATAGACCTGTGGTCATGGAGTTCGCACCCAGACTGGGTCCCATCGACACAGGTCATCGTACCCCCACTAGACGAATCACGGACTGGAGGCGCCTCGGGACAAAACTCGAGGCAACCTCGTCCGTGCATCTAGATAGGATACCCGACCACATCACTAGCCAAGAGGACACCACGATGGCGATCGACTCCCTCACAGCTCACGTGCAATCGTTAATTAACGAATGCACTCGGGAGGCACCGGCGACGAACGATCGCCGCTGGGACCTACCCGATGACGTACGTGAGCTGCTGAGGCGGAAGAACGCCGCCGTACGAGCCTACGACAGATATCCATGCGAAGCCAACAGGATCAGGTTACGACGCTTAGAAAGAGCGGTCAAGTCGCGCATCGATCAAATGCGTCAAGACAGGTGGGATAGGACACTACAAGACCTCGAACCTACCCACCTTGCCTTCTGGCAACTATCCCGCTCGCTTAAGAGAGACACCGTCACCTGTATGCCTCCTCTAAGCAGACCTAACCTTCCACCGGCCTTCGACGATATCGAAAAGGCAGAGTGCCTGGCCGAGAGTCTAGAGAATCAGTGCACGCCCAGCGTAATACACTGCGACTCGGACCAAATAGCCGAAGTTGATTCGGAAGTAGAGCGCATAATGTCCTCACTTCCTACATCAACACTAGCCTCAACTTCAACGCCGACGGGGACGACAGACGAACAAGACCTTGACACGGTCACCCCCGAAGAAGTCGAAACGATCGTCAAGGGCCTACACGCTCGCAAGGCGCCCGGTTCGGACGGTATCACAAACAGGGTTATAAAACTCTTTCCGGAGAGGCTACTGGTCCTGCTGACGTTCATCTTCAACGCAGCACTCAAAAACAACATCTTTCCACAACAATGGAAAGAAGCCGTTGTTATTGGAATACCCAAACCTGGCAAACCAAAGTCCGAACCGACCAGTTATAGACCGATCAGTCTGCTTAAAGGATTAGGCAAGCTATACGAGCGTCTAATCTACAATAGGCTGAAAGCGTATGCCGATGCTAATCTTCTCGTCCCCCACGAGCAATTCGGTTTCCGAACCGAACACTCGTGCGTCCACCAAGTCCACCGCATCGTTGAATACACCAGCGATCGGCTTCAACGCAACCTGTTTACAGGAATCCTCTTCTTCGACGTAGCGAAAGCTTTCGACAAAGTGTGGCACAACGGCTTATTATTTAAGCTGTCCACCATGGGAGTGCCACACGGACTCGTGCTCATCATACGAGACTACTTGTCGAATCGAAGCTTCCGCTACCGAGTAGAAGGGTCACTGTCCACCATTCACCCCATTCAAGCCGGTGTCCCACAAGGGTCCGTGCTCTCCCCCTTACTCTTCACGCTGTATACTAGCGACATTCCGAAGCATCGGTATGTGCAGACGGCACTATTCGCAGACGACACGGCTATCTACTGCTCAGGAATAAACCCCTCGACAGTAGCCAAAAAACTCCAGACCGCAGCCAACGCACTGGGCGTTTGGTTCCGGAAATGGAGGTTAGAGGTCAACCCCGAGAAAAGCCAGGCGGTGCTGTTTTACAGAAGACAGCTAAGCTTGTATCCTTTGGAGAAGACCCCTCAGATTAGGATGTTCGGCAAGTCTATCCCTTGGGCTAGGCAGGCCAAATACCTAGGCATAACCCTTGACGACCGTCTATCCTTCGGCCCCCACATCAAGGCAGTCCGCAGCCGGGCTGCCTTCGTGCTAGGACGTCTACACTGTTTAATTAACGCGCGTTCAAAGTTAAATTTAAAAAATAAAGTCAGATTATACACGGCATGCATACGTCCTATAATGACGTACGGTAGCGTAGTATTCGCACACGTTAGGCCACACAGGATCCATAGGCTTCAAACACTACAGAATAGGTTCATGCGCAAAGCTACGGGAGCACCGTGGTATGTACGCAACGTCGATCTTCACATCGACCTCAGATTGCCGACCATCAAGCAATTCATAAAACAGTGCTCCCTTAGCTACTTTGACTCTGCTCCGACTCACCCCAACCCTCTAGTGGTTGCGGCTGTAAACTACACACCGAGTAAAATCTCTAAAATACGTCGACCCAAACACGCGTTAGGGGAGTTAGACGACGACATTACACGCGCTCAACGCAGAGCGGACACACTAATTACGAACCGTCCGCGTTTTCGTCCCCGCCGGCGGGGGCGGAACACGCGCCGCGTAAACCGTCAACAAAACATGGGAGTAGGCCGCCCCAGTGTTTCAGCAACACCCCAAGCCGAGGTTCGTACCCCGCAGGGGGTGCCCTTGGGCAATGTTGCTTAATAAATGGCCGGTTGAGAGCCCTCAGCGCTCACCGTAACTAAACCGGGTAAAGTTGTAGAGGCCATCTGAGGCCAACAGCTAAAAATCATTTCATAAAAAAAAAAAAAAAAAAAAAAAAAAAACTACAGATAAATTAATTTTACTAAAACGACATTTGTCCACGAATTGTACCTGAGAAGGCTGAAGAAGATTTAAAATACCGCAATATAGAAGTTGTCAATGTTTTGTAAATATTGGTTACATTGAATGATAGAAATGAAGTTTACCAGAATTGGATCATAACATTTAAAATGCATCGTTTCTCTGTACCACACCATAAACTCAAAGATGTTGCACAAGATAGAGTATTAAATTCTTGAGTTAGATAATATCAACAGTCATTTAATAAATTGAATCTGCGGGAAGAAATGGCTACCGCACCGCGTGTGCAACGATCTCATGTTTTATGAATGAATGAATCACTCTCTGTAGAATATTTTACAAAGCTTTTCGTTGCTTAACGATGTAGATCAATTTATGCAATTTTATTTTTTGCTAAATCACGTTCTTGAGATAAAGTCTCTAGGTAAGCTGAACACGCTGTCGACATGACAGTTTCGACTGCTCAGATCAAGAATTGGAAGCTACGCTCATGGGGGTAATTAAAAGTTGCCGTGTTAATTGTGCCAAGTTGAAACAAAAAACCGGTTTCAAGTAAAAAGTTAGCGTCATTCACAAACCAGATATGCAAGTTCTTTCTAATATTCTCATACGAATCACTATAAAAGTAACGTTTGATAATTTCTACGATTAAATCGGCATTCAGGTGATTTATTTTGTATATTACAAAAAGTCAACCATTGAAAATAGCCTCCGGTCAATCGGTTACGGCTAGTTTAAGTGAAATTTAACATTTCAACAAGCTTTGGTCTGTTAGTGTTTGCCGTTTGCGTAAATGAAAGGAATCGTTTAGCGCCCGCTAGCGGTTATTGGCAATTTCTCCGCGCGATGTCGCCCGGGGCGCCTCGTTTCCCGGGAGCCCGGCGACTCGCCGCGATAGCAGTTTTTGCTCGTCCGCCGACGCCGGCGCTGGCGAGATGTAATCGTGGACTTTCTACAGCTGAGCGGTTGGTTGTCGAAGCGGTTTCACTTTCATGCGGCGACGGAATGTGGCCGGACCTCCGACCCGCGCCAGCCGTGTCACCACAGTCGCTATACCTCCCCCCACACAATAGTCCTCCCTATACATACGCGTACACATACATACAGCCATACGAAGACAGATCAACACCATTTACTTGTGTCTATACCACTTGTGTCTATAACGGTTCAGCATACGAGCGTTGCCTGCTAAGAACTAGTCCTGATTCCGTCATTTGGTATCTCTAACATTAACGTATCGCGTACGATCGGTCTGGGGTTAATTTTGATTCTACAAGCGGCCCGAATACCTGAGTTGGAAGCCGGCGCCGACTGGCAAGCTATCCGTGCTAATATCTTATTCGTGTCATTAGTGCGAAATGCCAGCCGTTTGGCACCCACGGCGCCGGCCTCAGCGTTCTCTCGCGGCCGATGCACCGCTCTGGGCCGCACCAGCTAATTTCGGGCCCGTTGCATCACGCATCACTTTCGGTTTCGTTTGTCACGCGGCTATTTTAGATCAAGTGTCGATATTAGAATGCTGTTTTTAGCCGACCCGTTAGATGTTCGTACTGCGCCGGTTAGATGACTAACTCATAAAACACGCAGGACCCTCGATTAATTGTTTAACTATAAGTGTAATTTTGCATTTCTTATTCGAATGAGACGAATGTAACTAAAAGAATATATAATAAAGGCTAGAACATCGTTTCAAAGTCGTCTCCTAGAATGCAACGAGTCTCGGCGGCGTGCAGCAGTTATCTCGAGTTTGCGGAACGAAACCCGATCTGTGTGTAGTGGCACGCGAGCGAGGCCAGCGTCTGTGGTGTCGTTGCCGTACTTTACATATACCATGTCCTATCGATGGTAAAATTGCTTTTTTATTCCTCCATTTCCATTAATCTGCCTTTCAACAAGTGTCCTACTTTCTGTTTGGTATATTCGTTTATTTGTAGTTAGGTGATGTATTGCTCATCATTAAGCTTGGTCGTCACGCTCCACGGATATACGAGAGATGGCGGTCGTGTCCTTCATTTTGCAAGGCCGACGGGCAACCTGGGGTCACCTGTAATGGGTCTGCGGGCGGTCGTGTGGCGTCCGTTAGTTGTGCAATCAGTGCGACACCTCGTCGCACGTGGGCGATCACCCGTCGTCGAGAACAATCGAGCCTGCTCATTCAACAACAAGCTTGCTGGAATGCGGGCTTTTGATATCGTTACAAAATCAACAGTAACTGTGGGCCAATGTCAACACGGCTCCTGTATTGACTTTAGACTGTCTGTATGGTAATGCGATCAGTGTCGCGCTCGGTGTCTGCATCTTGTATTAACTAAGAAGGCGTGTAGGCGACTAGATTTTCTCGGGTTGGGCCACTCATTATTATGTAGCCACAGAGTGTGACTGCGTAGCGAAAGTCTGGCCGACCTTCGGCATCTAGATATGGGCGGTAATAAGTACTTCAGATCTCGATACACTTAATTACGATTAAACTAAGAAACACTCAGGCTGACAAACTGCTAAGTACTAAACGTTGACTGATTATGATGCGCTGCTTGTAGTTCTTTCTCATCTCTTGGATTTATGGGTTTCAAACGAATGAAATTCTTATTTCGATTTTAGCGCCATAACTTGAGAGTCATATGTTCTGTAATGATATTCACGCTCACACGGAGTTCGAATCGTGAAATAGCGCATTGATGCCATGCCTAGATTGTTCCTGAGATGTGATCTCTGCGACGATATTGGTTTTTCACTGCTTAACAATATTTTAAGTGAATATAATTTTAAGGATCTATTTGCCGAGGAGATAGTGTTATTTATCAGACGTGTGTCATTTGTTAGTTTTTCTATCGTTGGAATTCTGTGTGAATTAAACGTTCTCGTTTGTACTTAAAACATGTTTGCATGAAAAATAATGACCGAACTTTGCAGAACGCGTAGGTGTTTATGTGTTGATACTAGTCTAGATAGATGCCCCACTGAGCTCGATACCTCATCCGAACTTTTTTGATATGGCATGAATCAGTCAGTTATGCGATATGGTGATGTAACTCTGTTTTTTAAACTTTATCAGATATTCTTATATTCTATTTCCATTTTGTGTTATGGAGCATCGAAATATAATTCGACTAAAAGTGTGTTAACGTGCTTCAACGATATACTTTTCACATGCAACTTAAATGAGCACATCTTATCGTGGTCTGCTATCAGTCGTAAATGAGATATTCTCGTCGAGCGTGCATGTGGCGGTCTCCAACTAATATTGACGTATCTCGGTTACATTGTTTGCACGCTTGATGGATGCGGTTCGACCAGATTCTGTTTACATTCCCTTCCATAACCTTGAGTCGAGTTCACTGACTCGTCATAATACACATCTCGCTTGTCTTTAATTGTACACTTCCGGTGTATTTCTATCCAGAGGGACCTACAGTATCGGGCGTCACGTTCGCGCGCATCCTGCTCAAGAATGCCCGTCTATTTATGTGTACTCTACATGTGTTCCGCACCGTGAAATAAACTCGACTAACTGATGTATGCGGTAATGGTGAAATTAATTAAATTTTATCGCTAGTTTACTAATTTAGAGCTAATACACTTGTCAGCGGTGATGGATCCCACGAATAGGCGAACTCTATCGGGTGTATACAGTGGTGTTATTCTAACATACCAGGGCGAGGATTTATAGCGCGTCGACCGGCGCTGCGTAAATATAATTAGAGAGGCTATTTATCAGCACGGCGGAAGGGCGCTTGATATCGCCGCCGTAAATCTCCAGTTGCCCCTGACGGCTCAATCCGGCGAAGAAATGGAATGTCAAACTAAGGAGCTGCCCCGCGCGAATTTGTCCGTTGCTCACGCGGATCCATACACCATATATTACAATTGGAGAGGATTACGCTACATTTATTTATGTAGACAGATAAGCAAACCGGGTTTAAGTTATTTAATTATGATTGTAAGTTATATCAGAGAGACTCTTTATAATGTTGTCTTGGCTTATGAAGTAAGGAGCTAGTCCAAGGGCAGCTTATATTGCGGCGTGCGCGCCAGTGCAGGTAATTGGAACCGTCGGCAGCTGTAACTCCTTACGTCGAAGTTACCGACGCTGAATGCTTTCACGATTAACATTAACATATTCTGTTACCTAACGGTCTTGTAAACTTTGTAGTTTTATAAATATCAGTCGTTTTCTGCCAACCATACGAAACATTGAAATTTGCACCTTGATAGTAACATAGTTAGGTGTAGATATTTATGCATACAGACATATTGCTAGTTTTAAATCTATTATAAAAAATCCCTTTTTAAACATATCTGTTATTCAGTGTATAATTGATGTATAAATGTCAGTAAGCTGATGATTCATTCATTTCGTAACATTTGAATAATTATGAGGTAACACTAATACTAACGTTAAGTTCACTAGTTAGGTATTTACAATTTATTATTTTGCATTATTCTATACAGTCGTTACTGTGTTCTTATATTATGCGGTTCGAGTTGCTTGTGGGGTGGTCAGGCTTTGCGCCAGCGCACATCGGATATTAGCATAAACCGTGGCCGACTCGTGGACCGCCCCGCGGCATTGCACTACGGTGCACATGGTACAAGTAAATAATAATATTATTTTGTTAAAGAATATTCTAAAATTACTTTAGAGAAACATGACGGCGACTTAAAAGTAGGAAAAAACAGACAAAGCACCTCCATTAGACAAAATATCGAGGCTAACACTGGTAGTGTAATGTTTCGTTTTAAATTAATATAGGCATGTAAAGCTAATGACTACGACCTCTATCCTCTATGTGGCGACCACTTATCGGCATCCACTTACTATATTAGAAGTCTTCATTGCCAATATCTTCCTCATTGACAAACTACACCTAGGCGCTATGGCAAATTCAAAAAGGACTCGCTTTATTATTAACTACTCCAGAAGCACCTGCATATAATAATAGGTTGAAAGCCTTTAAGCAAATACAAGAGTTACGAAAAGAAACCAAGACCTGAGTTTAGATGTATTTCGAAAACTCTGACAGCGTCCGCTCGGTCAAACAATATCACCTTCCAATCTCATTGTCATAAGTTTTATGGTTTAAATTCACTATAAAAAGTCATTGTATTCTTGCACCAAGCATTATAAATATTTTCTTTGTCATACTGAGTGCGAATATACCTTAACTCCATGAATATTTAATGGAATACCCGCCTCAGATGTGACCTTTATTTTGGCCTTTCCCTATGCTCTTTGTTCTGGGCTAACACTGTACTCTTTGTTCAACTTTACTTATCTAATACATTCTTCTTTGTTTCAGGTATTAATCCAACTCTTTTACTATTGAGGTAGTGAGTATTACACTTTATGTCAATGTGTATCACACCAACACGTAAAGGTATTAGCGATAATAAATGGCTCGATGCGGATAGGAGTTTGTTGCGTTTATAGGCGTGGTAAATAATAATAATAATAATACTCTCAAATATAAGCTTATCCAGGATACACACACTCCATACTATCAATATACCCCTAAAGCAGTGTTAGAAAGCAATACTCATAAAATTTACTATGACCGTGCAATACTGACCGATAGGACTATACACTACAACCGCCCTGATATAACCGTTACAGATAAATTCAATAAAACCACTTACCTAATAGATATATCTATACCAAACACTCACAACTTACAGAAGACAATAGCAGAGAAAGTACATAAGTACACAGATCTTAAGGACGAAGTTCTGAAAATCTGGAAACAACAAAAGGTTTACATTGTCCCTATAGTATTGTCCACCACTGGTGTAATTCCGAAACACATACACCACAGCTTGAAACTCCTTGATTTGAAACCCAATATCTACATACTCCTTCAAAAAGCTGCTATACTGAACACTTGCAGAATTGTCTGCCTTAATTGATCTATCACAAAAAAAACCGTGGCACTTATTTGACTGAGTCCGTAAGTGTCACTAAAATACTACCAGTGAAAGCTGAGAAAATATAAATTTATAATAATAATAATAGCCTTTATTTCTACTACAACTTACATTTTAAATCTTATAAACTATATTACTAATGCTAATTATGAATGGCGTGGTAAATACTATACTTTTAAATTGTGAATAGTGCCTATGTTTTGATGACCTTGGCAAAGTTGGACTGATCGAGATCCAAATGTATTAGTGTACTATATGCGCTTTTAATGTTACTCAAATGCTAAGAAAGTAAATGTGTGATCAAGATCCCCCAAAGAGCAAGTGTAAAATACATGCTAGTTCAACACTGTCCATCTTATGTATCGAGAATATAAAATGATTTATTACACTTTGTAATTGTCAGTATGTATATAAGTTTTTGTTTCTTCATGTCAGATCATTTCAACTGTCTTTTGTTGACTTGACTTTATACAAAAAAGATTGTTCATAGCGCTGACGTAATCCATGACCGATCTTAACGATTATCCTTCTATCATCTGACTCATCCGCGTGTTACAAACCTGTACGAGATCCGAAATCTTGCGCTTTAAAAAACTTTTCGATGACAAACAAAACAAGAATTCACATTTGCATTTCTTGCGATGTGTTTGCGGTGCCTCTATGAGCTCGTCATAGATACCTGTTCAATTGAAATATCATATGATATGATGTCATAAATACTGAGGAACCAAAGCAAAGCCTTCGTCCAGCCTAGGGGTTATAGCGTTTCACTGTAGATAGATAGGTCTATCAAGAAGACGCCTTCCTCTTGATTAAAATTACCCTAAGAATGAAGTGGGTTCAATGTTCTAGAAGTGATGGACTGCCTTATGAAGCGTTGTAAACGTGTCTAAAAAGGTCATTAAGAAGTGAACGCGTCAGCTTTGACCGCATGTCGTCACTCAACTCTCGGTTTTTTGTCGTCAAAGTCGTCTTTGAGTTCACGATCTTCTTCCTCGTCGGGTGCTTTGATTAACGACAGTAACTTGATATACTGTGTTTGCGTCTTGTCCCACCGCTCGTTCAACAGAAATGAATTAATTCAGACGGTTACACGCCAAAGCTCACACCTAATACGCTTGTTATAACAATCGTATAATGATGTCAAACAAAAACCATATCAATAATTCCACTTAATGAGTGATGACAATAGAAGAGGAAACGAAAAAGTTTAATTGGTGACGAAACTTAGTCGTTTAATACTTCATTTCAACTGTAACTGAATGTCTGTTAATGGAATTGTAATGATTAAATGACCGGATATTACGTTCAATTATTTACTTGCACGGTTCATCGACCGATATTTTAGTAAACATTGATGATTGTCACATCATAATTGACGACCACCATTTATCGATCATTGGTAGTTGAATTTTTGTCTTTGGGTGGTATTTGATAATGTTTTCGGTGAGGAATCCTACCGATGTATAAGATCAAACAATCTGTGAAGCGTAGTGTGCAGATGCCAACACGCAAAATGTGCGACTTCAATGTTCTCATACAATGAATATCCCTTTCAACTCCATAAGAGTGGTATAAATGCATCTCTTTCTAGCGTCATTTTGTTCGATTTTGGGTGAGTGTGGACGATGACAAAGCGTCACTTTCTACGGGGCGCACGCGCAACGGCAAATGAAGTGTGTCGCGTACGCAGACAGCTGCGCGATACTCTGTTCTAATGTGCGCCGGAAACCATCAATTTAGATAGTGCGTCGGATTGCCGCCGCAAAGCTTCTGCCCGTAGGATGCAACTGTTGTATGGAGGAAACTGTGATTTATGACCTTCATTGTTTTGTGACCGAGATCTCCTGTACTGCATCCTCATTTAATTAAACGATTGCTAGTTATCCACTTACTAAATATTCGAAAATGAAATAGTTTCAAACAATTCAGAGTTTTTTTCTCCTCAATCTCTGTGTTTTTTGCGTCTATATTTAATTGTTTTCAGTACTGTTATTATAAAGACAAAGAGATTACTGATAACGAAATCATCGACTTAAAAAACTCTTCGTAAACTCTAATATATCTCCAAAGGAAACAGTTTTTTAATTTGCTGTCATGTTATGCATGTCAGGACATGTTTTATTATTACACGCTATAAGAAAATAAAAACAATCTCAAATAGTAAACACATATGTAAGTTCGTAGTTCAGAACCTATTATTTTAGCACACTCAAGCATCTAGTTGTGATAAAATGCATTTATTTTGCTTATCAATGCCTTTCACGTTTTTATTTGCGATTGTAAAGATAGTCATTATCTCAGCATTCCTTTTGTCGTAAAATCTACTTAAATGTACAAAGAATTTGTTATGAAAGTGGATATCAGCTCATTTACAATTGTTTATCGTAATAGTTCTCACGGTAAATTAAACTGAATGCGAAAACGGATACTGTTTTTCCGTGACCAATCCACTATTTGAATTTTCGATGCAATATGCATCGGTAGCATCGACAATCTTATGGCTATTTGTTAAATTGATACTGGCATCGTCTCTTGCATGTTATTGGCCACTTTCTCGCGCCTGAGCGAGCGGTGCGAGTTGTCGAAGTATTGTTTATGAAAACCGGGTCATAAGAAAGCTACAGAGGAGCGAGAGCGACTGGTCACTCTGATATCTCCCGGTGAAGAGGTCATGGCCATTACTCGAAAATAAACTGAAAACGACTCAAACCAACCGCATGCATTTATTCGCTACTGTAAACTGTAACGTCAACTATTTTGTACGAATCCGTGAACGAAGTCGATAATGGAACCGATTTCACTTTTTGTTCATTTTTCTGTTAATAATTGGTTCTGTGTTTATTGTAGTGGAATTTTATTTGGTCAGACGGCACTTTCAAAATGTGTACGCCACTCATTTGTGTAATTGTTCGTGTTGCGCGTGGATGTGTTTGTGTTGTACACTTGCACGGTTGCATTCGCATCGTTCTGTGGAACTAATCAGGAATGTGTTCGCACATCATGACCGGAGAGCCAACGGTCGCTTGTCACATACGTACACCGTGTAGACAATAGTCTGGCTTGTGATCACTCTTTGCTTAAGTGTTCTCTCGTCTCAAGGTCGTCCACGGACCGTACTTTTATCTCTATCAAGTTTTATTAACCTTACCAGTACTGTGAATTCTTGTTTAGTTGTGCTTTGGCATCCCAAATAGCTCTAGGAACTTGTATTTTACACGAGTTTTTTTTTCACACGTTCAAATCTTCTCGGAGTGTCAGCAATTGTAATAAAAACTAATTTTACAATTTTTTTTATTAATACACTATTATCTTGAAATACTTTAGTGTGCAGTTACGGTGCATAGAATTCACACCAAGAACTTAGAACCACAACCCAACCTCACCTACAGGGACGGACGAGGCTCTGGCAGACAAAACATCTTGATTAGTGGCACTAGGCTCACCACTTGTTACGTGGGATCAAAATACTGGCGAAAAGTGGACGTTTAATATACTTCTGCCTACCCCTCTGGGGAAACAGGCTTGGTTATAAATATATATATATATTAGTAGTCCGAATCACTAAACAAAACGATGCAGTAGTAAATAATTAATTCTGACTGCAGATTGTGTCTTCTCTAGCGATGAGAGTGTTCCTGGAACGGCTTCCAGTCAAATTGAAATTTCTTAAATCCCACATAAAATATTTAAAAGGCGTGTGTTTTAAAAGTAGTTTGATATAAGTTATAATTATACAAAATCACGTCTTCTGAAGCACCCTTTTTTACTTGAGATACCAAACCAAAACATGTCGACAACTGGCCCGGTTACAAAGATTAAACCTATTTTTAGGTTGAAACTTAGTAATGAAACAACCAACAAATTTTTCTCACGCATTGATGTTAATCATGTAGGTAATTGTACACCACGTAGTAAACTCCTAGGGCAAATCGGCACCGGTATCTGCGCCGGCGCAGGTCATATATCACGGTGGCGTTGGTCCTCCATAATTGGTATGTGGCGTTTTGTCCAGGATCGCATCAATAAAATATCTCCTCTCCTCTTCCTTGTGTGTAATATAAGCTTATTTGATCGGCAGATTAATACCTGAATATTTTTTATAAAATACGTTACTCTAAATGAAACAAATGCTTAAGCGAAGGCTCTGAGACGAACTTATTTTCTTAGTCCATAAGTCGTCTAAGACCTGGTAAAGAAGGAATATACGGAGACAGAAGTAAGGTACTTCAGATCTTCAAAACTTCCACCCGTGTTTATAAAATAAGAAATTTGCCATGGGTCTTGGGGTTTTTTATGTATCAATTTTATTAGTTATGCCTTAAAAATTATCCGTAAACTACTTATACTAATAATAATGGATTCGAAATGGTGGTGACAAAAGAAAGGCAAAAGTGAATTCTTTGCACCTATACATATACAAAGACGTGGTCGCTCACTATAGGCTTGATAAGAAGGCTCAAAGTCACCCAAAGAGCAATGGAGAAGGCAATGCTCGGAGTTTCTTTGCTTGATCGAATCCGGAACGAGGAGATCCGCAGACGAACTAAGGTAACCGATATTGCCAGTAAAATTGCTAAACTTAAGTGGCAGTGGGCGGGGCACGTTACACGCAGAAACGATGGCCGATGGGCTATAAAGTTCTGGAGTGGCGACCGCGTACTGGGAAACGTAGCGTTGGTAGGCCCCCCACAAGGTCCGCTGACCTGGTGAAGGTCGCAGGAAGCTGCTGGATGCAGGCAGCACGGCCCGGCTGTTGTGGAGAACTTTGGAGGAAACCTATGTCCAGCAGTGGACGTCTTTTGGCTTTATTGTAATAAAAGTGTTCTATCGGGTAAGATTGATGCTCTATTCTCAACATAATTAATTAGTGTAAACATATCAATTAATTACAACTATTAGTGTAACACGTTATTTAATGTTATGGTGACCAGTCCTTTGAAGTTTTACCTGTGTTATTTTATTTTATGGTGATTCCCATTTTGGTCTTGAGCCACCATTTCAATCTTAAACTGTCACGATAATGGTCTAAACATCTCCCGTTTCGGATACAAGGTAATTAAGACAATAAATTTATGTGTTTTAATATTTAATTATCTTTTTAATGACAAAGAGTCACGAGGCGAGTATTTTGAATTAGGTATTCAATTTTTTTGCTGTGAAGGATTTAATATATACTGAAGACTTGTTATTGTTAAGCTAAAGTTTAAGATTTATAAATAAATATACTACCTTTGCCCTTCAGTTCTGCTCATGTGTTTTTGGTATTATTTAGAATTTCAGTTTATAGAGTAGAGAGAGTTTGTAGAGCGAGAGTACGCACGCATTACTCGTAGTTAGGAAACACTAGTAACTAGAACCTTATTCGGTTTCAATAAAATATAATTCTTTAGCATATTGCCTAAGACTTCTTTATTTATTAAATACACCTAAAAATATAGTTATTTTTTTTAAATGTGGGCTTCTCGCATTCAACTCCTGCCAGCCATCTTGCGCCAATTGTCACTCCGGTCTACGCGTAACTCTAGTAACCCACCAACGAAATTATCATGCAACATGTAATCTCTTTATAATATATATATAAGCGTCAATAATCTTCTGTATATTCGCTTTTAATTAATAAATAGTTCACTGCCACATTAATTAAATACGGATTAGGTAAGCGAAAACAAATTAGTTCGGCGTGATCGCCCATATTTGTACGTGGGTTGCTCCTACGCGACTTGCCATCGATAAATTAACGTGTGCTGTTTCCTATGTTTTTTCGACGTAAAAACTTATAAAAGCTATTAAATATTTATCACATTAATAAAGTATGCTCTTTGATATCGAACTGGTAGAACATTTATGGTATACGAAAATGTCATTAACGCGTCACGTTAATGATTGACAATAATGATTAATGATAGGCTGCCAATTTGTGTGTTTTATGACACTGCATTTTTATTGGATATAAATTTATAGCGTATACTAGCTAACCCGGCAAACGTTGTTTTGCCATTTTTACTAAAATGGCTATTAAAAAATAAGGGTTGATCGTAGAAGGGTGAAAATTGAGGATTGTATGTACTTTTGTATGTTGTATCATAAAAAAATAGAAATTAAAAATTTTATCTAAAAAATAAAAAAAAAATTTAGGGTTGTACTACCCCTAACATTTAGGGGGATGAAAAATAGATGTTGGCCGATTCTCATAGATACCGGATAAGCACAAAAATTTCATCAAAATCGGTCAAGCCGTTTCGGAGGAGTATGGCAACGAAAACTGTGACACGAGAATTTTATAAATTATATATTATAGTTTGCACTATGTTGCAGACATTGAGTTCAATCGACAGTTATCATGCAATAGGTACAATGTAAGGCGTCAATAATCTGATAATATAACTTTCAAAAGGACGATTATAGATACTTCAGTAATATAGAAGTACTTCATTTATAGATAGAATCGTATTAGGCACTTGGGAACGTAGCCAAGTGTAATTGCAAGACATTCTATGCCGTGTCACAATCTGTTCTGCATAGAAATGGCGCATACATTCAATTTGTAACTATATGCTCAGCTTATAAAGTTATGAAATCACGCGCATCGTCTAAGTGAGTATTTTGGATATTTTGCTTCGGCAATTCTTACCAATCAATAGTATTGAACAGAATAAGAGGGCGTGGAATTTTGTCGAAAAGGTTTACCTTAACTCATTTCTAGAACTTCACACACATTGATCTCTACTCTCGTGTTTTTTTGTTAATCTCGGTAAAGAACAAAATCAGGTACTTTTGTACCGCATACGTAATTTATAGTGGGGATTATTTTTGTTTTTCTTAGACTGGTAATATCATCGAAAATAACATTTTAAATTGCCAAATTTTTAAAACTGTTCATTTAAAAGTTAATACATAGGCTGTACTAAAGTCGACATGCGACAGTTGACTGACAAATGAATTGTCGTTGTTGTTAAAAATCAACAAGGTGGCGTAGTACCATATTTTTTGAAATCGAAACCATTCGTTTATGATTTTCTTGCTCTATCTGTAAAAGGTTGATCTGCTGTTAAATACACTAAGAATATTCATAAATATAGATTAAATTATTTTATTGTTTTTCATGTAACTTATAATAATAAAAAAAATATTTGATCATTTGACATACAACGCCATCTTGGATTTTGTTTTGTTATTGCAGTTATAATAACTTTTTGAGAAGAATTTAATTTATTTAAGCAAAATTCTGAATGATTTACTTTATAAACGGTACAGGATCTGCCATTCTCGTTTGCATCAAAATCTGTCTGTTAGTTCCAGTGTAAAGGAGTAAAAAACATCCATAGTCACTCACACATCCACACTCTTACTGCACTCGTAAGCTTAAACTGCATAATGTTAATAGGATAATTGTTCTATGGAAATTTACTATAATGTCTTTTATTACAAGTCGAGTTTTCACACGAGCACAGATGTTTATGTGTATTATTCTCTTGACAAAACAACTTAGCGACCGGTGTACAACTGCACAACTTCGCTATTCGAGGTCACTGTGTCGACTCTATCTCGCACACATAGATTTACATTACTTTTTGTGTGTCGGGATTAAATTAAAACATGAAAACGTAAGCTTTATGGTTCATTGTTATTTTTTATTAGAATTCCTTAAACAAGATGGAAGCATGGCTGCCATTTTTGTTAGACTAAAAAGATTTGCATAATATGACAGGTATTATTGCGATGTACGCCGTGTTGCTGTACATTCAAGTTGGACTTCATTCCTTTCTGGAAATTTGTTATATAAAGAGACTTGGTTAGAACTATAGAGTAGCTTGGTTATGCTAAGGGAAAAATAATAAATTTTGATCCATTCCCTACTTTAATTTGGCCATAATCATATTTTCTGTAACCGTGCCGACTCTTGTAATTAAAGTATGGACAAATAGAGATGTACGTAGTGCAATTTAAATAAGCAGCATATTGTAACACCTATTTACTTTGTCGTCACCCGAGGAACGTTAAATATTATCTATGAAAAAGTAGTTTCGTTACATTTTTCTCTATGCCTCTTGTAACTAACTTCACATTTCACTAATTGTCAATACCAACACTTAAAAACTAAAACAGTATGTTCAATAGCAGTTAAAGTATGTCAGTTCATAAGAAATATGTAAAATGAAAGCACGAAATTATTCCGCGAAGTTGTTTACACTTTACGACTCTCAGGTTTTTAGGTTTAAAGAGATTATTACGAGTTGAAATGTTGCCACTGAAAGGTGATGGCTCGCGTATATTGGGTACCTTTTGCAAAATCAACACATGAGCTCGACGTATATACGATTTTTGACGGAATTTGGCGTATTTTTGGCATCTTTATTCTCTCTTATCTTTACTACTGAGTTGAGTATAATGAATATACATCAGTAAGTAGATCATATCTGAATTTTGTCCATATACGACAAGGTGACGACGACACTGGAGGAATTATTAGGACGTTTAAATTGGTTCAATGACAGCAATCGATTCCGACCTACCTTAATTGTATCTTTAAAAATATTTTATACATTTCAATGAAATAAAAACATTGTAACACATAAGTTTAGCACAAATAAATTTTCGGTGAGAAACCAATATAACTCCACGTGGGTGGTAAAGTGTGGTCGAAGCACTTACAGGATTGTTTTTTTACGCTTTTGTCCAAATATACTCTGATGATTCAGACCTCCTGCGTAGTAGATCTAGTGAGATAAATTATCAACGCCAATGTGCGTGATATCATTTGATTAATAAGAATTCTGACTGGTTGATGGGTTGTGAAATTTATCCACTTAAATGACACAAATTTAAATTTTAATAGCCTTCCAAAGTGACTCTACTCTGCTTGATGGAAAGCATGAATAGAATCCAAAAGTTGTAGTCACCATATTCATTGCGAATGCTGACAATGCAGTATGGTGACCCACACTATGGCGGCTTATTACGATTTTTTACTCCTCACTTGGGGACTTAAAAGACATGACAGTCATCGTTGCATTGTACAGCACATTTACCACGACAACTGTCACCCCTGCATCAATGGGCCTCCGGTCTCGCACTCACCAACGAAACACGACAGCACAGATGCTGTCGCTTTTGGTTAGTCTTCTGTGGGAGGGTAGTACTGCCCCGGACGGGCCGGCCCGTTCATGCTGAAATCAGCGTGGCTCTGGCTACTACCTGGTAATTCCTTCCTCTTAAAATAAAACTCCTTTTAAAAAAATTCAATGGTTGTTATCTATTATATATACTTAAGTGATCTGTATCGCTGTTGTTTTTTTAAAAAATCAAAAAATACAAAATGTATTTTGTGCACACATCTTTTTTTCATCACCCAGAAGTTGGTGAGTGGACAATGTCCTGGACGTTAAATCCCCGATGTATAAAAGTAAATAAATATATTACGTGTATTCAAATGTACGACATATAATACGCAACTTTACGTTTCATTTTCGTACCTTATATACCTGTGATGTTCTAAATAAATTATATGAACTGGGTTATTACCATCAGGAATACCCCAAAAACAATTAATTTTTAAGTTAGTGACTGTTAGTCTGAAGGGTTAAGGATATAAAAGTGAGAACATCAGATCCAATTCAGTATATGCGACGAAAAAGATATTCAAAAAATTACCACAAAATGTGGGTAAGATAAAGCTGATATTATATAATGCAAGATCACATTATTGCAACAGAAGGAATACTTGAAGCAAACCAAATACCAACCCTTCTGGCCAACGTGGTATAGTAGGCCAAAATCTCCTTGCTAAGGAGATTGTCTACGTCCAACTGTTGAGAGCCGATATTTGTATTTTTTTTTTGAAGAGGTTTACTTTTATATACGCTACCTTTTTGCTACAAACTAATTTTAAATGTTAAGATCTAAATTAATAATAAGGTTTTATGCAATTAGTTTTGCTTATCAGACGGTTAAATATGTGTGATAAGAGTTATATGTTAGCTGTGGAATGTGATCCATCTTGTACATCTTGCGTAAAGACTTGTTTGAAGGTTATTGCGTGATATAATGTTATCATATGTATCGTCAAGGCAACTTTGATAAGTGATAACCGATATTTGACTAGCGTTTTGTTATATTATATCTTTATATTTTTGTATTTTATACTTTTTAACGTTGGTTTGATTAAGCTAGTACTGACAGTATCTAATTTCTAATGGTTATTGCTTTGGATAAATAGGGAATAACGCTACAGCTGCATACTGATATTGAATATCAAAAATTAAATGCGCTTTTTTGCAGCAGTTTTTGTGGCTGTAATTCTCTGCAATTGCTTGAAATCTCGTAATTGATTCTGCCTAGTTTAAGATTATACCACCGTGTGAGCTGTGGCGAGTTATAATTATTATCCATCCACAGTATTAAAAAAGTCATGATGCATTTTGTATTTACTTATAAATATGTAATTAATGTCCTTTACCGAATACTTATGAATCGAGGTAAGGTTGAACATCAATATTGTCATATTAAACATACGTAATTTGACATTATATTTCACTAATCACCCAAAAGGTTAACTTTTAAACAGTGTTTGATTAATGTAAATTTTAACTCTTTAGTAATAAGTGCTATTATTCCACAAATGGAATTATGACCGGACATTTCCGTTACACAGAATTAATGGCCTTTGAAAGTGATTTAAAAGGCTTGAAATATTCAAATGATTTTCGCAACAACGTTTTTTTTATATGAATCATCTAATTGATTTGTAGTTGATGATATAATACAATATTAACTTTTGAAATTTTACTTAGAAATAAACACGTGTAATTTATACATGTGTAAGCTTTGATTTATGTTACTTTTTACGGTTTGTACGGTTTCTTTAGGTACGCTACTTCCTCGAAATTCAACAACAATCCCATTTTCCATTGCAAGTGTCCATGAGAGGCGATGGTAACTTACCATCAGACGGTCTGCACCTTTGTGTCTTGTTTGTTAAGGACTCTACGACCGCTAGCCATCCGACTCACCTTCCATCGAAATCACATCTTAATTGAAGCTTAAACACCCGTCCAATTTGATTAACACTCCTGCTGGCGTAGTCCAACGTATTATCTCGATAAACACATGTCAATATGCTTGGTACTATATAAAATTACTCAGTCTTTTCACCCAAATAAGGTGTAAAATATTATACAGTCAATTGCGTGAAGCGATTTTAACCAATAATCATTGTTCATTGTAAAATTATATTTAACCTCTGTCAATTTAAATAAACATTTCGATTACTCCCTCGGCACGGAAGCTTGAAATTATTAATTAATTTCAGTAGATATTTGACTCGTAAAACTGCTATCTTATTGCCATTTCACACGGAATTAATGGGGTGACCAGAGCGGCCTTCAGACTCCCTTCTTTATCACTAACTTATAGTATTTTTTAATCCGTATTGATAATAAGATTAAAAATCATACCTATATGTTCGTTATTAAATACGTTAATATTAAATATAGCTAGCTGACGTGAGCATCTTCGTCTGCACCTCTAAAATAAATAACAATTTCCTTTGTTTTTATAACACTTTTCATTGATGCCCCGCTTCTATTTTTCTTAGCGTGATATTATAGTTATAGCCCTTTCCCACTAATGGGCTATCCAATACTAAAATATGTTTTCAATACGAGTCAGCAGTTTCTAAGATTTTACCTACCACCTATTATTTTAGGGAAAGTACTCGAATGTACTACATTTAACCACACTCAATCGGTTTTTATCATTTTCAGAATGTTAATTTCATGTCACTTTTGTTTCGGCTTTTCCTTGTTCATATCATAGTTGATAAGATTACATCCAATGTGGCGGATTAAGGACGAGTGCGTCGTCCGCTTGCTATTCAGTTCGGCGCCATACCGTATCACGTGTTTATGAATTTAATCAACGCATTTTATGCTTCATGGTGTCTGACCTCTTTTAAAGCTGCTAAGGTCGTCACCCGATCCTTTAAAAAGCGTAAATTATACATGTATAGGTCTTTTGTACCTGTTTTCTCGTTACATCAGCCAAATGCTGCTTTTTTGTGGTAAGTGACAACCGTCGCTCTAACTCGTAACTCTCTTGAGACTAAAAGAGACTGAGTCTCCCCCCAGTATCAGTGAAGACTTTTGCAACACGGGCTCCGATAAAGTAGTTTCTTTGTCATGATAATGAATTGCTGTAAAACCTTATTTGATACCAAACCGATTTTAAATATACAGACACACATTGTTCTTATAATAATATAAATACCACTACATCATAAATCGGTGTTTAAAAATAAACTTACAAACGCACCCACATGTTGGTCTTCAAAATTTTTGACTTGTCTATGTTGACATGCAAAATAACAATTACAATTCGGCATAGTCACCTTATTTTCAGTTTAGTCATTTTGTTTTCATAGTCATATGCTAATATTATATCTAAAGTACACTTTCACACATTGACTACTTAACATATGTTGTTTCAGTCTTGTATTTTAGTATGGATATAAACTTTATCTATGCGTAACATCCATCAGCATGTTGATTTCAACTTTCAAACTATCTTAAGGCTATATTTTATTCAAATCGTGATGATATACCAACCTTACTTGCGCATTAATAATATTAGAATGTATAAGTATTGACCAATAGTGTCTGATAGACATAATATTCTAATCGTGTTTATTTTTTTACCTTAAGCTAATTGCAAACGTAACTAATATAACTATCGCTTATTATTAATATTTCTAATAGAAAACACGGTACTGATAATTTAAGAGAAGTCGTTTTCATACCTGCATACGTATCATGAATTATTGCATCCACATTCTACGTGCCATTTATCATAATATCGTCTGGCGGTTGCGTTTTATCTCAACTGTGATGTAGCAGGTGGGTGTCTACTATTTCGATATTAATTGATCCTGCTGGGTTACGGATATTTCCTTCTTTTGTTTTCTGCTGTCGATGTGCTATGCGATTGATGGTATGCTAGCCTGACTCCTCAAGTGGCAGGAGCCTGAACCGTTTTTAGAGTACGGTCATAGAGCGGATAACCGACAAGTTCTTAAGACGACCTACGAGAAAGGAAAGCAATTTGTAACGTTTGCTTTGGTTATATAACATGAACGTTATATTTGTATATTATCAAGGACTTAGATCCAGTTTAAGGTACGTCGATGTATGTATATTTAGAACTGGTTTCTGGGTCGGTATTTCGTTATTTTTAAGTAATAAAAACGAAAAGACCGCATTACTTGAGCGAAGGTAATTTCTGTTAGGGACGTTTATGTCTATGTCACAGTTTGACTTATGTATTTTGAGTTGCAAATGTTCATGGACGTTAGTAATCAGTTAAATTCAGTTGCCCGGTTTGTTTGTGTCTAAATAAAACAATAAAAACTATTTTTGGAAATAAGATTTGAGCCGAGCTTGTTATAGAAACATACTTAAATTTTAATATAAATTTTTCATTTAGTAAAACCACAAAACAATGATTATGTACGCAAGTAGAATGTAGTCAAGCCTATTGTTGGATTATTTAGTCATTTGTGGGGTATTCACCGTGGGAAAATTTAACTCGTTAGAATGTTTATAAAACGGTATGTCTCTAACATAATGAGTAATCGCAAACAAATTGCTACATTTCTGGTGAATTAATCTTACGAGCCTTATTACTAAAGACTTTTTATAGTCTATTTATAGCCAACTGTGAATTCAGTTCTTCCAGCATTTGAACTTATATTTGGACAAAACGATTTTCACATTGACGGAAAGCCAAAAAATTCGAATTTAATTTTTGTTAGGAAGAAAAGAAATATGTACATCTAGAGCTGTCGCAATATGATATCATTAAATCCGTAAATATAACCCAGTACTACCAAGTAGCGATAGTCTAACACTGTCGCATGGTGCAGCAAGGTTAACAAGATCTCAACAGCATGATTCACTTGTGTCTTTAATTTGACGATACTCACCAATGTTTACTTGTACAGTTATTCGACACACATTACCTGAAGCTCTTTGACGCGGCAAAATAGCCGTTGTAGTGCTCTCAACCTTTCAACCTTTATTCAAAGTGCTAGGATAGCTTCACCAGCGAATTTAGACCTGTAGCTTTGTTACATTGTGTACAGTAATTCACACATCTGATGGATGCAGTGTGGCTGGCGGTCCGGAGGAACACCCGTTAGACTGGAGGTCATCGGCAGGTGCGCGTTTCTTGACAAGCACGGTTTTCCTATTCTGGTTGGGCATTGTTAAAGAAACGAGCGAGTCTAGTTACGGATCTCTTTCGTGTTGAGTTCCCATCGTTATGCCGTTGTGTAATTTCTTTTAAGAATTTGTTTATAGAAATAATTTATATTTAGACGTTAGGCTCATTGATGCAGGCGAGACAGTTATCGTGGTAAGTGTGTGAGTCTTACACTGCCACGATGACTGTCATACCTTTTACGTCACTAAGCGGGGTGTGAAAAAGCATCTCACTAGGCCACCATAGTGTAGGTCCCCATATACTTGGATTCTATTCATCTTTTCAATCAGATAGAGTAGAATAACTCTGGCAGAAGGCACAATAAGTCAGAAAAGTTGCTGCAACGTTAGGGTGAATCTTCTAAATTGTAAACAGTAGAAAATTCAAACCCGTTGATGATCTTAACCACACTCTCAAAAAAAAAAATTAAAAATGTTAGGGAATACTTGTGGTGCAATATTTAACTAAATTGTGTAACAACGGAGTGTTACATCGGTCTATTAATGTTTTCTCATTAATACAAGATATTAGGAAGTTATATACGACAGTAAATTATATTTTGATATGAAACTAACCATGTCATTACTATACAGTCAAAGCAACGTATAGATAGTGTTTACGACATAATTTATTAAAATATACATACTTTTTATTAATATTAATTTCTATCGTAAAATCACAGGTCACATTTACTAAAATGTCTCATCTTTAATAGGAAATCATATTAAAATATTTGGTAACATTATAAGTTAAAGATACCATCTCTTTGAAGGATTAGATGACAAGTTAAGATAAGATATGATGTACTCCTAGTCGATTTCGGCTACGGTGGCCAGTTTCAACGGAGCCCAGCCACCTACGCAGGAGATATTATAGAACAAAAGTGTATGCGCAAACACAGGTACACTCTCTGATCTCTCACTCTCATAAACCGATAAGACGGCTATCCGACACGACCGGAGAAAGATCCCGTGCCGGACCGACGATTTTACGTCCTCTTCGAGGCACGGGTGTTAAAACCCCAACTTTAAAATCATATACGTGAACCGCTAGATCAACGAGACAGTTAACATACAGGCAGCGGCAGTTAACATGTTGGTTAACACATATGACACACGACTGACTCGATACTAGGCAGAGCCTGTGCTACGGTAATCACACTGCTGATAAATATATGTCTATAATTTTGAACACTTACATACATATTATAGAAAAATTACACCCAGACAGAACAAATAGTCGTGCCTACCATACAGTTATTTATCCTGGTGGGACACAAACCCGCGACCTTCGGGTCACTAAACCACTAAACCAACAGGCCCAGGCGGAAATTGTTCTAGCTTAAATAACGATCAGCCTGTTCATGTACAATTGTTTATTATTGAGTTGATGCTACTGTCCAAGGAGGCCTAGATCCAATGTAAAATTATTGCTCTACAGGTCCGTGTAGTTTTCTCATTACAAGAACCGCTTTTGACAAATATCATGTTTGTCAAAGGCGGCTATTAGATATTAAGATACACTTTTTTACTATACACACATAGAACAAATAATCATAAAAGTTTTTATTTTAATGTTAAAAATCGCTACGGCATACCCATGTCAAACTTGATGTGAAAAAAAATCATAACGTAATTGTGCTGGTTAAGTAAAAATTAGCCGTCACTAATATTGTTTTAAATAAAACTCCACCTGATAGAAAGCAAATATCAATTTCGGTTAATGACATTTTTGTGTTTCTATGAACTAGTGTAATTAGAGTGTCGTAATCTCGGTTAAATTGCTTTCTACGAAAGAATCCTTACGAGAGTGCAGTATATCAAATGACAACTTGGCTTTATGAAAATGCTTTGTCTAAAATTTATGACGACTTAAAAGTTTAAACACCTCGTAAATTATTTTTACCTAGACTTTATTGTCTACGGAATGAAACACAAAAATCTTACTAAAAGTAATTATTTCACATATCTCACACCCGGCCGTTTGATCCCAAACTAGGTAGAGCCTGTACTATATAATCTGACTGCTAATACCTAATGTGGAGGAACGAGCGTCATGTCCCTCCAACACAAAGAGGGAGTCCTTCGACCAAGCGAGGTAATCATGCTTGGCGGACCGTGGCCCAACAGTTGTTGTTCGGCAGTTGTATATTTCGCTAATCAACGCGAGAACATCTATATCGCGATACAGGTGATTAGTTACTCCGTAGTTAAATGTGTCTTCAGTAGATGACGCTGTTGTGTGTCTTTGTTGGCGTTGTATATACTTAGTCTGGCCATAAATACTGTTACACTTAATTATAAAAAAATATTACATTTGAATTTCGAATCTGTCATTTTTATACGATTGTTCATTGTGTTTTCTCATTTTGGCGCCAATACATTGTAAAATATTTTGCGATATTAAAATGGTGTGGGGTGATAAAGAGAACAGAATCGCTGTGATAGCATTACACAAAGTAGGTATGGAGCCAAATGCAATTTTTAAAACTCTCCATACACTTGGTATTAGTAAAATGTTTGTGTACCGGGCTATTAATAGGTACAATGAGACCTCCTCTGTTTGTGACAGAAAAAGATCTGGCCGTCCACGTAGTGTTCGTACGAAAAAGGTGGTCAAAGCAGTAAGGGAAAGAATTCGAAGAAATCCTGTCCGAAAGCAAAAGATTTTATCTCGGGAAATGAAGATAGCACCTAGAACCATGTCGCGTATTTTAAAAGATGACTTAGGACTTGCAGCCTATAAGAGACGCACTGGCCATTTCTTAACTGATAATTTAAAGAAGAATAGGGTGGTAAAATCGAAACAACTACTGAAGCGGTACGCAAAGGGAGGTCACAGAAAAATTTTGTTTACGGATGAGAAAATTTTTACAATTGAGCAACATTTTAACAAACAAAATGACCGTATTTATGCTCAAAGCTCTAAGGAAGCTTCCCAATTAGTCGACAGAGTGCAACGTGGACATTATCCGACTTCAGTGATGGTTTGGTGGGGTGTTAGCTATGAAGGAGTGACTGAGCCATATTTTTGTGAAAAAGGTATCAAAACATCGGCACAAGTGTATCAAGATACCATTCTTGAGAAGGTAGTTAAGCCCCTTAACATCACCATGTTCAATAACCAAGTATGGTCCTTCCAGCAAGACTCGGCGCCGGGTCATAAAGCTCGGTCCACGCAGTCTTGGTTGGAATCGAACGTTTCGGACTTCATCAGAGCTGAAGACTGGCCGTCGTCTAGTCCCGATCTTAATCCGCTGGATTATGATTTGTGGTCAGTTTTAGAGAGTACAGCTTGCTCTAAACGCCATGATAATTTGGAGTCCCTAAAACAATCTATACGATTGGCAGTGAAGAATTTTCCCATGGAAAGAGTGCGTGCTTCTATTGATAACTGGCCTCATCGTTTAAAGGACTGTATTGCAGCCAATGGAGACCACTTCGAATAAGCTTTTTATATTTTTAATTGTTTTATATTTATGTATTAAACTGACACACTGTAAAAGTAATAAATGTTATTTGCAGTTAACAATTTTCTTTTTTCTTTATTACAATATTTATGGCAAGACTAGGTAGTAGTCGCCATATTGTAAGTACGTACGTGTAAATCGATAAATTAATCAGGCACAGAACAAATAATCGTGCTCATGACAAAATAGTATGCATAATTTAACTTTAACTTGGGGAAAAATTAACGGCATAGCATTCTTGACAAACTGTCAAAATGAGGAGCAATGAGAGAGGCCTTTATCTAGCAGTGGATGTCAATAGGCTTACGATGATGATGAACCAACCAATTACAAGTATGTGATCTCTGAAAACTCGCATTTCCTTGAATAAGTATTTATGTCGTTATAATGTTCACACCAAGTTGAAGATCTATAATTTTCATTAAATAGGCAGTGACAGTAAAATTACTGAAATTCATGATGATAAACTTTATTATCATGCAAATTATGTTTTTAAAGCGACCCGTTTTGCATATAATATATACGCGTATATTATTAATAAACAATTTGTGTTGTACGAAAGCTATTTAAGTGTCCATAGCTGATATTTTCGTGTTAAAAAGTATAAATAAAGGCTCTTCCACACCAGTGTGATATTACCGGTCGATAATATAGGATTCGTTATAGCATAACGGAGGAATGTAAGTATCCTACTCCTATTGCGTCGTTATCATCGCAACAGTGTGCAACTTTGTAGCCGTCCTAATACAAAATGTGCTAAAAAAAGATATCGCGACAACGCATCCGATATTACCAGTCGATAATAACGCGCCTTTGTGGAGGAGCCTTAAGTCTTCCGTCATGGCGGATACCTACCATTAATTTCAAGTATAATAATTACACTACAAGATTGTTGCCATTCCATTAAACGGTAATATTTTAAACATCCACTACGCTGGGTATTCTTTTTAGCATACATTGCATGTCAATGTAAGTAAAAAGGATTACATTATACGTAGGACAATTGCGAGTTAATTTTAGCGAACATTTAATAGCACTTTCCGTATGACGACGGACTAA
The DNA here is from genome assembly GCA_949316085.1 of Hypercompe scribonia. NCBI lineage: Eukaryota > Metazoa > Arthropoda > Insecta > Lepidoptera > Erebidae > Hypercompe > Hypercompe scribonia. The sequence goes on from OX438972.1 coordinate 21,338,688, forward strand.
GAAGACCCCCTATTCTTCCCATGGGTGTCGTAAGAGGCGACTTAGAGAAAAACATGCAGAACAACATCATTGCCAAGAGAAGAAAAACTTGAAACAAACCCTATACCAACACGTCTGGCCAGCGTGGTCTAGTAGACCAAAACCTCCTTGCTAAGAGAGACCTATGTCCAGCAGTGGACTGTTAAAGGCTGTTGATGATTTAATAGCACTGCTTTGTACAAAAGTATAAACTATAAACTTAAATAACCTCAGTTAAAAAAGGACTATGGCAGGAATGTGTCTTTTGTACCGGCTTGTTTGTTTTTGTATTTATTTGGCAGGTAATATCATCGACAGTAATATTTTACATTCAGAAATTTTTAGAACTTTGCGTTGAAAGTTAATTTTGTTTGTAGTTTACAATGTTAATACATAGGCTACTGAACTCGACAGCCGTAACAGCTGGCTATTACGAATGAGTTGTCATTGTTGATGGCGTAGTACGATATGTTTCAAATCAAAATCATTCGTCAATAAAATGTTGTTCTGCTGCTAAATACACTAGTAAACTCATTTGGAAATATTGATTTCAGTGTTTTGTCTTTTTCATTTAATTTATATTTTGTAATAATGTAAAAGTAATTTTGAACATCTAACACAACGCTGTAGTTTTTAAACTAAGCAGATTTCAAATCTTATGTTTAAAAAACTTAAGAATGCGTTTTGTTATTGCAGTTGTAACAACTTCTAAGAAGAATTTTTTTTTTTAGCAAAGTTCTAAAAATATGACACTGACATGCAAATAGTTCAGATGATTCACTTTATAAACGTTATAAGTCTTATAACCATCCATTGCATATTTATCGCGGTACAGGCTCTACCATTCTCCTTTATAGAATAATCATTGAAGACAAAATCCCAGAATGTAGCATGTGACAGTCAAGCCCCTCTATTGAAAATCTAAACTATTCAATCTGTAAAACAAACTATATATTATAAAGTCATGACATTTTGCTTACGTGTGTGCTACATGGGCGACGTAAACCTCGCAACGCGACACGATACGATTGTAGTGCGACACGATGATATGCGACAAGTGTTCTACGCTATTTTGTCATTACTTCTCGAATCATGGGAAAATACAGTATAATTTTGCTTCAAAACTCATACGTCAAGTATAGACTTTAAAGAGTATATAGTAAAAATCACAGAAAGACTACAAATATTTTTTTTCATCGTCACAATACGTAATGTCGCGTTGCGTCGTATTCGTTGCTCACCTAGGACACCCAATGAATCAACCATTTAGTCGCGTCTGGTTGCTCACCAAACAAGCACGCGTTTCATCATGTCTCGCCGCGAACTGCCACATAGAACACAAGTAGCGTATGCCGTTGTGTTGGTCGCGTTCGTCGCGTTCGCAGGTGTCGCGTCGCTCGCCTAGTACATTCCGTTGGTTACTCTCAAGTTGTTAACTTTCGAAGAGTAACTAAACAATTCATTTAACTATAGGAATAGAGGTGCTTTCTTCACATTGTTTCACGTTTAAACTAAGTTAGATATAAAAATGTAAAGAACCATATAACAGAGAACAGTAGATTTCCACTAAATATTATTTGGGACGCCTTCTCTATTGAATTAAGTGTAAATTCCAAGCAAAGCTAGTAAACTACAGAAGTAAAAATCACTTACAAGAAGAGTCTAAAATTCTCATCATATTTTAAGGGCTTTTTTTTGTTACTAACATTTTCAATAGCTTACCCGATTCAGCACAAATTCTCATCCACCTGTAGTTGTCGAGCCGACTAAGATAGCGAACTACTTAGGATAGCGGAACTGTAAAGAGAAGGAAATCTTTAAACAAATCCTATACCAACTCTCTAGCCAACGTGCTATAATAAACCAAAACCTCTTTTCCATTGAGAAGCCTGCGTAAAACCAGTGGACTACTAAAACTGTTTGTTGATGATGATGAAATGATTAAAGACGTGTGCGCTCTCCTAGACCTCAATAAACAAGTCGTTTGTGATGGTTTCGCAAACAAACACACGCCCACGCTGTGGTCTACGTTGACGTTTCCCACGAAGTTGTTTGTGCTCATGAAATGTAAAATGTAATGATGAGCCGTTATTTTGTGGTCGCTTAAATCTTTTTACACTTGCAGCTACGCGATACTAAAAGATAGTTATGATAATTTAAATACTATATGTTTAAAAGAGGCTAATCTAGAGAAGGATTATGAAAGTTTAGATAACTCTTATGGAACTCGATGTATCGAAGTTCAGTCAGAGTCTGGTCACCTTCCCGCATATCATACGATTGCTGGTTTCATTCTGAAATTAGAACAGTCAAATCTGCATCAAATAAGCAATTTAATAACTTTAACATGTAGTTTTTGTTCGCCCTCTTCTTTGTAACATTTTTTTTTTCAGTTACCCTATGCTGCCAGTTAGGTTAGACAATTACTAGTATGAGAGGTTTCATGATAAGATTGCATTGGTTTGGTTTATAATTATAGCAAATATCATTCTGGATGAGATAAGGATACCAACGAAATCCCATATGTTCAAAATTTACTAGGTATTTAGCAGTAAACACAGACTTATAAATAAAATTACTAAAAACCATTATAATCGTCTCCAAATTGTCTCTGATATTGAAATTTTCTTTTAGGTCTCCAACCTAAAGCACCAGCATCCGTGTTGTGTTTCGTTGGTGAGTGTGAGACCGGAAGCCCATTGATGCAGGGGTGACAGTTATCGTGGTAACTGTGTAAGCTTTACATTGTCACAATGACTGTCATGCCTTTTACGTCCCCAAGCGGGGTGTGAAAAAGCATCTCCACAAGGTCGCTATAGTGTGGGTTACCATACTGCATTGTCTGCATATGCAATGAGTATGGTGACCACAACTCTTGGATTCTATTCATGTTTTCCATCAGGCAGAGTAGTCACTTTGGCAGGCCCGTAAAATAAAAAAAAAATAAGTATTTTTTTTATTTGGAACACGAGACACAATTACGGTTCAACAAAACAATACCTCTTCGTATCACAGAGTTACAGCTATTGTTTAAGTGCCAGTGTGTCGTCAGCATTTAACTTTAATAAAGTTGACATAATATTGCAGTGTCTCGTCGCAGTCATGGCGGATTTGTGGCGTGCTCTACCGTTACACATACACCGCATGCTAATTTGTTAACTGTCTACCTCAATTTCGTAGCTCTCACTCTCACAGATATTTTGTTTAGAGATAGTTTTTCATCCTACCTAGACGTTTTGGCGCCTAACCTAGTAAGGATGTGGTACATTGAAACAATTTTGTTAATTATGTTTCCGCGAAATGAGCATTAATTGTAATTTTTAATGCTAGAGAAATACTTCTGCTAACTAATAATATAAGAAAAAAACAAACTAAAAATATAAATGTTAAACGAATAACTGTAAGTTTGTTTTGATTTCTTAAAACTGATACCGTTTTGATTTCATTGATTGAACTTCTTTTCACTCTGGTCCAGCTAATATTTGACTACCTCTAAATTCAAATAGGCAGATCTCTTGCCTATATACAGGTTACATACTTACAAAATTATAATTTAAACTTCTTAAATAATAGTGTAACATAAATAAATAAACAATGTAGTTTTAATTTATTACAATATGTACTTAAAATGAATGACCTCATTCCATAATTAACTTGTCAGTTTAAAACCGGATCACCCTTAATCAAAGTTGAACTTCATCGGTTGCCAATCAACCGATCGGCAATAGTGACCGAATTTGGCACGTTACCGTTAATTCTATCGTGTCGTCTGTCCGGTCCGATACGATTTATAACCGACGTAATCGGGTCTTACGGTAAACCTCATCTTACACACAGTGCTCTATAAAGCATAGAACACACACGAAACACGCACGGCTACTTAAATTGCCCCTGTTCTCAACTCAGTCTAGTTTCATTTGGATTTAAGACCATGCTTCAAAGGTAATGTGTTATAAGGACAACATGCCTACGTGTGCGGCGTACGTGTACGTGTGCGTGTAGCAAAACCACAGATGTAGGTAACGTGGGTAAATCTAGATTAATTTATTTTTATTAGAACTGACATTATGGCAACGACAACTTATAATAAACCATAAACTTAAATAAGTTTCCATGAGAAAGGAGGTTTCTGCCTACTATACCACCCTGGCCAGATTTTGCCCTTGCTCTTCTAATTGCCATAGAGTTTGTTTGAAATTTTCGTTCTATTTGCAGTCCTGTTGTCCTTCGTAGTTTTCTTCCTTAGTCGTTACGCTCGCTCGTTACGCTCGCTTGTTACGCTCGCTCGTTACGCACATACAATATGTAAGCGTCGTAAGAAACGACTGAGTTTAAAATTTTAGAAATTAAGCAAAAAATTAATAACCTTTAACGATTCTTGTGGAAGGCTAGCTTTGGGGAAGGTCTATTATGTCCAGCAGTGAACATTTTTTGATTGAGATGATGATGATAATGAAACAAAATGAGGAAAAAGAATGTTCTTGTTTTTGAGCTCCAAACGCATGCAGGTCTCTTAACGTATTGTGTTGTGTCAACTCGCTATGTAAAATAAAGTGCTGTTTTCAAACTCGTTCCAGCCAGTTGGTCACTGTTATAACAGTATTTATCTTAAGTGTTTACTGTAGACATCGCATGTGACGACGCCGTGTTAATGTACGTGAATAGTTATTAAAGCATTAAGGTATTAGAACCGCAACTAACTTGTCACAGTGGGGGACACAGCACAGTAGCGGCTAGAGGTCATCCTAATTTTAGAAATTTACTATTTCTGCAAAATGCCTTCTCGTAGACATCTGGTATGTGTTGATATCTTTGATTTTATTAATTTGAGATTTATCTGGCCGTAGAAGTGTGAATAGTAAGGGTTGTAAGTATTTTTAAAAAATATAAATTTTGGAGAGGGCCACCTTATCACCTAAGGGCTTAAAAAATAGCCTACGACCTATTCTCAGACCTGTCAAATATACACAAACAGTTTTAAAGAGAAAGAATATATTAGGACACATACCATTCATTATGTCGATTCAGTCGATTGCTTTTTCCTCACACGCTATACCTGCTTCGAAAATTAGTTGTTCACTGTACACATTATTACCGGAAGATACAAATAAGTATTAGAAAAATTGACAAATAAAATACTTTGTGTTACAACCCAATCACGAATGAAATAAAAGCTCCCACGACGCGTCATCATCACAGAAGGGTTTTGGATCCAGGTTTAAATCTACCATCCGCAAAAAGTACTAAATGTCGCCGAATGTTCAGCTACCGAATATTCGGCGCTTCGACCAAGAAACGCGCTGGATATTCGATAATCGGCCAAAACCCTATTCGTGGCATCCGTACTGATTCTTTTTTTTTTTAAGAATGACAGATTCGGGGTTCACTATTTACCCGTTCACCTCCCATCAACCTTTTTTGCCACGTGTACATATAAAAATGCACTTAAAATATTATCCGTTAAGCCTTTTTGTTTAAAACAGGCGTAACCCTCCGTGTCTTGTCATAATTGCAGAAGTAGACTTCTGCTGTACCTGTTTGCGCACATTTAAATTGTTATCTTTGTCATCTATCAAAGACTCTTTAAGGACTTTACCAAGCCCTTTGTTTCTTTTATTGCGTCTTTGTCATTGTGCAGGTCTTATCTCAATTTTATATCTTTGTTTATTACCTATCAATTACCCATTACATGCACCTTTTTAAATATACATTTAACACCTTTTTTTAGAATGTCAATTCTACTCGGTATACTTTCCATTTCGTATATGTCTTTCTCGTCAATTAACTAGCCATACTTTCAGTCTAGGGACTAGAAAGCATGGAACGTGAGCATACATAACAGCGCTAAGCTTAGGTAAACAGTTTACGCACGATTTGCGCGGCGCCAGCGTACGCGCTCCGGCGACCTAATTCTTTGAGTGGAGACGCGGGCGCAGGCGTCGCGATGACGGGTGCATTCGCTCTTTACATATATTTTAACAATTCAATCTAGTTTATGTATTATTTATTTGTTTGTTTCCGTATACGTATGAGATTATAATAAATAAACTTGTGATGATGTACGATTTGTTGAAGGTTTAAGGTGAGGGCTAGCTGTGATATTAATTAGGTGATTTGTATGCTCGGTTGCAGTGCCATTTAAAGTTGTACTGTTAATGTGACGAATGGAAATACACCAGGTGTAAATATATATGTGTTTTATTCCTTTCTTAGTAAATTGTACATTGATGGGTGGATATACATCAATAACTATTGTTGATTAAGTTAATTCTAAACTCGATAATATTTGAGTACTCGATCTTTTCAATTAGATTGCACAATTTATCGCAGAAGTATATAACATTTACACGTTTATATATATTCAAAACGTCATGGAAGATTAGTTAACCCTATATTTATAATGTACTCTTTTATTAGTGAGTAGTGCTGGTCACTCCAAGGGCAAAGAGGTCACGTGAGACATCTGACACGGTGGCCACGATCACATTCCGACTCCCGCGCACGATTTGTGCACTCAGCTCATTGTGCAATTAAAACTATATAACTAATAGACGAAAGCAGCAAGGTTGCCATTAATTTTGTGTCAATACATGCACCAATAAAGAACGCAAAGCTACAATTAAGATGCTATGTGATACGAAGACTATAATTATATTGTATGTCCTAAATAAACCGATATCTGATCTCACAATATGACGAAATATTGTGGTTTTAAAATTCGATTATTAGCGGTGAGTCCGTTATTATCACCGTTGAAATTCCTAATGTTGCGTCTCCTACATCCATGGACTTCACGATCGATTACTGATTGTGTGAATGATGAGTACAGATTACGCGGTGACAACGGTTCTCAATAAATTGAAATTGAATCGATTCACACATAAAATGTCAGTTCGTGTCTTGTCTTATTCATGAGTCTGCATAATCATGATTGTTCTAGGGCGAAATAAGGATTAATTTGGATTTAAAGAGATTGCTCATTAGCGGTGCAGATTTTTCTTCTGCGCAGACATGAAAATAATATTAAAATTATTTTCTTTATTTTTAAGTCGCTGTATCTGTATCAGAATGCTAGTTTTTAACGGACTGAAAAAATATATAGTTCTATATTCCATTGTGTGTATTTTTTTACATATATGTTCACGATATGGGATTAAAAGCGAATAAGATATATTTTTTTCTTTTTTTATTAGTTAATTTGCCTGCCATTACTGTTCAAAAAATGGCCATAACCAAAATAAAAAATCTTGGAGACTCAATTTTTATAACGATTACAAAACGATAGACATCGATTGAACAAAGGATTTTGTAAAAAACCAAGGCAAGCAAACAAGCGGCTTTTTAGTTTATTGGTATTAAGTAGTTGTTTCACCTTCCTTGGTTTTAACTGCCTCGGTGGCGCAGCGGTAGTGAATGCAACTGCTATGCTTGAGATCTCGGGTTCCATTCCCGGGTCGGACCAAATGTTCGTATTCTCTGCAAATACTTGTTTCGAAGTTTGGGTTTTTTCTATGTATAATATGTATGGATATACAAAAAAAGTATTTAAGTATTCTATCAGTCCGTCTAGTTATCATAGCACAAGCTTTGCTTAGTTTGAAACTAGATGACGTTGTGTGCCAAAAGTCCAAAATATTTTTTTTTTATTTGTTTATATTATATATGTCCTAATACTTAATGTACACGCAATATTTAAAATTATTTTGGTTTTGTTGTATGTACATTCATTTTACTATGTAAAGGTGGATTATTATAGTAAGTTGTTATCTATGAGCTTACTTGATTACCTACATATTGATTTTTTTTGAGGTTATGTTACGTTATATAAAGAAGCTTTAGTTTTTACCACAATATACCATTTATTTGGTTATTTTATAAACTTTCTTGAATAACTATCGAGTTACAACAGTACTGTTCCGTAAACCATATGCTCATGGTCATTTTCCTTTCGCACAAATCTCCTTCTGTTAAAACTAGTAAATGGCTACTCTTTGTGTTATTCTAATCGATGTTCAATTGACTTTACGTCTTTGAAATAGTCGTCTCTATTGATGTGATTTTAATAAAAAAACTAACTGCAAAACCACGTTCTTTACGCTCGCTTTGTTCAATACATCATTCCACGAGCTGTTCCAACGCAAAGGCTGTCAACAATTATGATGAATATTCCTACGCAAGATCCAATTCACTATTAATATCGTTACGAAACCAATCGAGAATTCGAGCCGTGAACTTATTAGTACATAGCCAGTTGACAGTTTACAATGAGGGCCATTAAATCTTTTGTTATTAAACGAATACCATGACATTATAGAATCGAATCGCTTCAATATTCCGGATGGAGTCCTTGAACGACTTTAACCTTCTAGTTGCGCAATCAATACTGTGCTGAATCGAATTGGAATCGATTAGTCCTATTTGACTCCTCCCGAATCGATTGATCTTGTTGCGAAACCGTGAAACCCTTTGACGATGATGAATGTGTTTGTGTTGCGCCTATTGTTATTGTTGTACGACGGGACATGTAAATTGATATTTATTATGCATAGATAATTAATTATGAAATCAGTGAATAGATTTTTTTTTTATCCAGAAAATCGAAAAGATATATTACTACCTATATGTTAATTAATTTTATAACTTACAGTAAAAAAAAGTTGTCAGGCATTTTATTCTAATTAATTTGATCCAATAACAAAACCTCAGTCACGACGGGTTGGGCTATTTATTACGTTGGCAGTATTGCATTGTTGTCCATCTGCTTGATCAGTAGTTAATTTGTGTTTATTAGTCGTGATTGGCTTACGGAGTCGTGGGTCACGCCAATTGTCCCACTGACAATTGCTATTGAGCTATTTGCCTCGATACTTCATTTATAATTTGTTTCATATATGAACACAATAATAATTAAACGCATTCTGTGTTCTTGCTATATATGTTTAGATTGCTATTTTTCTTTGTTCTGAGATCACTTGGATCATTAGAATAGCGAAATAATTAACGCAACTAGAGATTAAATACGTTTTTATTATGTAATTAGTTTTCTTGCGCGAGTCTATGTAGTGGCGGTTTTTTAAAAGATAACACCGAATGCTGTATAATGAATAAATTCTATATGTTTGGAAATATTACACCTACACCATAGTTGAAGTCGTCCAGTTCCTGAATTTTTTTATTGCGTAACAACGCAAAGACGTTGGGAATTCTGTCCTATTTTACTATTTCTATTGTTTAAAAGTGTCGATAATACTTTGGCGTGATTCAACGACGTACACACAGACTCACAACAGTCTGATAGATATTATATCTAAACGCTTCCACCGGTGATTCGATATGCGAATAGCATAGATTATATCGATTACAGATTCGCGACACGACGCGACACACAATCGATTTATCGCATCAGTCAGTCGCCGGACTTGACGATCATTTAGTATTTTCCTAACAGAATACTTATCGCGTAACTGAACGATAAGATTGAATATCAATTTTCATTCCGTACACATGGTGTGTGCGGATTACGTTTTACATTATTGAATGTTGTGTATGAATTAAAGTGCCTAATGTTTTTTTTTGTTACAGGTAAATATGGACACATTCTGAGAACATTCAGTCATTCATAAAGACGAGTTTGGCCATTAGATCCCAACATAAAAATCGATGTCGATGTGAGTATTTAATAAGTACTACTTATGTTAATAACAATACATATTTTGTATATGTACAAGTTATACACAATAACTTCTGCTGATCCTCCACTCTCCATGCTTATTTTTTCCATTTTCGTCTTAAATTAAAGTAACACTATTTTTGTTTAACCTTGGTCCAAAATACAAACATTATTTAAATTAAGAATCGAGGTTCACAATGTCAATTTGGCTGTAATACTTTGAATTGAGCACAATCTCGTTTATCTGTTTTCTTAGTGTATACCCAAATAAGATACTTAGTATAATAATATTTTAAATTCATAATAATAGGATCTGTCTAACACGACTTAACCCAGTTATTTTAAAAAGCGACGAAAGCTAGTTTATAAACTTAAAACTGAAATCTTTGAAGAGGAACAGGCTTCATCTTTTGTCCCTATTACCTCCCTCAACCTATCGCAGTCTACAGATGAATAAGGCATATCCGATTCCACGCCACTCTTATCGATAAAGAAGAAAAATAAGCCCAAAATCTTTGACAATAACGTAGATTATTCCATATCTTCCCGTGGTCCAATAGTACAGCGTACATCTAGGTTATATGTCGCAACACCTCGCTCGGGACTAATCACCTTTGTGTGTCAGTTAATTATCACTTGACATACATGTGAGTATGGCTCATTTGTCAATAGGATTATGAGATTAGCAAGTAATTGATGAAATCACCACGTTTAAAACTAAGGGATTGAATTGATTCAATGGCTTCTCGTTTGCTCTTCTCGCGATTTGTTATGAAGCTGTGCAGCTCAAAAGATATAGGGTATGTTTGCCGCTATTTTGAGAAGTAGCTTATCGGGAACTACATTGGTCATTGTGATATAATGAATGGAATCATTTGGCATAGTTTTATTGCATTAACGCTTCACGCACGAGTCCTTCGTTATTGTTACAAACCTGTATGAGTGTTCCCATAATTTATTTCTGATTTTACCGTTATTAACTTTGAAGCGTTACTTTTTATCTTTATTTAAGTAATATCACCTCAAGGAAGCAAATTAATAACCCCTTAAACTTCAATCCAACCTATTCTTGAAAGAGGTTTTTGTTTGTTTTTAATACATGTTCTAAATGTTGCTCTACATAACCGGCTCTTGGGTTTCCCTTGATGCAACGTACATGATGTAATGAATGCGTCTCTTTATACCAACACATAATCAAGATGTTATAAAAGAATAACTCGATTATCTTCACTCGTTTTAAGTGGCAAAACATGCTTATTACATTACTAATAGCATATCATAGGTGTATAGTTCCCGGCCTTGTGATGGAGACCTTCGATCGATACGACTCCAACGTATGTTTGTAATTCCCGGAAGCAATTGTAAAGATTGATAAAAAACGGGTTAAATTAAAATAAAACACTGTATTAATGTTGTAAAAATCGATTAAATTGACTGATGACGTAGATATCTAAATTTTTTGTTAGCGTTTTTAGCAATTTGGTGCAAAACCAAATCCAATTGATTTTTAGGTACGGAAAATTTAAAAAAAATGTAATAAGTATACTGTTATAAGCACAAAAAACAACCGTCTGTTTCTGATATGCCAACTATTTGTAAGTTGTACAGTTGCGTGAGAAAATTCACTTCTATCATTTCCATAAAAAAAAAATGATCTTCTAAATCATTGAAATTGTATCTAAGGCACAAATTTTAATAGTAACAAACCTCCTAGTTCTGCTATTAAAATAGTGTGTGATAAAAGGGACTGCGTAGAATCCACGGCTATCACTGGAAGCCATGCGTGCGCATACGCATCGATTTGAACATAAAGCATTACAACTACAAAACATCAATAATATTTTATAGTATCTCTTTAATCTCACAGTCAATTAATAAGCGATTGCTTTGCGTAGTTGTCTTTAGTTTATAACACATCAAAGTTATAAAAATATCGATGATAACTACATGGATGTTAGGCAACGGTAGTTTTTATACATTATCTTTGTTCTGTCTGAGCTGGTCTATGAAACACGTTTCAAGTAAAATTATAGCTGTTTGAAATTGGAATTGAAAGACACGGTATTTTTTTTTATTGACGCTATTCCGTCTCTTTTCTTCTCGTGGCTGTAGAAGGAGATAACTCAATATTGCTAAATAAATGTATTTCTAACAGTAATTCATACTGTCGTGAACTAACGTTTTATGGATACTGATTTAGGTCATTCATTGATGTCCGTAAATTATTGCGTATTGTTAATTATTGTATAAACCTGTATCGGATTATGTTAGGTTAGTTATAATATATATGGGAATTTATTTGCTGTCCATTTATTTGAATACTAATCTTTCGAGCTACATAATCTCACCAAACCAGCCCCGAGAGAGAGTTAGTTCTAAAAAGCTACAAATTCATCAACAATATTAATTTCTGTGTCAAATGGATCTAGCAAATTTTAATTTTTGTTGTGTTTATGTTTATTAATCAATTCGCAGAATTCCGTTCATTGTCAACATATTTGGAGCTTTATTTTTTATTTGGAAGGGTGTGCCATTCGTTTATTCTCATGTCAATTTGAAGAAAAGACTACCCTTAAGAGTGGAACATTACAATTCCCAGAATAAAGACGGTAATACATTTTGAGAAGTTTAAAATACATTGAATATATAACCATATATATATATATATATATATATATCGCTCAGCTTGCGATGGAGCGTGCGATGCTGGGTGTTTCTCTGGCTGATAAAATTCGTAACGAGGTTATTCGACAGAGAACTAGAGTACCTGACATTGCACGGAGAATCAGTATGCTGAAGTGGAAGTGGGCTGGCCATGTCTCCAGACGAACCGATGGTCGCTGGAGCCGAAGTGTACTAGAGTGGATACCTCGATTGGGCAAACGTAGTGTAGGGCGGCCTGCGGCGCGATGGACCGGCGACTTGAAGAAGGTGGCTGGCAGCGGATGGATGCGAATTGCCCAAGACCGAGATCGTTGGTATTCCTTGGGGGAGACCTTCGTTCTCCCCCAAGGAATCTGGAAGGGGCTCTGACCGCCCAGAATAGGGCTCGCCTCTGGCGCCCTCAGAGGATATTGGCGGTTAGAGCCATACGCGGTTACCGCACCGTATCGACGGAGGCGGCTTGTGCCTTGGCCGGAACTCCCCCGTGGGATTTGGAGGCGGAAGTGCTCGCCGAAGTTTATCGGCGGATGGCTGACTTCCGGGCGGGTAGCGGCATACGGCCCCCGCCCGAAGAGATACGCGAGTGGCGAGAGGCCGCTCGTCGCGCCACGATGGCTCGTTGGTCGTCCCGGCTGGAGGCTCCACGTGCTGGCTTTGCCGCCGTGGAGGCTCTCCAGCCGGTCATCGCCGAGTGGGCAGGGCGGCAGCACGGGACCCTTTCCTTCCGACTAACGCAGGTTCTTTCCGGGCACGGTTGCTTCGGGAAGTATCTGCACTCGGTCGCCAGGAGGGAATTGAGTCCCGCCTGTCACCACTGCGACTGCAGTGAGGACTCGGCTCAACACACGCTAGCGGTTTGTTCCGCCTGGGCGGCGCAGCGTGGGGTCCTCACTGCAGTTATTGGAGGAGATCTCTCGCTACCGGCCGTCATACGCTCCATGGCCGGTAGCGACAGTTGTTTTACCGCGGTCGCAACCTTCTGCGAAGACGTAATTTCGCGGAAGGAGGCGGCAGAGAAGGCCCGGGAGGACGATATCCACTCGGACCCAATTCGCCGCCGGCGAGCCGGGCGGCGGAGGCGCGCATACCAGCGCCTCATGCCGCCTTGAGTGTGGCTGCGGGTGGACGGGACGGGTTTTTCCCCTCCATCCGCTACAATGGCCAGCCGCGAGGAGGCGACGTCCGTGTGTGCCGTGCGTCGCCTGAAATAGAGAGTTTATCCGCAGATGGTGCCCGAGGTAGCGGGCAGGCGCTAGGAGGGATCTGGATGTCGTAATAACAGCTGTTCCCGGTCCCTCCTATGTCAGGCGCAGAGTGGCACACCGTGTGGTTTTAGTCGGTCCGATTCCGACACACCACCCCGCCGTAAACCCCGGTGGGGTGACGGCTCGAGGGGGTTTCCACACGAAAAAAAAAAAAAAAAAAAAAAAAAAAAAGACCTTCGTTCAGCAGTGGACGGCGATAGGTTGATTGAAAGAAAAAAACATATTTCATCTTTGTTACAGTGTCTTAATTTACATATGCCACGTTGCAGTTTAGGCAATAAACTTTACTTAAGTACACAACGCCAAACGGGAACGAATGACGATTCTAAATTGTTTATTTACTTGTAATAATAAAATTCTAGTTTCTACATCTATTGACCTACATTTTTAATGAAATGAATAAATATCTTAAAATCCTTTCGTTTTAAGTTGTAACTGTTATGTCTAATATAATAATCAATTTACATACATATATTCTAAACAAAATTAGAACAATAAAATAAATACTTCTCTAATTCACTCTTGTTAGGTAAAATTGTAAAGTAAGATTAGCCCTCAAATGAAGCAGTATTTAACATTTTAGCTCATAAGAGATTCAGTCTCGACAAGTGGGTGGGTTGGCACGCTGCGCCGGCGCCGGCCTACCTGCCTATTTGTGCAAGATTAATAGGATAATAATTAATAGGATCAGGACTTATAGACTCGAAAGTTGAAACTTTTACATGTATGTTCTAACTATAAACAAGGTCTCCCCTTTACAATACACGTTATATTTGAGTTCGTAAATATTGTGCGTTTTATGAACGTGTAAACGTATTATTTCTGCGTTAAACACGATCGCTTCGGGAGTGGCTCGATGACTCAATGTAAAAAACATGTGTTTGCACGACCGCAGAGGGTGTGAATTTCTTAAATGGAACAAAGTGTTTTTATTTTATCCTTTCAACACTTTATATGTTATTTATGGATTATATAAATGTAAGATTAAAAAGAGCGTAGAGCGTACAAAGTAATTAGATATAAATATATGAGTGTACGTTAATACTGTAACTGGCGGGAATCGCAGTCACAGCTGTTTTCAAAGTATCCATTGAACACATATTTCTTTGATTTTTTAAATTTAAAACTGTTTATTTCTCAATTTTCTGTTTGTTTTGGAATAAAACTAATGTAAAATTAACAAGGTCATCACATTAAAATCAACCGTATTTCTTTAACCATTTTATATCTCATCTGACCGAGTTATCGTTACTAATCTATTGAATGTTTATAAAACCCACATTGCACAGACTTTTGAAGTACAAGTTGTGATTATAAGTCAGTTATTGAGCTAACTTTCGACTCCATCACAGTGCCGTTTTACGACTCTGAGGTCATATGTCAACATTACGAAACACTGACAGTTTCTTCGTAGCTCCGAAAGTGTCGTGATCTTGAACCTGTACACGTATATGATGTTTTGGTTCGTATTCGTCAAGTCGACTTTCGCGGTGTCCAACCGGAAATTCGCCATAAATGTTCGCCAATGAAAGGTGAATGTCAAGTTTGGTTTACGCTCTAATGGAGTTTGTAGTATTGAATTCATTAGTGAAACTCATTTATGTTATTAAACACGCCACGATTATCAAACTACTTTTTTTTTTATTTAATGGTTAATAAAATACATGTTTTTTAAATTGATAGCAAGTTTGTAATGGTCCACATTTATAGTAAAAACATTCAATGAGAGATACGATGCATGTACTCTAAGTAATGTAAGTATGAAACTTGATGACGTAATTGAGTTTCGTCCATGTATATAGGTATATGTTGAAAGTCCAGCGACGAATCCTTTCGAAAATATTATTAATACAGTAAATATGTATGCATTTTGCTCTTTTTTATATCTTTTTGGAGAAAAGCTGAATATGATTTAAGATCTGCATCCTAGCATGCAGTTCATGACTGTTTTTTAAACATAAAAAAAAATTAAATTTCACGTTACATTCTTTTGGACATAAGGTTCACCCCTTAGATATATGTACATCACGAACCATGTCTTAAAAATTCTCAATCAACATTTTATTACACCTGATGATGATATTACAACAGCATCCATGGTCTTAAAACTACACATGGGAGTTATATAACACGAAGGATATGAAATTGTACACAAACGAGATTTTAATGGCTGCATCGGAAGTGCACATTAGAAAATTGTGCATGCACACCGCGGACCACGCACTTTCACTGACATTGAAACCATTAACAGCTTACGGTGGCCTTTCGGTAGCACCGCAATTAAATACGTGAAGTGTGATTTCAAGCTTTCATTTCGCATTCAACTTTTTATTATCTATTTGAGCTTAAACAGATTTTGCTTTTTTTTTAAGATCGTTGGACCTTGGGAGCGATTATAAGCGATTTCATTTTTAATCACCATTGACATGATTACCATAATTTTACGCTTGTAGACTGGGCTTGTTTTGTTATATTTAGCTTGTTATTTTTTTGTGTTATCTTTGTTGTAAATATTACGTTTTGCCACATTCTCGTAGGAGGGGTTATGCTGCACGCGGTAGTCAATTCTAATATTTATCAATATTTATGTGAATAAAAAAAATACTTAGTTATAGCAGGTAAAAATTTTGAGAATTTTATGTAAAATGAATTATTTAAATGTGTTTTTATAAGTACCTACAGTCCATTTAATCTAAGAGGTGCCGTATGAAGTTTCATACTTTTTAACACGAAGTAACTTTGTATAGGTGCAACTTACACAATCTCAATAACTTTTTTAAATATTAAAAACAAAGTAAAAAAACAACTTTATACGCACTAGGCGTTTTTTTCAGACATTATTCAAACTTACGTATTTAGTTACTTTACCATGGTGTTGTGACTTTTCAAATTCATTTTTATATCGCTTTTAATTCAAACTTTTGTATAATATTGTAAAATAAATATCTATTACAAAATTATAAAAAAATTTACTCATTTAACTGCCAATGAAAATGCACAATCTATCTACTCTAATATGTCCCACATGTATATAAGTAAATTGAAATCAATTTGTTTCTATAAATAAATGATATCGAGAATCGCATATTATAGTGATAATTTTTTTTGACACCTTCCCTATTCTTCAATCTGTCGAAATTGTAATACGATACATTTTTTTTTTGTTGTTGGGGTGGAAAATCCCTTCGGATCTCTGACTCCTCGGGGACGCAGGAGCCAAGAGTATGTGGTGTTTCCACTAAAAACCACCCCGGCGGCAAGTCTCAGGCGTCCTTCTCTGAAGGGGACCCGGACCATGTTATTTCAGGTCCCCTCAGGAATCAACGCCGCGCCATCAGACAAGAGTGGCTATGAATACATCACAGTGTAGCAGACTATTTATTTGACCTTATCAAAAAAGAACTTACATTTTAAAAATGTTTTTAACAATACGGAAGATTAATTTTGCTTAAAAGGTAATACTAATAATGTTAAGTCATACATGCGTTGTTTACATTCTCGACTCATAGGGTATTGTTTTCGCTGACGGCTACTGAACAACACTAACTTGTGGCTACCAGCCCCACGTAAGTTCCACTTATCGCAGTAAGGTGAGTAGCCTGGTCATATTACAGCTTTTTAGAAATTCAGGCCTCCTCTGATGACGTTTTTAGACAAACTATTTTTTTTAGGTCTTGACATTATGCTTATAGTAAAAAATGAGGTGTGTGGTTTTAATGAAGCTTTTATATCATCATTTTAAAATCATTCTTCATCAAGTGATAACTGATGTACAGTCCAATAAATATTAAAAATCATTTAGACTCAAGTAATATGAAATTAAAGGTTAACTTGACTTTTTTTTTCTTTCTTTTTTTTTTTTTTATATTGCACCTACCAAAGTGACTCCTTTAGTGTGTTTGTCTTGTTAGTAACTCTTAGGGACAAAAAAATAAAGTTAGAACAGGGCTGTTTGAAGCCAGGAATTGGGTAAATGACTGTATTGCAAATAAATACCAATACCTACTTCATTAAAACTAATATCGCGAAACATCTCGGCAAATACAATTAACATAGCTTTTTATTATTATTACGAATTTCAATCAACCATACAGTCAAATATATTGTTCAATTGAGTAGTCTAAAACAGTGACGTCACAATTTTGTATTTAGTACATTTTTCATACAAAATTGTCGTTTTGACGGATGATAAAAAGTAAGTAATTTGACTAAGGTGTCATCTAGCCTATTGCCCTAAGTAATAGTATTTTATTCAACATACCTGTTACTTCGTACATGGATTCGTACTTCGTAAACTCACAGGATAATATTATTAAAATATATACGACATTAACAAAGTAGCGCCAATCAACGGAAATATTTAGTAAAATGGTGTAGAAACTTAACACTTCGTATAAAATAAACATTTATTTCATTTAAGTCTAATGCATAACACGTTTGAAAGGCTAAGTCGTTCAATTGCTATTGCAAACCGGCCATATTGCGTGGCTTCAAATAATGTATAGATTTCACTCGTGATCTTGCATATGTAAAATGCCAGAGTTATAGTTATTGCGTAATGGCTATCGGTATCAAGATCCATGGGATATAATGTATTGAAATGGACTATTGTTTTCAAGATATTGTTTGAAGCGATTTTATATATTTTATTGCAATACACAACAGACACGATTTTAAGTATCATTATTATCATTATCATCATCAGTATCATCATCAATAGCTTTAAATAATGCACTGCTGGACATAGACCTCTCCTTAGAAAGGAGGTTTTGCCCCTCTTTATCACGCTAGCCAGACGGATTGCTATAGGGCTTACTTCACTTTAGAATAGTGTTGTCCTGCCTGGCTTTGAGTATAGACCTAAATATTTGCCTGATCTCCTTGTTTAAGAAAAGTAAGAAACCATTATAATTATAACATCAATGTTGACGTCATCAATCTCAAGACTTCTCCGTTACGCTTCTTAGCGAAGAACTACAATTTAGATGAAAAATATTAAATACAAGCTATGATTGGATGCCCAAACCTCTCAAGTAGTTGCATATAAGTCAAATACTCAGGAAATATATTGTTATATAAATGTATATTGATTCAGGATGTGTTAGAGATGCAAACACCATTCAATTGCACTGATGTATCTTATAATGCTAACGAAAGTATCAATACACGACATTATCGCGCCTGTTTGTATGGTATTGGAACTTAAATCTATTTCATGATGTCAGTGGAAAGACGTCCGCTACTGGCCATAGGCCTCCCCCAAGACTCCACAACAACTGGTCTGCTCCTGCCCCCATCTAACGGCTTTCCTCGACCTTCAGCTTGTATCGAGATCATGGGTATCAACCCTAAAATTTGTGTCATTCAGAAACAGATTTGACACAGACGATGTCAGATTTTTTTTATTTATTAAAATTAAGTTTAAATAAACAGAAATTATGTAAACAGTGAAAGATTAAATTTCTAAAATATGACTGATCTAGCACTACCCACAGAAACTACTATAATATCAGTCAACGACAAATCGTCGCTGCTCTTAATCAACTGCTACCTACACTGGAATAAATTAAAGTAGATGAAATTCTAAGGTGTATCGCCGTAAAGCTCTTTTCTGGTCGTCTGAACACAGACGAAGTTGACTCGTAATGTTTAACAATTAATGGCTAAGAGTCTTCCTCAGAGCGATGTCAATTATTTAACTAAATTGGCTACGTTACCTTGGACAAATTACATCTTGCAGTTACGATGGGAACGTTTCGTGCTACTCGATTTAATACTCCGTCGAAGCCGTATCTTACCGATGTTCCGTAATATATTCAAGTAGAGTATAGAGTTGATTAAACTAAAATCTCGCCCTATCTTTATTAACGTATACCTAAATGACAGACTGTTAATCTAGTTACCGATTCTGACTATTTATTCAGCCAGAGTTCGTGGCTTTGGCTTCCTTTTTGAAGGAAAATTGTGCCATGGTCATAGAGAAACTTCTTAAGTAGTAATGATAGAAAGTAGTTTATTTCCAAAACATTTCTTTATACTTTAAAGTTGCCATTCAATTCTATCAGTATCTCTCTATTTTTCCTCTTGTAAGTGTATAAAACGAGTATTTATCATTCTCAATTGACAGATTGCAGCTCTATCAATGTTGACCGACGAGTTTGTTAGAAATTCAAATAAATTACCAATTAGTGATCTTTATGAAGCTGTTTTAATCTTTTTAAAACTGGGCGTGTCCGCTCTCACCGCTTTTTGAACTGTGCAATACGTCTATCCTCAAGCACTTTAGATTCTTCTTGAAGACTATGATTTCTACATTCAAGTTCTATAATTAGATATTTGTCATCAATATATCTTATACTTAAGAAAATTTTAGAAACTAACACTATTCAGCTTTTCGTAGATTGTCATTTTACAACAATCACAAGAACTATGTAATAAACTTACTTGAGTTTATTCCTTTCTATAAAGTACTACAAATGTCACCTTTATTGCCCAACCATAAAACTAGGCTTGTTCATATGTGTTTCTACAAGAAATTAAAAAAAAATCGAGAATGATACGCCTCCGACGAATCATCGACCAAAATCACCTCGCACTCCTTCTGGCGTAGTGCTGCATAATTGTCTTAACAAGCATGTGAATCCTAAGTATTTATAGCATTAAGTATTGAAACAATAAAAAGATGTGAAAGACCTCATAAAATTGAATAAAATTGATGTACATTAAATGGTTGGCGTATCCTTTGGCACGGCCACTTTAATTTATGCAGTGTAATTTGTGTGGGCAAGTAGATGTGGCGCATACGCCAATTAAGCAGATCGATCTATCATAATCATAGCTAACGTATTAATAATGCGCGAGGGCTGCGCTCGCGCCGACATGCTAATCGATCGATACGCAGTGAAATAACACTGAGGAAAATAACTGTATCGACGGAGTAATCTCTGATATACCTGAGGTAACTGCTGACTGGGTTTAATAGCACGAAGTACCTGTGAATTTAATAATTTATTCATTACTAGAGAAATTGAGACTTATAGCGGAGAATGATTTTGAAACAATAATAATTTGCAAATTTCGTGAAAAACCATGTTATGTATAATATGTACTATATGCATATAAACCTGACCAGGTATGCTGTCTAACAAGACACCATCCGCTGGCCTCACTTTTACGGTTGCTGAGAAAATAACATAGATAATATTAAACGCTTTCCATATTACGCATGTTTTTCTTCTCTGCTGAAGGCTGAAAAGGCTCACGTACAGCAGTGATGTAAACAGAAGATGTATGAGCACAATGAAAGCGTATCTAAGTAGGTGAAATATTAAAAGCGTAAAGTTGCGTGTAAGTGGAACAATTGACGCAATAAAGATGGCACTTGGCCTAGACACTTGCTCTTTTAATGTTTGCCTGTTTGATCGTGTTATAAATTATTCTTTAACATCTTAGGTGGCTTGGCTTTTAGTTAACGAAATAACTCTTGAATAAGTTCATGTTTATGTCATTGGCAAAGGGAAACATTAGTGTCCTGATGATTGGTGACAAGCGACACCCGTGTTGGGCTAGTTCGTTTATGCCGAAATACTGCAATGTAATGTTTAAGGATTTGTTTTCAAATGAGTAGAAAAGAGGGATATTTTTATTCATTCAATTTTAATATAAATGACAAACTGGCTGCCGGTTAGCATATGTGATTACCGATCAGCAGTTCAATTCCTGGATCTGGCCAAAAAGTATTATTAACTTTTCTTTATTATAGAAATACAGTCAGATTTTTTAAAACTAGGTCTGTCTCAGAGAGCATGTAAAGTTGTCGGTCCTTTGCTTGATCTCTACCCGGTCGTGTCGGATGGCTGTCTCATCGGATTGTAAAAGTGAGGGAACAAAGAGTGCACCTGTGTTTGTGCATACACATATGCACTGTAACATCTATGTAGTTGGCTGGCCTCCGTTGAGACTGGCTCAGTGGTTAAAATTGGTTAGGAGTATATCACATGTCTTAATGCCTGTCAAATAAGGGGTTGAATGTAACTTGTAACATTTTAATATAAACTTAGGTTATTAATATGAATATTGGAATGCGATTGACACATTTTTAGATAAAAATTTACTAGAAGCAATCAATCTACGCAAAGAAAGTGGTTCTATGTCAGGTGCTTTTTATGCTGCAAATTGTCTAATCGAAAAGAAAACGCTATAGAGATGAATCTTCATAATTTAAGAAATCTGCGGGAAGATCTTCACAGCCATTTACATGCCATGTACATGAAAAAATATTGAGTTATTTTAATAAAGACTTCTTTTCTGATTGCAAAACTTCCCAAAACTTAAATGTCAACGATACTGTACCTCGATACACGACCGTCGGTGTGACCCTAATTACTGTGGTCTATAAAGATAATGTCCAATGTAAGCCCCTCTTGTTGCTTAACGACTCAATCATGTAACATTATAACTTGCACTCGCAAGTATTCTGTAATGTTGATTTTATTACAGCAAAAACCTTCGCTAGGCGATAAAAACACAATTTTTTTATTACAATGAGTCTTCAAATCCTACCCAATACCAGTACCTAATATTAATACTCATACTTACTCTCGTACCTAATACCAATACTCATACTTACTCTCGTACCTAATACTAATATTAAAAATATAACCTACACGAATTTTACCTGCAAAAAAGAAATAAAACATAACTAATACTGTTGACAACAATGTTGTTTAATTATATTTTGTACTTGTTTATTTGCTTACTGAATATAAATATTTATATTTAACATAACCTCCAAAGCCATATCTTATATGAACCGTAATATCAACTCAACTCCACTTAATTGTACTAAGTGATCATCATAATACTTTCTTCAGCACTTGACACCAAATAATCCTATCTATGTAGACAACATTAGTAACTCTCGGGACACTAATTGCGTATTACGGAACGATAAATTATATCTTGCAATCACATTACATAACATGCTACACCTCTAAATATTACGCCAAAGCCCTGTCAACAGAGTAAAATCAAATTCTCCCGTTGGAGCCAGGGTTGTTCAAAATAGAAATACCTTAACCAGCCTTAGTTAAGTCTTAAAGTGTTAATGTTCAGTGATTTGCACGTAAAGTAGGTCTGTATGCGCACGCGTTCCGTAACTAATTCTTATAGCCGTCAGCTTGTTCAGGGATGTCAATCAAATTTGCTTAACAAATTGTATTGTGCAAATTTTGTTTGAATAGGTGTTCTTTTATCACAATTTAAGCAGAATCTAAATTTTTCTTTATATATCTTGCAACTGCTACGGTGTTATTTAACACGAACCGAGGCCTTGTGTGTTATTATAAAAAAAAATAACTACATTTGCTTTATAGTCGTTTACAGGATTGTTATGTAGACACTTTATATCAAACATTTATGTGCTTACTCGCCACTGAAAGAGTTAGGGCAACATTTTATTCTTATTATATTTATTTTCTATCAATCTTGCCAAAATGACTCTACGCTGCCTGATAGAAAGCATCAATAGAATCTAAAAGTTATGATCACCATACTGATTGCAAATGCAAACAATACAGTATGGTGACCAATACTATGGCGGCCCAGTGAGATCGTTTTTCACGTTTCTCTTGGGGACGTAAAAGGCATGACAGTCAATTTGGCAGTGTAAGACTCACACACTTACCACGAAAACTGTCACCCCTGCATCATTGGGCCTCCAATCTTGTATTATATGTATAATTTTCTAATAAATAGTAAAGTTGTCGTTAGTCTTGACGTTAATCAATATCTTTTCAATTTTATAGTACTTCAAAGATTCTACGTCTTTGGTTTTTGTTATCGTTGCATTTATACTTACATTCTTTCCACTCACCAGTCGTTACGTAGACATTAAAATTGAAATAAGTAATAACTACTCTATCATCAAACACGCCGCCAACACTCGGTCGATGCTCAGCCCTAATCAGTACAGACGCTTCAGTCATTTCCTACTTGCGTCTGGCGGTAGCGGGGCGACAAATTGTCGGTGGACGCCGTTTCGGTCGCACAATTGCACTTAACAGACTATTTCCCAGATTTATTCGTCTACACATAACTTAAGAGCTCTGTTCACGGCGCGCAATTCATTTAAAGCACGCTGACACGCCGTTTGTCGACGGCACTGCCTTCGTCAAGATTCTTGTGTTTTTTGGATATGTTTCCGTGTTGAGGGAAAAAAAGACTTGAGGTCGGTCTTCGTTTTTTGTTGTGGGAACTGGATTTGTCGTTTTTTGCTCTGCGTTAACTTTTAGATACGAGTTAGGAGATAATTAAATTTGTTTGTAAACAATAAAATACTTTTAGAATTATCTCATGTCAGAACTTATATTGGGTTTAACTTAAACTTCTTAGTAAAAATTAATACCAAGATTACCAAGTTTTAAATTGAAAACTTAGCTCCTTAATTCATATTTACGCAAGTTATTTCTCTTTCCGTGAATGCTGCTCTTTATACGAACGCTTTATGAGTGCCGTAACGACCAACACTCGATCCGAGGTGTGAATTTACAAGCAGTCCCGAGAATATCGCTTATTGCTAAATGGAACTGTTCGAGTTTCCTAATCTACTCGCTGGACACTAGCAGGATTGTAATGTTTTTGCAAAAAGATATGAAACCAAGTCATTGTAGGTATTAAAAAGATTAGGAAAGCTGTCGAAAAGATGAAAACATAATTCTTATCTTGCTTCCGTGTTTATTATTGATAACTTTTTTCAATATTGAAACCTAAAGCACTTTGCAATGTTTAAATATCTCTAAGAAGACATAAATCGCATTAGTTTTATGCAATACAGCCTGTAATGGCAACTACAAGAACCGTATAACAGCAAAACGCGAAACATAGAGCTAAAATTAAAACATAATTCCTCAGTATTCCATTGTGAATATCGGATATTTTATTGTTATTATATCTAGGTATCGGGCATTACGGCGCAGACACGGCGAAACATTAGCATGGTTGTGGGGGCCGGGCCGCAACAATGGCGCAGCGCGAGATGCCCACAGCATCCACCGATAACGTGCGCTGCAATAGTCTTTCGAATACAGGATGGTTGCGAAATGTTAATGAATGTTATTTTTAATTACATCCATTATTTTTATAAAGTATTCATGATTCAGATATTCATTTATGATTCGACGACAATACTTTCTTTGAATATATCCTATTTGTTACAAACATAAATGTGATGGACACGTAGAACACTCAGACTCATACAACCGATGTGTGAATCATACAAAGTGTTTTCCCTTGTGGGGATCGAACCCATAATACTCAGCTTAATAGGAAGCGGCGAGTTGAATGCTTAAGTCATTACGCCATCCGTGCAATCATTTAGAACATTATATTTGTTTTACGACCAGTTTAAACACACGTAGTTTTGTCTGATGTCACTATACAATTTATATATTAAACATTGTTTTTCCTCGAAATATAATAATTAAGGTAAGAATCTTTTAATTATAAATTAGTTACAAACATATCAATGTCTCAATGTATTTTTTTTAAAGTATTATGTTAGTCGAAAAGAAAGAAGGGTCTGTTAAAAATATCAGATTTTATAAAAAAAAAATAATTCGGCAACAAATATTTCAACTGTCTAACTTTTCCCATTCAAAGCATTCCCATAGCGGCCTGTATCATGAGGTCGGTGGCGTGCGCCGGCGCCGACTCCTCTAATAATAGTCGCATTCCATTCCCTCGCCCTGGAAGGGCTCACCTCAACGTGCACCTGCCGCATGCCACTTTCCTTTTTCATTTGCCAAATGCTTTCGCTGCTCCTCTGATTATGAATTAATGAGTATTTGATGTATTTCTTGAATAATCAATGGTATGTGAAAATTTCACATATCGAAAGCCTGAATTAAATTAACAGCCAAGTGCGCCAACCGTAAATTCTTGTTGATTTTCAGAAAATTTATTTTAAGATTATGATTATAAATTTAATTTACTTTCAATTTATTAATGAATAAACACGCTAGACATTTATTATGTACTTTTTAATCAATGAAACCTTTCTTTGTTCTAAATATAACGATAAAAATTACCTATTGCAGTAATTATTCTGAGTAAATATTAATCTAGTGAAATCTTTAAAGGATTGCTTAAATTGAGCTATATCAGACTAACAGAAACCACTCTTATGTAAATAAGAGCTAGGTATGCTAAGAAGAAATTTATAAACATCTTAAGAGTTCAACTGAATGTGAAACACTGTATAAAGAAATTGCAAAAATGACAATTCAAGGGCGGTTGATTTTTTTCAGTAATATATATTCTTTTGTATAATACAACACAAGATTATCGTTTCTGTAGCCTATTTTATTTATCGTAGTATTATTAACGACCAAAATAACCACAACCAGATGTTACTTTCAAGTTCAAACTAAGTCATCCATCGTAAGAAACTAAGGGCAACGTATCTAAAAATGTAGGGGCGATGTATTAGGCCATTAGGGCGCCCAGGGAGCGTGTCAGATCGCTGGCGCGGAACTGAGAGCAAGCGCTTGCGCGGGCGCAGGGTGCAACAACAGTATTTGATATTATGTTTATGTCTACTCCCATTATAGAAAGAAGCTTTTTTGTGTTTCTAAGAAGTAAATAGCTACTCAGTTTATTTATAAATAGATATTTACTTTCTGTAATCATTTAAGTTGTTGATACACAAGTAAATCCTAAATGAATTTTCTGGTTTGTAAACAAGACATAAAATATTGGATTTGAAGTAACCATTTTTTACATTAAAATACCTTGAGAATAAGAAATAGTTACAGGTTTTATACTTTAAACACTATTCTAGAGGTGAAAATGCTAGTGACATACGCTCTCGAACTAAACTGTTCGGCTCTTCCTTTCTATCCAGTCAAAATCTGGAACGCACTCCCAACGCACATGTTTCCCTAGTCTATTTTGCCGGGTTCTTTCGCTTAAAGGACCCGGGGTTGATGCGTGGTAACTGTGTGTTTACACTGCCACGATGACTGTCATGCCTTTTACATCCCCAAGCGAGGCGTGAAAAAGCATCTCACTAGGCCGCCATAGTGGGGTCACCTTACTGTATTACCTCCATTCACAATCAGTATGGTGACCACAACTCTTGGATTCTATTCCTGCGTTTCATCAGGCAGGGTGGAGTCATTATGGTAGGCTCTTCAAAAGACTATACTGTTTGGTAGCCCGTTAAAGATCGTTTTAAATGGAAATAGTGTTTTTACAATATACTAAATGTAAATAGAGCTATATTACAATAACATGTCTTTGAATTTGCAAATAATTTTAATACATTTGTAAATAGTCCTAAGTATCAGTGCCATGTTTACTAATATTAGTCGTAAAGCCGTATCAGTTGTACATAAACATATAATTATATTGATATTTGTTGCGTTGTAACGGAAGATTTACGAGGAAAACATTTGTCGACTAATATTGAACGACACACAATAATAAAGACCCAAAATAAATAAAAGATTGATGTTACATTGACTAATTACGTCCTAACGGCGTAATAATATTAACACTTCCATATTATAATCTGCTATTCCATATTATTATAAGGAAAACCCCTCAAAATACTACTTTAATATTTAATTAACTACATATAGCAGACATCTGCAGAAAATAATGTTAATATATTATAAAATGTTCATAATTTATTTGTTTAATAATTACTTATAATCCCAAGTTATGACTTTTGTTAATTTATTCAGAGATCATGAGAAATAAAACATGGTTTTAGAGTTACCTTACACCCCTATATAAATATTACCTATGTACATATAAGAATTACCAATTAGAGAGAATAGGGTACGTGACACTCTGTTCTTAATCCATCACAAGAGCCCGTCGTAAGAGGCGATTAAGGACACATGCAAGACAACATCACTGCAAAGAAGGCAAACTTGAAACAAACCCTTTCTTTTTTTTTTTTTTTTTTAACGTGTCGGAACCCCCTCGGGCCGTCACCCCACCGGGGTTTACGGCGAGGCGGTGTGTCGGAATCGGACCGACTAAAACTACACGGTGTGCCACTCTGCGCCTAACATAGGAGGCATCTGGGATTGAAACAAACCCCATACCAACCCGTCTGGCCAGCGTAGTATAGTAGGCCAAAACCAAACCTGCAAAGGAGAGGCCCTATATCCAGCAGTGGACTGTTAAAAGCTATTGTTGATGATGAATTACCAATTGATTTTTAATATTCGTCTCACGATTAAGAAATTAGTTTTTATATTGTATGTCGTCTTAGCAAGGTTACTGGGAATTGCAATTTTTAAAATATTCGTGCCGCAAATCTAGCTCAATTAATTGATTTGATTGGAATAGATCGGTCGACATTGTGAAGTTTCAATGCTATATCAACAAGGTTACCTGCAAGAAACAATATCATTAATGTAACAATTATTATCTTTTCGTATATTAAAATACCACCGAAATAGATTGCCACAAGATTAGTTTAACTAGACATAGCCATCAAGTAACATGTCCTTTCATGTTCTTTGAAATTTCTACTAATTTGTATAAAAAAATCTTCTTACGCAGTCCCAAACAACCGACTAAATGCAAAAGGTGTTTTGTTTCTTCCATTTCCTTTAAAGTTCTACTCTTTTATATCAGCTAGCTTTAATTAGCAGCACTTAACATGCACGACAGCTGATGGGGCGCGTGCCGGAAGAACGACTTCCGTTGCTTCGGGCGCCCTGGGACTTTCCAACGGGATTGTGTGAAAACGCAAAGGGCTTATGTGTTACGTGATTGTCTAGAGTCAATTATTATTAGTGGCGATAATATGACATATTTTATATACTTGTACATAAATAGGTGTCGTTAATCTATAATAAATATTTATTTAGAAATATGCGAGTATGTTTGTCAGCAGTCTGGCTATTAAAGTACAAGCTGTACGTAGTTTGGGATCCAGACGGCCATGTCGGAAGATATTTTTATTGGATATTTTAAATGGATTATCAGAATGATGATTTTTCGTACAGAATCATAGTTCAAGTTCGTAAATGTAGGTTATCGTAAATGTCCCAAGTTGGAACCGTGTCGTATTGCAAAAGTCATGCTACAGATGACTTGTGTTTTTATTATTTCATCTGCAATGTGTCTCAAGACTATAAGCAGACGTGTTAATTAAGTACACACTTGGAAGGTGCGAAGGCCAGCGCATCTTTTGCCTTATTAAGACATTTACCTTTACTCTAATACCACCTTTACTCTAATACCTTTCCCTTTTTAGTTTTATTACTGTAATTAGTTTTCAGTATGCAAATATTAGAACGTCTATGCGTTTTGCATATTTTTTTTTTGTAAGACACGCTATTTCACCTTGTGTAAAGTAAGTCTATAATAAACCATTATTTTTTATCAATCGTATTGACATTTAGATACTGTTTCATAAATAAGATACATAACGAAAAATATTATTCAATAGCAAAGATATTAATCTACTTGTATTGAAAAAACACATTTACGCCACACTTACTGTTCCCATCTGTAAAAGGCCTCAATAAACAGATAAGCAGCAAGGAACTTGCGCACACGCAAATGGTGTCGTCGTTATCTAAACGCGCCAATCGTTTACACTACACAGTTAGGACGCAATTATCACCAACTACACCTGTTCTATGTATGCTAACGGCCGCAGTAAATCACCACAAATACACCAGATATCTTCGATCTCTACGGTCATGGCTTAGGTGGTCACGCGAAGCCCATTTTTGGTATGCCAATGTGGGGTCCAATTACTAAGGATTACTGGGGAAAGATGACTGCTTATTCCGGCATCCTTTGATCAGAGAGCAACTTCCTATCTTATTTTAAGTGAGAACTTTAAAATAAGTTTTGCGTTTCTGTCGATTAATTAATAAGTTAACTTTTGATAAGTAAAACTTGGATATTTTTGTCTATGATTACATATGTCATAAAATAGAACCATTTTTGAATTTGTGTAAGGGCGCGCAGAGGCCTTTAGCATGGATTAATCATAGCAACAATGTATAAATTATCATGATTTCATTCAGTGTCTCATTCAGAGGTGATCAAAATATGTCTTATTTTAATGTACGTTTGCGAATTAATCTTACCACTGTCACCAGCGAAGGTCGACTGTTTAAGGAGATGGTTAATTAAAGCTAGCTCGGTCTGTTGACGCGGTTCGATTTCCTCGTTAAACGATTTGATTTACGCATCGTGGGCATCCTTGGCCGATGAAGTGTTAAACCGTGACCTTACGCAAATGGAGTCACTCGCTGATTCACCAACATTTCGTTGTTTTGTTTTTATACAATAGATCTGGCCATATGCGGGTGGCTGCGGGCGGTGCTTTGTTTGGGCAATCAGTCAACGACCGGCTTCGTGGTTCCCGGCGCATTCCGAAGGTGCTCGTCACTGGGTAGATTCATGCAAACGATATGCGAAACTCGCCGTTAGGAGTGCCCTTCGAGCGCCCAGCCTATTTTCGATGGGACGATTTTTTCGCGATAAAATCATTTCGTTTGCCAGTATGCGCGCCTCGACAGTTTTAAATGTGTTTCCATTTATAAGCACGCCCTCGGGAATATCTGTTTCGAGTTAAAATGTATCCGTAGAAATATTGCTCAATTAAAATTTTCTGCAGAAAATTGATAATGTTCATACGAACTGGCGCAAGATGCGTTAATTGGTGCACGATTCTAAACGAAGTACTTTTAAGCTAGATGACTTATTTTGCCACCATCTCAGTTATTTATTTGTTGATGCAGTTCATGCACTAAGAGTCGACGGTCGTTTTTTTGTTTACAAATTAAGGTAATTACCGTAATACTTCTGTCACAACCTTATAAGTTCAACGCTCGCATTATGTGTTTCAACTCTGTTTTTGGATACAATTGTATTTTGGTTCTTATTTCTTGGCTGTTAAGGTGTTAGCTGAATATTCTGGAATTCCTCGTGCAACATTGTTAAAGTACGCCCTTGAACATCCAGTTCCGGGCCGTTTTAATGTCGTTTAAATTAAAATATGTAATGCGCACAGACTGATATAATTGCGCGCAACCAACTCGCAAATCACGACTCAGTTCAGAAATTTATATATATTTAAACATGTTCGCATTAAGTTTTTCTTCATATTTTTTAACCTAGTGTTGTAAACACAACAGCTCTAATGCTTGCACACTTTATTATTTAAGTAATAAAAAGCTCTACGTATTTAATCCAGCAATTACATCTAACTAAACTATGCAAGGCTCACGTCTAAAATTACGGGCATTACTGTGAGTTTATCTGAACGGAAACACGCTTCATATCGGCGCAAGAGACGTATTTATGAGTGGTTATTCTAGGGTTGTTTGGAGCTCCCAGCGCGGCTTGAAGCATTTAAACAACGCCGTATGTGATGGTGCGATCCCATGTAATCTCCCATCTTACGGTCGAGACTATCTCGCCAACGAGACCCTTGTATCTGATACAGCGACGCTTTCCTTGGGTAATAATCTTTTATGCACTGCGATGAAGTTGTTAACCCATGGATTGGGCCATCGACATCAGATTTCAAAAGGCGTCCAGACTACTTTGTTCAGCTTTACTTACGTGCTATTTTGTTCGTACAGTCGTGTGCATCATTGTAAATAAGATTAGACACTTATTGTAAAATTTAACTTTAAGCAAATGTATTTGAGTTTTCGTTGATGTGAATATACTTAGACATATATTTATTTTATCAATCATAGATGTCAAACAAAAGAATGTATGTATGTCAAGTGATATTTGACCAATTGATTTAGGTATTGTGTAAAATAAGTTTTGGCATAATTTGGTTAAGATTCAATTTTCTGAAGTATATTTGGTATGATGACATTTACTTATATGTGAATCTTGAATATTGACTTTGGGTTTATGCACTCGTGCAGAGAAACTACAAGGTGAACACATTTTTTGTCGCAGACTTCTTATAATCTAAAATTTAGAAGGTTAAATCGTTTTTGCCTTATTTTATCATATGAGCTTTAGGTCACTCAATCTTGAAAGCCGTTGTTTTTTAATATAAATACTTTTCTAGAACATTATTGAAAAACTAGCTTTTGACCGCGGCTTCAATGGCGTGGAATTTGGCCTGCCACATTAAGTTTCGTAACAAATCATTTTGATTTTTTTTTTAATAAAAAATATCCTATGTTACTTCTAGTACCTTCAAGAACATGTGTACAAAATTTCATCAAGATCGGTTGAGTAGTTTTCGCGTGAAACCGTAACAAACAAACTAACATTCACATTTACAATGTTAGTAGGGAGATCCATATGTACAGCAAAATATTTTCTGTTAAATACTTTGTTTTTTTAGAAATCTTACTTTTAAAAATCTATTTGGTGTAATTAATTGTGGAACTTGATGCGATTTCCATTTTTAATGTTGTGCTGGTTATAGAGGCTTTTCTAAAACACACTCGTATTGTTTGTTGTACAATGACATTACATTATACCACTGCCTCGTTCGTCTAACGGTTCTGTATTATCAATAGTCCCGAAGCCATCGAGTCCCTTGAGTCTCTGCAGTGGCGAAGAGATGTTACCTCTATGGCAGGCCTCTATCGCCTTTATTATGGAGAATGTTCAGACGAACTCTTCCAACTGGTCCCATCTTCTCCATTCGTTTACACGACAACTCGTGCTGGCCTTGGAAATTAACATTTTAAAGTGGTGGACTTACGATTTCGAACTAAGCTGTTCCCCTTTTCCTCCCTGTAGCAATAAGTCAAAACCTGAAACTCACTACTAGTGCACGAGTTTTCTTCCCATTATATTTCCAAATCTCTTTAAAAGGCGACTAAGGGTGGTCCCTAAGTATACAAGACAACATCGTTACAAAGGGAAGGAAAACTTGAAACAAACCCTATTCCAACCCGTCTGGCCAGCGTGGAATAGTAGGCCAAAACCTCCTTGCTAAGGAGAAGCCTATGTCCGGCCGTGGACTGTAAAAGGCTTTTGATGTTGATGATAAGGGGGGTTGATAAAGTATCTTACTAGGCCGCTATAGTGCTGGTCAACTTGCTGTATTGTGTCCATTCACCTGCTTTCCATCAGGTGAGTAGAGACACTTTAGCAGACTATACTTAGAAAAGGTCTGATCGTTCTGATTATAGAAATGCTTATAAAACAGCCTAGAATTTGAAAGTTGGGGTCTTGACCCTGTACCTCGGAGAGCATGTAAACGCGTCCGTCCTGATCCTTACCTGATCGCGTCGTATAGCCGTCCAATCGAGTTGTGGGAATGAGGAAACAGAGAGTGCACCTATACTTGCACACACACTTGTGCACTTTACTGTCTCCTGCGTAGGTGGCTGATTTCCATTGACACTGGTCGCCGTGGCCGAAATCGACTGTGTGTACATGTGTATACCATTTACTTCTGTTAACTCTTGATGGGAAGTCATGATAAAGTAGCCCTGCAAAATATAGTAGAAAACACCAATCCACCACCAGTCAAATAAATAAGTTCGGCAGTAAACATCCACTGTGTAACATGATAGTAAACATCCTCAGTTAAACACTTTCTCATGTCACAGGTGAGGGTCACGACATCCAACTTTAGATGACTATGCCATGTTGATAGTTAGCCTGATCACAGCTTTGGCACCAATTTCAGAGACAACCGGTCGCGGTCGTGTCGTAATACGATTACAATCCGATTCGCAAATTGGCAGTGACCCAGTTAAGGTGCCAGTAGGCGTTGGTTAAGGTCCATCGGCTTTCTCAAGACTTTGTTTGACTAATAGATCGTCATGACTACTTATGGTTTTCGTGGGCAACTGTAAAGAAAATTATTCTTACTAAATTACATCACTCGCATATTCATATACAGCCTTGAAATGTTGTTAGCAAAGATTCGGCGCGTCACGGTCTGTGGGTTAGTGTAAACGACCTGTGCCGGCAATGTTCACCCAGCTATTCGAATTCATCTCACACCACGCGTCGCACCCGCCCGTCCCGTTACAAACAATGACCCTCTCACAATTACACGCCGATTCGGTTGCACAACCTCGTATTATGCACCGAAACAAAATAATCGAAAAACGGTAAAGAAATTCAATTTGTAAAGCAAACGGTGTAACGGGACCTTTAAATCACAACTAAATGGGAGCGTTTTATGTCCATCACATGACTGTAGAACGACTACGACTGGTAGACTGGTCAAATATCCATTATGTGCTGATCTAGATTCCTATCTAAACTTTTTATTACTCAGATTTGAGAGGACGTAAGGGACATGATTGTTGTAGCGACTCCCTATAGATACTGGCAATGTGCTAAAGTATTCTAGATATGTCTGTCAAAGTAGAAAATCAATGTGAACATGTAATATAATAATTGTAATACTTTGTACTTTTTAAGTCATGCTCGAGACACATAGGCCCCTCGATCGGGGTGATATGAAGGCCTCACAGATAACCAGTGTGAAGAAATTACTTTGTTGCTTTTCACCGAGTGAGGGAGTGTACAGAAGATACTTCACGGAAGATACTTTAGGTTAGTTTACGAAACTTTAGAGGAGGAACTCCTAAAGGGCGACAATAATCTTGTTTTTTCAAAGGCAAGTCCATCGGCATATTTAGTCAGTTAATCTTCGGTGACTCACCTACTCGTTTGCTTCTTAAATCTGAAAAAAAAATGAAAAATTTTCAATCCGAGACCGAGTCCGATTGACAAACTGATTCCGCTCAGTTGACAGGAATAGTCGTTTAATAAAAGTATCACGCGTGTTATAATCAGTTGATCAAAATTCAGAAGCCACATTTTTCTTTTACAAAAACTGACAACGAAGGGTTTTGAAAAAGCGCCAGCAAAAGCGTACTTTGTTTTATTTTGATAGTTAGATATCCCCAGACATTAAAATTCCATTTGTATGTTATAATTACAACAAAAACATCGATAGGCGAGGAGCATTATAAAAGTGAAAATCAACAGTTAGTATGACGTGGTCATCACATCCGGTAGTAGCAAGGGTTCTCAGCACCAAGTGGGCCACTTCGCTTTCAAGGAAGAGCTTAGCGAAATGACGGACGACTGATGCACGACCAGAATATAAACAAACCGTTAAACAGTACCCCCGTATAGGGTTGCCAGGTGGCCGACTGCAGCGATCATTATGTTTGACTAACGCTTGTCCGGCCAAGTGATTAAAAAGCCGGTCTGTCTGGCTTCGTTTAGGTATTTAGTTAATGAAAAAACAATATAGGTAACCGGTATTTATTTACATTCATATTACAGTTATCAATACGGTTTAATGTCGGACAAACCGAGACCTACATAATCGTATTTGAATAATTAACTATTTATAAAAAAGTATCATCAAATTCATTGTGCATACGTCATGCTGAATTGTAATAGACTGTATTCTTTATTCCTTAATTTCCATTACATTATTCTCCATATTTGAATGGGACTAAATGATAAATATACCTTCACAATGGATAAAAATAATATTCTAAATAGATTCATATATGATAAGAGATTAATTAACAAGCTCTTTAATTGCATTAAAAATAAATTGGTAACCTCTTTCTTCTTTTGAAGTCATTTAAAAAGTAAAAAATATTCAATAAAATATTGACATGTATTTACTAAATGGTATGTATATTTTTGAGTTTTTCATAACTTAGCAAAATGTATTATATATATGTACTTACTATCCCAACTGATTTGAGCACGAACGGGCCGGCTCGACCGGTGCAGTACCCTCTTACAGAAGATCAACCTAAAGCGACAGCATCCGTGCTGTCGTCTTTCGTTAGTGAGTGCGAGACCGAAAGCCCATTGATGTATGGGTGACAGTTATCGTGGCAACTGTGTGAGCCTTACACTACCACGATGACTGTCATTGCCTTTTACATCCCTATCGATTTCTTTTAACATCTTCTATTTTTATGAAACTAGAAAATATTAAAAGTAATCGATTAACGATGCGTTTTATCAATAAAACATATAAGATGAACAAAAAAAAATACCAAACTCGTATATATCGGTTTAATATTTTGACATGTTTACTGTTTTATGAATTACTTGTGCAAATAACTAATATTTAGTTCATATTTAACTTAATCAGCAGTGCTGCTTATTGTATTTGACTCATGCTCATGACACAGTTCGTGTGAAAAGGACGCGTACCTAAAACAATGATATTCTTAATAAAGGGACGTATACACTAATAGTGACACAATAAACCTCTGTAGCGTAAATATAAGAGGAAGGATGTCAAGGTTAAAACTTTCAAAGCTTTTATATGGATAAAAGTGTATTGTATACGTCTTTAATACATAGTCTAAAGATTTTTTGTCACAGCCTATTAGTAAGTGCTACCTTCAACAAAGGAGATTGGTTTTGAAAAGTTCTAAATGGATCCTGATGCTGGTTTCATGGTTTGTTTATAAATGTAGGTAAATTTTATATCTCCCCTCCACTATTTCTATAATGCTTCACTGTTCACATGCTACAGTTAAGGTGAAATGATAAGAGGAACAATAAATTAGGCTTGGAGTATCATAATTATCTTATCAGTGTAAGGCTAGACAATGCGCCCGCTGAGATGCGCGTGCGCACAGCCCGGTTATCGCGACCACCCGCGGCCACCGCGGAACCGTCGATACAACATACAACATTATTATGGAAACTGGTAAGCTATTACCTTCGGCTATAAATAGTTTTGACAGTCAGAAAATTTTGTTAATAGACCAGGTAATAATATTATTTTTTTTTATTTTAAGAGCCTGCCAAAGTGACTACTCTGCCAGATATAAAGCATGAATAGAATTCATGAGTTGTGGACACCATACTCACTGTATTTGCTCAATGCATCTTCTCACAGCATATTAGAACACTTGTAACTAAAAACTTAAATTGATTAATTCGATTAGAAGCTATGACATCACAGATAGAATAACACCTCTCCTTTTTTATGCAAAGACTAAAAATTATCAGTAATGTCCATTCCTATTAACCGACAGAACATAAATCGGAAAAAGAACGAATCCCATACGTTCAACAATTGTTCTCGTAAAAGTAGAATTCTAAAGCAACCTATTAAGAATCTCGTTTACTCTTAGTCCCAGGGTACCGCCGTTGTACCTTTCATAAAGTCGTTAATGATCCCGGCGACACCTCGTCTAAACAGGCGCATACGCAGTTGTACTTAA
Source organism: Hypercompe scribonia (assembly GCA_949316085.1). NCBI lineage: Eukaryota > Metazoa > Arthropoda > Insecta > Lepidoptera > Erebidae > Hypercompe > Hypercompe scribonia. Next base: position 21,375,509 of record OX438972.1, read on the forward strand.
CTATGCAAATTAGTACGGCAGCTTTACGCGTCGTCGCGTCCGTTGATACACTTTTATGTTTCATTTCTGATCTTATGTGTCTCAAGTTGGTAGAAAATTAAATGTTATTATTGTCTCAATGAACCTCCAATATCACTCGTCGTCACATACTAAAGATAACTCCCACACTAAAAAAAAATTTCATTTTAATCGTGTTTCAAATTTATTTTGCATAGCATTTATGTTTAGTACTTATAGCCTTCTGTATATGTCACTAATCACTGTAATAATCCGACGGAAAAAATTGTATTTCATTTTTTTTTTAATATTTTCGTCGTTTTTGATTTTGATTCTTTTTATCTACTTATGAAATTTTAGATTGAAAATTGATCAGCGTACTAAAAATTTTTTTTATACTCTTCTCTTCTTCAAAGTTATATAACTTTATAGATTTACTTATTATCTGTAATATAATTGAACAACATTAATACATTACAACAAGAACTAGACTTTTATGTAGACCGCAATAAATCGATGCTGCCGATTGCGATCACAGTGCGGTCAAGCACCTGATTAATGAGTGAACATTTTTTAATTAACGATCTAGCTGCCATCAGGAGTTATTGGTCCGCCAAAGGCACCACGAGTATGCGCACGAGCTTCGACAGCGTACATAACTTTCGCTCGAGATGTTCAGCTAAATTATATATCTCGCTTGAAGAGTTAATTTGTTTACCATGCTTACTATTAGATATTCTGTAAACTCAATAACCGCGGGGCTGTCGTGATCTACGGCTTCCCATGTTGTGCAACGTCTACTGTTGTTTATGGATGCCTCTGCACAATCCTTTGTAATCGTATTCATGGGTACGAACCGGTGAAGAAATATTTAGTAAGAAATAGTTATCTAAGAGAAAAAGTGAACTTCACACGTCTTTAGTGAAAGATGACTTCAGAGCAAGACTTAAGAACTCCTAATAGTTATGAAATTTTACGTAGCAGTGATACTGTACGATACTCGACCATCTCTATCTAATATTAATCGTCAATCTAACTTGATCGACAGAATCTATATTAAAACAATACAAAATCCAGTGTTATTTTACGAGTAAGGATTTTATATTTGGTCAAAAGTAGGTGATTTCATCATAGGTTGCACGAATCGCTTACAACATCTTTGTCACGATTGTTGATGTAATATTAGTTACCACGCTCCGATGACACGTTATGTGTGTTTTGTACAGTTTTCTTACACTACTTACTAGGTTAGTGACTTTAATTAACCTCTCGAGTTTATGGGATATATAAACATTGATGTGATACGTATTTAGTTATTAATGTAGATGGCAATGGGTTCACAAAATCCAAAAGAAATTGAATGTTCAAAATTCGCCAGACTGAAAATGTTTGTCATATTCAGGTGTGGACACAATTTCAAGTGATAATTTTTGTGTATTAAGAAAAAATATGAAATATCCACCCGTCTGCAAAACAATTTACTTTATATATTTATGAATCAAAAGTACTGACACCTTCAAAGCATCAGAAAACATCTAAATTTAACCCTGCTTAAGCGTGTATTTCTTATGTTCGTGGTTGTTTATTCTAGATAAGTAAGTCTAAAAACATGGTTCAAGATCAGATCAATGAACAGGAGATGTGAATGATTGACTAAAAAAAAAATTAACCTTCGATACAATTTTGACTAGAATCGATCACCGCCAGAATGCAAGTGCAACCTTTTTGCGCACATCAATTGAAAATCTCTGACGTATTTGCAAGTTCGTTAGCAACCCATTGACTAGCACTCGTATACCGGACTTGTTCACACATATTGTTGGACGCAACGAGTGTAAATTGTCTTGCAGTGTAATAGAGAAGTCCTCATGACTATGTATTGAAATGCACACTTGTCTTGGCAAGTTTTGAAGTGAATAGCTATTTGCTATATGCTGTTCACATTTGCATGTAACATTGCATATCGTTGCTATGTTACATACAAATGTGTTATAAGCTTGAGTGTTTGATGCTGAAATTACTTCTTATATTTACTTTTTAAATTACAATGTTACAAAACAATTTTTAAAAATATAATGTAACATTTCCTATTAATAACGATTAAGGTGTTAATAAAAGCGATAATAAAAATTAATTATTTAAATTAAATAATAGATATTATGTCAGTAAATATTGTAAAAATAAAACGTAAAATGGAGCTCAACGCTAAAAATAAAACAGAAGGATACAAAAGCCTGTTGTTGGATAATGTAATTATTAAATACTAGCTTTTGCCCGTTTTTTGCCCTTTCACCTCGCACGTGATTTGGTCTGCCACATTAACTTTCGTAACATTTCAAATAAATATATATTTTTTTAATCAAAAGTATCCTATGTTACTTCTAATACCTCCAAGAACATGTGTACAAACTTTCATGAAGATCGGTAAAGCAGTTTTCACGTGAAACCGTGACAAACAAACTTACATTCGCATTTATAATATTAGTAGGATGTCTATAACAGAGGTGGAGGTAGTAATAAGATTTTTTTTTATTTTCGTTATTAGTATGTTACGTTAACTATTTTTTAATTGTAATTTCACCTCTACTCCAATCCCAACTACATTGTTGTCATGGATTCTACAGTGTAAATTAAATATTAATATTGCATACTCATTTTTCTCTTCCATCAACGGTCGAAGATTTTGTAAATTTAAAAAAAAAATCTCGGGTATGGACAGGCTGACGATTCAGAACCGTATCTTACCCATTTGAAATCGATTGTGTTGACGATTAGATAGATGGAACACGGCAATTCAGAGAAGTTTTATTGTCACCTTCGGAAACTGAAGCCAGACGCGTAAACATGTTATTTTATTAGTCCCACTCACTAAACAAAACTTTTCAATTAATATGAACATGGCCTCTTATCTAATCACGAAAACGTGATATGCATTTTAAAACTAATGCGATTGCAACAGATTATTACGAATTGATAGCATCCATGTTCGATTAAAAAGGGTACCTTGAACCGTATAAGCTGTTTCGCGTCCAATTGTTGCAAAACTGTTCGTTTTTTGTGGCCAAGAGCCTGCCACTGATTTGTTTCATACCCAATTCAATTATAGAAACACATGTAAATGTCATACAATTCTCAATGGTCATTTGGCATCTACTTGTTGCGTTTGCACAATAGCTACGGTTGGTGTTGCCAGATACTAACGTTCTAAATTGAATTAATTTACATGACAGTTTGTTGTAACTATAATGTAATGGCTAAATCTGAAAGTAGCATCACATGACGTTATGTGCGCTAAAAATAAAGTACACTTGTATTCAAAATAGTATCTATCTTTAGTAGTAACTCTTCCTCCAAGCCTTTCTTCACGATGTTTTTTTTTTCTATATTAGCGTGGCTCTATGCCGCGGCTCGGCCTTTAGTCTACTGCAATAGGACTGCACTTCGATTTACAATTTACTTACTTTTGACGACAGATGGTGTTAGTAATTTTGATATTACCTTTGTGTAGTCATCTATTAAATGTCATCGTGCTAATTTGAAGTTATTTAATTGGCTTGTTGTTTTAGAGCATTTTATATTTTTCGTGTCTGATATTTCTGAAAATGAAAAAAGGGCAACACCTATCCGCCATTCGTATTTTATTTTTGGACGGAAAAACATGCAATTTAATAAAAGTGAAGTTAAATGCTGTTTATGGGGACCCTCGCCGTCCGTGACACTTATTAGATAGATATTGGTTCAATGAGTTTAAACGTGTTCGTACAACTGTTTTCGACAAGGAGCGTCAGACGTGGTTACCGAGGTAATTATAGAAAAGGTCCATGACAGTGTTGCGGCAAAATTGCAGGACCTTACTCGCCTGACTTGACGACACCTTGTGACTTTTTCCTAATCACATCAAATGAATAACCTCGTAGTGGAATCGGAAACTTATTTTTCAGAGATTAAAAAAGGTTTATGTTTTGGATAGCGTAAAAAAGGGGAGAAACGCTGGGATAATTGTAGTGTAAGCTAAAAGGAGACTGACAACACTGAAAAAATAATTTAAAAAAATACACTATATATATATATATATAGATCAAGATATATAGAAGTTATTTTACAGAGGTTTTCGGAATAGAACATGTCGCGTAACTCCGACAGCAGTTTACCTCAATCTCTTGTATTGACCTACGTACACAGAAAATTCGCAACATTCAAGATGGACAGCCTGTGAATAGTATTGAAATATCCGATATACTCAATACTTGTAATGCGTTTTTATTCGTTAGCTACTATTGTATTCACTTTGCAATCATATTATAACGTGTAATATAATATTAAATTATGATCTTTTATATTACTTTGTAATTTATGCATGAAAACATCATTTCTATAGTATCTGATATCATTCTATGAATGACTGCACGGTTGGCCTACTAGCGCTGCGCTGAGTGTTATAGGTTCAAACCCCACATGGGACAACACTTTTGTATGATCTACATATTGTTGTTCTAGGTGTTCTTTGTGTCCGTTTCTTGTATGTTTGTAAACTCTCCCATGACACAGGATTTATTCTTAATACGGACGTTGTCATAATAAGAATGTGTTGCAGTGTTCATTGTTTTTAATACTTACGTCACAGATTCTATTTTTTAAGAGAAATTAAACATAATAAACAGTTTAGAATATACTTAGATAATCTAGGAATTTCTCATTACGCTGTCGCTTTTGACACCAGTACATTTCGAGTGCTCAGGATGCGTCGTAGTCCTCCTAACGCTGTCTGCCCGAACTCGTAGATTTGTGATTAGGTGTTCATAATGACCGTAATGAAATCAGATTTTTTATCAGAGTTCAATAACATATTATTTCACGTTATATTAATTTTTTGATAGTCTTTAATAATAAACTTAAACATATTATAATCCTATAATTGAATTACTATAGGTCACTTTACCTTTTTATCTTACTGCTCGAATCTACAGCTATCAATAAAATTTCACCTTGAGCGATAAGACCGTCATTGTGTATGATTGTAGGCAGTACTATTACTTGTATGTACAAATGTGTGTGTGAGAATAATTTATGTATGTGACATTGAACTAATTATGGCCTTTGTTTTCCAGGTAATTGAAGTTGTTGTGGAAGTGTCATCGTGCGTCTATTCGGTATGTGACAGCCGTTATGAGTGTCAGTAAAACATGGCCGCTCGTTAGACATTCAGGGAGGGCGCGCGCGCGTTCGTGCCCGCATCAATATGCGCCCGCGCACCTCACGGACACGATTTGACGAATGAATCACACCATTTTCTTCGTACCCGACTTGCTCACGTGATGTCACGATTTCAATGTCGCACGCGCAACCACCAAATTAAATTATTATAATTATACATTTCCGCTTGCATAGTTACATTTATCTCTGCGTGAAATCTCTGTGAGCTAAGTTATCATCATTATTGTAGTACTTTTATGTATGTCACTTAACATTTATATAATAATTGTTTTTGTTATTTTAAGATTCCTTACCTAAGCATAATAATAGTAAAACTACGCCTTTCTGTGCTCCTTCAACCTGAAACATCAGTGAATGTGTCGGATTTAACGCTACAATAGAATAAAAATATAATATAAAAGTTAAATTATACACAGAGAAATGTAAATAAACGCTTTGAGTGACATAATCTTCACACACTAATCTTCGTTCAAATACAGAGACAGCAACCCAACAATCTCTTCTACACTAACAAGCTGGTGTTCAATACCTTTTAAATAATACTGACTTTTTGGTGGTTATAGGAATACCTATATAACAATGGTGTTGGTACAGCTGATGTTGTATTAAATTCGAACGAATATGTATCTAGTCCAACTGTTAGGTACATTGTCACGTGTGACTACATTCTTGAGCCGCAGTCGTGATAGCAGCATGCGTCTAATATTTTTTTTATACTTTTCATAAGTTTTGGTAATCTACTCACACAACTATCCACAGACACGCAAAATAATTCCACATAATAATAATTTATTTACTCTAATTTAAAAGACAACATGGATATGATATGCTTCATAAAAGCACTTACTATTCGAGGTCAAAACATATTGACCGCATTGTAATGTGAATTATAGATATATTGTCTACGTGCGTTTATCGCTGTACCAATAAATAGCCTGGTCCGTTGATAATAAACTAATGTAAGGCAGCATACATCATGTGAAACACACTCAATCGTCGTTTTGCTAGAACGGGACAAAACTAGCATTGCTGCCGAGACTGTTATTGCCAATCGGTCGAATGACGATGGACCATTTGATTTCTACCATATTTTACGACGAGCGCTTACCATTGTGTCGCATTCATACAAAACCCTCTAGCGCTCTGTATGTGAGTAAACAATGCCTTGTAAGAACCCGCTCTCTTTAGTTAAAGGAATTGTAAATGTCAAGGTACGATTACGCTATGCCGAGTTCTGGAATGTTATATTGTCTAGTGGTTAGATATTAAACGCGTGCCTTGAAACGATAGCATCCACTCGATGGCATGGTAGATATGCGCTATATCGAACCGGCCTCTATTTCCTTCATTATACTTACCACGCCTTTACGCTTTTACATTGCGCGAGCGTCGGACACAAATCAGTGAAAAACGGCTTGAACTGAGGCGAAATTGAGACGGCCTGGTGTAGCGGTCCCACCGCAGGGCAATCCAGCAACTGGGTCGCTACGATTACTGCATTTCCTCAATGTTATTAGCCGTCGACATCGACCGTGGTTTGCGGTGCCCTAAGCTCCACACTTTATCACAGACCGTACTGAGACAACGGTGTTTTCCACCGATATTCACATTACACATCCGTGGTTGTCGTTTACATTTGAAACGGACACTTGTAACTCGATACAGTGTTCCGAACAACTCTCTCCTTTTACCTCACAGTTAGAAATGCAGAGCGGAACGTTTCCTAGTGCGCTCCTGGTAAGTGACCGTGCCACAATTTCGCTTCTATTGTGTCGGTCGTGTGTTGCTTTTCGGCCACATTGTAGTTCAGAGGGCATTACGGCGTCGGCTTCTCACAATAGAAACGAGAGCTGGCTCCCGTAAGTGCAGTTTCCGCCGATTGCTATCTCAAACTTGAATCTACAAGTTTACACGTTACTTCCGAAGTACATACACCATATTTTATTTGTAACATATTAGAACAGGAATATACATACAATAAATTAATTAATTTTAAGTAAAACCACAAGAGAATAAGTAATTAAAAAGTTAAATCATGAGGTGGAATTTATGTATTATATTAACGGCACATGTGCACATATTCTGAAATTACAACCTTACGGTTAACTTTTCTTTGAAAAATTAATAAAAACAGTGTTTACTCCACATTAAATACGAAAATTTGAACACTATCATAGCGGCAATGATGTCATCTTGGCAGTTGTATTGAATATTGAAATGGCCAAAATCCTTGCAAAAAACGTTCATTCGCCCTCGATTTTAGGTCCTGCCATTAAGTTGTTTATGTTGTGCTTATTCCTCCCCATTTATGGCATGGGTTGTAATAAAATCGACTAACGAGACACGTCTCAACCGTGGGTGACCACCTCGTTGCCAAGTTTTCGTCGGAAAACAACGGATGTCACGTTCTAGGCCGTGATAATGATCTTTTGCCATATCCGTGGAGGTTACCAGATTTTGCATTTTTTCTTATTCATTTTGTCTTTGAAAATATATTTATATCAATAGAATAGATTACAGACTAACAATATATTTTGGCGTTGTTCGAGGTTATTTTCCAAAACAACACGGCAATTACAAGAAAACACCAGATTGAGTCGGAACTGCTTGTATTGGATTCACCGTCTATTGGCAAAATTGAATATGAAGTTCCAATGTAGAAACATATATTCATCTGGGTTACCGCAAGATGCCGTGATATTTCAAGTCGGGAGCGCCCCGAGCGGAGTTGCATTACATTACACCAAGTCGACCACCACGACAGGGATCAACTATAGTTTGAAAATTGAACGGTCATTTATCGTGCTCTCTTCAAAGACTAGAACGCGTGACTGACGTCTGCCATTTATAACAAGCTAACTATTGATATAAACACTAATCAAACGATTTAAAATCAAGTTTTATATATTTCTTGCCTTCATAATTGATTGATGCGACAGTGCTTCATGCAGTTGCTCATAGTTCTTTTACTTTAAGATCAATGCCATTATCTGTATATTTCAACGATAAAATATCAAGTATACTAGCATTTGGAACATGTGTAAAACCATTTCCACCAAAAATGTAGATTGGAAATTCAAAAATACGTGTGTTGACAATAATTTTACCTACATTGCTCAAAGTTCCGTTGGCCGATTCTTGCATCACCAACATCTTTTCACTGAAAACAATAGTAGTGGTCGACCGGTGATTATTTTAAGTGTCGGATATTTGCATGAACATGTCTGTCCGACCCCCTAACCGAGAGCATTGTTCACTACTATTGAATAGATAATAATAAACGAATGCTGAGCCTTCAGCTTTCGTAAGTGGAACAGTGTTTAGAAACTGACCAATTATTTAAAGTTTTTGAGGGTTCCACCGGTAGGTTGTTTTAAGAATTACTTGAATTCGATAAAATTTACGAGTTTCGTTAACTTACAATGATTGTGTTTTTATTTAACAGTTACTTGATGTTTATTATTATTAGTAAGGATTAATGAATTAACGTATTGGAGAGTGAGATCAATATACCATAGTAGTTGTACACACGATTATATAAGTATATCCATACATGATCCATGGTAACATGGATCATGAATTCAGTCAAATGTTTGTAGTACGCTGTTTCGCCCTTGCACTCACACAACTTCACGTGTGGAAGGGAGCGGTCTGTCAGTGACCCTCGGAGTGCCTCGGCTCGGCGCCCATTAATTATTCTATTACAGCAATGGCATTCGTGATCGTTGCGCGCGCGCACTCCTTTGATCAGACCATGCTCTTCAATTCACTACGTTACTCTTCACGCGATCTTCACAAAATCGTTACATCTTTTTGTTGTAAAACCCATGTTGTCAGTTTTTTTCTTTTGCCAAGTATGGGAAACATTATTATCTTGATTCTACAAGACTCTTGACGTATTCTTATTTTATGATGGATTTAAATTCCAGTAGATAATATTCTTGCACTAAAGCTTTTAGTCATAATATGAAGGCTTTTATACGAGCTTAAGATTCTGCATTCCTGTTTAAATCTTATTCTTTTTCTCAATTTCACTTCGCCTCGAGTCTATTAGAGTGCAATATTCTATAGATTTGATACTAAGATAAAATTTAATGTTGTAAAAGAAGAATTTATAACACTGAGCATAATTGTAAATAGCTTCAAACACGCTCATAAAACACCTAAAATTTTTAATGAATGGTATTTCGATTCGATGCACATATAAATTACTAGAAATTTATAAGGTGCACGCGTTCGCTGATGAATGGGTGATCTTGTACGTGATCATTGTACATTTCGTGATATATATAACGGCTAGACTTTAAAAAATAAAACTTATACTTATAAAGATTTATAGAATAGAAAGGAGAAGAATAAACAAAATTAAAAAGAAAACGTTCTGGTAGATGTTCTTCGTCTCTCTTTCACGATATTTGTTCCACATAATATTAATCACAAGACACCACAACCGGTAAAAGGAAATGCGATGCTACTACATGTTCGTCTGCCCCAATTCACTAAGTGCCTGCCTCAATGACGAATGGGGATCAATTCAAAACTGATAAACCAATTTATTGCCCCTTAAACTCTCTCTAATAAATCAACAATTTATTTGTTGATAGTAAAATAGACCGTCCGCGAAAAGGTTTTAACCTCGATTTTAAATGTAAATCACTGCTAATTTATTTGCTTTAAATCTTTAGACGTTCTAGTATCCATCGTTTGTGTCAAGGAATTAAACGAATTAATAAAATATATGTAGGTATAACTATTTATGTTCAAAGTATACTTTACGAACAAGGAAGTTATCATTATTGTGTTCAATATGAACACAAAACTATATATAAATAGATGAGTTGCCACCAACATACGTTCGAAGTGTATAATAAATAAAAGGGACACCGATGTTAGATACTGATATTATTTTTGCATGGGAGGCAAAGAAGAAAGAGAAATGAGAATTTGATTAAAGCTTTCTTACAAGCATAAAACCAAGGAACCATTCTTACAAAAATTTAGTATTCTTTTGTCTACCTCGTTTAAATAAAGCGCTTTATCAGATTACTGAACCAAAGTAGGTTACTGCACACAATACAGCCATAAAATGATTTCGCCATAGTACTTACCATCGGCGATCGTTTATCTGGCGCCCAAGTAAGTGGTTACTGCAATGGTTAGCACAAACACACTTATTGCGGTAGATCAACATATAATTGTTTTAATAAGCCGCATCCTCGCTGCGCAAAGACATCATGATGAGAATGGAGATCTATAATTTTAAATTGAACAGTACTTTGTAAATTAATTGAAGGAGTTTATAGTTCAACACGGCTTAAGTATTAAATGAAGGAAGAGTACTAAGTAGACGTGTTATTAAGGAATCGCCCGGCAATTTGAGCATCCCTCTTCGTGCACCAGTCTTAGTTCATATGTATACTACAAAAGCATTGTTAAATTTTGGCATCCAAGACATTGGACAAGATTTCAGATATACTGATTCTCACACATAGCTATTTTTAAATTCCAGGCATCAAATGACCAATGTAGAAAAGGCCGACTTGTATTATCGAATTAGAAAGATTGAATACAGTTTAGTAACCCCACAGTTGCAGCTTTGCTCGCACCTTTGCACAAACTGTAGGGGGCTGACATCCTGATAACTTATATACATGGCAATTGAAAATTTTAAATATGCTTTGAATTAGTCGTTTTTTTATACTTTACACTACGAATGATTTACGTATTAAATTTGAATATAGTTTATATAAGGATTGTGTCTTTGTTTTTTAACAAATTTTTACGAATTGAGTTTAGCATAACATTTGGAATACAGAAATGTTAAATGACATGTTTTGTCAGGTGAGCAGTGAAATAAACTAAAATGAATTATTTTGTTGTATACTCTTAGTTGCGTACCATACTCAACATCAAGATATGTGTTAAAATTAATAGCCAAATATGCTGTAATACAAAATAATATCTACGATATAATATCGCGCGATAACATCGCTCGCGATCTGTTAGAAATGTGATCTAGATTGCTACTGTATTACGTAAAGAACACAAGGCAAGATGTTCTTCTAGCTTCAATACGCAGTAAAGTATTTCAAAAGTTGCATTTTCCCTTCTGATCTTATTCTGATCTCTTTTTTGTGCTGAATCAAATCTTATCCAACGATCAAATCACTGTAAATCGTATATTCTAGCTTCTCTAGACTACCAAAACTACGAAAATAATGCTACAGTACTTTTCAAGAGGGCTGCCAATAGCCACAATTTTAAATTGTAATAATAGCTACCGTAACAGATGTATTCTTTCCCGCCCAAAGCATCTATTTCAATAAAACCTGATTACGCGGACATCTGCCGACTTGCATCGTCTGTTACACTTCAAGGTTTTTGAATACAATAGAATTATACAATATTATTATATCATACAAACAAACTGTTTGTATTGTAAAGTTCGACGATCAACTTTTAGAATCACTGAGGGTGATGATGCCGAGCAGCAGGGGTCATAGCAATATTTTAACGTAAATGTAAAATAATCTTATATGTTTTTAGAATATATCTTACATTTCCAAAATATTTCTAATTATTGTTGCATAATTCTTTGAAAAAACATTGAAGGGATTTGTGTAGGGGTAGACCTTTTTGTTATGCAGTGTCCGCTTTGCAAAATAATAAGCTGAAAAATGCGAATTTTTTTCTTTGTTGCGCATATTGTTTAAAAATCTTAACATCTTGTATTTCCTCTGTCCTTATATTTGAAGAATTTCAAATTGTACATTCTGTGGTATGTAAAATTTTCTCATTAATGCATACGAAGAATTCTTTCCACGCAATTATTTACGGATATAGGAAAGTTTCGGTGAACGTTTCATAATAGATTTATCGGCGCTTTAAACTATTTAAATTACTGATAGGAGTTTTCAGATTTAGAGGATTTGTTGTATTCTACCCACAAAACATAATGGAAGCATTCACAGTTAAAAAACATTACGATTGTCAGTGGAGCTGGTCTTGTACTAGAAAAGGTGCGTACCAAACCCAAACACAAAAGCATATTTTGTTATCTATTAGAATACAATAACAAGGCCACATTAGTCCTAATTCGCGCTTGCTATAACACTAACAAATAACGAACGACGTAGACTTCTCTTATCTAGTAAGATCTGGATGCTTTCACAATATTACCGGGTTATACACCATTAGCTAGATTGACATCTGAATGTGCCCAGTGACCGATGCCCGACGTATTCGGCGTTCGATATGCGCATACGTTTGTCTTATAATTAGGCGTGTCAATGTCACATGCGACTGTGTGGGCATCAATAGGAGGACATGACCGATCAATAGTTTTCTTTTTATCTCATAAATAGCACATTATTAATATTTAATGAGCTTGGACATGCCATTCTGTGGTGGTTTTGTTTTAAACCCTCTCAAGAATAATATGTCCTTTAAATGATATTAAGCTGATGTGGATATTTTCAATGGGTTGTCGAACTATGTAAATTAATTAGTTTGACACTTTAACCCTTTCAGTATAAATAATGATAGATATATAATATTTTAAATAAACTGTAATTATAATCAATATTAAAATTTTATGTTAATTTCGGTGTCAAGTTCCCTAAATTAGCAAACTTAGATTCAGTTATATTTCATCAGTTTTTAAAATCATTGAATGATAATGAATAGGAATGTTAAATTAATTTTATAAATACATATGTGATTTTATTTAAGTGTGCTTCTTTTAGCTAAGATTTACTTTAAATAAAACTTTGAGAATCGATTATCTACTATCGAAGTATCTCCCTCGTATAACTTTGTAAGAGTTCACCGCTTGCATTTGTCTAGTTTTTTATGCATTTGAACTTTCGATATTTAGAATTGAATTACAAGCATAAATTACTTGATAATGAGTCACACTTGATTTGTAAAATACGGCTAGACACAAGTTTTAGAAGAAAATGAAATAATTGAAATAATATTCAAGTTTTGTGACACCATAAGGATCCAGTGTAGAAATGTTAAGAGCCACCATTTGTTGTTTTACACAATTCAACATGTAAATAAGTCTCACGTATCGTTCGTTCGTCCTACTGACATCCATCTATCAACAAGCGCTCGCCGTGTCAAGATCACGCGCTTGCGCACCCAAATATTTTGCAAATGACCCGCATCTAAGAATTGCCAAACTTTTGAATAAAACCTTGCTTTTGTAATGTTACTTAACTAGAACAGAGAGCAATGAGTAATCTACGTCGGTATAATTTGATGATTGTAACTTTCAGAAAACACAAAAGAAAATATTTACCACATAAATTACATATTTTATAAATGTCCAACGAAAATCTGAACTAGGATGCCTTAAAAACTGCCATAATAATCTTTTTATGATAGTTTTTATTTAATAGCATAGATGTTTGCCGTACAACGAAATTTTTTATTAAAAAGAAAATTTCATGCAATTCAAGTCTGGTTTCATGTGTGTGACTGTCAAACTCATACTATCGAACAACACACTTCTAAAGGTGTTTTTCGCAGCTTCATTATCATCATTATCTCAAACGAAAGACATCCACTGTTAGATATAGGTCTTTCTCAAGGTTCATCACAACAACCGGTCGTGTGGTACCTGCATCCAACGGCTTCTGGACCACTTAATATATTAGAATTTTCCTCTGGACTATTCAGTTAAGACGCCGTTTTTCATAGGTTATTAATATGATATTGACAACAAAGATAGAAATCAGTATTAATTTATCGAACGAACCGATCTTACCAACAGTTATAAATATCGTCTTATAGTTGTCACAAGCAATAACTAGTTCCATTTCTCAGTTAGCCCTAAGATAAAATCTTAAGTTCCAATTTTCAATAGTTGAGATCGAGACAATCCAGCCACTCTTAATTTAATAAGGAAATGTTACTCTGAGAGGGGGGGCTTTAAGTTTCTCAAAGTTTATGTAATGATTCCCCTAGAAGAAAAGTTGTAGCTATTATCGTGACTTATATTTTACTATCACAGCAATCTAGTTAGGTGCACTTCGTCCTTTTTGCATTTCATATCGTTTATGCACACACTTACACACTAGTCACAACATATACTAGTAAAAACATTTATCTACGTTACTCTTCTACTGTAATGCTTTCAATTTTTTTTTTACGGAAAAATGATATGCATATGAAGTCTTAAGGGGTCAGTTTGAGAAACAGTGAACTTTGTATAAGAAATAGCTGGCACACGGATGTCTAAGGACTTGTAATTAATGCCTTGACCCAAATGTTAAACCATAACTACTGATGTTTTGAAAGCCTTACACTCTTAACGTTCTTACCAAGAACTACGCATATCGCAATAATCTATCGAATGCAGTACGTGTAGTGTTGACCTTAAGGGGATAGCAGACTTGTAACTGTACTGGACTCCTGTTTATCCTTATGTACAGGTTTATAAATATGTGTATAAAAAGTTAAGTATCTAAGTCAGTCAAACAAAAGTATAACAGACAAAAATTAGTCTGGGGTATATCTAGAAAAACACGAGCTGACGTTTGGTATTCTGTGCCTTACGCAATGCGCAAATGCATCAGCATTGTCAATGAGCATGACACATTGTACTGCAGAATGTAGGCCAGTTCCATTAAGCGCTTTTTAGCTGAATGTTCTCTTTATCACGTAGCTATGGCATGCTATTTTCAGAAATCGTCGATTTTTGAAATGAGACAAAAAAAATATAGAACTTTTTTTTTTAGGAAAGACTGCCTGCACTAGGAATAAATTCTGTGTCGCGGGGGACTTTACAAACATATAAGAAACTGACACAAAGCCCACCCAGACTCGGAACAACAATTTGTGGATGACACAAAGTGTTCTCCCGTGTGGGGCTTGAACCCACAACGCTCAGTACAGTAGAGAGCGGCGTGGCGACCGCTTAAACCACTTTTTTTTTTAAAGTGTGGAAACCCCTCGAGCCGGGGGGGTGGTGTGTCGAAATCGGACCGACTAAAACCACACGGTGTGCCACTCTGCGCCTGAGATAGGAGGGATCCGGGAACCGCTGCTATTACGACATCCAGATCCCTCCTAACGCTTGCCCGCTTACGACGACCGCTTAAACCACTAGGCCAACCGTGCAGTCAAATAGCTTTAGTAGCTTTATTGAATTATTGAAATTGTATCTAAACTGACTTAGGAAGTGACGTCTGCCATTGGCCGACGGTAATATGAGAAAACGCGGAGTAATTTTTTATTGTAACTATTACTCTTTATTGACAGCCATCGTAAATATAAAGGTATCTCAATACCAATATCTCTGTTTAATTGCATACGTGATTAGTTTTTTTATTGCAAATCGTAGCATTAACTGTACTATTACGGTTAATATAAGTTATTGTGTATAGTCAGTGTTAGTTCTACTCAGCAGGGAGTCTCACGACCTAGATTGTTGAGGAGTACCTAATTTTATGTTCATTTTTTGTATGTATGTTTGTATGCATACGTAGTAAACGGTATCGCTCTATGTAATAAAACGGTCAATTGTCATTATTTTTTTTACAATTGGGTTGACTGTATCGTAAATAAATGCCAATGTCCACTACATTAAAACTATTATCGCGAAACATCTCGGAAAATACAATTACCATAACGTGAAATATATTGTTCAATTGGGTAGTCTAAAACAATGACGTCATAATTTGGTATTTAGTACATGTTTTCATACAAAATTGTCGTTTTGACAGATGATAAAAAGTAACTCATTTGACTAAGGTGTCATCTAGCCTATTGGCATATTCTCAGAAAATATCAAAGACTGATTTTTTGTTAAGTTTATTATCATTACAGAATTCTTAAATACAAGCCATTTTAATCCAATGTAAACTAAGTACACGCCGACTTTCATTCATCAAAGTTCAGATTTAAGAGAGTTTATTCTTACAAAAAGTTGATATTTACTTAAATGATAATTTCAAATAAGATGCAATAATTTGCCAAACGGCGAAGACTTATGCAAAATATAAATGAAGATAATATGCAATTGGTAAACATATTCTATAAGTTAAAAGTGTGTAAGTGTGAATATTTAGTACCATTTAATATTCGAACAGAGATTAATACACTAATTAAATAGTTGCAATATGGTAGACGACGCATCAGTCAAATTGCTACTTTTTATTGTCTGGCAAAACGACAATTTTGTATGAAAAAATGTACTAAATAGAAATTTGTTACGTCACTGTTTTACACTACTCAATTGAGCAATATATTTCAATTTTTACTCGATTTTAATTCGTAAATAAAAAGGTATAATCTTACTAATATTATAAATGCGAGTATAAGTTTGTTTGTTACGGTTTCACGCGAAACCTACTCATCATGAAATTTTGTACACATGTTCTTGGAGCTTTTAGAAGTAACATAGGATACTTTCTATTAATATATATATATATTTAAAATGATCTGTTACGAAACTTAATGTGACAGACCAAATTCTACCCGAGCGAAACCACGGGAAAAAGCTAGTAATTATATATTTTGAGATGTTGTGTGATATTTGTTTTAACGAAGCGGACATTATATTTATATGACACAGTCAACTACCCCATTCAATCACTAGTTTAGACGATACACTACCTCTATAGAGAGCGCCTTTTTTTTTTCTTGACGGGGTGGAACATCCCTTCGGATCTCCAGCTCCTCCGGGACGCAGGAGCCAGGAGTATGTGGTGCCCGATCACGTTTTTGCGATCAGGCCGCATTGCTGTCTATAGAGAACGCCTACATCTAAGCCTAAGTCCCCCATAGTCATGACTCATGCGACTGTCCCGAGAGAAATGGAACCATAAAATGAAAATGCAATTTCTTTCTTGAGTAGAATGAAAATTTTCGTCCGAGTTGTTCACGTGCATTACGTATTTTGATTGTATAGTTTTCGATGTAATATAAAGCTGATCATGTGTATAATATTATCCAATAGGGTGCATGTTATAAAAATTGAATGGTACAAACAATAGATGGATATTCCCAACTACTTACAATGCGAGAATGGCCAAGCTTGTCAAACAATCTAACCACGACACGGTTGAATGTGAATTTGATAATTTTTCAACGGTTTCTCGTTATGATTCCACGCCTGGCGAGTTGGTGAGTCACCGAGGTTACTGTACCTACAGCTTGCCTCTGTATACATTCCGTTTATATTGTAGTGGAAATTAATCACAAACCGTTGCTTATTTTTGAAAAATAATACGTTATTTTCAACGGTTTTATAACGTACTACGTCACAATGTAAACATAAATTTTGGCATGGATTTTAGGTGTATGCAGCACTGCTTTAATAATAAATAATCTAACTCATCTCTCACACGGTTATGTGATCCGATGCTAGGCAGAGCCTGTACTAGTAACCTAACCATTAATAAATTTCCAACACGTGCCCATAGGCAAATTACACGCAGACAGACCAAAAAACCATGCTTATAGCATATCATTTGGGAGTAAAGAATAAAAATTTCGGAGATAATTCTACAGAGTTTCGGATTAGAAGTGGAAAAGGAGGTTAGTAGTTAGCTCTGACTGCCCCAAGTACAAGGGAATACTCGAATCGAGTTTATCGAGTAGTGACATCCTCAAACTCGTATGATTTTGAGTGTACCAATATTGTTCTTCTTTCGTCATATTTTTAATAGAGTATTATTTTCTGTTTAAATAAGTGTCTAGCTATGAGATAAGAACAGTTGACATCGTAAACAATAAAATAGTTAATATTTTTTTTAATATGCATATTACTCAAGTTGATAATATCCATAAAACTAACGTAATATTGTACAGTATTCTGGACAGATTGGGGCAGATATCATGTTATAAATCTGATTGAACGGCAGCTTGACTGCACCGATGGTGTAGTGATTAAGCGGTCAGTTCGCCCCTTTCCACTGCACTGAGCGTTGCAGGTTCACAGATTATTATTGTGAGTCTGAGTGTTCTGTTTGTCCGTTTTGTGTATATTCCTATGGTACACATAAACATTTCTAGAACGGGAGTTGACTTGTTAAAAAAAAAAATAGTAGCGTTTATAAAAAAGGTTGGTGGTCTCCTTGGTTCAAACATTTGTATCAAAAGGTCCTTCGAATGATTATTGTATTCTACTATAAATTGCTCGATGCTATTTCTAGTCTTCTTTACAAAGAATGCACTCGTTGCTAACTAGACGTACATAATACACTCGTTGTGTTTACTGTTTACACAGTTGTAAACGGTCGCATTGTCTCCTATTGATAACAAGATTCCACAGCTATGAACAATAGTTCAAATCTAGAGGTTGTTACACGGGCCTCGTGTTTCTTATATCAGTCATTAATGTTTCTAACATGACGTTAAATATATTTAATAATTTTTGGCAGCCAATAAGCTCCTTGAGTAGATGTGGGCTTATAGGAGAAATTACTTTTCACATATAAGGTAAAATTAAATTAGACACTGCTACGTTGTCTTTTCCGCAGCGCTGTCGCTTACATAGGATATTAGAGGACGTTGAAAAATGTAGATTTTTCATTCCAGAGTATTTATACGAATTTTCTTTTTTTTTTAATTATTGTAATTACATACAATGTTTAGCTCTGTGTTATTTACATTCTAACCTTTATTTTGTGTGTATAGATTTCGTATTAAAAAAAAGGTCGGCTCGACCAGGGCAGTACTACCCTCCCACTGAAGACCAACCTAAAGCGACAGCATCCGTGCTGTCGTGTTTCGTTGGTGAGTGTGAGACCGGAGGCCCATTGATGCAGGGGTGACAGTTATCGTAGTAACTGTGTAAGCCTTACACTGTCACGGTGATTGTCATACCTTTTACGTCCACAAGCGGAGTGTGAAAAGCATCTCACAAGGCCGCCATTGTATGGGTCACGATACTGCATTGTCTGCATTTGCAATGGGTATGGTGACCACAAGTCTTGGATTCTATTCATGCTTTCCATCAGGTAGAGTAGAGTCACTTTGGCAAGCTCTTAATATAAAAAAAAAAGTGAAACTGTTTTTCTTGCTCCACGGTAATAAATTTCAACTGCATTTATCTTGATGAAGTAATGTATTCTAATTGTATGATACTTATTATATAGTAATATCAAATAACACTTTGTAACATAATGCTAGTTCTGACGGTTTATTATTTCTACAAGGGAACGGTTATTATGCCACATGATAATAGACATCTCTGTAGAACTGAATAGACCCACCAACGTATACTCAACAATGGTTAGCACTCAGAGGTGTTAACTGTTTGGTTGCAACTAGAAACTTTTTTCTCTGACTCACTGTAATACTTTTTCTCGCAGATTTTAACACACTCATGTAGACACAATGGCATATATACTTGTATATTTATGGTATTTTACAAGTGCCAAGATCGCGTTCGAAGTCTAAAGGTGGAATATTTGCCAAAGTTCGACGCACGACCCAACAAAAGGTGATTGTCGCGCATTTGTCGCTCGTTCCCACGCTGTTCGGGTTGCCGATTAAGACTCGATCACATTCAGGCTATTGTGTTCACTGTGTTATTCTGGTGTAATATAGGGCTGTCAGTAACTCTCGGTATGGAATACTGAAAAAAAAAAAGTTACCTACCTATTTATCTACTGAACTAGAGTAACATGAGTTTGGTAGATAAATAAGTAAGTATATCTTATGAACCTGGCAAAGAACCGCTCAAGATAGTTACTTATGAAGTTTTTACCATAGAAGTTAGTCTCAATACGGATCCTTTCGTAATGTCTAGGCTCCCTGTGCCCGGCAGTAAGTTCATAAATAAGTGGTAAACATCCAGCTAAATGCAAGTACTACGGTGAGGTGGACCCTTTGGGAAAAGTGTAACTTTGTCGCAAAAAATACACATATCTTTTATCTTAAAGAAAGTACGTATTGCATGTTCTATATGATATTCAATTTTGAAATATTTGTTATTGAGATTATATTGAGTTGAGTTAGTGAAATAGTGTGACTGCTAACTGCTCAATAATACATTTCCATGCGAAATATTACAAACTCCAACTTTTTCACATTAACACGTAGAATGCAACAGTTTGTTGATATTGCAAAAATATCCAAATATATTTATAACGAGTATTGAAAGAGGGATGTGACATCGTGACTAGCATCGCCACTCGCCCACTGATTTGCGAAAACGCAATAAGTATAAGAGAAACAATTTGGTGCGACCTCAATTCAGGCGATATGCGTTCCGATATGGCTTGGTCTTGCACCGCCAGATAATTCTGTGTGCGACTATAGTTGTAACACAATATAATCATTTGGAGCGCGCTAACGCCCAGTGCGAAGGCCAGTGGGTGATTTGGAAGAACTCGCGGGTTATTCAGATATTCGATATTACAGAAATTCAAACAACGATTGATCTGATCGAAAAAACAAATATACGGACATCGGGTTAGTGAAAGTGTAAACTTGAAGAGTTCATTTTTAATACTTGTAATGAAACATTCGAGGTTCTGTGTGGTGACGGATTAAGAGTCTAGTGTGATCACCTCTATTCATCCCATAGGTGTCGTACAGGCGACTAAGGGAGCAAATTATGCAGGACAACATCACTGCAAAGAGAAGGAAACTCTATACCAACACGTCTCATAGCATGGTATAGGAGACCAGAACCTACTTTCTAAATAGAGGCCTTATATCCAGCAGTGGATTATTAAAGACTATTGATGTGCTGTGATGTGATTCTGGGTTCTGTAGCTAGGTACTTTCTAATCTGATATATTTAATCCTATTCATTTACAAAATATTCATCTTATATTTCAAGCAATGATTAAGCAAAGAGATCTAATGTTGCATCACTAACAAAGGAATGCAACATGCAATTACAATTCTACTTTGTTTATACCCTATCATTAAGTTACTTCTCGCACTATATATTACACTTAATCGTGGGCAAGTATACAAGATGCTTTATTTAAATTACCCTAAAGATTTCCGTGATCCGTAAATCGCGAGATACAAGAGTTTCACGTAGTTTAAGCGGTGTACGTTTGCGCAAACCGGTGTCGTGCTTCGCGCTGGCGCAACGTATTGTCTCCGCGCATCTAGAGCGACGATTCGCGACAATACACGCCTACCGTCGATTATGCAATGCACAAAACATTCATTAATAACTTATGTGAGTGTATCGGTATTCTGAACCCAAATTTTTACGTAATTTTATGTTAAAGTTTAAAGTACAGTTCAAGAAAAATCTCCATATCACAGGATTTCTTGAAACTCTAGGTTTCTTCAATTATCGCCGATATCTCATCTAATCTGGATCTATTATTCTCTAAAGTTTATCAAATACACACACAATTAGTTTTGTACACCTATTTCCATTTTGCGTGGTGTTTGCAGACAAAACAATCGGAAACAGAACGTAAGAACATTGTTGAGAATTAGAAACAAAACTAACACTACTAAATAAGGCCATTCTGCGTTATAAATTGATAATTTCAATAATTGGCTAAGGTTTTGTCAGTGCACGCTCCACATTTACTATGTGGCAATATTTGCACGACTCACGAGAGACGGCGCTTATCATGCGCGTCGTGATAACACCCCGATTGTGCAAACGCTTGCAACACTCACTGCTCGAGAACTGGGATAAGTAGCAACTAATTGAAACGTCTACGTCTTCACAGTGGGCGGCGTGGGCCCGACAGTTTAATTACCTCTGTAAACAACTCGTGAATTCTGCGGTGCGACCGTTGTGCAATCATACAGTGACCACAAGAGCCTTATTCCGTAAATGAGCAGACTGCTTATGAATTGCAGGTATACGTTCGTATTTCGTATAACAGTTTTGAGACTATTGATTTAAAAGTTACATTAGAAGCACCTGAAAAAAAATTTCAAACGTATATAGTAGATTTTATGTAAAGTGTAAGAAGTGCATAAATTAAATATACCATGGTAAATTTTGTAGTTTATGATTTGTATATCCTTCACTGTTAAAATAGTTTTGTCCCATCACCGACTGTAACCAAACTCCATGCTGCATTGTCCTAAAACGTAACGTATCTCGGATTAGATTGCAGTAAACCGTTCAAGTTCGGTTAACGTTCATTTGTTTAGTTTCGGAGAAATGAACTTCGACGAAGCGGAAAGAAAGGAAGTCGTTGATGCGTTCACTCGTGTTTGTTTACTTAACGTCCGGAGCGCGTACCATTGTACGGCGCCGCAGTGGCGCGTGTACTGAACTGGTGTTTAAAACTTAACACCGAAGAAATAACCAGATTTAACTAAATACAAAGCTCGGGATGGATCTTATCCAACCCTTCTGCGTGATGCGGAACATTTGGTAAACAACGAATGTGTGTGCGTGAGCGCAATCAGCTGCACACTGCGACACTACCTGCTATGACCCGCTATAATGTCAATGGCTAAAGGCCAGCAAAATGTAAACAAGCTTTAAGTAAACACCTCTGAAACGCGATTCAGGGTCCCACCGACTTTAGGTGTCACTTCCTGGAAATAATACTTCAGCGTAACATTTTGTAACTATTAACTAGTATATATTATTTAAGTATTGAAACGTGCGTTTCTCGTGGCGATATTGCCAACTAAACGTGGGGGTCTTAGTAATTGTCTAATAATAGCTTAGCAAATGATTCTGGGTTGGGCGTCGATTATCTCTTGTCAGAACCGATTCACACGTTGTGATTAGCGATAAAATTGATATACCAAAATCCTTATCCACGTGTATTTGTTACTCACGTTAACGAGAATGTACCAGCATTTGCAAAGTTGCGTAGGAGTCGATTAATAGTTATAATGGCAATCGCTTTATTGACAGGTCAAGGTTGCCTACACTAAAACGTGAACAAAGAAACAATAACATTCAATATTCAAGAAATTATAAATGTCAAAGTCAAGTGGCTGTTGCGATATGTCAATGAGAACAATGTATGGGTGTGAGGGTAGTTAATGTTGGCAGATTAAGATCAGTGGCAATTAGTTGGACATAATCATATTACAACTGACAATGGTAATAGTGTAGAGCGAGTTGCCGCGGGATATGCTAATAAATGAACTGTCTCGCTGGCGCCCAAAGCCTCAGTCTGTCCACGCTGACCTTACGTTCACCGCCGCGAACTTATAGGTATAACGAACTAAATTGTTGTTATGGAACACTGTTTAGCACTCATATTTAGCTTAATTGCATACCAATTATTTAGAATAAATTCTGATTTTGACTCATTGGATATGCTGCAAGAATACCATTATATCAGAAAAGACTAGTTTACCCATTAAAAATTGTATTCTCATATTTTTTTTTGATAAGAAGGAGACACTCCATCCATTCAGCAGCAACTCGTGGAATGTTGCTGAACTAATTGAAAACATCGACCTGTACTCTCTGTTTAGTATAGCGCAATGTCTATTTTGGTATATTGAAAGTAGCTTTTTCTTAGGCATTAAACTAAGAAAGAAATACAGCTCTTCGGTAAAAAAACAAAATTATTTTAAATTCTTATTTTTTTTGGAAAATTTGCCCAGAAATATAAATAGGTCCTTACAGAAATGAAGGGCGTAAATAAAATGAAGGCTATGTAAATAAATACTAGGCGATATAAGGAAATGTCAAAAACAAACAAGGTCTTTATAATTCGTACATATTTTTTATGAACGCCAGACAATGTCGGACATGGCAGGGTGCGCCCGCGCACCTAAAGTTAGTGACATAAGAGCGTTTGAATGTCGAATTGTATACTACATTTTACGATGCATTCAATGTAACTTCTTAAGTGTATACATGGATGAAGATTAAATTACGAAATATTTTAAAATTATTATTATTGGTCTTACTAACATTTTATTATGAATGGGTTAAATTAAAAAAAAAAAATATTTAAAATTACTGTTATCAAAATGTAAATTAAGACCATACAAATTCATTTTTGTGAGTTATTTAATATTACAATGTTTGTGATTCATTCAGCAACATGCAATTACGAGATTTGACGTTCAAGGAACTAATGGGACCAAGGACGCCATTGTTTCATTGTTCGCTGACATTACAGTTGGACGTGTTGCTAAAATTTGTTTCCCAGGTATAGTGTTAATATATTGAAATAAAAACTGTATATGATTGAGTTATCTGTGTTTACTTACCAATATTAGTACCTTATTTCATTAAGTTGTACAATTATTAATGCTACTATTAGTAAATTAATTACTTGAAATACTGTGACGGTAAAACTAAATTAGTGACATTTTGGATCTAGTCAATTTATCACTCTCCAATTTCTGATTACATCTCGGTCGCCTTTCGGATATCCCACTAATCGTAAGATGATTTAAATCTGGTATGTTTGTATATATCTACTAAGTATTAAAAATACCATCTTCCAATTAACAAGTCCGTTTAGTTGGGTGTTGAGCCCTTATTTAGAAGTACTAAGTGTTCGAGTAGCTCACTGGTTCCGTACTGTGACACGGTCACAAGACTGACATCCATTGACTGATCCATTGGTAGGGTTCCGCGCGCGAAAGATTTTAGTTAAACAAACTATATGTAATCTATTTTTTTTCTATATTAAGAGCCTGCCAAAGTGACTACTCTACCTGATGGAAAGCATGAGTAGAATCGAAGAGTTGTAGTCACCATACTTATAGCAAATGCAGACAATGTAGTCTAGTAACCCACACTATGGCGGCCTGGTGAGATGTTTATGCTTATTTCGAATTAGATCAATTAATCAGAATATGACAAGGTAAATTGTGGTTGTATTGATGGATATATACGTTTTTAAACAAACTACGTACTGAATGAAAAATGAATGACTTTCAAGTACTTGCTAGTGTTACGAAACGACTTATATTTTAAGTACGAACATATGCTGTTAAAGATACTATGTTAGCTGCGTAATAGATTTAAGGAAAGTAGATCTAGTGGCCCCATTTCAAGTAGACTAGTTTCTTAAGTGCTGCTTACTGCTGTTCCCCATGTTAAGTTCTTATCCTGCAAAGGTGAGTCTTTTACACACTCAGGGACACGAAAAAGGAACCATTTCAGAAGGAAATATCAACAAGACATTGTACCATCTTCGAAGGTTATAAATCCGAAATAAGATACCGAACCCCTGTACATCCTTGTTATTGACGGTTGTTTTTCAACCGTCCGAGGTAAAATGTCGGCGTATCTAAGAACTCATCTTTAATTGTGTGTTGACGCGGTGTTTTTGATGTTTTTGCCGCATTGGCTAACATATCAGCAATAGCGCAAGAATCCACTGATCTTGTTTACTGATTGCGTTCCTCTGAATCTGTATTAAGGTAACAACAGGGTAACCTTCGTGTATTGAGGTCGTCGGTGTTTTTGCGATGGCTTTCTTGTTAGTCGTATGCAATGCTTTTGTTATTACCGAGTATCATGTGTTTTTATTACATACGTTTCAAGGAAACCTGACGGCAAGTCGATTATCAAGGCTTTTTAGGGTCATTGTAAGAGATAAGGCCGGAGAGATGGTGGATATTTGTTGATGCGTTGTTTTTGAATTTGCCGAAAGTGTTTTGAACTTACTTTCAATTTTAGTTTTGGTTGTAATAATGGGTTAGCTTTACACTCAGTGTTTTTATCAAGATTCTTTGGCATAAGTGTTTTGATGCTTCATCTAATTCTCATTACAAAATCTATCTTTTGGCAGTTAAATACTCAATCTCAGATCTTATACTTCATCAAATGTTTGTATACAATGCTAGCCAATACGCATAAGTTACAATAAATCAATTTGATTACAATAAGTATTAAGGTTTTATACCAAAAACTAGATTTTAATCAGGCTTGGTATGTGCGTCACTAAAAATATTACAGTTTACGAGAAACGTTTAATAATTTGATGCAACAACCGAGGAATTTCCCGCCTATCTGATGGTTGATAACGGGTCGGTGGATTAAGATGGTATTCACACCTACACGATTTTGATAACATTTTAGAATAACGAGACAAATTATTCTATGCTGTAACAACAGAAAAAATTAAAAACAACACAACAACAACAGTTAAAATTATGTAAAATAAAAACTTCGGCAATCATTTTGTATTTTATTGTTAAACAGTTTAATAGATTTCTGTTATATAAATGTATTAGTCTTTTACTTATACATTTATTTGGTAACTGATAAAAATGGTTGTATTTAGTTGAATTGAGAATCTTTGAGGTCCTAAATCCCGTCCTAAGGCTCGGATCCCACCTATTCCAGGCGTAGAGTGGCACATCGTGTCGTTATAGTCCGTCTGATTGCGATACACCACCACACTTCGAACCCCGGTGGGTGACGATTCATGGGGGTTTGAAACCCGTAAAAAAAATTAAAGGAATTTTTGAGCTATAAAATGAGAAAAACAAGATTTTCTGATCATACACATATTATACGTTCTCTGTAGGTTTAGGATAACGGAGGTCGTAACTAGAATTATTGGAATAGACCTAATTATATACTATTGCAATAAAAAACAGAAATATGAGTTGAACATATAATACTTAATTAGTGTTTCTAATAACAAAACATAAAAATATACAGAACTATATATAAATCATACAAATAAATGTCTTTCGTAATTAGTACAATTGTATATGTACCCCTATTGAAATCACCAAAAAGTTGATATAAGTGTAGCGACTTCCACATTACAGCACAAACAAAAATATACAACAGCGGCCTCTAGCGAAGATACATCGAACTACGAAGTATGAACGTAATGAACTACGAAGCAACTACTAATCCTGTATCGCGAATTAGAGAATTGCGTGGCAATTAGCATATATACAACATCCCAACATCAATTGGGCCGCGGCACGCCAGGCATGATCACCTCGTCTGGTCGGAGGATCCTCCCTTTGTGTCGAGACATGACACTCATTCCCTCGACATAAGTGTAGCGAAATTTTTAAATAAAACGTTTAGAAGATACACTATCTACGTCGTTTAAACGTCTTTACATTTGATGGATAGTTAAGATAGCATATAAGATATAAGATAGATGGATAGTTAAGAAAGCTCTGCCAGATAAAATTCTTAATTAAACGGTAATGCTCGACAACTCTCATAAACAGTATAATAAGATGCTTATAAAAATGATTTCACAGAACCGCCCGGATGTGACTATCAGAGCAGTTAAAAATTGACCATAAGTAATGTTATTTGTAGGTGTAAAAGCCATGTAAAAATGTCACAGAGTTACAAAGAACATTTCTTAACAGAGCTCTTTCTTTCTAAATAATATTATTCACTTTACACATGCGTTTTTTATTTGGTCTTCTGCCCTTCTTAAAGGCATGGGACATTCATTTTAAGTGTTTATTATATTTATGTCCAGCAGTGGACTGAGATAGGTTGATGATGATGTTAGAGGCAAATGAGTAGACGGGTCACTTGTTGGTAAAAGCCCTCAAGGAACCAGGAAGTCAGATTGCGATTTGATGGACTTATATCATTGTTTTCAATGGGAGAAGCCTATGTCCAGCTGTGGATTGCATTCTGTTGATGATATCCTTGTTGGGAAACGTTTTTTATGTTAAAAATAATAGTATTAGAAAAGCTTTACCTGTGTTTTACAAGATTTACTTTAATTTACAATGTATGTATGTATGTAACTATGTCTTTCTGGGTGCAATCTTGTAACTCCTCTTGAAGCAGATATCTTCAACCAATTGAGCTGAAATATTGCACGTATATTTGTGTCACGTGACCACAGGACCTTTGTAACGAAACAACGCAACCCCATGATGATGAAGCTGGAAGTTGGTCATAGAATATCATTAAAGCGACGTAACCACCTCGAAACTCGATTTTTTTATTCGTCCTTATACTTTTGTCCTAGAGCAATTAGATAATATCCATACGCAACCCTATTTGATTTGCTATGAATGTCGATTCCATGATGAACAAACTGAGAAACCTGTCCCGCAATAACTAAAAAGTGAAAAATAAATTAAAATTATAAAAACTTCTTTTTAAAATAAGTTTTTAGTGAAAGGCACAAAAAAAAATAAAACTATTCATATAAATGAATAGTTTTATTTTCTTTTGTGCATGCACCATGTAATATATATTTACTATCAATTTATAATATTATAACACAATTTATATAATACAAAAAAAATTGTAACCTGTGTAGATAAACAAGTAAATGAAATAATTAGATCTGATCCATTTTAATTTTTAAAATTTACGAACTAAGTAAATTTAAGTATATTAGATACCTACCTACTTAAATCTCGCGACAAACTAAAGAGGGAACTTTACTTTATTCCTTTTAGCGTGAATAAATAAAAGCTTGTTTTCAAAGAAGTATTTTTAATATTTTTTTATTTATGTTTCGGTTCAAGCTATCATACAGTACCATCAGCAACCTTATCCGTGGAAACTAGTTCACCATTTTCACGGAATTCATATTTCTAACAATAAATCCAATGATATAATCTGTTACATTGAATTAAAAATTGCAAACTGATTGCTATCTTATTTACAAATACATTATTCTTAGTTAGATGTTGCGATAGTGCTCTTAGTGGCTAGGTTTTGGTCTGAAATCCATTTATTAAACCAAATTTTAGTTACATGGACCTGCTAACAAGTTCTTTTTTCCTGCGTGGCATTATCTCGGTGATCTGCGCGGGCGCAACGTAATAATAAGCTCTTCTTTTGGTATTTTTCGCCACATCATCTAGGTTAAGACTAGGACCACGTGTTGTTATGCAATTAAAATTCGAATGATTTAATAGTATTTACAGTAACTTTTACTTAAATTACTAACATTAAAAGTGTTTTAATGCTCACGAGTATGTCACGTTAATTTAGCAAATGTTGTTTGTATATACTTTGTGAGAAGGGTTCCTAACCCAAAATAAGCCTATTTGGAATATATTATAACATATATGTTTCATGAACCTTTAACAGTCCAATCTTTCCTTAGCAAGGAGGTTTTGGCCTACCGTACCACGTGACTAAAAGCTTTGATATAGTTTATTTCAAGTTTTTCTTCTCGTTGTAGTGATGTTGTCCATTAGTTTCATTAATTTCATTAATTTCATTAACTATATTTATGTATCATCAACAGTCCACTGCTGGACAAAGACCTCATTGTACTCTAGGTTTATGTGTATATTTACCTAAATCAGAACCACAATTTAACGTATAGCAGTCATATTAAATCTAAAAGTACGTTAAAAATATCACTAAATAATAAAATACTACACGTAATAGAATAAAAAATAAATTTTGTTTGTGTCATAAATAATATTTTCAAGACTAAACAAAACTATTGTTAATATATGTACCAAAACAGCCTACCAACAATTATCCTAACAAACTAAATAAAATAACACTTTCTAATAACTCTGTATCGACACAACAATATATATTTTTATGTGTCAAGGTCCGAGCGCTCTAACAAAGATAAAGATTTATCCAACACTTCATCAATATCGAAGACAGCCAACTAACGACTATAATTAAGAACTGGCCTCCAGCAGCGTTCAAACCGTCGAATTTGGAAATGGACGAAGTAAAATGCATTCTACGCAGTGATTTTACGATCAACAACCATTTTTAGATAATTCATGTTGATTTCGAACTAATGTGAAATTGAAAACCACAAGAACGCCGTTACATACATGGTGCCTTAACCCGTAAACACTGGCTTTCTCACTTTACTGCAAAAGGCAAAACAAATTAGTGCAGTTCGATTTACTCGCTTCCTAGTTTGCGAACGATTTCTCCCATAAAATCAACCGCGGCCGCCATTGTTCGTTTCAAAACGAAAGTACTGTTTATTCCCATTTTTAGTGTGCCGAACCTTTGCTCTTTGGCGCTGGCGTGACATGCGGCCACTTTGTAATGCTCATGCTTTTGACAATGCCGATCCCGACCTCAATTCTGAATTTAACTGTAAGTGTTAGACCTTAAGGTCTGTTTTAGTTTGAAAGTGTGTAGATATACCTTGTTCTAGACCAGAGCAGAGGGAAGCCCTTTGAACTGGCCGCAGCCATTAGGGGCGGCTTAGTCTAACCCATAAAATTCGCAATTTACTTGACTCATGTTACAAGTTTTGTCTCCAATACACGTTTCTGGAAAGGAGTTTCCTACTTTACAATATTTTATTGGATGACAGATGATACAAAAGCGAACTTACTTATTTTTTGATCGTAAAGTGTACATGAATGAATCCATTTAATTTTAGTCGAGGGTGACTCTTTATTAATACATAGTACGAAAGATTTTATTAGGCAAGTCATAAAAGTCGAAGTGTTAATGAAGATTTAAGGTCCGTATGCCGTTTATAGCCCGGTATCGCGTGCTGTGTTTAATGTCTCTCGACACAATACATCTATAAAACTTTAGCCATATTCTATTCTATGTATAAATCGAATGTTTCTGCCGAAATGCAAATATGATAACAAAAACATTGCAGGATTATTGTTGCTGTTGCGATGGAGATGCGGCAATTTTCAAACACGCTCATTTGGAAAGTGTATGCAGGATGTAGAATATTATGCGTACGGTGCGCAAGCGCATAAATCTTGCATCTTGGAGAACGAACAGTGGTGGCGCCCTCTTGTCGCGTTGCTCCAACCATCGAGTGCTTGTAACCCTAAGTCTGCCGCTCAATGAACTTTCCTGAGAGGAATATGACGTCACGGCGGGTTATTGTAGGATCTTGGCGTTAAATTTGTTGAAATTACTGTCGGTAGTCTGGGCAAATGAGTCCATACGTATAGCTAGTATTGATTTAGCACTGTTGAATTTGAAGTTACTTTTAATTACTACACAGGGTGAAATGTGTATAACATTCTAATCAAGATTTGTTTTCTTTTTAACTTTGACCAGATCTCAATAGAAAAACGCATAATCTGATTTCATATTACTGGTGATTTGAAAGATAAGTGTTGATTGAACGAATGATGTTATAATAGTCTTTATTAATAATCAACGAAATTATACACCAGTATACTGATTACACCTAAGGGTACAGCACTATAGGAGTCGTTAACGAACCTTATAACTATTGCTATTTACTATATTACATATGTGCTGTAATCGTGCTGTAATGTCCACAATGTACGTTGAATCGCGTGTGCGCATATTATTAGCGCACGACCTCATTATGTTGGAGGCGCAACTCCATGCGAATTGTTATCGATATTCATAAGTATTGCATACGATTCTTTTTCTTGATCTACTTATGTTTGGGATTTCAACGTAAATATATATTATATATATATAGATATACGAGGTGTGTTCAAAAAGTATCACGAATTTTGAATTTTCGCGGATTACGTAGGATATTCGAAATTGATTTTTTTGTGGTGTTATGTTGGTACATATGTCTCTCACTTACGCTGACAAGTTCGGCCATTGTGAATGTTCGGTTAATTGTTGACAGCTGCTTTGCTTGCTCGTGTTTTGGTTGGTCTTCGATTTTGACCTATTCAAAAAAATGTGTATATAATACACAATTGATTTTATGCAAAGTTAGGTGTTTTAAGCAACTCTAACAAAAATTAAATCCTTCAATAAGTTCACCAGAAAGTAGCTGACTAGACTTTTTTAAAGGATGGTTAAGAGCAACATATTGGTGGTTTGTTGAACGTAGATTCCCATAGAACTAAATAATTTTATAGAAATCGAGACTTATACAAAACGGCTAAATATTGTTATTTTTAAATTGTAAGTTATATAAATATTTTTGTAAAACTTTAGATCTCAGTTGTAAGAAGAGATTAGTTCTGCTCAAGTTTCGTTTCATACGTTAATTAATAGCAGTAGAATTGTTCAATGTAAATGTATTCAATGTACATCCTTTGTATATAATGTTAACCGTATCTTAAGTTCGATCGCCGAACCGTAAAATTTTATGAAGCTCAAATGATGGGCTTAACTTGATTAAGACATGATTACAAAGACGCGTTTACAAGATGAATACTTCGGAAGTACAACTATGATGACAGTTATTATGTAGCATATATCAAGTGGAGTTGATTCTTGACCTTTTTGCTGTATATACTATTGAAGAGGTTGGTAAGGAACAAATGCTTCTAGCTACGTTTCCCCAGGGTTGCTTTTTGGTATCGATACGAAGTTTAGACTTATATAGTCTTGTGTATGTCTTCATTTAGTTTTTTTTTTATTTTTTGTAATCGTCATAGCATTATGTCATTACTCCAAAGTCATAGATCAACACACACAATATCGAAAATTCATGCATGACCTAAAATTACTGAAGAATTATACACAAAAGTTACAACATATAAATATTAATCCTGTTAAATTTGACATAAGATATGGAAAAAAAATATTGCCATATTATACCTCTTTTGACAGATGTTAACACTTTTTCCCTTTATATAATTAATTTTACAGATTTCTTACGAATGAAGATGTTATTCTCTTATTAACCTTTTGTAATTACCACACGAGGTTGAATATTATTCGGCAGACATTTTCTTAATGTTACCAATTAAGGTGACTTTCTCGAATGTCAATTTAATACGCTAGTTGTAGGAAGGAGACGGAGATTACTTGCTGCGGAATGGAATCTACGTAATAGAGCTATTAGTTCGCCATTAATCACATCGCGTAACATGTAGTAGGGTTGGTAGAGAAAATTAGGAAAGGTGAACTTAATCTTTAAATTAATATGTCGTATTAAAACAAAAACTCATATTTAGTATTTATATTTGTCTAAAATTTAAGGTTTTAATCTCCTGCTTTCCTATCTTGGTTTCTTGGTCTTTAAGTGTGTTTTTACAAGAAGTGAATCGTGCAGTGCCTGCGTTAGGTGTCATACTGAAGATAAACCAGACATGAATAATTATTTTTGTTTATTTTTATTGTATATTTATAAGAATGTGCAACGTGGTTTAGCAAGCAGAAAACCTTCTTGTTATGGGAGGCATATATCCAGTAGTAGACTGTTGAATTCTGTTGATGTGATGAGTTATCTTGAGATATTTTTGCAGCTGACATGTAATAGAAAAATGAATATATTAATTAGTGTCTACTGTTTAGAACTGTATTTAGTAATTTATTCTTTAAAAGTAAACTTCTAGAGAATTACTTAAATGTAGTACAAGCCCTAGATAAGAGAATTGGCGAGCCTTACCAGTCGACACCGACAAATGCTAATTCTTAGAATGTTTAGTCGCTTTATATCAAAACTTGTTTCAGTGAAAATATCTCAATAAAGATTTTTATTAGAATTGAATGAAATCTATAAACTGTTTTGTTGAAACACTGTTGTATCGCTGGATACTTGTAATATTCAAATCATTGCGAAAACTGTACGCACAAACTGTAGAGCACAACAATAATACATAATCTAATAGCTGTGATGTTGTAGTTCCATTGTGTGGCTTCCACGATAAGATTGAATAGGAGCGAGTTGCGCGTGCGTGCGCACCGGGCAGCGCACAATTTCCGGTATACTTGACCCGATTTGGCATTAGTATGTATCTTTAATTCATTATTACAATACGAACAATAGTTCTAAATTAATTAGTATTTCATTACTTATCACGTACTTACGTACATTACGGATATTCTATCTGGAAAGGAAATTGAAGGTCGAATTCGGTAATCTCAGTTTTTACTACAAACAGTTGCTGTGTTTGATAAATTGTCGGTTGTCACATTGTAGCGATCCGATGGTTGCGTTTGCGCAATGCGCGTGCGCAAACAAACGCGGGAGTTGCAGCACCCATTCGAAATATGAAATCGCGAAATTTAATCACGTATATAATTTAACATGCGATATCTCACGTTCCATTTACAAAAGTCTCGGAATCACTCATGTTACTAATATAGTTGTTTTTATTTTAAAAACATTGTGTTTATGTGTACATACAATGTTGTATCTAAATTATATATGTGAAACAACGTTCTGAACTCATTTCTCATTTCTCTTAACAAGTACGAGTCTAAGTAATGTAATTAGTAGTAAATTTAGGTACTTATTGTATGTCTCACTAACAATGAAGCAATTTATTACTGAATCTAATTCCTGTTTGAAATGACGTCAAATTTTTAATCTGAAAACTAAAAAATGTCAAAAACACAATCGATGGTTTCCATCTAAGCTATGATTTTATGCTACAAGTAGGTAAAACATATAACGAACTATTTACATTTTTGCTTTAACCTATCTCAAAGCGTATATAAACAAAAAAAGAAACTACATACATATAAAAGAACCATCTAGAATTTACAGTCAATATAAAATCCTTTTTTTATTAACCTTAAGTAATGCCTTATTTAACCTGAACAATATGACTAACGTTTGTGGTGGCATATCATGAGTCAGTTGAATAAACAACATTGTCCTGTCGTCGCACGTGTTAACCAAACTTGGCGAGAAACACGGAATCTATTGATCTTGCTCCTAATATTTACATACAAATGCGTGATTGCCACGATATACATATACTGGATTGTCACCTACTTTATTTATTTACAACTCTATGCATAAACACATGCATCGGTGGACTTAATGCTTAAGGCAGTTTCTGCCAGTCAACCGATGTAGAGAAAGATGAGGTAGGTGCACTTAAGGACCTGATTGTCGTAATAACAGCTGTTCCCGGATCCCTCCTATGTCAGGCGCAGAGTGGCACACCGTGTGGTTTTAGTCGGTCCGATTCCGACACACCACCCCGCTGTAAACCCCGGTGGGGTGACGGCCCGAGGGGGTTTCCACACGTTAAAAAAAAAAGGTGCACTTAAGGATAAGTAATTAATGAGAGGGGAGTTTACTATTTCTATGTGTTTTATAACAAATTAACAATGTCCAGCCATGTCTGGCATTGGCACATTGTAGTTGCATTGATAGGATATATGGAACAAAACTGACGCTGAAAATACATAAAAGCTTCATTTCAAACGGGTTGTATATCGTGTAAAAATTCGAGGTGCAGGACTTTTTGAGTTTTCGAAGCATACACAAACAAGTCAACATTGCTATTACATACTGGCGGTATCCTTTCACGCTTCGTCGCGGCACACTGTGCAAAATAAGAGAGATGAAAACAATCTATGAAACGGTGTGTACATCCTGTCAAAATTTGACTTCATCCTGTACAGAATTTTTTGAGAGTCTAGAGCATGGGCACCGGGAGGACCATGACCACTTCTCAGTACTATAATTCTATATTTTGTATTTGTTGATAGTATGTGTGGATGTAGATGCATACAACCAACTTAATGCTTATATATAAATAGATATACATATATGTGTATTTTATTTACTGGTTCAAGTCTATAAGACCTGAGACGATCTGATAAATGTGATAGACCAAAGGTTGACGAACTTTGATTAGATGTTTTTGTAGTAAATATTATTTTAGTGTTTCTCGATGCTTATTTACGCATATTTTTGTTTGTTTGATGATAATTTTTAGAAGACTTTCGAAATACAGAGTAGTTTGTTAGAGCTTATTAAGATTAATTTGTATTTAAAACAGTAGTTGACTGTCATACCGGTACGTTTTGTAGAAATTTGCAAAAAATGATACCACACACCTCTACATATTGCCAAATGTTTGTTTTTTGAAGAAATTAGAACATAATGCCGTACAGCTCTCAGTCGCTCGTAATACTTAATCGCACAAGGAGTGCTAAAATCATAAATTTTTTCAACATTATTTAAAATTTAAAAAAAAACACGAAATAGTCACCAGAACTGCCGACAGAAGTGAAAATTTAAACTATAAACAAACAATAATTATATTTGGATATTCATATCAATTGTTTGATCTTAAGTTGAAATTAACCGACCTGTGATGTGTGTATTGGATGCACGCACACTAGTAAGCATATATATATAAATATAAATTCACAGCTGGTTCAAGTGTTAACACTTCACGTGACCACAATGACAACTTTCTTGAATTTAGGCTCCATCCAAACCTGTCTACAGAGGTTTTCACTTCAAAAAAGTAATAACGAGCCTTTTTATTACTTTTCTATTATTCGGTCCATGTTCTCTCAATTATATACTTTAGAATTGTCTAACATTTCGTCCAGACTGAACTGATCATTCGAATTAATTATATTTTGTAGTATTTTACAATTAAAACCTACCGCTTGTACACGGGCCACGCGCTTGAACGTTCGATGTGTGTAAATTCGAGAGCAGAGTGTTGTAAGTATGCGCCCGCGCCTATTGACGATAAACAAAATAAATCTACATGTAGGTACCCTGTTACTATTGGTTAAACATACAACGTGCGAGCCATAAATCTACTGCAGACACGTGGTCAACGCGACCACGATGCATCATTGGTACTATGTGTGGCCTATAGACCCTTACATACCACAATCATCTGTAGTTTTATTTTATGTCGTTTGAGTTATGGGCTGTGATTATGTTTTCTATATTTTTTAACAGCAATAATAATAAATATACTGTTAGTGACGAAGGTTATTAAAGTTAATGATTTATGGGATACAATTGCTATGTTTATTCCTTACGGCAGGCTTGGAGGGGATAGGGATTTCGCTGCGGGACCGGACTGAAAAAAATGTGATAGTAAAACCGTAAGGGGAAAAAGTGCGTGGAATAAATCTGTGGAATAAATATGTGGAAAAAAGTGCGTGGAATAAAACCGTACTACGTAACTAAGCGATTGCGGTAGTTGACTGTACCCATATATATCTTTATAAGGAAGTACCTGCGCCCCACGAGACTACCCACGGTTTTTGTTACTATTGAATAGAAAATTGCTCACTTTTTCGTTGATTTTAATTTTGTTTTCATATAACTCTTTTTGTACACCTTATACCATCATCTATCTGCCAGTGAAAGTCCTATCAAAACCGGTCCAACTGTTACAGAGATTAGTAAGAAAAAGATAGACAAAAAAAATGGTGTCGTGGGACACCAGGTAGGAACGAAGTTCCTTCGGATAATGTGGAATCGACACAATTTGCAATAAAAATCGTGCTCAATTTTATGTAGGTTTTCTTGATTTTTCTCTTAAATTTTGCTGATTAGTTTTTATTTAAGTACAAGAAAGTATTTAGGAAATTCAGTATTTTAGAAAATAAAATAATAAATTCCTTAAAATAATAAAATAGCACACATGACGCGCTTTCGCGCCTGCGCACGTCTCATTTAACGGTTTTATTCCACGCACTTTTTCCCCTTACGGTTTTACTATCACATTTTTTTCAGTTCGGTCCCGCAGCGAAATCCCTATCCCCTCCAAGCCTGCCGTAAGGAACTTCGTTCCAAAAAAAAAATTGGTTTTTTGATGTAAGTACCGTATATACTTTTACATGAATTTAGTAAAAATCTCCTAATTTGGAATTACAAACAGACTTTAATTATATTTATTTGTATAGATTCTGGTAATTTAATAAGCATATACTAAGAAATGCTCGTATTTATTGATGTTTATCAGTAATTTGGGTTCCATAGGACAGACTCTGCCTTATTTGGATCAGACTGTCATGTGTAGGATGTGTGAAATTACTTAAAAATACCTTCAAATTGGTTGTGATGCGTCCGACATATGGGGATTGGAAACGATATTATGTTTTTTTTTTAATTTTTACCAAGCCATCAAGATATTCGAACAAAAGTTTCAATTCCTATATCCATATTATACGGTAGTATTACCATATATATTTGTTAAAGTATTCGCGTTCTTATCTTATGTAGCCGAGGTGCCCTCGTAAACTCAGGCGCATTTGATATGCGTCAGGGGCGTTATCGTAATCGATAGTGCGCCGGCGCATTGTGCCGCGTTCCGCTTCAGATCGCACCGATGTAATGCTCAGGTCACTCACGGTAGGTACTATATTTATAGTGAGTGCTCTCGATTCGTGAATAATATTATAAATGACTTATATAAAACTAAATTTTGACAAAATGTGATTCGATATGTCTATGCGCACAGATATTAAATGTTTAGTTGTTATGTGGGTGTCGTAAAAGGCGACTAGGGGACCAAGTATACATGACAACATCATTACAAAGAGAAGGAAAACTTGAAACAAACCCTATTCCAACCCGTCTGGCCAGCGTGGAATAGTAGGCCAAAACCTCCTTGCTAAGAGAGGCCTATGTCCAGCAGTGGACTATAAAAGGCTGTTGATGTTGATATATGCGTATATCTAAATTGAAAACGCTAGCGTTTTTAAATGCCAGAGAGGGAAGTTTAGTCCTTTTTTGTTGCATTACTTAGAGAGTGTTTTAGCATTGAAATACTTTTATTTAGTTTTTGTACAGTATCTGTATACTTGTATTGCGTGAATAATCAAAACGAAACGAAAACTCTCTTAAATAAAGATTTAACTACATACAAATATCGCTTTTAACTCAACAATGTTCGTTAATTTATCATTTTTTTATCGTATAGTTTATAAAAATATTGCGACTATCAGAGACCTAAAATTCTCGCAATAAATGAAGAAACCATTGACAAAGGTAGAGATAAGCATTAAAACAATATTTAGCAATCTTCAACCTTCTACCACAGTATTGTACCAACATGGTATTTGTCAGGCTTAGAAAATTACATGGAAACCGTAAACAGAGTGTTGCAACACTGCGCTGATATTTAGAATATAAACGGTGAGGCCTTACCAATCCTTTGTTCCCAAGCTGCACGGGTGTAGAGATTGATAGTGTGGCCGTGAGATCAGAGGAAACGTGATATCTGAATAGATAGCACTTAGTAAGAACAAAGAATGCAATGCGTTTGTGTTTAGTGATTTATGTCGTGTAATATGTACGTTTGCGGAATGAAACAATAATGTTATTGTTTAAAAGGGAAGTTTTGATCTTATAGCTATAAAACGAATTATCATTAGACAATCGACAAGATTTGAAGAGATTGCTATGTAAAAGTGTTAATTTTGTATACAAACTTTTGGTGTGATATGTGAAACGTGATTTTCGTATGAATTTCTGCCGCATTTAGCGATTTATTAAATAAAGTAATTGATTTTCTAAATGCTTTTCTTTCATTCTTCTGCTTTTCTTTGTTTGGTTTTCATAACTTTAACGTCAATTTCTGAAAACAACATATGTTTGTATACTCAAATACATATGGTACTCAAACTTCTGCAAGACTGAAGACCTTTTCTTACAATTTCAAACTTATAACATATTTTTAAACAGAAACAAAATAGATTTGGTGTAGTTACTCCTACTTTATGGCCCCGTCTAACCATAAGCTAACACATACGGCAACTAACTTGTATCTGTCTTTGTTCCAGGTAAGAAGCGTTGTGTCGACTTTTCTACGAACGCTGCTGATCCCGCTTTTGTATCGCGGATTCCGCATGATGGATCACCGGCTTTTAAGTGCTATTCTAGAATGTCTATGGTTTGTAAAAAAAGAATTGTCGAAAAGCTTTATTTGAATTTAGAATTGTTGTACGCTTGACGTGTTGTGTTCCATGCGAGATGTAGCGACTATATTAAGCATTATATTAGGCACTCGATTGAGAGCTAAAACGAAACCTGGTGTGCTCCTGAACATAAAAAGGCAGGTTACACTTACTTTAGGAAATTAATTTAAAAAAATATTAGTCTAATTATACCTATAAAGAAAATACACATGACAGTTCCATACCTACGTACTCGTACGTACGCTCTAAAACGTTATGTCTAACGATATTTTTGACAATGAGAGGCCTATTAGTTGCCGCTAATTAGTCAGCTTTTACGTTCACAGCATTAGCAACTAAAATAACGTAATATATGTAAGTAAGTCACCTTGTCTATACCATGGTTAGAACCATTAAGCACGACACATTTACTGTAGAATAATTTTGCATGTTTGAACTTAAGGTTTAACCACCTGATGAACTAACAAGTAAATGTAGATTAATTTTTAAATTCACCGACTAACTTCAGATGTAAGCAATTTAATTTCTAACCATTTTTATGTAAATATTATAATACCAACTCGGAGGTCCATTGATACAGGGGTGACAGTTGTCGTAGTAAGTGTGTGCAATACAATGCTACGATGACTGTCATGCCTTTTACGTCGCCAAGTGAGGCGTAAAAAAGCATCTTAATAGACCGCCATAGTGTGGGTCACCGTACTACATTGTCAGCATTCGCAGTGACTATGGTGACTACAAATTTTGGATTCTATTCATGCTTTCCATCAGGCGGAGTAGAGTCACTTTGGCAGGCTCTCAAATCAAAAAAAAACATAATACCAGAAATTATAGTCATAGTGTGGGTCGCCATACTGAATTGCCTGCATTCGTAATGAGTATGGCGACCACCACTCTTGGACTCTATTCATGCTTTTCATCACGTAGAGTAGAGTAGAAATTGTCTGCATAAATTCGATATCTGTCTCGGTGGTGCAGCGGTAATGAATGCGACTACTATGCTTGAGGTCTCGGGTTCGATTCCCGGCTCGGACCAAATATTTGTATGATCTGCAAGTATTTGTTTCGAAGTTTGGGTGTTTTCTATATATAATATGTATGTATTTACAAAAAAAATACGTGTATAGTATGTATTCTATCAGTCAGTCTCGTTATCATAGCACAAGCTCTGGTTAGTTTGAAACTAGACGATGTTGGTTTTAAATGTCCGAAATATTTATATTTATTTATCGTGCTGCTTTAGTAAGTAATCATCATTTTAAAAGTATTTAGAATTTCACATCACATCCATAGCCTACGTCCACTGCTGTATATAGGCCTCTCTTCAGAAAAGAGGTTTAGTTGAATTTAATAACTGACAGTTGTCAACTCAGTAATGAAGTCTTGTAGTAAGCAGTTGGTAGATTCAAGACAGACCAAATCACGTCTCTCCAGGTAAGATGTAAACAGTTTTCAGTTGTAAAAGCTTCTAGAGAAGATCGATCAAACGTATCTTCTAAAAATCTGCCTAATCTCTCCTAAGATTACAATCTCCTTGGATATCGGAAATAATAAGGCAAGTAAGGAGGTTATAATCAACTATTAATCACAAGTTTAAACTGAACTGAATTTTATCGTCCAATCTCCGACACCTATTATAATTTGTGCCGCGGGCTACACACAGCCTGTTCCTACAATTATAGACTCACGTCCGAGGCTCAATTGGCCCCCAACCATTACTCTATCTACGGCGGCATGTAAATACTCTTTGAATAGCAATGAGGTCCTTGGGAATGCGAAATCTTGTCCGTAGAAAACTGGCCTAAGAATTTTCCTTACTTGTCATGTATAGAGGAAACTCGAAAGGCCACAATGCGGTTTTTACCAAGATCGTGTAATTATAGTGCCGAGGTGGTTTTAATCTGACTATTCTAAATATTTAAACGCACTTGCGAGTTGCTATTTTTTTTTTGACGATTTATTTAAATCGACCTCAAAAAACGTAGTTATCTTACGTCAGTTGGATGGGAATGCCAAAGAGACATCAGTATGTCTTAACATGGGATGACTAGATCTCCCTATTTTGATTATTATTTGATTTCGTGACGTGACGTCAGTTCTCATATCCTCAGTTAGTTTTAAAAAATTTCAACAAAGTACATATCATGATCGACTTAAGCCGGTTTTGGCCAATGATCTGATAATAAATACGGATAAGCACACATACAAGAAGATAGACAGATACGTGGACATTAAACCCCCATATTTTAGTTACAATAAGGAAGATTAAATATATATCCACGATTTTATCTAATAACTGAAAATGCACTGTAAAACAAAAGTCTAGCCATTGCTAAGGATCTTAGGGATATATATAATAATATATGACACCGCATCTTGAAGGTCGGTTTACGTGTTGTTGCAATAAACATAGGCAAGTTACAGAATCTGTAATCCACGCGTGTCATATTACTCCTTATATTATGACACTAAAGAGTCGTTTGCTTTTTGTATAAAAGTGAAAACCACGCAATTACGATATAGATTAAGTCAATATCGCAGTCTCGTATGAAAAATGTTCAATAACGTTTATATGAATAGGCAATAAGGCCTAAAGTGTACTCTCAGCTTTTATTTTCATTCCCGTGCGCTCGCAGCCTATCCG
Source organism: Hypercompe scribonia (assembly GCA_949316085.1). Lineage (NCBI taxonomy): Eukaryota > Metazoa > Arthropoda > Insecta > Lepidoptera > Erebidae > Hypercompe > Hypercompe scribonia. The sequence goes on from OX438972.1 coordinate 21,417,754, forward strand.
ACGACACGGTGCGCAAGCGCATCTCGGAACGGTATCAACTACTTGCATGCGAGTGGTTATGCAACGTCGGGCGACGTCCTTGCTGTACGACCGCGGGACGGGGGGCGAAGGCCGCGTGGGGGCGACGACCCGGCGCCGTTCGGTAACCACCCCGCTTTTTATTATAACCTAACCCGCCTACGGAACCTGTCCGGACGAGTTATGGCCGCCGATAAAATAGATGTACTTGAGCTAAGAAATTGCAAATTCTATTGGTTTTTTTCCCTTAACACAGGGACATACGAAGATATATTTGCAGTCATTTAAATTGTACATAATAGGCTAGATGACACCTTAGTCAAATTAGTTACTTTTAATCATCTGTCAAAACGACAAATTTGTATGCAAAATGTACTAAATACAAAATTATGACGTTACTGTTTTAAAGTGCTCAATTGAACAATATATTTCACTGTTTATTTGATTGAAATTCGTAATAATAACAAAAAGCTATGTTTATTGTATTTACCGAGATGTTTCGCGATATTAGTTTTAATGAAGTGGACATTGGTATTTATTTACGATACAGTCATCTACCCAATTACATCATTACACCCATTTAAGAGTTAGTTACATAATGACGAACGTGACTTGTAGCGACAATTTAATCTGTTAAGGAAATGATACTAATGCTAGCCGAAAATGGTTCGGTCATATTACTGTAAAAACTAATCCTTATTATAAAACCTACACGGAATAGTTAGATGGAATTCGTTAATTAATTTTTTAAATTTAAAATAATATTGCATTGGAGTTTTATTGTGAGTAGGAAACCTACCTAATATTTTTTGATATTTTGTTCTATGAACAGATCGGTTTAAATTTTATTTGTAGTACAACGGGAAAAAAGGCTACTCCATGTTAAATGTCAGTCATCCCCTTTATAGCTACTTGATATTTTCTGAACTGAAGTCCAACAACACAATAATACAAAAGACATATCTTAAGTAGATACACACTAGATGTTTTTTTTCTAAATATTCATGAACAATATATTATCAACTGATAATAGATTAAATCCGCATACTTTTACTCTGCTGTATTTATTTCTTGTATTCATCTAAGACAATGATTGAGGTGGTTTGTTGGCGGCGTGCGCCGGCGCATCGGTGCCACGACGCGGCGCCACGATAAATTACCACCAGATATGAACTGTGAACATACGAACACTTATGTTTTTTTTTCGTAAATAGAATGTTACGAGATTTATGAATATGTAACTGAATTTGTTATCTTTCGGCTCTGTCCAATTTTATTTGATTGGGACACGGACGCAATGTGTTACATTACCAATATTCTTTATTCCACCTGTGCTTCTCATGGCAATCTGTCTTCGGAGTATAGTGATTTTCAAACTAGACAAAGAGCAAAGATAAAATAAAATGGATTAATTAAATCGAATAGGATGAAGGCAATGTGGTAAGGGAAATCAGTGAATCGGGAGCTGTCACTGCAGTAGCACACAGAGGCTGTGTTGTTTTACTCATTGCTCGGTGATTGAGGATACCTCTAAGGAAGGAGGTTCGTGTCAAGTTTGCCTTCTTCTTGCAGTGATGTTGTCCTACGTGGTTTGTTCCTTGGTCGCCTCTTACGACACCCATGGGATGAGTTGTTGGAGTTGTGACACTCCGTATTCTTAATCCGTCACCACATGGACTCATGAATTTATTTTTATTTATCCATTGAATTTATATTGATAATTTTAGCTGGATGTCGTAATGAACGAGGCACTAAAGTTTACATAGCTGTAAAAATCTGGATTGTGTAGTAATTATCGTGAGAAATTTAAGTGAACGCTACAAGATTAGTTGTTACTAAATAGCTCCATGTGTGTATAGGATATTACTTAGTAAATCTGGGTATAGTGCAAAATAGAATTTATCATAAATTACTAATATAAAGGTGTAATTCTTTAGCACTAAATTTCTGCTCGAATTGTACGAAACCCTACATTGTCGCGAGACCAACAAGTCCTAAATAAATTTTTAGAAATTCCATTAAGAAGCAACATAGTTTAAAATGATTAGCCTTTGTCTATCTCAGATATTTACCATCATAGAATGTTCCAGGACTTCAAGTACTACGTCTGTAAATTGACTTGCTACCGTCGCAGACTTGTATCACTGGGTTTTATTTAAAATCAGTATAATTAGGAACGTGTTCAAAGAACTAAGTAAATCACTGTCCAATATTTGTGCACTGAATCACGATGTACATACCGATGCTGTGTTCTGTCATGTTTTGGCAACTAGCACTAAGATTTATTAAGAGGACAATTTCTTTTTAATTTCATCGGACCTGCTATCCGTCTTGCCAGTACCGTTTAAAAAATGGTTTTATCGGTAATTTATTCCTGGTATCATATGTAACACCGTTGTTAAATTTGACTGTGAATGGAAATTCTGCCAAAAAACATAATGAGTTGAATTTGACTGGAATTCATAACCAGCACACGTGTTTCCCTCCCACTACGATCCCGGGTCCTTTGAGCAGGGCGTGAAAAAGCATTTCACTAGGCCGCCATACTGCACTGTCTGCAGTGAGTACGGCGACCACCGCTCTTGGATTCTATTCATGCTTTTCAACAGTCAGAATAGAGTCACTCTGGTAGGTTTCTATTTATAAAAAAAAAATTAAAAATTTTGGTTTGTTTTTTTTCTTTTGATGTGTTTGTGTGCTTGCATCAACTTAGTATTTGTAAAAGATTTAAAGTGCTGTCACGAACGATTCAAATTTTCTTCCAGGTTAAAATGGAAGTTGAATAACTTAATATAAACATTTTTGAAATTTAAAATACTAATGAAATAAATCTATCTACTAAGAGATTAGGCGCCACAAGTAGACAAGAAGATCAAGAAGTAAAGTTATACCACTAGTGCTTTGCCAACCCTATACTCAGAGGTATGAAAATCTGCCAGCAATTACAGCAGAACAACTCACTAGGAATATGGGATTCAGGAAGTGTGGTATTGATCTCGAAACTATGTTCTGTAATAGAGGGACACTGAAGCTCAATAAGCTTGAAATCAAACTGTAATCCGCTTTGGCCAACCCAATTACTCCTCAAAAATGTTGATGTGTTTTCCTGTCCTTCAACAATCGCGTTCAAGAGGTTAAATTATTAATCACAAAAGGTCAACTTCGCCCAAAATTGGTAATACACGTCCTTATAAATCACCACTTTCACTGCACAAAAGTGTTGTAGCATCTGAGTCCTGCGTTAAGTTATTACATTAACTTAATGTATCATTATGTAAGCGTTATGTTCTTGGATGTTATCCCTTTTATAACTTGAAAGGTAATATTTTATGCACATCAGCCTTTATACATTCTTTGTGCAGAGCCCTGTTCCTTTGTTTTCAATTTACAAACCGGTTTCGTGGATATTATTTGTATTCTTTGTTCTTCCATAGTATCTATACCTTCCAAGTTACGTTATTTGATATCTCTGTATGATGTACTCGTAGCCGATTTCTGCCACGGAGGCCAGTGTCAACGGAGACTAGCTGCGAAGGAGATGTTATAGCGTAATAGTGTGTGCGCAAATGTAAGTGCACTCTCTGTTCTCTCCCTCTCACAATCCGATGGGACGGTTATCCGACACGACTGGGGAGACATCAGGCGCAGGATCGACGGTTTTAAGTACTCTCCGTGGTACGAGATACAAGACCCCAACTTCCAAACTCTTTTATTAAATATATCTGTAACTGGCAAAACTCAATAACACGTTTTGACCCGATCCATGAATCCCACCCGAGACCTCTTTGTCCTTGCCGGCAGTCACATACGCTAAACGAAAGACCAACAAGACAATTGTCTCTGTATTGAAAACTTATCAAAGCTATAGGTTAATTCCCATTAAACGTACGTGTAATTATTAAAAGGAAAATTAACATGTGGGCAACTGTGATTAGAATTTCAGTTACTGAAGTTGATATGTTACTTTAAAACTTGGTTCCTTAACACATGATAGATGGGGCTGTTTAGCTGATATATTCATCCACCCTAAGCACATGGTTTTTAGCTACCAACATGAATTCAGCTAAAAAGCTATAAAACCATAATAGAAAAAACATGGACGATGACAGTCCCTTGCCACCAGGTGCTCACCTCGGTCAGCTTATTTAGTCCCTAGTATGACAAAACAGGAAAAAAATACATTGCGTAATACAAATTCGCTTTTCAATTTGTGCCAAAATTTACAATAGTTATCGATTACGCGTTAGTTAGTTTATTTATCGATTTCGCAACTAACGATGTTACAGCATATTTTTTTATGTTTTGAGCAATTAACCCTTTAGAATTGGACGTTACATAAAACTATTAATTTCATCGTTCAAATCAAGGGCGGTACTAACAAAATGATGTTCCTGTTAAATTCGATGTATTTTTTTCTATGTCCGGAAATAATCGATTGAACCAAATCGAAATTATAAACTAACACAAATTTGATTGCTGTTAATCAAATATGAAATAAAAACTGTATAGCTTAAATAACCGGATGTGGATGTGTCATTATGACAGTCGATATAATGAACTAAAACTGTTTTCGTTGACAGATATCATCTTACGGAGTTAATGGTTCTGTCACTAACAATAGTCGTTAAAACAGAGGGGTTTAAATACAAATTTAATATTTAATTAAATTACTATTAATACAATATAATACTAACTGTATCTCATTTTTAGATACTAAGAGCTTGACTTTGTTTCTATAGAACACATGTTTAATCGTGGTCTATATTACCAATAACATTTTTTTTTTTTTTTTGCATTCCAAAGTACTTAAACTGCATTTATTTACAAACACGACATCTTACTTAGAACGATCTAGCTTTGCCATTTATGATGAAGATAAACTTACTGTTCATCACATATTTTATTTACTTATTTTGCAAAACCATACGTTAGCCAATGACGCTTCTCCGTCTCTTTGTTTTAAACGATCCGTTTTCCTTGTTGCATCATCATTGTTATAATATCAGGTGATAGACAATAACGTGACAGTATAATAACAATAAATAACCATATAATATTCTATATTCAAATTTAATAGAACTTTCCACCAACGTTTCGTAATCATGCCTCTTTTGTTAGTTCAGTAGATGAAGGATTAATGTGTAACCAGTTCGAGAAGACTTTGAAACTATTAGAAACATTTGTTTTTAAATTCTCTCAAAACATTTCCATGTTGCCTGGCTTTGGAATTATTGATCCTTACAGTTTCTCCGTTCAACTTCTATATCTAATCCAGTATCATTAACTTTACATTTAATTCAAATTAAGCTTTCGAAACGAGTAGACCATAAATCCCTTTAATTTAAAAATAATTTATGTTCCATAACACATGTTCCACCAGATTGGACGCGGTCCTTGTTCAAATACCTGCTTAAATTGCCGCTCACATCAAACCTTTAAGGCGGTGTTCTTTGCCGTCGCACTTCTGAGAAAAAACATTTAAATTCGTCTGCCGATCTGAACATTCGCGTTCGCCCGGACGCGGCGTCCTTCGCAGCTTCGTGCCAGTACAGGAACGGGCGGCCTTCGTCCGGAACGAGCTAAAAATAGCAACACGCCCTTGAAGTAAAACATCGAACAGGATTTATCGACCGTCTGACTCCAGACGGTTTTAAAATATTTTTTTGTTTAACTGTCAATAATAAATGTTATTGTATTCCATATTCGAATGCATCTTAATGCCAGTTTTTATTGTGTTTGGCGCGTAAATTGTGACAGCTTTCAATGTCACCATATCAAATGTCGTAAAGTCCAGTAACATTTAAAAAAACATATGAAGTACTATGATATGAAGAACTGCGAGTGCTTAAGATTTCGTTGTAAATAACGTGTCGTCGTACCATTACGATTACCAAGAAATTGTCTATATGACATTAAAGTCTGGCATATCTCAGATACGTCATATTTATGATTGTTGCATACAAAAACACATTAGTGTTACTTACTAATATCGCTGTGAAGGTTACAGTTTTATTCTAATAATGGACTTGAATGAAAAAATATTGTTTTTCCAAAATCTTTCCTCTGCACACTCTCTTAAAGTATATTTTTCTGTAAAATAATTAGTTTGTCGATATTCGATATCAGCACACGTGGCCCATTAGTACACTAAGGCAAGATACAGTCGACATCCATCAATAATGCACAACATACACTGCGCCCGCGCATCACATACAAATGAACTATTTTTATGTGCCAAATATGGCTGTTTTGATTTTTAACGACATGTGTCGGTACTTTTTACGATGTTCTGTTATTTTTAATAAATTCAATGAATTTACTTGAATATACAAACAAATTCAAGTAAATCTTCGATTTCTATATTATCTATATATCTAGATCTATATATATATATCTAGATCTAGATATATCTAGATCTATATATATATCTAGATCTAAATATCTAGATCATCTACTATTATTGAAATATTTCTATTGATGGACTCCATTAATTTGCAGAAGTAAATATAATAGATTTTGATGTTATTCTCAATTTAATTTTAAAATTTTCTGAATATTTTACAAGTGCGCACACCGGCAAAAGTCATAAAAAATGTAGATGGGATCCGCCGGCAAGCACTTTTGACGGTGTACTTACAAAAGAAGAAACTGCCTTCTTTTCTGCGTTTAATATCAGATAGCACATCAGACGGTAAATAGCATATAATACACTACCATAAAAGACATAAACAATGTTATTCGTGATATTTATGATCTTGAAACTTGAGTATTATTATCTAAACGGAGGAGGTTTATAAACGAATTGATAGCCGAGACGTCACTGCAAGTAGGCCAACTCATTATAACGGGACCGTAGGCGTTACAATGGCACTTGCATTTCCAGATGGATTCCTGTTTAGATGTGAGATGTTCCACTGGTTCGCCCGCGCAGATATATATTTTATTTGTGAAGTTTCAGACTTCGTAATGAAATACTTGTAATGTGTAGAAAGTTTGAAACAGTACTGTCTAAATTCAAATACCGGAAATGTAAAGTTACCAATTCCGATTGTTACAAGTTCAGTTAAATTGACGCGAAAGAAAATGCGAGTAGAATTTTGTTTTCTTACATTTTATAAGCCAGTTATTCTCCATACTTTCCGGTATTTAAGTGCATTGCACTGTTTTCCGTTTGAGCGGTCAAATCTGACTACATGTTGTTAAGTCACAGTGATTTATACGCAATTAGTTTCAATGGTGCAGCTTTCCCACACAGCAACCATGGGTAGGCCGACACGTGTCCTTACAATACACTTAAAATGTTACCCTATTGCAAATTTAAATGAGGGAGGATCGGTTAGTGTTGAATTTACTGTTACATAATAGACTTCATTAGTATTACTATATAATATATACTTTTAAAGTATACACTGTTGAAGTTATCAAAACAAGTAAAAAATTTACAACAAATTTTAATCTGCATAACATAATCTTTTTGAACCTTAAATAAAACTATTTTCCACCTTTTATAGATTCAATAAACGATATTCTTAATTTATTTATTTAGTTATTTACACTTTATGCACTTTGTACATCGGCGGACTTAATGCCCAAGGCATTCTCTTGTTGATTGCTGATGTTCCAGAAATTAAAAGCAATTGCCTGCAAATTCAATCAACAGCCTTGAGTATAATAACCGCGTCCTTGTAAATCGATGTTTGTTTTGTGATTCTAGTTTTTTAAGAAGTATTAGAACCTACTTCTATTTTACAACATTGTGAGAGTCCCAATAACTGCAGTCCCGCTTTCAATATTGTTTCATTTTCCATTTTCACAACACATCGTGATCGGTCCCAATGTAGACAGACCCTTTGTTTATTGAGATGTGAAATATAAACATAGCACACAAGTATTACAGCGAATAAATAGGGTAAAGATTGGGTGCATCTGTTGAACGCATAATCTTCACCGCCATATTGGCGCCCAGCGTGGGACCCGTTTGTTTAATCATTACTTAGTGTTAATACACACACTTGTTTATAATATTTCCCTTGTTTACTCGAGTGAATGCTTCATTAGTTCACTGATCCTGCGTCCAAACCCTTTGTCAGTAAGTGTTATTGTCTTTTCGTTTGAAATATACGGTTTATTTATACCTCCAATTACTATGCTACTCTTAGACACTGTATTTCTGTGACTATACTATACTTAACGACAAAAATACTTGTCTAAAATCTCATTTATTTATTCTAAAACCTACTTGAATCAGTTTAGTTTTATGCAAGTATGTCTAGCATACGGTCAGGGTCAACAAATATCATTGTTTCCCGAACAACCAAAGTAACGGTCACCTAATGGCTTGAACATTTTACATTAATTTTATGCGTAACGGTCTTTGTCATTTTACCATAATGAGTTCACCGCAGCTGTAAACTAACCGTATAATGTAGAAAATATCGGATACGTCCTCAGTTCGGCCCACACGTCATATAAGCGGCGATTAATCGCTATCGTAAGATCTGACTGTCGTTAACATTGAACCACGTGCGTTCTCGTTCTCTGACAACGCGCATAAATCAAATTGCGCAATTATTTTGCATGTAGTTAAAAGCGTTGACATACATTTATGGGTGAGCTATAATTGAATCGGCGACAATGGTGTTAAACCTAATGCAAAGTGATCCTCTATTAATTCGGTGTAGGCGGCTGCATAACTTAGCTCTTGTCGGAAGCGATTATGTGAACAATGCCGACTGGTCGGTGTTAATTAAGCATTTTATTGTAAATATACCCTGTTAATAGTGTATAGCATAGCGAGTAAGGTTGTCGTTTATTTTTTCTGGTTAAAAAAAGTACCTCAACGTCAATCGCAACTGAGTGTGAACGCCTCATTCACATCGTATTAGATTCCTAACTGTACCAGAGCGCAGTTTATGGCCGTCGCGACATAGATACTGAGGTAAAATGACTATAAAAATTCAATTCACCAAACAAACCAATTCTATAAGATATTTTTATGTAAAAGCGCTATAATGTTGCGTAAAGCCCCTTGGTAAAGATGGCGGCCGGCTTTTGAAATTATTTGGTCCATTGTGAGTGTGGATGTTTCTTAGCATAATTTTACCATTCAACATTCTTGATCTCTGGTTTGTGTAATATAGACGGTATTCAGAAAACGTCTAGTTTCGTAGACAGTCTAACGGTTAGGAAAATTTATCATATTGTTTTCAACGTACTCTTACAACACTCAAGGTTCTTAGAATGTTATTTGTTACAAAATTCATACTTTAAACATTCTCTTGTATGTATTCTAATACAGATCGCAGTCCTTGTTTTTTCAACATCTAAAAAGCGAGAACCAAATTGCTTTGGAATATTATACAAAAGACTTGAAGACTCTTTGACTACTTCAGTCCTTAATAACAGCAAAAAAATCAAATCTTAATCTATTAAACGAAATATCACAAAAAATTAATCTTGAACACTATTGTATTTATAATTTAGAACGCTTAAAAACCCACCCACATATCTTAATATTAAAAGACTCGTTACCAAAATGTTGACGACATCTTTCGAAATGTGAACTTGTAATGTCTAAGACACGTTTTTAACATTTCAGGGGTATTAAACTTTTTTGCTCTTTAATCCCAATTAGGTATGAAGCTATTGTTATGTGAATTACTGGGATTGATCGATGTTGAATGATGAGAAGCTTAGCTTGTCTTGCTATAAGTTATTTGTATGTTTGTTTAAATGTTGCACACAAAAATCTATTGACACTTACAACAAATACATTTTAAAATTTTATATATTACATATTTTTTAATCATTTCTTATATCTAAAGAGCGCAATTGATAGAAATAGGTTTGCTCTTCCTGTAGATATGTAGATGTAGTATTAGGTTATAAAATATAAAAAGAGATGAGGAATATCAACTAGCTCAGTGGCGTAGTGGTAGCGTATGCGATTGCTGTGCTTGAGGTCTCGAATTCGATTCCCGGGTCGTACCATTATTTGTGTGATCTGCAAATATTTGTTTCGGAGTTTGGGTGTGTTCATCATACACAGATTTTGGAATCATACAGAGACACTTCAATTTTACTTATATGTATTAATAGTATTGACCAGCTGTACCCGATAATGATTTTTCCGTTCTGTAAATTATTTGTAAGAAATGAACATAGACAGAGTTCTTTTTGTAAAAATATCGTGATAATATTCAGATAAATTTAGTAAAGAGACGTCGTATTATATTATACACTTTATTATTTTAATCTTTATTACAAACACTACAATTTAATTTATTTATGTATGCATGCTGCATAAATACAGAGAACTTGAATTTAATATTTTTTTGTATGTTTACAAAAATCTATTCGGTCAAGTTTCATCTTAAGATGCGTTCTAATTCTAATTAAATGTAAGTATTTCAAACTAACCGTTAATCTAGATTACTCACTTTGCATGTAAATTTGGATCTGGATGTCGTAATAACAGCTGTTCCCGGATCCCTCCTACGTCAGGCGCAGAGTGGTCGTGTAGTTTTAGTCGGTCCGATTCCGACACACCACCTCGCCGTAAACCCCGGTGGGGTGACGGCCCGAGGGGGTTTCCACACGTCAAAAAACAAAAAAGAAGATTACTCACTTTGCATGTAAATCAGTTGTTTATTTATCAAAATGAATGATATATACATATATTAAAGACTTATATCTTATAAGGAGATAACTCATTACATATGATATTTATTATTGTACTGTTTTATTATGTTTAAACCGACTTAATTCACATTTACATAATACAAAACATTCCATGGTTCATACTTAGCTTTATAGCGTTTAAACACTTCTGACGTTCAAGGAAGCCATTAATTACTGCTATTTTTTGCGTTGTTTTACAACTTTTGACTCGGAATATAAACCAGTGTCACAATATAGTGAACGGTTACGAACACAGATTCTCTCGCGTTTTATAATTATTGAAGTGTCCGGTTTACACGGCAATATGTTTGACCCAAATTACGTGAGGAGCAGGTTATAGTTTTTTATGGTATAATTATGAGGCAAAGATGGACACCTGCAACACACAAACGTCACATACTGCGTTGTTGGGCCAGAATTAGAGATAAAGCTCCTGTAGCACTCTCGCCAATCCCATTTCTCTGTGGAACCGGATTACTCCAGTCGAGCTACCGTAAATATGCTACAAAGCTCTTCTACGGTTAAAAAACAATTTGCAAAATATGCATTTAAGAATGCACATATGCGCGTGTGTACTCATTTTTGATCAATTCTCGATATATGCTTTTTAGCACGTTATATACGAGAGCGACAATTTATGACCACGTTCCTTACAAATAAAACTTATATTAATGATGAGTCTGGACACAAATATGTAGTTGTAAGCGACACCCGTCTCTTAACTGTAGGTATTTGTGTTTAATGAGAAAATGCGTAATATTGTCCTCTATTCCGCATTCTTATTTTCTAATCGTTTGTTAAATAACTCAACTATATGCGTATTTATTTTATGTTTACAAGCTTACATGTAGTCATATATTTATAGGCTTAACTACTGTAACATAAAAGTTACGAAATAGTGATTTGTCGGACAATAGTGTGGATAGGAATTATTTGGCGCCTTACCAACCGCAAAACGTTGCCATATTGACTAATCAACTGCTTAACCTTTAGTGTCTCGACGACTGACTAATATTTAATCACCGTGTTGTTTGTGATCTTTACGTGTTTTCCAAACTTTAACTGTTCAGCTCTGATGAAGGATTATGATGTAACTGGTGAGATCGGATTGTGTCGGAATGCAAGTTGTTGCGTCATTTTAATGCATGTCCGGCATACTTTTAATTTTAACGCGATGCCGAGTTAGTATCCGAAATGAACTTTGAACGGTAGTAGTGTTATGACTAATATTTAGTTCTTATAGCCTTAGTTATATAAACAGAAATGTGTATAACAAAATAGCTTCTGATGTCGGAAATACATCAATGTGTACCGTTAACAGTGCGATTATAAAACTGTTTTTTTCTGAAGAAAAGAAACCTTGAAGTTATGTGTGCATTTACCGTGTAAGAAAATGTAGGAAAAGTTAGTGTACTATATGAAACAAGAACATTATGAAACTACCAACAGCCCAATCCTACAACTTTGTCGATGGTGTCCTCACGTGCTGCCAATGCTCGCCAACATAACTGTAGCCACCAAAGGGCACATGCAAGAGCTGATTAATCTCGTATTTCAGCTAACAATAATTAGTAGCGGTTATCATAGTCGAAATCGACTGGGAAGGAATCAATTATTTAATGTATACAATTCCAAATACTATTTACTGATAAATAAGGGCTTCGAATACGAAATTAAGAATACTTAAAGTGCGATGTGGCTAAGTAAACAATAATTTATTGTCAGTTCGAATAACTAGTTACTCGCGGTTTCCAATAATTGATAGCATTTTTAAAAACATATTCTCAGTTTTATGGTTTAAGAGTTTCATAGAAGGAAGGGTACTTGTATGGTTGTATACTAAAGCCATCATCGTCAACCTGTTGCAGTCCACTGTTGGACATAGGCCTTTCCCAAGACACGCCACAAAGGCCGTTTTGCTCCAAGGCGCCAATTACTTCTGATGTTATGATCAGAGACTTGATAACAGGCGGACCTTCCATTGTTTTGATTACTTACTAATTTAAATACGTATTTGTTTTTTTTTCTATATGAAGAGCCTGCCAAAGTAACTCTACTCTGCCTGATGGAAAGCATGAATAGAATCGAAAGAGTTGTGGTCACCATACTCATTGCAAATGCAGACAATGCACTGTGGCGACCCATACTATGGCGGCCTAGTGAGATGCTTTTTCACGCCACGCTTGTGGACGTAAAAGGCATGACAGTCATCGTGGTAGTGTAAGGCTCACATAGTTATCACGATAACTGACACTCCAGCATCAATGTCTATGGTTTTCATTATAAATAGAAAGAAAACAATACAAAATAATAAACAAAGTCACAATTTGTAATTAAATTCTCCCCTCGTCCTTTAATTGCTTTTTTTTTAGTAATCTTACCTCATAAATCAGTGTTCTTTATTTATATAATACCACATTATCCACTATGATGATTTCACATCTAAAATCAAAGTTCTCTTTGATTTTCATCTAAAAAACCTTTTGACGTAGACGAGAGGGGTGGCGGCGACAGTAATGACTAGGATGAAATGCACATGCGAAATTAATGGAAGAGGGAACGCACTTGCATTATTATAAGGTCCCCTTACACACGGTTCATGTTTGTACAGCCGGGACCTACCCACGGATTTAGAGATTGTACCGTTTACTTGATAAGTAAAACTCATGATGATAATTGGGTAGATGACTGTATCGTAAATAAATATCAATGTCCATTTCATTAAAACTAATATCGCGAAACATCCCGGAAAACACAATTAACAGTTTTTATTATTATTACGAATTTCAGTCAAATATACCGTGAAATATATTGTTCAATTGAGTAGTCTAAAACAGTGACGTCACAGTTGTGTATTTAGTACATTTTTCATACAAAATTGTCGTTTTGACAGATGATAAAAGGTAACTAATTTGACTAAGGTGTCATCTAGCCTATTTCTAATATATTTGAAGATTAATAAGTTATGATAAGTGACGTGTAAATTGTAAAGTATTTTTGTTGACTGATTAAGTTAAATAAACACATATTGTACATACAAAACTACTTCATTTAATTCAAATTGTTTTCATGTACGTAGCACATCGATAAACTTCAAATAAAAATATGGACTTAGAGATATTGCGTAATCTTATTATTTAACGAGGTAAATTTATAACTGATAATATTAAATCCAGCCTAAACCGACAAAGGCTTTTATAGAAGCTTTTACGCAAATGTGTACAAACCCATCTCGCAGCTTAGAAGCTTGGCTATCTAGTGTCTAGACAGGGGGAAGTCTACCCTTAATCCTCGTCTCAGCAAAAGTTTTGAAGGAAAATTATGATCACAGATTTGCTAAAAAAGTTTAAATACAGATGTCAAATCAAAACCGAAAAGACGACAGTATCTTTGTTCTTTTTAATCAAATTCTAAAAGCTAATTTTGATAATGGTACTTGTGTCCTTTCAACTAATAGGCGTGTCACTATACAATACGTTTGAATAAATCGTAAATTTGATAACATACTCGTATATGCAATGTTTTTATCTGTTGAACTTGAAATGAAATCTCTTGTTTACTTCTTCCTTATGAGTTTATTTTCATACAAAAATCATAAAAATATTTTCGTAATCAGCAACACGTCCTTTTACTACGACCATTAACAATCTACAGAATGTGTTGATTTCCATTCTTAATGATTCACACTAATCCTCATCGTACTTACCTTGTTTTTAAAAATTCTTAAGGAAATCATACTTATCCTTGACTTCCGTACTCGCCTTGGCAATAACTATATAAAAATACATATAAACAGAAATAACTGCATGTCATATTACTTTGTATGACTAAGCTTCACAATAAAAGTTAAATAAATTCTTTTAGTGCAGTCATCTTCTCCATAAAAATAATTTATAAGCGAATCGAGGAACCCATTTTCAACTTGGCAACATACCAACTTATGAAAACAAACGATGGGTACAGGGTGAAATGAGTAATTCTGTAAATGGTCATCGCAGTCGTTGTAACTAAGTTCTAATCCAATCTTCTGTATAGCTATCATTTGCCCATTGTATACGTCATTATTATCAACAGCCTCTGATAGCCCACTGTCAGACAGATCTCGCCTTAAAAAGGAAATTTTGGTCCACTATGCCATGCTGTCCGGACGGGTGGGTATTGGCACAGGGTTTGTTTCAAGTTGTTCTTGACTTTGCAATGTGTCTATGACTTTCTATAATTAAATTGTGAGTGATTTAAAAAGCGTTTCGTTTCGAAAATTACGAAGTTTGTTTGTATGTATGAATTGTTTTTCCGTTTTTCATTACTACGGAGACTTCTGTGAGATTATTAAGGGTTGTCAATCGAACTTATAACATGTTTTCATATTTAACTGAAAGATTTTAATTTTTCTGCAAGGAATTAATGATGTATCAAAGAAATTAATTTTATATCATACGCTTTTTTAACTAATCGAAGGTTATAAACCTGTCAGCACAAGTTACGATTAACATGTTGGAAGGAAAATACCCTGTTGTTACCTACTTGTATATAAAATTGCCATTTTACAAATAAATTTGATGATCATTATATTTCTTATATTAACCCTGTTATCGGTATCACACAATTGTTATCGGTAACCTTATCGAGTGTAAGAGGGAATTATGACGTGGCGGCGACGAGCCGCGGCGTGCTATATCGACGCGTGCGCAGCTGTTCTAACTAAGAAACAAGTAACAATAAAAACATTGATTGAACTTCCTGTGCTTTTCTTCCTTGTAAAAACTTACAGCGAACAATTAAAAAATCCAATTAGGTCATCCTGTCCATCTTCATTCAGTGTTTAGTTTATTGAAACATGAAACCTTTGTAAAACTATTGTTAGCTACTATTAATGCGATGGACGATACAATAAGATGGACTATTCACTATAAAATATGAAAAAACTGCCCGGCGGTTGGCTACCCAAAATAGCTTAAAGAATGTATAAAATAAACAAGTTGCAACAAAGTATAAGAAATCTCCCATTACCCACAAAAAAAACAGTTCGAGAAACACAATAAATTACCCATCATTGTAACAATAGGGTATATTTACAGCTACTTAATGTGAATTGCGGCAGGTTAACGAGCTTTTATTGAATAAAACACAATGACGCGAAATGATGCGCCGGCGCTGTGAGGTGTAGTGCTGCGCTTGCGCGACAAGGTCGCTGAGTCAGCGGTGCGCACCGAGCGACGCCTATTGTTTTGAACCGTCGCCACCTGATGCTTCGCAGCCTTGAAAATACGTAAAGACATTAATTCATAAACACAAATTCATCTTGAGAAAAATTGATTGTCACTAAACGAGTGGACCGAAATTCCCCCGTCGCTAGTTGATGGGGCGGTTTCGAGTTCCTGGGAACGAATTGGGTCATTATCGGACGATTCTTTTGATGTTTGGCGTCTGTCCTCGCATAATCATCACTTATACCGAGAGAATAGATCTAAAACTAGGTTATACTTCGTCTTTATTTGAATTACGAGTAATGTAGACTGTCGGTTAATGCCAATATCTCTTAAAAACTTCACTTTTTCGAGGTGAACCCTTATGTCTTCTGTAGAGAGATCCAAACAAACCTACTTCACCTTAATATCGTTAGGACGTTGTGATTTCTTTGGTCCCTCAAACTTTAATGCCGAAGTCACACATACCCAACTCGTAGTGATTCTATTTCATCAATTTCTATTAATAAGTATAAATATTGTGCTGTTTACAGGTAATAAATATTCTTCATTCCTATCTTGATAGACCTTGGTTCACATTTAAATGCAGTCTCAATCAGAGCTGTACCATTACGCGTATACTCCATTCAAGCTGCTTTTTGTCACTTTCCGTGGGCATGTCTGAATAGGTCGTTTAAACGCAATTAGTAGCATTATTGTTTGTTTTGTCCTTTAATGACGACAATTCAGTACTTTTTTATAGTGTTTTATTACTTTTAAACGGCTTTTTATTACATTGGTACGTGTAGTTTGCTCAATGAACGCGGTGATGTCTAAATTGTGTGAAGGCGAGTGCAATATAAGACCCATTTTCTAGCTAATTACATGCACATTTTCCATACGTATCCTTACAATGATTTAAAATACAGGTATGATACTAAAACTATCTGCGATATAACAGCATAATCAACGGTTTACCTTTTGACCGCCTGAAAACCCTCAAAGGATATCCTCCACCCTCGGTGAAGATGAAGGGATGTGTCAGACTCTTACCAACTAAAAACCATTCTATTACTTGCCCGTGATGGGTTTGGTGACTTTGACATAAGACAGATTCCGTCTGTCAGTGTGACCATCACAGACGACCACGACGGACTTTTGAGAAGTGGTCATCTTAACAGTCACATCAGTCATCGGTCACAACCCCTTTTCGGATTGCGCCCGACGAGTGATGCGTTGAACACTGGACTGCCTCTATGACATGTATCTGTTAAGACGATCACTTCTCAAAAGTCCTTCGTCGACAGGCTGCTACATGAGGTTGCTGCCACCACTTAAATAAAACTGAATTTAAGTGTGTCTTCATATCGAGATTAATATTTAAAAACTATGTCTAATTGTCATTATGACGCATGTATTGGCAAGTGATTTACCATATCAAACATCTCAGCATGACACGCGGTACTAATAGCCGATTGATATCTACCCTACAACAAAGGGTTCGACATTTTAAATCGTGTAACGACTCACTGACAACGACTGACTCACGTGAAAGACCCTCATAGGTACCGCCTATTGCCTTACACGGCCAGACACACATTTTTATCCCTTTTTAAGATATACGTGGGAATAGACTAGACTCGACTGTTCCGCGGCATACTGCCAATACTATTGCTATTGTTTCGCAACTATTCACAGTTGACATTTACGATACTAATACCATTTTATTAACCATTAATGTGTGGATAGTAAACAAAACCTGTACAATGATGGTGGAGAAATTGAGGTAAATAATTACGCGTAAACTCAGGTTCCGTACTGGTCGAGGTTATTGTTTCATTTTTTCTTTGTTCCCTGCCAAAGTGACTCTACTCTGCCTGATCATAAGCATGAGTGGAATCCAAGAGTTGTGGTCATCACAATCCTTGCGAATACAGACAATGCAGTATGGTGGCCCACACTACGGCGGCTTAGTGAGATGCTTTTTCATGCCCCGCTTGAAGACGTAAAAGACATGACAGTCATCGTGCCAGTGTAATGTTCACACACCACGATAACTGTCACCACTGCATCAATGGGCCTCCGGTCTCACACACCAACTAAACAAGACAGCATGGATATTGTCGCTTGCATTAGTAGTACATGCTAGTAGAGGTGCACAGCTATCCGGTTATCCGGCTATTTGACTGGACATTATCATCCTGGGTATTAGAAATAATAACTAAAAAAAATTGACCGGCTTCTTAGCAGTTTTAATTAATAATAAACATAATATCGAATACCTGAAAGTTGTAACATTTTAATGCTCAAACTTTTTGTTTACTTTTTTTCTTTTTTTTTTAAAGTCAACTCCCACACTAGGAATAAAACCTGTGTCGCGGGAGACTTAACAAAGGTACAAGAAACGGACACAAAGAACACTCAGACTTAGAACAACAATTTATGGATGACACAAAGTGTTGTCCCATGTGGGGTCAACACTCAGCGCAGTAGAGAGCGGTGTGGCGAACTACTAGGTCTACCTTTTTTTTTTGAGTTAATCTATGGCTGTTGGCCTCGGATGGCCTCTACAACCTTACCCGGGTTTTTCGGTGAGTGCTGAGGGCTCTCAACTGGTCATTTATTAAGTAACATCGCCCAAGGGCACCCCCTGTGGGGTACGGACCCCGGCTTGGGGCGTTACTGCTAAGTTGGGGCGACCTACTCCCATGTTTAGACGGTTTACGCGGTGCGTATTCCGTCCCCATTGGCGGGGTCGAAAACGCAGACGGTTTGTGATGGCTTTTCTAGCTGCGTTCACTCTACGTTGAGCGAGCCGTGAAGTTACCACTATAAGTTTGCGGCAATCTATTTTAAGTACTCAATCAAGAAGAAAAATATGTTATAAGGATAAATCTAAGATTTTTTTAGGAATATTTGTTAATAAATCAGGAAAACATTAAGTCAATAGCCACTTTGCAATATACCTTCGCTACGGCCGCGAACAACTTTAAGCACAGTAGATATTTCATAATGACGCCATCGAGCACGTTTAACAAATAATTAGTAGCATTTAAGTACGTATGTCGCTTCCCTTAACCGTTTCTCCGGAACTATAAAATTACGGCAAAGGTATGCTCTGTGTCGACTTGGCGCACTGCAAAAACACGGATGATAGCGAACGGACGAGCTAAAAATAAGCCGCCGTAATGTCAATGAACATCACTAAAATAGGTACTCATAACTGGATGACTTGATTATCTATAAAAAATATTGTTTAAATAAATATTTTGGTTCTAATATTTTACTAAATAAATAGAAAAAGATATGGTTGATCATGGCTGCTATATTTGAATAACTGTGTGCCATAGACACCCATTTTACAAACAGAAAATAATTGGTTCTGTATCTACTATCTAGCTTCTAATATACAATTGGCAACCTTATTGCCATTTTCGTTTTTTTTGTTCTTATGTAACCAGTGCAAGGACAGAAAACATAAATGGAAAAGGAGGCTGTAGAGTCCAGTTATAGAAATTTATGGTGGATTCAGCAATCCCTCAGGAACACTCTTATCAGTTACGGAACGTGTTTTTTTAAATTTAACCAATTGACTCGATCAGTGTTTTAAAACCAATAGATTTAAATTTTCGTTGCCTTCTCCAATGTTTGGTTTCATATACATTTTTGTTATTTTCTTTTTAATGGACTGCCAAAGTGACTCTTGCTCTGCCTGTTGGAAAGCATGAACAGAATCCAAGAGTTGTGGTCACCAAACTCAAAATGCAAATATCGACAGTATGGTGACCCACACTAAGAGGGTCTAGTGAGATGCTTTGTCACGCCCGCTTGGGGACGTGAACAGCAAGACAGACATAGTGGCAGTGAAGGCTCACGCACATACCGCGAGAAGTATTACCCCTACATCAATGGGCCTCCGGTCTCGCACTCACCAACGAAAGACGACATCACGGATGTTGTCACCTTAGATTAGTCTTCTGTGAGACAAATAACAATCAAAAGAGCAATATAGTAATCTCGCCAAGTTAAATAACATTTTAATTACGTAATAGGCACGAGTAAAAAAAAAACCATAGAAATGTTCTTGTAATGTAATTCTAAACACTTGATTCTAAGAACATAACATTCATAAACGTGATCACTAACCACGTGTATTGTTATACGCGACCTTTCAAACAGTAAATCCCTTGTGTCTCATTGCGCAAGCTACACCAAAATATGAACGACCTATTTCGATTAGATCGCCTACTGGAACGATTGTTACCGATCCAATCACGATTCCTTTCGCAAAGGTGAAAAATACATTGAGAATGCCACGACTTATCATTTTATAGTCACGATCCGACAACAGCCAAATGTCATCTAAATGTGTGCAGATATTTTGAATGAAACCAGTTGCAACATGCAAAATACCGAGGTCTTCGAAAGTGAGCCGCGTTTAAATAACGATTGTGGCTGTAAACTATAATATAGTAATACAACAGCTCAACAAATCGGTTGCTTTTAACTTGCTGTAGTATTTATTAATACGAGATTAGTTTCGCTAAGACTTTATAATTGCAATATTAATGTTAGCAATAGATGTAAGTAGGAACGTACTACGTAAGTGGGTAAGTGTACGAGGTCGTTACTAGCCTCTTGTAACACAACTGGTATTCAGCCCAGCTCACTACCCATTATTCCAATTCTTAAAGGGATGCGTCTTTAAATCAACTAACAAGCTTTAGCGGTTGAAATCCTGTTGCCCTGAATTTGCCGCATTCTTCGTATACTTAACGTACAGACGACGCTTAGAGGGAACGTCACCCTACATTGTTTGTAGAATAGTTGATATTACTGTGATATTGCTGACATATTATAAATATGTATTTATTTTTAAAACGCTGAATGTTGAGGTTCTTGCGGCGTTTCTCCTCGTCAACAACACGATACTAATTAAAAATATATGGAAGACCGAAAGAGTTAAAAAAAAAACAAATTGAAGAATAAATAACTTTATTTCATACATAGCAACTCAAAGGTAACAATGTTAATACGTTGTTAATTGTTGAGAACCTTTGTCGCCTTAATAATAGTAACAGTGAAATTAATCCATGTTGTTAAAATTCACGAAAATAGCCCTAAAAATACAAATTATAATGTAAATATAAGTGTCTGATGTGGGAATTAAACTCTGTAGGTTATGTCAGACAAGCAGTTATGATTTTACGTGTCTCAATTTTTCCTGCACTTGACTGACAGTTTCGAAATGCATTTTTCCATTCGAATGCTAAAATATAAAATAAATATCAGACCGGCTGTGTAAGTGACAACCTGTTCCCTAAAGGTCTCTTTTAAATGTATCTCTGCATTTATATATATTAAAGTGTTTAATTAAATAAAGATTTCTTTAACTGACAACTGCTCAACCACCTTGTATTTGCGGCTCTTCGGTGGTATTTAGTGGCACTTAAATTCGTATAACGTGTAATTGGAAATATTTATGTTTACTTCACTTTTACGAGAGATATATCAAGCACTAGTCCTTTATTATGAAGGCAGGTATTCGATGAAATGAGACTTGAGGTGATATCCGCAATAAAATGCATGCACAAGGTTTTGGTATGTTTTTATTGAAATATTTCGGCTCATGTTAAGTTATCAGATCGATTTATTTAAATGGATAAATAATGGGCCCGAAAATATGAATGAAAATGTAGTATAATTTGTGCAGATATTTAAAGTTATTCATTTCCCCATATGAACGACTTAGGAAAATAGAAAAAAATCTATAACATGTTTGAAAAAATGATTTATTCATCCGTGTGGTGACGGATTAAAAATACAGAGAGTCACCAACCCTATTCATTCCAAGGGTGTCGTAAGAGGCGACTAATAGAAAAAACTACGCGGGCTAACATCACGGCAAAACGAAGGAAAACTTAAAAAAAATCCTTGACCAACTTCTCTGGCCAGCGTCGTATAGTTGGCCAAAATCTCATAGGCAAGAGGCATATCTCCAGCACTGTACTATGAAAAACTGTTGTTGATAATTTATTAACATTTGTTGCAATCTTTCTTTAATACTCTTATATAAAAGATTATTCTTACATGGAAAAGTTTTATTTGCCTTTATTTTAAGAGCCTGCCAAAGTGACTACACTGGCTACAATGTGGCGACACGCACTATGGCGTTCTAGTGAGATGCCTCTTTACGATATGCATGGGGACGTAAAAGGCATAACAGTCATCGTGACATTGTAGTGTGTGAGTACTTACCACGAAAACTGTCACCCTGGCATCAATTATCACTTAAATGAGAATTATTAGTATGTAGTATATTACGATTATTGATATATATTAGTTGGACATTTGCTCATTACTCGTATATCAGCGACAGTGTTCTGCCCTGAAATCCTGTTTACCTGTTCAAATTTATTATTAAGTTAATAACTTTTAATCCACTCGTCCAATCGGAAATTCTACTGAAATTCTTGGCAGTACATCCCAATGGATTCTCCAATTAACAGATGTTCCTCGTCGCGATAATTCGCCATGTCGTTTCCTGGTCACTAATGACTTGTGACATTATCTTGAGACATGAGAACGTTTAGCATTCATACCTTCATTGCTTTCATGGTCTTCGCTATTATAAGTCCATTAATGCGTCTCTTGGGCTTTGTTCTGATGGACAAAGAATATTTATATGCGGAAAATTTGCGTACGATGATTTATCGTCAGTTCAGGTTAAACAACAATAAACTCTACATGTTTTTACATAATTACATAAAGTTGGCATATCCAAGCGCTTGTCATCGATAGCACAAAGTGCTGAAGATCAATCAGTAATATGATTAAGACTTGAAAAGTGGCAGTCTGTGGTTTTGCTGAGTAGTTTTAAGCGATAACTACAAATATACTTAAAAAACTTTAAAGCTCAGTTAGTAGCTCCTCTGAGAGTAAATAGTTGAACACATATCAAACAATGAATATGAATGTATCAAACAGAATATGGTCAGTATTTTCCAAACGTTCGTCCTAAGTAAATACGTGGCATGAACTGGACGTACAACAGGTATTTACACGAGTAACAAGTAATTTAAAGTCTTTAAATATATTTACTTATAGATAGATAATATTAGCGCCTTATTCACAATCATACCATGGTTAAAAACACAGTCAAAATTAAAAATTTTAGAATTTTGATTTGTTATAGTTATATCAGTTTGTCTGTGTGTTTGTGCGCGCTAATCTCAGAAATGGCTTAACTTAATTGGATGTGATGTACTCTTATGTATTGTGGTAAACTTCACTTAACATTTAGTGTTTGTTTTATTACAATCGGTTGTCAAGTAAAAAAGTTATGTCAGTTTAAAGAATCAATGCGATAACCGACATATACACGCACGAAGCTAGTGTGTACATATGTGCTGGCGTGCCAGGTCAGTGGTACGACGAGCCGGATTGCAGAGGAACGCGACCGGAGACAATACTGACATGTTTGTTCTCACTTTATAGAAACACTAGTTGACCCGTACAACCTCGTCTGCATCTCATATTGCCCGTAGTGTGATGCTATATTGCGTGAACAAAAAAAAAAAGGTTTAAATACACCGAGCTTTAAGAATAGACATGCTGTCGTGTATTTTTTAAGAACTTTAAGCTCTTTGATATATTATTTTTACGAAACTTTACCCGTTTACGCAGCGCACACAATGGAAGTTCTCAAAAGAAAAAATTTTCACGTTTTTGCAACATTTTTCATTGATACTCCACTCCTTTCTGTTGTGATGATATACAGCCTATTACCTTCCTCAATGACATTGATAGATTTTTCAAATCAGATCCGTTATACTTAAGGTTAGCACGTGCAACCGTATAAACAAACATACAAACGTAATGTTAGTATAAATGTGTGCATTTGACGAAGTTTCCTGCATTCATAAAGGCTTTCTTAAGCGTTTTCTCTCTAGAATATCTTCAAAAACCATTGACGTACATAAATTTTGTTTATATGTAATTGCCATTTTAGATAGATTTTGTTAAAGTAATATTTACTTGTCAAAACAAATGTCTATTGACTGGCGATGTATCTTCATCCACACAAGGCCTTTGTTCTCTACTAGTGTTTAGGATTGTAAGAGTTGCTCTTAAATTGCGTTCAGTTCACCTTCTAAGCACCTTTCGCATGTTTGCCAACCAAATTGGATAAAAACCTACACTTAAAATTTATCAGCTCGGTCAAAAACCTAACTTAATCAGTTTTTTATTACAGTTGCGTTTAGGATTGCTTGCGTTGTGAAATAGGTACTGAGAAGAATATTTTCAATTACTTTTCGCAGGTAAAAAAACTACCATTACAAAAGAGCGAGAGTTACTTACGTTGCAATTTATGAATTCAGTTTTATCTGTTTAAAGTTTCGTTTCTTCTATACATCACGCAAAAAATGGGGACATTTTCACATTTCCACAAGAAAAAAAAAACAAAAAAATTACATTTATATTTCTGGATAGGTATTGGATTGTATAGATCTTAAAACAGTATCATTATCAACAGCCTTTTACAGTCCACTGCTGGACATAGGCCTCTCCTTAGCAAGGAAGTTTTGGTCTACTATACCACGCTGGGTTGGAATACGGATTGTTTCAAGTTTTCCTTCTTTTTGTAATGATGTTGTCTTGTATACTTTGTTCCCTTAGTCACCTCTTACGACACCCACGGGATGAATAGGGGTGGTAACACTATGTATTCTTAATCCGTCACCACACGGACAGTACTTAAAACAGTACAAGCAAAAAAAGAGATATTGTTGTAATAAAATAATTACAGGGAATTGGTGTTGACAATCGAAATACTTGGCCTAGTTTGATTCTATATTCATTGATTTGTAAAATGTTACCAAGTTATTTATAATCTAGTATTAAGCTCGTTAGTTCGTTAGTAAGACAGTAAATAAATATTAATATTATATCACCATCATCATGATCATCGTTACCTCAGCTAAAAGACGTCCACTGCTAGACATAAGCCTCTCCCAAGGTTTTTCACAACAGCTAGGTTCTATTAGTATAAATATCTTATAAAAATGTCAGTTTTTTTTTATCAAAACAATTTTGATCTATTAAGTTTTGTTACACTTAAACTATGACTTTTTAAAATTAATGACTTTAATTATACTGGCAATCGAATGTTTGATCAACATCAACAATTCATCTCTTCACTACATACACTACCGGTCAAAAGTCTTTGCCCTCCTTACAATTTGTGTGATACACAACAAATAAAAACAATACAATTGATTTTGATATTTTTATTTTATAGAACATATATAGATAAGAATATAGTAATAATAAAACCACAGTCTGTAATTGTTATATATTTAAATTTTTGTTTTATCAATGTAACCCCCTTTTGATTTAATTATTTCGGCGCATAATCTTGGCATTCTCTGTAACAATTTGGACAAATAATCGTCGTCTATTTGGTTCAATTCGTTTTTCAGGATATTCCAAAGATGTGAAGTGGAAGTAGGACACTGCTTTCTGACTTCCCTGTCCAATTTGTCCCACAACAACTCAATCGGGTTGAGGTCGGGCGATTGTGACGGCCAAATCATTACTTCCAGTACATTCTTCCTTTCCAATTCTTTCAAATACTCTTTGCACAGCTTCGAGGAATACTTGGGATCGCTCTCATGCTGGAAGACAAATTTTCTTCCAATCAGGGGTTGACCAGAACGTACTACATTTTCCTTTAATATTTTTTTATAACCTTCTTTCTTCAAAATCCCTTCAATTTTTACCAGGTCTCCAGTCGCCCGCCCTCCAAAACATCCCCAAACCATCACCGAGCCTCCGCCATGTTTTACAGTTGGGATTACACATGGATCTAACATCCGTTCTTCCTTTGACTTGCGCACAAAGACTCTTCTCTTAGACCCAAAAACCTCAAATTTTGTCTCATCACTACATAATACTCTCTCCCACTGTTCAGGCGTCCAATTTTTATGTTCTTTAACCCACTGCAACCTCTTAACTTTATTTTGACGTCTTAAAAGAGGTTTCTTCACCGCCACCCTTCCAAAAAGGCCAGCTTCTCTTAATCTCCTTTTCACTGTAGAAGTACTCAAAGGCTGATCCCTAGACACATTGATCTGAGCTGCTATCTCTGGACCAGTGAGTCGTCGATCACGTTTACTGATCAATATAATACGTTGATCTTCAGCTGTTGTGGTTTTTCGAGGCCGCCCTGAACGTTTTCTATCGCCAAAGCTCCCAATGGATTCATATTTTTTCACGTTGTAGTCCACGGTACGTCGAGGTAGTTTTAGTTCGGCGGCAATGGCACGGTTACTTTTACCTAGATTATGAAGACTTGTAATTAAAGCACGAGTTTCAACTGATAGTTCCTTGGTTTTACCCATTTTAAAACTTAAAGGTCTGAATTTGCGAAAACGGTAGCAATTCGTATTCGAACTTCACAAAAAGATATCTTGGTACAAAAAGTATAAATCACAGTACGTTATTGCATCTCACAAGGCTAACTGGGACTAAACTACAATTATAAACACCGAAGAAATAATTCACAGTTAAAGAATAATAAACGAATCAGCGGGTACTCGCAAGTTGTAACTTGACGCACTCACCTACAAAATATAAACATGCGCTCGTATGAAGTAAACAATTAATGGGCACTATTATTTTTGGTATGTATAACATCGTTTAAACCTTCGCTTGACAACATGAAAGGGAAATTTGCTAAAAGTGTATTATTTTGAAATTTAATGAATGAAGTATGGGGTGGGCGAAGACTTTTGACCGGTAGTGTATACTTATGCAATGTCTCTCAATAGGATAGATGACACATTAGTCAAATTAGTTACTTTTTGTCATCTGTCAAAACGACAACTTTGTATGAAAAATGTACTAAATACAACATTGTGACGTCACTGTTTTAGACTACTCAATTGAACAATATAATTCACTGTATATTTGATTGAAATTCGTAATAATAATAAAAAGCTATGTTAATTGTATTTGCCGAGATGTTTCACGATATTAGTTTTAATGAAGTGGATATTTGTATTTATTTACGATACAGTCATCTACCCAATTAGAGGACTCAGTTTACTTTAATAGTAGCCAATTCCAGTCACAAACATGCGACCTTGGCCTGTTCCATATACTGCCATTATTTCTTTACTTTAATATTTACGTCTTCTTTCAATATAACGTAATTATTAACAAAACATCGCTGTTTACTCTTCTAGAATAAGTATTTAGATATACGAGTATATATGTGTTAGTATATCTCTCCGTCAAAATTGGGGTGATGATGATCAAATCCCATTGATGCAGGGGTGACAGTTATCGTGGTAACTGTGTAAGCCTTACACTGTCACAATGACTGTCATGCCTATTACGTCCCCAAACGGGGTATGAAAAAGCACCTCACAAGGCCACCATAGTGTGGGTCACCTTACTGCATTGTCTGCATTTGCAATGAGTATGGTGACCACAACTCTTGGATTCTATTCATGCTTTCCATCAGGCAGAGTAGAGTCACTTTGGCAGGTTCTTAATATAGAAAAAAAATAGGAAAGTTTAAAGTTGCACTCCATTTACAGCTCTTATAAAATTAAACTTTATCGTGTGCGGTTGGAGGTGTTGAGAAGAGCTTACCACTTACAAAACACAATATCAAATCAATTATGTAGGAGCTAAAAAAGTCTTTGATCATTAAAAAAGCCATTCGCTACTGACGTTTACTCCGAGCCTGTCTTGGCAACAAGCAATTATCCAGTGTTCACCAGCTAATGGTTTCCTGGTTACAAAACGTAATCTATTCTGGTTGGTACTCGTACTATTGTAATTCCATTAGTTTTTTTTTTGTTTTTGTCGTTTGTCTTCTAGCTCACCTGAGAAGAGGGAATGAAAACGTATGAAGTACAGGTCTATTTATTGTTATAGGGTCATATTTGTCTGATCAAATTTTTCTAAGTTATGTAATATTACGAAGTACCATAGTTTAGCTTCTCTTATAAAACAAATAACACACAATATAAGTAAAATTTAAAACTGCGTTATGTGTTTAGAGAATTCGAGAGATATTATTATCATTCCGAATTCCGTACCCGGAGTGTTAGCTACTTAAGTATTTTTATAAGATTATACATGGAATGCTCCACCACTGTGTGCAGTAAATAATTATGTTAACGAAGCACACAGTAAAAGTAAACAGTGAGTAGTAAACAGTAAAAAAGAACTGCTACGTGACCTTTTTCGACAAACAATCCAGGGCAGACGGAAACAGCCATAATTCATGTTATTTTCTCGCACTACAGACTGCCCTCTGGCATCGTAATTAGTGATGTGCCACGAACACTGCTCATCAACGCTTACCATATGCGGTTACTGTTGGCGTTCGCACGCTCCAGTTTGGATGCGCTTGCACAGCGTTTGAAATACAAAAGCGGTGAATCCGCTTACGATAATTAGAAATGGTGCGACGAGTCTGCGTGCATGTGTGCTTGAATGGAGACGTGTTCAAGTACGGACATCTAAGAAGTTTAGGTGTGAAGAATATTAAAAACCACGTGCTCCAAACGAGGCTGCACATTTAGACTAATTGATGAGGTAGAAAATATTGCTTGGCCCTGCATTTCCTTACATTGATGATTTTTAATCCTTTTATAAGCCAATACTTGGCGATTCTGTAATGATGAAAAATATCCTTTTCCTAACTATTTTTCTTTCCTTGCTAATCCGTAAGTACCCGGTTGCCTATTGAGGCTTGCTCACTATTTTGTATCTGGGATAAAAAAGGCGTAACGAGATTTTATACTTTTGCCTACTCCTTCAGGTAAAAATGACGTGACTAGTCTGTGACTGTGTGTGTGACTACTTTTGAAAGGTACTTAACTATGTTTGCTCAGCCAACACCGATTTGCTTTCTTGTGTAATAGAATCTATTAAAGTTTAGTTTCTGTATCTTGTGCAACAGCAGACTGCAAATATTATATCTTTTTAAAAAGTTTTTAAACGATGTAAGCTTCTACGCAGTTAATCTTTGATATTATATATTACTTTAGTCCATTAATTAAACTCAAGATTCAGTAGCAGGATCATACATTTATAAGCTCGCGACATCATCAAAACATTGTAAGCTCAGAGGTCCCGTTTTATAGTTTACAATAGTGCGTGAGGCAGTTTTATCGACGGTACCTACCGCATGCGCCGGCGCATTGTATTGCTCTCATTTACCGCGATAACATCAACTGGCGCAGGCCGAACGATAAATTTAATTAAACCACCTGTCCGCCTGGTACCCGATTATGTTATCTACAGTAAAATACGCAAACACGATGTGAAAAAATAATGGCTAGAATGAATAGATAAAAGAGAATTAATGCGACGTGGTGGCCATTGGTTCTGAGCTTCTGAGGTGGCTTGTTAGCTACATGCCTGGCTTGTTATTTCGCTCGACTTTATGCGAGATGCACGGCAAAAGCTTGAGCTCAATTACCTGACGTTGCTTACATTATTTAATATTTGGAGTTGAAGCATATTTAGTCCTAAAAGCCAACAAATATTTTTACATACTTTTCAAGTTTTTTTTTTGAAGGACCTGTCAAAGTGACGTCAGTCATGGCAAAGTGACGTCAGTGTAAGGTTCACACACTTACTACGATAACTGTCACCCCTGCATCAATGGACCTTCAGTCTCTCACTCACCAACAAAACACGACGGCACGGATGTTGTCGCTTTTGGTTGGTCTTTTGTGAAAGGGTAGTACTGCCCCGGTGGAACCGGCACGTTTGTGCTAAAATCAGCGTAGTTTTTCACAGCTGTAATCGTAAAGTTTAAGTCAATCTGACCCTAATTTGTTTGTCGCATTCTGTCATTTGTTATAGTGGCTTGTTTTTTTTTTATTTGAGAGCCTGCCGAAGTGACTCTACTCTGTCTGATGGAAAGCATGAATAGAATCCAAAAGTTTTAGTCACCATAGTCATTGCGAATACTGACAATGTAGTATGGTGAAATTGCTTTTTTATGCCTCACTTGGGGACGTAAAAGGCATGACAGTCATCGTAGCATTGTATTGCACACACTTACTGCGACAACTGTCACCTCTGCATCAATGGGCCTCCGGTCTCGCACTCACCAACGGAACACGTTTACGTAATAAGATCCTAAACACAATTGATAAAATATCACAATATACAGCAAAATAGTTAGTTAGTTAGTTCAGTTAATGCTTAAAATGTAAGCAAGTTCACTACACATGAGTTTTAAAGAAAGCGTAATTAGTATCATTTAAGGATTTTCTTGTCTCTATGAACAAACCATGTAAATAGCTATCTGTATAATAAAAAGAGAACGAAAATAAACGGCCAAAATTTAACAAGACTACATCGTTAAGCTTTCATTTGGCGCCCGCGCATGTTCCAAGTTTAAATTTATTTCGCTGTTCACTCGCGCATCCCCCCTCCCGTTCCCTATTTCCGGCTCCTACTAATGAGCGTCGCTGAGTAACATCGCTTGTTGCTTACATCCGTTTTAATAGATTGTGTCAACATTGTCACAAACAAATCAATTATGTCCTGAGATGTTTTCAATGTCTTCCTTTAAAAGGCTTTGTTGCTCTCCATTTTAACTAATTAAAAAAGTAGGAGGTTCTCGCAGTAAATTTGCTATTTATGTACTGATTTTCTATTTATTATCGATCTTATTTAAGGACCAAGCTTATGTAATTTTTAAGCAAATATTTTATGTCTACGGATAAGAATACAGCTTGTCACAATTCCTCATGATTAAAGTACATTGACGTCGGTGGCACTTCAGAGAAACATGATTGTGGTGACAAGTTGTATGATCACGTGTTTCATTGCGTTGTTATTTAGTTTTTATGGTCGACCTAATAGAACTTTTAAAGGTATAAAGAGTCTACTGTATGATTTAGTATTAGACAGAAGAGAAATGCTTGTTATTAAAAAAAAAACATTGTTCAAAGAGTCGTCTCATCTGTTACATAATCGCTAAATCGAAACAAAGGCGATGTCCGACTTGAGCGAATCCAATCGATTCGTTTCGCAGTAGTCTTGGTGCTTTTTGTCCGTTGCTAGCGAGATGCTTGACCGAACACTTGAAGAGTTCATTTACGTTACGATTATAGGTAATAAAAAATGTATAAGCATTGCCTGAGTGTTGAATGACCTCGAAAATGAGATATAAGACTTCAAGGTCTTACAATAAAGAGAAAGAGGTAGAAAAATATTTAGGAATCAAATAATTATAGTTGCTACGTCTTACAACAATTGAAGGGGAGAGATTTAGTCGGTACAAAGTTCACAGTTAAAGTCTTAAATTAAGTACTGAAGTAGGACTTAGTTACGTTACGTATCACGATCTAAGGCGTGGTAAAGTATCTTCAAGTGTAACACGAGATTATATTGTTCTCTGAACAGGGCAAAGGATCGGAAGACTGTTTCAAGTGTTTACTTTGACAAAGGGAATCAAATAATACATCTTGCATGTGTTTCAAGTTAATTGATATGAAAAAAAATGACAATACAAACAAACATATAGGTAACATGTTATATACACACATATTTTGCACTATTATACGTCGGCCGCGACTTATAACAATTGCACACAACAGCTTCGGTTTAATATTATGTATAGATTACAATACTTGAACAATATCGCAGGGTTCTGTTAGTATTCAATATTCCTTTGTTGGTAAATATCAATTCTGCTTCGTTTAACTTAATAGCTCCACATTTCGTAACAAACATTTCAAAAACTGATTGCACGATACTGTTTCTACAATTCTACCTTTGTCTATGACACACGTCTAGTTGACAGAAAGCGTTCGATTTTCGCCCAACCTTTGGCCTTTGGCGCTAGTCACGACCAACGCCAACCTTGGGTGCTGGTCCCCAACCAGGTTGATATAAGTCTTTCTAAACGTGACTGGTTCGCGGCCTTCGATCGCCGCTCCCTTTTAGATTTTGCGATATGGATCTGTTGCTCTTATTTATGTTTAACTTTGAGATTTGCGTGTTGTTATGGGAATCGGGTGGTGTTCGTTTCTCATGACTTCATTATGTCGTCTTGTTCTACGGATAAGCATTTACCGTTTGTTTGGATAAAGTCGACGAAAAGTATCTATCAGGTTGTGCGTACGTACAGTACTAATACAAGAGGAAAAAACTTATCTTGAAATGTTTAATCGTCTATTTAGTATTTCGATTATTCTCGAAAACGACTGAACAGATTTTGACGAAACTTTCTTTTAGAAAGCTGATGAGTATAGTTATTCTGATAAAATATTAACACAAAACGGCATAAATAATCGCATTCGTGAATACATAATTTTATTCCTTACTAGAATCTGCGTGGGGTACACTTAGTAAGAAATGATATTGTACATTTTATAGCTTTGACATGGTAGCCATACATTTACGTGGATTATTATTACATTTATCACAAGGACAGACGACTTCACGTTTATCTAGTATGTATATATCAGGATCCTGTACCATAAAACATAATTACTTTTTATAGCATAACTTTATTGGTGTTTTTATTTGCGTGTCACATTACACTGGTTCTATTGACAATATGTTTTATCACCAGTATAAAATGATTGCTTGGTTTGCATGGGAATTTCATACTTAGTATTTAATGATCCTTATGCTAAATATATGCAATAACGCGTAATGGACAATAAATTTAAAAGATTCATGCTACTTATTAATGGTCTGCGATGTAAGTATTTGAGTTTTTTAATTGATCAATTTATATATATTATATTAATCAATTTAAATATAGTATTTTTTTTATAAAATACTCTTTTTATTGCCTCTTTTTGTAGTTATAAATACAAATTGAGAATATGATAAGATTTTACGATCAGGTTTTTATTATAAGGCTGTTACTGTATTAGAAAATAGTCCTGGTAGAATATCGGCAGATGATAAATTGTTATTGACTAGTTCTGTGATTGGAGTAGTCATTAACACGACACTGTCCCAACTTTAATTTGGAGACGTGAAATGATAATTTCCTCAAGGACTCTTCAAACACAAAGTTGGTTCTCGCGTTTGCCGTAATCTGTTTTGCGGCTTAGCAGAGTTTTAAAGTTTGATAGCATTCTTATAAAACAAGTAATCTAATTATTTTCTTGAACACGGCATATTATATGATACTAGTATAGGGTGGGCCAAGAATTCGTTAACATTTGAATCTAACATCCCGAACAAACATCTTACGGGAGTTCTTGGACCAGTTTTTCTGAAATTTGCTGGCTACAATCGTAACACATAGTTTCAACAAGATAGAGCCACTTGTCACACATCCAACGAGTCCCTGCCGGTGGTCAAAGACATGTTTCCGGAAAAGCTGATTTCTAGACGAGGCGACATTCCATGACCACCCAGAAGTCCAGATCTATCCCCAGCAGACTTCTTTTTATGGGGTTATTTGAAGAATCGTGTCTATATCAATAAACTAAATACACTACGTCAACTAAAAGAAAATATCAGCGAAGAGATGTCGGTGATCTCGCGGTCTCTTTGCCGACGAGTAATCGAAAATTTCGGTGCTCACTTAGAAGAGTGCAAACGTCGAAACGGTGGTCTTTTTAACGATGTAATTTTTAAAAAATAAATTCTATATTATTA
Organism: Hypercompe scribonia; assembly: GCA_949316085.1. NCBI lineage: Eukaryota > Metazoa > Arthropoda > Insecta > Lepidoptera > Erebidae > Hypercompe > Hypercompe scribonia. Next base: position 21,451,305 of record OX438972.1, read on the forward strand.
ACTTTCTTGTAAATAAACATTTTTTATAATATATCAAATGGTTTTCAATACGATTTTTTCAAATGTTAACTAAATTCGTGGCCGTAATATAAAGCGAAAGAAAAAGAAGAAAGACAAGAGGAATAAACGCTAAAATAATTACGTGTACAGTTTGTTTTGTTTCCATTGCTCTCGTTCGGTATGTTCTCGGCATCAGTTAGTTCACATTCAGAACTATAACAAATGGGATTCTACTATACTAAAACGACAATCCGAATAAAAAAACGCTGATTACACGGACGATTAACGCCAACTCGCCAGCTGTCAAACTCTTATCTAATGTCGTTTACATGAATCGAATCCGAACGTGTATGCGGGCGCATCATAAATTGTACCACTATGTAATAATCACTTTTGTAGGTATACAAGAAAAATTCAAACTTGGCTACAAACATTGACCTTGGATGATGTTCGTGAGTAATCCCTTTGCGAATCCCATTAGTAACGCTCTGTGGCTACGTATACTAAAACCGTCTTTGGTTTTGGAAATAACACTGACAAACAGACAAACCTAACTAATATAATTATTTAAATGAAAACTGCTTCGTAGTTATTTGCAATGTTAGTCTTACTAAATTGTCAAATACATATTATTAAACATCGATAAATACACTAGTCGATAAACATAATCGATTACATAATAAAATTACGATCCCTCTTGTAATGCTACGCAGTACTGATGGTAGCCATTTGGATTATGTAAAATAAGGCAACGATGCGAATCACTTGAAGATTGTTTTTTATTTTTGTAATCTATTAGATCTTATGTGGCAATGTTACTTACTGTGTGGCACCTATTGTGTGTTTCTTTTTATTATGAACTTACCAAAGTGACTCAATTCTGCCTGATGGAAAGCATGAACAGAATCAAAGAGTGATGGTCGCCATACTCATTTGATTTACAGAAACTTCTAGGCCATGTCTCTAAGAAATCTCAGTCGCACAGCAATTTACAACGCTTGACTCGAATTCAACCCAGGTAGCTCACCGCAAACACTTAACGTTTTGGTGTAGGTAATCTAGCAAGTTCCGAAGGCCTTCCGCGTGTTTAGCGCCGTATAATTAGTCCCATTGTGCGCGGTATCTAATTTCAGCATGGGCGGTTAATGGGTCGTTGATTACGGTTCTATGCTCCTGCTACACGATTCGATGCGGTGCCGGAACGCGGACGTAATTTCTGCAAATCCATTTTGACAATGCTTCAAGAATAGGACAAACCTTGAACTTTTACTATTATAAATCTGTTGTAAAAATTTTTATTGCCAAATCTATTGTAAAATTATTTGACGTGCCACTAAACTGAATTTAAACGTGGAAAGGTTAACATTAAGAGTCCAAGGATTTTTGATGGGCCATCCCCGCTTCTCAAAGTTGCCAGCACGAATTTTTATGAATTTAAAGTGGTAACACAATTTTGCCCTAGAAGACGCTGTTTTCTTTCCATATAAATTAGAGTTAAGAAACCAGTTGGTACACTGGACTCTACATGGGAGCATTATTAACCAGTGCCTAATAGGTGATCACTTTCTTATTAACACGCTTTTATTAACTTCCTCTGTATGTTTGTTTGTAACCGATTTCTGTGTGTTTTTTAGTTTTTTTTTTACAGTATTTACTATTTCTCTCTTGACGTTTTATGCCTTTTACAAGTTACACTACTAAGACGAAAATAAGCAAACAACCTTGCTGACCGTAAATAGATTAAACTACGAAATATCTGTCTCTTTCCCACGGCTTTGTCGACCCACATTAACAGCAGAAAGTCTCTACGCTTGAGGGTGCCGGTTTCGCTTCGAGCGGAAGGGAGACATTACTATTTGTGATTATTTATTCCAATTCGTGTGAAATTCTTTTATCAATGTTTACGATATGATATTATCAACGTTTCTTAATAGTCACCTGTGTATCTGTGGCACTAAGAACGTTGGTAAAGAATGCGAACCACTTCCGCCATATGGCCGGCGGTCGGCGGCGGGCGTCCGCTTTACGACGCATGCGTGCTGTCGTGGTCACACTGTGTTGGTTTTTATCTAAATACACCACTGTACCAGAACCCCGTTCAACTGGACCACACGTGTCTTCTGGAAGTTCAATGCATCCTGCATCGTGCCGTATCTTAACAAGTATTCTATTGGCGTCTCTCATGTGTGGTCTTTAGGAGTGGTGTGCTAATTACTTCAAGGTTTTATGTTAGTTGTTATAGAAACATTTGACAAATGTATTCCGGTAAGATTCTGATAATGGGTAGTGTATAGTGTAACCTCTAACTATCACAAACTAGTTTATAATCGTTTTGATTTTTATTTGTATTATTTTTCAAAATCTAGAGAATATAATAGCAGACACCTCCTAATTCTATAACATCTAGTTTTATTCACTTTTAACAAAAACATACAATATTTTTTTACTGAATGTTACATATCTACTAAAGTTTTGTAAATGCAATGTTATTACTTCATTACACGAATTAATTTTTATTTGCATGCTTATTACAGAACATACTTTACTCGCTTAGTTTACATATGCATAATAAATAATACTGTTATATATCATATGATCATATAATTATTGTAGAGAACGCCATGCTTTCACTTAAAAAAAATATTCAGAGTTTTTAGCACCGTGTGGGTGTCGTAATACATTACATGCACATTTTAAGCTTTCTTCAAAACCTGTTAAATACAATTTAAACTAACAGAAACTTTTTTCTTCACACCCTCTATAACAAAACGTATATCGAAATTTGATATAGTTAAAAGACGACCCTTCTGGAGGTGTGTACTCGACTATTTAAATAACCCTTTTTCGTGTTTATATACAAAATAGTGTTCTCTTAAACATGTTTATTGAAGTCCATATGTTACTGGACTGTAAATAACATACAATAACATACCATAACCGGTTCACATTTCTTAACATTTAGTGCGACAATTTGTCCCTGAGTCATTGATTATAAAAGTCTTTTCTTTTTTCCACAGGTAAGGCACTTTATTGAGCCACACACGATTCTGACGTCACACTAGGAGGAGTGTAGGGCGTAAGGTAATGTCAATAAATTGTCTATTTTACACTGCTTTGTTAGTTTAGAAAGACCCCCGCTGGGTTAGACACTCTCAATTCGACGTCCACCTTGACATTATAATACGAAATGAATAATTGTGTTATTCAAAATGCTCTATTTCTTAGAAAAATTCAAATTGAATGAATTTGATCACATGAAATGTCACACTAGTCAGTAATATTTATGAATTATGTTGTTTACATTTTTAAATGTTTCTTTAATGTATAACAAAAGGGAACTAGTATGTTAATGTAGACCGATTGATATATGGAATCGATTTGTTTAGACAATCTCGTTCTAATTTGAAAAAAATACCTCTTTAATCGTATTACTCAAACTGTTCTTTGAAAACGGTTGTATATCGTGACAAATTACGTAATTCTTAAGCTAACGGTCCAATTACTTATGCTGTAAATGAAATCCAAGTCATCCTTGATAGGATTGCCCAACACTTGTCTCGCATCCTTTTTTTTTGGGCGTATGCTAGTGAAACAATAGGAGCTAATGCCGACTGCGGCTGAACAATAGCTTCTAATTCGTCCCAGCACGCGCACTGGTGCTATGAGCGTGACTTTACTGATGCACTCATTGTATCAGCATTCAAGATGAGCTTTATAATTACTCAGCTTTTTGAAAGAAGATGAAAAGTGACCTTCGTTTGAATGCATGTCTTTAATTAGCGCCATAGAAATTAGCCCACTGAATACAAAAAGAATATTATACATTAAGTTTTCTATCTATGATTTTTGTAGACACCATCGTCTGTGACGATTCTAAATCTACCTACAGCATCCCAAGTTTCCGTTTTCTTCAATCTAAAATAAGTTCGAGATTCCTCGTCGTTTGTTCAGACCTTCAAATATACAAGTACTGATTGCATTTACAACAAAATTATCAAATATAAGATAGGCCAGGCATTCTTCTTTCTTTCTTTTCTTCTTTCTTCTTGATTCTTGGGACCGATGCTACTGGAATTTATTGCCATGGCTTCAACAACATGGAGCCACTTGTCAAATGTCCAATGAATCCCTGCCGATGGTTAAAGACATGTTGCCCGAAAAGTTGATTTCCAGACGAGGCGACATTCCATGGTCACCCAGAAATGCAGATCTATCATATCCCCAGCAGACTTCTTGTTATGGGGTTCTTTGAAGAATCGTGTCTAATAAATACACTACGCCAATTAAAAAAAAAAATTAGCGAAGAGATGTGGGCGACCTTGGGGTCTATTTGCCAACGAGTATTCGAAAATTTCGATGCTCATTTAGAAGAGTGCTAACGTCGAAACGGTGGTCGTTTAGAAGACGTAATTTTTTAAAAATAAATGCCCAATAATTAGCTTTCTTGTAAATAAACAACTTTTATAATATTTTTTCAAGTGTTAACTAATTCGTGGCCCACCCTATATAAACATTAGTTCAGTATTAAGTCCTTGTAGCATACCTAACATAACCTGACTGACTTCAACTTCGATGCACTTACCTTACAAAACTTCTATACGACCCAAAAGTTGGCGTTAATCCTGCTTGAGGGGACCAGCAATAATATGATCCGGGTACTCTTCAGTGCAGGACGTCTGAAACTGGTCGTTAGGATCGTTTTTATTGGAAACCCCACATACTCCTCCACATACTTGCGTCCCTGAGGAGCCGGAGATTCGAAGTGATTTTTAATCCTGTTGACAAAAAAAGGGCCATTAAATCCGCCGAAGTATACAAGTTGTTGCATAAGTGTGCATGTTTTTAAATAAATAAATAAATAAATATATTACTTTGAGTGTAACATTGTTGTCAACCCTTACAACGAACTATAATTCTTGTGTAATAAGATGGAATTTTGAAATTCCTTGATTATAAATAAAACTCGATTCTACTAAAATAAATCACTCAAGTAATTAATGCAGGAAAATTCGAAAGTAACAAGATGACCCATACGTCTTCTTGAAATAATATTCAAATTGGAATCGCTTCGAGGTCAGCGCTAATTACAATGTCTTCCGAATTTCCTGGCCATATATCCAGTAAACTGTCAGAGCAGAACGGATAATTGGTAACCAATCATGGTGAAAGCAAACGACGCGGACGGGCAGTCTGCCGCTCCTCGATTCATTCACGTCGTAATTTGTCCCCATTTTGCACCATTGACCCACTTGCGTCTGCGCATCCATTGTCTGAAAAGAAAGGTAATCCACTTTACGTCTTTTGCAGTTTGTGATGAGAGTTAATGAATGGTTATTAAACATAGTCACGACTGAGCAGCTTCTAAATAACACCTTTCCAGACATTGTAAAATGATTTTGTTTTAAATCTCTATTATCATTAGTACTAAGTTTTAAAGCTAACTGTAAGAACTACTACTGGTGTTAATTTCAAAAGAAATAAGTCAAACCAACATGAAAGCAATGCTGAACTGTCTTAAGATACAAAAAGATGATGTTTGACTAGTGATTTTTCACCATAGTTGTGAGAAGTGACAGGAAAAGAAAACACAGCTACCAAAAGGAGGTCATAATGCTGATAATAGAATAACATATTTTGAGCATCCACTTTTCTTTTTGGAAACAATATGTATACATAGGTGGCCTTAATGAGAAAAGGTAGCAATATTAAATAAAAGCTCTTTAAGCGATGATGTATCACAAAAATTAAAACGCAATTCGTCTCTGTACCTTTGGAAGACCATATAATAATTTTTTTACTCTGGCGGTTAAACATAACTTATTTTGTATGGTAGACGCACATTTACCAAACAATTTCTTTTATAATAAATGCCTCCCATAACAATGCCTCAAACACCGTCAGAATACCGTTAAGAGACATTTTTTCACATTGTCCACGTAAATAAATCAGTCTTGGTATGTTATTATTGGGGGTCCAGTAACACCGTAATTTGGCCATAAGTCAACGGTTAATCTGATGCAAATTACCTCTCCGTTCGTCTCACCTATATACCTACTGAGCCGATAAGGTTGGAAATGAATGATTTGACCTTTGCGTGACTTGCTACCGATAACGGTTGAACAAATTGAAACGATGAAAACCTAGATTTTAATTTTATGCTCGAGGACTCAGAAAGTGTCCTTATTTAAATCGTGGTACAGCCTAATAAAAGTAAAAAGCATGAACTCTTGACCTGACAGTATATGAGTGCAACGAAATGTGATTTAAGAGTCTTTTAAGAACTCAAACAGGCATTTTTTTTGGTTCTAATGAATATCCTTTCGGATCTACAGTTCCCCTGGGATCCAGGAGCCATGAGTATGTAGTCTTTCCACTAAAAATCACCCCGACGGCCGGTCTCAGCCGTCTTACTCTGGAAGGGTCTCAGTCTCCAGGATCTGGATGTTATCGTTTGTTGCGATCAAAAGAAGCAATATAGCTTGTATTAACTCGGCCTTTTTATACCACACTCATCAGGTGTAACCTAAAATGTATTAAATAATTTTATGGGGGAATATAAGTTGTTTTTCTGCATCTTTGAAATTTTTATTTCTTAGCGAGTCGATTTTTACTTCCTAAATCTAATATTGTCAGTTGTAAATATATTTTATAGTATTATAATAGACATATATAAAGATTATAATAGTTAAAAGTAAAGGAAATTAATTTAGGAATGTTAAGACTAGCGTCTGTGACTATATTTGTAAGGATTTTTTTTTAAATATAAAATGACTAATGTGGCTTTCAAATTAAAAATTCTTGGATTTCTAACATTTTCTTATTGCTTATATGCTACTAAGATTTTAACGTTACACAATATATTCGAAATATATTATTGTAAACATGGCCATTACAGCTAATAGTCATGATGTAAGAAATCTTCGTCAACACTTAGTCAGTTATATACGTGCTTTTCAATAACTACGTCTTAGTGCGTTATGTGTTATGTAAATTCAAAATGGCAACATTTATTAACTATGTCTGCCGACATTCGCGGAGAAATCTGATGACATTAATTTATTTTGAATGGATCTCTATTACTTTTCTTTCTTTTTTCTTTCTTTGTTTTTTAAAAGACAACGCCCACATTAGGAATAAATCCTGTGTCGCGGGGGACTTTACAAACATACAAGAAACGGTCACACAGAACACCCAGACTCAGAACAACAATTTGTGGATCACACAAAGTGTTGTCCCATGTAGGATTTGAACCCACAACACTCAGCGAAGTGGAAAGCAGTGTGTCGACCGCTTAAACCACTAGGCCAATCGTGCAGTTATAATATTAGGTTATAAATAATGGAATTTTACACAGTATTCTCGTACTTATGAGTTATTAGTTACTACTTTTAGACGAGTCTACTCTTTAAAACCAACAGAAATTTTTAATTAGTAACAATTAGTCAGGGCAACTTAAGTGACAACATCTTAGTTAAGTTTTAATTAAAGTTCAATCGTCTTGTGAAAATTCGTAATTGAAATTACATATGGTTTGTTACTCCAACTTGCGTGTGCATAATATTCACGTATAATTTATAAAAGTTTAGTAAACTATAAAATATTTTTAAAAATATGTCCGTGTAGTGATGGATTAAGAATACATAGTGTTACCACCCCTATTCATCGCGTGGGTGTCGTAAACGACTAAGGGAACCAAATGTGCAAGACAACATCGTTACAAAGAGAAGGAAAACTTGAAACAAACCCTATTTCAACCCGTCTGGCCAGCGTGGTATAGTAGGCCAAAACCTCCTTGCTAAGGAGAGGCCTATGTCCAGCAGTGGACTGTAAAAGGCTGTTGATGTTGATGAATATTTTACAATGTTATTGTGAATTAATGGATATGGAACCGAATCTGCAACCATAGAGTATGCTGTACGCGTAAACTTAAAAGAAAACGAAAACTCCATGGAAATCGTACTAGTAATTTTCAAATACACACAAGTCAAATATTAAAACGCATCCTATTCCGAACAAAAAGAACAATATGATTTCCCTCTTTTTTGCTCTTAAAATTGTAATCTTCGAACGCGTTGGCTACTTAAATACCAATCACGATAAATAAAATTGATTAGTTCGACCACACTTAAAGATTATTGCATAATAATAAAATCCTAACGTTTTATGCTTTCTAATTGCAAAATGTTCGCAGAAATAACTACTTGTTTGCTACTTAATAAAATTAAACATCTTATTCGACCATTATGGCGGTACCTAAAACGATAGAGATAGTGCTTAATGAAATATAAGCTCTTTAGGAATTCAAGATAGGTAGATAGAGGTGTTATTAAAAGAGATAGGTGGGTAGGAAACCCAATTTAATATTGTTAACACGTGTACGAGTAAGTAGGAGAGAGTAAGAATTAGTGTTGCACGGAATTTGTTACTGGAAATGGCTCTAACAGGGAAGTTTTATACAAATGCGCTCTATCCACAGACAATATAGTGGCGCATGTGTGTTTAATACCACTTAAGACGTGGTTTGATCACCTAAGAGAGGATGGATGATAGAAAACTCTTTTAAAGGAATTCATACAGTAAATGTGTATGAGAGTGTTGGAGAGGTCGTCCACTTCGGCGAACATTCACCGACCAAATTGGTGATGTTCTAAAACAGAGCTGTCTGAAAAGCTCCAGGAACCGACGAGTGTAAATGCACCAATTGATGAAAGTAGACGAAGCAAAATAGATGATGATCATAATATGTTAAGATATTACCCCTCTGGGAAATAAATATGACATTATGCATGTATATTAATGCGTAAATAACTGTAATAAATTAAACTAGTGGTTGCCTAGTGGTCGAAATTCGACCATAATAAAACACAACTTATATTACCTAAATTTGTGTAAGCGAACAGTTTTTCACGTGGTATTTATACGTGTAACAAAAACTTGTTTGTGTGTATCAAATACATGGTAGTGTGTGTAATGTTTTATTTATTGATTTAAAGTACTTTATAAGCATTATTATTGAAAAATATTAGCGTTCTGCACTTCTCCCACATACAAACTATAGTTATGTCAAATTTCATACTCCCCCGTCTGCACAATTTTCGTAAAAAGGGGTCCAAAGTTTTTGCTTCACGTATTAATATATAGATTAGCAAGGCTAGAGTTTAACATGTGACTTGGGTCTACATGCAATAAAGTGTATAAAATATTACTGTGAGAGCGGTGTATTGACAGTATTGAATAGTTATCTGCAGTTAAAATAGAATTTACAACCGCGTAAACTCCTATCTGCGTCGTGCAAATATTTTTATTGATCCACGAACTAGTTCGCACACACAATCTATTAACCTCGTTATAAGAATCTGTCTCTTTTTCATTACCACTCGATTTTATAATTAGGGTTGACACTTTTGGATACTTAAAAGTGTAAAACAAAAAGCAGAATATCAACCCTAATAAAAGCGTAATTTTTATCACAGAGTTTTGTTGGAAAGTTTGATTACTCGTACATTTTTATTTACGAAAGTGTTTCACATATTGCGTCTTTTTAAATATTAATTGATGTTTTAATATCAACGTAATGTCAATTGTAATAAAATCGAATAGAAAATTTCTTCCTACATCGTCGTCTGGACATAGACCCCTCCTTAGCAAGGAGGTTTCGGCCTACTATATCACGCTGGCCAGACGAGTTGGAATAGGGTTTGTTTCAAGATTTACTTCTCTTTGTAGTGATATTTTTTTAAATAGTTTGTTGCCTTAGTCGCCTCTTACCACACTCACGGGATGATTAGGGTAGTGACACGTATTCTTAATCCGTCTTCTTCCTACTTTGATTATTATTCGTTGCGTCTACGTACTCTTTCTCGATTTTTTATCTTCACAATAACTATTGATTAATTTATCGATGTCTTGTTTGTAGTAGTTAAAATTTAAATGTATGTATAGTTTAAATTATTCGTTTTGTTGATATGTACAAACAAGAACCAATTATTCCATTAGTCGATTATAGAAATCGTTTAGTAAGGTATTTATTGCTCGTTTACATTTTTTTAATCTTTATATTTCAATGTCGAAAATTTTGATAAGAGTTATAAAGTGTTTTATAATTAAAATAATGTTTATACAAATATAAAACCATTAAGATAAGGTATGCTGTATCGTTAGTCGAGAAGCGTCTGCCATCTTTTTTGTTTTCTGACTATTAATTCGTGTAGTTCTCTATAGTTTCCTAATATAATTGAAATAACCTTGTGAAATAAATAAAATAGTTAAATTTAAGTTCTGAATACTCTGTTAAGGATTACTTAGTAAAGAAAGAATTAGAAAACAAATGCGAAACAGTCACTAATTAAAAAGAGGACCTAAGACCAAGCCCTATAAGTAGTATACTTAGTCTGGCCATAAATACTGTTACACTTAATTATAAAAAAATATTACATTTGAATTTCGAATCTGTCATTTTTATACGATTGTTCATTGTGTTTTCTCATTTTGGCGCCAATACATTGTAAAATATTTTGCGATATTAAAATGGTGTGGGGTGATAAAGAGAACCGAATCGCTGTGATAGCATTACACAAAGTAGGTATGGAGCCAAATGCAATTTTTAAAACTCTCCATACACTTGGTATTAGTAAAATGTTTGTGTACCGGGCTATTAATAGGTACAATGAGACCTCCTCTGTTTGTGACAGAAAAAGATCTGGCCGTCCACGTAGTGTTCGTACGAAAAAGGTGGTCAAAGCAGTAAGGGAAAGAATTCGAAGAAATCCTGTCCGAAAGCAAAAGATTTTATCTCGGGAAATGAAGATAGCACCTAGAACCATGTCGCGTATTTTAAAAGATGACTTAGGACTTGCAGCCTATAAGAGACGCACTGGCCATTTCTTAACTGATAATTTAAAGAAGAATAGGGTGGTAAAATCGAAACAACTACTGAAGCGGTACGCAAAGGGAGGTCACAGAAAAATTTTGTTTACGGATGAGAAAATTTTTACAATTGAGCAACATTTTAACAAACAAAATGACCGTATTTATGCTCAAAGCTCTAAGGAAGCTTCCCAATTAGTCGACAGAGTGCAACGTGGACATTATCCGACTTCAGTGATGGTTTGGTGGGGTGTTAGCTATGAAGGAGTGACTGAGCCATATTTTTGTGAAAAAGGTATCAAAACATCGGCACAAGTGTATCAAGATACCATTCTTGAGAAGGTAGTTAAGCCCCTTAACATCACCATGTTCAATAACCAAGTATGGTCCTTCCAGCAAGACTCGGCGCCGGGTCATAAAGCTCGGTCCACGCAGTCTTGGTTGGAATCGAACGTTTCGGACTTCATCAGAGCTGAAGACTGGCCGTCGTCTAGTCCCGATCTTAATCCGCTGGATTATGATTTGTGGTCAGTTTTAGAGAGTACAGCTTGCTCTAAACGCCATGATAATTTGGAGTCCCTAAAACAATCTATACGATTGGCAGTGAAGAATTTTCCCATGGAAAGAGTGCGTGCTTCTATTGATAACTGGCCTCATCGTTTAAAGGACTGTATTGCAGCCAATGGAGACCACTTCGAATAAGCTTTTTATATTTTTAATTGTTTTATATTTATGTATTAAACTGACACACTGTAAAAGTAATAAATGTTATTTGCAGTTAACAATTTTCTTTTTTCTTTATTACAATATTTATGGCAAGACTAGGTAGTTATAGTACCTATTAGTGCGAATAGTTTTTTCAAGTAACATATATTATCCACCCTTTAGATCTCTTGTTAACACTGCCCACTATCCCCTTTAATAAGTAACCCTTTTTTAATTATTTTCCTATAATTAATAAAAAACAGCCATTTTGGTCTTTATTCCCAAAAGTACTTTATTATCTGTGAAGTTTAATTAATCTAGGTAGTAGAGCCACGCTGATTTCAGCACGAGCGGGCCGGCTCGACCGGGGCAGTACTACTCCACAGAAAACCAACCTGAAACGCCAGCATCCGTGTTGTCGTGTTTCGTTGGTGAGTGTGAGACCGGAGGCCCATTGATGCAGGGGTAACAGTCATCGTGGTAGCTGTGTAAGCCTTATACTGTCACGATGACTGTTATGCCTTTTACGTCCCCAAGCGGGGTGTGAAGAAGCAACTCACAAGGCCGCCATATTGTGGGTCACCATACTGCAGTCTGCATTTGCAATGAGTATGGTGATCACAACTCTTGGATTCTATTCATGCTTTCCATCAGGCACTTTGGCAGGCTCTTAATATAAAAAAAGATAATCTAAAAGACCTTGACTGATTTTATTGAATGGCTCTTATATTAATATTATGAGTAGTAATTGCAGCCTTTTCTTTTGATTTATAGTCATTGGTTTCTAGATCTATACAGACAAATGTCATTAGCATACCACATGTTTTTAAACACAATACAGACAAGAAGACTAACTCTTTTTGCACTCAATAATCCTAAAATCCAAAGTTTTCTATATATGTATATTATTCTTTTATTCCATTAACATTATACAAAACAGCGTAGCTACAAAAGGTATAAAATTCCGCAACTAATAGGTGCGGTCGTCGCACTCCCCACTCCTCTGCTTATCCGTCTGTCACGGAGTAAAGATTGCAATTTTCCAACTGTCACAGTTTTATTCGAGCGTCACTTTTGACATCTTGTTGCCGAGTCGTACGTCATTCTGAAGCGGTTGGTTCAATTGATGCGCCCACGCATTTCTCAGACCACAAGTGCGTTGTTTTGTAGTATGTTCTAAGATTTATGTTGATGAAGAAATATAAATTGTTGAATGTAAATTCCTTCATTAGTTAATACCTATTATTATAGCAGTATTTTTTCTATCTACAGCAATAGGGTGTACACACGTGACTCTAAATGAACAAATCATTTTTGTTTGTAATCTTCCATCTGCGAAAAACTTACTACTATGATTATTTTTGAAATTTATCATAGTTAAAAAGTGAAATTTAATAATCAAATGACGGCTATTTTAAATGCCCTCGCAAATTTCTAAAACACAACGCTATTGGTAAACAAATCGTGACGTAATTTTACCCTCGGACGTCTTCTGTCAACAAGTTGTTTGTATGGTTTCACATGATAATTTTTCTATTGTTTTGCAGTTGTTTCATACAAAGCCATGTAAATTTTCTCTATTAAATTATTAAATTTATTTGTATGAATATAGTACAGGAAGTTCTGAATAAATCGACAAAATTTAGTCTAATAATTATGTTACATATTTGATTTACCGATATTTTCATTTGTATATATTGAGAATATTTTGACGAACTTTCCGTAATGCAGGTTATATTTTGGTCGAGGTTTGTGAACAAAACAAATATCTGCCGTTAACTAAGTAAAAATATTCTAGTGTGTATTTAATAACGTTTTTAATATTATAATATTAGAATTATCTTCACAATAGTGTGAACAGCTCTCAGTATATACTTTGTGAAGTGTATTTCCGCAGAACAAAAAAAAGGTATAGTTTTGTTGTTACTGTCGCACAGAGGAACGACACAATATTTGTAATAAGTTTAGTTTAGATTTTAATGTAAAAAAAATGTTTAATGGTTTGTATTTTGAATATGTTATATTTATTTTTGATTTAGATATATCTACAATGTTTAAATTCAAGACACTCAGTCTGACGTCTCAAATTGATGCTAAACCATGAAACAGTAGTTATTAGGCTGTTTGGAATATGCCTACGTCTTCGCCTGCAATAGGGCCTTCGGTATCGATCACGTGGTGCGACCTCCATAAAGTTGAACGTGTAAGATCAATCGGTAGTGTGTTTAAAATGAAACAATGTATTAATACTTATATATAAAAACACATTCCTGGTTCCTACATGGTCACGTCGGCGTCCACAAGAAACCGGCGATCGATAAACTGCCACTCCATCCGCGTTACCAGAAAAATGTCCCTTTTTGTTGTTACAAATGATTATGTATTTATTATCATAGTGTTATTGATTAATTTAACTTTGCAATGCTGCCATTAACATACTCATTAATATTTAATAGATATCTTTTTTGAATACCTATGAAATTTCGTGTCAAGACAATTAATTTGTCTTGTCATGCCTTTTTATATAAGAATATGTACTGACATTTCAAACACATAAGGTCATATAGAGACGGTAGTACGCACTAAGAGGTTTTAGGTAATTAAAAATCAATTCATTTTGCTTCAATCATTTTTATTAGTTAACATTAGATTCAATGCAAAATAGTGACATATTGCATGTCAATAACGTATGTTAATTGGAGGTCTCATGGTCGTTATAGATTGTATTTCAGTCAAAATCAATCAAATTCTATTTTATATTTAATAACCAATAAATATCAATTTAATTAAGGCTAGGTAAAATTATACAGTCAAGGGGAAATCAAACATTTATTGTTTTAGCACGATTCGTCAACCTTCGCTACAAGTAATTTGCAAGTCTTGTTATTTTATTATTTGTAACAACGAAACCTAACCTTTGGCAATTGGGCCGTCGTAAAATATATTTACGTATTTATTAAATACATATTACAGACTAACTGCACCCGCGACTTCGTCCACGTGTCATATTTTTATAATACCAAAATTCTAAAATGTAAGTAGCCTAAGTTTTTTTCTATAACATCAGCTATCTGTCTGTGAAAGTCCCGACGAAATCGGTCCAGCTGTTTTTGAGATTAGCCAGAACAAACAGACAGCCAGACAGACAAAAAATGTAAGAAATGTTATTTTGGTGTATGTATCGTATGTATATTCATATGCATGAAGTAAATCGCGGTTGTTTCAATATTACAAACTGACACTTCAATTTTATTTATATGCATTGATATATATATAACCCAGTCACAGACATGGAACAAATGATCAAGCAGATCAGAACACAACACACAACCCTGGGTTCGATCGAACTCAAAACATCTGAGTTAAGTCGAGATCATTAACTACCACAAGTGCAGTAGTGATATTGGTCTCTTATTTAATCTGCAAATATTGGTATCGGAGTTCGAGTGTTTTCTATATATAATATGTATGTATTTACAAAAAAGTATATAAATATTTTATCAGTCAGTCTAGTTATCGTAGCACAAGCTCTGCTTAGTTTGAAACTATTTGAAAACTTTTCTTTTTCATTCGTCTTGCAAGAATAACTTTAAGTACTCTGTAAATATGGAAGGCTTCACAACTTAAAATTCATAATTTTCTGGAACCTCAACGATTCATTGTGTCCCTCTTCACATATCCGCGGTCATGCATCGCCAACTTCACACCTCTCGAGGACCCTTCCTTTTGTCTAGGCATGTGTGAGTACAAAATTTGCGTGCACAAGCCTTTGCCCTCAGTAAAGAGGTTCTTCAATAATGTCGTGAGTAATGAGGACTGAAACGTTATGCATGTTGTGACTTTGTATGTAAAGTTTCAATGTCTTGGTTCTGTAATCTCTTTTGAATTTGATGTGATAGATACAAAGATATGAAAGAAAAAAGTAAATCTTACTGATTGGCAACGGGAGTAATTATCTGTCTAATACCCCATTTCTAGGAAAATTTACTTCTCATTCTCAATTAAATAGAGAAGTATAGACTTTTTATTTAGTATCGACATCATCAACAGCCTTTAGCAATCCACTACTAGGTATAAGTCTCTCTTTAAAAAGGAAGTTTTGGCCTGCTATACCATGCTGGCTAGACGGGTTGGTATAGAAAGGTTTGTTTCCTGGATGTCGTAATAGCAACTGCTCCCGGATCCCTCCTATGTCAGGCGCGCAGTGGCACACCGTGTGGTTTTAGTCGGTCCGATTCCAACACCATCCCGCCGTAAACCTCGGTGGGGTGACGGCCCGAGGAACCACACGTAAAAAAAAGATAGGTTTGTTTCAAGTTTCCTCTTTGCAATGATGTTATCCTGGGTAGTTTGCTCTCTCAGTTGCTTCTTACGATACCCATGGGATAAAAAGGAACGATGACACTGTACTCTTAGCTCGTCACCACACGATTAATATCACGATTTAATATCGGAGATCCTTTAAAATGAAATAACTATTTCGTTCTTCTGCGTTAAACTTAGTTACAAATATAACATTTGAGGACAAAATGACTTTGTTTACGAAGTTAAGATCACATTCATTAAAACTTCAGTCGCGAAATTGTCATTTAATAAGCAAATAAAAATAAATATATACCAGTCGATTATAATTTGAACAAGTTCTGTAATATCAATATGTTATATGCAAATATTAATTGCATTCCAAACACATTCACTATACTTATCATGTACAACATTAATATTGTGTTATATAAACATGCTAGATACTTATAATGTAATTCCTTTTGAATTAATTAACACTGAAGACAACTCTAAAGGAAATTTGTTCATACGTTGAAACAAGTTTTTAGATTTACAAGTTTGTTAATATCCACAATTCAAATTCAATTCGACTAAGAACTAGGCTTTAAACTTGTGACCCTGTTCTTCGAAATACTAGTACATAACTTATTTGTTTGTGATTTGACGAAATCAATGACATTTCACATGAGCATACGTAAACATTCAACTTGTCTGACATATACAGTACTTTAGTCCTTTACACGGATAAAATTTTGCTCTTAAAATATTTTCACACATATTTGACATCTACTGTAGACGTCTTTAATTGTGAAAAAAACCTAAATCATTATTTTTAAAAGCTTTGTCATACTCTTTGATCAATTTAAGAGATGGTCTTATTGTGAAATGGCAAACCATAGGTTGATATGGTTTATTCCTTAACAATGGCTACCTATGACAAGTACGAGTGGTCTTAAATACCCATATTTCCAAACCAACCAGCCCATTTGTCTCGACTTTCGACCAACCAAACCGTTCTGCAATGAACTGAAGATTAAGATATTGTGACATGCTTTCCCATATTACGCAAAAAACGTTTCTAAACTTACTCTTAGCAGGTTATTACGCGTGTTTCCAAACGACACTAAAAGATGCAAGCCCATTTTAACAACCACTCGTAAGTACATCAATATTGTACATATCAATTATATAAACACAGCCATAATTAAACACCTTTTTGCCATTCATTATCATAATAAACAATCTTTTTGTATACGAATATTACTGTCTAGAGTACAGATAGATGCCTTAATTAAGACGTCATTAGTGGTAGTTATATCTATATAAGAACATTTACTGGGACAGCATTCCTGTCCACTTGAAGGACCAATCTTCTGTTTGTCCTGGCCAAAGACTTCTTGTGTATTATTTTGAATATCTTACTCTGAGGCACCAGTGTGACTTGTGAAACTTGTTGATTACTTTGTACGCAATTTCTTCTTTTTGAGAAGTGTTTAATAAGCGGATATCATGTTTACATACACCGTATATTTAGCATTTATGAGTGGACAACAACATTTCACATACTATTCAAATGAATTGACAACTGGGAATGGTTATTCGCGAATCGTATAAGTTGTTGAACGAAATCATTCCTAACGTACAGATTACAGTGGATTATCTGACCTATTTCACATTTTTGCTGCTTTACTTACACCATAATATGCATTTTGATAATTAAATTGACTGCTGGAAACTTTCCTTTTTCTCAGGATATAGAAATATTTCAGAACTCGACCTCAACATCAAATATCGGCAAAGTCATAAAAATTACTGCAACACATATTCTTTAACTGTTTTAAATGTTATGACTCCATAGCAAATAGGTAAAATATAAATTCGGCCCCTTGTTTTATTTTATAGTTTATTGTTGTCTATCCCATGGATTGCATAAAACAAGTATAATCGTTGCTGATGTACTGCCATCGCTCACGCTAGACTCAAATTTACGAATTTCACTTACCAATCACTGTAACTTCACGCTATAGTGCTTAAAACACACTTACTGTCATCTATGACATATTGTGTCATTTTGTTTTTGTCTTCTTTTGTTGATGAGATGTTCTCATAAACCACGTCGTTATTGACGATGAGGTTTCTAGTTGAGGTTATGTAACGCTGTCCGAATGTCCAGAGCTATTATTGTGAGGTGAAATTTTACCACATTTTGTAACTGTTTTATGCCTATTTTACATAAGTTATAAGACAAATATGTCCAGTCTACATTTTGAGGTGACAGTTGCTAGCATAACGTATCCTAAGAATATCTCTATTTGTCATTCGAAAAACACTTGACAGGTTGATTTCTTATGCTATAAAACGCAGGCATACGTTACTCATCAATATTATAAATATTTAAATTTCAAAATAACAGCCGTTTAACTGCAAAAATCGCCCACGATTACTATTTTTCAATAATATCCATTTATTATAGAAATTTCATGCAAATTTTGGCATTAATGATTAAAGTAGATTTCTATGTATAGACATTAAATACGTGCATACTTCTAGCACATTTCTCTAAAATTAGAAAATTTATGAAAAAAAAAGGTCAATTTGATAGTACGTAAAATAACTTAACTGGAACTACACATTTTTTGCTTTGATCATTGTGGTTCAATAATTTAATTATTCACAATAAAGTAATATCTACTTTATATTTAGCGCGTTAAAGTTTAGACTGCATAAGCAAAGATGTGTTAATGCAAGCAATGAATTGCAAATAAACACCCAAGGCTAATGGTTGATCCCTTTCTTCAAGATAATCTAAAAAATTACTTTAAACTTATTCAAAATCACCTTACTCACGCGCAACATACAAGCGCTTGTCCCAACAATGTAAATCGAATCCCGCTGCGTCTGCGCATGTTTAATTGCTTGTATGTCACTTTATTGCCATTTTAACTCGTAATGTTTGCGCTAAGAAAAAAAATAAGGCAGATATTTACTCTTTGTTTTTCTTTTTGTTTAAAGTCTTACAAAGCAAATACTGAGAACTCTATGGATGATATTACTGCCTTTATTAAGTCTGTACTAATGTTGTAATAAGTGTTGGGGCTAGTTATTGTAACATAAACCATATTTAAATAATTGTATGTGTTATACTTTCGACTAAGAAATACCAGCAGAAAGTGGTGACTCATAGAGAATAATTTCGGTAATACGTTAGGAATATTAACCCAGACAACTCTGATGACGGACTCTCAACTCTCAAGACAGTTTGATGCCTAGTCAAACATAATACTTTCTTCAGAAACGTCTTTTCTTTTTTTTTTTTATTTTAATAGCCTTCCAAAGTGACTCTACTCTGCCTGATGGAAAGCATGAATAGAATCCAAGAGTTGTGGTCACCATACTCATTGCAAATGGAGACAATGCAGTAATACCCACACTATGGCGGCCTAGTGAGATAATTTTTCCCACCCTGCTTGGGGAGGTAAAAGGTGTGACAGTCATCGTGACAGTGTAAGGCTTATACAGTTATCACGATAACTGTCACCCCTGCATCAATGGGCCTCCGGTCTCACACTCACCAACAAAACACGACAGCACGGATGCTGGCGCTTTAGGTTGGTGTTTTGTGGGAGGGTAGTACTGCCCCGGTCGAGCCGGCCCGCTTATGCTGAAATCAGCGTGGCTCTACTACCTACTATGTTATTAGTCAAACCATATTGGAAACAAATTCTTGAGATTGCTGCTTAACCTAAGAATATAATCCATCATGGAGATAAAATGCTACTTTGTTTCTTTGTCTACTGTATTTGTCAGATTTATTTCACTCTAAACTATTAGTACCCCCCAGAAAAGAAAAAGATGAGTCGAAGTATTTACAATTCTGTGAGTGATAAGTGCTGGTTTGAGTGTCTCGTGGGTTCAATATCGGTAAATTGAGATGTGTCTACAAGTGGTACAAGTAAGGGAAAGCATTTCAAAATCGGTAAAAATCAATGAAGTGAAAAGTATAGGGATCATATGAAGAATTAAGTTAAAAAAGTACAAGGTGAATTTTAGGAATTTATAAAAAGAAATCAAATATGGTAATCTTATATTCATAGTGGATACATTTCATAAATTTTAATTAATATGTGTTACAAAAATTCATAACGTTCGGAGTCCATTTCTATATGTAGCTAACGTAATGTAGAAACATCAGATAACATTGGTCAACGATATAAAGGAAAACAGTTAGAGCTGATAAATTGACTATGACTTGCTCTGTTTTTGGTTAACCTCTTGTAAAACTTTTAATGGTATTAAGAAAACATATGTAATTATAATCGTTTTTAACCTAAAACGCTCGTCGTACATCACTCAACACTGTCCTTAGATTGATATATGCGCGTGCGCCGCCCGCACAACCCCCTGTTTTTGTGAGGACCACGTAGGTGGGAATCTTTTTATTATGTTGCCATTGGTAATAGCCCTTCGGTTAACATAGGGACGCCCGAGGGGACCCATTGTCTTATTTATTTATCGTTTTTCGTTGGTTGTAATTTAAAAGTCAAGTGGGTTTTTTGTGCGTCTACCCGCAGTAATTAACACAATGGTTGAAGTCGAACGAAAGTGGTGCTGCTTTGTTTTCCCAAATGATTTCTTTTTTTTTGTATTAATTTGCTGTTGTACTTTAAATTTCGTGTCGAGTAAAATATTGTTAATTATTTTATCAACTACATAATTTATAATGTGGAGTTACAGTGAATCTTAAGATGGATTTCATTGTTAAGTGATACCAAAAGACTTGCTTTTACTCGCATCTTCGCCTGTATTTGGGCCGATTTTGTTAATCAAATTTTCCTTGATAAAAAGTATCTATATCTAGTCTATACAGATCTATGACTGTGCCAAATTTCATCCTGTTGATTCAGTTCTTTTTGGCGTGATTGAGGTAAAAAAAAGGAGAGAAAAAATAACCATTAGTCCATAATTCCAAACTTTCACGTTTATAATATTAACTAGCATACGCTTATTTCTTGTCAAATGAGTATTAGATTGTAGAATATGACTCACAGTATTGGATGACTGTTGAACATGTAGTAATATAATAAAAGCTATAAATTATCGATAAATATTCACAGAGAAATCGTTTTTAAACTATAAAAGGATTCTAAAACAATATCGCAACACAATTCTTTTCCAACATCATCTGGTATAATTCAATTTGAAGGTTCCAGTTTTACAACCTGACACGCTTTTATCGTTATAATTTAACACCTTATCGGCACCTTATTTATAGCATCAGTGAACAGCGTTTGGTGCCTTATTATTTATTATATGCTTATAAATCGATTTTCAATCGCTAACCGAACTTATCTGTGTTATCGAACTTTCTCTCGATTAGCATCTCGGAGTATCGGTTAATATTTTACATACGACCATTATTTCTCTTGTCAATCGTGTTTCGACTACTAGACTGTCAATGATTTGAGTCACACACATGGCTGCGCACTTGCCAAGTTCGTTGCTTTTTAACTCTACCTCTTTCGTTTTTAAAGAGGTTTTTAATCTTTTTATTTGTCCATTTTTATTTATAGGATGTTACGATAAATTTAGTTGAATTAACAGTTTCGGTGAAAACCTTTTTGTATCTTTGTTTAGTGAGTGAATTAACAAATTCCTTTCTTTATGTTGCAGGTATGTATCTACAAAGTGGCCGGATAAGTATGGATGGATATAATATAAATAACCATATAATCATTATTAACAATGTATACTTATTTTAAATATACTTTTTAGATTATAAATGATATATAAATTGTTCGACATCTTTTAAGAAGATTAATTTGTCATTATGCAATTCAAATTATGAATTAATACAATAATATATATTTATATATATAGAAAAAGCTTCATAAATATCATATAAATAATTAGGTTTCGATAGTGGTAATATATTAGTGTTTTTAACAATTGTTCTAGTCGTGAAATCAACCTGAAAGCGACGAGCTTTAAAACCATACGCGCAATACTTTCATGCTTTCCTCAGTATTCTTCGAGGTTAAAATTACACTCCGTTTATAACGCCCCATTAGTAACTCTAAGATATTTAATTGACTTCTGCATCAAACAAAAGCTTAACGATGATAAAACTAGCGGTATTTCTTCACTGTCATTTAGGTCACACTGATCTGACATTTAAAACGAACACGTTCCTAAATTGGATTTCTTTTGTCGTTTCCCACTCATTGATCTCAATAATGGGAAAATTCCATTTCTTTTATTTAAAATATGAACGTCATTATTTATCCCTGGAAATTCTAACGGTCATAAGTTACGGACTTGGCTCATTAACATTTTTCATATTCATTTATTTTATTATTCGTCGGCTTCACTTTGACTTTGAGGCCTATATTATATTTGAAAAATATAAGACTAAGCAGGAGGATTATGATTTTCAATTAATTTTAAGTACTGCTCATGCAGTTATTATGTATCAACAGGTCTTGCTTTTGACGCAGGACGAATCCCATGCGACTTATTTTGATCTTATTGTAACATACGGACTTGCAGTTGCTTTGTTAGTTATAAAATGCTGTCACTGTTTTCTGTGTTATTAAATGTACAGGAATTATAAAAGACATGTGAACGTACCAATGATTTAACTGTACAATAAAAGTAATAATAGGCTTGGAACCAATCAATCTGAATTCCTAACTTCAACGTGGCCATGCTAAAATAATGTGCGAAAGACTTAATGTCACTTCGATGATTCTTAAGCGTAAACCTTTAAGAATTTAAGAACTTTTGTCTATGAAAACCAAGATTTAAATGTTAAATATTTTGCTTAGAAATATTGATTTATTTCAAATTACAAAAAAAATAATCGAATTCCCTGCTCCTGCATTAAAAAACGGTAAAAATATTTATAAATACATAATGGTATTACATATATTAACAAAAATAAACAATGGGGAGACTCAATTCTCTCCTAGCGACTGAATGCAGATACTTACCAAAGCAGCCGTGGTAGGAAAGTACCTGCGTCAGTCGGAGGGAAATGGTCTCATACTGCCGCCTTGCCCACTCGACGATGACCGGCTGGAGAGCATCCACGTCGGCAAAATCAGCACTTGGAGCCTCCAGCCGGGACGTCCAACGATCCATCATGGCCCGACGAGCGGTCTTACGCTACTCGCGTACCTCTTTGGGCGGGGGTCGTATGCCGCTACCCGTCCGGAAGTCAGCCGTCCGCCAATAAACTTCAGAGAGCCCTTCCATTACCAAATCCTACCGGGGAGTTCTGGCCAAGGCGCACGCCGCCTCTGTTGACACGGTGCGGTGACCGGATATGGCTCTAACAGCCAATATCCTCTGAGATCATCAACAGCCTATAACAGTCCACTGCTGGTCATGGCCCCTCTTTAGTCCACCCTAGTCAGGGATTGGCATAGGTTTTTTCAAGTTTTCCTTTTCTTTACAATGATGCTGTTGCGTAATTTACTCCCTAAATCACCTGTTACGACGGCCATGAGATGAATAGATGTGGTGACACTCCGTATTCGTAATCCATCACCACATGGGCAAAGTACTTAGATCTCTGATATACCCGTAATAACCGAAAGCTATGGATCAAAAATAAAATTGAACATACAAATTCATCACAAAGGTAAAATCCTCAAATATTTACCAATTAGTTACCACAACTAACTAATTTGAAACTAGTTATACGAGGGGGCGTTTTTAAGTTCGCGGAATGGAGGGTATTGAGTAATAATAAAAACACAAAATTATTTTTCTTTTTCTATATATTCCCCTGCAACACGAATACATTTTTCAGATCTTTCAATTAGTTTTTTTATTCCCTCGTAAAAAAAAGTTTTATCTTTGTCTGAAAAATACGCCGAAACCGCCTCCTTAACCTCCTCATCAGTTGAAAATTTCTTACCACGTAATTCTTTTTTCATTTTTGGAAAGAGATAATAATCACTCGGAGCCAAATCTGGACTGTAGGGTGGGTGATTCAAAATATCGAAGCCCACCTTATGCAGGGCAGCCAGTGCGACTCGGCTCTTGTGAACGGGAGCATTGTCATGCAATAGCAGGACACCTTTCGTTAATTTTCCCCGTCTTTTTTCTTTGATGGCTTCTTTTAACTGTTCTAAGATTGAAGCGTAGTATTCCCCCGTTATAGAAATGCCTTTATCTTTATAATCTATCAATAATATTCCTTCTGAGTCCCAAAAAATCGTTGCCATGAGTTTCCCAGCCGACTGTGAAACCTTAAATTTCTTGGGTGGTGCTGTGCCCTTTTTGTGCCACTGCATGGAGTCTTGTTTGGACTCGGGTTCATGATGATGAACCCAAGTTTCATCCCCAGTAACAATTTGATTCAATACGCCATCCTTGTCTTCATTGCAGAGGTTCAAAAACGCACGTGAACATTCCACGCGCTGTTGTTTTTGCAATGGCGTGAGCATTCTCGGCACCCACCGTGCGCTAACCTTAGTCATGCCAAGATGATCGTGTAAAATTTTAAAAATTGTTGTATCCGATACTCCAACCATTTCTGCGAGTTGTTTCTTTTTTAGTCGAGCATCTTCCAATACAATTTTTTCTACTTTTGCAATAACTTCTGGCGTAGTCACCTCAACGGAGCGCCCCGGCCTCGGGTCGTCTTCAAGTGATTCCCTGCCTTGTTTAAATAAACTATGCCACTTGTAGACCATTGTTTTTCCTGGGCAAGAATCCCCGTAAACCGATGACATCTCATTGAGTATGGTTTGAACAGACTTTCCTTGCTTAGTAAGGAACTTTATCACCGCACGGAATTCAATTTTCTCCATTTTTTTCACTTCGTTCCCGATTAAAATACTTGGTCAACGATAGTTTAATAACTAATGATCCAATCACAACAAATTTTACTATGCAGACTAATTATGAGTCACTGAATACGGTAGGCATCAAAAGAGCGCGTTTACCCGCCTTTTTCACTGTCATTCCGCGAACTTAAAAACTTACCCTCGTAGTTCGTTTATCAAACTTACGGTGTTTTTAGAAAGTCAATTTAAGAAAGACGTAACTGCTTGTGCAAAGCAGACAATATCAGCATTCGATAACGAGGATGCAAAGTGCAAAATGCAGTATCCATTGCGGAGGCTATATGCCGTTCATAGTTTGTCATGTAGTCCATCAACTCAGCTAAAAAGTGTTAGTGAGATCGAATTAAGATTCGAATTACACAACTCGTGTCTGAAGATGGTTGTGAAGATTCAAGTATGTACTTGCAAAAAATACGCGAAGCTTTTAGCGCCAATTACGAATGTTAACAGGTTGTTTTGTTAGCAGGCGAGTTTTTAATACTTTTGTTTGTTGTCTATTGTTGTTTTTTTTTCATTGAGCTTCTTTTAATAATCGTTTCTTTCATAGTAGTCCTTACATATACTTTCTTATAAGTTATTTGCTTTGTTAAATTTGTAATGTCAAATTAGGAACTTTTCACTAAATGCATGTGAATGTGTACATTAAATTATGGTATTTGCATAAAAAAATCTTTTTTTTTAATTTTTGTCTGTCTGTTTGTTCTGTAACGGCTAGACCTATTTTGACGGGGCTTTCGCTGGCAGATGCTGGCAGAGCTGATGTTATAAGGAGTAGCTTAGGCTACTTTAATTTTAGAAAAAAAAAAGGTTACGCGAAAAGAAAATTAAAACCAATTAAATAGTGAACAATATCCGATTCAAAAGCATCAAAATACGTGGGTAATACCACGGGGCGCAGCTAATGGTCCAGAAATTTCTAATTTTTAATATATTAGTATTAACGTGTGTTAATGGCAGTAAAGAGAAGTAAAACCTG
Organism: Hypercompe scribonia; assembly: GCA_949316085.1. Lineage (NCBI taxonomy): Eukaryota > Metazoa > Arthropoda > Insecta > Lepidoptera > Erebidae > Hypercompe > Hypercompe scribonia. Next base: position 21,476,991 of record OX438972.1, read on the forward strand.
AAACCAATCGTGTACCAACCCAATCTGGCTAGCGAGGTATAGACGGCAAATCCGTCTTTCTAAGAAGAGATCAATATCCGATGGTGGTCTACCAAAGCCTGAGGATAATGAAGGTATTTGTGTATGTGTAGGTTTTTTAAGATCTTCTTGAATTAAAATGGTTTATGCAAAACCTTACCTATGCCCAACGTACGCAATACGTTAGCAAGAATTATAGTACACGTCGGATTTCCCTAAACACTATATATAGTATTTTCCTGTTGTTTATTATATGACAGAATATTTTAATTAAGTGTTTATTGTTTACCATTAATTAGAATTTATGCAAATATTGTGATATGTGCAATTGTCTGTAAGTTTCCTTTGTGCAGTGTTTTCAAACATGTAAAATAGACAATAATGTGTACAGGTATATTAGGAGCATATTTTCCTATAAATAATTGCGTACTGCGTTCTAGTTGTATATTTGTGATTTTTAGTCCCACATTGCTATATAATTACGTAATTTATTAACTTCTTGCCAGTGTTGCAAATTTATTCAGGATTGAAACTATTTACTGTCTATCGATTTGATGTTGCTTATCGATTTTGCAATGGACGTCTATCGGAGAAATCAGTATCAAAGTTCTGAGTCCCACACAAGGGAGTATTTTCCGTTCGTTTCCCAATATCTCTCTTTTGAAACTTTTCTCTTCCTTAAACCGATGTAACGAATATTCCGTAAAGTAAATACGCAATGTAATAATCGTTCCTACATTTTGGACTTTATAACAAAGTGAACTAAACCAAAACTTACCGATATTGAAATCGATAACAGTCAGGACCTAGTAGAAAAGCTGTCAACAGTCAAAACCAAAAGTTATCCATCCATAAAGATCCACATAAATAACTCCTTTTCTCTTTTTACTGATATGCTCTTATCTATGAACTGTATTAATTGGTTTACAATAAAGTTTATTCTATTCTGTTGTATTCTATTCTATACTTTTATTCTAAGAGTAAAATCGTACACAAAATCGCTTATTCAATGTTTAGGATTATATCGCGGGTGCTTATGAATTGCACCGAATAATTGTGATGACCGTATGACCCCTTTAGGTCAAACGTGTTTTTTATAAGTCTATATTTGTTATTTTTTAAACATCGTGATATAGAACAGAACTATCATTATTTACAAATACTTTTTAATCAACAGTAGAAGAACATGTTTTCGTATAGTCGCCTTTTACGCCGGCACGAGAAAGAAGTTTCACAGAATATTTTTTTCGACACGTCAAATACTATTGTTATGTGCGATCACGTACGGTTTTCGTCACAGCGCATCCAAATTGGGTTTATCGCGACATCGCATGCGCACGCACAGCGGCAATGAACTTGCCGCGCAGCGCCCGCAGCTTTGTGCGTGACACTCCTTACCGAAGTACTGCGTCTCCGTTCAACCTTTTCATCTTACCGCTGTTTGTTACGTTAATTAACTGATAATTTAATTTATCGGTTTACTTATTTATTGATGTAAGTTATAACTGTAATTACTTTTTAATCATTCTCTTGATGACATAAGAAATCGTACAAATCATTTAAATCAGAGTAACACGCTTTGTTTTCAAAGTGACAGTTACGGAAGTATTTTTTTTTTATGTTTATTCTTCAAGACATAAGACTGAGGTCAGAGTGCATTGCGTTTTTGCAACCAATAACAGAATTAAATATGAGTTTTAGAGCCGTATCAAATTACACTTCCTGCTCGTACTCGCGTATATCGAAACGGGTTACCATAAACATTATTTTTTATGTAACAAAGAAACAGTGTTAAATATAAATATTTTATATCATATCCAGGGGAAAATTTACCGCAGCTACAACACACCAGGTGATTAATAAAAGAACCATGTGCGTGATCGAGGAACGAATTGCAAATTATGTCGACAAATTTTCATTTGTATACAGTGAACGTAATTTAAACGTCCAACCTTTTTTTCATACCATTTCGTTCAAAAATATTAAGGAAACATTTAAAAATTTGTATTGTCAACATTTTATAAAACATCTACACAAAATGTTACATGGTAGCAAGTTATTGATATATTTTCTTTTCAATCCCCCTTTTTTTTGTACTGTGCGGAAATCTCCACGGATACCACCTAAGAGTGGTTATGTCAGACTCGAACCGACCAAAAACCGCCCGCCGTCTCAGGTACCACAATAGCCAGGGGACCAGGTGCACCCTAGTAAGGCAATCCCTGAAACCCTGACGTACCTCAGGCCACTTACGGCTGCAAGTGGCCCCCTCCTGTGTGGAAACCTCATGGTTTCTTTACTGCCAATACCCCTGACAACGTTTGATGACAATGGAATATCTCTTAGTTTGTGTTTAGAAAACCCGTAATAACAGAAAAAGTGTCTAAAATGTCTTGATAAATAAGGTCCCACTCTAGTTTAACTGATTTCCCAATTATTTACCTTATTAATTGAAATTCATTGAATAGTTTTTTACTAAAGAGGATAAGGAATAGTCTTTAGATATGTCGTCAGATACAGTTTTATTACTGAACAGAATAGTAGTGCATAATTTTTAATATGGATCCTTTCTTTTTTTTTAATTTATTTACGACATGATTACATCGGGCCAAATAGACCCGCCTATCAGAACAGACATTAGAAATTTTGCCGAGGGAAGACATGTCTATTATTCTATTGCTATTAGTCAGAGTAGTTAGAGGACTTCTGGACCTCTCTTCTTGTAAATCTCTAAAGCCATGTTGAATAAGCAGCTCGGTTCTGTATAGATTTCCCGTGCATGGGAAACTATGCAACGCATGTTTACCGAACAGCTTGGTGTCAGGTTGAATCTGTCAATTCCCAGTTATTACAAAAATAAACTTGGTCACAGAGTTTTCTAGAATCAAGTTCTGAAGATCCAGCTTTTGTTTAAAAAACATGTCTATTTTTAGTTTGATATCACAGGGAATTCCAATATGAGCATGTTATCTGAATTATCGTGAAAATGGTGAACATGAATTTTAAGTTTATCGTAAAATATTATTAGTTTAAAACTAAATTAAAAAAAAATGCGAAAGTGTGTTAGTTTGTTTTTTCAGTGGCCATTTCTGCAAATAAAATAAAAACCTTTACGTACAGTGGAACATAGAACCTCGTCCTTTTTTAAATTCTGGTAAAAACAATATATATTGTCTATATCTTCATTTTTGACAGTGGGACACTAGGACAACTGTCCACATGATTTTTATCTCATATCAAACTTATCATCCGCATATTCAAAATAAGAATTATATGTCATTCAACTCGTTACATTCAAAAACAATCGCATCAGTGATCAAAACGTTATACACATGTGCCTTCAAAAAGAACCGTTCTACCACTTACACGCTCAATAGACATTTGAATCACTGTGGGTATGAAATTTCATCGCAACAGCGTTTTTTTCTCTCTGAAATCGTTTCCGCAGTGAAGTTCGTTGACCGCATGTTGAACGGCTGAACCTCGGGGTTCACGACCGTTACCTACATTCAGACGCAAAAAAATACGGAGTCTTTGATATAGTTTATCATCTTCAGGGAGACATCAGACGTCTGATTGTTATCGTCTTTAGACGAGCGCCTTTGACCGCTTCCTACTTGCTTGCAAATTACTATTCAAGTCCTTTCGGCTTTTCGACTTGAAGTTTGAAGTAATTCTAACTCTATTATATGTTGTGGTTACTAAAACCAACTGAAGTTCTAAACAAGAACCCTGGAGATCAACAGATCAATTGTTCAATTTCGGTTATAGTATTTCAGCGAAAATACATCGAATTCCTTTTACATTAAAATGCCCTTCAATCCTACTGTCATATTATTATAGATTCCATGGCGCGTTCTAAATGTGATTCTTGGAAGGTAAATTAAATAAAATAAGTAGTGGAATCAAATCGTGCTTTTCTCGCCATGACTTGGGAGTGTTTATTGGTGTATTGTTAAAAGTATAATTTATGGGTTGTTTGTACAAGTGTGATTGAAATATTCATTGTGCATGTGTTCCAGTGCAATACAAAAGGAAATATCCGTTAGGTAATGCGTGATTTAGATTCGATGCATGCGCTTAACAACAATACAGACTTTTTAGGTCACTCAACGATAAATTTTCCCATTTTCGTTCTACTAAATTTCCCATATGGAGACGGTTTTTGATCAGGTCGGCAACTATCAAGTTAGCCGCGTGATTGGGAAATGCCTTGTTTTATAGCTGTCGTAATAATGAAATCAATCAATCTTTCCGCATTCATGGCACCACCAAGCTGACCTTTGACAATTTCCTTGCATAAAATTGGTAAAAATACGAAATTAGTACTAAATGAACGTAAAAGGCGTCCAAATCCTTAGAATGGGAATTATTCATTCATGATTACTTTAAAAAAATATAGCGAAAAGTTGCATTGTCAGATGTAACTTAACATTTTATTGATTGGCATTAACAGATAGAACTATCAGTTCTATGTATAATTATTGATATACTCAATTCGGGGATGGACACATTGTAATCATAGAAATTACTCACCTTACTGCAGCCTGTAAACAGGTACTACTCGTTATCTCAAACGCTTATTAAATTATAAATTTCTTCAATATCTATTTGTCATACGCGTTATCTTATCAAGAAAACCGCACGAGTGCGTGTGCCCGCCGACCGAGTTGCCGTCGCCTGGCGGAATCTCCGATAGTCCCGCGCCGGCGCCTGCGCACTCTCATGCAATATTTATGTACCAACCATCCGACTAATTAAAAACCTATTGCGCTTTAAAAAAATATCGTCTAGACAACCATAGAAATTGATGCGCGCTATTTCTTGGATATTGTTTTTACTCTGAGATAGTCTACGTATACTAATACGTGTACGCGATTCAACTGTAAAGAAAACACAAGCCAGTACATTCATTCGGCATTCGGAGAAATGGAAACTTATATAAAAATTGGTGCTTTACTGATAATGGTAGTTTGATATATGTGCAATACATTTTGGCAATAATTAGGTACCAAGTCATAAGTTTTAGTTGATACAAATTATTTCAAATATCTGAATTTTGAAACTCAATACAGTATGCGTTTTGACAAATAAAATGTTTCAAACTGACAGTTTTATACCGTATTGTATTTATAGTTGACATCTGGTGCTTTCATGCCATTTTCTGAGCAGCTTTGCTTTTTAAAGCTATTTATATTTATTCAAACATAAAATTAATCCAAATAATCTTCCAACACGATCTGTATTACACGAAAGAATCACATTAAACTAATAGTTGAGCATTACAATAATAATTCAAGGGTGCGACCCTCGGTTCTCCCGTCTCCTTCGACTATTATCAAATCTAACAAGTAGTTGTCAAGGGACATGCGGTGAAATATTCATTGAACCGCATGTGCAATGTATATAATTTAGATAACATACTGTCTAATATTAGATTCAATTACGTTACGATCTAATATTAGACATAGAGAATTGATAGAAGTTTATAGAATAAATCGATAGATATAGAAAATACAGTTTCTTTGTGAAAGACTTATAAAACGAGTAATTAAATTAAAATATTTACTGTTTTAAGAACGATAACAGTTAGTTTTCGTGAGTCACCCGAATCTAAGCGACGTCTTCGGCGAAAATGTCCTAAGATTTAAACTTTCAGTTTCTTCCCGCCGGTGACTATTAGAATATTAATAGTAAAATCAATTGAATAACACCATGTCATAATAACCTGTTGGCATGTAAATAACGCATAACACTTTCATCACGTACCAGCCAGCGACATGATTTCTACACGCAATATTCGTAATTCCTGTAGTATCGGTGTAATTATTGTTTCTGTTGGTGTCAACTGTCATCTCTCAGTGTAGGGCTGTTGCTCATTCTTAATTATTTAAAAAGAAACTGTGAATAATTGCACTAATTACCTCTTAACTTTTCAAGCCTAATTTGTTAAATGCGTCAAAGTGCCTAAACTTAACGACTTTAAAAGAAATTACAGAAATGTTTCATTATACATCGACCTCATTCCTCCACCTACCTAAGCTTCGAAATACTAAAATGGTGCATATACCTCCATCTTATTAATCTCAATGGCTAAAGCGATTTTTATAATAATCATCAACAGCCTTTTACAGTCCACTACTGGACATAGGCCTCTCCTTAGCAAGGAAGTTTTGGCCTACTATACCACGCTGGCCAGACGGGTTGGAATACTTTGTTTCAAGTTTTCCTTCTCTTTGTGATGATGTTGTCTTGCATACTTTCTTCCCTTAGTCACCTTTTACGATACCCACGGGATGAATAGGGGTGATAACACTATGTGTTCTTAATCCGTTACCACACGGAATTGTTTTTATAATACTTTAATGCATTTCTTTATTTGTCAGGTGAGGGTTTTCTTATTTTTGGACATCCCTGCAAAGCTGGTACGCATTACTAGTGTGGTAACATTTGCCAGCATTCGTATGTTATTTAAGTGAGCTTTTTTTAAAATTACATATTAATTTCAATGCTGACTTTATTTAAACCGACAGATCCGGACATTTCATCAAATATTCAGTACATTACCACGAACAGTAGTAAATCTTGCCTTATTGATTGATTTTCAAGATCAAATTCCAAGGTAATTTTTTTAAAAGCAAATACCAATTTGCCTTTTTGACAAAATTTAATTACAACCATTTAACCGAGGTCTATTTCAACGCTAAAAATAATATTATTATTAAAGAAATATAAAATTTATTTGACTGTTTGCACCTGTATTTCTTAATTACTGCTGCATCCAACGGCTTCCCAAGACGTTTATTGGATTTTCGTGCCACATTGGGGGAAACCTATGTCCAATAGTGGGTTTTAGCCAGCTGGCTGCCTATCGCTCATCACACTTGAGAATGTAATCGTTTTCAGAGGGATTAAATGAAAAAGGTAAAACGGATACTGTAAAACTCGGAAGAGATCCAATGCTAGTGCGGACTGACGATTCCCGGCCTCTGCGAGACACTCGAAGAGGCCGGGAACCGTCTGTCCCTAATAATCCATCTAGCTATAGGCAAAGCTGTGAATGAACAGAATAGGGCACTAGAACATCAACATCCACTGAACATTAATCATTAATTCAAACACTTAAACACATCAACATTTCATGCTTCGTAGTATTTTATGACAGCATCTTCAGGTTCCCAAGTTCTATACTATTGTAGTTCTACTGTGTATTCACAACGAAGGTAAGTGATGAGTAGTTGTTCATAAAATTCTGTATTTACACAACGGTTATATAGACCTTAGACCGTGTGAATATTTAGTAATCATAGCTCTAACGCTATACCACAGTTTCTCGGCTTGCTCCCTCTAAATGAATTCATGTCGACAGTGCAACACATACATTATTATGGCTATTTGCGTAGTTATTTTCTATGGACGTGAGAATTGGGTCTAACGGACGCCATAGATAACTAATCCACTAAACACTGGTCAGACGAAACGTCTTGTGGCATTCGGTTATTTTCTTTACTTATCGTTGTAGATCCTTATCTGTAAGAACTTAATTTGGTTACTAAGCCAACCATAGAAGCATGCTATGGTGTTAGTAGTTAGCTACCTAAATGGGCTACCTAATCCATCAACCAGCTGTCTTCATCGCTTCTTACAGTTCTTTAAAAAAACAACGGTCTCTTAAATGGTAATTGTATAATGAAGTTGCGATATTGATTTACCGTATGTCATGGGACCCGTGTGTGTCTTTCTTGTATACTTACGCGTGGTTTAAGAGTAAGAATATCAGAAGCTCGTACTCATAAAATATAAAATCGGTTCTTATCTTCATGAGGTTCTCTGAAAATCGCTTGTATTGACTTAGCAATGCAGTCTTTTTTCTAACACTCTAATTACTTTTAATTACTTTAACTGAAATTTCATTAGTTCAATTGCTTCATCAGTTTTCAACAACAATTATAATTTATATATTGTTTAATTGACCAAAGGCAAATGACCTCTTACTATTGTCGTCTGAGCTTGCGCATTTGAATTTATTGCCACAAATTATCATTTATTGCATATACGTGTCCATTCATTCATTTATTTAAATGGAATTTATTTGTTCCGGGTAAAAAATGTTTCATTAATCATACAGACAGTATGCAGATCAACGTTAGAGGTTGTATCATAAAAATATAAAATATGGGTGTATATTGTATGCTACATATATCTTCATTATTATCGTCTACTGTTTTTAATAAATAGTCTAGGCCTAGGCTGGAGATATGCCTCATCCGAGGAAAGATGTTTTGACATTCTATGCCATGCTGCCCAGACATACGTCATAAAGAAATAAACTTATAAAGGGCTCAGAAGGTGGTGGTAAGGAAGGAGGACTTAGTGGTATGAAGATATACTCGTATGTATCTGTCAACATATATGATTGTCTTATCACCACAATAAGTTTAGGCCTGATTTTACAAATGATTTTAACGAATTATGATCATATAAAAAATAAGTAAGCAAGTTTTTTTTATTTTTAGAGCCAGCTAGAGTGACTACTTTGCTTAATAGAAATCATGAATAGAATCCAAGAGTGTGGTCACTATACTTATTGCGAATTCAGACAATGCAGTATGGTGACCCAACTATGGCAGCTTAGTGAGATGCTTTTTCACGCCTCGTTTGGGGAGATAAAATGCATGACAGTCATTGCAGTAGTGTAAACCTCGTATACTTACCAAGAAAACTGAATGGGCCTTCAGTCTCGCAATCACCAACGAAAGAATACTGCACAGACACTGTCTCCTTAGGTTTGTCTTCTGTGAGTGAGTAGTAATGACCCGGTCAAGCCGGTACTTTCGTACTGAGTCTACATGGCTCTACGACCTACCAAATAGTCTTAAGATTTGCTAGTTTATAGAGTATTTAAGAAAAATTATAAAATGAACAATACATTTTGACAGGGCTCTCTACAAATTTAATTAATATTTCTTCATTGTATTTAAAATTTCCAGAGTACTAATTGTTTGCAAGATAAATTGTGATTAAGGATCGACCCTCGATATTGGATCACAAGGTTATCCTGGCAACAATGACTCCACAAATTTTGAAAACCACAAGGGTTAACTGGTCCTTATTAAGGTTCCTGGTAAGATAATGAACAATCATTGCCCTTGGTTGTTCATGCTCAGTAGATATTGTGCTATCTCATGACAATTATGAAACGCCATGTCATTTGGCCAGTACTAGGTGCAAGTTTCTTTGGTGCTTGGTTCAAAAGCATTTATTATTATTTATCTATTATTTCTACCTTTCAGCTCTATTGTCAGAAACCCACGTGGTACTAATATTCATAGATAAGCAAATTTTTAAATCTGGTCTCGAGTCGTATTCAACTTGCAAGATTTCTATTAGAGTTTAAGTCATAATAAACTGAAAAGGTAAAACAAAAAAGCATAAAATAATGATCTAATTTTCACGGATGTTACTAACTGATTGGAAATAATATTTAGAGCAATTTCTTAATCATATTTTTTTGAAATTTTTATTATTCGGTCTATCATCTGTAATCTCTTTAACTCAGCCCATTTCACAGTGACTTGCGTTACAAATTATATATAATTATATTGTAATGTATAACAGACATTACTGGTCTAATTGCATCGGGTTTCTGTGGTTATAAGCCAGGGTTACCACTTGCCAATATTAAAATACAATCCATACTTTAACGTTGGTAAGTGTACCGAAAGTGCTTATTAAAACGATGGTTACCACTTGCCAATATTAAAATACAATCCAAACTTTAATTTTGGTAAGTGTACCGAAAGTGCTTATTAAAACGATGGCAGTAATGTATCATTTTAGTCAATACTTCGTAAATGGTATTAACACACTAAATCTAGTCAAAACTCTGTCACTAGTAGAAATTAATGACTAGCTAGATAGTAGAACTTTCTACTTCTCTACTGTCTTGATACTGCTATACGTCAAATATTCAGATCGTAATATGTTTTCTCAACTGAGCTACGTCGTTGACAATTTTGTTTAAGAGCTCAAATTATAAGAGCTAATTTCGTCGTCCGAATTCAAGCAATTTTCAAAAAAAACTCTCAATAAAAAATACATTTAGTAAAATTCAAATTACAAAGGATAACAAAATGGTGAAATGCATATCACTATGTATTTTTAAGATGTTTACTTTGCCAATTGCTTCATCTCTTGAAAAATTAAGTATCCCTAAAATATACATGTAAGTAACCATTTATCTTTATAAATAAAAAATATTTTTAACATCGTCTTGACCTATGAACTTCCTTTAAAAAACAACTTTAATATTGTATTACATTAAACCAATTGCGATCACACAAATGTAATAACTGTGAGTGGCAACCTTGATGCCTTGTTTCGTGAGCGACTCAACTATCATTGTTTGTTGGTTTCCGCGTTTGCTTTTCTCATGACCTCACTTGTTCCAGTTTAATGAAAATTGTTTAATGGTGTTATATCGGTTCGAGTTTCGTTCGTTTTTTCTATGACACAGCAGTAGGTAAGTGTCACACTTTTGGGCCATTTTTTATAGTACTTTAGGTCATCTGTTCTGTTAATTTCAAATGTAAAGTGGGTTTTAAGAAAGCGCTACTTAGTATTTCTTATAAATAAAGATTTTGAGGCGAATTACAGCTTGCATTAATCAGATTAAAATCATAATTTCGTGGATCAAAAAATTTCTGATTTAAGTTGCCTTTACTTTTGTCTCCTTCGAAAGATCTTACTTACGTACGAAAGTACAACACTTTTTTTAACGTGTGGAAACCCTCTCGGGCCGTCACCCCACCAGGTGTGTCGGAATCGGACCGACTATAACCACACGGTGTACCACTCTGCGCCTGACATAGGAGGGAATCGGGAACAGCTGTTATTACGACATCCAAATCCCTCGTAGCGCCTGCCCGCTGACACGGCTATAATTTTAACTGAAAAGTGACACTTATAATGACATTTTAATAAGAAAAAGGTCTAATTTTTCAAACTCTACTCATTATCCATTCTACTATTTTCAATTACTTACATTGAATAGGTGTACTACGGTACTTTCACTTCATTTCCAAGTAAATGAATGCACTCAAGACCTGAATGCCAGTTATCAATGAACCTTAGAACAGTATTTTCTTAAGATCCATGTTTCATCGGTATTTTTAGATGGCACTATGGCAAGGTTACGAAAGTCACACATGGCACGCGTAGGTCGGTTCAATGGTCGGCGGCTGAATGGGTGTCTTTAACAGTCCGACTAAACGATGAATGGCCGGCCCATTCACTGACCGACGTACAGACCAATGTTATTTGTGATCACCTTAGGTCAAATAAACCAGGTGGCTATTACGTGTGCAAATAGAAAATTGAAAGATGAGTTTAGTTGTTTGTTTGTACAAAATGGTTTAAATATTTACCTGTCTATACTGAGGCAGATTATAATTAATATATCTACCTACTCACATTCGTGTGTTTCTTCCCAAAAGTAGTAAGCAATCAAATGTATATGTGTATATTTTTTATAATAGCTGCCAAAATGACGGTTCTGCGTGATGGAAAGTATAAGTAAAATTAAAGAGTGGTGGTCACCATCTTCATTGCGAATGTGGACAATGTAGCAATAACAAATCTCTTTAAGAGTTTTTATCTATACATATAAAGAAAATTGGAGTGTCTGTTTGTAATATTGAAATAACCGCTTTTTACTACATGCATATGGATATACCTACATACGATACATACACCAACATGTCATTTTTTACAATTTTTGACTGTCTTATCTGTCTGTTTGTTCCGGCTAATCTCTGGAACGGCTGAACCGATTTCGACGGGACTTTCACTACCAGATAGCTGATGTTATAGGGAAAACTTAGGCTACTTATGCAGCTATAAACAAGTTGGAAAATCTTGATCTCAGTCGTCCTATCTTAACATTAGAAGTAAAATCTAAAGTGATAAACTATTCGTAAAGAAAGATCTTATCGAAAACGTGAACACATGTAAATCAGTTTTCATTTGAATGCAAGAAAAGAGTAAATATCAGCTTACGCTGATCACTTAACATTCTGTCAAATAAGAATCTCTTAAAAAAACTTGATTAAAATCACATATTACCCCAATCTGACACAAATTTTAAATTGGTAATATCAATAAACTATCGTTATGTTCATATATGTCACTAAAATGTCAAACCTACCAGAAAATTATGCGTAACTGTAAGCACCTACACGATTTGAATAAAATTGACCGATTTACTGGACAAAGAGCCCCGTTGAATCATTGTCACTGACTTTATAATTATATGTGGCAGAGTGCAATGATCGTGGAGATAGTGCATGAAGAGTAGTAGGTTCAAAAGTATAACCGATTACGCGTAATTGTATTACGAGTATGTAATGTTAGTCTAAAAATGTCATCGCCACAGACATGCCTTTTTTGAATTTCTGACTAAAATATATCTGTCGTATAAGTTTCAAATTCAATTCAATCCAATTTTTTTTTAATGTTAAGTGCCTGCCAATGTGGCTCTACTTTGCCTGATGGAAAGCATGAATAGAATCCAAGAGTTGTAGTCACCATACTCATTGCAAATGCAGACAATGCAGTATGGTGACCCACACTATGGCGGCCTAGTGAGATGCTTTTTCACACCCCGCTTGGGGACGTAAAGGCCAAAGTTACCAAGATAACTGTCATCCCTGCATCAATGGGCGTTATTTAATTAAATATAGGCATTACAGTGCGCGCTAAATGCATATACATATCTATAATATATTAATTGAAACACTAAAAAACAAACTGCTTACTGGATTTATAAAAGTCAGATAAAATAAATTTTGTTAAGGATTGAATTATTACATTTTTAATTTACAAATTAAACTTTATTTGTTTTAAAATTTTGTCTCATTAAACATAAAAGTTACTTAATAAAAAATTTAGATTTATTTTGATAATTTCTATTCCCTGATCCGTTAGGTCAGCAGTTCTACAAGTTACAATACCCTCAAGATTCACAGGCGACAATTTAAAAAATACACCAATCGTCTTTCGTTGTAAAATGTCATAGTTTTATTCTTCGACCACTCAGTTGTAAGTAGTAACAGAATAACTTTTCAAACAAGGTTGTCTCACAACAAAGCTTTTAATATTCAAAATTAATTTGGTACCATGACCATGTACCAGTGACTGTTTAATAATCGATGAATAATATACGATAGTGACACTTGCGCTACCTGTACCTGTTTAAAGGGCTTCCCTATTCTATCTATAGTTATGAAATAGAGGCAAGGTAGGCCTGTGATATAAGGTAATAAATCTTTACCTCGTTTGGTGATAACAGTCTTGTAACGATCCCTAACATTCGCGCTATAATCGGTGTCACGTGTTATGTTTCATGACACTGTCGCCATATATGGCTTTATTGCTATCAATACATTTAATTGGCCAGCGAGTCGGACGCACCGGCGCTTGCGCACAGCAATTAAATTTCCATATCTGCTCACAAATATGCATACCGTATACAGAAATGTTTAGTGCGGCATAATAATGATAGTTTATATGTAAAACTATGAAAATAATAAGTCAATCGTAATATTTAGTTTTAACTTCTGCTAGGGATAGCAAAATGATAACAGAAAACAGACAGTCGGCAAAAAAAAGAAATTGTAGGTACGGGGGTACTAAACACTTATTACACTATTTTCACGTATATTTTCTAAGTATAATAGACAGCAAGATTATTTTAAAATGTGGAAAAAATTCCACATTTGAACAGAAATACAATTTTTCAGTATTATCTTTCATTATATAACTGTCGATTTGCCACCACCTTTTCACTTACATGTACCTAGTTCGATTCTAATTATTTATTAGGTAATTTCCTTGTCTTTAGTCTTCCATGATTCTACACTAGGTGGCCCACATCATTCTCTCAGTTATTTTTTCTTATAGTATGCATACTTCTTTCACAGCTTGTTCCCTACAATCTCCTGAGTTATAAGTAGTGATTTGATATGAATACAACATTTAAAAATGGTTCATGAATGATAACCACATAAATGATTAACCAACGATGATCGAGCATTCAAAGTCATATATTAGTCGATATAGAAGCCCACCTCGATAGCAACGGTAATTGTAAATATAAAACATTAATAAAACTAACTATGAAGTATGGCGGATGGCGTTTAATCAATGCGCCGGCGCAATAGCGACTAATTAAGTAGATGGATGCTTACGCAATCGACGGTGGAAAGAGAACTCGTCTGAGGGTCTGTAATCATTCTGTATATAAACTAAATTTCATTAATCCTTACCAATTATATATGCATAAGTTAATTTATTTGTTTGTTGCGTTTTATGCCGCAGCTACTTGAGTAAACATGTTGAAATTTTGCGTGTCAATTGACAGGATTTAGAAGAGAATGGGCATAGGGTCTACCCTACCCTACTGCGTTTGTACAATGCCAAAGAGAAATGTACTTTAGTGTCATACAATGAAAACACGCCCAACATGGAGTAACTACTAATCTTACATCGCGCAATGAAAGTTCTCACACCGATATTATACATTTAAGCATGATTGAGATTTGGGACCGTTAAAATTCTACATCAGAACATCATATTATATAATATTTTAATATACCATACCATAAATCACAATGTTTATGTTCAAATCACAAAATTGTACGAAGCGCGGCGGCTTTTCCAAATCGCTATAAAATTTTATTTGTCGGTATAAACAAAACTCCCTACATCCTTCGTGTTTTTTTATATGTACAGGAACCAGTATTACACAGCTTTTTACTCAGGTGCTGAATTTTTAAGACTATTGCAAAATATTTACAGCATCTATACGCTGTGCTGTTTTACAACAGAAATCGTAAACATCGGAATGTATAGGTGCGGAGAACTTAACAACAAGATAAAAAATACTTCATTACTTTCTTATTTCATTGACTTCGCCTATCCATTTAACTACTTTAATATAACGCACTACATGTGTTTGACCACTGCTCTGCGCACACGCATGATCAAGATCAATACGAACAGACGCAATCGTGTTGCTGTGGGGTCGAAGTCGCGAATAAATTGCAGCAGCCGGGTTCGTCTACGCTCTCCGTGTGGTCTAGAGATGAAGACACACTTTTAGTTTTGATATAACACGTAGTTGTCGAAGCAAATGTGATGCAAAAATATTGAATACAGATAGTTACACTTTTTCAGAGTAGAATCCAATCGAAAATACTACGACTACGCTAAAATTGTATAAGAAATCAATAATGACAACATAACATTGTCTGAAAAGTATTAGTTTCGTAATAAACGCAACTATCATTGTGATTCATGCTAGTGAAAAATATAAATCCGAAAATAAGAAGAAAATCATATTTACGAACAGTAGTAACAATTTATGCTGCAGTCAGCGCCAGACACATTAATAAACTTAATACATAAAATAACGAAATGGCTGAAAGTTTATCACTATTCGGTTTGGCTGCAACAATACTCATAGTCTGGAGAACTTCCAACTTCTGCAGCCAAAAGCAAAGCATCTAAAAGTCATATTACAAACAATCCTTTTAAGCAAATGTTTATTATTTTCTGAAAACTGATGGGTGTAGAAACATTTGCATTGATTTCTTTTAAACTACTCCACCCACCATCCACAGTATCTACAAAAACGATGGTAACACGGTTAAAAACGTAAAATGGTTTACATAATTGTGGCTACTGCCTTAGATAAGGCACAAGGAGCGGTTATTACTAAATGAAGTGGACATTTATGTAAATGAAGTAGCAACCATCACGGGACCGCTGGTAAAAAGTAGACCAACTATTTGTACATGCATAATAATGGAGATATGTAGTAAGAAACTTGAATTTTATTTAAAAGTGAACATGCTTTGGTAGATAATTCTCATGTTTATTATAAAATCTTGCCAATCTACCATAAAGAAAGAGATTTAGCTCGATTAGTTTAAGTTATGCTTTTGAATTTCGCAAAGCATAAGTAAATACTGAATACCATGGTTCAGTATTTGCTTATTGAACTACGACGTTCACTTGGTTTTATAAATTCTCTCTTAAAGTAGGAAAGTGGGGTCCAAAACCCACTTTTATATGAAATTCTGTAAAAAATAATAATACCTTTACACATCTCACACATGGCAGTCCGATCTCAAGCCAGATAGAACCTGTACTAAACTGTGAAAAACATACTTATATTTCGAAATAATCTACATATTATAGACAAATGTCGAAATCACTTACCTTTCAAGGTTCATCTAAATAATGAATACTTCGGATAAGAATATCAAAGAAACCTTCGTAATATCAACAAACAAGTAATCAACAAACAATTCAAAAAATCTTTACAATCACGGTAAATATAATCCGAAAAAACAACAACTTTATCCTATTGGGAAACCGCGACCTTTGAAACTTGAAGCGTTGGCGTCTATTTCAATTTACGTTCAGTTTCCATCTCATTTATATGAACATCATCATTTCTTAGTAATTTACTTATTGTAGAATAAATTATTATCAGAATACCCGCTCGACCTTCTTCGTTGACAGCCAAATTCAATTACGGACCCATCATTATTACGTCTTGTTATATAGAATTTATGTAAATGGTTACCATAGTCTGATTGGATGATGAAATACGTCCCAATGACATGCTTGCTTAATTGTTTACGTTAAACGCCGAAAGTTTGGAAGTGCATTCACCATTTATGTTCATATCATCCTTTCATCATAACGTCAGGCGCCGTCATGTTTCGTCGCAGTCTATATTAAGCAATTATTCTGACGATGCTTAATATCATTCGAAATCCAATTTATTTCATTCATACGTATTCGGTCATTTATGTCTGTTAACATCTCGCTGGCAGGTTAATTTGTATTTAATTTCTTCATTTTTTTTTCTCTCTATGTACGACATTGCATTGACCTCATCTACGTACTGATGATCAATTCAACATTATTTCGCCACACTGTATAAAAGAGATTAACAAGTTACCCATGTCCACGTATTTGGTGATGCGTGGGCGCAGCGAAGTGACCGTTGCAGCGGCCTACGCGTGCTTGAAAGACGTTGCGACACGTCTACATTCACTGAGACTATTTTTCTCAATACATCTATCTACGTTCGACTTAGTATGATATGTAAATAGAAAGCTTGACTCTAAGAAACAACTGAAAGTAAAAATAACTTAATCCCACACATAGTCTTAGTACTTAATAGACTCTCAAATACAGGCTGTGCTTGCATTTGAGAATATTAAATATACCGATAGGCCCAAAACCGCTGTATACGAACGCATATCATTGTCTTTGATAGCCATTATTACTGGCATTAATTTTATAATTTTAAACATACCATTAAATACTTATAGAGCAGTCATTGAATCGATTAATAACGTTATAGATGTGAAAGTAAAGTCAATGGATGTTCATAACTAATATATGTGTTACAACTTCAAGATGAAGTCAAACGTCCAAATTCAGTATATATCATTTCATTGCATTTTTTTCTTATAAAACAAATCGAATGTCGCGACAACCGCATCACTTTCAATTTTACTACTTATAATGTGTAATATTATATTTTTTTTTGTTTCAGGTGAGTCAGACGTCAGTAATCGAGTGCAAATTCGATTTAAATTCGATGTCTCCCTGGTATGTACTCATATACAATATTGTAGTTTCTGATGCGTTATCGATTGTAGACTACACGTCCATTTATTCTAATAATAAATCGAACCATTCTCCACCCCTGATGAATCCAACAACACTATATACGTCATTTTGAAAGAGATAACTGGTATTAATCTGCGAAGGTCACACGGACGTTGAAAAGTCAAGAAACTAGTGGCGCATAAACAAAGAATTGATGCCCAGGCGCAGCACGTGTACAATTGAGCGCCTTACTGACAGTGATTTAATTTGAAAACTAATTTGAATGCCGTTCATTATTATTGTAAACAATTTGCAGCGGAAATACTTGACGTGTTTTGCTTTTGTATTTACTTGTTCTGATATCGGTTTGCATTTCAATTTCTTCTATATCCTTTTCTTGTCAAAATTGATTTAATAGAAACACCGATAATTCTTAAAATAATTTCCTGCTCTTAGAGTAGTTGAAAATCACCGACTGTAGAGACTTGTATCCAAAAGCATGTTAATTATTGACTAGCAACTACACGACATCGATTAAATCGAATAACCAAAATAATAGATCGAAATAACCTATTTAAAAGAACAACATTCAAGTCAATGGATATCTTTTTACTGTATCTTTATTAATTGATTGCTTGATAAACATGATCAATCAAGCAATCAATTTATGGTTAATGAGCAGTTTATTTTGATAACGTTGCTTAATTTTTACGAACGAAGTATATAAACAATCGAATATATATCGACTGTACGGTTGGCCTAGTGGTTTAAGCGGTCGCCACGCCGCTCTCTACTGCACTGAGTGTTGTGTGTTCAAACCTCACATAGGACAACACTTTGTGTGATCCATAAATTATTGTTCTGAGTCTGGGTGTTCTTTGTGTCCGTTTCATGTATGTCTGTAAAGTCCCCCGCGGCACAGGATTTATTCCGGTGTGCGGTTCAAGTGTTTTTTTTAAATAAAAAGTAAAATATAAACCACACTTATTTACACTAAATTAGTACACTTATTTACACTCGTATCCTACCACGCTTTGCTGTGGCATATTGTGATAATATTCATGTGAAATAAGAAATAAAACTGACGTGATACATGGTAAAAATAATCTTGAAGTGAGTTGTGCCTATATCGAGTCAAAATTTGAACTCGATCGGCAGAACTTTACGAGTCCATATTTTTAATGAGTACCTACAATAATGATTTTAATATGCATAAGAATTATTTAGGTATTTAGCACATGTCATAATTTAGTCTTAGGTGATGTCTAGTTGCCAAGAGAAACAAGTTCTATCCTAGACTATCTAAGTGTCATGTTTCCGTATATGGACGAGATTTTTACCTAACTGGTGATGTTGGCCTCTACTTTGAATGACTCATAGTTTGTACAACACTAGGGTTGTCAAACTATGACATTGAGTGTAGAACAAGTGATTCTTGAACACATACAACATAAATGAAAAACTAATTTTTTGCCGTTTCCATTGGTTACCGTTTGCCATAGGGAGTAGTTAGTAATTCATTTAAAACTAATCACATATTTTCTTACTCAAAATTTGAATACACTCGCGCTATCACTAACGAACGCAGAATAACACAACAGGCTAGATGACACCTTAGTCAAATTAGTTACTTTTTATCATCTGTCAAAACGATAATTTTGTATAAAAATGTCCAAATACAAAATTGTGACGTCACTGTTTTAGACTACTCAATTGAACAATGTATTTCACTGCACATTTGATTAAAATTCGTAATAATAATAAAAAGCTATGTTAATTGTATTTGCCGAGATGTTTCGCGATATTAGTTTCAATGAAGTGGACATTGGTATTTATTTACGATACAGTCATCTACCCAATTAATGGGCAATACAGACTTTTGAATTACCTTAGTGCTGACGTTTCAAACAGTAGTCCCATGGTTGTTTCATCTAGTCTGTCTATTTACTTTTTCTAAAAGTATTTTCTTAAAGTTGACAACCCTAGGGGCACGTATGGCTGTGGATACAATACGTCATTTGCTAATATTGTTCATTTTTATCCGTGTGCAAACAATCAATTATGTTTGCGTGTATTTAAGCCGATCGCCTGTTAAATATTTAGATATTGCAGTTTCTTTGTTCTTTGTACCATTGGATATTTATATTTGCGATTTTCAGTGAATAAAAGTTAGTGAAAATGGTTAACTTTATGTCTCATAATGTAAGAAAAAAAATATACACTAGTTATTTGTTTTTGTTTTATTTTCATTTTGTTTGACTGCCCCGGTGACGTAGCGGTAGCGAATACATCTCCTGTACTTGAGGTCTCGGGTTCATTTCCGGGTCGGACCAAATGTTTGCATAATCTGCTAATATTTGTTTCGGAGTTTGGGTGTTTTGTATGTATAATATTTTTGTAAAAAAAATTAAGTATTCTATCAGTCGGACTAGATATCGTAGTACAAGCTGTGCTTAGTTGAACACTAGATGGCGTTGTGTGAAAAATGTCGAAAATATTTATTTCTTTGAAAAATAATTAAATTCCAGGTCAATCAATGTTAAAATTTTCTATAATTCAGTGTCATGCGCTCGACTAGTTCAATAATAATTTCAATGTTTGAAGTATTCACTCTATTATAAATTATTGTAACATTTGTAGACACGAAGTTTATACCTAATAAAAATAAACAATTCAGACATCAAAACTGTATTTAGCTTTTAACTGGTTCACAATAAAACCCTCGTATCTAATAAAATTACATGTAAACAAGTGAACCGATATGGTGAGAACCCCAATGAAATTAATAGCCCTATCACCTACGATCAAGATTTACATGTGAGCATTCACTAATTTATGCTCACGCCCTAGCTCTCAGACCGAGAACACAACCAACGCATTAGTATCATACTTGTACATAACTCTGATTTCACATAAACTCGTGAGCCCCGCTGTTAGTAAAGTGCTTTTGCAAGTTTTATATGAGTAAAAAACTTACGTGCATAATTAGTACCGCATATTATTAAATGTCTTAATGAACATAACCATAAAATACGACTCTTTTGACATAAAATAATAATTTTTTCTTTCGTAGTACATTAATTATACAGTAGAAATCAAATACATATAATTTGTTAAGATCAATTTAGAGACTAGATATGAAAATCATTTTATTCTTAAGTAAACATGTCAACTTCATTCTCATAAGTCGTTGATTTTATTACTAGTAATTGAGTAACAGCAACGCAACATCTAATAGATATATAAAGAATCCCGTCTTAAGAAGATATAAAGAAACTTTTTTTTTTGCCGTAACAGCATATAACCAGCCATCTATTCGTATTTGCAATAATAATATTGAGATATATCTCGAACCGGTTCATTAAAGCTGTGACAGTCTATGAATGTTTCAGTATATAAATTAGTATACTATTAGCACTAAGCACTACAGAAGCGTCTTTACGCTATTCAACTCTCTCCTAATAACAATGACTATAAGTCCTTAGAAATTTAAAACTCAATTACAATCCAACTTTCTAAATTATCACCAGGGTCTACCGCGACGTAAAGTAATAGATTTACAAGCAACAACATACTTGATCGATTGTTTGAACCTATATAATGTAAACACGAATACATAGTTTGAATGGATTCCGATCCTACGGGGCACATTCCTGCCACTCATGTTTCACCGAGTGTAACATGGCGCACGTGGCTAGGAATTTGTCACTACCCGCCGCAAGCCAACGCCGGCACGCGGCTTTCACTTTCCATATTAGAACTGAAAGCAAGCCGTGTTTATTCTGGAGCGGTTCGACGAACCGAAATTGTGTTTATTTAACAAATCGCGGCTCGACAGCCCCGTCAGCGGAGACGGCTGGAATGTGCCCCGAGCACCGACGTGAGCACGGCTTAATGAGCTATAAATCCATTCAATATTATTGAGTGTCCACAGCTGAAATGAACTGGCTGAACGTTGACCGAATGGTATCCCATTCATGCGAAGGCCGATTGGTAAATAAACGAGAAAGAAAATGCGTCTAACATCACCGCGACGCGACCACACTGCGTCAGTTTCCGTTATTCTAAAATTAAAATTACATTGCGTCCAGACTCACCGGATTTGCTGTATACGAAACTAAAAGTGAACTCTCTGCGGGAGAAATTAAGAATATAATCGTATCGCAAACAAAAACAGAAAAAAACTCTACGGGAGTCATCAGAAAGGACGCGGCTCCATTTTGCAACGTACTACTTGTCGCTGATGATTCACCGTCCCGAGATCCAGCGTAGACTTACTACAGACGCCACTATAATATCTTGAAATTTTGCCAATGGTAGTTTCGCAAACGGTTATCGTAAAATTCAACAGCGCTTTGGCAATGACCCATATTGAGGTAGGTCACGGGCTGGGATAGACTGCTAATAGACGACCGTTTCGGAAAACTGTTAAACGTTAGCGTATTTACCGCTACTTGATATTAAGTTAAACGTATAATTCACCATGGCTTTGATATTGAGCGAATGAAGGTGAGTAGAATACTGAATGTCTCGTTATTGTGCAGTAACAGTTGATATGGTAACTTCCTATCCTCAGTTGATGGGTGCTCCCTGTCTTCCATTCGTCAAGTTATCCCGTTACGCGACTGGTATACTTTTACTCTGTCATATTACCATTAGATACAGCAATCGAAACTTCCTAATATGGAATGAACGATTCGCTTCTGAATGCGTGTTCACTGAGGAGGCGTAATAGGCCAGATGTCAATAAAATTTCAATATTACCCTCTGGCTTAACCATACCGTATAAAACATATGAGCAATACATTGCAATCACAACGACAAGAAAAAATGACTGATCCATAAGATTATGGCATTTGTAATACAATAAATGCCAGCTGTTTCATTGTTTGTACAAAACGTCAATGAATTTAAAGCGAACAGCTCAATCCAGGACTCCTTAGCGTACATTACCGTTCCTCGCGTTATTGCAAATGGCACGCTAACTGTGCACGGGGAGATGCGCGGGCGCATCGTTATCATAATATCCATTTCCGTCGGTATCATTGGACCTACATCCCGGCCCGTCATCCACTCTGATGATTTATTATATCTTATTACGGATCGGTTAGATATTCTACAGGGTGTCTTAGTTACATTTTGTCTAGTTTTTTTTATATCAGCAATTGCGGTAACGTGTTTAGACAGTAGTAGTTCGTCCGAAAAAATACAAATATGGACAATTAATATGTTTATTCTGCTTCTCAAAATATCGCCATATAATTGTTCAAATCGCACTAAAATAATTCTTGAAAGTTCTTCTCTTCTTCGCTTGCAAAATATGGAGACAGATATATTTAAAAACTCACTCTATAATATCATATCGACTAAGGATATTCATCGATGTCAACAAATACAAAACAACGTAAGAACATGATACGGATCGCATTCACCAATTAAAGTTCTAGCATCAATCATGACCTGTCATGTGTGATTTAATGAAATTTTAATGAAGTAATGAGCGTCTAACCTTGGATACCAAACATTTGTCTTTATTAATATCTCTGGTACGTGCTGCACGGTAGTCTCCTGTCTATTTGTTATTCTCATATTGCCGGGAGCTGTATAAGAGTAGCTCGCAAAATGGTGATTGAGAGAGAGAGTGGTTATTCCACACTGTTAGACACTATATTCGTTAATGTTTAAACAGTTGTATAAAAGCAGTGTATGTTGATATGATTAAAAGCGTATAATGGGACCGACGGTTTTTTTATATGCAGATAGAGTAGTGGACAACATCGCCCAGAATATGTTTTGTTTCTCATAATCTTAAATACACCAAAAGTGAATAGATGAACTTTGATCAAAGAATGTTCTTCGCAGTTTCATTTTCTTTACTATAGTCGCTGCTCTTCTTGTAAAAGTCGTAGCGTGATGTTACGTCGCGTATGTGTGTATATCTATTCGATTGTACAAAATTTTCTTCAGTACTACAGATGTGCTGACGTTAACACCTCGCGGTCTAATAGCGATGGCTTTATCTTGTTTTCTTTAATTGAGTGATATAACTTGAACTGTACGACTTACAATGATAAATCAAACTATATACTGAATATCAATATATTTTTTAAATAACTTCAAAAAGGATGAGGTTCTATGTTCCACTGTATATATTTTTTTTAATCATCTGTTACTTGATTTTTGACTTTATGGCATACATATATAGTTTAAAACGTTTAGTTTTCTACTAGTTTCGTTTAGTTGGTAGGTAGTAGAGCCACGCTGATTTCAGCACGACCGGCCAGACCGGCGGGCTCGGCCGGGGAAGTACTATCCTCCCACAGAAGACCAACCTAAAGCGCCACCATCTGTGTTGTCGTGTTTCGTTGGTGAGTGTGAGACCATTGGCCCATTGACGCAGGGGTGACAGTTATCGTGATAACTGTGTACGTCTTACAGTCACGACGACTGTCATGCCTTTTACGTCCCCAAGCGGGGTGTGAAAAAGTATCTCACAAGGCCGCCATAGTCTGGGTCACCATGCTGCGTTGTCTGCATTTGCAATGAGTATGGTGACCACAACTCTTGGATTCTATTCATGCTTTAAATCAGGCAGAGTAGACTCACTTTGGCAGGCTCTTAATATAGAAAAAAAAAACTTCTAGGTATAAATATTAAGTATTCAAAATATTATCTGCTTCGGTCTATACTATTTATATCGGTTTAAGATTTTTCTTCTGTTATTAAAAATAATTTAAATGCAGATAAAATGTTTGCTAATGCAGTCATATGTATGTTAGGGAAAGTAATGGTGCGAAGCTATGAACATTGTACCCGCAGACGTCTAGACAAGGCGTGGCATGAGCGTTCGCACTCTAATTGCTCCTGTATGCAGCTTTTCGCACATACTAACCCACTTTGTCAAGAAAACTGTTTTCCTAAGAGAAAGCATTTCTGACAACTCGTTACTGTAACATAGTGCTAATTGTCAGACTCTGGTAACGCTTATACTCGTAACAGCGATCATACTTGCAAAGATACTTATCGTCTGCGATTTCAGTTTTGACGTTATTAGCGAAAATAGTCTGTGATACTACGGTCTGATGTCTGTCTGTCTGAAATTAGAAAATCGCTCACAACGCAGTTACAATACCGTCCCGATTTTACCAAAACACAATCGTAACTTAATGACACGTATAATATTTTGAAAATCCTAGTAGATTTGAAGCAAAGAATAAAGAAATATTTATTTTTTGTGTTCTTCAAGTTTTGATAAAAACTATAAATTAAAAAAATAATAATAATAATGTTTATTTTTATAAATAAATCTTTTACGGATATTTTTACACGTCGGCACTCGACTGGCAAGTATGTTTCGATTTAAAGGTTGCGAAACTGTCTATTCCTTCTTTAGGACACACACCCACACAGAAACATAAACTTGGATCATCTAAATATAAGGCAAAACCAATATTCAAGAGCATGAGCCCAAACCTAGACACAGATCTCGACCAAGTTTGAGCTCTTGGTGCCCAATATTTGTAAATTCTATGCAAAAGTCATTAAAAATTTATAATATTAAAAAACAAAGTTTTGAGAGATAATATTACACTACACTTATATTATAAAGAGGTAAAATTTGTTTGTATGTAGGGGATAATCAATGAAACTACTGAACCGATTCTTGAAATTCGTTCACGAATGTGGTAGTATGCCTGAGTGCTAGAAATTATATTTATATTGATAGCTGGTCGTCTATCAACTAAATAATTATAACAATATTATTTATACGTTCCAATTCAACCCAATATTCAATAGCTACTAGGCCAAGTGGTAAGATCACTTATACAATATTACTACTGAGGTTTCGATTTGGCGACCTCCTGCGTTCAATAACTGCATAAACATCACGCAGAAGAAAGACCATATCATCAGGCACAGTTTACGGGCTGCATTTTTATTGCAGAGTGTTCGGTGAGCATACCAAAATCATACCTTTCACTGTCCTTGAAGTATCGCGTTCCAACTTTCTGATCAGTGTCTGCAACTACTACTGTGGACCAAATAAATTATCGTGAATACAGGTGGCTCTTATATGATGATACCTTTTATGCCATTCTCGTTGACAAATTTTCCTAATAAAACACCGCTAATTTGACAAAGCAACAATGGCGAGTAATTGACACTGACCCATATACCTACTCCAAATTAAATTCTATATAAATTATCTAAGAATCTATAAATACCGTGAAAAAAAAACAACAACAGCCATTTGTATTGACACAACAATGGTGCGCATGCGCATACAATAGAGTGTACGACCTTGCGCTCTTTTCGATTGTCGCACCGATACTCGAATAGATTGGCTAGTCGATGGTATCGATGCATCGTGTTTTTGTCGTGTTTGATCGCGGAACTAAAGTAGGCGCTATGCAGTTTGTATTGTACAAATATGTACAGGCTTAGGGCTGTCAAGTAATTAAATAACACTTTCAGTCTTCCCTTTAATAATAACAATAATTTTAAGAAAAGTAAATGTCTATTGTATGATAAAGAGTAATTATAAAAACTACATGTTTTGATTGCCTAGACATAAAAGTGCAATATACTAAAAAAATCTACTAAAAACCTTTTCTTAGGTAAGTATAATATAAATAAAGGTAACTATTTGATTAGAGTTCGAACAAGAAAAAAGAATTATTGCGAGAGGAGAACGATAAGTTAACAAAAGTATCATATAGGCGTAAATATTAAAATAAACTAGTCTATATAGCCTTATGGTCCAAGAGCCCGTGAGTGCCAGACCTTCGTCATTTTATAAAAGCTGAAAGTTCTTCTATGTGTGTCCCTAGTACAGGTAAGAATGATCCCCAAACATGAAGCTGAGGCAGCGGTGGCTTTGGCAGATAACAGGCAACAAAGGTGTGTAAAATTCCATCTCAAATTCGTCATTTTATAAAACTTGATTTTTTTATATTTGATTCATAATAATATCAAAACTCGCGTTGCTCATTGCCAGACAGTTAGTATGGTTCCAACCCTCTGCCGGACACCCCTAAACTATTATAATTTATAATTATACTTACGTTATATTATAAAACCTAAGTTTCATATATAATTTTTTGGGAGCCTATTAAACTATGTTTACATAGTAGCCGGACAGTTTCGAAGGTTCTATCATCTTGCCAGACGCATTCAAAGTAAGCAGTAATCGGGAGAGCAAGGAGCGAATACAGTAACTAAACGTTATATTATAAAACCTAAGTTTCATATATAATTTTTTGGGAGCCTATTAAACTATGTTTTCATAGTAGCCGGACAGTTTCGAAGGTTCTATCATCTTGCCAGACGCATTCAAAGTGAGCAGTAATCGGGAGAGCAAGGAGCGAATACAGTAACTAAACGTTATATTATAAAACCTAAATTTTATATATAATTTTTTGGGAGCCTATTAAACTATGTTTATATAGTAGCCGGACAGTTTCGAAGGTTCTATCATCTTGCCAGACGCATTCAAAGTGAGCAATAATCGGGAGAGCAAGGAGCGAATACAGTAACTAAACGTTATATTATAAAACCTAAATTTTATATATAATTTTTTGGGAGCCTATTAAACTATGTTTATATAGTAGCCGGACAGTTTCGAAGGTTCTATCATCTTGCCAGACGCATTCAAAGTGAGCAATAATCGGGAGAGCAAGGAGCGAATACAGTAACTAAACGTTATATTATAAAACCTAAATTTTATATATAATTTTTTGGGAGCCTATTAAACTATGTTTACATAGTAGCCGGACAGTTTCGAAGGTTCTATCATCTTGCCAGACGCATTCAAAGGCGGTCCGAATTGTACTCGCAGCACTTACGACGTTTAAACTGCTAACGTGTGGACCGATTTAGTGAGCGCGCGATAACGATGAAAATGATGAAAATATTTAGATTTAATTAAAATAAATTAATTTATCTGTTAATTTCTAATCTTAAAAAAATGTGTCCTTTGGTATAATAAACACTAATATTTGATTTACTTTGTTTCATTGGCTTTATAATTTTAATAGCATTGACAATAATAAACTTCTTAAAAATGAAAAATAATATCAATTAAATTATTAGATTTTCGACATGATTGACATTGTATGAGAAAAATTTTACTCAGTATTATTTTAAATATTTGTTATTGAAATTGTAAAAATTAATTAATGAAATTTCTGGATTAAGAAAAAAATAAACTGCAAAATTTGAAATTAATAACAATGGGTGCGCAGTGAAATCCCGCAATAGACTAAGCGCTCTGTTTCATTCGCACTAGTTACTGTATACGCTCCTTGCTCTCCTGATTACTGCTCACTTTGAATGCGCCTGGCAAGATGATAGAACCTTCGAAACTGTCCGGCTACTATATAAACATAGTTTAATAGGCTCCCAAAAAATTATATATAAAACTTAGGTTTTATAATATAACGTTTAGTTACTGTATTCGCTCCTTGCTCTCCCGATTATTGCTCACTTTGAATGCGTCTGGCAAGATGAGAGAACCTTCGAAACTGTCCGGCTACTATATAAACATAGTTTAATAGGCTCCCAAAAAATTATATATAAAATTTAGGTTTTATAATATAACGTTTAGTTACTGTATTCGCTCCTTGCTCTCCCGATTACTGCTCACTTTGAATGCGTCTGGCAAGATGATAGAACCTTCGAAACTGTCCGGCTACTATGTAAACATAGTTTAAAAGGCTCCCAAAAAATTATATATGAAACTTAGGTTTTATAATATAACGTTTAGTTACTGTATTCGCTCCTTGCTCTCCCGATTACTGCTCACTTTGAATGCGTCTGGCAAGATGATAGAACCTTCGAAACTGTCCGGCTACTATGTAAACATAGTTTAATAAGCTCCCAAAAAATTATATATGAACTTAGGTTTTATAATATAACGTTTAGTTACTGTATTCGCTCCTTGCTCTCCCGATTATTGCTCACTTTGAATGCGTCTGGCAAGATGATAGAACCTTCGAAACTGTCCGGCTACTATATAAACATAGTTTAATAGGCTCCCAAAAAATTATATATTAAATTTAGGTTTTATAATATAACGTAAGTATAATTATAAATTATAATAGTTTAGGGGTGTCCGGCAGAGGGTTGGAACCATACTAACTGTCTGGCAATGAGCAACGCGAGTTTTGATATTATTATGAATCAAATATAAAAAAATCAAGTTTTATAAAATGACGAATTTGAGATGGAATTTTACACACCTTTGTTGCCTGTTATCTGCCAAAGCCACCGCTGCCTCAGCTTCATGTTTGGGGATCATTCTTACCTGTACTAGGGACACACATAGAAGAACTTTCAGCTTTTATAAAATGACGAAGGTCTGGCACTCACGGGCTCTTGCTCTATTAGTTTTATAGAATTTTATAAATTATGTACTTTTAGTTTTAAACATACAAGTGGCAGCCCTAGCGTAAACAAACACCCTTCGTATCAGATCGCGACGCATTTGGAGTAGAATTAAGTAGAAAATGGACTCGTGAGATCAATACATGGTACATCGTTCTACCCTACAAAGGTTATCAAGAGAAAGTTAGTGACCGTTCACGAACGCATCTCTTTGTTAGCTTTGGACCAGTTTGTTTCATTTAAGCTCACGTATACGGTCAAATCGTCAGGCAAGACTGATGGGCTGGCTTGATTATGTTGACGGGTAGTGTGGCAATCTTCTGAGATTAATGAGATTCAATTAATATAAGAATTTGTGCTGTAAAGGGATTGATAGATTTAATCGGAGACCGAACAGTGTGTGCATCCAAATCCTGAGCTTTCATTGAAGATTTTAAGTTTTTCTTTTTTCTATTTCTGTTCACGACCGATTTGTCTATCATTTTACAATTGAAACCATCTAAGGGCAAAAATAAATAATTGTAGTATCGATTTCGGACGAAGTTTACGGTTCTGACCTCCCTTCGGTAATTTTTTAAATATACTTTAGATTTATTTTATAATACCAAGGTTTGAAAGCTTTTTGCGCGGCATAAGGCAATGTGCTAAATAGTAACCGCTTTTTGACAATTGTTCTTAATAAGAGAGACAAGTTGTAAGGACTTGACCGCGTTCAATTTAGTTTAGTCTATTTTTTATATGCTAAACAACTGAGCAGGTTCCTAATAGATAATTAATTAAACCTTAGATCTCTTTATCGAGATAAATAATAAACAAATTCTCGATTACATTATTCATATTATATGTCACACGTGCAATTTATGAGAAGCAATTATCAGATAACAGACAGTGACAATCGATACATTTAGATCTCGAACCGGTTTCAATAAAACCTACGTAATTGAATATACTGAGTACTTGAAATCGCCATTCACTCGACAACTGCTTAAAATACATCAGGCTCTGTGAAGAAACTTTCATAATTTCGTTAAATGAAAAGAAAAAAAAAACACCTCTTTATTTACTCCTTAATATAAAAAAATTAGAAAATGGTACTGCACGAAAGTATTAAGCCCGGCGATGAACATGCATACCGTGATTCAAACGGCTATACAACGCCATCTACCGATGCTATAGTAAATCTTTTATCAAATACCTATTATTGTTTTTATGATAAAACAACGAAAGGAAATAAATCAATAATTCTCAAAGCTTTACCCAGACCAAACTGGTACAGATTCTGATATCTACAAGGCCTGTTACCGTTACTCCAGCAATCCTAATAGAGCACTCTGTCACCACTGTTGTGATATCTAATCATCAGTCAAGGATTAGTCAGTGACAATGCGACGTCAATTAGACCATGAACCGTAGAACCGGCTTTTGAGATGCTAATATTTTGATACAGTCCGTGTATCGCATTAAAACCTACTACCCACAAGGATTGGGTTAATAGAAACCTAAATTTATCGAGTTTCGAGTTTTGGAGGAACACGCTCCTCAATAGCAGTTCGGTAAGACGTAAACGTCACGTGTGTATCTTGGTGACCAAGGACTTCTTCATACACACTATTTACACATTTATATTAGAGCTTGATCAATACGTACGTGATTTATTCTAACTGATATGGATTTGTTAGATAGATATAAAATTATGATCATCAGCCTATTGCAGTCTACTGCTGGACTTAGGCCTCTCCCATTGCACGCCACTCTCAACGATTTTAGGTTTCTCACATCCAACTCCTGTAGGCATCTTTAAGCCATCATCATCTTTCATCAAGGTGGTCCGACAACCTGGTGAAGGTCGTAGGAAGCTGCTGGATGCCGGCGGCACGGGACTGGCTGTTGTGGAGAACCTTGGGGGAGGCCTATGTCCAGCAGTGGACGTGTTTTGTCTGAGATATTGATGATGATGATTCATCAGTTAAATGTAAAATACTATTTTTTATTTCCTTGCTACAGTATTCTTTTTTGGGTTCTGTATTCCCAACAATTAACTATCATAGTTTCACGATATCCATCTGTTTGTCCTTCCGTATTCGATTCGCGTGGTTTGCTTACTTACACGAACTTTGTTTCTTTTTTACCACAAACATGAAAAACGTGTTATTTTCATCAAAGTAAATGATTTCGCAAAAAACTGGTATGCACATAAAGACAACGTATCAGTTACATAACCGTTGACAATCCTCCATTATGATCACTATCGATACGTGCATTGGTCGATTGGTCACTACTCTCCGAATGGTTATATACCCATACAATCAAGACACCATAAGAAAAGCATTTGCATGCTCACTATAAAAATCTGTTCCCACAATTATCACACATCATAAAAACTGTCGGTGAAAGACCCCAGTCTGCTTTTTTTTTTATTTATTCATCGCACTTGACATCGATAACCTGTTTGATATTTCTTTTACTCTTGAACTTCAAACCGTTCAATTACTGGGTCGTAAAGCAGCGGTGGTAACAAAGCGATGGGCGGCCATGCGTGGGCGTCACTATAAATGATTGGTATATTAACGCTTCCGCGGCTGCGCCCGCGCATTTACCGCTCTCGGTCCGTTTTAGCGCATGTCTGTAATGACTTATTGGAACTTGACAGATGCTAATGACTATATTAGTCGCGGATCACTAGTTTGTGTCATAAAGGCGCCTTTGATTCAACTTGCCTTGAATATTACTTATATGACTATAAAAAGGGCATCTATTGTAACAGCTTTTTTACTCTGAAATTAGTTTGCAAATCGAGTAAACAATGTATTACATTAATTATGATTATAAGTAATACTACATTTTTATACAATATTTGATACTAGCGTTAGGTACATTTAAAGTTTTTTGCAATACAGTCAAAATAATTTAAAGCAGAATACACAAGAAATTCAATAAATATGTATAGAGTAGTTTACTATCGTAATAATTAATTTATAATCTACTAATTTAATATAATATTATGGAATCAATTTTAATTGGATCATCTTATTTTAGTCTCTTGACATTTTGAATTTTATGTATCTCATCATAATAAAATTAAATAGTTTTGTCGTATATTATGTTATTAATAATATATAAAAACTTGCTAATGCAGCTCTACTAAGAAGATAGTAGAGCTGTGATTTTTATCATTACCATGTTAGCCTTAGGACACTATTGGACATAGACTCAATGATTTCTAAGAAGACCATTTGGAAACGACCTGTATTCACATTCCGCATGTGATGGAAATAAGGTCATTTATCCACCTTCTTTGTGGTTGTTCTACTCCGCACTGGTCAGTTCGAGATCTCTTTTCGAGGTAACTTTGATCCTGTGGGCAAACCTCTTAACCCTTTCAGTTTCTTGCCAGTTCTTCTCGATGGATAATCATTACAACAGATAACTGGTTTCAAGGCGGACTCGTAACCTTGACTAGTAAAAAAATCTAAGCTTTCCTTAAATATATAAGTAAGCAAATCTCTTCAGCCTGTATGTACTGCTTTCTTTTCACTGTCATATCGAAATGAAACTTTTGTATGTAGTACAAATAACAGTAATATAATTTGGCATCTATCAACTAATGATGGAGATAGGAGGTAAACAAAAGACCTCTTGAATGACAATGAGTAAACTTAAACTCTGATGATTCATTTTGACGAGTCTTTGCTACGATCAGAACATCGTACTGTCAGACAATTGTCAAATATAATTGTCACTGGCTAAGTTAGTTTCTCTACACTATTACTTGTTTTAGTTTTTCTAAACTATAATTTTTAATATATTAATACCTCATAAATTGTATGTCAGCTTTTCGTTTGAAATATTGTTTGCAATTTTACATTTCCGGTAATTAAAATTCGTATATATATCTCTGGAAACTCAATTATGCTAAGGAAGCCAGTAAAGCGATATAATATTTTATACAAAGTGTCAGAAAATAATATAAATTAACTTTTTTAATATTCTTCTCTTAGGCAATCAGGTTTATTAGTTCGTGCATTCATATTTAATAAAAAAAATATAAATACTACCATCATAAATATCATCAATTCATCATACAATGTTTGTTTATAATAATTAATTAATCAACACAATACCTTGCTTCTTGCTGTATTTTCCTCTTAAAATTCCTTTAATACTAATTAGGTCAAAACCGTACAACCGCAAAACTACTTTATTATCACTAGAAAATATAAACATTTATTCTACACGTTAAAAACACAAAAGCCTTAATGTGTCAATTCCATCTCCTCCCAGAAGAAGCTTCTAGTACCTGCTAATTATTAAACCAAAGGATATCCAATTTAATTTCAAATCTCTACTAATCTGTAACCGACAACATCTTACTGTTAAAATTCTCTTCTCAAAAGTTCCTTTCCACAGTGATGTAACAAATATCAAAACGTAGATGCGACTTATTTAAACCACCACTACTTGTGGGACTAATTAATTCAAGAAACCATAGTTAGCGTTATTGATGAGACTGCGTATTGATCAGTGGCACTTGGTGGCACATTTCCGCGATTGTTTCTGTTCATACAATGTATATGTGGGCGATATGATTGCTAGTCGGCAGCTTTATAACAGCACAAAAAAAATATAATTGCTTTATGAATCATTTAACAGTTGTCGGGTTGTTTAAATATATTTATAAATATGCGCAGGCGTTAAAATGAAGGCGCAACATCTAAAATCAAGTTACGACAATATCTCATTATATTTGTATCAAGAGTTCACGATATCCTGCACCTGTTACGATAAAAAGTTATCGTCAAAACTTCATTTGCAAGTCGTCCAAATTTCCATATTTTAAGTCAGGTGCGCACGCGTTGGCCCAGCAGGTGCTCGTACCGATTGTAGCCGACCTTTCCGTCGCCCGCGCACTTCGCATACCCCTTACTCGTCCAATGTTAGGGCTGGCTTTCTACCCTTTTATTATATCTTACATTATATGAAACTTCAGTTTTAAAACTAGTATAACTACAGTGTATTAAACTACATACATCAGTACGGATTGATTTCTTAATTTATTTTCTCGGACGCTCGTGACTGCTGTAACCTTCTAGAACTTTAAATGTTTGCGATTTGACATATCCTCAATGGATCCCAAATCTGTGGTAATACGCTTAGAGTAATTAATCTATAACTTAATTAATAGCATTCAGATGTCGATTATATATACTACATATATATATTAACGATATTCGTATTCACTATTCAGATAAATCCTATTGCCCGCAAAACAGTCCTATCTTCAAACGGTTGGTCACATCTTACTCATAAATACGTACTAGTTTACTATGTATGACCTTCGTCTTACCTATTTGATACCTACATCCCATCATCACACAGTCGTATAAGGCGTCGCAACCCTGTTCGTTAAGAATTTTAATTAAATATAATTTGCATGGCCGAAGCTGTATACAATTTACATTTTATTTCAAACAGAACAGTCTGCGCGCACGCACGGTTCCATGTTGTTTAGGAGCAAAATATTGCCAGGGACATTATGCTGTATGTTCTGCAATTAACTCCACAGCAGGATAAAACAGTTTTTGCTTTTTGGTCTTGTTGTTTATTAGGAAGAAGTTAAAATATACGAACAGTATGAGAACACAACTTTATCAAATAGGTCATAAGTGTAAGAGATACGTGTATGTGAAATAAACACAACAGTCACATAAAAAACATCAAAACATATTTTTCAATAGTGATTAATTTTGTCACTGAATTAGAAACACTAACCTATTGATTTACTTATAACTTTATATATACTAATTACTACAATTACTAACTTATTTATTGTACTAATTAATGTCGATCGTATATTAAAATTCTATAGCTATAAATTTTACACTCTTTATTACAAGTCGGAAAAACAAGTACTTAATTACATCAGAATAAGATAGTTAAATTTAATATCATGGTTGTTAAATTGCTATACTGCAAAATGTAACATGCTATTGTACTAATAAAATCGCAGTAAGGTTGAATTTTTAAATGTTAAATATACGCAAGAAAACATTTATGAAATGTTCTTAAAAATGACGATATTTATTTACATTTCAAAGTTTATAAATATCTTGATCGCGCAATAAATAATGCTAGATTATTAGCCGGTACAATTATATCACAATAATCGTGTGTACAGTATGTCTCCATTTGCAGACACGCCCTCGCGCGGCGCCGGCGCACACACGTCTTCCCTAACTGAACTCTATCTGGCATTAAATGTTGCCATCGCCAATAATTATATATTAATAATCTTTGAATATTTTTTAAGCGCATCCACTGCATGTGTGACTTTAATTTCATAGTAAGATATGAAAGATACTATACGACACTACGTTATGGTAATACAGTCAAAGTGCAGAATCATTCTTCATCGTATTTTATATTCACAAATTTCCTAGCCCCAACCAAGAGTCAGGCTGTAAAATGTATGCCAGGGATTTCCTTACTAGAGTGCACCTGGTCCCCTGGCTATTGGTACCTGAGACGGCGTGCGGTTTTTGGTCGGTTCAAGTCCGACATAATCACCCTTAGGTGATATCCGTGGGGATTTCCGCACAGTACAAAAAAAAGCTGTAATATGTAATACTAGGCATATCTCTCCAACTGCTATCTAATACTAGATTTTATAGTATTGTCTTACTCAACCATTTTATTATACTTACATTGAATCTTTACTTGGTAACGTGAACTACCGCTGTGTGCATAATCGCAATCCTATTTTCACAATATGCAACATTTTGTATTTAATGGTAGACATTATAACATCGTCCACATAAAATATACATAATTATTAACACTTGGACATAATTATGACCAGAATACGATCTGTTTACATTACACTGATTTGGTAAGATTAAAATATATATGGATGAGTTGATTTTAATAAACATGGAATAAGCATTAGTTATTGCACGATTTGATTTATTTTTATTTTTATTTGATTGTAACCACTTACCAATAAACTGAGTTTATTACTATTAATAGATATTGAAATGTCACTTTTTGCGATAATAATTTAAGCATGACTTTAAATAATAAGTTATTGGTAATCTGTCGCTATTGGTAATAAATCGACTGGTAGTAGAGCCACGCTGATTTCAGCACGAGCGGGCCGGCACGACCGGGTTGGCACTATCCTCCCACAGAAGACCAACCTAAAGCGCCAGCATCCGTGCTGCCGTGTTTCGTTGGTGAGTGTGAGACCGGAGGCCCATCGATGCAGGGGTGACAGTTATCGTGGTAACTGTGTAAGCCTTACACTGTCACGACGACTGTCATGCCTTTTACGTCTCCAAGCGGGGTGTGATAAAGCATCTTACAAGGTCGTCATAGTATGGGTCGCCATACTGCATGGTCTGGATTTTGTAATGAGCATGGCGACCACAACTCTTGGATTCTATTCATGCTTTCCATCAGGCAGAGTAGAGTCACTTTGGCAGGCTCGTAATATAAAAAAAAAATCTATCTTAAGTGCTTTGTCATGCTTATCATTATTGCGAAAGCAGCGCTGTCATCGTAGATCGATAAGACAAAGGTATTCAAGTTATTAACAGTTTTCATCCATCTCAGTTGCGTAAAACTAGATGAGATCACGGCATTTGCTAACCGCTGTGCCTAAACTCTCAGTTATTAGTTACAAAATACAATACCTTTAGTACGAAGATATTAATAGTGCAATCTCCTATATTACACAACGATTAAACTTGTTTCTCAAACGTTTCAAGCTATCGAAATATTTTATTAATATACAGGATACAAAATAATTGAAATACTTT
Organism: Hypercompe scribonia; assembly: GCA_949316085.1. NCBI lineage: Eukaryota > Metazoa > Arthropoda > Insecta > Lepidoptera > Erebidae > Hypercompe > Hypercompe scribonia. Next base: position 21,513,899 of record OX438972.1, read on the forward strand.
AATGAAAAACGATTCTTATATTCTGATCCACAATAAAATATTTTGGATTTGAATTTGTCGCACTAAGGAGAAATGTCACATTAATCTCAAAAGAAAATAAATAATTTGATCTCTAAAAATAATTAACTTGGCACGCTAGGGGTGTAATTCATTTGAATTGGTACACAATGCTATTGTGCATATTTCTAATTTGAAATTTGATTGCGTAGTATACTTCGTTGCACCCCTCGCTCTTTGCAATTGTGTCTGAGATCGAGTCACGATGACTGGTGTGTTGACCCCAGCCGCTGCTGAACATTTGCATGTACCAACACAAGGGAGCAGTAAAGCTTTCTATAAATCTAATCAAGGGCCGGCGACACCAGTTGTAAAATTTTACGACTTCCGTCGAATGCCCGCCACGACTGTTCACTAGTATTTGCTCACTTTTCAATACGAAAGTGTCTCCAATACAAACCATAAAGGAACATTAATAAATCTCCTAATCGTAGGTAATCTTTTATAGTAAATAATGACAAGGTCCATTACATTTTGTCATATTCCATATTAATATGACAATAAACGTATTTGGGACACAGTTGAGCATGTACACCACTAATCAAGACCAAATTAGGCGTGTGACCGATTACGCCACCGCCTGCACCGTTTCGTCTATCGGCGTTTAACCGTAAGCACTTCTAGATCTAACCTTTTTAGTAAAGCAACTAGACGCCGAGTCGGCGCGGCAAGGGCACCTGTCCGCATTGCCTTATTTATAGAAGTAAACATACCATCTGAATCTAAAACTTTAATGTCGTTCGCATCGACTGAGTCATGCTTCAATCACTTAAAACATCGATGTATGATTTAACGCATTATCTGTATGATGCGATTAAGAAATGATCGAGATGATGGATGGTATATGAAGCGTCTTATTACGTTCAACGTCATCGATCGAAAATGTCGATAGCCATCGGCGTGGAGATATCGGACGTGCATCTCGGTGTCGGCGCGGACGTCGGTTGTGCAAGCGTTCATGAATAATTACTAGCTAGAGTACCAGCGTACGCGCACTGAATTCACTGTCAAGGACGCCTTTTCGCTTTTAGTCGGTCATCGATCGCTAGTGTTGCGCAACATCGGGAGTTTTGCCGTCGGGCCTGTTGCGCCACGCACCGTGAGAAACGCAAGCGACTAATGACGTGTTGCTCAAGCGCCAAGTGGCAACCACCACGCCCACAAATCGCTTTATTATGCAGAAAGTAAGTTGAAACAAATGAAAACACCGTAGCGGCGCTGCACCCAGCTCGTAATAAATACCAGGGAGCCAAGCGGCAAGTGAACGCCAAGCACTATCAACACATTCGTATTAACATGATTGTGATTTATATTATCGTTTCACAACTCTTGGCGCGACAGTTTCTATATGAAAAAATGAGCGTTTTATCGGTTCAATAGCAGCGGCTCGCATATTCATAAAAGTTGATGGACCCTCATTAATATTGATTATTCACTTATTGATATCAAACTATAAATGACACTTTTCCATGTTCGGATTGCAGTGTGACTGATTACGACGTATTAATAAAAAAAAATGTCTATAGAGCATCGTCGAATGGTTGTCTTGTAATTTTCTGCTCGATTTTGTCACCCTTGATCATAGTTTTAATTTATTACAGGGGGATATTCCATAATATGATATGTGAGAAGACAACACAAGCAACAAGCGATCGCTTACAGTAACAGTATTAAATAAAATTATGTAAAACAGTTATGTTTTTGGACCTATAGTTTTTAGACATGATAATGCCAATAGTTAATGTAACTATTGTCAAGCAACCATATTAAGCAACCAAGCCAGCAAATCGAGATTTTTTTTGTTTCCTGCAAAGCAGTTTAATAATTTATTTACTTGAAGTATTTTTATAAAAATATATTAAATTAATGTACCAAAAACAACAATTTTTGCCACATCGGAGCGTACGTTTTTTACCGGGTTCCTGCACAATCCAGCTGTAGTCCATATTGCGGCAGGTGCGTGCGTTTTCGCCGAATTTTGTCGGCGTCTTGAACGTGCAAGTTCTTACAAGACGAGCGGCGAATTCACTAAAATAAATGCTGTCGTTTAATGGACGATAAGTTCTGAAGTTATTTCGAGCATCCTGTGTAACTGCAGGAACGATGAATGAGTAAGATTGTCGGAATTTACCGGTGACGTTATTTGGACAATGTTGTATTAAATATTTGTATGTTAAACTTAACTAATAATTGTTACTACTGACATTATTGGACGTGTTATTTAGCTTGTAAAATAGTTTGGACTTCAAATAAATAACTCTTCTTATGTGATCCCATTGATTTTCTCTCAATATTATGTCCACCAATAAACCTAATAAATACGTTGTATATTCTTAATGGTTTCCAAGCAATTTGTAGTTATTATACGTACTACAACTAATAAATAAGTGTTAGTATCTATTCTTTGATCGGTTTCTATTAAAACAACACCACTACCGCATCTATTAAATGCAAATTATCATGTCTAATAAAATTAAATGAAGTTGTGCAGTGGTAGACAGTACTTTCCCAGTACCCAGACAGTAAAATTGAAATATTATCATGTGCTGCGCAATTACAGTGTGTGCACGTAAACTCACGCGCATGTCTCGGCGGTGGGTCAACTTGGGACTTGACCTACTGTGACCGTGTCAATAGTCTCAATAGTGTCTTCTGGTCTACAACACACAGCATGCGTGTTTACACGTCTGTTAAGAAATTGTCTCTGATCTTTGGGTGGCAACTTTCACGGGTCAATAACGATTATATTTCGTCATTGCAGAACGGTTGACAATTATGTCAGTTTCTTATAAAAATATCTAAAAGAAGACCATACATATATGTGAAACTACCTTTTGCCCGCAGCTTCACTTGCGTTTATGTCGGTTATTGCGATAACTAGTAACCTATTATTGTACAGTTTCATCTAAAGCGATTTAGTAGTTCTTGCGTAAAAGAGTAAAAAACATGAATACATCCGCACAAACCATAAATATTAGTAGGATGTGAAACTTTTACCAGATTTCAAACGTAACTTGAGATACTAGATCGATCAGCTCAGGCCTATGTGTGACGCATGCCATAGCTAAGGTAATCGAAAATATTTCTTCAATTTACGAAAATTTTATTTGACTTTCGGCTCACCAGGGCTTAAGATGCGCTAGTATATGATAATGAAACAAAATAAAGTATACCTGGTCACCATTATCAGCACTTTTTATCAACATTCTACCTGTTCCTACAAAAATATGTCACAAAAATCAAATATAATTTCATCTCAATTGATATCGAGTATGTATAAGTTAACCTTAAAATAGTTGAGTCTAAAGCAATAAACAATAATTTAGGTATCAAATATTATCAGCATTATCATCATCATCATCATCATCACCATCACCATCACCATCGTCAGTCTATCGCAGTTCATTGCTGGACATAGGCCAATTGCACTTTTTTTGATCTTCGACTTCACGCGTCTAGCTCCTGTCAACCATCTTCCACAAATCATCACTGCTGTTGGTCTACACTGCGTTTGCTGAGAAACGGTCTCTAGTGAAGAACACGTTTAGCCCAATGGTCATCAGTTGACTACGGCTACTATAGCTAATCCATTTTCATTTCAGCTTACTAATCCTATGGGCTAGCCAGCATTAAATCAGATCTGATAATACAGTTGACACGTTACAAATATTAGTATTGGCCAGCATTATCACGACCTTTCAGACTAAACTGGGTCACTGTGGCACGTGACAACAGTTATTGCGATCGATTCACCCTATATCATGTCTTTCCTCACAGCTTTCTGAAGAGATTAGATCAGAGAATTTACATTCGTCTAAAAAGCTTGTGAATTTTGCTTTACTAAGCTCTTAAAGAAACCTTTTTTATAATTGTCAAGTTTTTTTTTTCTATATTAAAAGCCTGCCAAAGTGACTCTACTCTGCCTGATGGAAAGCATGAATAGAATCCAAGAGTTGTGTTCACCATACTCATTACGAAAGCAGACAATGCAGTATGGTGACCCATTCTATGGCGGCCTTGTGAGATGCTTTTTCACACCCCGCTTGGGGACGTAAAAGGCATGACAGTGTGCAGCAGTCATCGTGACAGTGTAAGGCTTACACAGTTACTACGATAACTGTCACCCCTGCATCAATGGGCCCCCGGTTTCACACTCACCAACAAAGCACGACAACACGGATGCTGGCGCTTTAGGTTGGTCTTCTGTGGGAGGGTAGTACTGCCCCGGTCTAACCGGCCTGCTCGTGCTGAAATCAGCATGGTTCTACTACCTAGTGAGTTCACTTCAAAAATAAAAGTGAAGTTTAGTTAAGATCAATTTATGTCTGTCATTGTCTCACGCAAAAATTTAAAGTTACACAAATAACCTACACAGACATAGCCACGGGCAGCAAGTAAAGTCTGTAATTTTGCGCTCCAAAACTGTCAATTAAAGCCAAGCCAATGACAATGGCCTAGTTCTAATAAATTTTACGACTATGACGACATTCTGACATTACACTGTTATATCAACAACTGTAAGAATAATATTCTGTAATTGGGTAACAACCTTTAGTAATTAGATAATATAACCGATTGGTGCAATCTTCTTGCAATTCTAATATACCATAAAGTTTAGCATAAATATAAGGATTTTATTTGATAGATATTTGCGTCTGCTATCTAAGGACCTATTCCAAAACTACAACTGACATCCACAATCAATATAACAATATTTTAAATAATTAAAATTCAAATAAATCATCTCTAATTTTCAAATCAGACTTCAAATATTTTATTGCGTTCTAAATATAGGTGGCGGTGACCTTCCCCTCCTGTCGTGAGCCAGGACGAGGTCACCGGGCCATAGGGGTGTTTCCGGCCTCTACCCGCCCTCGCTCGCTGTCTTGTGCCCTCCGTTGCCCTCCAGTGACCCCGGTTTAACCCCGAATCGTGTTCGGAGTCCTCCACGTGCCGACATTGACCTAAATACCGCATTTGTCTTATACAGCAATTCCCTGATGTTTCAGATATCCTAGTTTCGGTATTACGTGTAGTGAATCGTACGTAAATAGTAACTTGGTACCAAAGTTTTATGTTTTTAATTATTTTTACTTCATAACGGATTACAGCAAATGATTTTTTCAGTCATTTTCATTTCAATATTAAAGCCTAATTAGCTTTGGGTGTTACAATTGTCCCTCGGGATATAACCTCCGAATTTACATTTGGCAACATCTTTAATGCAGATTTTAAGTTAAGAAAAGGGTTAAATCCATAAAAATAATTTGCAAGTAACCTGAACATTATTATATATGTGCATGTTTAGCTACATATAATATATATACAATATAGTAGATGAGTTGTTCGTCTGAAGAATCGTGATATAGACAGATTGAGATCGATTATAGTCAAGGTTGAAATAAATTGTAAACAATGTAATCCGATATATTACCATTTTACTTAAAACCTTTAACAACGATGGCCCGACTGATCTTTGATATGATATACATGTTATAGGCAAACTCCGAAGCTCCGGCGCTCCTAGGTTAATCTGGTAATGACTTAGTCAAAGCTCAAATAAATTACGTTTATCGACCTTTCGGCCTAGGAGAAATAAATTTTGTTAAGGTTAGGTTTGACTAAAAATACTTCAGTCAAAGGGTGAAATTGAAATATTTGGCTTTGGCCAAACCTAAGATAAACCAGTCCTTACGTGAACAGACTGTACAACGAACTTTAAATATATTAATATATAATAACGAAATGTAATATAAAGATTTTAATATTTTTGTCACCTTTGGTTTATATATATTTTGTATCAAAGTATAGATAGAATCTTAGCCATCACGATAGAGGTGAAACGTACATCTCTATAACGGAAAATCCTGTATCGCAAATGTCTAATAGATATAATTAAATAAGAACCCATATGGCAAGAAAATAGAAGTACGTAGGTTAGGGTGTCCCTTATATGACAAAAAAAAATTTTTTTTCGAATTTCGAAATGCATACCCTCTATAATTTTTACTAATTCTATAAGATACTTAAATATAAAATTTTATCAATCTAGCATAATTGCAACCAGTGCCGACCGAGCTTCAAAGTTTAGTAAAAAACGTGTTTTGTCCTAAAATTTCAGTCTGCTATAATTTCACTATAAATGCAATGAATTAAGTGAATAAAATTAAATAATAAATTAGATGAACATTAATCTTTAATTAAAAACATAAAGAAATAAGAATCATTCAGGGTAACTTCTTTATAGAGTAGTTTTTTTACAGTCTGGATACAATTTTAGATGTGCCTGGACACAGCGCAGCAAGAACTGTTTTTGTTCTTCTTCAGCCGTGATAAGTCCGTTAAAATCTTGCATTAATTTAACAGCCCTTTCAGCAGTATCATTTACAACTCTCAAATAACTTATTCTTCTTTTAGCCTCCAGAAAAGCAGCATTGTTATTCCAAGAAGATACATCTTCCTTTAGAAAACTGTCGTCGATCTGCAGTCGTGATAAAAATTGTTTGCTCTTTTCCGATACGAAATCATCCAGTGCTTTGTCTAAAAAAAAAGAAAAATAAGTTAAATAACAAATAAAAATCAACAACAATTTTGAAAATAAATGAATAAGTATTGGACATTGAAATTGAAATCCAACAAAAAGCCAATTTAACTTACCAAACAACTTTTGAGTCAGTTCTTCCTTCGACGGGTCATAGCGTTTGCTAAAATCCGAGATTTTGTCCCTGTTGAAGTTGGCAATCATCTTCTTCTTAGTTTAGTTGTCAACTTCATCATCAAATAGTGATAGAATGACTGTCTCTTCACATAAATACCACAAGTGATGGCTGAACTTGCTTATAGAAGCTTTAGAAATTGTTGCGTCAACTTTTTCATACTTTTTTAACATCTTCAAGAAGCGCAAATCTTGATTAGGTGCTTTGGTCGCCACTGTACATTCGAGCCAAGGTTTAACATACAATATTACGAGAAATAAGCAAACATCTTGTAGAGCCTTTTTGTCCTTCGCAGTTACTCTGCATTGTGACTGAAGTAAACATATTTTTAAAGAATAGATCGCTCTCGCCATCCAGCGTGCCTGATGTATAGCTCCGGGGGGCCTTAGTTTTAATTTTTCCTCTGTGTCTCCTCCTAAAAATATTACGCACAGTTCGACCAATTCGCGGTAATCATCTCTTACAAAACCTTTATCTAATTCTGCCTTATAAAATAGTAACAACGCTTGAATGTCTGTCTCGGCAACCCGTGCTTTTACGAAATTAAGAGATGGTTCAATTTTAGTACAATCAATGTTTTTCCAATTTTCTTGGAACTTTTTGAACATCAGAATATCTGGGCTACTAGTAATTTGCTTAATCTTGGTTTCAAAGACAGCTTTTAGGACCAATTCATAAACATGATGACGACAGGCGAAAAGCAACAATTCTCTTCCTAAAGTTTGCTCCAAAATAGCACAAGCTCCATTGAAACGGCCCATATTGGAAGCTGTTGTGTCGCAGCACATTATTTGCACTTTATCATAAAGGTTCCAGTCAAAGAGAGCTGCTGATACAGCCTTCGCTTGATGTTTTCCAGAAGAACTTTCTAGTTTCGGCACTGCAAGAAGCTGCTCTCTATCGTCAAATGAAGCTATAACTGGCAAGCGTTCTTCTTTTGAACTCCGTACATCCAACCCCGGTAATAGTTTTCCATCCCAATGGACTGTGACTATGTCGGGTACATTGTTTTGGAAGTTAGATTTTATTGCTTCTGCCCTTGATTTTCTAGTTTCAGTACGAATTCGCTGAATCGAGGATTTGTTAATACAGAAATCATCGCTGCTCAGACCAAGCGCTTCTACCACCGCATTAAGAATGTAAACGGTATCTCTAATGCTTAACTGGCATCGATCTAAAGCTGCAACTAGTTTAGGTGTTATAAGATTCTTTCTACCTCTTTTTGAACTTTGTTCATGGCAGGGAACGTCCGGCAAGCTGAGTTCAGAATTCAAGATCTGTTCTTCGTCTGAATCTTCTACACTGTCTAAGTTATTTGTGGTGGAAGTAGATGCAACAGCTAGTGATTCTCTTTGTCTTACAATCCTTTCCTCTTCTTCCAATCGTCGTTGTCTAGATCTTTGTTCTTTTTCCGCCAATTTTTTATCTACACCACCTAAGCATCCCGGTCGACCTGGCTCTCTCTGTTTCATTAAAAATAATTTATCTTCCTCTATTTTCATTCTCTCAAAAGCATCAGCATGTGCAATATCAAACAAATTATCAAGATTAATTATAAAATTGTTCTCACGACTCTTAAACGTAATCTGAGTTTTCTTACAATTTTTTTGCAACTCTCTCCAAACATGATATAAATCAATAAGTTTCTTCACGCAGTTAGGAAATGCCCTTGTTGGAATTCTTGCTTTTTCCCAATATATGATGCACTCCCTAATCACAAGATTTGCACTTTCACTAACAGTCAATTTAACCTCACGAATATTGTAAAATAGGACTGAGAGAACTTGTCGATTAGATGGTAATTTTGCACCATTTATTTGGTAGCTAGTCAATCCGATAAGAAAACTATTTTGTTTATCACTCCGTCATTCCACCGACATGTTTACGCACTAAACAATGAAGCACTAATAGTCTCAAAAATCACGTACGAAATGGCAAATAAAACATGTCGTAACAGGTCACTGGGCAGTACTTAAGCAACTTGTATCGACAAGTTTAAATAGCAAGTCGGCACGGGTTATCGTTTATATATCGAACTAATATTTTTTTCTAGACAATATAGGGTTATTACGAAACTTTTAAGAAGGTATGCGTAAAAAAATATCGAACTTGAAATTTAAGGGACACCCTAACGTAGGTATCATACATCTGGTAAGTTATCACTACTTACAAAATACATTGTTTAACGTTAATACTGTTTCATAAATCATGTCAACGATGTAGGAGATACCAAACTCAATGGCGAATTACTCAGATCTTTTAATGAACCATTATGACAACATTATAAAATATACTCGAATAAGAAAAACCCAAGTCGAACCACACAACGAACATTTTGAGATAATGAGCGTAAAAATTTGTGTGACCCGCGTAACGGCATTGAACGAGTTACGTGGGAACCGCTTATTGTTACTGTCTTTTACTAAAAATATATTACTCTAATACAATCTGTTGTTTAAAATTTGTAGTTTTATATTGGTGACATGGTTTTTTACATTTTGTGGGTAGTTTTAGTGTATTTCATTTGAAACTTGTTGTCTTGATGACTGTGTGTGAGTCAGAATAGAATTTGAATTTCAAAGCTATTGAACTTGTTAAAACTTTTACAATGAAATTTTATAATCTTTGCGAAGACATGAATGAAATGCCAAAATTAGTCATATATGTATGTATGTGTCATAGATGTAAGTAAGCAAATCTTGAAACACACAAGTGCCGACATCCTTTCAGCTGACGCGTAGATTTGGCTCGCTTTTTCATCATAATATGCCGGCGCCCGCGCATCAACGCGTCATAATTATGGTTTTGGTACCAAAACCACATTTCTATAGCTCATAATCTTAAAGACGATAATAATCTCACTAATGTATCATAGTGTTTTTATTTGAAAATGACTTTCTATGGATTATTTAAGTGATTCCACCCCGTTTCATTATTCCATACCACTCTAGACGCTAAGAGTTTAAGCCGAAAAGCAGTTATTGGAGACTATGACTAATGGCAACGTAAAGTTACGTAGAAGTTTCAATTTTAATCACTCCTTCTTGCTCACCCTTCTGTAAGGTCGTATCTTTTCCACTGCTTAAAACCGCAGCATTTGCAATTCGCTCTAATTCCAGTTCTGGATTTTAACGAGTACACAAACTACACAATTATGCGTTAAAGATTACGCGTAAAACTCTTTATCTCTCCTTTAACTTATGTATCAGAAGCAAGTAATGTAAATAAAGCATTGTTCCGCACCACTCTAGATACTGCCCGGCGTATAACGGAACTACTTCAGCGACTAATGAGTTGAACTGTTATTTTCCAGGAAATTTGAGAGTTCTGGTTGTAAATTTGGTAATTAGCGCTAATGCTAATGTTTGTTTGTTCATTTTTTGTGAATGGTACGCCCTGCGTGTAAAGTAACATCATTGTAAACTATTGTGGCAATAGGTAGTAATAACATGTGAATTTTGAACGTCTTAATGAAAAGCGGACTCAAATATCTACCTATGGTATAGCCTATCCCATATATAATGTTCTAAATTGTATAGTTCATTAAGAATAAATAATTACCATCGTCAATAAACTTTAACAACTGTCCACTGATGGACATAAACCTCTCCTTAGCAAGGAGGTTTTGGCTTACTGTACCACGCTGACCAGATGGGTTGGTTTAGGTTTCGTTTCAAGTTTTCCTTCTCTTTATAGTGATGTTGTCTTGCATATTTTGTTCCTTTAGACGCATCTAACGGCACAGATAGGAAGAATAGGGGTAGTGATACAGTATTCTGAATCCGTCACCACGCAGAGAGAAAATACAAAATTGTTTAAATCAATGAAAAATAGAATTGGATATCTTATTACATTTTCTGTACGTAATAAACTTTACTTTTACGTTACATCAAATGAACGTTTACAAAGCTATGTATTGTCATTTACCTTACATTTTTCGTAAATAGCCCGACTTCTTATTTTACATACCTACAAGCTACGTTATTAAAATCTTGTGACTAATCTGAATTCGTAATCTTTGTCTAACTATGCAATAGACTCGGTAGGATTACACTGGTCAACACTGAAAAATTTTCCAGAGTATTTCCACATGTTTTCGATTAAATTAAGTGTGGTGATTACGAAAATACCACTGTTTTTTTTCTAGCAGCTCTAGTTTAAAATTTACATGTAGGTTAAAAATTAATATAAAATTATGATTTTTTCACACACTTTATTTGAAATAATTACTGCGGTTCGGGGAAAAAATGTTTTTTATAAGATTTTCTTGAATGAGGCTTCTGTATTTGATCCCGACAAAGATTCCAGCAGTAGTCGGCCATCATGTGTATGTCCCACCTCCCTTGGTAACGTTCTTCCATCGTGCGAATATCCTGGTGGAACCTTTCACCTTGCTCCTCGCTATAATCTCCAAGATTTTCAGGAAATCGATCCAAATGAGAATGTAAATAATGTAATTTAATACTCATATTACATCCTAGAAGTTTCAAATTAGACAACATATCGTTAACTAATTGAAAATAATTTTCTGATTTATGATTCCCAAGAAAGTTTTGAATTACTGCAACGAAACTTTTCCACGTTCTTTTTTCAAGTTCGTTCATAGATTCGACAAAATTGGGGTCTTTTATCAATTGTCTAATTTGTGGACCATCGAAAATGCCTGCTTTCAACTTTTCGTTGCTCAGTCCAGCAAATTTCTTTGAGAGAAAAGCAAAACATTCGCCATCTTTATTAATGGCTTTAACAAATTGCTTCATAATACCAAGTTTTATATGAAGTGGTGGCAATATAATTCTATCTTGATTTACTAAAGGTGGATTGATTACATTTTGCTTACCAACAATCACTGACTCCCTTAGTGGCCATACTTTTTGAGTCCAATGTTTGTTTTTGTCGCGGCTGTCCCACAAACATATGAAACACGGATATTTAGTATAACCCGCCTGTTGTCCTAGGAGGAAATTTACCATCTTCAAATCTACGCAAATTTTCCAGCTATGCTCGTCATACTTCAGTTTTTCCAACACTAAAGATATATTTTCATATCTTTCTTTCATAGAAGTTGAGTGTCCTATAGGTATAGAACCATACTTATTTCCATTGTGTAAAAGTACACTCTTCAAACTTCTTTTGCTGCTATCAATAAAAAGACGCCATTTGCTTGGTATATATTTTTGTAAACCCATCTTTTGTATAAGACCTTCAACATTATTACAGTAAACTAAATTCTCTTCAGAGGAAAAATATGGAAGTAAATCTTTTTCACGAGTACGATAAAATGTAATTTTTGTATCTGGAGTAAGTAGATTTTTTTCTTTCAGACGAGATGCCAAAATTTCAGAAGACTCTTTCGATAGATTTAAATCCCTTATTAAGTCGTTTAGCTCACTTTGATTGAATGGTTGAGGTTTTGTCTCTTGACTAGGTGTGAAATCAGAGTCGGAATCTTGTTTTTCTTCTTCATTTTCTATATTTTCTGGTTCAAAACTTGTTGATGATGTCGATGGTACTGGTGCTAGTGATTGGTCTGAGTGTGTAAGAGGCTTCTGAGCAGAAGACAACGTCGGATATGACCACTTATCCCGGTTTGCAGAGTTTATACCCGTAATGTTAACCATACAAAAATAACAGTCATCATGATGATTACGAGGTTCCCGCCAGATCATGGGTGTCTTGAACTTGAGAGCTGATCTTTTTCTATTTGACCATTGTCGCAAAGAGACAACACAATTTTGGCACACGGTATTAGGCACCCATGGTTTCTGTAGATTGGAAATATGCACTCCAAAGTACTTGAAATAGGCAGATTTAACGAAGTCCGTGATCGATTTACGATACTTTGCAAAGGTGTATTCGCCACAAATAACACAAAAACTATTTGAATCGTTTAAACAACGTCTCTTCTTCGTAGCCATTGTTTTGATTGTGAAAAAAAGAAATAATGCACTCGTTGAAACTCAATTAAATTGTTCCGTCACCTAAAATGCGGGTAGTTTGAAAAATCTTAAAAACTAGAGCTGCTACACAAAAAACAGTGATATTTATGAAATGACCACACCAAAATACATTAAACGTGATAATAATTTTCTTGGAAAATTTTATGAAGTAGATATTTGTTGGGCAGTGTTATCATCAAAATACCGTTGCGGATACCTTCTATTATTTCAACTGCAATTATTCCCGCTAATGCCGTCCAATGGCGGTCCCTGACATATTTACGACCCACACTTTGTCTTTAACCGCGACAGATTAATGAAATCGTCAGATTACAATGACGGTAATGCCACATTTGCCAGAAAACATGATTTAAGGAGCCAGTCTTACGCTTTTGTCTAACTTTCGAATGAGACAGCTTTCACGTAACTGTTCCTCACGTTTTGTCTCCCTTCGTGAGGTTATGTAAGAAAATTTATAGTATTAACATTGACAATATTACATAAATAGCTAGAAAATAAATTCGGTTAATTTTTTTGGCTTCTATACGACGTTTTTGTGATTATTCTTAATAAAATTTAGACAAATACATAGTAACAGCATACCCCTATATTTTAAAGCTTTAACTGCATAAAAAACAATTTTTCGGATAGGTTTTTTATATCATCCAACTCTCAACTCTGAAAGTGAACTAACTTGTTTAAGGGGTAAACCGCTGCACCGATTTAAATTTGACATAGAGATATTTTGATTTTTGAAGAAGGACTTAGACTACTCTATACTACGATAACTGATATACACGCGGGCGGAACCGCGGCAAGTTAGTATTCTTTCGTTCTATTCTTCACAGAAATTTAAAAAGCACTCTTTGTTGCGATTTAATCAAGCATAAGTGTAATTTTTTCTTCTCTTATTCCAGGGGCAAATTCGCATCAGTACGCAAAATCCGCCACTTAGTGTCAGGGGAGGAATATGCAGCAAAATTCATACGCAAGAGGCGGCGCGCAGCGGACACCACACGCGAGATCCTGCACGAGGTCGCTGTACTTGCGCTCTGCGCTGATTGTACAAGAGTCGTCAGTCTACACGAGGTATTTTCAATTTCTATTTTCATGTTGAAATAATGTCGTTGTTAATATTATATTTGAAATATGTAAGGACAAAAAATCTCTTCTTGAAATTCGTTTGCCTATGTGATAATTTTTCTGGCATTCTTATTGAGTCTTTCGCCATTCAACCGTGTAACATTCAGACAAAGTAATTACTATAGACCACAACGGGAGATTGATTCTGTCCCTTAATTTTAAATCACGCTTTATTATGATGACATAAGGCAAAATGTTGCAGACGTAAAGTATCTCACAACATCTAATCTTTTCACAATCATTTCATACGCAAGAAACGAGCTCTAGACAGTAGTGATGAAACAATTGGGACTTATTTTAAGTCAGTTAGCTAAAACTTTGCAAAAACTATTTACAGGTCTATGAGACACGTTCAGAAGTGGCGATCGTCCTAGAATTGTGTGCGGGGGGCGAACTACAACGTCTTTTGGACGAGGAAGACAGATTATCCGAAGGATCCGCGCGGAGGGCACTTCGTCACGTTCTTGAAGGCCTAGCACATCTACACGCACGCAGAGTGGCCCACTTAGACCTCAAACCACAGAACCTTCTCCTAACCGCTGGGAGTGAAGAACTGTTGATATGTGACTTCGGCATCAGCCGTGCCATACACCCTGGAGCGCACGTCCGCGAAATATTAGGCACGACGGATTATGTCGGTGAGTAGAACATGTAACTTGATATTTAATAAATTTCAGATGTAAAAAGTTGACAGCTCTAAACACTAGCAGCGGAAAGTTTCAGTTAGAGAGGTGCCAGTCTAATCCTTAAGTTGACATATATCGTACCAAGAAAATCTGTTTAGACATTCATAACAACAGCTGCTTTCTAAATAGTAAATGTCCAGTCATTTCAAATATTATTAATTTATGATATGACGTAATGAAGATTTATTCTTTGTACACCGCTACAGTATAAAATTGTATTCATTTTGTAATTGCAACTGCAACAACTAATCAGTATTCAATTGCTAGTACTCAAGTAGCGGTATTGAACTACATTCTTCTTAAAGACAAGAAGCTATTTGTTTTAATGGTCTTGAATTCCCACATACGACACACTAGTTGAAAAACCCCTCCACTCTTCCCATTCTGGATAAATTGAGCACTTAAAAGCGGCGATACACCTGTGTCTCTCGGGTTGCACGTGTATGTGTCCATGGAGTGGTAGTTACTGAACCCATAACAGCAACCCATGTGTACTATAAAGAAAACATAATTTAAAGTATTATATTCTCTTTCCAGCGCCTGAAATCCTGTCATACGAACCCCTTTCCTTAGCGGCAGACATCTGGTCAGTTGGTGTCCTGGCGTACGTCCTCCTCAGCGGGTACTCGCCGTTCGCGGGTGACACCAAGCAGGAGACGTACCTGAACATAGCGCAGTGCCAGCTCACCTTCCCCAAGCGACTTTTCCGGGGGGTGTCGCATCAAGCCATACAATTTATTAAAGAGACTCTTGTCGTTGATCCTATGTAAGTAGAACTGGTAATTATGATCATAACTTATGTCATGCGTCTAGTTAAGTGTAATAATTTATCGTTTTATCCACCAGATTAAACATAGAGGAATCTAAAGCGCTATTGTTTATGTTTTGATGTGGACATAAAAAGTTAATGGAATAGTTAATGTGTTATGTTTGCTTATGTATACACACAGCTTAGGTCTTTTATAATTATCAAGTAATTTAACAAATATTTCAAATACATTGTAGTAAGAATGTCGATTTTTGTTGCAGGGGTCGTCTTACAGTGGAAGAGTGCCTGGAGCACCCCTGGTTAAAAGACGAGGTGGACCTGCCGCATACCATCGTGGGCGTCGGCTTCGACGTCAGTGAACTCGCACACGATGACGACGATGATGAAGACATCACGGTCAGTGCCAGCGTTAACGCCGGCAACGGACTCAACGGTGTAAACGGAGTTAACGGGGTTAATGGAGTTAACGGTGTAAATGGGGTCAATGGCGTTAACGGACATAGCGGAGTTAACGGTCACAACAGTGTTAATGGATGCAAAGGGACCAATGGAACACATGATGATGAAAAAGGTGAGCAACAATTGTTTTTACCGATTTATTTTTTCCAGATTTAAATAAATAGTACATATGTATATGTTCGTAGTTAAAGTTCAAAATAGTTCACAATGTGGAAGGACAGGTATCATGTCCCTCCGACACAAAGGGAGGTTCCTCCGACCAGATGAGGTGATCATGCCTTCCCGGCCACGGTCCAACCGTTGATGTTGGGATGTTGTATATATGCAAATTGCTACACGAATCTTTATTTCGCGATACAGGATTAGTAGATGCTTCGTAGTTCATTAGTTTACTTCATAGTTCGATGTATCTTCGCTAGATGGCGCTGTTGTATATTTTTGTTTGTATCTGGAAGTTGCCACAACGAATTATTAAAAATGTATTTATTTTTCGTTTCAGAATCATGTGTATCTCGAACGCCACAGGGTGCACCCCTAACCCCGCGCTTAGAGCGATCCGAGCGCTTAGAGCGCGTAGAGAGCGACGAGCGTGACGAGCGAGGCGAGCGTGCGGAGCGCGACGAGCGTTCTGCCGACAAGCCACTCAAGCACGCGCACGCGCGCGACTTTTCACCACCTTTCCCTGACGCACCTTCCACGCCCAAGGTGAGGCGGGGCTCGTGATTTTACTTGAAACTACCCAGGACTCACTTCCCCAACATGTAATCGTTTGGTTAGGTAATCTAACCTTTGAAAATATTGTGATTGCTCGTGTTTTCTTTGTTAGACTGCATGTCTTTTTTAACGCATGGCTATGTAAAGGACCAAATAGTATGACTTTAGTAATTTGTCACGTCAGACAGCGCAAACAAGGAAATGGTTGCTATGACAATTCTGAAAATCATGTGTTGCCATACACGTTGTATGTTTTGTTTCTTTCTTTTTCTGTTTCATTGTTATGTTACAGTATGTCGTCTTGTAGTTTTATTATTTTTTTGATATGTTCTTATTTGTGTACAATAGAATGTGAAGTCAATTTTAGAATGATTTCATATTGTATCGTAGGGCTTTTAGCTGGGTAACTATTAGCATGTGTTTATAGTCATAAGTAGTTTTGTAGCCTGTTTGTGTGTATTAACATGTAAGTTGTCTCAATAAGGTGTAAACGTTTTTATAGATATGCATTAGAGCTTCTCTTTAAGATCTTGAAAAGTTTGTAAAAGTTTGGTTCGTCTGAATTTTTAGTTTTAAAACCCACCAAATTAATAATTAATGTGAAATAAATAGTTCTATACAGAATATTGAAATTAATTACCTTTTGCCCTCGGCTATACTGGACAAACCAGGCACTGGGCTTAGGATTTTTGCCTGAATTCTTGCATTGCCTAGCTTTTAGTTTTTGACATTAATTCAACATATTTTTTTGGGAGTATTATAATGTAATATCGTATGCTCTGTCCAGGTGTCGCGCAAATCCCACCACGCGCCGTCGGTGCTGGCGCTGTGCAAGAAGTTCCAGCCCGACTACGAGAAGCCCGCCACGCTCGCGCACGCACACCTGGAGCCGTGCGACTGGGGCCCGGCCGCGCCCGAGCGCGCCGTGCTGTGTTAGCGCCCCGCACCGTGCTGTAGTAGCGCACCGCGTCGTGTTGTATTAGCGCCCCGCGTCGTGCTGTGTTAGCGCCCCGCGCCGTGCTGTGCTAGCGCCCCGCGCCGTGCCGTGTTAGCGCCCCGCACCGTGCCGTATTAGCGCCCCGCACCGTGCCGTGTTAGCGCCCCGCACCGTGCCGTATTAGCGCCCCGCACCGTGCCGTGTTAGCGCCCCGCACCGTGCCGTGTTAGCGCCCCGCACCGTGCCGTTAGCACCAGCCTTAGATAATTACATTGTTAATGTGTCGATCGCGTTTATATCCTAGTATCTAAGTGTTCGGTAGAGTTTATCGCCGATGTGTTCGAGAGTTGGGACCAAACTTGTCGTATAGTGGAGAGTGAGATGTCGGTGTGTTGTTGTCTTATGTACGATGTTCAAAGTTTATCACCGCGTGTGACCGTTTACGGTATGTTGCTTAGATAGGTAAATTGTTTACGATTGTCATGAGCTCAAATACTTGCGACTTAATTTTCATTGTAAATGTGCTTAGATGAGCTTTCATCGAGTGTCTAGTTAATTCATCCTCCATACTGAAAATATTTTCATATTACATTAATGTATACGTTGTTTTCGTCCATTTTGAATTCATTTCGTTGTAACCTTATTTTGTTCGTTTAAAACTCGAGAATTCATTACCTTTGAAAGCTGTTGTGATCAATAACTCATTTGTAAAAAATAAATTATTGTGATATAAAAATTATTTTATTTTAAACCTTGAAAAACTCTTCTTTTCAAAGGGAACAATATTAACTTCGCCAAAGTGTAGATTTGACACCACCCACTACTAATGGAATATTGAGTATATAATTCACATACAAAATATTTTTTCAATTTTTTAACTTTTCTTTTCCATTTCATACTTTATACATTTATTAGAGACATATCAATCTATTGTACTCCTTGCCAATAACGTACGTATTTATTTCGTTTTCAATGTATCTATTACGTATTGTGCCCAAGAGCAAAACGCATGCAGGTTGAGTACGTACTGATATTTAGTCTGTTAAACACAGACACCACAGATATACCTACGTGTATAAGTAAGAAATGCAAAATATTTCAGGAAACACTTGCACGGCCGTCATTGAAAATTTCCCCTCTAGGTTGCACCAGTGTCAAAATAACCAAGGATCACATTTAAATGATGTAATTTTTAATACATAATTTTCCTATTTGTCTACTATCATACTAAATATACAGTTTTCATAATAATACAACTGTTTTCTTGTTTAAAACCTTTGAAATATAAAGAGACTTTTGGTCCACCCTGTATAATCATTACTTTCTCTTTCTTTTTCTCCCCTTTTTAGTGATGCATAAAAAAGGCTTACAATTAAACGCATCATATTACTAGACTGATACTCGTTTGACGACCTTGTGTGACCTCCACGGACAGTGAAATCGCTGTGGTTTGTATACCCTGAGCGCTTTAAAAGTGGATATATACTCTTTGCCACTATTACGTATGTGGACACAAGTAAAACGCATATAGGTTGAGTGTGTACTGATATTTATCTGTTAACAAACTCCACAGAGACTCCTCTACAAATATAATAGTTAGAGCCACGTTAGGGGGTTTTTTTTAACGAGTGGAAACCCCCTCGGGCCGTCACCCCACCGGGGTTTACGGCGGGGTGGTGTCGGAATCGGACCGACTAAAACCACACGGTTTGCCACTCTGCGCCTGACATAGGAGGGATCCGGGAACAGCTGCTATTACGACATCCAGATCCCTCCTAGAAAAAGCCAACATCACGTGGTATTCCCAGGAGGTCACCCATCCAAGTACTACCACGCCCGATGTTGCTTAACTTCGGTGATCGGGCGAGAACCGGTATATTCAACATGGTATGGTCTACTTGTTAGGGGCTGCGCCAGCCTGACGTTTTCAGCCCGACCCTTTTGTATGCCGAGAACTACAAAACATACGAATATTGTGTTGCTACTGATAGAATCTACTCCTTAAACTACTCGGATGTATAACTTCATTTATTAATATAACCCAATATGCTAACGATTTTTAGGGGCAGGCTGAAATTGTTTTGTTGCCTCTGAACATTACGACTACAGCACCTAAAAAAAATCGGTCGTCTGTAAAGTCGGTTTACTGACGATATTTGAACGTGACAACGTCAGAAGAAAATACTGATGGAATGGTTGAATTTTTTAAATATTCCAATTTAATTTTTAAATATATCACTGAGCATATATTTGATATCGAAAGAATCATTACCTTTATCACCGCAATTATCGCTGCTATAAGCAATTGACACCACATTCACTTTTCACTGCACTGCACAAAACATGTAAATATATTATTGTATAGCAGCTGTCCACACGGACGCATCGCTCACTCAAGTAGGAGAGAGATAGATGTCGAGCGCTGCCAAATGCGGAGGCCGATTGTGCTTCTTTGCGCTCGTTCCACGCTCTCGCTTGCACTTCAAGCCTTAACTGGAACGCCTCAGAGCGAGTTAACGCCGCATGAGTCATATTTTTCGGTGCGTGCAGCCGGCTCCATCGAATTATAAGACGTTGTCACGTCAAAAATGTTTGTATTTGAATATATAATCTAGTAGGGGTGAACATACTCGTTATTCCATAAACTCCCTAATAAAAGAGTTATCAATGCTTTTTTATTTCAGCTCGGTTCCTTTTAAGTGCTAATATCTCTTAATATTACCTTACTTTAAACGGGACACAATAAATTGAAAACAAAATATAATGAGCGCGATAACACAATTTTTATCGTGGACCTGTACCTTCTGGTTCACACGACAATTATAACCTATGACAAGTACTAGTAGAGTGACCATCAATCTCGAAATCAACTGCAGGTCATGTGATTTGACAAATGTAACAAAACTCGATAATGTACGTCAGTCTAAACTGTCAGCAAATAAAACTTTTTTGTTAAGTTGCTTGCAGTCTCACAGGCTCATAGGTAAAAAAAAAGAAAAAAGTATGTCTCAAATTACTCCGTCGCCACGGTGATCGCGTTCGACGTTACGATTGGCATTTACAGAACTCTTCATCAATCGTAACGCCGGCAACGCAAGTTGATTTGAAATAAACTAAAAAATGAAATAAACGGGTAGCAACTGCCGTAAATGCAGCTAATGATGATGTGATGTACTTCTAGCCGCTTTCGGCCGTGGCGGCAGTCACAACGGAGACATTACATTACATTACGCATGAGATATTACAGTGCATACGTGTGTGGATACAGGTGCATCCCCTTTTCCTCACTGTCAGGGAGAGATCACCGGCGGCTTTACGTGCTCTCCGAGGCACGTGGGTTAAGATCTCACCTTCCTAACTCCGACCTTTTATTAAGAATTTCTGTAACCAGAAAAACTCAATAATAACACTTTTTGATCCCACCCGGGAACTGAACCCGAGACCTCTCGATTGGCAGTCGCATACGGTAACCGCTAGACCAACGATAAGTGGTAAATAAAAGAAACACGATATTAGAAATACATGTTTATTTCTAGAAACTACAAAACAGTTTTGTAAATGGAGTATAGTTGGACTACATTGTGAACGCTGAGAGATATGTGTATTGTATACCAGTAACATAGCAGTAAGAACAACTTAAAAATTATAAGGCAGTATGTAATTATTACAGAGATGTAGTCTTACGGAATACAATTAGATTTTGCTGTCTTTTAATACTAATAATATAATGTAACAATTTACTTCGTATGTCTATCATATCCTATTTGTCTACACCGTATCCCGTGATGGTGACTCCTTAGTGTGCAACCTGGGTTCCCCCAGACTGAACACTAGACCCAGAACCTCATACGACTACACATTACTCTGGCGGCCAGCTCGATCGTGCGCAATGCAACCGGACTCTCAAAACCAAGTTTGGTTTACCAAGTCATGTTAATTGGTAAATATGTATATAATGTATTATATGACTGCCCAAGCGTTCTTGTGGACAGTTATAATGTGGTAAACATCTAAGCTACGTATATACTAGCCGAATAGTTGAAAATGGTTAGTTATTAATATTATTGTTCTCGTAATACTAACAATATACTTATGTAAAATTAATCTAAGACAAGCTTTTACATCATCATCATCATCATCAACAATCTCTAACAGTCCACAGTTGGACATAGGCCTATCCTTAGCAGGGACGTTGCGGTCTGTACCGTAGTACACGCTGGCCAAACGGGTTTTGTATAAAATTTGTTTCAAGTTTTCCTTCTCTTCGCTGTGATGTTGTCTTGCATATTTTGTTGCTTTAGTCGTACGACATCCATGGGTGGAATAGGGATGGTGACTCTCTGTATCCGTCTCCACGCGTCGTTTTTATACACCGATGGGGTCTATCATCGTTATACGTTAAGTCACAATAGCGTTACCACCCTTCCCTCCTAGAACCAAGGTGAGGGAGGTTGTGTTCCAGTAAGATCACTCGGTAAAAAAATCTTATTACCGGTTTTCTGTTCCTAAAATAGGAGGGGTGATCAATAAGTAATGATAATCGGGTACTTCTAGGGTGCACAAAAATCCAAAAAAAAGTTTTGCTTGCTTGTACATCCGCTAGTTCAGTATAAAAAAATCATATAAATAGGGCACGATTTCCGGGAGGTACATTCGACCGGTTGAGAACCCTCAGCGCTCACCGAAAAATCCGGGTAAGGCTGTAGAGGCCATCTGAGGCCAACAACCAACGTCGAATCAAAAAAAAAAGGGAGGTACATTCATTTGAATACAAACTGTCGACGAGATAACGCCACAATGGAGTAAAACGAAATTAGAGCCGTTATTAAGTACCTTTTAGCTGCAATTCAAGAAACGGGACTCGAACTGCTCGAACACTCTCCCTATTCAACAGATCTAGCTCTCAGCAACTTCGATTTCTTTCGGGGCAAAAAATTTGAGGACAAAGGTAAAGTGATGGCCGCTGTAGAGACGTTTTTGGAGGGCCAAGACAGATTTTTTTCTGAGGGAAGCATGGGTTTAGCAAAAGATATTCTAAATGTATTAATTTATTAGAAGACTATATTGAAAAATAAAATATATTTTTTACTCTAATGATTGTTTTATATATATTGGTTATCATTACTTATTGAGCACCCGTCGTATAGCTTAATCACTATGACAAAGACATCAAAAGGGCGGCACTCTTCCATTTCCACTAAAGTCATTTTAAAACTTACGAAGTACATTTTAAGTGTGAATTTTTACCTTAATAATATATTGCACTTCAATTGTGATATAACTGGCACATTAACAATAAAAATATAGATAATACAAAATAAAATCGCTTGTTCAAAGATACTTCGACAGTGTTGTAATATCTGTCACAGAGGTCAAACTACATTTTAAGGACTGTAATTGCCAACCTAAAATCGGTTTGTATTTGGTGAAAAACAATTTGGCGAAGCATCCTACGGTCTTATCGCTACGGTCGCAGGTGCCATGACAGGCATCACTACTCAAATTCATACAAATAAAACCGTACATTCTTAATTCAAAGCTTTTTGCTTGAAATAAACTAATTATATCTCTCAAGGTTCACAAAATAATTATAATGGAGGAACCATAGACTTACATATTATTGTGTCATTAATTTATATCTATTACAAATACATTGGCAGTGTGGAGCCTTTACGCAAATCTTATTTTTAATTAAGGACATATTATACACATACATTTAATAACTATTTTCGACCGAATCACACCAGTCGTGGTCAACGTTACATGATAAGTTTACGCTTTTACTAAGGCCAAGTAATTTGACAAGATTCTATGTTCAATACATGTTATACATTAGGCATGGAGTAAGTAAACAGGCATAGACAATAAAAAACCGTAGATTTACTGTTAAAATTTCAAAATAAGATCTTTATGCATCGTCCGGAAACAGATTATTGGAAGTGCCGCGTAAACCGTGGTCCTAACCTCAAAATGTATTAATTATATGAATCATTCCATGCATGCCACATTGTCTATGGGAACGGCAAAGAGTTTATAATTTACGCTTGTATTTGAAATTGGTTTCCATTTAAATGTAAAACTCGCGTTGAATTTCTGTGTACCGCTAAAAGTACAATGAAACTAAACACAAGCACAAAAATGTTATACACTGAAGTAAAATAGTTTCCTGAACGTTAAAAATTACTTTTTTTCATATACTCACTGTATGTATTACAGTCATTGAAGATTGAGTTTATCAGATATATAATATATATTAATAATTATCATTTTTTATTTTTGAAACTATATGCTTTAGATTATAAAATATAAGTAATTTGATCGAGTGATTGTCAGTAAATAATTAATACTTGAAAGTAAATACCGTCTCACTAGACGAATTTCAACCGTGTTTACAATTACATAATACTCAATATTACTATTACAGCCCAGTTTGCACATATTACGTAGAGTACTAAATGAATAACGTATTTCTATTTTTTTGCATGTAAAACCAATTAAAGAACACTAGTGTGCAGTGTCCCTTATTTTTACAAATACTTAGGGCATAAAGCGTTCGTGGCGGCCATCGGAGTCGGAATTCTCTCTCTTAGTAATATGATTGCGGCCAAGATACGGAGCGAGAGCGCGTGGAACTCCGCCGTCTCTTTCTGCGAGCAGGGTATGCTTGCGAAGGAGACGACGGAGCGGGACTGAGAGAGGTTTAGAACTCTCCTGGTCCGCCAGGCCCGAGAACGGGCCAGGTACCGCAAAGACTCGGGCGCCGGAGATCGTTAAACGATCTCCGTCCTCCATAAGTGCAGGCCTGAGGGTGGCAGGTGAGGCCATCTGTCACCCTAGAATGTCGGGGTTCCCACACAGTGCAGGGCATCTACAACTCGTAGGAGGCCCGAGGTATGTCGAGGTTCCAGAGATTTCCTTACTTAGTGCACCTGGTTCCCGACTGTGACAGTACCTGAGACGGCGTGCGGTTTTTGGTCGGTTCGAATTCGACATAATCACCTTTCGGAGGTATCCGTGGGGATTTCCGCACAAAAAAGCATATTTGAAGTACCAAGTATGTGAAGAGAATAACTAGTATATGTACCTGGTACATAAGGTTTAACACTGACAAAATACTCTAGTATTGTTACGAGTTTTTGCTCACACTAATACCACAGCCCATACCAATACAATTAATAATACATACACCAGTATTTTTTATCTATATTACCTACTCCTAGAATGAAATAGATGATGAAAATGAAATAAAAATAGCTAAATTGGAAAACAACACGTCCAACGGTGAATAAAATGTTGATTAGTCAAAACTTGTTCATTAGTGGATACGAAGCTGAAGGTAACATGCCTATTACAAGAGACGTCAACCATCTATAGTCCATTCGTGATAATAAAATAGTGACGCATCCTTAAATAGCCTTGACTAATTACGTTCTAACAGATTATCGTTTCGTGTGACACTTTAGAATGTGATTGGTTACGGAGCTGGTTTATCGTCGCTATTTTTTGAACGCGAATGACTGAATTCTTAATCGCTCAAGAGTCATAGTCAACTATAATATTATTGTTACAATTATTTAACTACATGAAGCACCATTCAGAAGGTTATTAGGACATATAATAATACTATCAACGTATAATTTACATGTAACGAAACGTATTCGCGCTAATAACGCGACCACTAAAACTATAGCGTAGGGGCCTTTTTTTTTTGACCTGTGGTAACCCCCGCGGGCCGTCACCCCACCGGGGTTTACGGCGGGGTGGCGTGTCGGAATCGGACCGACTAAAACCACACGGTGTGCCACTCTGCGCCTGAGATCCGGGAACCGCTGCTATTACGACATCCAGATCAGAGCGTAGGGGCCTGGCTTCAAAGTTAGTCGAGCACTATCAGCAGATTAGCTGTAAACAATCATATAATTATCTGTGTGCTTTCAGTTGTGACTAAATAGCAACAAATTTGAACCTTATGCGTAAGTATATAAAGATTAATCTATAGTGATTTATATGTGTTGTGTTTTCAGTACTCTCGTACGGAACGCTTAGAAGTGTAATCAGCGCTGTCGTAAGAAATACGAGGGGTGTTGGTAACAGCACGCTCGTAGAGAACACACCACGTGTTATTAGTACTGCTGTACAGACAAAACAGTCGCGTTTTATACTCACTGTCAACTATTCACGCTACTCTAGTGCTAAAAACACCCTCTACGTACGTGTTGACTTATAGTTTTTCACACGGATGCTAACTCAGTTGTTATAAAACCCTCTAAACTAGAAATCGCTAAAATTATCTGGTTTCTTGTTACACATTATAATTTATTTATTTGGCTTAACAATAGGCTAGATGACACTTTAGTCAAATTAGTTACTTTTTATCATCTGTCAAAACGACAATTTTGTATGAAAAATGTACTAAATACCAAATTGTGACGTCACTGTTTTAGACTACTCAATTGAACAATATATTTCACTGTTTATCTGATTGAAATTCTATTCTACTCTAAAAAGCTATGTTAATTATATTTTCCGAGATGTTTCGCGATATTAGTTTTAATGAAGTGGACATTGGTATTTATTTACGATACAGTCATCTACGCTATTGTATACACTTTCAATGGTTCAAAGACATTTTTACAAAAGTATGAAATGGCATAGTGTTACAATTACTTATAGGTTAAAACAACATGCACTATAAATAGCAATTAGTGTATGCTTATGCTAAAAATACAATATAGGTTTTAGTGAAAACAAATATGAAGCAAATAAAGTACTTTTTAATTAATATTTAGTATGGTATTGCGGCATTTGGTAAACGATTCAGTGTCTACATCGACCAGGGAGCTGCAACCATTAAGCAGATTGTAAAGTTGTGGAATGGTGGAGTTTGTACCGAGGACACTTCTGTGAAGCGGGGGATGCAGGGAAACGAGGATATCTAGTTGGAGCATGGAACTTTATTTTGCCTATCATCCACAATCATTTTAGTTTAGTAATTATTAATATTGTTTGACACTTTTGTCTCGGTATATACATAACTTATTGTTGTTCATGTATTTTAACATATTTCAATGTTTATTATTGTAACATAATATATTTTATATAGTAGTAGTGTGGTAAGTTTGGTTTCGAAATAAAAACCAATTTTTCTTTGTAATAAATATTTTCTTTTTATGAAAATCCATTTTAAATCTAAACATTTTGTGATATCAGACATGACCAGATATATAACCTAAAATCGGGCTCTAAGCTATTAATAAGAGATTTTTTTATTACGTATCTAACACACTAGTTGGGCTAATTTTATCATATAATAATGTTATTAATAACTTAATTTGCCTAATACTTCATAAGATGGTATGAACACGATTGTTGGTGGACATTAATAAACGTTCTAATTGTTGAATAGGCTAGATGACACCTTAGTCAAATTAGTTACTTTTTATCATCTGACAAAACGACAACGACAAATGTACTAAATACCAAATTGTGACGTCACTGTTTTAGATAAGTCAATTGAACAATATATTTCACTGTGTATTTGATTGAAATTCGTAACAATAATAAAAAGCTATGTTAATTGTATTTTTGTGAACATTGGTATTTATTTACGATACAGTCATCTATCCAATTGTATTAATTACTGTTTTCGTTTATCTTTTGGGGTCGAGTGACTGTTTCAGTCTGTATACATTCCAGTGTAGATATTATATTCATGAATCCTTTTGAATTGGGCTAGTTATTTCACTTTCTTCTTAAAAGTTTATTTTTTAAGTATAATATGTACAGAGAAGCTCTTTATTCGCGCTTCCTTCATTCGCGTTTTCACTATTTGCGGATTAAAAATTGTGACTCAAGTCCTATATTCGCGGTCTAAGATTTCTGTATTCGCGGATCGAATCCGTACATACGAGACTCGTACATATTATGTAAGTACCTAAATAAAAAGCATTCGGCATCTTTTGTCAACGCGTCGGCAAATGGACTAATAAAATAGACCTTATTACAACTACGCTTAGATTGCGTTTTCATAAGCTATCGGCGTTGTTTCTTTCGTTCGACGGTTTTTTTGAGGTAAGGCGCCTTTGCCGCGGTCGGTGTTTTTTTAAACAAACAAAGTTTTTAGATAAAACAAACTTATCACTGAAAATATAAAGTATATTATTGAATGCTTCTACAATTAAATTTTCCGTCCTTTGTTTTAATGTTTAACTATTCCATTCGTTACAAAAATTGTGACCGAGTGACACGTTGCTTCCACTGCCTACCTATTTTATAATGTCGACTCGTACACTCGACGTGCAAATTCAAACTTTAACTGCAAAAATTGCCGAAATTGCGAGAGGAATAGGACGATATGGGTTCGAACAAATATAATCAAGTGACATTCAGCAGTTGTTTGAATCGCAAGATGAAGATTTGACTGAAACCGACTTACAGGAAATGATTAATCTGAAAAATCTTAGCAAAGGCTTAAGAATGGCAAATCTTTGTGATTTCTTTATGAAAATTGATCCATCAATGGAACGAAGTCTTATTTTTTAGAGGCAAATTGCTAATGCCACTGCTGTCTGCAGTCTGAATTCAAGAAACTTTAAAAAAATGCCAAGGAAGAAATAATTACTAACTTTTTTAAACAATGGTTTTATAAGTTTAGGCAATGGCCTAAACTTGAAGATAATATGTAACTTATCAAAATGTATGGTCAAAAGCTTAAATGAAACCGATTTTTTTTGTTTTTGCTAATTTTATTTCGTCGCCTAGGAACGTATTCCCTATAAATTACCATTCACGGTTTCTGTATTCGTGGCATATTTACGGAACATATACCCCACGAATAAAGAGCTTCTACTGTATATAAAATATTAATACATAAATAAATATTTGAGACATTTCACACACAATGACATCTAGTCCCAAACTAAGTAGAGCTTATAGTATAGATACTAGACAACAGGTATACAAATATTTTTGTAAATACATACATATTGTACACAGAAAACACCCAAACTTTGAAACAAATATTTGCAGTCATACAAACCTTTGATTCGACTCGGGATCCGAACCCAAGACCTCAAGCACAGCAGTCGTATACGCTACCACCGCGCCACCGAGGCAGTCATAACTTTAACACGTCACATGCGTTCGTCTGATTTATATTACTTGCATAAAAACAGAATAAAGTGATTGCTCAGTGAATTTAGTGAATGTGTTTTTAGTGGGTCTATAGACAGTTTATAATGACAAGTATCTATGATAAAAATTAATATCCTCACACATGTCACACCCGCCGTCTGATTCTAAATAAGACAAAGCGAGACTGCTGGGAAACATACTTTAAATATTTCTAGATACAAACATATTAAAGGGGTTTTTTTTTTCTTTGTTTCTTTTTTTTTAGAAAGACAACGCCCGCATTAGGAATAAATCCTGTGTTGCGGGGGACTTTTCAAACATACAAGAAACGGACACAAAGAACACCCAGACTCAGAACAACAATTTGTGGATCACACAAAGTGTTGTCCCATGTAGGATTTGAACCCACAACACTCAGCGACGTGGAAAGTGGCGTGGCGACCGCTTAAACCACTAGGCCAGTCGTGCAGTCAAGATAAATTACACCCAGGCATAGAAAAGTAGTGTGGATCACCATACTGCATTGTCTGTATTCACAATGAGTATGATCACCACAATACGCTAGATGACACCTTAGTCAAATTAGTTACTTTTTATCATCTGTCAAAACGACAATTTTGTATGAAAAATGTACTAAATACCAAATTGTGACGTCACTGTTTTAGACTACTCAATTGAACAATATATTTCACTGTATATTTGATTGAAATTCGTAATAATAATAAAAAGCTACATTAATTGTATTTGCCGAGATGTTTCGCGATATTATTTTTAATGAAGTGGATCTTGGTATTTATTTACGATACAGTCATCTACCCAATTCTTGGATTCTATTCATGTTTTCTATCTGGCAGAGTAGTCACCTTTGCAGGCTCTTCAACAAAAAAAAAAACAAATGATCGTGTTCATCACGTAAAGATTTATCCTGGGTGGGAATCGAACCCACGACCTTTGGCTTAGCAGTCAGATTCACTAACCACTAGACAGGCCGGTCAAAAAACTCGTTTCTTATTTGTGTTTGAGTCGGCTCCGTTAAACTCAAAGTAATTTAGTATTGAACATTTCCTAGTCACAGTCCACTTTTCCTAGTCTATGAATTAACTATTGCCTAAGATACACAACTTACAATTCTAATTCTACACTTTTTAAGGCGGAGTACATTATATAACATATATATTGCTCGATAAATACACTGTAAGGAGTTATCGCTATAGTTAACCTTCACCTTGTTGTGGAGGCTACGCTATCTAATGTCCCATGAGTGGGACTTGGGTTCAGTCATGGGATTGAAGACTTATAAAAAGCTTCATAGCTCTGTTGGCTCTCTTGATATATTAAGGGATTGAGTGTCTTGTGAACTGTTTTTGTAACCCAAACGACCCGTGATGGAAGGGTTAGCCCTTCAAACATAGGTCTTTTTCGGAGACTCGTGTTCAGCATTCCCTGGATCACGATTGACCCTGCTTTAGGTAGACGGGCCACAATTAGTTTAGGTAGGTAGGTTGTAGGTTTTAGTAGGTAGTAGAGCCACGATGATTTCAGCACGAGCGGGTCGGCTCGACCGGGGCAGTACTACCCTCCCACAGAAAACCAACCTAAAGTGACAGCATCCGTGCTGTCGTGTTTCGTTGGTGAGTGTGAGACTGGAGGCCCATTGATGCAGGGGTGACAGTTATCGTGGTAACTGTGTAAGCCTTACACTGTCACGAGACTGTCTTTACGTCCCCAAGCGGGGTGTGAAAAAGCATCTCACAAGGCCGCCATAGTGTGGGTCACCATACTGCATTGTCTGCATTTGCAATGAGTATGGTGACCACAACTTTTGGATTCTATTCATGCCTTCCGTCAGGCAGAGTAGAGTCGCTTTGAAAAAAAAATATCTGGGGTGATGTTTTTGGGATTTTACCCTTAAGGGTGCTTACATAAGGCACGCGTGACATACAAAGAGGGAGGGTGAAACAGCTTAACTTTGTTGATTTAAATATTACAGTTTATTTAATTTGAGCTTGTTCAAGGAGACTTCTCTTATCCTACATAGTTATTAACATTTATATTAAAATAACTTTTGAACGCAATTTTTCTATTTTTTGAGTACACTACTTGTGAAAGGAATTAGACGAATACCTCGTTTTTATACCATAACAATGTATTAAAAACTTTGTTATAATCAGTTAAGTAGTTTAAACTACGATACAAGCAAACACACATACTTTTAACACAATAATAAGTTGAACCACTTCACACAGGGCCGTCTAATTCCAGACTAGGCTGAGCCTGGTAACCAGACTTCTGATAAACGTACTTTCTTTTCTTTTAAAAAGACAACTACATTATCTTGTGTCGACTTTACAAACACACAAGAAACGGGCATAAAGAACAACCAGACTCAGAACAACGATTTATTCCACGTGAGGTTTGAACCCACAACACTTTGTATGACGACCAGTTTAACTACTACGCCATGCGTGCAATATATACGTATTTACATAACAAATGTATTTATATAAGTTAATCCGACTTCTAGAACTCAGTCGATATTTAGAACGCTCATGAACCCCTCGAGTTACACTAATGTTTCTTAAAATTGACTTCATGTCAATAGATTCAAACCCGCAAACATTTAATCGCATTCCCGACTCTGATATACATTACACTATTGTCACCGCAATTTATTCCACAATTTCCATTTTTAATTCTTATTCAACATTTATGGTAAAAACACCATAGCACTCATTCCATCAAATTATACAAAAAAGTTGAGATCTATACAGGATTCTGTTATAAACAACACAGTCATACTCCTTAAGAGAGTCTCTCTATCTCCTTCTATCTCTTCTCTATCGTCAGTGTCCATTGACCACCGTGGTGTTTGATTTGAGTTCGGTAAGTTGGTCGGAGTACTCGGCGTATAAACGCTGCCAACGGAGCTGTCTCACCAGGAGAGACAGCATCTCTTCCAGGAGATCGTGTTTCTTTAAACCCTGGAAAATAAAATGCAGATATGAGTGTACATATAGGCATTTGAAATGTATTAAACGCCATCTAGAAATAAGAATATACATGCACAGGTTGGGTCACGAATTAGTCAACTTTTACAAAAATAGAAAAACAAAATCATTTGATATATTATAAAAATTGTTTATTTACAAGAAAGCTAATTAGTTGGAATTTATTTTTGAAAAATTACATCGTCTAAATGGCCACCGTTTCGACTTTTGCGCTTTTCTAAGCGAGCACCGAAATTTTCGAATACTCGTCGGCAAAGAGACCACGAGACTGCCGACATCTCTTCGCTGTTTTTTTCTTTTAGTTAACATAGTGTATTTGGTTTATTGATGTAAACACGATTCTTCAAATAACCCCATAAAAAAAGCTGCTGGGGATAGACCTGGACTTCTGGACTTGGAGTGGCCATGGAGTATAGCCTCGTCTGGAAATTAGCTTTTCCAGAAACATGTCTTTGACCACCGGCAGGGACTCATTGGATGTGTGACAAGTGGCTTCATCTTGTTGAAACCATGTGTTACGATTGTACTCAGCAAATTCTAGCAACACCGGTCCCAAGAACTCCCGTAACATTTTCATGTATTCAGCAGAATAACCAGTAACTGAACGGATGCGAGAATCTTCGAAAAAGTAGAGTCTAATGATACCTTTTGCTGAAATTACAGCCCATACAGTTACCTTGGGAGAAAGAAGTGGCCTCTCGTGTTTAGCTTTGGGATTTTCACTGCTCCAATATCTACAATTCTGTTTGTTTACATGTCCGTTTAAGTGAAAATAGGCTTCGTCAAAAAATAAAATGTCAAAATCACTGAATCATTGTTTCGGCATACGACATGCATAAATTTATTTCATTAGGTTTTAATTACTGGATTATCAAGATCTTATATCGATGTAATTTCAAAATATGGCGTAAAGGTGTGCGGGATAACCATTCTTTTTTTTTTTTTTTTTTTTTTCCTTGTGGAAACCCCCTCGAGCCGTCACCCCACCGGGGTTTACGGCGGGGTGGTGTATCGGAATCGGACCGACTAAAACCACACGGTGTGCCACTCTGCGCCTGACACAGGAGGGATCCGGGAACAGCTGCTATTACGACATCCAGGTGCGGGATAACCCTAATTCAACCTAATGTTTGCGCGTCGATAAATCTGAATTACGTCGAACAGAAGCAGAAACTTGCTGCACGTTCTCCTGGGTCCGAGAAGTTCGTGGGCCTCCAGTTTGCTTCACATTTAGATTAGATCCCGTCTCTTCGAACTTCGTCACCCATTTCTTAATTAAGGGAGCAATCGGACACTGATTTAAGTCATTTAAGTGGTTTAAAGCGTAGTCAACGCGAATTAGCGTCTTACAGTAATAAGAGAAATGTTGTTTAAATGAAATTGTTTCACACAGTAAGCGCGCTGCGGCCCCGTGAAGCGATCCATTGCGACAAAACTTCCGAGAAACGAGCTAGTCATTTGCGTGGGATATTAGATTCAAATATTAACGAATTCTTGGCCCACCCTGTATAGTGATGTGATATTTTTCCTACTAGGCAATTTGGGCCACGGCAGCGAGTCTCAAAGGAGACCTGCTAATTACGTAGAGGAAATTATAGTGTGCGTGCAAAAACAAATGTTCTCTCGCTCTTATAATACGATGGAAGGGCTATTCGGCACGAGAGAGGAGCGTTCAGGAGCAGGACCGATGACTTTACGTGCTCTCTGACGCACGGAGATTGAAACTCCAACTTCCAAGTTCTGGGCTGTTATTAAGCATTTCTAGAATCAGAAAAAACCCAAAAACACTTCTTGGCCCGACCCGGAAATTGAATCTAACATCTCTTGATCGGCAATCGCAATGCTAACTATGAAGAAAATGGCGCTAATACACATATATACGTACATACAATAATACTTAAAGCTAAGACATTAAAAGTAATAATAATTCATACAACGTCATCTAGTCCCAAACTAAGGAGTTTGTACTAGGGATACTAGAGTACTGAAATAAATACATATATACTTTTTTTTGTAAATGCATACAAATGATACATAAAAAACAGTTAAACGCCGAAACAAATATTTTCCGGGATCCTATATTGACCCGGGAGTTAAATCAAAGACCTCGAGCACACTGTGCCACCTAGGCAGTCAAAATGATCCTGTATTGATGTATATATGATGAAATATATTTAATATATATTATTCAGTATAAGAGGCTACCAAAAGTCACTGTGAAAAGTTGGAAAACTTGAAAAAATCCCTATACCAGCCCGTCTGGTAAGTGTGGTATAGTAAGCCAGAACCATCAGAAAAACCAGTATCTCACTAAACCACCATGGTGTGGGTCGCCATACTGCATTGTCTTCATTCGCTATGAGTATGGCGGCCATCTCTCTTAGATTCTATTCATGCTTTCTATCAGACAGAGTAGTCACTTTCACACTCAAAAAAAAAACAAAAATCTCCTCTCGAAGGAGAGGCTTATGTCCAGCAGTGAACTATGTAGATAGGAGACTGATTTGACGAATTTCAGTAAAGCATACTCGAGTATGCCCACATTTCTAATGCTGACAATGACACAGATAAGTGTCGCCAGAGCAACACTCCATAATAAATATCATGCCATACAATGCCATGAGAGCACTTACCAATATTGAAGATTCCCATTTCTTAGGAGTTGAGGTACAGTGGTTGGGCCCCAACATGTCGTCTAATATCGTTCGTAGCTGGTCTTCGGTACCTGAAGAATAGAATAATTTGTAATTATGTAAGTATATAATGTTTTGTATCATCATCAACATCATCATCAACAGCCTTTTACAGTCCACTGCTGGACATCGGCCTCTCCTTAGCAAGGAGGTTTTGGCCTACCACACCACGCTAGCAAGACGTGTTGAAATAGGGTTTGCTTCAAGTTTTCCTTCTCTTTGTAATGATGTTGTCTTCTATACTTTGTTCCCTTAGTTGCCTTTTACGACACCCACGGTATGAATAGGGGTGGTAGCACTATGTATTCTTAATCCGTCACCACATGGAAAATATTTTGTATGTTTTATATAATTAAGGTTAATTTAAATAAAAATGAAGATGAAATATAAATAATATGGTGTACGGTTTGATGGGTTCTATAATTGTTTTCATATCTAAGTTTGTAAACCCTTTACAAATATCTTAAAGTAAGCATTCTCACTTGCTATAATAGGTTAGATGACGCCTTAGTCAAATTAGTTACTTTTTATCATCTGTCAAAACGACAATTTGTGTGGAAAATGTACTAAATACCAAATTGTGACGTCACTATTTTACTCAATTGAACAATATATTTCACTGTATATTTGATTGAAACTCGTAATAATAATAAAAGCTATGTTAATTGTATTTGCCGAGATGTTTCGCGATATTAGTTTTAATGAAGTGGACATTGGTATTTATTTACGATACAGTCATCTACTCAATTGTGAAAGCAACTCAACATCTTCATAGCCTTTATTTTGGGTCGGCTGTTCAACTAGTTTTACCTAAATATCAGTTTCTACACGAAGCGACTGGCAATGGACCTCTGTAACCCTGAGTTTGAACTGAATTCGAAGGTTGACTAGTCGTCAGTATATTTGAGGGTACTGACTTCCCAATAACGATTACCATAGATGCTTATGACCACCGAAACCGACGGTTTAACGTACTCTCAGAGGTGTAGGGGTGAAACACCACCAAAATTCAACACTGTGAGTTCTTATTAAAAATCTAATAACACTTTTGGTCCGATTCGGGAATCGAACCCGAGACCTCTTCATTGGCAGTCTGATAGGCTAAGCGCTAGATCAACGAGGCGGTCATTTAAGTATTAACAAATGTTAATGTCACTTGAAATAAACTTTTTGAAAATCTAATGGCAACTATCACATCACTTTCTGTTTAGTATAATGTTAAGTAATCCGTTACACGCAAATAAATAATTAATAATATTTGTTTATAAGATGGCAATTAGGCCTATTGTGTTAGTAACATTTAACTTTGGTTTAATATAAGTAATATATATCAACGAAAATATTTTTTTTTATATTTTTGATATGGAACATCTGACATACAACGCCATCTAGTTTTGAAATAAGTAAAGCTTGTGCTATGAAAGCTAGATTGACTCATAGAATATTTATGTACCCCTTTTTTGTTAATACATTATACATAGAAAATATCCAAACTACGAAACAGGAATCGAACCTGAGACTTCACGTAGAGCAGTCGCATACACTGTTACAGCCCCACCGAGGCAGTTTTTAATCTGCCCTCACTAGGACTGTTATCGTATGACGCAATAAGGATGCGTAAGGCTGTTGCATAGCATGATAAGATGCCATGCACATACTGGTTCACTTCCAACAGCATGCTAAAGCAATTATTGTGTTGTAGTTATAGTGATGGTGGGGGGGGGGGAGGGGGGTGTTACCGTGGCTGACGAGGTGGTCGAAGAGCTCCGTGAGCCAGTGGCGGTAGTCGCGCGGCAGGCGCAGGTGCAGGCTGGCCGCCACCTGCGCCTCCAGCCAGCTGCGGGCCGCGCCCCACACCACGCTACTGGAAATCACAACCAAGGCTGTCAGTCTTCGCTCACGTAATAATAATAATCACACTGCAGTCTGATCTCAAGCCAGGCAGCGTGTGTTGACTATGTTATGGTAACCAGACAGCTGATATATATACCTATATATTTTCTTTTTTTTTTTAATTTTAAGTCTGCCAAAGTGACTCTACTCTGCCTGATGAAGAGGAAGGTAATAAAATCTAATAGACGTGATCACCATATTCACTGCGAATGCAGACAAAGGAGTATCGCCATACTCGCTAGACCGCCATAGTATGAGGTTACCACCCACACTATGGCGGCATAGTGAGTACTTTAACACGCCCCGCCTGAGGACGTATAAGGTATGACAGTTATCGTGGTAGTCTCTACTCTACTCACACTTGCCACGATAACTGTCACTCCTACACAAATGGGCATACATGCTGTTAAATTATAACAAAACAGAAAAATAAATATGTTTGATGGCAATGTTTTTTTTTCTATATTAGGAACCTGCTAGCGACTCTACTAAGCCTGATGGCAAGCATGAATAGAATCCAAGAGTTGTGGTCACCATACTCGTTACAAATACAGACTGCATTGTCTGGCGATGGCGATTCACATATGAGCCTATAGAGATGCTTTTTCACGTCCTGCTTGGTGACGTGAAAGGCATGACGGTCATTATGACAGTGTAAGGGTGACACGGTTACCATGTTGACTGTCACCCTTGCATTAATGGGTCTGCAATCTTAAATTTATAGTGACATTAAAATCTATTATCTATTTATGAAAAAATCGATTTAAAAAAATATAAAAAGGAAAGTTACTTTATACATTAGTTATTACAATTGACAAAAGTGCAGTATTATATAGAGCAGCAAGTCATAGTAACAATATTAATAATTAACTATATAGAGAGCACTGTAGTGATATAAAATATGTGACTAGGTTTATAAAAATTAACCATTGATTAAAATATATCACATTTTCTCATTATTTTCAACTATTTAATTTATATATTATTAATTCCTTATTTATAGCATTGATAATTTCAGTATAAATATATAAATTTACATACCAATATAATTAAATTTTAAGACGAGACTTAATCGCTCCTATTTATCCTATCCACAAGCAGTGAAATAAAAACTCATTTCGGCGCCATCTATCGAAGGCAAGCTGAATTACGAAGTAACTATTGATCTTGAATCGCGATATGCAAAAGTTATAACGCGGATTAGCATTACAACTCTCTAACATCAACTGTAGGGCCGCGTGCCACTAGAGGAACAGTTGTGGTCGAGGTCCCGACAGCGGTGTAGTATTATTGAAGGGTAGCGACCTGTTGTTGAGTGCGGCGGGTCTGGCGCGCGGCAGCTTGTGGCGGTGCGCGCCGCCCCGCACCGGGGGCCCTCCGCGGGCCGGCGGGCCGCCCGGCGCCAGGCCCGCGCCGCCCGGCCCGCCCGCGCCGCCCGGCCCGCCGCCGCAGCGCCACACCGGGTCGCTCGCGTCCGACCACACCACCCTGCGACGTGCAATTTAGTTACAATGTCTACAATCAGAACTACAAAAGACCAAACTAGCCTTTGGTAAACACTATAACCTACATACATATAGGGTAGTAGGGTTACCCGCATAACGAGGTTTCTTCCACGTTCATTTACAAAAATTGATTTTTTAATTTTTATGGACAAGTCCTCAATAAAAAAATAATATTTCTAAGTTAATCTCGAACAAAATGAGCGGTACCAAATTTTATATTGGACCGACCCCAAACGAATGTAGAAAAAGTTTGAAGTCTAATTTTTAAACAGGTAATTCGAAATTAAAAAAAAACATTTACAAGAATATTAGATATTTAACAATTACTTACCATGCGCATAACTGTTTACTATAAATATAACTTTTACTGTTGCTTAGCGAAATCATAGGGTTGCCATCCTCCAGTAGTGAACAATTTGTTACCATAACTGAAAAAAAAAATATTTTATAATAAGAATTGAACACGTAAAAAAAGGTGTAGACATTAAATAATTCTTACCACCACATTAGAAAAAAATATTAAAGTTCTCCAAACTACCTTCTCCATAACTTTAAACAAAAATCTTTTTATCCAGAAACTGCTTTATTTTGTTGTATGATGTCAATTAACCTCTTTTCAAATCGAAAGAAAAACTAAACAAGAAATTATGTTCTAGAAAAACAAAACTGAAGTTCTAGTGTGAGTTTATTTGTCATCAATTCGCTCTCGACGGCGAGCTTCAGTTCAAGAGCTCAATTCGGGCCAATCTTAACGCCAAATGCGATCAACGTACTGATTAAGCTAACCTAGTCGATGGACGGTCTTGAGGAAAATGGCTGGCAGCTGATAAGCCTTATATTCTCGAAGTTACGAGCCAAAAAGAGTTTACCTCCGTGAGATAAGAGGGACCTAAAGCACAGTGGTCGTATGATGCAGGCAGGGGTTGCGAGATCCCACATCATCAGCTCGGCCGACGTCGTCACCACCGCCAACGTATCACCGGACAGTGTGAGCTTAGCCGCTTGGGACATCAGAGCTGTAATATCACATTTCATTAAGTTATTATATATATAAATATGTACGTAATTATTTAACTGGTATAATTGGGTAGATGACTGTATCGCAAATAAATACCAATGTTCAGTTCATTAAAACTAATATCGCGAAACATCTCGGAAAATACAATTAACATAGCTTTTATTATTATTACGAATTTCAATCAAATATACAGTGAAATATATTGTTCAATTGAGTAGTCTAAAACAGTGACGCCACAATTTGGTATTTAGTACATTTTTCATACAAAATTATCGTTTTGACAGATGATAACAAGTAACTAATTTGACTAAGGTGTCATCTAGCCTATTGATAGTGTGGTGATGGATTAAGAATACACAGTGTCACCACCTATGCTCATCCCATGGATGTCGTAAGAGGTGACTAAGAGAGCAAACTAAGCAGGATACCATCACATCATCAAAAACTTGACACACCTATACCTATCCGTCTAGTCAGTGTGGTATAGTAAGCCAACATCTCCTACCTAAGGAGAGGCCTATGTCATGTAACACGGCATGGTATTGATGAGCAAATAGGTGTACAGTAAGCGTAAGGCGGGAGGGGCGAGCGTACGTACCAATGGGCGGAAGAGCGCGCGCAATGTGCAGGCGCGACAGCTGCCACACGTGCAGCGAGCCGTCCGCGCACGACACGCACGCCCAGCGCGCGTCGCACGCGATGCACGACACCGGAGACCCTGCACAACGATCCTTTCCTTCATAACGGCTAATGACAACATCTGATCCCAATTAAGCAAAGCCTGTAACTATGGTAACCAAACTGCTGATAAACATACTTATATATTCCCAAATGCCGGATGCCTAGTAGCTACGACTATGCCTACGACTCCCTCGTTAGCCACTAGGCCCACAGGCATGTCAGCAGGTTTCAAATAAAGGTTTCCTGGATTGGTTTTTTATGGTAAGGTCGCTGTCATGAGTTCAGTCTCATTTTTACGAAGTTTAAGATCTTCTATTAACGTATAACAGACACCTTGGCTCTTGAATGCACAGGGGCAAAGGAGCATATGGCTTACCTGATAGAAAGTAGTTTCTATCGTCCATGAATGACTGCAATTCAAGGAGTCACAAACGCGTTGCCGGCCTTTAAGGTACGGAAGTACGCTCTCTTCTTAAGTAATTGAAATAACATTGACATTGACATTTTGACACATTGACACTGACATTTTGACAAATTGACACTATGTTACTGTTTTGACAACCCAATATAGAAAGAGAACGGTGGACGACAGCTTTTAAGAGCATGATACTAGTCTGTGGGTTTTTCTTTTTTTTTTTAATAGATCAGTCAAAATGATTTTTTTTTTGCTTATAAATAAACAAAAATTAATTTTCTTATATGCGTACCTAAATAGGTCTCCCACACTGGATCGCTCGAGGCGGAGTTGATGGGGAGCAGCTGCAACCGCGACAACGGGCCGTAATGCGTGTTGAACGCTTTATTTACAACCTGGACAATGAATTAAATACATTTTGAATTAAAATACTCCTTAGGTCTTTAGTATATAATTCTTTTTCAGTTGATTTTTGTAATAAAATTGTTTGTAGCTTTTTTGTTTGTAGTAAAATATTTAATAATATATTTAGGAAGAACCGGTTACTATAACACGAAATAAGAAAATGAAGTGCTCGTTACCTGCAGCCGGAACTGTCCGGCGGCTCTGACGATAGGCCCAGCCGTACCGAGGGCGGGCGGCGGCAGCGCCAAGGGTGGGGGCCCCGTCGCAGCGGGGGTCCCCGGCGTGGGCGGCGCGGGGCCCGCCGCGCTCTCGCGTCGCCCCG
The DNA here is from genome assembly GCA_949316085.1 of Hypercompe scribonia. Taxonomy (NCBI): domain Eukaryota; kingdom Metazoa; phylum Arthropoda; class Insecta; order Lepidoptera; family Erebidae; genus Hypercompe; species Hypercompe scribonia. Next base: position 21,554,392 of record OX438972.1, read on the forward strand.
CCAGCTCGGCCGCGCGGGGCCCCGGCAGCGCGCCCGCTCCTCGCGACCGCAGGCGCTGGTCCAGCCCGCTAGAACACGCTCTGGGATAAGTATGGATGAAGGAAACGAGGGTTACTTAGGAGCGTTGTAAGAGTGTAAATATTGGCCTTGATAAAAAGTTGGAGGTAAACCGCGTAGGTTAACTCGTTGCAATCCTAATCAAGTCAGTCCATAATGGGAACGTTCTTAACATACTGAGAACCCTCCGTGCATCGGAGAGCACGTTAAGACGTCAGTCAGGTTTGTTACACAAACGTCTTTGCAAATCGTTATCGGAGCCTTGAAAAGCGTACCAAGTTTTTCTGCTGAATTTCGATATTGTCTAGTACTTGAGTTGTGGAAGTCGACAGTCATTCGAATTTAAGTTCAGTCGTACTGCAGTAGATGTAAAGCCGACTCCAACTGAATTTAGGAAAAAGGCAGAGATGAAAAATATTAAGTTGGAGCTTTGATAATCTGACAAGGCCCTTCAAGTAATTAGAGATAGTAAATGTCGCCATAATTTCGATGCCCACCTGTCGCTAGTCTTAGACGTGTTGTGTTGCGTGGAAGTGGCGTGGTTGCTGACGTTGGGATGTATGACGATGTCGTCGCGCACCTCCACGCGTATCCGCGACTTGCTCTGGGATGAGGTGCTGAAGCAGTTCTCTGTACCGCCCGGCTGAGAACCCAAGGATTCGCTGGAAAGAACGGACATAATACAGCACTTTTTGTGTATAAAAATAAATAATTACAAAGAGCCTTTACCTTACAACAGTGGGAAAATAAAACCCATTTTGTTAGTAACCATAAACAGATTTTTTAAATGTAAAAATGTATTCAATTTTTGAAAGGTATCTGCTATAATACTTAATACACTGTTAAACTACAATAAACCCTTCTTTTCTTGATTTTGTCTTCTAAGAGATGAAGAAATTGGGCATAGTTCGCCAATGGCAAAGATACCGTGTAGGATATACACATCTTATATATAATCTGTTTGAAATCAATCAACAATCTAAATCTAATCATCTAATGAATCTAAATCTAAATCTCCGTGTGGTGATGGATTTAAAATACGGAGTGTCATCCCCCATACTCTTCCCATGGGTGTGGTAAGAGGTGACTAAAAGAACAAAACAGCAAAGAGAAGGAAAACTTGAAACAAATACTGTACCAACCCGCCTGGTCAGCGTGGTATAGTAGGATTTGCTAAGGACAGGCCTATGTCCAGCAGTGAACAGTGTCAAGCTGTTGATGATAATGATATATCTAAACAAATAAACACAAACTCCATCTGTTTTAATGAACACTGCTCGCTTCTCCATACTGCAAATGCAAAAACAAGTCTTCAAATCCTACTGACTAATAAAATGTGCAATTAACTTACTTAGCATCAGCATGGGTAAGTGGTATGAATACTGGAGTAATGCGTCTCTTTCCGTCCGACGTTCGCGTTTCTATCTGTCTATCCATCGGGCGAAGGGGCGTCGATAATATACTAGTTGATCCCACCGAGGGACTAAGCAGACTCTTAGGCTAAAAAGAAAGAAATAATGTTATATGTATATTATATAATATATGTATTACATATATAATATTCATTTGTAAACATATTTTCTGGCTTAGATATTTTATATAAGTAATTAAACGTCCTTTTTTTATCATAAATTTAAATAAGGACCTACAATTGCTCCCTGTGGCACTCCTAAAGTAACAGAACTTTAAATGCTCCAGAAGTTTTTGTATCCGTTATACAAACATACCAAATGTATTTCTTAGTCAAAAAGAATGCAAGTCCATGAAATATAATCGGTTTTCAGAGAAGTGTATAGTGTTTAATTCAATCAAAGGCTTTAGAGTGATCACAGAGTACAATTGTTACTGAGATTGTGGAAACTAGTTTAGATATTACATATACCTATATATAAGATGTGTACATGTTTTATGAAGAATGTATAGAGCTACTTTTTACATTACTTTTTTATTGATATACAACAAAATTAAAAGAAAAGTTGAAAAGAAAAACAAGTTGGATTACAAAAACAAAAGTTATAACACTCACTTGTGATTTATCACTCTTAGGAGGTGTTTCCTCTTTAGCTGCCTCTTTTTTGGCCTCCTGTTTCTCTCTAGCCAGAAGAATTTCTGGACATTCCACGAGAAGGTTGGACGACAAATCGCCTCCAGACTCATTGGCTAGGCATTTGCCGTAAATCTTCTCATAAAATGCATTCTAGAAAGTGCAATGAGAGTTTTTAAATAATATGGTGTTTGAACCACGAGCGTGACAAACAATTGGGTAATTAGATGTTGAAATACAGTTTTTCCTGCTGTTTTATAATTTTGATAAATAATTAACTATCCAGATAAAGTTACATACTTCCTTCAGTCTAAAGAGGGTTATTTTACCATAATAGGATGAAAAACATGCAGGTGTCTTCACCTAAATAAACTTTTTCAAGTTCAACTTCTTTTTGAGTATCTAAGTCCACCTTACTTATGGTAGATATTAACTAAATATCACCTTGACTTAATTGGACTACCATAATAGCGATTTTTATTTTATTTTTCTATTTCTTTAAGTTCAATGTTGATTTAAAAAGAGATGATTATCACTTTATTAATTACATACTAACAAAATACCCAATCTAGCTGCAGTAAGACACTCAGTACCTTAATACTCTTATGGTGACTTCTACATACAGCGCAAACAGAAAAACTTACTACAGCGCCATCTAGCGAAGATACATCGAACTACGAAGTACAATGAACTACGAAGTAACTACTAATCCTGTATCGCGAGATAGAGATTCTCGTGGCAATTAGCATATATACAACATCCCAACATCAACTGATGGGCCGCGACCCGCCTCGCCTGGTCGCAGGATCCTTCCTTTGGGTCGGAGGGTTCGTACCCGTTACCTCCACACCCTCAATCAACAACTGTTACTGCTCATAAAATATGAGAGTCACTTTCTGTTATGTGAAAAATCCATAGAAATTTTACACTGACCTTTTCGTCCATTGTGAGAGGTGTGCCGATCTCTTTATTAGTGAACTGTATACACGCCACTGTACCATCAGAACTGCATGCCAATAAATTTAGCCCTGAAAAGAAACACTTATTTTCTACCTGCTTACTACGTGATACGGTTTTGGACTGAATGATAACACAAATGATGATAGATAAGACAATCAGTTATGACGTCATAATCATTAATATTACCATTGGTGTTTTTTTTTAAGTAAGACAACGCCCGCACTAGGAATAAATCCTGTGTCGCGGAGGACTTTACAAACATACAAGAAACGGGCACAAAGAACACCCAGACTCAGAACAACAGTTTGTGGATCACACAGAGTGTTGTCGTATATGGGGTTTGAACCCACAACACTTGGTGCAGTAGAAAGCGGTCTGCAGCACCAGTTTATCAGTCTTCTGTCATAAAACATTTTCCCCACACAAAGAAATATTATTTTTATTAAGTCCAATTGATATAGTAGAGACTTCACCAAAGTTACAGAGGATCGTTTAGATGTAAGCAAGTCGATACGATACGATAGAATTTTCAAAGTCAAGAAGTTTCAAAGTAATTTTCAAAGTCAATTTTCACAGTTAAATGAAGATTCATCTTATTTAGTTTTCTTGTTACTGAAATTAACGGCGTTCATTTTCAGATCAAGTGATTTTTAGACCGACAATTATTATATAATAATACTCTCATAAATCTCACACACAGCAGTTTGATCCCAAACTAGGCAAAGTCTGTACTATGGTAACCAGACTGCTAATAAGCATATGTATTTATATATTTCTAAATACATATATATTACAGATAAATTACATCCAGACACAGAACAAATGATTCTGTTCATTACACAAAGATTAGTCCTGAGTGGGAATTGAGCCAATGACTTTTGGCTTACCACTGGACCAACAGACCCGTCTTAGATGCATGGAACTGGTTTAGTTTCTTAAAACTATGAATATAAACTGACCGTCAGAGCTCCAAGACAGGTCCAGGACGCTGTCACTGAACAGGTCGTGCACTACGACAAGGGGCCGTTTCAAAGACGTAAGCCAGATGCTGAGCGCCCTGTCTCGGGACCCAACCGCTGCACAGCAACATTTCTTGCCTTCTTTCACAAATATGTTGTTGTTGAATCGCTGTTAACATAGGTTTTCATTAATTTACCAGCATTTTATATGTAGGAAAGTATGGAATGAGGCGATATTAGGTTCTTGTTACGTTGTCTTTGTAATTCAAAAGAACAATACAATACTTTCAGCAGATAGAATATTTTATTTTATAGCTTTATTTATTTTAAAGTCAGTGCAGTCGGGAGCTTTCACTTCTCAATAATAACCACTTCAAGATATAGGTATACAACAACATCCCGAGTTGAGTGTGTTCGAGTACCTTATTGCCTACAACCTATTCATACAATTACAGTGGACCCCCGGTAATTCGACAAACGTTTTGCAGGGCAGTGTCGGACTATCGAATTTGTCGGATTATAGAGCCTAAGACCACTGTAGTCCGGATTTTTTTTACAAAAACCTTGTAATCCGACAAATTACAGACAAATGATAAGATTGTATATGTAGTTATCTTCTGGGCTTGTGACGACATTACTAGGTACGTATACGTAATACGCAATGAATAAACAGCAAACAATAAACGCACGCTAAGCTGCACCGCTACCACACGTAGTCAAATTCAAACTAAGCAATCGGAATTGAAACAATAACTACGCGTCGAGCACAAGTTGTAACCTGTTCAATCATGCACGATGTACATTAGCGAAAATTGTTTGATTGATGTCGGATTACAAGGGGGTCCGGATTAGACAGGGGCCGGATTACCGCGGGTCCACTGTAATAACCATTTCCTTCCAATATAATATTCCATTTTATTCCAAAACAGCCTGGTTAGAGGACCCGGTCTGTCAACTTTTCGTGCACGTACGTGTACGCACTAGTGTACGTAAGTAGCAAATAAGTACTAACAGCACATGTTACAGCTTTCCGGTGTCCTACGAAGTCCTTGTCGCACCTCCACCCGTCTCGCTCCACGACCTGCGCGGTGGGGCCCCCGCCGTTCATCGCGTGCGCAGACAGCACGTACTGCCCGTCGGGCGACCACGACAACCGAAGGACGTGTGTTGTACCTATATGAGACATACATACATGATAATATACTGTCTAATCTACCTGTCTCACGCTACTTCATCTGCGTCTCTCAAAAGGAAGATTTTTTTTAGTTTTGCCAACACTTTTTAATGGTGTTCAGTTCCTATTGGTTGTAGCGTGATGATATCCTATCTTATTAGAAACTTTTTCGATAAAAAGGTTATTTGACCCTAAAATTGTACCAACCCAGATTAGCTACTTCAAACAAGTTAACTCTTTAGTTTTATAATATTAGACTAGATTCACAACATGTATTTAAATACATCATTGAGCGCCTACAGTTAGAGTTTCAGATGTTTTTCTCCCAAATATTAACAAAAAAAATTTTTGTAAGGTAGTATTTACAGTTATAGATTTGTGTGAGCCTTACACTGTCATAATGACAGTTATGCCATGAAAAAGCATCTCACTAGACCACCATAGTGTGAGTCACCATAATGCATTGTCTGCGTTCTCAATGAGTATGGTGACCATAACACTTGGACTCTATTCATATTTTCTATCCGACTGAGTAGAGTCAGTTTGGCATGTTTTTTAATTAATCCAATGAAAAATAATCCTAAGCAAAAAAAAACGATAAAAAGTGGAAAATAAGGTTAAGCATTTTTTTTAACACTATTTTGACATTTAATATAGTAATTGTATACATATTTACCTCCACACTCTTCAAATGGTTCTGTGATAGTGATTTCTTGAGACCAATCTGCTGTCTTCCATACCCTCAAGGATTTGTCATCTGATTGTGACGCCAAATATTTGCCCACCTGAAGATACATGATAGATATAGGTTATTAACCATACAAAGTAAGATCTAAATAGATTTTTATGTTATTTTCTCAGAATTACACATTTATATAAAAAAGTTTCATGTATTAGTTTTGTTAATGGATAAAATATTTAAAGAAATATCATATTTAAAAATGATTTTATCCATATACAAGTGAGACGAATTCCTCATTAACTCTTTTGCATGTAATCATCGTCAATCATCATCAACAGCCAGTTTACTACTGGCCACAAGCCTCTCTTTAAAAAGGTTTTTGTCTACTATATGATACTACTATACTATAGGTTCGTATAGGCTTTATTCAAGTTTTCCTTCTCTTGACAATGACATTGTCCGGCATTGCTCGTTTAGTCGCCTCTTATAACACCCATGGGATGAATAGGGGTCGTGACACTCTGTATTCTTATTCTTATTGTCTTTGTAAGCATATAAGTTATTTTCTTCTTTATTTTAGTTTAGTTAGTTAGTAGTTAGTTAGTTACTTAGTTAGTTAGTTAGTAGTTAGTTAGTTAGTAAGTTTTACATTAGAGCCAATTTTCAAGTACGATATTTCTTCCTCCTGTTGTTCATATTTCCTACTTCGGTCTAACTAGTTCATAGTTATTAGATAGAAACTACATATAGTTTGCAGTTACTACACTTAATTCAAAAGTACTCACAGGATCCCATGCAACTCCTTTTACAAGACCTGTGTGCCCACTCAATACACAGACCATTTCAGGAAATTTTTCCGCATTCCATATGATGATGGAGTTATCCACACTGCAGCTGGCTAGCCATTTATCTAGTGGTGACCATGCTAAATCTAGGACATCACCTGTTAAAAAAAAAGATATTGTTTTAATTTTAAAATACAGACTGTGGCAAATTGTCCATTTCCAATGTAAGATTAACTTTTGATAGTTAAAGTTTTTCTTTTATGAAAGGCTGCACTTCTCTTACATTAAATTATTTTAATACTAGCTTTTGCCCGCAGCTTTGCTTGTATGGAATTTGGTCGGCCATTACATTACATTAAGTTTCGTGACAGATTATTCAAATAAATATATATGTATTTTTTTTAATAAAAGGTATCCTATGTTACTTCTAGTACCTCCAAGAACATGTGTACAAAATTTCATGATAATCATTGAATAGTTTTCTATGGGGAAAAGACATGATACTCTTATAGCAGTTGACTAATAGGTAACTAGATTTTAGTTTTCTTTCTGCCATTTGCAACTTACCTGCATGACCTCTCAATGTAGCCAGACACCTCCAGGTTTCAGCTTTATGCTTTCCTGGTGTACTAGGGGCCACACTGAGTCCCCAGACCATCACCAATCTGTCATCACCCCCTGAAGCTAGGTATTTGCCACCGTTACTCCACCGCACGCAGTTAACGCAAGCTAGAAAGTGCAGATACCATTGTGATGATAAATATATTTCAATTAATTGTCATGATATCGTTATAAACAAAAGGTATGTCATAATGGGTGACCAAATGAAGATTCAATTATTGATATACCATTTTTTAATCGTGTGTAACAGGCTTTATTATACACTTATAATTATAAGTAAAAGAGGTTAGTTATCCAAAATATTATGGACATATGACATGTTTGAACTTTTTTAACTAGAGTAAACTTCTTTAGACAAGCTGTTGTCAGTTGCTAAAGATGTTCTTTTGGCAAGCTAGGCAGATGGTAAACTGTCTAATCGCTAAGACAATTGGTCACCACGCAGTGGTGCTCTCCTGCAAAGTTTACTCCCTTTTTAGGTTCTTATGTCACCCTTGGGCTGAACAGGAGGTGGTCACCCTGTTTTCTCAATCCATCACCAAATGGACTAAGTATATGGAAGCAAATATGTATTAAAACTTTAAATATAATCTTTCAATTACATTCGTTTTGTTGTACGAATTACTAACCTAAGTGATTGTCCATTTGACATAGCATTTTGGGAACATTGGGATCCACTTCAACAGCTTCAAATAAAACTGGATTTAAGTTCCAAACCACAACTCTACCAGAGTCTCCACCCTGTCCTCCGGTTGCAAACCGCTTCCCCGTTGGATGAATATCAATAGAAAATATTGGTTTGTCTGAAAAATATCGATTTTAAGGATCAACAAACTATGCAAATAGTCACAGTTTTAAACATCACAAACAAAAGTAATATACCATCGTGATTGACCCAACTGGGTTTTAACAGCTTCATTTATAATATATTAAAATATATAACTGAAAATAAGTGCTAATATGTATTCAAAATAAATAAAGCTACAACACTTTATTTATTTTATTTTATTGTAAAATGACACTGACAGCATCAACACATCGCCGGTAACGAGAAGAGAGCGTTCAGAAACTGATGTTGAACATCCATTTAGACATGTTTTAAAAAATCAAGTCTTCTGGTGTTTGTTATAGCTTACACTACGTGGGTTATTACTTTTATACTATAAATAATAATAGTCTCGTAGTTTTCATCATTCGATAAGTTATTATAATATTTATTTATAGCAATTCTAGTCGTTGCTCCACGGGTTTGTAGATTAAAGATAAAGAATGTTATCTTTGACACAGAGTTCGTTTGTATTTTAAAACTTGTGAAGATAAATTCATTTGAAATACACAAATGTATTTCAATATGTAACTATTATTATAGTTTTTTTTAAAGTCCTTCCACTTAGAAACGTTTATGGGCTTTCTTAAAGACATTTCATCAGCCTTACCGCCACACTAGTACATTTGGCGGTTTATTTTTTTAGAGTACAAGCTCGTTCAGGATATAGTTAACTCGTGTCTAGTTAAACAAGAAGAAATTTTAGGACCTTTAAATTACTGCTATATTTTAATGTAGAAAATATTTTAAATACGGTTTAGTTTCCAATTAGGAATTTATAAATATCCTGTGTTTATAAAACGCCTTCAGTCCTGTCTATAACCACTAATTTGTACTATACAACTATTTATTTCCTTTTGCACTACTTTTATGAAGATACAAAAATTGTCACATACATATATGATACAATTTTGGTATCTTCGAAACGAACAGCAACGAAAATAGGTTAATGTCCACATTCTAATTCGGAACGCTTATAGCATAAAATAAAAATATGTGCATAATATTTTACCCGGTTTAGTTGTTTCATGGGCATGTTATATCGTCAGCGTTTACCACGAGTTTTAAATCGAGTGATTAGTACTAGCACGTGTTGGAATATCGAAAACATAACGTTATGGAAAGTAAACGTTATGACAAAAATGCCGCGATTGTAAGTAGAAAATGACATAACATATTATTTTTCACATTATATCTTCTAACATCAGAGAAAATTGGGTATGGCAAGTTTAAAAACATGAATTTTTATAAAAAAAATTAGCGAGAAGCGATTATGTTAGAAAGACAATTACAAATAGATACGAATTGAATGATTGAGGAAAGTTATTTTAGTGTAAGATCAATAAAATAAGTTTCCTCAATCCTGCTCGTGTATTGTTAATGTAGTAAGAACTATAGGTATGAATTTATTCGTTCTTTTTGTTCTCACTGAGTTTAAAAACTTTCAAAAGGTCATCGTATAATTAAAATAAAATCAACTGTTTGAAATATTGTGTGTAGGTTAAGTATTTATCATAAGAGAAATTAAAACTGAACTACTCTGCAATTAATAGCATCACCAAGGTATGATATGTAATTATGCTGTAATTTGCATTGATACAAAAACACCTTGAATGATAATGAGGCACTATTTGTACGCAATGGTTCAAACGAGGCACAAAGTCATGGTACTCTTAAATGTGTTTCAGCTTTGAAATTATTCAACTGCTTTTTCGTAGCCTTTGTCTTGCTCTTTACACATTGGTAAGAAAGGGATACCCAGTATTACCATTATTGACTAAATGTGAATAGTTGTCATGAACTGGGAACGCGGGTGTCTGCCACTTTTTATTTATGTGCATTGTTTTTAAATATTATTTACGTAAATAGCGTAGCATTTTGAGTTGTGTAAAATTAGAAAAAAATCGGCATGAGAGGAGCTGATACTTTAATACCGGCTAGATTTTTAACCCTAACTAGTCATTTATGCATAGTTATAACTCTGCTATGGGAGAGCCGGGAGAGTCTTCATCACTGTTTACCGAGTCAGTTCCACAAGGATCTCTACCAGACTTATCACAACCGGTGAGAAAATAGTGTTATATAAGTATTTCTTACTTGTTAAACTTATTGTTAACAGTAATATATAAGTTTCTTGTCATTATTTTTGATTTAATGTAACTGATAATGAAATTAGAAAGTTTGTTGTCGTGTTGGGGAAAAGCCAAGTTGGTGTTGTATTCACGAATTTTTTTATTCTAGGCGTTTTCGCAAGTTAGAGTTGCATTTAACAACTTTTGTTACATTATTGTTTTACAGTCACTTGTAAAACAGCTGATAATATTTTTTTTTTAAAAGACATCTTTAAAAAATAAATTTGTTCTGTGCCGCGGAGGATCTTACGTAAATACAGGAAACTGATAGAAAGAACACCTAGATTCAGAGCAACAATTTGTGGATCACTTTGTGTGTCTGTGGGGTTTGAGCCCAAAACTCTCAGTGCAGTATAAACCCCTTCATCCACTGGGCCATCCATGCAGTCAACCTGATAATATTATTATAGCAACGTGTCAGAGAATGCATGTGTAAATATAGGCATAAAGTTTCATTAAAATAAATTTTCCTTTTATTTATTTATTATTATTTTATTGGTGTTTCATATGCCTCTGCTTACCCCTTCGGAGAGACAGATGTTATTTTATTTTCCTTATTGGTTTAGGAGTTAGCTTATGTAACTGCTGATCTAGAGGTCTCGTTATCGATTTCTGGGACAGATCAGAAAAGTTATGGAGTTTTTTCCAATTATATAAATGCTTAGTAACAACCAAGAGTTTGTAATCATGTAAAGTCATCAGTCCTATACCAGATCAGGGGCCCGTTGATGCAAGGGTGACAGTCATTGTGGTAAGTATGCAAGCCTTACACAGCCATGATGACTATCATACCTTATACATCGCCAAACGGGGCATGTAAAGGTATCTCACTTGGCCGCCATAATGTTAGTCACTATACCACATTGTCTGCATTCGCAATGAGTATGGTGACCACAATTCTTGGATTTTTTTCATGCTTTCCATCAGGCAGAGTAGAGTCACTTTGACAGGCTCTTGAACTAAAAAAACAGAAAAAACTCAGAATGATGTTTAGACAGCAAGTTGACAAATATAACTTTTTCTTATGGAATCGGGAGTAAACAGCTGATGCTGCTCATGCACTTGAGAGAAAAAATGGCATCCAAAAGTATCATCATACTGCTGAACAGTTCCTTATGTCTTGAATATAAATCTCAAAAAATATAACTGGTATGTCCATTACCACACCATTTTTGCTATTACAAAAGTGCCAAATTATGTTACAGGAAACACATATTCAGTTAATGTATTATTTCAATGATTGATCAATATGTCTACCTACCTATGCTACCCAGATCATTAACACATTTTGAAGGCATGACTATGACTGACGGGCAATGTAATAGTTGCAGTTTTAAATCCAATCCATTGCATTATTATTCACTCACTCGTAATACAAGCATTTAGACACCCCTAATATTTATTCCATTCGCATTAAGAAAATAGTGATGCAACGATCAGACCCCGCCTCCTAACCAATCAGGTTCCAAGAATTCGTATCACTTTTTTACGAAATTTATTAGTCTGACGACATGGTGGGAGATTATTTCACATCCATTCGATCATCATGGCGATTGTGATTGGCCCGCACTGAAATCTTCACCAATCGCTGTGCCAAACACGCTCGCCGTCGAGAGCGAGTTGATGTGAAATAAACTCGTACTGGGCCTCTGATTCAATTATTGCCAGAAGGTAAGAGAGAATAAAACTGTCCAAATATAGAACTTAAAAAGTATATCCTCAGATGTAAATCCCTATTAATATTATAATACGAATGTAAGCTTGTTTGTTACGGTTTCACGCGAAAACTACTCAACCGATCATCATGACATTTTGTACACATGTTCTTGGAGGTATTAGAAGTAACATAGTATACTTTTTATTAAAAAAATTATTTAAAATGACCTGTTACGCAAATTAATGTGGCACACCAAATTCTAGTGGTTCATAATGACGTCTTGCACCTACATACAAAATTGATGATATTATTAAGAGTAAAGCAGCCATAACATTCAGGGTGGCAAGGACGCTAAACTTATTTGTGCGCATAGATTAAAGAGTAAAGTTGTATATAGGTAGGTAGCTACGCTTTTTTGAAAAATTACGCATTTCCAAAAAGCGCTTCATACCGCTTTGAGTGTAACCGCGGTGTTTCTTCTCCACTCGATCTTTCCACACTCGTCCTGCTTCGAAGTGTGTTTGAATATATATCTTTTTGACTATCCGAAAGTTGCCCGTGCGTTTCAAAGCTATTTTAGGATTCCTTCTACATATTTCATGAATCAATTGGATATATAAACTATTTTAATATACAACTACTCGTATGTATGATTATTTAATCGTGGAGGAGTTTACTATCTTGACACAAGATCTGATAAACTGCTCTTTAAATGTCTACATTAAGACGAAGGTCGTTAAACACACTTATGATAACGCTGCAATACTCAACAATTGTTTTTTTAAGATAAAAATAATTTTGTTGTCAAGCTGTACATACATATTTTAAAACAACATCTTCCCTTTTTAGGAAATGCAACATTGACTTCAAGTAGTAATTAAAATACAGTGGACCCTCGGTAATCCGGCCACTGTCGTAATCCGACATCAATCAAACAATTTTCGCTAATGTAGATCGTGCATGATTGAACAGGTAACAACTTGTGATCGACGCGTAGGTATTGTTTCAATTCAATTCCGAATTTGACTACGTGTGATAGCGGTGCAGCTTAGCGTTTATTCATTGTGTATTACGTATACATACCTAGTAATGTCGTCACAAGCCCAGAAGACTACATACAGAATTTTATCATTTGTCTGCAACTTGTCGGATTACAAGGTACTCTTTTGTAAAAAAATCCGAGCTATATATCTATATATTTATATATATAGATATAGAAGAAAGTGGTGTTAGTTACACCACTTATAACTCAAGAACGGCTGAACGGATTTAGCTGAAAATTGGTGGGGGGAGGTAGCTTAGAACCAGGAGACGGACATAGGATACTCTTTGTCCCGTAAGAATGGGTTTAGGTAAAAAAAACTGCTTTTTTATTGACTATAAGGCGGAACAGAGTTCGCGGGGTAAGCTAGTATATATATATATCCGGGGGTCTTACGCAGTACTCTATAATCCGATAAATTCGATAGTCCGACACTACCCTGCAAAACGTTTGTCGAATTACCGGGGGTCCACTGTATTTACTACAATACACAACAGCCTCTAACCGTCCACTGCTGGACATAGGCCTCTCCTTAGGAAGGAAGTTTTGGCTTACCCTTAACCCTATACCAATAGGGTTTGTTTCAAGTTTTCTTTCTCCTTGCAGCAATGATATCCTACATAGTTTGTTCTTAATCGCCTCTTACGACACCCACGAGATGAGTAGGGTTGTGACACTTTCTATTCTTAATCCCCAGAGGAGAGACATAGAGAAATTATTACAACAAAATAATATTAAAAATAATCTTAAAAATTAAAACCAACAGCCTCCAGTTACGTCTTCTTGACTTGAGTCACGTGACATCGTGTTAACGACAAAATATTTAAAACAACAACAAAAAAAAATAATTAAAACAAAACCGGCATTAAGTAATTTGTTTGTGTTGTTTGTAACTGACTTTTGTAAGCTTGTTTTTTAGTTTTTTAAACTTTACTTCCTCATGTTTGTCCCCGGTGAAGTTTGCTGAACCCCAATGCTCGGCTCTCTTGAGTTGTATGTGTTTATGGGCGGTGGTGGTCATTTACCATCACGTGGCCGTCGTTTGTCCCCTGCAACGTAATAAGCAGTTTTTACAAATCTATAAGTATAAAAGAAACACATTGTTAAAGAAAGAGAGTCATTTAGTCAAATATTCACAGGACAATATGTGGTTAATACAAGGCCAGAAGATTTTCTGTTCCTCCCTTTACAGCCTTTAGACCAACTCAACTGGACACCCACCTGTAAGCACACTACTACATTGTTTTACGAGTAAATTATTTTCAATATGGCTAGAATGTTTCACTTATAATATAATATTGAGTCATACCTACTCGTAAATGAAAGTGATGTTACGTTACCAGGTGGAAGCCAGTGTATAAAGAGTATATGGAACTGGTGAAATCCGGTTCAATGAAGATAGTGTGTTTACACTGCCATTGTCTTTGGGATTAGCGTGCCATTGTAGAATACATGTGTGGGGAGCTGTGTGTGATTGTCGTTGTGCGTTATTAGGGTTGATACGACTCCCGTTACTCTTTTAGAGTTAGTCTTCGTAGTAAACTTTAGGGATGGTCGAACATACACCCGGTCTCACCCGGGCAATCCGCATCTATCCGAATATTTTTCCTTCTCTGTGGAATAGTTTTTTTACTGGTGTCACAAATGCGTTGGCGTTTTCCTTGCAGGTTCAATAAACAGTAGTCAATCCTCTATACAAACAATATTATGTTAGATACATATTTAAATAATTCAACAGATATAATTGTCATTTAATTATAATTATTTGCTTAGTCTGATATATTGTAGCTGCTAGTTTAAATATTGTTTATCTTAGTAAAACAGCACAATTTCTTATTGCTGGAATTATTTTGCTCTATCCGACTTCAGTTTTTACACAGCAGCATCTTCAAATCCCAAATATTTAGAAAATACTTTTATATATTCTTTTCTGAATCGGTTCATCACTGAGTCATGATGTCATGCCTTGGTAGTTCACGCAAAAGCAGTCAGCAGTCATGTTTGTAAGAGTCGCTAACCCTTTTTAAAAGGCTTGAATATCTCCCATACAAATAGCATGAAAAATTGCCAAAGTTTGACACTGCTTTTGGAAACTGAAAACGGTTTTACGGTTTACCATTTCGAGTTTCCAATAAGCCACTCCACCGAAGATTTCGGCAATAGTGATGAGAAGTTTTTCTCATACAAAGCCTTTGGAAAGAGTTTTTTTTTTCTATATTAAAAGCCTGCGAAAGTGACTCTACTCTTCCTGAGGAAAAGCATTAATAGAATCCAAGAGTTGTGGTCACCATACTCATTGCAAATGCAGACAATGTAGTATGGTGATCCACACTATGGCGGCCTAGTGAGATGCTTTTTCACACCCGGCTTGGGGACGTAAAAGGTATGACAGTGTAAGAGTTACATAGTTACCACGATAACTGTCACCCCTGCATCAATGGGCCTCCGGTCGCGCACTCACCAACGAAACACGACAGCTGTCGCTTTAGGTTGATCTTCTGTGGAAGGGTAGTACTGCCCCGGTCGAACCGGCCTGCTTGTGTTGAAATCAGCGTGGCTCTACTACCTAGCTCGTAGTTTTTGTTTCCTAAAAGTAACCTGTCCAGGTTACTTTAATCCAACAGAATTCTTGGTAAAAACCTGTGGACCAAGAATAATAGCGGTATATATGAGACATCCCTAATGACCCTGACCTAAGACAGTATCCAGTTCGAACCGGTTAAAATTGCATTGGAGATCCAAAGTTTACAAAATACGAGGTGTTATATCAGTGTGACCAACACTGTGGATGTAGTGCGCCGGCGCAGCGAGCAAGAGGTCAGGCGACTCCGCACGTGTTTTGTTCATAGTAAAGTTATTTAATCTCAGTCTAACCAATCTGGTTTTATTTTATCAGCCAGATTTCAATTTTTAAGTGTCACCCAGTTAAATATATGGGTTCATCAGCTTCCAGCAGTGTAAGTTGATTTGTTTTATTTTTTTTCTGTTTGATAATGTAAGCTTCACCTTTCATTTTTCTTTTTCTTTTCGCATCTTCTTATGATGATGTGCTGTTGGTGAATATTATCTTGTAAGTGTTACTCATGGTTTGTTTTTTCATTCTGAGAGCATGAGATTTTTTTTCTCATAACGAAACCGTTCCTTGGTCCAAGAACTCCAAGACAATCACTTACCTTAGATTCTTTGTTTGACACGCGAATACTTGTATTCTACTCTCGATATTTTATATTTTTAACATTCATAACATTTAAAATACGAGTGCTTTTGAGCACAGAGAAAGATGAAGAGTTACAAAGACACATGAGGTATCTTGAAATTAGGACAAATGGGGTGTTGTTTCGGCATCGGACCGGACTCAGCGCCTGGAATACGAGGGATCCGGGAACTGCTGTTATAAAGACATCCGGACCCTTCCTAGCACCCGCCCGTACTTACGCGGACACCTACGGGTAAACTCTATTTAGGCGAGTTATGGCACATGCTGATTTTCTTGCTACCGCAATAAAATAGCTTCTGCTACCGGCCAGCATATGACAACCGTTAGATCTCCTCCAATGACTACAGTGAGGGCTCTACGCTGCACCGCCCACGTGGTACAAATCGCTATCCTGTCAGAGTCCTCTGCATTCGCAGTGATAACAAGATTCAATTCCCTCCTAGTGAGCGAGTACAGATACTTCCCGAAGCAACCATGCTCGGAAAGGACTTGCGTTAGTCGGAAAAAAAGGGTCCCATGCTACCGCCCTGCCCACTCACCGATGACTGGCTGAAGAACCTTTACGGTGTTAAAACCAGTACGAGCGGCCACGGCACTTGCGCACTTCTTCGAGCGGGGACTGAATGGCGCTACCCGCCCAGAAATCAGCCGATAAACTTCGGTGAACTCTTTCCGCCTTCAAATCCCACAGAGGCGCGCACCGCCACCGTCGACACCGTGCGATAACCGCGTATGGCATTAGCCGCCAATATTCTCTGAGTGCACCATATGTGAGCCCTATTTTGAGCAGCCAGGGCCGCTGCCCACACCGATGCACCATACTGGCCAGTGTGGTGCAGTAGACCAAAACTTCCTTTCTAAATAATTATATTATGTTTAATACTTAATTCAAAAATACTTAATTTTAGTTTCATTATATTTTTTTATAGAATCCTTTAAGGTTCTATTATCTTGTATTATAATACATAGCACAACAAGCATCCTCATATGAATATCGTCTCGTTTACAGTAGGTTTTACGTATTTAAGATATTTATAAATGTTTACTTTAATGGTTAATTATGCGTGACATAAGATGTTTATTGTATAATATCTTGTAAGAGTTCAAGGTGATCCTTAAGATGTGAGTAACGTAGAGGTTTTTAATTAGAAATTATAAGTTTTTCACTAAATTTTACTTAGATAACTAAAAGTCTTTTTTTTATATTAAGAGCCTGCCAAAGTGACTCTACCTGATGGAAAGCATAAATAGAATCGCAGAGTTGTGGTCACCATACTCATTGCGAATACTGACAATGCAGTGTGGTCACCCACACTATGGCGGCCTTGTGAGATGCTTTTTCACACCCCACTTGGGGACGTAAAATGCATGACAGTCATCGTGACAGTGTAAGGCTTACACAGTTACCACGATAACTGTCACCCCTGCATCAATGGGCCTCAGGTCTCACACTCACCAACGACACACGACAATACGAATGCTGGCGCTGTAGGTTGGTCTTCTGTGGGAGGGTAGTACTACCCGGTCGAGCCGGCCCGCTCGTGCTGAAATCAGCGTGGCTCTACTACCTAGAGTCTTGAACTAAAGGTCTAATTCTAGGGATAATTTATAATCCCCACAATTTATTTCTAGTTATTGCGTTCCTTGAAGTTTTCTTATGTCATTACATGTTGTAGGCATATAACGAATTACATTATAACAAGTCATACGAGTAGGTCTGGCCCAGTGCAGTTGATGTAACCGTTTTTTTACCCGACTACGACAAAACCAAAAGGAAGGATAGTAGTATATTGGGAAGAGTAATAATTGAGGGGATTAAGAAGGGTAGTAATTGGCAGTCTATGTATGTATGTTTCACCGTAGCGCCTGAACTTCTGAACTGATTTTAATGAATGAGATGTTGATAGATTCCGTTTTTACCGAGTCGGGTTATAGTTTTTTAATTTTTTCTTGATAATAAATGTTTATTAGACTTCAGCTGCCTGATAGTCAGTAACTATCATCGTCCATGGAAACTATCAACTCAAGAATCACAAATAGGTTTGTTTCCGCCTTTTGAGTCTTCCCAGGGTGAGGGCGGTACAGTCGCACTCGCCGACTCGGAAACAAAATAATTGCTTAACACCGGATTTCTGCGAGCCTTTGGTTTCACTCAAGTGGAATCAGGTATCTGTACCGCAGCATGACTCGTTCTGAATCTCCCTTAATATGTTAACTTTATATAATTATAGTCTATAACTTTTCTCAATAAATAGTCTGTCAAATGTAAAAATAGGTATTTGAATATGACGTGACTGAGTGGTCACAGTTAGTGCGTATAAGCTAACATATAGATTTTTCATTTTCATTATAATAGATATGAGTATAATGCAGTGTCATCCCAAACTTGACCTGTCATACTGTATTGTTTCCAGAAAACACAATGTTTTTAAATAATATTAAAAAAAAAGTTTATTATGAATTCTGAGTTTTAAGTTCCTACAGGTAGCATTAGTTACTTTCAATCAGGTTACCCACCGTCTTGTTTGGTCCCTATATCATAAGAAAAATCAATCTATACTTATATGACAAAGTTAATTAGTTTGTTTGGTTGAACGCACTAATCTCAGGAGGTACTTGTCCGGTTTGAAAAATTCTTTCAGTGTTAGATAGCACAGTTTTCGAGGGCTGAGCTGAGTAGCAATGAAAACCGTATCAAAAACGGGACAAATTATTTATTTTGAAAGCTTCCACATGCGCTGCGTAAACAGTAAAAAATTCGCAAAAACAATGTACGAAAGAATTGTTTTCTTTAAAAGTTCTAAAAAAAGTCACCATATATTTATCTTTTTAGATTAAATCACTATAACCTTCTTTATGGTAAACAAGTTTATCCATGTTTTATAACATCAGCATCGTCATCATCATCATCATCATCATCATCATCATCATCACCATCATCGTTAGACTAGATTGCGCGGGTCAACTAGTAAAAACAGAAATACAAACATATGTACACAACATATAAGCATCAAGCCCATCATCCAGTGAATCACTATTTTCATTAATTTACTTGATATGTATAGTCTGTATGTGGCCTGTTTACAAACATTGACTCAGAGCTGCAAAGTTTACCAACACCTGGAATAGAGCGTCGTGTTATTATTGTATTTCTGTAATACGTAAAATAAAGCCCTGATCAAGATAATTGTTTTACATCGCACAATTGAATTGCGATATACGTTTTCGCCAGATTTCGTAATTTCAGATTTTTTTCTTCAAAAAAGATCGTACTTCCACAACAGCAATACGCTTATTTTTTAATTTGAGAAGTCTTGGGCGGTAGACACTTATCATCAGACGACTGACCGACTCGTGTACTGCTCATTTCGTAAAACAACCGAAATAATAGCACCTTTATCTTTTTGGTTGCCTGAAGTTAAACCTCCTTGAGCATGCAATCTCTTTGTTTCGAAATAAAGCAAGAAGTTTAATTGAAATAAGGACAGATAAGGTGAGGGAGCTTGGCTAAGGGGTAAGAACAATGACTGTCTCTTCTTGCTCTTGTAAAAGCAAGAGTCACGTACGTGCATTCCCACCTTGTCGATCGAGAGAACATTAGGTCATTGACATCACGTTGAACGGTGTAGCCGTTGATAAAAAAACGTTCTGTACCGTAATCTCTGATGTTTTCTGTGACTGAGATTGAACACTAAAAATCTCCATAAATCTATATTTCTGTAAGATGTTATTTAAGAAAAAATAACACGTAGTTTTTTCCGGTTTGTATATTTCGTAATTTTGCGTAGTGATTAGTTTAAACGCGCCTTTGTATATAACTATGAGGTCGCGGTAAAACCACGCGAAATATAGGAACCTCATTCAGTATTCGCCGTGCCCGTGTATAAGTTGTGTTGTATACCATTTAAATTTACAATGATTCGGGAAGCGAACGAAAAAAAGGTTGGCAACGAAAGCATTTTTTTTTAATTGTGCATGTGTGTAAGTTATGTTATGATGTGCTTGTGTTTGTTAATAATACATAAAATTATTTCTATTTATGTGAAGTACATACATAGTAATGCTCAATAAAGTGCGTTTTGTACAAAGTGATTATTGAAATACGGTTAGTCATACACTGATATTTATTTATAGAGCTTGTTTGTACTTTGTATTTGTTTTAAGTACCTAAGTCATTAGCTTAGCAGACCTATTTATTTGCTAACCACATACATCGATAAATAATGAATATTGGAATATAAAAGGTATATTTGATTGTAGAAGAGCCGTGCTATGTCATATAAGTATGGTTCGACCAGTAATATTATGGTAATACAGAAAACCTTTGAAAATATGGCATTCTTTTGGTGTTTTTCATCGAGTGAATAAGTTACAATAGGTCCAAATTTCCCCTCATTCTATTTCTGAGGTAGGAGACTCAAAGAGTAGCAGCGCAATTGGAATTTGTTTTGCGGGTGACCATGGCCAGCGTGACATGGCTGTTCGTTTGCTCCGTAAGTTTAAAATATACTACTAAACCTACGAAGTACCATTAAATCAGCGATTTCATTGATAATGTGCCTATTTTATAATAAATAAAGTATAATACACTATTAATATAAAAATTCCCGCCTAAAATGTACCTCGGTAGTTCTAAAATGACACTAGTGACAGCTGTCACAGAGATCAAGCTATATTTTAAGAATAGCTTTTTAATACAATTATTATATGTGTGAACAAATATAGTAGTAATTCTCATTAATCTCACAGGATAAGCTTAACTAGCATAAGTAAAAATAAATATCTAGGAGTATATTCATGATAGTCCAAGAGCCCGTGAGTGCCAGACCTTCGTCATTTTATAAAAGCTGAAAGTTCTTCTATGTGTGTCCCTAGTACAGGTAAGAATGATCCCCAAACATGAAGCTGAGGCAGCGGTGGCTTTGGCAGATAACAGGCAACAAAGGTGTGTAAAATTCCATCTCAAATTCGTCATGATATAAAACTTGATTTTTTTATATTTGAATCATAATAATATCAAAACTCGCGTTGCTCATTGCCAGACAGTTAGTATGGTTCCAACCCTCTGCCGAACACCCCTAAACTATTATAATTTATAATTATACTTACGTTATATTATAAAACCTAAGTTTTATATATAATTTTTTGGGAGCCTATTAAACTATGTTTACATAGTAGCCGGACAGTTTCGAAGGTTCTATCATCTTGCCAGACGCATTCAAAGTGAGCAATAATCGGGAGAGCAAGGAGCGAATACAGTAACTAAACATTATATTATAAAACCTAAGTTTTATATATAATTTTTTGGGCGCCTATTAAACTATTTTTACATAGTAGCCGGACAGTTTCGAAGGTTCTATCATCTTGCCAGACGCATTCAAAGTGAGCAATAATCCGGAGAGCAAGGAGCGTATACAGTAACTAAAGGTTATATTATAAAACCTAAGTTTCATATATAATTTTTTGGGAGCCTATTAAACTATGTTTACATAGTAGCCGGACAGTTTCGAAGGTTCTATCATCTTGCCAGACGCATTCAAAGTGAGCAATAATCGGGAGAGCAAGGAGCGTATACAGTAACTAAAGGTTATATTATAAAACCTAAGTTTCATATATAATTTTTTGGGAGCCTATTAAACTATGTTTACATACCGCTACGCCATCGAGGCAGTCAAGATGTATATAATAAATAAACTTGTAGCTTAGTTCTTATTATGGCATTAAAGGGCTTTAATAGCCCACAACTGGACATAGGTCTATCCTGAGAAAGGCGGTTTTGTTGTTCATAACCTTCAGTTAAAAAACTCAAACTTTTGCTCTGAAATACTCCAATAATTTAATCCAAAAAAGTAATATGCAAAATAAGTAATGTAAACTAGATTGCAAGATATTTTTTTTTCTTGACTTGTAGTTGCTAGGGTCTACAATGATGTTGTAATATTCCGTTGCTATTTTCACAACATGAGCTTGCTATCATGTAAGCTTGTTATCAACAACATAGCCTCACATCTAACCTTAGTTTAATTTTTAAATTCTGTAATTAAGAAAACGGAATAAAAATCTGTCACATAAATCTAATTTGTGGATCCCAAAAAGTGTTATCCCATGTGGGATTTGAAGCCACAACCCCCAGTGTATTAAAAGCGGCGAGGTGGCCGCTTATACCACTAACCTCTCCGTACAGTTAAGTAGAAGTTTTAACTTGTGAAATTTGGAATTAAATTTTACGATTCCAAAGTAAAATGGCGGTCTGTCATAGTGATGATGTATCGTAAGTGTATTATGTACACAGTTATTCTGTGTTTCATTACGGACGAAACACGTGTAAAACTTACAGCGTGTCTTACGACCTCTTTACTCTCATGATCACGTGTTGACTGTATATCATCTATACTTATATTATAAAGCCGAAGAGTTTGTTTGTTTGAAAGCATTAATCTCAGAAACTACTGGTTCAAATTGAAAAATTCTTTTAGTATTGCATAGCTCATTTGTCGAGGAAGGGTAAAAGCGGTTAAACACGACCCTAAAATCACTGGCAATATCGGGACAGTGGTGGGGAGGACCCTACATCGTATCATAAATCGTCTCGTTTTAGGCAAATCCTACCCGATTATTATCGTCCCTAAATCGCTCCGAGCGAGCTCACGATTTAGGGACCATTATCCCCACTACCGCTGTCCCGATATCGCCAGTGATTTTAGGGTCGTGTGTAGCCGCTTTAATAGACTAGGTATCAACTCGCTACCTCCAATGTGAGGTGAAAATCAATGTAAAATATTGCAAGAACGGGGGAATTTCTCTCCCTTTGTGAGATGCAGCCGAAGTTGCACGGGTCAGCTAGTTAATAAATAATCGTATTTTTATGTTTCATGGTTCTTAAACTTCGTTTACTATTACTCGTAATGTGGCTTTCTAGCACTTTAATACTGACTATAAAATTTAACTGTTAATCGTGATAAGTGAAAATAAACGCAGTGTAAATATCGCGAAAAGTTTTTTTCGCTTGTTGTTGGTGCATTTAGGTGTATATATATAATTTTTTAAACTGCCCAAGCACCAAAGGAGCTTTTGACTGCCCGTATTTATGCAGTTACTTAGCCTATAACAGCTTGTAAAAGGATTTAGAGGTGCTTCTCTAGGAGTTCGATTCCAAATCCATAAGAAGTTTTAAATACTTCAGTTTAACCAAAAATATTTCACTTGTAAACAGTTCTATAGAGCATGTAGCAATTTTTACTTTTGTTTTACAAAGAAAGGATTCCGGAGGCCCATTGGTGTAGAGGTGATAGTTATCACAGTGAGAGTGTGAGCCTTGAACCGCCACGATGACTGTCATTACCTCCCTAAACGGGGCGTGAAAAACATCTCACTAGGCCACCATAGTGTGGGTCACAATACCATATTGCTTGCATTCGCATCGAGTATGGTGACCACATCTCTTGGTTTCTATTCATGCCTTCTATCAAGCAGAGTAGAGTTACTTTGGCATATTCCTTAAATAGAAAAAAGGCCACTAGACGGTCGAGCACAGTTCAGACCTGCGCACTGTTGTGTAGTACGAGGATTGTGTATTCGCTTTTATAATTTCTTATAAATCGTAGTTAACGAAATGACGTCAATAGGTCTATACTTCAGAGTATGAAATGTTGTAACACGTCGTGTGTTATAAAATGTATCCTCATATATTGGCCACTATAGATTATCCTCTCATCAACGACCTTTGTAATTCAATACTGCACTTAGATCTCTTCCAATAAAAAAGGTTTTGGCATACTATACCACGCTGGCCAGACGGATTGTATAGGATAAGTTTCAAGTTTTCCTTCTCATTACAAACCTGTGGTCCTGCCTAGTTTGTTCCCTTAGATGGATCTTACGACACCCACGGGATGATAAGGTGTGATGACACTCGGCAAACCACACGGACCATATCTAACAAGAGCAATAGTAATTCAACATTATGCTTATAATGTTAAGTAGGTTATATTATGCCTTAACCTTCTCATTATACTTCTTTTAATATACCCAGTTGCCTTTATTTCGAAATGAACTGTTAATCATGTCTATACTCATTTTGATGACAATCTACTTCTGTTCGTAACTAGTAGGCAAATAAATCAGTATGCATGAGTTCTAAATACTCGCTAACAAGTTGTTCATTAGGTAATAGAATAGTAATTTGTGACTGAGTTCAAAGTTTAATATTCTTTTACTTTTAAAATTTATCTTTCGTAATAGAAGATTTGCTAGGTAGAAGAGCCACGCTGATTTCAGTACGAAGGACCTCCCACAGAAAATCAACCTGAAGCGACAACATATGTGTTGTCGTGTTTCGTTAGTTAGTGTGAGACCGGACCTACATTGATGCAGGGGTGACAGTTATTATGGTAAGTGTGTGCAATACAATGCCACGATGACTGTCATGCGTCCTCAAGCGAGGCGTGAACAAGTATTTTACTAGGCTGCCAAAATATAAGTCACCATACTGCTTTGTCTGCATTTGCAATGAGTATGGTGACCACAACTCCTGGCTTTCCATCAGGTAGAATAGAGTCACTTTGGCAGTCTTTTAAAAAAAAAGGACGCTAGTGATGGATTAATGTCTACGTCAAGAACAGACGGCGGATTTTAAGGTTACTCTATTATATATAAAAGTGTGCTAAAAGAAAGCCCTGACAATAACATGGTTGTGTGTGTAGTAAATATGTACCTACGCATTTATAAGTTTTATAGTGTTTCATAAATACGTTCTATTTTCTGTCTAATTGGTTCTTCCAACCACAGAAAAGTTATGAGAGCAACCGTGTCTGACATCTTCGAGCTATTAGTTTGAGTTTAGTTTCTTATCTAGTACCTACTTATTTCTTACACTCTCTCTCTCGCCCTATCAGCTCCAGTTTTAGTGTCTTTGTTTCTCGTAAAAAGGCGTTATTTTCTTTAGGAGAGTTAACGCCTAGCGGTCATCTATAAAATAAACCAATTATAAACTTGTCCTGTAACTGTTGCGATGACCTCAAATAAAATTTGGGAAAGAAGACGATAGATAATTCCTATATAGCAAAATATACTATTATTAATTTATCACATTTAGGTAATTTAAGTAACAATATCAAAACAAGTACCTAGCAGGTTATAGGTGCAATTTCTTCATGTCTACAAATAGAACGTCGATATGAATTCTATTGAATGGAAGTCGATCTCTCATAGACTAAACTCTTGACTGCATCTCACATACTGGTTGCAGAAAATAGGTTTATGTTAGATGTAGATGGAGTTTCTCAATTTCCATACAACTTTCACACTAGTCTTGTGAAAGTACATATCACATTTTACGGCAAGTACGTACACGATCTTAGCACATTTAACAAATTATTCATATGTTTCTGAGAAAACATGAAAACAACGTTAAATTGAATGTCGGTTTTACGACTTCATTTAAAAGTGTTAAGACTCGAATTCGTTAACTAAGTTTTTATAAACGAATAGCTCTTCATATGTTAATTTTTGTTTTAATGTATAGTAATGTACAATAGGCTAGATGACACCGTAGTCAAATTGGCTACTTTTTATCATCTGTCAAAACGATAATTTTGTATGAAAAATGTACTAGATACAAAATAGTGACGTCACTGTTTTAGACTACTCAATTGAACAATATATTTCACTGTATACTTTTGATTGAAATTTTTAATAATAATTAAAAACTATGTTAATTGTATTTGTCGAGATGTTTCACGATACTAGTTTTAATGAAGTGGACATTGGTATTTATTTACGAGTCATCTACCCTATTACTACATTTATTGAAATGGTTGCCAACATCCAACACCAGGGAACGTTGTGCTAATTTGACTACACGGATGGTGTAGAGACTGAAGCGTTCACCTTGCCACTTGTTACGACCCTGAGTATTGTGGGTTCGATCCCTACATGGAATAAAACTTTATTTGATTAACTGGGTATTTTTTGTGTGTTTCATAACAAAAAAACAAATGCTTTGAAGTCCAATGCTTGTTTCCTTCTGAAGCTATGTAAGATTAGCGAAGATGAGCAGTAATGGTACAGTGACATTTACATCATTGCTTGTGGCTGTTCGCAGGTTGGTTGCTGGGTTTGGTTCGTCCATAGCGCTTATATTAGTCGAGTTCATCACATTTCTATCTGGACTAACAATGTTCTCACCTTCCGTCTGCCTAACTTGTATCCTTTGTTAATGTGTATGCTTACAACTTAAATGCTTGCCTGTGTGATGGTACCTATTTGGCTTTTTAAGAGAACTCAAAGACGATAAGCAGTTTTAAGAAAAATAATTTTAATTAGAAAATAAAAAAAAACAATATAGAAAGTTCCCCACGATTTCTCTGAGATCTGCAATCCTGATGATGGGATCCCACGGAAATCGAGGGCAACCTGACATGGTGATAATAGGATCACCTCGAAACTCTACCCTTTTGAATACAAAAAAAAATGGAAAATCGGTGCACATTTGGCGGAGTAATCGGTGCAATAATATTAAAAAAAATACATACAATGGAACTGTAGTTCAGCGCGACAAAACTGACTTGGTTTAAAAGTCATTGCAGCAATCTATCAACGTTTACAAAGTTCATTTTGCTATAAAAAGGCAAAGAAATAATACAAGTAGAACAGCCGTCACGAATCTCTCGCATTACTATTATTTTTCCAAGTCTTATCAGAGTTATTGTACATTTAATGTTACCGTAAATATTGTGTCAGTCAACAAAATGCATAAATACAGTTTGTGTGTGTATACACGTAATTATTACTGTATGAAGTAGATAGATGGTACGTGTATATTGACCTAGTCAAAAGAATATTAATTTAACAACTGAAAAATACCTGTAACTCCATAATAAAGTAAATAAATCACGCAGTTTGTCACCGAAACCTTTTTTTCTTGCCTTGAATGCGTCTGGGTCTCTAGTAAGAGCAAATGAAAGCTTATTCTTATAGCTAAGCCACTGGCAAGAAGGGTATTGTGTTCAGTAAGTCCTCACAGTACAGCAAATAGTTAGTAGAGCCATGCTGATTTCAGCACGATTGGACCGGCTCGACCGGGGCAGTACTACCCTCCCACAGAAGACCACTAAAGCGCTAGCATCCGTGCTGTCGTGGTTCGTTTGTGAGTGCGAGACCGGAGGCTCATTGATGCAGGGATGACAGTTATCGTGATAACTGTGTGAGCCTTACACTGCCACGATGACTGTCATGCCTTTTACGTCCCCAAGCGTGGCGTGACAAAGCATCTCACTAGGCCGCCATAGTGTGGGTCACCACACTGCATTGTCTGCATTTGCAATGAATATGGTGACCACAACTGTTTGTATTCTATTCATGCTTTCCATCAGATAGCATAGATGGTAAAGAAAGAATATATTGGCTAAGCGATATGGCTTTTATGACAGTGATAGATGACTCTAATTACTTATGAAGTTAAGATACGATAAATTCTATTAGAAATAATAATAAAACAAATATATGGTTATATACCCTTAAAGGTAAACCAAACGAGGCAGGAATACGCTGACACGTTTAATGATATTTTGTTCTTTATTTAAACACTATAAAATCTATAAAACAAGAGGAAACATCTAATTCCAAGTTTCAAAAGTTATCGCGCTCTACTAAGAACTCTAGCTTTATAATCTCTAAGAAGGGTTTTAGTTTAACACGCTTATCTTTGAAACTAGCAATCGAACCAAATGAAAGATGTACTTGAAATTATTTTAATACGTATTCTTTTTTGTAATCTGAATTCCTTAACCAGTATTACAGCAACAGCAGCTCATGGCTGCGCGTCGATTGCACTTTCCTATTTCATATTGGACGGTTGGCTATGTGACTGGTATTGGCCAATATTTGCGATGTGTAGTGTTCTGCCTTCCTGTGTAGACATAACCACTGCTTTGCTGACGTTGTGCAGTATCAAGTGTTGAATTGACTGTTGTTTTTAGTGTGTAAGGAAGATGAAGGCTTTGCTTAAATTATTTGTGAGTTTTTTTTATTTTTATTTGTACTATTTTCTGTTAAGTTTGGAAGTTCATAGAGCTGTTAAATTTTTCAGTCGTTGATTTAATTTATCGTTAAGTTTATTTTTAAAAAACTATTAAAATGTGGATGTGTAACGGTATTGTACCGTTAGTAATTTTATGGTGCGTAAATATGGCGGAAGTATTTAGTGTCCTGGATCAGTTATACTTAATTTTGTGTCGTTTTAGATGATATTTATGTTTGAAAGTCAAACTTGTCAAAGAATTCCAATGCGTGTAATTACGACAAAATTATTTATGTATTTAGAATAAATTTCGTCATATTTTGACAATGCAGTCCATTCTAGTCACTTTTGTATGCTCTAAGTCTACGAAAAGTAAATTATAAAAAAAAAACTTTTGACCATTGCCTAATTTAGTCTTATTACGGAGTTTTATCAGCAGGATAACTAGAAAAATCTCTTCCAGACTTACTCATAATGCCTAATTTGTATTCTTTCCTTCCAAAGTATGCGACCTTTATAAGTCTTAATTGGACACAAAAGAATTGTTTTTTAGTAACAACAAAGCATAAACAAGTTTATTCAATATTATATCAATGCTAACTTTCACTTGACGAGAAGGCTATTTAAAGATTAAAAAAAATAAAAAATATTATGTAATATCTTATCGTGTCTATAATATCCATATATCATCTAACACTATTTTCTCTGTGATAGCCTGAACAAATGACGTTGTCAGTACTAAGTTCTAAAAGCTGAAAAACTGGACACGCTTGACGCGTATATTGTTTTTTTTTTGTACTGATTTGTGTAGTAACATATTCTTTGTTTAGAGTATTTGACGCGTAATTTGAAATACTTAAGGCCGTATTAAAAATAATATCGGTCGAAACATAAGAAAGATTTGCAAATACGCATCTACAACATCCCTTAATTAGGCAATAGTAAATGTGAATTAATATTTTTTTTTCTTAAAATGTATTAAAGTAAATTAAGTATTGGTTACACATTTTTCTTGTTTTTTTTTTGTTTTTTTTTTTTTTATAAACTCTTGATTATGTCTTCTATTGATTGATATTATGTCTTCAAAATTACTTTGCAGATTAGTCAGACAAGAGACATTGACCCTACTTAATAACTTTCTACTTAAAGCTATTTTTATTCAAAGACATTGCCTCTACACTTTTAAGGACAAACGCAGAATGCAGCAAACGTCTGTTTTTTGCGACAAGAAAAAAATACTCTACAAATTATTTTACCAAATCACCTGTTTTGAAGTCTATAATGTCTACAGATAACCAGCGAGCACCAGCAGCTTACCAAATCGCACGACTACAAGGGGGGATGGTCCTTCTATTTGATCCTAGCTGGCATCATTACCACATTCGGATTATCGCTCCCCGTCGGATATAACATAGGAGTTGTTAATACCCCCGCTGACGTAAGTACCGCAACGTATATCCCTAATAGAGCAAGAGCCCGTGAGTGCCAGACCTTCGTCATTTTATAAAAGCTGAAAGTTCTTCTATGTGTGTCCCTAGTACAGGTAAGAATGATCCCCAAACATGAAGCTGAGGCAGCGGTGGCTTTGGCAGATAACAGGCAACAAAGGTATGTAAAATTCGATCTCAAATTCGTCATAATATAAAACTTGATTTTTTTATATTTGATTCATAATAATATCAAAACTCGCGTTGCTCATTGCCAGACAGTTAGTATGGTTCCAACCCTCTGCCGGACACCCCTAAACTATTATAATTTATAATTATACTTACGTTATATTATAAAACCTAAATTTAATATATAATTTTTTGGGAGCCTATTAAACTATGTTTATATAGTAGCCGGACAGTTTCGAAGGTTCTATCATCTTGCCAGACGCATTCAAAGTGAGCAATAATCGGGAGAGCAAGGAGCGAATACAGTAACTAAACGTTATATTATAAAACCTAAGTTTCATATATAATTTTTTGGGAGCCTATTAAACTATGTTTACATAGTAGCCGGACAGTTTCGAAGGTTCTATCATCTTGCCAGACGCATTCAAAGGCGGTCCGAATTGTACTCGCAGCACTTACGACGTTTAAACTGCTAACGTGTGGACCGATTTAGTGAGCGCGCGATAACGATGAAAATAATGAAAATATTTAGATTTAATTAAAATAAATTAATTTCTCTGTAAATTTCTTATCTTAAAAAAATGTGTCCTTTGGTATAATAAACACTAATATTTGATTTACTTTGTGTCATTGGCTTTATAATTTTAATAGCATTGACAATAATAAACTTCTTAAAAATGAAAAATAATATCAATTAAATTATTAGATTTTCGACATGATTGACATTGTATGAGAAAAATTTTACTCAGTATTATTTTAAATATTTGTTATTGAAATTGTAAAAATTAATTAATGAAATTTCTGGATTAAGAAAAAAATAAACTGCAAAATTTGAAATTAATAACAATGGGTGCGCAGTGAAATCCCGCAATAGACTAAGCGCTCTGTTTTATTCGCACTAGATACTGTATACGCTCCTTGCTCTCCCGATTACTGCTCACTTTGAATGCGTCTGGCAAGATGAGAGAACCTTCGAAACTGTCCGGCTACTATATAAATATAGTTTAATAGGCTCCCAAAAAATTATATATAAAATTTAGGTTTTATAATATAACGTTTAGTTACTGTATTCGCTCCTTGCTCTCCCAATTACTGCTCACTTTGAATGCGTCTGGCAAGATGATAGAACCTTCGAAACTGTCCGGCTACTATGTAAACATAGTTTAATAGGCTCCCAAAAAATTATATATGAAACTTAGGTTTTATAATATAACGTTTAGTCACTGTATTCGCTCCTTGCTCTCCCGATTATTGCTCACTTTGAATGCGTCTGGCAAGATGATAGAACCTTCGAAACTGTCCGGCTACTATGTAAACATAGTTTAATAGGCTCCCAAAAAATTATATATGAAACTTAGGTTTTATAATGTAACGTTTAGTTACTGTATTCGCTCCTTGCTCTCCCGATTATTGCTCACTTTGAATGCGTCTGGCAAGATGATAGAACCTTCGAAACTGTCCGGCTACTATGTAAACATAGTTTAATAGGCTCCCAAAAAATTATATATGAAACTTAGGTTTTATAATATAACGTTTAGTTACTGTATTCGCTCCTTGCTCTCCCGATTATTGCTCACTTTGAATGCGTCTGGCAAGATGATAGAACCTTCGAAACTGTCCGGCTACTATATAAACATAGTTTAATAGGCTCCCAAAAAATTATATATTAAATTTAGGTTTTATAATATAACGTAAGTATAATTATAAATTATAATAGTTTAGGGGTGTCCGGCAGAGGGTTGGAACCATACTAACTGTCTGGCAATGAGCAACGCGAGTTTTGATATTATTATGAATCAAATATAAAAAAATCAAGTTTTATATTATGACGAATTTGAGATGGAATTTTACATACCTTTGTTGCCTGTTATCTGCCAAAGCCACCGCTGCCTCAGCTTCATGTTTGGGGATCATTCTTACCTGTACTAGGGACACACATAGAAGAACTTTCAGCTTTTATAAAATGACGAAGGTCTGGCACTCACGGGCTCTTGGACCATAAGAAATTAGTTATAATAACTTATTTTTTTATTTTTTTTTTATTTTCGTATGTACTTCGTAAAGGAAGACTTTAAATAAAAATAATGTTGCCAGACGTTAAGTAATTTTGAAAAGAAAACAAAATAAACGAAGGTCTCCCCCAAGGAGCACCAACCATCCCATCAAATAAATCTAAAGTAGGTCTTTATTCTTTCCAGATAATAAAACAATTTTGCAACGAGAGCTTTGTGAGCCGCTACGACGTGCACCTTGACAAAACATGGCTGAACGTGCTCTGGTCTTCTGTGGTGTCGATTTTCATTGTGGGAGGATGTACGGGCTCCATTCTCGGCTCTTTCCTTGCCAACAGGTTGGGCAGGTAAGAATAGCATGTTTTGATTGGCTTTACAAGTTTACAATACAAAAAAGTACTTTCTCAGAAACTGCCAAAGCTGCTAGGAAGCCTCTATTTAGACTTTAAGGGTATTTTACAGATATAAGTCACATTGTTCCATATATAATATAAATTAATATAAAAAAAAAAACTGGCCAAGTGCGAGTCGAACTCACGCACCGAGGGTTCTGTACAAACCCGTAGGTATATGAGTAAAAGTTCACCCATCACGAAAATCGAGTCATGGTTGTGGTATTTTATTGTAACATGAAATCCATAACATTAAAAATATTTTAATTACGTGATGTAACTAAAATGATGATGATGATGATCCCATTCTCTCCGTTCCTCTATAGGACAACTCGTGCTGGCCTTGGAAGTCACCGTTTCAGAATGGTAGACATACGCTCCCGAATTAAACGGTTCGGCTCTTCCTTCCTGTGCAGATCGGTTAAAGCCTGGAATTCATTACCGGCGCACGTGTTTCCCTCCCACTACGATCCCGGGTCCTTTAAGCGGGGCGCGAAAAAGCTTCTCATTAGGCCGCCATATCGTGGATCGCCATATTACACTGTCGTCATTCGCAGTGAGTATGGCGACCACCGCTCCTGGATTCTATTCATGTTTTCCATCAGGCAGAATAGATTCGCTTCGGTAGGTAAATATAAATTTAAATGTAAAATAAAAATGGTTTTTTCACATTTTCGCAATTTCTCCTTTATCTATGCTCTAAGACGTTTCTTCGTACCAAATTTCAAGATTCGGAGTTCAAGGGTTCAAGTACCCTTTAGATTTTAATTCCCTTGCAAGTTTGTTATTATTTGATAAAAAATTTAATTTGATACCTCCACGTGTTCCTGAGAAAAAGGGTCTGGACAGACGGACGGACGAACAACAAACGGATCTTATAAGGGTTCCGTTTTTTCCTTTTGAGATACGGAACACTAAAAAGCAAGAAATTCTAAAAAAGAAAACACGGGAAAAAACTCTTCTGCCATCTCAAAAAAGACTATAGATTGTAAAATACATCTATTTTAGATGTAGGATAATGTTTTACAGTTCAAGTTTGCCGGATTCTTCAGAACCTATTTCTATCATGATTTGACACATTATATAAAAATTTAATATAGTTTTGTTGTACAGCGGGACTTATTTGCGATGAAATAATTTAAAAAGGTTACGATACCTTCTATTTTTCAACGTTTCGAACGGGTAACACCGCACGGGTAGGCTGGTGTGAGCTTAGCCACGTCTCTGTGATGCAAAAGGTGTGTGTAAGTGAGGGTACTCACTTGGTCACGCTGATTTTTGTACTGTCGGTATTTCTACACTTTATTTCATCACCTGCTGCTGACAGAATTAATGATGTTGATATCTTAATCTGTAGAGAAGACCTGAGGCTCACGTAGTTCAATTCAATGCTTTGGTATAAAAACAGTTAAACTTAATGTGTCAAAAATTAATATTAAATCTTTACGCATGGAATTTTTCAGGAAAATGGCCACGGTGGTCACAAATGTGCTGTCGATAGTGGGCGGCGTGCTGTTTCTGCTCTGCGAACGAGCTAACTCTGTCGAGATGCTTGTTTTAGGAAGATTGCTAGTCGGTTTATCTGGTGGTAAGTTGTGTGCCTATTACAAAAATTATGATAGGATTTTATAGAGATTTTTGGATAGTTATCGTCCTGGTTCATCATCATAATCATCATAATCATCATCATCATCATCATCATCATCACCATCATCACCATCATTATTATCATCACCATAGACATCATCAAATAAAAAATAATATATTTTCCTTTACAAAGGAAACCTTATCAAAAACCGTCTTTTTGTAACAAATACAGTAGACATTATTTTTTTGTTCACTTTATAGGTCAGCAATGTTTTTTACAGGTCTAACCACCAGTATAGTCCCCATGTACTTGGCGGAGCTAGCACCGTCGAAGTTGACAGGCGCCATGGGAGTGATCTGCCCCATGGGGGTGAACGTCGGTGTGTTGGTCGCGCAGGTCATGGGATTAGATTTTTTATTGGGTGAGTAAAAACACAGATTCGAGTAACAAAAAACTACTATATTTCAAAATGTCTTACGTAATGATAACTGGATTACTGACGAACACAAATATACTTCTAAAACACAATTACACGCAGACAGTTAAGAAATTATCGTACTCACCATCATCATCAACCTTTAATAGCCCACTGCTGGACATAGGCCTCTCTTTAGCAAAGTACAAAGTACTCTTTTACTATACAGCACCGACCTGGCCTGGCGGGTTAGTATAGGATTTCTATCAGGGTTTCATTCTCTTTGCAGTGATGTCCTGCATAATTAGTTCGTTAATCAACTTTCACGGCACCCACGGGATGAATAGTTGTGGTGGCACTCTATGTTCTTAATTTGTCCACACACTTATTAAAAATATAATTATTAATCCTGGACGAGAATCGAACTCAACCCTCCATTAAGCAGTCAGGACCACTAACGACTAGACCAATGGTCCAGCCAAGAAATTAGGAAGTGTTTTAAATAAAGCTTTGTAAGTGTGGAGGAACGAGTGTCATGCCCCTCCAGCACAAGGCGAGGATCCTCCGACCAGGTAAGGTGACCATGCACGTCTGGCCACGGTCTAAATGTTGGGATGTTGTATATATACTAATCGCCGCAAGAATTTCTATATCGCGATACAGGATTAGTAGTTGCTCCGTAGTTCATTACTTCGTAGTTTAACGTGTCTCCGGTAGATGTCGCTGTAGTATGTATTTTTGTAAAAGTCGCCACATGTAACTGTATTTAATAAATGTTTCTTTCCGTTCCAGGTCATCCAGATCAGTGGACCTACCTCCTATCCGCCTTTGCGTTTCTAGTCATTGTTACGCTACCAGTGTTATTTATACTCCCAGAGAGTCCTAAGTTCTTATTTGTTGTTAAGAGAGATGAGGAGCAAGCTTTAAAAGGTAATTGTATATTTATTTCATTGTGATAAATCTAATCTACGAAGACCAGTAAGTAGAGGATAATTGACGAATTGTGTAGTGGTTTAAGCGGTCGCCACGCCGTTTTCTATTGCACTGGGTGTTGTGGGTTCAAACCCTACATGTTATAACACTTTGTGTGACCTTTGTGTGTGAATCGTTGTTCTGAGTCGCCCACGTCACAGGATATATTCCTAATGTGGACGTTGTCTTTAAAAAGCGTATGTGTGTACTTATGTACACACGTAAGACGTTATAGTAGGGGAGCCGTAGATGAAGGGATTCCGGGATTTACTCGAGCGCGGCAGATTAATATACAGGGTGATACCTTGTACTCTATTAAGTACTTACACCAAATATGAGACTTCTATATATGATCGCCCATCAAGGATAAAGGGTCAGATTAGTAAAAAAAAATTGATCATCAAACATTTTCGAGCGCGTCAGATTAAGATAAGACGAGTTAGTTACGTGCTAAAACGTGTAGATTTCACTAATCTGACAATTTGAGTGAGACGTAAAGAAGGGGGAGGGCTACAAAGTTGTAAAAAAAAAGTCACTTGGACATTCTCGAGCGTGGCTAAATTTTTTTTATTTTGAAGATAATAAATCAAGAATTACGAAAAATATATAATATGACAATTTCCGCAAGCCGAAGCAACAAAAATTCATCGATAAAGTTTAATGCGTGCAGCTACGTGATGCCTATATTCCCCTCACCGCCCTTCTATTCCTCTCTTACAATTTAATTTTTTATAATTATTTTCTTATAAATACAAATATTCTACTTTAAAAAAACATGTACTTTCTCATTTGCATGCTATTTCCTAAACTTTTCAATTAATTAAGTTCAATAGTTTAAAAAAATACAAAAAACAATCGAGTGCTGATGCACTAGACGTGCTTGATACATGAACCATATATATATTAATCTGACGCGCTTGAGTATTTCAAAATGACCAATTTTTTTTGCACATTCTAATAACGGCCATGACTTTGCGTTACATCCAAATCGTCAGATTATTATATAAGAGCGTTTTTTTAGGTTCACTTAACATCCCCTTCGAAAATCTGACGCGCTCGATAAAGTTTTTTTTTTTTCATTTCTGTCCCCTACGTACGACCACCCCCATCACTGAAACAGTCCGATTAACATATGTACATGTATCTGACACGCTCGAGTATGTCCATGGAACTGTTTATTTTTACATTTTTGAAAATCTATAGCCGCTCCCCCCACTGATGAAATGGAATGTTTTATATGTCATTTTTCTTTTCATCATCTAAGCTTCACAACCGAATAGGTCTCTATGACGCTCGAGTAAACCCCGATTTAGCATCGTGGCCTCCCGTACTATCATACTTCTTTGACATAATAAGATAAAAAACTTTCTAAAATTTTTATAATCTGCATTTTCCCATGTTTCTAGAGAAAACGGCACTAATAATAGATAAAAAAAGGAACTTAACACTTTGAAAGAAAGTTTTATTATAACATATTATCTACGTAAATAAATTTCGCGGTAAAAGAAGTATTACTTCAATACTAAAATGTTGACTAGCTAATTTCAAGGTGTCGGTTTTTCGTGACGGTGTCGGTTTTTCGTGACGATGTGCGCGCGGATCTTAAAAATTTACTCTCATCATTTTTCGCTAACGCGCCAAATTAAGCGTAACTTCAAAAAAAACTGTTGCTTAAATCTTTCTAGAGCTGAGTCGTCTTCGCGGCGTGTCCATCAGCGTTCTCAACGAGGATATAGAGCTCCTGCGAGAGGAGTCACGTCGCAGCGAGAGCGCGACCCTGTCCGGTGACAGCCGCTGGTCCATGGCGCAGGTGCTGCTGGACAAGAGGCTCCGCCTGCCTCTGCTGCTGGTGTGCAGCATGCAGGCCGGCCAGCAGACCAGCGGGATTAACGCGGTTAGTTATTACATAGTATACGTAGTATATTTACGACTCTTCTTAAAAATTAGGGTTTTGTCGTAAACCCCGGTGGGGTGACGGCCCGAGGGGTTTCCACACGTTAAAAAAAAAAGATTTATTTCAAGTTTTCCTTCTTTACTATAAAATAGGGTCTTTATGTATCGTCTGAAAGGCCTTAAACGTGAGTAAGTACCAACCTTAATCGAAACCGATTGATTTAATCCCGTCACTAGTGTGTTTAAACCTAGGTCCACACCGAGTCAAGTTTTATATTAAGGGTTTTATAACAAACAAGCAAGTAGCAAACAAATTCGATTTCTCTAACACCCTGTATAACGAGAAAAAATCATGTTCAGCCCTTTTATCCAAGATACAAGTGTTTCGCGCCGATTCTCTTTCTACAATCGCTAACGCCCCTAATCTCTTGTGTTATTGGCTAATACTTAATTTTGACACATGACAGCGTTGACAGACGTCATACTTATACGTTTGTTAATTTTCTAATAGCGTGCACGTTTGTAGTTTGCACTCGGCTAAGGGAGGCAGATTGTTTTTAAATCATATATCGTTTCTACAGGTGTTTTACTACTCGCAAACGATCTTCATCCAAGCCGGGCTGACGGTGAAGAACGCGCAGTACGCCACGATAGGGTCCGGCTTCATCAACGTGTGTACGGCGGTGCTGATGCTCAAGCTGATGCCCAAGTACGGTCGCCGGCCGCTGCTGCTGGGCTCTATTGGTTCTGCTGTGCTGTTGCTGGCGGCCTTGGGTGTGTTCATGTTGTTTATGGTAAGGATCTGTTCATTTTGTCTATGGTAATTTTCTATTTTTACTTATATGGAGGATGGTAGAGCGTTTAGTGATTTAACATAGCACTAAAAGTATTACGTTAATAGTCTTTAATAGTCCACTGCTGGACATAGACATCTTTTTAGAAAGGAGGTTTTGTCAATTCTTAGTGTCTATTGTGATTCCATTTTAAGTTTTTTTTTAATACTTTGAAGGCAGTGTATGTTGTTTTTTAAATTCTTATAAGGTTGACCATCTTAATTTATTTGTAAATTTTACTAACACTATATAGCGTTCAATTAATATATTTTTACTAGGTGACGGTACAAAAGTCAATGGCAGTTCAAGTTATATTGGACATTTTAAAAAGGTCGAACTCTGACCGCCAGATCTCATACTAACATTGTTTAAACCCGAATTCGCAGTAGAAACTTGTTTTTGCAAGTGAAACTCATAATAAGTTTTTTTTATTAATTTCAGGATGCGGTTTCGTGGATGCCATATGTGTGCATGATAACGTTGCTGTCATATGTTCTGGTGTACGGGTTGGGGCTTGGACCCATTCCTTACTTCATAGCTTCTGGTATGTATTATATTTAAACAAAACTTGGTTTTTTTTCCCTAAAGTGACTCTACTCTGCCTGATGGAAAGCATGAATAGAATCCAAGAGTTGTGGTCACCATACTCATTGCAAATGCAGACAATGCAGGATGGTGACCCATACTATGGCGGCATAGGGAGATGCTTTTTCACACCCCGCTTGGGGACGTAAAAGGCATGACAATCATCGTGACAGTGTAAAGCTTAGACAGTTACCACGATAACTATCACCCCTGCATCAATGAGCCTCCAGTCTCACACTCACCAACGAAACACGACAGCACGGATGCTGTCGCTTTAGGTTGGTCTTCTGTGGGAGGGTAGTGCTGACCCGGTCGAGCCGGCTCGCTCGTGCTGAAATCAGAATGGCTCTACTACCTAATACAGTTTCTCTTTGGCAGCTTCATTCGCTTTTATTTCTGAATTTGAAATGTATACAAATAAGTTTATTACTTGTCTTTGGTAACGTGTATGCAAAATTCTTCATGATCGAATGGATTATAGAATTAATAATTTAATTTACTTACAAAATTACAATCTAATAAACACAATACGATAACATACCATTTTTGACCCCTCCAAGACCGTAAGACCGACACGCGCATCAGCCAAGCGTCCATTCTGAAAACTCCATGTATAATGTTATCATCATCATCAACAGCCTTTTACAGGCCACTGCTGGACATCGGCCTCTCCTTAGCAAGGAGGTACGAGAACGCATGCTAAGCTGGACCGCTATCACACGTAGTCAAATTCAAACTAAGCAATCGGTATTGAAACAATACCTACGCGTCGAGCACAAGTTGTAACCTGTTCAATCCTGCACGATCTACATTAGCGAAAATTGTTTGACTGATGTCGGATTACAGGGGGGTCCAGATTAGACAGGGGCCGGATTACCGCGGGTCCACTGTATTCTAATAGTTAATTAAAAAGTTTTTTTTTCACAGAGATATTCGAGGTAGGTCCCCGTCCAGCCGGTATGGCGTGGGGCTCGCTCGCCAACTGGGGAGGTAACTTCCTGGTGGGGATGTCCTTCCCGTCGATGAGGGAAACGATAGGTCCCTACTCCTTCTTGATCTTTTCTGGTGTCACCGCTGCGCTATTTGTCTTCCAAAAGTAAGTAAATTTTATTCTCTTATAACTACACAAAAGAGGAAATGTGTTGTTGGCAATAACCACCTTGGTGAACACATTGCAAAGTTAACCAATCCTAGCCAGGTCAAGGCTAGCCTCAAGACAAGGCGGCAGTTGATGATGCAACCTTCCCCAAGACTTAGGGGGAAGGGGCTGGCTTCCAGTAAGCTCACAAATAGTTTATTATAAACTAGCTTTCCGCCCGTGGTTTCGCGCGCGTGTAACTCGGTTATATCGAGTAGCGTATAGTCTTTCCCAAGGTCTAGACTATTTGTCAAAATTGGACAACAAAAAAGAAAACATCATGGTTTTATGTTTGATAATAAGGAACTTCCACACAAACTTTTGTCCCCTATTTTAACCCCTTTTACCCTTATTTTCACGATAAAAAGTATCCTATATCCTTTCCCAAGTTCAGTTCTATGTTCATACCAAATTTTATCAAAATCGGTTCAGTGGTTTAGGCGTGAAAGCGTAAGAAACAGACAGACAGACAGAGTTACTTTTGCATTTATAATATTAGAATGGATGTACATCACTGACTACCCAGATTTTACAATATCCGTACGAAGGTTGTCTTGCCTACGAATACCGGGCTTTTGTAATACCTAATGTAGATCTCCATCTAGTTGTCAAAAGTAAAAAAAATAAATTAAATTCGAAACTCACCCAAAAAACTTGATTTCCAGGATATACTTCCCAGAGACCCGCGGCAAGACTCCTGCGCAGGTGACGCAGCTGTGCAGCCGCGGGTTCCAGTCGCGACCCCTCCGCACCTCCGATGTCTCCGACGCGGTGTCCGTATGACATAATTACTTATGACCGTGTACTGATCACAAATCTTTGTTGCTACGATCGAGTTTATTAGGAAACCACCATCTTCAGGTATTGATTTGATAATGTATTAATGTTATATAAATAATGTTTTATATAATGTGAATGACAGGCCTCTTGATCTAGCGGTTAGTGTCACTGACTGTTAAGCCAAAGGTCGTGGTTTCAAATCCCAGGAGAAATATTTGTGTGATGAACACGATTTGTTCTGTGTCTGTATCATTTGTCTATAATATTTATGTATTAAGAAATATGGAAATATTTGAGTTTATCAGCTGTCCGGTTACAGCACAGGGTAGGCAGTCAGTTTAACATTTGATTGCACAGATGGCACAGTGGTTTAAGTGGTCACCCCGCAACGTCTTATTGCACTGAGTGTTGTGCTTTCGATTACCTCATGGGACAACACTTTGTGTGCTCCATAAATTATGGTTCTGAGTCTGGGTGTTCTTTGTGTTTGTTTCTTATCATCACTATCATGTGTCCGCTGCAACACAGGATACAGTAGTGTGAGGGTTGCCTTTAAACAAAAATACATGGCTTCATCCACGGGTCGGATTAGTTCAGTAGACGTTAGCTAATATACAAACACTCACACTGTGCCTTTCAATATATACTCATCAACAACCTTTAACAGTCCACAGCTGGACAAATTCACAATTTGCTTACTTATTCACCTCTTAAGACACCCACGTGATGAGTCGGAGTATTTATGTATTTGTGGCGACTTCCACATACAGCGCAAACAGAAAAATATACTACAGCGCCATCTAGCGAAGACACATCAAACTACGGAACAACTAATAATCCTGAATCGCGAAATAGAGATTCTCGCGGCGATTAGTATTTAGACCACATCCCAACATTAACAGTTGGGCCGCGGCCCGCCAGGCATGATCACCTCGCTTGGTCGGAGGGTCCTCCCTTTGGGTCGGAGGGACATGACACCCGTTTACATATTGTTTTTACATTACAAATGGAAAAATTTTTGTAATAAACATTATTTTTATAACTTCATTGTTAGTATATTTTATTTGGTGCCGGGGTGTTATCACCGCAGTATTATAACATTAATCTCTTTATTTTGTACAAAGTTGAATATGTAATGTTGACATTTAGTTTAGAAAGATCGTCATTCGAATGAACTCGATTCGAAGCAACAATATTGCTTTTTAGTATGACTATGTAGTTAACGAAATATTTGCTCAAATGTTACTAAAAGACAGTGCGGAATGAAAAACACCAAATTTTTTAATCTGTAACCTAGGCTTGTTATCTCGTGAATGGCTCAAGTTTTTATGGAGTGACTTGTTTTAATCTAAGGGTTGGTGGTTAGTTTATTATATTTTTATCACAATTATTTCATCTTGTGTAAATATGAATTAATCCACACAGTCGTCAGAATTGACCTAAATTACACTATTATAATATTCTCATCACAATTAAATAAATCAGATTCTGATTGTCAATTTATATTATATATGGTAACACAAATAGTTAGTAAACAATTCTAATTTGACCAAAATGTGGGTTATAACCTTCCATTTTACAATTTAAATAATTTTCAATGTACTATCACAATATCAGTTATTTAATGCTTTCTTTACAATGTAGATATTTTTATTATTTGACATTTTATTAAAAGTATAACAAGAATTAATTACAATACAATAAAATATAAAATTGACACCATCTCTGAATATGTATGTACATCTCTGCTATTAGTTGTTTATGGAAAGGCACGATTTCAGCCGTCCTTTGAAATAAGTTTGATTTTACTTCAGTACCAGAAGCTTGGTTCCTCCATTCCGCAAGTGTTTGATTTAGCGTCACCTGAGCGATATCCTTGGTGTATTGTTCGGAGAGTTGCTCGTCCAATACTTGGATTATACGGTTTGCCATGTATCCAAGCCCTCGACGCTGTCTCGCGTGTGGGGAAAGCCCACTAGATTGCTGTTATAGCAGAATATTTACATAAAATTGTGTTACAGTTGAAATAATAATACTTCAAACGTCTGACTGCCTCGGTGGCGCAGTGGTTGCGACTGCTGTGCTTGAGGTCTCAGGTTCGATTCCCGGGTCGGACCAAAAATTCGTGTGATAATCAAATATTTGATTTGGAGTTTGGGTGTTTTCTATATATAACATGTATGTATTTATTTATTTTTATCAGTTGCATACCCATAGTACAAGTTTTGCTTACATTTGGGACTAGATGGCGTTGTTGTCAATGTTTGAAATATTATTATTATCCTTTATTTTACCTTTTTAGAGGAGAAATTTTCAAAAAAACTTGTCGGGTTATTACAATATAAGAGTATCAACTGGCGAAATTTCAAGTTAGTAAGAACAGCGGTGTAGTGTCTGCGTTACTGCACTAATCATTATCGTTAACGACCTTATGGAGTCCACTGCTGGACATAGGCCTCTCCTTAGCAAGGAGGTTTTGGCCTCTGCCAGACGGGTTGGAATAGGGTTTGTTTCAAGTTCTACCCGTAGATGCCCGCCCGCCGCAGCGGGCAGGCGCTAGGAGGGATCTGGATGTCGTAATAGCAGCTGTTCCCGGATCCCGCCTATGTCAGGTACAGAGTGGCACACCGCGTGGTTTTTCCACACGTTAAAAAAAAAAGAAAGGTTTGCTTCAAGTTTTCCTTCTCTTTGTAATGATGTTATCTTACGTATTTTGTCCCTTAGTCTCACGACACCCAGTCATGAGTTGGGGTGTACTTTGTTTTCTTAATCACCACACGGACACTCGAAAGAATCAGTCGCGTCAAGTTATTCATATGGGGTGGTATTTGATATTTTAGATATTACATACATGTGTGCTGTGTTCAATAGAATAATATTGTTGTGTTATTTTCATTAAACCCTGGTTCTTGGACTACCTTTTAAAATACCCATAATATTAAGTAAAGTGCGACGTTCGAACCGTTCCATAGCCAAGCATTAA
This sequence comes from Hypercompe scribonia, assembly GCA_949316085.1. Taxonomy (NCBI): domain Eukaryota; kingdom Metazoa; phylum Arthropoda; class Insecta; order Lepidoptera; family Erebidae; genus Hypercompe; species Hypercompe scribonia. The sequence continues at coordinate 21,597,774 of OX438972.1, forward strand.
TTGCTTTTTAACACGTTCACGCCGGCGTGTGCCACCGGTGGCTCGCGCTAGACCGCCTCGTCGTGTACTACAGGTGTTTCGCATTCGATTGTGCTATTAAACACTAATAATTTAACGTACATATATAAAAACGTTTGTTTTGAATAAAAGTTATATTTAATAACGTATTATAAGTATAACTTTTGCTCAATAACTTATAATATTATAAATGATACTTAAAACCGATAAAATTACCAGAATAATTCAATATTATTTTATTTGTAACTTATTATTATTAGTATACGAGAAATCAGCGCGCCGCTAGACTAAGCGCGACATTGTTTTACGCGCCGCCGGGTGCTGCATCAAATGAAAAAATGCGCCGGCGGGAACGTGTTAAAGTTATTTTATACAAGTTGTTAGAATAAGGGAATAGTTTAGTTATACTTTATACTCGTCACGCGAATTTTTATTCCAGCCATTTGGAATAAAAAAGTACTTAAAAATAGTATACATTTCTTACATTGGGTGAAGAATGATTCGTTAAAATCACGTGATCAACTGCCTTTACGATATTCTGTCTGATTGCCCTTTCAATGATGCTATTTTTTGAGTTTCTAATTTTTAAGTCAAACAATTATATTTTACCGTCCGTACCATTCATCATCAATCATCAACAGCCTTTTACAGGCCACTACTGGACATAGGCCTCTCTTTAGCAAGGAGGTTTTGGCCTACTATACCACGCTGGCCAGACGGGTTGGAATAGGGTTTGTTTCAAGTTTTCCTTCTCTTTGTAAAGGTGTTGTCTTGCATACTTTGTTCCCTTAGTCGCCTTTTACGACACCCACGGGATGAATAGGGGTGGTAACACTATGTATTCTTAATCCATTACCAAACGGACGGTCCGTGTACATGTCTGTAATTTCATGAACAGTTGACCTGAATTTGATTCGAATTTGTGTCCGCCCGCTAAAGCAATTTAGTTATTGAAATATGTTAAAAATTCACGAATAAAATAATTATTAAGAAAATTCATTGCCTCGTACATTGTGTATGTAACTTAATACTGATGCAGCAGTTTTTAAATACAACTGTGATCAAAACGCAAGTGAAACTGCGAGAAACTTCAATAGTAGTTTTATAATCTGACAAAAAAATCATTCAGCCAAGCTTGGTAAGCAACGGATCACGTGATTTTAAGAAGTGAAGAATCACCGATACGACGGTGTATATACAGCGTGACTGGTGAGATACCTTCAATACTTATGGAGAGTACTCGGTACTCGATTCTCGTTAACTTGATATAAAAAAATAGGTGCTTATTTTTTATCGAAATGTCTCTAAAAAATAAGTGTAATTTGGATATTATACTCCCTGAGCTCGCCGCACTGTTTACGTTGATCTAGTCACGAGCGGCGCGGCGGCACCCACCCCCGCCCTGCATCCCGCTACATAGGCAACAGCTGTACAGTGTAGGTACCTATGTATTCTGTGTTGATAGACACGTGCGGCCGCGCAGTGTCCAAGTATTCCGCAGTTAAATACTGGGCTCTCGGTGTACTGTGTACGAAGCTTACTAACAAGTTATTTAATATTTCGTTTTTATGTTATTTTATTTCATGATATATGTTCGCATACTATCACGTCCTCAAATATTGAAGGTATCTTACCAGTCAGTCTGTATAGACAATTATAAGTACAAAATAATGTAATATTATGAGCTCTTAGGGTTCCGTGGTCTGGCCTTGCACGTTGTATTAATACGTATTATAGTTATAAAAGTTTGATAAGAAAATCCGAAGTGCCTGTCAATTAAAATGTATGTGAGATGACACCTTAGTCAAATTAGTTACTTTTTATCATCTGTCAAAACGACAATTTTGTATGAAAAATGTACTAAATACCAAATTGTGACGTCACTGTTTTAGACTACTCAATTGAACAATATATTTCACTGTATATTTGATTGAAATTCGTGATAATAATAAAAAGCTATGTTAATTGTATTTGCCGAGATGTTTCACGAGTTTCAATAAAGTGGGTATTGGTATTTATTAACGATACAGTCATCTACCCAATTATCTTGATATTTTAAACGTTTTTGTCATAACGCTATATATTTAATACTACACAAAATAGTGTTTTACCTCATTAAAATGACAAAATAATATAAGTTTGTTGTATTTGTTGACGAATTATTTAACAATACAATAAGTATACACTTATATTATTAATGCTGAAATCTTAAACCAATACCATCTCACAGTTGCCAATATTGGTGCAAATGTTGGACATTTAAACAATGTTGGTGGCAAATGTATTCCGATTTTTTTTTCCATTACGGATTTTTTTTCTCTGTAATGTTGTATACCCATGTCACTACCATAAAGCATCTGCAATCAGTTTAATACGCTCGAGGTTTAAGGGTGTTACATCTTGGCCTTTCTGCCAGGGTGCCTTTATGTGGATTATTATATTATCTATTTGTTTACTAGTCTAAGGTTTTAGTTGCACGGAACCCGATTTTAAAACAAACCTTTTTAATAAATATCTAAGTATTTTAGGATGGCACAAATTTGTACTTAAGTTTTTTGTATGTCTAGTTATTATAACGTCCATTTTTCGTCAGTAATTTAGTTTAACAGTTTCACAGATTTTACTGAACATCACAGTTTAGCGCATAATTAATCTTTTATTGAAGACATTTTGTTATTTGATTATTATTTTAATTTTAAATAATTGTAAGGAGAATGAATTGTAACTCCAATTGGTTTGTGCGCATGTTTTATGGCGCGCTAGGTACTTATAATAAAATATTGAAGTTTTTAATTATTTGTTTTATTTTACACCTGAGATTTATGGGAATTTCGCAGCAAGGAGGTTTTGGCCTACTATACCACGCTAGTCAGACGGGTTTTTATAGTTTTTGTTTTCCTTCTTTTTGCAGCGACATTTTCCTGCGTATTTTTTTCTCTCAGTTACCTCTTCGACACCCATTGGATGTGAGATGGTGAGAAACCGTTGGATGTGGCCACTATAGTATCTTGGAGAGGCCCATGTCCAGCAGTGGACGTCTTTCGGTTGAGATGATGATGACCTTCAAGAGCGTAATCTCATTTCAAAAGATGACAATGTAACTAAAGCGCGGCATCACAACAGGCGAGCCATTGGTTATGCAATACAATTTTTATTTACCTTTTATTATATGGACGGACTTGTGCCGCTGACATCTTCTCCCAGTCTATCTTAGGCTGAGTGATACGGTGCACTAGATTATCTTTCGTTGGTCCAGTGTTAATACACTGTGTGTATACTAATGTATACATGTACCTGCCTTGATGGCGCAGCGGTAGTGAATGCGACTGCTGTGTTTGAGGTCTCGGGTTCGATTCTCGGGTCGGACCAAATGTTTGTATGATCTGTAAATATTTGTTTCGAAATTTGGGTGTTTTCTATGTATAATATGTATGTATTTACAAAAAAAAAGTATTCAAGTACTCTATCAGTCAGTCAAGTTATCATAGCACAAGCTCTGCTTAGTTTGAAACTCGATGACGTTGTGTCAAATGTCCGAAATATTTATTTATTTTATTTTATTTATATGTTAAGTTTAATATAATAGCACTAATATGCGGTGTTAGTTATTACAAAATGTATGAAGTACTTCCACGTGCAGCGCAACCAAAACATAAACGACATCTACCGAACACATATCTAACTAAGGAGGAACTACTAATCCTGTATTGTGATAAAGGAATTCTCGCGTCGATTAGTATATACACAATCGCCCGGCCGCGGCCTGCAGGGTACGGTCACTTCGCCTGGTCGGAGGATCCTTCCTTTGTGTTGGAGGGACATGACGCCCGTTCTTCCACACAAGTATTTAATTAGAATTTTCCAATCAATCAGAGTTTCTTTCAGTTTCTAAAGTAACTGTCCTTACAAGTTCTATTTACAAAGACATGAATTTGGAAATTATTTAAAAATAAAACAATTATTTTTTAGTAACAAATTATATTCGAACATATACGGATAAGAACAAACATCAGAAAATAAAAAATCAACCTAAACAACAACTTAAAATAGGTCTCAATAAATTATTATTTCTTATTAACAAGAATAGGAACAACGATCTTATGTTCTTTGTCGTCAGATTTTTCACACAAAATAACAATCTCACCAACATACTGTTTGACAGTTTACAATGCCATTCTGGTCTGATATCATCGTTATTAGCCTATCGCAGTCCACTGGCGTGACATGTCAGTTACAAATTTACTCGTATCGATTCATATTTTGAGACACAATTAATCGCTCTAGCAATCGATAAAAAAAAAGTCCAAAATCTTAGTCACAAAGCTATATTAAAATATACACTAAATCACTATTCTTATTGCGTGATTACTTATTGTATACATTATATTTACCCATGTAATAAAAATTATTTATAATGTTAAAAATATTGCTCTGCAGAATCACTGTCTTATAAAAAATAGAATCTTCATCACAACCTTAAAAAATAACTTATAGTCTATGATAGCTTGATTTCTGTGACAGATGTCACTAGTGTCATTTAGAACTTAAGAGGTACATTTTAGGTGTGAATATATTTGTAATGTATTGCACTTATTTGTCATAAAACGGGCACGTTATCAATGAAAATATAGATGATACAATATAAAATCGTTTGTTCAAAGTTACTTTGTCGGTTTCGTAACCATCTGTCACAGTAATCAAGCTATATTTGAAGGATTGTAATAAGTGTATACGCGTGTTTATAGAGTAAGTTAAGGATGGAAAGAGGTGTAATCAGCTCGAGAAGTTTGTAAATTCCGAATACTTTTAGTCTGATAAAAATATAGGGCATCTACTTTATGCAACTTTTAGATTCAAAAGAGCATCGTTAGGTCGCAAAAACTACTTAAACAATGCCTACATAAATTCATCATCACCATTAACCGCCTATAACAGTCCTTTACTCCACGATGGCCAGGGTAGGGTTACAAACCAACGCTTTACGCAGCCCTGATTATAGCCGCGGATAGATGGGAGATGCTTCCTCCTCAATTCGCTACAGTGAACCGCCGCGAGGAGGACACCCGAAGGTCTATAATAGTTATTCCTGGATCCCTTTTCCTCAGGCGCAGAGTGGCACACCGTGTGGTTTTAGTCGGTCCGATTCCGACACACCACTCCGCCGCAAACCCCGGTGGGGTGACGGCCCGCCACACTTTAAAAAAAGGTATTTGTTTCCAGTTTTTCTTCTCTTTGCAATTATGTTATCCTGCTTAGTCTGTTCCCTTAGTCACCTCTTACGACATCCAGGAATGTATAGGGGTAGTGATACTCCGTATTCTTGACCCTCACCACACGGACAATAAACTAAACTCTTCACAAAACAGTGAAGTTAATTTACAAAAGTAGGTATCATTTCGGGCCCGTTGGTCTTGTGGTTAGTGACCCAGACCGCCAAGCCGAAGATCGAGGGTTCAATTGCGGACAAATAATTGTATAATAAGACGAGTTTTTTTGCGTCTGGATGTTAGTTATCAACAATATATATTTATAGTTAAATATATAAGTAATATGAGCAGTCTGGTAATCATAGTTTGTAATCAGATTGTCGTATATGAGATATGTGAATATATTCTTATCATCTTCTAAGGTATTCTTCTATTATCTTGAGTTGGTCCCAACATACTAAGAGCATAACAGTGTGGGGTCCAAGACGTAAGTAGTTAGCTTGTATTCCTTTATAAAATGACATAGCACCTTCTTCCCTCAGCATTTTAACAAAGCAGTCTATCATACCATTGTAGAGCTTGCCTCGGTTTTGTGCGTCCACAGCTGGAAATAAAAACATAATATAGCTTAGAATTATATTTTTTAGGAATTAGAATTAGTATTAAACTATACAAGTGTCCTTATTTCAGCGTTTTAGAGCTACCCGAATGGTTTTAGATCACACAAAGACTCTTTATGCAACGAATCCACTATCAGTCTATACTTTCGTAATTTTATATACTTTTCACTAAATAGGTTAGACTTCAAATGAAGAGACCAGAGATCGGAATATGTAGAGTATATTTGCATAAAGTTCGAAAAAGTAACACAGGGTTGATGAACTCTTCTAAAATCATGAATTTGAAGTATTTTAGAAGGGGTTTTTGAAAGGTGAGACGATTAAATCCCGGGATTCAAGAATTTGCAAATTAATTATTGATTTGAACATATTTGAACTAAATTATGTAACTGTAAATTCCAATTTAGGTAACTATACTCTACCTATAATGTATTCATGTATTCAACATTGTCTAAAGTCACTACTGAACATCACTACCTACTTCAGTTCAAGAAAGTGGTAAGTGTATACCTATAAAGTCAGCTGGTCACATTTGGATATAACAATCGACACTTGTTTTAAAGCCCTTCGGTTGCTCTACAAACAATTAAAATATTAGAACAGTACGAAATAAAGAACTTAAAAAAGAATTAAATTATTACTACTACATATTTTTTTAGTCTCTAGATTATTTGATAATTGTTAATGATATAATTATAATAGTAGAAATAATTAAAAAACTTAGTAAACACACTAAGACCACTCTATCAGAGAAAACGAAGATGGTTTCGTGACATTGATGAAAAGCCGAGCATACGCGGCCTTGGTTTACTGGTTTTGTTTTCTATATTTCAAAAGTGCCGGCAAAATTAAAAAAAAAACTAACTAACTATAAACAAAATGTATGCACACAATTTCAAATTAATAGAACAAATCTAACTAGTTTTCATCTGCAGTTGCTTTTAATAAATTGTTACCATGAAATTAAAACAGTAAAATAACGAAAGAAAAAAAGTGAAATACTTTAATCTAAACTAAACTAGACTATCAAAAACAGTAAAATATAATACTAACTGTAGACGAGATTTGTCATAAGTATCCATGGATGAGTGAGATCCATGATTTTTATATGCTGATATTAATACTTTATATTTAATAGCAAAAATTTCTGGTTATTTTCAATCTATCATGGCGGTCGTTTCTCATTAGTTAAGACGTGGTTTTTTCGGCGTAAATCCCGATTCCGTGGGCAATCCAGGATAAAAAGTAGCCTATATGTTGCGCAGCAATCCGCTCTATCTCCTAGTGAAAATCTCATTAAAACCAGTGTAGCGGTTTCAGAGATTAGCCCGGACAAACAAACACGACAGAGAGTTTTTTGTTTAAAAAAGGTAATTTACGTCTTAGTACCGTGTAAAGATCTATAAGAACTTGAGAATTTTTTTTTTTAAATCACAGACAAACATTTTAATTTTATCTATATGTATATTGATTATTTTTATCTAGTATACACAACTATAAAAATACCAATATCTTTATAAATTACTAGCAGATCTAATATTTTTTTTAATTATTACATTGTAAAAAACTATTAAACTGAGATGTAAGCTATCCTATCTTTCATGTTGGATCAAACTGCACATGGTGTGCAAAATTTAATTAAAATTGGTTCAGTAGTTTAGGAGTCCATCGCGGACAAACACCGTGACACGTAATTGATATCTATAGAAAAGACTAAATCTACAATGAAACATTACTATTTGGCACTAAAACAAGTATGTGTCAAATAAGACACATAAATACATTATTATTGTCTACCTATTTAGTTTTACAGTTTCGCATTAGAGGCGCTACCGTCGGTATATAAAGTAGAGGTGACAATTGTATGTAGTTTTGCAAAACAGTGTATATTCATTTTGTTTCGTTTTAGCGCAAAACAGTATATGTGGCTTTTAAATGTACAGCATTTCTTGGTAGGTTTGTTAATTACTGGTTAGTGCGAAAAGAAACACAGACGCTACAAGATGATTGAAAAAAAATCAAACACTACAAAAATTAGAGGGCATCAGCTATCACCTCTTTACGCCAATGTAGAAAACAACGAACTGAACGATAACAGTGAAGACTATGAGGATATTCTTGAACCAAGCTTTTGAAAACCGACTTCATTGTTTAGCAGTTTCTTACAAGTGCCTTCCTTAGCAAAGTGGCCAGTGCTAAATATGTCAATTCGTTAGAGTTGGCAACACTGCAATAGTACTGTCAAATTGTGCAAAATAAGTATCGTGTCCGTTCAGTTGTCATTTAGTGCATTTGCATAGAACGAAAATTGATTGTTTTAATTTTTCCTTCTTTGATTATTAGACTTCTGTATTTTTTACTACCTATTTACTATTTACATTACCTAACACTTGACTGTTTTTGTAAATTATATTTTTAAAATACTAAAAAAAAAACAAAGTGCTAAAAAGAAAAGAAACAAAAAAAATCCATCTATGAGAGATTCTGTATCAAACTATGAAAGTCCTCGGCGATTTTACGAAAGCATCGATTTTCTTACATCAAATATATTAGCTGTAATCATTTCTATATCCAAGTATTTCTAATATGGTCCTGTAACATTTTGAGTGCATCCCAACAGACTAACACCAGTACACTTTGCGGTCCGAGCCGGGCGTAGTTCGCCCCTACTCCTTTATAGAAAGAAAGTATACCTTCGTGCTGGAAAATCTTCAAAGCGCAATCTATCATTCCACTATATAGTTTGCCTCTGTGTTGAGAGTCAAGTGCTGGAAATCGAAATCGAGTTGACGAGCTGAAGTGTCCAAACAAATATTCATAGGTACAACAAACCAATATAAGTAGATCTGTCAGTACTCAGTATTAGATGTGACTACCAATAATGGTTCATTTAGAATTTGATTAGTGCAGCCTGTATACTTTGAAATCTGAGAGTATCTGAGATATGATCCAATAGTATAAAGAACGGAAAATAATTCAGATTAATTGACGATTATGATGCTAAAGTTAACGACTCGATGAAGATTTAATTACTTTGTTTCAGTATAATTACAAGTAACTATAAATGTACTGAAAAATGCTGTTTTTAAGGACCTGCTAAAGTGACCACTCTGCCTGATGGAAAGCATGAATAGAATTTATGAGTTCTGGTCACCATAATCATTGTGAATGCAAATAATGCGGTATGGATACCTATACTATGGCGGCCTAGTGAGATGCTTTTTCACAGCCCGCTTGGCGACGTAAAAGGCATGACAGTCATCGTGGCAGTGTAAGGCTCACACAGTTACCACGACAACTGTCACCCCTGCATCAATGGGCCTCCGGTATCACACTCACCAACGAAACACGACAACACGAATGCTGGCGCGTTAGGTTGGTCTTCTGTGGTAGGGTAGTACTGCCCCGGTTGAGCCGGCCCGCTTGTGTCGAAATCAGCGTGGTTCTACTACTTAGAAAACTCCGCTTGGGGACGTACAAGGCAGATAGTTATCGTGGCAGTGTAAGGCTTACACACATGATAACTGTCACCCCTGCATCAATGGGCTTCCGGTCTCACAATTGTTAAATGACAGAAGTTTAATTTTTATGTTAAAATTGTTATTAGCATTAATTCTGATAAGATCTCAATATTTGTAAAGACTTACGCTGGTTAGAGAGTCTCGTCGCTATTACATCGAAAGGGTTCAGACAAAAGGTCATGACTACACCCCCAAGGTTGGCGCCAAAGAAAGACAACATGAGGGGGCTGTTCACGAACCAGTTCTTTTCCAGCAACCACTGCTTCGCGTACGTGAAGCTTAGGATCTGAGAGGCAGAGCCAGCCGCGCCGCGTGGAATTTGAGGATTCACACCGCGAAATAAACCTGGAATGAGAGCACATAAACTTTAGCAATTTGTTTCTTTCTCAAATAACAATATTTCTTTGTTTTTTACATGGTTTGAAGTTACGATACAGAACATTACGAGTGTTTAATCGCATGTGATGACATTAACCGTCCGTCATATATGACCTGATTTGAAAATATTTTTGTTATTTGAGATTTGAATGGGGACCAAATACTCCATATTTTCCACTTGGTTTCATTCAAATACGTAGAAAAAAAAAACAAAAGATATAAATAAATAAATAAATATTTCAGACATTTGACACTAGATTGTGCTATGATAACTAGACTGACTGATAGAATACTTATATACTCTTTTTTGTAAATACATTCATATTATACATAGAAAACTCCCAAACTTCGAAACAAATATTTACAGATCATACATTTGGTCCGACCCGAAAATCGAACCCGAGACCTCAAGCACAGCAGCCGTATTCACTACCGCTGCGTCACCTAGGCAAGTGAGATCCTGTGTTAGGTTATTTATTTATGTTTTCTTAGCGCTTACCCTTGATCCCTTCTTTAGAGTAGATATCTGCCAACGCATTGAACGTCCCAGAATGGCCATGCTGATGTCCAACAGCAATAGTCTTGGCGCCGCTTGACTGGAGTCTGGTCTTCACCAGGTAGAAAGGGGTGCCGGCTATAGAGCCTAGGGCTCCACCGATCCCGGCAACTACAGCGCCTCTGTATAAGGACATGTGGCCTTCCTGGTCCAAGAGAAAACCGCGGCGTTCGGCGATGCGGTAAGAACCTAATCTGTAAGGTTAAGTGCAAGTGTTGATGGGCTGGTTGATGTAGGGGCTTCTGGTTCTGATTGTTCAGCTAAAAGTGGTGGGACCAGGTCAGGACAAAGTATTGTGTGACAAACACGAACATTTATTGTGTGTTTGTATATAATTTTGTATAAGTATATGAATGTGTACATATTATGTATGTACAAATATATTATATAAATATGTTTACAAGTCTAGTTACCATAGATTTGTCTAATTTGGGATCAGACGATTATGTGAAGTACAATAACTTCTTTCTTTCTTTCTTTCTTTTTTCTCTTGGGCGGGCGTTGTCTTTAGACAACGCCCGCATTAGGAATAAATCCTGTGTCGCGGGGGACTTTACAAACATACAAGAAACGGACACAAAGAACACCCAGACTCAGAACAACAATTTGTGGATCACACAAAGTGTTGTCCCATGTAGGATTTGAACCCACAACACTCGGCGAAGTAGAGAACGGCGTGGCGACCGCTTAAACCAATAGGCCAATCGTGCAGTCAAACAATTGTTACCGTGCTGACGTGTTACGTTGGTGAGTGCGGGACCGGAGACTCATTGATGCAAGGGTGATAATTGTCGCGGTGTGTGCATTACAATGCCACGATGACTGTCATGACTTTTACGTCGCCAAGTGAGATGTGAAAAAGCATCTTACTAGGCCGCCACAGTGTGGATCACCATACTACTTTATCTGCATTTAACTGCTGCACTTTGACTGCACGATTGGCCTAGTGGTTTAAGCAGTTGCCATGCCGCTCTCCATTTCGCTGAGTGTTGTGGGTTCAAATCCTACACGAGACAAAACTTTGTGTGATCTTGTTGTTCTGAGTTTGGATGTTCTTTGTGACCGTGTCTTGTATGTTTGTAAAGTCCCCCGCGACACAGGATTTATTCCTAATGTGGTGTGGTCGTTTTAAAAAAAAAAAAGTTCACAATAAGTATGGTGACCACAACTCTTGGATTCTACTCATGCTTTCCAACAGATAGAGTAGAGTCTTGGCTTTGGCTTAAAATAGAAAAAAATGGGCGTTTCTAAGTTTTAATTTATTAATGATTTGAGAACTGTACCTTATAGGCTGTATCAGAACAATTAAAAAATTAAACCTAATTATTATTACCTGAAAACATTTAAAAAGAACTGAAAACCCAGCATGGCCGGTAGTCCATTCTGCAGAGCAGCAAGACCTTCAGTGCGGGCCACGACAAATATAGCATGCGGGACATTCTTGTAGAACACTGCGTGCTGACCCTTGGCTTTGAGCTCTCCTTGCAACTGCAGTCTAGTTTTGACTACCTCTATGGGGTTGGTGAAAAGCGTGGCAAACATTGCCGAAACGCCACCCATCCCCATGTCTATTATATCCCGACGGAAGCACGACCATCTTTGATCAACTGTGTTCGTTTTCATTGCCTGGAAAATATTAAAAGAATATTTAAGGTTATTTTGTAAGTAGGTAATCGTTTTTTTTAATCATTTGATTTCTTTCAACCCCGAATTTTATGAGTTTGTTTGAGGTATCATAGCTCCTAATGAGTCATCACATCTTTTTTCATCATCATATTCATCATTTTATTCACCTGTTTTAGCCATAATTAAAGATGTGCACAGATCAGGGCTTTTGTAAGTTTTTTCTTTATATTACGGTATATTTATGTGTCTACTTCTTATATAGTGCCTGCGTCCTTAGAAAAGACTTGGATATTTCAGGAAAATAACGTCTTGTTTTATGTATTTTTTTAAATAGATTTTTACAGAGGTGTAAAATGTTAAAGAATAATGTACAGAAATATTTCAGTGAAGTGAATTTGACTACGAATTGGAAGTACTTGAATTACGTCAATTTCAATTGCTCCTTATTTATGCTGGTTTTTTAATACCTATAAGGTGGCAAACAACAATACGGCCTGTGTCATAAGACCCTTTAGAAATCTTATTTTTTTAAGTACTAACTACGGGTAATCTGAAAATATTATGTACATAAACGAAATTTGTTTCCATGGTGAGAACGCCAGTCGCCTAAGGGTTTGTTAATGGTGGTCATGACAACAGGATCTAATACCGAAAAACCATTTATATTTCGTGTGTGCATGCGTCCGTGCGTGTGCGTGTGCCTGTGCGTGTGTGTGTGTGTGTGTGCGCGTGCGTGCGTGCGTGCGTGCGTGCGTGCGTGTGTGTGTGTGTGTTTTATACCAGTAATAATCCATTTGCCACGAGCCACCATTGTATGCCATATCCTATTGAAAACGAATAAATAGTTTTAAAAGATGAAAAACCAAAGGATTGTCGGTAATATCATCTCTTATACATTTTTTTTGATCAACACTAACCCAGTATATGCAGATATTGGATTTAAAAAAAATAAAACTAAGTACTCAAATAAAACAGTTTATTTATTCAGGCCAATACTGCCTGCAAGCACCAAAAGTTGTAGAAGATAGCCACACGCTTTCTTCTGTGTATTTATCAAACATTATTCATTTTACAATACGTACAAAATTAAAATGACGTTAAAATTTTGTCTTATTTGAACATTTGTAATTATAAAGGGTCTATTCTTAAAACGAGCAGCACGTGTTACAAAGGTCGAGTCTAGTTCTACAACACGTCGCCACACCGCACTACATGTTACACATACTATCACATAGCGTGGCAACGCGTCGCTATTAGACGTTTCACATCAAAAGTAAAATGAAGATTGTTGTTTCCAACTGTTTCTTTTAACTACTTACATAATGATTTAATTATTAATATAAGGGTATTGTCATAGAATTACTTGAAGTATATTGCACGAGGATTATAAAATCGTAACTTACATCATTTTCAATATTTCAGACATCTGAAGCAACTGCACCTAGTCTCAATCTAAGTAGAGCTTATTGGGTATTTGACAACTGATTTAAATACATGTTCTCTTTAGAGATACATAGAAAACACCCAAACTCCGAAACAAATATTTGCAGGTCATACAAACAATTGGTCCGACCCGGGATTCGAACCCAAGACTTGAAGCACAGCAGTCGCAAACGCTACCATAGCGCCACCGAAGCAGTCAATATATTATAATTTAAAGGTCCTATCTACAACTACTATGAATTACAACACGTAACAGATTAACCAAATTTCACTATCTAAAGCTAATATTAAGATATCTAAGGGCAAGAAAGGGTTATTTTTACACACAGTCAATTTGGGTTACATTCGCGCTAGGGTTCGTTACAAATAATTTCCTAAATTCATGCAGCGAAATTTTACTAACATTTACGAATTTATGGTATTTTTAAAAAGAATATAAACTCATCAAATTTAAAACTCGAGAACTAAAAATCCATTTTAAAAAAAGAACCAAGAAATAACTGTAGCTATTAAGGCCGCACTAAAAAAGCTCCTTTCCAAAACCAGATTAAAAGCTAACACTATGATTTCAGTTAAAGTAACGTTTTACGGCCAAAGTAATCTAAACTCACGGCATTTAAACAGAAGGTCGTTTTAATTCTTAACTAAAGCATTCACCTTATATAATATTCTTTAAGCCACAGAGATACAATAAATTATTGTCTATACTTTCAAAAAAGGAATAATTAACAACATTATCTATGGAGTATGAGTATGGAGTGGAGTATTTTTACAGCCAGATTCGAGATTTAAATATTTAATGCTAAATATTTCTCCATTATAATTATTTACATTAAATAACTATGAGAAAAGCATTTTTAGTTAGTTTAGTTTATACTTAGATTCAGAGTTATTGATGAGTGGATATTATAAACTACGACGAATAAGTACAGCCAGCAGCGATTGGTTAAACAGATCTAAAATAAAAAGTTGAACATGTGTGCCGCTCACATTTTTTTTTTCTATTCGGTCCCTACCAAAGTGACTTTACTCTGTCTGATAGAAAGTATGAATAGAATCCAAGAGTGGTGGTCGCCTTACTCATTGTGAATACAAACTATCCAGTACAGCGACGTGTGGGTCGCGGCCTAGGCTATTAATATTCGTATTTAGATAGATAAATAGATATTACGTTATTTGTACACCAGGGTTTACAAATATTACACTGTAATAAAACTAACAATTGTGATGTACAAAGGGCGGCCTTATTGCTTATAGCAATTTCTTCCAGGCAACCTTTGGATGGACTAATTTAAGCTGGTGCTAGGTATATACGAGTAAAAGTTGGAGTAACGTAGCTATGGAACATTTATTTTTATCATAAATAAATTCTACTAATCTAATAATTAAATATACGCAAATAAATCATAAATACATGTAGTAATAATAAACTACTTACATACACACGTTAATTGCCCACTATGAGAGACAGATAATGCTCAGACAACATAGTAAGTTTATTATGTATTATTAGTCAACAATTAATATATCTAATTATAAATATAAAATAAAAAAAATGATATTCTGTATTGTATGAGCACTTTTTGTAAGATTTTACCCTTTTTCTTTATGCTCTAATTTAACGTATACAAAAGTTAGTAAAAAAAGTAAGTTTCTTAGTATTTTTAAATACTCCATATTAATTCAGTAACTGGCAACGCGAAATTACGATCACATCGTAGAATTTGGATAATAACTTGCTTCATTGTTGAAATCAAGATATTATTTTACAGCATTGATATATTCGTATAAAAAGAATTAGTCTAATTGCGGGTAGGAATCAAATTTAACGTGTATCTTGCATCATGTCCTTTACTAGGTAGTAGAGCCACGCTGATTTCAGCATGAACGGGCCGGCTCGTCCGGGGCAGTACTACCCTCCCATAGAAGATCAACTTAAAGCGCCAGCATCCGTGCTGTCGTGTTTCGTTGGTGAGTGTGAGACCGGAGGCCCATTGATGCAGGCGTGTCAGTTGTCGTGGTAAACGTGTGCAATACAATGCTACGGTGACTGTCATGTCTTTTACGTCTCCAAGAGAGGCGTAAAAATCCTAATGGGCCGTCATAATATGGGTCACCATACTGCATTGTCAGCATTCGCAATGAGTATGGTGACTACAACTTTTGGATTCTATTCATGCTTTCCATCAAGCAGAGTAGAGTCACTTTGGCAGGCTATTAAAATAAAAAACATCATAACCCAGCATAATTTTTTATACATGTATTATCTACTGTTAGAGAATTTTTAACTTTCTATTCTGCTGATTGTACTTTCGTAATGGTTAAAAAAAAATTAAACTACATCTAAAAAAGTATTGAATACAAAAAAAAATAATGAGTTCTTTTTTTAATTAAATGCTATTGATGATAAATACTATCAGTTATTTCAAATGCTTACATATAACAACAGTTTGCGACAATAATACTGTTTTGCTTTTGGTATGGATGGCTCAGGTACTACAGCGTTATATAACACATATAAATAAATATAATAACATGGAATAACAATATAAATAAATATAATAACCAAATATAACTAAATATAATTATCGTAAGTCTCGTACTAACGAAAACAAATAATAAAATGTCAACCTATAACTAAAATCAAGTTTCTTTTATAAAATAACTACGATTTTATAATAGAATTGTCCATATACCGAATACAGAGCAAGTTTTTTGGTGAATCAAAAAATTTTACAAATTTAATTTCGTAATAATTCCGTTTTACCTTCGTTTTTATTTCAACAACAACAACATCAACAACAACAGCCTTTCTCAGTCCACTGCTGGACATATGCCTCTCCTTAGCAAGGAGGTTTTGGCCTACTATACCACGCTGGCCAGACGGGCTGGAATAGGGTTTATTTCAAGTTTTCCTTCTCTTTGTAATGATGTTGTCTTGCATTTTGCGTTTTTATTTAACTACATATAATGTCTAAATATTGCTCGTTAGATTTTTACGCGTATTTTTTTACTTTATAATCAACTTTATACATTATTTAATTACTAAGAACAATGATAAACAAAATGGCCGTTTATCAGAAGGTCACGATATTCTGTCACAGAAGGATCAACGTTATTATCACATTATCAATATTTTATTACCGCACAATTGTGTAAAACAAGGCGTCAAGTCTACATCAAATAAGATATCATATTTATAAGTAGATGTACACATGACCTCGTCCGTGACTTCGCTTTTTTGAAAACTACAAACTTTCATAGTTCATTTTTCATTTTACCCATAATGGGTAAATTTCTGAAAATCTTTTCTTAGAGTGTTGACTTTAAAAAGCGTTAGTAGCCAATTAATTCCAAGTCTGTAGCCACAGCGCTTTAGGCTCTGCTTTGTCAGTCAGAGCAAATAGTTTTATGCAGATAGATTAATGTTAACAAGAAAATAAATATACCTATCAGAAAAGTATTTGCACTGGTTTTAAAAAAAAATATCAAGTGACAACATGTAAGATCAGATACCAAGGTTTCTTTTATATATGCGTGCGTTATCTGATCGCATAAAATTAAGATTTTAACATCCTATATCTTAACATATGTGGCGCAATTCACACATATTTCAGGGATGGCAAACCACTATGATAGATTCAACGAGGCTCGGATATATACATTTGGTATATACACTCATAACTATTTAAAAACATATAATTAAATAATAATTTGTTTGTGTGAGTTTATTTGTCCTACCCATAATGAAAAGTTTGATATCAAATTATTCGATAAAAAGATTATAAAATCTACTTAATACTAACACTGGTATTATAATACATCACGGCATCATATAAAAAAAAAACTAGGAAGGCTTACGTCATAGTCGAGTTCGCATTCGAATAGTGACGTATATTGATCAAACTAGTACCCAAAATATTACCGTTTCGTACGAACGTTTGGAACCAGATTGGTCAAGGGGCAGGGCTTGATCGATATGTTACTATTTTCTTAACACGAATGGACAACAATGGTATTAAACCAGAAATTTCACCTACTTACGTCAAACTCTAGCACCGCACGACTTCCAGTTGCCACTTGTTCATACGAGCAAGCGAGATGAAAGATGTAACATATTAAATTATATAAAAAACCGATGTATTGTTACTCAAAACGGAGTATAAACAAAATATTTGGACTACTTACAAACTAAAACAAGATAAAAATTAACAATTATTTTCAATACTTTTTTGCAGATCCTTGAGCATATCCCAGAAAACCAACAAGAGAACTGTGTGAGGGGCTTGTCTCAAATAAGAGGGTCCCATTCCTTTATAGAAGGCAAGTAGTCCTTCTGTCTTCGTAACTTTTCGAGCGCAGTCCACCAGGCCCTTGTAAAGTAAACCACGGCCGTTAGCGTCGACAGCTGGAAACAGAGTTTTTAAGTAATAACAGTTTTTACGGTTTATAAAAGAAGAAAGGGTTTGTTTGATTGTTACTTCAAAATTCTTTTATTAATGAACTGATATAATGAAAAAAGAAATCAAAATTATTATTATTAATATTTTTAACTTCATTTGACGCTCCCTTTTTTGGGAGACTTGTTCAGCAAAAGAAGTATCATACCTTGATTATACAGCCTAGTCATAATAACGTCCATTGGTGTGAGCCACACCGTTTTTACTAAAGCCCCAACATTACTTGCTAGGAACGTAGACAAATATTTTGATTGCTGAAACACATTGTTGTTGTCCATCCATTCTTTACACCTGCAAGACATTTATAAGCGCATTTAATTTTTGTGGTTATATGTACACTCACTCACACACAGACTACCACTACGTACACTACAGGAATGTTAGGCTCATCTAAGGGCCTCGTGTGAGTTTCTTTCACATCAATTAACACACTCTAGAACTCCCGTTAAAGAAACTGTAATAGGATCCCTGCACACTTCCGTGCACTGGATGCTGGATCCAAAGAGAAAAGGAACGACCGGCACCGGTAATCTAAAGAGTTTCACACCAGTAATCTTTCTTTTTCTGTTTGGCGTAAAAGAAGCAAAAGTTTTGTTGCCTCAATCTCACATTACGTGAATGCTACGAGGCAGTGAGCCGCGTTGCCATTATAAGTACAAATTATCCTGTAACGTATACTTACACAGCAAACGAAGCAATCTGAGACGCTGACCCAATTGAGTTTCTGAGCATCATTCCATGGGCACCACGCCATAAGCCACTTAGACCATTGCTAGTGTAAATCTTCTGTATAGCATACATCATTCCAGGATGCGCATGTTGTGTCCCCACAGCTATCTTCTTAGAGGAATAAGACATAAGCTGTGTCTTCACCAGCTGTAATGGACTCCCAAGCATAGCTCCACACAAGCCAGATATTGAACCAGCTATTAAGCTGTTGATGAATTTTGTGTTATTCTCCTCATCTCTGAGTAGGCCAAAATTATCTGACTGCTGGTATATTCCTAACCTAAAATTAAATCAACATTTGCTAAAAACAATTCTTAAAATGGATTTGGGTAGTTATTGTTAAGTAAAAATAAATATTTACTACAGATTTTACAAAACAGTTAACACTGGATTTCTGTTTTATTAATATTGCCACGGACACGGTGTGCGATCCTTTGCAAGCCACACATATTTTACTCGTGTGCGCTTTAGTCTGTGTGGTGATGGATTAAGAACACGAAGTATCAGCATCCCTATTCATCGTTCATTTTGTAAGGGAATATTCTAAAGGGCAAAAAAATACACGGGGAATTATACCTCGTTTGCGCAGGCCTTAAAGTTTGCTGAACCATTTATTTTAACACAGTTATCGAACAATATTTTCACAAGTTCAAAATCGCTTCAAGCTGAAGTGGCAAAAGGCTGGCTCATATTAGCCGCAGAACCGATACCCTTTGGGGTAAACTTGTTTTTGAGTGGAGACCGCGTCTCGGTAAACGTAGTATAGGGTGTCCACAGACCAAGTGAAGTGATGATTTACGCCAGACGGCTGGCAGAAATTGAACGCGAGAAGTCCAGGAACGAACGGTGGCGAAAAATTGAAGAGGTCTATGTCTAGCAGTGAACTGTGGTACATTTATATTGTTTGCTAATTTATTAAAGTGACTGTATTTACATAAATATGCGATTTCTACTTACTGTGCACCAATTAGACTGATGTATGATAATTTTGTAAATCTACCCTACATAAATATATAATTATTATATAAGAGTAGCTTACCTTACCCCATTCACAACTAGTTGGAACCACAAAGCCGGTACGAGTCCCTTCTGTAGTGCACCAATTCCGTCATGTTTCACTATAGTATACATAGCATGGGGTATATTCTTGTAGTGGACTGCATGTTGGCCTTTTGCCCGCAGTTCTCCTTGCAATTGCATACGGGTCTTGACTACATCGAATGGGTTGCTGAAGAATCCAGCACCGACACCCGCAAGACCGCCCACAACGAAGTCCATTGTCTATGGAAGTTTCTGGATTTACACTCTTGTTTTTCGGTAATATTTTTAAACACTCGGACAATATTTTAGAGTATACCGAATTTGAATATTTCAACAAAATGCAAGTGTTATTAGTTTATGAAAATAGTTTTAATAATGGTAATAAATTTAGTTCAAACTGTTAAAGTTTTGTAAATAAATTCGTAATTTCTTATAGAAACTTAAAAGACAATGACAGCAGTGTATGGGACTTTTATACCGCCTTGCATATCTCATGGTAGGGTTTGTTTTTGTATTTATTTAACTGGCAACATCATCAACAATAAACTTTTTAATTCCTTGACGTTTAGAACTTTGTGTTAAAAAGTTCTTTCCGTTTGCAGTTTACAATGTAATACATGAGCAAATGAGTTGTCATTATTATATACACGATGTCGTAGTACCATATTTTTTAAGTCAAAATCACTCGATTATTATTTACGATTTTCTTGACACGTCAATAAAATGTTGATCTGCTGCCAAATACACTGGCACGCTCATTCATAACTATCAATTTAGACACACATGTTTTCCCGGGGGGGGGGGGAGGGAGAGGCATATTAAACGCTCAATTTACGCCAATGTTTTGGCCCCACGTAATAGGTGGCGAGTCTATTGCCGCTAATTGGGATGTTTTGTTTGCGAGCACCTCGTCCATCAATCAGGAGTAGCACAAATTGTAGGTGAGGATGATTTGGGATCCTAAGTTTTTGATGAGAACCCTATGTACCCTATTTTGTCATTTTTATGTAATTTATATTTTATAATAATATAAAATATTTTTGGACATCGGACACTCTAACGCCATTAGTTTTCAAACGAAGCAAAATTTAATCATAGAAAGTTTAGAAAATTTGGGCCTGTATTTTGTTATTACTGTAGTTTTGGGATACCACGGTTTCTTACAAAGATAATAATATTTATTCTGCAGGGGATTCAAAGGGTAGCAACACATTTTGTGGTCTATGGCACCATGTTACTTAGCATTTTTTGACCTATCAACATGTTTACCACAATTAAATTATAAAATAAATGCTCTAATTGACATAAAAGAAACAGTAATACTAATTACTGTATTAATGTTATGTTTCAACTATGGGGTAGCTGTTATTAAAATACAACAATGACATTAAAAACAACAAAAGGTTGGATATTAACAATGTACCTACCTAATACAATAAAAAAAAATTTTGACTCGGGTAAAAGCAATATTGTATCCATATTTATGTACTAGAATAATAAAAGAACGAAAAGCATATTGCTAGCAAAATTTGAATAAATAGAAATATGCATCTGAATTTAAAAAATGTCACAATTCCAAAAATCAAATCATTGACAGTTTTTAAAGTTAAAAAAAGAACTTATTAAGGTTTTTAAGCTAGCTTGGAGCTACATCACTAGCTCAAAGTAAGCTACTATTGCTGAAAAAGTGCTTATTATTTTTTTTAATCAAGACAATAAAACATGACTGTGGAATAAATTTCACCGCCACTGATTACAATATAAATCCTTTTTACTAAAATATTTTTATACTATACTGGTTTTTTTTAAGTGTAGAAACACTAATAAAGGTATTATTGTGTTGCTTTTATTACTCTAATGAGTATTTCAAGAGGTATTAGTGTGACAGGTCTAATTTCAACACAGATCTGAAACTCACCACATAATCCCAAAATATAAACATCTTTACGGGTCTGCATGGTGACGGAGTAAGAATATGAAGCGTTACTATCCCTATTCATCATATAGGTGTTGTAACCGACAAATAAGCGAGCAAATTACGCAGGACAACATTACTGCTAAGGGAAGGAAAAATTTGAAATAAACCCTATATTAATCCGTTTAGCCAGTATGTAGCAGGCCAAAACCTCCTAACTAAAGAGAGGCCTATGTCCAGCAGTGGACTATCAAAGGTTGATGACGATGATGTGATGTGAGGGCTCAACGCAAACTGATTACTAGTGTGACGGTTTATAAATATCATTGTCATTATGTATATTCCATACATGCTTTACTAGTGGGTAATCTTACTGACAGATATGGTTTTTTTTTTATATTGTAATGGGTATTTCAAGATAGAAATTTCTGTGCCTGTGTTCTATTTAAAAAATATATTTTATTAAATTTAGTCAATCAAACGCATGCTTGTTATTGAAGAGCTGGCCGGGATTTAATTTCCAAAACAATTTGTGGTTGGTTTTTGGTTCCACTTCTACATAATGCATAACTGTAACTCTAAAAACTGTGTAAATTTTTAGGTAATTTAATAGTTAATGGAAAACACGAACAGTTTTTAGAATTTAAGAGGGTCAGACATAAGTAAATTTGTTAATATATTTTTAAGTAATGACGCAACTAGAAAATCAAACGTATTTAGCACACGCACTGCAGCACGCACTGTCAATAAATATTTAATATAAATAATAAAATCAGATGTACTGATAAAATGTTGGTTCCACTTACTCAATAAAAGTTGTTGCAAAGATATGTACGCTTTCATGTAAGGTTTTCTTGAATGTTTAAGATCACCATTATGGGATCTCCAGGATGACTAAGGCAGTGGAGAAAATTAACAGTCACTTATTATTTTCATTTTGATTTCGTAATGCTTTGGATTTTCTTGTCAAAATCATCTGATATATTTTTTATTTTTTGATCTGGTTACCTCAAATCTATTTCATTCATTATTTCTACTAAATATGTAGCTTTATATATATGTAGCTTTCATCTTTATAGTATTGTTTATAAAAAAAAAAACTGTTTGTTGCTTTTCATATTACTCGAAAAAAAGTAATAAATGAAGGGCTGTAAGTTGTGTATTCCACTTTTATTTCACTCAATTTTCTGACAACACTGCACTCTGTTTTTTATTGGTAGTGACAGATTCGTAGGTAGGAAATAGTGATGTTAAAAATGTTCTTGTCGATTAATGTTAAAAAGATCTATTTAAGTAGAAGTTTCAATCGACATGGGTAAAATGTAAAGAACATTTTAGCTAAATATGATAACATAAATATTTAATTATTGTTACATGGGAGTCAAGTGATGAATTTGATTTGTTTCATGTATCATATAGCATTTAGAAAACATTTAAAATTTACTTTTCATAGCTAATAGAAACTTAGAATAAACTTATACACAGAGTGGATATTGTTTATTACGGCGGATCATTTTTGGACAATTATTGCTTAAGTTGATTTATGAGTATTATGAGTAATAAATGGAAAGCGCGTTGATGCATGCCTATACTTGGGAAGGGTGCACGGTTTTAGAAAAAAGCCCGACTCGAACCTGGTTTATATTTACATATTAATATAAACGTACAGTGGAGCAGTGCAGTGCACATTTATCTTAGTATCAGTAACAGATACCAGTTGTTTGTTGTAGCCGTTCAGTTGTTCCATATAGTGAAAAGGTCAAAAACTTAGTGATCTATATAGATAAGTACCTATTCTGAGTCCTCAGATTGGGGGTAGTAAGCTGAAAAGTATTCGTAACAGCGGTATCTCTACGAAGGATACGGAACTTTCGCCCAACTAATACTAAATTTGCGTACGCACAATCTCTTCTGCTTCCTATCCTTGACTTTGGTGATATCAGCTATCTGGATCTCACCGAAGACCAAGTGAACAAACTTGAGCGATCCAAAACCATAATCATGTTTGGATTACGCAAAAATGATCTTTATTGTTCAAATTAAATTGGCTACTAACACGCTTTCGCCGGATCTCCATTTTTTTTCTCTTTTTACAGTGTTTTGGTTTATCCTCACACACCCGCTTACCGCAAAGAACGTTTTCAGTTTTTAAAATTTGCAGGGACCTAAGGTCGTCGGGGAATTTAAAACTAAAAATACCAAAACATTCCACTTTGTTTGCAGATTAATCTTTTACTGTGCAGGCAGTAAATCTTTGTTGTATATATTGTTTTCCAAGTAATGATGAAATACATAATCTTCAGACTAAAAGCGACATAAAAGCGTTTTCAAATGAGATTGAATAGCTAAATAAATTTAATATAGTGGTTGGGATTAAGAACAGCTGTAAAGTACCATTATGAATAATTTTTCCCTCTACTTTGCCAACGGTTTAAATTTTTGAGGTTGTCTGTATGTAAAAGTAACTTATAATCATCTGATAGCCTTTAGTAGAGAGCCTGGCTGTAATTTTGAGTTGCGGCGCTAGTATCAAAGATGTATATTTTCTTCCTTTCGATGGATTAAATATTTAAAAATAAGCTTTGTCAATGAAAGAATCATTCAAAGCCACGTATTTACATCATATTTTGTGTCTCAGAAAATTGTAACACTTTGTCTTAGCTAATCCTCATAGATTTCATACTATATTCTAGATTCAAGTTTTTTTGGTTTCTGATTAGAAACTCAAACGTTGACATATGTTGTCAATCATTTTAAAACTTTTAATGGTAGGTGTCAAAATTATTTATGTAAACAAATTAATGTAATAAATAGAAAATATGTAAATTTGCTAGTAAATGTTATATACATATAAAATAGAAAACAAATAAAATTAAAAAATGGCCGTTACCAGTGGTATGTTCTTATTCGAAGTAGTGGTGGAGAAAGTAAATAGTCTGGTTCCAAGTCGACACTTGATCATAAAAAGTGATTTTGGTGACATATTTTCTTTAGAACTAAAAGATCCTAAAACAATACACATTGTCATGCCAGAACCGCCACCGTTACCACCAGAGCCACCCGGCAAAAAGGGTAAAAAGAAAAAGCCAAAACCACCTAAAAAAGGAAAAAAAGGGAAAAAAAGAAAAAAAGGCGCAGTTGTTGCTCCACCACCAGAACCAACAATACAATCTGGTCAATCAGTACTATTCGGAAGTAGCGCTGAGTTCTTGATACAAAGTATGCTAAAGTGTCCTTTGGAAATTTCATTGTGGAGCAAGGAGGATAATTTAACTTTTATTGGCTCAGTTGCCATTCCGTGGGATCCCATATTTGTATTATATCTAAAGAAAATTGCTGATAATCAAGAAGCAGCACCCGTTGTTTTGAAAGAAGATTACAATATTTTTGAAGAAGGAAAAGCTAGAATGATGGCAAAAATAGGAATGCAAGTAAAATTATCGTTTTTGACTAGTAAACTAACTACTTCGTTTAGGACTCTTTCAGAAGACCCAGCAATTAGGAAATATCTCTATACCGGTATTAACTGCAAAACAACGTCATACATGTGCACTTTAAAGACCACAGACGAAGAATTCGAACAAAACAGTGTTAAAATTCCAAATAATTTTACTGTTGATAAGCCTAGCCAAAAGGGAAATAAAATTAATTACGCAGATTATAAAAATGCACCAGGGGCTAATCTCACCTTCTTTAACGAGGGAGACTACTGTTGTATGAAACACGCTGATAAACCTCCCGAATCTATATACATGTCTCCAGAAACATGCCCAGATGTTGACCATATTATTGATTATGTTAGAAAAATTATTGTTTCTTGTAATGACAATATGAGAATGTTAACTCCAAAATCCACTATAAGACCGAGAATTAAAGCTACAGATATTGATAGATTATGCTATTGTAAGGAGACTAATTGGCCTGAAGGTGAATTAGCTGATAGGTTTAAAAAAGAAGCACTTAGTGCACCTTGTCCGCTATGTATTGATGCTGGTAAGAAACCTGAAGGTTCCCGTGCTGCCACGTTTGATATCGGCAACATAAGAGGGCCATGTGGCAAACCAGACTGCAAAATTGCAAGAGATATAAGAGCATATATCGAGCAACTACTAGACGAAGACAATGAAGAATTTAATGTAAGTGATCTTTTAGGACCATGTGGAAGCAAAGACTGTACAATTGTTGAGAAAATACAGGACTTTCTCCATCATAGGGGCGCATTTACGTATGATTCCCATATGGAAGGTTTGTCTACTCAATGTGCCTGTATAGAAACAATGCAAAAGGAGCTCATCAAAAGGGATTCATGTGACGATGTTTGTAGTAAAGATTGTCAAGAAACTGGAAGTGATGCAAGCTCTTGTAAAGGCGAAGGTTGTCCTCATCTTGATAAAAAAAAAGATTATAATGTATATTATTTTACCGTGGAATATGATTTTGATAAAAAAAGTAAGTCAAATGCATCTACCTCAGAGGATGGCACTGCATCACCTGAAGGTAGTGCATCACTTAAATTTCCACATTGTACTCCTACGTGTCCGAGTGTCAGAGTGTCTGAGAATGTATCTTGCTCTAAAACAACTTGCTCTGTAAGTGATAAAAAGTTCGATGGAATTTCTAAAGAGACTGGGAGCCAATCAACTTGTGTATCTCCAGTATGCCCACCACAGAATGAGTTTCCACCTAGTCCTGCAGACAGTAATATAATCATAAACTTCGATGAAATTAATAATCCCTGCTGCGTGAAATCATGTACCGTTGCTGAACAAATAAAAGATTTCATAGAAGATTCTGTACGAAAAAGTAAAAGTAAAAGAGAATGCGCGGAGAAACTGGGAGAAAATGAAGAGCCCTGTTATTGTGATTGTGTATGTACTTTTAAATTTTCGAGCAAAACTACTTATTGTCCCGTTTGCGGAGGCTATCAATGTCTTGGCGATGATGTTAGGGAGCTGCCTGAATTCCAAAAGCCACATCCATGTCCTGTTTATCACAAATTGTATGATAAAAAGTATATAAAAACTCCAAGTCCTTGGCCCGAGGAAAAGCAAGCAGAATCAGAAAAAGAAGTAGGAAGCGGCAAAAGTTCTAAGATAGTTGCCAATTCGATGGAGAAAGCGAACACTCAGCAGTCAAAAATTGCTTCAGACAAAGAGGTAAAAATGAAAGACACTGGTCGCGAAAAAACAAAAAAAGTAAAGACTCAAGACGTTAAGAAAATTGGGAAATACACAACTAATACGACCGACCAGCGTGCGTATCTTTAAATAAAATTATGCTATGTAGATTGTACACAATGTCTTAATTAAGCAACCAAATAGTTGACTTTCACACTCGAGTACAAGCATATTTATTTGAAAGGTTCCATTCAAAAACGAAAGTAGAAAGTTATAGAAAGAAGTTAATTCATGTCCTATTACAAAACATAATTACTTCTACGACGTGAAGTCACTAAGACGGTTTACGTGAACAAAACGTGTTTGATTTCAGCGGCGCAAACACCAGTAGAAAAAAATCCGACAGCCAAATATCCTTATCCACCTGTTCCTAAGAATATGGGATGGAATTGGACTGCTGAAGATATTCCTGGTATGAAGGTAGGCATAGGTACCTTTTTTTAATAACTTTAAATTTTCCTAAATATACTCGTACTACCAACTTCCCCTAAAATTATTCTATTCGATATTGAACTTTAGGTCTTATATATCACAATACACGTGTAACGAGACCCTTAATACATATTGTACATTAACATGAAAAAAAATTTTAGAGTAATCACTGATAAATACTGGAGCCAGTCTTAAAAAATGTATGTTTTTTTTCGCAGCGCTCAAAATCTCTCTTAGACGCATATTTTGAATATATTTCCATGCCTCTTCTAATAGCTTCGTTTTTTTTCAACGGTCACAGTGCATCAACGGCGTTAGTTTATTAAAAGTGTGACATTATTTATTTATTTAAATTTAATGCATATGTTGTGCAAAGGCGGACTTAATGGCAGGAGGTATTCTCTCCCAGTCAACCTTTAGGTGATGTAGAAATATGATGCGGTAGGTGCAAAGGTAAAATAAAGAACTTAACATGGTAAATAAAATAACAAATCTTTCACGTAAATGATGAGAGACATTACTATTATTGAGCAATACATTTATGACCAGACAGCTAGTGAAATACCAGATAAGTTACCGACACAGTTCACGAATGTTTAGTGACTGAGTGTACGTCGTTTTTCGCAAAGTGCGCTGTCACTTTAAAAAAAATAAAATACATACTCATTACTTGTCATCGGTAACCTGATCTAATCTGATCATCTGAAGACGGAGGCAAAAAAAACGGTAAGTTAATATGATATTTATTACTTGGTTTTTTTATTATGTACTTTTTTATATTAGATATATTTATTTGATGTGTTCGAGTAATATATTTGCGTTAAATTGTTTCTACACTTTAAAGTACGTTTTTTTTTGTAAATTTCAGCTAATTTCTGAAAAATCACAAATATCAACAGAATTTCTAATATGACATACTGATAGTGTATATAATTATGACGATATGGTTTAATTTGTAATAAAAAATAACTTTCTCTTTTTGTTTTATTTTTTCAGCATGTATTGTAGACTATAACTGGAGACTACAAATATATTAAATTCTTTTAATCTTTTGTTCTTAGCCACGTCCTAAATGGAAACCAGGAGCAGCAAACAAAATCTTGGTGAGAAGATATCGAGCACTAAGGGAGGGTACAGACACATTTGCTAAAAAGAAACGTGCCATGATGCAGCGCAAAAAGAAAGTGGAATTGAGACCAACGATAACAGTCACAAAACGAGATGGAGAATTTACAGTTGAGATGGCGATATTTAAAAAATATTCAAAAGAACGGCTAGTACATCAATTTCCATATGAAGAGCGTCCACCTCTAACTTATACCATAGGAAAAACTGAGGAAGAGAAGAAAAAATTACAGAAGCAACGTGAAAAGAGAGTTCGAAGGGAGACTAGAAGAAAAAGTCAATTCTTACAGTCTACGTTTAGGGATAAATGTCAAGAAATTTGTTTAAAAGCATATGATCAAGCGATAGGGATGCTGCCACTTCCCAACCCTAACGATCCCGATTGTCCTTGCGTCACTGGCCCACCGATTGAGAAATCACCTTTAGATTCCTGTTCTTGTTCTGAAGCTGAATCCATTTCAAGTAGTGATACAGATAATGATGAATGGATCATAGAATTTTCACCACCAGCTGCAAAATGGAACCCTAAAGCTAAGAATGCACCAATTTTAACAAATAATGAAACTCAATATACATATTTAGATTATAAAGTTAAGCTCTTTGATAAAAGTGGTAACCCTGTGCCAAGATATTTTAAATCCCACGAGGGTAAAACTGAATGTAGTGACTTAGGTGGGTTCTGGGGACCTGGAAAATTATGGCTGGAAATTAATAAAGATGGATACATAGGACCTGACGAGCGTTGGGTCCCAATGACCTTTATAGGTCCTGATGGAATGCTCTATTCTGCAGAAGAGGGATTTATAACCGATACTTCTGGACAAGTTTTAAAACTAGGAATTGATGGATATGTAGACAAAGACCTTAATTGGGTTTATTATGTGAACAAGAAACAGAGTCCAAAATCAATTGCTACCGCGTCTACGGTTAAGTCACCTAGTCCAACATCAGCTCTCCAAGGCAAAGGTGACGGTAAAACTAAATCAGCTGCTCCAGCTGAAACCTTGCCAGCTTCTAAGTCTAAATCTGGTGATAAAAAGGAAGTTGCAGTAGTGAAAAAGAATGATAAAAAGGAAAAAGGACACAATCCTGTGGTGATGGGGCTTATGGTTGATTATCCAAGAAAGAGACGGCCACAATTCCATGGTTCCAAAAAGCAGAAGTCTGAATTCGACCCCAAAAAACTGGCAAAATATTGTGAAATAATGGGTGATATCAAAATGTACGACGATATTCATGAACTGAAACCTCCTGTGAAAACGAACAGAGCATCCAATACTCCTATAAAAATGTATTCACTGTCTACACGGCCTGGAATGAAATTGCAGCTGCAGAAAGTATAAAGTAACAAAAATACAATGTGAAAAATACAGATGAATAATTTATTTAAATAATAAGTTAATTTATTATACATTATATTTTTAAATAAATATTTACTTGTTTAAAGTTCGCCTCTTTATTTGTTGTAAACGTACGTAAATTTGCATTGTTCTCATTACGTGATTAAAAAAAAGAATAGTGTTAGTAAAAATAAATTAAATACACTTGGCCTGAAAAAAATTGGATTTTTACGGTTTGTTACCATTAAAATATTAGAATAATTCGTATACTAGAATTTCAACTGATTAAAAAGAAATTAAAATAGCACCATCGTGAGTAATCCTGTCCTGAATCCTGAGTTTGTTGTCGGTCAATATTCTCGCAACTTTTTTTCTGGCAATAAACTATCCATAAAAAACACAGTATTCTTGAAACATCTCGCGTCTTAGAATTTGACCAGAGAGCCCGTCTCTGACCTTTAGCCTATACTGTTTGTCTGTTAAATTCAGTTCATATTCACGCAGATATGACTAGAATGAATAATAATAAAATTGTATATTATGTTTATAAATAGGTGAAAAAGGTGAAAACAAAACAATTCTTTTTTTTAACCAACTCTAGTTTAAAAAACGAATTATGCAGGGGCGTGTCGTGAGTTTTTAGCCGCCCAGGTCTGACCGTGAATTTGCTGCCTCCTTTCTTTAATATTAGTTATTCAAAGTTGAAATATGTTACATCGTACGAATTATGGAAATACAAGATAAACTACTATTATATCAGAAGGAGAACACACTGCCACGATAACGAAGTGCCCAGCGCTCGGTTACTCAAGTTTTAACCCTAAATATGATTAAATCATCGATGACAAATCCTTTAAAGAATTAGATCGTTTACGGAATTTATAACAAACATAACAAAAAAAACAAAATTCTCCATTTTATTATAATCGCAACTAAAAACGTAAAATATAAAAATAAATTTAAAAATAAAAAACCCGACTGCGTAAATAATAACTTATAATACTTAAATTATAACCTTAAATAAAAACTGAAAAAAAAACAGGTTCAGTCCAGAAGTGTAGAAAGCAATTTAATTACTTACTACAACATTGAAATAATTAACTAGAATTGTTAGTTATTTAATGAAAAATTTTTTTATTAAATATTCATTAAAAAAAGTAGCTTCATATGTAATGTATCACGAATCTTAGGATAAAAGCAGTCCTAAGATGCTTTTATCCTAAAATAAAAAATAAAAGCAGTCGGGCACGCCGTCATTGTGGCGGTAAGACCCGTTATGGAGGATTGGCTCGAGAGGAATCACGGGACCCTCTCATATCGGCTGACGCAGGTGATCACTGGAAAAGGATGCTTCGGAGATCACTTGTGTCTGATCCGAAAGGAGCCAACCCCTGAGTGCCACCACTGCGATGGCCGGACCGTGGACACGGCGCTCCATACGCTGGCAGAATGCCCAGCGTGGGCGGAGCTGAGGCGTGACCTTATGACGCCCATCGGAGTGGAAACTTTCTCGCTCGGTAGCATGATCGCCGCCATGTTGCGGAGCGAGAGCGCGTGGAACTCCGCCATCTCCTTTTGCGAGCAAGTTATGCTTGTAAAGGAGATGTCGGAGCGGGACCGGGAGAGGTTTAGAACTCTCCCGGTCCGCCGGGCCCGGGAACGTGTCCGGTATCACAGACGGCTCGGGCGCCGGAGATTGCAGAACGATCTCCGTCCTCCATAAGCGCTAGACTGAGGGTGATAGGTGAGGCCATCAGTCACCCGAGCAGAAGTATGCCAGGATAGCAGCGGGACGTGCTACGGAGCACACGCTCTTTTGAAGTAGAAAAGGGGTCATCTGCAAGCTGTAGGTAGATGACCCGAGGTACGTCGGGGTTTCAGGGATTTCCTTTCTAGGGTACACCTGATTCCCCGGCTACTGGTACCTGAGACGGCGTGTGATTTTTGGTCGGTTCGAGTCCGACATAACCACCAGTAGGTGGTATCAGAGGGGATTTCCGCACAGAAAAAAAAAAAAAAAAGGATAAAAGCAGTGATCGTAGTCGCAGATGAAATAGATGAAAATGGTTAAAGAATAAGAATGATATCTAAGACTCAATAGTAACAAAAAAGGTAACATTATAATCTTTTATTGAGTAATATTATATTATTTACTAGCAATCCTGATTTCTAGAGATCGCTTGGCGTCAAATTTCGGCACTTAGTATAAAAAATCTCAAATTAAATATATTGCAAATAGGTTTGGCTTAAGATAGCTGAAGCTGATAGTGAGATATATTTTCAATGTTGGCAATCGTAACTTTCTAAGTAGGTAGACAATTTGTAATTTGAATTACTAAGGGCTTTTGTTAGTATTTCTTTGAAAATAGTTACTTCTAGTACCAGCTTTTTACACAATAATAATGAGACATACCTTACCGACCACCTTATGTATATTTCACACGAATATAGATATGAAATGCTTGCACTTTAGTGCACTTACAATGTTAACCAATTATCGATTATCACAGATTATCGAAGTGGATAATAAGACCCTCGTTCTGGGTGATGTTTTAAAGAGAAAGTAGAATAGGAAATATTCCAAAAAAGGAGAAGCTGATAACGGACAGAAAAATTACTATTTAAAGTATTTTGTGTTTTTTTTTCCAGAATACCGATTTAAGACTCTTTAGACTTCAATTATCTATCAGTTGAGTAACAAAGATAGTATATTATACTCCATAAATTATGCATACCTATTTAACATAAATAACAATTAGTTTAAAAATAAATTTGTAAAAGTAGTTTTTATTAGCAGTTGTCAAACTTCCCACAGCTCGTTCAATCCTATGCCATACTGTTTTAAAAAAAAATATTTATAAACAAATTTCAAATTCACGTCACACATCGTTTTCGGCCGTTTGTTAAATTTTTGTATATTTTCTTATATTTGTAAAATTTCGTGTATAATGGATATTTAAAGTTTTAGTTTATATCTTAATGTTAAATATTTATGAATTGTATTGTAACGTAAGCGTAATTTGAGAAAATGGCTGTTTCGGGTTCAATGTTTTTGACTGAGATAGTAGTTTCAGAACTACGAAGCTGTATTAAGTGTAAGGATTTTTTAATCAAAAGTCAATTTGCTGATCTTTTTTCTGTTATTTTGAAAGCATCAAAGGACTTAGAAAATACATTACCTACGAAGAGAAAAACTAAAC
Source organism: Hypercompe scribonia (assembly GCA_949316085.1). Classification (NCBI taxonomy): domain Eukaryota; kingdom Metazoa; phylum Arthropoda; class Insecta; order Lepidoptera; family Erebidae; genus Hypercompe; species Hypercompe scribonia. Next base: position 21,630,562 of record OX438972.1, read on the forward strand.
GCAAAATTAAGGTAAGAAAAAATACTAAACAACCTTCATCTAAGAGTGAATTTAAAGCACAATCAGGTCGTTCAATTTTATGTACAAATGATGTTACAAATCTAATTACAAATATGAAACTGCACCCTATGGAATTATCACTATGGAGTAAAGCCTATCCTAAATATAAAATTGCTTCAACTAACGTTCCTTGGTGTGCGAAGTTCATTCAATACTTAGAAAAAATATGTGCAGGAATACGGTCCCAGCCTGTTTCTATCACAGGAGAATTCAGCGTGTTTGATGAAATAACCTCCAGGCGTATGGCCGTAATAAAACTCAATATGAAGTTAAGTTATTTAACAGATAAAATCACAACACAGCTCAAATCTTTGACTGAAGAAACGCCTCAGAACTTAAAAAGTGTCATAACTAAAGTCCAGGATGAAAGATTATATACAACTGAAGAGACTGGTATTATTAAAACTCTATATAGTGGAGGAAAGAAGAACGCAAGGAAATCTAAAACAAAAAAGCCTAAAAGTTTGGTAAATTCTGATTTAACCAAAGAAAAAACAGTTGACAATGAAGTTATAACAAAGAGTTCGTTCAAGTCACTAAGGCACAAGAACAAGAACAGCAGTATAATAAGTTTAGTAAAAAGCACTATAAATATTGACAAAGAAAGAGAAATTGATTTATTAAGGTGCAAATCATGTTCATCAATGAAACAAGAACATTTGGCAATTTTGAATTATATTTTTGGTGATCTAGTGGGTACTTTTGGCAACCAAGTATACTGTGTTAACTATTTTACAATAGATGACACCAAAAGCGATTCACCTTCTCCAAAAAGTACCACTAAAAGTTCGATGAAATCAGATCAAAGCTTAACAAAAGAATTGAAACAAAATGAAGTGTCCGAAAAATCCAGTACTAAAAACTACTATAAATTTAAATTATGTGACAATGAATGTCCACAAAATGACGATATCGGTTCGTTAGATATACCAATAGAAACTGTACCAGAGATTGAAGTAATCAAATGTAAAGACGTAAATTGTAAACATAAAGAATTTAGAAAATTACCGCCTCCGCCCGATGATAGAATTTTATTAGACTTGGCTAGTTTAACGAATATATGTTGCGGTAAAAGTGAAAAGGTGGATGCAATTGAGAAGGTAGAGGAAGTATTCGGAGGAATGACAGCAAAGATGAAATTCGGTGATAAGCCTTGCTATTGCGAGTGTCAATGCAATTTTGGCTTTACGAAAAAGACAAAATATTGTAAAACATGTGGAGGTTACGAAACTATAGGTGAAGAGGTAATAGATGATCCTCAACTCGAATTCCCTTGTCCAATTTATCACAATTTAGCTGATAAACCCAAACCTAAATCTAGCATAAGTGACTCGAAAAAAGCTGCTAAGGCTAAAAGTTTAGCTGATAAAAGCATTGAATCCGAAAAAGAAACTAAAAGAGGCAAGAAGAAGAAAAAGGATGACAAATTTAAGTTTAACTATGGCTATACAGGTATACGTATGTATTGTCTACTTTTTTTTTTTAATAGATACGTTAACGAATATGCGTAATAACATAGTAAGTCTGATACTTACACATTTTTAAAGCCGTATTTGTTTTATAGCACCCCACATTGGACACGATTATTGTGCACAACCTTGTACTGGTACCTTAGGAGAAGTACCTAAGAGTATGGGTTGGCTCTGGACTGCTGAGAACGTACCAGGGATGAAGGTATGCAACAAAATTAAAACTAACTGTAAAAGGTCCTTTTCTACGTTTTTATTTTTCTCTATTTTTTCTTAGTTCCGTCCGTCATGGAAACCTGGTGCAGTGAATAAGCATGTATTAAGGTTACTACGTATGGCAAAGCACCCAGGTGAAGTTTTCACGAAAAAGAAGAAAAAGAAGGATTCAGGCAAAGGAAAGAGACCCTTAAAGAGACCATTGCTGATAGTACATAAGAAGGATGGTGAATATACAGTTACTATGGAAACAATGAAAGCATACAGTAAACCGAGAACTATAAATCAAGTGCCGTTTGAGGATAAAGATGCATTAACCTATACGATAGGTAGAACAGAGAAAGAGAATCGGCAACGGCACATAAAGAAAGAGCGAGCACAGAGACGGCTGGAGAGATCGCAACGTGAATTTATTCAGAGTGCTTTTAGAGACATGTGTCAAGAGATCTGTTTGAAAACTTACCAGCAAGCGCTTGCTATTTTACCACACGCTGAAGATCCCGACTGCACCTGCTATCCGGTAGACCCAGGGCCTGACAGAACTGATCTTGATCATTCTTGTTCCTGTTCTGAAGACTCAAACCTTTCATTTTCTGATACAGATTCCGATGAGTGGATTGTACAATTTACACCCCCCACTGCTACATTTGATCCAAGTTACAAATGCAAGAAAATAATAACCACAGAAAATTCAAGTCAATATACTTATTTAGATTATAAAGTAAAACTATTAGATAGATCTGGCAATCCTGTTCCCAGATTTTTTAAAGGTATCGACGGAAAAGAGCAGTGCAGTGATTTAGGTGGATTTTGGGGTCCAGATCATAAATGGCTAGAAATAAATGTAGACGGTTTCATAGGACCGGATGGAAAATGGGCTCCCCATATTTTCATTGGTCCTGATGGGGAAAATGTTGATGCTGAAATAGGCAAGTTTCAAGCTACCGATGGAACTTGGTTAGTAGTCGGCGTTGATGGATATATTGATTCTACCGGCAAGTGGAGATACTATTCGAAAGTAGAAAAAGAAACACCAGAATCTAAAAAGCGTCGGACATCAGTTGCAAAAGAAAAGAAAGAGAAAACTGCTACTAAAAAGGAAGTTCCCGTATCCACAAAGAAATCGGACACCACTTGGAGTTGTTTTGGTGATGTGAACCCTAGTTACTTATCTAAATTAGGAATTTTAGGCCACGGACACGACAGGAAATTACTTTTAGATACATTAAATTCATTAATAGCCCAGGGGGAAGATATCAAAATACCAACTCCATCATTTATACCTAGGAACCAATATAAGAGAACAAAAGTAAAATACAGTTCTAATTTATACGATTCAGATAATATTAAATGTAGACACTCAACACCATCTAGTAAGGGTGTTCTAGCTGTGGATAGTTACGGAAATAAAATTTACTTTAAATTACTGGATTATAAGAATCGTAGACCTGAACAGAGAATGTTGAATCTCACATCTCAAGGAATCAGTTTAAGCTCATTCCATGTGCCATGTTTCCATTCATTTATTAATTCAGAAGTGATGAAGAAACAACTCTATAAGAGGCGAGCGAAGCTTGCTGAACAACATGGTTACGTGGCGAAACCACCTCGCATATCTCCTACTTCTGATTGTTTCTCTAAGTCCTAGCCCAGATACCGGAATGCAATGGTTTAGAACTGAATATCTTCCTGCAACAGACAGGTATATTTCGTCAATGAGGGCCACTTTTAACAGGTGAAGTGTTAAGTGTAATATTTGTTATGTGATAAGTCAAATTATGTAAAGTTATGTAATTTTTAAGACAAATAAATTATTCAGATCTTATGAATACTAATGTTTCCGGTACTGTTTGCTATAGGCGGTGATGGTTTTGAGATTCTGACATATGTATATCTTGATTTCCATTTTGTACGACACGTTATATCACCTCATCATATCACCTATAATTCAATAAATAAGTATTTAGTCAGAACAGATAGCCTATTTTTTAGTTTGCTTATCTAAAAATACTCACCCCAATACAGCGCTATACATGATTTAATTTTGAAAGTCTGAAATAGTGGTTTATAAAATTATTATTTTATATTAATACAACAACAATGAAGTATCGAGTATCTGGTTTTTCCCTTTACTTGTGCTGTGAGACCTCGTTTTTCGTCAAATTAACCTGTAAGAAATATTTCCTACATAAACTTGTTAAAACCAATTTTCTATTAATGTTCTTCGTGTGGTGATAGATTAAGAATACTGAGCGTCACCACTGCTATTCGTGTTGTGGGTATCTTAAGAGGCGAGTAACTGAGCAAACTATACAGGACAACAGTATTACAAAGAGAAGTAAAACTAGAAACCCGTTTGTTCAGCGTGGTATAGTAAGCCGAAACCTCCTTGCTAAAGAGAGGCCAAGTCCAGCATTGGACTGTCAAAGGTCACCAGGATGATGATGGTGGATGATTCCTATTAGTATTTAGATTCCGTACTTCAAAAGTAATAGGAAAAGTTTTTAGTGGCCGTGATGAACTCGATAAAGTTTGGGCTCATAAGTTTTGTTATGACGAGTTCAACAGAACTTAGTAAGGATGGTCTGACAGTGGAGATGGATTGTATAATTTTACACTCCTTTTGAATTTAAATATTACATCGGTTGTTTGATTTCTTTTGCCTAATCTTTTAATCTTTCATTACATCGTCATCGGTTCTTAATGTCTTGCAAATTTGATGAAAATTATGTACATTGAAAGTGTTGTCACTTAGAGGATTAGTTAATTTAAAGCATGTTACGTAAAAATTCAATGTATTTATTCTTTTATTAAAGTCGTTGGTTCATATTACAGAAGGTAGAGTTCTCAATATATTTTAACAGTTTTTTTAGTTTTGAAGCTCTGAAAATTGAATAAGTGAAATTAATGCCATGTAAAACTAGAACTTGATTTTTTTTTCCTCAAGAGTTAAAGCGTAAGCGTATTTTTTATTATTCTGTATTTTTTTAATTTTGTTTCAAATATAACACATCGAAAAGATAATATGTATCATATTGTGACTTCAGGTGGCACAAGGATGGAAGCCCGGTGCTATTTCTAAGCGTCTCTTGCGAAAGTTGAACAAGGCTAAAAAGTCAAAGTTGCCTGTAAGAAAAGTTAAAGTTGCGAAGAAAGTTAAAAAGAATGTAGAAGAGAAGCCAACACTTATCGTCTGCAAAATGAATGGGGCGTATCACATAGAGATGCAGGTTTCACCTGAGAACAGTGAAACAAATGTAGATCAGTGCAGCCCTTTGAAATATACTGTTAAAAGTGAAGATAATGAGGAACGCATCCAGAAGCGATTGAGGAAGAGACAGCGTTTGATCAGAGAGGCCGTTGATAAAGTTTGGTCGGATCCTTATCACCCAGAAGTCTGTGAGAAAACGTGCCTTAAAGCGTATAAACAGGCAATTGGTCTTCTGCCTTATGACCCCAATAATCCTGAATGCACATGCTCTAGCGTCGAAGAATCTGGAGATTCCGTTAGCTGTTTTTGTGAGGAATCTATCACAAGCTCTGAAGGTAGCTCGTTAGATCTTCAATGGGAGATTCATTTTACCCCCCCTAGTGCACATTATTAAATGATTTCTAAATTATTTTTAAGTTTTAATAAAAATAATGATTGATTGTATCTTCTTTATTGCTTATTAATATAAATCTAGCTATTGAGAGACAAATTTGAAAAGCTAGCTTAGATATTTATACACTGGTTCGAAAATTGATAATTTAATACATTTACATATTCAGTGGTTTCTTTCTCATCAATGGTCACTAATTATAGCCGAAACCCGAACAAACACCAACAGTGGTGCTTAGTGGGCAATGAAGTTACATGGACACTTTTGAAAGTTACTCTAACGGACCGTTTATGGCAGGCATGACAGTTCGTCGTCGCAAGGGCAGGTTACGTTTAAAATTTTCTATGAAGGACACTTTCAAAAAAGTTTAATTTTGTTAAAACAATCAATTCGTTTCAGTGCTTTTTAAAAAAACGGTGAAGAAAATCCCAGGTGACGAGGGCGATAGTTATATTTGGAGCTAGCTTTAAATACAATGGTCCAATCCCTTTATACAATCCATGTATACCTTCTATTCTGTACACTTTTATAAGGCAGTCTAGTATTCCCGTATACATAACTTTATATCCTGCTGCATTACCTAAAAGTGAAAATATTATCACTTGTTAGGTGTAAATGTGTGTACGTGTGAGTTCTACAGTATTTACCTAAAGATTTTTAATTGTCGTGTCGTTGCTATTAAATAAGGATAAAAACCTCTTTTGTATATCTTGTTTTAGTTATTTATTTATATGCTTGCTATACTTGGACATTTGACTTTGCGTAACTTAGTTTACGAGGACAGATTTTTGAGATCGGAGGCCCATTGTTGCAGGGGTAACAGTTATCGTGGTAACTGTGTAAGCCTTACACTGTCACGATGACTGTCATGCCTTTTGCGTCCCCAAGCGGGGTGTGCAAAAGCATGTCAAAAGGCCACCATAGTGTGGGTCACCATACTGCATTGTCTGCATTTGCAATGAGTATGATGACCAAAACTCTTGGATTCTATTCATCCTTTCCATCAGGCAGAGTAAAGTCACTTTGGCAGGCTCTTAATATAGAAAAAAAGGACAAGAAAAGTTTCAGGACGCTTAAAGTGAACTAGTATCTGATTGACAGTAAGTATGTAAATTTGGTTACCATCCAGGAAAATCTCGTAAATAATCATAACTATACCATAAAAGGGTATGTCTGACAAAATAAGTACCTTGGTTGTATAGCCGGGTAGCAACAACGTCAAACGGACAGTTAAACACGACTACAGCCACACCACTTATTGCACTAGCCACGAAAGCTAAACCAAGTGGCGAGGACTTGAAAAATTTGTACGAGAGTAGTGACTCCTTTGTTCTGAAATCATTGTTTCATGTCATAAGTAGTACTAACTGAAGACCTGTGAACAACTGATTAATTTAGATGAGTGTTGTGCTGTCGTTAAAAAACACTTGAAGAGAAAGAAGATCAATGAAATATGAAAAGAAGTAATTGGATTTGTCCATGAACATTGTACAACATGACATCAAAACTCAATTAAGGTCTTCGTTCATGACAGTTTGCTTCTCCAAATAGTCTATCATTAGCCACTTCAGGTTCTGTGGTACCTTGTGAGCGCTTCTCTAATACAGTTTAATGGCAAACTTGGCAAAATGCATTGGTGAAGCCAAAATATCTACAACAGAGTGCTTTAACTACACTACTCAAAGTGAAAACTTTAAAAACAGTTTTGTATTCTTTACGTAACTATAAATTGACGGCAGGGATGGCATATAAGTTGAAGCTATTCGCTATCTTCGACTGCGCTGAGTGTAGTGGGTCTAATCCCCACATAGGACAACATGTGTGAATCACAAATTGTTGTTTTGAGTGTGGCTGTTCTTTGTATCCGTTTCATGTATGTATGTATGTAAAGTCACACAGGATTTATATACGTTAAAAAACCTGAAGTTTTGCGATAATTAATTAAACACTCTCCTGTACATAGCAGAAGGAAACTCTTAACTGTTAAAGTTCGCTCAAAATTCAGTTCTAATTCTCAATCTCACAACTTGTATAAAAGATATTTTCATAGTAAAGTATTAGTTTGACATCCAACGTTCATTGTAAATTTATTATCAACTTTCATTAATAGATTGGGCCTTTAGCTCTATAACACACATCTTACTTTGAAAATATGGTGAGTTCAGTAGCAAAGCCGAGAGCCAACCTTATGGCGTTTGCCGATACACCTGCTGAGAGACCTCTTAAGCCCTCAAATTTATATAGTTTTGTTAAACCGTCTATCATACCTGAAATTAAATAATTTATTAAACCAGGAATTCAATTACACACAAAGCCAGCGAGATATACGAGTATGTCGTATATGCCCTGATCTACTCGTTTCCTTTCTTTACGTGTTGATGATTACTGTTCTGACCTAAGCGAAATTTGACTATACAGAGAGCGTAGTGCTTTAAGCGGTCTCGTTGCCGCTTACTACTGTGCGAGTGCGATTGTAGTGGGTTCAAACCCAAAGTAGGAAAACACTTTGTGTGATTCACAAATTATTGTTCTAAGGCTGGATGTTCGTTGTGCCCGTTTCGTGTATGTAAAGTCCCCCGTGATACAGGAATATTTCTAGTGTGAGATTTGCCTTAAAAAAAGATTCGATAGCAGTAGATGGCCCCTCACGCTGTAATCAATAGAAATCAATTGTTTTATGGAGGGACGGGTATCGTATCTCTCCGACCAGGCGAGGTTGGGGATACAACAACAACGTAGTCTTCACATCACGTGGAGGCGAGGAGGCTAAATCGGAGCGGTTTGCCCCCTGCCAGCGGTATCTATTTCGCTGCCCCTGAAAAGGGACAGGTCCTGGGGCACTGTTGGTCGTCATGTGTTGCGTGGCGGGACGGTTGCGCTCTTCACACCACTCGGGGGGTCAGCGCGGGCCGGATGAGACCCCACGTGAAACCTCGGGAGGTCCAGCTCCGAGCGACCAGCGACTGGAGCGGCGGTTTATGTGCACTCTCCCTCGGGGATATAATATGTTGGGATGTTGTGAATATGCTAATCACCATGAGAATTTCTATATCATGATTTAGGTATAGTAGTTGCTCCGTAGTTAATTTCTCCGTAGTTTGATGCACCTCTGCTAGATGGCGCTGTATGTGCAAGTTGCCACAGTTCTATTAATTAGATGATAACCTTTCAATAGTATTTTTGAGATTGACGGCATTGTGAACGCCCAGAGCCGGCTAAACACTTCACAGGTTAAGAGTTCCGATGGCAACATTTACAAGTTTCAAGCAGAAGCCGTTGGGCTATAGTTCTACAGGCCTGTCCATGTCTAGTCGTAAGATCTTTCCTATGCATTGCACATAACCTCAAATTATTCAAAATTACCACTTACCTTTATATACATGCTGTCTTCCCACGGCTATGCTTGGGTGAGCGGCTGAATGCAATCTAACTTTGACGATTAATAAAGGGTTGCAAGCTATACCACCCAACAGACCGCCCGCAGCTGACCAGAATATTGACTTCGTTACATTGACTTCACCATTTTTGTTCCTTGTATAGCCTTTAGTTTCTGCTGTGCTATATATTCCTAGCCTACAATGTTTAAATTGTTATTTCTACAAGTCATATGATGCCATACTTTCGTAGGAATACCTTACATTTAAATGTTCCTTATTTAAAAATTACTTTATTACGTTTTCTATTTAATCAGTAAGACTTATACCAATGTAATTAGCAAGTCTATCACAAAATAACACATCATTAGTTGAAAAATATCGAAATAACGAAAGAAAGAAACTTTTATTAGGTTAAAACACAAGTTAGGTTCACGAGTATCTAACCTGTTGCAAATAATGTTGCTGTTAAATGTATAATTATTATTGGAGTTTACTCCTTAAGAATTGGTTTTTTGATATAAGGCGCCCGGTATGAGAAAAATGTGAGGAGTAAAATCTCCTGAACGAATGACCTCGTTACGTTTTTGGTACGGTTGCACTGGTTGTGCGGCTGCACTGGTTGTGAACGTATTAAGACGTGTATAGAGTATGCTGCAAAGCGACTATATCTATATGTTATTTTCATTAATTTGTTAATTTACCCTTTCATACAGTATCAATCTTTTTTCAGTTAATTTCAGTTAAATAAGCTTTTCTTGCGTCTGTTTTGACAATCATACTTAAGGAGCAAACTCCAGTCGTGCGTTGGAGCTGACATACACAATTTTATATTATATAGACAGGCAGGCAGTTGAAACAATGATAAAGACCTGCATCCTGAAAGGTACCAATCAGTTTTCTATTTGGATTCAACCAAGTACATATTTGGTTGACCTTTATTATCGTAATACTTCAAAATATTGCCACGTTTAAAAATATTACTCCAAACGTTGAAAATGCCAACGTATGTATCTATAAATGTGCAATTGTTTTACTTACGATAAAGCATTTACAACAAACCCCAACATCATTGCAGGAGCTAATCCCTTCTGTAATGCGAACATTCCTTCGGTCTTTGCAATCACATATAGAGCATGAAAGGTATTCTTATATTTTGGTGTTGTCTTGTACCTGGAGAGCAATTCTCAAATTTGTATAGTTTTGTTAAACCATCTATCATACCTGCAATCAAATAATTTACTAAACCAGGAACATCAATTACATACAAAACCAGGGAGATATATGCCATATGTGCCCTGATCTGCTCGATTAATTTCTTCACGTGTTGAGGATTACTGTTCTGACCTAAGCTGAATTTGAATGCACGGAGAGCGTAGTGCTTTAAGCGGTCACGTTGCCGCTTACTGTGTGAGTAAGAAAGGTATTCTTATATTTTGGTGCTGTCTTGTACCTGGAGCGCAATTCTCCTTGTAGCTGCAGCCTTGTTTTCACAACGTCGATCGGATTAACCATTACTGAACTGCTTATTCCCGCAAGTCCTCCAATTAAAAAATCCATTACTTACTAGCTGGTAGGAAATGGACTTTACTTTTAACTGGAAATAAATATTAAATTCTGAAAAACTTCAATTTATGAGAACGGTACCCCATTAAAACCACACACATCTCACACACGGCCTTTTCATTCTAAACTAGGGAGACTGTGAACTATTGTAACCAAACTGTTGATAAATAATGATATGTATTACATATAACTTACGCCCAAACGCAGAATGATCATGCTCATAAAAAAAATACTTTCACGGATGGGAATCGAACCCACGACCATGAGGCCGATAGCCAGGTTGAATGGAACAGTAAACAAAGACACATGGTAGATGTTCTTTGAGGATGTGTCGATCCTATTCTTTGTTCTGATGATTGTTTCAGAAATCTTTGCTTAGTTCTTAGCACTAATCCTAGATACTCCATCTTTAGTTTATCAATCATCAACAGCCTTTCTCAATCCACTGCTGGACATAGGCCTCTCCGTAGCAAGGAGGTTTTGGTTTACTATTCCACGCTGGCCGGACGGGTTGGAATGAGGTTTGTTCCAAGTTTTCCTTCTCTTTGTAATGATGTTGAATTGTATATTTTGTTCCCTTAGTTCCCTTACGACACCCATGGGATGAATAGGGGTGGTAACAATAGGTATTCTTAATCCGTTACCACATGGACATCTTTAGTTGTTACTGTAATAATAGTACACAATATAAAGTTACTCAAGAATCAGTAGTTTATAGTTAGTGATGAATTGACTCTTCTCGAGTGGCTGTTAAATCTCTTAATTATTTTAGAAGGCAGTTAAATTGACCGAGTGGATCTGTTAACACTTTGTAGTCACTTACTACAATATTTTATAGACACTGGGGATATTAAAGGCCAGTTTCAACAGTTCCTGATAAAGTTTCAGATAGTATTATAATACTATTTAGCAAATATGTCTCTATCCAAGTCTTGTGAATCCGAAATCTATAATTATTTGACAGATAAGTTGACATTTAAGACCAAAATATGTTATAAATAATCAATAAATATTTTTTTTTGATGATCTTTACATGGTGAAATTTCGACTGACTTCACTGCAGTGATATAAGGAGCAGTTTCATCAGATTCTAACGGTTATCTGTCATATTACATGAATAAGAGATAAAGGCTTCTGAGATATATAAATATCATTGCAACCCACATCTGGACGTTGGCCTCCAATTGCACGTCACTTGTTTCTATCCATATAAATGTGATTATCTCATAAATATGTTAGCAATTGTGCAACCGGAATTTGTACTCATCTGGCAGATAAGTTCAAAATACAGTATAGCATAATTTACAAGGCAAATGGTGAAACTGGTCGTAAGTCTTATTATTTTCGCTTAAATTTTGCGTTTTACTCGTATATACTCAGCTATTGTCAGGTATGTTTGTAGGCATTTAGTTAGCACATGATTATAGTAGATATAGTAAAGCTATGTTCACCTGTATTATAAAATGATTAAATTACATATATAGGTCAACATTGAATTCATTGAACTAAAATGACAATGGTACTGTCTTCTGTTGGTTTTTTGTTGTTCGTTCTACATTGTTTGAATATCAATGATTCTATCACTAATAAAGTAACATAATAAATTGAATCCTGACGTGTTTTTGATTTGCTTAAATGTAAAATAGTTAAATTTGCGATAAAGTTATTTTAAATAAAAATAGAAGCTGTATTTTCCAACTCAAATAGTGCTTTAAAACCCGATCATTTGTTTAGAATGTATGCTAACGCAGATCTAAATACAACAAGACGAACAGAAAAAAATTACCAGTTAATGACTAAAAATTACTGCCTCGTGTTCTATTTTCTACAACTCACTGCCCTTTTTTTCGTGTACAGACACATCAGATTCCGGTGTTTTAAAAATCGGAGTTAGTCATGAGAACTGCCGACAGAAGTGAAAACTTAAAACTGGATTATTTTCGCATCAAGTATGCAAAACAATAGTTACGAGTACCTCGCCCGTTGCAAAGCTTTTGATCGCTCCGAGACCGTAACGTCCCATATCGCATACATTGCCCCGTAGGTACACGCGTTTTAGCCAAGCGTCCATACAGAGAGCGCTATGTATAACGTGCTTTCTTTAATATAAGTAGTATTCAAGTAGCTTACAGAAAGCGTTCGATGACGATGACGTGAGTTCCATATTTTTTCTTCACCCCAAAAGTGCTCAACACGACTAAAGAAATTTTCACTTCGCTAAAAAGATTTGCTGTACATACATTGAATTAAATTGAGGTAGTGGCCTATATCCAGTAGTGGATTATTAACGGCTGTTGTTGATTAAACAAAATACATGTGCTAACATATTTTTTTACAAAGATTGGCCAGAAATTTCTTATGTTTTAGACCTAGTAGAGCACTGTAGCAGATAGAGGGGAAAAACCATCCCGTACTCAAGTGGTCACCTTCAGGGTGAAGAGCTGTTAAGCGTACTTTTTTCTACGAAATGACGTCTTACACGTCTCACAGTAAAATAGTAGGTTAGTAGCAAGTGATTTCTTTCGACGCAGCGTCATCCGGGCAGAGCAAACTGAGTCCTCCCTGCAGTCGCAGTAGATAGTAGTCAAATCCCTCTCAGATCTAGGGAGAGGCCTATGTTCACTAGTGGACTATTAAAGGCTTTTGATATCATGATGTGATGATTAAAAGAATGTTAGATTTAGTTTGTTTTATTTCGTTGTAGAAAATTGTTTAACACATCCCATATAACGAGAGAAATTGTTGTATGAGGAGCAAGTTTTAGGTACAGCGGTCCAACTCCTTTGTATAATCCACGAAGACCTTCGGTTCTGTGTATCTTGGTGATGCAGTCGATAATCCCTGTGTATAATAGCTTACCATTTTGAGCTGCACCTAAATGGCATAATGGAAAAAAATATTAATATTTCCTTCATTCATTTCCTATGGAAATAATTGAATAAATGCGTTCTTAAGCATGAATAACCAATATAAAATACAAGTTTTGTTATATAGACAAGCAGTAATAATTAAATCAGTGATCTATCAGTAGGTACTTCAGCCTATAAAACTACTGAGTGATAAGTCTCGCAAAGTTATAATTTAAGAAATGCAGTCACGAACCCTGATTGTACAAACGAACAGCGGCAACGTCAATTGGGCAGACGGTCAGAACTATCACAATACCGCTTATTGCACTTGCAGCAAAGGCTAACGCAAATGGAGAAGAATTACAAATATCATGAGAAAGCAAAATTTCCTTAGCTCTGAAATGTAAAGTAAAAGATAAAATTTTAACTATAGACTGTACAATTAGTTTCGATTACTATTACAATCACAATCGTAATCACAATTGCGAATTGAATCACAATCAAAGCAGCATAGTTTTAGATACGATGGTAATGTTCTCTAAGCTATCCTTACTTGGAAAATGTGGTAAGTTGTGAGGCGCTGCCAATGGCTAACCTCGGGCCGGTTACTGAAATACCAACGAAGTAACCCTTTATACCCTCAGACTTTAATATTTTGATAAAACCATCCCGCAATCCTGTAACAACACGATTAGCTAGCAGAGCACAATACTTACAGGAAATAACAGACAGGTCTATTTTTTTGAACAAGTCAAGATCATAACTTACCGTTATATTTATGCTGTCGTCCAACAGCTATACTTGGATGAGCATTTGATTGCAATCTAGTCCTGATGAGAAGGAGAGGGTTGCAAATAAGACCACCTAACAAACCACCTATACCCGACCAGAAAATTGCTTTGTCCATACTGATATCTCCATTTTTGTTCTTAATCCAACCTTGTACTTCTGCTATGTGGTAAATTCCTAGTCTGAAAATGTTAAAAATAGTACTGAGACTAGTGTTTCGTATTCTTATACTTTTCACCAAGGTGGTGAGACTATCGCTCTTAATGCCAACAATTATTCCTCAAAAACCATCCTGCGAAATAATACATAGATTTGGTATTTATTTATTCGAGGTTCCAGCATCAGCATTTAGACACAATCCTTTGTGGATAAGACTGGCTACTTTATTAGCAATCTAGCTCATTCTAGAACAGCACAAAAGTCTCCTGGGACTTTCACAGGTTTCTAGAAGCGATTTTATATTACCAATATCATCGTAAGCTTAGCATTTTTTATATTGTATTAAGTTCTTTATGTGATTTCCTAGCTATACTCTCTTTGACACTGCTGATGTTAATGAGCCCTTTGAGATTATTGATTTTTCGTGTTGCTGTTATTACACTTACCTCACAGAATTTACAATGAAACCAAGTATCACAGCTGGAGCCAATCCTTTTTGCAAACCTTTCAGGCCATCCTTCATCACAATCACATACATCGCATGAAAGGTCCCTCTGTATTTTGCTTTGGTTTCAGATGGAGATTGTAATTCGCCTTGCAACTGTAGCCGTGTTTTCACAACATCCATTGGGGTTGTGAATGCTGAAGCCCCTGCTCCGGCTAACCCTCCGATTATGAAGTCCATTTTCTAGAAACTGTAAGGAAATGTAATTGCTCTGTTCTAATTTTTTTTTGAAAATAACAGATAGGCACACCAGTACAACGTTAAAAACATGACACAAAACACAACAAGAAGAATAGTCCTGTCTAAATCTGATATCAAAATTAAGAAAACATCTTCTATTTTCTATTAGAATGTCTTAGAAAATTTTCAGCTCTGGGAATTTATTTACCGACAACAGTCAGTTTAAATGTGAGCAAATTTTAAGCTTAAAGTGTTGATCGGTCAGCAAATGTGTAGCAACAGTGATGCGATCTACTGGTCAATGTTGTTAAAGATATCACTGCTGGTCGGCCGGCTATTTGATCATGATATTGACATTGTGGCTAATTACACCAAGTCGCGGTTACATAGTCCGGAGTTTACTGGAAATCATATTTATATATTTATGTTATATATGACAAACTAAATAATATTGTACCTACCGAGAAACTTGATGGAAGTTGTGTGTGTACTCTTGCTAAATGCACATTTGAGCACTTCATTATTGTGAATAATTTACGAAAGTCATAAACTCTACTCGAAAGCTATCACAATCACAGAAAAACGAAATATAAGTGCAATAATTTTGATATTTTTGTATAAACTTCGACTAATTTAAATAATTTATGAAGGTACCATTAGGTTTTATATAATTTTATTGACTGATACAACATTTATTGAGCATTTTTACACAAAATACAAATGTCATTATGATTACCTGATTTTTTTCTCATTTCGCCTCCTTAGTTTGAATATATTAATAAAATTCTACGCGTTGTCAACATTGTAACTATTACCGTTTTATGGAATGCCATGTTTCTTGTCTTCGTCGTCCTTTCGGTTGAGGTGATAATGAGTTCTTTAAATAATGTTGAATAGTCCAATACTAGCTGAACATGAAAGGCTTCTTTCATACTATTTTACAGTTTGATATAGAAATATTTATTTATTTAACTGCCTCGGTGGTGCAGCGGTAGTGTATGCGACTGCTGTACTTTAGATCTCGGGTTCGACCCGGGTGGGACCATATATTTGTATGGTCTGCAAATAATTGTTTCGAAGTTTGAGTGTTTTTCTATGTATAATATGTATGTATTTACAAAAAAAAAAGTATATAAATATTCCATCAGTTAGTCTGATTATTACAGCACAAGCTCTGCTTAGTTTGAAACTAGATGACGTGTGTCAAATGTCCGAAATATTTTTTTTTTATGTACTCAACTACCATAAAGTCCCTACATCGTTCTTCCTAATGTCAAGCAGTTTATAAAAAGTTTAATAGGAGAACAGACCTTACGACCGTTTTAGCTTCTACGGTTTATACTTAGCGATAAAAAGGTACGAGTAGAACATCTAAGAATAATTCTCCATTGTTTTTTAGGTAAACGAGAAGACGATTCACCCGCAGGTAAGTAATTATCGGGATTTACATAATGGTCCAAGAGCCCGTGAGTGCCAGACCTTCGTCATTTTATAAAAGCTGAAAGTTCTTCTATGTGTGTCCCTAGTACAGGTAAGAATGATCCCCAAACATGAAGCTGAGGCAGCGGTGGCTTTGGCAGATAACAGGCAACAAAGGTGTGTAAAATTCCATCTCAAATTCGTCATTTTATAAAACTTGATTTTTTTATATTTGATTCATAATAATATCAAAACTCGCGTTGCTCATTGCCAGACAGTTAGTATGGTTCCAACCCTCTGCCGGACACCCCTAAACTATTATAATTTATAATTATACTTACGTTATATTATAAAACCTAAATTTAATATATAATTTTTTGGGAGCCTATTAAACTATGTTTATATAGTAGCCGGACAGTTTCGAAGGTTCTATCATCTTGCCAGACGCATTCAAAGTGAGCAGTAATCGGGAGAGCAAGGAGCGAATACAGTAACTAAACGTTATATTATAAAACCTCAATTTTATATATAATTTTTTGGGAGCCTATTAAACTATGTTTACATAGTAGCCGGACAGTTTCGAAGGTTCTATCATCTTGCCAGACGCATCCAAAGTGAGCAGTAATCGGGAGAGCAAGGAGCGAATACAGTAACTAAACGTTATATTATAAAACCTAAGTTTCATATATAATTTTTTGGGAGCCTATTAAACTATGTTTATATAGTAGCCGGACAGTTTCGAAGGTTCTCTCATCTTGCCAAACGCATTCAAAGTGAGCAATAATCGGGAGAGCAAGGAGCGAATACAGTAACTAAACGTTATATTATAAAACCTAAGTTTTAAATATAATTTTTTGGGAGCCTATTAAACTATGTTTATATAGTAGCCGGACAGTTTCGAAGGTTCTATCATCTTGCCAGGCGCATTCAAAGTGAGCAGTAATCAGGAGAGCAAGGAGCGTATACAGTAACTAGTGCGAATGAAACAGAGCGCTTAGTCTATTGCGGGATTTCACTGCGCACCCATTGTTATTAATTTCAAATTTTGCAGTTTATTTTTTTCTTAATCCAGAAATTTCATTAATTAATTTTTACAATTTCAATAACAAATATTTAAAACAATACTGAGTAAAATTTTTTTCATACAATGTCAATCATGTCGAAAATCTAATAATTTAATTGATATTATTTTTCATTTTTAAGAAGTTTATTATTGTCAATGCTATTAAAATTATAAAGCCAATGAAACAAAGTAAATCAAATATTAGTGTTTATTATACCAAAGGACACATTTTTTTAAGATAAGAAATTTACAGAGAAATTAATTTATTTTAATTAAATCTAAATATTTTCATCATTTTCATCGTTATCGCGCGCTCACTAAATCGGTCCACACGTTAGCAGTTTAAACGTCGTAAGTGCTGCGAGTACAATTCGGACCGCCTTTGAATGCGTCTGGCAAGATGATAGAACCTTCGAAACTGTCCGGCTACTATGTAAACATAGTTTAATAGGCTCCCAAAAAATTATATATAAAATTGAGGTTTTATAATATAACGTTTAGTTACTGTATTCGCTCCTTGCTCTCCCGATTATTGCTCACTTTGAATGCGTCTGGCAAGATGATAGAACCTTCGAAACTGTCCGGCTACTATATAAACATAGTTTAATAGGCTCCCAAAAAATTATATATAAAATTTAGGTTTTATAATATAACGTTTAGTTACTGTATTCGCTCCTTGCTCTCCCGATTACTGCTCACTTTGAATGCGTCTGGCAAGATGATAGAACCTTCGAAACTGTCCGGCTACTATGTAAACATAGTTTAATAGGCTCCCAAAAAATTATATATGAAACTTAGGTTTTATAATATAACGTTTAGTTACTGTATTCGCTCCTTGCTCTCCCGATTACTGCTCACTTTGAATGCGTCTGGCAAGATGATAGAACCTTCGAAACTGTCCGGCTACTATGTAAACATAGTTTAATAGGCTCCCAAAAAATTATATATGAAACTTAGGTTTTATAATATAACGTTTAGTTACTGTATTCGCTCCTTGCTCTCCCGATTACTGCTCACTTTGAATGCGTCTGGCAAGATGATAGAACCTTCGAAACTGTCCGGCTACTATGTAAACATAGTTTAATAGGCTCCCAAAAAATTATATATGAAACTTAGGTTTTATAATATAACGTAAGTATAATTATAAATTATAATAGTTTAGGGGTGTCCGGCAGAGGGTTGGAACCATACTAACTGTCTGGCAATGAGCAACGCGAGTTTTGATATTATTATGAATCAAATATAAAAAAATCAAGTTTTATAAAATGACGAATTTGAGATGGAATTTTACACACCTTTGTTGCCTGTTATCTGCCAAAGCCACCGCTGCCTCAGCTTCATGTTTGGGGATCATTCTTACCTGTACTAGGGACACACATAGAAGAACTTTCAGCTTTTATAAAATGACGAAGGTCTGGCACTCACGGGCTCTTGCTCTATAAACCTTTTAAAGGAACATTTTTTTATAATAAAACACGTTATGATTTTAACTATTTTTATTTTTTAACAGTAAATTGTTTAATACGTCCCAGATTACGAGGGATAACGTCGTATGAGGCGCTATTCTCAGGTACAGCGGTCCGATTCCCTTGTACAGTCCGTAAAGACCTTCGGTTCTATATATTTTGGTTAGGCAGTCCAGTATTCCAGTATACAGTACTTTGCCCTGTAATGCTGTACCTGAAAACAAGGAAAACTTGTTTTAAAATAAGTTTTTGCTTTTTTATGTATTAGTAAAAGCCAGGAGAGTTATTGTAGGTTGAAGGGAAATATTTCGTGTGTAGCCCAAAACAAGTTATCAAGTTGAAAGAATTCTACCCAAGAAGATCAAAAAACTATTGGTTAGTTAAATATATAATATATAAAATACGTGTGGCACTCGGGGACTGCCACAGTAACGCTATTGCATAGCATACTTTATTTCGGAGTAGCTCGTCGCGATCCGTGCGAGCTTCGTGTCGCACGCATACAAACACCGTGCCGAAGTCTGCCGAACTGAAACGATGTTAGACGATGCACGGCTTTTACCGCCGCACAACTGTGCCGGTCGGCGTGGGGGGTGTTAGGTTTATTTTCGTTACGGTATTTTTTAATTCGGTCGCCGCGCTCGGAGCCCGCGATTAAAGCTCTGCAATTGCTTAATAAATACATATATGTATAATAATATAATTCACAGTGTGTTAATACTTGTAGAATTAAGAAAGATGTTCTAGCCCATATTTAAAAAAAAATTAACTGCACGAATGGTGTAGTGGTTTAAAAGGTCATCACGTCGCTCTTTACTGGGCCGAGTGTAGTGGGCTCAAAACCCACGTGGTATAACACTTTTTGTGGTCCACAAATTCTGGATCTGGGTGTTCTTTGTGCTCGTGTCTTTCTATACATATAGGATATGTATAGAAAAATAACAAAACTGTCAGTTTTTCAAATGATCACGTCATTAATTAATTTTAACCCCAGATAATTGGTAATTTTGGTCCCGGCAGTTACCTAATTAAAACGGATATTTTTTTTTGTTTTTCTAGCGTAATCATAAAACATATGTATAGTATTATGTTTCTATCCAGAATGCAGTCAAAATAGAATATGTATGTAATACAATATATTAGCCTCAAATGGTCTAAAGATTCAATAATATAGATTTCCATTTGTCAGGTCACGAAGCTTATTGCATCCTACACACATTGTCGTGCTTCGTTAAACCTTCCGCAATAGACTTATGACGTAACTTATCGATGATTCCGTATCTTTATTTACTTATTATTACTTATTATTACCCTATGAACTGCTACTAATATGATATAAAACATAGTTTTACATGTATTTCCTAAGTTATCACATCATATTTACTCCCGTCGATGGTTTTCTTGGTCGGAGACGACGGGGGAAACGTGGGTAAAGAGGTAGTGGCGGTTATTCTACAGATCCACTTGAAGAACACCACTCTCGGGTCAGACGAGACACCTGCCCGAGTGCAGGTACGAGCCCTGGAACCACGTGTTGGACCGCCTCAGGGAGGTTCTGGACGTTTTCCTGAGTGCTAGAAGAGCACGAAGTTAGTCCTACTAAGATAAGACGGAGGCCCTATTGTTCCATGGGCCCCGTCGTGGTCCGCCCCCCGGTGCTTCTATCGTAGTCAAATCGGTTCTTATACCGGTTCAGGCCCAGATGAAGTATCTGGGCCTGATCGTCGACGGGAGGTGGCTCTTTGACGAGCACTTCCGACAGCTTGCTTCAAAGCTGGTGTTGCTTCTGCCCTTGGACGAATTTTGTCCAATTTAGGTGGAATCAGCGTCGCGACAATACGGCTGTACACAGAGTTGTCCGGTCAATGGCACTGTATGGTGCACCGGTGAGAGCAGTGACTTTGACTACACAGAATAGGGCTCGCCTTAGGTGTCCACAAAGGATATGGCCGGAACTCCACCGTGTTTTCCTCCTTTTCGCAGTGATGTTGTTCGAAATTATCGTCATGTGTTTTTTGCATCTGTAGCTAGGTAGGTGTGTGTATGTGTCCAGTCCTACAAACACTATGTATAACTGCGTATAGGTAAGTTTATAGTTTATTAAATAGCATACTAAGAATTAGCTAACATTTACTTAATTCACAGAAGGGAATACACATAAGGCACGAAGTAGAAGGCAAGATAGGTAAGTACAGTTTCTTAAGCGAAAATAGATTCACAGCAATAACAAATATATTGAAACACTATGCGTAAGCGCGAAGTAAATGTACTTGTATTAAGCCAAACAACGTAGATTAGCTTCGAGGGCTAACGGCTGACTGGCGTGGCGAGGCGGCACCTAGCAACAGCATCGCGTCGACCAGTGAGTACGCGCAGATAACGGTTGTTTTCATAAGAATGTAGCTAGATGCTACACATCTGTTACTTTCTTTGCATTACGCAATAAAAAATAAATTCCACAATTATTAATTAAAGATAGATAGAAGACAGGTTGAACAGAGAAACAACAAGGAATAATTTACAAAGCAATAGTATAGAGTCTGTTCGCAAGCTATCACCAACAGTTAAGTGGACAAAGACGAGACAAATCTGGACACAGTTGAGAATAAATACGTATATTTGTTTTTGGTTTAAAACTATATTTTTCTTTAGTTTTTACCGAAATTTATACAGAATTCTGGTTTTTTTTATACAGTGTAAAGATACTGAATAAGCAAACGCCAGTGTTAAGATTTATAGCAAAATTCTCAGTGTTATCTAAACTGTTTCGTTTTGCTCCATTTTTTTTTCTACATTGTTCTGGAGTCTAGCTGGAAGCTATTTGTCTCTCAGAATTGGCCTTGGGCTTAAACACTACAGACCTAGTTTCTTATTAGTTGTAGTATGAAGACGTTATTACAAAGCTTTCTGAAGTAGTAGTATGAAAATACATGCATGCAGTATTCTACCGATTTCCCACTAAATATACTTCAAGTTTGTTACGTCCAGACCACCAAGTAACTTTAAACCAACGTTACCCTGGTTATATAGCCGTGTATTTATCACATCCAGAGGTGTCTCAATAACTACCACAATCACACCACACAAGATGCTCGCGACGAATGACAGTAAAACCGGCGAATTCTCAAAGTATCCTCGCGCTCGGAGACTTTCTTTGAATCTGAAAACAAACTTAATCTTTAAAAATATCGTATTATATAATAGGTACCAACCCTGGTTGTATAATCTGACGGTGGCAACATCGAACGGGCAAATGACTAGGCATACGATAACGCCACTCATTGCGCTTGCGCAGAAAGCTAGTCCAAGTGGAGAAGACTGGCAAATATGGTGGGAGAGTAGCATCTCCTTTGCTCTGAAGATGAAACAAACATTAAGAAAATCTTTAATTTCAATGCACCTATATATATATTGTGTACCTAAGGAATATTGTGGCTTACATGGTAAACTGATTAATTTTAAAACAAGAAGATATATTCATGCGTATGTTTTTGAATCGTAATGGAGGTCGTCCCTTCATTGATTCCTATAGATCTGATATGTTTTTGCAGTTAATTAGTTTTTAAATTGTGCTGTTACTAGTTTTAACCAACTTAAAAAAAGAGGAGGCTGAATTCAAACGAAACGTATGAATGTAATGTAAACTCCTAAATATAGTTAATTTTTTTAATTAGATCTCCTATAATACTTATTTCAAATCGAAAGGAACTTCGTTCCAATCGGGTGTCCCACAAGTGACACCTCCGACATTTTTACCTTACTTTCTTTGGTTTGGTCCTAATTCCGAAGGAAAAATACCAGATGTGACGGTAGACTAGTTTAAAACTTAATTTTGTAAGTCCTTTTGCTTTTTTTTTAAGTTATGTTTATAACATATTTTATACATATTTAATATGTTGATATCATGAAGAATAACGATATCTAATAATGATTTGTTCCTTAATTGGTATGGTGATAGCACATGAATGGAGTGTCTCCAATCCTATTCTTTTCCTGGGTTTAGTAAAAGTCGATTTAGTAACAACATTACCCTGAGTAAAATCAGAAGGAAAACTACAGTTTTTTTTACTCTGGGCTTACCAAAGAATCTCCATACTCATTGTGAATGCTGACAATTCAGTATGGTGACCCACACTATGGTTAGGTATGATATGGTTTAGGGGATAGTTTATCTATCAGTAGGTTACTAAAGACTGTTGATGATGATGATCAATGGTTCTTACTTGGAGAATGTAGTGAGTTGTGCAGCACTACCAATCGCCAGCCTTGTACAAGTCGCCGATACCCCCGTAAAAAATCCTTTAAAGCCCTCTAATTTATATATTTTGACGACACCATCGCACATACCTGAAACGATTAGCCTTATTTAGTCGCAAGCCATAATGATAAACAGGGTACGAGCAAAAAGTTACTTTCCATCCTTCTATTTTTACAGTTACTCTAGATATGTAGTCTGTGTCCGGATGTCGTAATAACAGCTGTTCCCGGAGCCCTTCTGCCTAAGGTGTAGAGTGGCAGACCGTGTGGTTTTACTCGGTCCGATTCTGACACACCACCCCACCGTAAACCCCGCTGAGGCGACGGTATTTTTGAACCGAGGGGGTTCCCACACGTTAAAAATAAAATATGTGCAGTCTCGTCTAGTCTAAACGCTTGCCTCTAAGTGTTAAATTAGAAGCAGTAAGCTGTGATCCATTAGTATGCTTCTGTTCTGTTTTACCTCGCGGATAAAAATCTGACTTTAAATAAAATATGGCAACTAAAATAAATTCTGAGGGCAAGGATTTCAATGGACGTTAGGCCACTGATGTAAATATGCCCTTAACTTACCAGTGTATTTATGTTGCCTTCCAACAGCTATACTCGGATGAGCCGATGCTTGTATTCTAGTCTTAACAACGGAGGCAGGGTTGCCAGTGAGACCACTTAAAACTCCGCTAGCACTCGACCAGAAAATAGCTTTCTCAATACTGATATCACCGTTTTTGTTTTTTGTCCATCCTTGCACTTCTGCTACGTGGTACATCCCTAATCTAGAGAAAGTTTAAATATTTTTTACTATTATTTGATGATTTAACTTTGTTAGTAGTGAACACTAGGCAGAAGGTTAAACTTCAACCCTTCCGTTTATGGTCTAGTTGTCCTTGGGCAGCAATACCTGGAGTGCTGGGCTAGAAAACCTCCACGTGGTGCACCCTGGAAACGTTGGCGATGGTGTTGTTCATCACTGCCAACGGCTAATATTCTAGCACGAAGAGGAAGCCATTTCTTCGGCAATTCGGCCGAGACTTGGTCCAACAGAGGGGGCGTGTCTGTCGGATCCTCTGTTGGCTCTTCGCTCTTCGGAGCATTGAGGAGGAAAACCTCGGTAAAAAATCACGATGGTGAGACCCTTTCTAGGGTCGGAAATCTTCCGCTCAGTGGTTGAAAAGGTAGGACGGGCTCGGTGTGCACTTACACTGCCACCGAGCAGGCATCAGGAGACGTAGTCTCCCTGCCGCCGTCGGCATATCGTAGTCCAGAGTTGGAGTCTCACGACTCCAATCGGGGGCGAGGGTCTTGGCTTAACCGCCCGGACTGCGAGGAAGAAAACCTCTCTAAAAAATTACCCCGAATCCCGTGTTCTGGTGCGTGACCAGGGGATGCATGGCTGATGGGTAGTTCAGTCGTAAGCGCACTCCCAGCCGGGGCACCTGCAGACCCCTCGGTTAGGCACAAATTTACGCTTGCCCGGGTATTGGGGATCTCTGCCCGGGTCGACCTTTCTTCTCCCCATCTCGTGGGTTCAAAAATGGATGAAATTAAAAACACAAACAATGAAAATATAGCAGAAAAGAAAGAGAAGAAGAGGAGTGCAAAAAGAAGAATACAAGTGCGGGCGACCTCTCGTCTGACGTAGAGGATGTAATGGCTGGAACACCTATCTCGGTGGGGCTCCCAGAAGTCATTTTGGCTACTGGGAGCCGAAGAACATCGGAACGATTGCGTTCCAGATCCACTGCGGGCGGTAACTCTAGTGCAAATATGGATGCATTGGGGCTTACGGAAATGGAGTTGTACGAGAGCCGGAAACGCGGACGCTCCAGGGATGATGAGAGTGACATGTCCGAGGAGATATTGCCTCCTAAAGTCACCAGCAGCCGTAGAGGGAGGACACGAACTCCGATCTCGGCCCCGTCAGGCTCCGTCTTCTGCAAGGCGGAAGCCTATAGACGGGTCAGGGCAGACGGCGAAATCTTGGCGGAGGAGGAGATTGCGGATCTCCTGCTAAAAATAAAGGAGCCGATGGTGGGGGATTCAGTTCCTCAAACACCATCGTCCATGCAGGAGAGAGCGAATGCGGCGGTGGCCATCATTCACAAAGTGGCCACCAAGTCGAGTAACCTTAAGGGCTCCTTTGTGAAAGCCCTTAAGGACTCCTTTTCCGCTATTGCGGGGGTCGTGGATACCCTCATCGGGGACGTGGCTCGGCTCCAGGCGGCCAACAATCGCCTGACGGGGCAAGTGGCTGAGCTCAGCGCTCAGTTCGCCCAATTCCGGGCGCATCGCCCGACAGAGGATCCGGTCACGTCCCTGTCTCAGTCTGCCCCCTCTTCCAGCCTCGGTGGCATTCCTGATGCCCATCTACGCCAAATAACCGATGCAGTATGGCGCATGATGGACGGGCGTCTGGCTGGCCTGGAGGTAAGGCTGCCACCAGCTCCTGTTGTCCGGCCGCCGCTTGCGGGCCATAAAGCGAAGGTTGCATCGGTGTCAGCATCGCTTCCCGTTGCGACCGGTCGCGTGTCCTACGCGGCGGCGGCAGCAGTTTCTGCTGCTCCTGCAACTGCTCCGAGGGCACGGCAGGCGGCCAAGGCAACAGCCCGGACGCCTGCACCGAGGTCAGGGCCCAAAACAGCGGCAAAGTCTGGGGCAGAGTTCCCTCCGCTCCCCACTCCAACCGCTGTATCTGGCACCTCAACAAGTGCTCCCTCTACATCTGCCCCTTCCACGGATGGTTGGCAGGTAGTCGGGGGGCCTAAGAAATCCCGAAAGCGGGGTAAGAAGGCTGCACAAATAGCAGCCTCTACCCCGCAGGCGCCATCGGCTGCAGTGGCTGTCACAAAGACGCCGCGCAAACTACAGGCGCCTAAAAGCGCGGCCGTGGTAGTCACCGTGTCACCGGAGGCAGCTAGCAGCGGGCTGTCCTACGCGGCAATTTTCAAAAGCGCCCAGGACAGTCTCGCACATGATTTCGGGACAGTAGGTGTCAGAATGCGCCTCGCCCAAACGGGAGCTCGAGTCCTCGAGTTCCCTGAGGCTGAAGGTGCTAAGACGGCAGACACAATTGCCGAGAAGTTGCGAGGTATGTTTACGGCTACGGATGGTGTCAAGATCGCCAGGCCCACCAAGTACGCAGAATTGCGCATTTCGGGCCTGGACGACTCCATAGAGACCGAGGATGTCCGCGTTGCAGTAAGAGAGAAGACGGGTTGCAACGCGGACAACATTAGGGTCGGCACCATCCGCCCCGGTCCAGGAGGGCTTGGCGCAGTGAGGGTCAGCTGTCCCGTAGCGTCGGCCAAAATGTTGGGCAACGCCGGCAGGTCGCTCATCGGTTTCGTGAGCGCTAGGATCACAGTCCTGGCGGCGAGACGAAACTGTTTGAGAGGATACTCTCTGCCCGCATCGTCCGGCACCTCTGCGAGGTGGGCCCCGATCTGTCGGACGCCCAATTTGGTTTTCGGGCGGGGCGTTCGACGGTCGATGCCGTGCTGCGCCTGAGGGCCGTTACCGAAGAGGCAGTGAGCTGTGGCGGCGTGCTGTTGGCGGTATCGTTGGACATCGCCAACGCATTTAATAGTCTGCCATTTAGCTGCATCAGGGAAGCACTCCACTACCACGGGGTGCCAGAGTACCTGAGGCGGCTCGTGGCAGACTATCTTGAGGAGCGTACCGTCGTGTAGGAGGACCGAGATGGTATTCTAAGGCGGCGGCCCATGTCGTGCGGTGTTCCGCAGGGGTCCGTCCTCGGACCACTCCTGTGGAATATGGGACACGACTGGGCCCTTCGAGGTCGTCTTCCCCCCGGGCTGGGCGTAATTTGTTACGCCGATGACACATTTGTCACGGCCCGGAGGGTGAACTTTCACTGACTTCCGGGCGGGTAGAGGCATACGGCCCCCGCCCGAGGTGATACGCGAGTGGCGTGAGGCCGCTCGTCGAGCCACGATGGCTCGTTGGTCGTTCCGGTTGGAGACTCCACGTGCTGGCTTCGCCCTCGTGGAGGCTCTCCAGCCGGTCATCGCCGAGTGGGCAGGGCGGCAGCACGGGACCCTTTCCTTCCGACTGATGCAGGTACTTTCCGGGCATGGTTGCTTCGGGAAGTATCTGCACTCGGTCGCCAGGAGGGAATTGAGTCCCGCCTGTTACCACTGCAACTGCAGTGAGGACTCGGCTCAGCACACGCAAGCGGTTTGTTCCGCCTGGGCGGCGCAGCGTGGGGTCCTCACTGCAGTTATTGGAGGAGATCTCTCGCTACCGGCTGTCATACGCTCCATGGCCGGTAGCGACAGTTGTTTTATCGCGGTCGCAACCTTCTGCGAGGACTTAATTTCGCGGAAGGAGGCGGCGGAGAAGGCCCGGGAGGACGATATCCACTCGTACCCAATTCGCCGCCGGCGAACCGGGCGGCGGAGGCGCGCATACCAGCGCCTCATGCCGCCTTGAGTGTGGCCGCGGGTCGACGGGACGGGTTTTCCCCTCCACCCGCTATAATGGTCAGCCGCGAGGAGGCGACGTCCGCGTGTGCCGTATTTAATGATATTGAATACTAAACCACAAGTTGGGTTCTTTTCATATTTTCATTACAGTCTCTAGTTTTTTTGGTTACGTATTACGGCTACATGACACCTTAGTCAAATTAGTTACTTTTTATCATCTGTCGAAACGACAATTTTGTATGAAAAATGTACTAAATATGAAATTGTGACGTCACTATTTTAGACTACTCAACTGAACGATATATTTCATTGCATATTTGATTGAAATTCGTAATAATAATAAAAAGCTATGTTAATTATATTTTCCGAGATGTTTCGCGACATTCGTTTTAATGAAGTGGACATTGGTATTTATTTATGATACAGTCAGCTACTCAATTCCGTAGTCGGTGGATTAATAAATATCATTTTACTTACCTTACAGAATTCATAGTAAAACCCAACACCATAGCTGGGGCTAATCCCTTTTGCAACGCTAGCGCTCCATCGGCTCTTGCAATGACATACATTGCGTGGAAGATCCCCCTATATCTCGTGGTGGTTTCAGATCGAGCTCGTAACTCTCCTTGCAACTGCAGCCGTGTTTTAACTACGTCCATTGGGTTTGTGAATATTGTGGCGCCTGCGCCAGCCAGACCTCCTATTATGAAGTCCATTGTTTACTTGCTGGAAAATGAGAATCATATAGTTCGATCTGGTGACGGATTAAGTGGAAGTGAGAGTGGAAAGTAAGTAAGTGGCGTCTAAGGGAACAAATTAGACAGGGTAAAATGTCTTCAAAAAGAAGAAAAACTTGAACAAACCTTATATCAACCTGGTGTAGTAAACCAACCCCTCCTTTCGAAGCAAGGACTTATGTCCAGCACAAGACTATTAAGGAGCTATTGATATGGGTGAAAATTAACGAAGGAATTATATGGAGTCATCTATTGAAGACACATATTTTGTATTGCGATATAGGGGTTTTCGCATCAATTAGCATGTGTACAACATCCCAGGATCTCAACCGTTGGGCCGTGGCTGCCAGACATCATCACCTCACCTGATCGGAGAATCCTCCCTTTGTGTTGAAGGGACATGACACTCGTTCTTCCACAAATACTTAAAACTGTTCTTCTATGGGGCCATGGTATAATTCTGATCCACCTAGCTCGAAACATGGCTCTTTTAAGATGATCGATAGCAATAAATTAATATCAGAGTCGACTTATTACAAATATGAAGCTTTTATTGAAATTTAGTGATGTCAATAACCTATACCTGAGTGTCCTGAATAGATAATTTGATGTACTTGTGTGGAATAGTTTCAATCAACTCAAGTTTCCGCTGTCAACCACCCGCTCAAGTTCAGGGTTCAAGGACCAAGGCGAATGACCTAAAGTTTTTTATGCGTAAATTAACTCTCATGTCAAATTAGTTTACTTTCATTAAACATGAATAAAAGAGGTTATATAAGTACACTATATTGAAATAACAATCTGTAACATTGTATTGTTGCTATCAAATCGTTTGCATTTGAAATTAAAAAGTTACAGACTTGAAATGAATAGCTAATTTGTAATTGAATTCTTAGATTAACTTATGTTATTGACAACTGCTGATAATTTATTTTAAACAATAACTCTTTTATTAAGAATTGTACTTGATTTTTACATGTAAACATATTAAGTTATAAGTAAAATAACTGTAGGTATTTCAAAATTAATAAGTAATGTTTGCTGATAGTGTGGCTGGTTCTATGTGGCGACGGATTAAGTGTCACACCCAGATTCAATCGTGTCTACATCAATAAACCAAATACACTACGTCAACTAAAAGAAAAAATCAGCGAAGAGACGTCGGTGATCTCGCGGTCTCTTTGCCGACGAGTAATCGAAAATTTCGGTGTTCTCTTAGAAGAGTGCAAACGTCGAAACGGTGGTCATTTAGATGATGTAATTTTTAAAGAATATATTTGAACTAATGAATTTTCAAATTTCAACTAATTCGTGGCCCATCCTGTATATTTCAAAGATAATACGTAATGCTTGCTGGTAGTGTGGCTGGTTCCGTGTAGCGTCATATTAAGAATACATAGTATCACCACTTCGATTTATCCCGTGGGTATCGTAAGAGGTGACTAAGGGATCAAACTACCAGGATAACATCACTGCAAAGAGCACTTGATACAAACCCAACCGTATGAAAACTCGTCTGGCCAGCGTGATATAGTACGCCAAAACCTCCTTTCTAAGTAGGCCTATTTCCAGCAGTGGACTATTAGAGGCTGATGATGATGAATATTTGCTGACATTTTATGCTGTTGTACCGTTTAGTTACTCATTTATTGTAACATTTTGCAATATATTTTCAGGGCTATAGAGAAAAGAACAGAATCCTCCAATCCTTCAATATACTATGAAATGATTGCAATTCTTTAAATATGGTTCACCAGAGGAGGCAGTGGTGACTCATAGAACAGTGGTTATTTTGTTGCTATTCACTGAGTGAGGGTAGCGGGGTTATCCCCTTCGTCAAGGGGAGAGAGGTCGGGCACTTCATTGTTCAATTATGTTCATTAATGTTTCTATTATCCATTAGTATGCCAGTATTGGCTGTTTTTCTTTATTAAAACTTAACATATCTAACACCTTTGAACGAGCAATTCTCGTATATATACAATCTAAATCTCGGAAACGGCCCTAACAATTTTCACGAAATTTAGTGTGCAGGGGGTTTCGGGGGCGATATTTCTTTTCGTTTTTAGAAAACGTTGTTTTATCCATGTTTATCCCAAAACATGATTTACCAAAAAAAACCAGCAAACCTCGGTTTCTAGGTACTTGAAAGTTATGTGACAATGACGGTGTTCGGATGAATAGTGTGTGTGTCGTCTGTCTGCCTGTTTCGTCTTTGGTATTGTAAACAATTATTAGTATTAAATTACTGCTGCGAAGTCCAAGTAAAAGGTTATAAGTATACCATAATTACGTCTTTTAGTATGTAAAAAAGTTATTCACATTTAAGGAGCCGATTTTGTGCAACTAGATCCGTAAATGCGGATACGTGACCGCCTAAATACGTAAGATTAAAACTATGACCGCAGTAGAGAGACTGTTTCGATTTTGTAAATAAAATTACACAAAATGACAGAGTTATGAAATAACTAACATTTAAAGAAATTAAACGAATTGAGAATCTCCTCCATTTGAGGTTTTTAAGTTGGTTACTTGGAGATCAAGTGTGTTATAAATATAGTTTTGTAGTAGGTGCCTTATAACATTAGCCATTCACGCTATTGTATTTGTTTTAACTACATAAATGTAGAATTACAATGTAAAAGGTTTCTTCGACTAGTAACGGATGCGGATATCCGACAACGTTGAAAATAACATATAAAATAAACGTGTCTTTCAAATATACGTATATTTTTTAATAATAATAAAGAAACTAACTGCACTGCGGATGGCTTAAGCGGTCACCTCAACGTTTCCTACAGCGCCGAGTGTTGTGATTTAAACCTCACATGGGACAATGCTTTATGTGATTCACAAATTGTTTTAAATCGGGATATTCTCTGTGTCCGTTACATATTAAAGTTCTCGCAATACGGGATGGGTTATTTCAAGTGAGGGTTTAGTTTTATGGTTTAAAAAAGAAAAGAACAGTAATCTACCAATTCAGTGTCATTCAAGTCAGCAGTCATAGCAAGAAACTTGTCTTTGATCGAGAGAACACACACCAAAGATCGTAACATTTGTAAGTGTTTGATGTTAAGATCAATTGAACAAATTAATTTTTATAAACTTCAATAAGAAAAATTTTCATTTGAACCAATTTGGTCCGTAAGGAAACTTTAATCGGTTTAGTAAGTTGTATTAAAATTTGTACAAATGAGTATATATCTTGTACTGTAGGTCCATAATATGATGCCTTCCAAAGACCAAACCACGGCGTCCAATGCAACGACCACCAGTTGCACGCGGAAGGTGGTACACGCGATCTCATATTACTGGCGCGGCTAATGTGGTTCCTGGCATGGGAAGAGTGGCTCGACGGCCACGAGAGGGGCGACGTGACCACCGTTAAAGTTCTGACACTGATCGGAATGACTGACGGTGGTCAATGCTGAACACCAGCAACCGGACGGCCCGACCCGCAGACGCCAACTTATTGGGAGCGGGGGCCTTTAACCTTTGTAGGAGACTGGCCAAGAGGAGAAAACCTCTATAAAAAACCACACGGATAGGATGGCTCAGACCATATGTCCAAAAGTGCCTCCGGGTGTCCCTCTGTTACGCAGAGGGCACATGTGAAGGTTATGTCGGAGGACGACGACTCATAGGGGCGACGGGATCGCCGTCGGAAACTCTGCGTGGAGTATCTGACGGTAGTCACTGCCGAACTCCGGCAACCGATCGGCCCAACCCGTAGACGCCGAGATATCGGGAGCGGGGGACTTCTCCAACGGGAGGAAGGGTGGAGAAGTTCGCGAGGAAGAAAACCTCTATAAAAAATTACTCCTAACCCAAGCTGAGGAAGCCCGGTGAAGAGGTTAACGGCTGGGGGGGTATCCCAGTCGCTAGGGCAACACGACGTAAGCTCACGTTAAAGAGCAAACAACACAATGGACGTGACCTATAAAAACGTAGTACCCCAGGAGGTTACCGACCGCACCGTGGTCGGAGAATCCCTCAGCACTCCGGGTGATACCGGAGTGTTCAGCCCACCGTACTCTGGGGGGGCACAGTTGAGTGTAGAGCGGTGTCCGAGTCAGGGCACAACGATTGGGGCGCACACGCCCAGTTTTGTGCGACCCACAACGCCGAGTTCGGCGTCATCCCGCGCCCAGTCAGGCGAACGAGGCAGAAGAAGTAGGCGGGCGCCAACAACCGAGCGCACAACTACAGAGCATGAGCAAGAAATGGAGTGGCAGCGTGAGGATTCAGGGAATAGCGATGCCTCATCGTTCTACTCTGCCTCCGCGCGGTCATCCCAAGTCCGCAAGAGGAAGCCGAAGGGTCCAGCGGGAGAGAATCGACGCACAAAGGTTGCGCGGTCTAGACAAGGTTCAGCAAATGACGGTAGGAGTGAATCGGGGACGGAAACGGAGACGGAACGTGCAGGTGCAGTTGGTTCATCCACTCCTCTGATCCCCTCAGAAGAAGAGCAGTGCTGCGAAAAAGCAGCAGCGGAGCTGAAAGGGCAATCCACTAACGGCATAGATACCAAAATCCGGGAGTCCCTGTCGGCAGTCGAGAAGGCTTTCGCGGGACTGAAGGGAGCCAAAGGCGGCAAAAGAACTGCCGCCAAAGAGGCTATGACGACCATCAGGGCCGGTGTGTCAGAACTCCTTATGAGAACGAACACATCGATCCTGACAGATGCAGTAGGGAGATTAGAGCGAGAGAACAAAACACTCCGCTCCCAGATAGCCTCTCTACAAAAGGAGATGGAGAAACTCCGCCATGGGGGCCAAAAACTCCTCCAAAATAACCCGGCACAGTCCAAAGAGGGGACAGGCAGGGCCACGCCCTCTAAGGTAAGTAGCGAAGCAGCAAGCCGGTCCGTGCTGAGGCCAATACCGGACCGAGATCAATATGCGGTCACACTGGATCGTGTGTTGGCTGAAGTCCGGGCTAAAATGCTAGGGGAGCAACGTCAAGAGAGTCACTCTCCTTTAATTCGCGCAAATGAGGCCACGGGTGCAAGGGCGGTGGAGGTCAACTATCCGCCGCCAACTAAACAGAAAAAAAAGAGGAGGAGACGAAAATGGACTACCCCACAACCTCTAGCGACACATCAATCCACGGGGCTGCAGCAAATTGTGGCCACGTCGACAGAGGAAACTTGGGCCATGGTTCTTGGTCGAAAGACCAAAGCCAAGGCCGCAAAACAGGCAGCAACCACGAGCCAGTCAAAGGGGAAGCCCCAACCTAAGAGGGTTGTGCCACGGCTTCCTGCAGCTGCGGCTGTCACTGTCTCCGTACCTCCTGGATCTGAGACGAGGATAGCTACGTTAATGGAGGCCGCAAAGGCTAACATTAATCTGGGTGATCTAGGCATCACAGGCGGGCTCCGTACCAAGCGAGCGATGACCGGGGCCCTCATTTTGCAGATCCCCGGTGAAGGTAGCGCCGCTCTGGCGGACAATATTGGCAGCACGCCTACGGGAGGTACTGTCCAGCACGGACGCTATCATTGCGCGTCCTTGTAGGGCAGGTGACCTACGGGTGTTGGACTTAGAAGAGTCCATCACCCAAGCTGAGGTCGCCAAAGCTATAGCAGCGGCGGGGGAATGTCCCATTTCCGACGTCAAAGTTGGAGATATCCGTATTTCTTCGTCACGGCTGGGTACGGCTTGGGTCCGCTGCCCACTTGCGGCGGTTCGCAAAATTGCGAACGCCAAACGGGTGCAAGTGGGTTGGGTCTCGGCCAGGGTGGAGGCATTAGCAGCACGGCCGCTGCAGTGTTATCGGTGTCTCGAATTGGGGCATGTGAGGGCGAAGTGTCCCAACGAGACAGACCGCGGTGCACAGTGCTACACGTGCGGTGGCATAGGCCACGTGGCGCGCACATGCACTGCAAAAGCGCCCAGGTGCCCTGTCTGCTCGGACCTTGGCCGTCCCGCGGATCATCGGCTGGGGAGCAAGAAATGTTCTCCACCGAAGAAAAAGAAAAGGGAGCTACAGACAGCCCCCGCTCCAGTCTTGGCGAGAACTGACAATAGTCAGCACCCGCTGACTACAAGAATGCCACAGCCGGCAACCCGTCCGGCAGAGGAGGTAATGGAGGCTTAAAATTCGTGCCTCCCCAGAAAGTTTTGCAGGGTAACCTCAATCATTGCCGCGCAGCGCAAGATCTGCTGATGCAGATACTCGCTGAGCGGACGGTTGCCCTAGTGGTGATGGCGGAGCCGTACTGTGTCCCGGATCACCCTCGGTGGTTCGGGTCGTTTGACGGCACTGCCGCTATCTTCTGGGCAGGGGTCGAAAATGGCCTCCACTGTACCCTCCTTCAGCGAGGACTGGGGTTTGTGGCAGTTGAATGGGGCCCCATGGTCATTGTGGGCTGCTACATATCGCCGAATTGCGGCCTCCCCGTATTTGAGGCGTACCTGGACGGCCTCAGGAGCTGCATTTGCACGTACCTGTACCGTCCGGTACTTGTCCTGGGCGATTTCAACGCCCGCTCCACACAGTGGGGAGATCGTCTGGACAACGTGAGAGGAGATACACTCGTTGAGTGGGCGGCGGGACTGAACCTCGGTATTGTGAACCGGGGCACAGTGAGCACCTGCGTGCGATGGCAAGGGGAGTCAATTGTCGACCTGACGTGGGCGACTCCCCTTGGTATCGAGCAAGTGTCAGGATGGAGGGTGGCAGAAGAGGTGGTCACTTTGTCGGACCACCGCCACATCGTCTTCGATGTGGCCATCTGCCGCCCGGCCGCAGGCCTAGACCACCGCTGTAGCTGCCCTCCGCGACGATGGTCCCTCAAGCGGATGAACCGAGATATGCTCGTCGCCGCAGCCATCGTCGCCGATTGGCCAGGGGAAGAAGAACGGGTCTCGTCTGATCCAGAAGCGCAGGCGGCCTGGTTCCGTGGCGTTATGACTGACGTCTGTGACGCGTCGATGCCACGGGTCAGACCGGGAGGCAGGAGGGGTTCTGTGTACTGGTGGACAGCGGAACTCGAGCAACTTCGCACAGCGTGCTCGAGAGCCCGTCGCCGGTTTCAAAGAACCCGAAGAAGACGGCGAGCCACAGCCGAGGAGATTGCCGAAGTGAGGCGGGAGTATGGCGCCGCAGCAAAAGCTGTAAGCCTTACAATCGCGGAAGCCAAGGCTCGGTCTTGGAAGGAGCTCATACAGGGACTAGACAGAGACCCATGGGGGCGCCCTTATAAACTTGTATTGGGCAAGCTCAGACCGTGGGTCCCACCACTGACTCAGACCCTGGATCCTGTATTCGTGGGCAGAGTTGTAGATACTCTCTTCCCCAGGGACCAGGGTAGTCCCTCATGGCCTCCATTGCTGTCGGATTCCACTATGTGGTCCGACAACTTTGAGGTGACGGAGGATGAGCTGGACCGAGCCATGAAGCGACTCGCCGCCCGCAACACCGCTCCTGGCCCGGATGGGATTCCGGGTCGAGCATGGGTGTGCGCTTCGGTGATCCTAGGGAATAGGTTGAGACAACTGTTTACCAGCTGCCTCTGTAACAGCGTATTCCCTTCCGGCTGGAAGGAAGCCAGGCTGGTACTCATCCAGAAACCTGGCAGGGCTGCAGATACTCCCTCGGCGTTCCGACCTATATGCCTGTTGGACGAGGCGGCGAAACTCTTTGAAAGAGTTATCGCCGCCCGTATCAGCCGAAACCTGTCGCTAGTGGGCCCTGACTTATCAGACAACCAATTTGGCTTTCGAGAGGGACGTTCAACGCTCGACGCGATCGAACGCGTCCGCTCCTTATCGGAAGAGATTGTCTGTCGGGGGGGAGTGACGTTGGCCGTCAGTCTTGATATAGTCAACGCCTTTAACTCCCTACCGTGGTGGGTAATTAGAGAGGCACTGGTATATCACCAGTTGCCCCTCTACTTGCAGCACATCATCGGGGCCTATCTTCGCGATAGGTCCATATCCTATGTAGGTCGGGACGGTGAAGTACTTCAAAGGGAGGTCACATGTGGGGTTCCCCAGGGGTCGGTCTTAGGACCCCTTTTGTGGAACCTCCGATATGATGCGGTCCTGAGGACCAGTCTACCCCTTGGAGTGAGTGTCGTCTGCTACGCGGACGACACTCTAGTACTGGCTAGGGGGTATGGCTTCCAAGAAGTCCTGGAGCTCGCCGAGTTAGGGGTGACCTGTGTCGTCCAAAAGATCAGCGATTTGGGTCTACGGGTTGCACCTCATAAGACGGAAGCCCTGTGGTTCCACAGGAAACGCGGAGGTGTCGTTCCTACCAGCTCGTTTATAAGAGTGGAAGGAGCGGAGGTCGAGGTCGGTCGACACATTAAGTACCTCGGCCTAACCTTGGACAGTCGCTGGAGCTTCGAGGAGCATTTCGAGCGGATGATCCCACGAGTTCGGGGGGTGGCGGGCTCCCTACAAAGGCTGTTGCCTAACATAGGGGGCCCGCGAGAAGAAGTGCGCCGCCTCTACTGTGCGGTGCTACGATCCATGGCCCTCTACGGACCGCCGATATGGGCCAAGCGCATATCGGCCTCCTCCCGCTACAGAGCTAAGCTCAATCGAGCGCAGCGGGTAGCGGCCATTCGGATCGTACGAGGATACCGCACCATCTCGTCTGAGGCGGCAACAGTCCTGGCACGTTTTCTGCGCCCACCGACAGGCATTGACACAATGGCACGCGCGGCTAGAACAGCCACAAAATGCGCGCCAACGCGCTGTCGGTGCCGTTCTGCCCAACCTCGAAGCTTGGGTAGGTAGGGAGGGAGGTCGCGTCACCTACCGACTGACGCAGATACTCACCGGGCATGGTTGCTTCGGTGAGTATCTGAATAAGATCGGACGCGAGGAGACGGCACACTGTCACCACTGCGCAGCCGACTGGGACTCCGCCCAGCATACGCTGGAAGACTGCCCCGCGTGGGCATCTGAACGCGGAGCCCTAGTCGATGAAATAGGACGAGACCTATCGCCGCCAGCAATCGTTGCTGCCATGCTGGCGGGTGAGGAAAGCTGGGCCGCAGTGGTCTCTTTCTGCGAAACTGTTATGCTCCAGAAAGAGACCGCTGAACGGGATCGGGAGAAGGCCGATCCCGAACAAGGAAGACGCCGGCGGCGTTATGAGCCGTCGACGGGACCGCGAGTCGCCAGAGAGTGGGGTCCTCTGGTGGCGGATTAGTTGCTGCGGTCTGCGATGGAATGATTTGTTTCGGCCTGGTAGCAAAAATGCGATCGGGTCGCAACAAATTATAACAACCGGACTGATAGGTGGGGTTGCCTTTATGGCGTCCCCAGGATAGGGTCTGACTAGGCGCGGCGTCGATTCTGAAGGGGACCTGAAATAACATGGTCCGGGTCCCCTTCAGAGAAGGACGCCTGAGACCGGCCGCCGGGGTGGTTTCTAGTGGAAACACCACATACTCCTGGCTCCTGCGTCCCCAAGGAGTCGGAGATACGAAGAGATTTTCCACCCCGACAAAAAAAAAAAAAAAAAAAAGGTCCATAATATGATGGAGACTTTTTTTTTACTGTGCGGTAATCCCCCTGGATACCACCACTGGTGGTTATGTCGGACTCGAACCGATCAAAAACCGCACGCCGTCTCACGGCACCAGTACGTGGGGAACCAGATGTACCCTATAAAAGAAATACCTCGGGCCATCTATCTACGACTTGCAGATGACCCCTTTTCTGCCCACAAAAGAGTACATCGAGCTCCGTAGCACATCGCGCCGTCGCCCTAGCCTGCTTCTACTTGGGTGGTAAATGGCCTCACATGTCACCTCCAGGCATGCGCTTATGGAAGACGGAGATCGTTCTGCGATCTACGGCGTCCGACTCGTCTGCGATACCGTGCCCGTTCTCGGGCCTGGCAGGCCGGAAGAGTTTTAAACCTCCCCGGTCCCGCTCCGACATCTCCTTTGCAAGCATATCATCGACGTTTAATGTGAGAGTATATAAGATTACGAGTTTGTCTCGAAAAAATATTTTATTGTTGAAAAATGTGCAAATTAATTCCTTACGATAGATGCAGACAATATTGCTGTAGTTATAATAAAAAGGACCCAGCATTGACCCTGGCGAGACTGTATGTGAAATGATTTATGACGTGGTCGATTTTAAGAATCTTCAGTTAGGTACCAATAAAACATTTTTATTTTCAATCATAACTTGTAAAATAGGTATAAATTATCCTCAAAACATGTAGAGCACTTTCCCTCACATTATTTGTTATGCCAGTATTTGTA
This sequence comes from Hypercompe scribonia, assembly GCA_949316085.1. Classification (NCBI taxonomy): domain Eukaryota; kingdom Metazoa; phylum Arthropoda; class Insecta; order Lepidoptera; family Erebidae; genus Hypercompe; species Hypercompe scribonia. The sequence continues at coordinate 21,668,958 of OX438972.1, forward strand.
TAATTGTGTAAACATACTGACTGAGCTCATAAATATTGTCTAATACAAAGTTATAATCTCATATTTTCTCAATACTTATACTATATTTTTTTAATTTTTGTTGTTTAATGTTGATGTGGTTCATATCACATGCTTATCTCTTCATAAGTTGTAAAATGCACGCCGACTGCGGCTAACAATGCAGTACTTTAAAGCAACATTTACTACACTTACTCTCGAAACTACTCAAGGAAATTAATTATTGAAACATGGGAATACTTGGTTTCTTCAATAAGCACGGTATTTTGTTCATAATTTCCATTAATACCTTGCGTAAATGTGATGTAGGTAAACTTAACATGTTTTTTTTTCTGTATTAAGAGCCTGCCAAAGTAGTTCTACTCTGCCTGATGGAAAGCATGAATAGAATCCAAGAGTTGTGGTCACCATACCAATTACAAATGCGGACAATGGAGTATGGTGACCCACATTATGGCGGCCTAGTCAGATACTATGTTATGTTTATCGTAGACATACTATCTGACACTCATTCGTTTATGTTAAAAAAAACTAGATAAGAAAAGAAACTTACCTCATATATATATATTTAAAATTAAACTAAATTCATTACAATATTGACTGTACGATCAAGTCTTCACAGACATTAACTACATCATTTAAAAAAAACACTTTTTAAAATTCGATAATCATTAACACAGTCATTAAGTTCTATCTCGTGACATTGAAACGTACAGGTAAGTGTCGTCAAAACACGTTTATGTAAACACACTGTCAAAGGAAAATAATCCGTATTGTGTTATATGTAAAGTAAAGAACCCGATAAAGAATACCAGTAACACGCGCGATTTGGTATTGAAATACGTCACAGTGACGTAACGAGTACTTTTGGCGCGATTGAGGAATTGCGCACTGCGAATAGTGATGTAACCTGTTCCACGGTCGAACATAGACTGACTAACAATCTGTTTAAATCATTCATATACAATCTCTTTGACATGATATAAAAAAGTAAGATATCAGGGAAATCACTATTAACCTGTATAAAGTGGTTTAAATTGTGACTGCAGAAGCCATGTGACGTTAGAGTCAATTGAATGGCTGTTTCAAGGTTAGGATGAGTACAAATATTGTACAACCAGTACCACCGCTTTGTGTTACTAGCTGTTGCATACTATCTGTAATTAATTATACAAGTGAAACGTGACAGATGTTATGTTTGAATTATCAGAGTCATTGCGGGAGATAATAAACACTTTCGGCTGCGCTACACCATTAGGTATTCTTCTAGCCTTTACTCTGCCCTTGCATGAGGCATTCATGAGGTGTTCATTGTATTACGTCTTACGGTAGTTTTAGTATATATGGGGTATAGATGAGTCACCTAAAGGTAATTGATGCGGTAGCCCAGGGCTGCCACATGTCCCGTATTTTCCGGGATATCCCATATTTTATGCATAGTGTATAATGTCCTGGTTGGACTGACTCTGTTCCACATTAGAACCGTGTTCCGACTTTTGAGGAGGAAGAAGATTGAATTAGAAATTCTGTTAGTTGTTGGGATGCATACTAAAATCGATGGGATTTTCAAAGATCCATCAAAGAGTAAAACAAAAGTTTTTTGGGAGGCAACCGATAGACAAAATAAATGGATTAATTGTTGATACCAACGAATCACTAAAAACATTTTTCTACGGTTCTGTAGTAACTACTCGTCTGTATATGAATTAATAAAAATATTTTCTTCCAGGTATACTTTAAAAACTTATAGTATAAGGATTGCTTGTATGAAGATTTTGAAATAATAAAAAAAGCATGTGCCTCGTGCAAGTAAGCGGGACACCCGACAGAAGTAGAAACTTAGACTAATTTGAACTATTTAATATTGAAATTCTTAAACTTGAGAAAAACTTGGGTTACTACTTAAGTTTTATGTATGTTAATACTATAATATAAAGAAAGGCTATTTGGAGAGAGAAGCGTCTGTCTGAAATACGGCTAGCGCTGTGTGTAAGAGAAAAAAGGAAAAGAAAACCAGACATACTGGTTGCGTAACGCGTTACGTAACAAAGTTATAGCTTCAAAAATTCATATATTATTAGTATAACTTCTGATGACGACAGTATGGTTGCAAAATTGTCGAAATTTTCAAGTTGCCGATATTTAGCCTTCGTTTTTAGTAATCGTACTTTATATTATCAGATAACATCAGGTGATAGTCACTTTTATGTAGGTATAGTTACGACGATAGTTGGGTGAAAGTCTGATTCACTAATTCACCTTGAACTTGAGAGGGTCAAATACCATTTGCTACTTTATAAATTCCGAGAAAAGTAGGGTGGTAAGCGCTATGACTTCATTCATTGTAGGTCTTAATAATCTGCTATATCATCAATAATTGTTATGTTGTAAACACATTACCTATCAATTAATCAATGATCATCCCAACGTCCTGTTGGGGTTCTGCGTCATTGTCTTCCACCATTTTGCCTTTCGTATCAGCCGTAACATGTTTAATTTTTAAAATGTAAAATATATAATACAGAGTGAAGACAACTAAAAGACTGGAGGTTAGGACATAGGACATTAAGCGTTTGGATAAATGTCTAAACTTCATCTATTTATCATTACCATATTGACGTCTACAGCTGGGTTCTTGCACTATAACCTCTACCTTTTTTATATGCATATAAAAGTGGCTCTACTCTGCTGATGGAAAGCATGAATAGAATTCTAGAGTGGTGGTTCCCACACTCTTTGCGAATGCAGACGATGTAGCATAGTGGGCCATATTGTGACGGCCTAGTGATGTGATTTTTCACGCCCCGCTTCATGGAGCCGGGATTATAGTGGGATGGAATCACTGGTGTGCAGTGTGTGGTGTGTGGGATGGAATCATCGTTGGTATGTATGTATGCCTACTGTGTATTCCAATACTTTTATTTTTATAATTTAAAATGTATTATATAAAATGGTGCGTTTGCGTTCAGAGGGCGGCGAAGAAGGTGTGTCTCTTGATTAACAGGCTTCCATGGGCGGCGAACGGCAGTCTTTTACTACCAGGTGGAAGTAGTAGAATAGGACCTAAAAAAAATGTATTTTGAACTCAATTCTTCCATCGATCCTTACATTAAGTCTAATGATAATAATACCATCAACCATTTAACACATGACCGTCCAATCTCAAAGTAGAAAGAGCCTGTAGAGTCGCTCTAAACACACACATACATTTATTATATTTTAATATGTGGTGAAAAATAGAATAAATAAAATACACCTGTTTCTGTTGTTGTTTGTGCGGAAATCCCCACGTATACCTCCGAAATGTCGGACTCGAACCGACCAAAAACCGCACGCCGTCTCAGGTACCAGTAGCCAAGGAACCAGGTGCACCCTAGTAAGGCAATCCCTGGAACCCCGACGTACCCCGGACCACATACGGCTTGTAGATACCCACTCGTGTGGAAATCTCCATATTCCCTTTTCTTCCTGCCGCCAAAAAGGCGAGTGCGGTCCATAGTGCTCGCATCGCAACCCCGATGTAAAATACACCTAGACAGATTAAATAATCGCGCTCATCACAGAATGTTAGTCTTGTGTGGGAATCGAATTCATGAAAATTGGCTTGGTAACCGATATCACTGACCACAATTATTATTATATTATAATAGAAAAACATGTTCAATCGTAATTAACTAAAATATTTGACACAAACTTACATAGTTAAGGTACACGTGTATAGAACAAATTTCTCTAATGAACTAACTGTCATAAATTAATATCGTTATCGTAACGAAATAAGGAAACATGTCCACATCAATAAGGGCTCGACCTTTTAACCTTGCCCTTGGATCTAATATATCTAAAAGCACACTCAACATTCGATCTAAATGAATAACGTTTGACCTTCACGTGCTTTAAACTACTAACTGAATTATTTCTTTTTTAACAAAAATATATTCGTTTGTGTGTGATGTTATTATCACAATAGCGGCGTCTTTCTTTTGGTATAAGAATGAATAGATGGGTCACTGGTGGTATAGATAATCCCCCACCCTTCAGAATAAGGGGGTAAATAGGTGATAATCGTAAAGGTTGATTGCCTAATTGATGCGTGAAACTGTATCAAATAAACTGGCAAACAGAAACAGAAGTCCTTGGTGGTAAAGTATTTCCTAAGATTTTTTAATAAGTTAGCATAGAATAGCATACGTATATCGTAAATATATACTAAAAACTACAAATTACTATTTAGTATAGGGGGTTTATGGGTGTAGACGACTAAGAAAGCAAAGTATGCAAAGCAATAGCAGTAAAGACAACATTTCTTTAATTATACTGTTACAAAAGTTCAGTTAAGTTTAGAGTGATTGTACTTACAGTTATCACAGTGATTACATGAACTAAAACAAGTATTTTAATCACCTGCCAGCACAACAAAGTGTTAAGTGTCAAGTGTACAAAGTTACAACTCACAAGAACAAATAAACTATCCATTGCAACTATGTCTCAATTGTCTGATATAAAAGAGCCCCAGAACAATTTGGAGGACAGCTTTTCCAAGAGGATGGCACAGCTGGAGGCACAGCTGCATTCTGGCGGAAACAGCAAGGAGACGGTTGCTCGGGTGTCGGAAGAGTTTAGAACTTTTCGGGAACTGATATTTTCCATGATGGGACTTCTTCGAAACCAGATTAATGAGTGCGTTAAGATGGTCGATGCTATGGAGACTCGGCATCGCCACAAGTCACTTTTGTTTCTTGGAGTGCCTGAGGCCATCAAGGAGGACTGCTGTGGAACCGTGCTTGAGGTTACGAAAAGGATGGGTCTTCAGGACATCTCACGGCTCAACATAAGGCACTGCTATCGCATTGGAACACCCTCCAAGGAACATCGTCGGCCACTACTGGTGAGGTTTACTACCGTTGAGGCTAGACATGCAGTCTGGAAGTCCAAAACAGCGTTAAAGGGTTCTGGCTTCTCGGTGAGAGAATTTCTCACTAAAATACGCCAAAGTGTTTTCATTACGGCTCGACAACATTTCGGCATGTCGTCTTGCTGGACACAGGATGGCATTATTGTTGTTAAGGCAGGCGATAATAGCAGATATAAAATAACATCCACTGATGAGCTAAAGCCTCTACTAGTCAAGTTTCCAAAGACATTATCAACAAGCAGAGGTGACTCCAATAATTCGAGTTTGAGCATCAACAGTAAGAGTTCACGAAAACGCTAGTTCTTCTGGAATCCTTTAGTCTTTTGCGTGTACAATATATCCTTTTTGTTATTGTTGTGTTTGTATATTTTCATAATGGCTGCTAGCTCAATTTTTGCTCTGTACCTTCAAGTTTTAGTAAATAATTTTTACATACACATGAAAAAATGTTTATGATTGTGACAGATATTGTAACTGTCAAATTGACGCCTCACTGTTCTTGTTTGTCATTGGTAGCGGTGCGTTCCGTTTTTCGCAATGTTCAGATGTCACTAATTTAGTCTTTTGTATTTAATTTTCTTTTGTTTTAGTTTTATTTCCTAATTTACTTGCTTATACATTGATTGTACCTTTAAAATTTTGTTTACTTTTTATCATAATTTGTTACAACTGTTACTACTGACATCTATCAAGATTACGTTTTATTTTCTTCGTTGGAGTGCGTTCAATAGATATTAATTCAGCCACAACGATGAAAGTGTGTCCGAGTTCAGTTTTTTCTTATTCCTTTTGTTTTTATTAATTCATATTCATTTTTTTTTTTGTGTGTTTTTTTTTTACTCTTTTCTCTATCTTATTCTATTACGTTAATTATTCATTGCATTGTTTTAATCTTACAAAGTTATTCTTGGAAATACAACATTAATTTTGTTTGTGTACCTGCTGGCGGGTGGTATAGATGTACTATCTGGTAATTCTTTTTCTTTTTTTTTTTAATTACACAGTAATTTTATATTAAAATAGTATTTTTATAGGTTTTCTTTATATTTTTTTTTTTTTATAGATATATATTTGGATATTAGTACTTATGAGTGATAATGGATCTGATGTATTCTTTTCTGCTGAGGATTCTTCAGACGACGTTAGTTTCAGTTCCATGACTGAGACGCTGGGTGAGCAATTGCGGCACATATTTCACACTCAATCTCGTCCTTATTTTAATGTTTGTCACATAAACGCACAAAGTGTCCCTAGTCATTACGATGATTTAGCTGAGACCTTCTCTGATGATAATATTCATGCCATCCTGATTTCGGAGACCTGGCTCAAACCCCACTTACCCTCTACCTCATACGCTCTCCCTGGATTTGTCCTTATCCGAAATGATCGTTTGGATAAAAGAGGTGGCGGTGTTGCCATTTACCTTCGCAGCTTCTTACCCTATAAAATAGTCGCCTCTTCTACTTCTCATCTCACCACCACTGCGGAATATATTTTCCTACAGGTTTGTGTTAAGGGAGTTAATGTCATTCTAGGTGTAGTTTATTGCCCTCCAACTGTTAACTACTTCTCCAGTCTGGAAACAGTTCTGGAATCTTTAGGGTCGGAATATTCTCATCACATCATCATGGGAGATTTTAACACTGATATCCTAGCCTCAAACTCAAGTCGCACACGCAGCCTCCTTCACATCACACAAGCAACCAGCCTCCACGTCCTGCCCCTTCAAGCCACTCATCACAACATAGACTATCAGGACACCTGGCTTGATCTAATCTTCACCTCTTCCCCACACCTTGTCTCTTCTCACGGTCAGCTGCCAGCCCCTGGTTTTTCCCATCACGACTTGATTTTCCTCTCCTATATCCTGAAACCATCCAAATCACCACCTAAAGTCGTGCAGACTCGCAGTTTCCGACGCATGGATGTTGAAAAATTACATACAGATGCTGTGAGGATAGATTGGACGAACATGGCAGCTGCTACTGACGTAGACAGCAAAGTGTCTATTTTTAATGACACCATCGTCAAACTATACGACCTCCATGCTCCAATTAAGTCTGTAAAGGTAAAACGGGCACCGGCGCCTTGGATGACGGAGGAGGCCCGAACAGCTATGAGGCGACGGGATCAGTCATTTCGTCGGTTCAAACAAAATCGTTGCGAAGACAAATGGAACCAATATAAGGCTGCTAGAAATCGGTGCAACCAGGTGATACGCAACGCTAAACGCCGACATATTCTTCAAAACATAGAGTCTTCTTCTTCTTCCAGTATCTGGAAATTTCTTAATACCTTAGGTATTGGTAAAAAACAACAGCTCACTTTCAGTAACACAATTAGTTTGAATGATTTAAATCTTCATTTCTCATCTGCAACTATGATGGATCTTCAAACTAAGTGTCAAACACTGAACTACATATCTGGTCTTACCAGTCCTACCACTGACTCATTCGAATTTTCTCCGGTGCCTCATGAGGATATCAAAAAAATTATCCTATCTATCCATTCTAATGCTGTAGGATGCGATGGCATAAGTCGTCACATGATTGTTACCATCCTGGACTGTATCCTCTTAGCAATCACTCACATCATCAATTTCTCTCTCGACTCCGGCACCTTTCCCTCTCTATGGCGAAAGGCTTACATCATTCCTCTTCCAAAAAACAATAATCCTTCTCTCCCTGAACACTTCCGTCCTATTTCTATTCTTCCCTTTCTGTCCAAAGTACTCGAGGCCTGTGTTCATAAGCAACTTTCCCAATTTGTTCACAGAAACCACCTATTAAGCCCTCTACAATCTGGCTTTAGGGCTGGTCACAGCACAGTTACTGCTCTCCTTAAAGTGACTGGTGATATTAGGAAGGGCATGGAGGACACCAAAGTCACAGTACTTGTACTAGTTGACTTTTCCAATGCCTTTAATACCGTCAGTCATGAAATCCTTTTATCTATCCTCAAATATCTCACGGTTACCTCTGGGGCACTGGAATGGTTCTCCACTTATCTTCAGGGGCGACAACAGAGTGTTCACGTTGCTGACTCGACATCGAGCTGGTGCGATCTCCTCGCTGGCGTCCCTCAAGGCGGCATTCTATCTCCTCTCTTATTCTCAATTTTTATTAATCTCATTACTCAACAACTTCAGAGTGCGTATCACCTATACGCCGACGATCTGCAAGTGTATACACAGTCAAGGGTGGAAGATATAACACAAGCTGTTAACATGGTCAACAGAGACTTGGAGATCATAAACTCGTGGTCGACGAATTTCGGATTGACGGTTAACCCAACCAAGTGCCAGGCGATCATAGTGGGCAGCAAACGCATTATGAGCAGACTCGATACTGCCTCAATCTCACCAATCATCTTTAACGGATCAGTCGTACCGTTCAGCCCCGTGGTCAAAGATCTGGGCTTACTCATCGACTCTACCCTTGATTGGCGAGCTCAAGTTACTCATGTCAGCCAGAAAGTAACGAGAAATCTGCGAACATTATATCGTCTGAAGAACTTTCTGCCTTCTAATACCAAAATTACTCTTATGCAGTCCTTAATAATCCCAATAATCGACTATGGTGATGTGTGTTATTACGACCTGAATGCAGACCTTCTTAACAAACTAGACCGACTTCTCAATAGCTGCATTCGATACATTTTTAATCTTCGAAAGTATGATCATGTGTCTGCTTTACGTTCCCAATTAAAATGGTTACCTATTCGCCAGCGCCGCAATCTGCGAGCACTAACTGCCCTATTCTCATTTCTCAACTCACCGTCTTCACCTACATATTTGACTCCGTACCTCCGTTATCTATCCTCTAATCACGACAGAAACCTTCGCTCAGAAAATAATCTGCTTCTCTTATGTCCCTCTCACAACTCTGATTTCGTGAACTCTTCGTTCTTTGTTCAGGCAGTACTACTCTGGAATGCGCTCCCGCTCGAAGTCAGGATGTCCACAAACCGTTTTACATTCAAAAAGAATGTACATAATCTCCTTCTTAACGAGATTGAAGAATCGTCTTATCGATAGTTGGCTCAGCTTACAGTCAAGTTGTCATAGTGTACGAATATAATCTAAATGTGTGTATGTGTATATTTATGTATATATGTGTATATTTATATGTGTATTTATAACGTATGTATTGTATGTGTTCATGTATGTATGTCAACTTATGTATTATGTATCTTAATTGTCAATGTAACCGCTGTGCACCTCCCTTACAATATTTCTATACCACCTTAAGGTTGACTGGAAGAGAATGCCTTGGGCATTAAGTCCGCCGCTGTACAAAGTGCATAAAGTGTAAATAAATAAATAAATAAATAAATAAAGAGAAGGAAAACTTGAAACAAACTCTTTACCAACTGGTCTGGCCAGCCTTGAAGGCCGAAATTTCCTCGCAAAGAAGACGCTCATGTCCAGCTGTGGACTCTTAAAGGCTGGTGAAAATAGTACAGCTTGAATAGACGATTGACCATCAGATCAAGCGTCGTAAGTAAATCTGTATCCGCCATACCCTGCATAGGTAGAAACACCACCATCTGACTGCTAACCTGAGCTACACAACACAAGGAGGATTGCTATGGACACCCTCTACCCTACTGTCCCATCACGCGTACAAAGGATATTAAATATTAAGTCAAGCCAAGACATATGTAAGTAAGTAAGCCTTTTTATTCCCATTAATAGACCTCACAGTTTACAATATTAAATCGATATTAAATCAATAATAGTTTACCATTCTAGTGTTCTAGTGTTACTAATAATAATTGTTGTATAATTAATATTATACAATTTATATTGTTTTAATGTAATTAAAAGAGGATAAGACATGAACATGTAATCTAGTCTACCCAAAAAAAATCAATATTTAAAATTAACATTTTATAGGGTTGTCCATTGGTGGACGAATCTCTCCTCCATCTTACTTACGCCACGAATTAGTTAACATTTAAAAAAATCGCATAAAAAACCATTTGATATATTATAAAAATTGTTTATTTACAAGAAAGCTAATTAGTTGGCATTTATTTTTTGAAAATTATATCGTCTAAATGACCACCGTTTTGACGTTTGCACTCTTCTAAGCGATCACCGAAATTTCCGAATACTCGTCTGCAAAGAGACCACGAGACCGACGACATCGCCTCACTGACTTTTTCTTTTAGTTGACTTAGTAAATTTGGTTTATTGATATAGACATGATTCTTCAAATAATCCATAAAAAGGAGTCTGCTGAGGATAGATCTGGACTTCTGGCTGTCCATAGAATGTCGCCTCGTCCGGAAATCAGCTTTTCCGGAAACATGTTTTTGACCACCGGCAGGAGCTCATTAGATGTGTGCCAAGTGGCTTCATCTTGTTGAAACCATGTGTTACGATTATAGCCAGCAAATTTCAGTAGCATCGGTACCAAGAACTCCGGTAACATTTTCACATATTTAACAGAATGAACCGTAACAGAACGGCCGCGAGAATCTTCGAAAAATTACGGTCCCATGATTCCTTTTGCTGAAATTGCAACCCATACAACAACAAACGAACGCGAACAAATTTCAACTTCATACTAGTTTCTCGTTTACATTAAGAGTTTACCTAATTTGATAAAAGATTATCAAGAGATGTTGCCATTCCGGATGACGCTTCGCTTTTGTTTGAACTTAAACGACAACAATCAGTTACTGAGGACGTGAACAGCACTCTACTTACTCAACATACTTTTAAATAAGAATAAAATCAAATGTATTACATTTTACATCTCATATCAAAAAAGTTAAAGTGTTCTGATAAATGGAAAGGAGTTGCATAGTCACCATCAAGTTTTTAGGTACAGCTCTAGACTCTTAATTAAGGTGGGGTCCACACATTGATGGTTGTCGAATAGAATCAGCGCTGCGTTAGACGCGGTTTATAAAATTCGACAATATATCGATGCAGAAACAGATAGACTAGTGTATTATAGCTATTTTCATAGTGTAATGATATTTTGTGTTGCAGAGTTATTCGCGTAATTTATAGCCTCAGGGATAGGTTACTGAAGGATAAGTTTAAAGAAATGGTTATCATGACAGCCCTATCAAAATATTATCATCTCAATACATTTATTCCTAAAAGGTGACATTCATGATGTCAATAAGTCTTTTTGATGTCAGGAAAAGCGGATCAATGGGTAATCGGCTCCATTCGTTACTTAGTGCTTCATATAAAGCATCTTTATTTGAATAGTTTCGACATCTTACGCGGCGATTCAGTTCTTCCTAAAGATGCTCTATCGGGTTTAAATCGGCACTTTGACTTGGCCAGTCGAGAATTTTGATTTTAGCGAGTTTCATGAAGTCGTTGACATGTTTCGATTTGTTCTTTGGGTCATTGTCTTGTTGAAAATACCAACCAGGTGCCATATTTGCTTTAGCATAGGGTAGCATTTATTGCTTTAATATATTTGCGTACATAATGCGATCCATAGTACCTTCTATCCTAACTAAAGGTCCGACTCTACGGCGAGAAAAGCATCCCCAGACCACAATATTGCCACCTCCATGCTTTACTGTGGGTATTTGGTATTGAACATCAAATCTTTTGTTTACAGGACGTCGCACGTACCGTATATCATCAAATGACACTAAATTAAATTTGCTTTCGTCACTCCACAACACCTTGGACCATTCTGAACTCATCCATAATCTGAACCGTTTCGCAAACGCAAGGCGCAGCTTCCTATTCCTTGCAGAAATTAGGGGCTTCTTAGTTGGACGTCGTCCATGTCATCCGAAGTCCTTTAGTTTGCGTTTTACAGTTGAAACGTGTAAATTCACGTCGTAATTTTCCTGTAACTCGTTTTTTATTCGCACAGCCGTTTTCGGACATCACTTGTCGATAAACTTTTTATCAAATGGTCTTCCTTAGCGGATGTTTTTTTCGGACGACCACTTCGAGGCTTATTTTCAATAGTTTTACGTTTATTATAAGCTTTATTCCACGAACTAACAAGTTGTCGTGACACTTTAAAACTTCGAGCAACTTCTGCTTGCGTCATTCCACTTTGTAGGGCAGTTATCACGGCATTTTTAATATCATTTGAATATTCTTTAGTCTTAGGCATGTTGATAAATGCGGAGTAATTATACCTTATAGACAAAAATAAATGCAGTGTGAGTAGAACCGCTGCCAGCAAGGAACTGAATGGTTGTCAAAATACTTTTGAGCGCATATATAGACGTGTTTTGTTTTTAACAAAGAAAGAAAACAAACAAGTTCCAACTTGTAACTCACAGAGGATGGAATACATCATAAATAATAATATAAAAAATACTAAAATTATTTTAAAGTACTCAGTAAAAAAACTGCAAAAGTAGTCTTGTCAAAATACTTTTGAGCGTTGTATGTATATTCAATACTGTATATTCAATAGTTTAGCCACAGGACACTTTTGTCTGTTTCGCTGATTACAACACCATGTATCGTATAATGCTAAATTACGTAATAGTCAATGACCTTTTACACTAATAATTCATAAAATTTAAAAAATAAAAATATTTTTAAAGCGAAATCAAACATATTACAAAGAGAATACGGAATAAAATATTGTGTATGATAAAGAGGTTCATAGACTTTATTTGCACTGTGTCGGCGAATATAAAATAGAAGCATGTGATTGGTTATTATGCCTGTGACGTACGCTATTTACTGCAACTAATCGTTTTGTGCATCGTAATTGCGCGCCTTTTTATCTATTGATTGTAAACAAAATATGTTAATAAATAAGAATTATAATATTATTTGGCTTCGTAAATTATATTGTTCATTTAAATGTTTTTTACAGTACTTAATGATTACTACCTTCAAACACATCATAATTTTTTCCTAATTTTACCAATTGGCGGCGATGATTCAATTATTTTATATTCGAAGACTTCCGGATTCTAGAAAGTTGCGTTAGTTAATATAAGACTTTACTTTGATTTGTAACGAGTACCGCTAATTTTATTAAAAAGTAATGATATTGATTGTGTTGTGCTGTGTGTGAAATTGAGTGTTGAGCTTGTTTGTAAGTCCTTAAATTATTTTCATTTACCAGAATGGACATTCATAATGCCGCGAGTGACCTTTACAGCCGTGGAATATACTCACATGGTTTTAATTTACATAGAATGCCATCAAAACGCATCTCTTGCTTTGCGGACATATCGTGAGAGGTATGGAACGAATTTTTGTAAGGGCGGTACAAAGACAATCAAAGTTTGGGGCCTCTTAATATTGAGTTTGCCCTTCAAACACCGATCGCTCTTGAAGAATGTGTGTTAGACCATTTCACGCGTAATCCTACATACAGTTTACGTGGGGCTGCTCGTCAATTTGGTGTTCAGCATAAAAAGATCCACGATATCTTGAAGGCTGATAAACGACGGCCCTTCAAATTTCGAAGAGTAGCGTACTGTCAGTGGTTACGTACCAAAGTAACAAATGATCTTGAATTCCGATCCAACATCATGTGGACGGTACATTGTAGCGGTAGACACTTTCAAAATTTAAAGATTTTAATTAAATTAATTAAATAACTAAATTAAATTTTAACTTAATATGGATCTGAAAAAAAAGTGAATCGAGTGAAAACTTATCAGTGATACGAATGTAATATTTTGCAACGCGATACGATGATTAGGTTGCATTTGAATTTGCCGCCATTTTTGTGCCGTTCGCGCTGTCGCTGTCTACAGATGAGTGACCCGTGTAAAAGATGGTGCTCTAATTCAGAATTGAAATAATTGTATTTATTTTGTTCTAAATTAGCATTTCTGTATTATTTTAACATAAGTATGTTGGATCGTGTTACTTGTTAGTTACTGTTTTGTCAAAAGCTGGGCGCCATTCTGTAGATGTTGTTTTTTTCTTGCATGAAAGTTGAATTGTAATAGTAAATTTTATGTGTATGTAAAGATGAGTATCGTCTAGGCTTGTAACATTAGTTTATACTTAGTTTTTTTTGTGGTTTTGAGTGTTTTCACGGCCAACCCAAATGTACTGCCGGCGGTAGTGTCAGTCTTTAGTCTTGACTAATACTGGTTAAGTAACACGATGACATGGGCTCATATGCCGTCTGTATGGACAGGCCGATCCAAAACCGTAGTTCTTTTTTGAGAGCCTGAGATCCTGTACTCAGCAGTACACAGTACTCGTATAGTTGTTTTTTTTTAATATTTACAGTTAAAAAATTTAAAGACACCGCTGTGGTTTGTTTTGGTATTTCAAATTAGAGTGTCTTAGGCTTGCCAGCCCTTCTAGGCATAAAGTATGTAAAGATATTTATCAAATGTACGACGATCGAAAAGGAGACATAAATAAATATATAAAAATATTTTGGACATTTAACACACAACGCCATCTAGTTTCAAACTAAGCAGAGCTTGTATTATGATAACTAGACTGACTGATAGAATACTTATATCCTTTTTTTCTAAATACATACATATTATATATAAAAAACACCCAAAGCCCGAAAAAAATATTTGCAGTTCATACAACCTCGAGACCTCGAGCACAGCAGTCGCTTTCGTTACTGCTACGCCATCGAGGCAGTATCAGACATCAATTACGAGGTCAAGTTTTGTTGAATAAAAGATACAAAATGGTTTCTACTATAAACAACTTTAGAGTTTATAGTTGTTTTATAATGTCAACGGTCATCGTGGCTTTTGTTTTTGCGGATTTACGGAGTTATTACCGCTGTAGTACATTACTAAAGCTGTCAATGAAGGTGTTATTGTTTATACTTAACCAGGCTCCAACGATACTACGAATCCAGAATTTTTGTCTTTGACATAAGACATATTGTCCAGAGAGATACTAAACGTAACAGTTTCACTGACCCACAAACACGTTTGATTCATTTCACGACCAGAAGAATTTTCCGCGGCGTTCTTAAGACTGAATTGCTAAATATATATTTACACAAGTCATCACATATCAGCATACTTCAAACGTAATGATACTGACAACGTAGAACATTAGATAGGATCGTAAAGTGAATTGCAGATAACTATTTTTAGCGTAAATGTCATGTCACGGAGTCAGATCTTGGCAGTTAAGCTTATAGAGATTAAAGAGCTGCTTGATAACAATAAAAGCAAATAAAGAGCTTCACAATCTAAAAACATTCCATCATCATTAACTCCAATATGTCAAATAATAGCATCGTCGTTCATGCTACATGTATACATAAATTTTACTTTGAAATGACATTTCGAAGTAGATTTCTTCTGGACTCAGCAACTTAAGGGCCACGACTGTGTTTTCGCCTCTTTTTTTTTGGCAATGTCCTCGGATACCATCCATCATTTTTTTTTTGTTGAATGGCGAAAAATCCCTTCGGGTGTCCTGCTCCTTGAGGTGCAGGAGTCAGGAGTATGTGATATTCCTGGCACCTTATTCTGGGGGTACCCGGACCGTATGATTTCATGTCCCTCCTCGAATCGAAGCTATGCCCGTTAGGCCCTACCCCGGGGGAAAGTATTTCTCCCCTCACAGATACCACCCACTTGTGGTTACGTTAGACTCAAACCGACCAAAAAATTACCGACAGACGTTGAACCAGGTGTAACCTAGAAAAGAATGCAACGAAAGTCAAAACATTAATTTATATATACTTGCCATATAATATTTTTGGCTTGTCCAATAAGCAAGAGCTATAAAAACTGCCCCTAAAACAAATATAGCATGACTAACACGTGTAATGTGAAAGCGATATATATTTGATCAAAGACTCATCATAAACTACCCTCGAATCGATTTTAACAATGGACTTCCTCTGTCAATGAACTTGGCCTAAATATACCAAGCTCGTTATAATAATATGTCATGACACGTGTATTTAACACGTGCTAGATAGATTAGTGGTCATACCAGTATGATAAGGTAGTATATACCTAGTCTTGCCATAAATATTGTAATAAAGAAAAAAGAAAATTGTTAACTGCAAATAACATTTATTACTTTTACAGTGTGTCAGTTTAATACATAAATATAAAACAATTAAAAATATAAAAAGCTTATTCGAAGTGGTCTCCATTGGCTGCAATACAGTCCTTTAAACGATGAGGCCAGTTATCAATAGAAGCACGCACTCTTTCCATGGGAAAATTCTTCACTGCCAATCGTATAGATTGTTTTAGGGACTCCAAATTATCATGGCGTTTAGAGCAAGCTGTACTCTCTAAAACTGACCACAAATCATAATCCAGCGGATTAAGATCGGGACTAGACGACGGCCAGTCTTCAGCTCTGATGAAGTCCGAAACGTTCGATTCCAACCAAGACTGCGTGGACCGAGCTTTATGACCCGGCGCCGAGTCTTGCTGGAAGGACCATACTTGGTTATTGAACATGGTGATGTTAAGGGGCTTAACTACCTTCTCAAGAATGGTATCTTGATACACTTGTGCCGATGTTTTGATACCTTTTTCACAAAAATATGGCTCAGTCACTCCTTCATAGCTAACACCCCACCAAACCATCACTGAAGTCGGATAATGTCCACGTTGCACTCTGTCGACTAATTGGGAAGCTTCCTTAGAGCTTTGAGCATAAATACGGTCATTTTGTTTGTTAAAATGTTGCTCAATTGTAAAAATTTTCTCATCCGTAAACAAAATTTTTCTGTGACCTCCCTTTGCGTACCGCTTCAGTAGTTGTTTCGATTTTACCACCCTATTCTTCTTTAAATTATCAGTTAAGAAATGGCCAGTGCGTCTCTTATAGGCTGCAAGTCCTAAGTCATCTTTTAAAATACGCGACATGGTTCTAGGTGCTATCTTCATTTCCCGAGATAAAATCTTTTGCTTTCGGACAGGATTTCTTCGAATTCTTTCCCTTACTGCTTTGACCACCTTTTTCGTACGAACACTACGTGGACGGCCAGATCTTTTTCTGTCACAAACAGAGGAGGTCTCATTGTACCTATTAATAGCCCGGTACACAAACATTTTACTAATACCAAGTGTATGGAGAGTTTTAAAAATTGCATTTGGCTCCATACCTACTTTGTGTAATGCTATCACAGCGATTCGGTTCTCTTTATCACCCCACACCATTTTAATATCGCAAAATATTTTACAATGTATTGGCGCCAAAATGAGAAAACACAATGAACAATCGTATAAAAATGACAGATTCGAAATTCAAATGTAATATTTTTTTATAATTAAGTGTAACAGTATTTATGGCCAGACTAAGTATATTATATTCCCAGAAAATAATGTAAACTGCCAACAATTAGGAGTACTCGTTCACTGCCTACCTGTGATTGTTGTGCTTGAGGTCTCGAGTTTGATGCCAGGGTCGGATCAAATGTTTGCAGGATCTGCAAACATGTTTCGGAGTTTAGATGTTTTCTACGTACAATATGTATGTAGTTGCAAAAATTATTTAAGTATTTTATAGTCATAGTACAAGCTCGCTTAGTTTGAAACTAGATGGCGTTGTGTGAAATGTCCGAAATATTTCTTTAAATAATTTATTAACTTATAGAAGTCTTTTTTTAAACATTCGTCATCATTAGCCTATCACCGTCCACTGCTGGACATGGGTTTCTCATCATTTTTAGTGTCATTTTTCTATTTGTCTCTATTTGTCTTTTAAGATACCGAAATCTTATTTTGAATCAACTTAAAAAAACACTAATAAAGCTCAGAATGCCTAAAAGAAATATGAAATCAATAAATCTGATAACACTGATAAATAAATATTTTGGACATTTGACACAAAACTCTATCAAACTTCAAAAGCTTCAAACTAAGTAGAGCTTGAACTAAACCACTTATATTGACTGATAGAACAGTTATATACCTTTTTTAATATTATACATACAAAGCATCCAACTCTGAAAGAAATATTTTCAGGACATACAAACATTTGGTACGACCCGGGCATCGAATCCGAGACGTCATGCACAGCAGTCGCATACACTGCTACTGCGACACCGAAGCAGTTATTCTGGTAATTAATAAGAAAAATATTATTGAAAGCCAATTGTCGTGGGCAAGTGATGCTTCGAAACATGTGGGCACATGTAATTCTGAGCTAAGCTTTAAATTATGTAAAATAATAAATATGCGACTTTATTTGATGAGACACGACATACAAACTAAAATACAATTATCCAAGCGCAATGCAAAATAAAATTTTGAGGCTTGTAACATTTGATAAAGACAAACGACGTGGCATTGAGGACGTGTATTAGCTGATTTTTACTTTACAGTTTTTGTATGTGAATTTAAAACGACAAAGAATATTACAATTTACCTATTTCTTAAACACCACAAATTAAGGCCTCAAGATTTCTATCTTGAGGCCTTAATAACACTGAACAACTTAACACTGAACAACTTAATAACGAGGATTGTACGCCATAAAATCGGTTACATAAAACTATGTGACCAGGATAATATGTCTCATGGGCGTCGCCAGAATTATTATCAGGAGGGTGCATCTACATCAACACATACTATTTACTAATATAAATACATAATATACTATGTCTTTACCTACGAAATCGTAATTACATCGTAAATATATTTTTCTATGTACAAGTAAGTATTGGCGCCGACTGTTATGGGTTCGACCCCACTTGAGATACCACTTAATACGATCGATAAACAGTTGTTCTGAGTCTGTGTTATTTGTATGCGTTTAATGTACATTTGTAAAATTCTTAACGTTAAGTCTTTTAAATTAAAAAAAGCCTTCCTGGTACTAAAATCGAAACAGCGACAGATCAAATTACACTGGTTCTTGAAGTAAAACAAAACCTTAAAAATGATCGAAATTTCACAGCCAGGAACTTCTTTACTTTATTTTATTTTCGCCTTAATAAAAAAATAACAAAATTATAAAAATATATTTTTAGTTTAGCAACACAGGTTCGTGTTGCCAGTAACTTAACAATAGTATAAAAAAGACTTAATCACATCAAAACAAAACTGACGACTATTATTCAGATCAATAGCATTCAATTAAACTAAAATATATGAACGCTTGATTATCCGTCCGTGTGAGTAGTGTGAGTGTACATGAGGGACAAACAATATTTTTTTCCGATTGTAGCCGAAGGTCAGCCATAGATCGATGACGATAATAACGGTCATTACACCGTCCATGTCGTGTGTCACAATGTAGAAACACGAAGTATCCTTTGAAACAGTGAGGCGATTAGCTACCGTTTCAAGCATTAAACACAACTAATTACTAAATAATTTTAAGACTATCTATTCTCAATCAATGAGCTAGCATTGTTGCAGCTATAAGCACGATTAACGCGTCATCTTAGTAGCCCACTGCTGGATGCAGACCTCTTCTCAGTAAGGATTTAGTTTACTTCACCACGACGGTTCGACTGGTTGATAAAAATTTGGTTTCTGCTCGACCGGGGTAGTACTACCCTCCCACAGAAGACCAACCTAAAGCACCAGCATACGTGCTGTCGTGTTTCGTTGGTGAGTGCGAGACCGGAGGCCCATTGATGCAGAAGTAACAGTTATCGTGATGATCTGATTAAGTCCCCAAGCGGCTTGTGAAAAAGCATTTCATTGGGCCACCGTGAGTCACCATACTGCATTGTCTGCATTTGCAATGAATATGGTGACCACAACTGTTGGATTCTATTCATATTTTCCATCAAGCAGAGTAGAGTCACTTTGGCAGGCTCTTAATATAGAAAATATAGAAAAATTCTTATGATATCCATGGGATGAACAGGGATCCTCGTATTCCTTATCTGTCAATTCTGTCACTACACGTGACATATATTCAGATCAGTAGAATTAAATAAATGAGTTTGCTATTATTAGTTTAACTTAAAATAAGAAAATTGCTATAAAAATCGACTCCAGTGAGCTAGACTTAGGTTAGATTTTATTTGATAAACCTTCATAGAAGTGATTTGAACAGATTTATTAATATTGTAACTAAGAGGGTTTAGGGGGTCAAGGGGGTCTGAAATAGATTTGGTTCGTAGAATTTCACGTTGAGGATCAAATTGTCACGAACCATTGTTACACAATGACCACTTCAGTCGAACGCTACCTTTCCTCTAATCCCATCTAAACCAAGTTTTAATGCAATACTTTTGGTTCTGGATATTATACGTAGGTCACCATAGTGTGGGTCGCCATAATGAATTGTCTGCATTCACATTGAGTGTGGCGACCACCACTCTTAGATTCTATTCATGTTTTAGGCTGAGAAGAGTCACTTTAGTAGGCCCAAAAAATAATAATAATAATATACAAAGTTTTGTTGTACGGCGGGATTTATTCGTGTTAAAATTATTTAAAAAGGTTAGGACACCTTCTATTTCCCGACGTTTCGAACAGGTTTCACCACTTGTGCTCACAGGTTGACTGAGAGTCTAAGTCGCCAATAAGTCCCGCTGTCCAACAAAAACTATGTGTATGTGTAAAAATCACGAAAGCCCAAAAACAGTAACAGAGTTGTATTTCAAAAAGCAGGAAAACGATTTCTTGTATTTAGTTGCTTTTACTTTAATGAAGGTATATTTTGCTAACATTTTTCTATTTTAAGCCAGCAATTGAAAAATAGCTACTTTAATCACACTAACTACCGGAAGTTAATTAGTTATTGATATTGTTCAGGGATTCTCAAACTTATTGAAACATCTCCCCAATTTCTTCGCGGCCTTTTTTGGGTTATATTTATTAGAAGAATCTTTTACAATGCTATTAAAAAATATTGCTATTCATTTGTTGTGTAAACTATTTTTTCTTGAGAATCAGCTCAAATTAATAAATTAATTAAAATATTTCACTTGCTTTCACGATATTGTGACTTTTTAATAAAATAAAACTGGTATAAAACTTTATCTGAATTCGTCACGCAAAGCAAAAAATAAATTCAACTTTACTGTTATGTAATCATCGTAGATAATCATCTGCCAAATACTTTGGCGCTATTAAATTCAGGCTATACGAGAGAGTCTAAACTATTACAATTACCAAAAAGGTTAGTAGACAGGCTAAGGTAATGTAATTAAGTTATTGGTGGCCATTTTCACAATATTCGGACACTCAAAATTCGTATTATCACTTTGAGAAACCCTGGCAAACACCATTGTCAGTTTTACAAACGTGGAGTCGCCTTTAAATAAAATATACGTTCATAATAGTTTATAAACGGTTTCATGTTCAGTGTGTTTCGAACATGCCTGCCGTGTAGGTACCAGAATAAATGTAGTAAATCAGTTTCACGCAGAAAGTTTTTTTTTGTGTCAGTGAACCTTCAAATATAAGTAAAAAGGATTTAACTATGCAAACAATATTCAAGGCTGAACATTTTAATTCCAATGACGATAAGAAAAATAAATTATTATCAAACAATTGGAGCTGAGATTTGACAAAACATGTCAATATATGTTACAAACATCGTTGGTTGTTTTACTCCGTAGTTGTTTGTGATGATTGTGTGATAAAGGTCACGCAGTGCGTTTGTGCACCGTTGTACAGCTACGTGGACGACGGTCACGCCGGGGTGGTTCGATAGTAGGGGAGGTGCCGCCCAAGGTCGGACGGGGCTGTCGGCGCGCGGCCGAGCGAGCCACCGCACGCCCCATGCTGCCCGGAGCACTCGCGCCACTAGATCCTCACAAAACTCGCGCACTTACTACGATCTACGCGCCTCATAAATTCAAAACCAGAAAAAACAAAACCGCACAGTCGAGGATGCTCGACAATGACATCCAAGTTAAGTCAACACTCTCTCCTTTTCACCCGCTTCCCGCTATCGGGCAGAAGCTGGAAAGATCAAAGACAAAAGTTATTGTATTTGATTTCAACAAAAGTGAAACAGTTGCGCTCGACCGTTCAGTCAAGATTCACGACGTACTGAAACCATTAACACCTCTTCGAATACATGGGTTCAAAAGGAAGAATTCAGTGGATACAATAGAAGCTAAGAAACCTCAGCAGCTGATCAGAGAAAATACATATGACGTGATAGAACCGGTGTATGTTAACGCAGCAAAAGTAATAAAACAAAATACGTTTATTGCAGAAAAAACGACGTCGTCAAACCATGCGAAGAAATTGGATGAAGCTCCAAAACTTTCTCCAAAGACAAGATTTAAAAAAGCTGCGCTAGAAGTGGCGAAGCTATCCTCGATGCCAGAGACAGGAAAACTGTTGTGTTTGAGGGAAAAACAGACATTCAATGTAATTAGAAGCGAAGATGGTGACAAATGTTTATGGAAATTACAACAGCTGCCCCAAACTCCACCGCAAAAGCTGGACCAGCTTTCCGAGATTTTTCAAACGCTAGATATGAAGGGACGACACAGAGATAAAATGAAAAAAGAAAACAGTTGGTTTTAACGAGTAGTTATTTTAGATTAAGAAAGTGTAGTTTTATTTGTGTATGTGGAAGTGACGTTGAAAGATATGAATTTAAGGGTTAAAATATAAGTTTATTCATAAAATAAGAGATATTTTGTTAATGTTTAATTCTGTTGTGAAGATATTGCTATTGCTCAAAGTTTTGATGTTGTGAAATTCATATTTTATTAAAGAGTGTGGGATTTTATAATGATAGTCTTTTCTTTTGTCAGAAGCCAAGAGAAGTCTAACGACTTTTCTCATTAATTATGTGTGTGGGAGTGTGTCGATTGTGCTCTGACCTTGGTTCGTTTATCAACAAGTGGGCTTGGTGCGTGTTATTTCACCTACAGTTATATATGTTCAACAATACTTTAGATCTGTACATAAAATGTACATAAAATGTATTGGTTGTTACTTGGTGTGAAAGATTGAATGGATTTCTGTGAATATGATTCATAAAATTGCTTATAGGTTTCGTGTATGTACACAACATGAAAGAAACGATTCACTGATTTTAACTATGAATTTTCCATTAATCATTTATTTTGTATATTTATTCTTGTTTCTAACTTCTTGTGAATGTATTGTTTTTTGTGTATTTGAGTAATTTTATGCCATCTGTTATTTAGATAGCATGGTTACAGCTCTGTAGTCCGTATGTGTTCGTGTGAGTCCGTGTGGCTAAAGATACAGTTTCCTCATCTCTATTTATTCCGCGGG
Organism: Hypercompe scribonia; assembly: GCA_949316085.1. NCBI lineage: Eukaryota > Metazoa > Arthropoda > Insecta > Lepidoptera > Erebidae > Hypercompe > Hypercompe scribonia. The sequence continues at coordinate 21,691,996 of OX438972.1, forward strand.
TATCGTAAAAGCTGACTAAAGGGGCAAACACAACAGGTTACTAATCCTATAGCAATCCGTCTAGGTAGTGTGGTATATTAGGCCAAAATCTAACCAACCTTTTTTCACAAATACTTTTTTCGTTAATTAGAAAAACTTAAGTCATTGGCTCTAATTTTTGTCTTCCAAACCAATATTTTGAAACAAGTAATTAAGCAGACTTCTAAAGATTCACCGTCGATATTTTAGTATTTTATTATTTACAGAAATCAAATTTTTGTAATAAGGTTTTTAAGGCCTTTGGTCGCCTGACACGTAGACTAATCACCCCAGTCGCAGTACCAGGGTTGTAGGGCCGGTGCTAAGTTAGCATGTGTTTTCTATACATTTTACTTTAACCAAGCACTACAAGTATGTAACAGAGCTGTTGAAAGTTGATACAGAATTGACAGACTGTTAACACAGTTTTGATTTGCTTTTTAGAAATCTGATGAATATTCATCAATCTATCATCAATCAATCATCATAGGCAATCTACTATTTTTCATGTAATTTTTTTAATAACTTTCTCACTAAGAAAATATTTTGCGTGGCGATGTCTTTATAGACGTATACAAAATGGACACAAAGAACACTCAATCAGAACAACAATTTGTGGATCACACAGTGATAGATTCGAACCCACAACACTCCGCGTAGTAGCGACAAGGTGCCCGCTTAACTACTACGCCATCCGTGCAGTCTTACTCTTTACATTTTGTTTTCTGAACAAAATAGTAGTTAAACTGAGACGACAATAAATAAAGATAAATAGATATTTCGTGTAATGGTAAGATTTTATAATAGAAGCGATGTCATAAATGCAGTTAAATATGAATCTATGTACTTACCTACCAAAAAATAAGTCATTTGATTAATATTTGCCGTGTGGAATTTGGAAAAATGAAAAGCTACGCTCTACTCAATTACTTTTGCAATATAAAGAACCCATCTTTACAGAGCATAATACAAAATTTTCGTCCTCGTACGCTTAGATTTTCTAAACTTTGCAACGAATTTAAATGTGGTTTTTCCATCATTTAGGTTATGTTTCAAGGAAGGTTTACGGTTTAGGTGACGCTAGGTTTCAATAGCATTCCATTTTTTGAAATAGGTAAAAATCGAAGACGAACCAAAACACGTGCAAGCAAAGCAGCTGTCAACAATTGACTGAACATTCAAAATGGCCGAACTTGTCAGCATAAGCGAGAGACATATGTACCAACATAACGCCACAAAAAAATTAAAATTCGAAAATACGTAACCCGCGAAAATTCAAAATTCGCGATACTTTTTGAACACACTACGTATATGTATATATGTATATGTGGGAAGGGTCAAGAATTCGTTAACATTTCAATCTAATGTTATGCGCAAACATGTTGCGGGAGTTCTTGGGAACGATGTTACTGAAATTTGTTAGCTACAACGCATGTAACGCATGGTCACAAGTTGGAGCTACTTGTCACACGTCCAATGAGTCCCTGCCGGTGGTCGAAGACATGTTTCAGGAAAAGCTGATTTCAAGACGAGGCGACATTCCAAGACTACCCAGAAGTCCAGATCTATGCCCAGCAAACTTCATTTTATGGGGTTATTTAAAGAATCATTTTTACATCAATAAACCAAATACACTACATCAACTAAAAGAAAAAAACAGCGAAGAGATGTCGGCGATCACGCGGTCTCTTTACCGACGAGTATTCGAAAATTTCAGTGCTCGCTTAGAAGAGTGCGAACGTCGAAACGGTGGTCATTAAGACGATGTAATTTTTAAAAAATAAATTCCAACTAATTAGCTTTCTTGTAAATAAACAATTTTTATAATATATCAAATGGTTTTTTCATACGATTTTTTCAAATGCTAATAGAGCAAGAGCCCGTGAGTGCCAGACCTTCGTCATTTTATAAAAGCTGAAAGTTCTTCTATGTGTGTCCCTAGTACAGGTAAGAATGATCCCCAAACATGAAGCTGAGGCAGCGGTGGCTTTGGCAGATAACAGGCAACAAAGGTATGTAAAATTCCATCTCAAATTCGTCATAATATAAAACTTGATTTTTTTATATTTGATTCATAATAATATCAAAACTCGCGTTGCTCATTGCCAGACAGTTAGTATCGTTCCAACCCTCTGCCGGACACCCCTAAACTATTATAATTTATAATTATACTTACGTTATATTATAAAACCTAAATTTAATATATAATTTTTTGGGAGCCTATTAAACTATGTTTATATAGTAGCCGGACAGTTTCGAAGGTTCTATCATCTTGCCAGACGCATTCAAAGTGAGCAGTAATCGGGAGAGCAAGGAGCGAATACAGTAACTAAACGTTATATTATAAAACCTAAGTTTTATATATAATTTTTTGGGAGCCTATTAAACTATGTTTATATAGTAGCCGGACAGTTTCGAAGGTTCTATCATCTTGCCAGACGCATTCAAAGTGAGCAGTAATCAGGAGAGCAAGGAGCGTATACAGTAACTAGTGCGAATGAAACAGAGCGCTTAGTCTATTGCGAGATTTCACTGCACACCCATTGTTATTAATTTCAAATTTTGCAGTTTATTTTTATCTTAATCCAGAAATTTCATTAATTAATTTTTACAATTTCAATAACAAATATTTAAAATAATACTGAGTAAAATTTTTCTCATACAATGTCAATCATGTCGAAAATCTAATAATTTAATTGATATTATTTTTCATTTTTAAGAAGTTTATTATTGTCAATGCTATTAAAATTATAAAGCCAATGAAACAAAGTAAATCAAATATTAGTGTTTATTATACCAAAGGACACATTTTTTTAAGATAAGAAATTTACAGAGAAATTAATTTATGTTAATTAAATCGTTTATTCGTAAATTATTTCATCGTTATCGCGCGCTCACTAAATCGGTCCACACGTTAGCAGTTTAAACGTCGTAAGTGCTGCGAGTACAATTCGGACCGCCTTTGAATGCGTTTGGCAAGATGATAGAACCTTCGAAACTGTCCGGCTACTATATAAACATAGTTTAATAGGCTCCCAGAAAATTATATATTAAATTTAGGTTTTATAATATAACGTAAGTATAATTATAAATTATAATAGTTTAGGGGTGTCCGGCAGAGGGTTGGAACGATACTAACTGTCTGGCAATGAGCAACGCGAGTTTTGATATTATTATGAATCAAATATAAAAAAATCAAGTTTTATATTATGACGAATTTGAGATGGAATTTTACATACCTTTGTTGCCTGTTATCTGCCAAAGCCACCGCTGCCTCAGCTTCATGTTTGGGGATCATTCTTACCTGTACTAGGGACACACATAGAAGAACTTTCAGCTTTTATAAAATGACGAAGGTCTGGCACTCACGGGCTCTTGGACCATAACTAATTCATGGCCCACGCTATATAAGGGACCCATTTAAAAAATATGAAGCATCTTTTCAGCATCGTTTAATATAATGTAGACAAGTATAAAACACTAAACACATTAAATAATATTACACTTATAAATCAATATAAAGTAACTCATGTTATATTAATATGCGTATGTATATATAGAAAAGTCAATTTTGCGCATGTTTCGTTTTTTTACGCATTTATTGCTAATACTGACGAAAATGCCTAGATATATCAAAATTAAGTACTACGGAATTGTATATCTTAAAAATGTCTTCAAGAAAGTCCGTGATGGTATGGTTTGGTACATGTATCCTACGGGTACCCCACTACTACCATTTTTATGTTTCAAGATTTAATTTATTTGTAGGCTATGCTTTCAAAGTTATTTTCACCAACATAAGACTTACTTTTATCCAATAAAATACGTTTGATATGGTGTGCACTTAATGTAGACCAAAATTTGCTTTTACAGCATAGCGTTAAACTGAATATCTTAGTCGATATCGGAGGATTAAAAGCCAGACAGAGCGGCCAACGTCGATTGGACCCGTGAGAAGTCGGGCGGGTCGCTAGCAGTTGTATAAATATTAACCTAATCTTACACTTAATTTTTTGTACTTCTTAAATCGATTTTAAATGGTTGCTTTGGACAACCTTGCTCAAAGACAGACAGCCTTGATTGAAGGATGTATGACAAAATTATATTGGGGACAAACCTATTGAGGCATACGGGTGTTATCTGATTCGGTTACAACACCCTGAAATGTATGCTGGCGATAACAAGAGCTATTTATGTTGGACAAGACTACTTATGATGGTTTTGTTGCGTTAGTTAAAGGTGATTGGTGAAAAAACATGGACATAAGGAGCTGATTGATTTGAAAGAAAAGGTCGTTTTTAGAAAGAGTTCCGCTAACATTACGAGTATATTCAACGTGGATGATCTCGTGGTACACAGTCCGTTCTTCTAAACTATGTGTAAATTACCAGTTTATTTAGTATTAAAATTTTTGTGTAGATATATATATCAAGGTAAATATTTTACGAATCTATTGAGTCTATTGAGCTAAAAAATAATTATATATTAAAAATATGAATAAAAAAAATAGAATAATTGAGTTAGTTTTCATAAATGATCGATTGAATAACGAACGTAATTTGGGCGGTAAAAATGACACTCATCTTTTTTTCTTTTAACTTCCACTTTCTTTGTAACTAGCTTTAGAAAGGAAGTTGTACTTAATTTTAGAATGTATGTAATAAGCCTTCCTGTGAGATACAAGATTTCTTAGCAGATTTTTGCCAATTTTAACCTACTCACTTCATCATCATTCTATCGCAGTCCACTACTGGTCTCTGCTTCTCACGTCCATAACCACTTCAAAGAGTCAGTTTTAATTCATGCGTATTTTAAATTTAAGCGTGCTTGTTTAAAAGTTAAAAAGTATTAAATTGTCAAGGTTTTTATTTTAAAATAGATCTGAAAATTAGCATGCTGGCGAATTAATTGATAGCAGGCCATGTTAACACGCGAACTATCGATGCGCCATTTGCTTAACCTAATTTCAATGTTTGTCATGTTAACCTGCGAGAGCTCTATTGTTCAAAAACACCTTGTTTGGCAGAAAGGGTTTTGTTTAAGTTCAGTGTGCTGGATATTTGGTTTTTGCGCAATGCCTAACTGATAAATCGGTCAAACAGCCAATTATCAAAGTGCAAAAAGGTTTTGTTATTAATATTTTTATTTAAATGGTCTCTTAGTTTGAATAAATCCTTGACTGGTCTATAGAAGTTGTAATTACTGACGAAAATAGATTACAATAAAATTCAAAAAGAAACTTCTACATTAATAATAATTATAATATTTATCTATGTATATTAGTAGCATAAATAAATATTAAGCGCAAAACAATATGCATAGAAAATAAATCACAAGCCTAATGTAGGTCCCGTGTTTTAATTGTATGTGTATGTTTAAATAAGAACCACGTCCTTGAAAAAATTTTTAAAATTTGATAATTTTACCTAAATAAAAGTTATGAATTAAAAAAAATGTAAATAGCGGTGAAAACCGCGTCAAAAGTAGACACATTTTGCAATTTAGGCATTAGTAGTGATACACAGACGGACAGACGCGTAAAAGAATTTAGTTTTAAACTGTATAGGTACCATGACAATCAAACAATCACGTCATTACTGAATACGAGCACGTATTGTTATACAATAGAACAATAGGACATATATTAGATATAATAATACATAAGTGACAGACAATTTGCTTTGCGAGTACTTGCCCAGATCTATGAAATTGGCCATAAAGTTTTATTTGTACACTTTAAAGTCAATTTGAACCAACATATACCTACCTCCTACTCTCTTGACATCATCTAGTGGTTAAAAAAGATGAAGATGATGTCATCGTGAAGAAAAATAGAATCCTGTTTCAAGAGAGAGAACTGTGTTCTCGTATCGACGCACTTTTAACAATAATAACTTGACTCATTTCTCACTTAATCGTTTGATCCCAAACAAGGCAGAGCTTGAACTTTCTTATATTTTTCTAAATATATACGTATATGGTTGGCCACGAATTAGTTAACATTTGAAAAAATCGTATAAAAAACCATTTGATATATTATAAAAATTGATAATTTACAAGAAAGCTAATTACTCGGAATTATTTTTTTAAAAATTACATCGTCTAAATGACCACCTTTACGACGTTTGCACTGTTCTAAGCGAGCACCGAAATTTTCGAATACTCGTCAGCAAAGAGATCGCGAGATCGCCAACTGAATTTTTCGATCGCTGATTTTTCTTTTGACGTAGTGTTTATTGATGTAGAGATGATTTTGCAAATAATTCCATAAAAAGAAGTCTGCTGGGGATAGATCTAGACTTCTGAGTGGCCATGAAATGTCGCCTCGTCTGGAAATCAGCTTTTACGGAAACATGTCTTGGACCACCGGTAGGGACTCATTGAATGTGTGACAAGTGCCTTAGTGCCTCCATCTTGTTGAAACCATGTGTAACGATTGTAGCCCGCAAATTCTAGTAGCATCGGTCCCAAGAACTTTCGTAACATGTTTGTGCGGGATGTTAGATTCAAATGTTAACGAATTCTTGTCCACCCTATATTATAGATCAATTACTCCCAAACCCCGAACAAACGATTGTGTTCATCACACAGTTATTGTGTAAGAATGGATTTTCTGTATTCAATACAAATTAAGTACCTACATTATGTTACTCATGTTCTCAACCCGCCAAGTTTAATGGAAAAGTATGAATCAGAAGTAATAAAAGGGTAGTTATGGTAAGCAAAAATTACTACTTGACATTGACCTTTCTAATATATATTTTGCCACTAGCTGCTAATCACGACTTCTTCAGAATGGCTTACTTCGTTAGAGATACAGAACTAAAAATAATATAATAATAATATCCATACACATCTCAGACACGCCCGTCAGATTCCAAAACAGACAGAGCCTGTGCTCTGGTAACCAGGCTGCTAATAAACTTACTTATATATTTCTAAATACATGTGATGAATTACACCCAATACAAAATGCTTAGATCATCAAAAAAATAGGACAGAAAAATACAAAGTGCTTAGCTGCGCAAAGCAATGTAATTACGAAGTGTTGTACTACGGTAGGTAGCTAAAATCTCAATTAGTGATAAACTGAGATAAAATCCTTTAACTCATATTGTAAATTATACTGTTATTTTCTGCATTGCCGTGACAAGGTAATAAGACACTGGCACTATTTAATTAATGGCTGACACAAATATATTTAAATAAATAACAATAAATAAATATTTTTGACATTTAACACACAACGTCATCTAGCTTCAAACTAAGCAGAGCCTGTATTATGATAATAGACTAACTAGCATACTTATTTTTTTTTTATAAGTACATACATATTATATTATACATAGAAAACTCCGAAACAAATATTTGCAGATCATACAAACATTTGATCCGACTCGGGAATCAAACCGGAAACCTCGAGCACAGCCGCCGCTTTCGTTACCGCTACGCCATCGAGGCAGTTTTTAACTAGCTTTTGCCCGTGGCTTTCCTTATCAAAATATCACCACGATTTGATAAAAATCGGTTCAGTGGTGTAGACTTGAAGGTGTAAGGGACACAGTTACTTTCGTATTTATAATAACAGTAGGGACGTAAGTTTTGTTTGCAACTATAGTGGTCAAAACAAGAATAATTACTATATACATAGAAACACACGCTAGTTAATAGATAAACATTACAGATAAGTATCTACGAGCGACTCGAAACTGGATCGATATAAAACAACGACCATTAAAATTGTAGCTAAAAATATTGAGTTATGACGTGAATTCAATGTCAGTAACGGTCACCGAGGGTCAAGTAAGTACTTCAGTTGATATACCTACTACACTTTTTTCTTTTGGAACGAAGTTCCTTGTCGCGTCTAGACGGAAAAAATTCAGACGAAAGGTTGTCACGACACTTTTTGCTATAGTGTAGTAAACCGTGCGGGGTGCGCATATTTCTCTGTCTGTCTCTCTCTCTCTCTTTCATAGAAAACAAGCCAATTATTTTCGTTTCGTCTTTCTATTTTGCTTTGAACAATGTAGTGTCGAGATGATTATTTTTGTTTTTTTATAACTTAAGAACTAAAAAAAAATATTACAATTCCTTCACTAATTAATCGAAAGGAACTTCGTTCAATCCGGGTGTCTCTTGACACCTCTCAACTTTTCTTTTCTATACTAACAGCTTGTCAAAGTGACTATTCTGCCTGACCGAAAGCATGGATAAAATCCAAAAGTTGTGATCACCATGCTCATTGCGAATGCAGACAATACAATATGGTGACACACCCTATAGCGGAGTAGTAAGATGCTTCTTTACGCCTCGTTCGGGGACGTAAAAGGTATGACAGTCATCGTGGCATTGTAATGCTCACAAATTTACCATGACATCTGACAAGCCTGCGTCAGTGGGCTCCCGGTCTCGCACTCACCAACGAAACACGACAGCACGGAGCGGATGCTGTTGCTTAAGGTTGATCTTCTGTGGAACTGTGTACTGTCCCGGTTGAGCCGGTCCATTCGTGCTGAAATCAGCGTGGCTCTTCTACCTAAGGTTATTTACCACCATTAGCAATTATAACCTGTAAACATGTGTGACTTAAAGTGATTTGCTTATTTCATGATTAAACCGGTGTTTATGTAATAGTTTTACATCAAGTCGGTTTTGTGCTTGCTTAACACTATCGTGGTTTGAACTATGTGATCTTGGAATTAAAAAATGACTTCAAAGGACCCGTCCTTAGGATTTCCGGCTCCTGCGAGACAAAAAAACAGGAGCAAAAAGTATATGATGTTTCCATTAAAACCACCCAAACGGCCGATCTTAGGCGTTCTATTCTGGAGAGGATTTCGACCTTGTGATTTCAGGTCTCACCCGAATCGGTGCCGCTCCTAAGTATAGGCCTTCTATGAGTTTACGATCTCGGCAGTGAGTGCATTACGCGTTATGATTGGTGCTGATTGCAGGCGGTATCATGAAGCCATTGATCCGATAATCTAACACTGGGTCTTACATAAATACCAATGTCCGCAGCATTAAAACACAATCTCTCGGCATATATAATAATTATAGTTTCTTGTTACTACAAACAATTAAAATAAAGTATATATAGAAATGTACAGAGAACCGCCACCAGAAGACGCCCTAAAAGATGAACAATCCGGCAATAACATAAGAGAGTCTCCATTAAACGAAGCAACCCAAAACCCTGTAAACCAACAAGAGATAATGAAACATATAAATAGATTAAAATCAGAAAAGAGTCCAGGACCGGACAACATCACTAATGAAGCCTTAAAACTTGGAGCGCCAATCCTGGTAAGCTACCTGACAAAGCTTTTTAATCTAATAAAAGAACATGGACAAATACCAAAACAATGGTGTAGCTCAAACATAGTGCTGCTCTATAAAAAGGGAGACCCGCTTGATATCAACAATTACAGGCCTATTAGTCTACTATCTACTACCTATAAACTGTTCTCGTCACTTATTCTATGTAGAATAGCCACAGATATAGATCGAAATCAACCTATAGAGCAGGCAGGCTTCCGTCCACATTATTCAACAATGGACCATATACATGTTACAGAACAAATAATAGAAAAATATAACGAGTACAACATGCCATTATATATAGCGTTTGTAGACTATTCTAAAGCATTTGACAGCATATCACACTCATCTATGTGGAAGGCCTTGAGACAAAATAACATAAGTGAAAATACATAAGCGTGATAAAGAATATCTACATTCAAAGTGTAAGCAAAATCAAACTTGAAAAACATGGAGAAGAGTTCAAAATTGGTAAAAGAGTGAAACAAGGAGACCCTTTCTCACCCAAATTATTTATAACTGTCCTCGAAGACATCATTCAAGGCATAGAATGGAAAAACAAAGGCATATGGATACTAAATAGAAGGCTTACACATTTAAGATTTGCAGATGACATAGTTCTTTTTAGTGAATCTGCAATTGAACTAGAAAGCATGTTGAAAAACTTGAACATCAAAGCAAAAAGGTAGGACTAGAAATGAATAAATTAAAAACAAAAATTATGACAAACAGTTCTAGAAAACCAATAAAAATAGAAGGTAATTCAATAGAATATGTGAATGGTTACATATACTTGGGTAAACTAGTGTCTTTACAGGAAAACAGTAACGAAAAGGAAATAGATAGAAGAATTAACATAACATGGAATAAATACTGGTCTCAAAAAGAAATTCTTAAGGGTAAATATAGCTTACAGATGAAAAAGGTTATAATGGATTCATGTATCCTCCCAAGTCTAACATATGCAAGTCAAACATGGGTTTATACAGAAAGAGTGAGACAAAAAATTCTATCCTGCCAACACGCCATGGAGAGAAGTATTCTAAGAATAAGGAGAATACAAAAAATAAGAAATATAGATATTCGCAAGAAAACCAATTTAACCGACGCACTCCAGCAAAGTTTATCACAGACATGGAAATGGGCAGGACACGTAGCTAGATACCTGGATAAAAGATGGACACACCAAGTCACAAAGTGGAAGGGCCCACGGGGCAAAAGGAGTATAGGCCAACCAAGAAAGAGATGGGTCGATGATATTAAGAGAGTAGCAGGAGAGGAGTGGATGGAAACCGCCACAAACCGTGAAAATTGGTTCAAGTTGGGGGAGGCTTTTACCCAAGAGGGACTACATGCAACAACAAATCAAATTTAATGTACACTAAAAAATTATTTCATCTGTTGTGTAGATAATTTAAAGCTTAATAAATAAAAAAAAATGTAGAAATATATGTCTGAAACAGCAACGTAAAATCTTTCAATTTAGTACATTTTTCATTCAAAATTGTCATTTCGACAGACGAAAGAAAGTTACTAATTTGACTACGATAGTATGGTCCCTATTATGTAGTCTAGCATTTTTCTTTTTTTTTTAAACTCAATCCTCGCACTACGAACATTCCTGTGTCGCGGGGGATTTTACGAACATACTTACATGAAACGGACACAAAGAACACCCAGATTCAGAACAACAATTTATTGAACACGCAAAGTGTTATCTTAATTGAGTTTGAGCCCATAACAAGATCACCGCTTAAATCACTATGAAATTTCTACAATTTGTACAAAGTCATGATAACAAAATGTTGTATAGTCAAAATTAGTGTTGTCGTAATAGCTGGTGAAGAGTAATGTAATTCACATAAAAGGTTCCGTGGAATAACAAATGATTTACATAAAATTGCTCATACCTACTTCAGAATGTCAAAAGTACACTCAGAACTATATAATAGGTAGGTAGATAGTAGTGAATTCTAATTGAGTTTGAACGGTTTCTATTTTACACATGAGCGTCTCAGTGTGTACTTAAGTTTTTTTTCCATCATCATCTCAGCCCAAAGACGTCCACTGCTGAACATATCCCTCCTCCAAGGTTCTCCACAACAGCCAGCCCAGTGTCGCCCGCGTTCAAAAGCTTCCCGCGACCTTCACCAGGACGTCGGATCACCTCGTGGGGGCCCTACCAACGCTACGCCCACTACGCGGTCGCCACTTCAAAACTTTATATCCCCATCGGCCATCGTTTCTGCGTGTAATGTGCCCCGCCCACTGCCACTTAAGTTTAGCAATTATACGGGCAATATCGTTGAACTTGGTTCGTCTGCGGATCTCCTCATTCCCGATTCGATCACGCAAAGAAACTCCGAGCATTGCCCCCTCTATTGCTATTCAGGCACTGAAACTCAAATTACAATTATAAAGTAAACAAAGGAGATGCACCCAAAGGTGGATTACCTTATTTACCGCCAGTAGGTTATTCCATTTTTGCCGCCTCTTCTAACCTCTGTAATTAAATATTCTAGTTAGTAAGTTGTCAATGACAGATTTGTACACTATTGTCATTACATCAGCTTGTCCCCTTTGTTAACACGATTGGAAACGTCACTGGTATCTCTGTGTGGTAACGAATTAGGAATATGTATTGTAGCCCTATTTATCCCGTGGATAAGGATGCCCCGTATAAGGACGCATAACAACATCACTACAAAGAAAAGGAAAACTTGAAACAAGTCTTATACTAACTCGTCTTGTCAGCGTTATATAGCAGGCAATAACCTTGTTGCTAAGGAGAACCTTATGTCTAGCAGTGAACTATTAAAGGTGGTTATGATGTTGATGATGAGCTTGGCAATTATTGTTCTAGTTCCCAGACTGTTAATACTCACAATTTGTGGAGTTTACGTAAGAAATTATTTTGGGCTAGATTATTTTGAACGAAAGCTTAAGGTCTTCTAACTTCTAACTTCTCTAAAGGTATAAAGTTTTAATAAATCGCTATGGATAATACATTAGTGGCATCAAGTGTCCCTTTTCTTGTCCCTGCTAGCAGTCATTGCTGCCATACTGGTGAGTGAGGAAACCTGAGGCGCTGTGATCTTTTTGAATTTTTTTATAATTCCAAATTCTAAAATATAAGTAGTCAAATTTTTTCCTATAACATCAGCTATCTGTCAGTGAAAGTCCCGTCGAAATCGGTCCAGCCGTTCCAGAAATTAGCCGAAACAAACAGACAGACAGACAAAAATTGTAAAAAATACATATTATTTTGGTGTATGTATCGTATGTAGATATATTTATTTATAAGCGTGTAGTAAAAAACGTTTATTTAAATATTACAGTCAGTCCAATTTTATTCATATGTATAGATGACATCGCAGTAACTCTTAATTCAAAAAGATGACAATAAAATGCAACTTTTACAAATGCAGTTTTGTAAGATATGAAATAATTTGTGTTATTCACACTAGATGGAGCTGTAATAAATTATATGCACTCATCATGTTTCTTTTTATATATAAGAATAAAGTAGATGGAAAAGGTGGAGGAGACTTTATGGTTGATTTGAAATACAAGGGCTTACAAACATATTTTTTAAATTCACGGCTTGACAAAATGACTCTACTCTGCCCGATGAAAAGCCTTACCATTACGAATGCAGACAATATAGTATAGTCACCCACAGTATGGCGGCCTAGTTAAAAGTTATTTTACGCCCCGCTTAAAGGACCCGGGATCATAGTGGAGGGAAAGATAAAACACAGAAAACATTACGTAATTTAATATTTATTTACAATCCTGTCATCATGCTTGTGCTGCCATTGTTCTGTAATTTGGTTATTTCATCCTTGAACTTCGAAATAGTTTCCTTTGCCAAATGCAATTTCTCTTTCAAATCTGATATTTCACATTTGACTTTTGCGTGTGAGGTTATAATCTTTTGTAAAGTCTTTTCTTTCTTATCTTCAACTGAAAATGTGATAGAGATGGTTTTAAGTCATGGTTAAAATTATCTATCAATTTTTTCTATTATTTTTATATGATCTCGGTAATATTGTCAGACAAATTTAAATTCAAGAAGGTAACTTTAAAATTAAAGATTATTATATTGTGTGTAATTTCAACCAATGTTGAGCAACATAATACAGTGGAATCCCCGGTAATCTGGCTCCTGTCTAATCCAGCATCCAATGTAATCTGACATGCCTACCACTGCCTGACTACAAGGTACCCTGCAGGACACTGCCCTGTAAAACGTTTGCCAGTATAGTGCAAACAGTACCCTGTAGTGAAACCTTTCAGTTTTAACAATAGGGTATATGCAAGAGACTCTAAAATGGACTCCAATTTTTATTTGTCAACTTTCCTACTAAGATACCATATCTATGTAATTGTTTTTGAAATTTTATAATCAAATAGTGGCTTGTTTAAATTCTCTCGTGAATTTCTAAAACCCAACGCTATCGGTGGGTTAAAATTTGACGTTAACCCTCAGATCTTTTCGTAAAGCAGGGTCTATTTTCGTCGAACTTTATAAACAAAACAGTATGTGTAGTTAAACAAATGAAAAATATTGTTACACACAGTATCACGGTAACTGTTACCCCTGCATCAATGGGCCTTTTTTGGTACTGTATTTTCCTTTTTATTACACATAAACAATTAATTCATAACTTTTATTAAATATATTTAAACAATAAGTAAGGAATAGCAATACATCAATGCATACCTCATGGGTTCATTGAGTAAACACTGCTCTAAAAAATTACTTACAATTGGTATCATGATTCCAAGGTCCATTAGTAATAGGCTTCACGCTGTTCAAGAGGTGTTGCATAAGCTGTGTGGGTTCCTGAAATACTATCTCTTCGTATGACTCACTGACAAGTGCACGTCCAATGACTGGTGGAGCCCCATCTGTTACCGGTGATTGGAACAGCTTCAGTATGTGATATAGTGTTACCTGAAAGATTATTAGATAAAAAATAATTAGAGGCTTGGTTTGTTATGGTGCTCTGGTCTAGGTTATCATGTTTGTGGTTCACATTAAAAGAGTTGATGTTAAGAATTTTTTTTATTCTTGATCTATCAAAGTGACTACTCTGCCTGAGGGAAAGCATGAATGGAATCCAAGGGTGGTGATCACTATAATCATTGTGAATGGAGACAATGCAGCATGACAACCTACGCTATGGCGGCCTTAGGCCAAAATGGCTACTCTTTTAGTATGTTATTGATATACTAAAAGGCTTATAATTTAATTGACTATACGAAGTTGTATTTTAGAAGTTGTGCACAGGCAAGTTGTAAGGTTTGATCATTTTATACCTATTTTTGACTGTCGGTAACACTGGTACCAGTCTACAGAGCTAGCCGAGGTCTATATAGTACAGGCTTTGACTTGTTTGAGATAAGTCTGCTGTGCGTGAGATGTGTAAAGTTATCATAAGACAACGGTAGTACTTACCGGCCGTTCATTTGGATCATGAAAGTACAACTTTATGACAATTTCGAATTCACCCCATCCAGTTTCTGTTAATTCATAAGGTGGCTTTGTTACTATTCTGTTAGGGTTTGCGTAGCTTTCGTGTAGTTTGAAGTGAACCTTTTTAATGTATGTACTCATGTCTTCATTGGCATACGGCTTGACGTAAACTGTCCATTGATGTGTATGGCCATCTTCTTCACGTTTCTTGCCAAAGTAACGTGCTATATTGCCGTATACTATCGGCTTGACTATAACTAATCCCTGAAATGGGTACAAAATAGGTCTTAAAAAATCTATGATTAAAATGCAACAAATGGCTTAAGTTATTTCCGTGTTAAAGCTTACCTTCACTCTGCCCCCTGAATCGGGGCCGAAGTCTGTTTGTAGACTCATATCCAAATCTATTTTGGCCGACAGTTTGAATATTTTTCGTGTTCTGTTGTGTAAACAAATATAACCTCACTCTGAGGTTTGTTTGTGGTCTAATGTCATTTTATTTTGACATTTACTTTCTGATTGAAAACTTACGTTCTTTAATCAAATGTTTTCTTTAATTTTATTAATATTCATTAAATTAGTCTACATTTTTATTATAACAAAATATAGAATAACAGTTATTATAAACTTGATAAAATAAAAATCAGACAATGATAGGCTATTTAGTGATCATTTTAAACAATTAATAATCTTCAAAAACTTCATGCACAATACAAATATTCCTATATATACATAGTAATTAGGTAATTATTACAGGTAAAGTCAACGTTCGTGTAAGTCAATCCCATCGTAATGTTTATTTTCGCAAGTTACCCTTTTTTTTTTGTACTGTGCGGAAATCCCCACGGATACCACCGCAGGGTGGTTATGTCGGACTCGAACCGACCAAAAACCGCACGCCGTCTCAGGTACCAACAGCTAGGGGACCAGGTGCACCCTAGTAAGGAAATCCCTGGAACCCCGACGTACCTCGGACCAACTACGGCTGCAGTGGCCCCCTCCTGTGTGGAAGCCTCATGGTTTCTTTACTGCCCTCCTTCCCCCCGAAAGGGTGCGCGCAGTCCGTAGTACTCGGATATCCCCCCCAACCTGCTTCTGCTAGGGTGACAGATGACCTCATCTGTCACTCCCAGGCCTGCACTTATGGAGGACGGAGATCTTCTAGTGATCTCCGGCGCCTGAGCCTACTGCGGTACCTAGCCCGTTCCCGGGCCTGGCAGACCGGGAGAGTTCTAAACCTCTCTCGGTCCCGCTTCGCCATCTCCTTCGCAAGCATAACCTGCTCGCAGAAAGAGACGGCGGAGTTCCACGCACCCTCGCTACGTATCATGGCCGCAACCATGTTACCAAGAGAATCCCCACTCCGATGGCCGCCATGAGGTCACGCCTCTGCTCCACCCATGCCGGGTATTCTGCCAGCGTGTGGAGCGCTGTGTCCACGGTCCGGCCATCGCAGTGATGGCACTCAGGCGTTGGCTCCTTGCGGATCAGACACAGGTGATCTCCGAAACATCCTTTTCCAGGGATCACCTGCGTCAGTCGGTATGAGAGGGTCCCATGATGCCTCTCAAGCCAATCCTCCATAAGGGGTCTTATCGCCGAAACAACGGCGTGTCCAGCGCTTGGTTGCCCAAGTCGTTCCTTCCACTCTTCTACGAGGGCCTGGCGGAGTTGGGCTTTCTGATATTCGATGTCTCGGGTTTCAGGACTCCGACCCAACTCCTGAGCCTGCTTGCGCCACTGATAGAGAGCTGCAAGGGCTCTCGCCTCCAGGTCCCATGGTGGAGTTCCGGCCAGGAGACTCGCCGCCTCAATGGAGATCGTGCGGTACCCCCTTATAATCCTAATGGCCAGCATACGCTGTGGTCGTCGCAGTAACGCTATATTGCTGGCCTTCAGGACTTCCGCACATGCTGGGGCCCCATAAAGGGCTATGGACCGCACAACTCCAGCGTAGAGTCTCCTGCATGAGTCATCGGGTCCTCTCATGTTTGGCAGCAAATGTGCCAATGCACGCGCTGCACCAACTAACTTGGGGACTAGACTTCGGAAGTGATGTCCGAAGTCCCATCGGCCATCGAGTACTAGCCCCAGATACTTCATAGAGGGCTCGATGCCGATGCGAGTACCTCCTACTATGAGGCTGAGTCTATCAGGTGGCTGCCTCCGAGGCCCATGAAAAAACAAGGCCTCGGATTTGTGTAAAGCCACCTCGAGACCCAGTCGCCGGATTCGCTGCACGACTTGGGCAACACCGGCCGTGGCCCTCATTGTTGCCTCACGGTGTGTCTTACCGCACGCCGTCACAAGCGTGTCGTCCGCGTAACACGTGACGGCTACACCATCTAGGTATGCACCGCGAAGCACTCAGTCTTAGCCAAAGTTCCACAGGAGAGGCCCTAAGATCGACCCCTGCGGAACACCACACAACATTTCACGTCGACCGAGACCGGTTCTACTTGGGTAGATAACGGCTCTCTCCGACAAATACGCCCCGACAACACGGCGCAGGTAGAGAGGCACTTTATGATATACTAGCGCCTCTCTGATACAACTCCAGAGCAAAGTGTTGAACGTGTTGGCGATATCTAACGACACCGCCAACACCACTTCACCCCGAGAAACGGTTTCCTCCGCCAGAGTCCTCACGCGCATGATCGCATCCACGGTGGAGCGTCCCTGACGGAAACCGTACTGGTTATCCGCCAAATCCGGCCCTACTCTGAAGAAGTGCTTGACGAGGCGCCATGCAATCGCTGTTTCATAGAGTTTGCATACCTCGTCAAGCAACACTATGGGCTGGTAAGCGTCGCAAGTTACCCTGCCGCTGGTTCAGTGTCCATCTTTGTGATAATAATTATTTATATATAAGTAAATAACTGCTTTGGAATATGCTCTCATTCGAAATCAGGATGTCAACAAGCCGTTTCTCATTGAATCAAAAAGAACGTAAATAGTTACCTCTTGCCGAGATCGTAGAATCATCATAATTAATGTGAGACCTCCTAAAAATGTAATATTCTGAGCGTACGGGTGTAAAATATTTGTATTAATGTATATGAAGATTAATGTGTGTGAATATATCCATATTTACTTATGTATGTGTGTCATTATATATGTAAGTTTATGATAGTTTAATATATTCATTGATAACCTCAGACTTCAACCACGATCCTTGTACCTCCCAAAGATTGGCTGGCTGCTTAGGGCATTAAGTCCGCCGATGTGGGCAAGCAGTTTTTAAATAAACAAATATATTTCCTATGAATTAAGTTTGCCCGTTTCATCCTGCTGAAATTTTTAATATACGACTTTGTGTGCAAAATTGATACAATATACACTGCATACTGAGGCCGTGATATCTCTGATGGAGCCTATAAGTGTATCGCGAATATGACTCTACCACAATACTTAATTTAGTGAAAGTACCTAAGAATAATTGCCATGCCTAAGACGTACTTAATTAGTGCTACTTTGAAATCTCGGCTTTAAAAGCGCTGTTATGTAATATAATGTAAATAGTTACTGTGACAGTACTCACACTCTATGAAAGATCATAAATAAAACAACCACTTCTTTTTTTCATACGTACTTCTTATTAGAAGGCAAGTGAACAATGGTCCAACAAGCTCTTTTCTTAATTGCAATATTATAATTGATTAACATTAAACTAACTACATAATTGTTTTGGCTCTACGGTATAATGAGCACATTACAATAGTCACAACATTTAGAATTGTCATGTTGCCTCCAGAGGACCGCTACCGTCAGGGTTTTGCACTTTAGGCCGTTTAAAAATGTACATCGGCACTATGGCACGTTATTAGCAATGGCGGGAACACATCCAAGGGTCTGAATTAATACAAAAAAGGTTAAGGATCCTGTAACCTAGTATTTACTAAAATTTATGGTCGGTACGCGTGTGTTCTATTTCATTTAGCAGCGGATCACTCTCTTCTTCAAAACGTAAAGACCTGGAGCCATGTCTTGATGCTGAAACTCTTTGTGTGAAGTTGAGGAGATTTGGCACCAAAGAACCGCATGGTGTCGCTGGCGCGGACCTGGATGTGGCTCTTGTAGAGGGGCGCGTTCCAGGTGAAATTCTTGAACTCCTAACTGGATAAGCAGCCGATAATGGCATATATAAGCTCGATTTTCGTGGTCTTCGAATAATCTTGACGGCATTTTCTCGTCGAGGTAACCTGTTCTCCCGTCGTAGAGTAGATTCTCTAGACGTCTGTGTGGGGCTAGTGGGTTGAGGTGGTGACTCACAGGCTCCAGACAGTTCGGGTGAGGGTGGAAAGAACGAGGGCCTTAGAATGTAACTTTCGTTATCGTATCCTATGTCGTCGACGTTAGAGAGTGATCGGTGAACTGGAGGAGATGGACCTAGTCTTGGTTTGCAGCCTCCGTCGCAGTACATTTCGCAGTCAATAAGCTCGAGTTCTAGGTCGAATGTAGGGTCCTGTAAAAAAGGTTACAAGTTCAAAAGATAAAATGGGTATTGTATAAATTTTAGTGTTGCCTTCCCTTCTCTTTATCCCTCTACATTTCCTATTAGAAAGCTCCTAATTTTGCCATTTGATCTCAGAAATTAATAGCACACTTGACTGCAAGTAAGTGAAACCGAATTTGAGCTTTACACACGCCTCTGCTTAGCTGATACGCGTTACTGTATATGTTTACCTTTGCAGCGAATATTTTTTTTCAATACTTTGTCATCATAATACATATCTAAACTAGGATTTAAACGTCAACGGAAAAAATATATACAGTTCCTTATCATGAACTTACCAAGGACTGCGCTGGAGAAGTTATAAGATTCTCTCTAAAGGCCTGTGGAGTGTCACGTATTCTAGCGGGTCTGGGCTCGCTGTGGAGGTCGCGCTCGCGTGCTCCACTGTTGGCCAGCAAGTCCGGACAGCGGGGAGGGTTGGTGCTGTGACGGTCTGTCAGAGACGAGAGCGAGCGTAGGAGTGGTCCGCAACCCACCCCACATTCTCCGTAGTTACTTGCGCACGAGTACGGCGGTGGAATAATTGAATTTGCCTGAAAAGTTATTACAGCCCTTCTTCAATATGCTAGGGAGAATAATCACGTCTGCAGGGGTCTTTGTGAAATATCTGTGGAGTCTTAATAGTTTCAGTAAATTTGCTTGCTGTCAAAGATCAGCTGAAACTCAGGATCTACACGCAAAATTTAGTTGTAATTAATTGAAAGAATTGAACTGATCTGTTTACTGTACAGATAACTTTAAAAGGTGAAGGTAACCAGAGCACCAGGGTGCACAATCGTTATCGATTCAGTAACCATTTTTTGTGCGCTCCTTGTGCCTAATTTCAAAGCAAGTACGTCGCTGAATTTATATGGAGTGGTTTGTGTGACACGAAGACTATATATTATTTTTTTATATTATTGTACGTACGTAAATAAAAGTTCATCTGTAAATCAAACAATCATTCCCTCTTTCTAAAATAAAACACCTTGCTACACACATCTCTGCATCACCCAAATGTCTACGGGAAGAAAATATATTATTTTAGGTGATAAAGATACATAACTCAATTATGGGGACACTATAAGTATCTGTAAACCTAGATGGGTTCTACATAACATCAGCTCAGAATCAGAATTATCACAAACAAAACTTAACAGGAACTTCGACTGGCCATTGAATAAAAAGATCAAAGCGTCTGCGAACTCACCTCATTTGCTGCGTTGCATATGAAACTGGAGTTGAGAGATTCTGCAGTACTCGTCGCTGATAAAGAACCTACATCAAAAATTAAATATCAACACTTCTGGAAAGAGAAAACTAAAAATTAGGTAGACCGATATAAAAGTTAAAACATGTGAAAGTAATGGAGAAATTCTTGTTACATTGGAGGAAGAAATCCAATTCTGAATGCAGTTACGATTTAGTTGACTCTGCTATTAGCATGCTCAAGTAAGGACCTAATAAAAATATATGTTCTGTAATCCCTTACAGTGGTGATATTAGTTTTAGCTAATCTCAATGCTCCTCGGTGTTTCTTGAAAACCTTTTTTACTGGATTTGTCATTGTCACATATCGCAACCAATTGCATTTAAGTATTGAGAACGACTGTCTGTCTGTAGAACGCATTATGTAGCTAATTGAATTACATACAGGCCGAGCTATAATCTTGCTATAATCTTACAAGCCGATTAGATAGATGTCAGATGGAAATTCAAAGTAATTGATTCTTTAATTTTATGTTAACCTCCTTAATATTAATCAGGTTTTTGCTACAATAATATTGGAACTTCTATTTATTAAACGTAAATAAAATAAATAATTTACTTTGTGCAATTAATGGGAATAGCAATTATCATTATCGTAAGAAAGACATGCATCGGTAAAAATGGTCTGAATCGATTGGAGTTTTCTTTTTTTTGAATTTCACCGAGGTGAGGGTGGGGATTTGGGTCTCTGGTAAATTCACTCATTTACCAGAGACCCAAATCCCCACCCTCACATTTAGGGACTTAATACTTAAAAGGCGGCCAGTATTTGTCCATAAGGAGTGGTAGTTACTTAACCAGGTGACATATCTGCTTATGCAAAGAAAAAAATACTTTTTCTAATTGCCGAAGAGAATTAGAGAATTACTTTGACCCGAACCAAGACGCGGGTAAAGTTAAATTAAATATATATGTACCTGGAGCACGTATAACGTAGTTTCTAAAGTAGTGAACCATTAGATAGTTCCCTGCTTTTCCTTCACCTTCTCCACATGTGATGACTAGAGGATACAAGTCCGGTTTTGAGGCAACCTAAACAAAGAAACAAAAATTCTTTACTCAACAAATACTCCAACAAAACTTGCTTAGTTTAAATATGTTGATACTATGATATTATAAAAAGCATCCGTTATACTACGTCCTGGATTACACAGCAACTATCTTGACGAGCAATTTACACATTATTTAAATGAAGTAATTAGGTACTTTCCTCTTGCTCCACTATCGTTGTCATCCAGAACGCAACTTTGTAATCCTTGTTTTTAAAGGATTTTAAAAAACACAAACATGCTACACCGAACACGATAATCGGAAATTTGAGAAGATGGAAAAATAATAAAAAAGATAATTTAAAAAATAAAACTGGCGAAAACAAATAAACCTCAAACTGAAGTAGTGTCACAATAAGAATATCACTTCAGAATACGGTGGTGGGGCTTGGTGAAAGGATCCGCAGCGGCTGTACCGCGGAGGTGGGTACACGGACCCCGCCGAGTCGTGTTCCGATGTCGGTCTTCGGACGCAGCAGGCGAAGGAGCACATGTAGACACCGTGTCCTGACGGCCGCTTAAAGAACAGACACCACACGCAACAAACTAAAATACCTCCCAACGTTCCCAGGAGAAATAGTATAGGCCTGTAAATATAAGAAATATTATTCGATGTATAATCCGGTTTGAAATATTACGGATGTATCTTACACTAGCAACTGTATAACTTGAATTTTATTAAAATAGCTGTAGTACATTTTGCTGTACTAAAAAGTAAATAAGGTCAGTGGTTCCCCAGCCCCTTCAGCACTAGTTCGACCTATTTAAAATTTTATGAGGGAAAGTGTACACGTGTTATCAAAGCAGAGTACATTATGAGGTAGGTGTATCGATTATTGATAATAAGGAGGTTAGTATCTGTAAAGTTCTGGCCGAATCAGTGACAGTTGCTTGCTCCCCCCATACGCCCACTAAGGTAACTTCTGTATATCAATAGTATACCACGCAATAACATTTGGACATAATTGGAATAACAGGAAAAGTTAAACTACTTTGGAACCCGTAATAAAATTAGTAAGAAGTAAATTGGAGTAGTTTTAAATCCGTCGGAATCCATGAAGACCGATGGAAAGGTACTTCAAGCATAAGGTTTTTTTAAAGGAGGGAGGATGAAGGAGGATGAATTGTCATGTACCCTCATACAGATATAACTGACTACACACAACATCTTGATGTCTAAACATGACCTTCAAGTGCAACACTAATTAGATATTTCTAATCCTATCGGAAATCTGCTGTTTTATCAGTAATTCTCCTTTATTTATTTATTTTTCTTTGTCTGTTATGCCTGAGTTTTCCACTAAAACGATTTAACGTTTCTGAGAAGCGGGGTTATTGCGTTAATTCTAATATCCTTTTATATACATAACATCTGATGACGATTTACTCCTTGCATCGGCATCCATTCGATTCATGCTTAACGGAGACCACCCAACTACGCAGGAGATATTAGAGGACACAAACATTGGTGCACTCTCTGTTCTCGCCCTCTCACAATCCGACGGGTCGGTTATCCAAGGCAGTTTATATAATATAGTAATGTAGGTCAATGACCACCAGCGGACTATTATAGACTATAATGGCACTTACCACTGAGCGTACCAGGGGTAGCCATAACTGTGCTCCTTGACGGGCTCATCGGAGGCATCACGTCGTGACGGAGCCGTTGCGATGTCGCAGCACCCCTGCTCGCAGCACATCCAATGCGCTGAACATATTTGACCATTTGGACACTGCTCCTCAGTCGCACACTGGAAATAAGGTATATATTGGATTCCTGAGTCTTTTAGAACTGTTAAATATTAAGCTATGCCCAGCAGTAGATTATTAAATGCTGTTGATGAATAAATATACTATATCTTTCAGATACGGAGTGGGTAAACGAGTATAGAGCCAATCTAAAGCGATGAAAGATTACCGCCGACTATGGAGATTGCAACCTAAGAGTACCAAGTGAGTTGCCGCTCTTTCAGCCTCTTCTCCCAGAACAGATAAGTCTTGGGCGCCGATAATCGCACTCATTCCGTGAAACGCACCAAAAGAACCGCTGAAAACTGATTTTCTGCGAGGCCATGGCGTCACTCTGATCGAGCCTGGTCCATATGTGACCACTCATTTGTCTTTCACGTTAAAATTTAATATTGAATTCGAGGAAAGAAATGGTATAAGTTCAGGAGTAATATAATACTGGCTCCATAATTAGAGACAAAAAACTTGAACCGACTTGAATTAATACTAAAAGGTAAACTAAATTATAAAAATAAATTAAAATTAACACATAGGTGTAAGATAATTTTATTGCACCTATGCTACTGCTAAATTTGAGTTAGCGTTGGCATTAATGACAACAGCCAACCACTCGTTAATTAAGTCATTATAAATGCTAAGTCGTCAAGAGCTAACTTCTCAAGAAGTCAAATTGGTCTGAAGATGCTACCTATTAATTCAAATACGAACTAATTAGTTGTTTACATCATTTCCACCTGCTCCTGTTTTCAAAGATTTTTTATTACTCTTTTTTTTTTTTAAGCCTTCGTCTCTCACTAGAAATAACCAAGACTGCATAAAATGTCACCACGCAAGACTAACTAGTTAGCCTAGTTATTTTTATGCGATTGCAGCTTTAGATTTCAAAGACACGACATTGATTGAAATAGTCCTGAAAATTGTAAGGCTTTCTCATTCGATCACTTCATTGTCGTTCTCGAAAATGTAAGTAGTTCTAGAACAAAATGTACTGCGCGCGCGTCCCGCGGTATGTGGTATGAATGGAATGATGTATTGTTTTAAAATAATGCCTTAAATATTATAATAATAACAATAGTTGTAATATAACAGACTAAAAGTTGGCCACATCTACGTAACGTCTAAATTAACGTGCTAATTTGCACGTTAGGACACAGATTTAACAGCAGCGTTACAGATATCTTCTAGCATGGGCGTCTCCAAAATTATTTTCAGGAGGGTACATCTGCATCAACACATATTATTAGATGATTTAAAATAATGAATTATACTAAGTCTTTACTTATGAAATCCACTTTTTTACAAGTTAAAATATGTATCTTCCTATGTATTTTCTTTTCCACCAGGGGTGTGCAAGCGCTCCCCTTTGCACCGCCTCCCGGTGTCTATGCGTTCTAGTCTGTATGAAGTCGGTGCCAAACCCAACAGATACTTAAAGGCTAAGTAAATACAAGGTGCCGTGAAGCTGCGAGTGTCTTTATGCAACAAAACACATTAAATGAACCAAATTGTCTTACGCACATCTCAAGTGATATTAATATTTTGAATGCTTTAATACTTGTTCCAGATGCAGTATAGACAAACATTTCGACATGAAAAAAGTAGGTCAAATTTTATTTTATATTTTTTTAAATTATTAATTTGTTAATTAGCAAAGATGATAAAAACAGACTTGAAAAAGAAATCTTACTAAAATTGTAAATGTGGAAATTTAATCACATGTACGAGTAAGTTTGTTACTCAATCACGCTACAACTGCAGAACTAGTCTAGATATACGAATAAAGACAAAATCTTAAATTATAGTCCGAAATAACACATAAAAATATCAAATTTATTAAAAATTATATCAAAATTAATGTATAAAAATAAAGTTCAATTTAATATAATAAAAAGAAGATTCTGAAAATCTTAGGTACATCGTCTTAAAAAACACACAATACATGTTATATTAATCTAAGGCAAATTGTACCATCATTTATAATAAAAACTGCTATTTGGCAATCTTTGCTTCGAAAAATGCTAAAAAGAATATCAAATGAGTTGACACTATTGCTCGGAGCGCACCTCTTAACAAGTCAAACCACGAGAGGCATCATTCAAAAGCACACATCAAAGCCTTCAATATGGCCGTTCCCTACGCTTTGAATACTTCGATTTAAAAGAACCTTCAAGCTCACAAGTCGTTCTGATTGAAAGATCTACTGAGGTGACGTCTGAGTTGTTTGATAGAGCAGATTGAAATATGTGTTCTGAAATATGTCGAAACTGTTGGAGTATGTTTACAGCGACGAATCTATTTAAATGAAAATATACAGTCAAATGGGTTGCTTAGCACAAAACTCGAGAACACCTCAACCAATTCAGTATTTATTTTTCATATAATATTTCCGTTAACGCACGAGGTAGGTTCTTGTAATAAGTAGTAATATTTAAAGCAAATTCTGAGGCATTCAACAGAAAAAAAAGAAGTACAGCTGAGAGTTTCCTTTTCTTCTTGAAGTGAGTTGAAAAACAACAACGTCACTTTGCAAAAGCAATATGAGGTTTTATACCTAATTACTTTATTTGACAACCTTTTACGAGCGTCGCCAGAATTATTTTTAGAAAAAAAGGAGTGTGCGTGCATCTACTTCACACGTAATATAAACCAATGTAAGATATAGAATTATACTAGTATATGTTTCATATCTATTAATTAAATTAATTATCCATACGATCGCTGTATCTTTGCTAATACAGTAGCAGTTTATTGATATCCTTTTTGAAGAAATCAGCTTAAGAAGAGGCAACAAATGCCTCAAAGGCATTTTATACTGCCTCTCGTGTTACATTACACCACCTACTGGCGTAGTTGACTAAAAATATGAATATTTACTTTTCAGACGCCCCTCCCAACGTCCGTGTAACCTTTGATATTTGATTGTGGCTTACAAGGCTTATCTAACAAATAAAATCTTTTATCAAAACAAAATGTCAACCTAATACACTTACAATATTATTATTAACTTTCTATGTCAAGACAAATTTTTCGTCACGCAAGTCAAAATAACATGACATGGAATGGGAATAATTTGGGTGCTTTCGGATTGTAATTTGTAAGGCGTCGAACTGTTGTCATGGCAACCCTGTTCTGTTATTTGTAATTTCAATACAACCTTTTTCCCTTAAAACCAAAGCATAGTCAATGCTGTTTATTTTAAACATAACTAAGAATATCTTTACGATTCTGCCATTTTATCTTATACACAAGGTTGCGCAATGCAAAGTGATCGATCCTTTCAAAGAGACGAATCAATAAGTCGTACGTAAGTTGCACTGTTGTCGTTTATTCAGGTGGCTACCGATAAAAATAGCGTTATATGATTTTAGCGGGAAAACCGGGCGTCAGGCTGCACCGCGCATGATTTCTAGGCGATCGATCGTACTGTCAAACCGGGCACAGGCATCAATCTACAAGTGCTCTGTACAATTTTATTACCTAGGATTTTAGCTATAAATAATTTCCATTATAATTTAATACGAAGACGTATTCTTTGGTATTTATTATGCTTGATTAATGTTTCTTTGTTTGAACAGTGAAACCCCCCTCTTTTTGTTAATTTATTATTATTCTGTTTATTATTCTGTGTGTGTAAACATAAAATACTAACTAACTAGATTTTTATATAAAATAACACGCCGCTGAAATCTATTAATGAAGACAATAATTACCATTAATAAACAGAATAACACTTACTGGGGCAGGTTTTGTGATTAAAATGCCGAGCATTGACAAAGCGAAAAAGGCGAAAATCATTGTGGCAATGAGCAGCGTCGTCTGGCACGTCATGAGGGTTTGATCACATTACTTATGAGTATCAACTCAAGTGCACAAAGCACCTACGTCACTAGCGGCTATAACCTGTAAACACGGTTTTCGCGCCATCTGCGCTCGACGCGAGCCCGCGTGGCACTGACGGTAAGCTATTCTGCCTCTGTACGACCACCACCGTACGAGAAACATCCCCCATCCCCTCTATTATAAATATAGATGCCCCCGCAAATAACCAAGGATCTTTTTGCATTGGATAGTTGAATTGTTATGTTTGCGTCTGCGGAAATGCATACTTTTAACTTTGACGCAGTTTCAGTATGAAAATCGAGTCTTTAAACGTTATGATTTTTTATGTTAATGTTAATATTACAATAATATGTATTGAATCGATATGTTTTTAATAGTGATACAATGCAAGTACGCATTCATATGTCTACTGGTCTATGGAAAGGTTAAAATATGTTTCTGGAAAACGTGAATTAGGTCAATAATAAATTATATTCAAATGTTTCAGTACTTTTGAATAATATATACTGGATCGTCTTTGGAGAACATCTTAGTTTTACTATTGTCTACTTACGGCAATTTTATTTTCTTGCTCCATCCATAAGGTTATCCATTTGGATTATTGTCAATAGATGTTTGATATATGCTTAGGCATGTGAACATTAGCGCTTAAAGCCATAAAAACAAAATTCAGGGTAACATTGTACATTTAGAGAGACTGTAAAATTTAACCTTGACCTTTCAGACTTGGATTCAATTTGGCGCAATGACAGTAATATACATACATACGTATATCTGCACATATACAGTCATAAAATAAAGAAATATAAACGAGGCGCCACGCTGCTTACGCCGTAACCATACTGAAAACTAAACTTTCGTAGCAGTACTACGAAAGCTACGATCGACCGAAATGATAAAAAAAGTTTAGCCTCGTATACACTAGCACACAAATGATTTTTAAAAAAGTATTACCGGTTTCAATAGGTCTATATCATGATCAATTTTAATGCAGTATTTAGTTATATTATGTTTTCGAAGCAGATAGACATTTCAAACTTTAGTGGAACAAATCACTCAAGTAGTAAGAGACACCCCAGCCACACGCCATCTTTGGGAGTCTCGACTTTTTATGAACAACGACCACTACAAAATCAAAATTTTTAGTCGGTTAGTTGACCGGTAAGAACCTAGAGCTTAATTAATGCCAAAAAAATAAATAAAAAGTGTACTCAGTATCATGATGAAATCAGAAAACTACCTACTTTGTGATATCTTGAGTATACTTCAATGAAAGACGACAATTTCCATCATAGACAACAAAATAACACATCAGACGATTACTAATCGCCTGGCCCGATGACATTGACTTTTAAACCATTTTACCTCTTCATTTCCAGTTTTTACTTTTCGGTTTCTGGATCGGGTCAAAAATTGTTATTGAGTTTTCTAATTATAGAAATGCTGAACAAAAGCCTGGATTTAGGAAGTTGGATTCTTAACACCCTTGCCTCTGAGAGCACGTAAAACTGTCAGTCCTTCGCCTGATTTCTTCACGCTGCTGTCAGATAACCGTCTTATCAGATTGTTAGAGTGAGAGAACAGAGAGTGCACCTGGGTTTGCACACACACTTGTACACTATAATTATCCTGCGTAGCTCACCGGTCTCCGTTGAGACTAGCCGCCGTAACCGAGATTGACTAATTTTCCATACCTTCACGGGTCAGCACTGGACATCTGTTTGTTCCATGAATGTAAGCCTACCTAAGTGTTAATAGACCTACCTAATAATCACTTTCTGTTCATTCGGTATCTCGCTAGTGTACGCTCAGCTTAAAAATACGAAATTACTAATTCAAAGAGTTTTTCGATGGAAGATAAACGTACATCTCGAGGACATATGCCACCAATACCTTGGAGAGTTGAACGTTAATACGACCCTACTTTTAGTAGGAACGTAAATGTCGACAACTAAGAAGAAATATTCGTGTCCCAGAAACTTTTTATTTTATCTAATACAGTTCGTACTAAGAGTTGATAAGATACCGAAATTTATATAGTGACTTTCACTTGCAGTGAAAGAAAAACAAACTTCAATGCCATCTAGCGATGACACACTGAACTGCGGAGTAATTGCTCATTCTGTATCGCGATGTGAAGAGCCGATTAGTATCAATATTAAACGTTGAGCCTCAAACCGGTAGGCATAAAACCCTCGCCTAATCATTGATCTAGCATAATATTTAACTACTACGGTAGCACAGTGGTATCCTGTACGACTGCTGTGCTTGAAGTCTCGGATTCGATCCCTAAATCCCGATACAAAAAAAAGTAAACATATGTATTTATATCAGTGATCTACCCCCACGGCCCGTCACCCCACATTTACGGCGGGGTGGTGTGTCGGAATCAGACCGACTAAAACCACACGGTGTGCCACTCTGCGCCTCACAAAGGAGGGATCCGGGAACAGCTGCTATTATGACATCCAGATCCCTCCTAGCGCCTACCCGCTAATACGGGCACCATCTGCGGATGAACTCTCCATTTAGGCAACGTACGACACACGCGGACGTCGCCTCATCGCGGCTGACTACTATAGCAGATGGAGGGGAAAACCCGTCCCATCCACCCGCGGCCATACTCAAGGCGGCATGAGGCGCTTGTACGCTCGCCTCCGCCTTCCGGTTCGCCGGCGGCAATTTGGGTCCGAGTGGAGGTCGTCCTTCCGGGCCTTCTCTGCCGCCTTCTTCCGCGAAAGTACGTCTTCGCAGAAGGTTGTGACCGCGGTAAAAAAACTGTCGCTACCGACCATGGAGCGTATAACGGCCGGTAGCAAGAGATCTCCTCCAATCACTGCAGTGAGGACCCCACGCTGCGCCGCCCAGGCGGAACAAACCGCTAGCGTGTGCTGAGCCGAGTCCTCACTACAGTCGCAGTGGTGACAGGGACTCAATTCCCTCCTGGCGACCGAGTGCAGATACTTTCCGAAGCAACCGTGCCCGGAAAGAACCTGCGTCAGCCGGAAGGAAAGAGTCCCGTGCTGTCACCCTGCCCACTCGGCGATGACCGGCTGGAGAGCGTCCACGGTGTCAAAACCAGCACGTGGAGCCTCCAGCTGGGACGACCAACGAGCCATCGTAGCTCGACGAGCGGCCTCATACCACTCGCGTATCTCTTCGGGCGGGGGCCGTATGCCGCATCCGCCCTTCCGCCACTTGCGAGCACTTCCGCCTCCAAATCCCACGGGGGAGTACCGGCCAAGGCGCACGCCGCCTCCGTCGATACGGTGCGATAACCGCGTATGGCTCTAACCGCCAATATCCTCTGAGGGCGCCAGAGGCGAGCCCTATTCTGGGCGGTCAGAGCCGCCGTCACGCCGGTGCACCATACAGTGCCATTGACCGGACAACCCCCGTGTATAGCCGTCTCGTCGCGACGCTAGCTCCACCCAGATTGGGCAAAAGTCGCCCAAGGGCAGAAGCTGAAGTGCTCGTCGAAAAGCCACCTGCCGTCGAGGATCAGGCCCAGATACTTCATCTGGGCCTGAACCGGTACGAGGACCGAATTGACCACGATGGAGGCGCCGGAGGGTGGACCACGACGGGGCCCATGAAACAAAAGGGCCTCCGTCTTGTCCAAGGCCACCCGCAAACCCAGCGCCTCAATTCACCCTACCACCAGAGAGACACCCGTGGTGGCCAGGCGCGCCGCCTCTTGAAAGTTTCTCCCCCGGGCCGTGACCAATGTATCATCTGCGTAACAAATTACGCCCAGCCCGGGGGGAAGACGACCTCGAAGGGCCCAGTCGTATCCCATGTTCCACAGGAGTGGTCCGAGGACAGACCCCTGTGGAACACCGCACGACATGAGCCGCCGCCTCAGAACACCGTCTCGGTCCTCGTAAATGACGGTACGCTCCTCAAGATAGTCTGCCACAAGCCGCCTCAGGTACTTTGGCACCCCATGGTAGTGGAGTGCTTCCCTGATGCAGCTAAATGGCAGACTATTAAATGCGTTGGCGATGTCCAACGACACCGCCAACAACACGCCACCACAGCTCACCGCCTCTTCGGTAACGGCCCTCAGGCGCAACACGGCATCGACCGTCGAACGCCCCGCCCGAAAACCAAATTGGGCGTCCGACAGATCGGGGCCCACCTCGCAGAGGTGCCGGACGATGCGGGCAGAGAGTATCCTCTCAAACAGTTTACGCGCCTCGTCCAGCAACACGATGGGCCTATGGGCCGCTAACGATTCGGCTGGCCGTCCCGGCTTCCTCAATAGGACCAGCTTCCCGCTTTTCCAGCATTCAGGAAAGCGTCCGGACGCCAAGCTAGCGTCCAGGACCTCCCTGAGGCGGTCCGACATGTGTTCGAGGGCTCGGGCCAGCACTCGGGCAGGTATCCCGTGCGGCCTGGGGGCGGTGTTCTTAGAGCGGATCCGTAGAACAACTGCCCCTACCTCCTATTCCCTGACGGGCGGAACATCGTCCCCGTTCCCCGCGTCGTCTCCGACCATGAAGGCCATCGACGGGAGTGTGTGTTCCACCCGCTGCGGGAAAAGGCCCTCGACCACTTCCCGCAGGAAGCTGGGCTGGAGTGTCTCTGTAAGGGGGGGGCCCGACGTGCGCAGCTTTTGCCGCGCCGCACGATAAGGGCGACCCCAGGGGTCACGATCGAGACCCTCCAGCATCTCCTTTCTCTTAATTTCTTTGGCGCGGCTGATGGCCAGCTTCAGAGTTTTCCGCGCCTCTCGGTACTCTTCATGAAGCTGGTCCTCCTCGCCTTCTTCGCGGTGTCGCCGGCGACTACGGGTGTAGGACCTCCGGGCACGAGTACAGGCCGCGCGGAGGTCCGCCAACTCCTGGGACCACCAGTAAACCTCCTTCCGTGGAGGCCGGCAACCTCGGATGCGGGGCATGGCCGCATCACAGATCTGCGCAATGGCATCACGGAAGCGACCAGCCCCCATGTCGGCCTCCTCGGTCGGGGCCTGCGGAGACAGCCAAGAGTGAACGATGGCTGCCTCCTCTAGTAGGTCCCTATTTAATTTGGCTAAAGCCCACCGCGGAAAGCGAGAAGAACGCCACGCCACGTGACCTCTACTGGGGTCCTGGGTCCGGGAGAGCTCAAATCGGATATAGAGGTGATCCGAGAGCGTCTCAACCTCTTCTAGGACGCGCTAGTTCCTTACTCGTGCGGCGAGGGCAGGGGTAGCGAACCGAAGGTCCACTATCGACCCTCCCTGCTGTCACATGCACGTGTTGGTGGAGCCCCTGTTTAGTAAACAGAGGGCCCACCGAGGCCGCCCACTCCTCTACGGCCTCGCCCCTAGCGTCCGTCCTGGGGGAACTCCACGCGATGGACTTTGCGTTGAAGTCCCCCAGCACTAAGACGTGCCCAGACGTTAGACGCCGCATCGAGGTTTCCAAGTTGTTAAGGAAAACCTCGAAGTCGTTCAAACTCCGGTTGGGGAGAAGTATACACCATATACGGTGATCCCCCCCCACTCGACAGCAACATATCCAGTGCCCTTGTCTCTTAGCGACAAGGGCGGGGAATGAGCCGCCGTGGAGCCGACGACTGCCACGGAACTGTCCCGCGTCGCGGCACAGTGGTTCAGGTTCATCTGGACCAGGAGGTTGGAGACTTGGGCCATTACTCGACCGTCTCTACAACCTCCTCCATGGGCAACGATGCCGACATGCGAACGACATCAGAGGCAGCCTGGGTTGATTGGCTAGCCACCGACGCTTGCCGAGAATTGTAGGGAGGTTTGCAGCCTCCCTGCCCAATTTGGTGATTGGCGGGCTTGTTACCCGCCGCACACGCCGGACAGTGAGGGACGGCAGAGCATTCAGCCGCCCTGTGCCCCGGTCGAACGCTGCGGAAACATAATCCGCTGCAAACATAATGCCGTCTTTGCACCTTCGGCTCCAGGGAACTCGAAGACACGAGCTCCCGTCTGAGCGAGGCGCAACCTGACTCCTTCCGTCCCGATGTCATTGGCGAGACTAGCCCGGGCCCTCTGGAAGATGGCCGCGTAAGACAGTCCGCCGTTAGCCGCTTCCGGTGACACGGTGACCACCACCGCCGCGGTTTTGGGCACCTGCAGCTTGCGCGGCCTCTTCGTAGTGGCCACTGCCACCGATAGCGACTGCGGGGTAGAGGCTGCTTTTTGAGCAGCCTTTTTACCCCGCTTTCGGGACTTCTTCGTCCCCCCGACTACCTGCCAACCATCCGTGGAAGGGGCAGATATGGGGGGAACAGACGTGGAGGTGCCAGGTACAGCCGCTGGAGTAGAAAGGGGAGGGAATTCCGCTCTAGACTTGGCCGCCGCTTTGGGTCCTGACCTCGGTGCACCTGTCTTGGTTGTTGCTTTAGCCGCCTGTCGTGCTCTCGGAGCAACCACAGGAGCGGCAGACACAGACGTCACCGCCACATAGGACACACGACCGCAACGGGAGGCGTTGCTGGCACCGATACGGTCTTCGGTCTATTTGCCGCGAGCGGCGGTCGGACAACTGGATCCGGAGGCAGCCTCGCCTCCAGGCCAGCGAGACGCCCGTCCATCATGCGCCACACTGCGTCCGTGATTTGGCGCAGGTGTGCATCAGGAATACCCCCGAGGTTGGAAGAGGGGGTAAGTTGTGACGGAGGCGAGCCTTCTCGTTCGGGGCGATCTGCCCGGAATTGAGCAAACTGAGCACTGAGCTCAGTCACCTGCCCCGTCAGACGCTCGTTGGCTGCCTGGAGACGAGTCATGTCTCCGATAAGGCTCTTCACGACCCCCGCAATAGCGGCAGATGAGTCCTTAAGGGCCTTCACAAAACAGCCCTTAAGGTTACTAGATTTGGTGGCCACTTTGTGGATGATGGCCACCGCCGCGTTTGCTCTCTCCTGCATGGACGATGGTGTTTGGAGAACAGAACTCCCTACCATCGGCTCCTTGATTTTAAGCAGGAGATCTGCGACCTCCTCTTCCGCTAATGCTTCGCCGTCCGGCCTGACTCTTCTGTAGGCTTCTGCCTTGCAGAAAACAGAGCCTGACGGGACCTAGGCCGGAGTTCGTGACCTCCCTCTACGGCTGCTTGCAACCTTGGGAGGTAACATCTCCTGAGACGTATCGCTGCCGTCATCCCTGGAGCATCCGCGTTTCCGGCTGTCACAGAGCTCCGTTTCCATAAGCTCCATTGTGTCCTCCTTCGCACTGGAGTTACCACCCGCGACAGATTTGGAGCGTAATCGCTCCGATGTTCTTCGGCTCCCAGCAGTCGTAATAACTTCTGGGAGTCCCACCGAGGTAGGCATCCCAACTAATGCTTCCTCGTCGTTGGCAGAGAAATTGTTGCCCGCTCTTGCACTTTTCTGCTTCCTACTATCTATCTCCTTCTTTCCTTCGTTAGTTTTTATATTTTTGTTTAATTCAATTTTCATAGTTGAACCCATGAGATGGGGAGAATAAAGGTCAACCCGGGCAGAGATCCCCAATACCCGGGGAAGCGTACATTTATGCCCAACCGAGGGGTCCGCAGGTGCCTCGGCTGGGGGTGCGCTTGCGACTGAACAACCCATCAGCCATGCATCCCCTGGTCACGCACCAGAACACGGGATTCGGGGTAATTTTTTAAAGAGGTTTTCTTCCTCGCAGTCCTGGCAGCTAAGCCAAGACCCTCGCCCCCGATTAGTGTCGCGAGACAAAATCACGACACTCGATTCGGGATTACGATGTGACAACGGTGGCAGGAAGATTAAATCTTCCAATGCCTGCTCGGCGGCAGTGTGAGTACACACCGAGCCCGTTCTCCTTTCTCCACTATTGACAGTGGAGAAACGCCGACCCATGAAAGGGTCCCACGTCCGTGATTTTTTAATGAGGTTTTCCTCCTCATTGCTCCGAAGAGCGAAGAGCAATCGACAACAACAGAACAGCCAACAGAGGAATCGACAAAAATGCCCGCTCTGTTGGACCAAGCCTCAACCGAATGGCCGAAGAAAATGGCCTCCTCTTCTTTGTGCTAGAATATCAGCCGTTGGCGGTGATGTCCTCTTCCAAATGGTACAGGAAGAAACAGTGCCGTCGCCAACGTTACCAGGGTGCACCACGTGGAGGTTTTCTAGCTCAGCACCCCTTGACAGAAGCCCTATACCAACGCGTCTGGTCAGTAGGCCAACCATGTTTCTACGAAGAGGTCCATAATAGGCAGTGGACTATGAAAGGCTATTGCTAAGATGATGACTATTCATTGAGTAATTACTGCCGAGTCTGAGTTACCATACTCTACCTGTAAGACATATAGTTAATGTTCCAATAGAATTCGAAACCGACAGAAACGTGTAACAGTGGAAATAACTATACTTTTAAAAAACATTAAGTATGGCAAGTCTCAGGCGAATGTCATTTATTTCGCGAAGGTAAACCGTTTAAGTATTTATCTAACTAATTTTAAAAAAAGTAATGTAATTAAACAGAAATTAAATACTCACTGTCACGGCTCTAAGCTTAACGGAATACATGCCGACGTTGAAATATATGGCCTGGTTGACCAAAGCTCTTGTTTTTAAGTCACTTGGGTATAAAGACTCGAGTTTACCTGGTGCATACTTCGAAAGAAGGTAGGTCATAATTGCGTGGCTGTAATAGAAGAAAAAACATGTAAAATTGTCTATGAAATGTCTGTAGTCTTTTTTCTACCGTTCCGTATTTTGAACTTTCACTTATATCACTTTTTCTTTCTTCGATCTAACGAAATCAGGAGATAAAAGGTCTGCATGAAATCAGTTATTTATAGAATTATTAACCCTTATGCGAGTGACAAATAAAACACCTTTAAAAGAGTGACGAGGTACCCGGGTACCTTCATACAGTTTAGACGTAATGTAAACAATCAAGGTCTGTTTTAACGTTACCCTCACTTTGAATATTATTATTTAGTTAACCTAAACAGTTAACGATCTGAGGCGATTAAAGCGGGGGAGGGGTGGAGTGCGGTACATGGTTATCGGTGCACAAGAAACACTTAAATCCATTCAATGCATCGTGCTTGATATTGACACTTGACTGTTTTCTGTGTTCGTATTGTACGAGTTTACTTTAATTTTGTGAGTTTATAATTATTTCGTTATGAATATTGGAGCGAGTACCTCTAAGCAAAGATCACGTGTTCGAAGATATAATTCAGCAGAATTACAAGCGATATTAGCAGAATCTTCCAGTGACGAAGGCGAGTTTGTTGCTTCTGACAATGAACACGATTATATTCCTTTGGATGAAGAGGGTGGATAGGAAATTTCTGATGTTGAGCCACAAGCCGAAGTCGAAAATGAGATCGACTCTTACGATTCCGATGCGAGATTTGAAGGTGAATCGTTTGAAAACATTTTTATTGCAAAAGATGGAACGCGGTGGCAGTCTGATCCACTTTCCAGAATACAAACATGTAGTCGAAACATTATTCGTCAACGGGGCGGGGCTGCATCTTTCAGTAAACTTTACAATCAAATGGAAATATTCAAAAATATATTGTCCAATGAGATGTGTGACATAATCTTGAGGGAAACTAATCGTAAAGGGACTAAGATTACTGAAGCATACAATAATAAACTGATAGAAAATTACCCTGATATTAGCAAGCGACCGAAACAAAAAATATTCAAACCATTCACAGAACAAGATTTGGATGCATTTTTTGGCATTTTAATCTTTAGTGGGGTGCATAGATCTAATAAAGAGCATTTGACTGAATTGTGGAAATCTAGTCACCATTATTTCGGGCTACGATGTCCCATGATAGATTCAAAATGCTGTTACGCTTCATAAGGTTTGATAATGATTCAACGCGCCTTGAACGTTTGTTAGCTGATAAAGTTGCCCCTGTACGAGATATTTGGACTATGTTCATTTCAAATTTGAATAAAATATACAAGCCTCGTGAATGTATTACCGTTGACGAACAGCTATATGGATACCGTGGGCGTACTCGCTTTACTCAATACATGCCATCAAAACCTGAAAAGTATGGCATAAAAATAATTTGGGCTTGTGATGCAAATAATTTCTACCCCCTAAATGGACAAATATATACAGGAAAGACAAGTGATGGAAATCGTCAAACAAATGTTGGAGAATGTACTGTATTATATCTCGTGGCTAAATATAAAAATTCAGGACCGAATGTAACTACGGATAATTTTTTTACTTCTCTTCAACTGGCTCATTCCTTGAACTCGTGGAACTTGACTCTAGTTGGAACGGTAAGAAAAAATAAACGGTTTCTCCCTCCAAATATGCAAGCACACAAGAAGAGGGTGATTTATTCTTCTAACTTCGCCTTTAGCAAAGAAGCAACTGTGTGCTCCTATGTACCCAAAAAGAATAAAGCAGTAATAATGTTGTCATCAATGCACATGTCACCAGTTATTGAAAGTAATAAGGAAACTGCCAAACCGGAAATAATTTTATATTATTACAAAACCAAAAGTGGAATGGACAATATGGATAAGCTGTTAGCAGAATACACCGTAAAACGCAGAACGAATCGGTGGCCTTTAGCACTTTTTTACAATATTATTGACATTGCAGCTTTGGCAGCATGTATCATTTACATGGAGCATAACCCACAATTTGTCTCGAGTGACAGACGTAGAAAGTTTTTGAAATCATTGAGTCTACAACTGTGTGGTAAAAATATAGAAGAAAGATCAAAAAATTCCATTGTAATGTCAAAATTACATATCAGATCTGCAATGCAGGACGTGCTTGGCCAAGAACTAAGGTTTTCGATTCCTTCTGGATCTACAACTTCTATAAGTCAGACAAGACGAGATTCTACAGGGCGTGTTGCAGTCGTTGGAAGTTGCTACATATGCAGAGAACTCAAATGCAAGCAAAGAAAAACACGAAAAGCTTGCACTAACTGTAAAAAACCAGTTTGTGATGAACAAGCAGTTACTCGTCCAACATGTAACACCTGCTTCGAGACCTGTACTAATTCTGCATAAACAAAGAATTTGTAATTTTTATATAAATAAAACATCATAACAAATTATTATTATTTCATTTTTGTACCAAAATATAAATACTTTATATAAATGTAAATACACAAATAATATAAATACACAAAGAGGTACCCGGGTACCTTGTCACTCTATTGTAAGTTTAAAATATGTTTTGGTTTCCACAAAACATTGGATATAGTTGACTGGCTTAAAAGATTAAAAAATATATAATTTACAAATAGTTAAGAGCTCTCAGGAGATCACAGCTACCTACAGAGCGTATAACATACTTTTCGTTAAAATTGAAAATGCTAATGGTACCCGGGTACCTCGTCACTCACATAAGGGTATAATGTAAAATGAAGAATTTAATTAATATTTAAGTTTCACCCTGACGACTCCAGTTAAAATAATTATTACCTGTCTGAAAGAACGAAGCCATCATCATTCAAAGTTGGGATGGTGGCAGCAGGATTTATCTGAAAAATAAAAATTTGAGAAGTGCATTGATTATTTGCACTTCGACATTGGTTTATGTAATACCGAAGTTATTTGTGACGACACTTTTAAGCGATAGCGAAACTTGTGCGTGTTATTCCTGATAAAATAAGTGAAAGCCCTTGTATCTTTTATCACCCATAAATATTATCTTATCAAGTAACAGACGTGGATATATCTGGCCGGTGCGGTATACTCGCCTATGTCCAACAGCGAATTATGGAAGGCTGTTGATGTGATGTGGTGTTAAGTAACGGACGTGAATGAACACCTTAATGATAAATCAAAATTCTTTGGAAGAAGCAAACTTCATTATTAATATTTGGTAATTTGTCAACTTTAGCCATGTTTACCCATAAATTTTATATTACGTGCGATATGGAATGTGGTTATTAAGTGTTATGTGAGTTCCTCACTTTAAGGAATTCTGGTGTTTTATGTTCAAAAAGAGTTATATCCACATTTTTCAATTCCAGTACCAATCCAATGATGTCAGCGAGCATGCGCACCGCGTTTGCAGGTGGGCTCAAATCCATGCTGTACAGGATAGGCGCCATTTTGTTTTGATTTACTGAAAATGAATATTAAGCATTATTTAGGCTCCTTAAAATTGAAAATCTAGATATTATATTATATATATATCATAATATAATATAATATATGCAATATGTATATATATATACAGAAGTATATAAAACTATTTATACGTAAATTAAATAGTCCTCCACACTAGCTCCAATGTTACACCTGCTACACACATCTCTGCATCACCTGAATGAAAGTCGGCTGGAAAAAACGCCTGCGGTATTAAGTCCGCCTTATGTTATGTAAATTATTTGCAGGAACTATGAAAATAGTAAATAAAATAAATCTCTAATTATATATGTCTGTGTATATATATATATATACACAGTAGTATATATAAAGTCACTTTGGCATACACTTAAACAAAACAAAAATAACTGAAAGTTGAAATTGTTTCTACATTCCGTGTGATGATGGATGAAGAATAACCACGTGAAAGAATCGTCACCAAGGCTATTCTTCCTGTGGGTGCCGTAAGAAACGACTAAGGGAGAAAATTATGCAGACAGGAGAACTGTGAAGAGAAGGCAAACTTGCAACAAACCAACCCGTCTGGCCAGCGTGGTATAGTAGGCCAAAACTTCCTTTATTAGGAGAAGCCTACGTCCAGCAGTGAACTGTTAAAGGCTGTTGATGATCACTACACAGCTAAACTTCAAACTTTGACAGATCCGTACTATAGTCAAAGTACGTAGTACGTAGTAGTCAAAGTCAAAGTCGTACCCAGTACACAATACAACCCGATCTTAGCAGTTAGAATCGCAAACCATGAGAGGTTTACTTATTTTTGTAACGGATATTAACTATATTAGCTTAGACAACGGAAATTTATATACAATATTATAAATTTTCGTTGTCTAAGCTAATATAGTTAGAGAGGATTCTTTTAAAATATAAAAACAGCGATGGCCCACGGTCTGACGTAAGTATAGATTTACTAAAATGCAATCACAAAAAAAGCGAAGATAAATGATTTAGGTACTAGTGATTACAACGTATTGTTTTTTTTTTTTTTTTTTTTTTTTTTTTTTTTTTTTTTTTTAATATTTAGCTGTTGGCCTCAGACGGCCTCTACAACTTTACCCGGTTTGGTTACGGTGAGCGCTGAGGGCTCTCAACCGGCCTTTATTAAACAACATTGCCCACGGGCACCCCCTGCGGGGTACGAACCTCGGCTTGGGGTGTTGCTGAAACACTGGGGCGGCCTACTCCCATGTTTTGTTGACGGTTTACGCGGCCCGTGTTCCGCCCCCGCCGGCGGGGACGAAAACGCGGACGGTTCGCACCTAGTGTGTTCGCTCTGCGTTGAGCGCGTGTAATGTCGTCGTCTAGCTCCCCTAACGCGTGTTTGGGTCGACGTATTTTTGAAATTTTGCTCGGTGTATAGTTTACGGCCGCAACTACTAGAGGGTTGGGGTGAGTCGGAGCAGTGTGACAACGTATTGAATATGTTATGTCTATATATAGGTATAGCATACTTATATAATACCAGCTGGGCTGTGGAAACGTAGGTGTACCGTGTATTGCCTCTACACGACTGTCGCCAGAACAGCGAGTGTTTTGTCCAGTTGGTATCTATATTGGTTGAAAATTTCAGTTATGACCACGAGGCGGAGCCACTTTCTTAGCAACAATTTTTGACTAAAGTTACCCATCTATACCCAGTATACGAGTATATATGTCAATCAATGATTTTAACTGACCAGGGCAAAGTACAAACACGAGTAGACGCTGCTACCAACTTCCTGTATTTATCTTATTTATATAACTGATTAATGTCCTTGAGATTTTATATGTATAATAAACGTAGAAATAATGATGACTAAATATTTTTGATAGGTCTTCAGATCGGTAGATCGGTTTTAGGTCTTTATGGCCTTATTAGGTAGATAATACTTTGCCTTGTTGTACCAGCGGCTACCGTATGCGACTGTCGATCTCGGGTTCGATTGCCTAGTCGGGAATCCCCCTCTAGGCTGTGAGCAATGTGTTATCGGCGTAACAAATTACGTCCAGTCCGGGGAGGAGACGACCTTGAAGGGCCCAGCCGTATCTCACGTTCCACAAGGGTGGTCCGAGAACAGATCTCTGCGAAACACCACACGACATGAGCCGCTCCCTCGGAACACCATCTTGGTTCTCGTACTTGAAGGTACGCTCCTTTAAATAGCCACAAGCCGCCTCAGGCATTCTTGCACCCCGTGATGGTGGAGTGCTTCCCTGATGTAGCTAAATGGCAGACTATTGAATGCATTGCCGATGTCCAACTACACTGCCAACAGCACGCCGACACAGTTAACCACTGTTTCGGTTATATCTCCCAAACTAAGCAAAACCTGTACTATAATAACCATACTGCTGATGAACATATATATATACTTCTAAATATATATTGTAGGTAAATTACACCCAGATATAAAAATCATCTTGTTCGCCACACAAAGACTTAGCCTGGGTGGAAATTGAGCCCACGCCATCCGGAATAACAGTCAGATCAATACACTCCTAAATCACACTTCTTTTATTCACGTTTTCACTATTTATATATTAAACAAATTGTGACCCAATTCCTATATTTGTGACTAAAGATTTATTTAATCGGTACATATTTATAAAAATATTCGGTATCATCATATAAACACGTTGGTAAATGCACAATATAAAAATTAAAGAGACCTTGTAGTTGCGTTTTTGCTTTGATATAAGTTGCCTTCGTAGCGATGTTTTTTATTTTGACACTTTGGAACGTAAGGAATAAAAACCCATTATCATTATCATTATCATTAAATATTTTTAGTTTCTGTATTCTCGGTGTATTTACGAAACATATACCCCATGAATAGCTTTTATTGTATTTGTCTTATTAAAATAGTGGTCACAAACCGGTTCACTGGGGGTCACTCGGTGTCACTGGGGGTAAACTGATGAAAGTGATCGTAAGCTGATGTAATTTTCAATTTATTTATATATAATATATTGTAAAAAATCAGTGGAACGCAGAACCTCCTCTTTCTTTAGTCCACTCAAATACCTATTCAAACAGTATGGGGGGTAAAATGAAACAAACAGTAGTGATATGATTCAGTCGGTGACAAGCAATGAAATAATTGTTTTGTGTCGATTTTATCTAAGACCGTGGAGACCGCCTTTATGTGTCGCAGTATGACTCTTTCACTGTAAAGATATATATGTCAGAAGGCTAAGTGCGAGAGTATTTTCTAGGGAGGAAATCATGATAGTGGCCGGGCTGTGATTAGCTGGCGCTAAAATTTTCACCAATCACAACGCAAAGTTCACTGTCAAGGGTGACTTGATTCATGGACTTACATTTGACTGTTGAAATGCTCCTGGTAAGCATACACCATTAGTTCATTTACGTAAGTTTATAAAACAACTATTGACGTGGTTATTAAAGTGTAGGTGAGGTATAAGGTAAGCGTATTAGTGAGTGCTACCGATGTCAATTATTAAAATAATGTGTTTTAGTTGGAGCGTGATGGTATATAGTCCTATAGCCTTACTCAATAACTGGGCTATCTAGCACTGAAAGAATTTTACAAATCAGACCAGTATCTAATGCCTGAGATTAGTGCATTCAACTAAATAAACTTTTTAGTTTTATGATTTATATTTACAATATTAGTATAAATTATTTCTTTGGTACACTTTTCTTTATGAATTTTTGGAGACTGTACTTACTAATTCTTGGGAGGTGTAGTTAGATTCATTTTATTTGTGATAATCATACTGAATAATGTGACCCGGGATCGTAGTGGGAGGGAAACACGTGCGCTGGTAATGAGTTCCAGGCTTTAACCGATCTTCACAGGAAGGAAGAGCCGAACCTTTCACGATACAACTACAGTAAGTGACTAAACTTTAATATACCTACGATTTGGTCATGTATTACATAATATGTAATCTCAATCTAACACCGGTTAGGCGAAACGTTACGTGCTTCATACTTATGTAATAAATATTACCAGATCGTCTACACTCCCGCTGTACACGTCTTAGAAGCAGGATAGCTTCCATACTTTTACTATAAGACCATTAAGGTGCAATATTTTTTAATTTGGTAGATTTTCATTAGGTACAATCAATCATAGATATCGATAATCACACATAGACAGTATATTTTGGAGGTTTTAAGAAATACTGAACTAAATTGGCAAAGTTTTTATTCATTCCAGTAAAACAAAATGGCGCCTATTATGTATAGCATGCATGCCAGCCCGCCATCAAACGCAGTGCGGTCACTCACTGATATTATTGGATTGGAACTAGAATTGAAAACCCTAGATTTCATTGCTGCTGAACATAAATCACCAGAATACCTTAAAGTAAGTGATTTACATAATGGCTACCCACTACACGTACAAACAAATAAATTGCCGATAAATTGTGGTTCTTCGTTTCTACCAAAGAACTCCACGAGTGAGATAGATTGTTCTTGTTGTTCATAATTTTTTTATAAACATCCGTTACTTCATAACATTATAGTTTTGGTATATATCTTATCAAAAGAAAACAAAGGGTATCGAATGTTATCATTTATCATTTATGTAATGTTTTTATAATAGTGTCGATATTGCTTTTAATAATATTTGATAGTAAGGGAGCTTATGTTACTAAATGAACAACATATTGAAGGCTTTGCAATATCAGATGATGGAAATGATCAATTTTTACAATCTTTTATTTCATTTGGAATCTTGCAACTCAATTTTGAAACCGATATCTTTAAACAATTGAGCTGTTATCTTGCACGCATATTTGTATCGCATGACAATGCAATATTATGATGACATTTCAATTCCATTATCAGAGTAGGTTCATACCTGCTCTGATAATGGATTTGAAATGACGCAATCCCACCGAGCTTATGGTACGGGAGCTAGCAACGTTTGAAAAGAAAGAATTTTAGGTCAGCTGATTTTGTGATATGTCGTCCTTCTAGCACTTTCGGTTAGAGTCTGGGCTATCTGGCTGGCGGTAGCGGTTGCGTTCATTAGTGCGCATCCTACCTGTCCAGGTAATAATCCTGGATTTTAAAAACATTTTAGAAGGCGTAATTTTTAATTTTTTGTTTTTAAATAAGTCTACCTGACATACTTTTTTTATTGCCAGACATTTTTGACATTGCTAACTATGTGCCATACGTGATTTTTTTTATTTTTTTAATAAAAATTTCAAAGTATTTTATAATGTCTGTAATTTTAATATTATGTTGTTTAAGTATAAGAAAACTTAAAATAAATTTGCCAGACATTAATTCAA
Organism: Hypercompe scribonia; assembly: GCA_949316085.1. Taxonomy (NCBI): domain Eukaryota; kingdom Metazoa; phylum Arthropoda; class Insecta; order Lepidoptera; family Erebidae; genus Hypercompe; species Hypercompe scribonia. The sequence goes on from OX438972.1 coordinate 21,736,565, forward strand.
TTGTTAAGTCTTGAATTAAAATTAAAAAGTCATGAAGTATTGCAGTATGATGCTAGTAGTCCGAGAGAGATAGACAACGACAGTGGCACGACAGGCAAGTTTGCAAGATGGCGTCAGTCTAATGTCACATGTTTGTTTTTGTTTTGATTTTAATGTTTATTTTTTAATTTGGTTACAATGGCCAGTGATAAAATAAAATGTGTTTTTTGTAAAGGACATAACGATAACATAATACTTTTCATATAAAAGGCTGAAACAACTTGAAAAACTTAATATTAATTATTTATAATTTACATTTAGTAATCAGAACAATTTAAATAAAAAGTGTTGTTTTTAAATTTTAATCTAATTTTATATTCCTTTTTATACTTAATTTTTTTTTAAACTTGCTCTGACTAGAATGATTATTATTATTATTATTTTCTTTATTTAATTATATACACATATTTATTACATTTTTAAATATATAAAAAACAAAAAATACACGTTTAAAAATATAGAAAATAGTAGTAGACCACCGACATCGGGTACAGGGACCAAGACACCGGTGGTTAGGGCTCCAAAGACAGGAACCTCCTCACAATACGGGCCGTGTCAAGGAGGACTGCCTTCTGCATCAGACCCTTGATCCAATCTTCTAACGTGAGCCTCTTAAGGTGTTGGTCGAGGCTCTTCGCTATCAATCCATGAACAGATATGATTATCGGAACAATAATCACCGAATCCACATTTCACACGTTGGCAATCTCGTGAGACAGATCCAAATACTTCAATTGTTTTTCTTTTTCAACTTTCACGAGATTCTCGTCATGAGGAACGGCGATATCGACAATCATTGCGCGGCGCTCTAATCGATCTATCACCACAGTATCAGGCTTATTGGCAACAATAGTCCTATCTGTGATAATAGATCGATCCCAATATAACGTAGCACGACCGTTCTCGAGAACTGGGTCGGGCACATACCTGTAGTAAGGTACTTCAAAATTGACAAGTTGGTATTTAAGGGCAAGTTGTTGGTGTACTTTCCTGGCTACTTGGTTGTGCCTGTGCAAATACTAACCTAACGGTGAGCAAGACGAGAACAACCAGAAATAATATGCATAATAGATTCTCCAGGACGGTGGCACGCCCGACAGATATCAACCGTACTATCTTTCAGGATATATTTCCGGTAGCTATTTGTCATGATAACTTCGTCCATAATTGCACAAACAAAACCTTCGATTTCTCCGAAGAGATCACCATACCGTAGCCAAGACGATGACGCTTTAAAGTCTATATCAAGCCCGTGTAGGGCCCGATAAAAGACTTAAGTACTTTTTTTAGGCGGCCAAAGAAGCGTTCCTGTAACATTTGTTTCACGCCAGATTCTGGTATTCCCAAGTACTGTGAAAAACCTAGATACATATTATTATTATTTTTTATTATATGCACAGTGAAAAATAATTTACTTTCGTAATGGTTCTCTGTATCATTCTCGACTTATTCTGCAACTGTCTCTCTCGGACTACTGCAATACTTTTCATGACTTTTTAATTTTAATTCAAGACTTAACAATTGAATTAATGTCTGGTAAATTTATTTTAAGTTTTCTTATATTTAAATAACATAATATTAAAATTACAGACATTATAAAATACTTTGAAATTTTTATAAAAAAAATAAAAAAAGTCACGTATGGCACATAGTTAGCAATGTCAAAAATGTCTGGCAATAAAAAAAGTATGTTAGGTAGACTTATTTAAAAACAAAAAATTAAAAGTTACGCCTTCTAAAATGTTTTTAAAATCCAGGATTATTACCTGGACAGGTAGGATGCGCACTAATGAACGCAACCGCTACCGCCAGCCAGATAGCCCAGACTCTAACCGAAAGTGCTAGAAGGAAGACATATCACAAAATCAGCTGACCTAAAATTCTTTCTCGAAAACGTTGCTAGCTCCTATACTATTACGACGTAACCGCCTCGAGTTTGGGCTTTTGATTCGTCTGGATGAGTACTTTAGTTCTAGATAATATCATATGTAACCACATCGTTTGGGAAAACAAGCTCGTTCAAGTCCTTGAAAATAGCTTTTTATTTCAACACGCAAAAAAGAATAAAATAAATTTTGTAGAATGTAGAAAAAAGAATAAAATAACTTTTAGTATCGACTTATAATATAATTACACAATTTACATACATGATATAAAAACTTGTTGCAATGTTAACCTTTCCAGATACAAGTACAGTCAATAAATAGATCTGATTAATTTGAATTTTAAAAGATTGCAAATTAAGTAAATGTAAGTGGGTACTAGACCTTCTTAAATCTTACGACAAGCTTCTGAACCATATAAATTGTAATATCGTAAGTAACTGATAGTAACATTTTTCAAATGAAAGATTATTTTTAAAGTCTTTTTTACTTTTCATTTTTCCTTTTCTCTTGCATTATTTCGTTGAAAATAAGAAAGATATCAGTCGGGAATATCAAGATTTACTTGAGGGACCAACCAGTGGCGGATATCGTTGTAGTATTTAATGAAACTAATTTTGTAATTCACGCACTACATTTTGTTAATATAATTTTGAACCTAGAGATCGTTGCACCAGTTTCCAGATAGAATTTACGACTTAGCGAACAAGAAATAGTTTTTAGTATGTTTATTTCTGTACTAAGAAAAGTTTAACTATGTGTGACTTATGTATGTAGTGGGGTAAGATATGCTGTAAAAAAGGTATTTACATAATATGAACAGTTTATATAAAATAATGTGCAATCGATTCGATTAATGACGGAAAATATTATTTACTATTTGAAAACAGTACCAGCTACATAATGTACCTTTTTTCTGTGCCACAATAAATCCATCAGATACTATCTACTGGAAAACCAGTGTGGTTCGTTAGGTCTATTAGTGATCACCAGAGATCGTGAGGTGGTCGCGCGAAAGGCCTTATCCCCTCGGAGATGCGGCAACCCAAGACTTGGTAATGTTAGTAGAATGCAAGGTTATCAATAGAACCATTCAGGCAGTTATAAGCGAAGCTGGATTGAGAGGGTCCTGTATGTGCTCTTTAGCCAATCCTCTATAACGGGTATTACCATAGCACTACGTGCCTGGATGAAACCACCCCATGAAATACCGAACGTGAATCTGTCGTCCAGTATGGGATATTTAGGAATCCCCACATTTACAGTTTAGTTCACGACACTCTTCAGTTATTTGCTCCATTTCTATTTATCGTAGCTATGTTAGTTAGTTCTATTCTCTGTGCGTATAATAATATAAAATATCTTTACATTTCTAAACGAAAAAAAAATAAGCCAAATCTGCCGCCCTAGGCCTACTAGTAAATCCGCCACTGAAGATCACACTGCCCTGCGTACGTGGTTTGAAGGTGTTCAATATTAAACCCAAAATTCTTTCTAAGACTAGAGAAGAGATAGTTGGCGAACTATCAAAGCTCCAATGATGTATCTAAATTTTTTTATTTGTTAGGTCAATCCTATTGGTGCCATTCCAGCATTAATGATGGTGACTTCATTGTTTCAGACAGGTAATTATTGTAACTAGAGGTTGTGGTGACGTTTTTGACATTAAATTAAATGACATAAAAATAACGTATAAATTACTAAGTTCTTTTAAACCTATGCTCTTTGTCCTCCCTAAGATCAAAGCCAAAAAAATTGATGTAGGTTAGAAAATAAAGCCTAAAATTTTTTTATAAAATCTTTGATTAAAGTACAAAATGTTGTGTATATATTTAGGTAACCTTGATAATCCGATAAACATTTTGCAGGGCAGTGTCAAACTATCGAGTTAGTCGGATTATAGAGTATCTCCTAGGAGCCCCTATAGTCCGGCATCGTTTGAAAAAGAGTACTTTCTGATCTAATAAATTACAGATCGAATTGATAAGAGACTATCCGAGTTATAAATCACACTACATATTTATGTGGGATTGAGAATATTTATCAATAGAATAGAGTGATTACCTTTCATTATAAAATTAAAATCATTAATACTATAAAATTTACAAAAAATATTAACTAAATTAATATCAATTGTGTAATGCCAAATTGGTGTGCCGACATTGCTAAATAAATTTAAAATTACGCCAGTTTACGACCACCTTCATCAGTTCACCCCCAGTGACCCCGAGTGACCCCCAGGGAACCGATTTGTGACCACTATTTTAAAATGATAAATACAATAAAAGCTATTCATGTTTCGTAAATATACCGTGAATACAGAAACCGGAAATATTTAATGATAATTTAATGGGTTTCTTATACCTTACGTTCCAAAGTGTCAAAATAAAAAACATCGCTACGAAGGCAACTTATATCAAAGCAAAAACGCAACTACAAGGTCTTTTTAATTTTTATATTGTGCATTTACCAATGTGTTTATATGATGATACCGAATATTTTTATAAATATGTACCGATTAAATAAATCTTTAGTCACAAATATAGGAATTGGGTCACAAGTTGTTTAATATACGAATAGTGAAAACGTGAATAAAAGAAGTGTGAACTAGGAGTGCATTGATCTTGTGGTTTGTGACCCTGACTATTCCGTTCGATTTCCACCCAGGTTAAGTCTGTCTGTAGTGTAATTTATCTAGAATATATATTTACTATATATTTCTACTTATTTTTAATCTGTCACTATACAGACATAGATAGATATAGAGATAATAACAGATGATAGTAATAAAATAATATTTTAACGATTCCTAAGAACGATTCTAAGTTCAATTATTTTTCAGGTACCGTCAATATTCGGTGACAATACTGAGACCTCTGAAAAGGCAAAGAAGGATATAGATGACTGGTATCATGTAGTGGAGGTCTACCTTCAGAACCGAAAGTATATTGCAGCGAATCACCTGACTCTTGCCGACAATCCTCTCGTAGCGACCACTAGGAGCATGCAACCGATTCACAAGTTGGATTCAAAGAAGTAAGTAAATATTCACTTTGTTCCTATTTAGTTTTAGTACTATCTTCACTGTTTACGATCAATAATTGTTAAATTAATTTAGCTAATCTTAGATTTTTCTCTTTTAGCAATATCAAAAATCTCATTTTTATCTTAAAATTTACGAAAAGGCTATCATGATTATACGAGTAGTTATAGATGCATTACCGCTTTGTGAAACTATTTTTATCCAATATGGAGTATTATGTTTCGGGTATGCCAACTTAGTGGGTCATTCGAACAATCGATAACAACAATAGGTTCCGCTTAGTTTGTGATAGGAAAAAAAGCTTTTTGAATCCCAGATGAACTACTAAAATAGTAATAATAATTAAAAAAAAACACAGACCAAGTGGGATAAGGATATGCGGGTCTTCCGAGAATCACAATTACAGCTGTCTTGCTCTCCTAACTTTAAGTTGGACAAGGAACTCACTTCGAATGAAATCAATTTTTAGTTACTATCTTTCGCAAATAACAAGACATTTACTGCAAAGGCATATCTTAGCACGCTCCTTTTTCTTCATTGGTTATGACATTAACAAAAATTAAAGTATTTTCACAGATTTTCCTGCACTGTAGAATGGTTATCGCGTTTAGAACAAGAGTCTTACTTTAAGAAAATACTGGAGCTTGGTGCAGTAGAAATGACTAAGGTGTTGTACTCAGCCTGGGAGAGAAATAAACAACAGAAATTATAAACTCGAAGTAAAAACTCATATGTACATACACACATATCATTTTGTTTTGTTATTGTAATTGATTACCGTGTCAGCTCAGTATAAGATCATCATCGTCAACAGCCTTTAGCAGTTCACAGCTGGACATAGACCTCTTCCTCGAAAGGAGGCTTTGGCCTACCATGCCATGCTGATCAGATGAGTTGTTATAGGGTTTATTTCAAGTTTTCCTTCTCTTTGCAGTGATGTTGTTCTGCATAGTATACATATGTGTATAAAAATTGATAATTGTCCTTATCAATAGACACTTTGTTTGGAATTTATCTTTGACTTGGATAGTTTTTATAGAAAAAAATATACAAGTAATAACAGTAAAAAGTAAGGTGCAGAACCTTTTTCGTTAACGCTATATTCTCAGATGGCTTGGATTGTTCCTCGATTTAGTGAAATAGTTTATTTCTATAATATATTTTATTTGGAAAATACATACTTACAATTAAAACATAAAGAGGGCTAAAGGAGGATTACTTTTATTCTAGCTGAACCAAAAGAAAGCTAAAAGTAAGTTAAAGCAAGTTTTTATAGAAAAGATAATGGGATTAATAATTTGGTAGGCGCTGGAACATGCTTTCAACCAACTAGCTAGTTTGAAGAAACTGACATCGGCCAGATCCTAGGAAAGGCCCCCCTTATCATTCTGATGGATGTGCGGACGTCAGCCACTCGAATAATGCCATCTAATTCAGTGTGGACTGCGATAACTTTTCCTAGTGTCCACTTCAAGAGAGGAAGATTATTTTCCATTATCCTATTACCACAAGCAAAGAATTCAGCCTTAACTGACCGTACAGGAGCGCCACTTGGTTCTATGTTGAAGCTCAGTAACATATTCTTTGCTCCATCTAGCCCTGAAGTGTTCCTGAAGTGGTCCTATAGATTCGGTTATGGCATCGAAATGAGTGGTCGACCAATTAGAAAATGTCCTAAGGTCAACCTCTTGAATTCAAAATAGCGTCAGTGACCATAACTCCGAATATAAACAAAGTACCATACGCGCGCTCAGAGGCATCTGTAAATATATGAACTTCTAACTCCTTGTATGTATCTAACCACTATACGTAGGATACGAAAACTATTTAATACAGATTACTGAACTGCTTGTCACGTGGATATATCACTATTTGTCTGTCCATCATTTCAACGTTAGCAGTCGAAACGTACTTATGCTGTCGAAACCGAAGGAGTATAGACAACAAATCGTTTTGTACCTCTGGCCCAATGATCTGTAAGTTGTTCAAACATACACCTGATAAAGTAGGACAACTTGAATTAAATACATGAAACTTTGTCGTACTGCTGCATTTGCGTAATACCGTGTGTTATAATAATAATTTGTCATCACACAGTATTTGTCAGAAATGGCCAAACAAAACAGCGTAGTTTATAACTGAAACTATCATTAAATACGTCACGTTCACGTAACATATTTCACTTACGTGTGAACATACGTTATTTATGTCAATAACTACACGACCCATAGTACACGTACAGACACGTTGTTTAGGCTACTGGGTGGGATGATAATCCCAGTAGTCGCAAAAGTAGGCGATGTATTTTTGAGACTAACAATGATATTGTTAATCTCAGTACAGTCAGTAGCAAGGACAGCCATCGAAGTGATCTACCTACCTGATTAGAAATTAATTTTAATATTTTATGCTACTTTATTTTTAATAAAATTAAATGTGTAATCGCTGTCGAGTAATGCACGAGCTATATGCACCTGATTGTAATCGTCGTATATTTTGTTCAAAGCGGTTGATAACAATACGTCAGGCTGTTTACGTTCATCGCAGTAAGGAACTACGCTTGCCAATGCATTACAACTATTTTATGCTTTGATCACACCATCATCCACAGCAATTAACAATCCAGCGCTGGAGATAGACCTCCTCTTAGAAAGGAGGTTTTGGCCTACTATACCATGCGGAACAGACGGGTTTGTAAAGTTTGTAAAGGGTTTGTTTCAAGTTTCCCTTCGCTTTGATTATTACTGCCTGGAGACTTTTAGAATCCGGTATGTGATTCAATTTTCTATGTTTGTGCTTACAAAATTTGCAACCTGGCTTGTAAAATGACCTGATCTATAACAATTGAAACAAATCTTGTAATTAGTCTTGTAACTAAGACGTGTCACTATTTAATGCAAGAAATTGTGGACAACTAATTAAGCTGTGGTCACCTTTACACAAGCGACATGTTTTATGGTTTAATTATCTATCCGTTTGAGGGGATTGGATAGCCACCATAGATGTAACTGGACGCAAGTTAATGACTGGGACCGAGTACATGACAGTTCTAATGTTTCTATAAAAACAGCACGAGCGCGTGTCCTTTTCTGACCTACTTTTATGCTCCTCCTACTCTCCAAATGGTTTATGATCTGAGTTATGGGTGATTATATAACCTGACAGCGTATCCCAATGTATAATAACTGGTTCACCTAAAGGTGCACGCAAGTTTTTATTTATCTGATCAATTAAGCACTTTAAATTGGTAGAAGATTCGTTGACAATAGTGTGTAAAGTAAATAAACCTGACACGTAGTTTTGCACTAACAACTCCTTATTATTAAAGCGGTCACAAAGTGTCTTCCACGCTACAGAATAATTGCTTCTTGTAAATGCTACGGATTAAAAACCACAGCTGCAGTATCTTCCAAACATGTTAGCAAATTATGAATTTTGTTTACGGCCTTGTCAATGAATGAGGCTAGTAAACGTGTCGTGAACTGCCAACCAATTAGTGTAGGCAGAATTACATTTAGGTAGATTTATAGCAGACAACTTAACTGGCTTATATGTGCTACTATGAAGTCTTATCACTGCAGATAGATATATCATTTATCAGGTTATACTACTTAATATAGTTTGCGCCCTAGGTAGTGACTCGAACTCAACAAACTGCACTTTCATGTCATCCGTGATACATTCGAAACGCAACTGTAGCTCGTCATATTGCTCGTACAATGATTCTGTCTTTCCAATATGCAACCGCAGTTCGGTGTCATTAACACGGTTCGTTATATTGTCCCTCAGTTGATCAAGATACTTTACAAACGCAGTGGCCCCTGAAGCTGTCTCACTTTTTTGACTAATCCCTTTCCTCAGACATTAGTATATAGGTGTCGTTAATCTGGAATTTATGAAATCAAAATTGCGACAGAGATACAATCATTTATTAAAATACTAGCACAACAGTAAGTTTCTATTTAACTTCATATATATAACCTATTAATAATACATACAATGTTAAGTAGTAAAGTACCTTCCGTACTAATATCATACAACACGAAGAATTAACTTTCTTGTGATGTTAACCAATAACATGAATAATATTTTTTTTATTATATTATAAATATTTATTACTTAACAGTACAAATAAATATCTAACAATATTTAATACAAATGACTTCAAGAATACTACCGATTCACGAAATATTAGACTGTGAAATCAATTATACAAAATTATGTAGCAAGCCTGCTTACTTATACTGCATAACTCATAGTTAGTACAATATATACACACATACCTAAAATCACACCCATTTCTGTGGAGGGGTAGGCAGAGGCATATTAAAAGCCCACTTTTCACTAACGTTTTGGTCCCACGCAATAGGTGACGAATCTTTTGATAATACGAGTACATTAATAAGAGGCCAATAAAGACGTAGCAACACTACTGTTTCTCATACGCTGCCATTAACAACTTGGTAGGCGCTTGAACACAAGTTAAAATGTAAGTAAATTATTACAAAGTCGTGCACAAAATATACCTATCTATTCATTTTATTGCTAAATTCTAATTATAAATCTTATCAGAGAGTTTACTACGAGCTGTCGTCGTGTCCAATGTTTTCAATCAAAATCAATGGAATCCAGTGATTTATTTTATAGTTAACTCTAGTAACCATATCAATATTTATTAGCTCCACTTACGCTTTTAGTCTCTCACTTATAACAGAAAATATACCTTTAATACCATCTGCCGAAGTTAGACTCAACTATGGAGTAACTAATATTTAACTCGCGCTGATTGTTGTCATCCAGATTAATTGTTAGTCCTCTGCCCACCAGGTATAATCACCTCGTTAGGTTACAAGATTCTTCATTTGTGTTTGAGGGCCTGAAAATCCGTTCCTTTAAAGGAATTAACTTGATGTGTTCTTTATGGTAGATTAACGAGCCGATAAGTCACATAATGATATGGCAGTTGTCACTTACATCACTTACAAGCGTATGTAAGTGACAAAAGTGATATGAGTTTTTTATTATGAGTTTATAATTTCTTTTGTTTATTTCTCTCCCAGGCTGAGTATAACACCTTAGTCATTTCTACTGCACCAGGTTCCAGTATTTTCTTAAAGTAAGACTCTTGTTCTAAACGCGATAACCATTCTACAGTGCGAGGAAATCTGTGAAAACACATTAATTTATGTGAATGTCATAGCGAATGAAGAAAAAGGAGTCTGCTAAGATATGCCTTTACAATAAATTTCTTGTTTGATTGATTGAAATAGATTTCCTTTAAAGTGAGTTCTTTCTTCAACTTAAAGTTAGGAGAGCAAGTCGGCTGTAATTGTGATTCTCGGAAGACCCACGTATCCTTATCCCAGTTGGTCTGTGTTATTTTTTTAATTATTATTTTTATTTTAGTAGTTCATCTGGGATTCAAAAGGCTTTTTACGTATCACAAACTTAGCAAAGCCTATTATTGTTATCGATTATTCGAATGACCGGCTAAGTTGGCACCCCGGAAATATATTACTCCATATTGGATAAAAATAGTTTTACAAAGCGGTAATGCATCTATCTATAACTACAAGTATAATCATGATAGCCTATTCGTAAATTTTAGGATAAAAATGAGTTTTTTGATTTTGCTAAAACAGAAAAATCTAAGATTAGCTAAAATAATCTAACAATTATTGATCGTAAACAATGAAGATAGTACTAAAACTAAATAGAAACAAAGTAAATATTTACTTACTTCTTTGAATCCAACTTGTGAATCGGTTGCATGCTCCTAGTGGTCGCTACGAGAGCAATATCGGCAACAGTCAGGTGATTCGCTGCAATATACTTCCGGTTCTGAAGATAGGCCTCCACTACACTATAACAGTCATCTATATCCTTCTTCGCCTTTTCAGAGGTTTCAGTATTGTCACCGAATATTGACGGTACCTGAAAAATAATTGAACTTAGAATCGTTCTTAGGAATCATTAAAATTTAATTTTATTACTATTATCTATTATTATCTCTATATCTATCTATGTCCGTATGGTGACAGATTAAGAATACGTAGAGTCATCACCATATCACTACAAAGAGAAGGAAAACGTGAAGAAACCCCTAAATCAACTCGTCTGGCCAGCGTGGTATAATGAGCCAAAACCTGCTTGCCAAGGAGAGGCCTATGTCCAGCTTGTGGGCTGTTAAAGGCTGTTGATGATCTATTATTTATTTATTCACTTTCCGTGCGATGACAGATTAAAATACAAAGCGTTTATTCACCCGTTAGGTGTAGTAACAGCTGGCTAATAGAACAAACTGTGCTGGACAACAGCTCCGTAAAAATAAGCAAAACTTGACAGAAACCCTATACCAACGCGTCTGGTCAGTAGGCCAACCATCTTTCTACGAAGAGGTCCATAATAGGCAGTGGATTATGAAAGGCTATTGCTAAGATGACGACTATTCATTGAGTAATTACTTCCGAGTCTGAGTTGCTATAGTCTACCTATAAGAAATATAGTTAATGTTCTAATAGAAGTCGAAGCCGGCAGAAACATGTAACAGTGGAAACAACTATACAAAATTTTTAAAAAGCAATTAATTATGGCAAGTCATGTCTAAAAAGCAAAAGTAATAAAAGACCTAACGCGCTCCCTTGTGGCATTCCATACACACATTCCATTTTTATTAAGGAATGGACTGTGGTGCAAGCAGTCAAAAGCCTATGCTATTGCACAATATATTACACAATTAAATTTCTTATCATCTGTTTTTGTTAGGAACTTGTGTAAACAGTCTAATTGATTAATTTTATCAATTATGTAACTATTAAATATTTTGATAATATTTTTCGCTTTATGTATCGGCTAATCGCTCAGATCTATTCTAGTGATCATATATTGTGATGACATATGTATAGTGTTATTGGTCAATTTCAACTTTCCGAAAGCCACAGTTTTAAAGGAATTTAATGTTTTTATGTTTTATTTACATCCAAGTATGATACAAAAATTGTGTAAAATTTTTGAAACGATGTGTTCTTTATTAAAGAAATCAGAGTTTCAAATTGTTTATAACTTTACGAATAACATAAAAAAGTGTTACAACCCCTATTCATCCCATGGGTGTCGTAAAAGGCTACTAAGGGAAGAAAGTATCCAAGACAATATCATTACAAAGAGAAGGAAAACTTGAAACAAACCCTATTCCAACTCGTCTGGCCAGCGTGGTATATATAGCAGGCCAAAACGTCCTTGCTAAGGAGAGGCCTATGTCTACCAATGGACTGTAAAAGGCTGTTGATGTTGATAATGTATAATTTTAATAAAAAGTATACAATGTTACTTTTAATACCTACAAGAGCATGTGTACAAAATTTCATGATGATCGGTTGAGTAGTTTTCTTGTGAAACCGTAATAAACAAAATTACATCCACATTTATAATATTAGTAGAGATGAACATAAAATCAAATATGAAGCTCAAAGCTAATGTATAAAGACTGATTAGCTATTTCATTATCTATTTTAAGGATTTTTCCTTTTTGTTTCTTTTGGATTTATTTTGACATTTCTTGTTTTATATTCACTCATTTTTTGAATTATGCTGATTTTTAATTTTTCCTGTATTACTGTTATTCTTAAATATCGTATGCCCAAATGGCAGGATATAGCTGATCTTAATATTTCGCAAACACCTTATATACCTATGATCCACAATAAAATATTTGACTTTTGACAACCTGTTTAGAACTTTTTGTGGAACTAACACTAAAAAATATCATTTAATTATAATCTGTCTCGAAAGGCGAATGTCATTTATTTTGCGAAGGTGTTTAAGTATTTGTCTAACTAATTTAAAAAAAAATGTAACTAAACTGATATTAAATACTTACTGTCACGGCTTTAAGCTTAATGAAATACATGCCGGTGTTGAAATACATGGCCTGGTTGACCAAAGCCCTTGTTTGTAAGTCACTTGGGTATAAAGACTCGACTTTATCTGGTGCATACTTCGAAAGAAGGTAGGTCATAATGGCGTGGCTGTAATAGGAGCAAAAACGTTTAAATTGTCTATAAAATGTTTATAGGCTACAAGGTTAATTTTTTCTACTGTTCCTTGTTTTGAATTTTCACTTATGTGTATCACTTTTTCTTTCTTCGATCTAACAAAAACAGGAGATAAAAGATCTGCATGAAATCATTTATTTATAGAATTATTAATAATATTAAAAAAAAAAAATTAACATTCAAGTTTCACCCTGACGACTCCAGTTAAAATAATTATTACCTGTCTGAAAGAACGAAGCCCCCATCATTTAAAGTTGGGATGGAGGCAGCAGGATTTATCTGAAAAATAAAAATTTTAAAGGTGCATTGATATTTGCGCTTGGATATTGATTTATACAATACTGAAGTTATTTTCGGTGACACTTTTCAGCGATAGCGAAACTTGTGCATGTTATTGCTGATAAAATATGTGATACCCCTTGTATCGTTTTATCACTCATAAATATTATCTTATCAAATAATAGACGTGGATACGTCTGGCCAGCGCGGTATACTCGTAGTAGGCTAAAACTTCCCTTCTAAGGAGAGGCCTTCGTCCAACAGTGAAGTATGAAAGGCTGTTGATGTGGTGTGGTGTTAACGTGGTGTAACGGACGTGAATTAACACCTAAATGATAAATTAAAACTCTTTGGAAGAAGCAAACTTCATTATTAATATTTGGCAATTTGTCAACTTTAACCATGTTTACCCATGAATAGTCAAATATATTAGGTATGTTATTGAATGTGATTATTAAGTATTATGTGAGTTCCTTACTTTACGGAATGCTGGTGTTCTATGTTCGACAAGAGTGATGTCCACATTTTTCAATTCCAGTTCCACTCCAATGATATCAGCGAGCATGCGCACCGCGTTTGCAGGTGGGCTCAAATCCATGCTGTACAGGATGGACGCCATTTTGTTTTGATTTACTGAAAATGAATATTAAGCATTATTCAGGCTCCTTAAAATCGAAAATCTAGAGATTTATTTTATTTATTATTTCTATACTTCCTGTAAATAATTTACATTATAGAAGGCGGACCTAATACCGCAGGCATTTTCTTCCAATCGACCTTTAGGTGATGCAGAAATGTGTGTAGCAGATGTAACATTGGAGCTAATTTGGAGGACTATTTAATTTACGTATAAATAGTTTTATATACTACATAATGATCTAAATATATACATATAAATATATACTTACTTACTCATACGGAGATGAATAGACAAGTAATTATTCTGATGACTCCGTCATCAAGTCTGTTAAGCTTGCGTACTCTAACTTTGAAAGTTAATGGGTTGGTATACTATCTTATATCTAGAGGGAGGGCGTTCCAGAGATTTACAGCTTGGATGGTAAAGGACGAATGGACAACACGAGAATTATGTGAAGTACAAAGAAGAAGGAGATTATCAGAGGAACGAAGATTCCTGTCATGATTAGAGCAAGAGATATTGCATGAGGGTTGTTAGGTAAGTGAGTGGGTTAGGAGAGTGGAAAAGGGAGTGTAACATAGTCAATGTCAGTAAGCCGCGGTGCTGTCATATAGGTAGCCATGACAGTTGCTTCCGATAAGCTGATACATGATCATATTTACGTAAGTTGAATAAGAACCGAATGCAATTATTAAGAAGTCCGTCTAATTTCTTAGGTAACACACATCACCATAGTCGATTATTGGCAAAATTAAAGTATGCACAAGCATGGTTCTAGTTTTTACGGGCAGAGTTTTTTTTTAATCTATAGAGGCCACGTAAAATATTCTTGACCTCTTGACTGATACTGGTTAGCTATATTTACTTAATTTTATATTATTGCAAGAGTTGTGATTACAATTTTATAAAGAGATACAATCTTCCTTATTGTTTTGACAACAAAATTTTCGAACAACTGACACACAACTCCGTCTATCTTCAAAATGAGCAGAGAGTACGTATATTATTTTTTGTAAATACATACATTATTTATTATTATTAAATACAGAAACACCCATGTTGTTGACTCGAAATATTAAATACTTATCGCCTATTATACTCGTAACATTGACTATTATATAACGCCTGCGAATAATTTGCCAACACCAATATTCACGTACAATGACTCTTATTGCAAAATGTATTATTATTTAAAATCAACGTCAGGTGTAGGCATCTAACACAAAGTCGTCATTATTTCCTCTGAACTAAAAAAGAATACATTTAAAAACTCATTCGGGCAAATATTTTATTTATTTGGAAGAAAATATTTCCTTTTTGAGCCCAAATTAGTAAATTAAAGAATTCAAAATATTAGTTTTTTAACCAATTTATTATGACGTAAAACGAAAGTCTGCAATATTTTTTTAAATTATAATCTTCTGGCTTTTAGGGGTTGACAAAAATAATGATTTAAAGTAGGAACTTGACGCAAATGAAATATAATTCACAGAGGGATCCGTACCATCCTTTATTTTCCAAGCCTTTTGCCCAAACTAGGTCGAGTTGGCTTTCAGTCTACTACTAGACAACTACAACTACAACTGAAATACTGAAAGTTGTAACTATAGTAGAGCCATGCCACACGAACGGGCCGTCTCGACCTTGGCAAGACTACCCTCTCTCAGTACTACTATGTATGGTGTCGTGTTTCGTTGGTGAATACGAAACCGGTGGCCCATTGATACAGGGGTGACAGTTATCATGGCAAGTGTGTGAGCCTTACACAGTCACGATGACTTTGCCCTTTACGTGCTGAAGTGGGCCGTACAAAAGCATCTCTCTAGGCCACCATAGTGTGAGTTACCATGTTGCATTGTCTGCATTCGCAATGAGTATGATGAACACAGCTCTTGGATTTTACTCATGTTTTCTATCAGGCCAAGTAAAGTCACTTTGGCATACACTTAAATAAAAGAAAAAAATAACTGAAAGTTGCTATGGTTTCTACATTCCGTGTGGTGATGGATGAAGAATAACCACGTGAAAGAATCGTGACCACCCCTGTTCTCCCCGTGGGTGTCGTAAGAAGCGACTAAGGGAGAAAATTATGCAGACACCAAAACTGTAAAGCGAAGAAAAACTTGGAACAAACTATACAAACTCGTCTGGCTAGCGTGGTATAGTAGGCCAAAACTTCCTTTATTATGAGAAACCTACGTCCAGCAGTGGACTGTTAAAGGCTGTTGATGATCACTATGCAGCTAAACTTCAAACTTTAACAGATCCGTACTATAGTCAAAGTAAAAAAAAACAGTAGCAGTCGTGGGACTGCCGATAGAAGTGAAAACGGAACTATTAAGTTGAGAGTAATTAAAACTATATGCAAAAATTATATAAAATTTTTTATGTTTCATATATAGCTATATATAATATATAATATCATATTCTCCATAGCTATAGATATACTATTATCATTAGCATGTCGGTGACGCGAACCGAGGATTTTACCCTCTACCAAAACGCTCAACGCGCCTAAAGAAGTTTTCACTTCAAAAAAAATCACTTGTTTTCCTTACCTTTTATATTTATTTAATAATACTGTTTCACAGACGGCAATCGATCCAAAACTAGACAGGACTTGTACTGTGATAATAATACCTCTGATAAACATACTTATACATTTGTACATGCATATCATAGATAAATTACACCAGACACAACAAATGATCGCACCCCAGTACACAATACAACCCGATCTTAGCAGTTAGAATAGCAAACCATGAGAGGTTTACTTATTTTTGTAAAGGAAGTAAAATAAATTATTCTAATAACAATATTATAAATTTCCGTTGTCTAAGCTAACATAGTTAGAGAGAATTCTTTTAAAATATAACAACAGCGATGGCCCACGGTGTGACGTAAGTATAGATTTACTAAAATGCAATCATAAAAAATGCAAAGATAAATTATTTAGGTACTAGTGATTACAACATATTAAATACATTATGTCTATACATGGGTATAGCATACTTACATAATACCAGCTGGGCTGTGGAAACGTAGCTGTACCGTGTCTTGCCTCTACACGACTGTCGTCAGAATAGCGAGTGTTTTGTCCAGTGTTTTTTTGTACTGTAATATATACAGTACAAAAAAACATAGTACAAAAAAACGTAGTACACATATGAATAGTAAATACAGAAATCTTTTTATTATAGGTATCTATATTGGCTGAAAATGTCAGTTATGACCACGAGGCGGAGCCACTTTCTTAGCAACAATTTTTGGCTAAAGTTACCCATCTATACCTAGTATACGAGTATATGTGTTAATCTATGGTTTTAACTGACCAGGGCAACGTACAAACTCGATCTCAATGACGTGAGACGCTGTTACAAACTTCCTGTATTTATCTTATTTATCTAACTGATTAATGAGTACCATACCAGACGTCCTTGAATTTTTATATGTATAATAAACGTAGAAATAATGATGACTAAATATTTTTGATAGGTATTCGGATCGGTAGATCGGTTTTAGGTTTTTATGACCTCATTACATAGATAATACTTTGCCTTGCTGTACCAGCGGTTAGCGTATGCGATTGCCGATCTCGGGTTCGATTCCCAGGTCGCGCCAAAGAGATGTTATTGAGTTTTTCTGATTACAAAAATGTTTAATGACAGCCCGGAGTTTGGAAGTTGGGGACTTAATCCTAGTGCCTCGGAGAGCACGTAAAACCGGTCCTGTGCCTGATCTCTTCGTGGTCGTGACAGATAGTCGTCTTATCAGATTGTGAGAGTCAGGGAAAAGAGGGTGCACCTGGGTTTGTGCACTATAGTATCACCTGCGTAGTTCGCTGGTCTCCGTTGAGACTGGCCGCCGTGGCCGAAATCGGCTAGGAATAACACAATTAAGAAACATTACACTGGAAATTTAGATACTTCACCTGAGTCTGAACCGGTACGAGGACTAAATTGATTACTATGGAGGCTCCAGGGAGTGCACCACGACAGGGACCATGGGACAATAGGGCTTCCGTTTTATCTAGGATCACCTGTAAACCCAGTGCCTCAATGCACCTGACCACCAGTGCAACTACTGTGGTGGCGCATTGCCTTTTGAAAGTCCAGCCCCTGGGCTGTGAGCAGAGTGTCATCGGCGTAACAAATTACGCCCAGTCCCGGGGCAGAGATGACCTCGAAGGGCCCAGCCGTACCTCATGTTTCATAAGGGTGGTCCGAGAACAGATCTCTACGAAACACCACACGACATGAGCCGCTCCCTCGGAATAGCATCTCGATCCTCGTACTTGAAGGTGCGCTCCTCTAAATAACCACAAGCCGCGTCAGGCATTCTTGCATCCTGTGGTAGTAAAGTACTTCCTTGATGTAGCTAAATGGCAGACTATTGAATGCATTGCCGATATCCAACTACACTGCCAACAGCATGCCAACACAGTTAACCACTTTCTCGGTTATATCTCCCAAACTAAGCAAAGCCTGTACTATGATAAGCAGACTGCTGATAAACCTATTTATATACTTCTAAATATATATTGTACATATATTATACCCAGATATAAAAAATCATCGTGTTAACCACACAAAGACTTAGCCTGGGTGGAAATTGAGCCCACGACATCCGGAATAACAGTCAGGGTCACAAACCACAAGATCAATACACTCCTAATTCACACTTCTTTTATTCACCTTTTTACTATTAGTGGATTAAAAAACTTGTGACCCAATTCCTATATTTGCAGTTAAAGATTTATTTAATCGGTACATATTTATAAAAATATTCGGTATTATTATATAAACACATTGGTAAATGGACAATAAAAAAATAAAAGAGACCTTGTAGTTGGGTTTTTGCTTTGATATAAGCTACCTTCGTAGCGATGTTTTTTTATGTTGACACTTTGGAACGTAAGCGGTAAAAACCCATTAAATTACCATCAAATATTGCCGGTTTTTTGTATAGGCGGTGTATTTACGAAACATAAACCCCATGAATAGCTTTCATTGTATTTGTCATATTAAAATAGTGGTCACAAACCGGTTCACTGGGGGTCGTAAGCTGACGTAATTTTAAGTTTGTTTATATATTGAAAAAAAAATCCAGTGGAACATAGAACTTCCTCCTTCTTTATTCCACTAAAAATACATATTCAAACAAACAGTATGTGGGGTAAAATGAAACAAACAATAGTGATATGACTCAGTCGATGACAAGCAATAAAATAATTATTTGGTGTTGATTTTACCTAAGACCGTGGAGCCGGCCTTTATGTGCGAAGTATGATTCTTACACGGTAAAGATACATACATATGACAGAGTGGTAAGTGCGAGAATATTTACTAACAAGTAAATCAACATAGTTATGCATTCCGACCCCATACTCAGAACTGTGTTAGTACACTAAGGGCGCATCACGCCACCAACGCTGTCGATTAGCAATTTGACACCTACACCGATTTAGTATAATCATCATAAAACTAATGTAGACCAAACACAATAAATTAATTACCATGTACCAAGAAGCTACCCGTGGGTCCCATCACACGGACAGCACACACACACACTGTAATCCAGTATGTAAGCTAAGTTTAAGAATTAGATGATTCATTCTGGTCATTCTGTTCATTCTGTTAGTACCATCTTGCCAGTGACATACTGTCCTGCTAAAAACTTGTATTCTTAAATAAAGTATCTTTTTTGTGAACAACAAGTGTTCATATTTGACTGGCGCAGCCGGGTCGGATATTTAAAGTCGCGAAAAGTCTTCGTTTTCGTACACAAAAATCGGTCGTAACTTAGTACTTAACGCCTAGACGACATATCCGCAAGAACCTACCAAATAAATTCGTCAACGAGCACTCGACAAGAAGACAGAATCAGCATGGAACTGAGAAGCGTAATGTGAGTAAACCCTTACCCTACTCCTTTCTATGTCTTACCACCCATAATTATTTACGTTTAATTGGACTAAATCTCGTCAAATAAACGTTCTTGTAAAGTTGGTCAAAATCGCCGAATTACAAGATAATATTAAGCCGCGTATTCTAGACAAACATAGCTAGTTACGTATTAGTTATTTATTTGCCCTAAATTTTAATTATTGTGTAATTGTTAAATAATTCATTATGAATCAGATCCAGTTGATTCCTAAAGAGATCCAAAATATCATCCCGCGATTCGACGGAGATGAAAAATTACTTAATTTATTTTTTAATAAATGTGAATATGTTATAAATAGTTTTAGGGGGGATAATAATCCCGCTCAACTAACGTATCTATACCATTGCATTACGAGTAGATTAATAGGTAAAGCCGCAATTTTAGTCAGCGAAAGAGAAAACGTCACAAGCTGGGAACAATTGAAAGAGTTGTTCGTCCAACATTTCGGTGATCCTAGATCCGAGGCTTGCATAGCCATAGAATTAGAAAATATTAAAATAAAAAACGGCGAATCTTACATTGACTTATGTCATAGGATACAGAATACAAGAAGTTCCTTAATTTCCAAGGTAAACCTTTTAACCGACGAGGGTATCAAAGCAGCTAAATATATAATCTATAATAATACCGCGTTAAATGTTTTCCTATACAATTTACCCGAAGAATTACTGCGTTTTGTAAGGCTAAATAAATGCACTAATTTAGAAGCAGCTTTGAGCGTCGTAACTGAGGAAGTAAACTTCCAAACACGATACAATTTAAAGAATTATAAACCTAAACAAATAACTCCCAATTCACAAGGAGGTATTAATAATAATTTTAAACCTAACGTCCCTTCAACACCATTTAAACTTAACATACCACAAAATAAACCGCAAATAACGCCACAGTTTAGGCCGAACTTTGTACCGAATAATAATAGGTTCACTACACCACAGCCTCAAGGCTATAGACCTAATTTTAATACTTTCAATAATAGGCAGATAGGTAGTAGTCAACCTCAGTTTCCGAGAGCGTTGAACAACTATAAACAGTCAGGATTTTTCCGACCAAACCCGAATCAGCAGTTTAAATTTGGCATTAATCGACCGCCACCTAAACACGATGCAGATGTCTCAATGAGAACCGTAAGAAATAATATGATCCACGATCAAAATGATTTATATATGTTAGAACAAGATGAACTAGATCATCATAATGTTTCCCCAAATTTTCACATAGAAGCCTCCGAGGAAAATCCACCGAAATAATTAATTTAAATTATAATAATTCCTTAGGACTACCTCATATTAAGCTACCAGAGATAGACTCTATATTTTTTATTGATACAGGTAGCACTTGTTCGTTTATAAGCCCCTCGAAGGCAAATCAGTTTTTCTCTAAATATAAAATAAGTAAACTATTCGAAGTAATTATAGTCCGTGAGCCAGTGACAGATTTTCACGACCAAGTTCCTCTCCGTCGATAACTCGTAAAATGCCTCAGAAAGTTGCATTATGAAGCGTTGTAAACGTCAGCTGCGGCTCCGAGGGTGGGTTGAGCAGGGGTAGCCGCCCACGCACGTAATAAAAATAAATATTTTCAATCATTTATTCCCGATTAAAAAATTGATCAAATTAAAGTTAAACTAATACTGTGAAGAAATAAAATTGTCAGCTAATTATAAAGTGGTGGATTATACGTCAGCTGGTCACATAAATATGAAAAAAATATATATGTGTTCAGTGATTTCCTCCCAAAAGAAAATTTATCAGATGATAGTTTATGTATTGTTTTTAATAAATAAATAAGTCAGCTGGCTATATGTAGGTGGAATGTTTGTCAGCTGATGCCCTAAAGGTATAACGTAGGAGCTAGTCGGAAACATTTATAGCTTAAGTAAATGTATCAGCTGATGAGTTTCCCCCAACTTACTGCCAGCTGATTTGTTTTATTACTTACAGGATCATATTAATAATCAGCACAAAAGTTTTTTTCGAGAGGAAATGACTTACTTAAAGTTATTCAACATTACATTTAATGTGCAAACTGAAAAATATAATTTTATGGCAATTTTTCGATTAAATCAATTTTTTTATGTGAACTTTTTAAACTATACCTAGCCTTGGGTGAGAATAGATATGCCCAAAACCGGTACAGCTAATATAATACGAGTTACCACCGTAAGGGGCGATGGAGGAAGATTTGGGGAGAGACAATGAATCTAAAAGACATGAGAGAAGTGTGGCCAGATCGTGGGATATTTTTTCCCCACTTTTTGACACACTCTCATCTAAGTACACTAAAAACGGCACTAAGTGGAGGTAAAAATATCCCACGATCTGGCCACACTGCATGAGAGAAATAAACATGAGCCAAAGCGAGAACGAAAAATATGAATTAACGAAATAAAATTTGAAGATTTATCCATAATTTCACATATAAAATACAGTTCAAGACATAAATTAGTATCACTTATTTACATGAAAGAGAAAATACAAACAATATCATATCCAATATACACGTCTAAACGCAGCTTAATAACTTTTTGTATTAAATCTTAAACATTATTAATTTAAATATTGAAAAATTATAAATTAATTGATTTGTTTAGCAAAATATTTATTTATTTCTATTCTTAAGATAAATATTCTTAAAAAGTTCACAAAAAAATTGATTTAATCGAAAAATTGCCATAAAATTATATTTTTCAGTTTGCACATTAAATGTAATGTTGAATAACTTTAAGTAAGTCATTTCCTCTCGAAAAAAAAATTTTATGCTGATTATTAACATGATCCTGTAAGTAATAAAACAAATCAGCTGGCAGTAAGTTGGGGGAAAACTCATCAGCTGATACATTTACTTAAGCTATAAATGTTTCCGACTAGCTCCTACGTTATACCTTTAGGGCATCAGCTGACAAACATTCCACCTACATATAGCCAGCTGACTTATTTATTTATTAAAAACAATACATAAACTATCATCTGATAAATTTTCTTTTGGGAGGAAATCACTGAACACATATATATTTTTTTCATATTTATGTGACCAGCTGACGTATAATCCACCACTTTATAATTAGCTGACAATTTTATTTCTTCACAGTATTAGTTTAACTTTAATTTGATCAATTTTTTAATCGGGAATAAATGATTGAAAATATTTTTTTTTATTACGTGCGTGGGCGGCTACCCCTGCTCAACCCACCCTCGGAGCCGCAGCTGACGTTTACAACGCTTCATAATGCAACTTTCTGAAGCATTTTACGAGTTATCGACTGAGAAGAAATAATTGACGAAAATTAGCGCCTGGCTTACGGACTATTAGTACTCATGGTCGTAGCAAGCATAATGAAGCGATACACATACCGTTAACTAAAACTTTTAATACTAATATTCAACATACCTTTTTTATTTACGACGTAGACTCAGTATATGATGGTCTTATAGGTACTGATCTATTGAAAGAGTTAGAAGCTAGTGTTGACATGAAGAGTCAAGTGTTAAAAACTAAATATGTAGACATTCCTATATGGTATACTCCATTTTATCAAATAAAAATACCACCACGTTCAGAATCAAGAGTAAAAATCCCAACAATTTTAAAAAACGGTAGTGCTATTTTAAATAAAATCGAATTCTATCCAGGCGTACGCATGCCTGACGCTTTTGTAAATTGTGTAGACTCGTTTGCTCAAACAGTCATACAAAACACAACACAAAAATATATAACCATCACGTTTGATAGGCCTATGGATGCTATTAAATTAAAAAACGAATCTGGTTATATTAATTACACTAATAATACTGATAGTTTAGATTTAAATATAGAAGAAATATTACAAAGTAATCTATCTAAGTTAAGGTTAGATCATTTAAATAATGAAGAAAAATCCTACATAACAAATCTATGTGAGGAATATAAAGATATATTTCACTGTGAGGAGATCCCTCTTTCTTTTACAAATCAAGTTAAACATAAGATTAGGACTAAGAATGAAGATCCTATATATATACGTCCATATAGACATCCTATAGCTCAAAACGAGGAAATTCAGAAACAAGTAAATAAATTATTAGAAAACAATGTTATTACAGAGTCTCACTCCCCATGGAGCGCCCCTGTACATCTTGTACCAAAAAAAATTGATGCCTCCGGCGAACGAAAGTTTCGTATGGTCATTGACTACAGAAGGCTTAACGAAATAACGATAGACGATAAGTACCCATTACCAAATATTTCAGATTTATTTGATAGATTAGGAAATGCTTCCTATTTTTCTACGATAGATTTAGCTAGTGGTTACCATCAGTTAGAAGTAGATAAAGCCGATCAACCTAAAACCCCGTTTACTACTCAATCAGGTCATTACGAGTTTACTCGAATGCCCTTTGGGTTAAAAACAGCCCCTGCTACATTTCAAAGGGCTATGGACAACGTACTCAGAGGATTGCAAGGAATACATTGCCTCGTGTACTTAGATGATATAATAGTATATTCAACTAGTTTACAAGACCACATTAATAAACTTAGAAAGATATTTGATAGATTAAGAGAAACTAATTTAAAAGTTACGTTAGACAAATGCGAATTTTTAAGAAAAGAAGTCCTATACTTAGGCCATACAATATCCAAAGACGGATTAAAGCCAAATAATGATAAAATAAAGGCAGTATTAGATTTCCCATTACCGAAAACCCCTACGGAAATAAAAAGTTTCTTAGGACTAGTAGGTTATTATCGTAAGTTTATTAAAGATTTCTCTAAAATAACTCAACCACTTACGAATTGTTTAAAGAAAAAGAATAAAGTTAATCTAACTGAGGAATACATAAATTCATTCGAAAAATGTAAAGAACTATTAACTAATGCCCCATTATTACAGTTTCCAGACTTTAGTAAACCATTCCTTCTAACCACTGACGCCTCAAACTTTGCGATCGGTGCAGTACTATCGCAAGGCCCTATAGGTAGTGATAAACCTATTGCTTACGCAAGTAGAACTTTAAATGACGCCGAAATTCGTTATAGTACAATAGAAAAGGAACTTTTAGCCATAGTTTGGGCATGTAAACATTTTAGACCATATCTATATGGGATTAAATTTAAAATATTGAGCGATCATAAACCTCTTGCATGGATTCAATCTTTTAAGGAACCAGGTAGTAGATTAACAAGATGGAGACTTAGATTAGCTGAATACGATTATGAGATAGAGTATAAACCAGGTAAAAAGAATAATAATGCAGATGCACTGTCGCGTATAAAGTTAAATGCATTGGATGATGATATATCAATGATAGTAAACACTGGAGAACAAAATGATCCAATTCTTATTTCTTCAGATGATGAAAATAGTTTAAGTCCGCCTAACTATAAATCTAATTATTCTATACCTTCCGTTAGTAGCGTAACGCTTACCGCATCGGAAAAGCCAAACTCATCGATAGGAACGGTACATTCAGAGGAAAATACGGATTCCTCAGGTATTCCTATATTGCACGAAGCAATTGATACCAAGCCAAATCAAATATTAGTGTATACTTGGAATAGAAACGAAACTACGGTTAAGAATCTTTCGAGAGATAAACAAAAAGTACTTGAAGTACACATGCCTATAAATAATACAACACTAATAAAGAATTTCCTTAAAGAATATATTCGCCCTAAAATAAAATATTTCATTTATTTTATTATTTAAAGCCATCGTAAATTATTTATAAACGTAATCATAGAAATATTTAAAAAGGATTCCATTCAAATATATGAATGTACAGAAAGGGTAGTATACGTGGAGGATGAAACTGAACAACGAGACATAGTTCTAAAGTATCATGTAGGGAAAACATGCCATCGTGGCATCAAGGAAACCGTGGCACATTTAAAACGTACATATTTCTGGAATAATTTAGAACAAACAGTTGCCAGCATTATAAATTCTTGCGAAACTTGTAAACGTATGAAATACGATAGAAAACCCTTAAAACCAGAATTACAGTTAACGCAAACGCAAACAAAACCTTTTCAAGAATTATTTATGGATACCTTCTCAATCGAAGGAAACTATTTTTTAACAATTATCGATGCTTTTAGCAAATTGGGACAAGCATTTGAAATTAGTAATAGATCTACCCCAGAAATAATTAGAGCATTGCTAAAGTATTTTTCATTGTACGGAGTACCTACAAAAATCAGCACAGACCCAGGTTCTGAATTTAATAATAGCTTATTAAAAGAAATGTTAACCTTTTATAAAATAAATTTACATATAGGGACACCACATAATCCTAACTCTATGGGATTAGTGGAAAGATTCCATTCCACAATTCTAGAAATTTACCGACTTGCTAAATACGAAAGAAAAATTACTGACCCTGTTTCAGTAATGACATACTCTATTATGTCTTTTAATCAGTCGATACATTCAACAACCGGTCTTACACCTTTCGAAGTTATATTTGGTCATACCGACTCCTCGAATATATTCGATGTAGACTTCGATAGAAATTACACCCAACAACTAGTGAGAGAACACGTTAAACGCACAAAATATTTGTATAATTATCTAACAGATAAAATATTACAATCTAAGGTTAAAACTAAACAAAAACATGGTGGAGAAACCAACTTCAATATTAAACCGGGTGATAAAGTATTTATCAAAGGCGTTAATACCCGCCGTAGTAAAGATAAACCGCGATACCAAAAGGCAGTAGTCACAGATGACGTAAACAGAAACACAGTAAAAGTGCAAACACAAAATAAAATCAAAACAAAGCGCAATTGTCAATAAGATTACTTTAATTTCCGAAATAGTTGATACTTTTGTTAACTTAACGAATTCCACAAGAAATAACTTTATTGTACTAGATAAAACTATCAGGGAAATAGAAGAAATTTTAAATAAGACCCAGTATCAAAGAAGCAAGGATCTTGTCTTGCAGACGTTTAATATAATAATTCATAATTTTCAAATAATATTAACACAATTGGATGAAGTGGAAACTGCTGTAGCATTTAGTAGATTAAATGTATTACACCAATCTATATTGGACTCAGATGAACTATTTAACATCCTTAAAGAAATCGAGGAAACCGACAGATTAGTTTTTCCTGTCACTAAGGACAACTTGATTAATATTGAAAATTGCATAAATATAAAAGCCTATGTAAAGGGCAAACAGATAACATTTATCATGTCAGTTCCAACAGTCCAATTAGATGTGTTTGGATATTATAGACTACACCCTTTCCCAATGTACAACTCTGGTCCAAACCGTACATTCCTAATTATCCCGAAACATCACTATATCCTTACAAAAGGGTCGAAAACTTTACCACTTTCTCAGCCGTGCAAAGAAGTCGACGAAGGAAAATTCTTGTGCTATGAAAACCACATCTCGTTTGAAGACGAAAGTCAGTGCATCAAAGACTTAATGAAGTTTTCAACTAGGATAACATCATGTTCCCCGTTATCAGTCGAAGCAGAAGACATTAAGTTGAAATCCATACAGCCAGACTCGTGGATACTATTTACGGGTCGTCAAACTATTCTCACCGAGATCTGCGAGAACGACATGAGCCAACATGATATTATGGGTACATACATAGTAACCATAAATAATAAATGTGAAATCAAGATCGAAAGACTTACTCTACGCAAGCGTCGTGTACAGACAGGCGAAATCATATATACAAGCACACCTAATATACATTGGCCTAAAATTGTCACTCCACTGGATGTCTTGAAGAAACCAATCAACTTAGATAACATCGACTTGGAAAATCTACAGTTCTTATCACACGTTTTAAGCAGGAAAAGTGAAGTGCTAGATACTGAAAGTCATTTTGTGAAAGTGCATAGTGTTAGTTTATGGACTCTAATCATTTACTTAATACTTACCTTTGTACTATTTGTAATTCTGTATAAATATAAAAATGTATTGTTATGCAAAGGACAAAATCAACAGCCTCATAAATCGGATGATGATTTTGAACTTACGGAGGGAGGAGTTATGCATTCCGACCCCATACTCAGAACTGTGTTAGTACACTAAGGGCGCATCACGCCACCAACGCTGTCGATTAGCAATTTGACACCTACACCGATTTAGTATAATCATCATAAAACTAATGTAGACCAAACACATTAAATTAATTACCATGTACCAAGAAGCTACCCGTGGGTCCCATCACACGGACAGCACACACACACACTGTAATCCAGTATGTAAGGTAAGTTTAAGAATTAGATGATTCATTCTGGTCATTCTGTTCATTCTGTTAGTACCATCTTGCCAGTGACATACTGTCCTGCTAAAAACTTGTATTCTTAAATAAAGTATCTTTTTTGTGAACAACAAGTGTTCATATTTGACTACATAGTGGTCAGGCTATGATTCGATGGCGCTAAAATTTTCACCAATCACAACGCAAAGTTCACTGTCAAGAGTGACTTGGTTAATGGACTTACATTAGACTGTTCATGGTGACCACACATTAGTATTTAGTACACCTAAGTAAGATTATAAAACAACTATTGACGTGGTTACTAAAGTGTCGGTGAGGTATAAGATAAGCGTATTAGTGAGTGCTACCGATATCAATTATTAAAATGATGTCATTAGCCTCAACAACTCGTTATATACGTTCTGATAACATTTGATAAATAATATTTCGCTGGTCAAATAAGTATGTGTTGTGAAAGAAACTGAAATACGAGTAGTTTAGTTATTTTTTAACGCACTGCGATAGAAAGAGAAGTGTTTTTTTAGAGTATATACGTATCTAATACCTTGAAACGAGCAATTCTTGTATATATGTATTTACTCTGAATCTTGGAAATGGCTCCAGCGATTTTCCTGAAATTTAGTATGCAGTGGGTTTTGGGGACGATAAAGCGATCTAGCTAGGTCTTATTTTTAGAAAACGTTGGTTTGTCCGTGTTTTAAAAAAAAACCAAGCAAAGTTCGGTTGCCAGGTAGTGTATAATTATACTAACTGATCCACGTAACTTCTATTGCCACTATACTATCAAGTGTAATAATTTTTGCACGTTTTTGGGACAGTTTTCATTGACACTCCGCACCTATTAGTTGCAGCGTACATACAAGCCTTATAGCCTTCTTCAATAACTGGGCTATCTAGCACTGAAAGAATTTTGCAAATCGGACCAGTAATGACTGAGATTAGTGCATTCAACCAAATAAACTTTTCAGTTTATGATTTACTAGCTTCCGCCCGTGACTTTGTCCGCGTGGAATAGTTACTTTGGGCTGACGGTTACTTTAACCCACGACTTCGTTTATATAGGTGAGTAAGGGAACAATTCTGTCATATATGAATTATGTGAAACGTTAACCGTTTACGCAGCGCAAACAGCGGAATCCCTCAAAAGGAACAAAGTCTCCCGATTTTGAAACATTCTTCATTGGTGCTCCGTTCATATTAATCTTAGCGTGATGATATATAGCCTGTAGTCTTCCTCGATAAATAGGCTATCAAATACAAAAAAAAAATTCAAAACCGACGTGTAGTTCCTCAGATTAGCGCGTTCAAACAAACAAAACAAACAAACTCTTCAGCTTTATAATATTAGTATAGATATTTATAATATTAGTATAAATTATTTCTTTGCTACGCTTTTCTTTATGAATTTTTGCTTGGAAGGTGTAGTTAGATTCATCTTATTTGTGATAGTCATATTGAGTAATGTTAATTAGTAAGATATATTTGACAAGTTACTTACAGTATTAAAATATTCAATTCACATCGTTGACGGTTCGTAGTGTTAGGTACTTAAATCATGCCAGAATGTGTTACATACGTACATAAAAGTGTAATAAGATTTAGCAAATATTAGAGAACTATATCTATTAACAAATTCACGTCCAAGAGACTAAATTAGCTCACAAAGTACCTTAAATTGAAGAAATAATTATCAAATTTCCAACTTTACTTTCCGATTAATGGCGTTATCGTATAAGTATAACGACTCCCCAACTTTTATAAGACTTGTACTCCTTGCGCTCAAACCTTTGGTTATGGAAGGCACCATGTTCCCTCAGGGTGCTTCCCGAGGTCTAACAGGTAGCTCAAACTCGAAATATTCTCAATTCATATATCTTCATCACCTTCTTAGCTTTTGTTACTCCCAAGATTATTTGGCATCGGTTACTAGCTTAACTGGTTTACCTGAATGACAGTTTTTGCCCGGAATTAGTATCGGATCTCCGTGAACTGCAGTTGAAGGTAGACCTTGTTATGACTATAAATACCTTAATCTCATAAAAAAAATGTCACTTATATAGATTTTAAAGACATGGATAACACATACACAGAATCGCAACAATTTCTGTGTTGTTAAATATTAAGTAAAATAAAAATTAAAAACATCTTAGATCATAATATGCCTTGCCGATCGACAACCGCTAGTATCTAAGCGGTTGAGCCTTATGAGAAAAATTGTAAAGAAAAAAAACAACGGCATCATTGAAGTAATATACCACAATATTGACGTTTACTAGTATGTCTGTTATTAAGAACTAAACGGTGAAAAGGCAATATAAGGAAAACAAGAAAGAAAAAAATAAAGAATGATGGTATGTAATAAAAACGCCTCTTTTAATAAAAAAAATATTACTACATGTCTCATATAGATCGTATTATTTATGTTACAATCAAATTTCAAGTTTCTTTTGCTTATTTCTTTCCCAGGTTGCGTATAATATGTTACCCAACAATTCTGCGCCGGGTGAAATGAACTTTTTAAAGAAAGGTTCCTTTTCTAAGCGTGATATCCATTCAGCGGTACGGGGAAATCTGTGAAGACACCACAATTTTCATTATGTACATTCTGAACTGCTTAACATCTGTATACGGGTCATCCGTAAGATAACCGCGAGCGATAAGACTGTCGATTATAACCTTTACATATTTTATTTACAACTGATCTATATTACATATTTTTATATGTGTTCAATAAAGACACTGTTAATGAATATATACATACCTAGAGAACAACGTCGGACTGAACAATGAACAGTAAAGACTGTAAAACATAATTTTGTCGTATTTTACCAGTAGTAATTTTTCTGACTTAAAATCTATGGGCAAGATAATAAGTCATTTGGGCTTCGGTTCATTTTTGTTAGTAGTTTCCCTAGTTGCCTAGGAGACTGTCTCGTTGGTCTAGCGGTTAGCGTATGTGACTTTCGATCAAGAGTCTTGGATTCGATTCGATTTCTGGGTCGAGTCAAAATTTGTTATTGACTTTTTCTGATTATAGAAATGCTTAATAATAGTCCAGAGTTCAGAAGTTGCAGTCTTAATCCGATTAGTAATAAAATTAATAAATTAGTAAAATCGGAGACAGAAATGAGATTCTTCGATAATATAAAAGAAAAGTGGTAAGTATCTATGCTGTACTAAAACAATTTTGCAGTCTAACAATTAATAAAGAAAGTAAATAGCAACAAGATATTAAATCTTAAATCAAAGATAAAGTTAAAATTACTTCTCCACATCCAACTTGTAAATCGGTTGCATGCTAGCAGTGGTCGATACGACAGCAATGTCGGCAAGAGTGAGGTGGTTGGCTGCAATGTACTGCCGATTCTCGAGGTAGGCCTCCAACACCTTGTAACAGTCTTCGATCTCTCCCTTCAACTTTTCAGGCATCTCGGTACAGTCACCGAAAAGTGCAGGTAGCTAGAAAATAAATAGGGAACCTTTTAATCGTATAGGAAACGCTTTCTTATAAATGTCACTATATTTCAACTTGTTAGGTGAATTAGGTGCAAAAAATATTGATGGACCCAATGCGCTCCCTTGTGGTACTCCAATCCAAACCTATATGAGCGGTGCTGAGTTGTGTCTGTGACTATACTCTGGTATATTGTTGCTAACTTTTTTTAGATGGTATTGTGTTACAGGTGTCTGAAATATTAGTATTCTCTTTGTGTGATAATTTGAGTGCGTTTCCAGGAATATTCACCAGTATACTCCTTAGCTGTAGTGGTTGTTCAGTGTCAAAAGTTTTGAAAAGAATTTTGTCATAAGTATATCCATTGATTTTTAACTTTCTGGTGTATGTTATCCTAATACTCTAGAGAGTACTCCCACTCTTATCAGAGAGTTTTTATACAGTCATTTGGTAAAAACACTTACAATATCACTTTGTTTCGTGAAAATTGTTTCGGTGAACTGTAACTAAACTGATATTAAATACTCACTGCTACATTTTTGATCTTAATGAAAAACACGCCGGTGTTGAAAAACATGGCCTGGTCTACTAAAGCACGCGTTTCTAAGTCACTCGGGTATAAAGATTCGACATGATCTGCTCCATATTTTGATAGAAGGTATTTCATAATGGCGTGGCTGTAAGGAGAAAAATCATGATCATCAAACACATCTTCGCAATCATAGATTTGAAGATCCATAAGGTAATTCATTCTACCAAAGATATTTTTTCCCCTACCTTTACCTTATTTACATTAGACAAGTTTTACGTTACGCATTGTTAAAAAAATAAAAAGTCTTATGTTACTAGTATTTTATAATACTTCGTTAAAACAACTCTTTTTGAACAGAACAAAATGGACAGGTTTGTACCACAGACAATATACCTACATCTACGAAATTTGTTGGACGTATATAGTAAAAGGTCTTTTTCGCGGGGAATATGTTTCGTAAATTTGCCGCGAATACAGAAGCCGTGAATATGGAATGGTAATTTATATGGTTTTTAGGGAATTTTTCGCCGTGCGTAGGCGTCCACTGTATATATATATATATATATATACAGTGGACCCTGGTAATCCAGAAACCTCTGTAATCCGACATGTATATCACTTTTAAATGTATTTATTAGGTTCATAAGTATTATTTCGATAAACCTTCACTAATATAGGTACACCAATTTAGTATTATACATACAATTGGTATGCCTACCAATTTAGTTATATTTTTTGTAAGTTTTATAGTAATAATCATTTTAATTTTATAATGAAACATAATCACTCTATTCTATTGATAAATATTCTCAATTCCACATAAATACGTAGTATGATTTATAAATCGGGTAGTCTCTTATCAATTCGATCTGTAATTTATTAGATGAGAAACTACTCTTTTTCAAACGATTCCGGATTATAGGGGCTCCTAGAAAATATTCTATAATCCGACAAATTCGATAATTTGACACTGCCCTGCAAAATGTTTGTCGGATTATTAACGTCCCGTGAATATATACACAAAATTTTGTACTTTAATCAAAGATTTTATAAAAAAATTTTTAGGCTTTATTTTCTTCCCTACATCAATTTTTTTGTCTTTGAACTTAGGGAGAGCAAATAACGTAGGTTTAAAGGGACTTAGTAATTTATACGTTATTTTATTTAATGTCAAAAAGGTCCCCACAACCTCTAGTTACAATAATTACCTGTCTGAAACAATGAAGTCACCATCTTTCAATGCTGGAATGGCACCAATAGGATTGATCTGACAAATAAAAAGATTAACATATATCATTGGAACTTTGATAGTTGGCAAGCCCTAGAAAGAATTTTGGGCTTAATATTGAACACCTTCAAGCCACGTACGCATGGCAGTGTGATCTTCAGTGGCGGATTTACTAGTAGGTATAGTAAGCCTAGGGCGGCAGATTTGGCTTAATTTTTTTTTCATTTAGAAATGTAAAGATGTTTTATATTATTATACGCACAGAGAATAGAACTAACTAACATAGCTACGATAAATAGAAATGGAGCAAATAACTGAAGAGTGTCGTGAACTAAACTGTAAATGTGGGGATTCCTAAATGTCCCATACCGGACGACAGATTCACGTTCGGTATTTCATGGGGTGGTTTCATCCAGGCACGTAGTGCTATGGTAATACCCGTTATAGAGGATTGGCTAAAGAGCAAATACAGGACCCTCTCAATCCAGCTTCGCTTATAACTGCCTGAATGGTCCTATTGATAACCTACATTCTACTAATATTTCCAAGTCTTGGGTTGCCGAATCTCCGAGGTGTTAAGGCCTTTTGCGGAACCTGGACTACCGGCCACCTCACGATTTCTAGCGAACACTACCTAATAGACCTAGCGAACCACGCTGGTTTTCCAGTAGGTAGTATCTGATGGATTTATTGTGGCACAGAAAAAACATTAATTTGCTGGTATTGTTTTCAAACAGTATATAATATATTCCGTCGTTAAACGAATCAATTGCACATGATTTTATATAAACTTTGTTCATATTATGTAAGTACCATTTTTAAAGCATATCTTACCCCACTAGATACATAAGTCACGTATTGTTAAACTATTCTTATTACAGACATAAATATACTAAAAAACTATTTCTTTTTCGCTAAGTCGTAAATTCTATCTAGAAACTGGTGCAACGATCTCTAGGTTCACAATTATATTAACAAAGTGTGTACTACACTTAAAACTGTAAATTATAAAATTACAGTTTCATTAAATACTACAACGAAATTACTCGTAATATTACTTATAACTAATATTAAATCCGCCACTGGTTGGTCCCTCAGGAAAATCTTGATATTCTCGACTGATTTCTTTCTTATTTTAGAGGAAATAATGCAAGAAAAGAGGAAAAATAACATTAAAAAAAACTTTAAAAACAATTTATATTGTTTAGGTCTAGTACCTACTTAAATTTATTTAGTTTGCAATCTTTTAAAATTAAAATGAATCAGATCTAATTATTGACTGTACTTGTATCTGCAAAGGTTAACATTGCAACATGTTTTTATATCATATATGTAAATTGTGTAATTATATTATAAGTCGATACTAAAAGTTTTCAAGGCAAAGTTTATTTTATTCTTTTTTGCGTGTTTAAATAAAAAGCTATTTTCAAGGACTTTTTTGTTACTTTAGCATTTATTTTTAGTTTTCAGTTATCGTAGGATAGGTTTCTCAGTCTGGTCATCATGACTTTGACGTTCATAATAAACAAAACGAACTTTGTTTCCCAAACGATGTGGTTACATATGATATTATCTAGAACTAAAGTACTCATCAAGACAAATCAAAAAGCCCAAACTCGAGGCGGTTACGTCGTAAGCTCGATGGGATTGCGTAATTTCAACGTGACGTCATTGAAATGTCATCATAATATTGCATTGTCATGCGATACAAATATGCATGCAAGATAACAGCTCATTTGTTTAAAGATATCGGATTCAAAATTGAGTTGCAAGATTGCAAATGCAATAAAAGATTGTAAAAATTGACCATTTCCATCAGCTGATATTGCAAAAGCCATCAATATATTCTTCATTTAGTAACATAAGCTCCCTTACTATCAAATATTATTTGTTCAAGTCACGACTTAAAAGCAATACCGACACTATTATAAAAACATTACATAAATGATAAATGATAACATTCGATACCCTTTGTTTTCTTTTGATAAGATATATAACAAAAATATAATGTTATCAAGTAACGGATGTTTATAAAAAAACTATGAACAATAAGAACAATCTATCTCACTCGTGGAGTTCTTTGGTAGAAACGAAGAACCACAATTTATCGGCAATTTATTTGTTTGTACGTGTAGTGGGTAGCCATTATGTAAATCACTTACTTTAAGGTATTCTGGTGATTTATGTTCGGAAGCAACGAAATCTAGGGTTTTCAATTCTAGTTCCAATCCAATGATATCAGCGAGTGACCGCACTGCGTTTGATGGCGGGCTGGCATCCAAGCTATACATAATAGGCGCCATTTTGTTTTACTGGAATTAATAAAAACTTTGTCAACTTAGTTCAGTATTTCTTAAAACCTCTAAAATATGCTTCCTGTGCGTCATTATCGATATCTATGATTGATTGTACCTAATGAAAATCTACCTAATTAAAAAGTATTGCACCTTAATGGTCTTATAATACAAGTATGGAAGCTATCCTGCTTCTAAGGCGTGCACAGCGGGAATGTAGACGATCTGGTAATATTTATTACATCGGTATGAAGTACCTAACGGTTCGCCTAACCGGTGTTAGATTGTGAGTACACATTATGTAAAACATGACCAAATCGTAGGTACATTGAAGTTTACTCACTCACTACCTGTAGTAGTATCGTGAAATTTTAATCTAGGTGAGTATTTAGACTATTTAGTAAATCCACATTTCGTATCAAAATAAACTCTAGAAGCTATACTTGGATCCTAAATTTTAAGTACACTTTTTTTCTATTCTTTTGTTATTGTGGGTATCTTAAAATATTTAATATTGTTAGGAACTTGAATATTAAATGCCGCATTCAAATGATTTACCCACGACAGTTTTTTATTTTACTTTATAAACTACTCATATTACGTAATTAAGATCATTAATATATTTAATGGCGTATAGTAACCTAACAATAATAATGTTAGGTGTCCAAATCATCAGCTTATTGTCGCCCACTACTGGATGAAGGACTTAAGGAGCGCCAATTATTCCAGTCTTGGGTAATCCACACCCATCCGCTGCCAGCCTCTTTATTCTATTGTTGGAGTTAGATGTACCTATCACAAAGTCGCTAATGCTGCTTCTAAACTGCGTAATTTATAAATTGATTTGGATTATTTGTGTAAAAGTATAGATACTTCTCTTTTGATCTCATTTGTGTTTAAAGGAAATATCTACACTTTCAAATCGTTTTTGTGAACCTAATTTTAATAATGAAGTGGAAGTTTGCTGTCTCCAAGTGGGTTGATTGTCGCTGAATGAGTGGAAAGCTACTTCAGATCTCCATCTGCTTAAAATCGATCCCACGGCCGGCCACAGACTTTCTATTCTGGGAAGAATCCAAACTCCCCGAATCAACACCACGCCTCACCAGACTGGATTTATTTATTGGATCGAAGTCACCATAACGCCGTTGGCCTAAAACGCGCAAATTTACACTTACAGTTTTAAAAAATCTAAAAAATATATTAAAAAGAGTTGCTCAATAGACCAGTCTACAATTCTACCGAGTGGTTTTATATTTTTTTATTTTCGAGAAAAAATTCTCAACATGATCAAAATCATCGAAATGGACCTTTTGTACTTTAACTAATTAGCGCTGAAATCAAAGAAGATATTTAGAAATTGAGACAGCCAGAGAAATAAGCTTCATCAGGCCTCAAAGTTGAAGAACCTGCTAAACGCACTACACGAATCTGTGATCCACGCAGTGGAAGTGTGCCGTCTCCAAGTGAGTTGATAGTCGCTGGAGTCGACACGTGTTGGATTGGAGACTGTGATTAAGCAAATGTCTTATAGGGTGCCTTGTGATACAATGAACTGATGATTTCTAAAAGAGCTGACAGGAGATGGATGCGAACTGTCAAAGACCGGGATAGTTGACGCTCTTTTGGGGAGGCCTTCGACCAGTATATGACGGCGATAGGTTGATGGTGATGGTAAAAGGTCAACTGATTTAAATTTCCATTGTTTTAATTTGATACTCACAATTTTTGGAGCGCACAGAAAGATAAAATTTAAAATTTTTAGCAGCTAACGCACACATAGCTACTTTATTTCAGAGGTCAAGCCACACAAGGCCGTCTGTTTCGAAACTAGGTAAAGTACTTGTTCAGACTTGTTACAGACTGCTGATTAACATACTTATATATTTCTAAATATATTACATGCTTTGTTTACGTTTGGTAAACTGTACACGTCTTTGCACATTTATTTTTAGACTTGTCGAGATTGCCGTTAATTAATTCATTAGAGACTTGCAGACATCTCTGCGGTACGTCTAATTGTTCGCGATCTCATTGTCTGATAAACTTTGAAAGTCAAGTTTAAAATACAGAGTGGGCCAAAAATTTGCTAACATTTGAATCTAACATCTCACGCAAATAAATGCCGCGCAGGGTGAAGGGAAGAGTCTGACCACTAACTTGTTTCTCTGATATTTTCTGATTATTCTTTCTTTTTCTGATATTTTGTTGCGATATTTGAAAAAAAATTGTTAATCACGAGAAAAAGTATAGCGATTACATTTATCGTTTAAGTTTTTTATCAATTCTCACCAAAAAATTAATCTAAGCTAACTCAATTTTAACGATTAAGTTTTGAAAAATTGAAATGAAAAATTACTTACACAATTTAAATAGTTTACACAAATAATTATGATCAAACTGCACAGAGATACGTGTACTCAAAAAATATTGTGTAATCTTTACTGACACGACGATCCCTGAGTTCGTAAAGATAATAAAGAAGATAAGTTTTGAGTATGAGAACGTTCACATCATAAAGTTGCAATGACATTGTCAACGACAAAATTATATACAGAAGTTAGAACGGAACGGTAATAATTGAATGGCTTTTTGTTTTTGTTTTTGTAGTGATTTTTAGCTGTTGGCCTCAGACGGCCTCTACAACTTTACCCGGTTTGGTTACGGTGAGCGCTGAGGGCTCTCAACCGGCCTTTATTAAACAACATTGCCCAAGGGCACCCCCTGCGGGGTACGAACCTCGGCTTGGGGTGTTGCTGAAACACTGGGGCGGCCTACTCCCATGTTTTGTTGTCGGTTTACGCGGCCCGTGTTCCGCCCCCGCCGGCGGGGACGAAAACGCGGACGGTTCGCACCTAGTGTGTTCGCTCTGCGTTGAGCGCGTGTAATTTCGTCGTCTAGCTCCCCTAACGCGTGTTTGGGTCGACGTATCTTAGATATTTCGCTCGGTGTGTAATTTACCGCCGCAACCACTAGAGGGTTGGGGTGAGTCGGAGCAGAGTCAAAGTAGCTAAGGGAGCACTGTTTAATGAATTGCTTGATGGTCGGCAATCTGAGGTCGATGTGAAGATCGACGTTGCGTACATACCACGGTGCTCCCGTAGCTGAGCGCATGAACCTATTCTGTAGTGTTTGAAGCCTATGGATCCTGTGTGGCCTTACATGTGCGAATACCACGCTGCCGTACGTCATTATAGGACGTATGCATGCAGTGTATAATCGGACTTTGTTTTTTAAGTTTAATTTCGAACGCGCGTTAATTAAACTGTGTAAACGTCCTAGCACGAAGGCTGCCCGGTTGCGGACTGCCTTGATGTGGGGGCCGAAGGATAGACGGTCGTCAAGGGTTATGCCTAGGTATTTGGCCTGCCTAGTCCAAGGGATAGACTTGCCGAACATCCTAATCTGAGGGGTCTTCTCCAAAGGATACAAGCTTAGCTGTCTTCTGTGAAACAGCACCGCCTGGCTTTTCTCGGGGTTGACCTCGATCCTCCATTTCCGGAACCAAACGCCCAGTGCGTTGGCTGCGGTCTGGAGTTTCTTGGCTACTGTCGAGGGGTTCACCCCCGAGCAGTAGATAGCCGTGTCGTCTGCGAATAGTGCCGTCTGCACATACCGATGCTTCGGAATGTCGCTAGTATACAGCGTGAAGAGTAGGGGGGAGAGCACGGACCCTTGTGGGACACCGGCTCGAATGGGGTGAGTGGAGGACATTGACCCTTCTACTCGGTAGCGGAAGCTTCGATTCGACAAGTAGTCTCGTATGATGAGCACGAGTCCGTGTGGCACTCCCATGGTGGCCAGCTTAAATAGTAAGCCGTTGTGCCACACTTTGTCGAAAGCTTTCGCTACGTCGAAAAAGAGGATTCCTGTGAACAGGTTGCGTTGAAGCCGATCGCTGGTGTATTCAACGATGCGGTGAACTTGGTGGACGCACGAGTGTTCGGTTCGGAACCCGAATTGCTCGTGGGGGACGAGAAGATTAGCATCGGCATACGCTTTCAGCCTACTGTAGATTAGACGCTCGTATAGCTTGCCTAATCCGTTAAGCAGACTGATCGGTCTATAACTGGTCGGTTCGGACTTCGGTTTGCCAGGTTTGGGTATCCCAATAACAACGGCTTCTTTCCACTGTTGTGGAAAGATGTTGTTTTTGAGTGCTGCGTTGAAGATGAACGTCAGCAGGACCAGTAGCCTCTCCGGAAAGAGTTTTATAACCCTGTTTGTGATACCGTCCGAACCGGGCGCCTTGCGAGCGTGTAGGCCCTTGACGATCGTTTCGACTTCTTCGGGGGTGACCGTGTCAAGGTCTTGTTGTGTATCTGTCGTCCCCGTCGGCGTTGATGTTGATGTAGGAAGTGAGGTTATTAGGCGCTCTACTTCCGAATCAACTTCGGCTATTTGGTCCGAGTCGCAGTGTATTACGCTGGGCGTGCACTGATTCTCTAGACTCTCGGCCAGGCACTCTGCCTTTTCGATATCGTCGAATGCCGGTGGAAGGTTAGGTCTGCTTAGAGGAGGCATAACGGTGACGGTGTCTCTCTTAAGCGAGCGGGATAGTTGCCAGAAGGCATGGTGGGTAGGTTCAAGGTCTTGTAGTGTCCTATCCCACCTGTCTTGGCGCATTTGGTCGATGCGTGACTTGACCGCTCTTTCTAAGCGTCGTAACCTGATCCTGTTGGCGTCGCATGGATATCTGTCGTAGGCTCGTACGGCGGCGTTCTTCCGCCTCAGCAGCTCACGTACGTCATCGGGTAGGTCCCAGCGGCGATCGTTCGTCGCCGGTGCCTCCCGAGTGCATTCGTTAATTAACGATTGCACGTGAGCTGTGAGGTTGTCGATCGCCATCGTGGTGTCCTCTTGGCTATTTATGTGGTCGGGTATCCTATCTAGATGCACGGACGAGGTTGCCTCGAGTTTTATCCCGAGGCGCCTCCAGTCCGTGGTTCGTCTAGTGGGGGTACGATGACCTGTGTCGATGGGACCCAGTCTGGGTGCGAACTCCACGACCACAGGTCTGTGGTCTGAAGTCAACTCGTGAAGCACCTCTACTGAACACAAACGTAGGTTTATGTTCTTCAGGAGTGCCACGTCCAGAATGTCGGGTCGGTGAGACACGTTGTGCGGATAGTGGGTCGGTTCGAGCGGGGCGATGATGTCGAACGCTAGTCTATTCGAGAGCGACTCCAGGGCTCTGCCTTTGGCGTTGGACTGGTGACAGTTCCAAATGGTGTTCTTGGCGTTAAGGTCGCCGCCGATTATCACGGCGTCGCTCAGTTCTAGCAGCGCTCGGAGGTCGCTCTCGAGTAGTTGCCGATTGGGTGACAGATAGGCTGAAACTAGCGTGATCGGTTGGTGTCCGGTCATGCCTATTCGACAGACCGAAGCCTCGATGCTAGTCAGCGCAGGCGGATCCATAGGTACGCAGTGAAGGGACCTTTTGTAATATATGAGAGTTCCCCCTAGCGCAGAGTCAATCCTATCGTTGCGGACCACAGAGTAGTTCGCAACGTTTGGGTTTCTCTGCGAGGGTTTCAGAAAGGTCTCTTGCACTAGTAATATGTCGAGTTGGTGTGCCCTAAGAAAAACGCCAACTTCATCTCGTTGCCTACCGATGCCGTTGGCGTTGATGTACCCTAGCTTGAGTGATCGGGGTTTGACTCTGCGTGTTGGTGTGCAATCCATTATGGGTTACATTTAAACGCGCCTAGCTTCTCGAGTACGCTCGAGTACCTGACACTAACACTGAGGAGGGCCAACGGATTGCCCTCGTTTTGCCGGATTAGACTAGCGAGATGTCGTAGCTCGCTGAAGTCGATCGCACTCGCGAACCTTGCCACTAGGGATAGGTCCGGGTCGATCGTTTGCGGTAGTTGGCTCCTGTAGTCAACTACGAGCGGCTTGGGCCCTCCCTGGAGAGGCTTTGTGGGCCGCTCGACAGGGGCTGCCTTTGCGGGTACTGGGGCAGGTATGGGGGCCTGCATCGTCTTCCGCACGGGCAGAGGTGGGAAGGTCTCCCCGGTCGTCCTGGGAGTGGCCCAGGCGTTCGTTTTTGGCAGAGGAGCGGCTTTAAAGCTCCCCCCAGTCCCTGCAGCAGCAGTAGCAGCAGCTGGGACGACTGGGCGGGGACGCTGAGGTCCTTTCGCCTTGGGGGTTTTAGGCGCCCTCGGGCAACCTCGATAGTTGGCGGGGTGGCCTGTTTCGCCACACAGTACGCACGCGACTGGCTCAGTGCATTGGGCCCTGTCTTTGGGCCTTTTGCACTGGTCCGTCGCGTGGTCTTCCAGGCACTTGACGCACCTGGGGCGCGCGAAACAGTTACGCGCCGAATGTCCATAGAGCTGGCAGCGGTGGCATTGTGAGATGCCACTTCTACGGTGAGGTGGCTCTATTGTTATGCCCGACAGCCCGCAGATGGACGACATCTTAAAGATGTCCTTGCCGGCGGGGGTGTCGTCGAGAGTAACCAACACCATGTCGTATACGACGTTGGTGCGGCCTCGAACCATCCGGTGTACCTCATGCACCGGGTAGTTGGGTGTCAAGGCTTGTTTGATCTCCTCGGGGGAGATCTCCTTGGGTACGTTGCGAACAACGACACGGAGCTTTTTGTCCTCCGGCAGAGTGTACGTGTGGTAACTCACGTCCCTCTCCCGAAGGAGCTTCGAGAGCGCCCTGTGGTCGCTCGCGGTGGCCAGGGCAACTTTGATGCCCTGTTGGGTGCTACGGGCAGAGTGGTAGCGTATGCGGCGCTCATTGCACCAGGTGGAGATCGCCGTCCACCTCGATTTTTCTTGGATGAAAATCGGAGGTGGGGCGGGGATCCTTGGCGCGGCCGCCGAGGCGTCGGCGATAGCGGGCGTGGACCTCCCCGAGGGGGAGTTGCCGCCCTTAGGCCCCGGAGAGGCGCGAACGGGGGCGGGTGCTGTCGAGGTATCTATATCCTCCGACAGCTTTGGGGCCTTGTTTGGCCCCTTCTTGCCTTTACGGGCGCGTTTCCTAGAGGAGGACACGACCGTAAAACCGGACTCCTTTGAAGAAGAGGAGGACGTGGAGGACGAGGACTCGTCCTCGCTGGCGTCGGAGCCCCCGGACTGGTCCGCTCCTTCGTCATCGCCCGAGTTTGCCTCGGGCTCTGGAGACGTTTCCGTCTCCATGTCCTGAGTCCTTTCCTCGGTCAATTTTATGAGGAATTTCCTCTGGATTAGCTCGAGGACTTCGGGGTCCTCGAGGATGGCGTTTATGTCCGCTCCCAGACGTTGGAGAGCGGACCCCGCGGAAAGGCCTGCGAGGGCCATTTCGGCGGTTTTCGGCGGTTGTTGTGCTGCCAACAGCAACAACAGCAGCAGCAACAGTCCTAGTCCCCGGGTGGGACAACCCGGGGGTGTGAGTGTGCTTGGCCTCCCAGCCGGGGTAAGGCCGGGAGGGTGTACTTATAGCTAGGTGTGCCCTAAGAGAGTATCCCTTCGCCGATCTTATTGTGCGTCGGGTTCCTAACTGCCCAGGTGCCGGGGTGGTATGGGCCTGTCGGCCGGCACACCCAAACTAACAGCTGAGAATAGGATGTGGAGGTAAGGGTGGGGTGGGAGGGCGACGGCTAGGCTCGACTAGGAGACACCCCCAAGGCCGAGTTGTCTAGCCCCAGCCGACTTTGCCTAACCCAGAAGGGGCTAGGCAGGCGGGTCGGGTCACCGCCCACTCGGTTCGTTGACACCGTAAGGTTTCCACCGAGTGACCAATTGGATTTACCCTGAAGGGGCCAAAGACTTAGTTGTTCACAGAAACTAACGCCTCTGTGAAGGACGGCGCACTATCCAACGTCGTATTTAAAAATACGACGTTAAACGCACGCGTCTCGTTCACAAAGAGCGCTGACTATGACTTCACTGTTCAAACAAGAAACGAGAACTAGCGCTTCCGTGACAGACACGCACTAAACAAAGTCGAATTGAAAAATACGACTTTGAATGTACGCGCCTTGTTCACAAAAACACTGACGCTGTGAGCGCAGTATGCCGCAAACGGGCGACCGTTACGACACACCGACACACAGCGGTGACGTAGGCGGCGCGATGGCGCGAAGCGACAGGTGCGGCGTGGCGCGGGCGCGATGTCACAGCGGGAGCACTCGAGCACTTGTCGGACACGTCCACTCGGGACGCGCGTCAGAAGCGGAATCTAATTGAATGGCCTACGAGTCGTTCATTTTATTGCACTTTGTAATAGGGGTGTCCACTTAAAAAATATATCGATATTTATACTCGATGTATAACATCGAATCCCAGCATCGATGTTTTTCGATGTATCGCCGGAAAACATCGATATTTTTCAATTATCGAATACTTTCTACAAAAGTTTAATATTATATATAGTAACACTAGCTGACCCGGCCACGCGTTGCTGTGGCTGTTTACCATAGCAGCGCCATCTATTGATTACTTACTCAACCCAGTCGAAAGGTATCGACATCTGTTAGAATCATTTGGAGTTAACAGATAATTGTGACTGTC
Source organism: Hypercompe scribonia (assembly GCA_949316085.1). NCBI lineage: Eukaryota > Metazoa > Arthropoda > Insecta > Lepidoptera > Erebidae > Hypercompe > Hypercompe scribonia. The sequence continues at coordinate 21,780,702 of OX438972.1, forward strand.
AAATAATAACAGACAAATAATTGGCAATAAATTAAAATTGCGACTATAATTTGAGATTTAAACTATCCTATCTCTCAAGTTGGATCGAACTGCACATGGTGTGCGAATTTTATTATAATCCGTTAAGTGGTTTAGGAGTCCATTGAGGACAAACATTGTGACACGAGATTTATATATATTAAGATAGCTAAACTAAATAGTGATTTTCTATGACTGTATTTTGAATAGAATTGTACTACAAAGAGCTACTCCATTAAGTACACCTAGGGGTGAGATGACTGAGGTAAGTTACACCTACATTTTGTAAGTGAAATAAAAACGACAAATTTTTTTTTTTTTTTTTATACCACGACGGTGGCAAACAAGCATACGGCCCGCCTGATGGTAAGCGGTTACCGCAGCCTATGAACGCCTGCGGCACCAGGGGCATCACGTGCGCGTTGCCGACCCTTTAAAAACCTATTTACCCCCTTCTTGAAGAGCCCCATACTGTAGTTTCCAGGGAAAACCTCGGCAGGGAGCTCATTCCATAACGGGATTGTTCGCGGGAGAAAATTTCTCTGAAACCGCACTGTGCGCGACCATTTAGGTTCCAATGTATGTGGATGAGCTCCCTGACGATGGCGAGCGGTGCGATGGTAGAAAGTGGCTGTGGGCATCATATCAAACAATTCTTCAGAACACAGCCCATTGTAGAGACGATAGAGCACACACAAGGAGGCAAAGTCTCTCCTAAGACTTAGTGGCTCGATACCGTCTGTGAGATCAGGATCGTCGACTATTCTCACAGCACGTCTCTGAACTGAATCGAAAGGCTCAAGCTGGTACTTCGGTGCTCCCGCCCAGAGATGACAGCAATACTCCATGTGAGGTCGAACTTGTGTTTTGTAAAGTAGTAGCCTTTGTGCCGGTGTGAAGTATCGCTTCGCTCTATTCAGAACACCAAGCTTTTTTGATGCCAGCTTGACCTTCTTATTACTTTACTTATCACAAAACTTCAAAACAGTAATAGAAAAAAAGACATAATTATTTAGTACTAGCCTTAATGTACCTGTAAAAAATTACTTTCAATTTACAAATGCTCTTTAGACAAACTTTGCAAAAAAAAAGTTTACTTAATCTTTAACCTTTCATTTCATTGAATGAAACTGTGAAAGAAAGTGAATATAATGATCGTATATAATCCACAGACTTGGACACCACACATGGAGATTGAATGGTCGATGGATCTATCAGGATAGATTAGGTAATTAAGCTGGTCACTCACAGATGTCACTATTTTCAATTTGTCACTGCCTTAATGAACCTTATTTAAAATTAAAATTATCAGTTTAAAATTGTTTAGATTTTTATAGACTCCATAAAACAAGCAAATATTCGATGTTTCTAAAAGTAAATATATCGATATATCGAATACGAACAATATTTATCAAAATATCGAATCAATCCGATATGTCGTATGGAAAACATCGAATAAATTCGATATATCGATGTTAAGTGAATACCCCTACTTTGTAATTATTTCATCTATGCCTAAAACTTAGATTAGATGTATGGAGTATTAGTGGCATCAAAAGCTCCATTTAAAATCAAACGATGAGGCACCATACATTTAACATTTTCAGTTTTAGAACTCCATGATAGTATTTTTATATCCTACTTATAAAAATAAAAAGATATACGAGTATGTATGGACATGCAAAAAATATTATTAAACCAATATTTCCATCCAGACAGTCTTTTTATTCAGTGGTTTAGGATGAAAAGAAAAACTATCGTGACAAATAAATGTATTTAAAAATATTTTAATTTACCCACTAAATGCAAATTATTTTTGAAATTACATGATGGTTTCATTAGTCATCACGGTAGCTTACATTAATTAATTAATGTGCAACATGTCTTAACTGCTTAACAGAAAGTCGGGGAAGCCTTCTATTTGAATAATACCACCAGTTTACTTATTATAAATGTGTTGACTACCACCTTCAATGAAACAAAAATATCGGTTCTCAGTATCATCTTATATACAAGGTTTTTTTATTTAGGTACCAACGTACAAAATAATTTGTAGGTTACTAAACAATAACTGTATAATAACAAACGTAATAAGACACTTATAAGTTCAATAAGTACTAATTTCAAAAGTAAATTATAAGTGGCCTTGATCTTGTATAATGGCGTCACGCGAACAACACGTTAGCGTCAGCTGCTGGGCATCCAGCAACATTTTGATAATTTGATTTTTTTTAGTTTTTTTGAAAATTTAATTTCAACAAATCACAAATTGCGCAAAAAAAAACAAATATTGATTTATAAGAGCGGTGTGTCGAAGATTATTCTAGAAGAAAACAATTACTTAACGAGTTTTTTTTCACAAGATGCCTTCATATGTGTGAATGTTATGTGACAATAATGTCATACTGGTGTAACTCGAATCCTCAATAGTTTTTGTTTTAAATTTAAAAATATACTTGTCAGTAATTTATTAAAATTTGTTTCGAGTTAAAATATTTCGATTAATAATTACACATGCAAAAATTTTACACCAAATAATTTTCAGCCAAAATTCTTTAATGAATCGGGAAGCATAGCATGTTACAGCCTCGCCTAATCCAAATAATTCAACAATAACAGAGGGGGTCACCAGGTGCTCCGCGGCAACGATACGCACCCCATCCAATGACACATGTTACATTAAAAGTTGCCTCATTTGAGGTACTCGTGACCGCAAGTTAAAACAATTACTCAAGTTGCCACAGTGAACTACCTCATGCCTTCCTTGTTCCTTGTCGTGAAATAAAGACCATCTGAGAGTATGAGGATGAAAACTAAAGCTCGGATATCAAGGTAAACCAATAATAACTAGTGAGCAAGTACCTTCCGAGGCAAATTATAGTACTCACCACGTAGTGTAATTCGCTTCTGTAGATTTCAACCAATCATGCGATTCCATCCGATGTCAGTTTCAGTCATTTTTAGTACTATATATTTATACCACATTTACGTAAAATTATAGTTTATATTTGGTTTTACTTAAGAGTATTATTTATTTTCAAAGTGAGAATATAAAGAAATATCCAATATCTATATACCTACTTAATTAGTTAACGTTCCACTTTCAAAATGGGCGCCCTTATCTTTGAAACCAACTTGAACGAGACTTTGTTGATGACTTTTAAATTGCACATTTGTAACCAAAACACATCTATGACTATACACAACATTTTCCCGTTATTGATATATGTTTAACTAGATATTTATACTCATATATTGAAGGAGTTAAAGTAATCAAATGATTTTCTAGTTTCGGAGGTCGGTTTTTGTACTTTCTGAAATTACTTACGATTCAAGCCCGGGGTCCAAAACACATGGTGGTTTTACGACAATGATAATTTTAATTTTGTGATTAGTATTATTAAATAGTATATCTATTATGAACTCCTGTACATAATAAGGTATATTAATTAAAACTACAGTTAATAAGTAGCATCAAAGAATTTTTATTACTGATATATTGTTTATAATGTTAATTAGATACAATTAAACCTTTTACACTATGCACATTGTTGACTAGATTTCTAACACAGATAATACAGGATAATTCACTGCATACAGATAAAAAATGGCCGTATAGTATTATACAATCAATCTAAAGTTACACACTTAGTTAGGTTCTATATGGCATCCTAGCAAAGACTTCAATTTTAAAAATTGAAAAAATACAATACAAACAACAAACACATTACGCTGGACAGAGGATTCCAAGAACGATAACTTCTCTCGATGTAAAACGCCACCTCGTTGATACAGAAGTCGCCATTGTGCAAAATTATTATTCTACGTCAAAATAATAATTTTGCTGAATGGAAACTCCCTAAAATGTGAGCTTCGTAGACCAGCAACTTCGCAGAACGCCAACAGAACGTCCATAACGAGAGATCTCGTTTAAAATCCATGTGCCGTGATATCATCACGTTGTTATAAGATCTCCATGTTTCAAGCATACTTGTTTCTTCTGATGATCCTTTAATTAAAGTCTATATGGGACACCTGGAGAAAAAAGAATAAGATCCTCTATTGTCTCAAAGTGCCTCGCATAGACTTACAAATAGAAATTCCAAATCTAACAACATGTAGGTAATGCAAGCATACATGACAGAAAAGCAATAGACATATTAATATAACATTAACTTGTACGTATTTTCATCTATTCAAGGTGTATTTTATTATATATAGAGGCACCCATGGGCGCCGGCATGCACCTCCCTGGAAGAATAGAAAATTATAAGAATAGAATATTTCTAAATTATATCATAGGTATATGTATTTTATATTGAAAAATACTATGCGTCGCTGTAAACGCACACCCTTGAAAATAATTCTGGCGACGCCCATAGAGACACCCTATTTACAAGATAATTTAAAAAAAAAAGGGACCGTATGGAATATATAAATACATACAATTTCTCCCACAATTAAAAAAATAATAAAAACATACATTCATACATTCGAAAAAGATTCCTTAAAGGTAAGGACCGTCAAGATATTATCATTTAAAAGAACATTCAAGAAACATGTAAATATTATTATCTATGGAAAAACTATATTTTCTCTATATACTACACAGATTATGTATATGATTGAGTTTCAATAGATAGTTACAATAAATAGTTTTTATAATAGTTTCTACAAATACTGAAGTGACGGATGGAGACACATTCTCTTTCTTAGTGTATCTCTAAAATAATTCTTTCAATAACTGATACTATTCTATAAGGAAAATATCAATGCGTTCACAAAGAATTATACTTAAGATATCTTGAAAGAGTACAAATGTAGTTTTGACTCTCTTGGGCTTTACGTGAGCCTTATCTACTTTCTCTACCTCTCTTTCCTTTTTTGAGATGATTATTCCTCTATGCACTCATGGTGCCACATATCCTTAATGGCCTGAATCCTGTTCTGCACATCTTGGATGTGACTCTCCAACTGCTGTGACACACAGTGGAGTCGGTCTAACTGCATCTGCATAATCTTCCTCTCAGGGCTGTTATCTCGATCTAGGAGTTGAAATAACAAATTAAAACAACACGAATAAATTTTGTTTTTGATGAGTATACTTTTTAAGCAAACTCATGGCTGCAGCACTGGCCGTAGGTACCTGTAAGTAACGAAATGCGATGCCACCTTTATAGAGTGCTATCTCCAGGATTAGGAAGTAGTCGTTCTGTTGATCGCACTTAATCTGAGAAAAGATGTTTGTTCTATGTGGGGATCGAACACACGACTGCTGGCTTAGCAATCAAGCTTGTTAACCAATACGCCGGTACGGAAATAAAAGTTTCCACTTACCCACATTGTTATCATAGATTGTATTAAGGCTATTCATTGCTCTTTGGGAATTATCTAGAACAGAAAATATATTAAATACCAAATTAAACATATATTATAATTATTATCAACTTGCCAATATTTCTACAAATGTTACTGTAAGTTTAAAAAGGGGAATGGAGGGAGAAGCCTCCCTCTCAGTATATAATTTTTATTTTGAAAAATCTTAAAAAGATCTCAAAGATAGTATATATCTACAACATACATATTATTTGTATTATGAGCAGATGCTCATAATAAAGTAATCAAGCGAAATAAGTAATAATAAGTTATGTTATACATAATAATAACAAAATATGTACCATCTAAGGTAAAACTTGTGAAAAATTGTATCACAGAAAATAAGTTCTACTTACATGGTCCCCGTCCCAGACCAAGTCTCGCCAGCCTCGACCTCCTGTTCGACATCCTCAGTTGTGGACCTTGCAAAATTTCTTGATTCTCAGTTTCTTCTGAAGGAACATTGAAGTCGGTAAAGTCTAAAAACTGTTAAATAAAAGACTATTAAGAAAGGACAAACAGTAGTTATGTCACATATAAAGTGCTGCTGAAATAACCTCTTACTCAGCTTAGCTTAGCTTAGCCCAGCTCAGCTTAGCCTAAAGACTGAAAGAGTGTGTAACAAATAATGTTTTTGTCAAAATGCACTTAGGATAAAGTAGTTATTATTATTCCTTTAATCAATGTATTTTATGAAGATATTTTTTATTTTTATGAAGTAAAAGAGATGTATCACATCAATTATTTCTGTCTACCCTTTGGTGACTGTGAGATGATGGAAAATTAGTATAGTAATATACTCTCCATCAGTATACTAATATACTGATTTTCCATTAAAGAATACTAAATTAGTGAGTTTCTGCCGCTCAGACATATAATCATTAGTCGCTTCGTCGTGTAATCGAATAATTAAATGTTTATTTAATATTACCCGGCATTATTAATATACACGGTAATAATTAATATATCACTATTAAAAATATAATATTTAGGTTTTATAAAATGAAAATATGATTAGATGTGTATTTATTTTATATCGATTTGTATTATGTGAATATAAAAACATGTTACATATTATATATACCATTACATAGCTGGTCTGAACTGCCACATGTTTCACATTAAACAAACCCATAGTCATTTAGTTCACTAAAGATTCAGTACCTGCATGTCACCTCTGAATTATTGACTTTACATTGTCTTTGATTTTAATTCATAAGTTATGGGCATAAATGTTTAAAAGTTATTTTTGATTTACTCGATACCAAAGTAGTTAACATAATGTCTTTTTTTTTTAAAACGACAACGCCCGCATAGGTATAAATCCTGCGTCACGGGGGATTTTACAAACACAAGGAACACCCAAACTCAGAACAACAATTTATGGATCACACAAAGTGTTGTCCCATGTGGTATTTGACCGCTTACACCACTGGGCCAAACGTGCAGTCGTAGTCATGTCGTGCTCACTTACTGATGATAAATTCTACCACTTTCTTTTTCTTCCTAATGAATTGATATTTAAATGTTTTTAACAGGCAGAATGGCATTTATAAATGTAAAAGTTTAGTCACAATTTTAGCGTTGATATCTCGCAACATCAACGTATGGTGCAAAACACTTCTCCATAGTATCTGTTTCATACTTTTTCAACATTATTTTTCGCTACCCACTGAAGATGACAATATGTACATATCAAGATAGAATCATCATGTGTCTATTCATTAAATTTATGTAAATTTGAAGGTAGCTTTAAATTATTGTTTTCTGGTTTGTTTAAAATTCTATTAATACCCTCAAGTCCATATCCTAGATATCATAGATTTATAAATACCACTAGTTTAATCTGTTAAAGCCTGCAGTTACTATTGTAGTTTTTAAAAAAAAATTAGGTCTCTAAGACTTTGCCAGGATCTAATATTCAACCTTAAAATATGCCTTCGTATAACATGAACAGGTTTGCAAAAATAGTTTCAAATTAATTTTCAAACATTTTCTTAATAAGACAATTATTGGGCTTACCAGATCAACTTCAATATCCCGAACAAGTTCCTCTTCTTCCACAAGTCGAAGGAGCCTCTTGCCCATCTCATCAACCACCTCCGGGTTGTCTACATTCTCATTAGAGTCTGCTTGTTTCTTTAATGTCAACTTCCAATTGCTCAATACCTGTAATAAATAATAAAATAAAATGTTTTAACCATAACTATGAATAGTCCGCAATTTGATGTCAGTTAACTTTATAAGGAACCGTTAGTAGGTTCCAACTATTTTCACATTTAAAGTTTAGTTGAGATTACAAACTTAGTTAGGTTCTATATGGCATCCTAGCAAAGACTTCAATTTTAAAAATTAAAAAAATACAATACAAACAACAAACACATTACGCTGGACAGAGGATTCCAAGAACGATAACTTCTCTCGATGTAAAACGCCACCTCGTTGATACAGAAGTCGCCATTGTGCAAAATTATTATTCTACGTCAAAATAATAATTTTGCTGAATGGAAACTCCCTAAAATGTGAGCTTCGTAGACCAGCAACTTCGCAGAACGCCAACAGAACGTCCATAACGAGAGACCTCGTTTAAAATCCATGTGCCGTGATATCATCACGTTGTTATAAGATCTCCATGTTTCAAGCATACTTGTTTCTTCTGATGATCCTTTAATTAAAGTCTATATGGGACACCTGGAGAAAAAAGAATAAGATCCTCTATTGTCTCAAAGTGCCTCGCATAGACTTACAAATAGAAATTCCAAATCTAACAACATGTAGGTAATGCAAGCATACATGACAGAAAAGCAATAGACATATTAATATAACATTTAACTTGTACGTATTTTCATCTATTCAAGGTGTATTTTATTATATATAGAGGCACCCATGGGCGCCGGCATGCACCTCCCTGGAAGAATAGAAAATACATATTTCTAAATTATATCATAGGTATATGTATTTTTTATTGATAAATACTGTGGTGCTGTAAATGCAGACCCCTGAAAATAATTCTGGCGACGCCCATAGAGACTCCCTATTTACAAGATAATTTCAAAAGAAAAGGCGACCGTATGAAATGTATAAATACATAGAATTTCTCCCACAATTAAAAAGATAATAAAAACATACATTCATACATTCGAAAAAGATTCCTTTAAGGTAAGGACCGTCAAGATATTATCATTTAAAAGAACATTCAAGAAACATGTAAATATTATTATCTATGGAAAAACTATATTTTCTCTATATACTACACAGATTATGTATATGATTGAGTTTCAATAGATAGTTACAATAAATAGTTTTTATAATAGTTTCTACAAATACTGAAGTGACGGATGGAGACACATTCTCTTTCTTAGTGTATCTCTAAAATAATTCTTTCAATAACTGATACTATTCTATAAGGAAAATATCAATGCGTTCACAAAGAATTATACTTAAGATATCTTGAAAGAGTATAAATGTAGTTTTGACTCTCTTGCGCTTTACGAGAGCCTTATCTACTTTCTCTACCTCTCTTTCCTTTTTTGAGGTGATTATTCCTCTATGCACTCATGGTGCCACATATCCTTAATGGCCTGAATCCTGTTCTGCACATCTTGGATGTGACTCTCCAACTGCTGTGACACACAGTGGAGTCGGTCTAACTGCATCTGCATAATCTTCCTCTCAGGGCTGTTATCTCGATCTAGGAGTTGAAATAACAAATTAAAACAACACGAATAAATTTTGTTTTTGATGAGTATACTTTTTAAGCAAACTCATGGCTGCAGCACTGGCCGTAGGTACCTGTAAGTAACGAAATGCGATGCCACCTTTATAGAGTGCTATCTCCAGGATTAGGAAGTAGTCGTTCTGTTGATCGCACTTAATCTGAGAAAAGATGTTTGTTCTATGTGGGGATCGAACACACGACTGCTGGCTTAGCAATCAAGCTTGTTAACCAATACGCCGGTACGGAAATAAAAGTTTCCACTTACCCACATTGTTATCATAGATTGTGTTAAGGCTATTCATTGCTCTTTGGGAATTATCTAGAACAGAAAATATATTAAACACCAAATTAAATACATATTATAATTATTATCAACTTGCCAATATTTCTACAAATGTTACTGTAAGTTTAAAAAGGGGAATGGAGGGAGAAGCCTCCCTCTCAGTATATAATTTTTATTTTGAAAAATCTTAAAAAGATCTCAAAGATAGTATATATCTACAACATACATATTATTTGTATTATGAGCAGCTGCTCAAAGTAATCAAGCGAAATAAGTAATAATAAGTTATGTTATATATAATAATAACAAAATATGTACCATCTAAGGTAAAACTTGTGAAAAATTGTATCACAGAAAATAAGTTCTACTTACATGGTCCCTGTCCCAGACCAAGTCTCGCCAGCCTCGACCTCCTGTTCGACATCCTCAGTTGTGGACCTTGCAAAATTTCTTGATTCTCAGTTTCTTCTGAAGGAACATTGAAGTCGGTAAAGTCTAAAAACTGTTAAATAAAAGACTATTAAGAAAGGACAAACAGTAGTTATGTCACATATAAAGTGCTGCTGAAATAACCTCTTACTCAGCTTAGCTTAGCCTAGCCCAGCTTAGCTTAGCTTAGCCCAGCTTAGCTTAGCCTAAAGACTGAAAGAGTGTGTAAAAATAATATTTTTGTCAAAATACACTTAGGATAAAGTAGTTATTATTATTCCTTTAATCAATGTATTTTATGAAGACATTTTTTATTTTTATGAAGTAAAAGAGATGTATCACATCAATTATTTCTGTCTACCCTTTGGTGACTGTGAGATGATGGAAAATTAGTATAGTAATATACCCTCCATCTGTATAGTAATACACTGATTTTTCCATTAATGAATACTAAATTAGTGAGTTTCTGCCGCTCAGACATATAATCATTAACCGCTTCGTCGCGTAATCGAATAATTCAATGTTTATTTAATACTGCCCGGATTTATTAATATACATGGTAACAATTAATATATCACTATTAAAAATATAATATTTCGGTTTTATAAAATAAAAATATGATTAGATGTGTATTTATTTTATATGATTTTGTATTATTTGAATACAAAAACATGTTACATATTATATATACCATTACATAGCTTGTCTGAACTGCCACGTGTTTCACATTAAACAAACCCATAGTCATTTAATTCACTAAAGATTTAGTACCTGCATGTCACCTCTGAATTATTGACTTTACATTGTCTTTGATTTTAATTCATAAGTTATGGGCATAAATGTTTAAAAGTTATTTTTGATTTACTCGATACCAAAGTAGTTTACATAATGTCTTTTTTTTTTAAAACGACAACGCCCGCATAGGTATAAATCCTGCGTCGCGGGGGATTTTACAAACACAAGGAACACCCAAACTCAGAATAACAATTTATGGATCACACAAAGTGTTGTCCCATGTGGTATTTGACCGCTTACACCACTGGGCCAAACGTGCAGTCGTAGTCATGTCGTGCTCACTTACTGATGATAAATTCTACCACTTTCTTTTTCTTCCTAATGAATTGATATTTAAATGTTTTTAACAAACAGAATGGCATTTATAAATGTAAAAGTTTAGTCACAATTTAGCGTTGATATCTCGCAACATCAATGTATGGTGCAAAACACTTCTCCATAGTATCTATTTGATGCACACTAATATTAATTCAATAATCACAATATACTTTTTCAACATTATTTTTCGCTACCCACTGAAGAAGACAACATGTATATATCAGGATAGAATCATCATGTGTCTATTCATTAAATTCATGTAAATTTGAAGGTAGTTTTAAATTATTGTTTTCTTGTCTATTTAAAATTCTATTAATACCCTCAAGTCCATATCCTAGATATCATAGATTTATAAATACCACTACTTTAATCTGTTAAAGCCTGAAGTTACTATTGTACTTTTTAAAAAAAAAAATTAGGTCTCTAAGACCTTGCCAGGATCTAATATTCAACCTTAAAATATGCCTTCGTATAACAAACAGGTTTGCAAAAATAGTTTCAAATTAATTTTCAAACATTTTCTTAATAAGACAATTATTGGGCTTACCAGATCAACTTCAATATCCCGAACAAGTTCCTCTTCTTCCACAAGTCGAAGGAGCCTCTTGCCCATCTCATCAACCACCTCCGGGTTGTCTACATTCTCATTAGAGTCTGCTTGTTTCTTTAATGTCAACTTCCAATTGCTCAATACCTGTAATAAATAATAAAATAAAATGTTTTAACCATAACTATGAATAGTCCGCAATTTGATGTTAGTTAACTTTATAAGGAACCGTTAGTAGGTTCCAACTATTTTCACATTTAAAGTTTAGTTGAGATTACACACTTAGTTAGGTTCTATATGGCATCCTAGCAAAGACTTCAATTTTAAAAATTAAAAAAATACAATACAAACAACAAACACATTACGCTGGACAGAGGATTCCAAGAACGATAACTTCTCTCGATGTAAAACGCCACCTCGTTGATACAGAAGTCGCCATTGTGCAAAATTATTATTCTACGTCAAAATAATAATTTTGCTGAATGGAAACTCCCTAAAATGTGAGCTTCGTAGACCAGCAACTTCGCAGAACGCCAACAGAACGTCCATAACGAGAGACCTCGTTTAAAATCCATGTGCCGTGATATCATCACGTTGTTATAAGATCTCCATGTTTCAAGCATACTTGTTTCTTCTGATGATCCTTTAATTAAAGTCTATATGGGACACCTGGAGAAAAAAGAATAAGATCCTCTATTGTCTCAAAGTGCCTCGCATAGACTTACAAATAGAAATTCCAAATCTAACAACATGTAGGTAATGCAAGCATACATGACAGAAAAGCAATAGACATATTAATATAACATTTAACTTGTACGTATTTTCAACTATTCAAGGTGTATTTTATTATATATAGAGGCACCCATGGGCGCCGGCATGCACCTCCCTGGAAGAATAGAAAATACATATTTCTAAATTATATCATAGGTATATGTATTTTTTATTGATAAATACTGTGGTGCTGTAAATGCAGACCCCTGAAAATAATTCTGGCGACGCCCATAGAGACACCCTATTTACAAGATAATTTCAAAAGAAAAGGCGACCGTATGAAATGTATAAATACATAGAATTTCTCCCACAATTAAAAAGATAATAAAAACATACATTCATACATTCGAAAAAGATTCCTTTAAGGTAAGGACCGTCAAGATATTATCATTTAAAAGAACATTCAAGAAACATGTAAATATTATTATCTATGGAAAAACTATATTTTCTCTATATACTACACAGATTATGTATATGATTGAGTTTCAATAGATAGTTACAATAAATAGTTTTTATAATAGTTTCTACAAGTACTGAAGTGACGGATGGAGACACATTCTCTTTCTTAGTGTATCCCTAAAATAATTCTTTCAATAACTGATACTATTCTATAAGGAAAATATCAATGCGTTCACAAAGAATTATACTTAAGATATCTTGAAAGAGTATAAATGTAGTTTTGACTCTCTTGCGCTTTACGAGAGCCTTATCTACTTTCTCTACCGCTCTTTCCTTTTTTGAGATGATTATTCCTCTATGCACTCATGGTGCCACATATCCTTAATGGCCTGAATCCTGTTCTGCACATCTTGGATGTGACTCTCCAACTGCTGTGACACACAGTGGAGTCGGTCTAACTGCATCTGCATAATCTTCCTCTCAGGGCTGTTATCTCGATCTAGGAGTTGAAATAACAAATTAAAACAACACGAATAAGTTTTGTTTTTGATGAGTATACTTTTTAAGCAAACTCATGGCTGCAGCACTGGCCGTAGGTACCTGTAAGTAACGAAATGCGATGCCACCTTTATAGAGTGCTATCTCCAGGATTAGGAAGTAGTCGTTCTGTTGATCGCACTTAATCTGAGAAAAGATGTTTGTTCTATGTGGGGATCGAACACACGACTGCTGGCTTAGCAATCAAGCTTGTTAACCAATACGCCGGTACGGAAATAAAAGTTTCCACTTACCCACATTGTTATCATAGATTGTGTTAAGGCTATTCATTGCTCTTTGGGAATTATCTAGAACAGAAAATATATTAAATACCAAATTAAATACATATTATAATTATTATCAACTTGCCAATATTTCTACAAATGTTACTGTAAGTTTAAAAAGGGGAATGGAGGGAGAAGCCTCCCTCTCAGTATATAATTTTTATTTTGAAAAATCTTAAAAAGATCTCAAAGATAGTATATATCTACAACATACATATTATTTGTATTATGAGCAACTGCTCAAAGTAATCAAGCGAAATAAGTAATAATAAGTTATGTTATATATAATAATAACAAAATATGTACCATCTAAGGTAAAACTTGTGAAAAATTGTATCACAGAAAATAAGTTCTACTTACATGGTCCCTGTCCCAGACCAAGTCTCGCCAGCCTCGACCTCCTGTTCGACATCCTCAGTTGTGGACCTTGCAAAATTTCTTGATTCTCAGTTTCTTCTGAAGGAACATTGAAGTCGGTAAAGTCTAAAAACTGTTAAATAAAAGACTATTAAGAAAGGACAAACAGTAGTTATGTCACATATAAAGTGCTGCTGAAATAACCTCTTACTGAGCTTAGCTTAGCGTAGCTTGGCCTAGCCCAGCTTAGCTTAGCTTAGCCCAGCTTAGCTTGGCCTAAAGACTGAAAAAGTGTGTAACAAATAATGTTTTTGTCAAAATGCACTTAGGATAAAGTAGTTATTATTATTCCTTTAATCAATGTATTTTATGAAGATTTTTTTTTTTTATGAAGTAAAAGAGATGTATCACATCAATTATTTCTGTCTACCCTTTGGTGACTGTGTGATGATGGAAAATCAGTATAATAATATACCCTCCATCAGTATAGTAATACACTGATTTTCCATTAAAGAATACTAAATTAGTGAGTTTCTGCCGCTCAGACATATAATCATTAAACGCTTCGTCGCGTAATCGAATAATTCAATGTTTATTTAATATTACCCGGCATTATTAATATACACTGTAATAATTAATATATCACTATTAAAAATATAATACTTAGGTTTTATAAAATGAAAATATGATTTGTATTATTTGAATACAAAAACACGTTACATATTATATATACCATTACATAGCTGGTCTGAACTGCCACGTGTTTCACATTAAACAAACCCATAGTCATTTAGTTCACTAAAGATTTAATACTTGCGTGTCAAGTCTGAATTATTGACTTTACATTGTCTTTGATTTTAATTCATAAGTTATGGGCACAAATGTTTAAAAGATATTTTTGATTTACTCGATACCAAAGTAGTTTACATGTCTTTTTTTTTTAAAACGACAACACCCGCATAGGTATAAATCCTGCGTCGCGGGGGATTTTACAAACACAAGGAACACTCAAACTCAGAACAACAATTTATGGATCACACAAAGTGTTGTCCCATGTGGTATTTGACCGCTTACACCACTGGGCCAAACGTGCAGTCGTAGTCATGTCGTGCTCACTTACTGATGATAAATTCTACCACTTTCTTTTTCTTCCTAATGAATTGATATTTAAATGTTTTTAACAGGCAGAATGGCATTTATAAATGTAAAAGTTTAGTCACAATTTTAGCGTTGATATCTCGCAACATCAATGTATGGTGCAAAACACTTCTCCATAGTATCTGTTTCATGCACACTAATATTAGTTCAATAATCACAATATACTTTTTCAACATTATTTTTCGCTACCCACTGAAGATGACAATATGTACATATCAAGATAGAATCATCACGTGTCTATTCATTAAATTTATGTAAATTTGAAGGTAGCTTTAAATTATTGTTTTCTGGTTTGTTTAAAATTCTATTAATACCCTCAAGTCCATATCCTAGATATCATAGATTTATAAATACCACTAGTTTAATCTGTTAAAGCCTGCAGTTACTATTGTAGTTTTTAAAAAAAAATTAGGTCTCTAAGACTTTGCCAGGATCTAATATTCAACCTTAAAATATGCCTTCGTATAACAAACAGGTTTGCAAAAATAGTTTCACATTAATTTTCAAACATTTTCTTAAGACAATTATTAGGCTTACCAGATCAACTTCA
The DNA here is from genome assembly GCA_949316085.1 of Hypercompe scribonia. Classification (NCBI taxonomy): domain Eukaryota; kingdom Metazoa; phylum Arthropoda; class Insecta; order Lepidoptera; family Erebidae; genus Hypercompe; species Hypercompe scribonia. The sequence goes on from OX438972.1 coordinate 21,796,242, forward strand.
ATATCCCGAACAAGTTCCTCTTCTTCCACAAGTCGAAGGAGCCTCTTGCCCATCTCATCAACCACCTCCGGGTTGTCTACATTCTCATTAGAGTCTGCTTGTTTCTTTAATGTCAACTTCCAATTGCTCAATACCTGTAATAAATAATAAAATAAAATGTTTTAACCATAACTATGAATAGTCCGCAATTTGATGTCAGTTAACTTTATAAGGAACCGTTAGTAGGTTCCAACTATTTTCACATTTAAAGTTTAGTTGAGATTACACACTTAGTTAGGTTCTATATGGCATCCTAGCAAAGACTTCAATTTTAAAAATTAAAAAAATACAATACAAACAACAAACACATTACGCTGGACAGAGGATTCCAAGAACGATAACTTCTCTCGATGTAAAACGCCACCTCGTTGATACAGAAGTCGCCATTGTGCAAAATTATTATTCTACGTCAAAATAATAATTTTGCTGAATGGAAACTCCCTAAAATGTGAGCTTCGTAGACCAGCAACTTCGCAGAACGCCAACAGAATGTCCATAACGAGAGACCTCGTTTAAAATCCATGTGCCATGATGTGATTTGAAAAATCCTATCCAGTCTGAATCCGACGGAATCTTCAGTGTTAGGAAATATTCTAATGTAATGTATAAAACTTTATTACATGATATAAATTGATAAATTAAAAAATATTTAACATTAAGAGATTTTTTTTTTAACTACCTGCTAATAATTAAAAAAAATTGGCTTACCGTTTTCCATCGGGCCATAGATCTTTTAGCTCCATTCGGAACGGCATTAAGTTTTTCAACAAGTTTTTCCCAATTTGCATCATGGATTCTTTTGGTACCACTCAAGATTTTTTCACGGCTTAATGTTGGATTTTTTTCTATTTCGTCTAGAAGTAAACTGAGCTGTTTATTTGTAACACTCTTCTTGTTCTCTAGCTGTGAATGAATAATTTCAGAACATTAAAATAATGATGCAATTACATTTAAGCGAAAACGGAACTACCCTTTTTTGTAAAAAAAATTATAGTCACCATTTTCGTGTAAGGTGTAAATTGATATTATTAAAAACACTGTTTTTTCCAAAATATTACAACAACTGTTAAAATAAATATTAAAACAACTGTAAAACACTGTTTTTTCCAAAATATTAAAATCTCGGTGAAGCTCGGCGAAAATTCAATTCAATTGTAATCGATCAATACGAAATGCTTAGGGTTACTAGTCATAATAACGGCGCAAGTTGACCAACACCAAACATCAATAATTAAATGTGGTCTCAATTTATTAAAACTTAGAATGTTAATTTCGATTCTTAATTTTTAATGTTTCCAAAAAAAATTGTTTCTTGTTTATGTCTAAGAAATTCTCACTTGCAAATATTGTGTTTAAAAATAAATACATTACGAATAGTCCAGTAGATGGGACAAGCAGTAGCGGCGCCAGATCATAATTTTATGTGGGCAAGATACATTTTGCGAGGCCCTCTCCTCGGGCATAAAGACAGATTTGTTAAAATAAAAAACATATGTCATTTCATTATTAAACTTTTATTCATGCAAAATATAGTCAAACTTACAACTACCCGATGAAAAATGTTTTTATCTAATTATGTATTATCATATATGATTATATATAATTAGGTAAAAAAAAATTTCATCGGCTAACCTAAAAATATTTAAGATATTAAGACCAACGTTAAATAACAATTTAATTTAATTATTACAGGAACAGAAATTTTCTACTTTTCACACTGCTGAATTGTTTAATTACGTGCTCGTAATCTAGCTTGGATGCTATATCAGCCTCGATAGACAAAATTGCGACCGCAGAAAGTCGTTCCTGTGACATCGTACTCCTTAAATAATTCTTAATGAGTTTTAATTTTGAGAAGCTCCTTTCAGCGGAGGCTGTACTAATTGGTATTGTTAATAATATTCTAATGACGATGTAAATGTTTGGGTATATTTCTTTTAAGTTATTATGTGTAATGTATTGAAGCAACTGTTTTACGTCTGTTATAAAGTTAGGTAAATTAGGGATCATTATTTGTAATTCTTCATATAATTCGTAAGGTTGAAAGTCACTGCTCTCACCCACTCGTAGGACTGTGTGTAAATCTTGACAATTTTTTAATATTTGTTCGTGTGGAGTATTTTTTAATTTACTTATATCATACAGAAAACCGAAATTTTCATGATGTTGATTTAAAGCCATAAATCTCAAATCCATATTGGTAATAATTGAATCAAGCATAGTGTTAAAAAAATTTGCTTCATACCGGCTTTTGGGACACTGTATAGGTTGATCCTCGCCCTCATAATCAAAGACCCTTTTCTTTTTCACTACTCTTTTGTTTTTAAATTCGTTCGGCAGATCATAACAGATTCTGTCAATAAATTGTTGAGCATCAGACAAGCATTTTTCAAATCCAGTTTGCCGATATTCTTTGATCCAGTCACAAAATGTATGCAAATGTTTAAGGGCAATGCTCAAATGGACTTGTACAGATTGCCATAGTTTGCTTATCACATTAACACGCGATAACAATTCATACCATACATGTAAAGATATTACAAATTCTAAACTAAGCATTTCGTTTAATACTGAATCACAATCACTGAGAGTGTCTGATTGATCTGTTTGATTTTTCAAACTTTCTATGCATCCTACAACATCATCAAATTGAAATAGTATGGACTTAACTGCCTCGATTCTGCTTTCCCATCTCGTATCCGATAAAGGCTTCATGGTAAGTTTTAATTTATCTTTGACCAATTCCCAGCGTTTGCTGGAACCTGAAAACAGCAAATAAATTTTTTGGATAAAACCAAAAAATGTTTTTGCTGACACCGAAGAATTAGCGGCGTCTACCAACAGCAGATTCCAGCTATGACAACCGCAAGGCGTGAAAAATGCCCTAGGATTTATATTTAATATTCGAGTTTTGACTCCACTATTTATGCCTACCATATTTGCGCCATTGTCATATCCTTGGCCACGGCAGTTTTGAATATCTAACCCATACTTTTCTAGCTCGCCTAGTATGGCATTACTTAAATATTCTCCTGTTGTCTCACTTACAGCAAGAAATCCAATAAAATGTTCTTCTATTGTGCCCGTTGATGTATTACAAAATCTTAAGATCACAGACATTTGTTCTACTTTACTACAGTCTCTAGTGCAGTCAAGCAAAAAAGAATAATATTTTGCCTCTTTTAATTTGCGAATCACTTCATCAGTTACCGTTTTTGACATCAGTGTAATCAATTCATTTTGTATGTCGTGACTTAAATAATGATGCGCAAGTTGTTTGTCAGTAATACGTCTCATATGTTCTCGTAAAGTAGGATCAAATTTTGATATCAATCTAAATAAATCAATAAAGTTCCCACTATTCCTGAAGTCACCGTCTGTCTTTATAGTTTCTCTGTGACCTCTGAATGCAAGATTATGAGAGGCTAAGAAGTTAATAATATCGATTAACCTCTCAAACAAATTGTACCAATGTTTTTGAGATTCACGAATAAGCCTTTCGTTTTCTTTGTCTATTGTTTTCTCGTGTTTTATGCCTCTCTCTAATGTTATCCATTGGAACATAAATGCCATATGTTCTTTGGTATTCTCATGTCTTTGTAAAATACTGCTTAAATGTTTCCAGTCACAGCATCCTCCCTGTACCATCTGAGTTTGTGAATTGCCAAAAAGTCTGCATGGAAAACAGAATACTTTATTTTGAGACTTAGAATAAACTAACCAGCGACGATGTTGAATTTCACCATTATTTAGTTTTCTAGAGAAATGAAAATTTGAAAAGTGCCTACGGTCGTCGTCTTTGGGATAATCTTCATCATCAATATTTAATTGTTGTGAGGGGCCGTTCTGAACTATATCATGACGCTGAACATCTGATATGGGCAACGACCACATACCTGGATCAAAATTATCAAATACTTGTTTAATTGCGTCACTCGCATCGCTGCTAGTTGGTGGAGAACAAATTTTCATTTTTTTTTCGTGATCTAGAATATTGCTCTCTGGAAACACAGGAATTTCATCGTCGGAATCTGATTCGTTAGATATTGATTTTGTATCAATTTCAGACTGTCGTTCGGTATCAGTATTTAGTGGTTCTCCATCAGTACTTCTCAAATTCATAGGAATCTCAATCGTGGCTGAATATTTTTTAGAAGTCGACGCTGTCGATTCAGATGGTTCTGTCGTACCAGATGCAGTTGGATTAAGAAACTTCATCATACCTGTACCTGTACTTAACGCCTGGTTTGATATTGCTCTTTCAGCTTTTCTTCTTCGTTTTGCTGATCCGGATTCCCATTTCCTCCCAGCATCTCTATCTCTCTTAGGGCCTAAGCCTGACATGATAAGTAATCTGTGGGCAAAAACAATAATACTTTATAAGACTAGCTCTCGTGGTCCATAAACAAGGCAGACACATGATATATAGAATTCCCCTGCCTCGTGTAACTTTATGTCTGCTGGGTTTAGTTACCTACGTAATACTACTGGATAATTAGTACACTTTACGCTTTTTTCTTATAAAAATAAAGTTTTAAATATTAATTTAAATTTATTGAAAATAAAACCTACATTCCTCGATCAGATAATAAAATAAACATTTGAAGTCAAAAAAAGAAGTATTATGTGTAAATAAAATGATTTCTTACCTTTCACTTAATCCCGGTACAATTATTTTTCTTCAGATCACAAACAATAAATCAATAGTTAGTACAAGACTACGTATCTATTATTTTATAAGTAGTTATAGTTACAAAACAGCGTATTGAAACAGTAAACCACAGATTTAATTTCTTAAATAGAATGTCACATAAAAAAAAAGATATTATCACTTATACACGACAAGTCAACCCAAGTAGACTATACATACGCTTTGCTTTGACGACCAACAGCATGAAAACAAATCGTCAAAAAGTTGCGGTGTCCCGTACACCGGGGCTGTTATTTGACGAACGGGGAATACCCTATTTTGTTTTGGGCGGCGCCGCGCAGCGGAAATTCTTCGCTAGCGATAGGAACGCAATTTCAGGGGAATACCCTTTTTTAGGCCAGTGGTGACGTGCATTACAGCGGGGATTTCTCACGTGTGATAGCGACGCAAGCACTTTTTTCGGCGCGTTCATGGCTTAGGTTTAAGTAATACATAAATCTCCATGGCGCGAGGCCCCTTGGACCGCGAGGCCGTGGGCTGTGGCCCACGTCGCCCACGCCCTACGCCGCCTCTGGGGACAAGAAGATACACTATTCAAAATATTAAGACAGCTTAGTTTCGGGATAAGCTTCATAAGACCTTACAATATGATAAAACATTATTTTATTATTAAATATTTATATTTCTATAATAATGCATACCAATCATTTCACGATTAACAGGTAAAATTAATCATAATCCTGAAAATTCTTCAAGTTACAATCTAAAATTAATTAAGGCGCCTTCTCACTTTGGAAATTTAAAAAAAATCGATTTTTATTTTTTTTTTTTAAATTTCAATTAAGGTTAATTTTTAAGAATCGGAAGGTCCATTGTATGGAGCAGGCATCGCTGATTAACCCGAGGTAAGGTTTTTTCATGATTTTTCTGCAACCAAAACTTTAAACGCGTTTATCTTAAAACAAGATTTTTCGGAGCCTTGTTGATGAAATTTCGGAAACTATCCCGCTGATTGTCATGAAACTTAAATGACATATTCTTCATAGTTATGGCTATAGCGCATATTATTAGATTTTTGAAATTTCGATTTTAAGAATTTTTCTTTACAAAAAAACTGCAAAAAAATCGCTTTTTTTTTACTTTTTCGAAAAACGTGCGCCATTTCGTTATTTTCGCGAATATCAAAAATCTGATGATATGCACTATAGCTGACATACTGAATCTAAAATAGTTTTATTTTTTTGTTTGAGGTGACCCGTCTCGGAGATACCATTAACAAGCCACGATCATAACATTTTTAGACGGGTTTTTCGATGCTACTGTTGTATTATAATAATTATTCAAAAAAAGAAAAATAAAAATTTTTCATGTTCTTGAAAGATGTGTTTATTAGGATCCATTTTATCCCATAATTTTAAGCAAAAATCCTCGAAATAGAATCGCGAAATATCCTATTTTCGAGGCGCCTAAAGTGAGAAGACGCCTTAAACTACTGAATTAATTTTAGTGAATGTGGTGTCAATAGACTCATAATAATGGCGCGGATGACATAGTCTACATAAATTTTATAGTTTTAATATTATGGAGTTATAGTTTCTTTTAACTTTTTCTTGTATATAGTTTACTTTTTCTTATTTGGTGTATATGTATTGTTTATAATTTTATTCAACAACACTACTGCAGGGTAAATGTTGATGGAGTCTATGTCCCATCTTTTTGCAAATACTTACTATGAATCGAATAAAAAATCAGATGAAAGGGTTGATGAGTCTCCTCTTAGTTTACGAAAGTTAAAATAAATTTTCCTTATTTAAAACCATAACATTTACGTTTTTAGTATCTACGCTACGACTTAAATAGTGAAATTCATTTAATAATACATATTTTTAAATATTATACACGTACATACTGTTAACCTAGAACTAGGCAACTATTTTGTGATTGCTTCAGACTGTTTTATGATAAAAACTAAATACTCAATATTAAAAGATTATATGTACTTACAGAAATCATTGTCCTTTGTAGGCATCGTTATAATAATAAAAATATATTAGATAGAATCATGTTAACAATAAATCTAAATAGACATCACTATTAGCTGTGCCACCAGGTTTTCCAGCTGCTGAGTTGTCAAATTCATGTAGTGAGAGAAACTGTCAAAGTAGAGGAAAAGAACGAATTTACTAACAATTACTTGAATAGTAACATGGATTATAAATTAAAATTAGTTTGAGCTTAGAATTATAAGATGCGGTGGTGTCTGTTTCTCATTTTTACGTTGATAATAAGTGCAAAAGCGTGGGACGACGATGATTTGGAAGTGTTTGACGTGGTTGAAGAAGTGAATCAAAACTTCTATGAGTTGATGGGTGTTAAACAGGTAAGAGGTAATCTAGGGAAGGCCAAAATATTAAAACTATAATTTACATTTCTCATCAACAATTTTTTGTACTTCGTCTTTTTACACTATTGGGATATGTATGTTAGGTAAAGAGTATCATATGGGTTTTCTCATTATCTTGAAAATGATAATTATATGATAATTAATCATCCATTTAATCTTAATCACTTTAATATTTTCTTACTTGTCAGAGACTTTTAATTCTACATACCATACTGCTCTATGCAGACTCTTCTCATATACACTTCAAATTTTTGATTTAAATAAAGTAAATAATTTTATAAATCATCATCAAATAAGCATTATTATATTATTTTTTTTTATTGTATATTAATATTTGTATCATATTTATTATTTATACATATGTTTTAGTAATAAGACGATTGGACGTGAACAGTTGTAACTTTTGCAATATACTAATATAATAAGACAGCTAAGAAACCTTCTGATTATTGACTATGTTGATATTTTAAACTCACCGAAACATATCTTGATAAACTTGTGTCTTTAAAAGTTTTGTTTACGATTCATTTTTGGACTTAGTAACTATTATCACGTTTTCCACTTCCGTAAAAAGCTCAAATGGCTTCTGGCCCTACTGTACTAGAATCCTCATATCCTTAGCCTTCTGTATAACATTTTGATTAATCCATCGACTCCTACATCAAGAAATGCTTTAAGTTCTTTCATGACACACTTGTGAAATGCCTAAGCTCTTCTGAAGACCCTGAGATTCGTAGTACATAAACATTTTACCAATTTTTAAAAAAATCATGTTTTGCAAAAACTGTACTTCATGTGTACAAAACACAATGTGTTACTACGTTCAAAATTATGTTGTATGAGCGTTATCTATTCTTAAAACTAATGTATGTTTATATTACTGTGTATGTATAGTATTTTATTTATTTTCTATTTATCAATATTTCATAGATTAGTAAAATTTATGTACAATAAATATTTCATAGGTAAAGACCACATTTCCTACTCATCCATCCAAAGATTTCCTAGAAGAAATTGCTTAAAGCAATGACGTTGCCTTGTGTACGTCACATTTTTAATTAACCTTATTACTGTGTTTTGTACTATGTTCAACAAATGTACAAATAAAGTGTTATCTAGCTAAATATAAATAAAATCTATTTGAACTTTAGTGAAGTTCACATGGATTTTATTTATGCATGATTATAATTATTCTTATTCTATCACCCAGGATGCATCACCGTCCGAGATAAAATCTGCTTTCAAGAAGCTCACACTGAAATTACATCCAGACAAAAATGACGCTCCAGATGCTGACGTACAATTCAGGAACCTTGTCTCTGTCCACAATATACTAAAGGATCCGGGGAAAAGAGAGAAGTATGCCATTCGTAATATTTAAATGCATGAGTAATGTCATTGTACAGAGTAAGTTATATTAACGTTGTAACTTACAAAGTTTTTCTCCAACTTAGTGACAGTTATTATGCTTATATAAAATTTGAGTACGAGAATTATAATTGACATTACAGATTTTTTTCTACGCCAGTACCTTAGAGTACAGTCATAGCTGTGTACTTTGCAGGCGAAATACCTTTTGTCTGAAACTTAAAGTTGTCAGTGTTGTACTGAAGTTCTGTTAGGGCTTAGCAACGGACAAATGAACTTTTTGGTGTTGCCATTTATTTTTTATTGATAATTAAAAAAAAATAAATGCATGTAATAGTCTTCTTTATCTGTTCTGTATGTCTGCTTCAGATTTCAACTGCAAGATATTTTATCAAACTTCAGATCATGTATGTATACATGTATGTGTGTTTACCATCTATATGAAAGTACACATTTCCAGATACAATGAAGTACTCAAAAATGGGCTTCCTAACTGGAGATCAGCAATTTACTACTACCGGCATGTGAGAAAGATGGGTCTGGCTGAAGGTTCCATCATTCTGTTCATCATCATCACATTTGGACAGTATGCTGTAGGGTGGGCTGCTTATGCTGAAAAAAGGTTCACTGCAGTAAGTACAGATAATTCATTTCTAAATACAAAAAACTTTTTTAATACATACAGCAGTTATCTTAAGTTCTTTTTTAATTATTTTTTTTATTATTGTATAAATATTAATTTATTATTTTTTAATTGAATTAAAAGAGAGCAGGTGTTGGTGTTTTTAGGTTGAAAATCACATTGTTTTTTTATTAGTTGTTCAATAAAGATGACCATATACTCGTACATGTGTAAATAATGCTCTAAGTAAAAAAAATATTCCAATTGACAGTATGGTGTTTATCAATGTTAATTAATTTATTTATATGAAATGTCAACATCACACAAACACTACATTCTTATAAAAATTATGAACAGTTAGATAATTCATATAAAAAAATATGAATAATTAAATAATTTTATAGAAAATTATGAATAATCAAGTAGTCCTATCTAAATTATAAGTTCACACAACATTTGTTTTTTTAATAACACATCATTTGACGTAAAAATCTTGTCAACTTAAACATATACTAAAATTCAAAAAATACACTGCAAATTGATATAAATCAATGCTTTAAAAAAATAATGTAGAAGAGAAGGGACTACGAAAAGTGAGTTGCATTAAACGGTCAATTGAGTTACGTAAAACATTATTACCAATGTTACGGTTGATTGAATTTAGTTCGTTGTACAAACACTAAGTTGCAAGCTACTTAAATAACTTGCTGCCTAAATCTATTGTTGTAAGACTGTACTAGAAAAATCGTATTTAGATTTTTTCTCTCAATTAACTATTCTTTGAAAGTGAAGTCTAATTTCAGTGTTACATAAGTTATTCATTGTAAAAAGAAAACGATATTTAAGTCATTACCTTATACAATATCTTGAGATTACATAACCTTGTTTACTGCCTATTTTTCCTCAAGACCAAAGTTATTGTGAATCTGCTACACCGGATTGTATTATTTGCTCAAATCATGGCAATAAATTAATTTTTGAAGTTATACTTTTTTTGGCGCGTTAGGCAAAAATGGTGAGAGTAAATTTTTACAATGCGCGCGCACACTGTCACGAAAAACCATCACCATATAATTAGCATTTTAGTTTTGAAGCTATACTTTTTTGGCGCGAAATTTATTTAACTAGATAATTTTAATAAAACTTTTACGATTTATTATTTTTTTTTTCTATTATTAGTGTCGTTTTCTTTAAAAACATAGATTTTTATCTTGTTATGCCAAAGTTCTTACGTGCGTATACAAACAGTTTTCTTTTAATTTACCTGTCTTTTAGATCTCAATTTCATGAAAAAAAAATATTTTCAGGAACAAATACTAAATAGCAGAGGTAAAAAACACGCAAAAAAGTCTGGCTTTGAACAAGGATTATCAGAAATACTTGATCAACTGCCGAAACCAAGTATAAAGGACACACTACCGTTTCAAATACCACGATGTGCCTGGTGGATGGTAACCGCTATCCCTAGAGGTATCGTGGAGATGAGGAGAATTATGAAAGAGAAAGAAGAAGAAGCCAGAAGACAGAAAAAGAGGTAAGAAATTACAAAATTATAATTAATTCTTGCTTAAAATCCAGCCTTTGGTAATTAAGTGTACCAGATTCGACCTTCAGGATTACACCTGTGGAAATTACATTCGAATTTGTACAATCATGTGAGGCGTATGGAGACAGACAACAACATTTATAGCTAAAGACTACCCAGACAGGACTATTATGTTTTTATCACACGAATATTTATCCTGGTTGGGAATCAAACCCACGGCCTCTGGTTTGGCAGTCATGATGACAAGACCAATAAACCCGTATTCACTTCCTCATTTAGATATGAGGTAAATGATAATGTATTTTTTTTAATATTATTCATTTTGACGTAGGTTTTAGTTCTCTAATTGGTAAGCAATAATTTACCATTAAGCGCTATAACAGCGTGACTAATTCTTGCGCGAAAACGATTAATTAATTCATTACAATAAAAGACCAAGACGTGACGTCTATTGTATAACGATAGCAAGAACAGCTGTTATCAGCTATTATAACTAATGAAAATAATTATTATTGTTAGTTTAGGTGAGTTTTTATTTGATATTGGTATAGGTGTTTGTCTCAGGCTAGGCATTAAATACAGAAGGTTGAATACCTGAAGGTGTGCACTGGCCATTCCTATCTAAAAGGAACCTGTTCACTCTTCTCTTTAAAATTCCAGTTTTTAGAACAAAATACATCATTATCAACAGTCTCTCCTTAGAAAGGAGTGTTTCGAATTTGTTTCAATTTTTCCTATTTGCGGAGTTTACTCCTTTAGTTACCTCTTACGACGCTCACGAGATGAATAACGGTGGTGACATGCTGTAATCTTAACCCGTCATCACACGGACCAATGGATGGAATGATCATCGCCATTACCATTTAAATATGATTTTAGTAATATAACACAGACAAAGACTCTGTCTCCAAACTAAAGTGCAGGCCATACACGGCCGTCTAATTCCAACCTAGGTGAAGCTTTGGTTGGGATTAGACAGCCGTGTGAAAGATGTGTCAATGTGTGTTATATACTGTCTCCAGAGAGCAAGAAGAAAAGGCTCGTGCGGAACGAGAAGCGGCGGCAGCGGCCGAAGCCAAGGCAGCCGGCGGAGGCGTGCGCAAGCGACGCGGGTTCGTGCCTCCCGTTAAGGACGGTGGGGACTGCCTGCTAGATCCCGGCGAGGACCCTGAGAATGAAACTGTCGTGGTGCCTGTCAGACAGGTATGCGCAATTATTGCTCATTAAACTTTTGTATACGATGAGTTAAAAGAAAATGAGCGAACTTTACAACGATTCCAAATAATGTGTCACATCTGACGTCTTGCTCACTATCTGTGACCACCCCATGGGCTCGTTGGTCAAATTTTATTTGATTTTAATATATTTTTATCCCTTTCCATAAAATCACCTCCTCAAAGCACAAGAAAACCTGTGGACGGATGTGCATCAACATGATGTGCAACATTTTTTTTCTATTTTAAGCCCGCGCCTCCAGTCATCACAGGTGGTCTATGGACAGACGATGACCTAGCGGAGCTGGTGCGTCTGGTGAAGAAGTACCCGGGCGGCTCCGCGGAGCGGTGGGAGCGCATCGCCGAGGCCATGTGCCGTAGCGTGCCCGAGGTCACGCACATGGCCGCCAAGCTCAAAGAGAACTGTTACAAGATACCTGGCCAGGAGCCGGAACAGCCTCAAGTAGTAGAACCACCTAAAAAGGTAATTTCTAAGTCTATACTTTCCTTTTGCTGAGAACTTCAAGTTTTGATCCACCCATTAATATTAGGTTTTGATGGGGATAAGCTTTCTCTAGGTATATGTCAACAGCAGCCGTTATAGGACGAAATCCATGACACCAGGCACGAGAAAGACGAAGTGCAATAACAAAACTTAACTATTACATGTTTCTGTTAGGTACCTTTTGTGATATAGGTATTGTTTTTATACGACAGGTGAAAACTCGCAAAGCGGAGGAGGTGTCGAGCGGCAACTGGTCGCAGGCGCAGCAGAAGGCGCTGGAGGCGGCGCTGGCGCGGCACCCCAGGGGCGGCGCGGGCGAGCGCTGGCACAGGATCGCAGCCGCCGTGCCCGGCAAGACCAAAGTATGCCGCGTGCACGTCCTAATGCTTCCTTAAGACGTTGCATTTGTGAAATTGTTAAATATGTTATTTAAGGATAATTACGTTTGCTGGACACGAAGGCTCGAAAAAAACCCGAAATGATTTTAATTCTATTTAATTAATTAGAATATATACACAAAACTAAACCTAGTCAGCGATGACTCTACTTCGAGGTGGGAATATAGAGTCATCATCTACGTAACTAAACCTACTTATCGATTACTCTACTTCGTCTTAAACCTAAGGAGCGATGACTCTACATCGAACTAAGATTATAGAGTAATTGCTCTTACAAAAATGTTACAATAAATACTACTCGCAAAGATCGATGGCCTTGATGTATCAGCTCAATATGCATTGGTGTATGTGCAACATCAGCGATCTTCAGCACGATGTAATTCGTGACATCGATTAGCTTCCTTGATATATCAGCAATTTGGTGTACTCAATACGTATTGGGGCATGTGCAACATTAGCGACCTTCATATATCGGCACGACGTAATTGGATAGTCATTTAAGAGCCGTTCAATGTTATTTACACTCAAAAACAAAAAAATAAAACATCTTTTTTTTTGTCTTTCTAAAGAGGAAACTGCTAAATCTTTTCCATCTTAAAAAACAAGTAATTCAATATATTAGAGCTGTGTCATTGATGAATTGATTGAAATTTTCTTTTATCCACCATTTGGTTCGATTCACATTAAAAAAAAAACACCGTAAGAGTGAAAAATTAAATTGTGAGGTATAAAATTTGTTCCAGTAATGATGTTATAAAAATTACTAATGTAACGTGAACATAATCACAATAGAGAAAAAACAGATTACGGCATGTTTCGTATAATCTCAATTTCAGTTCGGTTAAACGCAGTTAAAAGCCAGGGTGAGTTACCAGAATAATATTAATATTCAATTTAATTTTCAGGAGGAATGTATGCAGAGGTGTAAATACTTATCAGAAATGGTGAAGAAGCAAAAACAGAAAGAAGAAGAAGAAGCTCAACAGAAGGAGGCCGAAGGACAAGAAAATACATCACAAGATAACGAAGAGACGTAAAAGCGCTGTGAACACAATAGCATTACAACTGTATAATGTTACCTTAAGATTCAGTTAACATTAATATTGGCCTTTAATGAAGACATTCAAATGTTATCCAGTTTTATACCATTGCTGAGGAATAAATTATTCAAAGTATATTTTGTTATTATTTGTTATAAGTGATATAATTATTCAGATTAATTACAAATTAGCTGGATGTGAGAAGTCCAAAATTGATCAAAATGGCGTGGAATGGGAAAGGTTATGTCTAGCAGTGGACTGTTATGAGCTGGTAATGTAGATGAATACCAGTTTTGTTTATTTTTATATAAAAATCTTAAGGTTAGGATCCGAACAGCAGTCAGTTGGAGTTACAGGGTTCGACTTATTCGCACGGGTGCCAGTATTCATCCATCCATATAAGCTATAAACCCTTCTCTTTCAGTGAACTCCCATTTTTGCCATTGCTTGCCTAAAGGGCCTTGTTCCTTAGTAATCGAATGAGGAATAAAACTGTCAGTTAAATTCATCAATATTTATTTCATTTTGATTATACACAAGTATTTACATCACAGTTTCTTATTTTATTTTTGGTATTGTATATTATAATGTTGTGTTTCGACTTTTGTCTATGGTCCGTTTATCGCGTGGGTGGTGTTGTGTCTCCAAATCGTTGGTAAATCTGAGGTATTTCGTAGTTGTCTTCAAACTTCCTTGGAGGGTTTTTGACGTTTTTTATTCCCGAGTAAACTGTAATATAATTGCTAAGATTATTCTAATGTTCATTAATGCATACATATAATCAATTTTTCTATATTTTGTATAATTTATTTATATTATGTGTGTATTTAAAAATATTTAAATATTTTTATCAGCGGTCTGGTTACCATAGCACAGTCTCTGTCTAATTTGGAATCACACAGCCGTGTATGAGATGCGTGAGGTTATTTATTATTTATTATTATTAGGTTTTTAAAACAACAACAATATTTCTATAAAGATGCGTTGGATATTGTCTATGTTCAGGGGTTAATCCAAGTACATTTTAGATTTATCGCTAGATTATCAAATGTTCAAATAGTTTTGTTAGAAAAAAAGATATTAAAATCTAGCATCGGAAAGTGTTTATATACGTCACGTTAAAAAATAAATTAAGGTTAGATCAATAGATTCGTGACAAATATCTCATAGCTTACATTTTTCGAATCTTATGATAGATCCGTTGAATTTCTATATAAATATTTTTTTCATATTATAACATAAAAATAACAATCTTGTACAAAATCTCAACGAATAAAAAAAAATTTAAGACAAGTCACGTGCCTAGTATCTGTGTTTTTTTTTTCTTTTTTAAATTCTACTTAACTTGACAACAAAATTTAATTCTAAAGCTGGTTCAGAAGCTAATGAGAATTTAAATATAAACAGTTTCAAACTCACACATATAGTAAATGATATAACTTATACGGAATGTTTTCTGGTGATAGTAAGTTTGTCTTACCGGGTCGCTTCCAGGTAGGAGGTGCGAGGCCGGCGCAAGGCGAGCACGTGCAGGTCTTGGGCGAGGCCAGCTTGTGCGGCTGGCGCGAGCCGTCCTCGCAGCTCAGCGCCACCACCAGCCCCTCGTACTGCAGCGCGCTGCAGCACTCGCACTTCGACTCGTGCGTGCCGCTCACTGCGGAAATATCAATACTTTTAAATCGCGTTTTATATATTACTAGTTGATTCTACTCATATTATTGTACGGTCACGATAGCAATTGCACATCCAGAATCATCTACTACTACATCGGAAGGTCACGGATTCAGTTCCCACTCAGTATAAATGGTTATCTTGCAGTCATTGAAATATTTGAATGTTTAAAAAAATATATAACACAATGATTCTTTAAATTCTAGTACAGATACTTTAATAGACTACTTTAAGACTCTCTAAGTACCTTTAAAAATATCTAATGCGTCTACTTTTACATAATATGGGGTCAAAACATCAACAATATAAAACTTCTGGCACCGTACACGATCATTAGTCGAATCACATATGATCTGAGAGTGGCAAACGCAGTTTCCTGTTGCGCACTTCCGTTTCTTTTCACAAAATTGAATGAGGGAAAAGAATTATGCTACACATCAAAAAGTGTATTAGAAATTACTTGATAAAAATATACTGACTGTTGTTATATTTAGTGCCGGAGTCGCAGCTACCCTCACAGTCGCGCAGTCCCACGATGGGCTCCTTGTTGACGCACACTCCATGCGGGCCCAGGTGCAGCCGCACCTGCCCCACCGTCTCCGAGCTGGGGATCGGTTTGGCCACACACTTACCTGTCGCAAATAAAATAAATAATGCATGAAAACTAAAACGTTAATGTTAAAATTACACTTTTCTCAGACAAACTAATACGTTTTGACATTCATACCTCAATAAACAATTAAAATTACATAAAAAAGCAAAATTATAACCTCACAAGAAACTTTGAAACTATACAGTAAAAACAGAAAACAAAAACTTTGACTAGCTGATCCGCGCAACCTCGTCTGCGTCTCCTATTGCCCGTAGCGTGATGTTATAAACCGCAACATTCATTTGCCATAAAGAAGGTTATAGTGAGTCAACTTTAATAAATAGACATGGTGTTGGGGACTTTTTGATTTTTTAAAGAGGAACAATTTTTCATTCATTATTATTGTGAAACTTTAGCCGTTTACGCAGCGCACGCAAAGGAAATTCTCTAGAGGAACATTTTTGCTCCGTTTTTGAAACCATTTTGATATTTTACATTGATATTCTGTTACTTTTAGTACCAGCGTGATGATATATATCCTTCCTTAATAACTGGTCTCTTTTAGAAAGAATTTTCCAAGTCGGACCAGTACTTCCCGAGATAGTGCGTTCAACATACCAACTCTTCAGTTTCATAATATTAAAGTAGATACCTGTGTATTCATTGTATCAGTTGATAGGGGTCATTCTTTTTAAAATTGTACACGAAAGTAAATACACAATCGATAACTTTTTGATCTAAATTTTTGAATGTTATGGTTACCGCATTCGATTACTGGAGGTCTAGTGTGTTTCTTTCATATCAACTCGGTTGCCTCGGTAACCGCGTTTGGTGTTGCGATTGGTTCGCACCTTTCGCCATAGATTTTCATTCACTCGACTGGCCGTAGCGTATGTGCATACAACTATTATAACCAGTTGACAAATGATCAGCTGTAGTCAATACAGAGTATTTTTTTGACTTAACTCTTAGTCTATTACGTTCAGCTACCTACCTGAAATCAATTCTCCTTGGCAATGTATTTTTTTTAGAACAGACCACTGAAGTGAGTTAGATTAGAAAGTACAAGTACAAATTTGTGCGAAACGCCAACGTAGCTTCAAGAGGCACTTGGATCTACTATAGACGCAGCCTCGTTTTTTTTTCGAACCGTGGTGGTCGTAATTTTAAAAAATATATTATCTTTAAAGTTAAAGTTATGACGTTAACAATTTACTTTAAAATAACTGGACACTAAACTTCTGGATATTTCAGTTGGGCCGCAATAAACCGCTTTCCGTCGAGAGTGAAATGATTTAAAAGAAACTTGTTCTAGACCTCTGTAGGTTTAAAATGTACATTAAACATGTGTGTTCATTATAAGGCCCAGTCATAAATTTAGAATAATACATGAAGTAATTGAGAGAAACATATCAAATCTAATATCTATGACGTCCAAATAACCTAATCGTCTGTGGTATATTTGTAACCTTTGATTTCATTATTTCTTGCCTTAACTATCTAACTCACATTTCGTTCGATCTAAACTATTATTTCAACTATTATATAACTCTAATCTATTTTAGGCAATGATGTCATCCGTATAATTAACTCAAAACCAACATAGTTGACTTGGGAACATTTGGCAGTATATACGAGTGTTACTGTTTTGAAACTATTTTTCACTTTAAATTTTCACACAGGTTCAATATTTTTTCGAAATTTAATAAATAATAAATAAATAAATATTCCGGACATTTTACACACAACGTCATCTAGTTTCAAACTACTGACTGACTAATAGAATACTTATATATTTTTTTTTGTACATAGAAAACATCCAAACTTCGAAACAAATATTTACAGATCATATAAACATTTGGTCCGACCCAGGAATCGAACCCGAGATCTCAAGCACTGCTGTCGCATTCACTACCGCTACGCCACGGAGGCAGCCATATTTAAATGGTACCAATGGCAATTAAAAAATAAATGAATAGCAAATGACAAAGGTACGTAACATTATATACAAAAAATATAATCACATTAATAAGGCCTCCATCTATGTATATTTTATTTATAATATTATTTATTATTAATAATATTCTTCTTTTTGAAGTCCTTAGAAACCTAGAAATCTACTGTCCAATTATATACATAGTATAATTGTAAAATGTCGTTGTTTGTACATTAAATATATTGAAAAACTAATTAAGGAGGCCTTTACTAAAGTCACAAAACAAAAAAAACTTTTAGGTTTTTTGGCCATTTTCTGTGTAGGTTTGTGCACGCTAATCTTAGAAATGGCTTGGTTCTTACATATTGTGGCAAACTTCATTTAACATTTAGTGTTTGTCTTATTAATTCGGTAACAAATAATTTTTTTTTATGAGTTTAAGGAATCTTCCGATCGATACCGACCGACATATATGGCCGGAGCCGCAGGTAATAGGTACCTAGTTTCAAAATAAATTGTAAACGTCACAACTAAAGTGAAGGATTAGGTCAAAATATTGTTAAAATAAAATACAAAAAAATATCTAGTTAAATAGAAAAACGTTTAAAAATTAAGTCGACCAACGATGTTCTTTCTATACGTACAATCCCAAAATATTACAGAACCATGAACACCAAAAGAATTGCTCCAGGCGAGGCTCGAACTCGCAACCCCGGCATTTCTCACGAATATACTGTCTTATAAGTACCGTGCGCTAACCGATTGCGCCACTGGAGCTATACGATGGCAGCACGATACTTCAAACAAATTTCGGCTAGTTTATCTGAGTTAGATAGTTAAGGCAAGAATAATTGAATCAAAGGTCGCAAATATACCACCGACGATTAGATTATTTGAACGTCATAGATATTTTAGATCTAATATATAAAATTCTCGTGTCACAGTTTTCGTTGCCATACTCGGCTTGACCGATTTTGATGAAATTTTTTGTGCTTATCCGGTATCTATGAGAATCGGCCAACACCTATTTTTCATGCCCCTATATGTTAAGGGTAGTACAACCTTAAATTTTTTTTTTATTTTTTAGACAAAATTTTTAATTTCTATTTTTTTATGACACAACATACAAAAATACATACAATCCTCAATTTTCACCCTTCTACGATCAACCCTTATTTTTTAATAGCCATTTTAGTAATTTAATCATTTTTCCTCTCCGGTCGAAAACTGATCAATCGTCATTTTTATATGGCAAAACAACGTTTGCCGGGTCAGCTAGTTTGATATATTTCTCTCAATTACTTCGTGTACTATTTTACACTTATGACTGGGCCTTATAATGAACACACAAGTTTAATGTATATTTCAAACCTACAGAGGTCTGGAACGAGTTTCTTTTAGATCATCTCACTCTCGACGGAAAACGATTTATTGCGGCCCAACCGAAATATTTAGAAGTTTAGTGTCCAGTTATGTTAAAGTAAATTATAAACGTCATAACTTTAGTGAAGGATTAGACCAAAATATTGAGAAAATAAAAAAAAAAAAATTAAATAGAAAAACGTTTAAAAATTACGTCGACCAACGATGTTCTAACGTATAATCCCAAAACATTACAGAACCACGAACACCAAAAGAATTGCTCCAGGCGAGGCTCGAACTCGCAACCCCGGCATTTCTCACGAATATACTGTCTTATAAGTACCGTGCGCTAACCGATTGCGCCACTGGAGCTATACGATGGCAACTCGTATATAGCCATGACATTGCACCCGGATTTGAATTTTTTTTAAATACGGAAAGACATTGTTTGACGACAGTGATAAACTAATTATATTGTTAATGCCGCAATTAAAATTCTATTAATTACAGTTTAGTACGGGACCACTACCAGTTTTACGTATAGTCTGTCAGTTACAATAATTGTTATATATAAAATAATATAGTATATATACTATATTATCTTCAGGACAATCTACAGTTATGCGACAGTACGAACTGAATAAACGAACGAGGCTTTTCGAATGGTACACGTTCGTTTCCGATCTGAGACCTACCCAGGTGTTCTCTATCTAGCTTACATGTGATGTCCCGTCTAAAACTAAATCAATTGCCCAGTTTTTTAGCTCAATTTAGTTTTTTCTTTGTCCCGTTTAAATACCGTTACATTTCCAAGAAGGGTCGGCGACAGGTAGACGGCCGGCCGTAGAGAAACCATTCGAAATCTTTTGCAATTGTTACACAGTGCTCGGATTTCATATAAAATTGACAAAATGGCAAAGTTTCTTTTCTTCCAGTGTGCAAAATCTTAGAATTTCTTTAATATACGTTACTGGTTCCTTTTTTCACATAAGCAGTAAGTACTCTATTAAGGAAAATGGAATCAATCCCAAAGTTATATAACTGTTGCTGTAACTCTTACGAGTGTTGTATGAGTAATATGAAAAAAGTCCCATGAAAAGTTAAATTATATTAGTGTTACGGTAATCTTGAACTGAATGTCAGCCGTAAGTGGGAAGCGAGCAGTTAAGCGTACGGCAGGTGGGCAGGTGTGTTTACTTGTACCACTAGTATCTGATACACCTAAACCGAGTAGTTTAGCGTCATATTTGTCGGAATAAGTAGCTAACGTTTACAGCTTGTTATACCAAGAGGTTTTGGCATGTTCGAGCGAAGTTAGGTTTCTGGAAATTCAACCCAGCTCAATCGGTGTATGTTCAGCTTTCCAAATGGCAACAACATCTTATAACCGTCGGTCTACGACAACGATAAATAGATGAGTAACTAATGTAAGTACCCAAATACCACACAGTATCTGATAACAGAGCGTGGTTTTCGATACAATTGCAATTTTTGTATTATGGATTATAATTGAAGTTTTGTAGGTTTCGAAATTCTTTGAACCATCTTTTCTTCTTAGCAAAGTGAGAAGCAAAACAGTTAAAGAGCTGTAGAGGACACGTTAAGGTTAAGTGCAAGGTTCTCCCAAAAAGTGTAAAAACACATGTTTTGACAGGATATCAAATCTGTTTATTGCTCCCACATATCATTTATTTATCTGAAGCTCTGTATTTATCTATAGACCCAGAGCCTACGACGGCCAGATATCTTCATCGTTGTATTGTAAAAGCTGAAAGTTTCTCTGTGCATACCACCAGTCAGATGGCAACCGTTATTGACTTAACGTGTTGTCCGAGTCACGGAGGAGTTTCATTATGTTAAGTATGATCACTGATCATTTCTTATATTTTTACTACTATTTTTGTACTTTCCAATAATAAAACGAAATATATGACGATAAAGCTAATTCTTAAACGATCGCAAGAGACTAAATTCACTTACACCCATTTGAACAGTAATTGTTGCTTCGCGTTTGCATCCATAGCAGACTTTCAATATGTCAAGAAACCATTAAAACTGTCTATCTACTGGTTGGTGCTTATAGGGTACTCAAATGTTCCCAAATGTCATATATAAGTACTATGCTAATTTACTAATAGGGGTGTCTGGCAAACGGGACCGGGAGAGGTTTAGAACTCTCCCAGCCCGCCAGGTTCGGGAACGGGTCCAGTATCACAGATGGCTCGGGCGCAAGTCTGGGGATGACAGGTGAGGCCATACGTCACCCTATCAGAAACAGGCCAGGATGGCAGCGGGACGTGCTACGGAGCACACGCTCTTTTGGAGCAGAAAAAGGGTCATCTGCAAGCCGTAGGTAGATGGCCCGAGGTACGTCGGGATTTCAGGGATTTCCTTTCTAGGGGTTATCCGGCTGTTGATACCTGAGACGGCGTGCGGTTTTTAGTCGGTTCGAGTTCGACATCAGTAGGTGGTACCCGGGGGGATTTCCGCAGAGAAAAAAAAGAAAAAAGGGGTGTCTGGCAGGGAGTTGAAACTGTACTAAGTGTCTAGCAATGGATGACGTCATTCCTAATGTTATTCCAAAGAAACTAAAAAATTGAGCTTTATACTTTAACAAATTTGAGGTACTATCTTATTCACCTTTACTAACTTATTACCTACCAAAGTAACCATAACCCAATTTCCATAATCGCTGATCGTTTTCTGAAAATTTCAGCTTTTATAAAATAATGTATGTCTGGACCTCGTGGACTCTAGGGTTACTACTTGATTAAACTTCTGAACATTTTCTTTCGCCCTTTGGATTTATCTGGTCAAATCATTTCTTGGTGATCTGATTTCCTCTGCATATGAACGAAACACTGATTTTGATTTTAACCAAGCCTAGCTAGTTACAGCAATAGTCTACATTAGAAATTGTATAGGAAGTGGGGGGAGGGGCGAAGTTAAGCAGTATTGTACATACATACATAATATCATGCCTATTTGTTAGAGGGCTAGGCAGAAACAATAGAACTTCATTTACTACGATCCTGACACACAATTTTTTGCTTCATCCACATTTTGCAATCGCTCCGTACCTATATGCTTGTCGGTTTCTTTAAAGGACACTTTTTTAGAACATCACCAATTAGGTCGCCTTGGACGGCCTCTTCTGATATTTCCAAAAGCAGTATCATAACAGCTAAATAGTCTTACTCAAAGCCTGTGCAGGTTCCTCGCAGACCTGGCAGCAGGTCTCGTTGACAAGGTACTGCGGTTCACACTGCGATACGTCGGGACAAGCCTGACGCGATGACGTCACGTACAACTCCTCGCCCGTTTTGTCACACGTGTACGTCGTGCAATTGTCCGCAGACTGCCATGTTGTGCCTGGAGAGGAAAAGGGATGTTGTACACTGGTGTTTTGATTTTACTGGTTTCTGCTCTAACTTCAGTCAAACTTAATCATTTTTATATTCTTCAAGGAGGTAGAATACAACCTTAAACAGCCTATTTCAGACTACTATCTATTCATGTACCAAATTGATTCCCGTCCAGCGGTTCTGGTGTCGTTTACACGGCAATATTCTTAGAAATTTAAAAATTATTGTAATGGTTACAGACAGTTCGAATCTTAGATGGTGCCTCGCTAATCCAATAATTTGTATATATTATGTATGGAATTCGTTTAAATCAAGGTTAATCTACAGTTGCATCAGACAGAGATCAAATAGAACATCGAGGTTCAAGTCTTACCAGGAGACACAAGCTTATCGTCCACCACACACTGGTCCTGCACACAATGTCCACAGCACTCGTTTGGCGGAGGGTTCTGATACTTCCAACCCCTCGTGCAGTTACGGGTGCAGGTCGTCACGCTCTCCTGGTGGGTGAGTTGACCGTTCACGTCTCGAGAGCACGTCAGGTGCTTGCACGGGTCAGAGGATAGCCATGTCTGTCCTTCCTGTAGAGGAGAATAATTGTATTTTGTTAGAAATGCAAGAAGGAGTGCAACAAAAAGTTAAAAGACCATCAGGTATGTCCTGAAATAGAAGATCATAAAAATACAAGTATTTTCCCGCGGCTCCGCCCGCATATGTTATTTCGCAATAAGCAAAGTGTTTTGATGTGAAGTTTTATTAAAATTGCTTAAGCGTTGAAGAGGCAACTGAGAGACAGACACACTTCAGCATTTATAATAATAAGATAGGCATGATAAACTGTCTAACCGGAACAAAAATAAACTCTCAAAATCTATGTAATTAATTATAGTCGGCAAAATGTGAGCGTTTAATAGGTCTCTGTCTACCCCTTCGAGATATGTACAGTCCCTGGCCAAATTATTAGACGCACTGCATAATTTTATGTAAAATATTAATTACAGAGCGATGTTGCATCGTTTTATTGTTTTAAAATGATCTGTTTAATATTTTATTATTATTTAATCAATAACTGATTAATTTAACACAAATAAAACAGCATTAATTTAAAAAATCTTATGTTTATTGAATTTTAAAGAAATGTAGAAATAAAGTACGTAAAAGTCAATATTTTGTTGAGCCACCTTTAGCCGCTATCAAGTCCTTAATTCTGCGCGACATGCTATCAATGCAAGACTGCACTGTCTCCTGCATTTGTGGATGATGATTCCACACATGAATAATCCTTTCTAGGAGCTGGGTTTTGTTGGTGATCACATCTTTAGCCACTTCTCTTTTCATCAGCTCCCACACATTTTCTATTGGATTCATATCGGGGCTATTACCCGGCCAATCCAACAGAGGGATATTTTTTTCTGCCAAGAAAGCTTTAACTGATCGAGCAGTGTGACAGGGAGCCCCATCTTGCATGAAAATGAATGGTTCCCCATTTGGAAACCAATCTCTGAGCTGCGGAATCAACCGATTTTCTAAAACTTCTTTGTACTGGTCTTGCCTCATTATTCCTTTCACGACGTACAGACGTCCAGTGCCCTTGCCACTGATGACTGACCAAATCATCACTTTGGTGGGATGTTTAACTGTTGGAACAACGCAGTCAGGATGAAACTTTTCTCCTGGACGACGACGCACATACTGAGCTTTATTCTGTAAAATTTCGAATGTGCTTTCGTCACTGAAGCAGACCTGTCAATAATAGAAAAAAAAATATAAAATCCAAGTTCTTTTGCTTTATTTTATTGAAAACGATAATAATCTACTATTTTTTTTATTAAATTACATTATCTTACCGATCTCCAGAAGTTCATATCTTTGTCTTGCCATTGCTTGGCCCACTTCAGTCGCTTTGTTTTCATTGCAGCTGTTAACTTGGGCTTCTTGGCGGGGCGACAGGCTTTAAAATTTAATTCTTTCAATTTTCTTCGAATAGTCCGTTCAGAAGCATTTACGCTAGCATCCTGGAGTTGTGATTTTATCACCTTTGTGGTAGCAAATCTGTTTTCTAGACAAATTTTCTTCAAACATCTCTCTGACCGAGGAGTGAAAATTGGTTTTCTACCACATCTTTTCTTTCTTTTCGGGCTTAATTCCTCCCCCTTTCCCTTTCCCTTTTTTATGCGTCGTACACTAGCTTCAGAAACTTTCAATCTTCGTGATATTTCCCGGTTCGAAAATGTTTTCGCATTTAAAAGAGCCTTCACTTCAGCTTTTTTACGTGGTGAAAGATCGCCCTTTTTACCCATAATGAAAATAGTCCAATGTTTATTTTAAAACACTGAATACAAATTAAACTAATAACTGAATAGTAAAAAACTGTTAAACAAACAATCACAGTCTATAAACGCAGAAAGAGAAACTGAGAAACACGTCCTAACCTGACGAAATGACGATCGCGACTGAAACAGGTTTATACTTGTTTACGTTCATGTATCCCTTTAACAACACAGTATTGCCATATGCTTAAAATAAATAAAAATAGATAGTCTACCACAAATCTTTTAAATAAAAATCAATAATACTGTAGTTTAAATACATAATTACTGCATAAAAACTTTTCAGAAACATGAAATAATTAAAAACAATACAATGCGTCTAATAATTTGGCCAGGGACTGTAGGTGTTGTGATGTATACCTGGTAGATCTTGTTGCCCACGCGACACGCCACAGGTTCCTCGATGGGACAACACTTGCCTTTCACCATTTCTGTTTTCAGTACGAATTGTTTCTTTACGGCATCCGACACTTCTGGACACGTTTCGTTTGAGCACTGTACTTGGAGCTGCAAATAAAAAATGATGAAGGTTTATAAGTCCGATGGTATTGTTTTTTAATTAATAAATAAATAAATAATCTCGCACATCTCACACACGGTTGTTTGATCTCAAATCAGGAAGATTCTGTGCTATGATAACCAGACTGGTGATAAACATACTTGAATATCTTTAAATACATACATGTTATAGATAATTTGCACCAGGACACAGAAGAAATAGTCGTGCACACAGATATTTGTATTGATGGGGCATCGAGCCCACGACCTTCGGTTTAAAATGACACAGAATAAAATACAGCAGTTACTGACAGTTCCGTTCAAGTTGACGCAAGTGTAGTTGGCGCAGAAGTCGCTGGAGGTCCACTTCTCTCCAATGAGCTTCTCCTTGCCGTCCACGATGCAGGCCACCGGTTCGCACTTGCCGCAACATTCACCACTCTCTTTGGTCGCTGGGAAGTATTTCCATCCCTGCAGGTCGAATAAGAATTTAACAGGAGACCTCTTTATACAGATCGAAGACGTTAATACTGGCATATAGTAAATAGATAAGATTTTAGGCTTACACACTTCACACATTACTGACTGGTTCCAAATTTGGTAGTCTATGCTTTAGTATGATACATAAATATTTTTAAAAAGAAATAAATTACATCCAAACACAGAACAAAGAAACGTAGAAACTATTTTAAATTGCAAATTCGGAAACGATAAATATTTAGAAAAGATTCTGGAACAATGAAGTTTTATATGTTGACATATTTTTCTTAATTTATTTAAATTACTGTTTATAAGCTTAGTTTCTAAACAGAAGCATATGTCCAACAGTGGACTCTTAAAGGCTGTCGATGAAACTTACCGGCTGGCATTCATCAGAACAGGTGGACACAGTCGTGACTTTTTCGAGTGTATCTCCCGCTTCGGTACGCGAGCACTTATAGCTCTCGCAAGGATTGCTTGGTGATGTCCAGTTTTCTCCGATCTGGATAAAAGGGAAATTTAAATAGTTTTAGAGCAATTTATGTATGACACTATTTGGAATTCCAGGACGCAATTTTTTTGTTTAAATTTACGGGTAAAGCATTATGACTTAGTTGACACTTGGACTTTTGGAATCAAGGATATCTTAAAAATTAAAACGTAACAGACAAATATGTATAGTATGAAACGTGTCATTTATCAGGTTTTATTTGTTTGTAAAACACGTTTACTCGAATAATGAGTAGATAAGATTTCTATAGGACTCAACATACCGCCTTGCAGTATTACGAAATTGTTTATCTCGATGTGCTTCACGGTGAGCGTTTTAACTATTTCAAATCTTCAGACTATTGTATTTTCTAAAAATCATAACAATTCAACGTTTTCAGGAATTCCATGTTGGACTAAATAATTAATATCTTACCTACCTACTGGCTAAAGAGAGTAGGTCAACGGTGTCAAAAGCTTTAGCTAAATCTATAACAAAGCTTAGGCACAGTATAGGGTGGTACCTTGTAGATGTTGTCCTGGTCGATGCAGGCCACGTAGAGCGGCACGGGGCAGCACTGGAAGGGCACGGGGCGCGGCTCCAGCACGAAGTGCGGCGTGCTCACCACGGCGCCGCACTCCGTCACGGAGCAGTGCGCCGCCGCGCCGCGCGCGCCCCTGGAGCAGCGACACGAGCGGCACGGCCCGTCCAGCCACACCGAGTCAACCTGATGAGAAAACAATTTTCCTTACTATCGACGAGATCCAACAAATTTGGTGAAACAAGGCTTGCCAAGATATTTACACTTAAGAATCATGTCGTTCGAGTTTGTTTTCTTTACGGAAAAAATCCAATCAGATTTTGATAGATTTTTACCGTATGTAATCGGGCGAAAAACTTAACAGCGCTACCTATCGTAATTTATAAAATTTGGAGTTATTTAAATACGCAACATAATAGATCTTCTTATAGGAATGAAATATTTTACCGCAGTAAAAAGCAGCCTATGTAACTCTCTAGCGTTTTAACTATCTCTAGACATAAAAATCATATCATAAAATAGTTCCGCTGCAATGTGAAAGAAAGACAAACATTCAAACAAAGTAATACATTTTTACGCTTATAATATTAGTAAGGGTGTAAGAATTAGTAAGGATTACCTTACCTACTACCATGTTAAATGATTACCGAGTTACTTAAATTAAGATTTTAAAACGACTTACATCCTTGAGAATGACCTGCGGAGTGGTCCTGATTTTCTCTCCGCCTTTAGACGCAGCCTCCCATTCCAATGTCACCA
Organism: Hypercompe scribonia; assembly: GCA_949316085.1. Classification (NCBI taxonomy): domain Eukaryota; kingdom Metazoa; phylum Arthropoda; class Insecta; order Lepidoptera; family Erebidae; genus Hypercompe; species Hypercompe scribonia. The sequence goes on from OX438972.1 coordinate 21,824,053, forward strand.
CGCATTTGTCTTTAGGCAACTCTGAAACAAAGATGTTCACCTGATGTACACCAAAAATCAATTACTGAATACTGAATTTATACTCAACTTATCATTGAGGTGTCAATGACAAGTTGAGTAAAAATTCAGTCAAATCCAAGAATTATATTTTCAACTTATGGAAAAATATTTACGACCAAAGACTAATTGTACTCAAGTAGTTCACAAATTTATGTGGGGTCTTACTAAGCACTCGATAGATGGCGTGCACGCCGACTTACATCGCGATGTAGTTTGGTTCAACACAATAGGTAATGAACCAGAGTTAGATCAGATTGTAGATGATGTTTTTGTTATCTAGCAAACCCTCTAGTAAATCTCAACTGGGCTGGATTTCAACATTAGCTTAGCTTAGGTAGCTAACAATAGAATTACAAATAAATAGTTCTTTTTTAACATGGACTTATTCCACCACATGTAGCAATGATAAAGCGGTTAACGGAAGTGATAGTCCACGTTTTGTTATAATGACAACAGTAAGCTCTGCTTTACTTAACAAATAATAATAATATTAAATTAAAACACACTTAGTACTCAGTACTACATCTAGTAATAAGATTGTTGATAAATGCCGGTAGGTCAAAAATTTTCTTACCGCACTTGTACTGTGGGCAGCATTTGCTACTGTCATTGATAGTCTTCAGCTCATAAAATTTATCACACAGAGGTGGTTGAGGACACGTCTCGACTTGGCACAGGAACTGAACTCGAGGACAGCATCCGCTCGTGTCCACCACGCGTTTCATGCCAGGTTCCAAGATTTCTACCTCATTCTCGTTTGGTAATGGCTCGCATTCGCTTGTAGGCTTACATTCTGTGGATAAAAAGATTTTTGAATCTCTAATTGATTACAATCTTCAGAATCGTGACTCGAACTCAACCAAGTTAATGATATTGCATCACCACATCGCCAGCCTTTTATAGTCTACTGCTGGATATGGACCTCTCCTTAGAAAGGAGATTTGGACCATGGGTTAGTTTTGTTTCAAGTTTTCCTTATGTTATTCAGTGTAGTTTATTCCCTTAGTCGCCTCTTACGGAACCCATGGGAGGAATAATGGTGATGCCATTGCGTATTCTTAATCCGTGACCATACGGATTTAATTGTGTAAGTACATGTAATAAGTATAATTTTTCTTACCGCAAGCAAATTCCTTGCAACCATCTGGTGTGGTTTTTTGTTTCAGTACTTGACCGAAGCCGCACTCCATCTTCTTGGGTTCCGTGCAGTTTGCCACTGGTTTTGGTACTAAAAAGTAGATTTTAGTGACAGTGTATTAATATGTGCAATTGTAGTGTTGCTATTATCAATGAAAAGGTTTTATTAGCTCAGTAAATATATTTCATGAAAATAATGATGTTATTAATCACTTTAAATTTATTTCATTTTATGCTATCATTTTTTGACGTTTGGGAAATAAGATTATTGAAAAGAAAGAAACACTAAAGTTATTTGAATATGCCACTAATCGTTTAATTGATCACAAATCATGAAAACTGACTAAATCTGTAGACCTTCGAGGAGGTAGTAGTCTTTACTTTTAATATTTGAAGGACTTTCAAACCTTAAAGATTTTGGATCAGCATGACTTCCAATAAAAGTCATACTGATTCAAAATCAGGCGAAATTTGCCCCCAGATCGATCGTGAGAAACAAAACAAATATAAAGGCGAGGCAAACAAACATAAAATGGAAGGTACCGATGACTGTAACACAATTATTGACACGCTTTTATTAGCTTCATCTGTATGTTTGATTGTAAGTGTTTAGCTAATTTTATTGTTTATATCAGTATGTTCGTCAACGGCAATCTCTGATCTAGTATGTCACTGTTTTTCATGAAGTCTCAGTATAAGACAATCTTCCATAACTATTATTTGATTAAACAATATTTATTGTTAGAAAAAAGACACTTACTGCACAAATATTCAGCACAACACTGTCCAGGTTTGGCTGGCTTGGTGATCATATCTTCAGTCTCCGAGCACACGGGTGATTTGCAAGTTTGTTTGGTACAGGACACGTGTGCTATGTTCTCCTTGGCAAGCTTGCTGCATGTGCACTTCGTACAAGCATCCTCCTGTGATCACGAATAGTAATTTAATAAAAAAAACGTGTGTGTGTGTGTGTGTGTGTGCTTATTTACTCATGTAGGAAGTTATATTTCTTTGACGTAACAAGATAAAAATCTTTCTAAAAATATTATCCTTCGCGTTATCCTATGTTTGTGGAGAAAACGAAACTAATAATTGGAAAAAACGTATTTAACACATTGACACAAAGTTTTATTATTATGCATTATCTAGGTAAATAAATTTTATTTTAAAACAATTATTTTTATTAGACAATGTTATGATGTCGGTTTTTGGTGATGGTGTCGGTTTTTCGTGACGGTGTCGATTTTTCGTGACGATATGCGAAGGCATCGTAATAATTTACTCTCATCATTTTTCCCTAACGTGCCAAAAGTAGTATAACTTCAAAAGACAAGAATATGTTCAACTACATTACATATGAGTATAACTCCATTGAAATTGAGAAACCTGTAATCGTCGATTTAAAAAAATATATCTAAATAATCGTTCTCACGATCTCAATAAATAGCTTGTTTGTTAAGATGGTATCATGATCTTGTATTCTGGTTTTATCTGACTTGAATTACTAGAATCGACTGATATAACACTTGATCAAAATTCAGAATTAGCCAATCTAAAGAGAAATCTTGCTATTCTGGTCAGAAATTCTGCATGTTCGGGTAACCTTCAGAATCCATCAATAGCGACGGATAGCTTTTGTTGTTTTGATCTAGCTGTCGCTTTTGGGTAAATAGATCCGAACATTGGTTTTCGGTTACAAATATCTTCCTTTGTGTTATAAACAGGGAGTCTTTGACTAATTTATTTCCCTTACCTGCCACTCATCTCCGGCATAGTGTTCCTTCTTCGCATCGCAAGGGAAACATTTGTTCGGCTCAATGCAAGTGTTGTTTACTCGTACCTGAAAAACCAAATTTTTTAGTGATGACGTCAGCATATTAGTTGATGGTCATTTTATTTAGTTTTCTTATTGGCAAACTGAGATGACTCTATACTGTTCATGAGACACGATTGTTTCACTGAAGGTGTAGAACTGAAAAATTGTAGATATCAAAAAAAGAGTCCTACCTTTCCTTCAGGACAGAAGCAGCCTTCGGCAGGTTGTTCGATGCACATGTCAGGTCTCTTGGACAACTCGTCAAAGTTATCGCAAGATCGCTCGCAATCCACACAGGGTCGGTATACGAAGGGTTCCTTGCTAAAATACAATGGAGAAATACACTTTAGAAAGTGTCAGCCGGATACAAAACTGGCAATATCAGTACTTTCAGCAAATTTTGCTATCCCTCCTCAGTTCGGTGTATATCTGCCTAGAACTCACCAAGGGTAGGGGCAGAGGTCGGCCCGCCAGGCCTGCAGGCACACGCCCTGGCGCCGGCACTCGCCCACGTAGCGCTCCAGCGCCGCGCACGGGTCCGTGACGTTGGCGCACAGGTCCGCCTCGCACGACTCCACGAACGGGCCCGGCTCCACCAGCGCGTGGCACTGCCGGGAACAAACACGAGGTATCGACAGTGGCCAGAGGGGGGAAAGTCTATTCGTTTACATAATTTTAATGATGACAGAAAAATATACTTTACATATAAACATAATTATTGTGCAAAAAATCATTTGCTATCATGGTCATGCCGTCATGGTCTTTCGAGTCGATTAGACATATTATGTTAACATTAACGATATGTAAGCGTCACTTAAAGGCGAAAATGTTACTGTAAAATGATGTTTATAAAAAAAAATATGTATTCACCGCTCCAAATCTATCGGCATTGAGCAAATTGTAGCATGGGTTGGTTTCCGGAGGAGGCAGCACGCACTCCGGTACAGGCGGCGGTTGATCACACTGCGCTTCCTCTGACATGCCTAAGTTCTTCAAAGTTTCTGGTGTAGCTTCCCAGCTCTTGCCATACTGTGGATAAAATACAAATAGTCAGCTTTTGCATCAGGCTTTGCCTGCGTTTGAATAACTTTTGTCAATAAGTTCTGTATTTTACTGTTTTATGACACTTTACATGACTTTTGCACAATTTTATGACAATTTGTTGAGTGATTAAGATATTAAAGATAGTGAAAATTAATCTGAATTATTAAAAAAATATAATATTTAAATCTTTTCAATGGCCTAGGTTAATCTAGGGTAAAAAATTACTAACTAGATTGGAAGCCATAAGAAAATATTAAAAAACAGAAGTCCAAGTATATATACTTGATCGACGGACGTGGATTTGGCAAACAAAACATCTCGCTAAGCGGCAATATGCTCGCCACCTACGTGGGAGTACAACACTGGCGCAAACTGAGCGCTTAACATGCCTCTGCTTACCCCGCCGGGGAAACAGGCGCGTTTAAATGTATGTGTACAAATATATTTTAGATATATATCATTGTCATCATCAGTATCGCAGTCCACTGCTGGATATAGCCTCTTCTTTTGCACGTCACTCTGATAGATATTGGGCTTTTTGCATCAAACTCCTACCAGCTATTCTGCGGCAGTCATCACTCCACCTTACCCCTACATTATTGTTGAAATTATCTTTTAGATTTCTATCAACATCAACACGATACTAGTTTTTAAAAGGAATACTGTTTATATAAATGGAAACCAGCTCTCGGCCTCCGGGCCGTGATCCATTTTTTTTTTATATTAAGAGCCTGCCAACGTGACTCTACTCTGCCTGATGGAAAGTATGAATAGAATCCAAGAGTTGTGGTCACCATAGTCATTGCGAATGTAGACAATGCAGTATGGTGACCCACACTATGGCGGCCTTGTGAGATGCTTTTTCACAACCCGCTTGGGGACGTAAAAGGCGTGACAGTCATCGTGACAGTGTAAGGATTACACAGTTACCACGATAACTGTCACCTCTGCATCAATGGGCCTCCGGTCTCGCACTCACCAACGAAACACGACAACACGGATGCTGTCGCTTTAGATTGATCTTCTGTGGGAGGGTAGTACTGCCCCGGTCGAGCCGGCCCGCTCGTGCTGAAAACAGCGTGGCTCTACTACCTAGATAGCTTGCCTATAAATAATAACTCTGGTAACTTACTTCTTCAAAATCATCGGTAACAGTTCCATTGCTGGTGACGAGCTCATCTTGGTAACCAGCACATACTCCACAGAGACCTTCCGTTTGATTTGCGTACAGGTATGAAGGTACTTTTACAGTGAACTCCATCTTGGACTGAAGAACTGTGAGCTGAGGAAATAAAAGGCTGTGGTAAGACAAGATAACAGTCGTTTTTTTATTCTTCTCCTTGCTCATACCTAAAATTCCTCTTTTCAATGGTGTAGGGACTGAACTGAAGTTAAGCGCACACCGAAACCTGCATTTTGGTGGTAGTATAATACATTAGTGAAGCTTGTAAACTTATGATATGATAATTAATAGTGATAAATAACCTCACTCATATCACTGATTCCAAATTAGGTGGAGCCTGTGCTATGTTAACTAGACTGGTGATAAACAAACTAACAAACAAAGGTACAGAGCAAATAATCGTGCTTATCACACATTTATTTGTCCTGGGTGGGAATCGAACCCACGACCTCCAGACCTTTAGTGATCGGGGCCAGTAACAACTAGACCAACAGGCCCGTCAAATATATATATATATATATATCAAAATTCTTTGTCTCTTAAACAATTTTTTTTTCACTTTTTTTAAAGAGACGTCGGCGGTCTACTGCAGGGGATTCTAAAAGACCTTACAGACAGAAAACCAATTTATGGATCATACAGAGTGTTGTCCCATGTGGAACTTGAACCCACAACACTCGGTGCAGTAGAGTGGTTACTTACCTCAACATGTATGTCGGGAAGTACAATAGAGATGTCCTGTCCGTTTATTTGGCTGATTGTCACCCAGTCCTTATTCACAGGGAACTTGTATATCGCCGTATCGCCGATTGTCGTAAGTAGCTGAAGAGAATACATCAAATCAAGAAAGAGTAGAAAGAGAAGTATTAATGCCGACATTTTATTAACTCTAAAAGTTGATTACCATCGCCAACAGCTTTTATAGTCCACTGCTGGACGTAAGCCTTTCCTTCGAAAGGAGGTCTTGGCCCACTATACCACGCTGGCCAGACGGGTTGGTATGGGGTTTATATCAAATTTGCCTTCTGTTCGATTCTTACTTACTTTAAACTCCACTGCAGTCAACATGTAACTCTTAACTCATAATAAATAAACATAGATCACCACCACCGCCAATAGGTTTTTAACAGTGCACTGCTGGACATAAGCCTCTCCTTCGAAACGAGGTCTTGGCCTACTATACCACACTGGCCAGACGGGTTGGTATGGGGTTTATATCAAATTTGCCTTCTGTTCGATTCTTACTTACTTTAAACTCCACTGCAGTCAACATGTAACTCTTAACTCATAATAAATAAACATAGATCACCACCACCGCCAATAGGTTTTTAACAGTGCACTGCTGGACATAAGCCTCTCCTTCGAAACGAGGTCTTGGCCTACTATACCACACTGGCCAGACGGGTTGGTATGGGGTTTATATCAAATTTGCCTTCTGTTCGATTCTTACTTACTTTAAACTCCACTGCAGTCAACATGTAACTCTTAACTCATAATAAATAAACATAGATCACCACCACCGCCAATAGGTTTTTAACAGTGCACTGCTGGACATAAGCCTCTCCTTCGAAACGAGGTCTTGGCCTACTATACCACACTGGCCAGACGGGTTGGTATGGGGTTTATATCAAATTTGCCTTCTGTTCGATTCTTACTTACTTTAAACTCCACTGCAGTCAACATGTAACTCTTAACTCATAATAAATAAACATAGATCACCACCACCGCCAATAGGTTTTTAACAGTGCACTGCTGGACATAAGCCTCTCCTTCGAAACGAGGTCTTGGCCTACTATACCACGCTGGCCAGACGGGTTGGTATGGGGTTTGTATCAAATTTGCCTTCTGTTCGATTCTTACTTACTTTAAACTCCACTGCAGTCAACATGTAACTCTTAACTCATAATAAATAAACATAGATCACCACCACCGCCAATAGGTTTTTAACAGTGCACTGCTGGACATAAGCCTCTCCTTCGAAACGAGGTCTTGGCCTACTATACCACACTGGCCAGACGGGTTGGTATGGGGTTTATATCAAATTTGCCTTCTGTTCGATTCTTACTTACTTTAAACTCCACTGCAGTCAACATGTAACTCTTAACTCATAATAAATAAACATAGATCACCACCACCGCCAATAGGTTTTTAACAGTGCACTGCTGGACATAAGCCTCTCCTTCGAAACGAGGTCTTGGCCTACTATACCACGCTGGCCAGACGGGTTGGTATGGGGTTTGTATCAAATTTGCCTTCTGTTCGATTCTTACTTACTTTAAACTCCACTGCAGTCAACTTGTAACTCTTAACTCATAATAAATAAACATAGATCACCACCATCGCCAAAAGGTTTTTAACAGTCCACTGCTGGACATAAGCCTCTCCTTCGAAACGAGGTCTTGGCCTACTATACCACGCTGGCCAGACGGGTTGGTATGGGGTTTGTATCAAGTAGCTGTTCCCGGATCCCTCTTATGTCAGGCGCAGAGTGTGGTTTTAGTCGGTCCGATTCCGACACACCACCCCACCGCAAACTCCGGTGGGGTGACGGCCCGAGGGGGTTTCCACACGTTAAAAAAAATGGGTTTGTATCAAGTTTTCTTTCTCTTCTTTCTCTTTTCTTGTATAATTTTCCCTTAGTCGCCTCTTACGATACCCGATGAATGTGGATGGTGACACTCTGTATTCTTATTCTGTCACCACACGGACATACATACATAAATATAGTTTAATATTTCTAAATAACTTAACAGTCAGTACCACTAAGCTGACATCCCCGGTATTTTCTATATATATTTCTATGTACTTATAACTCAAAAATGGAAGAACGGATTTAGCTGTAAATTGGTGGGGAGGTAGCTTAGAACCAGGAGACGGGAATAGGATACTTTTTATCCCGTTAAAACGGGTTTAAGTAAACAGAAATTTGCTTATTTATTGAGTATAAGGCGGAATAGAGTACGCGGGGTAAGCTAGTTTAAAATATGTTAACAGGCAATAAATTACCTTCTTAGTATCTTGGTCTTTGGAGACGTGAATGACGTTTTTCTCATACAAAAGATGTACAATCTTGGTGCACACAACGCCGTTGTCTTCGCAAGGACCGTTGGTGGAGTACACTTCGTACTTGTGGTGGCCGGTGGCGTTCCTGTCCCGCGACGCCAAGTAGGTGCAGTTGCCCAGGAACGGAAGGTCGTCTCCCTCGAACGTTACGTATTTAGCTGGTGTGCCTACTCCGTTGCACTTGCCTATGTCACAGTACATATAATTATTTAGTGGTTTTTAATTTCTATTAAAATTTAATCTAATCGTTTTTTTTTTCAGGCATTATGATTGTTCAATTCGTGACGTCAAAAGTCTCGTACGTCTCATTTACTTCTGGTGATTTAAAAATGTACTCGTTATAGTGACATTTTTGACAATCTCTACTAATAATACAAAAATCGTGAATAAAAATCAAGTATCTCATTATTTACAGAAAAGCTAAAACAAACATATTTATTATTCATGAACGAAATTGTAGCAACACGAAAACGTCATAATTCAATTTTGCGAATTTCTATTTCGTGCTGCAAAAAAACAATATTTAAATAATCGATAGAAGGGTGAGATAGAGCGTAAGAGACTCACAGTCGAGGCAGTCGGCGGGCACGACGCACCGGTCTCCCTTGCGCAGCTTGCCCTCGGGGCAGTAGCAGCCGGGGAAGCAGTGGCCGTCCTCCGGCGGGCAGGCGCGCGCGGCCGCGCCCAGCAGCGAGCAGGCCGGCTCGCAGCGCTTGCGGTAGCAGTCGTACTGCACCAGCGGCGCCGGGCACTCCGCCGCTAGCGCACGGGCACAACTCATTACTACACGGCTGATATCCTTCACATCACACGCGAGACCGTCTAATCCTGAACTAGGCTAAACCAACCAGCGGGCAGGCGTTAGGAGGGATCTGGATGTCGTAATAGCAGCTGTTCCCGGATCCCGCCTATGTTAGACGCAGAGTGGCACACCGTGTGGTTTTAGTCGATCCGATTCCGACACAACACCCCGCCGTAAACCCCGATGGGGTGATGGCCCGAGGGGGTTCCCACACTGGGTTCCCAATTGATAAATTAAACCCCAACACAGATTATGTTCGTCATCCAAAGTTTATTCTGGGTGGGAATCGAACCCACGACTTTCAGCTCACAAAACACTGGACCGAGAGAGTCCTTAGTAAAGAGATTTTGGCTTGTTACCTGTAATTACTACTGAATGAACAAGCAACAAAAACGACAGAACTGTGCTGTTTCTCTGAAATTGTAAATATAATTGCCAATCTACAGGAGGCTTTAAATTGTGGCAGATTTGATAATGAGTAGAGTTACCAGAGGTCAAGACATAGAAAGAAGAATAGAAGAACAGATTATACATAAATAATTTACGCTTGTTACACCTAAAGTTCTTTAACAATTCAAGTTTTTCATCTTCTCCGTAAGTGTAAAATTGTGATGTAATTTGCATTTTTCTTAAAAACATTTCAATCTTTTACTTCTATCAAACCTAAAGCGCCAGCATCCGTGTTGTCGTGTTTCGTTGGTGAGTGTGAGACCGGAGGCCCATCGATGCAGAGGTGACAGTTATCGTGGTAGCTGTGTAAGCCTTACACTGTCACGATAACTGTCATGCCTTTTACGTCCCCAAGCGGAGTGTGAAAAAGCATCTCACAAGGCCGCCATAGTGTAGGTCACCATACTGCATTGTCTGCATTTGCAATGAGTATGGTGACCACAACTCTTGGATTCTATTCATGCTTTCCATCAGGCAGAGTAGAGTCACTTTGGCAGGCTCTTAATATAGAAAAAAAAAAATTTGGAAACTGATCCCAGCACTAAACAAATAAACACATTTTACGCCATTAATTTAAGTATCTAAACCAGATAATATAATAATATAACTCACGACAATCCAGCTCCATTCTCCAAGATGAAACATCTATATTCTTGTCAGCAGCGAGACACTCGGCCACCATTTGTTCCACCAGCAGGCACCGGCACTCCTCTCCAGTACGGTGGGTGCCGTTCACCACTAGATCTGTACATTGGCAAATCTTCTCCAAGCAAATGGATCGCCACTTGTTCAGGTTTAACACTTTAGCACATTGGGACAGCGGTTCTTTTCTGTAGATGGAGTAGAGATAGAAAATTTTAGTATTTATCAGTTGAAACCTGAAACTCACTGCGCAAGCGTTTCCCTCCCACTATGACCTCAGGTTTTTAAGCGGAGCGTGAAAAAGCATCACACTGGGCTGCCATGGTGTAGGTCGCCATACTGAATTGTCTGCATTCGCAATGAGTATGGCGACCACCACTCTTGGATTCTATTCATGCTTTCCATCAGGCAGGATAGTCACTTTGGTGATTAAAATTAATTTGTCACATACTTCTGAGAACTAACAATTCGTTTAAGATTTTTTATCAGATGCAGCAACGACTTGATTCGTGGGATAATTTGCTGCTGGATGGATGGATTATTGCATATGAATTAGGTAAAATTATGTATCAGGACAGATCAGAGAACAAGCCGAATGGAAAAATGCAGTAATATCAAGTATTTTATTTATATTTTTATATATATCCGATAGCTGTTGATACTACAAACAAAATGAGATGGTTTTATCGCGATTTTAAAGTTGAACTTGTCATGACTTGACAACTAAGTCCAAGGGCCCAAAGTAAAATTTATTTCCATTATTTAACAAAAGTGAACGGAGGCAAAGGACTACCTCCAGCGAGGTATGTTGCTGCCTTTTGAGTCCCAGAGTACCAAAAATTTTATGTCTCCTCCCCCAGAAAAAGTGGAGGGTTTTTGGGTTCCGGTTCTCATGCACTCGGTGATCAACAACGAAAAACTTGCTTAACCGTGGTCTTCAGACAGGCTGTGGTATGACCCTGGTCAAACGAGCCTATTTGTGGCGCAATGATTTACTCGTACATATTAAGCATACGTACATGATGGCGTTGCATAGCTCCCAAGCATGCCTCTGCTTGTCATCAGAGGTGATCTTGATCTGGCAAGCGTTGGGCGGGAGGCCGGGCTTGGCCCAGGAGCGGCCGAACTCGTCGATGCTGGTGGCGAGGCGTCCGTCCGGCAGGCTGCGGTCGTTGGACGGCTTGCCGTCGAATGCACCGCACAGACCGTCCACCGAACCCATGTACTTCTTGTAAAGCTGATGTGAAGACATAGTAAAATGAATGGAAGAAAATAAATACTTTTTACTATGTGAGAGTGTTTTTACAAAATTTCGTACTTTACGGCTCATAGAAGTAGTTATAATTAGTTGAAAAGTGGCAGTAGTGCCACAAAATGTCAGTGTCAGACTTGTGATGGAGATATTGCAGGAACTTAGTCTTAACATGCAGTACACAGAGTTAACAAGAATAATATATATATAGTGACTCCAATATCTAAAATTATAAGCAAGAAATATACAATATATAAACATTAACCAAAGATATATCTACATATTTATACAAAAAGATTCAATCAATTGTAAAATGACAATTTATTTCCGAATGTGACTTGACTTGATGTACACATTCTAACCATTTTATACATCTACGAAACTAAGTATTGTACTGAATGATTATGGAATCCGCAACCTCTGATGTTAAATCATCACCAATAGCCTTTTATAGTCCACAGCTGGACAAAGACCTCTTCTAAGCAAGGAAGTTTTGGCCAGCGCGCTTGCCAGCCTATAAACCTATCTATATACAAGTCATAATTATTAAAACTCTAATAGTTACTCACACCAATCTTGATATCTCCTTCAGAACTGTACAGCACGGTGAAGTTGTACTTCCTGGACTTGATCGAGATACCGTTTCCGAGTCGCGCCACGTCGTAGCTGTTCTTCTGGAAGCAGATCTTGCTGGTCTGCTCCACGGTATACTCATAGTTGTCGTACTCTATCATCATGTTGGGTTTCACGAGGATCAGTTGGTCGTCCTGGAGAACTAGGAGCTCGTTTTGGCATCCGTCTAAATGGCATTTCTTGCGGACTATAACAAAAATGTGGTTTATTATTCTAATCCCAATTAGATCACGACGAGCCTAGATTGGACGTGATTACAAGAGATTTATTTCCAGTGAAATTGAGTAACCCTGTGAAAATTATCTGTGCAATAATTACATAGTGGTATTATCACAACACGAATGTGCACATGTCTTAATTATATTCCATAAAATCTATCTTATTGTTCCAGAAAGGATTGTAGTGATTTCCACATACAGGGTAACAAAATGAACCATACTACAGAGCCATCTACCGAAGTTACAACGAACTACGGAATAACTACTAATCCTGTGTCGTGATATAAAAATTCTCGCGCCGATTGACACATTTATTAACTGCCTCTTTGATGTATTGGTCAGCGTACGTCACCATTTTCGGATATTTCTTATATATATAGTTCTACTCATATATAGAGATATTGTCACAGATTTTCTGTCATTTATTGAAGAGTTACAGTGTTTGTCTCTGAAGAACTTCACCAGAACTTCACCAAAATAGAAGGGGGCCACCTCGAACTACTACGATGCTTTAGTAAACTATCGTATGCAGTTTTTTTTTTCATTATACATCGATGACATACATAATATTTCCTATTAAATACGCGTTATATTATATAGCTATATAACTTAAAAACTACTGGTCAGATCTCATTTAAAAGGGACTATACGATAAGCACCAGCTGTCGTATGTACAAGAATCATCAAAATCGGTACAACCAGTAACAAGTTATGAGGTAACAGACACACAAAAAACTTTGTGTACTTACGGAGTATGAGCCAAGAGTCAAACTTGTTCTCCCTAGCGAGTATGTGGAAACAAGCGTCGTATTTGTACTCGGTGCCATCGAAGGTGTTGAACGTACGGCCGGTCACATTGCAGAACACTTGACGTTCAGGTGGTGGGACACATTCATATCTAAAGACGAAGCAAGGTTTTACTTTTTTACTGGGATTAAACACTTTTTTAACATATTTATAAGTATTCCTTTGGATTAAAAAACAATTTCTAAATGTATTGAGTGAACAAAACAAAATATAATATAAAACAAAATTATTAAACAAAAGCCCGAATGTTTTCTGTCCATTGTACAGAAATACGCTCAAACATTATTACAAATTTAGTTAGAAACGAAGCTGTGGGCAAATTGAGAGTATAAAATACTGGCGATTCGCCCCGATTTCACACAGATGCAATCAGCGCAAGCCGCTATGCCCGAGCATTTTAATTCTCTGATCTCTACTAAGGTATTCAGTGTGGACGTAAAGGCGTCATCGTGGCAGTAGAAGACTCAAATCCTTACTTCTAACCACATATTTTAAAATCTGCAGTTATTATTCTGGATAAATTATTATATTATATACTAGTAGACCCGGCCACGCGTTGCAGTGCCTAATTTTTTTATTATATTACATTGTAGAAAACTATTCAATTGAGATGTAAGCTATCCTATCTTTCAAGTTGGATCAAACTGCACATGATATGCAAAATTTAATTAAAATCGGTTAAGTAATTTAGGAGTCCGTCGTGGACAAACACCGCGACACGTAATTGATATATATTAAGATATTGGTTAAAACTAATCAGAATACTTTAATCACTTACTGAGGACATCTGCTATGCATAGATGCAGCGCTGTCCAACCTGAGGGTGTACCCTTGAGGACAAGATACCACAGAACAGATGGGCGGAGGAGTCACTGGTCCACCAGGTTTGAACGGAGGTAGCTTGGGAACACACTTGAATTGTGCACATTCCTGTACTGGTGTTGCCAGGGTCGTGTTTACTTCCGGTTTGTCCAGGGTGAAGGCTTCGCTCGGACGAGATGGGGGTGGCAAGCCTATAAAGTCAGAATTCGAATAATCTGTTAAATTATAAACTGTTTACATTTATGATAGGTATAATAAAGGTAGTGTTAAATATTTTGGTCACTATGACGGGTTTACGCTCGACTGGTGTTTCGCGCTAATCGGAACCGTATCCCATATATCAATAGATTCCTTTTTTCCATGTCCAAAGCGTATTTCTTATTATTGTAAAAAATTTACATAAAAAAGCATTATTATGACTAAGAATATTGGAAATTATCTTTCTTACCATGTCCACCATATCCTCCTTTAGAGTATCCACCCTTTGAGTAGCCACCTTTAGAATAACCACCCTTTGAGTAGCCACCTTTAGAATAACCGCCCTTTGAGTATCCACCCTTAGAGTAACCACCCTTAGAGTAGCCACCCTTAACGTATCTTTGGTAGGAGTATCGAGGTCTTGGAGGTGGTAGATCGGAGTTTGAAGCTGATGTTGATCGAGAGGGCGGAGTTTTTTTAGTGTAGACGACTGTGTAACCAGGAGGACACTCCACTACCGGGCATACCACAGCTGTGAAAAAATAAGGCAAATTTATTATTTGTGTTCTTTGAATTAGAATTCTATAGTTATGACTTATTTTCGACACCCACTGTCAATAATTAAGTAGGGTAAGGGGATATAAGTTGGTGATATAAGTAATTTGGCGACATTTCTTTAACTGAATATTACAGAGCTCCCTATTTGTGGAGAATAATGATACAGTGATAACAAGTTGTCGGGAGTACCAGGAGGATAAACATATATCACTTGCTAGAGGAGCGCGTCCTAGAGTTTAATAAACAAACTTTTTAGACAGTCGCGTGTTAACGTCGCTATTGTTTGTTGAGTTTGGGTTGTGATTACATATTTGCATAAAATTAAGTCGATTTATAGCAGTGTTACGTGTTAAAACTATATGAAATCAATAAATAAACTAACGAATTATTGATAAAAGCTATATTGGAATCAGGATTCAGTGAAGGTAAGTTTTTATTCCTTAAGTTGCCACCGCGGTTTCTTAGTGTTTTGCTAACATTTTACAATGCTTTTTTTAGAGATTAACTTGAGATTTAATTTGCTCTTATAATTTAAATAAAACTAGAGAAATTAAACACAGTGTGTAATGTGTTATGTTTTTAGGTATACGTGAACATATTTTATTTCTTAAAATATCGTATTTTTTTTATCGCTATATAGGTAATTTGACCTAATCAAATTATTTCGATATCACCAAATAGCCCATTTTATTTTTAATTTTAGATTGACAACGGAAAAAGAAAGTAAATATAGAAAATATAGTCAGCAGCAACTTCAACAAGCTGTCAGGTTAGTGAGAGATGAAGGGAAAACAATATATAAAGCTGCTAAAGAAGCAGAAGTCCCTTGGAGCACTTTGAAACGTTACCTGAGGATTGAAGAGAATTCTGTAAGAAAAATGGGGAGGACGCCTTTGAATGATAATAATAAACAACTTGAAGAAGACCTCCAGCCACAGCCTTTAACTTCGGGCACTCAAAAAATAAAAAAAAGCAAAAGTGAAGATGATCGGGAATGTGGATTATGTAAAGTCCTAACTCTAGAGACATGAAAAACAGGAATAGAGCTAAATGGATCCAGTGTTCATATTGCTTGACGCCATACCACGAAATTTGTGTTTCTGATACTGACATAGAGTCACAAGTATATTACAGATGTGAACGTTGTCTGGAATAATTACTTTTAAATTAAAATTTAGCAATATATTGGCAATATCCATAATATCACCAAATTTCCTGCCCACTATCACCAAAATACCGGACTGTGTCGCCAACTTACCTATAATTACTTTGTTAATTCATTTGACATTTATTGTCATTCATGTTAGTTTTTTTTAATTATCTTTTCTATTTACTTTCTTGAATAAATAAATAGCCTAATAAATAAAACTGACTTTCTGTTTATTTGCCCAATCCCATAATAATAAGATTTGTAATTATTTATCACCAATATACCTTTCTTTACCCTACATAATTTAAAAAAACAGTAGCAGTCGTGGGACTGCCGATAGAAGTGAAAACGGAACTATTAAGTTGAGAGTAATTAAAACTATATGCAAACATTATATGAAATTTTTTATGTTTCATATATAGCTATATATAATATATAATATCATATATAATAAAGTCCGCCTATGTACATAAAGTGCATGATGTACAATAAATAAATAAATAAATAATATATAATAATAATACATTTCATATATAATATATAATATCATATTCTCCATAGCTATAGATATACTATTATCATTAGCATGTCGGTGACGCGAACCGAGGATTTTACCCTCTACCAAAACGCTCAACGCGCCTAAAGAAGTTTTCACTTCAAAAATATTTTTAAACACATACTCATTTAAATACATAAAATGAGCAGTAGACAGCAAGATTGAACAGTTAAAACCAAAAGCTTAAAAAAGCTACCATCACGAGTAATCAAACATTATTTTTCGTATTAAATCTAAATGATTATATTATGATATTTTAAGGTAAATGATCAAGGAATAAAAAGCTGTTCATCAAGCAAAACCAACAAGCAGGGAATACCTAGTAGTTACCTGCTTGTTTACATTTTTATATAATTACTGAAGATTATATACGCTGAATACTAATAGCGTCCAAAATTAGAAGCTGTGTCTGCAAGAATTATAAATAAATACTTATGTCCGTTTCGTTAAAATAAATATCACAAAATATCTCGCAAAACATAATTATTTAATTACATGGTTTCACTTCCTTATTATCAATTGTTAATTCTCACTCGATCTGATCACTACCCTCTTACTATAATACACGATAACTCATCTAAACGTAACCAAATAGCGTAGGGAGAAAGAAATTAACGTCGGGTTAGATTGTATAAAATAAAGTGCCAGGAACCTAGCTATGTAATGTTGACTTTGCCCAAGAACTACGTTCATATAGCGATTATGTCTGTAATAATAAACATCACCTTATAATTATACATAACCTGTATAATGGTATTGTTTCAGTCCTTACAATTTCAGCCAGTTTAAGTTACAAACATTAAAAGGAAAATTGGTAAAATAAGGCATATATTTAGGTGAAAGAAATATATAACCTATGGTGACAGGAATGTGAAAATTAAGTTTAAATTACGGAATGATTGTGGTCAACTAGTAACAACAACAAAATCTTTAAGGCCAAATTAACATAGTGCCAAAATCACAATGAACAAATAAAATTGGATATCATAGCTTCACACCATTATCATCCCCTTGTTATTTAATGTTTACATGAATGATCTGATAGAGGTACTTAGCAGTACCCGGATTAGCTGTTATGTTGACAACGTCTGCGTAAAGAATCTGAGCTGTTGAGTGCCTCTGTCAGTGGCATACGTCAGTTAGTTGCGATCTGCGAATCGTGCGCTGTAGTAATATGGTTTAAAATGTAACCCTAGAAAGAGTGAATGCATGGTATTCGAGGCCGGTGGTAAAAGTCCAGAAGCTGTACCAAGTATAACACCCGCAAGGCTGCTTCTGACTAGGTTGCAGCAGTTTAAATACCAGGTCATTTGGTGCCTACCAACCTCAAAGACGATGCAGACGTTGAACGTGAACGTAGAGCGTTGGTCCGTAAGAGTGAACATGCTGGTTCGCAGGTTGGAAAAATGTTCATCACAAGTGAAATTCACATTGTTCCGTGCTTACTGTACATCGATTTACACAAGCAATCTATGGGCCAGGTATAGGCAAAATGTATACAGCGCTCTGCTGGTGAAATACAACAATGCGTTCGGGGCGTTGTTGGGGCTGCTTCGTTTCTGTAGCGTATGAGAAATGCTTGCTGAAGCCGAGGTGGATTGATTTTACTGCGCAATTGGGAAGCGATATGCGTCCTTGTTGGGTATGATAGCTACTAGGCTCGACTCTCACTATATGAATCACTGTTCCGAGGCTCATAAAGAGAGACGAGACAAGTATGTTATTTTTTTTATATATTGTTTAAAATCATATTTTTAGTTAGTATTTTTTAGTATAATTACTTTTAATATTGAATACATTTTTTTTTAATTTTAATTTTCTTAGAGTTTTTATTAGTTAGTAAATATATAATCATTTTTATGGGTCCAAGAAACCCGAATAAAGAGATTTATTAGTATTATTATTTAGTATTATTGAAAATAATCATTACTTCAATGTTAAATCATAATATACCTATTATGAATTTAAATCAAAAACACATAAAAATATACTGTTGAATAGAGTAGCCTAAAATAGTGGCGTCAGAAGTTGCTATTTAGTACATTTTTCGTACAAATTTGGCAGACGATAAAAAGGTAACTAATTTGACTAAGGTATCAACTACCCTATTTCAATGATCAGTGAGTGACAGTACCAGTGAGAAAAATTAAGAAGCTATGACTTGTAGTATTCTACTGTAATGAAATATAGGAACATATGTATGGCCAACCTTCAAACTTCTTGCTCTATTCATAACTTAAATAGAAGGAACGAAATAGAAGGTTTGAAGAAGAAGGTTTGTAAGTTGAAGGCTTGTCTTGGTGGAGTTTATTGATCACAACAATTCAAATTTTGATCAAAGATACAAAATTTGCTCTTAATAATATTCAAACACGAATAAAATTTCTGTTTCGAGAAGCAGCCTTCTGCTCTATCAGGGGCATAAAGTCAATATAAAAGCATCATCCAACGTTTTATTACTTCAGTAAAGGTATAGTTTGTTTTGAATAGAGGTAAGGTAAATATTTTCTTCATATGACCTTTTTTATCAGCCTATAAATGAACTTGAGAACCTAACGCTAAAGGCAACTTTAATATTTCTTATTATATATATATATATCTACCAACTATTAAATTTACCTATATATACTTCTATATGAAACAATAAATTGCGAAGACAAAATAGTTTATCAACTACGTTATTGTAACTACAGGGTGGGCCAAGAATACGTTAACATTTGAATTTAACATCCCGCACAAACATACTACAGGAGTTCTTGGGATGCTACTCGAATTTACTGGCTACAATCGTAACGCATGGTTTCAACAAGATGGAGCCACTTGTCACACACCCAATAAGTCCCTGCTGGTGGTCAATGACATGTTTCGAAAAAGTTGATTTCCAGACGAGGCGACATTTCATGGACATTCAGATCTGTCCCCAACAGACTTCTGTTTATGGGGTTATTTGAAGAATCGTGTCTACATCAATAAACTAAATATACTACGTCAACTAAAAGAAAAAATCAGCGATGAGATTTCAGTGATCTCGCGGTCTCTTTGCCGACGAGTATTCGAAAATTTCGGTGCTCGCTTAGAAGAGTGCAAACGTCGAAACGGTGGTCATAGACGATATAATGTTAATTAATTAGCTTTCTCGTAAATTATCAATTTTTATAATATATCAAATGGTTTTTTTATACGACTTTTTCAAATGTTAACTAATTCGTGGCCCACCCTAGATTATAGAATTAGGAGCCCAATCCGTTACATCATGTAACACAAATCTGTATAATATGTACTGTTTTTATTATCTGCTATTACATCTTACCAGGAGTTTTAGGTATATTATTTTTATTATTTTTAATTTCTTTACGTAGTTTCTTCTTTCGCATTATAACATTTTGTGTCCTCGGTCTTTTGAGTAATCGGTTTCCTAAAACCATACATATTATGTGTATTCAGTACTTTTTTCTTGTAAGCAACTATTCAACCCATTACTTCCCAATCATCGAAAAATTTAGAATTTTCTGTTCAAATTACAAAATATATTTATTAATACAGTAAGAAAAATAAATGTGAAGCAAAAAATTAAAATTTATTTATTTTGGGGTCTGAATCAGCCTGTCCTAAATGTATGACCTTGGGATCACATGTTAAGAAAAAATATAATATTACGATTTTAATGGTTATTTCACGTTTAGTAAAGGTTTTCCAACAATTTTAGGTAATTTGAAATATACAATTACTTTTATTTATATAGCTATAATTACCTATATAAAACAAACAACAATGCACTCTTAACGGCTACGAAATATATAAACTTTGAAATTATATATCTAAATAATGTCACTGTATTTTTTATCAAAATATTTTTTTTAATGGGAAAATAGTTATAAATGTTTGTTATTTACAAAAAAAGCTTAAAAAAGTGACACCAGTTTAAGATAAAAATTGGTAATCTGGTGTCCTAAAAATATGACAGTGGGAAGTAATGGGTAAGGCATTGGACCGTGTATTAATATTTTTTCTTACCGTTTTTTACATCAGTACTTTGCCGACGTGAGTTAGTTTTCCTAAGAGGCGAAAAATATTTTAGTGGACCTCTGACATTGTTTATAACGTGATGTTTGTCATCCTTTTTGTAACCTAAAATTTAAACCAATTCATATTCAAGTACATTGCTTAATTTTGAAGAAAATCCAATTAAATGCAAGTACTAAGACTTTTAGTCAATACAGAATTTCAATCCGAAAATGTGTGTCACCGCGTTCGACAATTTTTTTTTAAATTTCTATTCCCTAAGTTTTAGTAAACCTTTTGACACTGTATTTTTGTGTTGCTTTTGTCCTAGGAATAAACTCTTCCATATTATTTATTTTTATTTCATACCTTTTTCCGTGTGGTGGCAGATTAAGAATAGAGTGACGCCACTCCTATTCTTACAATGGGTGTCGTAGGAGACGACTAAGGTAACAAAATATGTAAGTCAACATTCCTTCAATAGTCTCAACGGTATATACATGCAGACATAGGCCTCTCTTTAGCAAGGAGGTTTTGGCATTTTTATACCACGATGGCCAGACGGGTTTGGATAGAGTTTCTTTCAAATTTTCCTTCTCTTTGCAGTGATGTTGTCTTGCATATTTTCGTCCTTATATGCTACATACCAATTCTAATTAGTAATTTCCGGAAACCTTTACCGGAAAGCAAGATAGACTTACTTATATAAAATTTAAATATGCGAGATTCACATAATTATTCTTATACCTTACATGGATTGTGTTGACTAATCAACGGAAATTGCTATCAAGAATTCCTTTTTACTTTAAGAGCCTGACAAAGTGATTCGTCACGGCCTGATAAAAAGCGTGGTGGTAGTGCACACTATTGCGTCATATTGAGATGCTTTTTACACCCCACTTTAAAGGCAAGACACTTATCGTGGCAGTGTAAGGCTCACACATTTACCACCTAACTGTCACCTGTCGCTTTAGGTTGGTCTTCTGTAAGAGTGTAGTATGAGTCCGGTCTCTACTACATCATATTTCCATTAAGGTCATGTTTCAAATAAATTTAAATGATACTTTCTTATTCAACCATACAAGTATATAAGCGCTTTTGTTGTCTTATTAAGGTTGAGAAACCTATTACTTGAAACTGTAGATATAATTAAGTATTGCTTTTTCTATATCATTATAAGATTCAGTTTATTCTACTAATGATTGAAAAATAACAGTTATGTTATTATACATTTAACTGTTCTATATTAAGAGCCTGCCAAAGTGACTCTACTCTGCCTGATGGGAAGCATGAACAGAATCCAAGAGTTGTGGTCACCATACTCATGGATTCTGCTCGTTTTAGTTGGTTAGTTAGAGTTGTTCAACGGACAAATTGTGATTTAGTATTTATATATTGAGTTTGTTCTATTTATAGAAGTACTTAATAATAGCCTGTAGTTTGGGAGTAGGGATTGAGGGAGCACGTAAAGCCGTCGGCCTTGCGCCTGATTTCTCCCCGGTCGTGTTGGATAACCATTCTATCGCCTTATGAGAGTGATTCAACAGAGAGTGCACCTATACACACTTTTATATCTTCTGCATAGTTCGCTGGTCTCCTTTGAGACCGGCCGCCGTGCCTAACAATCATCATCATGTATGAGGTTAGGCATAGGTAATGTTATTTTGGATCACACGTTACCGATATTCTCATTAAGTCCTTACAACAAAGATGAAAATGTTTTTAGGGTAGTTAGTTACTATCTTAGCGTAATGATGGAATAAAATCACAGCCCACTGTGATAAATTATATGATTTTTGTATATAGGTTAAAATTGCTATATTACTCATGCGTTATTGCCACTAATCTGTTTTGAGTCGATGCATAGAGATTCCTACATATAATAGGGTAACATTGTATTGAGAGGCTTAGAACTCTTCCGGTTTGCTCGGGAACGGTGCCCGGTACCGCAGCAGATTCGGCCGCCGTTCTGTCACCCGAGCAGAAGAAAATCAGGGTGGCAACACGAGCGGAGCATGCGCGCCCTTTTAGGGGCAGAAAAGGGAACATCGGGGTTCTCACTCAGGAGAGGGTCATCTACAAGTCGTAAGTATATGGCCCGAGGTACGTCGGGGTTCCAGGGATTTCTTTTCTAGGATACACCTGGTTCCTCGACTACTAATACCTGAGACAGTATGCAACTCGGTTCGAGTTCGACATAACCCCATTAGTTAGTATACCGCGGTGTTATCACACACGAAAAAAAAATAAAGAAAATAAGGGCAACATTGTATTATATCGTAAAACGTAAAAACTAAGGCTGTCTGTAGGTCACGTTGAGTGGTGAGTTAGTTCAAACCCTTACGAAAATAAGTCAAAATTAGACGTCTTCTAATAATATGATGATCATAATGTTATTAGCTATCATCACCAATATCATCATTTTTCAAATGTAACGGCTATTTTTCATGTTTACTCTGTAATATTTACTACAAAGGCACTTGTTTACAGAAACAAAATAGATTACTCTCTTAGTAAGTTTTTGAACAAGTATAAGTAACTCTATCGTAAACTTTTTTGGATGGGCCTTTAACTGTCAGAAATTAAAAAAGGTACAATTTATTTCAGGTGACAACACTAGGGTTATTGTTTGAGGAAATTTTCTAAAAATATTCAGATACTCACGTTTAGGTGTAGTGGGTTCCACAGCTACAGTTGGCTGATGAGTAGTCACAATAATGGGTTCGGTGACTGTCGTCTTCGGAGTGGTGACGGTGGTGGTAGACGTGGTGGTGCAATCCTTCTCGTCATCGGGACAGTCTTGGAGACCGTCGCACCACTTTTCAAGAGGAAGGCACAGTTTGCTCGTGGAGCAGATCTTGGTGCCGTTGGGACAAGGTTCACATCCGCACTCGCATGTCGATTTGGAAAGCTTTGGTATTAAATCCTATGTAAATAAAAATAATATTTTTAGTATCTATATCTAACCATCAACAATATAGACGAGCGGATATACGTCTAAAAAGTTGGATGTATTTAAACAAAATTTATCACAGACACAGTTAACAAGCGATATCATAGACAAAATAATTTTTTTTTCGAAATTCACCTATATTTAGAGAGTAGTACTTCTTTCAATGAGAGTATTTTTCTCTACCACTGGTATTGTATATCATCATCATCAATAACATCAACAGGATGTAACAGTCCACTGCTGGACATAGGACTCTCCTTCGAAAGGAGGTTTTGGCCTACTATACCACTGTAACCAGATGGCTTGGTAAATATAAAATTTAAAAAACTATCAATTGAGTGGTGATATGAAATATAATAACAAATTGACATTCACATTTATATCATTAGGTAAGTTACTTATAATGTACCTTACACGATATTTTAAGAGTAAAAACTTGATAAATAATAAATAAATAAATATTTCGGATATTTGACACACAACGTCATCTAGTTTCAAACTAAGCAGAGCTTGTGCTATGATAATTAGACTGACTGATAGAATACTTATATACTTTTTTTTGTAAATACATACATATGCATAGAAAACACCCAAGCTTCGAAACAAATATTTGCAGATCTTACAAAGATTTGGTCCGACCGTCCGATCGAACCCGAGACCTCAAGCACAGCAGCTGCATTCACTACCGCTGCGCCACCGAGGCAGTTGATGAATGATTGAAATGAATTCTTACCGGCGCACAAGTGCACTCCTTGACCGGCGTGCAGATGGTGACCCCGCCCAACTTGCACACGCACTCGTCACAATTCGACCCTCGGAACTTGGAACCCACGGGGTATCTGTTTATACATAAAGTTAATACTGTTAACGTGTTTAAACAGTCCACTACTGGACATAAGCCTCTCTTTCGAGAGGAGGTTTTGGCTTACAATGCCACGCCGGTTGCCGAGGTCCCGTAGGTGGGTTGGTATGAGGTTTGTTCAAGTTTTTCTTCTTTTTCCAGGGATGTTTATTCTGCATAGTTTGTACCTTTAGTCGCCTCTTACGACACTGTATTTTTAGTCCGACAACATACGGTCACATAGCTGTGCGTATATGCTATGACAGTAAAATAATACTGCCTAAGAGGCAGAATACAATAAAGAAGAAATCATTTAATTTCCTCAACATACTATATTGAATTTTGGTATATTAAGATATAGCTAAGCTACCCCGCATTTAAATTGAACTCTGCCATCTGTTGAACGCAAGCGAAACTAACGAATTTGAAATTCAAATATAGACTTCAGACGAACTTTAATTGGGTATCGTAAATAAATACTGATGTCCACTTCATTAAAACTAATATCGCGAAACATCTCGGCAAATACAATTAACATAGCTTTTTATTATTATTACGAATTTCAATCAAATATACAGTGAAATATATTGTTCAATTGAGTAGTCTAAAACAGTGACGTCACAATTTGGTATTTAGTACATTTTTCATACAAAATTGTCGTTTTGACAGATGATAAAAAGTAACTAATTTGACTAAGGTGTCATCTAGCCTATTGCAGTTCTAACAAACACACACACATTAAAATAAGTTACAATAATAATTTGAGACATTCTAGCCACATTCTTATGCAGATTCCTTTGTTGTTCAATGTAATATAAATAATGTTTCATTCTGTGTTTTAAATTACTATTATTTCTTTTTAATACTTTGTATTTTGTAAGCTATGAATAAATCAGTTTCATTCAAATGAACAAATATTCAACTACGGTAATGAGATTGCCGATAAACGTACCTACTTATACAGTGGACCCTCGGTAATTCGACAAACGTTTTGCAGGGCAGTGTCGGACTATCGAATTTGTCGGATTATAGAGTACTGCCTAAAACCTCTATAGCCCGGATTTTTTTACAAAAGAGTACCTTGTAATCCGATAAATTACAGATAAATTATAAGATTCTATATGTTGTTGTCTTCTGGGCATGTGACGATATTACTAGGTAATGAAATACACAATGAATAAACAGCAAACAATGAACGCACGCTAAGCTGCACCGCTATCACACGTAGTCAAATTTAAACTAAGCAATCGGTATTGAAACAATACCTACGCGTCGAGCACAAGTTGTAACCTGTTCAATCATGCACGATCTACATTAGCGAAAATTGCTTGATTGATGTCGGATTACAGGGGGGTCCGGTTTAGACAGGGACCGGATTATCGAGGGTCCACTGTATATAACTAAATACATATTATAGTTTATTATACAGACATAGTTACTTGTCCTAGGAGGCAATAGAAACCAAAATACCTAACATTATAGATACTTTAATAAGAAAACACCAAGAAAAATATTCTTTTAAAGAGTAATAGTTTATCGACTAACTA
Source organism: Hypercompe scribonia (assembly GCA_949316085.1). NCBI lineage: Eukaryota > Metazoa > Arthropoda > Insecta > Lepidoptera > Erebidae > Hypercompe > Hypercompe scribonia. The sequence continues at coordinate 21,849,787 of OX438972.1, forward strand.
GCGGGCCCTTCCAACTTCGTTTGTGTTTCCTATTAGCCATAGCGTGATGATACAGTATTAAGAAATGTGTTTACCATAAAAAAGGCAATATAGGGTTGATCTTAATAGAGAAAAATTTTAAAGAAGAATAATTCTGTCATATGTACGTTTACGCAGCACATACGAGTATAACTGTAGCTCTCAAAGGGATGATTTGCCCCATTTTACAACACTTTTCATTGATACCGCTCCTATTATGCAATGATAGATATCCTTCATCGATGAATCGGCTATATAACACTGAAATAATACTTCTAACCGGACCAGTGGTTTTAGAGATTGGAACGTTCAACCAAACAAGAAGCAAACTTTAATTTTATATTAGTATAGATACTGTTAGGTTTTCTTTATGAAGAAATAGTTTTTCAGGTAGGCCGCCGCGGGGTTTAGTGGGTAGACCGGTTTTCCGGGAGTCCCACACACGCCCTTCGTCCCTCCGGAGGGTATGGTGCGAAAAGCATTCCCCGCGTTAAAAAAAAAAAAGGTTCAGTTTGAAAGTGAACACCATAGTGTGTAACACGACGGCCCAGTAAAGATTGCTTCATACCTAAAGTGTGTCATAGAACTACCCTGACATTAAACTAACGCACTTATCAAGTGCAATCTAAACAATGTGAAAGAAGTGTAATACTCACGACATGAAAGACTCAATACAAGGACACTGGTCCCTGGTGACGCAGTTCTCCCCGTCGAAGTACTTGGCGGGCTCTGCGCACACGCACGCACCCTCCAGCCTCTGCACGTCGGGACAGAACTCGCACGGGATCTTTAACTCCGGCACCGCGACACGGCTGGTGGTCGTCTCTGGTGCTACCGTTGTGGCTGTACACACATACAAAGTAATGAGGTGTGCTATGTCACAAAGGCTACAGAAATATCGACAACTCTCAGGCGTATGGTGTCAAGTTGATACAATCTTATTATAAACAAGCTGACCCGGCAAACGTTGTATTGCCATTTTTACTAAAATGGCTATTAAAAAATAAGGGTTGATCGTAGAAGAGTGAAAATTGAGGATGGTACGTATTTTTGTATGTTGTATCATAAAAAAATAGAAATTAAAAATTTTGTCTAAAAAATAAAAAAAAAAATTTAGGATTGTACTACCCCTAACATTTAGGGGGATGAAAAATAGATGTTGGCCGATTCTCATAGATACCGGATAAGCACAAAAAATTTCATCAAAATCGGTCAAGCCGTTTCGGAGGAGTATGGCAACGAAAACTGTGACACGAGAATTTTATATATTAGATATACGTACATACATTTCGCTATAAATTATTAAAAGATGAAAAAACCTTCTGATTATATAAATTGTAATAAGTTATAGTAGTAATTGCGTATGTAGTTTCAACTTGACTGATCAGTAGGGGGTAATCAGAATTTAAGGAAAGATAAAACCAGTGAAATTCCATCATCACATTAGAAAAATATTTTGAAGTATTAACAAAAAATCTTAAGGCATTCAGGGTGAATCTATTTAAAACTTACCTTTTTAGTTAGTTTTAGTTAGTTAGAGTTTAGTTACGTTATTATGCTAAAACTAACTAAAAATACAACTAACTAACTAAAGTGTTTATAAACGAGTGTTTTATTGAATGTACTTACGATAAGGCTCAAAGCATCCGATGGGTTCAACTCTCATTTCAATATTATCCTTCCAGGTAATCGGCAGAACTTTCAGATACTGTGCGTGTAACGGTGGACGGAACTCGTTCATAGAGATGCTCTCCTTGTCATAGTTTCCAGAAAAGATCACATCTTCCTTCCGCCTGTCAACTACAGGGTTGAAGGTCGAAAGGTCAGAGGTGTAAAGAATCTTGTAGGTAGACACCCAGCCTTTGGGACCTCCCTTGGTGTAGATGCCGGTGATGTTACGTGGTGAAGTGAAGTTGAACTGTAAAAGAAATCGTTTAGTTGGACTTGGGGAAATCGCCGCCATTACTCCAAATTGCTCTAAGACAGTCTAGTCTTAAAGATTTAAGAAACAAGATACAGCAGCTTAAAGATACTGCCAATTTGAGGTAAGTCAAAGCAAACTGAACAATTTGCCATATTTACCTGGATGCGTAAAACAAAAGTTTCATTCATGTCTCTTTGTATCGATTAAAAATTTAGATAAATAGATAAGTATTCTTTATTACACACCATAACTAGACACCATACAATGTGGAATGTGAACAAGACACCAATTTTACAACAAGTGCAGTTCCACTTACCATGATCCATTCGCCAGGAGTGCTGTACAGTGGCCTCCAGCCTCTCTCTCCCTCGAGCGTGAAGTACTGCCTCGCGTCGAAGTTGGAGCTCACTTCTATCATCTCCACGGGTAGACCAGCGGCCAGGCCCAGGGGTTCAGTGCAGTCCAGTGCTGGAGTCTAGAGTAGAAAGTTATGAATTTCAAGCAGAAATAACTTATTTTTCTCTCCTCTTACAAGTTACTTGAGGAATGGCTTCATCTTTCACAATATCGATGTAGGACAATAACTAATTCGAGCACTGATATATCATTTCGTCAAGTTCTAAGGTTTTGGAATACAAAAGAAAGTCTAATTTGGTTCAGTTCTTTTTAGTGTGGAGGTCGATCAAATTAATAATCTGTTTAGTTGGTAGCATAGTGTTACCAATTTAAAAATACAAAACAAAAAGAAATGACATAAAAAAATTGATTAACTGCCTTAAGACTGGCACTGATTGATTAACAATAGATTTTTTATAATTAAAGACAACTCTCACACTAGGAATATATCTTGTGTCGCGGGGCACATACATCCAGATTTAGAATCACAATTTGCGGTTCACATAAAATATTGTCCCTTGTGGGATTTGAACCCACAACATTAACACGTAGCGATCATTTAAATCATGACGTAATCCCTGCAGTTTTTGTATATAATTTTGTCAAGTCTTAAAGTTCCGGATATCAAAAAAAATCAAAGTAAGTTTAGTTATTTTTAGGTGCAGTTCGATCATACAACAAGCTGGTGAATATTCCTGAATCAGTTAAGATTCACGAAATAATTGCTTAACACCGTTTTGTAACATAAAGTCACACCTATTTCACAAAGGGATAGACAGAGACAATTGATCTCCACTTACTATAGACCTGACTTCTTTTGCTTCATCTACATTCATCGATCGCTCGTTGGTTCCTGATGTTTTGCACATGCACTTCTTAAAAACATTACCAATTTGATCAGCAAACGTTTGTCGTGGACCAACTTTTGCGACACTTCCACACACACGCTCTGTAAATTTCCTCGTGAGTCTTCTATCATCTTGTACCTCCACTTGGTCTCCCTAACTCGTAGATACGACTCTTGCTCAGTAGAGAACATTAAAGAAAGAAACTAGGTGTATTATATAGTGTACTAACGGTAGGTGCTTCAGATGTGGACTCAGTTTCCACCGGCTCCTGACATCCGATGAGCTCGAACCTCACAGCGATCGTTTCGTGCCACGTGAGAGGCCTGATGCGGACGACCTTCGCCTCTATCGGTGGTTCAATCATTTGCTTCTTGGGGGTCTGGTTGTCCACTGGCCCACGGAATACCTGGACAGTTTAAGTTAGTTACATTAATGTTAAGACTTAAGGTACAGCTTTTATTATTTATTTATTATTTATTTATTTATTTATTTATTTATATAAAAGAGTTACAATAGTTCTTACAGCATTGATACAATCATAATCTCATTCGAGATTTACCGTGCATCAAGGTCATCGAGTCATAATAAACAAATTACAAACCATATCCCACTACGGTAACATTATCTAAAAGTACAATGTGGGTAGTTGCCAACACATTTATGTCGATTGTATGGGTGCAGACAACGCCCGCGGTCCACACGAATCACTTATTCTAAAATATTACAATTCAGGCATGAATGAAAACAAAAATACTGTGATACAGGCTGTTGCTCCGTTTTAAAAAGTTTGTATTAACTGTTTTATAGTTTATTTTTTATTGTGTATCGTTTTTAAATTATTTATTTTCTTTATATAATAAGAGATATTGTTGTAATTTTTTTTTTATATTCTTGTGAGTTATAGTGTCTCTCAAAGATATTGGTAGCTGTCCTTTTACCATGTAGATTGTTATATTTAGGGAGTAATAACTTTGAGTTTGTAATGCTACGTGTCTTAATTTCGCTGTTATCAATTATTTTAGTTCTCTTGAGATTTTTGTTAAAAAATTCTTCTATCAGTAATATTAACTTGGTTTTTTCATGTACAGGTATGATTTTGCAGAATTCAAATAGTTTATGGTAGTTATGTTCGTAATTGATTTTAATATTATTTGGCACAATGGTTTTTAAAAAACGTAGTTGTAGTGTGTATATTTGGTCAAGGTGAGTCTTACATGTCCTACCGTAGCTGGATAGCCCATATGATATAGTTGATTCAACCAGAGACTTATAAAGAAGCAAGAGTATTTGATATGGTACTTTATGTCTGATGACAGAAAATTTTGCTAGTATCCCTCTTAATTTATCACTAACTTCATTTATATGTTCCCTCCAGTTTAGGCGATTGTCTATAGTTAGGCCTAAGTATTTTTGTTTATCAACTAGTTCTATCGCGCTGCAGCTACACAATAAGGTTTTAGAATGGTGGCTGTGCATACACTTATGAGAATGTGCTTTTAATGTAGATACTATAGCACTTCTGTTTCGACTAGAGCTAATGTACATTAGTTTAGTCTTATCCGCATTTAGCACTAGACCTGCATCGTGTGACCATTTATTTAATAGATCAAAATCATCTTGAAGCAAAGCTTGGGCTTGTTCGACATTCCGTCCAGTTGCTAAAAGACACGTATCGTCAGCAAATTGATAAGTCTCGCTGTTTTTGATTACGTTAACAAGGCTATTGACGTATGTAAGATAATGTAGTGGCCCAAGAACCGAACCCTGCGCCGTACCCTCTGTTACATATGTTACATGTTATTAAATCATCATCATCAAGAGCGTGTAACAGTCCACTGCTGGACATAAGTTTCTCCTTAGCAAGGAGGTATTGGACTATTGTACCACGCTGGTCAGACGGTTTTGGTATAGAGTCTGTTTCAAGTATTCTCTTATATGTGGTATTGATGTTGTACTGCTTGATTGGTTCCCTTAGCCACCTCGTACCACACCTTAATCCGTCATCACATGGACTGTTACTTTTACTAATTTAAGAACTTTTATAAAATATTCTTGTCCTTCTAAACTATCTGACCGATATTAAAATTTAACCTAAAAATTCATAATTTCTGGTGTAGTTTTATATTCACAAAAAAATGCTTTCCAAAAGTTTTTTAAAGTGTTACAATGTCGTCATCTAATCGACTTATCAGTACCAAAAATTATTTTACATCTATCTATAAACATGGGCGTCGGTGCAAAGGGATGCACTTGCAACCCCCTGGCAGCAGATACATAGAAAAACACATATTTTTAACTTAGAAGTTCACCTAGTAAAATTTTACATGTTACATTGGTAAATAGTATGTGTGGATGTAGAAGGACTCCCCTGAAAGCAATTCTGGCGATATCTATGTCCATTATACTTCTAAAACCTGCAAATCTGCAACAACTTGTACAATTGTTGTGTGGAAGCCCATTGATGCAGAGGTGACAATTATCATGGTAACACTGCAACGATGACTGTCATGTCTTTTACGTCCCCAAGGGGACGTGAAAAAGCATCTCACTAGACCGCCATAGTGTGAGTCACCATACTGCATTGTCTGCATTTGCAATAAGTATGGTGACCACAACTCTTGGATTCTATTCATGCTTTCCATCTGGCAGAGGAAAGTTACTTTGGTAGGTTCTTAATTTAGAAAAAAAAAGTACAACGACAGCATAATTCGACCACCCTAAAGACATCACCAAGTATTGTCACAACTAACCTTAGGTTCACCATCAGGTCCATTGACTGTAGAGAAAATCTTTCCGTCATCTCCATAGAGTACCTCGTAGCTGGTGACGTACTCTTCAAGCAGAGGATTGCCCTGCATTATTACACCGTAGATAGGTTCCCGACGAGGGAATTCGACTTGGATGTACTGGTTCTTGTCTGAGACGCTCGGGATCCAACTGCCAGCTGATGAATAATATTAAGTCATCACTGTATTTTGTTTTTGCTAAGCTTGTTCAAAGGATCAGTATCATTAAATGATAATAAGAATAAACAGAATGCCATCTAGTCTCATACTACTAATCAGAGCTTGTACTATGAGCACCAGACAACTGATATTAAAACATAAACATCTTTTTTTTCTATAAATACATACATATTACATAAATAGTTGCAGACCATATAAACATTTGGTTTGAACCAGGAATCGAACTTGAGACTTCCAGTACAGCAGTCACATACGCTACCACTGCGCCACTGAGGTAGTCGTTGGAAAAATTTTTAGAATTTCCAGTAGCCTTCGAAAACAGCAATTATTTTCAGATAAGTTCTGGTCTTCTGTATCTCTCATAATGTGTACGTAAGATTTTATGCTTAACCTTGAAAGTCACCGTTTCAGAATGATAGACATACGCTCCCGAACTAAACGGTTCAGCTCTTCCTTCCTGTGCAGATCGGTTAAAGCCTGGAATCCATTACCAGCGCACGTGTTTCCCTCCCAGTGTGATACCGGGTCCTTTAAACGGGGCGTAAAAAAGCAGTTCACTAGGCCGCCATAGCGTGGGTCGCCATATTTCACTGTCATCATTCGCAATGAGTATGGCGACCACCGCTCTTGGATTCTATTCATGCTTTCCATCAGACAGAATAGAGTTACTTTGGTAGGTTAAATATAAAAAAAAAAAAGAAAAAAAATGTAGTTCAAATTTTATGACTATCCAATAATCATATAAGGTATTTGTGTCCATAACTGCCTTGGACTCGACTAGAAGGTTTCCCGTGCCTTAAAGGATAAAAACAAATAGTCTAACAAGGCCTTACCTGTGTGCTCAAGTGGGAAACCATTAAGTACGGCATCTTTAGGTTCATGGTATGCGTTGGATGTCGAGCTCGCGCTAAATGCGGAGTCCGGCAGAGGTTGGTCACCCCACATCAAGTCTATGTAACTGTATAAAAAATATATATAATTATTAGTTAGTACGGCAGTATAGTATTTTTTTAGTTGGGGGGGGGGGAACTCACAGAGGAACTATTTGACGTTAAGCGACTACCTTCCCCTATGGCCACTTTCAAGACGAAGTGTCACCACACTCACCACCACTATTCGTTCTGTAAGTGTTGTCAGAGCTGACTAAGGGAGTGATCCCTACGCCAATCAGTCTGACCAATGTGGTATAGTAGACCAAAAACTCCTTTCTAAAGAGAGGCCTATGTCCAGCAGTGGAATATTAAAGGCTATTGATGTAATGTGTGATGTGAAGTGTTACCCCCCCAGAATCGGAAAAACTGAGGATTAGGCTTACCTCGTTTAACCTCTTTCATATACAGAAAAGTAATCGAAGTTTTTTTTATTAAGATCTTCCTCGCACTAGGAATAAATCCTATGTCGTAGGAAACTTCACAAACATACATGAAACGGACACAAAGAACACCCAGACTTAGAACATGTATTTCTGGATCACAACACTTCGGTGCAGTAGGAAGCAGCAAGCGCCTAAACCAGTAGACCAGATTAGGTAGTAGAGCCACGCTGATTTCAGCACGAGCGGGCCGGCTCGACCGGGGCAGTACTACCCTCCCACAGAAGATCAATCTAAAGCGACAGCATCCGTGCTGTCGTGTTTCGTTGGTAAGTGTGAGACCGGAGGCCCATTGATGCAGGGGTGACAGTTATCGTGGTAACTGTGTAAGCCTTACACTGTCACGATGACTGTCACGCCTTTTACGTCCCCAAGCGGGTTGTGAAAAAGCATCTCACAAGGCCGCCATAGTGTGGGTCATCATGCTGCATTGTGCAGACAATGCAGCATGATGATTTGCAATGAGTATGATGACCATAACTCTTGGATTCCATTCATGTTTTCCATCAGTCAGAGTAGAGTCACTTTGGCAGGCTCTTAATACAGAAAAAAAAAGACAAAACCATTCATGCAGCCAAAAGTATTAATAAGAACCTTACCTGTAAGGGTTACATTCAGGTGGTGGACTAACAGTGGATTGTACAATAAGAGGTGCTGCTATCGTTGTTGTTGTTGGTGTAGTCGTTGTTTCCGGTGTTGTTGGTCGTGTCGTAGTAGTTGTAGTTGTACTTGTAGTCGTAGTCGAACTAGTCGTAGTGGACGTAACAGCAGTGGGTTCTTCAGTTGTCGTTAGTTCCCCACAACCGATGAGCTCGAATCGTACGGCAATTTCTTCGTGCCACTTTAGAGGTCGGATGCGGATGACCTTGGCAGCTACTGGTGGTTCTATCATTTGTTTCTTAAGTTTGTTATTTTCTGAAGGACCGGTGAACACCTGTAAGGTTTGATGATGAGATATATGTACATGGGTGTTGTTGTGATCATGTTATAAGACCACGGGGAGTGGTATCGTCGTCAATAACTAGTCGCTCGTAACATTTTTAAGGTGATGAGCAAGATCTGGAGACGTCCCGAGTGTTGCATAAGGCACCTTTCAGTCACAAGTTTATTCAATGACATTAATAAAGTTATTTTTTGGTACCTGTAGTTGCATAAAAAAACCCGTATTGAGAGATGGAAATAACTGAACCAAGAAAAGTGCAACTTGTTGGCAATTTAAAAAAAATCTTAGTCAAATAGTGTGATCCACAAAAACGAGCAATATATAACTTGTCCCCTAATTACTCATAATTAAGAACCTTTGGACTTACTATAATTTTATAACATCACGCTACGACCAACAATAGGAGCTAAGCATCAATGCAAAATGTAGCAGAAAATAGGGAAAATTTAGCAATTTTAAGTGACGTAGACGAAGTGGGTCTGCTAGTATTAGACAAAAGTGCTTGATCCTTCAATCATGGCATACCTTAGGTTTTCCATCATCTCCACGTACAGGTACCAGGTTGTCTTTGTCAGGTCCATACAACACTTCGTAGGAAGTGACGTACTGAGTAAATAGTGGACTGCCTTGCATCTTCACGCCGTAAATCGGTTGAGGTGCGGGTAATTCCACTTGGATGTACTGGTTCTGGTCCTGGGTGCTTGGGTTCCAGCTGCCAGCTGTGAGAACATACGTTAAAACAATTTTACGATTAGGTTTTTTAATGGTCTATATGTCATGGGTGAAAGGACTCGAGATATTCCTTTCATTTGTAATTAATGGACCGAAAATTTATTCTTATGTATTTTATTGTATATTTATAATGTGGAGAGAACGTGTGTCATATCCCTCCGATACAAAGGGAGGATCCTCCGACCAGGCGAGGTAATCATGCCTGGCAGGCCACGGCCCAGCGGTTGATGTTGGGATATTGTATATATGCTAATTGCCACGCGAATCTCTATATCGCGATACAGGATTAGTAGTTGCATTGTAGTTCATCACATTCATACGTTTCGTTCATACTTCATAGTTCGATGTATCTTCGCTAGATGGCGCTGTTGTATATTTTTCTTTGTACTGTAATGTGGAAGCCGCCACAATAAGTTCAATTTTTCTGACATTCCTGGCCTATCGTTTAGTTTCTTTTCTACAGTTGCTTAAGAGTACAACTGTGCTGATGTTTGTAAACTTGTAAAATTTGAAATCAACCTCATCAACAGCCTTTTACATCCACTGCTGGACATAGGCCTCTCCTTAGCAAGGAGATTTTGGCCTACTATACCACGCTGGCCAGACGGGTTGGAATAGGGTTTGTTTCAAGTTGGCTAAAGCAGTAGCTAAGACGGGTGCACAGAGGTCAGGGCCCAAAGCGGCGGCTAAGTCTAGAGCGGAATTCCCTCCGCTCTCCACTCCAGCCGCTGTACCTGGCACCTCCACATCTGCTCCCTCTACATCTGCCCCGTCCACGGATGGTTGGCAGGTAGTCGGGGGGGCTAAGAAATCCCGAAAGCGGGGTAAAAAGGCTGCCCAAAAAGCAGCTTCTACCCCGCAGTCGCCATCGGTGGCGGTGACTACCGCGAAGAAGCCGCGCAGATTGCAGGTGCCTAAAAGCGCGGCTGTGGTGGTCACCGTAACCCCAGAGGCGGCTAGTCTAGGCGAGTCCTCGAGTTCCCTGGGGCTGAAGGTGCAAAGACGGCGGACAGATTCGCCGAGAAACTGAGGGGAATCTTCGCGGCCACGGATGGTGTGAAGATCGCCAGGCCTACCAAATGCGCAGAGTTGCGCATTTCGGGTCTGGATGACTCCGTAACGACAGAGGATGTCCGCGTTGCAATCAGCGAGAAGACGGGCTGCAACGCGGACAACATTAGGGTCGGCACCATCCGCCCCGGTCCGGGAGGGCTTGGCGCAGTGTGGATCAGCTGTCCGGTAGCGTCGGCCAAAGCTTTGGGCGATGCAGGCAGAATCCTCGTCGGTTTTGTGAACGCCAGAGTCACTGTTCTGGCGGCAAGACCGATGAGGTGCTTTAAATGCCTAGCATCCGGACACACACGCGCCAAGTGCGTGAGTTGTTTTGACTGCAGCGGACTATGCTTCCGCTGCGGTCGACCGGGGCACAAGGCGGCAGAGTGCTCTGCCGCCCCTCACTGTCCGGTTTGTGCGGCGGGTAACAAGCCCGCCAATCATCAGATTGGGCAGGGGGGCTGCAAACCTCCCCGTGATTCTCGGCAAGCGTTGGGGGCTAGCCAGTCGACCCAGGCTGCCTCCGATGCCGTTCGCACGTCGACATCGTCGCCCATGGAGGAGGCTGTAGAGACGGTCCAGTAATGGCCCAAGTCTCCAGCCTCCTAGTCCAGACGAATCTGAACCACTGTGCTGCTGCGCAGGACCTCTTCCTGCAAACCATGGCACAGTGGTCGATCGGTGTTGCCGTAGCCGCGGAGCCCTATTACGTTCCTCCCCGTCCAAACTGGTTGGGTGACCGGGACGGTTCCGTGGCAGTCGTCGGCTCCACGGCGGCTCATTCCCCGCCCTTGTCGCTAAGAGACAAGGGCACTGGATATGTTACTGCCGAGTGGGGGGGGATCACTGTATATGGTGTATACTTCTCCCCCAACCGGAGTTTGAATGACTTCGAGGTTTTCCTTAACACCTTGGAAACCTCGATGCGGCGTCTAACGTCTGGGCACGTCTTAGTGCTGGGGGACTTCAACGCAAAGTCCATTGCGTGGGGTTCCCCCAGGACGGACGCTAGGGGCGAGGCCGTAGAGGAGTGGGCGGCCTCGGTGGGCCTCTGTTTACTGAACAGGGGCTCCACCAACACGTGTGTGCGACAGCAGGGAGGGTCGATAGTGGACCTTTCGTTCGCTACCCCTGCCCTCGCCGCACGAGTAAGGAACTGGTGTGTCCTGGAAGAGGTTGAGACGCTCTCGGATCACCTCTACATTCGATTTGAGCTCTCCCGGACCCAGGACCCCAGTAGGGGTCACGCGGCGCGGCGTTCTTCTCGCTTGCCGCGGTGGGCTGTAGCCAAACTGAATAGGGACCTACTAGAGGAGGCAGCCATTATTTTCTCCTGGCTGTCTCCGCAGGCCCCGACCGAGGAGGTCGACATGGGGGCTGGTCGTTTCCGCGATGCGATTACGCAGATCTGCGATGCGGCCATGCCCCGCATCCGAGGTAGTCGGCCTCCACGGAAGGAGGTTTACTGGTGGTCCCAGGAGTTGGCGGACCTCCGCGCGGCCTGTACTCGTGCCCGGAGGTCCTACACCCGTAGTCGGCGGCGACACCGCGTAGACGGCGGGGAGGACCAGCTTCATGAGGAGTACCGAGAGGCGCGGAAAACTCTGAAGCTGGCCATTAGCCGCGCCAAAGAAGTGAAGAGGAAGGAGATGCTGGAGGGTCTCGATCGTGACCCCTGGGGTCGCCCTTATCGTGCGGTGCGACAAAAGCTCCGCACGTCGGGCCCCCCCCTTACAGAGACACTCCAGCCCAGCTTCCTGCAGGAAGTGGTCGAGGGTCTTTTCCCGCAGCGGGCGGAGCACACACCCCCGTCGATGGCCTTCATGGTCGAAGACGACGGGGGACGGAACGAGGATAATGTTCCGCCCGTCAGGGAATCGGAGATAGGGGCGGTCGTTCTGCGGATTCGCTCTAAGAACACCGCCCCTGGGCCAGATGGGATACCTGCCCGAGTGCTGGCGCGAACTCTCGACCACATGTCGGATCGCCTCGGGGAAGTCCTAAACGCCAGCTTGGCGTCCGGGCGCTTTCCTGAGGGTTGGAAGAGCGGGAAGCTGGTCCTACTACAGAAGCCGGGACGGCCGGCCGATTCGGTCGCGGCCTATAGGCCCATCGTGTTGCTGGACGAGGCGGGTAAATTGTTTGAGAGGATACTCTCTGCCCGCATCGTCCGGCACCTCTGCGAGGTGGGCCCCGATCTGTCGGACGCCCAATACGGGTTTCGAGCCGGGCGTTCGACAGTCGATGCTGTGTTACGCCTGAGGGCCGTGACTGAAGAGGCGGTGAGCTGTGGCGGCGTGCTGTTGGCGGTGTCGTTGGACATCGCCAACGCATTTAATAGTCTGCCATTTAGCTGCATCAGGGAAGCACTCCACTACCACGGGGTGCCAGAGTACCTGAGGCGGCTTGTGGCAGACTACCTTGAGGAGCGTACCGTCATGTACGAGGACCGAGATGGCATTCTGAGACGGCGGCTCATGTCGTGCGGTGTTCCACAGGGGTCTGTCCTCGGACCACTCCTGTGGAATATGGGATACGACTGGGCCCTTCGAGGTCGTCTTCCCCCCGGGCTGGGCGTAATTTGTTACGCCGATGACACATTGGTCACGGCCCGGGGGGCGAACTTTCAAGAGGCGGCGCGCCTGGCCACCGTGGGAGTCTCTTTGGTGGTCGGGCGCATTGAGGCGCTGGGTTTACGAGTGGCCCTAGACAAGACGGAGGCCCTTTTGTTCCATGGGCCCCGTCGTGGTCCACCACCCGGCGCCTCTATCGTAGTCAATTCGGTCCTCGTACCGGTTCAGGCCCAGATGAAATATCTGGGCCTGATCCTCGACGGCAGGTGGCTCTTCGACGAGCACTTCCGACAGCTTTCTCCAAAGCTAGTCGGCGCTGCTTCTGCCCTTGGGCGACTTTTGCCGAATTTGGGTGGAGCCAGCGTCGCGACGAGACGGTTATACACGGGGGTTGTCCGGTCAATGGCGCTGTATGGTGCACCGGTGTGGGCGGCGGCTCTGACCGCCCAGAATAGGGCTCGCCTCTGGCGCCCTCAGAGGATATTGGCGGTTAGAGCCATACGCGGCTACCGCACCGTATCGACGGAAGCGGCGTGCGCCTTGGCCGGAACTCCCCCGTGGGATTTGGAGGCGGAAGTGCTCGCCGAAGTTTATCGGCGGACAGCCGACTTCCGGGCGGGTAGCGGCATACGGCCCCCGCCCGAAGAGGTACGCGAGTGGCGTGAGGCCGCTCGTCGAGCCACAATGGCTCGTTGGTCGTCCCGGTTGGAGACTCCACGTGCTGGCTTTGCACTCGTGGAGGCTCTCCAGCCGGTCATCGCCGAGTGGGCAGGGCGGCAGCACGGGACCCTTTCCTTCCGACTGACGCAGGTTCTTTCCGGGCACGGTTGCTTCGGGAAGTATCTGCACTCGGTCGCCAGGAGGGAATTGAGTCCCGCCTGTCACCACTGCGACTGCAGTGGGGACTCGGCTCAGCACACGCTGGCGGTTTGTTCCGCCTGGGCGGCGCAGCGTGGGGCCCTCACTGCAGCTATTGGATTAGATCTCTCGCTACCGGCCGTCATACGCTCCATGGCCGGTAGCGACAGTTGTTTTACCGCGGTCGCAACCTTCTGCGAAGACGTAATTTCGCGGAAGGAGGCGGCGGAGAAGGCCCGGGAGGACGATCTCCACTCGGACCCAATTTGCCGCCGGCGAGCCGGGCGGCGGAGGCGCGCATACCAGCGCCTCATGCCGCCTTGAGTGTGGCCGCGGGTGGACGGGACGGGTTTTCCCCTCCATCCGCTATAGTGGCCAGCCGCGAGGAGGCGACGTCCGCGTGTGCCGTACGCTGCCTAAAAGGAGAGTTTATCCGCAGATGGTGCCCGCATGAGCGGGCAGGCGCTAGGAGGTATCTGGATGTCGTAATAACAGCTGTTCCCGGATCCCTCCTATGTCAGGCGCAGAGTGGCACACCGTGTGGTTTTAGTCGGTCCGATTCCGACACACCACCCCGCCGTAAACCCCGGTGGGGTGACGGCCCGAGGGGGTTTCCACACGTTAAAAAAAAAAAAAAAAAAGGGTTTGTTTCAAGTTTTCCTTCTCTTTGTAATGATGTTGTCTTCTATACTTTGTTCCCTTAGTCGCCTTTTACGACACCTACGGGATGAATAGGGGTGATAACACTATGTATTCTTAATCCGTCACCACACGGACAATTTTTCAATAAGTAATTATAATTTACAACGATAAGTGTTACGTTCTATTGTATGCATTAATGTGGATAAATATTTCTACTAGATGTCGATATTAAGTATGTTTCAAATAGTTTTATTATATCAATATATTTGCATGAAGACTAACTGTAGTATTACCATCCAAATTATATATTTACACTCGTACAAAATTTTAGATACCGAAGTTTTTGAGATGAATTTTTTGTCAAATGCACTTTACCAGGACGTCAAGTATGTATTTGTAATTCTCTTCTCTTTCAAAAGACAACGCCCGCACTAAGAATATATCCTGTGTCACAGGGGACTTTACAAACATACAAGAAACCGACACAAAGAACATCCAGACACAGAACAACATTGTGTGGATCACACTACGTGTAACCCCGTGTGAGGCTAGAAACCCACAACACTCAGTGCAGCCAAGAGCAGTGTAGCGACCGCTCGAACCACTACGCCATCCGTGCAGTCAAAAGGGTTCAATGAAAAAAAAATATACCTGTAATATCAAGTGGATGTCCATTCAGCTTGGCATACTGCGGTTCGTACAGTCGGCTGGCCACGGAGCTGGCGCTGAACGCTGAATCGGGCAGTGGCTGGTCACCCCACAGAAGATCTATGTAGCTGTTCACACAAAGATGGATGTAAATACTAGCTTAGGTTTTGTTAACTAATGACTATGTATCATTTAAGCCGGAAGGTAACATTGTATTTAAGAAAAGAAATTGGATTTCCGGAATTTCCGGTTCCAGAATTCAGGCAATTGGTCGTAAGCAATTCTTGCTTTTATTCTCCCCTTGCCTTGATTCTGAGGGGAGAGGGGGCACAGACACAAGTAACTATTAAGTTACAGGTGTCCATAAGTATCGGTGGACACTTGCCATCAGAGAAACCGTCTGCTAGTTGCCCTTATGTCATAAAAAAGACGAATTAATGCTGATGAAGCTCATCCAGATCATCTGCTCATAAACCAAGGTCTCTAAATCTAGATGAATGGGCATATTACATCGTCATCAACAGTGTCTAATAGTCCACTGCTGGACATAAGCTTCTCCTATCACATACATATACATCATTTAGATTCGAATAGAATTAATCCTCCAATGACTCATGGGCTTCATAAAAAAATTAAACTTACTTTTCAGGTAAACACTCAGGAACTGGTATTGTAGATGGTGATGTAGGTTGTGGTGTAGTTGTCGTAGTCGTGGTTGTGGTTGTGGTACTGGTGCTGGTGGTGGTCGGTTTCTTGGGCGTGGGGAAGATGTGGGGTTCGATGATCGGCTCATGAGTAGACCCTGGCACACTGGTGCTGACTATCACACACTCGCTGGAGTCACAGTGGAAGTTGTTGTTGATGCATTGACATTTGATGCAACCGTCTACTACCACTCCTCCTGGCTGTATAATTGAGTGAAAGAGAAGTAGTTATTTAATGTGTATTTATATGAATTTTCATCAAAAGTGTTATTGTTTATGGTATACCAGCAGCATACGTACATTACACTCTTAAACAAAATTTCCAAAAGAAAGTAATATCTGGCACGCATGCCCATTACAGGTACACTCAACATTTACCATGAAAGACAATACCTGATAATACAATATTACAAGTAAAGTAGTAAGTACAAAACAAAAAAAAAATAAACGAATTATTCTAAGTATCTATGCTGGATTTAATTTTTTTTTATGTTTGAATACTGCAATCTAGCTGATGCTGATGGTTAGGGATGGTTGGCGATCTTGAGGGGAGGTCTTCGTTCTGAAGTGAACGGCAATAGGTGAATGATGAACCTAGTTTTCTACTATTTTAAATTGTTAAATCATATAGTTGTCATTTATTGTCTGCATTTGCAATGAGTATGGTGACCACAACTCTTGGATTCTATTCATGCTTCCCATCAGGCAGAGTAGAGTCACTTTGGCAGGCTCTTAATATAGAAAAAAAAATGAATGTGTACAGTTACCTTAATAATCTTCCCTTCTGAGAAGCAAGTGCAGTCCTTCATCGGCACGCAGGTGTGCTCGTCGCGCCAGTACGAGTTGGCGTCACACGACGACTTCTTGCATCCTTCCACGCATTTCTGTCATGTAAAGTGGGTCTTAATTATGTCAAGAATTTTGCCGAACTAAGTTCAGGTCAGCCTTAAATCTCCTCTACGACACCCTGAACTTTGATTTTTAACATAGAGCGACTGTCATCAGATCTCCACCACTCAAATAGGTGATATTGACGTTTTGTAGGAATATTTTCCTTTAAAACTTTCACATTAATGCAGGATGTGAAAAAGCTTCCCCCTTAAGTGGGGCGTGAAAAAGCATCTCATTAGGCCACCATACTTTGAGTTACCATACTGCATTAACAGCATTCGTAATTAGTATGTTTATTACCACTCTTGGAATCTACTCAGGGTTTCCATCAGGCAGGGTAGATTCACTTTGGCAGGCTTTTGTTTTTGGAGATTTTTTTAACAAACATAATAAACGAATATAAAGAATATAAATCACATTAAGTGAGGTCCCATGTGGAGTTTGATCTCACGACTCAACTTTATTTCAGTTAGTGTCAGTAAAAAAAGTAGTAGGTAGAGTTCTGTACCTCTCCAACACATCGGCCCTGTGCCATGAGCGTCTTCTTGAAGGAGTCGCAGAGCCGGTCGCAGCGGTACGCACACTCCGAGAACACGTGTCCGGGGGGACACTCCGCCGAGGTCGTGGTACTGGGGGTCGTGGGCGCTGGGGGATCACCAAACAGTTTATCAGTATTTCAACACTCGATCAGTAATTACCACCTACAATAACACACACTACTATTTGAAATAATACGTTTTGGAAATTTTCAAACAAAATTCGAAAAAATTCGTGAAAGAAGCATATTATTATGCAGCTTCAAATTCATGAAAAAGATACTTGACTTTCCTTAGGACGTTGGTCCTTCAGGTTTCTTATGTACCGTTAACTGTTATTAACGACAACAGTGTCTATCACAATTATCCAATAAGGTACTATATGTGACTGTACTCATAAATAAATATCAAACAATTGGGTAGATGACTGTATCGTAAATAAATACCAATGTCCACTTCATTAAAACTAATATCGCGAAACATCTCGCAAAATACAGTTAACATAACTTTTTATTGTTATTATTACGAATTTCAATCAAATATACAGTGAAATATATTGTTCAATTGAGTAGTCTAAAACAGTGACGTCACAATTTTGTATTTAGTACATTTTCCATACAAAATTGTCGTTTTAACAGATGATAAAAAGTAACTAATTTGACTAAGGTGTCATCTAACCTATTAAAATAAACATAGCTTTTTATTACTATTACGCACTTAAATCAAATATACAATGAAACATAATGAGTAGACTAAAACAGTGACGTCACAACTTTCTATCCACTACATTTTTTGTCCTTTTGACAGGTGATAAAAAGTAACTAATTTGACTAAGGTGTCATCTAACCTATTGAAAAAATCGTCTGGAGCCTCTTTTTTGTTCACATAAAAAAACAAAAATTAAGAGATTGTCTTAAATTAGATAAAAATAATTTAAACTAAACAATAGTTCCTACATAGATATTAGATCTTACCTAGTGTAGTCAAAGCACACTCAGGCCTGACCTTGGCCACGCTGGCAGGCCAGTCACAAACCATCGTGACGGGGTTGTACATGGTCCCAGGGCCGCAGTCCTTCAGTACCACTTTGTCTGGAGCGCATTCGTAGAACTTGGTGCAATCCGTGGGGTGAGGCTCGTTAGGACGTACCGAGTTCTCGCATGCATTTGGCTCTGAGAGATACAGTATTATTAGCATGCTTAGAAGAAGATAAAATGTGGACTCAAATTCGATAGCCTCTAGTATGGGAATGACTTCTCTCAACGCTAAGTCCCGTGGCCAAAACAAAATAATAGCAAAAGGGGAAAGATATTTTAATGAAAGAAGTCATTGAGAATCCTATACACACAGTCTAAACATAAAGAGCTGCTTTATGATAAACATACAATGATAAACAAGCGGTTATACGAAGAGAGCTCCTCCCAACAAATCAGACTGGAGCATCAAAGTGGTTGTACCAGCGTCTCAGACCTGCTTCTAAAAAGACAACAGTCAGTCATGTCGGTTAACCCTAACCTCGGCTATTGAGGTCTTGATACCTATCATACTAAGACAAGAACTTTCTCCAGCTTTGACTAAAATGTCAGAAACATAGATATTTCTAGGTAGTAGAGCCACGCTGATTTCAGCACGAACGGGCCGGCTCGACCGGGGTAATACTACCCTCCCACAGAAGACCAACCTAAAGCCACAGAATCCGTGCTGACAGCCATTGGTGAATGCGAGACCGGAGGCTCATTGATGCAGGGGTGACAGTTATCGTGGTAACTGTGTGAACCTTACACAGCCACGATGACTGTCATGCCTTTTACGTCCCAAAGCGTGGCGTGAAAAAGGATCCCACTAAGCCGCCATAGTGTGGGTTACCACACTACATTGTCTGCATTTGCAATGAGTGTAGTGACCACAACTCTTTGGATTCTATTCATGCTTTCCATCAAGCAGAGTAGAGTTACTGGAATTTTTAGTTGAACTGTTATAATTTTATTGAATTGATTAGAAGACAATTCTCATCTTAACACATCGTCATCAACAATCTTTAATAAACCACTGATGGACATGTGATTCTCCTTAGAAAGGTTTTGGGTTACTATATTATGCTGATCTGATTGGTATAAGGTTTGTGTCAAATTTTTCTTCTCTTTGCAGAAGTGATGTTCTGTGTAATTAGCTAGTGGATGAACAAGACTGAAGACACTCCAGAGAAAACACTAGAAACTCTTTAGTTGTCTAGTCTGTACTTACGTTCACACTCGCAGTACACTCTGATCTCGAAATCGAGGCAGGATTTCCCCACCTCCTTGCAGACAAGTCCTCTCTCCAAGCTGCACTCCACGTCCAGTCCGGTCTCCTTGGGCGTCCTGTGGTCACCCACAGTGCGGCATTCGATGTTTTTCATCATGCTTTGTTTGCACATCGGACTGCCGATTACCTATATAAGTGATTTAAGAATAACTTTATATTAAGATGTTAATACTAAAGGCTAATTCGCAGACGATGTTCACACTGTTCAAAATAAATCTGTACTAAGGTGGCAGAATTGGCTAACGTGTTGTAGGGTTGAATGTGCTGGGATCGAGAGAGGGTCGTTCCCGAGCGAAAAAGACGTCGGCGGTGTTATGAACCATTGACGGAACCGCGAGCCGCCAGAGAGTGGGGACCTCTGGTGGCGGATTAGTTGTTGCAGTCGGCGATAGAATAATTTGTTGTGACATGGTCGCAAAAATGCGATCGGGTTGTAACAAATTATAATAATCGAACTGATAGGTGGGGAAGCCTTTGTGGCCTCTCCAGGATAGGGTTTGACTAGGCGTGGTGTTGATTCTGGAGGGGGCCGGGTGGTTTTTAGTGGAAACACCACATACTCCTGGCTCCTGCGTCCTCGAGAAGACGGAGATCCGAAGGGATTTTCCACCCCGACAACAAAAAAAAGAAAAAGGGTTGAATGTGCTAAGGTCTGAAATTCCTAGTCCGATTTAAAAATTATAGCAGTGTTAACGTATTTTAGATGTATTTCAGATAAGATAAGAGAATTCATTGACGACCGTACTATTGTAACTTGAAAGTAAATAACTTGAATGTAGGGACATGACGTAGCAACCTGGCCACGCTGGTTTGAGCATGAACGGTTTGCTTCAATCGGGACAGTACTACCCTCCCACAGAAGACCAACCTAAAGCGACAGCATCCGTGCTGTCGCGTTTCGTTGGTGAGTGCGAGATTGCAGGCCCATTGAGGGATGACAGTTATTGTGATAAGCGTGAGTCTTACACTGCCACGGTAACTGTCACACCTTTAACTTCTAAAGCATCTCTCTAGGCTGCTATAGTGTGGGTCACTATACTACATTTACTGCATTCGCAATGAATATGGCGACCACAACTCTTGGATTCTATTCATGTTTTCCATCAGGCAGAGTAAAGTCACTTTGGCAGCCCCTTAATAATTAATTAATAAAAAAAACTCAGCAACTCACCAGTTCATTAGGTTTAGGCAGCGGTTCGTTGTCGATAGATTCCCCAAGGTTCCCGATTTCAGGAGGTCCTCTATTTATCCATTTAGTCCAACCGGAGACACACTTCAAAGGCTCGTCGTTAGGTTTCAGTGACGTCAGCGTTGGCTGGGGAAAAGACACAAGGTTAAGCTTTTACCAACACTTTGGGAGGTTTTATAACAACGTCATCATTACCATCAGCCTATCACAGTCCATTGCTGGACATGCTCTCTTCAATTGCACGCCACTTGGTTCTGCTCTTATTAGTCTTTCAGCACACATCATCACGCCACCTAGTCTGTGGACGTCTTACAGTACGTTTGCCGAGCTTCTTTTAGTTTTAAAAAGACACCGGTGGGGCGACTGCTCAAAGGACTACGCCAGGCGAACAGCCAAATTCACAAGTAGAACGTAATCCTTGATTTGTATTTCCGGAAGTTCAAAGGAGTACTTACTGCTGCAGTAGAACATGGCTGTCCAGTGCACACTTTATGTTTCTTCGAGCACCTGCACGTGTGACAAGCATCTTCTTCGATGATCTCACCTTCCTCTACCTCCCTGCCGTCCTCTAGAGTCATGCACACCGGTTTGCACTTGGCACGAGGTACGCATTCAGTGTGGGTGCTGTTCTTGTATACCTGGCCTTCGGGGCAGGACTTCTTGGGTTTGCAGCCTGTGTGGTATTTAAACATTTTAGACGAATCAAGCTTGGAGTAGATTTAAAAAGGAATCTGTATGTCGTAATAGCAGCGGTTCCCGGATCCCTCCTATGTCAGGCGCAGAGTGGCACACCGTGTGGTTTTAGTCGGTCTGATTCCGACACACCACGTCTCCGTAAACCCCGGTGGGGTGAAGGCCCTAGGGGGTTTCCACACGTTAAAAAAAAAGATTTAAAAAGGAATAAGTCAAGAATGAGATGGTTGCTGGGTGTTCATGAGAAAATCACATTTCGACTTATCATCATGCTCTCAGCCAAAAGACGTCTATTGCGGGACATAGGCTTCCCCCAGATTGGAATAAACTAGATTCATGTACTTACACAAAAAAAAACTTTGACTTAAAAATTCATTGAGAGCATTAAACAGATCTAACGATGTCTGTGCCGTCTTTCTTGAATAGCCAAGAATGGTTTCGATAAAATCATATTTCAAACAAAAAATCCAATTCAAAAATGGTTTATTCCTTTTTTTAGTTAGGATACCTATTAGGCACACAAATAGACTTTCAACTTACCTGTATTTTTTTTTTTGATATAAAATTATTGTATAATGAGGTATTTGTTAACTTAACAAACCTTCCACGCATGTGTCTTGTTCACAGTTAATTTTCATCTCCGCGTAGAACAGGGTGTTGTCGCAAGTTTCCAGCGGACACGCTGATAAGCAGGAATCGTAGTTGGAACACTCCTCATCACACTGCATGGCTGTAAGTGGGAATAAATTAACCCATGACTGCCCAACCATCGAAAAATTTAGAATTTTCTGTTGACATCACAAAATATATTTGTTAATACAGTAAGAGAAAATAATGTAAAGCAAAAAACAAAAAACTATTTATTCTAGGGTCTGAATCAGCCTGTCCTATATGTATGACCTTGGGATCATATGTTAAAAAAAATATTATTACGACTTTATCGGCTATTTCACGTTTAGTAAAGGTTTCCCAACAATTTTAGGTAATTGAAAATATATAATTACTTTTATTTATATAGCTATAATTAGCTATATAAAACAAACAACAATGCACTTTTAACGGGTACGAGATACATAAACTTTGAAATTATATATCTAAATAATGTCACTGTATTTTTTTATAAAAATATATTTTTTAAGCGAAAAAATTGTTAAAAATGTTTTCTATTTACAAAAAAAATAAAAAATTAAAACCAGTTTTAAAAAAACTTGGTAATCTGGTGTCCTAAAAATATGACAGTGGGAAGTTATGTGTGAATCGTATGATGTCGCATAAATAATAAACGTGCTGTTTGAATTGAGATGTATGAACACAGTACGTCCCTGCAGCATTTTCACTCATAGAACGGATGTTGTGTTCAGACAGTATCATTTTCCATAACGTATCTGAAAACGATTATAATACCAAAGAAGGCTGCCAGCTTTTAAATAAAAAATGAGAACCTTATCCCATTACAATAGAGTCGAAAAGGGCACTAACGACAAGTCTCCTGCGTCCTCCACTTGAAGGTGACGCCGCGGTGCGCGCAGGCGTGCGCGTAGGCGGCGAGCGCGGCGCAGGCGCAGGCGCAGTCGCCGCCCGCGTCGCACGCGCACGCGTCGCGCGTGCAGCGCTCGATGTACGCCGACGGCGGCACCTCGGCGTGGCACAGCGTGAACGGGTAGCGCTTCATGGCCGCGCAGCTCGACGCGGCCCAGTCCTTGCGCTCGGGCCGTTGTTTGCAGTGATCCTGATTGAATACCTTCTATTACACGAGGGGCACATTGCTATCCGGCACCTACCTCGGCCGATCTGTAAACTATTTAACGCTACGTCCCGTTTCTCACAAATAACCTGCGATACCCCTTTTCCGAACCCGATTCACCATCTTCGAAAGTTAGCATCGAGGAACTAACGAGGAACCAGTAAAAGTTCCCCCTATTCTTAATGAAACTGTCAAAAACATTGTGATAATCATTAAGAGTTACTTAGAAACTCATTACATTGCAGAATGTTGTTACCTAGAGAGCGCGTGCCCATTATGTCGTGACAATAAATAATCGAATCAAAGGGAAATGTGTGTTTAAATAGTAATATTCGCTTAGAAAACGACATGATTAACTGTCGTGTGCGACTTTGTTTGCAGTGACGATTGCTTGTTAAGCCAATGCGAACTGCTAACACGACAGTGATAGCAAATCGTATCTCGTTGCTGCGACTATCCTTCATTTAAAAAAGTAATATACTTAGTCTGGCCATAAATACTGTTACACTTAATTATAAAAAAATATTACATTTGAATTTCGAATCTGTCATTTTTATACGATTGTTCATTGTGTTTTCTCATTTTGGCGCCAATACATTGTAAAATATTTTGCGATATTAAAATGGTGTGGGGTGATAAAGAGAACCGAATCGATGTGATAGCATTACACAAAGTAGGTATGGAGCCAAATGCAATTTTTAAAACTCTCCATACACTTGGTATTAGTAAAATGTTTGTGTACCGGGCTATTAATAGGTACAATGAGACCTCCTCTGTTTGTGACAGAAAAAGATCTGGCCGTCCACGTAGTGTTCGTACGAAAAAGGTGGTCAAAGCAGTAAGGGAAAGAATTCGAAGAAATCCTGTCCGAAAGCAAAAGATTTTATCTCGGGAAATGAAGATAGCACCTAGAACCATGTCGCGTATTTTAAAAGATGACTTAGGACTTGCAGCCTATAAGAGACGCACTGGCCATTTCTTAACTGATAATTTAAAGAAGAATAGGGTGGTAAAATCGAAACAACTACTGAAGCGGTACGCAAAGGGAGGTCACAGAAAAATTTTGTTTACGGATGAGAAAATTTTTACAATTGAGCAACATTTTAACAAACAAAATGACCGTATTTATGCTCAAAGCTCTAAGGAAGCTTCCCAATTAGTCGACAGAGTGCAACGTGGACATTATCCGACTTCAGTGATGGTTTGGTGGGGTGTTAGCTATGAAGGAGTGACTGAGCCATATTTTTGTGAAAAAGGTATCAAAACATCGGCACAAGTGTATCAAGATACCATTCTTGAGAAGGTAGTTAAGCCCCTTAACATCACCATGTTCAATAACCAAGTATGGTCCTTCCAGCAAGACTCGGCGCCGGGTCATAAAGCTCGGTCCACGCAGTCTTGGTTGGAATCGAACGTTTCGGACTTCATCAGAGCTGAAGACTGGCCGTCGTCTAGTCCCGATCTTAATCCGCTGGATTATGATTTGTGGTCAGTTTTAGAGAGTACAGCTTGCTCTAAACGCCATGATAATTTGGAGTCCCTAAAACAATCTATACGATTGGCAGTGAAGAATTTTCCCATGGAAAGAGTGCGTGCTTCTATTGATAACTGGCCTCATCGTTTAAAGGACTGTATTGCAGCCAATGGAGACCACTTCGAATAAGCTTTTTATATTTTTAATTGTTTTATATTTATGTATTAAACTGACACACTGTAAAAGTAATAAATGTTATTTGCAGTTAACAATTTTCTTTTTTCTTTATTACAATATTTATGGCAAGACTAGGTATTATTAAAATTTCATCTTACACATTTCATTATACACACTACTGATATTCAAAAGAACATAGAGACGACTGACGCGCATACAAGACGACTCTGGAACTCATTACCAGCACACGTGTTTTGCTCCCACTACGATCTCCGGTCCTTTAAGCGGGGCGTGAAAAAGCACTTCACTAGGCCGCCATAGCGTGAGTCGCCATACTGCACTGTCTCTTTTCGCAGTGAGTATGGCGACCACCATTCTTGGATTCTATTCATGCTTTTCATCAGACAGAATAGACTCACTTTGGTAGGTTTATATATAAAAAAACAGTCGCAAACTACAAAAATCTCGTCACGATCATACATATATTAGCTAGATACGACAGTCGTCCAACGGAAAATGATCGTCACGACATAATGGAAACGCGGTGTAGCACAAAGCACTTTAATAATGTTCGTAACCATACTAAATATATATCTATAACCGATACGATATTAACGTGATACGATAAAATATACAGTAAAAATTAAAAACATACAATGATCCGTGACGGTTTTGGACAAGTCGGTTTCAGCTTCCACGAGTCGGCGAATATTAAAATAGAAGACTCAGCCATGCCACCCCCGGAGGGCGTCTGGAAGTCATCTCGCATGTCGCCGTTGTAATTGCCGCATAAACCTTTGACCTTAACGGAAAGTAAATAAATGTTAAATCAATTTCCAAAAGAAATCTCTTATCTAATTTACTTTGACATCGAAATGCACCACCAAATCCTCGTTTGCAATCCTCATGAAAATGTGGTGATATCTTTAACACTCTGTATAAATAATCAACATTAATCCCTTTAAAATTAAAAAAAGTTCTTACTCTTCCTTGCCAAATAGCTTCTACTCTGACATAAACCCTCATGCCGCGGTCCCACTGCAGGCTCATGCCTAGAGAAGGTACGTCTAGGAATACGTAAGCACCAGCTATGCGCATCTTAATCCTGAAAAATACCTCTATTTTAATAAAAGGATGACACGTTTGGATAATGGATAAATGTATACAATATCTCCAACAGGTTATGGTTGTGTGACGATATTCACATACAGCGTCATCTATCAAAGACAAACCGAACTACGGAGTAACTACTAATCCTGTATCGCGATATAGAAATTCTTGCGCTGAGACATTGTAATATCAACGGTTGCGCCATGTCCCGCCAGACATGATCACCTCACCTGGTCAGAGGACCCTCCCTTTGTGTTTGGGGGACATGACATTCATATCTCTTCAGTTGTTTACCTGTCTGTAATTGGGTAGATGACTGTATCGTAAATAAATACTAATGTCCACTTCATTAAAACTAATATCGCGAAACATCTCGGCAAATATAATTAACATAGCTTTTTATTATTATTACGAACTTCAATCAAATATACAGTGAAATATATTGTTCAATTGAGCAGTCTAAAACAGTGACGTCACAATTTTGTATTTAGTACATTTTCCATACAAAATTGTGGTTTTGACAGATGATAAAAAGTAACTAATTTGACTAAGGTGTCATCTAGCCTATTCGAAATGGCTATGGCTTGAAAATCCGAGCCCTAATAGACGAACGTATGTAATTTATTGTCTTCTTTACATCTCGTTGAGCATCTGCTCAACTTTATATGAGAGTTTGGTAATTATGATAAATATGATCATTTTAAGTACATTAGGTAGGTTAAAGAGTGGTTAGGTAGTTGAGAAAAGAGCATAAATAAATAAACTCACACATCTCACACACGGCTGTCTGATTGCAAATTAGGTAGAGCCTGTGCTACGGTAACCAGATTGCTGAATAAATATCCTTAAACATTTCTAAATACATTCTCGTAATCTATCATCATGTATGTATATAAAAGAAAGTGGTGTTAGTTACACCACTTATAACTCAAGAACGGAAGAACGAATTTAGCTGTAAATTGGTGGGGAGGCAGCTTAGAACCAGGAGACGGACATAGGATACTTTTTATCCGTTAGAATGGGTTTAAGTAAAAAAATCTGCTTATTTATTGCCTCTAAGGTGGATCAGAGTTCGTGGGGTAAGCTAGTTATAGATAAATTACACTCAGACAACAAATAATCCTGCTCATCACACAAATATTTGTCCTGGGTGGGAATCAAACATGATCTACGACTTACCAGTCAGGGCACTAAACACCAGACCAATAGGCCCGTCAGATCAACAAGATTTTGATAACTTTTTTACAGTTAGAAGTCTAAATTTTCAGTAACCAATAGGACATTACATAATAAGATGAGTAATTAATTACGAGATGTTTCTTCTTGCAGGAAATTCTTTGACGTACCTCTTTAGTTTGCTAATGTCAGGTATGGGAGCGTCCTTGGTGAGAGATACGATCTCCTCGTTGTTTCCACGTCCGATCTTGAGAGTTACTGACTTGGAGCAGGTTGCGCCAGTTGTGCCACATGGCACATTCTATACAAATGAAGAGAAGGCAAAATCGTTATCATGAGTATACTGATCGGTCAGACTGATTTCTACTACGATGAGTATCATGGGTATACTCTCCACATGGGACGATATTTTGTCTGATCCACAAATTGTTTTTTTTTTTATTATGGACTAAAGTGACTCCACTCTGCCTGATGGAAAGTATGAATAGAATCCAAGAGTGGTAGTCGCCACACTCAATGCGAATGCAGACAACTCAGTATGGCAACCCACACTATGACAGGTTGTTCTGGGGTTGAGTGTTCTTCCCATGAAATAAGATATATTTCTATCACGGGAGGTGCTTTTCAATTAAAAGAAAAAAGTTTCAGGATGTACAAATGACAGCTCAAATACACAAAATTATTTTTTTACGAACACTTTCGTCTGAGAATATTTTAGGTTATTTTATATTCACCTGTATTTCGACATCGAAGCCATCGCTGCTGTCCATGACACCTTTAGCCAGTAAATAAGTGCAAACTCCCTCGAAGTCATAATCAGTACCGTCGAAGGTCACCAGATGTGAGTCTCCCCATGCCGAACAGAGACCGGCGCATTTCTTGGTCGTACATTTCCAGGTACCGCTATTACACTCGCTATAAAGGGGAAAAAGTACATACAATCCTATACTGCTGTTGTAATTCAGGAAACAGGCAAAATTGTAAACTATTCTTGTCTTTACTTACAAGGATATGTCATCAATGTTCATGTGAAAACTAACATTCACAGGAACTCACAGTAAGAATTTAAAAAATACGTTTTTAAATTTGTTATAAGTTAGAACAAAAACTAGACAAAGCCTGTGGTAATTCTGATAAACGTACTTAATTACGTATTTTAGATACACAAATATATTAAGATAAAATAAGAATTGATAATCTTCTTGACAGGTAGTAGAGCCACGCTGATTTCAGCACGAACGGGCCAGTACTACCCTCCCACAGAAGATCAACTTAAAGCGCCAGCACCCGTGCTGTCGTGTTTCGTTGGTGAGTGTGAGACCGGAGGCCCATTGATGCAGGGGTGACAGTTGTCGTAGTAAGTGTGTGCAATACAATGCTACGATGTCTGTGATGCCTATTACGTCCCCAAGTGAGGCGTAAAAAAGCATCTTAATAGGCCGCCATAGTGTGGGTCACCATACTACATTGTCAGCATTCGCAATGACTATGGTGACTACAACTTTTGGATTCTATTCATGCTTTCCATCAGGCAGAGTAGTCACTTTGGCAGACTCTCAAATAAAAAAAAATTGTTTATTTGCTTAGATATTGTGTTGGAACTGGGTGGGAATCGAACTCATGACTTCTGTCTTAGGTGTTATGATGGCTAGACCAATGGTCAGTGACATGTTGCCAGTTGATAGAACCAACATGTCTGTTTTAGTCTAGTACTCATATAATGTGGATCAGTGACGTAATTGTTGAGCCAGCGATAGTAATTGGCATTCATTACAAAAAAGTGAAAGGCACGTACGCATTACGCATATCAATTTGTATATTATTTATAATATATTGGATTGTTCGAATTGTTACGATATAGGGGGCGTAGCTCAGATGGTAGAGCGCTCGCTTAGCATGCGAGAGGTACCGGGATCGATACCCGGCGCCTCCAAATTATTTTTTTGAAATTGAGGGTAGTTTTGTTTAAAGTATTTTTATTACGTATGTAATCCACTTCTTGTACACTTTTAGTTAGTTAATAATAATCACGGGGGCGTAGCTCAGATGGTAGAGCGCTCGCTTAGCATGCGAGAGGTACCGGGATCGATACCCGGCGCCTCCAACTATGTTTTTTACGGAAGGATTTGTTTTGGAAGCATTGAAGGTAACGTTTCCTACATATGTATTTGGTAAGCAGTATTGTTGTACTTTTAGTAGGAGAGAGATTACTCACCATTTGTTACACTCTTCTTGCATGGTATGTCCGTCAGGGTAACTGCGTCCTCCATGGTGACAGGGGCATTGTGCCGGTGTCACGCATTTTTTAGACACCATATCCATAACGAAACCCTTTTTACACTGGCAGCCTGGACGGCATTCTGCTGTGGTCGACGATGGTGGGAGATGCATGTTCTGTGGTTTAGTAGATATTCATTAACAGTCATTGTTAGCTGAAGAGGTATTATTAGGTGTTGCCTAATAAATTATTTATTTAACCCGTGGGTTTCATCAAAGTCGACTAAGGGATCGAACAAAGCAAGGCAATAGCAATGCAAGGAGACTGAAAACTTCAAATAAGCCCTATACCAACCCGTCCGGCCGTCACCCCTCCTGGGTTTACGGCGGGGTGGTGTGTTGGAATCGGACCGACTAAAACCACACGGTGTTCTACTCTGCGCCTGACATAGGAGGGATCCGGGAACAGCTGTTATTACGACATCTAGATCCCATGCTATAGTAGGCCAAAGTCGCCTGTCTAAGATGCTCAGTGGAAGACTACTAGAAACTATTAATGAAGATGAGAGACTTTAGCCATGAATTTACTCATACCTTGCAAGTAAGCGGCTCTGATATCTGACATGTAGTAAACTCCATGTTATTGCTGGCGCTGCAGTTACTCCTCAAGTCCTCGGCTGGCGGGTAGTTCTGTATCTCGTCGGGGGTCGCCGGCTTGCAGTCCCAACGAGCACCCACGCAGGTGCTGTATATGATGTTACATAGTTTTAGTAAACCCAAATATTTTCTGTTATCTAGAAGCTAGGACACAGAGCTAAAGACGTAAATTATGCTTAGTTTTTACTATGAATTCGAGAAATTCCTAAGTATATTTCAGTTGATTTTAACTTCAATGTTTCCATTGTATTGTTTTTTCTACTCTCTTTGATTTCAAGAAAACATTTTTACTCATACGGTGACCATTCTGAAAATATCTCAGTGCACATATTAGACGAAGTTATTAATTATTAATAAATAAATAAAATTGTAATCTCTTTGTTAAGTAACCCGTCACATTGAACTACGGAACGAATGTTCCAATTTCTATGTACTTTTCACTGGCAGATAGTTGATGCTATAAGAAATAAACTTCACTACCTTTAAAAATAAATAAATAATTGTTTCGTGCAAGAAATACGCAACATATTAGTATATGCATACCATAGAGTAGTATAGCGTATAGAGCTACTGCACCTGTGACGATTGCATTAATATACTGAGCGTCAGGGTGTTAATCGAAGGCCAGGATGGCAGTGGGACGTGCTACGGAGCACACGCTCTTTTGGGACAGAAAAGGGGTCATCTGCAAGCCGTAGATGGATGGCCCGAGGTACGTCGGGGTTCCAGGGATTTTCTTTCTAGGGTACACCTGGTTCCCCGACTACTGGTACCTGAGACGGCGTGCGGTTTTTAGTCGGTTCGAGTCCGACATAACCACCAGTAGATGGTATACGGGGGGATTTCAGCACAGAAAAAAAAAAGAAAAAAAATGGGTGTTAATCGAAAGAAGAGGTTGGCAACTTCACTTTTGCGCTACTAATATTGCACATGATCGAAAATAAACACAGACTTCAACTCTGCTGGACAATTCTAATTATACAAGCATACTTATGAGTTAGAGCTGAGACCAATCTAAACAAGAAATAAAGTGGTTCATGGACAATTCTATAAAACAAGTGGCAATTGCGTTTCTAATAAAGAAGTACTGAGATAGTTAAAAGGAATAGATTAGATGACACCTTAGTCAAATTAGTTACTTTTTATCATCTGTCAAAACGACAATTTGTGTGGAAAATGTATTAAATACCAAATTGTGACGTCACTGTTTTAGACTACTCAATTGAACAATATATTTCACTGTATATTTGATTGAAATTCGTAGTAATAATAAAAAGCTATGTTAATTGTATTTGCCGAGATGTTTTACGATATTAGTTTTAGTGAAGTGGACATCAGTATTTATACGATACAGTCATCTACTCAATTCAGTACACTTATGGCGATGATTTGACTTTTACGCTCTTGTTTATTGTTTTTGGTCTTTTTTAAGAACTCGACTCTGCTTTTTCGTTTTATATGCTAAAGGCTTCATTATGTTTTTGAACTAATTTCGGAATTTTGACTGTTGCAGTAAATCTAATTAATACAATTTCTGACTTATTGTTAATGTTAGTTTTAGGAGCGCAAATATTTTAAATTACATTATTGCCCACTATGCCGTAACGATAGATTAAAAGTATTGTGTAAATATGTTACGATAATTTTTCGTTTAATATTTTTGAAGTGATACGTCTTTTGACGTGTTATGGGAAAATGATGAGAGTAAATTTTTACGACGCGCGCACACCGTCACGAAAAACCGACACCATGAAATTAGTTAGTCAACGCGAAAATTTATTTTACTAGATAATGGGTTATAATAAGACTTTCTTTCATGTATGCAATACATTTTTTTCTGTTATTAGTTTCGTTTTCTCTACAAACATAGGATAACGCGAAGGATAACATTTTTAGAAAGATTTTGTCTTGTTACGCCACTTACACTTACAAGACAACAGACAGTCAAGAAAAGAGAAACATCTAAATGACAGTGCCAATAAGCGATGCTCGTAATAACAAATAGTAGTGCTGACTATTTGTCGAGGTAACGACAAATAGTCAATTTGTTTTAAAAAGTTATTAACAATATTCATGAACATTGAAACTGACACAAAACTAATTTCTAATATCACGTAGAAGTGTCTACTGTGCAAATGTAAGGGAAATATGAACAACAGCCCAGGTACGTCGATATGTATTAGTGATAATAGGAATAGCTAGAACCGACTGACTGCCAACGATAAAAAAATCACGTTGTGACACAGTGGAAACGTGCCCCAACGAAATTGTGCAATTGTCTTACAAAAGTGAAAGGTAGGCACGTTCTTGTCGCATATTTATGTTATATATTATAGGCATGTACGGAATGTGTTCTGCTTATTCCAAAAATATATCAATGGGGGCGTAGCTCAGATGGTAGAGCGCTCGCTTAGCATGCGAGAGGTACCGGGATCGATACCCGGCGCCTCCAAAGAATATTTTTGGTGTTGAGGGTAGTTTTGTATTACGTATTTTTATTACATGCGTAATCAACTTCTTGTATACTTTTAGTTGGAGAATAATAATAACGGGGGCGTAGCTCAGATGGTAGAGCGCTCGCTTAGCATGTGAGAGGTACCGGGATCGATACCCGGCGCCTCCAAATAATATTTTTGATGCTGAGGGTAGTTTTGTATTACGTATTTTTATTACATGCGTAATCAACTTTTTGTATACCTTCAGTTGGAGAATAATAATAACGGGGGCGTAGCTCAGATGGTAGAGCGCTCGCTTAGCATGCGAGAGGTACCGGGATCGATACCCGGCGCCTCCAAAGAATATTTTTGGTGTTGAGGGTAGTTTTGTATTACGTATTTTAATTACATGCGTAATCAACTTCTTGTATACTTTTGGTTGGAGAATAATAATAACGGGGGCGTAGCTCAGATGGTAGAGCGCTCGCTTAGCATGCGAGAGGTACCGGGATCGATACCCGGCGCCTCCAAATATTTGTTTTTTTTTTTTTTACTACATATACACATTTCACTTGTATAAATCTACTCCTGTGTTGCAAGTCTTAGATACTGTCGTGATCGCCTGGTTTTAGTTCCCGCCTATCGCGTGATGGACCTGACACCCGTAGGTTGAATCAATTTAGAACTAAGAAATAGGGATTTATTTATATATAATTTTACAATTTAGTCAGCATATGACTACCTACGGCCAGTACAACGTTGGAAACGTCTGACAATTAAAAAATGTTCCACTCATATAAATCTATGTATATAAAAGAAAGTGGTGTTAGTAACACCGCTTATAACTCAAAAACGGAAGAACGGATTTAGCTGAAAATTGGTGGGGAGGTAGCTTAGAACCAGGAGACGGACATAGGATACTTTTTACCCCATTAGAACGGGCTTAAGGTAAAAAAAAATCTGCTTATTATTGCCTTCAAGGCAGAACAGAGTCCGCGGGGTAAGCTAGTATTTTATAAACGTAAATGGTACTGAAATAGATGGTCATATGTTTTAAGGAGATGATATGAGGCGATTTGCTGTATTTGCTGAAGTGTGCTGTGTCGGTCATACCTATTGCACTGTAAATTTTGAACCGATCACAAATTATATATACTAAATAATGAACCGAGGTAAGTTTTGAAACATTAAAGATACGTTTTACTTAGTAATAGGCTAGATGACACCTTAGTCAAATTAGTTACTTTTTATCATCTGTCAAAACGACAATTATATGAAAAATGTACTAAATACAAACTTGTGATGTCACTGTTTTAGACTACTCAATTGAACAATATATTTCACTGTACATTTGATTGAAATTCGTAATAATAATAAAACGCTATGTTAATTGTATTTTCCGAGATGTTTCGCGATATTAGTTTTAATGAAGTGGACATTGGTATTTATTTACGATACAGTCATCTACCCAATTGTGATACGTAAAGTTAAGTTTGTAATATCATCATCATACTGCTTAACGTAGGCTTCCCTCCTGAGGCTGCCTTCAACACCCTGTCCAGCGCTGACCACATCCAATAGCTTCCCGTGGCCTTTACTAAGTTATCAGGCCTAGCCACGCTACGTCTTCCAGAACATGGTCCACTTCAGATTTTTTTGGACCAATTGGCTGTCTTTTCTGCGAGAAATATGCTTCGACCTCTGTCATTTAAGTATGGCAATTCTCAAAGTTTATTATGCCGCATTTATTACA
The DNA here is from genome assembly GCA_949316085.1 of Hypercompe scribonia. Classification (NCBI taxonomy): domain Eukaryota; kingdom Metazoa; phylum Arthropoda; class Insecta; order Lepidoptera; family Erebidae; genus Hypercompe; species Hypercompe scribonia. The sequence continues at coordinate 21,883,820 of OX438972.1, forward strand.
TGACGGCCAGCGTCATTTCAATACAATTCAGTTAAAAAAATAAACTATACATGTTATAACTTACCATAATTCCCTTTCTCGTCTACCAGCTCGGACCTCCTTATAACCGGCGTTGAATTGCAGGCCTTTGTGATAGCAAGGACACAGAGAAGTAGGCACACACAGGCCGTTGTCATCTAGTAGCTGGAAACACAATTCAATACAATTATATTTAAGGTACTATTTATTTTTTTCTGTACAATTTTTATACTACTTTTTTTTTATTATATTGTCTGTGTGGTGATGGATTAAGAATACATAGTGTTACATATTGAGAAAAACAGACGTATTAGAACTAGTGAATACATCGAAATTTTTATATATTGCTTTGATTTTTCAGTTTTATTGGAGTTTACATGTTGAGTTGATTTAGCTATGTAGCAGTCTGTAAAAAAACGTGAACAAACTGAAACGGAAATAACAAGGCAAGTAAAATACAGCTGTGTGTATAAAGGTATTTAGGGGTAGGGGTTAGGGGTGGCCCTATTCATCCCGTGGGTGTCGTAAAAGGCGACTAAGGGAACAAAGTATACAAGACAACATCATTACAAAGAGAAGGAAAACTTGGAACAAACCCTATTCCAACCCGTCTGGCCCGCGGGTAGTAAGCCAAAACCTTCTTGCTAAGGAGAGGCATATGTCCAGCAGTGGACTGTAAAAGGCTGTTGATATTGATGATGTACGGTACTATAGAAGTCTCACCTCCTCATCGACCTTCATCAATAACCAACAGCCTTTGAGATTCTACCTCTTAGTTTCTACTAATATTATAACTCTCAAAGCTTGATGGGATGTATGGATGTTTGTTACTCTTTTACGTAAAAACTACTGATTGCATTGAAATGAAACTTAACAGTGTTATAGCTGGTACATCAGAATAACATATAGGTTCCTATTTACCGCGATATTTGACATACGCGGGCGAAGTCGTGGATAAAAGTTTTTACCCATTCATAAAAGGCTTTTGTCGGACTCGTAAACAATAAGGTTTTATATGGTGTAGTAAACATAAGTTCTAATATTTAAGTCTTAAAATAAATAAGGGTGGAATTCCTAATGCCGAATCGATTTTTTGGTGATCTTATCCACCGCTCTTGGATTCTATTCATGCTTTCCATCAGGCAGAATAGAGTCACTTTGGTAGGTTTAATATAAAAAAAAAAATCTTCGTTATGAGCTAATTTTTTAAATAGTATCATAGACTCCAATGTGCAAGAGCAAGCTAAATTTAAACTTAAAGAATAAATGTAGTAAAGAATAAATAAGGTTACAATTATAAGAATTTGTCATTAATTTTCCGTTCTCGGCAGTGTTATTTGAATGGGACTGAATCGTAAACAAAAAATAGTATACAATCCTAAATAAGTTTCTCAAATCTGTCATCATCATCATCATCATCATCATCATCATCATCATCATCATCATCACAATCATCATCAGCCTATCGCAGTCCACTGCTGGACATAGGCCAATGTCTTATAAATGATGGAATGGAGTTAACATAAGTAATATTTTATAAGTGGGAGGAATGGAAAATCCGCGGACGGTGATCATAAAATATATATACCATAAATGCCACATCCTATCCACCTCTTATCTGCAATATCTTCTGTTTTCTTTTGTTCCTATACGCTTAGATTTTTCAAATTCTCAACGGATTTTATTTATTTACTTATACAACATGCGCTTTGTGTACATAGGCGGACTTAATGCCTAAGGCATTCTCTACCAGTCAACCTTTGGGTGATGCAGAGAAAATAGGAAGTAGGTGCGTTTCAGATGATGTTGAATAAAATAAGTAGACATATACAAACTTATCATATACTAAAATTTATACAAATAACATAAATACATACATATACATACTTAAGTTGATATAAATCTATATACATACATACATACATACACAAACAAGTATAAGATTTGAATACGGTACCAATAGAGTACAAAAGGTTTATATATGTTTACCACGGCGGTCACAAACGAAACTAACCAGCTACGTAGGAAACATTATAACGCAGGAAAGTGTGTACGCAAACACAGGTGCACCGTTTGTTCCCTGACTCTCACATCCCATGAGACGGCTATCCGACACGACCAGGGAGAGATCAGGCGCACGACGACTTTACTAACATTCCGAGGCATAAGGGTTAAACCCCAACTTCCAAACACCGAGCTGTTAATAAGCGCTGTAATCAGAAAACCTCCATAGCACTGACGACCCGGCCTAGGAATTGAACCCGAGACCTTTTGATCTAGCAGTCGCATGTTCTGACCGTTATACCAAAGACGTAGTTCAGCATACATACAAATTATAATGAAATTATTCCGAGAATTTGAACGAATTGTAATGTGATCTTTTCGTGCATTAATTAAACGAAATAGCTTATTCTCACGAAATGATATAAGCACTATTCATAATGTCTAAACTTACCATAATTCAAAAATTTATATTCTTCTCAAATTTATATTTTATATTCTTTTCTATAAATAAACAATTCACTACAACAAAGTACTACTCTATTACAAACAGACTAAAGTTGAAGTTACTGTTCCCTAGATGGCTCTGTTCGAAAATTGTAACTCGCGCTATGGTTCCGTTACCTCGAGCGGTATATAAACTACAAATTCTCTGTCTCGTCTGCTCCCTTAGTCGGCCTTACGGCTGTTGATATCATCATCATCAACAAAAACCAATTTTTGAAAGCAACTAAACACGAAGGTGTTGAAGTAGCTGTATATAAACTTTAGATTTTATACCAACTTCTCAACGGAAGTTTAAAATGTAATAAACGATACATTCATATAGCATAGACAATGTCTCTTAAGGGATTTTCAACAAGTAATGTTCTATATACGACGCCATTTTAAACAATACTGTTTTCTACCCAAACCAGTTTAATACAGAAAAAAATTGACCTAAACGTTAAAATGAAGTGTTATCTTACAAGTTATTAGATTTAAAACGCAATACGTTAATTCCGGGTGTATACATAGAATAACTACTTCAGTACGTCCCCGCCAAAGTGAATTCTCATTTTTAACAGACTTCAAAAAAAAAGGAGGAGATTCTCAATTCGGCCAATGGTGACGTACTATAATAGAATTTTAAGTTGGGGTTATCCTTACTATGGTTACGGTTGCCCTACTGCACTGATTATAATCGTTTTTTCTGTGGGATCGCAGTTCCAAATACCTTTTCGGAAACAGATCGTCTGGAAGGGGTTCTCGTTGAGTTACTGGTCCTAGATGCGTCTATTCTATATATATGACTATCTCTTAAGTATGTCTCTTTACATATTATGTATTTACGTTATTTACGAAGCTATTTAAAACGTTATAGTACTATTTCTAATCCAATTAAATACGTTAGATATTTTGTATATTTAATCGTAGATCAAATTTGCACTTTACAGCATACTACTAAAATATTTTAGAAGATATTAGAAGAGCCATAATAAAAGTGAAGTAAGTCACCTGTCCCTGTGGGCAAGCGCAGCCTTCAACGCAGCTGGGCTTGCACGTGCCGCTGGCCGCCAGCGCCATGTCGGAGCACTTGCGCAGGCAACTGTCCGCGCACACCGTGTACTCCTGACCACCCGTGCATTGGATCTCTGCACGAAGACAATCATTCTAACATTGATGACGTAAATATATATTTTTGTGTATCCTTAGGGTGCCCTTTGCTAATAGAAGTCAATAATATATTATATATCTTCAGTACATCACTCATAAACATCACAAGTGTTTGTACTAAATGCGGCATTTTATTTTACCTTGTGCTCGATAGATGTCGCTGTACTATTTTCTGACTCACTTTTTCTTTCGTTACCGTTAAAAATATAAATTATCAGACTGACGTTATTTCGTCAACCGCTTCAAACACTACAGAATAATTTCATGCGCAAAGCTACGGGAGCACCGTGGTATGTACGCAACGTCGATCTCCACATCGACCTCAGATTGCCGACCATCAAGCGATACATAAAACAGTGCTCTCTTAGCTACTTTGACTCTGCTCCGCCTCACCCCAACCCTCTAGTGGTTGCGGCCGTTAACTACACATCCAGTAGAATTTCAAATATACGTCGACCCAAACACGCGTTAGGGGAAGAAGACGACGTTACGCTCGCTCAACGTAGAGCGAACGCAGCTAGGGAATCAAACACGAACCGTCCGCGTTTTCGTCCCCGTCGTCGGGGGCGGAATACGCGCCGCGTAAACCGTCCACCAAACATGGGAGTAGGTTGCCCCAACGTATCAGTAACACCCCAAGCCGAGGTTCGTACCCCACAGGGGGTGCCCTTGGGCTATGTTGCTTAACAAATGACCGGTTGAGAGCCCTCAGCGCTCACCGTAATACCCGCGTAAAGTTGTAGAGGCCATCCCAGGCCAACAGCTAGGTCAACACAAAAAAAAAAAAAATATTTCGTCAACCCTTGTTGAATAACCTAAAAGAAACTGAATTTTAATAATGTAAATTGGTAATAGTTACTACATCACTTGCGTGTAGTCAATCGACTGAAAACGTTAACTTAAAAGGTAGATTTCATTGACAAACAACTTTTCCATTCTAAATTCAGCTAGAATTTATTTGAAAAATACTGTATTCCATAAAAAAATACAGGTTTTATAAATAAAAATGGTTCCAGGAATCGGAATAACCGTTTATTGAAAATCTACCTCTTGTGTAAGTGTGCGGTTCGAGTTAGTAGTTTTACAACATGCAAATTAAGAAAGAGAGATTTATAAAAAAAATTGAACAGCGACATCTAGGTACGTCTTGAAAACTAACAAGCAAATAAATTATGCATGTTTTACTCTACAAAAAACCGGTGAGTGAATATCGCTTGTTACATGTCGACTGAGAAGGGGGCTTTATTGTCACGGTTTGACAACCAATAACACTTTAAAACATTCAGATCCATCTTAAATATTAATGAGAAAATAATTTACGGATGTTTGTTGATGATAACAGTTGATTTCAAATAATTTTGATATTTTTAATGAAATATAATTACTTTGCTAATTTATTGGGTACAGTTTTTCTGCCAAGTCTGTTATAATGGTACATAAAAAATGTAGCAAAGTTTAATTTTAAGAGCCGAAAATATTTTTTTTTTACAGGCGTTCAATGGTTTTAACGATATCCTGTATTTTTTTAATTTTTATTTTACTACTTCGTTTGCGTGATTACTTTATATTTACTCATGTAAAATTACAAGTTTTATAGTATTAATAGTCTCTAAAGCCAGCCGCGACTAAGGACTACAGACGGCCCTAAATTAAATGAGTTTCTTGGCTTACAAAATACGGTATGATACAATCCACTAACTTGATCGATGACTTCTTTCTCAATGATATGATAGTTAACGAAAGTATATCAGCCAATTTTTTGTTAATCATAGTGTACGACTATAATGTAAATATGAGGGTAAATGTGAGTACATATGGTTACAATGTATCTTTTTTTTTTTTGTTTTTTTTTTTTTTAGTGTTTTTGTTGTTTAAGAAGATGTGATTGTCTGCCCAAATTATGAATATTGATGTGAATCTTTGCTGTTATTGTTATAAATATTTATGCTATTATGTAAACATAATTTTAGAAATTTCCTGTATGATGTGGTTGGTTATTGTGGGATATAATGAGGCTGGCATAATCATGTTTGATTAAAAATCTCTACATTATATATGTAAACAATAACGATTAAAAAAAAAAAAAAATTGTGTTTCTGTTTTTTTTTTTGATTGTATTTTGTTTTGAATGTTGCACATGTGTCTATCCTAAATTACCAAGTATGTTTCTTGAGATTTTACATCAGTTTTGTGAATTATAATAAAAAAAAAAAGAGGGTGTAAAGCGAAATGAACTGACCGCACTCCTGCACGTGGTAGCGCCACTGGATGAGCACGCCGGCCTTGGCGCAGGCCATGGCGTAGTCGCCCAGCACCGGGCACAGGCAGCGCGCCGCGTCGCCCGCGCACGCGCACAGGTCGTACACGCACGCCGCGTGCCACGCCTCCACGTCCACGTCCCAGTGGCACGCTGCAACCACCGCTCATTACACTACTCCAAATCTTACTTCTTATCATCTGTCTATACGACAATTTTGTATAAAGAGCACACCTAAATACAGTATCCGTGCTGTCTCAGTGCGAGATCTCTCAGAGGTCTCAGTTAAGCATTACACTGTCCCAATGACTGCTATGCCTTTCACGTCCTCAAGCGGGGTGTGAAAAAGCATCTTACTAAGTCGCCATAGTGTGGGTCACCATACTACACTGTCTACATTCGCAATGAGTGTAGTGACCACAACTTTCGGATTCTATTCATGCTTTCCATCAGGCAGAACAGAATCACTTTGACAGACTTTAAAAATTTCAAAGAAGAGTCTTGTTACCTCACTATTTTATACTACTAAATTGAACAATATTACAATGCTAATTTAATTTAAATTTGTAATAGTTATAAAAAAATGAATACTTCAATTTTCTGAGATGTTTTATGATATTTGTTTTAACAAAAAAATATTGTTATTTGTTTATGATAGAGGCAACAACCTTATTACTCATAAATCATAATTCATTAATATTTGTTATAATAGACCAAAACCTCCTTTCGAAGGAGAGGCTTATGTCCAGCAGTGGACTGTTAACGATAATGCAATATATGCCAAAGGTAAGCATTCTAATTATTGCAGTCGGTACAGGCGTAAGAAGTACATAGACAAATTTTTTTTACTTTTGTAAAAACGCAACACCCGCACTAGGAATAAATCCTGTGTCGTGGCGACTTCACAAACATACAAGAAACGGACACAAAGAACACCCAGACTTAGAACAACAATTTGTGGATCACATCACACACACGTGCTGTCAGTATTTGAGTGTGTATTATAAAGACAAATAATTATTTTAATTCTGAATTTAAGTATCTTGACATTGTTATATTTAAATTTACCACAATTCACAATCTGAATCATTGTAGACGTCTTCTTTTCCCTTCTTGAAGTTTTTAATTACCAGATCAGAGCTAAACACTCAAAAAGCAGAAGGGTTAACGACAATCGTATTGTAGCGTACCCTTTAAAGTGAGGGTTCCTTGTGTCAATAGTAAACTGGTATACAAATAATTGACTATTAGAACAAGTCAAACATCCTAGCAATTATTAAATGTGTATAAAATTGCATATAAAAACTATACAAAGAGTAATTTAAACCTTACCTTCGAACACTTTACTCTTCAACTTGCTGCAGTATTTTTCAGCAGCCTCCTTATTCTCCACATTAGCTTTACAAGGGTGTTCGGGTTCCTTGGTGTCGATATCGCTACAGAATTCCCTGGTCTTCCACTTATTGGCGAACGCTAGAGCATTCTGTTCTACGTCGTTCTCGGGGGTTAGGAAGTCGTCTTTTTGGTTTAAGTTAAAAGTGCCGCATAAACCCTGGCAATTTGGAATAAAGTTATAATGAAGAAATAGTAAATATAAAAACGTGAAGAAAAGAGGCGTGTAGGTTCAAGGTCTAGCCACCAAAAATAAAGAAGAGACAAAATAAAATAATATAATAATAATGATAACACTTTAAGAGGCTCACGTTAGAAGGTTGGATCAAGGGTCTGATGCAGAAGGCAGTCCTCCTTGACACAGCCAGTATAGTGAGGAGGTTCCTGTCTTTGGAATCCTAACCACCGATGTCTTGGTCCCTGTACCCGATGTCGGTGGTCTACTATTATTTATATTTTTAAATATGTATTTTTGTATTCCTTTTGTATGTATTTAAAAATGTAATCAATATGTATATATAAATGTAATAAAGAGAATAATAATAATCTACTTTTACAAAATACAGAGTGTCACCAGCTCTATTCATCTCGTAAGGGGTGGGTATCGTAAGACGCAACTAAGGGAACAAACTACGCTAGAAAGTATCACTGCAAAAAGAAGGAAATCTTGAAACAAATCCTACACCAATCCGTTTGAGCGGCGTCGTATAGTTAGCTAAAACTTCCTTTCAAAGGAGATGCTAGTGTCCAGCAGTGGACTATCAATACCTGTTGATATTCATGTGAACTTCACCCCCACTCCTTCGATGAAGAGTAAAAAAAGAATTGCTTAATACCAGTTTTCTGGAAAACCTTTGTATCACAGAAAACCGGTGGAAAATGTTTGGTTTAAAATGCTTATTGTCAAGGAGGGTTGACGTCAGGCAACGGGTCAATGATAAAAAAAAACCAGTCCAAGTCCTGTGCGGATAATACCACACATTTTTTTTTCCGTCCCCAATAAAATTGTATTAAGAGCAATATTATGATGACAGAGCTAACTACAACTTATATAAGTTGAATGTTTACGCCTCTAGGTATTCATATATCATGAATATGGGCGCCGGGAGTGGAGTAGGAGGGTACAAGAAGGTTCACTTCCTCCTCCCTGGCTATAAGGAAAATACGCCAAAAAACACATATTTTTAAGTTATTTCATTAAAAAAAAACTCGATTTCATTGGTAAAGACCCAGTATAAATCTATATTTTATATTGGTAAATTTTATATACGGATGTAGACGCACACTCCTGAAAATAATGGCGACGCCCTGGCGACGTTATAGTTAAAATATGATAATGTTATTGTAAGAGAAATAGACTATTGATAATCACCTTTGTTTTGCCTTGGAATGCAGCTGGTACATCAATGAAGACTCGAGTGTTTCCATCCCACCACAGATCCACCTTATTAGGCAGTTGCACTAAAAAAACAAACTCGTTGAATATCTCTGATTCTTAATTCATGGAGTATTTAATAACAAGCATTTTCAAGGTCTAAAAGGAAACCATAAACTCTGTTTAATTACATACAGACTCCAAATTTCTCTGTTTTTTCGTGGTTATCGATCCTGACTGCTACTGCTTCACCAGAGGTGGTGGTTTCGATTTTTAATACTGACGAATATTATATGAATTTAGAAATATGAACCCAGTTTACGGCAAGAGGCTTACCTCTTTTTCGTGGCTTAGACTACAATTGTAGTTTGCAAAATTAAGTCGTATTATAGATCTCTGCCTACTCCTTCATGGATAAAACACATGTATGTATTTATTCAAATTTTAGAACCTACAATTGCCAGAGTTAACGTTAAAAAAATACAAAACTAGACAAAATTCAACCGCAGTCTTCAATGCGTTCACTCTTCTTTAGTAGGGCATCGATAATATGTGTGTTTTCTACTCTTTTTTATTGATTTTTTCTCTGCAGGGGATCCCTCCCTCCCTCTCCCCCCGTAGAGATATATCCTAATTATGGTTTTGTTGAACTAAAACCAACTAAAAATCACACGTCGTCTCAGTTACTAGTAGAAGAGAATCCAGGAGTACCCTAGAAAACAAATCACTGGAGTGTACCCTACAAAAAAATCCTGAAAAATACAGTTCTTACCAATAATAAACAGTGATGAAGCAGCCCTGATCCTAACATCCCCCACCATGACGGGGAGGGTGGATACCTCCTTGCCGTTCACCATGATGAACCCGCCCTGTTTCATGTGGATGCTGGCTCCATCGTAGTTCAAGCTAACAGCTTTAGTGCAAGATGGTTTGCCTTCTCCTTTATAGGGGCCTAAGTTCATTGCCTATGAAAGAACAATACAGCAAGGTTAGCAGAAATCCATTTTACAGATGAAATATTATTGAAGTGAAACTTCTTTATCGGGGTCGGAAAAAAATTTAGTGTAACATTTTTTCGTTACGCGTCACATTTTTTCGTTACGCGTCACATTTTTTCGTTACGCGTCACATTTTTCCGTTACGCGCCATCTTTGGAAGGGAAACTTCTTTATTGGGGTAGGAAAAAAATTTAGTGTAACATTTTTTCGTTACGCGTCACATTTTTCGTTACGCGCCATCTTTTTCTTATCCCACGCGTGATTCGAAGTATACTTTCTCCAGCGGAGTAGGGATTGGTAAATGTCTCCAATGTATTTTGCGGCCCGTTTTGAGTAGTTACATTTCTGAAATCCAGGTGGCGATTGCATCGACTTCGGACGGGTTTAAATTATTTTTTTGAAAAATAACGTCATAAAGAACTTTCACTTCTTACGAGTGTACGCTAGTACACGCACACATTTTTTATTTAGATTCAAACGATATTTTCATCACTGCTCTGTTCTTGAAGGTCTTAGCGTGATGTTATATAGCCCATCTCTTTGGTTTTTACCCCATCTATTCACATATTAAAGACTAAAGCTTCTGTATAGGTTTAGAATACTAGAATAAATATTACGGACATTTGACACAAGGTCATCTAGTTTCAAACTAAGCAGAGCTTGTGCTATGATAACTAGACTGACTGATAGAATAATTATATACCTTATTTTTTGTAAATACATACATATTATACATAGAAAACACCCAAACTTCGAAACAAATATTTGCAGATGATACAAAAATTTTTGTCCGACCCGGGAATCGAACCCGAGACCTCAAGCACAGCAGTCGAATTTACTACCGCTGCGCCACCGAGGCAGTTGAAAGAATGAGTCGTTAACAATCACAAATAAACCAGACTTTAAGATTTTTGTTAATGACACTAGACGACCGATTGGAAATAAATTATTTATCGAAACGTCTAGCAGGAAGGATAACTATCTTTTTTGAAGTCGGTTAAAATTATCAGTCTAGCGTTTCAAATAAATCAGCCGGTAGATATTAAGTAGGGAGTACCTCAGTGATGGCCCCGGAGCAGGCGACGTTCTCCACGTCCACGGTGAGGTTGTCGGTGCGCAGCATGGTGTAGGTGCAGTGGCCCATGAAGTCGTAGCGCAGCCCGTCGAAGGTGCAGTAGTGAGGGTCGCCCACCGCGCCGCAGCGCGCGCCGCACGCCACCTTCGTGCACGTCCACTCGCCCGACTGGCACGTGCTGCACACCCACACACACCGTACTATTCACACCGTTGGAGCCACTTGCTGGACCTTACTATACGTCATCATCATACGACTATCATCAGCAGCTCACTGCTGGACATAAGCCTATCCTTAACGAGGAGATTTCAAGTTTTTCTTCTCTTTGTAGGGACGTGTTCCTGTACAATTTGTTCTCTAAGTCGGCTGATACGACACCCACGAGACGTATAGGAATGGCAATACTCCGTATTCTTAACGCGTCACTACACAAACCCATCATCTCAATCGAAACACGTCCGCTACAGGCCTCCTCCAAGGCTACCCATGATAATCGGTTCGGTGCTGCACTCATTCAACGGCTTCCCACGACCTTCACATAAACGAATAGTCAGGTCACCTGATGGAAGTATACATCGCCATTCCTGGACACCTACAAGTCCATTACCACCGTTTGTGCCCTTCCCTGATTTAAATACTAGGCAAACAGCAGCGAAAGAAGAAGCCGTGGTTTTGGTTAAACAACTTACCAAGTATTACAGTCCTTTTTGATCGTCTTCCCAGGCTTGAAGCTCCTATTCTTGTACCGACAGGGGCACTCGTTCTTGGGGATGCAACGTCCTTCTTCTAACAGGAGACCTTCAGGGCAGAAACAACCCTCCACGCAATTGCTGCTGTTACTGTTCGCAGGTGGCTGAGGGAAGGCGCAACTTGGCTGGAAGTCTGGTCCGCAGGCTTTGTACACCTTGTTTTCAGGACACTTCATCGCTATAATGGACATCAATAAATTACTCTTTAGCTAGTTTAGCAAGTTTAAGATGGGTAATATTTAACAAGAATTGTTGTTAAAAATATTTTATTTACATCATATCAAAACCCTTTAACAGTCCACTGCTGGACATAGGTGTATCCTTAGAGAGGAGATTTTGACCTATGATGCCACCCTTGCCAGACGGGTTGATGTAGGGTTTGTTTCAAGTTTTCCTTCTCTTTGTTTATGTGTTCTGTGTAGTTTGCTTTCTCAGTCGGTTCTTACGACACCCACGGGATTAATAGTGGTGGTGACCCTCCTTATCTTAAAACGTCACCACACGAATAGTGGTTTTGATATAAAAGAAATAAATTTTGGAAATTGAATTATCTATTGCAGGTGCAGGTCTAAGCAACATATGAATTTTTATGCTACAGAAAGTTGAAAGTATGATTACTTACGGCATGTCTCTTCGTCCCTCCAGTTCTTCATCTCCTCGACGCCATGACGCAAACACTCCTTGGCGTACACAGCAACAGTGCTGCAGCCACATTCCTCAGGACCTACAAGTATTTATACATAACACGTAATAAAATGACCTTTATATATATCAAATTTACTTGAATGTGAAGATTTTTTTTTATTTACCAGCTGACCCGTGCTACTTCGTTTCCTTCTCCTATTATCCGTAGCGTGATTTTATATAGTATGAACAAATTTGTTTACCATAAAAAAAGTTAAACTTAACAGATATAGGCATGTGCTGTGCGGATTTTTTGGAGTTTACTCCTTAAGAATCGGTTTTTTGATATAAGGCGCCCGGTATGAGAAAAATGTGAGGAGTAAAATCTACTGAACGAATGACCTCGTTACATTTTTGGTGCGGCTGCACTGGCTTTGGTGCGGCTGCCCTGGTTGTGAGTATATTAAGACGTGTATAGAGTATGCTGCAAAGCGATTATATCCATATTTTATTTCCATTAATTTGTTAATTTACCCTTTCATACGCTATCCATCTTTTTTCAGTCAATTTCAGTTAAATAAGCGTTTTTTGCGTCTGTTTTGACAATCGTACTTAAGGAGTAAACTCCAGTCATGCGTCGGCGCTGACACACTTAATTTTTTTTTTTACTTTTTGAGGGGAACAATTCTGTCATAAATTATTTTTACGAAGCTTTAACCGTTTACACAGCGAAGCAAATTGTAAACTCAACATTGCATCGTTTCTGCAATATTTTTCGTTGACGCTCTACTCCCAACGGTCCTAGCATCACGATATATAGCATATAGCCTTACTCGCTAAATGAACCATCTAAGACACCAATATAAAAAGTCTCTCTTTTTAAATCGGATCAGTAGTTCCTAAGATAAGCGTGTCTAACCGAACAAGCAAATAAACCCTTTAGCTTTATAATATTAGTTTTATTTACAATATTTAACATTGGGATCGATTTCAATAATATAAGTATATTCCTTCATTCCACTAATTCTGACCCTAAAATGGATGCTGACGTCTTAGTGTTTTGCAGAGAGATTTATTTTGTGATTTATAATCAAACAATCAAATAAAGCAATTTACTAATCTACAATCACTTCCATATATTTAAATTTTTACTGCCTCAGTGGCGAAGCGCATGCGACTACTGTACTTGAGGCCTCAGGTTCGATAACCGGGTGGGACCAAATGTTCGCGTGACCTACAAATATTTATTTCGAAGATTGGATGTTATCTATGTAAAACACGAACAAAATCGATACAACAACTGAGAACACTGTTGCCCAATGGCAATAATGGATAGTCTTGCCATAAATATTGTAATAAAGAAAAAAGAAAATTGTTAACTGCAAATAACATTTATTACTTTTACAGTGTGTCAGTTTAATACATAAATATAAAACAATTAAAAATATAAAAAGCTTATTCGAAGTGGTCTCCATTGGCTGCAATACAGTCCTTTAAACGATGAGGCCAGTTATCAATAGAAGCACGCACTCTTTCCATGGGAAAATTCTTCACTGCCAATCGTATAGATTGTTTTAGGGACTCCAAATTATCATGGCGTTTAGAGCAAGCTGTACTCTCTAAAACTGACCACAAATCATAATCCAGCGGATTAAGATCGGGACTAGACGACGGCCAGTCTTCAGCTCTGATGAAGTCCGAAACGTTCGATTCCAACCAAGACTGCGTGGACCGAGCTTTATGACCCGGCGCCGAGTCTTGCTGGAAGGACCATACTTGGTTATTGAACATGGTGATGTTAAGGGGCTTAACTACCTTCTCAAGAATGGTATCTTGATACACTTGTGCCGATGTTTTGATACCTTTTTCACAAAAATATGGCTCAGTCACTCCTTCATAGCTAACACCCCACCAAACCATCACTGAAGTCGGATAATGTCCACGTTGCACTCTGTCGACTAATTGGGAAGCTTCCTTAGAGCTTTGAGCATAAATACGGTCATTTTGTTTGTTAAAATGTTGCTCAATTGTAAAAATTTTCTCATCCGTAAACAAAATTTTTCTGTGACCTCCCTTTGCGTACCGCTTCAGTAGTTGTTTCGATTTTACCACCCTATTCTTCTTTAAATTATCAGTTAAGAAATGGCCAGTGCGTCTCTTATAGGCTGCAAGTCCTAAGTCATCTTTTAAAATACGCGACATGGTTCTAGGTGCTATCTTCATTTCCCGAGATAAAATCTTTTGCTTTCGGACAGGATTTCTTCGAATTCTTTCCCTTACTGCTTTGACCACCTTTTTCGTACGAACACTACGTGGACGGCCAGATCTTTTTCTGTCACAAACAGAGGAGGTCTCATTGTACCTATTAATAGCCCGGTACACAAACATTTTACTAATACCAAGTGTATGGAGAGTTTTAAAAATTGCATTTGGCTCCATACCTACTTTGTGTAATGCTATCACCGCGATTCGGTTCTCTTTATCACCCCACACCATTTTAATATCGCAAAATATTTTACAATGTATTGGCGCCAAAATGAGAAAACACAATGAACAATCGTATAAAAATGACAGATTCGAAATTCAAATGTAATATTTTTTTATAATTAAGTGTAACAGTATTTATGGCCAGACTAAGTATAATATGTATGTATTTACAAAACAAAGTACAAGGGTGTACTATCGACAGTATGAGTTCTGCTTAGTTTGAAACTAGATGGCGTTGTGTGACGTTATACTCACTCAAACTCGTTGTGCAGGCGCAGTAATCCCATTGGCAAGTGTCAAGCAACATGGTTATATCCATTATCTACAAACAGAAGTAATTATGTTCAGTAAGCTGTTTACATGGTACTGTTTAAATTTAAGTTGAACTAACACTAAGTCGAGAGAAGAGTGAAGAGAGAAGAGTCTTTTCGGTAGCGCTGTGGGTTAGAGTGAGATAGAAGAAGCTCTACTGCCACAGCGCCACATACGTCGGAGAAAAGAAAACCAGACTGGAGCCGTAACGCGTTACGTAATGAAGCGGTTTACCCTCCCATGAGAAGTTCCTACTTCAAAAATTTTGAGTTTTTGAAGTGGTATGGTACGCCTATGGCATGTAACAACATGGCAGGTCGCTTAATAGAATTCCAATTTGCCATAAGATCATTATACTATATAGAGTTCAATATAATATTGCAGAATTTAAAGGCTTACCATCGAACATTTCCTGAATTTTTCTTTGCTAAAGATCTTGGTACAGAACTGCTGAGCCTTCTTCATGTCAGCATCGGCGAGTGATGCGCAAGCGCTGGTCTCTGTTGGGTTGCTCTCGCACACGTCTGGAACAGTCACCAAATTAAAAGACATAATTTTTAAGTGGTTAAAAATAAAAATGGCTCTTCCTTAATCTTGGAAATGCTTGAAATCTTATTGTTTTTAAAACTGATAATAAGGTGGCTATAACAATGTATATGTATACTATCTGTAGCAGTCGCCACGGGTAGATGGAGCCCTGAAAGTTCTCACAAGAATCTGTGGTGACTTCCACATACAGCACAAACAAAAATACATACTACAACGTCATCTAATGAAGACACTACAATGAACTACGAAGTTAACTACTAATCCCGAATCGCGATAAAGAAGGAAGATATTAGGTAGTAGAGCCACGCTGATTTCATCACGAGCGGGCCGGCTCGACCGGGGCAGTACTACCCTCCCACAGAAGACCAGCCTAAAGCGACAGCATCCGTGCTGTCGTGTTTCGTTGGTGAGTGTGAGACCGGAGGCCCATTGATGCAGGGGTGACAGTTATCGTGGTAACTGTGTGAGCCTAACACTGTCACGATGACCGTCATGCCTTTTACGTCCCCAAGCGGAGCGTGAAAAAGCATCTCACTGGGCCGCCATAGTGTGGGTCACCATGCTGCGTTGTCTGTATTTGTAATGGGTATGGTGACTACAACTCTTGGATTTTATTCATGCTTTCTTTTAGGCAGGGTGGAGTCATTTTGGCAGGCTGTTAATATATATAAAAAAAAAAGAAATTCTCGCGATAATAAGCAGAGCAGTGCCAGGCATGATCACCTCGCCTGGTCAGAGGATCCGTGTTGGAGAGACATGACACTCATTCCTCAACAAGCATATCTAGAGAACTTCAATAATAGGGTAGTGGAGGTGTGATGGTAGTTACTCCACGCAAAAAATAAAAATTCAACCGTGTTGTAGCAGACTGAGAGCTGACTACATCCTAGTTTTAGGCAAGGCTCGGAGTATGAGAATGAACAACAATATTATTAATACTTTATTTTATAACTTGCCTCGTTTCCTGGTCTTTCCTTATGGTATAGTTAGCGATTCTGATTGCTTAACCAGAGGTCAAGCAAAGTGAGAGCAACGTTACATTAATAATATAGTTCTCAAAAGTGTTTATGAACAAATAATTGTTCGAAACTCACCACCAATTTTGTTCACCATCCATGAAGAAGCGAGTACCGACTTAGTTTTGGCGATGGTTCCTTCTTTTGTCATTAAGTCGTTAGCGGGGTTCCCATCCAAGGTACCGCATAAACCCTCCGTGTTGTTCCACAAGAGGACCGAGCCCTCGACGAGAATCATATTCTAGGAATAAGAAAAGGTATTACTAGAACCTTATTTATTTATAGAACAGTTTCCTCTTGTACTTTTTGAAGTTTTGTTTTAAATTTCTGGTCTGATTGAGTTGAACAACCATAACGCAATCTATGATTTTTTTTTGAAATATCAATAATAAATGTAAAAGTCTGTATGTATGTTTCTTACTCAAGACCTCGACAACAGTGGAATAAATCTGGATGAAGTCGGATCTAGAATGGCATGTCATCATCATCAACATAAGCAGTCTTTAACAGACCACTGCTGGACATAGGCCTCTCCTTAGAAGAGGTTTTGGTCTGCTTGACCACACTGGCATAATAATATAATGGCATATAATGGCATCTTTTATGTCGGACGAGCATACAGATCACGGACTCCTTAATTTAAAGGACACGTAAGTTGGTCAAACTATCGAGGCTTCGACTAGGCTTCTTTAAAAAGTAACCTAGTTTTGCCAGGATAGTTTCAGTGTGTTAACGTGTGCAAATCCGTGTTTAGCCAAGTAGTTAGTTTGTCCAAGTTTAACCTAATTACACGAGATTATACGAGTTGTTTACCCATGCACATGTTTATTATATCACAGGATGATTTCTGCATCCGCAAATGAGATTATCCGCTATGGCACAAACGGATTTCCTTTTAGCCGATTATAAAAAGTTGACAAAAATAACACATAATATTATTATCCCATTTCGCTGTTTGACCTGATAATTCAGTATAGTAAGGGTCATGGCTAATTGTGACTGTTGTCAAGTGTAAACAGACAATACATTCTAAGCTGTCATAGCGTGGGTCGCCATACCACATTGTCGGCATTCGCAATGAGTATGATGATCACCACACTTGGATTCTATTCATGCTTTCTTTCAGACAGAGTCTTGGTAGACCTAAAAAAAATACGGTAAAGTAGAGATATCGGTAAGTTAATTAAGATAATTCTCACCGAAAGGCTTGCATTGGAAAGGATTTGAAAATCTTCAAACGATATTCAATCGTTTACAAAGTATTTAAAGTCTATATTATCAAATAGACTACGATCGCTGGTCGCGGACACACGCGGTGTACACGATTAAAGCGAGCCGTTTGGTGGATATATCTTTTATATTCTTTCAGATTTGAAATTAATTCAGATGATTTAAAGGAACTTTCCCTTTATCCTACCAGTAACTTATTAATCTAGTGGTTAACAAGATTACAATCTTTGTCCTCCGTAAGCACTGGTGGTGACAGATGAGGCCATCTGTTACCCTAGCAGGAGCAGGCCAAGGTGGCAGCGCGACATGCTATGGAGCGCGCGCTCTTTTGGGGGCCGAAAAGGAATCATTTTTAAGCCGTAGGTAGGGCCGTCGGGGTTCCAGGGATTTCCTTTCTAGGGTACACTTGATTCCCCGGCTACTGGTACCTGAGACGGCGTGTAGATTTTGGTCGGTTCGAGTTCGACACGACCACCAAAAAAGAAAGTCATTAACAAGATTAACCACTTAGCTAGAGATCGTTTCTTCGTTCCCACTCAGGATAAATATTTGTTCTGTATCTAGACGTAACTTACGAAAACATTTATATATATATTCAGAAATATGAGTGTCTGTACCCTGGTGGTTATAATACCTGCAGATTCAGTCCAGTAAATATGACTTAGTGTTATACATCTGATGTATTTTCGTAGGTATTCATTTAAGCGCAAACACAAAGATGTCAAAATCATTCAAAAAATACCTTATGCCAAAACTAATATCACAAAAACATATTAAACCATTTATCTTTTCAACAATAAAATTGATTCCGTGCTTAAATTTGATGCTGCCAAGAAACACACGTTCAACTTATCAAAGTGTTTAAAATTGCTTGTCATAAACTCCAGAAAGGTATTTGAATGTAATAGAAAGTATAAAATAATCTCACATTAGTGTCCCACTTGAGTGTGATGCCGGCACTGTCAAGATTGACGAGTACGTAGTCGCTCGGCATAGACACTCTGATCCCGGGAAGTGATGCCGGCATAGGGATCAGACGCTTCGAGTTGCGGAACAGCACAGACCCGTCCGCTGTAAAGAAATATGGATTAGTCATAAGGTAATTAAACTTAGTGTTTGTAAAACAATAATTTATTCTGTGTCTGACTGTAACATCACACTTACACTTTACAGCGTCACACTTTGCGTGATGTTGTAAAGTGTAAACTAATTTCTTTATCATAAAGAAGTTTATACGGAGCCAAACTCAAAAGATATGCAGTCATGGACTTTTTTAGACCATTTTTTAGGAAACTTTAACCATTTACGCAGTGTGTACGTAATAGAAGCTCTCAAAACGCATAATATTCTCCCATTCTTGCAACATTTTTCATTGATACTCCGTTCTTATTGGTCGTAACATGATGCTATAAAACCTACAATATCAGTAGTTTCTTAAATTAGAGTGTATAATATTAATATAGATATACATAAGTATATATATTTAGAAATATATAAGTATGTTTATCAGCATGCATATGGTAACACGCTGTCAACTTACTGTAAACTTGTACAGTCAGCCATAAAAATTAATGACATCATGTCACAGAAAGTTCTTGAAGACTACTCCAAGAGCTTTCTATCATGTTTTCTTTCTTCAACGCTAAACTGTTAACGTAATAAACCTAAACAATTTGTGGTCAAGTGGTTGGTTTTAATGTGTTTTAGTTAACATAGTAATTTTTTACCGAAATTCGATAAAATAATTTCTATGTATTAAAAGGTTTATACAACAAGGTACAGCATTTATAAATATATTATATTGCAAGTATGTATACTTACCGCTGACACTAAGAACGTAGAACTTCTCTTCGAGGTAGAGAGTCAGCTCGCTGGGGCACTTCAACTTTTCCTTGCACTCGTTGTGCTTCACTTCGATGGAGAACTTGTGCTCTTTGGCCTCGCGGACCAGCACGTGTTCACACGGCGATTGGAAACTTGGGACAATGTTATAATATGAATAAACCTCAAGTTTCGTTGATCTAGCGGTTAGCGTACGAGACTGCCGATCAGCAGGGCTCAGTTTCCTTACCCGGGTCGGGCCAAAAAAGTGAGTTTTTCTGACTATAGAAATGCGTAGTAACAGTCCGTAGTTTGGCAGTTGGGGTCTAAACCCCCGTACCTCGAAGAGCATCCTGCACCAGATCTCTCTGCCATCGGATACCCTAATATCCTATTTCCGTACTCTCCTGGGGTTGGGTTCCAATGGGAAAGCTATCCCCCCCATCGGATTAGGAAAGAAAGGAAACAGAGAACGAAGCTGTGTTTGCGCACACACTCGTTTACTATAATATTTCGCGCAAATTTGCCCAGTCTCTGTTGAGACTGGCCGCCCACACCGGGCCCGAAATCAGCTAGATATCATCATCACAACGTATGAGTAACATATACACTACAACTAAATTTGAATACGAAACTGTCTGGTCAAGTTAGTCATTTTAATACCATTGATCACTCAATGACACTTTTTAAGCAAAAATATTTGTAATTAAATGCTTTTCGCCTAATTTAAAGAAAAAGAATAAACAAGTTGTCATGTTATGAGTCCCCATATGAGTTTGAGAATCTGGTAACCTTCAAAAAATGATTAGCAATGATATATGCAGCAATGGCTTCTGTCGTAAAACAACTTACCTATAGATTACTCCATCAAAAGTCTTATAATGCACTCCGGCCCAACTCAGGCAGGTGCCACTTTTAGGTACGAGGTCTTGAATCACCACCAAAGGGGTGTCGGTGTCGTAGGAGCGGAGCTTTGTGTGAGAGCCGTGGCCGCCGTGTGTAGAGGTGCTGGTGCTACTACCGGTGATGGTTTCGTACTGAGTGTGAGTGCCTTTGATACTCTGGAGGGTCCAGTGAGATTCACTTGTATTTTCTGAATGGCTTGTCTAGAAACAAGTTTTTTTAAGATTAGCAGGACGATTTAATAAAAATAAACCTTTCTTCCAAGAGGAATACTCAAACAGTACTAAGATTTAGCTCTCTCTCTCACTAAGGGTAGAGAAAGGGAGAGAGAGAAAAAGAGAGAGAGAGACACTGTATATATTTTTTTTTACTTTTTTTAATACCCAGTATATGTAAACTATTGTTTGTTACAGATATTTGTTTACTCGTTTATGTCATTATTTTTGAATATACATCTGCAATACACAGCACTGCATCACCCAAAGGTTGACTGGGATAAAACGTATAAGACGTTTATTTTTTTTATTTATTTTTTTATTTTTTTTTTATTTTAATAGCCTGCCAAAGTGACTCTACTCTGCTTGATGGAAAGCATGAATAGAATCCAAGAGTTGTGGTCACCATACTCACTGCGAATGCTGACAATGCAGTATGGTGACCCACATTATGGCGGCCTATTACGATTTTTGACGCCTCACTTGGGGACGTAATATACATGACAGTCATCGTAGCATTGTATTGTACACGTTTACCACGACAACTATCACCCCTGAATCAATGGGCCTCCGGTTTATTCCGTCTTATATAATGTATTGGTAGGAAGTGTAAATAAATAGTATAAACAAACTAAAACTACTTACTTTATTATACTTATGCCTTCCAGGAGCAATAACTACGACATCAGCTGTAAAGAAAGGAAGGTTATCAGTGAAACTATTATTTTTTCAGAACACATTCTGACCAATCCCAAAAAACAAATATCCCATCGAACACTTTAACAGTAAAATATCGAACAGTATTTATTATTGTGAAGCTACGGTAAAAGTAAAGAGTATCTGTCTATGACTGTACCGTTCATCGGTAATAATGATTTTATGGTGATGTGATAGGGCCGTAAAGTTCTGGAGTGGCGACCGCGCATTGGGCAACGCAGCGTTGGTAGGCCCCCCACAAGGTGGTCCGACGACCTGGTGAAGATCGCGGGAAGCTGCTGGATGCGGGCGGCACGGGATCGGCTGTTGTGGAGAACCTTGGGGGAGGCCTATGTCCAGCAGTCAGCGTATTTTGGCTGAGATGATGATGATAATAATTGTTTCTCAAGGCACGTTAAGCGCATATTTAATACCTTTAAACGAGCAATTTTTGTATATACGAGTATATATATATGTACCATATACATATTTTTGGAGCCGTTTCCGAGATATAGATATATAATCTGAATCTCGAAAATGGCTCGAACGATTGTCATGAAATTTAGTCTGCATGGGGTTTCTGGGGCGATAAATCGATCTAGTTAAGTTTCATTTTTAGAAATCGTTGTTTTATCCGTGTTTTCAAAAAAAATACCAAGCAAAATTCTGTTTCCAGTCCAGACAAATCACTTTCATATCATTGTATATTGGGCAAATATAATGACTGAGAAATGAGAATGAATTATAAAACAAAAATTAAAAATATCCTTAAGATACGTGTAGGTGTGTACCACCTTCGTCTCTACACTTTCCATCAGGTGAGATGATGGACAAACGCCTATTCCATTACAACTGTAAAAAAAAATGTTAAAGAGAAAGTTGTAATTTTAAGGGTAACAAAAAATGTGTCGCTTACGGTAAATGCATTGTGGAATAGGCTGTGGCTCAAAAACCCCCGTAGAGTACAAACAGGTGTACAGCTCAGCGGGTGGAGTGCTGTACTTGGTGCCAGAAGGGCATGAGATCACACAGCTGAAGGTCTCGCTGTCTCCGAAACAGTGGTAGGCGCCGTTGAATCCTAGTTTATGAACATCGCAAGCGTTCGTGGCTGTAGAACAAAAACATAAATGAGGGTCTTTCATTGATTGATCACTACCATTGCGCCACCGAGTCAATCGATATTTCATGTATCTTGCTATTTTATATAAGTAGTGCATACCTTTGAAATACCTGACGTTTCGACAAAGTGGCCCTAGCCGTGGTCAGCCTATGTCGGTGGTGGCTGCAGCCTCTGTTGAGATCTGACTCTCTCGTGGAAAAGTAGTAAAATAATTGCTCAACACAGATTATAACATTATATTCAAGTTAAACACTTACAGTACTGGCACTGTGGTCCTCTAAAGGCGTCAGGGCACTGGCAGATATTGACGTCTAAACAGACTCCGCCATTCATACATTCCGGGGTGCATTCAGGCATGCAGTCTGGAATGGTGGTAAAGTCCGCTCGGGTGGGCACCCACTGCCCTTCGGCACATTGCAGGTTAGCTATGGTTGAGCCGTCGGGGAACTTGTGGCCGGCCGTGCAGGCGATGGTACACAATCTAATATTTAAAAAAAAAGGCAAGGGTTAATCAGTTCTACTATGTTTGGCACGATGTCTTTAGATAACCTGTCTTGACAGAGTTCTTTGAGTCTACTTCTCAACCAGCTACAGTATAAGCAAATATAAAAATTGACGTACCAAAATATAGAATAAGTCACGACATTTAACGATTACAAGGGTATTTAACATCCCTACTTCCTTACTAGCAGTATAAATGGGAGTGTGTTTGTTTGTTTGAATGTTTGTCTTTCTTTCACGTCGCAAAGGAGCAATTTTATGACATGATTTTAGGTGACTGGAGAGTGGTGTATGCTATTTTTTACCGCAATAAAACGTCTCATTCCTATAGGAAGATCCATTTTGAAACATATTTGAATCGCTCTAAATTTTATAAAATGCGATAGATGGCACTATATTGAATAAAGTACCTGGCTTTTTTTATCGACGAACCTTTTATTTTTTTTTACCTTAAACATAGGAAAAGTGAAAGTTTGCAATGATTTATAGATGTCTGTTACTGTTTTACGCAAAAACTACTGTACGAATTCAGATGAAACTTAACAGTAATACAGCTTATACACCAGAATAACACAGAGGCTACTGTTTATCGCGATAACCGACATACGGACGGAGCTGCGTTCAAAAACCAGTGATTTAAAATTAAACTAAGAGATCGATTTAGCAGTAACGCGCTAAAATGGTGATAAATCATAAAACAGAAAATACGACTTACTCTGGCGAGCATCTTTTCTCGGAGTTGACTGGCTGAGGTGGGCTAGAGAGGCACGGTTTCTTTTCAAACTCGCAGTACTTCCCGTGGAAGTTCACCGGACACTGACACGTGTTCGTGTCCACGCATATGCCCGAGTTCTTGCAATCCGGCTCGCATTTTGCTGCAGGAAATTACTTCTTATAGGTATTTTTGAGATTTTATGACAATTATGTTAAGAAAGTATTTTTATATTTGTACTTAACAATGAAATGGGTAAATTAGACTATATAAAATATTAAGTAGCACTTGCATTGCTAAGGTGTTTTCAACTCTAAAACAGTTTTATTTTAAGTACAAATTTCCAAGTCCTGTGTACTGTGGCCAAACTATTTCTAAGGTGGCAGGTGTATGACAGAAGTAGAGTTACTGATGCGGACTATTAATGCCGCCCAAGCGACTTTAGTGTTACCTGCCTTTGAATGCCTTCTCAAGAATAAGGAGGAAAAAGGTCTTTACTCTCGGTGAAATACAGCCAAAGACCCAGGTCCTGAGAGTATAACGAATTTTGGAGTTACTATGTTTGTGTTACTCCACAATATATTTTTATCTGATGCATCTACCACTTGTATGGTCAAATTAAACACAGTATATACTTAATATGAATTTACTGTTCAGGTGGTACCAGTATTCACAGTATTTTTCTCCAAGAGCTTAAATTACACATTTGTTAATTAGAGTGTCCACTTAACATTTTTGTGTACCCAACTCTGTGTATAAAAAGTGGCGTTGTCAAAAACAGTGTTGCCACATGAACGCTACAGAGTTTTAAAACCGAATACGATTGTCTCTAAGCGCCATCGTAAATAGCGAGTATATAAATAACATTGATTTGTATATAGGTCGCCGTAGTTGTTTGCAAATCGGACGGACGCCGAGCTTAGATTTGAGACGTTTCCGCTAAAACAGATAACGCATCCCACACACGCTGATTATCGCCTATGCCAACACTGTTAGGTATTGCTATTATTTTCATCTTATCGCGGCTATTGTTAATATAGTTTTGCTTTCAAGTTCATAAGTTGAAGGGACAATGTAAAATTGATTATCCCTTATAGATTCTACTAATATAATAAATGCGAAAGTTTGTGAGTATGGATGCTTGTTAGTCTTTCACGATAAAACTACTAGACGGATTTGGATGAAACTCTACAGTAATATAGTTTTATACATCGCAATAATATATAGACTACAATTTGTAATGATTTTATGTAATTTTAGACGTAATATAACGATACATGTCTGCTCTCTGCAAGTTATCTCGGCGTACACTGCCTAAACCATTGAAGTTACACAAAGATGATGTATCGTAGGATTGTATGTATGTTAAAAAAAATATTTAAAATGATCTGTTACGAAACTTAATATGGCAGACCAAATTCCACGCAAACGAAGCCGCAGGCAAAAGCTAGTATGAAATAAAGTTAAGAATTCTTGCAAATAGCCTCGTGTTTCGTAATGATTTTATTTTATAAAGTTAAAGAAACTTATTCGACATTAGAATTATTACTAAAAATAAAGCTTTCAACTTAAAATTTCATGCATATTTCAAATTTCTTGTATAATTACATACAGTGGCCTAAACTTGTTACGTAACTAACAAAATTACAAGTTTAGTTTCACCTAGATGTCAACAAACATTACTTGATTTGTATATGATAATAGACAAAATGTGACTGTAAGTAGATAATTGAATCACTTACGCATGTACGGTTGATTAGCGTTGTTCTGGAACTGACTGTAGCTAGGCCTGAAAAAGTACATCTCTATTAGAAAAACATTAAATTAATTTGTTCAGGAACATAAAAAAGTTGAACGCGAACTTTTACCGCGGTTTTATTCGCGTTAATGTCAAATTAATAACTGTCAGATTAAGGATAGCTCTATAATTGCCGTTCTGAAATTGTGACGTGATTGAGTTATATTAAACGGCATTCAAACTTTTTTAATATAAACTTATTACTAGGATGATAATAATACTAACGAGAGGTCTTATGATACCACGGGTCCTTTGGTGAGTTAAGTATATTAAGTTTAAGTTGAATATTTAGAACTAGAGTGCTTATACGTACAGTATTGCTTGATGTCTGTGACAGGTGGCTACGAAATCGATAAAGTAACTTTGACAAGCAATTTTATTTTGCATCACCTCTATTTTTACTCATTTTCGCCCATTTTTATTCTTATGTCTGTCTGTATGTCTTTTATAGAATCGTTAACTATACCTACATTTGATCATTATCTTTAGCAAAGTTGTTGTGTATGAGCCCACGAAGATTTCTGAGTAGTTGTGAATATTTCTTTTTATGTCTTTCCTTCAAATTTATTTTAGTTGGTGGCGTAGCAACACGCGCTAGGTACAGCTAGTACATTATGAATTTAAAAATGTATACCTAAAATATATCTCGTAATTTCTAAAATGACACTAATGACAACTGTGACAGAGGTCAAGCTATGTTCTAGGACTATAGTTATCGTACAACTTTACTTAACCAATTTAAAAAGGTAAAGAAAGGGTTTGAATTTTGTTGTTTTTTTTTTGTCGAGTTAGTGTTCTTAGAGCAAAAAGAGACACTTCTAAACTAAATCCGATGCAATAGAAAGAAAATTATGTAAATAAATGTACATTTAACAAAAACACGTATACAAAAGTCGATTGCAAACAAACATACATAGAGGTAAAGCTAATGAGAACGTGTAAATAAAATCAAGTCTAAATATTACTTGATATTTCATTTAATTTATTTACTATAAAACGGCCGAAAAAACTCAGTTAAATTTCATAGTAATTGTCAATGTATGTACACACGTCAAATAAATAAAATTTTGAATTTGTGTCTTTGGCGCAAAATAAAATCTATGACCAAACAATGTAATAGAATTAAATAACTGTGAAGAAATACTTACGGTGCACCATAGTTAGAATACCATGAACTGCTTTCTGCATATCTCGATTTAGTACCCGAATATCCACTTTTTGTGCGTCCGTATCCAGTTTTCGTACCGCCGGTTTTAGTTCCGCTGTAACTGTGGCCAGTTTTGGTATGGCCATGGGCGGTTTTAGTTCCACTGTAACCAGTTTTAGTGCCGCCATAACCAGTTTTGGTACCACCATAACCAGATTTTGTCCCAGAGTAACTAGTCTTTGAAAAGCGCTGGTTCTTTGCGTATGCTGGTACATAAGATGGTGCTTGCACGTCAGATTGTCTGTAATGTTTAGAAATTTATTTTTTTATGTACATATGCAGACCAAAACCTCTGTTCTAAGGAGATGCTTATGTCCAGCAGTGGACATCTTTCGGCTGAGACGATGATAGGATGATGATGATAGGATGATAGGGAGGCAAATGAGCAGACGAGTTCCCTGATGGTAAGTGATTACCACCACCCATGATCACCAGCTAAATGCTCAAATGTGTTACCGCCCTTGGAGATCCTTACCAGAATTAGAGAGTTTGGCGTTCCGGTTAACTTACTCGTTCGAAAAGCAACGTAAGAATTGCTTATCACTGATTTATCGTTACCTCGATGTACTGCCACTAATCGTAGCAGTCAATTTGTGGCAATGCATTACTCTATCATTACACATTGAGTTCAACTTTTGAAACTAACTAACTCAAAACTTGTACAAAAACTATCTACAGCTCATACCAGAATAGACATCGCCGCTAACTATGTGGTCAAAATACCTTGTATCAACAAATTTCATTAAACCATAAATTTAAAGAAGAAAAAAGATTTAGACAAAATATAGTACCTATGCCTGATTTCGGGCCATAAAGAATTGTTATAGCGATGGGTCCTATGTATAAGGGCCAAACTAACAATTTGGCTATTTTTCCTTTTCTATTGTAAACGCTTCTTATTGATCTAATTAATCATGTTGGATATTAAAAAATCTATGTTTCTGCATAGAAACACGTTATTGTATTGAAGTATAATGGTGTATGTATCATGATTTTAAACGTATAAGGTCCAAAGAGTAATTAGAGCTTTATGCGCGGGGAGTACCCGCGCGTTTGTTTATAATTTGGACCAATGAGCCGGTTTGACACTTGTACGTTGATCGGAACAATGGTCGCACAGTGTTAACTAAAAATGTTAACTATTGTTTTGCGTTAGAATTTATTTCATTAGACAATTTAGAGATGGCATCTAATTATCGTACTAAAGGTAGAAGTCGGCAATTGGTGAATTTAGCATTGGGAAATGAAAATAACAGTGCCCAGAGAAACGATTTAGGTTAGGAAAACGACGATTTTATTGAAAAAAGCGATGATAATCTTTGTAAGTATTTAAAATTGTGTTTTTATATACTAGTACATCTTTATACTTCCATTAATTATTGTTTCTTTTTAGTAAATTAAATGAAATGTCACGAGTTTTCAGAATGAATGTTATACGTAGCTTATTCTAAGAAATATACTTTCGCCCTACAGTATTTTTTACTTTTTACCTGTTTTGAATATTGATAATGTGGTAAGCAAGGATTGAAGTATTATTAGAAAAAGTATTTGTTCAGAATCTGCTAAACTAAAATCATTAATTACCTACATTATTAACTCAATTTAACTTATTTTAATACAATACTCCGCTCTAATCTTACTTCATTTTTTTTCAGCTCCTTTGCCGTTTAGAGCTGGTGATATCTTAGAAAATTGCAGTTTAAGTCTGCTTAAAGATATTTTTAAAAATAATCCGTCTCAAGAAGACAGACAAAATGAAATATTGGAAAATTCTACTTTGCTCAAACCTGATGACATCTTTGTTTCTAATAGTCAACTAACCCAACCCCATGAAAAGTGTTCCCACACCCATGAAAAGGAAAATAACTCTGATTTACACTCATGCTGTCTTTCAGTACAAGAAACAAATGATGAGCCGATAGCTACCAGGTCATCAATCATAACAACAGATCTGTCAGCCGAAACAGTTTTTGAATCTTCAATCGAACATCACAGTGAAGAGTTTATTCAAAATGTAGATCTATTGAATTTAGATGTACGCGATGCCGATAATGCGACCCCAATGCCGTCGTCTAATTACACTTCTTTCGGTGAGGAAGAACCTATTCCTTCAGTGCCGTCATTGTTATCAGATGCCACTGCCTTGTCCCCAATTTCACATTACTCATCAAGTGACGTTTCAACTCCTACGCGGCCCAGGAAAAGAAAATTTACTAAAAAAAGAGATAGTGGAAGATTGCGAGAAAAATTTTGCAATGAATTGATAGATTCGAAAAGAAAAAGACTTAAAAATACTGGGAAAGTTTATAACAGTAGGAATGGTAAATTAAGAGATGAGAAACAAATGGGTGAACCATGTCAGAGCACGTGTAAACTGAAGTGTTACGAAAAACTTGATGAAGATGTAAGGAGTGCTATATTCGATCAATTTTGGATGATTGGAGACCATTCCAAGCAATATGACTTTATTGTCAACTATGTAGTAAGGATAAATAAAAAAAGAACGGTTACCCAAGGTGACTCACGAAGGTCGTACACATATTATGTGTATCACTTACCTATTACTCATAACAATCAAAAGACGAAACTAGTGGTATGCAAGACGATGTTTCTAAACACCATCAGCTGTGGGCCTAAAATGATCCGAACTGCAATGAGTAAATTCACTGATACAAGTAGGCTCACGTTGATTGATAATAGAGGTCGACATGATCACCATAAAACATCTATTGATGAGGAAATGATCAGAAGTGTGCTGGACCACGTCAAGTCCTTTGAGCCGGTCGATTCACACTATTGTCGTAAAGACAGTAACAAACTTTATTTAGATGGCTCTTTAAATTTCATTGGCATGTTCAAGTTATATAAAGAATGGTATGATCCCTCAAAATATGATAAAAAATGTGAGTTGTTAAGGCAATACAGGGACATAGTAAACAAAAATATTAATGTATCATTCCACCAGCCAAAAAAAGACCAATGCCATGTTTGTCATTCCTTCAAAAACGGTCCTGTGACTCCTGAAAATAAAATATCTTATGATAATCATATAATTAACAAGAACCTAGCTAGATCTTTAAAAGAAAAAGATAAACGTGATTCACAAAATGACACTAAAATATTCTGCGCTACTTTCGATTTGCAAAAGGTGTTGTTGTCGCCGAGTGGTGAAATTAGTCTATTTTATTACAGCAAAAGGTTGAAAGTACATAACTTATCAGTTTTCGATATTGGAAATTTATTCGGTACCTGTTATTTATGGAATGAGCAAATTGCAATGAAGGGATCGAACGAAATAGCGAGCTGTATTTACGATATGATCAAATTAAAAAGTCAAGAAGGTTGTGAAGACCTTAGATTCTGGTCAGACAATTGCACTGGCCAGAACCGAAACAGGATTATGTTTTTTATGTATCTTTACGCCGCTAAACAGTTTAATTTGAATATAAAACATACTTTTCTGGAAGTGGGCCACACCCAGAACGAAGGCGACTCCATACACGCGACAATAGAAAGAGCTTCAAAATATAAAAATATTTACATACCATCTGAATGGAGCTCATTGATTCGATGGGCGAAAACAAAAGGAAGTCCTTATAACGTCATAGACGTAACTCAAAATATGATTTATGACTTCAAAAAGATGCAGACAAATACATACTTTAACTGGACTAAAAACACAGAAGGACAAAAGATTGTTTGGTCTAAATTAAAACAAATTCGTGTAAGCCGAGACGAATCATACGTTTTATATTATAAATATGATTTGAGTGAAGATGCTATTGAAAATAATATTAATATTTTCGATCAGCCAGTACGGACAAGAAGACTAAATAATATAACTGATAGACGAACAGATATTCCCCTGCAACCATGCTACAATCAGTTGTTACCATGTCGAAAAAATACTATCCCACCTTTATACCATAGTTATTATGAAAATTTAGTAGCACCTAATGACATTGTGTCAATCAATGAAAGTGATAATGAATAGGTACAGAGATTTTCCACTTACTAGAATTGTTGATTATGAGAATTTTA
The DNA here is from genome assembly GCA_949316085.1 of Hypercompe scribonia. Classification (NCBI taxonomy): domain Eukaryota; kingdom Metazoa; phylum Arthropoda; class Insecta; order Lepidoptera; family Erebidae; genus Hypercompe; species Hypercompe scribonia. The sequence continues at coordinate 21,914,573 of OX438972.1, forward strand.
TTAGGTACTAGACTATAATACAAAGATATTTTTATTTTTGTTAACGCCAGACAGGCTTTTATTTTTGTTACGTTTTTTTTGTAATTTATCTAGAATTTAGTAATGTGAAGTACCTATATTATTTATATTACTTACCTGATTTAGATAATTAAACTTAGGTCTTAAGTACAAGTTTTTTTCTTAAGTACTTCATTCTTTTTTATTACTATTAAATTGCCAAAAAGACTGAATACGGGTCCATAACATTAGTTTTAAGGCTAATTATTTTTTTGTTTCAATAAATGAATGAAACCAATCTGTGTTTTTTATTGTTTATAATGATCTAACTGGTAACTCAATTATTAGGTTAGCAGGTTTTAAAACGTATAAGTGTCAATGTGACATAATTACCTTAATATCGACGTACTTTTAGTTTAAATAATTGCAACTCCAACTGCACCAACTATTTACTAATTTTATGAGACAAAAATAAAGTAAAGACTAACGTTACACTAATTAAGGACATACGCGTATAATGGCCAATATGACACATTGGCCTTTTTAAGATGTTTTTGAATAGAAATAATTTAAATAAAAACTAACGTAGAAGGGCCAATGTGACGTAAAAAAAAAAAAGATAAATGTATATATTAAATACTGTAGTAAAAATGTTGAGGATAATTGTTTTAGCAAATAAGCAAAATTTCGTATACTTCTGTTTAGTCAATCTAATACTATAGTAAATTTAAACTTTGACCGCCTCTCTTGTAAAGTTGACATTTTGCATTTTGGCCCATATACATAGGACCCATCGATAGGTACGTTTTATAAAAGTTTAAAATTCCATAGATTCCAAAACGCATGCAATACACAGGTTATAAACATGGTTTTATACCCGTCACAAACGAAATACTTATAGGCAGTCACAATCAGCTCTCCCTTGATCTATTTGGCTATATGCATAATTATATAAATAATTCATTACTTTGTAGACTAAGCAGATCTAAGATCTGATTATAGAATTTACAGACTCTAAAATTCAACTACGAAAAGATTAATTACAACTAACCCCAGACATAATACATCTTAAAAAAAGTTTTGCTAAAAATTAAAAAATAATATCAAAGCTTGTGTCTTATATTTGTGCATGAAAGTAAAATTTTTGATTTTTCGAAATGTCTTGGTTATTTCTAGATAGAAAAGTAATTACCCCACGCCGAGTTTAAAATTACAATCAATTAAACTTTAAAAACAATAAAAGAACATTAGTGCATTAAAAATGTAATATTTACACAAAAGTCATGCACTCTAATAAACATATTATTTTACACGTTTTCGCGCGCTTTTAGTTTAGTTACATTTATTATATTTATTTTATTAGTTTAATACAATAAAGCATAACATTTTTTGTGTAAATTGAGATTTTTTTATTGTCTAACTTAGGCACTATTATCACAAATACTGTTAAAATACTTAAGGATAATTAACAACTTTTAATCTATCAATATGCAATTTTTCATTTATAAATCAGGCTGAACTGACTTGAACTATAAACCAAAATTATTCTTTTTTTAGATGGTGGCTCTATGTTAAAAAACATTATGCAGAAAGTATTCCTACATACGGCCAAGTCTAAGAAAAATCTCTTACCCATATTCATAGCCGGCTGTTGACGACCCTGGTATTCCATAACCAGCGTCGCTTAGATATATAGCGTATACTAATATTAAAACTTGTGTTACTAAATACATTTTATGCTAACTATTTTTTCCATTTATTATTTTTAAATTCCAGATCGTGTATACAACACAAACCACACGAGCAAACTGATTTCAGAATGCTTGTGTCGTATTGTGATAACTGCAGTTTATATAGTCTAAATTCTCGGCAGTCATCCTCTTGATAACTAAAAATTATCTGTGGATGCAGGATTTGCCTAATAGTACCTAAATTCTATATTAAATTTATAAAAGGAAAGCCAGCTTTATGCTGCAAAAATATGCATAGACTATTTCTTCTTAGCATGTGTTCTAAATTTGAAAATCCGAATTTATATTGAATTCTTTTGTTTAAGATAATAAAAGGCGGCAAAAGTTTTACCGCAAAACAACGTTACTAAGTTAACGTTTACGTTATCAAGTAAAACAAAATTTTAGTAATGTCTTCAAAACGAAGAGGTAAACAATCCCTGACGAAGAAAAAGGTAACCCATTCTACACGTGATTTAGCTATATAGTTCACGCTATTTAGCTATATGGCCCAAATAATTAGTTTCAATTTATGTCATTCTAATGGTGCTGAAATTTTTAGTTTCAAATAATAAAAACGCGCTTGATTGAAATAAGTATTAAAGTGGAAGACTTAATTTACCAAAAGAAACCTATATCAGAGGCTGAAGCAGAAATGTTCATCAATGAAGTGACTTCGTACCAAGTGGATTGTTCTCACGATGAAAGATCGTTACAGGTATTAATTTCATTTTATGTTGTTATTAGCTGACCCGCGTAACTTTGCGAGTACGTGCGAAAGGAATTTCTACTTCTATTATAAATGCGAATGTAAGTTTGTTTGTTACGGTTATCATCATGTACACATGTTCTTGGAGGTATTAGAAGTAACATAGGATACCTTTTATTAAAAAAAAAAATATTTATATAAAATGATCTGTTACGAAACTTAATGAGGTAGACCAAATTCCACGCGAGCTAAGTCGCGAACATTTTTCGTTGATGTTCGTCTCTTATTCGTGGTAGAGTGAGTGTCGTCTCACCAATAGTGTGGTGATCCCACGAATCTAAGCATCTATGATAATAAGATTTTATTACAATTTTTGTGACGTAATTGATCATAAAAATAATTTTACAAATTATACTTCAGAGTCTGGGATCTAATTACATTGAATAAACTATTTGGATAGCTTTATACCTCATCCGCACAACTTCGTCTGCGTCTTTCATAAGCAACATTTTTTTACATTGAGGATCCCTTTAATTCCATTCCCATTTATTGAGGAAGGCTATGGCTCTATAATAAAGGGTGGGCCACGAATTAGTTCACATTTGAAAAATTGGATAAAAAAACGTTTAATACATTATAGAAATTGTTTATTTACAAGAAAGTTAATTAGTTGCAATTTATTTTTAAAAAATTATATCGTCTAAATGACCACCGTTTCGACGTTTGCACTCTTCTAAGCGAGCATCGTAATTGTAGAATGCTCGTATGCAGAGACCGCGAGATCGCCGACATCTCTTCGCTGATTTTTTCTTTTAGTTCTTGTAGTGTATTTGGTTTATTGATGTAGACACAATTCTTCAAATACCCCCATAAAAAGAAGTCTGCTGGGGATACATTTGGGTTTTTGAGTGTGAACGGAATGCCGCCTCGTCTGGAAATCAACTTTGCTGGCAACATGGCTTTGACCACCGGCAGGGACTCATTGAATGTGTGACAGGTGGCTCCGTTTATGTTAAAACCATGTATTACGACTGTAGCCAGTAAATTTTAGTAGCATCGACCCCAAGAACTCCCGTAACATTGTCACATATGTAGCAGAATTAATAGTAACTGAAGAGCCGCAAGAATCTTCAAAACAGTAGAGTCCCATGATTCCTTTTGCTGAAATTGCATCCCATACAGTTACCTTGGGAGAATAAAGTGGCCTTTTGTGTTTAGCTTTGGGATTAACACTGCTCAAATACCTACAATTCTGTTTGTTTACGTGTCCGTTGAGGTTAAAATGTTTTTCGTCTGAAAATAAGATATTAAATAATAAGGTGTTTTCAAATTACTGCATCGTTCTAACATTGTTTCGGCATACGACTTGCGCAAATTTAAATCATTAGGTTTTGGTTCCTGTACTATCTGGTTCTTATATGGATGTAATTTCAAATGTAATTTCAAAATACGGCGTATTGATATGCGGGATAACCCTAATTCAGCCGAACGCTTGCGCGATATTAAATCTAGATTACGTCGAACAGAAGCGGAAACTTGCTGCACGTTCTCTTCGGTCCGAGAAGTCCGTGGACCTTGAGTTTGCTTTACATTTAGCATTTCTTTAGTAAAGGAGCACTTGGATACTGATTTAAGTCGTGTAACTTGTATTCAACGTGAAATAAGCGTTTCACAGTAATAAGTGAACTGTTATTTAAATAAAATTGTTTCACACAGTAACCGCGCTGGGGCCTCGTCAAGCGATCCATTGCATCAAAATTGCCGAGAAACGAGCTAGTTGTCAGACCCCTCCCCGCACCCTGTGCGGCATTTGTTTGCACAGGATTTTAGATTCAAATGTTAACGAATTCTTGGCTCACCCTATATCACGTCACAACCAATGAGAGGATCAATGTAAAATGTTGCAAAAATGAGAAAAAGTTGTTCCTTTTGTAAGACGCAAACAAAGTTACGCGGGTCAACTAGTCACGAATATAGTCTAAAGGCTTCGTTATACTTGCAGTGAAATTTTTGGAACGAAGTGCCTTATCGCGCGTTGCGAAGGAGGCTAGACGAAAAAATTCAGATGAAAAGTTGTCACGAGACTTTTTGCTATAGTATAGTAAGCCGTGCGGCGCGCGCATGTTTCTCTGTCTGTCTCTTTCTCTCTGTTTCTTATAGAAAGCAAGCCAAATATTTTCGTTTCGTCAAAGAGCCTACTGATTAAGTTTATATTACATTATATAGTATTTGTTAATAATACAAAAAAATATTACTTCATAACTTAAAAGAAATAAAAAAAATATATTACAATTCCTTCACTAATTAATAGAAAGAAACTTCGTTCCATCCGGGTGTCCCTTGACACCTCTCAACTCTTTTTATAACTTATAACTATTCTTTGTGTATAATAATTTATAACAGAAACAAGGAAACCTTATCGAATCTCTTTATTGTTCATCTTTCAATATCTTGTATCTCACTTAATGACTGAAATTACTGTCGAAGATTTATTGTGGTACCTTAAAGCTGTTAAAAATCAAGCTTCTAAAACCCACACAATCTAATTTTAACCAATTTATGGAGTACTTCGACTTTTATGTCTTTTGAATTCTGGAATATTTGGTAAGAAGTAAGATTTTAAAAATAAGTACAGACTTAAGGAAAAATGCATCTGAATAACCCTGTCGACATAGGACATGGATGTCCTGCACTACGATCGTCACCGGTGTTTCCGAACGGATATAAGGCGGTAGAGATAATTATCTTCATAAAATTTAATAATATTATTTATTTTCCTCCACAATTTATGGTTAATTATTTATTATTTATGGATCGGATTCTTGGTAATGATTGCAAAGGGGAAAACCATGCATTATCAGTGTTCAATAAATCAGGCAGGCCATACACGTGATTACCAGGGTCGTAGTATAAAAAGAAAGATATTGTAGGGGACGGATATCATGTTCCTCCAACATAAAGGTAGGATCCCTCGACCACGTGGGGTGATCATGCCTGGCGGAGCGGTTGATGTTGAGAAATTGTATATGATGAGTCGGCTGTCTATATACTATACTGGCACGTACCCGTGCCATGAGTGATTAGTTGCAGTGATTTGGAACTGAGTGCCACTAGTTCTAGTTGAGTCGGAACTGAGTACCATTAGTTCTAGTCAGTCGCGGTCACTGCATAGACGGAAGAGAAATGCTCTTCTTACGTGGATTGCAGATGCAGTGTGCTGTACCTGGACGCTAAGGTCGTAGGGGTCCAGACTGGGAATCTCAAACATCTTTGTTCGTTTAATTACTATAAGTCGCTCCTAATTCTCTAACTACCATAAATCTTCAAGATAAGTTCAGTCCTTGCCACTTTTCTTAAATATACTTTGAAAAATCGTAGAATATGTTAATATTTCCTTGTATGTAGACATCAACTTAAAGTTCAACGACAACTCAGTTACGACAAGAAATATTAGTTATTTTCAAGTCATGCGTGCATAAGCATCTTTGAATCTCTTAGAATTAGAAAAGTTTGAGGGATGATTTAGTTTAATGGGACCTACAATATAATATTTAATTACCAATTTGTACGCTTCTTTTCTCTTAAGGAACTGAGATACCATTGATAGTATTGAAGGTGCCTTGGAAATAATTACGTACAATTTTGGTACAAAATCTATTTAGATACAACCTTATATATACCTATATATATATATATAAATTTTATTTAGGATGGATTAGGATTAGGATTATCACTCTAACCAACACCCACTATAACTGATAATGATTTTCAGATGCTAAAAATATACCTCTACTACGGATAGTAACATTAAAATTTAGTTAATAATAATAATTACGTCTTTCATCAGAAGGTAACAAGATGCGAGCCTATAAAGGTTAGGTCATGCCAGTTCTGATATATTCCTTTGGTGTACTTAGATGGCCTCAGACCGAATTAAATGCCCTTGACATGAAAGTCTGTAGGTTGCTGACTGCATTCCGCATGCACCACCCACGTTCATCGGTTATGAGGTTTTATATTCCGCGAAAGTTTGGGGGTCTATTAAATATGAAGACTCTACACAATCGCGAGATATACAATCTCAGAGTATATTTTCTACATACTGATGGGGAGTGCATCACAATGTAGTTGCAATGGATATTGGTTTTACTCCGCTCGCTCTGGCTAAAGAGATTTTTCACAAACCTGTAGTACTTAGTACATCTGATCACAGGAAAATATGGAAGGGCAAAGGACTTCATGGTCGATTTTATCGGTCCCTACATGGGTCTGATATAGACTTTAAGGTGTCGATGTTTTGGCTACGATATGGTGATCTCTTCGGAGAAACTGAAGGTTTTGTTTGTGCGATTATGGACGAAGTTATCATATCGAATAATTATCGGAAATATATCCTGAAAGATAGTACGGTTGATATCTATCGGGCGTGGCACCGTCCTGGGGAATCTATTAGGTATATTATTTTTGGTTGTTCTCATTTTGCCAACGGTGAGTATTTGCACTGGCACAACCAAGTAGCCAGGATTATACAAAAACAACTTGCCCTTAAATACCAACTTGTCAATTTTGAAGTGCTTTACTACAGGAATGTGCCCGATCTAGTTCTCAAAAACGGTCGTGCTACATTATATTGGGATCGATCTATTATTACAAATAGGGCTATTGTTGCCAATAATTATATTGTGGTGGTAGTGATAGATCGATTAGAGCGCCGCGCAATGATGTCGATATTGCCGTTCCTCGTGACGCGAATCTCGTAAAAGTTGAAAAAGCAAAACAATTGAAGTATTTGGATCTATCTCACGAAATACCGATATGTATAAAGTAGATTCGGTGACCATTGTTCCAATAACCATATCTGTTCACGGATTAATAGCCAAGAGTCTCGACCAACACCTTAAGAGGCTCACGTTAGAAGATTGGATCAAGGGTCTGATGCAAATGGCAGTCCTCCTTGACGCGGTCCGTATAGTGAGGACGTTCCTGTCTCTGGATTGGATCCGATGTCGGTGTTCTACTTTTTTATATTTTTAAATATGTAAGCAATATGTGTATTTATCAAATAAATATAATAATCCAGGTAATTGAAAAACTACTGAGATGCATGAAAGCAATAATTGCCGAACATCAAGAAGGAAGCTTCAACGATGATAGCATGCAATGCGAAGGTTACCAGTTAGGTAATGGTTCCTCATCTCCGGTCTATTCTTTACCAGATGAAGACAGAACTCAAATGTCACAAGAATTTGAAGGACAGGTCTCTGTAAATTTCAACAAAGAAGAAGAAACGTACACAGACGATTTGTGTAACAACTATTTAAATGAAACTGATTTTCATCAAGATAAAGAAATTTACGGTAGCCCAAATGTGAGAAATATCATCAATGTGGAAATACACAAAGCTCTTTCGAATTTATCTTTGAAAGATGTAGAACAAGATGTAAGAATGTCTACTGACATTGAATGTTCACAAAGCATATTAAACGGTTTTCCTGAATTCAATAAACTGGACCAAAACTCTAGTTCAATTGTAGAATTTAGTAAAGGAAAAAATATCTGTGGTGCTTTAGAAATTATTGAAACAAGAGATCAACAAATAAAATCACAAGATCTTGAAATTGAATTGCCTACTAGTGTTGTGGTTGTAACTAATTCAAGTCCATTGATAAAATGTGGAATGAACGAAGACATAAGAAAGCCTGCAGAAGAAATTAATAATAACTTGAATATTACTAAACAGCCGATGCGTTTCAACTCTAATTTGAGCAACTCTAATAATTATGTTAAAGCAAATGATAACTTTAACATTGTATCTGCTCAAAACGGTTCAAATGGCGGCATTTCTACAAATACCTTAAAAGAGAATGCCCTTATAAGTATCCCAGTTTTATTCAATAAAAAAATAGAAAGCAAAAACATTGGTCTTACTACATTGACTGATCCATCTGTAGGTCATAATGATATTACAAATTTAGATTCAAGAGTGACAAAACTCCAAGGAAATATTACAAATACTAATTCTGTTATCACTTTAAAAAAGAAGAGAAAACCTCGCAAACAGAAGGTAACAGTAAAAAAAGATGAAAAAAATAATATAACACCTCAAAACTTCTTTAATGAGAGTGACGATGTTGAGAATAAGATAAATAAACCGGCAAAGAGACGAACAAATTCAAAAAGGAGCAATAAAACTGCAGAAAATAAATCTACCCCTTCAGTATACAACAAGAATGTAGAAAATGATCTCTCTTGGTTAGAGGGTATTAGATTTGTTAGAGAGATCGGAGAAAATGAATACGACATTAAACTTACGAATTTAAATGAAGACTTTTGGGATAATTACTATCTACCTCCAAATTTTGACGATGCAGACTTTCTTTAGATTCATTGTTGTAACTTCTTATTCCTTCTCTACGCTACGCACGAAGCCGGACGAAGTTGCCCGAGACAAGGTAGGGTCGATTTATACTAGCGCAGAGTCGAAGCGCATCGAAGCGTCAAATTTTTTACAACTGAAGCGAAGCCGCACGAATGCGCGCGCATTCGCACGAATACGCGCGCACTCTCACGTGTAGTAATGGGCATCAACAGCTTTTTCCCAAGCATTATTTTTGGAATGTTTGTCACTATAATTTTTAGCTTTTGTATTAAATAGGCATTCATATTTTTGCACCAGGTAAATTAATTTTTCGTCCGAGTCCATTGTGATTAACACCGACGCAGGCCAATTTCCGACTGATGACGCGTTGGTTCGCTAGTGGGCGCGGATACACGAGAATGCGCGCGCAAGCGCGCGAACGCGCGCGCACGCGCGCGCTCCAATCAACGTTGTTCGCGCGCAGACGCGCGAATTCCGACGAATGCGCGCGTCTGCGCGCGTCTTTTTAAAATCTCCGAAGTAATGTGTGTGTTACGCTGTGGAGTTAAGGTTGAATTTGTTATGTTAAGTTTTGGATAGACGCTTCGATGCGCTTCGACTCTGCGCTAGTATAAATCGACCCGTAAAGTTTGACAAGCTAAGCCGAAGTGCCTCTACATTATTGGGTATTCGTCTAACATCGTCCAACTTCGCGAGTAGTGTAGAGGAGGCATTAAATGTACAAATAACACAAACTGCGCATTATTAATGTTACCTATGTGGCAGATAATAATTATATCTTGAAGCAATTGTATTTCATGATGTTACGAAAAACTTACATCATATAAAGCAGCAGAGCGAGGCAGGCAATCATTCCATTTTAAAAGACAATAATCTTGGTTCCTTGTTTAGAGTTTTGAATGTAACTCATCGTATCAAGAGTGGTACTGTTTGACGTGTCATACTTTTTTAAAGTTTTTATGTCACGAATGGACTATATTAAAAATATGGCCAAGTTTAAATAACCTTGGCCTCAATTCGTGAAATAATCAGCGGTACCATGAAGAGACGAACTACACGATCCAGCCATAATATACAGAATAAAACAACAGTACGATTGAAATATCATTTAATAGTTAAAGATATTAAGATAAGTTTGATGATGGAAGAGTAAAAGATATCGAGTAGTTACATGAAAAATAACAATGTTTACATAGGTAATCTAAAATTTAATTATAATTTAAGATACATATCAATGCTGTATTATTTATTTTAAATTTTTAAGCATTATATATATGCATAAATGATGTAATTTATTTTACTTAGAACCAAGACTAGGCCTGCATACATTTGTTATTTAACATTTTTTAGTATACATTTCTGATCTCTAACGATATAAATACCTTCTAAATTAGTTTCCTGTGATATTTTAACTCCAAAACAACAAATAAAATTAACAGATTAATTTTTGTGACTTCCACAGTCCAACAAATGAAGACTTATAACTGATATAAATAGGTTTATATCATTTTAAAAATCTATATATTATATAGGAATAATAACATAATTTGATTAATAAAATATACACACTACATGGAACACAATCAACGCTATAAATATCTCATTTACATTTTATATAATACTATAATCACAATACATTTTTATATTAAAAATTAATTTAATCTTAATGAATTAAAAAATCCAGTCGATACTACAGAGGTCAGTACACTCGTACTGCTCCTCTATAACACAATATGGTATGTTCATTCAACGCAGGGCAGAGATGTGGTTATTTTTTTGGATTTCATGTTCAATTTAATATGTCACTGTGAACCAAGTTTTGAAAAACCTTTTTGTTTCCTTTATGTTGCTTTTCTGGCATTAAAAAGAAGAAAAAAATTTGCTACTAATAGAATAAAAAGGTGAAATACCAAATTTTTTATGGTCTCCACTTGAGTATCTCCACAACTTCAAGAGGAATTTTTTTAACAGGTATTCTGATGTCAAAAGTCGGCGGTTACATTAAAATGAGAAACAAGCAACTTACTAGTGATTTTATAATAGGCTTTAACGACGACTTAACTTATGCAATTAAGTTTTTTTATCTCTCGCTGATATTCTGAGTGAAAATCAGTTGCCACTAACATATTACCTTATGTTAGTGGCAACTCTTAAGTGTATGTAGAATTCCATGCATAACATACAAACAAAAACATTTGTTATTTTTTTTGTTATAAAATTATCGTCCTTTTTAAAAAACAATATTAATAACAAAGTTGCAAAAATGCAAAACGTTTAGTACCTTAAAAAGGTAAGAAAAAGATCGGTATTCGGACACATACGAGTCATTAGACAAACACATGTAAGTCTAAAACTATAATTTACTAAATCTCTCTAACAAAAATAAGATAAGTATAATAATCTGTTCTCTTATGTTCGAGTATTATAATAATTCATGTACATAATTGATTTATGCAAAAGCTACATATGTTTACTTTCACTAATAAACCGTCAATCGTTAGAATGAACTACAATTTTAACAGCTAACTTGTATATTATATAGCATACAAACTGCTATCTGGAATATAAAATCTAGAAACACATAAATAAATAGACTCCCCCTACAATAATGTAGAATCACAAATAAGTACATAGCAATAAATGTACAATAATGGCTTAGATACGAGAATCGAGAGTCTGAGTCACGGGACATGTCCTTTAAAGAGGAATGGCAGAATGGAAAATTTGTACTGTTTATAAAATGAATCATACTATTTTCATGTTATTATCATATTCCTAGAACTTTGCTAAAAGTATTTACATTCTCAAAAGTTTTTACTTTTTCTGAACTTGACATGTTCAAAATTTGCTTAGTTTGAAAACTAGATGGCGTTGTGTGTCAGATGTCTAAATAGGAAATATCTAAATCAATGTTTATTAATGAGCTTGCTAGTGTATTTGGCAGCAGATCAACGTTTTATTGACAGGTATATATGGTACCACGCCATCTTGTCGACAACAATGACAACTCATTTGTTATAGCCAGCTGTTATGGCTGTCGGTATCAGTAGCTATGTATTACATCGTAAACTACAAACTGAAATAACTTTTAAACATAAAGTTCTAACAATCTGGGAATTCAAATAGTTATTGTCGATGATATTACCAGCGAAATAAATACAAAAACAATCTCTACCATGAGGTATGTAAGCCAGTACAACCTCATATGTTCTTGATGTTGTTCTTTGTCGATTCGATACCAATAAAACTTATAATTATATATATATATCATAAAAGTTTAATGTGATCCAGACTGACACAGATTCAAGAAACATTATCATATAAAGCCACTTTACAACACCTGTTCAAACTTTAAATTATTACTTTAATTGTAAAATTAAGTAATTTGAATGGGTATTCTAAGTATCTAAGTTGATAATACTGTATTTGACTGTTAAGTCAACACCATGTTCTTTCAATGAAACATGAAATAATTATGATGATGCCGTCTATTACCAAATAATTTATATAACTAATTGAATAATAAAAATTAATAAAAAACTAGATGCCAACAATACATGTTGTTTTTACTTCTTTACTACATTTAAAAATAAAATCTCTGTCAATTTCAAAGCTGAAACAGGCATTTTGAGTAAGTATTATATTGATACATACAATAAAACTATCACAATCAATTTATAAAATCATATCAACTTTATAAACACTCGGGTAACGTACACAATCACAAAAAACACGAAGACACAGCCCAATTTTATTAATAGTATGCCACTCTATTAGAAAGGTTCCGGTTGGGGTCGGGATAACCTGGTCCAATTTAACCCCTCTAAGACACAAGTCTGTGCGTTTACCGCTAAGAAAACCCCGTTCACTGTGGTTCCACAATTCCAGAATACACCCCTTACCATCTCACAGAGCATTGGAATCCTCGGTGTCGACATCTCCAGTGACGTCCAATTTCGAGCTCATTTGGAAGAGAAGGTCAAGCTGGCGTCAAAAAAGCTTGGTGTTCTGAATAGAGCGAAGCGATACTTCACACCGGCACAAAGGCTACTACTTTACAAAACACAAGTTCGACCTCACATGGAGTATTGCTGTCATCTCTGGGCGGGAGCACCGAAGTACCAGCTTGAGCCTTTCGATTCAGTTCAGAGACGTGCTGTGAGAATAGTCGACGATCCTGATCTCACAGACGATATCGAGCCACTAAGTCTTAGGAGAGACTTTGCCTCCTTGTGTGTGCTCTATCGTCTCTACAATGGGCTGTGTTCTGAAGAATTGTTTGATATGATGCCCACAGCCACTTTCTACCATCGCACCGCTCGCCATCGTCAGGGAGCTCATCCACATACATTGGAACCTAAATGGTCGCGCACAGTGCGGTTTCAGAGAAATTTTCTCCCGCGAACAATCCCGTTATGGAATGAGCTCCCTGCCGAGGTTTTCCCTGGAAACTACAGTATGGGGCTCTTCAAGAAGGGGGTAAATAGGTTTTTAAAGGGTCGGCAACGCGCACGTGATGCCCCTGGTACCGCAGGCGTTCATAGGCTGCGGTAACCGCTTACCATCAGGCGGGCCGTATGCTTGTTTGCCACCGTCGTAGTATAAAAAAAAAAAAAAAAAAAAGAAAGCTAACTATTGGTTTTTCAAACATTATTATATTATAATAAGGCTTAGCGCAATAATTATTTTTAATAACTGAAACTATTCTGCTCATAAGATATAATACATTATTTCGAATACTTCTAGTATATTCTACAATGCAAAGATTTTGTTTACAATAAGTGTACAGTCTGGAGGTTGTATTACAGAAGGCGTAATACAAAAATAGCAACACTTGTCTGTAACTTGTAACTTACAACATATTTCTTAAGTATCTCATAAGCAGAATAATTCCTATACATTTTTCTATCTATCGCCGTGGTCACATTAGGTACATTTGTGCCAATAGTTAATGTTAACCGAACTACTTATACATCGACTGCATCTCTTTACCACACGACTTACACCAATTAATCTGATATTAACGTGAGATTAAAAAAAAACCAGTAGTAGATATTTATTCCTACCACCCTCGGCTCCGTTCTGGTACAATATTTGTTTGTGTATATTATCTCAAGACAGCAATAATTTTACCGGCCCATTCTTTTAAATTTGCGTCATCTCCTAACCAACTCCATCAATTAACATGCTGTAAAAAGTCCACTGTTTCTCTATGACTTTTTCATTTTGGTTAGTTTTTTTTTTTGTAAGTATTTATATAGTATATGTGAAACTTGTATCCAAATATAATCTTAAACATATAGATATATAGGGTCACGGACATTTAGTAAAACTAAAAGGAATGAATATTTCTGCTTTAGATTTTATTCGTTTATTTTAAACCGTTCTGGCAACGCACGCCATATTTATTATAATATTGTTAAAGATATTTGGTTATTTTTAAATTCTATCTATTCAGTTTCATAAAAACTAGATTTTCTTTCTTTTTTTCATTAATATTTCATAATCTTTCCCTTCCAAATCAATAATAATCACCTCACTTATATAACGTCAATATTTAAATATAATAAAGTCTTGCTTAGAGACATCTAAACCTATAATTTCGAAAAAACTGCCACCGAATTAGAAGTAACTTGATCAGAAATTCATACAAATGACGTCTAGTAATATAAACTGCTAAGAACTCATTCATACAGTAACAAAACCAAGAGCCGAGAGCTTAGACCCTCTTACACTTATGAAAACTCTCGCTACTAGAAAGAGATGCAGTGAGTACGTAATTAGGTCACTACCAGAGATCAACATTGGCACGGTTGGCTCGTTACATAACCAACAATGTATTAGATTTAAACCTCTGTCATACCTCCTACAGTTAGAAGCTGAACTTGCCTCTGACCTTGAAGAATCCCATGCTGGTTTTGTTATGGAGTAGTGACGTCACACCTACGTAGCTTTGTATGACGATGGGAGCATGATGTATGCAGCACGCTGATGATGTCATGGCTTCTATAGCACGTTGCAGTTTTTGGGCAAAAGTCTCCATGTCGTACGTGGATTTTTCTTCTACTGGTGTTCCTCCGTCTGAAACTGAGAGTTGTGATGTTTATATGACATATTGACACTGAGTTAGATCACTACAGCCTATACGTGTTTAGAAAATAGTAACAATATATGATCGTTTTATTCGAAAGCTTATAACTTGATTTGTTTAAGACTTGATAAGTAGCATCACTATTTTCTTATCGTGAATGGACAATAGATCATTAAGATCATTTGGCTCGTTGTCACATAGAAATACAAACCCGTACTCATCGTGTCTCAGTCCCTTTTCCTATCTGAGACTTACTTATCACTCACCTTAGCTAACTTGCCCTCCCCGTTCCTTACTACAATTTATACGATTCGATTTCCAAGTAGGGTCGGTTTCTTGCACACTAGTCAGTTATTAAAAGAAGCTCAACAAGTTTGATCCAGTTTTGGAGATAGTTTCTATCTATATTACGTGGCAGATTTCTACCTCATTCCTCATTAATGCGACAATATGTAACAGCGAAATGTTGCAGGGTACATCTATTGTTTAATATTTTTGTGAATAATGAGCCAGGATGAGCACCTATGTATGTTACAAGCAGCATATTTTTCTCTATGATTTATAACTGTAGTTAGATTAAGTTCTTACCTTTATGCCAGAATATAGGATGAGAAGCGAACGTGAGGAAAGGCACGTCCTGGCTGAAGGGGTTCCAAACAGTCTTCAGTGGTAACGGCTCCCCTTTATTCCACATTAAGCGCACGCCCCGAAGGTGTCTTTCTCTGGAAAAAGTTTTTATTGCAATATTTATTTATTTAAAATTTTATGAACTTTTGTACATCGGCGGACTTAATGCTTAAGGCATTGTCTTCCAGTCAACCTTTGGTGGTGTAGGAATCTTGTAAGGTAAGTGGTGCACTGAGTTACATAATCAATAAAATAAACACTACATACAAAAAACTTATACATGCATATACACATATGGAATACACACGTCATAAATACACATATATTTGTATACATGTAAATATACATACACACACATACGGACGTTATATTCGTAGATTATGACAACTCGAATGTAAGATGTCGATTAGTAATTTTGGCATTTCGCTAAGAAGAAGATCATGTACTTTCTTTTTCAATGCAAAACGGTTTGTGGACATCCTGATTTCGAGTGGAAGCACATTCTAGAGTAGTACCGCTTGGACAAAGAACGAAGAGTTTACAAAGTCAGAATTGTGGGAGGGACATACGAAAAGCAGATTATTTTCTGAACAGAGATTTCTCTTGTAATTTGAGGGCAGATAACCGAGGTATGGAGTAAGGTATGTAGGTGAAAATAGTGAGTTGAGAAATGTTAATAGGAAACCATGTACGCGCTGATTGCTGCATCATTTTAAGTAAAGCATTTTAATATTTTTTTTTTATGTTACAGCGGCTGACATTTTTTAAAACATTTACTATATCTTGGGTTACGTCTAGATAGGCAACTAAGTTACCTGCGATAAGGAGTTACAGTGCCGGACTCCTGCTGGTATGTCGGTTGCTTTTATTAGTATACGTGATACATATATATGTGTGTGTGTGCACTTGCGTGCATGCGTGTGTGCGTGTGTGTACATGTTATTTTAATTGAGAACGTAAAGCTGACATTTTGCCGTACTGCCGAAGATTAAATGTCTAGTTTATTTAGGTCTGCATTCAGGTCAATTATTACAATTATTAAGGGCTGTGTGAGAGTAGTTCTGGCTTTAGGAGGTAGGAAGTTCTTGAGACGATATAGTGTTCGCAGGTTTCCAGTTACTTTTTGGCTGGCGTAAGTAACTTGAGCTCGGCAACTCACCAAAAATATAGTCTCACGGTATATATTGGAAAAACGAATTTTTAAATAAAGGGACGTTCCGATCAATATAGTGTTTAATAACCTATTATTAGAGTATACAATTTAGTTCTTCAGGAGAAAAAAAGTCAGAGCATTTATGGAAAACTACTGTGAGTAAGTCATTAACTCCAGTATTTTTGAAAACAATGTACAAGCGTGGCCTAATTTTTTGACAAGGTGGGATATCAAAATACCTTACAAATCTAAGGTGCATATTTGACTACCATCCAGTCTCTCAAACAATTCGGTTCTCGTAAATATATGGTTAATTCAAATGTGTGCGTGTTCTCAAATTCTTAGAATTAATTGTCTATAATTATTCTTAGTGGTCAATAAATTAGTGTTATTATGAATAAAAATTTCTTTTAAAAACAAGCCGCGGTAATGACATATGATATGATAAAGATATAAATTTGAGTATTACAGAACGATGCTCTCACTGATAACCAGTAATACATACTCGTGTACATTAAGCCGCGACCAGATAGGCGGGGATTCACCGAGTGCTGATATATAGCAGCGTAACAAATTCGCTTACATGTTTGGTTATGTTCGAGAACATTCGTATTCGTTTTCGTTGAGGTATAGAAAGTTACCGCCAAAAGGCTAGATGACACCTTAGCCAAATAAGTTACTTTTTATCATCTGTCAAAACGACAATTTTGTATGAAAAATGTACTAAATACAAAATTGTGACGTCACTATTTTAGACTACTCAATTGAACAATATATTTCACTATATATTTGATTGAAATTCGTAATAATAATAAAAAGCTATGTTAATTCTATTTTCCGAGATGTTTCGCCATATTAGTTTTAATGAAGTGGACATTGGTATTTATTTACGATACATTTAGTCATCTACCCAATTAGTCGAACGAGAAAAGGACTAACAATCGTTGCTCGGCGAATAACAAACCTATTCGGTGAATATTTGGTTCGGCGAGTCTCGCATGCCTCGTCGCGGCTTTACGCAATGTGAAGCATGTAGTTTATAACTTTCAAAACAATTTTAATCGATTTAGGTACTGTTATCTCGGCAATGACATGTCTTATGCCAAGGAAAATGTTATCACATGCAATGAACTTAATACGTAACATGTTGGGACATGTAGTAGGTATGGCTAACTACGTATGTACGTACATAAAAGAAAATTTTGGACCGAAGAATAAAGTCCGAGTGCCGGCGCTTTTATTTAAACTAAAAGGGACGGAAATTCGTAACAGGAAGACGAGGAAGCGCGTGTTATTTTACTTCAATAATGAGTATGCGCGATGCTAACGTTGTCAGTTTATAACTTCGGTCTATAAACATATATGAAGGTTTAAATAACCTGATAGTAGTATTACGGTATCTTCAAGCCAAAGAACTTCTAAACAAAGCATGGAGCAGATCTATTACTTCCTAACTCTTACTATTCCCGAGATTATTTGGGGTCGGTTACTAGTTTAACCAGTTTTAGCTGGATATCCGTTTTTCCACGGAGTGACTAACATTAGGCCTCCGCAATCCTGAGAGCCAACTGCATTCGAAGGAACTAGGCTAGTTGTCAGTATATTTGAGGCTACTGACTTCTCAATAACGATTGCCATAGATGTTCATGACAACTGCGACCGACGGTTTAATGTGCTCTCTGAGGCACAGGCGTAAATCACAGTCAAACTTCCATACTAAGGACTGTTATTAAGGAATTCTTGTAAAAAAAAACTAATAACACTCTGATAATTTGGTCCGACCCGAGAATCGAACCCGAGACCTCTTGATTGGCAGGCAACCAGGCAGTAGTAAAGGATGGAACAGATATGAAAAATAAATCAATACTGTTACTCATGAAGTCGCACAAATGTTGTTATCTTATGTGTTATTCCAGGCCCATTCAAGTTCCAAGAGCTATTAATAATAATACCTACTCAGTATCATACAGTTGGAGTAGTAGGGCAAAATATATCTAATATGTACCCTAAATCAGTACAGTATGGCGGTTGTAAACTACTTAGCAATAATTCTATCAGTCAGTCTATCACAGCTTAGTTTGAAACTAGATGGCGTTGTGTGTTAAATGTCCGAAATATTTACCTAAATACGTTTAAATCTGAAAACCATTTTTGTAAATAAACAATTAAGATCATATTATATAACAACCATACTCTTTCACACTTCTAATTTGCAATACAAGCTAGCGGCATTCAAGGTTAGTGCTAAAACTAAAAAAGAAATTCATCAACTTAAAATTTATTATGAGAAAATCAAAGACATTCTTCAAGTAAGTTTGGACTTCAAGCATAAGATTTACTTTGCTTTACAAGGTGATGGTGGTAAAAATACCTCACTTCACCAACTACCCAATACTACTACAATATATTATTAAACAAGAGTCACTTTTTTTCATTTATAATCAATATAAAACAATAAGGGGAAATCCCCATTATGAACGTTATTTCATAATGGGGATTTACCGTCAATCGCATGTATAATAAAATTATGAATGATTGACCTTGAAGACAATTGACTTCTTTAGTGTTCATGATTTCAACAGTAGATTCAACTATTTATATGACAATACTATTACTATATTGGCTGGTAGCGAATGGATGCGGGTTGCTGAATAACGGGCAGGTTGGCACTCCTTGGGGTGACCTTCGTTCAGTATTAGACGGTGTCAGGTTAATTTTGACTACTACTGGTCTTCTTAATGATAAGTCTAATTAATGTTTCTAAAAAAAATAAAAGATAACCCAGGAAGGTATCCTGTATACAGAAATAACCCAGAAGAAGAAACTGTTCCTTAGGAATACCTGAATTGATTGCCAAAATATACACCAAAGCGTATTCTACTAAAGCGTGTTACTTCTAAAGCTAGTTATTTCAAGCAAGAAATAAATATTAAGAAGCTGTCAGAAATATGTCTAATGCGTGTCCTACAGCAACTGAAAGTACCTAGGTTCAAAATACTTGGGATCGAACAGTTTACTGTTCTGGTGGTCGTCGGGCGAGGGCCGGCGGCAGAGCCGGTCTATCACGCAGTCCTTCACCACCGTGGTGACACCGGACGCGATGCCGTTCAGACGACTGTATCAAGCGAATTGTGTGAGATTTTAGTGCAGATTTTCTTGTTACAGAATTCTCTAAATTAGTCTGAGATTTATTTTTGTCAATATTGTTACTTCTTGTGTAGGATTAAAACTTTATTGATTAAATCTTGAAAGACTAAAGACTTCTAAAATCATGTAAGCGATCAAATAACCACAATTTAATTAAATTTACCAATGGCAGAATAAGAGTAATTTAGGATGCAGAACATTTAATTCAGTTTCATATAAACAATAACAACAGAATCAGCATCTTGGTAATACAATATAGTGCATGTAACGTTTCAAGTTTTGAACAATGAATATTTCTATGAACAATTATCAAATAAAAAAAACCAGCTACGAGTATCAATCTAGGCCTGTCATTGCTCAAGAATCACTGCTGATCATCAACTTTCTCAACGACAAGTTTACATGTATGCGCAATATAATTAATAATTTGTTAATGAAACAATTTTAGTTACTTACGGTACTAAGGAAGATGGTGGGTAGACAAGTTCTCCAACAACTATTGTATCCAAGTCATCTAAGTATGTCTTCTTAAACTCAAGTTGTTTCATAGCAATAAAGTCATACTTTATTGTCATCACTAGCCTAGAGGTCAACAGCACAATTCTTTCTTTCTCGTTATCCCACAATGTTATCCTGGAATATATACACAAAATACTTAAGAATAGTTAGAAATAATGTAAGCACGATTTGACTAAGTCAGCTCTTATGAAATCTGCTAAGTACAGGCAGATAAAATTGTGTTAAAACTTTTGCAGAGATGTACAAGTTTAATAGTGGAGGGCAATAGATTGATTTGATATGAAATCAGAAATTAGAGTATGTTCCTTTACTGATGTCCTATATTATATTATCATCCCACTCGTCTCATAATCGTAACAATAAAGAAGTGTGTGCGTCTCGCCCCACAGTAGTGATAACTTAAGCTAATCTAAGTTGAACTAACACTGAGTCATGTGAAGAGAGGAGAGATATGCATAAGAGAAAGGGTGTCCAGACTGATTGCTGCTATAATATGTTACAAAGCGGTTTACCCTCTCCTAAGAAGTTATCACTTCAATAACTAATTCAACAATTGTTAACCAACTTTATGCACTAACAATTTTGTACTTGAATTGTTGTACTACATTAAACATATATGTATATATATATTAGATTGGTACTTCATATGTTAAGTGACAGTGTAACCATTAAAAGAGCTACTTCTAGCCTACCATAGAAATGTACTTACTCTGTAAGCAACCAAGAGCCCAAATATTCCCCATCTTCAGGGAACAGGAGAACAGTAATACACTCCTGGATAGCAGTCTCAACCACTCCCTTACGGAAAGTAAAGAAGTCCTTGATATTCTCTTTATTAAATGGGACATCATAGCGCGGGAACACCTGGTACTCTGCAGGTGCAGGCGCTTCTGTGTTATTTGCTGGTTCTTCTGTTCTTGCATCTAAAAGGATTCAAGCTATCTATAGTATTTTAGTTGTTAAAGTAGTGATGAGTATAACGATTATTTATCAATCGTTCAACATGAGGCAGCATAGCTATATAATATTCATGCATGCTACTATATTTAGAACCTGGAGTGTTGAAATTTTTTAAGCATAAGCTGCTACAATCAGTGACAAAAGACATAAGACAATGACAAAAACTAGGAAGTGAATAATACCCAAGAGAAGAGCTTCTCTTCCCTTCCCACCTGTCCCTGTGATACCCAAGACGGTATTATCTTACTAATTTGAAGAGGAAAAATTAATTGATTGTTTTTAATGTCCTTTTTAAATGTATATGTGATAGAAGAAAATATGATTTGGAATTAATTATAGATTTAGACTTATATTTCTTGGACGATAAATTTAGAATTTTAAAATAAGAATAAATAAAAATTCTAAACTTATATCTAGCTGTATCAGCAGTCTGGTTATCATAGTACAGGGTTTGCCTACTTTGGGTTCAAATGGCTGCATGTGAGATGTGTGAGGATATTATTATAACTTAGTACTATATTGGTACTTATCTACAGATTAAATGGAAAATGCATGAATTTATCTTACATTATTTTCTTTAAATTTCTGACTATGACTCATACAATATTATGCATGTGTATGTGTACGAGTCATAAAGAAAATTACGAGCATTAACATTAAATATTATCATGAACATGCAAACTAATTGATCCTGCTTGATATCTACAGATTATATATTGTTTATGGTGTTACTAAATTTATTTCTTAGAATGTTTGTGATAGTATTCACTTTAACCATGGATATAAATATTTGTAATTTTTGATTTAATGATATTATAAGCGCACATTTGATAAGCATAAGCATAAATCAATCAGTTTATAGTAAGTTGCGACAAAGGACAATGGTGGTTCATTCTAAAGGAATGGCGATATTTAAATAAAAATATAATACCGGCAAAGGAACAGGTGGAAGAAGTCAAGGAATCAGCACCAGATAACACCGAGGGATTAGCATTAGTCGGAGTTTTTCTTCTACCTGGAGTATCTGCAGTAACGGTTCGATTAGTTTCCGAACTCTCCGGCAGTGCTGCATCGGTCGATAGCTGCAAAGTACCACCGCGAAACTCCAAATCTTCCTCCAATAAATCACTCATAATTAATAGTATACTACACTTTTTTCCGTATACTGTTTTGATTTTAAAATTTATTGGCTCTGCGTAAATAAAATAATCGACCGACTGATAAGCAACGTCAATGTCATCTACGTTTCGTTTCATTTGATTTACAGAAAACTATAACCATTTTAAATGAATTTATTTTTTCTAGTTTAATTTGGTAAACAACCCTTTATTTAATTGATAAAATATGAAATATAAATACTTGATATTAATAAAAACTAGAAAACAGTTTACATTACGTTATATGTATTTGTCGTGGCTTCATAGATTTTCGATGAGTATGTCAAAATTTTAAGAGTTATTGTATATATCTACAAAGAAAAAAAAAGATCCTATCCAAAATAATACAAATCTAGCAACATAGTTCTCCTATCTTAAAAAAATATCTGTCACAAAACGTTATCTAGTTTGAGGCTAAGCTAATCTAATAGTTATAAACTTGTAACAAAAAATTAAATAAAATAAAAATTAAATATCGAATTTCGACGCAAAAATTTGCATATTATATGCAGCGTAGCAATCGCATACACTGCTACTGCACCATCGGGGCAATATGAGATTCAGTAAATTTTAGAAAATAGAGACCATTGTAGTATGAGTAAATGTAAATTTTTACTCGTCATGTTTTAGATAACATCACCTAAGTCAGATCAGAAGTTCCTAGCGTGGCATAATAAGATTTTTACAGGTTTATGAATGTTTAATCTTTTAAGTCTATACCAATTGTTTGCAAATATCGCCTCTGACAATACTTAGGTACTCATGGTTCAGTGTGAAAAAGCAAATCAATAAAAGAATATTTATTAAGGGAATTGGAACTACAAGAGAAAATAAAATGTCATGAATAGAATTACGAGTATTTTATTTTACAAAAATATTCCAAAGCTAAACATATAAAGAATTTTTTTATCAGCTAAAATATATAAACTATTTCAACCACTTTGCGTGTTACAATTTTAATAATGTGCCCACTTGACATTATTTCTAGTTCAGAAATAATTAAGTTTCAAATCACTTCAAAAGGCGAGATTATACTTAAATAATATGCTACGAACTGTACAATATTGTTTATTTACCGATCAATATATACATAGTAAGATTAAAATATACAAGATGAAATTTGTTACCCACAATAATATCTTAATCAATATAGAATGGTGCCATATAACTTTAAAAAGAGACATTTTTATTTTTCATATGTAACATTTTTTCTTTACACTCTGTGGGAGTGAATTTGTGAAAAAAGACGGAAACGTGAAGCGTGCGTTATTCAATCACTGAGCGCGCCGTTCTTAAAGTTGACTCTCAAACGGTAAGCGGGATGTCATATACGACTAACTAGCAATAGGATACAAAAATCGTTGTAAAATAATTTGCCGATTAGGGACTTTTTTAACATTAGAATTTACATCAGTATTCACTAATTTACCCATAAAGCAAAAATACGCTGCTATAGCAGTATGCGCGGTTAATCACTCAGTTGTCAAAATGAGTCTGACAGGTGAGAGATTTACCAAACGATTCACAATCATGTTTTGCTTTGAATCGCTTTAATATTATACAATTTTGTAAACTGAACGAACTACTTTCATGGAATCAATTTATACATGAATACTGTTACAATGTTGTTCTATAACATCGTCGACCATACTTAATTTATCTGCTGAATCTAGGACTACTGAATATCGGAGTCTAGCATATTAAATCATCAAAGGTCATGTTCCTCTGTATATAATATACTCAACAATGTATAACACATTTTCTCCAGATATTGCTACCAGTTTTTAAAAAGATTCTAAACCTTATATTCAATTTGTAAATGAGTCGAGTTACTTACAGCGTCCAATGACAGTTGTGTTTTTTTTTAATCTAGTTATACAGACACAGATAACCATTTCATATACTTTAAAGTTGGCTTTTATAGTCCTACATATTAAAAAAAAAAATGAATGGTGTCGTGGGACACCAGGTAGGAACGAAGTTCCTTCGGATAATGTGGAATCGACACAATTTGCAAAAAAAATCGTGCTCAATTTTATGTAGGTTTTCTTGATTTTACTCTTAAATTTTGCTGATTAGTTTTTATTTAAGTACAAGAAAGTATTTAGGAAATTCAGTATTTTAGGAAATAAAATAATAAATTCCTTAAAATAATAAAATAGCACACATGACGCGCTTTCGCGCCTGCGCACGTCTCATTTAACGGTTTTATTCCACGCACTTTTTTCCACAGATTTATTCCACGCACTTTTTCCACTTACGGTTTTACTATCACATTTTTTTCGGTTCGGTCCCGCAGCGAAATCCCTATCCCCTCCAAGCCATCCACTTCTATAACTTAGTAACTCATTCTATACTCTGTCACCTAGGTCTTATTACTCAAAAAATCTGTTCAATAGTATTTATGTAAGTTAATTTAGTAAGATAAGTTTTAGTATCTGAAAGTAGTTCGCTATGGCATGTAGTTCTAGTAACATTGACAACGGTTGGTGGGACAGTGGGGCGGGTACACAATACACTGGTCCATGCAGTATACATCAGCTCCCGCACGACCTTCGATCTCCCCAACAGCTTCACAGGTATTCCTATAAAACAATTAAAAAAATTAGTAACTTTTTTGGACAAATGTTGCTGAGATTTGGAGCGATTTTTTCTATTTTTGTAACAACTTGAATGTTACGTCTATTTTCTTAACGAAAACGTCTACGACGTAGACTAATTTTTAAAGTACTTTTTTATATATAATAGGGGGTGCAGGATCTCCTAAACGTACAGGTGCATCACTTTGTGTAAGTAAACAATTTCTTTTCCCTGGAAATATTTTATTTTTCTAGTAGGAAGAAATTGGTCAGGTGGGACGTTTTTTGCCACCGTCAATACTTTCCATATCCATCTAATTCAGACCAAATAAGAGTACCATTCATTTTTATTACATTCTTTCCTGCAATCATGTAGGAGGTACGCCAGAAGAATACTTACGGGCAAGTACATATATCTTCAGGACAGTTGGGAGGGTACCGTAAACAGTTGGTCTGACACCAGTTCAGCATACCAGGGATCGCACGGAACTTTTTAGTGGGCAGACACACCTGGTCCCTGAAAAATCCATATCACTTTGTTAGAATGCGCTCATATTTGGTAATGTATCATTTTATGTACAAAAATACACACAAAAAAAAATAAAAAGACTTATTCAAATATAAAATAATTTTTCCGTTCAGAGCTTTTATTTATAATAATAAGTAATAAGTCACTTTTAGAAAAATAACCGTACTTCAATGCCCCTACATCATGGCGACGTGAATTTTTTTTGATAAGTTTTAAATTTTTTTCACCCTTTCAATTTAACATAATTCATTAAAATAGTTCATAAATATTATAACATTGAATCAATAGTTTAGATTGTAAACTTTAAGAGCCTGCCAAAGTGAGTCTACTCTAACTGATGGAAAGCATGAATAGAATCCAAGAGTTGTGGTCATCATACTCATTGCGAATGCAGACAATGCAGTATGGTAACCCACACTATGGCGGCCTAGTAAGATGCTTTTTCGCTTGGGGTCGCAAAATCATGACAGTCATCGTGGCATTATACTGCACACACCTACCACGATTTCAGGAGGCTCAGACTATAAAAGATCAATTGTTAGAAATGTGTAGTCTTTCCGCTCTACCTGACTTTAAAGAAGTAAGTTTCTTGTCCCTGATACTTTTATCGTTCAGAAATAGAGGGCTTTACTTCACAGACCTTTTAAATGCGTATTAGTAGTTTGTATTTTGAAATAAAAACGCCGGCAAGAAATCCAATTGTAAATAAAAAACACTAAAAACAGTCTAACATACATACACCAGAGTACCTGTTTAATACGCACGCAGTAATAGTTTTGAATTCCTTACAAAGCTATGATTAGAATTGGCCACTACTAGAAGGCGAAAGAAGGTGACGTTCTACATACCAAAATTTATTTAACTAGGTAACATTACAATACATCGACTAAAGAAAGTATCGAGTGTAAATTAAATCCAACCCGAATTAATTAAATTCTAGCTTCACAACCTAAATAATAAGACTAACGTACAAAAACATATGTATATTACAATGGTAAGTTCTACAATATGTGCAATTATTTGTGTTCATATGTTAGTCACAACTAATAATTTACACACAAATCGTGCTCATATTAAACACTTTAATTTATACAGAGAGTATTAAAATTAAAGACAACGGATCTATATATCATATCGCATACAATTACTAGAGATAAATTATAAAAGACAAAACCCGCACTAGGAATTAATCCTGTGTCGCGGGGGACTTTACAAACATACAAGAAATTAACACAAAAAACACCCAGACTTAGAACATCAATTTGTGGATCACATAAAGTGTTGTCCCATGGGATTTAAACTTACAACACTCGGCGAAGGGGCGTGTCGACCGCTTAAACCACTTTTTTCTTTTTCTTTTTTTTAACGTGTTGAAACCGCCTCGGGCCGTCACCCACCGGGGTTTACGGTGGGGTGGTGAGTCGGAATCGGACCGACTAAAACCACACGGTGTGCCACTCTGCGCCTGAGATAGAAGGGATCCGGGAACAGCTGCTATTACGACATCCAGATCAACCGCTTAAACCACTAGGCCAATCGTACAGTCAAATAAATATCTGTCTGGGACATTTTTTTCACCCTGTATTTAAATACAAACAGTAGTGTTCGTATTTAAATACAGGGTGAAAGAAACGTCCTGAAGAAAAATAAACTGCGTAAATAAATTGATTGAACGTCGTTTTACTGAAATGTGTTCCATTTTCAACTCAATGTGGTTTTATCATTGATACTTTTCAGTAAAATGCTCTGTTAACAAAGAAAACTAAAAATTATAAAAGAAACTCAGACAGATTTTATTGCCGTTTGTGTTGTGTTCAATATTGAAATATCGTTTAAAACACACACAAAAATGGTTAGTCTGTGTACTGATTAAATCATCCGCACCCACAACTGACGCAAGACACAATTTTCCATCTACCTCTAGTTATAATATGCGATTAAGACCCGTCATCAGTAACTTTAAAATTATTTAAACGGTTTGTTAGTGACATTTTTACAAATTTAAAACTAAGGTTTAATATTATCAACACAGATCAGGAGGGGTGGAAAATGTATACACAAAGATACCACCACGGAGACAGCCCAAACCCCACACACATCATTACAAGGACATGTCAAATTATACCTAATTATCCGTGGAACAATATTCCCCACTGATTCTGTATCTATATCATTGCTGAAAAAAAATGGTCTATTATATAGCGCATGTTGTAACATAAAACATTCAATAAATAATACTTGACACATATATATGTATTTATTTTACCTAATTAAGTAGGATGCCTTTCGAAAATCTTTCAGTTCATCTCTGAAAATATCAAGGCAAAACATATATAGGACTTGCACACATAATACAAGTACACGACACAAAAATACACATACGTATAACGTAGACACGGACAACACATTTGCAAAACTGAAATTATTCTTACCTGACCACAAGTGGGTAAACATTCTTGGGCATGTTATAATCCCTGTAGTACAATAAGAAGGGATAGTCCCTTCTAAGGTCTCCTGCGAACGCTGGTGGTAGACCACCGGTGCTGGTTACCACACTAACGTCAGCGCAGTTCCTGAACGTCTCCGAACGACCACATCCGACTGCCTCTGTTCCGTTCGCGCAAATACCCCACATATTGCCTGAAAAAATACTCGAGTGTGATTCTTGATGTATAAATGCCCTGGCTAGAATATCTATGTCTAGAAATGTCTAAAAGCTTAAGATGAATAAGAATTCGTTAAATTCTCCTACCACATGGATATACTTACATGTTGATCATAAAAAAATTTGGTCTTACCAGTATAATAAGTCCATTGTAGCACACATTGTGTACAGGTGATGTAGGGTGGTAATCGTACCCTGTACCTGAAGATTTCCTTCTTAGCTGTGTCCAGGGGAATTAAAAACCTGTCATCTCTCGTTTCGGCAATGTACAATGGGTATCTGTAATAATAAATACTGATGAAAATTTAAGTGTCAGTAGAAATTTTTAACTGCCTATTTTGGCCACGGCGGCCAGTTCCAACGGAGACCAGCGAACTATGCAGGAGATATTATAATATGCACAAGTGTGTGCGCTAACACAGGTTCTCTCTCTGTTCCCTCACTCTCACAATTCGATGGGACTATTCAACACGACCTGGGAGGGATCAGGCGCAGTTCTGACGAACTTACGTGCTCTCCGCAGCAGGGGGTTAAAACCCTAACTTCCAATTCTTCCAATCTGGGCTGTTATTAGGCATTTCTATAACCAGAAAACTCATTAGCACTTTTGGTCCGACTAAACTTTGTATTTGCGTAAGTTCATGGGCGTCGCCAGAATTATTTTCAAGGGGATGCATCAACATTCACGCATACTATTAACTAATACAGAGTATAGTGTTTACCTATAAAATCAACTTTTTTAAGAAATAAATTAAAATTTCTATGTACTCGTATTTTTTTTCTGACAGGGGACAGCTGCCATGCCTGCCGTTACAAATTTTTGTCAATTTTTAACTGTACCGTTACCATTTCCTTTATGTTGTGATTTTTATCACACTAGTGCGCTTCCTTCCACCCCCCTCCCGGTGTCCATTCATAAGTTTCACTTGAATTTCGACTAATTTACTTAACTTTAACCCAATAATCAGTTGATCTGGTACACTGACCTGTCAAAACATTCCTGTGTGGCTTCCTGCTTAACATTATTGTTCGGGCACAGCTTTAAGACAAATGTTCCAAGGTGATTGGCTGTCAACTCTATTTCCACTTCAATTTCCTGTCAAATTTAATTATGTAAATAACTTGTTATATTTATTATTACATTGACCTTTTGGGTTAATGATAACTGCGGATTGATTCTCATAAGAATTAATTCTGTATCGATTGGATGTCTATGAGATGTACCCATTACGTGATTGTGCTGAGCTCGTTACCAAACGTCGTACTGCTATTAGGAATTTCTAAACAGAAAACTTCAAGAAGCAAAAGATTTATTCAGACAACCTAGGAACATTAATTAACAACATTTATGGCCGTCCAATAAACTCGTCGTATATTAAAATCGTCCAAGAACCGTTTAAAATACAACTGTAGCATATGTACTTGACATTTTTGCGAAAACAAACATTCTATCATCAATTATTTACACATGGAGATCGACTCTTCGAGTTCTCGGGTATGAATTTTATCTATCTGTATTAAAAGAAAAAAAGTTAACGTTTTTTTTAATAACTAACCTGTCCGACGCTGTAATGGCGGGTGACAATACCTTTACCGTACATACCGCCCGCTTCATGAGGCCGTGGGTTTGTTAGATGATGCGCATCACCGCACACGCCACACTTGCCACCATTTTGCTCCCATTGGACTGGAAGCACAAGAATTACAGTGTTGTAATAAGTACCAGAGGTATAGATTACCTACCCCCTGTCCCTTTCTACCACAATGCAAAAAAAGAGAGCGAGTTGACCGGCGTAGAACTGCTTTACTTGATATATAGACAAGTTCTCATTTGCGAAGTAGCACCAGTCACTTATATACCATAAAATTTGATTTAAGTAGACCAAAACCTCCTTTCTCAGGAGATGCGCATGTCCAGCAGTGGATTATTAAAGGCTCTTGAATAAGTTTAAGATACCTAGAAGAACAGCCACAAAACGCCATGGTCGACTTTTTACATCATTTACCTGTTCAGGTAGCTATTGAAAACATACTTATGTTGCAATTATGTTGTGTCAATCAGAATCCACCTGAACATCATAGAACTCCCATCGATCTGTGAACTTCATAAGCTATCCGATTATTTTTCTTCAGTCCAGAACCTTTCAGACCTCATCCTCTAATTATTAGTTCCCCTCAAGAACTTACGGCCCGAAGTCAACCTCACCTACAAGTGATCGGAGGACGAGATACTGGCAAACAGAACATTCCAATATCGGGCATTTGATACATAACGTCATCTAGTTTCAAACTAAGCAGAGCTTGTGCTATCATAACTAGACTGACTGATAGAATACTTATATACATTTTTTTTTATAAATACATACATATTATACATAGAAAACACCCAAACTTCGAGACAAATATATGCAGATCATACAAACATTTGTGCGACCCGGGAATCGAACCCGAGACCTCAAGCACAGCAGTCGCATTTACTACCGCTGCGCTACCGAGACAGTTTAGTGGCAATGAACTCGCCACCTATTACGTGGGATCAAAACAACGGCGCAAAGTGGGTGTTTAACATGCCTCTGCCTACCCCTGGTGGAAACAGGTGTGATTTTATACATGTATGTATGTGCTATATCATTGTAAAGATAAAATTTGACAAATCGGAAGAATATGTAAATATGTAAGTAATCGCTTTTAAGCTTACATATAAATACCAAGATAATCATCTTGTCACTATTAAACATGAATTTCATTGGCTTATCTACATTAGAATATCACAAATATCTTGTATAACTTGTAATTTTCAAGTGTTCGATGTTCGACTAATGTCTCATAGTGTGGATGATCTTATTTGCAACTTCAAAACACGTATTTTTTCGCATCAAATCTGTAAGTTTATTATTAAATATCATCAGGTCATGAATTTGATGATTCCATACAACATGAAGTCTGAGAACGCCGTCATTAAATCTAAAATAGTTCTTAATTACAATCGTCAATTACTTAATCTATAAAGTAAAGATAAAAACATTTTTTGTCGATGCTTTTGAGATATACAATTCTGTAATTCATTATTTTGATCTATCACATTTTGAATAACATGTTTTTGTGAAACCAAAATTTACCGACTTTCTTTCACTTTAATTGATGAAAATCGTCAAAGATCGAAACGTACCGAAGGTGTTTTACTGTGTTTAAGTTTTCAAACTAAATCTCCATATAATCCATTTCCGTAATATTTAGTATCAATCCTTATAAAGCTATTTCAACACTTACGTGTGTGATAGCTATCAAAAATAGATTTATGATGATGATGATGAATCATCTAGCCGTAAGGCCGACTAAGGGAGCGACGTTATTTGAGAATATGAAGCTTATATACAGCTCGAGGTAACGGAACCATAGCGCGAATTACAATTTTCGAACAGAGCCATCTAGGGAACAGTAACTTCAACTTTAGTCTCTTTGGAAGAGTACTTTATTGAAGTTAATTGTTTGTTTGTAGAAAAGACTAGTAAAACATGATTACATTATCTATATAAATAATGAAATATTACTTATTAACTATAGAACCAAAATTGATTGTCTGTCTATTACATTTTTACGTCTAAACCGCTGAACTGGAACCACCATTTCAATGAAATTTAGCATGTGTAATAAATATTTTGAATTTTGAGGTTGGAAATAGGTTGTTTCCAACTTCAAAATGGTTCAAAATTCGTGGTGTCCGATGAATACGCAGACAGAGCCGCTGCTAAAAGCTAGTATACAACATTTATTATTATATAGACACGGGTCGCACCTGCCGGTTGCTAGCACCCGGGACGTACTTAACGCGTTCTCCAATAACTTGTAAGAAAATAATTTTAGCGGTATTTTGTAAAGGGGAATTTTGTTCTTCATAAAATGCACAACGTATCTACTGTATTTAATTAAATAAATAATAATGTTGTGTTATTTAAAAGGGTTCCTAAATTACTTTCATTTTTTGGATTGCGTAACAGATACAAGTATTTATTGTGGGACATCCAGGAGAGACATCATGGACTTTTTTGTAGATCTTTTTAAGATATACATATAATTCCGTAGTATATGATTTGGATCATGGTTTCAGGACATTATATTATATTACTATTGAATGTTTTTGAATTGACTATGCATGCAAAAAATATGCGAAACCTTGACTCATTGGTGTTGGCGAAACTATAAAATCCAAGAAAGAAAAATCTAAACAGAAACGTACAGGAACGAAACGCGTCCTCACTTTATAACAAGTATATAGATTTTACTACAATTGACCTATATTCTAGGTTGTACATATTGAAACTGTGTTCCTTATCGCGAGTTAGCGAAGGGACCTAGCCGAAAAAAAAATATAACGTGTTACGAAAAACCTTAAAAGAAAAAGAGAATTAAGGAGATCAATAACTACTCTCCAGATAGTCATTATAATTGTTCTGAATTTATTACTAATCTTAATGTTACTTCAGGTACCATAGATCTAGAATTTAACCTAGGCCGCCATAGTGTGGATCGCCATATCATCGCCATTGAATTGTCTACACTTGCAATGAGTGTGGCGACCATCACTCTTGGATTGTATTCATACTTTTCATCAGACAGAGTAGAAAAAAAAATACAATGATGGAATGTTGTGATGAAAATTAATATATATCACTGATATCCTTCTAAAGTATATACGCTTCATTGTTAAGTGAATAACCAAAGTAATATTGTACGAAATCAAATGCACTCGTTTCTTGTATGATTATGTCAACCTTTTAAAAACGAATAAATAACAAATAAATCTATTTATGAATACAATTATTAATTACATTAACAATAAAAAAATAGGATGGGTTAAGAGCCTGCTCTTAACCTGCATAAGCGCATATAAAAGAGCTTTCGTATCAAAAGGATACTTCCTAAGCCAAATTCATTTTATATCAGGTTACGTGAACACCTACGTGTTTCGTAGACCTCCAAAAATAACTTTTGTTGATGATGATGATTTCAACAGCCGTAAGGCCGACTAAGGGAACCATAATATAATAAAATTTGTAGTTTATATACCGCTCGAGGTAACGAAACCATAGTGCGAGTTACAATTTTCGAACAGAGCCATCTAGGGAATAGTAACTTCAACTTTAGCGACTTTGGAACGGAGTGGTACTTTGTTACAATTTATTTAATTTAAAAAAAACATAATTTTATCGTCTTTTTGGAGAAAATGTTATTACTTGTTAAATAAATTATTAATGCTAAAGTAACTTTGTTACGTTGTCGTGGGTAAGCCTTCGTTTATACTTTCTGAAGACTAAGGAAATAGAGTAGAAAAGAAAGATTGTGCAACACTTAGCTAGGAAACAAAACCGGATGATGGGTGTACCGCAAAATCGAGACAAAGGACACACAGCAAAGTACTGGATTTACCTCTATGCTAAAGTTCTTTTTTATATAAAAGTCGATAAAATTCCTCAATAATGGCGAAGAAACATGCCAGACCCTGATTCTTGTTTGACTACAGTGACGTTGAGGTTAGAGTTGTTAAGAATCTCCCGCTTCTTCAAGTTGTTAACAGAACCATATACCAATATTGGACGGTCTTATCGTCAACAGCCTTTAACAGTCCACTGTTGGACATAGCCCTGTTCATAGAAAGGAGACTTAGGTCCACTATGCCACGCAGACCAGACGAGTTGGTATAAGATTTGTTTCCAGTTTTCCGTCTATTTGCAGTAAGGTTGTCCTACGTAGTGTGTGTCCTTGTCGTCACTTACAACTCCCATGGGATCGATAGTTGTGGTGACACTCTGTATTCTTGAAATCTAAATATTTTACACTTAAAATGCCGTTTTTAGCGGTTGGCTTTTAAAGAACTCTATTATAGCCAATCTCCAAAAGTTAATATAACAAATCCGAGCTAGAAAAACGTGACTAGAGTTTATATTTTTTCTGAAGACGAGACAAAATGGATTCTGACCTTGTGGACTATTAGTGATGGTTTGATGAACCTCATTTTCCGTGCATTGCTCTAACAGTCATTAGCGGAATCAATGGTTAAAAGTAAAAAAACTGTTTACATTTCTTGATGTTAATGCCCCGCACGGCGTGCCCCATGTTTCGGTTCAATAATGGGCTTTGTTTGCCTAATTATCTTTAAAATTCAACAACAAAGCATTGATTTTTAAGATTAATACCCGAAGGAGGCCAATGGAACCCTATCGCTAAACGCTCTGATGAACTCTAGGATAAATAACGATTTTATTGACCACGTATTGCCGTTGCTTTCCACCAATGAGCACGTTAAGTTGGAAGCTCTCTACCTGTTCGTTTTTTCATAAATTTTATTTCATTGGCGTAGTTATTTTCAATTTTAAAATTTACGATTGTAATTACACTTAAAAAATGTGTTTCTAAATTAGCTGCCAAATAACCAGAGGTACGAATTAGTAACTACGAGTAATCATTTAGGAACGTAGCGTGCCTCATCAACAGCCTTTAATAGTCCACTGCTGGACATAGGCCTCTCATTAGCAAGGAGGTTTTGGCCAACTATGCCACGCTGGCCAGACGAGTTCGAATAGAGTTTACTTCAAGTTCTCTTTCTCTTTACAGTGATGTTGTCTTGCATATTTTGTTCCCTTAGTCGCCTCTTACGACACCTGCGGGACGAGCAATTGTGGTGACACTCTGTATTCGTTCACCTCACGGAGAAAACGCACTTAGTATTGGATTAATTTGGTAGCAAATAGTATTTATAATAACATGGTAAGTACATATCATGATCTGATGATCAGCCTTTTTTAATCCACTGCTGGACATTAATCTTGCCTTGAGAGTAAGGTTTTGGGACATACAGGCATTTGTTTGTGCGGGATGTTAGATTCAAATGCTAACGAATTTTTGGGCCATCCTGTACAATACTACGATGACCAGACTAGTTGGTACTGAGTTTTTCTTTTCTATGTAGTGTTATTGTCCTGTATGGTAAGCTCCATCAGTCGCCGCTTACGACACTCACGGTATGAATAAGAGCAGTGATACTTCATATTTTTAAACCGTCGCTACACGGAGCAAGTAAGTACGAAAGTATAATAAAATGCTTATTTCTTAGTTAACGTAATGCTAACAGTACTCGTAACATTCACTCAGCAGTGGACGGCGATGGGTTGATTTGAAACATACCTGCATAACCTCCACAGAACAGCTCGTTGTCATTGTAGTTCACCGGATTGGGGAAGCCGAACCTCCACATAGAGTTGCGAGCTGGCGGATCCATCATTCTGCCGTGGCCTTCTGCGCCTCTGCGAGCGCTGCCTAGCATCTGGAAATTGGAAAAAACGCACTGCGGTGAAGGTGTGTTTTTATTTTCTGAAATACATGATCCAAAAGCCGTTAAAAGGTCATCGCTGAACTACTCACTACTTCTATCGAAATTATTAAAGATACTATTGATCATTATAAAGTTTTTAACCAACTTCAAAAAGACTCTTATTTCAAACTAAGTGTTTTCAAATTATTTATTGAATAGGCTACATTCCATAACGTTTTTATTAAGTGTAACGTAGAACAGGGCAGTATTGATAGTGGCGTTCGTCACCGCAAGGCATATGTTCATAAGGCAGTAAAGGCACACTGATATCATCACGAACGGGCCGGCTCGACCGGGCAGGACTTACAGAATACCAACCTAAAGCAACAGCATCCGTACTGTTGGGTTTTTGTTGGTGAGTGTGAAACCGGTGGCCCATTGATGCAGGAATGACAGTTATCGTGGTAAATGTGGGGAGCCTTACACTGCCACAATGACTGTCATGCCTTTTAGGTCCCCAAGCAGGCCGTGAAACAGCAATTCACTATGCCGCCATAGTGTGGAACCCCATACTGCTTTGGTCTGCATTCGCAATAAGTATGGTGACCATAACTCTTGGATTCTTTTCATGCTTTCCATCAAGCAGAGTAGAATCACTTAGGCAGGCTCTTTACAAAAATATATATAGATCTATTTGTTTGCCACTTTATATTTACATTATATATTATTAATATTATATTATTGTGTTAATGGAGTTATTATATATATGGATAATAAGATCAGGAACTTAGTATCTATTCTGTAACTTATATACAAAAAATTAACATTATTTTTACATCTTCCTGTACGAGCTAATATATGCGCACATTAAATAATAATCAAACGACACAGGAAGTCGTCAAAACATTGTAGTCCGAATCAATAGAATAAAAAGTCGACATTATTATAGCCAAACATTATCATGTCAGTACAAAAATATATAATATTCAATTAATAATCATTGGAATGTAATTATAATAAAAAATAAAAGGTCTTTATTACTAGACAAACGTAATTAGCATAATGGGTACATTATACATTCTTTTCCAATAGGTCAAAAACCAATTTCGACCTTCGAATTCGCCATGACACTGACTGTGAATATTATATGCTTAATAGCGCAAGAAACTTATTGACTTGAAATTGGTATTAACAAAGGAAGTCATAATAAGATTAATTTTTTTATACATGTCATATATGTATGTATTTTTTATGTAATTTGTCTCTTAAATTAAGAGATTGATCCTGGGTTAGGATTTCTTTTTGTTAGTTTCTAACACGTACACAAAAGGATGATTTTAAACTTACAGTTTCTAGTTAGGGAAAACTCGTATTTTTTTTTAACTCAAATGCCTAATTGTCAAATGAGTAAATTGCCAAATTCGTGAACATGTGTAGCATCTATGTTCTATAGGACTTTAGACTCACCTGTAGAAGAAATATCCAGAAAGTGAGGAAAGACGTCCCACTCGATCTATGCTTCCGTAATTCCATCTGCAAAAGAACATAAATGTCTTTAAAACACTAATATCGGAAAAGTTTATGGATGTGATATTTAAAAATATGTACGCTCGTACTTTACAATGTAAGTAGTAATTATATCTCGGAACGGGCTCATGTGAATTGCTGGTTTAGGTGTATTTATGATATTTAAGGCGATATTTTTCTTTATTCGTGTATACTTTGCAATTCCACATGAATTATAATACATTAAATAATAACTACAATTAAATTTTACTAAAAAACTAAAAAGAACACTATTCTAGATTTTTGCACCCGGAACAACTCAGAATAACCTACCAAAGTTTTATCACAACCTAATGGTTGCGTAACACGTAGAGGACAAACACACTAAGGTTGATTTTATTTTTCAGAACAGTATATCTATACTGTTACAAAGAGCACGACGCTATCATTCCTCGATAGCTCCTCCTACGAAACATTCCTTACTTCACATTCGTCCACATTCACACAGCTTATAAAGAATCAAGATCTGCTAGTTTATTAGCAGATCTTGATTCTCTTCTGATGGTTTCTCAAAAACTTCTATATCATATACATATAGATATTATGCCTAGCCTCAGTTTTTATCGTTCTTTTCTATTTTTTTTTGCGTTAGAGAGAAAATAAAATGATTTATTATTAATCTCTTTAATGCATTTATATACATATTGATTACATTTCTAAATACATAGAAAAGAAAAACAAAAATATGTATTTTAAAATATACAAAATAGTGTTATATATAGTGACTGGTGAGATACCTTCAATACTTATGGAGAGTACTCGGTACTCGATTCTCGTTAACTTGATATAAAAAAAAAACAGTAGCAGTCGTGGGACTGCCGATAGAAGTGAAAACGGAACTATTAAGTTGAGAGTAATTAAAACTATATGCAAAAATTATATGAAATTTTTTATGTTTCATATATAGCTATATATAATATATAATATCATATATAATATATAATAATAATAAATTTCATATATAATATATAATATCATATTCTCCATAGCTATAGATATACTATTATCATTAGCATGTCGGTGACGCGAACCGAGGATTTTACCCTCTACCAAAACGCTCAACGCGCCTAAAGAAGTTTTCACTTCAAAAATAGGTGCTTATTTTTTATCGAAATGTCTCTAAAAAATAAGTCCGCGCGGTGTCCAAGTATTCCGCAGTTAAATACTGGGCTCTCGGTGTACTGTGTACGAAGTTTACTAAGAAGTTATTTAATATTTCGTTTTTATGTTATTTTATTTCATGATATATGTTCGCATACTATCACGTCCTCAAATATTGAAGGTATCTCACCAGTCAGTCTGTATATTCATCATGATTCATGATCAACATGATGATTTCATACGCCATCATCCGCGTATCGTACCCACTGCTGGACACTATCACTTCGTTGTCTAAACGGACTCTCAACGATGATATATCAGTCACTCTATGATATATCAGTGAGACACGTCCCCGGTGCTCCAATATTCTTAATTATTTCGCACAAGATTAATATATCTTTTATCTCTTAACTACACACAGAGGCGAGGTAGATTAGTGTCTATATACATCAGTGGAATACAAATAGAGTGATAGCTAGTGGTCAATTGTAGATAAATTAATAAAACTGCTTATAAAGACGTTGGTCATGCAACTGACTTGGAGTAAATCAAACATTTATAAAGATTAAAAGGCTGAATATAGTTGAACAGTTCATTGAAAAATTGATCGCGTGTGTAAATTTTTATTCTTGGAAAATGTAAATATTTCGGGGTTTCGTGATAAGATAAAATCGCTGGACATAAGTACTACGAGTACTAATGTCCAGTAAGAAGCAAGTCTTGCGTTAATAAGATATGAAAAAATATTATTACTATAACTAACAGTAGAATACTATAATATAACTTTGCAGGGTTCCTTTCGTTTGTCTAATAAACGGAATACTTGAAAGATCACAGGTGTGTCTGTTCATCTGTAAATTATAGCCAATTTATTTTGAATCTAGCAGACTGATTAAATTCTAATCTAGTACTCATATACATAAATATAGATGTGTGACGCATTCCATAAATTTAAATACATCGATTTTAAATATTACGGTCGCTTTTGGGGTCAAATTACAAAGATTTAAAATATTTCTACCTCTAATAAAAACACTTATAATGGTTTACTTGTCTACACTTATTTAAATTTTGTTTATAATAATATGATAAATGTCTTAATCACGTGTTTAAAAACTGACATTTGTATATCACATCACATTATCACATCAATAGCTACAGGATATAGTCCTCTTCACACATCAACAGTCTTTAATAGTCCACTGCTGGACATAGAGGGGAGGCCCTTAGAGACGAGGTTTTGCCTTACTATACATAAATTATACCATGCGGGCCAACTGGTTGGTATAGCGTTTGTTTCAAGGTTTCCTTCTTTGCAGTATTATTTTAGTTCAACAGAATGAAAAGATATGCTGATATTTCGTATTTTTAATCCGTTACCACATTGACAATTACATAGGTAGTAACAAAAAGTTGGCAAATAAAACTCATCGTACGGAACCCTCTTAACGCGAGTTCGACCTGCACTTCACCAGCATATTTAAAGTCTCCAAGCAGGCTACGTCATAAATCCGATAGAATATGAAAACAGAACTTAATAATAACGGTAAATAAAAAGGCAAAGTTGTGATAAGGTATATTCTGCATGGAGTATGGCAATAAACTGTGATTTTATTGCCTTTAGCCGCCATTAGTGTCGGCCAAACGGAGAAGATTAATGACAATTTATTATTTACCCCCCAGAGGTCACAGACCTCCAGTCAATTGATGTGGAATATTTTTAAAATATGTATAAATATACAATAGAAATGTAAATTCTTTATGTTTTATGTTAGACATCTCAGTTTCATCACAGAATCAATATTTAGTTAGCAGTTACCATAAATATAAAGACATTATAATATTTAGCAGTAAAAACATTACTTCTTTTACATTTGAATTGTTTTGCGAACACAAATAGCAATAATATGAACAGCAAATGCCTAGTAATAATGATCTTACAGCCAAATTTATACGAGATTTGATTAACGACTTTTTGCAAGAACGTCGAATTGAATCTACGATTAAAACGATAATTTGCTGAATGCCTTTTTAAAAGCAAGTATTTTTTTGCCGCGCTTGTAGTGAACATCTTGATTT
Source organism: Hypercompe scribonia (assembly GCA_949316085.1). Taxonomy (NCBI): domain Eukaryota; kingdom Metazoa; phylum Arthropoda; class Insecta; order Lepidoptera; family Erebidae; genus Hypercompe; species Hypercompe scribonia. The sequence goes on from OX438972.1 coordinate 21,954,870, forward strand.
TTGGGCGTGTATATTGGGATTATTTATTGATTTAGTGATCAAAAGACGGTCACAGCAGTGGATGTGACTGAAGCCATATTAGATTAAAATTATTATTTTTGACTCATGTATGTTTGGTTATTCCTCACTCTGTCATCAGTTTCTCTGAAAGCAAATCATGCGAACAAAGAGTTCCAATAACTATTTTAAAACCATCATTAGTCATTCGGTTTTCGCATCAAACTCATAAACAGGGTCACCTACCGCGAAACATTTGCATATAATGGATAATTGAATGCTAACCTTAACAGTTGGATACTAGTTTTAGACAACGCTATTTTAATACCAAATTACCAAAAAATAGAGTCGTGTTTTATTTGGCAATGGTCAGGAAGATGTGCGGAAAATGTATGGTACAAGTCATGATCTAAGAGCGATTGGAAACATTCAACACATTGCTTATCAATAATAATTTTTCAGGACATAATTAATAAAACCACCGTCATCAGCGTAATTTAAACTAATATATGTAATTGTATGATTACTATGTTAAGCTCCTGTTAGTTATAATAATAATGTCTTCTCATATCTTATGTAAACGACTGTCTGATCCCAAATTAGTCAAAGTCTGTACTATGCTAATCACACTGCTAATAAACGTACTAAGTAGATATGGATATAGCATAAATTACACCCATACATGAAACGAATGATCGTGTTCATCACACAAAAAATTGTCCTGGGTGCGAATCGCACTCATGACCTGTGACTTACCAGTTAATTAAAATGAACATCTGTCACTTTGGTATGTGTTATTACGAAAACATTCACTCTTATATTGAACAGTCGGCATCGTGAAACTTTGATATTGTTACAGACTTTAAAAAAAATTTGTGATTTTTAATCTTTAGTTTTTAATAACGTCGAATATATTATGTACTTAGTTCACTGTTTAAGTCTCGTTATAGGATTAAGTGATGGCGGATCTTAATCATCATGAAATGAATCAAATAGTGGTTGTACGTTGGATCAGATGTCATAACCAGAAACAGAAATATGCCAAGACACGTAATAGTTATTTCATGACGTTGTTCAAAAATAAATTTGCATCGATAAGTTGTTTATAATTCGCTGTAAGTGTAACCAAAGGTCACTTCTTACACCACACACCAAGCTCCCGGGCGTTGACAGGCCAGCATTGTTTGTAGGCGTGTAGGTCAAGATCCTTGCGACCTTGACTGTTGTGTTAGATGCGCGTGCGCAATTATACGTGATATATTCTTTATAACAGCGGGGCGCACATTACTCTGTAGTCTAATGCATGTAGCTCGATTTTTAAATGATTAAGTGAATTCTTATTGCTATTTGACCGCATTATAATGGACTATCGTTGGAAAACTCACGAGAGTGTCTTGGTTGAAGACTAACACAGCAGTAGCCCAATACAGCTTTTGATATCATCTCCGCAGATGACAATGAAATAGATGAAAGTTTTTTTAATTTATGTTCTTAAATAATATTTTTCAGAAAATTGAAGTATTAGAGTTATAGTTGACTTGAGTTGATGTTTTTTGGGTTGAAATTTCTATCAGAAAAGTCATCAAAACTATTTAGTGCGTTTAAAACAGAAGATATGAGCCAAAGATACACTTAAAATGTAAAGTGAGTTCAGAAACAAATTAAATCTGTTTCTACTACTTCAGATTCCAGTTATGTGAATATTAAACTTGTGATTGAAAATAACCTTTCTTTTTCTATATTAAGAATCTGATAAAGTGACTCTGGAAACTCCGCTGCCTGATGCAAAGCATGAATAGAATCTAAGAATTGTACTCACCATACTCATTGCAAATGCAGACAATGCAGTATGGTAATCCTATGGTGGCCTAGTGAGATGCTTACTTAGGGACGTAAAAGGCATGACAGTCATGGCAGTGTAAGGCTCACACAGTTACCAAAAAAAATGTCACTCCTGCATCACTGGGCCTCCGGTATCACACTCTCCAGCGAAACATGTCAGCACGGATGCTGCTGCTTTAGGTTGGTCTTCTGTGACAGTGTAATACTGCCCCAGTCGAGACGGCCCGTTCGTGCTGAAATGCGGTTCTACTACGTAATATTATTATTATCCTAGAGTGCATAGGGTTCTTATTAAGAACTTGGGGGCCTCAAGTCAAGCTCACCTGCAAGTGGTGTACCTTCTGATCGATGGACAAGGCTCTGGTAAACAAAACATCCCAATTACGTTACGTTACGTTACGTTATTACGGGCAATAGGCTTGCCGCCCATTACGCGGGGCCAAAACACCACCGAAAAGTGGGCGTTTAATATGTCTCTGCCTACCTCTACGGGAACAGGCGTAATTTTATGTGTATACTAGCTTTTGCCCGCGGCTTCGCTCGTGTTTGATTGGGATTGCCACATTAAGTTTCGTAACAGATCACTTTAAATAAATTTATATTATTTTTTTAATAAAATGTTATCCTATGTTACTTGTGTACAAAATTTCATTATGATCGGTTGAGTAGTTTTCGCGTGAAACCGTAACAAAGAAACTTACACTGGCATTTATAATACTAGTAGCAGTATTATTATTACTGTCTTTTTTATTATAAAAATAGCTTCCTCAAACCTACACAAACTTGCAACTTAGTATTTCATAACTGTACACTGCTACTGTCGTAATTGACGAAGGTACACCTACGTATCGTATAACGAGGTACGCACTACGTTTGAAGTCAACTGAATAAGCTTACCAGTACAATAATTTTTTTCATGACTTTTTTACAGCTAATTACGTGATAATTCGTTAGCACCTGAATAACTTATCGGTTCTTCTTTCACGTAATTTTTTTTAAACACATAACTAATATCTTTATATTGATTAATATATATGTACTTCATTAAAATAAACAGACTGAATAAATACACGACTGCCACAGTGGCGGAGTGGTGGTATATGCAACTTCTGTGTTTGAGGTCTCAGATTCGATTTACGGGTCGGACCAAATGTTTGTACTCGTATAATCTACAAATATCTATTATTATCTACAGAGTTTGGTAGTTTTATCTGTAAAAAATAGTATATATATCTTTATATCAGTTTTCTATATCCATTTTTTTTTTAACGTGTGGAAACCCCCTCGGGCCATCACCCCACCGGGGTTTACGGCGGGGTGGTGTGTCGGAATCGGACCGACTAAAACCACACGGTGTGGCACTCTGCGCCTGACATAGGAGGGATCCGAGAACAGCTGTTATTACGACATCCAGATCCCTCCTAGCACTTGCACGCTAGCGCGGGCACCATCTGCGGATAAACTCTCCATTTAGGCGACGTACAGCACACGCGGACGTCGCCTCCTCGCGGCTGGCCACTAAAGCGCAAGGAGGGGAAAACCCGTCCCGTCACGTCACGTCTCCGCCGCCCGGTACGCCGGCGGCGAATGGAGGTCATCCTCCCGGGCCTTCTCTGCCGCTTCCTTCCGCAAAATTATGTCTTTGCAGAAGGTTGCGACTCCGGTAAAACAACTGTCGCTACTGACCATGGAGCGTATGACGGCCGGTAGCGAGAGATCTCGAGGACGAATCGAGAGGACCCCACGCTGCGCCGCCCAGGCGGGACAAACCGCTAGCGTGTGCTAAGCTGTGTCCTCACTGCAGTCGCAGTGGTGACAGGTAGGACTCAATTTCCTCCTAGCGACCGAGTGCAGATACTTCCCGAAGCAACCGTGTCCGGAAAGAACCTGCGTCAGTCGAAAGGAAAGGCTCCCGTGCTGTCGCCCTGCCCACTCGGCGATGACGGGCTGGAGAGCCTCCACGGCGGTAAAGCCAGCACGTGGAGCCTCCAGCCAGGACGACCAACGAGCCATCGTGGCTCGGCGAGCGGCCTCTCGCCACTCGTGTATCTCTTCGGGTGGGGGCCGTATGCCATTTCCCGCCCGTAAGTCAGCCGTTCGACTATAAACTTCGGCGAGCACTTCCGCCTCCAAATCCCACGGGGGAGTTCCGGCCAAGGCGCACGCCGCCTCCATCGATACGGTGCGGTAACCGCGTATGGCTCTAACCACCAATATCTTCTGAGGGCGCCAGAGGCGAGCCCTATTCTGGGCGGTCAGAGCCGCCGCCCGCACCGGTGCACTATACAGCGCCATTGACCGGACAACCCCCGTATATAGCCGTCTCGTCGCGACGCTGGTTCCACCCTTATTGGACAAGAGTAGCCTAAGGGCAGAAGCAGCGCCGACTAGCTTTGAAGAAAGCTGTCAAAAGTGCTCGTCGAAGAGCCGTCGAGGAGTTTTCTATTACCTCTGCTTAGTTCGAGACTAGATTGCGTTGTGTGTCAAATGTCTGAAATACTATTTATTTATTTGTTTAGCACATTATAAACGTTTATAAGAAAACACAGAGATAATTAATAATAAAAATTAGTTACGTATATGGCGACTTTTACAGGCAGCACTACAAAAATACGTAATACATCGAACTACGAAGTAATGAACTACGGAGCAACTACTAATGCTCAATCGCGATATAGAATGTAAACCGTTGGGTCATGGTCCGACAGACATTATTACCTCGTCTGGTCGGAGGGTCAAAACACCCACCACATATATGTACATTTTTTCTTTGTTACATAATATTTCATGTTTTTCTCCTACTATATGAGCAGTAATCGGTTAGTCTCATCTCAACTGCGCCTGTATAAAGTTTAAGCATATTAACATGATAATGGGTAATGTGAATATCGCAATTAATATATTGGACGCCATATATAAACAATACATTACATTTTATCCCTTTATTCGATTATCGAGAAGTTGTTCGCGAAATTGTCGACATTTTTCAATTTTGTTGACAACAAAATAACCACTTACATTGCAGTTTACAAGACAATATATCTCGTAGTTATCTCATGTATTTTTATTTACTTTCAATCTATAATAAAAGAAATTAATATGGTAGTTTTGAATAAATCTATATTTTGTCTGAAGCTGTCTATAGTTGCTCCCTAAAGAAAATTAGGTACGAACTAAATTGTGGAAGAAGCAAGCTAACCCCGTAAAAGAATGACTTGCAAGTGGTATTGGCCTTATACAGAGACTCCAGTGCTGTTGGATGTTCACTTTTTGGGGTATATCCAGAACCCCGTCCCAATTTAATAAGTTATCGTCAAATTAGTAATAACTAGCTACGCTTCGCTATGGCACATTGAGTGTTCATTGTGTCAAAACTAGACCGCCAGCAATGCAGAAAGTTTCAAGTTTTCAACGAAGACAAACCAACTTAATATTTTCATTTCTAAGGTGTTTCCCAATTCTACAGTTAGATTTTTTTTTTGACAAACAGAATGTTTACATTATCAATATTGAATAAAAGAAATGATGTGTTATTTACATATTGACTAAAACCTAAAATACATACAAAATTAGAATTATGTTCAGGTGAGTGCAACCAATATAAAATATAGAACTGTGGGTCCGAACGGGACTCCACCCAGCACACGGTGGAGGACTGCTTTGCGTGGGTGTCCGAGTGTCGAGTCCTGGTTGAACAGATCGGACGAATCCTGTCATCGTCAGCATCGATGGTGGTAACAATAGTGAGTGAAGAGGGATAGAAAGCTGCAGTCGCGGTCTCCTACTGCGAGGATGTCATGCCTCAGAAGGAGTCCACAGAGCGGGATCGGGAAAGGGCCGATCTCGCTCGAAAGAGGCGGCACAGGTGGCACGGTAGGAGTCATTAGCTCCCTAAACAGAACACATTAAACAACAGAACAGTGAGGTGCGATAGCGCCCTGCTCTAAGGCATGAGGTGCCCGGGATGTATCTCAATCGTGAGGTACGGCAGGGAGGAATCCTGCGTTCCTGAAGTTCCCTCTGACTGCCGAGGTAGGTCGACGCTGGGTTTAGTATCGAGGTAGTTCGATACGGGTTCTCCGGGAGTCTCACATACGGCCTTCGCTCCACAACGTAGGGTATGTTGCTAAAAGCATTTCCCACGTAAAAATAGAAAGTTTAATAGTTAAAAGTATGTATTATATTTTTTCTATGTATTCTTTTTTCTGATAGGGGGTTCCCGACAACTCATGTGTGTATTACTTTCGCATAGACAATGAGCGTACATAGAGCTCAAATATGCAGACTTGGGCAAGTGGTAACTGTAACAATCGTGTTCTTGTTCCGTTTAGATCAAGATCTCGTCACTGGTTTATCTTCACATAGTTATGATAGTCATAGCAAAGATCTGACATTTTCTTTAATTAGTACATACTTTATTAATGAATGAGGTTTAATAAAATATTTTAATTGTGAATGAAATGAAAACCTTTCTTCCTATTGTTAAGACAATTGTAATCATTCCTTATAAGATGTAAACTTGCTATATAAATCAATTATTATAAGGAAAACAATATGTTCAATCAATCTCATGTCGCAAGAAATTCCTGGTATTTTCTTGGATAGTGTGTAGACAATTTTACCTCATCGGTGCGCAGGCGCAACTGCAGTGCAGGCAATTAATGAGTGCCACGCTCCGACAATTTACTATTAAATGCTTGCAAACAGATTACAATTTAATTCGAAATCATTTATAGTGTATAAATACACTAACTGGAAAAAGTTGTGTTTTATTTTATTATTTTTCTTTAATATGCGTATGCGCAATAACTTTTATTACAGTTTTACCTGTAAAATGTCTTAAACTCTGGTATTCTTATAACTGAGTAGATAATATGATTTTATGTCTTTTTATAGTAGAGTTTCATCACAGTGATGAGACCTAAACTGAACTGAACCATTTCAATAATTGCCTAAACTGAGGATCGGCTACAGAATATATTCTACCAGTGGTTATTGCGTCATGTGCTGAATGCGATGTTATTTTCTAAATCATGTATAAGCTAAAAGGACCTTAGTCCTTATACATAATTGAACTTAAGGTTACTTGTTTGTGAGAAGGCCAGGATAAGATAGTGATAATGAAACCAAACATGTTTCGTGTTACGAAAGAATTTGATGTTTTAAAAATTTGTAAACCATATCACGTTTCTTCGGCTGGACGCTTTGGACGTGCGTTTTAACACTTTTTTCTTCCTGTAACTAAATATCTTGTTTTATCTTTCAAACATTTTATTGACGGTATAATACTTATGATATTACTATATAGCCTGTAACCTCTTGATATTCGATTAACGATACTAATCCTATTCTATTAAGGAGCTTACGCAAACAAGAATGCTTACTATAGAGTTCTTGCGTACATGAACAAATAAATAGAGGCAAACAAATTTCAAATTCAATTTTTTTTTATTAGACTAACCAATAGTGCCCGCACTAAGAATATATCGTGTGCTCCGAAAGAGGTTGTATAAGGAAACGGACACAGAGAACACCCAGACTCAGAAAAACGATCTCTCCCCCAATCGTACAGTCAATCTTATATTAACTGCCTTATACTTTCCGTCTACATATCATCACTTCATACACATGCAAACTTCTTAATTTCTACTCACGTTTGCTTAATAACAGTGCTTACAGACACAGAATTTTCCATCATGCATGTCGCATTTAAGTAGTAATGCTAGCGTCCTCCAGTCTGTATGTATTCAAACACACTGCATGACAGACGACCCAGACAATATTATTGGAAAAATCATTAATCATGTGTTTGAAGTACTGAATCGTCTTCAGATAACTCAACGACAAACAGCGTTACAGCTGACAAACTTTACAGTTTTTGGTAAAAGTGTGTTTGTGTGTTAAAATTAAGTATATATTTTTATTTATTCCTGCAATTTACCAAACCAATGCTTAACTTAAAAAAATAAGGTAGGAATATGTGTTCGTTGCTCGCATTAATTTCGTGTGTTGTAACTTACGCGTATTTATGTAGTTCCAAAAGAGAGAACAAAATGAAAAATATATATTAAAATAAGGTAAGGTTTTTAGATGTCGAATATATTCAACCTTCCTGACTTACTGACTCATCTGTAAGCTTTTATACTCGAAGTAAAAATGTAATATTTAAATTGACAGTCCAAAATAACTTCATAAAGTTATGCACGGTGCAATTATTATAATTACCATCAAACGACAAGTATTTATAAACTATTAAAACCATAAGACATAAAGTAACCAAAAAGAAAAGAACGAAAAATTTAATCTACCGGATTCGTTGAATTTTGTGGATGTATTCACATTTTAAAACTATTCGACGCGTTTCGACTATCTTTTCCGACATTAAATGTCATGGTTTCTGTTATTTTCGTCAATATGAAGCAAATTCATTAATATTATACTTAATATTAATATTATAAATGCGATAGGTCGTGAGGATGAAGACTGACTGCGAAGTTGGGCTAGTGGTTAGTGTTTGCGACTGCCAAACTGCACGACTCGACTGCACGGTTGGCCTTGTGGTTTAAGCGGTCACCACGCCGCTCACTACTGCGCTGAGTGTTATGGGTTCAAATCCCACATGGAACAACACTTTGTGTGATCCATAAATTGTTATTTTGAGTCTGGGTGTTCTTTGTGTCCGTTTCTTGTATGTTTGTAAAGTCCCCCGCGACACAGGATTTATTCCTAGAGCGGGAGTTGTCTTTTAAGAAAAAAAAAACAATAGACCTCGGGTCCCAGGCACGGATCGGTTCAAAAGTGTTGGTGAGGTTTTCTTACAAAAAATTCTTTATAAGAGCCTGGACTATGGAAGTTTGGCGATGTTTCTCACCCATGTCTCGGAGAGCACGATAAGTTGTCAGTCCTGGTTGTCATGAGCAATCGTTATTGGGAAGTCAGTCCTCAAATATACTGACAACTAATTCAGCCTTCGAATTCAGTTCACCCTCAGTCTGACGGAGCTCCGATGCTAGTTGCTCCTTGGAAAAAACTGATATTCAAGTAAAGCCGGATGAACTAGTAACCGATCTTGGAAATAATAAAAGCTTGGAATATGATGATAGTTCGTGGGGATAGATATATGGCTGTTTGTTACTCATTCACCCAAGAACGACTGAACGGATTTACATAGAACTTTACAGTAATATAGCTTATACATCAGAATAATACATAGGCTGCTATTTACAACGATAATTGACTGACACGCGGACGGAGGCGCGGGCAAAACTCGCTCAGTAATAAAGTTCATACCAACTGTACCGAATTTTTATTGATATCCATTTATCCACTCACTCATCCACTCACCATAATATTCTCAAAAGAGTAGGCAAAGGCGTATCGAAACGCCGTTAACGTAAACGTTAACAGGCTTATTGGCATGGACCTGGCACTTTAGGAATTAAGTAAAAAAATAAATAAAGAAGGCAGAATAATGAGAAACGAAAGAAAAAGGTCAAGGATGCATATCTGAAACTCGACTTGGCTGTCCGAGCCTTCTATTCTAACACCTATTTCCTATTTTTAGACAACAAACACAGTAAAATAACTTATAAATGTTAAATTAGATTGTGTTGTTCAGGCATGATTCAGTAAACCTGTAAACTAATAATAATTAATAGATACATCCCCCTATTTTGAAATGTCTTATATTTATTTAAGTTGTTCATCATCGTCATCATGTCAGCTAAAAGACGTCCACTGCTTTATATAGGCCTCCCCTTAGGCCTTAAGTTCTCCACAACAACCGGTCTCATGTCACCTGCAATCGCAATCTGATACTAACCCACGGCCTCTGACTCGCTGTACGGATCCCGTACCACTAGAACAATGGACGGGCCATTGTCTATTTCCTCCAATAACACTTATTGGTATATCACACATATAGCGAGATTGTTACACTTTATTGTTATTTGTTGAGGACCAAGTATTACAAGTTACTTGGTGTTCAATACACTATAATACCGATACCATGCTCTTAATGATGTATTAAATGCGATAAACGTTTGACTTTTATGGTAACTGGTTCATAATTAAGGTGTCACCTTCACATGCTCATGAGCTGATCTGACCCTTCAAAAAAGTTGTAACTGAGTTGGCACAATGTAATATTTCCGATGTATTTATATCATTATACATTTATCTATCATTATATCTTATTTAGGGTGAAAAAAGGTAACAAAAGTTTAGTAGTATTAGTAACAGGTAGTAGAACCAGCACACGAACGCACCTGCTCGACCCAAACAGTACTACCCTCTCTGTCGTGTTTCTTTGGAGAGTTCGAGATCGGAGGCTCATTACCGCAGGGGTGACAGTTATAGCGGTAAGTGTGTGAGCCTCACACTGCCATGACGACTGTTATGCCTTTTACGTCTCCAAGCGGGATATGAAGAAGCATCTCGCTAGGCCACTATACTGTGAGTCATCGTATTAGCCACAACAAGTATTGGATTCTATTCATGCTTTCGTAGTAGTCGAGTAACGCTTTTTAAAAAAAATATTTCTCATTTAACATCGTACTACACTGTGGTCACGTTTGGCACCATAATATTTCTAAGTCAAATGTCGCGAATTAAAAAAAAGGTTTTGTTATTGTCGTAAATTACTAAAATTAATTGCAGTGATCGTGGCTCATTATACGCAGAAACGATGGCCTATGGAGCCATAAAGTTCTGGAGTGGCGACCGCGTACTGAAAAACGCAGGGTTCGTAGGCGGGGGGCCTACCAACCCTGCGTTTGGTGGTCCGACAATCTGGTCAATGTCATGGGAAGCTATTGGATGCGGTTAGTATGGGACCGGTTGTTGTGGAGAACCTTGGCTGAGATATATGCCCAGCAGTGGACGTCTTTTGGCTGAGATAATGAAATGATGATGATAAACATCTTAAATAAATACTCGTACAAGACATTTGAAAATAGGGGGATGTATCTACATCCACACATACTATAACTAATAAAAAATATGGAATTATACTATGTCTTTAGTTATGAAATCGATTTTTTTTTTATGAAATAGGTTAAAAATATGTGTTTTCTATGTATTTTCTTTTCTGACACATCTCCCTGATGTGAGTGTAGCCCCTTGTCTCCCGGAATTCATGCCTAACATTAATTGGTAATCACTGATTAAACGTCTTAAATAAATCAATAAAGAAATAACTATAAAGATTTCACAAAAGATAGACAGTACAGCCTTAAAATATACAGAACATTTAATAAAGGAGTGGTACATACAACATTAGCGTAAGAACGATGCCCTCGAGGCCTGGTAACGTGATCTTATGGGGTAAGGTAATAAATATTAAGAGCCAGGCTAAATGGCCGACCATAAACTCTTACTGTCGATACAGCCATCTTGTTTTGATCTGACTTTTATGTGAAATTTAAGCAAATATATTTGTTTATTGTAATAGGATGGACGTTGATGTCTATGTTTTTATACAAAACAGGTTAATGAAAATTGTTTTTTTTTTATTGTTTTCCCTTAATCTCTAAGAAGGATTTGGTTTACTCCTTATGGTCCACCGGAGGTTAGAACAAAGATATCATAAACAGCTGAAAGGATAGTAACTCTTGAGGACTTGGGATGGTAAGAGGGGGGTAATTTATATCTCCATGTGGTGATGGATTAAGAATACGGCAAGTCACCACCCATATTCATCCCGCGTCTACCTTATCAACTTTACCTTGGTACTTAATTGTCAATTTTCAACCTAATTCCTAAGGTGCCCAGTTGACAGCAATAGACTTGTCTGCTATGGTTAAGTTAACAAGTGAAGAACAGATTAAGAAATCATAGTATCATCATCTCTATTCATTCCATGGAGCAGATTAAGGGAGCGAACTATGCAGAACAATAGAACTACAAAGAGATGGAAAACTTAAAAAAACTCCACACCACGTGACCAGCGTGATATAGGAGGTCATAACCTCCTTCCTGAGGAGAGGCCTATATCAGTGGACTACTGATTGTAGTTAATGTGATGTGAGGTTGGGAATTTCATAATGTAAATCAAAACGATAGTATATACCGATGGATTTGATTATCGATTATCGATTCGATTATCGATTATGGGTAAATGAAGAGACTGCCTGGCCGCATATGCATGTTAAAATACACTAAATACTTTCTATAGTCACGCAGGGTAGAGTTAAGTGGTGTCATGATTATTTGTAGGAAATTCTTATAAAGAAATTACCATACTTATAGAAAAATGTTAACCTAATAAAAAAACATTCATATCAAAATCGTATCACGAAAGATTAAAAGTCGTCTTTGATGAGTAAATGACCAAAGAACATATTTCAAAATGCCAAGACTATTACATAGCTTATCTAATTTCAAAGCCTCGAGTTTATCGTTGATAAATCGATTACGAATAATGGGTACCAGTTGCCTGAATTAGATCACTATACAACAAAGTAACTTACCGCCTTTGAATGTCAAGGACATTGTTCAGTTTTTGTTCAACATTGTTTGTTAAACTACCGTCAGTGTCAAATACCAGTGAAAAATATGCAAACTCCTGGAGTGAACTAACAGATACTAAAAATTAGAAATCGACTGATAGTATGTGTCGGGTCCTTTAAGCTGGACGTGAAGAAGCATCTCACACTGGGCGCCATAGCGTGGGCCACCATACTAGATTGTCTGCATTCGCAATGAGTATGGCGGCCACCACTCTTGAATTCCATTCTTGCTATCCATCAGGCACAGTAGTGTCACTTTGGTTGGCTTCTATACAAAAAAAACTCCTCTGGTGATTTCGAGCACCCAAGTAAATTAATCACCATGTAGAGTGATATACGGATGCACAAAACCTCTTTATAGAATGATGTTCCGCTGGATTAAATTAGAATAAATTTTGTTATATGACAATATTAAATAAGTCTACATTTAGCATAGCAGTAAATCGTTTTACTTAACATTGACGTCAACCAAAAAATATATTTATCACGTTTGAAATGTTTTGAAATCAATAAAAACCCAATTTGACACTTAATACGACATAAAAACGAATACTGAGCTACCATAAACTATTCTTCGGACGTATTACATTACATCACGAAGCTTCAACTTGCCATACATAACCTCATGCATACACCACATCCATATTCCCGAATGGTAGACAGAGGCAAATCAAAATCATATTTTACAGATTGTTATTTTAATTATCATCATCATCCACAGTCTTTAATAGACCACTGCTGGACAGAGACCTCTCCTTAGAAAGGAGGTATTGGCCTACTATACCACGCTGGTTAGACGAATTGGTATAGACACCTACAGGATAAAAATGGTGACATTTCGTATTCCTTACCTGATACCAAACAGTATCTTAATCCCACTTACGTAATAATGGGAACTAGATCGGAAAATTGGGGGTTCAGTATCAAAGGTTGATAAGGTAGAAAGAATGAAAATGGATATTGACTTAGATGGATATAGGAGTATAAAGAGTGATTCAAGTATTTCTGGCAACCAGAATGAGTGATGCCGAAAGTCTGAGCTACTTAAATAATATTACACATCCCACGCACGGACATCTGATCCTAAACTCGTCAGAATCTCCACTATGGTAACAAGACTGCTGATAAACGTGTTTATATTTCTAAATACACATATTATACATAAAGTACACCCAGACACAGAACCAACTGTTTTTCCTGGCTTAGGAACCGACGATCACTGACTTAGTAGTTAGGATCCCTAACTATCAACAAGTCAGGCTAATAAATGGTGCATAGATTACACCTCTCCCATTACATCAAGACAATTGTTATGAAGAATAATGTACACTAATTGTAATTAAGATGGTACAAATTGAGCCTGTATCACCAAGATCTTTTTCGACGGTTGGTAATAACGATATATGTGCGTCCAGAGAGTTTATGAAGATTATTTCTCATACCACTGTCAATACGACAGTCAATCTGCAAATCTGATTGTCAATGACCGAAATTGCAGCTATCAATCTCTCTGAGACCTTCTTCAACAAGTTGCTTTTAAGAATTGATCATTGTTTGTAGGAATAATAACACTGATCGGTATGTATGATTAAAGTAGGCTGCTGCCAATAATTAGTAATGTTTATGTGGACTCGTCGTGGGGAGTCGATAAACCTGCCAAAGCCCTTGGCATTCAAAACGGAATGATATCTGGGGGCTCGCCTGTCAAACTACTTATTGGTATAGAATGTATAAGGTACAGAATAGTCTGACTGTATTCTGGACACAACGTTTGTTACTGTTTCTAATTTTTAGTTGCGTGTGTAAAAATATTTGATGAGGCATGGAAAATTGCTATTGAACTGGTTACAGTACGTCCAAACTGGTATTCATTCAATTGGAGTTACTAAATGTGATAATATTAATGATACATTAATCAAATACACATTTTTGACAGTTTTGTGACATTTTGTGTCACTTGTATAAAAGTTAGGACATAATGTGGCAAATAATTCTTGGCCAATTTTAAACTTTGAAGAAAAAATTATGTCATCTGTTTGACGGTAGACTTTCAAAAGTAGCAAAGGTTTGCGTACCTAATTAATCATCAACAGCCTTTTACAGTCCGCTGCTGGACATAGGCCTCTCTTAGCAAGGAGGTTTTGGCCTACTATTCCACGCTGGCCAGACGGGTTGGTATAGGGTTTGTTTCAAGCTTTCCTTCTCTTTGTAATGATGTTGTCTTGTATATTTAGTCCCTTAGTCGCCTTTTACGACACCCACGGGATGAATAGGGGTGGTAACACTATGTATTCTTAATCCGTCACCACACGGACAACCTAATTAATACTACCTACCTAATTAATAATACGTTCAAATAAAATGTATTCAAATTTATGTGTACCCTAAAGTATTAGTAATACAATACCGTTGACACGACTTCAAAACCGTTACTTTTAACGAGCTCATTGTGTAGAGTTGAACTTTTCATTCGTGAACTTGATAATTTCACTTCTCGATTTGTTTCTATCCTCAAAACAAGAATCAAAGTAGATAATAAATTATCACTCGAAAAATAAAGCAGTAACCGGTTCTAATTTGTTATTTACAATTAAATTATTATTTTGTTTGATACTCCGTTTTAAATCAGGCTACAGACGTTTGGAATCCAGTTAATTCACCAAAACATTCAAACATGTATGTAATCACTTCTATGCTTTGGAACCGACAAGCTGGTGCAATAGAATATCAAAGATCTAATCCAGATCAAGGCCTAAGTTTTGAAGAATAAGCAAAGATTGTTATATTGACCTAGACGGGGAGTATTTATTTTGATGTTATGTTTAATTATGACGCCCAGTTTCTCGTATATTTTGTACCAGTGGTAGGTATTTTTATGCACCCTACATATTCTAGCTTAATTGATGAGATTTAGTCAAATTAAACGCAACAAAGGCATACGACGAAAATACATGTCATCTTACAAAATATTAAGCTTATACATCATCCCATTTGTGTTTATTTGGGCAGCTGTATACTTCAAGAACTTATACGTCCCAAAAGACTTGGAAAAATTCGATGTAGGTTGCTGTAATCATGAAGTACAAGCTTATAAGTAGCTAATTACAAGTGATATCTATGCAAAATTAATCATTTTTGCAGGGGTTTATATTCACCTTCTATTTAAGAAGAAACCTATTAAAACAGTAGACTATTAAAGGTAAAGGTGACTTATTCACACTTATACCATATCGCGCTTAAACAAATATAGGGCGAGCAAAGAATTCATTAACAATTCATTAACAATCTAACATCCCGCGCAAACATATTACGGAAGTTCTTGGGACCGATGCTACTGGAATTTGCTGGCTACAATCGTAACGCATGGTTTTCACAAGATGGAGCCACTTGTCACACATCCAATGAGTCTCTGCCGGTGGTCAAAGACATGTTCCGGAAAATCGGATTTCCAGACGAGGTGACATTCTATGGCCACTCAGAAGTCTAGATCTATCCCCAGCAGACTAATTTTCATTGGGTTATTTGAAGAATCGTGTCTACATCAATAAACCAAATTCACTACGTCAACTAAAAGAAAAAATAACAGCGAAGAGATGTCGGCGGTCTCGCGGTCCCTTTGCCGACGAGTGTTTGAAAATTTCGGTGCTCGCTTAGAAGAGCGCAAACGTCAAAACGGTGGTCATTTAGACAATATAATTTTTAAAAAATAAATTTCAATTAACTAACCTTGGAAATAAACAATTTTTATAATTTATCGAATGATTTTTTATACGACTTTTTCAAATGTAAATCATTCGTGACCCATCCTATATATTAATATTACAGTGGAGCATGATTAAGCTTAACAAGTTAATACTATTTCAAATCTGAATCTCTCACTCGATACTATTTTAGCTTACTAAAACCTCCATAGGTGACTTTACGAAAACATATACTGTACGCTGTATGTAATGGACAATGTTAATCCTTCAAATACTGAAAACTAAGCACCGAGAGCGCATTAAATCCGTTTGATAACTGTCTCAATCCCTTTAAAGTTTTTATCGAAACATTTGTGATATGATATGATCTGTAAAAGTTCAGAAACCCATTTTCAACACAATTTGTTTTCTTTTTTGTTAACAGTGTCTGTCTATTTGCTTATTTAATCTATGTGAGAAATTGGAGCAATATGACGACTCTGAGGTAAAATTATCAAACTCGTGCACTTTGGGCTTAATTATTGGTTAACTTATTTACTGATTCCAGTCACAACCCCTCCTCAGCGAGTGGTTCTTCCTTGTTTGGCAGTTTCTACTTACATTTTTATCTTTTTATTAATATTAAAGTATTCGTTGATCAACACGCCACGGCAATGTTTGTGTGAAAGAAATAAAATGATTAAAAAGTATGGATGTAGTAAAATATATTATATCGAACTTTATTTTTAGAACAAAGAATAGTGTTGACTTCGAAGTATTATTTAAATGTTGTTTAAGTAGGTCTTTTTTAAAAAAAAACGTATTTGAGAGTGTGCTTCAAAAATAAATTATCTGTCTCTTTCTTACATAACATGCTATTGCAACTTCGATATTATTATGCTGAATTACCTTATTATGAATGACAGTTTGTGTTTATCTGCTTCAACTGTAAAAGGCTGCCATATTATTTAATAAATAAGTAGGTAAGGTAGGTGGTTTTATAAACAATATAGTGTTATTAACATAAATGAAGTTGTTCGAGAAAATCTGCTTCCCACACAACCAATGAAGTCACACAATGTAAGATCGATACGAATGAGATTACTATCAACTAATCGATTTGCAACGAGATTTGAATGCAAAGTACATACGATTGTCTACGATAAGTACCCCTCCGTGTTGTTTTAAGATTGTTACCATCATTATTCATCCGGTGGGTGTCGTAAGAGGCGACTAAGGGAACAAACTATTCAGGCAAATGTCACTACAAAGTTGCCAGTGTGATATAGTAGGCTAAAATCTTCTTACTGAGGAGAGGTTTATGGTTAAAGGCTGTTGATGGAATACTACAACTAATACCTACAAATAATTGTACAGTCATTATTCTATAGTTTTATTAAAAGAGAAAGCAAATATGGGGCAGTGTGCGCTCGGAATTTTAGGAAGTTTTTATTAAGTTTCAAATGGGTTATAAGATAATTTGTTTTGCTACTTATCCATTACTTTCTTACTGATATTATAAATGCGAATGTAAGTTTGTTTGTTACGGTTTCACAAGGAAACTACTTAACCTTAAAATGATCTGTTACGAAACTTAATGTGGCAAATTCCACGCGAGCGAAGCCTAGCGCAAAGCTAGTATTTTATAATAAATATAATATTTCTGATATCTGACATTCAACTTCATCTAGTCTCAAACTAAGCAGAGCTTATACTATGGATACTAAACAACTGCCACAAATACATATATACTTTTTTATTTGTAAATACTTACATATTATACACAGAAAACACCAAAACTCCGAACAAACAGTTGGTCCGACACGGGAAATGAACCCGAGACCTTAAAAGTATAGCAGTCGCATACACTACCACTGCACCACCGAGGTAATAACAACAGTTTTATTAATTACTTTAAAAAATAAGTATTATTCGGTTTTCATTGATGTTATTTTCGCCCATATCATAAAATATAATTTTTGTGAATAATGCGGTTTTTTGTTACACCAGCTCCATATACCTAGTCTTGCCATAAATATTGTAATAAAGAAAAAAGAAAATTGTTAACTGCAAATAACATTTATTACTTTTACAGTGTGTCAGTTTAATACATAAATATAAAACAATTAAAAATATAAAAAGCTTATTCGAAGTGGTCTCCATTGGCTGCAATACAGTCCTTTAAACGATGAGGCCAGTTATCAATAGAAGCACGCACTCTTTCCATGGGAAAATTCTTCACTGCCAATCGTATAGATTGTTTTAGGGACTCCAAATTATCATGGCGTTTAGAGCAAGCTGTACTCTCTAAAACTGACCACAAATCATAATCCAGCGGATTAAGATCGGGACTAGACGACGGCCAGTCTTCAGCTCTGATGAAGTCCGAAACGTTCGATTCCAACCAAGACTGCGTGGACCGAGCTTTATGACCCGGCGCCGAGTCTTGCTGGAAGGACCATACTTGGTTATTGAACATGGTGATGTTAAGGGGCTTAACTACCTTCTCAAGAATGGTATCTTGATACACTTGTGCCGATGTTTTGATACCTTTTTCACAAAAATATGGCTCAGTCACTCCTTCATAGCTAACACCCCACCAAACCATCACTGAAGTCGGATAATGTCCACGTTGCACTCTGTCGACTAATTGGGAAGCTTCCTTAGAGCTTTGAGCATAAATACGGTCATTTTGTTTGTTAAAATGTTGCTCAATTGTAAAAATTTTCTCATCCGTAAACAAAATTTTTCTGTGACCTCCCTTTGCGTACCGCTTCAGTAGTTGTTTCGATTTTACCACCCTATTCTTCTTTAAATTATCAGTTAAGAAATGGCCAGTGCGTCTCTTATAGGCTGCAAGTCCTAAGTCATCTTTTAAAATACGCGACATGGTTCTAGGTGCTATCTTCATTTCCCGAGATAAAATCTTTTGCTTTCGGACAGGATTTCTTCGAATTCTTTCCCTTACTGCTTTGACCACCTTTTTCGTACGAACACTACGTGGACGGCCAGATCTTTTTCTGTCACAAACAGAGGAGGTCTCATTGTACCTATTAATAGCCCGGTACACAAACATTTTACTAATACCAAGTGTATGGAGAGTTTTAAAAATTGCATTTGGCTCCATACCTACTTTGTGTAATGCTATCACAGCGATTCGGTTCTCTTTATCACCCCACACCATTTTAATATCGCAAAATATTTTACAATGTATTGGCGCCAAAATGAGAAAACACAATGAACAATCGTATAAAAATGACAGATTCGAAATTCAAATGTAATATTTTTTTATAATTAAGTGTAACAGTATTTATGGCCAGACTAAGTATGTATGGATATAATGACCGAGTGTTTCTTAATGTATTGTGTGATAGTCATTATCTCAATAATAAAGGGCGCGACGGTAGCACAATGGTGATACCCAATCCCACCACACAATGGCCACTACTGTTGACAAACGACAAGATGTTGATACCGTGATATCATCAATTTCTCAACTTACATGACTAAACCGCTTCGTTACGTAACGCGTTACGGCGCCAATCAGTCTTTCTCTCACGTATATGGCAGCAGTAGGCAAGCTCCTTCTCTCTCACTCTACACTCTAACCCACAGTGTTAGCCGTATATTGGACAGACGTTTTTCTCTCCTCTTTTCGCATGACACAGTGTTTGCTGTCCAATAGACATATATTGTTGACAGTAAGCATATAGCCTAAAACTATTACCACTTTTCAAAGTGATCATAAATGTAAAGGTGATCAAAATTTTGACAGTTATCATTTCTGTCGGACGTCTCGTGATGCACACGTTTTTTTTTTTAAATACAACTCGAGGACGGACCTGCCTCCTTAGCCAAAATGCGAAAGTTTCGCGTCGATTCTCTTTCTACAATTTCTAACATCTGTATTTTCTCCTATTATTTACTATTATATTGTGTTTTGACCATGACTTATCGTTGAAAGACGTCATTCCTATACTTTTTTAGTTTTCTATTGACTTTTACATTTGTAGGAAGTCAACTTGGGTATGTTGGCGTTGGTCTAAAAGTGAGAGATCCTGATTGCTAAGCTGGATGGGTTCAATTTCCACCCCAGAATACTGTGACGAGCACAATTATTTACCCTGTGTTGGGTTTTAATTCATCTATAATTTGCGTTTATGCTGGCAGCGATTGGTTGCAGACTGTCCAAGACCGGGATGGTTGGCGCTCTTTGAGAGAAGTTTTCGTTCAACAATGTACGGCCATAGATTGATTGTATTTAGATATGAAATTAGATATTAAATTGAATGAAAAACCATTCATTTTCAATATTTTAACAATCTGAGTTTAATAACTACAAGATAGTAATAATAAGATGCTACGTTTATATGTATGTACTTTTTTTTAATTTTAGGGCCTGTTAAAGTGTCTATACTCTGCCTAAAGGAAAGCATGAATACAATACAAGAGTTGTGGTCACCATACTCATTGTGAATGTGAACAATGCAATATGGTGATCCACGCTATGGCGGTCAAGTGAGATATTTTTCACGTCCCGCTCGAGGACGTAAAAAGCCTGACAGTCATCGTGGCAGTGTAAGATTCACACACTTACTACTTGCTACACTACACTTACTACTACTAATAATATTAATAGTAGGACTTAAAATTACGGTTGCAAAATGTTTAAACTGCATTTAAAAATATATATAACGCTAGATTTCTTAACAGTAAAGGAGAAATATGTGGCGAATTCACACCTGATATAATTTTTCTTTTTTAATTAGTTCTTAATTCGAACGTCGTAAGAAGTTGATAAGTTTCCTAAGGAGTCTAGCTTTCCGTATCCAGTAGTGGATTATTTAAGACTGGATGATGCTTATGATAAAGTTGGCAATTGTAACCATTACCGCTATTGTTGCATCAAGATTTTAGTCTAAGCTATACAGCCTGCTTATTCAGTTAATAAAAACTCCATGCAAAATCAATTAATTCGATACCTATCTTTTGAATCTTGTTTTACTTAGTTAAGAGGAAATTGCTTGATAAGCTTAAAAGCATCGTGACTTGATAGTAACAGGCATAAATTTGATATTAAAATTGTCAACAACATTTTCAATGTTTTCTTTTTTTATATCTTTAAAGCAAATTAATAAAACGTGAGAGAAGTATTTGCACAAATAGGTGACGTGTTTTCTGATCAAGTTAATCAATAAATTTTGGTAACCTTTGAAATGTTATAAAATGGAAAACAAAACATCCTCAAACGGCATTATAATGAAGAGTTTGACAATAAGCGTGAATTTACATATATTATCTATGTTATCCGCTTTTGTACATAATGTGTGATATATTATCTATAAAAAACATAGATTTATATAAAAAATTACACGATCAGGTCGATAACCGTGTTAATAAGGTAAACATTTGAACATGGTGTATGTTTTAAAATATACTACCTACTTATTCGGCTTTGATTTATTTCAAATGGGCATTATAACCAAATATGTATTCAAACTTTTTGGTTAAAATGTCATTGGCACTGTTTAAAATGCAATTTTTTTAGAATAAATTCAAATTTAGAATCCACTTTAAACGTGGAGTTTTTATTTTATGGTGATTTGATTCGGTATCATTTTCATCCCGCATTTTATTAGTTTTTATTCGTCATATTTTATTTTATTCTTTTATAAAACAATTGTCATTTGGAAGTCGTTTTATTGAGTATTCGGAACCCCAGCGGCCTCTCTCCAGTGAATCACTTGACAAGTCACGAATCCTCTGTTATTTAGTCCATTTGTACAGTGAAGTTGTCTTATAATATGAACTAAAAGATATCACGCCAAATGTATTTTGTAACACACACTGTGTGTTTATCAATTAGGCGTTACAATGGGTTCGTTTCGCTCTTTTGTGTGATAAGGACGTTCGTGTCTCTTATTTTTCTTTTTGGTTTATGTCTACAAACCGTCATTATATCCATCCAAAGCTGTGTGATAAAAATCATAATATGACAGAAAACGGCAACGGTAAAATTTGTAACGACATGCATGGGTGCAGCTCCCTGTCAGAAAATGAAATTATTTTATTTTATATATTGGTTTATAGTTTGGAGTTACTATGTTTGTGTTACTCCACAATATATTTTTATTTGATGCATCTATCACTTGAATGGTCAAATTAAACACAGTATATATTCAATATGGATTTACTGTTCAGGCGGTACAAATATACACTGTATTTTGTCTCCAAGAGCTTGAATTACACGCTCTGTCAATCAGAGTCCACTTAACATTCTTTGTGTACCCAACTCTGTGTATAAAAAGTTTCGTCGTCAAAAACAGTGTTGCCACATGAACGCTACAATAGTATGTGTGGATGTAAATGCACCCCTTGAAAATAATTCTGGCGACGCCCATGACGGCACGCCTTGCCTGATACGACGACCAGATCTGTAAAATATCGAATGATGAACTCATTAGGGTGGGAAAGGGATATGCTTCAACAAAAATCGAATCGAATCAGGTTGGTCGGAACATCGTATTCAGAGTTAAACTTCTGTATACTATAATGTTTTCTTTTTGTTCAATTGCATGAACTCGCCTTATTTACGCGAGAATAAAACCTATTTATAGATAGAGTAAACATAATTAGTTCATTGACACAATGTCCTGTACACGCATGTTTTTATTGATTTTTGTTCGAGGAATGTGAAAGGGATTTAATATTACAATGTTTCATTTTACTAAGTACGATAAATGTAATATTTTTTGTTCCTTCTGGAACTATTTCTCATCAAATTTTCTAATGCGGGAATTGCCTTAAAAAACACATTAACGGTATTCAGTCAGCGGCATGAGTAGGAACATGATTTAACAATTTTCGAGGATCTTGAATGCCGTAGGGACTGCAGAAATCATTCTTGTCATTTGACAAGAAAGAGAACGAGACCATAAGACGCAGACGAGTCAACTGATGAAAATGGATACCGCCTTCTATGAACGCATATTTAACTTAGAAGTTGCAAGCGAATTGCTGTCGTTTGGGGTGGGAGAACGCAGTCTCATTTTTGAAAGTATTATTATTTGATACTAACTTTTGCCCACGGCTTTGGTCTGCCACATTAAGTTTCGGAACAGAACTATTTTTTTAAACAAAAATATCCATAGTTACTTCTAATACCTCCAAGAACATGTGTACAAAATTTCATGATGATCGGTTGAGTAGTTTTCGCGTGAAACCGTAAGAAACAAACTTACATTCGCATTTATAATATTAGTAGGATATTAGATTGTCTAGCAGGGAACTGTTAAGGGCTATTGATAATCTCTTTCGCATGGCACTTTACTGAGCTTACATTAACCAAAATATAAGCGATTACTAGTGCCTGTAAATATTAACAACGTCAAGAGGACCCCTTAGTGCTGCAGATAAAAGCAAAAAGTGTTGCCAAAAAAAATTGTTTACAGCCGACGTCATGCTAAAACTCAACAGCATAAGCCGCCATAGTGTCGTTCACCATACTGAATTGTCGGCATTCGCAATGAGTATGGACCACTCTTGGATGCTATTCATGCTTTCCATCAGGCGGTGCAGAGTCACTTTAGTAAGCCAAAAATAAAAAACACTTATCAAGGACAGTCCAGTAGTCAAAATGATAATCTTAATATGAGTAAGTTATTATTTTGAACTTTTCTTAACATTTTTAGATATATTTAAAAGCTTATTATATTGACTAATGGATCTTATTAACTGCACTCGTTTGACATTAAACATTGCATTTGGAAGTCGTGATATGTTCGTATACACTTAAAATATAAATAATAAGGTTGTATATCATTTTAGAGGACATTATTAAAGTGTGTGTATACAAATAACTGTAACCAATTAGTAAATGTGGAGGACACGAACGCATTGTGGCGCCTTACATGCATCTTACATCAACAATGATAAATCTGCCGTCGTCAATTTCGTCAATTTGTAATTTTTTCATCAAATATTTCAAAATATAACAAATGTTTAGAATAGCATTTATGTCTATACACTTACGCCTTTCTTCCCAGATAAGGTTACCAGACGAAAAGAGAAAAATCCGGAAAAATGTCTGACTTTCATTAAAAAATCCTGAGATTTTGTTGCAGTTTGAGAATTTTCCTTCAAACGTACTTAAGAATTTAAAAAAGTCATATTATTATCGTTTTCATATACTGCAGATCTCGATATCATTAGTTAGGCAGTTTGTTTTAAGTATGTTTAACTTTCAATAAGAAGATTTTTAAAATGTATTGTATTTTATCAAGTTTTAATAATCCTGAGATTGCCTGAGATTTGTGAAAACCGGCCACAATCCTGAGAAGATTCTAAAAATCCTGAAATCTCAGGGCAAATCCTTAGATACGGTAACTTTATCCCCAGAGCGGTTGTCAGAGAAGTATTTAATACCCACATTTGGCCATCTAGGTACACTTCCAGACAGCCTCACGCAGTGTGTGGCAAACCTTGTGCCGTTAACTGAACACACACATCAATACATATAATAAAATTGTTCAAAGATCGATGTCTGCTCATTAAAGATGTTGAACAAAAACTAATGACAGGTCTTTATGACAGTGACAGAACCCAAAACAACAGTTTTTGGAATTTTTAACTGTCTGTGTTTGTGCATATTAATCTCGGAATTGACTAAGCCAATGTGGATGAGGTTTTCTCTTATATATTATGGTGCTTCTACTAACTTCACTTAATATTTATTTTTTCTTTCCGAAATAAAATATCGGTAGATAAATAAAAAAAAAATCAGTTTAAAGAATCGTCAGCAAAGCTAGTTTATAATATGTATTGTAGATTTCTTAATACATCAATAAAAATCACCTGGCGGAAATTCCTTGAAACAAATTTAGGACCAGAAGAGTCTATAAATATACCACTCTGCTCACTCATACTATTAAATTTTCTTCAAAATATTAATAATAAACACGCTACAAAATTATCATTTATATTATTAATAATTCTCCCATCCTGAAATGAACACGAACACACAATATCATCAATATTTAACTTGATTCACGTACATGATTAATCGATGGTATTTAGCAATAAGAGATGGTGGTCGGGTATCAGGGTGATATATGATGCTGGAACTGTGTGGTCTCTGGCACATGTCGAGGCAAACAACTGCCTCGCACACGCCTTTCTTAATCAATACTGTCTCGACAAATGTCATATCCTCACCTCATCTAGCAGATACAGAAATAGTCTTAACTTTTGACATTAACATTATTTTAGATATGTAAAAGGTTGATAAACAATTAATTAAGAACATAAAAACTTAATAAAACTTATTTATTGCCTCCATAAAGCAATCGCCATTTAATAAAATAAAAAAATATGGGATTAAAGAGTTTCATATTAGGTGTGAGACGTTTTTCTTTGCAGATGTTTACCTAATTTATGAAGAAACACGCAGGATGCTGGTTACATATATTTGACTTTTTCTTTAAACTTAAAAGGAATATATTTAAGATCAATCAGTTCTTAAAAAAAAACAAGGGAACCACAAACCAGTCGTATACATGGAGTAACATCTGACATCTCTCAATGTAACGGTCAATTTCAGCACCACACACGCTCATTATATTATATGTACAGAATAATACGCGCATTTTGATGTGACATCAAAAAGCGCGCATTATCCTGCCTCTCTGTTACTTCCGTCCCTTTGCATTGCAGGAAAGCAAGAGACTAGATGTTACGGTTAGTCCACAAATACAAGTAGGGTAGTTGACTATGTCATAAATACATACCAATGTCCGCTTCATTAAAACAAATAACACAAAACATCACAAAATATATAATTACTACAACTTTTATTATTATTACGAATTAAAATTAAGTAAATATTGAAATATGTTATTCAATTGAGCAGTTTAAAACACTGACGTAACAAATTTCTATTTAGTACATTTTTCATACAAAGTTGACGTTTTGACAGACGTTAAGAAGGGCATCTACCCTACTCAGAACTTCTTCCTTATTAAATCTAATATATAGTACCAGATCAACAATTGGGTAGATGACTGTATCGTAAATAAATACCAATGTCCACTTCATTAAAAGGAATATCGCGAAACATCTCGGAAAATACAATTAACATAGCTTTTTATTAATATTACGAATTTCAATTAAATGTACAGTGAAATATATTGTTCAATTGAGTAGTCTAAAACAGTGACGTCACAATTTTGTATTTAGTACATTTTTCATACAAAATTGTCGTTTTGACAGATGATAAAAAGTAACTAATTTGACTAAGGTATCATCTAGCGTATTTAATATAGAAATTGTACTTTGTTCTTAATGAAGTTAATATACCCTACAGAAAGATAATAAACAAGTTTACTAGCCATAAATACAATGTGTATGGACTTGTAAGGGAAATCTCCATTATGATGTCAATAATATGATTTAAATATCATGCTCTTGTCTCACGACAAGGTGAAACGACTAATGATATGAATGCGCAAGTAAGTTTGTTTATTTATTTATCTTTACTGCAGACAGCTTATGCGCAGGTTGCCTGTCTGAATAAAGGGCCATTTATTAAAAAAAACTCTTAGTGATTAAGTACAACTAAGATTAACGTAAGTAAAGGTGCAGGAAAAAGCTAGGTTACTATTATACATGAAAAATTCGTTAAACACATGCTTAGTCTCTTATATTTACATGACGGCGAAACAAGTACATGTACGAGTACTTATTTATGTGATTCAAATGTAACGGACATTACATAAATGCCATAGATATTAAAATAGTTGTAGGAACGCTTAGCCCTGGCTCCAAACGGATTTAAATGTAACGGACATTACATTAATACCATAGATATTAGAATAGTTGTAGGAACGCTTAGCCCTGGCTCCAAACTGATTTAAATGTAACGGACATTACATTAATGCCATAGATATTAGTATAGTTTTAGGAACGCTTAGCCCTGGCTCGAAACGGATTTAAATGTAACGGACATTACATTAATGCCAAAGATATTAGTATAGTTTTAGGAACGCTTAGCCCTGGATCCAAACGGATTTAAATGTAACGGACATTACATTAATACCATAGATATTATAATAGTTGTAGGAACGCTTAGCCCTGGCTCCAAACAGATTTAAATGTAACGGATATTACATTAATGCCATAGACATTAGAATCATTGCAGGAACACTTAACCCTGGGCCCGGTGCAATTTGGTAAAGAGTTCGATGTTGGTACATCACAACGCTGAATGGTGAACGTCGTTTGGTGTAAAGTAAACTCCCACTAGACCCCCCGAATTTGTAAACGATGTCTCAAAGTAGAAGCACTTGACTTTCACTGCACGATTGGCCTAGTGGTTTAAGCGGTCGCCACGCCGCTCTCCGCTTCGCTGTGTTGTGGGTTCAAATCCTACATGGGACAACACTTTGTGTGATCCACAAATTGTTGTTCTGAGTCTGGGTGTTCTTTGTGTCCGTTTCTTGTATGTTTGTAAAGTCCCCCGCGACACAGGATTTATTCCTAATGCGGGCGTTGTCTTTTAAAAAAAAAAAAAAAAAAAGCATTTCTTTAGCCACCTACGTAATTTCAGGTTTTAGGTACATATGACTTGCGATAGTATAAAAACCTAAGCAATCATAATACAAGTTATTTTGGCAAGTGATTCAAAACATTTTGGTATAAATGTAGCGCAGCTGGAAATATAGCACCTCTTCAGATATTTGTGACCCGGGTCCTGTAAACGGGACGTGAAAAAGCATCTCACTAGACCGCCATAATGTGGTTCACCATACTGCATTGTCTTCATTCGCAATTAGTGTTGTGACCACGACTCTTGGATTCTATTTATACTTTCCATCAGTTAGAGTACTCACTTTGGTAGGCTCTAAACAAAAAATGAAAAAAAAAATTGACTTAATTTATACAAAACTGAACATTCATTTAAGAACTCCTTTTATAGGATTACTTTTCCGAAACACAAACCTCATTAGAATTGCAGATTTTTAAGTTTATTGACCTTATCTTTGGCGTCCTCTAACAAGTGTGGTGTTATAAAACTCAAAAGTGGTGGAGCCTGATCGTATCATACAATGACATCAAGAATAACAACCTGCATTCTTCGTTATAAGAATACCAATATATTAGTATATACAAAAATGACACTTTACTAAACACTATACTAAGATTTTGAGACTTACTTCTCTATGAACGTTTAAATTACACTATCACGTACATAGTCTAATTATTTAAGATGTTTGTGGACATATAAGACAATATAAGATTACAATACATCTACACTAAATTCTTAATATGTTAAAACTATTTAATAGAATCAAATCGACCTATCACCGTCCATTGCTGAACAGTCTTCCCCAAGGGGCGTCAACAATCCCTGTCTTGGGCAATCCACATTCATCCGTTGCCAGCCATCTTCTTCAAGTTGTTGGTCTATCGTACCGCAGGGTACACTACGTTTGCTTAATCACAGTCTCCACTTTAGCACACTTCGGCTCCAGCGACCGATTATTCAATAAAATGATAGAAAATAATAGAAGCAATTAATGAACTTGGTATTTAAATTAAATTAAAACCTTACTACCATCTAACCACCACTACTAACACATATTTAGTCTAATTACCTAACTATACTTATAAGTTACCGGTAAGCCATTGATGCAGAGGTGATAGTTATCGTGGTGTGTGAACCTTACACTGCCACGATGACTGTCATGCCTTTTACGTCCCCAAGCGGTGCGTGAAAAAGCATCTCACTAGGCCGCCATAGTGTTGGTCACCATACTACTTCGTTTGCATTTGCAATGAGTATGATGACCATAACTCTTGGATTCTATTCATGTTTTCCATCAGGCAGAGTAGAGTCACTTCGTCAGGTTCTTAATATAGAAAAAAAACGTAAGCACGATCGTAATTACAATCAATAAATAAATCTTTCGTGAATTATCACCGAATAAAGTAAAGAAAAAGTAAATATAAAGTTCGCAGGGAGTTCGGTGGTAAATGTAAACCATTTCCCACAGTTATTTTGCATTAGAGGTTTTATTATTCTAGCAATGGCAAAAGTAAACGATAAAACGGCTTAAATGATCCATTAACTTTTATCAAAAGGCCCACCAGTCTTATTATTCATCACAGAGCTTCTCATTCACATTTAATGCATAAGGAGAACTACCACAAAGGGCAGTAAGAATAAAATAAATCAAAATGAAGCTTGTATTGTTTTTGAAGACGTATGTTCCATTGTGATTATGGTGTAGATAAAAACCAGTGTCATACAAGGTTTGATCAATGGCAGCCAAATAGAAAAGAAACGATATTTCATAAATGATTCAATATTTATGTCAAAATACTACGTTTAGTACAAATAACTGAGTGATTGCTGTTACATATTGACTACCGACTCCAAAAAAGGGTTATTAAAATTATAATGGTTTTATATGATAGAGGTACACAAGCCGGTGGGCCACCTTATAGTATGTGACTACAGGTGTATACCTGCAACTCAACTTATGGATACACTCCTGAGAAAGGAGGTTTTGGCCTGCTACACCACGTTGGCCTGACAAATCGGTATAGGATTTGTTTCAAGTTTTTCTTCGCTTTGGATTACTATTGTCCTGCTAAGTTACGGTACTGCTTAGACCTTAATCGCTTACGACTCCCACAGGTTCAGTAGCGGTGGTGACACATTCTTAACGCATCACCGAACAGAAGTGGCTTATGCCTTGCGCGTGCGTTACTAACATTTGTCCAGATTCAGAGAGTGGATTTAAGCTCCGGTTCACTTGGTAAGAAACAACGACAGAATGTGCTTAACATCAGTTTTCTGTATTGATGAGATGGAAGGATTTGTGCGAAAGCATACCTTTACCACATTAAATCCCGACGGATAGAAAAGTAAGTTACGCGTGCTCATAGACGCAAGCGTGGTTAAGAATAAATATAATATATACCTATATTTTTAAATGTGCAAGTGACAAGAAATGCCCTCTAATCGCAACAACATTCCTGAATTGATTAATGTTTGTTTGAGTGACACCTACGGAACGAAGCGGCCGGTAGAAATGTCAGGCGGACCAGTTAGCGTGGCCGTGACATTACCATCACTGGTTCGGTTCCGCGAGGTGCTAATCAAGGAGATGTTTGGACCGATGGAATCGATCTAAGTTGTCGATACTCTAATTGATACGGGTTTAAAATTTTTGAGTATTAAACATACATTGTTACTTTTAAAAATCGTTTCTAAATAGTTATAACACACTCAATTCATTTTTATGTTTAAATATACAGTGTACTATGTATGTACACAGTACAGACTTGAATTTTTTATGTGAAGAGATATTTTTTTTCTTTTCAAATGAACCATAAATCACCTTGGGGTTAATTATTTTGTATTTTTTGTAAAGTGTGCAAATTTTGTAATTGCTCCACTATTGGACCTAGGCCTCTCCTTAGAAAGGAGTTATTGGTCTATTATTTGTTGAGTTTTTAGCATTACAATAACTCTTGAATTACGTTATTTTTTTGCTTTGTGATACTCTCTATAAAGGTCGACTGACAGCAACCTTTGTGACCAGCTGTGCTATTCACCATTAACGTGACAGTTCAGGGGTTCTAGCGTGCTTCAATGTGCCATTGTGAGAAACTAACAACAATACTGACTGAAAAAATTGATATAAACAATCTTTACCTTTGTGAGATCGACAGTACATCAGAACTGAATTTTTAAATATTTTTTTATCAGAAAGTTTTACATACATTTTTATGAGAATCACAACAATAAATAGTGAATCATTGATTCTGTATATTCCTATCACCAATTCAACAGTAATGCCATCAGCTACATTACATAAAAGTTGCGGTAACCCTCATTACTACACAGACCAGAAGTAAACTCTGATTGTGTGAGCGTACTACCAATTACTGACACCAATACACAGACAGTTTAGGGTTAAATGTAAGTCTTATTCCATTACGTGCATAAGTTAATAGTAGTTAGATAGTTAGACATAAGTCAGTTAGAGGGACTTAAGCTTTCAGGTACTAACCAATTGGAGTTACATGTATGCGAACCCGACCTGCACAAATTGCTTACGTTCGAGCATATCGGCCTAGTAGTTAGCGATCCTGACTTAGCAGTCATAGGTTCGATTCTCACTCAAATCCAGTAATGTTCATCAGCAGTTTAGTTACCGTAGAATACACTCTACTTAGTTTGAGATTAAACAGCCGTGCGTGAGATGTTTGAGATTATTATTAGGGACTATTATTACTGCTCAATTTATCTGTATTTATAACCCTTTCTTACTATTTCCTCTTCTTTTATCTATTTTTCCTTTCCATATACTCTTTATTTTCTCATCAGGCACCTAGAATACACCTGGGGGTGACAAGTGAGGCCATCTGTCACCCTAGCAAAAGTAGGCCGGGGTGGTGATGTGAGCGCTATGGACTGTGTGCACCCTTTTAGGAGTCAGTAAAGGAACCACGAGGTTCCCACACGGCAAACGGCCGTCTACAGGGATAGGTGCCCCAAGGTACGTCGGGGTTCCAGGGATTTCCTTACTAGGTAGCACCGGGTTCCCCGGCTACTGGTACATGAGACGGCGTGCGGTTTTTGATCGATTCGAGTCTGACATAACCTTTCCGTGGTATCCGTGGGAATCCTCATAGAAAAATAAAGGCCTCAGAATAATACAACACGATTAACAGAGATATATTTTGTTTTAGCAATATAATAACATTCACAGTAAAAAAATTACTCGCCAAAAATATTCATACGTGTACAAATGTTACGCAAACCTCTTTCGGAGATACGTCAATAACTTTTTTTATTTATTATGGGCATTAAAATTATCACAATAACCTAAACATTTTTATGAGTACCTTTACCAATTATAATTATTATTTGTAACCCATCGACACACATTAATTGACACGCAATGACATGCAGGCACCCAGCTGAGATGTCGACAAGAAAAATAACTTAAAGACAAAAGTTAAGGAAAGATCAACCCTGAAATGGAGTATTTAAAGTCCTTTTTACTACAAGTTGACTCTAAATGAGGAAAGTAGACATGATTTATTGAAGCTTGCATTTCAATGGTGTGCATAACAAGGCATTGTTTCGCTTTTAAGACAATACAAGTGTCTCCAAAGCTTTGCGAGTACAACTTCTGACGAAATTAACGTAATGCAGTTGTCAGCCAGTGTGGACTTTTTCAGGAGTTCGAGGAAATACATGATGACAGATGACACTTTCATTTAATGAAGCATTTTCAATATTTCTTTTCTCATAATTTAAAGTCAGCCAGTCCCACAGTCGGAAATTTGATCATCACGATACAATTTTAACTATAGACAATTTAAATTACCAAAATATCTTTATGTAATTAGGAATTAATGTGTCTAAAAAGTTCAAATAAAATAAAATTTACATTTAAATTATAACACTATGGTTATACAACAACATTTTTCTGTAAATCATTACATTGGACCCGGTACATCCCTATTTATGCCATGAGTGTCGTAAGAGGCGACGAAAAGAACAGACTACACAGAATAACATCACTATTAAAAGAAGTAAAACTTAAACAAAGCCTATACCTGTGTGGTCAGTATGGTATAGTAGTCCAAAACCTCTTTTCGAAGGACAGGTTTATGTCCAGCCGTGGACTATTAAAACTGTTTCTCATGAGAACTATGCCACACGTATTTTAGATATCTATACCTATGCGTGCCTGTGCAACAAGATACTTCATTAGAAATTTATTTCAAAACAAGTAATCTTTGAGAAAACTAAACGTCTAATTCTCTTAAATAGAAGTATAATAAACAAAAATGAGACAGAGAGAATTCAATGACCTCTGAAGCGTTTAAAAATTCACAACACGCACCACAAATATTTGCAATTAATATTTAAAGTAGAAATATAATATATTTCGGCGAACCATACCGAGGTTGTGGTCGCTGTAAGTGCGTACTTGAACTTGTTGCTATTGATGACTAATAAACGACAGAACCGTTCGTTTTTAATGACGTTTGCTATTGTCAGTTAGATGTCTAATAAAAATAAAAATCACTTACGTCAAAACTGTCTGGAGACTTAATCATTTAACAGTTCAGATTGGTTTTTAATGGTTTCTTTGTTTTTTTAATCATGCAACGGGATTGCTTGGACTATATAAGTACATTAAAAATCCAACAAAATAATACAAATGGTTCTATACCATTGTATATTATCTGCTATTCCACAATGTACTATATTAATAAAGAAGTTCATGAAGTTTCGGGTTAAGACAGTTCAACTGCTGTCACTGTCAGTCACTGTTATTGACCTAGGTGCACAGGAATCACAAAAGAAGGCGTGTGGTAGAATTATTAGACCCTTAGTAAAAAATGTTTTACAAACAAATTGTTGAGTAAATCATATACTACCCTTAGGCTTCTAAAATTTAATACCTTTAAACGAGCAATTCTTGTAAGTATATAATCTGTATCTCGGAAACGGCTCCAACAATTTTAATGTAATTTAGTATGCAGGGGGTTTTGGTGGCGATAAATCGATCTAGCTAGGTTTCATTTTTAGAAAATGTTGTTTTATTCACGTTTTTAAGCAATGAGTAGTTAGATCAGTTTTGACACTTATGTATGCGAAAAATTAGGGATGGGAATAAAAGAAGTTGGTAAATTACGAATCGATTATCACACAATAATACCGAGCAAAGTTCAGTTTCCAAGTACTCAAACTTGAACTAAATAAAGTGAGCCAGCGCGGTTTCTATACAACACGTATAAACCTTCACAAGTAAGTATATATTAGTAAATATAATTTTGAGAAATGCTAAAAATAGATACCCAGACTAACGCAACTAGACAAAGTCATGTTCACAAATACTTCAACTAAGCGGGTATTGAACTCGCGACCAGGGAATCAGCAGTAACATTTATTAAACAATGATGACGTAATAATAACGATCAACCGAAAATACCAAAGCGTATATTTTAATTTATCTCTCAATAATCGATTAAAAAGGAGATCGATGTGTTTATAATTGCACAAGTAATCAATTTTATCTCAAACCATTAACATGAGTCATATATCATCAAATCAAAAACCTTGTCAAGAAATATCTGTGGTTTTATATAGTTGAATGACACTTAAAAATGAAGAGAACTTGATATTAACACAAATGACAATAATGATGTATTTATTCCTAGCCGATTTAGGCCACGGCGGCCAGTCTCAACTCAACTCTTAAGAGACACTATGGTGCACAAGTATGAGCGCAAACGCAGGTGCACCCTTACTCTCACAATCCGATGGGACGGCTATCCGACACTACCGGAGAGAAATAGTACAAATAGAATTGAAATCAATATATATAAAATATTGCTTTCAGAACCCGTATTTTAAATATGCTTTTTGTAGAAAAAATATTGGATAATAATAATGAGAGACCACTCATACACGGCTTTTTTATTTCAAATTAGAATTAATTAAAAATTAAACCCGTCTGATTAAATATTTTACAATAACCAATCAACTTCCATCCATTAAAGTTTCTTCACGTAAATGTTGTAACAAGGAAGCGCATTCTGATAATGATGTAACGATAATGAAGACACTAGTAGTATGAACAATTGAACAAAACATACTACAATGTAGTCCGCAAATTTGCATCTACTGGCGTAACACTCATTTTCCCTATAATTTACTGACTTCTCGCCGTGTCAGTCTTATTAACACGCATAGAACACATACACACATAAAAAAGAGACATTAAACTACAATATTGGAAGGTGTGACGGATAGCAAAAGCTGCCGGTATAATTATGACACTTTATCGTTTTATTTCGTTTATATGCATTAAATACCTACTGATATATAATTGTTAAGTATTCATGATTACCATAAATAAAATGATCACCTTTCGAGTATGCTATAAATCAATTTAAAAAGTACATGATTTCGAAACAAGCATCCGTAATTAAATTGGGAGACAAAATGTACACTGATGATGTTAAAATTTACATAATAAAGCTCTTGATGAACTTTAAATTTAAGACAAGACCTTTTTCTGCAAATTTTTTGATAGACAGGAATGGTACAGGAATAAAATACAATAAAATACATGGAATAAAAAAAGAGAAAAGACACAAATCAGATGAGTGTTGCAACTTTGTGATGATCTGTAACAATCAAGCTATAAAAACATCATTACCTACATTCAGAATTTTGCATTTTGAGTGTTTTTTCTCAGTGGCAACACATAATTTAAAAACCTACAAACTACATAGATCCTACATGAATCAAAATTATACCTGGCAAAATATAAGAGGTTTAAACGTTCCGTTTACTCCTTCACAGAAGCATCGGCCCGCAGTTGACATGGTTCGATGACGACGCTATCTCTACTTGATTGAGCGTCATATTAGCTCTTAGAATAAGATATAGTACTATCCATCAGCAAAATTCGCATTGTGTTGTGAGTTCAAACGGGATAACACTTTGTGTGATCCACAAATTACTGTTCTGAGTTTGGACGCTCTTTGTGTCCGTTTCTTGTATGTTTGTAAGTCTCCCGTGACACAAGAAATATTCCTAACGCGGGCATTGTCTTTTTTTAAAAGAAATGTAAAACTAATAAATAAAAGACATTTGTCTTGCTACATTTGCTGATGAATTGTGACATGAACAAAATTGAACGCAAGGCTTTGTTTGTGGAACTGAAAGTAAACTCATTCAATGTAGGTTTGATACAAAGCATAATGAGTACTCCATGTTTAGAAACAGCTAAAAAAAATGTCACTTGTAAGTTCAGCAATGCTACAATGTGAAATGTTGTAATTTTAATTATGTGTGTTTAATCTGGTCCTTACTGGATTATTATAAGACCGCAAAAATGTATGTATTTACTTATGTATACACGTAAGAAGTTAAACTTTTTTGGCGTAACAAGATAAAAGTCCTTCTGAAAATGTTATCCTTCGCGTTATCCTGTTTGTAGAGAAAACGACACTAATAATAGAAAAAAATGTATTTAACATATTATAAAAAAAAAAAAACAAAAATGTTGATTAGCTAATTTCATTGGTGTCGATTTTTCGTGACGGTGTGAGCGCGTATCGTAAAAATTTACTCTCATCATTTTTCCAAGAGAAGTACCTATAACTGCATATAAAAGCATAGGTGTGTGTATTTCCCACCACCCCCAAGCGCAGGCCTGCGGGTGACAGATGAGGCCACCTCGGGCCACTTGCAGCCGTAAATGGCCTGAGGTACGTCGGAGTTCCAGGGATTTCCTTACTAGGGTGCACCTGGTCCCCTGGCTATTGGTACCTGTGACGGCGTGCGGTTTTTGGTCGGTTCGAGTCCGACATAACCACCCTTCGGTGGTACCCGTGGGGATTTCCACACAGTACAAAAAAAAATAAAGGTGTGTGTATTTCAAGATTAAAGTGTCTGATATTTATTTAAAGATTTTATCAGTATCCAGAAAAAGTGGTTATATTAAAATCACATTAGTACAAAAGCAGTAAGATCACCTGTCTTATTTACGGCAACCGATTGGACACTCAGCAGTTAAGATATCACGATAATTGGATTTTTGTGGCATTTTATAAATAATTACCATGTAGGGATACAAAAACATACCTACAGTTCGTTGATCTTTTTATTTGGCTTCTGTATGCTTGACTCAAATATTTTTTCGTTTAACTTTGCGATGCCTGAGAGATGAATATAAATGCATCTTAATTTTAGCAAATAGAGAGCAATGATTCGGTGACACAGTGGTAGTGTATGCGACTGCTGTGCTTGAGATCGCGGATTCGATTCCCAGGTCGGACCAAATGTTTGTATGATCTGCAAATATTTGTTTCGGACTTTGGGTGTTTATATATACGTATTTACAACACAAAAAGTATATATGTTTTTATATCAGTTCTCTAGTACCCATAGTGCAAGCTCTACTCAGTTTGAGACTGCTATTTAGTCTCAAACTGAGTAGAGTCAAATGTCCAAAATTTAAAAAAAAAAGACGTCACTGACAACCGTCTGAAGTTTAACAATTATCAAGTCTAAAAACTGTATTATAACACGGTCCAAGAACTCATTTACATTCCTACACTGCGAACTCTTTTATTACCTCAAATACCAAGAGGCGTTGAAAACCTTTTTCGAATACATTCGAAATTTATCAAGATAACCTTTTTATATAAAAAAATTAAAAATACCGACTTTCTGAGTAAAATTGAATGACGTTATATATAAGTAGCGATAGTTGTATAAAGACAATGTGCAATGAATGATCGATGACATGGTGTAACCAAGTTTTTTCTCCAATTAATAAAACACGAACTCTTGTTATAGCGTTGCGTTAAAACGCATTAACGTAACCATTTTATGTCTGGAATGACAGTTTACGTTGCAATGCTTTTGTCGCTGGAAATAAAGTGCTTTGATGTGGTTCTGAATACTTTATTCTTATGGTTATTGTCTTGTATATAATCATCATCGTCTCAGCTAAAAGACATCCACTGCTGGACATAAATATTCTCCATGGGGGAGGCCTATGTCCAGTCCAGAAATAGGAAGGAAACAAACAGTTGAATTAGTTATAGCTGACTGCCGTAGTGGACTATCTGTCGTTGATATGGGTATATGCTGTTTTCTTGAAAATTTGAGGGTCGTAACAAGCCGAAAATACCACAGATGACAATTTGTTCTACAGGTTAGTTATGCGATACAAAAAGATTCATAGTGGAGAACCACATTAGCCAGTCCCGTGCTGTCCGCATCCAACGGCTTCCGGCGCCCTCCACCAGGACATCGGATCGCCTTGTCCCCACAAGGTTCTCCGCAATAGCCGGACCCGTGCTGTCCGCATCCAAGGGCCTCCGGCACCCTGCACCAGGTCGTTAGATCACCTTGTGATCGCTCACCACTCCAGAACTTTATGGCCCTATCGGTCATCGCCTTGTTCATATGTATGTAGTGAAAATTTCTGTTACGAGTATTCACTACATATGGACGTTAATGTGCTTTTCAATGCAAAAATTAGCTTGAAATTAATCTTCTGTCTATAAGAGGTATTCGTGAAAGATATTTCTATATATAATAACTCGCTAAATAAACTAACTGAACGACCTAACTTCACCTGTGTCTGACGACGATTACAAGCCTATTAGTCTAGCGGTTAGAGGCAGTGACTGCTTAATCAGAGGACGTGGGTTCAATTTCCATCCAGGACAAATACTTTTTTTTCTTTTTTTCTCTATATGAAGAACTTGCCAAAGTGACTCTACTCTGGCTGATGGAAGGCATGAATAGAGTCCAAACAGTTGTGGTCACCACACTCATTGCAAATGCAGACACTGCAGTGTGGTGACCCACACTATGGCAGTCTAGTGAGATGCTTTTCACGCCCGTTCGTGCTAAAATCAGCATGATGAATGATGACTTTTGTGATGAGCACGATTATTTGTTCAGTATCTGGGTCTAATTTATTGATAATATGTATGTATTTTTTAAATTTTTGAGTATATTTACCAGCCGTGGGGTTACAGCCGTGTGTATGATGTTTAAGGTTCTTTATTTTTTCTTCTATTCTATTAGTCGTAACGTAACATTACATGTCTTTTAGCTTTCCTCAACATATGGACTACCCAATCCTAGAAGAATTTTTCAATTCGAACCCGAAGTTCCTGGAATTAAAGCGTCCAACGAAACAAACACTGATTTTTAGCCGGCACAATAACATGATCACAAACCAAGTTGAACGATCTTATGGTATTTAATAATAGCCAACAAATGATATACAATGATTTTAAAATGAATAGCTTTGTCATCATTACAAGGCAATACGCCAATTGGAAACAGATGAACATTAATCCGAATTAGCGAACAAAAGAAATTAAAATGTTACCTTTTTTTCTATATGGTGAGATCATTTCTTAATGTAAGAATATAATAGATTAATAATTAACTTTTTTTTTCAGTTGGCCTTTTTATCATTGAGATCAGGCATAACATTGCCGAGATCCAAGTCAAAGTACCGATCCCGCAGAAGTTCTAAGTCATAAGTGTAGCTGACATTTTTGGTAATCGTTGCGGGTAGTTGGATACTTAAATCCACCAACCCAAGTCCGATGACTGTTTTTTTTCAGAACCTCGTTATTGTCTATACTTGGGTTACGGAGGACTGATGGCAGACGCTCCAAGTAATACATCTAAGATCAGTTGTGTCATAGTAGGCGGAAAATCTAGTTTTGGAAAAAACTCGGCGGATGATGTGTTATATCACTGTTACGTTATATAGTGTCAATGTGAGAAAAGAACCAATGAGGACGTCCTACTAATAGTAAATGAAGAGAGGTTCAGTGCTTTTAAGGACAGAAGAGGCGAAATGGTTAGCCACTTGATAAGACACGACAACTTCTTCAGAATAATACTGGAAGCAAAAACAAAAGGCAAGAGAAAACGAGCAACGGCCTAATTAATATACAAACAGCAAGTAAAGAAGAAAGTGGGTGTCGTGGCCTATCAGAAGGTTAAACAGATCGCAGAGGACATTGAAAGGTGGCGATTGCTCCACCGATAAAGGCATTAAATTAAGAGAGAGACATAGCTAATTATTTTTGACATTATTACAACTGTTATTCATTCTGGCGTCGCGATGGCAAATTAATCTCGTCAGATATAAATTAAATTAAATAAAAGAAATGTTAATAATATAAATGAATGTTATCTCTCGCTACCTACCTACAGATCAGATAGCGAGATAGTAAGTTAAGCGTGTGTTTACGGAGGTAATCATTTACTTGCCCGGTTTATTTCAATCATGCCGTTTTTCTTTACTTACCGACTTAATTGAATATTTATCTAGATATTCCAAAATAAAAATCAAAATATCGATTATAGGAATTTCATTAATATAGCCTTGACTTGACTGAACTGACAAACTGGAAGTCCCTTAAGCTTGAAGTGGTAGAGGACTTCATCTACCTTGGTTCCAACATCACCAATCATCTGTGCAATGTCTGACCAGAATAGGATATGAACGGACTGCAACATGTCGAGAAAGACAAAAAAAAACTGGTATAAACCGTCGTCTCTCTCATATTCTTGTACAGCATCGGGGTGTGGACACTGAAAGCTGCCGCCTGCAAGCGCCTTGATGCCTTTGAGATGAGTTGCTGTAAAAAACTACTGCTTATACCCTGAACAGCGAACTCTGCCTTTGTACCCATTCTAAACAAACTGAATATTCGTGAGCGCCTATCGACCCTACGCCTCGACAAAATCCTTGAATACTTCAGCCACACTGCGACGAAAGAAAGTGATAGCCCGAAATACTGATGACAACGGGTAAGATCGAGGAGAAAGACCCGTAGGCCGTAGCTCGTTGCGCCAGGCAAATCAAGTTTGCTCTGCTTTCGGTATTACAATCCATGCTGGCATAGACACTGCTCAAGATAGGAACAGATGGTGACCTACCGCTCGCAGAATGGTTGCAAATAATGGTCACGACACGAGGAGGAGCCTTATATTAAATGAAAAATCGATCAGTTTCTTAGTATATGTAATAAATCTGTAACTAAATCTATATATTCATACTAATATTTTTTTTTTAATTTAAAGAGTTTGTTAGGTAGGTTAAATGCACTCATCCCAGGTAAAACTGACCCAATTTCGAAACTTATTTAAAATCTGCGACAGCATATTTCTATGTTTACAGGTTAGCTCACTATAACCGTATTTATGGAAAGAAGCTTGTTCACGCTGTGGGCAAAATGAGACGAGGAAGATGTTGCACTATCAAAAAAAAGGCTTTAATTCTGTAATAACGAAACACATTTTTTTACATCGTTTTTGCAACATATAGAGGATGTGCCATGAATACGTTAACATTTGAAACTGATGTTAGTTTCAAATGTACCCCAAACATGTTACGGGAGTTCTTAGGACCGATGTTGCTGGAATTTGCTGGCTACACTCGTAACACATGGTTTTAACAAGATGAAGCCACTTGTCACATATGTAATGAGTCCCTGCCGGGTGGTCAAAGACATGTTTGAGGAAAAGCTGATTTCTAGACGAGGGGACATTCCATGGGCACCGAACAGACTTCTTTTTGTGGGATTATTTGAAAAATCGTGTCTACATCAATAAACCAAATACACTACGTCAACTGAAAGAAAAAATCAGCGAAGAGATGTCGGTGATTAGGTACACGGTCTCTTTGCCGATGAGTATTCGAAAATTTCAGTGCTTGCTTAGAAGAGTGCAAACCTCGAAACGGTGGTCATCTAGACAATGCATTTTTTTCAAAAATTAATTGCCAACTAATTAAATTTCTTGTAAATTAACATTTTTATAATATATCGAATGATTTTTATACGATTTTTTCAAATGTTAATAAAAATAATTCGTGGCCCAGCCTATAGAAGGTTTGATTGACTGGAAATCCCAGTAGTTCTTGGTATAATTAAAGGTTAAACTACAACTGAATCTGTCCATATTTGATTCACTTCTCATAATTTCTTACTTTAAAAGTAATGATCCAAAAGTGTACCATTGTTAAAGGTTGCTATAATTGTAAAGAATTATCCATCAACCATAACTCATGGCTAAAAGTCGACCATTTATCTTGGAGCGGGCAAAAAACTGATCGTTAAACGGCATAACTTCGATATTAATCCAATAATCGCTTGACTTTTTATTGAACTCGGACAATTTTTTTTAATTTCCCCATTGGCTTAAAAAGGTTGTAATATTTCATACAAATTGACAGTTTTTTAGTACGGTATGTGAAGTTAATCAATGGTGGGAGCCATTAAATGTAGATATATTGATACAAGAATGGTTATTGCCGTATCAATTATTAAAATAAGTTTATTGAATACTGGCAACCCGTTCCGACTTCGTGCGGGTACCTGAGAACTCTATTTCGTCATTATTTCAAATTATTTATGATTAAGTATAATTTAATCTATGTAAAGTAAAGATATAAAAGATCGAATTTAATTAAATAACGTTCCTGAAAAAATAAATTAATTTAAAATATAGTTAAACCTTTTTTGAGGCGTAGTCCCAGGAGTTCGATTGTTTTGTTCAGTTATGACGTCAAACCAAACTTTTGATACCTTCCTCATCCTCATAAGTTACTTTATCCGTAAAAAAACTTTTTCAACAGCCTTGAATAGATATAAATATCCGACAATAGTCTCTGCTTAGAAAGAAGGTTTTGGCGTACTGTCCTTTCAACGTGCACCCTGAATCCAATGGTATGTTCTGTAGTGATTTACAGATCAGAGTCATATCTAGTATTAATTATCAATTCGCATTTCACAACATAGGTCTGTTTGGGTTAATCATGCTATAATTTTTGAAGCCAGATATATTCATAGGAAACAGTACTTGGCTTTATGTTCATAGTGATAAAATGGTACGGTACGACATGACGTCGTAGGTTTACAAGAGTTTTCTTAGTTCGGTACAGTCAGCAGAATTAACTTGTTTGTATAAGTGAATACAAAATAAAAGAAAATAAGTATCCTTGCCAATACGAATGTAAGTTTGTTTGTTTATAACGCTTTCACGCTTTATTCAGTAAACCCATTTTCAAAATATTTTAACCAACGGAAAGCTATATTATCAGTGAGTAATATAGTCTACTTTTTACCTTGACAACCGACATACATGCGGGCGGAGCCGTGGCCAACAGTCAGTCAGTTAATAAATATAAAAGATAAAATATCATTGGTTTTAAAAAACTAGTTGTAATCTCTTTGTAGATTTGAAAAATTTAAAAACTATTTAAAACAAGTCACTAAAGTCGTTAAGATATATTTTTTTTAATTTTATTGTGACGTTTTCGGCTCTAAATGACATTATGGGAGTCATTAAATAGGCAACATGATATACAGCATAGTTTTGGAACTACGAAACAAAATTAGATTCCACGACAGTATTAAGCTATTGTATAATATTACAAGCTTTTTCCCGCCCGGTTCCGCCTGCGTGTATATCGGATATTTCTGTAAAAAGTAGTCCAAAGAGTAACAAACATCCATAAATCCTCACAAACTTTCACATTTATAATCTAAGTGGAATAATATATATATATTTATATTCAAATATATAGTATGATTACACTATTTTCATTGTTATATATAGTCACTCCGCGTCAGAACTATTACCTAACTAACTTCACTCTCTCAGAGAAAATTTAAGTAAGAATCAAAGTACACCTGTTTTCTTCAAACCCATGAAGTCTTTTCGGTCAGTAGTTCATTTGAACTGAGGTAATCGCACATAGAAAATTTTCAACTTTAGCTGTGAACTGTAGAAACAATCCGATGTTTGTACAATGTCGGTAAAATAACATTACAAAAACCACAATCGTATTGAAACAAGTACTTCAAGATAAATTATTGTAAAAGTGCCATAATTTGTCAACGGAATCGCCACTTACAGTGAAACATCGTGAATTAATGGAATAATGTGGTTAATATCTGATCCTCTTACTGTTTATCAAGTGCCATTAAGTTCGGACCGTAATTTAAGATATCCATAACTAGGAATTGAAGCGTGTTCACCTTTCAGAGATAACATCTAGATTGTGACGAATTTTACGAGGTGGTGAGTAATTTTTAAGGTGAACACATTTTCAACCAATTAACTGTCCTTTAAAGGGTATTGGGCGGTGGTAACACGACATAATGAGTGATTACCGTCCTATGGGCGGTCGAAGTTGTTAATCAGACTTTATTTTCAAAAGCACTTACTTACTTACCCTTTTATTTTGGGGTTAAGTGCTAGATATTATATAAAGTGAAACTTCTTTAACATCGTTGTGATTTGATACTCGATGAAACGAAAATGCGTAACCATAACAGTGAGATAGAATACATTGCACATTGTTGTATATTTTCGGTTTTTTCTTAGTGCGATGCTTCGTAGGGTCCCCACTCTCGTCCACTGAGCATTGTCCACATATGTGCGGCTGTGCTTGGGATAGTGGATATACCTATATTGTACTGAGCTCGTTCCTGGTCCGAGTGCTCTACGTGTATATGTTGGGTAAAGTTATTTTACAGAAGTTTCGCTTCTGGCGTGTGTGAATTTTTTCGTCTCAATTTTTTGTTCGTAATTAACTAGAATTAATACAAAATTTAATACAAAAACGTGTCTAAGAATGGTCAATAACGCAGTTTATAGAAAAATGTGTGTATCATGAAATGTATGAAGCCAAGTCCTCAGCACGTTTTGATTGTATTAAGAATATTTAAAGACCATGTATAATGTTCAATTCAGAGTACTTCATCTTTTTCGATAACTGTTTGGAGATCCTTTGACTTCCCTTTATTTGTAAGGACAACTATTTTGAGTTGTCACTAGACTTTATCCAAAAAATTGTTAACTATAATTATATAATTGTTTTTACATTAAATAATTACATATTTTTCGATATTTCGACTAAATTACGTTCTGGTATTACTTAATGATATTAATTATAACATATAAATACAAAACCAGACATGTCAGAAGTAGGTAATGGGAAAAAAAAACATGTTCGCGTCATGGTCACATTCAAACATGGTTGACATACCAATACTTTGCAATTCTAGGAAACATTAAGCAACAAAAGTCGTGGCATGTCAGCCGTTCATCAATGTGGTCAAAACAAAACGAGTTATTATCTGTCAAGAATTACTTGACGAAAATTAAAAGATGCCTCTAGATGCAAATATAATTACAGCTGAACTTAAACGGCGCAAATATTTATGATGTTTTAAAAGCGGCACCTAATTAAAAGTCCGATAAGACGTGAGTTGAATTAATAATAAAAGGGTTCTGTTACTTAACATAATATTACTAAAGGCCCAATTTAGTAGACTCGACCGGTACAGTACTATCCCCTCACAAAA
Source organism: Hypercompe scribonia (assembly GCA_949316085.1). Lineage (NCBI taxonomy): Eukaryota > Metazoa > Arthropoda > Insecta > Lepidoptera > Erebidae > Hypercompe > Hypercompe scribonia. The sequence continues at coordinate 21,999,862 of OX438972.1, forward strand.
GACTCACCTAAAGCGACAGCATGCCTGCTGTCGTGTCTCGTTGGTGAGTGCGAGACCGGACGCCCATTGATGCAGGGATGATATGCCTTTTATTTCTCCAAGCGGGATTTGAAAAAGCAGCTCACTAGAACGATATAGCGAGGGTGCGACCACTAGAACGACCATACTGCATTGTATGCACTCACAATGAATATCGTAACCGCAACTCTAGAATTCTATTCATACTTTCCATCAGCCAGAGTAGTCACTTTGGCAGGCTCTTAGAGTAAAAAAAAAAATGTCTGCGTGTACTAGCGTACACTCGTAAGAAGTGAAACTTCTTTATAACGTTATTTTTCAAAAAAATAATTTAAATCCGTCCGAAGTCGATGCAATCGCCACCTGGATTTCAAAAATGTAACTACTCAAAACGGGCCGCAAAATACATTGGAGACATTTACCAATCCCTACTCCGCTGGAGAAAGTATACTTCGAATCACGCGTGGGATAAGAAAAAGATGGCGCGTAACGGAAAAATGTGACGCGTAACGAAAAAATGTTACACTAAATTTTTTTCCAACCCTGATAAAGAAGTTTAACTTCAAAAAGCAAATAAACTACGACAGAATAAGAGATACGAAAGAAAAAGACATACTAGTTATGTCCATGATTCTAGAAAACATCGACAAAATTAGCATTGCTGCATGCAAAACCACGAGCAAAAGAGGCAGCTTTTTTAATATATTTTTTAATAAAAAGGAATAGCTGTTTAAGAAGTCTGTTAGTCATACTTGTTTTATTCTGAAAGGCTTTTTCATTTTGACATAAGGAGCCCCAAAATGACACATTGCCGTGAAACTTCAAAAGTAAGTCCGACACGGACGAAATACCTAATTGTATTCAGTATTTGGTCTCGAACAAAAAACATTGAACTTGAAATAAATGTGGTAAGACTGGCTTCGATTCCACATACCTATGTGTGTTTTTACAAGCCTGCACAAAGTTGCTCCATATTCCAATTCTAGTTTGACCTTTCCAATTGACAACAGAGAAAAACTGGTATATACAACTTTTTTTCAATATGATAATATGTATTTTATTTGTATAAGTAATTAAAATGAAGATAACAACACTATTTAAAGTATTTTGAAATTACTTCCTGTACAACAACAATGATTATTGTCACAACCATATCTCAAAAGCGGTGCGGGCTAGTCTATTTTACATAATGGGGTTTGAGCGGTCTCCTTGCCGCTTTCTACTGCGCTGTATTGTAGGTTCAAACACCACATGGGGCAATACTATGTAGTGATTTTTGTGGCAAAATTTAATCAAATCACTTTATCATCAAGTTTAACCTAGAACGTAATTATAGAGAGAAAAATATAGCACGGTATGGATAATTAGTTTGAAGATAGTGTATATATGAATAGAAATGGTGAACAAAAGCAAAAGCTTTTGGGAAACTCGAAAGGGCCACAATTTAAAAATATTTTTTGTACTAAACTCATCATTATCATCCTAACATTATTTTCGGTTGTATCCTAAGTCAACATTTGTCGTACTTAAATAATAGGCAGTAAGTCTACTCTCAATCGGGCACTTCAAAGATTAGATGGACAAATTACGAGTGAAAGGAAAAATAGATAATAAGGAAAAGCAATTGAAGGAAAGGAATTAAGCAAATATTAAAATAAGTAAATGGATTAGGAAGACAAAGTATATTGCTTGAGTTTATCAGGGTTGCATACCAGTATTACCCAATATATACTCGAATAATATTGACAAAAAGTCTACGCCCTAGAGCTTTCCGACTTTCCATTTACAAAAATGAGTAACGTCATTTGTATTCGAATGTACAGAATGTCAATTTTTTTTTGAATATAGAGCTCTTTCCCTCTAAAATACTTTTCGTTTTATACGTCACTCATTTCTTTTGCTACTTTGATTTGAGTTATAGTAAAATTAGAGCCGTTAGTGACAAATACCTAGAAAAAAAGAATATCTAACGAAAATAAAAAGAAGTAAGAAAGAAGAAAGAGCCAGAAACGTGTCATTTTTGTACTCTTAACAATAAATTCATTAACACACTTTCTACAACGAGAAAAATTTATTGTTTGCCTATATTTTTATCACAAACTTTAATTTAATGCCATTTCATTTATTTGAAACTAAACGCAGACAAACATAAGTTCGCCTCGCGGGTTTAAGATTCAGTATAATTATTATGTGTTTGTTATAACATTGAGTGTGTATACTAGTCTAATAATATCGGGAAAGTGTTTAGAAATGAGTAGGTATAGTAAGTTGTTTTTTTCTTAAACATTTTTTCAAGGCTGTTTTAAAATTTTATAATTTTTATTTCTGAAAAAAAAATTATTCTCATGAACTCTTTTTAAAGACAAAATTAACGGAATTATTTTCTTAATTATCTTCGTATTTTTAGTTAGTCAGTTATTGATGTTACCCTTGTACAGACACCAGGTCTCCGAGGCATACAGAAGCAGAGGTAGTATAATTGCTCTATAGATGGCAAGTTTCGTGTGGAGCTTTAAGTCGTCAGATTTCCATACTCTTTGGCTCAGCCTACCAAAAGCAGCAGCAGCTTTAGCGATTCGCGCAGATATGTCAGACTCGAGACGATTGTCGCTACGAACTAGACTTCTTAAATACCGAAAAGTATTGACTCCGCCAGGTTTTTTGCCACCTAAGTAGACAGCAGTGTCACTAGCCGATTTTTCCCTTGCAGGCTGTTTCAGAATCCGAGTTTTCGACGCGCTGATTATAAGGCCGAATTTTCGACAGGAGTCATCTAAATTGTCTATGTCTATATCTATTATATCTAGTAATTATTTTAACATTACGATTAAAGTAATATAATACCTATAAGCCCACTACCACATTTTATCTGTTTTGCTAGAAACAGCTTAAGAATGTGTAGCGTGGGCGAAAGGTAACACAAAAATAATCGAATTATAGAATCATTTGAATTGACCATCGCACCGTTGCAAAATACAGAATGAAATTCTATAGACAGGCCGTCGCGGCACACAGATTCACGCACACATTGTCTACAAACCGTAGGTGGTAAGGTACGTCGAGGTTCCAAGGATTTCCTTAGATGAGTACACCTGGTTTCCCGGTTACTGGTATCCGAGACGGCGTGTGTTTTTTGCTCAGTTCGAGTCCGACATAACCACCAGCCGGTGGTATCAGGAGGGGTTTGCCGCACAGAAAAAAAAGAACCGAAACCTTGACAATTACACTGTAACATGTTAATACGGAACCCTAAAAATGAGAAGTAAACAAGTAGTGGTTTAGTATTTTTAACTTAATTGTCATAAATTATACAGATGCCGTTTTATTAATAGTTTATAGTAAAAACGGGATATTTTATCATTTTAAAAATACAAGTTAACCGTTTTATTAAGTATACCGAGATACATCGTATTTATTTGCATTAATATTGTGTATTATAATATAAATATATGATTAGGAAGTGTGCCAAGTTTAAATTAATTAGGGTAAGCACAAAACATGTTTTATTGCGAACAGTTGTGGAGACTCAAAGAGGTTTTGAGGTCAGCTGAGTTCATATTTAGTCATAAATAATTTATAGAAAAATGGTTTTATGAGTCAGTAGATGGAGCTTCGGCAATTGACAACACGTCCATTTCACAGCAAAGCCTATAACTTACTAAATATATATTTCTTCTTGAACTTTTTTTTTTTTAATTTTTGATTGAACTATATTTTTTTAATTTATAATAGAAGGCTAGATTATCTGAAACATACCTAATTTAAAAACTTTCGAGGTATGGAAACTAATTTTGGGTTTTCTTTGGAATTAGTAAGCAGAACTGACTTGACTTGATTTAACCTCGCCGTTCACTGTTGCGTTGAGTGTTGTGCGTTCAAACCACACATGAGACAACACTTTATGTGATTCATAAATTGTTTTACTGAGTCTGGATATTCTCTGTCTCCGTTTCATGTATGTTTGTAAAGTCCCCTGCAACACAGGAATATTCCTAATGCGGCAGTGGTAACAGGAAAACAAAAAATAAATATATATATGAATTTAAAATAGAGCAATATTTATAGATATAATATTATTAGGATCTGAGATTATAAAACACAGGTGGTACAGTCTGGTGGTTCAATCCGCTCTTGGATTCTATTCATGTTTTCCATCAGGCGGAATAAGAGTTACTTTGGTACGGTGCTATAAAAAAAAGATGGTACAATCTATTAAACCCGACGTGTTTTGTGCAACAGTTACTTCGATAAAAATAATTGTCTACTAGCTGTGTCCGAGATGCATTGCCAATGCAAAATGAATGAAGCATAAAGATATATTGAAAAAACTTAATTTATAAACACCCTACTGAAGTTTGGTTACGATCAGGTCACGTGTTTAGATTACTTATATCTAAACAAATAAATAAAATGGAAGTAGGTATCTGTTTGTAATTGTAAATTAGGAGCTTTTTACTAAATACATATGAAAGTATTTACGGTGAATCATCAAAAACCGTTTTTTAAATTTTTTGTCTGTCTATCGGTCGGTTTGTTCCAGCTATTCTCTGTAACGGTTGGACCGATTTTGACAAGACTTTCAGTGGCAGATAACTGATGTTATAAGGAGTAACATTAATTTTAGAAAAAAATTATTTACGCGAAAACAAAGTTAAAACTAATGAAATAGTGAATATTCGATTCAAAAGCAACAAAAACCGCGGGGAATACGACAGGGTGCAGCTAGTTCAAACTAAAATATTAACAGTCCCAATTGTTACATTCGAAATATGATGATGATGTAATCCTAACCGATTTCGGTCACGGCGACCAGTCTTATCAGAGACCAGCTAGCTACGCAGAAGATAATATAGCGCACATGTGTGTGCGCAAACACAGGTACACTCTCTGTTCCCTCACTCTCACAATCCGATGGAACGGTTATCCGACACGACCGGTGAGAAAAGGCACAGGAACAATGGCTTTACGCGCTCTCCGAGGCACGAGGCTTTCGACTTCAACTTTTAAACTCCAGGCTGTTATTAAACATTTCTGTGTCTTTTTGGACCGATCTGGGAATCGAACCCCAGACCTCTCAATCAGTGTATGCGACTACACTAACGGCTAGACCAACGAGGCAGTTAAAAACATATTGTAAGTTTTGAAAGTCACCATAATCGGTATTGAAGCTAAACAAGTATTTTTGTAGTGTTTGTCGCATCTTAGCTGCGTAATATATACTTTTTATTTTTATAGTCTATAAGCTTGACCTGTATGCATACATCTGTCTCTATAACGGAACCATTCAACGTTGTTTTCAGCAAAACACATACGACACTAAAAAACTTACAAATTTTGAAGTAGCATTTAAAGTAGGTGCAGAAACAGTTTTGTTAAATAAATATCTTTTTAACAATTTAATTTGACGTAATTCACAAGCGACAATATGATGCCAAGTTATTAAGAGCCTTCACTAAAATAATTAGACGCCTGATGAACGTGCTTTTAGTTGAATCCACAACATTAAATGCGGTAATAAATAACATTCAATTTAAATATACCTTAGAAAAGAAAACCGTAGCGAAAACAATATATCTAATGTGTTCAAATATGCAATTTTCTGTTTAACATAACATAATTAACGATATAATAATTTCTTTAATGCTACTCACTTTCATCTCAAAGTGTGAAATAATCTGCATAAAAAGAAACATGTCTAACTCTACTTAATACCTATTCCTATCATGTTTATAAATACGCATGTATCACATATAATAACTTTTTAATGCTCTAATCAAAAATATCCTTACTTATAACTATTGGTTTTAATAATCCACAAAAGTCTGATTTATTGATTTCACTACAATTTAGCATCAAAAAAGTCAGCTGCTTTAAAATTAAAAAACTCACAATTTAGAAACAGAATTGCTAAAATAAAAAAGTAATGCATATCACTAACGTATTCATAAACGAAAATAAGGCGCGAACTTTACATTACAAAGATGGCGAACGAAATTTACATTACAAAGCGTAAAATTACCATCTGCCATTCTCTCTGGCAGGGTTGACAAGTGACAGCATCCTGAAATGCTGCCAACAAAATGTTGATTGGATTTAAAGGTCCACTATAAGTTTTTTGCTAAAAAACTGGACAAAAGACATTCTCTTTTTCAGGATCTTATCGTATACTGTAAATGACGTAACTCGCAATCCAAAAACTCGCATCAAAACATAGCTCCCGATGTTTAATAAACTTTCAAATTGAAACTTTAAAAGTAACTAACGAAACGAGGGTGGGTTAGAAACAAACTTTAAGTTTTTATACGAAAGTAAGGACTTTGAATGTCTGGCTTCTTTTTAAATATTCGCATACATTAAAACCAAAACATTTAAAGTATTGAAACTGATAAAAAAAATTAACACCCCAAAAAGGCATGTTTCGCAAAAGTATGATTCTATTTTTTTTTTCAAATAGTTTGATTACTAAACTGTTTTTCACTTATCAACATTTTATAGATTTATGTGGAACATTTGTTTTTGTGTTATTTAATTTCAACAGCAATCATTTGTGCTCAAGTGGGTGTTATTTTTTAAAAGATACACGTGTCTAATACAAGAAGATTATAAATACTATATATTTTAGAATCTCTATTCAAGCAAAACTTAGAAGTGGCGTGTTCTAAGAGATAAAGTAAATTATAATATAAATACACGAATCAAAAAATTCTTACAATTCTGCTACAACTACTGTAGTCAAACTAACTTTATGAGGTTGAGATGAGAGATTGATACTTTAAAAAGAAATTAAAAAAAATAGATATCTTACATCTTGTATCTAACGTTAAGATTCTGAACCACGATAATCTATTCAAGTGAAATGACAAAATCAGTGGGCGCGTGGAACAAGGCCCTTACGTGACAGCCCTACACAATAGGTTTCACATCATACAAAACAGACAACATATCGTCTTTTTTTAAATGAAAATGTCAGCCAGCACAAGTTGTTTTAATATTAATACCAGTTCAATTCAGTTTGTCAATTCTATTATGCTCACTTTTATTTATTAGTTGTTAACAGACCCGGTCCGCAGTGCTTAATCGGTTCTTGACTTTTTTATTATACTTACGGTAAACTTTAAAACTCACTTAAATATACATCAAATATCTATGATCATGATCATGATCATTCAACCTTATGAGAAATGATATCATGCCTTTTTTGTAAAAAATATTTTGCAAAGTAAATTTGTATACAAGTTTTAAACATTAATTTTTTTCTAAGACTGATACACATTTCTAAACGGTTAACAATTGTTGAGTTGTTGACCGAATCTCTAAAATGGATAAAATATAAAATAAGCGTGTGACAAAATAATAGTCGACACGCCTTTAAATGCTCGGAGCTCATCGTTCACTGCGGTGCATTTAAATTAATTTTCAAACAAATAAGTGGCTACATATCGTTTAGTATCTACAAGGTGCATTGCGTCTTGGCATCAGCTATTACTATTAATGAAAGGTGGGTATATGTCTTACATTAGCTAAACTTACCTTGTTTAAAAATCTCCAAGGAAACAAATCACAGTTTTAGTAAGTTCACTAATAATCCCGATCGTGGTGCACGTGGTACTGGCACAAGTATTGTCGAAAACACAGATTGTGAAAAAAAACAAATGCAGAACTATTCTAAATTCAAACGGCGCGCGATATCGCAGAAATGTGTCAGTGGCGCGTCGCGGCGGACGGCCTAGGCACTAAACGTGTGTGGAATAGCAATGCCGGGGACCAAAATCGAATTTTTCGAAATTTTTGAGAACGGTAGTGTCGTATTGGTGGCAGGGTTTTGAATGGCGCGGCGTGCCGCTGTACATCCGAGACTGACTAACAAGACGGCAGGACATCGACTTTATAAATTGATTTTGTCCAACACGACGTAACTGTACTCTATGTCGAAAAAAATTTGACTACAAGCTTCTTCGATGCCCTTAGAAATGTGTTAGTAATTGAGTTATTTATCATAATAATAATATGCATCGGGAATGAGTAGTTTGTCTTTTAATTATTACTTTATAATTAACTAATTTTAAGAAATTCTAGATAAATAATCACTAATAGTAAATATTGAAAAATATTGGCTGTTCTCCGTTCGTAAATACCAATATGACTCATATACAACGTTAACTTAGTTTAGGTTTTTGTTTTTTATCACTCTCTCTCTCTCTCTTAATTTATTTAAAAATGAATTCATAGAGTACACCCGCGGCAATAGCCTCTCCACCTATTACGTTGAACCAAAACACTGGTGAAAAGTGGGTGTTTAATATGTCTCTGCAAATACCTTCGGGGAAACAGACGTGTTTTTATGGATGTATATAAAGTATACCCTCTGTGAATGTTAATTATGAGTGATGACATTACGTATACTGTATGTAGTCGTTGGGATTTTTCTAGACATTACGATTGAGATTAGAATTACCACTACCCATAGATTCCCGCTCCATGTAACACAACTTCTCCGTGTAGTGACCGATTCAAAATACCGACTGTTCAACCCATGGGTGTCGTAAGAGGCGGCTAAGGAAATAAAATATGCAAGATAACATCACTACAAAGACAAAGTTAACTTGAAACAAATCCTATACCAACCCGTCTGGCTAGTATAATAGGCCAAAACCTCCTTGCCAAGAAGAGGCCTACGTCCAGCAGTGGACTGTTAAAGGCTGTTGATGATTAAGGAATTTGTGTATACGCATTCTATTAATGTAATGGTTAGGTAATATAAAATAAATTAAAATTATCTACACACTTTACAGAATATTTAAATTTACGGTTAACCGATCAAGATTATCAACTCCTCCGGTCATTTTCTGTCAAGAGTGTTAAGATCGTTACTTAAGAATGCTGCCTATATTGTGATAACATCTAGTTAACTATGTAAGATGACTAAAAATTTATAGATAGAAATCACGAGTTTAATGAGCTGCACAAATATTAATTAAGTTTTAAAAAAAACAGTTTCGGTATGTTTTAATAATCTTCCTCAGTTTCTATCACATTGAACAATAACATCTCATATGTTTAACAGTAATTTAATAGTAAATTTAAGGCTCTCAAACACTATGCTGATGGGTTTTTGACACGCAGATATGTCACCGGCATAATCAGAAATATTCAGGAGACCACCGATTTAGTTTGTAGTCTGTTGCTAGTCTACGCTTGGCATGTTTACGGCACACCCACCGGAGCGTCATATCGACCAGCGACCCGATATTTAGAGTCCAAAATGACGATTCCTTCCAAAGGTGTGTGTACTTAACGTTGTGTACTGTGCATTTCGTGTGTACCTAGCCACTTAACTATTTTCTTTGAATGTTCACCACTAATGCTTTGAATAAATATTTGCCATCTAAATTTTTAAAGTCCAAGTTTGTGCATAATAAACATTTAAACACGCCAAAAAGTACACTACTTGTTTCTTATGTGAGATACACTGTACTTCACATTTTATATATTTTTTAATAATAAATATGAATGCTGAATTTATAAACTGCACGGATGGCGTAGGTTAAGTGGTCACCTCGCTGCTTCCTACTGTAGTGAGTGTTGTGGATTTGATTCCTACACGGATCAACACTTTGTATGATTGACGAATTGTTTTTCTGAGTCTGGGTGTAGTTTGTGTCCGTTTTATGTATGTTTGTAAAATCTCCCGCGACACAGGATATGTCCCTAACGCGAGAGTTATATAAAAAAGTATTTGAAGGCCATAAGTATATGTTACAGGACATAAGTAACGTATGTATATTTAAGTTATATACATGTTTTTCCATTTTTTCGTCGTGTTTCGTTGGTGAGTGTGAGACCGGAGGCCAATGATGCAGGTGAGACAGTTACCGTGGTAAACCTTACACTGTCACGATGACTGTCATGCCTTTTACGTCCCCAAGCGGGGCGTGAAAAAGTATCCCACAAGGTCGCCATAGTGTGGGTCAACATACTGCATTGTCTGCATTTGCAATGAGTATGGTGACCACAACTCTTGGATTCTATTCATACTTTCCATCAGGCAGAGTAGAGTCACTTTGACAGGCTCTTAATACAGAATAGAGAAAAATTAATCTTGCAGAAATAGTAAAGATAATAACTATTACAAAAATCATAATGGAATTATTGGTGATAAGGTGTAGCCTCGCATCAGTTATGTATTAAGGACAAGTACATAAGCCGGTCACCTAATATACTGCACATTGTTGGCACAAGTGTGCTCCTCGTTGCGTAATGTTACAATCAGTATTTGTTACATAGACTAAACTTTTATTTTTCAAATTTTTACAAAGATTGTCTACAGTTAACGTCAGTGCGAGGGTTCATCATAAAGTCATATGACATGTCAAATCTCCTGTATGCTTAACTGTCATTTTATTCTATGCTTGAAATTCTAAAACTGACAGCGCCATCAGCTTTTGACGACCAATCCAGACCAGTGTAAACTGTTCGTAACTTCGACAAATTTAGCTACTCAGTATGTACACAATTTCAGATCGTTTTATGACACATTAATTAAATTTAATTTTTCATGTTTTATTGATGTTTACTTCGATGTTGAGGTTTTTAAAAGCATTCATATTTTGATTGCTTTGTTCATTTATTCACTTTTGAAAGGTTACACCAAAACGATTAGGATTCAAAAAACCATGATGTTTTTTTAAATATTAATGGTAAAAAATTGTATTAGATTGTACAGTTCATTCACTTAATTTGTATTTCGAAAACAATTATGTAGCACTTTTTAGTGTATTAAAAAAAAACATCTAAATCGTGCAGGTACTACGCACTACGTCATCTGAAGTAAACACTTCTGATGCAATAAGTCGAAGACGATATCTTACATATTGGCAGAACTCAGCAGCGACCTGCGATAGCCTAAGTGATTTTTTCATGGGGCTCAAGACACAAACGACAGTCTCTAATTGATAGTTAATTTAATTTTCTAAAGAATACGACGGCAAATTAAGTCTACATGAAATGAAATATTTATTTACTTAAAATACAGGTACTTAATAACTTATATGGGTGGTTCTAAACTAATGCCAATATGAATTTAAAGATACGGAGAGACATTTTTCCCGTAGCCGCGTAGGTATCCTAAAAGATGACTAAGATAGCAAATTTCACGGGACAGCATCACTGAAAAAGAAAGAAACAAGCCCTTTTTTATCGTGTGGAAACCACCACCGGCCCTTATCCCACCGGAATGTGCTGCGGGGTGGTGTATCGGAATCGGACCGACTAAAACCACACGGTGTGCCACTCTGCCCCTGAGATAAGAGGGATCCGGGAACAGCTGTTATTACGACAACCAGGCACCTCTTAGAGCCTGCCCGCTATCGCGGGCACTATCTTCGGTTAAAACTCTCTATTTAGGCGACGTGAGGCGCTGGTAAGTACGCCTCTGCTGCCCGGATCACCAACGGCGAATTGAGTCCGAGTGGAGATGGTCCTCCCGGGCCTTCTCTGCCGACTCCTTCCGCGAAATGACGTCTTCGTATAAGGTTGTGACCGCGGTAAAACAGTTGTTGCTACTGGTCATGCATATGGCGGACGGTAGCAAGTTATCTCCTCAAAAAAACAAGCCCTAAACTAACTGTTTAACCAGCTTAATAGCCTAAAGCCTCCTTTCTAAGGAGAACCCTATGACAAGTCGTGAACTAGTAAAATCTGTTGATATCCCTACTTGATAGACAGGCTTTTGATACATTGCAGTATCATATTTTGCTATCAAATATACTCACTATATATCAATTAATAAAAAGTAAACAATTACTCCGAGACCTTCACACTGTCCAAGCGCTCTCCAAAATCTTTCATATTCGTTTTGTGAACTGGCAGTCAAATCATGGAAATTATTACATTTCATCGCTAGAATCAACCGCGCATGACTTGTGCCGCAGTCGAAATACACAACACACGAATACACAGCACACACATAAGCTGCTGCGCAGTCGCTTATCTTCCATTAGGCTGCTGCTGGTAATCTAAACGACCTTTTATTTTCGTGACATTTTAGGTACTGGGGGTGACAGTTCCGAGAATCTGAGGTTGGCTATCTAGAGGAAAAAAAATATTGGGGAATTACCGGTAACACAATCAATGGGTTATTTTCCTTATTTTTTTTTTAAATTTCGTTAACATTGAAGATCAACTCAAAACTACAAATATATGAAAATGTATCAATCGGTGATCAAAACTCCTTGTTTAGCTTCTTAAACAAATGTTACAGCACTCGAAAACATCATATTTGAAATACTTAAAGTTTAGATTTCTGCACTACAAAAATTATCTTTAAATTAAGAAAATCTCTTGAAATTAAGTTCTATTTTACATAATCCAACTAATATTTTAAATGCGAAAGTTTGTGAGTATCAATGTTTTTTAATCTTTCACGAAAAAAACTACTTAACAGATTTGGATAAAACTTTACAGTAATGTAGGTTCTACCGGCCGTACCGACCATTTCAGCCGTAACACAGTTCATACCAGCACGGCTGACAGCGATAACATACCAAAACCGCGAGAACTTTTTGATTAATATTTTGGTGGTATTTTTGATATGTTAATTGTAAAATGTGTTTTTGATCAATAAACATTATTATTACATCGAAATAACATATAGGCTACAATTTATAATGATTTTATGTAATTTTGGTCGTAATATAACGATACATGTCAATTAAGTCGAAAAAAATCTTGTCTCTGATAGTTATCTTGACTTACGCTGCCTAAACTATTGAAGTTACACAAAGGTGATGTACCGTAGGATTGTTTGTGTGTTAAAAAAATATTTATTTAAAATAATCTGTTACGAAACTTAACGTGGCAGATCAAATTCGTGTATTATATAAAAAAGTGCAGTAAGCTAAACTTTTCTACTGTTATTTGCTGTAAAATACAAATAAGAATGCATGAAAAAGAAACCTCACCGTAACCATTTTCCTGACCTCAACTTACCATCTTTCTTTGTCTTTTCCAAAAATACCTAAAGATAATGCTATAAAAAGTCCAGCCAAAACCGTTAAGTACACATTAAACCACTTTTTTTTTAATAATAATAATAGTTTATTTGTTATTTACATATGTGTGCATTTATTTGTGTATTCTATGTGTATATGTATGTATAAGTTTTTCTAGTAGTGTGTGAGTGTGAGTGAGCGTATGTTTATTTTCTTTTTATTGACTATGTAACATTTCTGCATCTACTTTAGGAACGTTCACTTATTAATTTCATGCAATTTTTCTCAATTTTTAACACTCCCCTCCTTCCTAACCGCTACGGTGTTAACCCAAGAGACCATTTTTTCATGTTGGTGGTAATAAATAAAACAAGAGATTTCTATCTTACAGTACATATGTATGTTTTTTTATTTGATTCAATGAATAATCACACATAATATTATGCTTTTCCTTTAGTATATTCGGGCAACAAAATACAAAATATAAAACAATAACACACATAATTTATCCTATTTTTTTTGTGTATGACGAATATCGCATTAGGAATATATCCTGTGTCACTGCCGACTTTACAAACATACAAGAAACGGACACAAAGAACACCCAGACTCAGAACAACAATTTGTGGATCACACAGTGTTATCTCACGTGAGGTTTGAACCCACAATACTTAGCGCAGCAGAAAGTGGCAGCAGTCAAAATTTAAATTCTCTCTTCTCAATTTTAATTCTTTTATACTCTTCCTCCCCTGTAACGCACCGTAACGTTTTACGAAACCCTAAAATTGCGTTACATGATACTTGAACGTCCCTTTAAAAGGTTTTTACACCACACTAAGGTTGACTGTAAGAGAATGTTTTGAACATACAATAGTGTGTTTTAAATAAATAAATAAACTTGCCAAATGAAGTAGATCTTCATGCAACATTGAAATTGTCACTACTTCCACATTCTGCAAAACAAAGTAACTAACTACAGCGCCATCTAACGAAGACACACAGAACTACGAAATAACTAGTAATCCTGTATCACGTTACGAATAATTCACACACACTGCTCAACATATATACAAAATCTCGACATCAACCGCAGATTACCCCCCAATCTGTAGCTGCAGCCCTGACACTAGGTACGATCAATTCTTGTTTGAAGACATGAAAATTGAGTATGACATCACAGACGTTCTTCCACAAAATAAAACAAAAAAGGACTTATAATACATTTTATATTTAAAAGATCTTGTCTCAATATCATTTACATACGTAAAAACGTCATTCTATTTACAACGTTCATTTTCACAACACATTTACAATAGTTTATATCTAAATCACAAAAGTATAAAAAAATCTGAAATAAAGTTGACATACAAAAATCCCTCCATTTACACATAAACTCATTTGATCTTATACTACACGAAATGTACACTATTTACATTATCAATACTGCATTTTGCAATTATAAACAATACATTACATGGACTTGTTATAAAATTCATGTTGCCCGATAATCATCATTAGTTGAATATACTTATCGATAGGATATATCCTATTCACAAATGTATCTCTTCCAATAGGGATATACAGCCCGGAATATTCAGAACAAGTGTTTTGCATATCCCAGCTGACAATAGGGATATAACATTTACAACAGTGATTTAAACAACCGACAATTTAAATATCCTAAGGGACTATGTCCATTATGTATTATTTCTTAGGATTACTTTTTACATGGACAACGAAACCGTGTGACAAGACAAAATAAAACATAATGATACACCGCAGGTAGTCATGGAATCTCTTCTTTTTTTATTGTGTAGAGCATAAGGAAACAAGCGGGGTACCTGTAGTAATGTCAACGTCACTCATATATCTATGGTCCTTAAAATATAGCTCGAGCTCTGTGACAGTTGTCACTAGTGTCAATTTAGAACTTACAAAGTACAATTTATGTGACTTTAAAATATATACAAATATACAAAACTGGTACGTAAAAATAAGATTTTTTTTTTATTTTTATTAAGCTTTACATTATCTACACAACAGATGAAATAATTTTTTAGTGTACATTAAATTTAATTTGTTGTTGCATGTAGTCCCTCTTGGGTAAAAGCCTCCCCCAACTTGAACCAATTTTCACGGTTTGTGGCGGTTTCCATCCACTCCTCTCCTGCTACTCTCTTAATATCATCGACCCATCTCTTTCTTGGTCGGCCTATACTCCTTTTGCCCCGTGGGCCCTTCCACTTTGTGACTTGGTGTGTCCATCTTTTATCCTGGTATCTAGCTACGTGTCCTGCCCATTTCCATGTCTGTGATAAACTTTGCTGGAGTGCGTCGGTTAAATTGGTTTTCTTGCGAATATCTATATTTCTTATTTTTTGTATTCTCCTTATTCTTAGAATACTTCTCTCCATGGCGTGTTGGCAGGATAGAATTTTTTGTCTCACTCTTTCTGTATAAACCCATGTTTGACTTGCATATGTTAGACTTGGGAGGATACATGAATCCATTATAACCTTTTTCATCTGTAAGCTATATTTACCCTTAAGAATTTCTTTTTGAGACCAGTATTTATTCCATGTTATGTTAATTCTTCTATCTATTTCCTTTTCGTTACTGTTTTGCTGTAAAGACACTAGTTTACCCAAGTATATGTAATCATTCACATATTCTATTGAATTTCCTTCTATTTTTATTGGTTTTCTAGAACTGTTTGTCATAATTTTTGTTTTTAATTTATTCATTTCTAGTCCTACCTTTTTGCTTTGATGTTCAAGTTTTTCAACATGCTTTCTAGTTCAATTGCAGATTCACTAAAAAGAACTATGTCATCTGCAAATCTTAAATGTGTAAGCCTTCTATTTAGTATCCATATGCCTTTGTTTTTCCATTCTATGCCTTGAATGATGTCTTCGAGGACAGCTATAAATAATTTCGGTGAGAGAGGGTCTCCTTGTTTCACTCTTTTACCAATTTTGAACTCTTCCCCATGTTTTTCAAGTTTGATTTTGCTTACACTTTGAATGTAGATATTCTTTATCACACTTATGTATTTTTCACTTATGTTATTTTGTCTCAAGGCCTTCCACATAGATGAGTGTGATATGCTGTCAAATGCTTTATAATAGTCTACAAACGCTATATATAATGGCATGATGTACTCGCTACAATGGCATTTTTCTATTATTTGTTCTGTAACATGTATATGGTCCATTGTTGAATAATGTGGACGGAAGCCTGCCTGCTCTATAGGTTGATTTCGATCTATATCTGTGGCTATTCTACTTAGAATAAGTGACGAGAACAGTTTATAGGTAGTAAATAGTAGACTAATAGGCCTGTAATTGTTGATATCAAGCGGGTCTCCCTTTTTATAGAGCAGCACTATGTTTGAGCTACACCATTGTTTTGGTATTTGTCCATGTTCTATTATTAGATTAAAAAGCTTTGTCAGGTAGCTTACCAGGATTGGCGCTCCAAGTTTTAAGGCTTCATTAGTGATGTTGTCCGGTCCTGGACTCTTTCCTGGTTTTAATCTATTTATATGTTTCATTATCTCTTGTTGGTTTACAGGGTTTTGGGTTGCTTCGTTTAATGGAGACTCTCTTTTGTTATTGCCGGATTGTTCATCTTTTAGGGCTTCTTCTGGTGGCGGTTCTCTATAAAGGTCTGAATAAAAGGCTGTTGGGTACTTTATCATGTGTTCTCTGTTCCTTGGCTGGTTTTTCCCGTCATTCAGGTCATGTATCCAATTTTTATGTGATGATAGTTCCCTAAAAGCCCTCTTTGAACTTTTAAATTTTGCAAAGTTCCTTTCTATGATGACTCTTCTATGTGTGTCATAATCTTGCCTAATTGCTCTGTTTGTCTTTTTATATATTTCCTTCAATTCACATCTTATTTCTTTTGTTTTGTCTTTTGTAGTGAGAAGTTCTCTACGTCTAGAAATGAGTTTCAGGGTTTGGTCGCTAATAATTTTATATTTCTTGTGTAGGTTTTTTAATTCTTCGTCCTGTTCTAGGCTATTTATAATGGTTTTTTCTAACATGTTGGTCAGAACTTGTATATCTTCTGTGTTGTTCATTGTTTTATAAAGTGTTGTTGAGTTAGTTTGTAGCTTTTTTAAGCACGTTTCTTTTTCTTTTGCGGACTTTAACATGTTTTTTGGAGTATTAAATGACTTTCTGTCGGTTTTAGGTGTTTGAAGGTTCGTAGAGCATCTCACCATTCTATGATCGGATGGGAAGGTTATTGTATTCAGTACCTCCAAGTTCGTAATTATTTTTGGGTTATAACTGAGTATGAAATCAGTTTCATTTTTAGTGTTTCCGTCAGGAGAGATCCAGGTCCATTTTCGAGATCCTCTTTTCTTAAAGTACGTGTTCATTATCGACAATTTGGATTCGTATGCATACTGAATTAGTCGCTCGCCTCTTATGTTTCTGTGCCCATATCCATATCTTCCCATTATCGCTTGTTCTCTTGTTTAGGTTGCCTGATTTTTGCGTTGAAGTCTCCGATGACTATTAGATTCTTACTTGCTTATTCTTGTGCTTTTTGTAAGTCCGAATAAAATTTGTCGATATCTTCATTACTTGAGTGATCAGTAGGGGCGTAAACCTGGATAATCGACAGTATGACAGCATCGATGTTCATCTTTAGAAGAGCAACTCTCTCCGATATACCTATGAAGTTTAAAATGTTATTCTTCAGTGTTTTCCTTATTAGAAAGCCTACTCCATGAAGTCCCTTGGTCTCACCTATGTAACAAAATATATATTTTTCATGTTCTTCTATATTGCATCCCATTCTCCTAATTTCAGCGAGCCCTATGATATCCCAATTGATTCCTTCCAATGCATTGTTCAATTCTAGCATTCTTTCTATTGATGACAGTGATCTGATATTATAGGTGCATATTTTCAAGTTCTGTACTTTCTTAAGTTTATTATTTGTAGTTTCTAATTCATTTTGGTTGCATTCTTTGGTTCTATTTTGCGGGGGATTATGGTCTTCTTCCCCCACGGTGACCAGCCGGCTTGAGGTGCTAATTGCTGTTATTCTCTTTGATTCTGTTGTTATGTTTGTCTTATCCAGGTTCCAGTTGTAGGAGGCAATTTTTAGTTTTTTGTTGTTTTTTTTGTTTTGGGCTCTGACAGTGATGATGCTCTTTCTCGTGCTACATAGTTGAATATGCTTGGTTTTATTATTCCTTGTGTATTGTTTGAGGATGAGTCATCAGATCGGGCACATTTGACATTAGTCTGTTTCTTGTTAGTGTTTGTTTGTGATGTATCTGGTGATTCTAACCTATTTCTTTTCCTTTTTTCTCGATCTCGGAATCATTTGAATTTTTAATTACTAACTTGTCATACTTTAGATATGCAAAATTTCCCTTCTTCCTTTCCTGCTCCAATAAAGGTTGAAGTTTTTTGCGAATTTCTAAAATCTCTTTCGGATAGTCTTCTTTAATATATATGCCTTGGGGGAGGTTGGACTTGTGTTTCTGAATTAAGTGTTTTTTCCATGTTGTTGTAAATGACACCACTATTGGTCTGTTTTTGTTTGAGCGCTGTCCAATCCTATCAGTTTTGGCTATCTCTTGACTGTCCAGGTGAACATCCATATCCCCTATTATTTCTTTAATGTAGTCTACCAACTCCAATTCTGTTTTCTCTTTTTCTTCTACGCCGAAAAACACTAAGTTATTTTTTCTCTTATCTTTTTCCATTATTTCTATCTTATGTTCCAGGTTTGTTATTTTTGTTTTTAAGAATTTGTTTTCTTCAAGGAGTGTTTTCATTTTTTCATCCAGTGCTTGCATAACACTACTGGTAACATTGTTCGTTATTGTTAGAGATTGTTGGTTCAATTTCTCGTCAAGTTTAGCTAGTAGCCATTCTATATTTTGATCCATGTTTTGGTATTTTTTGTGGATTTTTGCTGCCAGCACTAGAACTGTCAAACTATGAGAATGTTTAATAGTGTAAGGTTGGCACTATTGGTTGACGTTTGTAGTATGGTCTATGGTTTTTAAGTGTACAATGACGTTTGTAATTTTGTAATTTCAAGGTTATCTGGATGACTGTTACATTTAATTTTCACTAATTACACTGATTTCCAGTTGGATTTCTTCTAAATTATGGAGCTATAATGATTTCACAAGACGTTATCACAGTTTTACGATTGACTTATTGAGTTTTATAGTGTTTGTGAATATTTTCAACAGAGCTAACTTCGATATGTGTTTACGTTCACTATACCGGAACCGGAAATAAGAATTTAGGTGATACAAATTAAAATCACTTGTTGAAAGTTACTTCGTTGGTTTTACAGCCATCTGTCACAGAAATCAAACTATATTTTAAGAGTTACAAGTGCCATATGTAAAATTTCTGAAATAGTTGTACAAGTGAACCATAAGATGGATTGTTTACTTCATAAAATACATTTGACATAAAAAAAAAATACTAAAAATGGAAGCCTACTAATAAATAATCATATAAGTTGTACAAAACACGGATTTTAAACAATTCGGTTTCAACAACTTAAGATGCACACCATTTTTGTACAACCTACATGTAAAAATTTTAAATTCTCTCCTAAAATATTGGCAAAAATTAATAACTATAATATAATACTAAAACTATAATGTTTACTCTCTATGTTATGTCAATATAACACAGCCATAGTGTAACAAATATGGACTAAAGAGACTGGATTCAAACCACCGTAACAGAGTCCAGTTTGGGATCAAAATGTTGGTCATTTTACTACATATAGCAATAATTTATCAATCATCAACAGCCTTTAATAGCCCAATGTTGGACATAAACCTCTTTTCAGAAAGGTAGTTATGGCCTACTATACCATGCAGGCCAGACAGGCAAGTGTAGCTTGTTCTAAGTTTTCTTTTTGCAGTGTTGTCTGCGTGTTTTCGCTTAATTATTGCTATGAAACCAAATTTTATAGTACAGGAAGACGGTCAACTTAAAAAAGCTTTATACACGCATGTTTTTATTGTTATTGGATTGAATCACTTGGGAGATAGTCAGGTATAGACTTGAATAAAACTTTGTTTCGACACTTTGAAACCTGTTCCAAAACCTACCTATCATGAAGTGGATGCGACTGCAGATGTTTAAGGTCAAAATAATCACATACACGAACAAGTGTAGCAATGTTGGTAAGGATTGCAACCGTGTTTGCATGGTTTGGAAGTCCAGTATTGGGTTTATTACAACCAGCTCCAAGGGACTTGCTTAACAGAATATCTGCAACTGCAAGAATGGTTGAAGTTCGTGATTTGGATGCAAGAAAGTGAGGTTGTAGTGTCAGTGTAATGATGGAAGAAAGAAAAGAAAGAAAATTGAAAATAGTTTGATCGAAGAAAATCGAAATTTTGTGAAAACAAAATCATAGAATTTAATCCTTTACAACGTTTTTAGTGAACATAATAGCTAAAAACTCATAAAACGAAATATTTACAAAAAAATGTGCAATAAAAATGGATTTTTTGAGCTTAGATATCCTTAGCCGCGTCCACCCTACGATAAGTAGGTTTTGGGACAAGTTTTAAGTTGTCATAGATTGCCAATAAGAGTATGCAAGTCTATAACTATCTCAAATTCCGAGATACATATCCTATTCTGACTAATATGAATGGATTAAGGGTTGATCGATCACACGACTGACAGACAGTGACAGTCACTCAATAATCATAGCCAGTACAATCTGGTCGTATAGTCAGGCAATATCGAGGGTATGTGACGCCGATTGCGTTAACTTCATTTCATATCTATATAGATAATTCATTGCTCCATAACATTATAACACATAGTCCGGTCAATTTAAACATTCGAAGCTACATAAATTTCTATCAAGCTGAAAATCAGTAAGGTTGTTAAAAATATGATTAAATATAAAATTTAAAAGTTCCTCATCTTTCCCCTGTATGGAAAAAAATATTCAAGGTTAAAGGTTAAAAAAATGAGTTTTCAGCGAAACGGTAAGTTTTATCATAAAAATATCTCAAACAAAAATTGTAGATCATAAAATAATCTACAAAAAATGTATCAATACTTTTTTTCCTACGAGCCACCGTTTTTGAGCAACAACAAAAAACAAAACAAAACAAACAAAAAGCTGATTCACTGACGGAGGACTTTCTGTGAATGTACTGGCTTCTTGTTCTTCGCGTTATCTTTTATTAGCTGCAGCAATAGAAGACTTTCGAGGATAATTGTTACGACAACTTTCATGTATTATTACCGATTTCTGATTTTTGAGACATTCCGAAAATTCATCTGCTCTTTCGATACTTGCATTAATTAATGACTCCATACCACGTTCAACAGTAACAATTTTACTTTCACTTAAAATTTTAGCACAAATAAAGCAATATTCAAACTTTTTGTTTTAAAAATCAAAACAGCACGATATATGTTAGTATAAACAACACGTGATATCACTACAGAGTATCGCTCAAGACTAACAGTATTTCATTAATTATAGCAAGTATAAGACCCCAGCGACGCACACAATAGAAGGCTCAAAATCACCAAGGTGCAGAATTGGCTTTGCTAGCAATTTAATGTCTTAAATCTTGACTTATTTGAGAAAAAAATAATAATAAATTACTTCAAGTAACCTGTTTTGAGTGTACATCAAACAATATAACTAATTAATAAAGCAAATTTGGAATAAAATCAGTATACATACATGGATAATCATTTCAGGAACGCGTCCTAATGTACAATCTTCAGCAACAAGTCCAAAATTTAATATAAAAATTTAAGGTAATTTACTCATTTCATTACTTAATACACCGTGTTTTTTATACAAAATTTAGTTTTAGAAAGGATACTAAAAGATTATTTATTTTTAACTATAAAGATGTCCAATATAGTTTGTCCGATACCGCGCAAGTTATTTTAGTGAACGTATCGATATAATCGATCAAAAATAATTTTAAGTGAACGCAGCCATTCGGTTTCTAACGTCAGTTAGTGGTCTCGAACCTACCGATTTTTCGGTATTTCTACCGATATGGGCTACCTTCTGTTCTACCGAAATACCGAAATATAACGATTTTTCTACGATTTCACAGTATACTTGGAAATTCTCCCGATTTTACACTTTTAAGTTGGCAACCCTTTTCGTTTATGTTTAATGTTACGGGGAAGCCCTCAATAGTATGGACCTAGCGCAGAATGTAGTTCATATATTTTGGGGAATACCCTTGACACCCTTGTGTCCTACAATTCGATGTTAAAAGGGGCTTCCCGCTCGAGAATTTACCTGTCTAGTATATATAAACAGTAATTCGGTTTTATTTTTTCATTAATTTTCTTAACTTTGAAGAGTGAGTACCTAACCGAAAGAGTGCCTAAAAAATCACATAATTTAGTTAAAATGTCGTCTGACGAGGAACCAAGCACAAGTGCGAGTGTAAGAAGAAAAAAATATCTACAATATTATAGAAAAGAATGGGCAGAAGAATTTCCAGGTTGGCTGCAAGATAGTCGTAAAGGCGAAAGCTATGCCTATTGTAAGAATTGTAATAAAGATATCAACATCACATCAGGAAAAGTCGGTATAAAGAAACATAGTTCTTCACAAGCACACTCAGTATCATCAAAGAATATAAAATCACAACCGAAGATATCATCATTTACTGTGACCAAAACTCAAAAATCTGATATACTGGTTAAGCAAGGTAATTTTTTTAGTTATTTAATTTACTATTTACATTGTTATATTATTTTGTTTTCTACATATCGGTTTATAGAAGCAGTGGATATAATTATACCCTAATCGCTACTAGACATACTAGATATACCTACGTAATTTTAATTCTTTATTTTTAATTTCAAGTGAAATAAGATTAGCCTCGTTTGTTGCTGAACACAATCTTCCATTCACTATTATGGAGTTTGTCCTGATTCAAAAATAGCAAAAGAAATAAAATGCTCTTCAACCAAAATTCATGACATAATTGAGCATATTATAGGTTAAGAAAGTTTCAATAATTTATGTGAAGGTCTAGGGCAAACTAAGTTTTCGCTTATTATTGACGAGTCCACTGATCTTAGTACGACCAAACACTTGTGCTTCGTTGTGAGATATGCGAAAATGAATCGTATTAAAGATTGTTTTTTAGCTCTTATTCCATTAGAAGAAGCTAATACAGCAACCTTATTTGAACACATTGTAAATTTTTTTAGAAGCAATAACATTCCATATAAAGATAATCTAATAGGTTTTGCATCTGACGGGGCAAACGTACTGATGGGACGTAATAATTCTGTTGTAACATTGCTGCAAAATGAAATTCCTAACATTTTTATACTTAAATGCGCCTGCCATTCGTTTCACCTTTGCGCGTCATATGCTTGTACCAAATTGCAACGTTTTATAGAGGATCTTGTAAGAGACATTTACAACTACTTTTCTTCTAGTCCAAAAAGAGTGGCAGAATTTAAAAACTTTTAAATGTTTTGCGACTTAAAAGTATATAAAATACTTCACCCCTCTCAAACACGCTGGTTATCAGTACATGCAGCAGTGAAGAGAATATTGGGACAACTCTCTGCTCTTAAACTATTTTTTATAGACCAAATATCTAACAATGATCATCTTTTAGCTGCAGAACATATATTACAGAAGCTCCAAGATCCTACTACGATATTTATTGATCCTACTACGGAATTTTTAGATTTTGTATTACCATTGTTTACCGATTTAAATAAAGAAATGCAAGCAGAGCCACCCGAAAATTCATAATTTATATGAAAAAATAACTGGAACATTAAAAACTATTTTTGATTGTTTTTTAAAAAGAGAATATTTAACTTTAACTTTTTTTAACGTTTAGACATAATTGATCCAAAAAATGTTAAAATTGGCAAAACTGCTTCGATAGTTTCTGTGAGTAAGCTCTTTCCCAATATTGTTCACAGCAACGATTTCCAGGAAATTGATACAGAGTGGCGCATTTTAAGAATTTGTGAACAAATCAAAAAATTTCCTGATGATGTAGAACTATTTTGTTGAAACAGGCTATCTACTGAATCAATCACTAGTCTATTACGTTCAAAACAACTCTTTAAAACAGCTAATTGTTACGATTTTGAAATTAATTCGAAGATGAC
This sequence comes from Hypercompe scribonia, assembly GCA_949316085.1. Classification (NCBI taxonomy): domain Eukaryota; kingdom Metazoa; phylum Arthropoda; class Insecta; order Lepidoptera; family Erebidae; genus Hypercompe; species Hypercompe scribonia. The sequence continues at coordinate 22,024,022 of OX438972.1, forward strand.
CGCGGCTATGGCCAAAGAATCTATATATATAAAAGAAAGTGGTGTTAGTTACACCACTTATAACTCAAGAACGGCTGAACGGATTTAGCTGAAAATTGGTGGGGAGGTAGTTTAGAACCAGGAGACGGACATAGGATACTTTTTATCCCGTTTGACCGCGTTTCAGCACAAAATCGAAAATCTGCTTATTTATTGCCTCTAAGGCGAAACAGAGTTCGCGGGGTAAGCTAGTATTGGTATAAAAATAATTATGATTGTTACAAATTAGTCTGTAAGTTTATTTTTAAAATATAAACGAATTTTATTGCATATTGTATTTATTTTTTCAAATACCGATTTTGGGTACAAATATACCGATTTTAGCAGGCAAGTCTACCTATCTCGCTCTATGACGTTCGAGACCACTGACGTCAGTCGAGGAAGAAAACAATAACGAAACGGGCTGTCAGAGTATTTATCGTCAAATAAAATAAATCTAAATGGTAGTAGTAATATATAAAGTATATATAATAAAGTACCTTTCAATTCATTATTCGTAGAGCCTACATCAATAGTTCGTCAATTCGTGAACGTAATTATTACATTTAATTATTGAGAAATTTCTTTTTACGACAAGAAATAACAAAGTAACCTCAAATATTTTCCTATTGACAAACCCAGATCACATTTAAGATGGCCACCGTGTAATCAAAGCGCGCGCTTATTTGAAATCGTCATTTCGTGAACGGTCATTTTGGAAACGTTCCTGGACATGATGACACGTTCCTGAAATGACTCTTGCGTTCTCGGAATGATGATTATTATTTCTAAGGGCGAATCATTTACAATTTTTTAATAAATTTATTTTAAAATTTTGTTTTTTTTATAATTACAGCATAATGGCAACTCCCGATAAAGAAAAAAACAAAAAAAATCTCAAAAAAAAAGCTTAAACAGGATAGTGCAGCTTATTTGCGCTAAAGAGAAAAGGCGAATGCTAGAAGAAGAAAGTTTTTGGATAAGATGACTGAAGTGCAGAAGGAAATTAAACGGGCGAAGGACAGAGAATATTATAGAAAAAAAAGGCATAGAAAAAAGTGAAGAAAATTACTGATGTGACCGAACGAGAGAAGCGAAAGCAGATAAAAGATTGGAAAAAAGCATCAAAAAAATACAGAGAAAAGAAAAAAAGTTTAACAAATCTAGTGAGTAATATGCCACCACAATCAGATGACGACTTAGCCGCAGTACCTTCAGAGAGAAGACAAGTAGGTAGAAAAATCTTTCGAAAAGATAGGGCCAAAGCATACCGAAAAATAAAAAAACAGGATAAAATTATAATTAAACTGAAGCGGAAAATTGTATCTCTAAAGAAAAAACTAGTAAGAAGAGATGCAAAAATAAAAACTTTTCCAAGTCTCATCAAGAAAGTTGATGCTTTAATTAAAGATATTACTGTACCTCCTGAAGTATGCAAACAACAAGAATTCAAAAGAGAGAGAAACCTTTTATAAATGTATCAGTGGAAGCACTTTGCGAAAATACAAAATGCTACATATGGCCAAGAAGATTTTACTAACTAGACCGAAGAAAATAAACTATACATCAATTTAAAAGTCTGATACCAAAGTTCTCAAAATTGTTTTAAAACGAGAAATTCAACAAAAAGTCATTGATTTCTTCGAACAAGATGATGTAAGTCGAATGTTGGGCACATTCGACTTATATCATCGAAGAGAGACTCTGTGAAACATAATGGTATCAAAAAACAAAGTCGCGTGCTTTTACACTCAGTTAAAAACCTGGTGTCAAGATTTGTAAAAGAAACTGGAATTGTGTTATCATACGCAACGCTGCTAAGAGTAAAACCATTTTGGGTCGTAACGCCAAAATCAAGGGATAGAGAAACATGCTTGTGTGTCAAGCACCAGATTAAAGTTAAACAGATTGATGTTGAAGCAAATACGTCTTATGGCAAAGAAAATATACATCCAAATCTCGTATCCCCTGGGATATTCTTGCTTGTTAAAGTTCCTACTGAGAAGCTAAATGTTTGCTACAGATGTATTGCTACCTGCCAGATATGTGTCGATGACGCTGATGGAGAAATCTTAGTAACCTTTTTGAGATCTGTGCGTAACAATATTAGAAAATTTAAGCTGGAACCTAAGGATATATCATATATTGATTTCGAGCAAGTAATCAGTATTATTCCAACACTAACGCTGAAAAAAGAAAAAAGTCAAGAATATCATTATTTTGATAATGATATTGATGTTTTCGAAAAATAATAAGTTTTGTTTTGTATTTTTAATATTTTTTTAGTTAACTTGTTGTTCGTGACGGAATTTATTGTTGATTGTCTTACGTTTCTTGTATATTTTTTGTATTATGTATAGAAGTTTATTGAAGTAGACTGTGATTTAAGGTCAAAAGACTGAAATTGTAAGAACTGATCAAAACTTATAAAAGATATAATATGAGTATGACTAGTACTAGACAAGTGAGTTTAACTAGACTGATTTATGAAGATGTTAGCACTGAATTATAATAAAAATTTATTAATAGTAAGAGTAGTTCTTGTTAAGTGTGAACACTATGACATCATAAATAAATAACTTAGTTATTTAAACCGTGGTTTATAACTTCAATATTTCCTTATTTCTACCTAATTATATCAATATCATCATTTTGAGAACATTTTTGTCATTCCGGGCACGGCTGATCATTTTCGGGAACATTACAATATTTCAATAAAATACGCATAAATGGAAGTATTTCAATATTATATATATATATATATATATATATATATATATATATATATATTTATTACATTACAGAACTTTTGTTCTGTACATATTACGTTAATTCGATTATAAGAGTTAAATATTTTGAAATTTCTTAAATTGTATGCGCAATAATAGCAACTTCTTTAATTTCTTGACGTATTTTGCTTGTAGAAAATTTTGAATGTATTGATTTCATTATTGCTTATTCAATACAGATACATAATATACCCCTGTTTTTAAACAAAGCTCAAATTATGCGCTTTGTTTGGTTTTTGCGAATTTTATGAAGCTTAGGAAAACGTTCCCGAATTGATGGTTTTCTGCAAGATATTTACTACTAAGCAATATTACTAAAAAAGTAAGGAATTCTGTGCGCTGCCCTGTCAAAGTTTAAAAATATACAAATTAAGCAACAGTATAAACTAATAGTAGTCATTATAGCTTGCAATTTTTTTTGTCATAAAACCGATTTTGAAATTCGCAACCTTGGTGATTTTGAGCCAGAACAAGAGACATGCTGTCTCGAAGTTACACTGGCGTATGAAGTAATGGACTGGCTTTCATTTGACGTGATACTCTTATAGTTATAACTTATGCATATTTTATATTTTAAGTATATATTACAATCACCGATAGAAAAATATTTCAACATATATAACAACTCTAGATAAGAGATGTACATACGTGGCGCACTCATGCATATTATGACGATAACAACTTGAACAACTTTTTAAATACGTTATATCTCAAAAACGGTGGCAGGAAAAAAGTATTGATATATTTTTTTGATTAGTTTATTTTATGATCTACAATTTTTGTCTGAGATATTTTTATGATAAAAATTACCGTTTCGCTGAAAATCGCGAAAAACTCATTTTTTGACCTTTGACCTTGAATATTTTTTTTTCCATTCAGGGGAAAGAAGGGGAACTTTCAAATTTTATTTTTAATCACATTTAAAACAACCTTACTAATTTTCAGCTTGATGGGAATTTATGTACTTTCGCTCTCATTTTTAGGTTTAGATTGACCGTACTAACAACAAAAGTAGAGCTACCCGATAGCATTTTCATTAGACTTTAAATAAAAAATACAGACAAATATATAGGTATTTTAATTAGTAACCCAGTGGTGTTTTATATACTGCCACTTTTTATTTTACCTGCTTGCAAAACTTTTAAAAACAAAATAAGCATACCATAGATCAGTAAATAAGATCATTTGGCTTGAATGAATTCTATAAGTTTATATTTTCTATACATATTCATAATGCCGCGTTGGTCTATTGGTTAGAGTATGTGGTTGCCGATCGAGAGGTCTCAAATTTGGTACTCGAGTAAAAATATTTTTTTTTTTTTTCTTGTGACAGAAAGCAGTACTGTAATAACAGCCTGGAGTTCGAAACTTGGGGTCTTAATGTTTCTGTATCGGAAAGTACATATAGCCGTCCGTCCTGCGCCTGCGCCGATAGGCGTCCCATCCCATTATGAGAGTGAGGGAACAGGGAATGCACCTGTGTTTGCACACAAACTTGTGCACTATAATATCGCCTCCGTTATTAGCTGGTCTCCGTTGAGACTGCAGTGGCCGAAATCGGTTAGGAGTATATCATTATATACATATATGTATGTTTAGTAGGTTGGTGCATGCTTTAAAAAATCAAAAGAACTTAAACCGACCCATTTAAAGATTGTTTCTATCAATTTTATGCTTCAGTTAAGTTCCTCATTTCTCATCACTGCACTACAATATGCCACAACAAAGTTTGGCAGGGTACAACTATTATATTATGTTTCATAATTTTAGGGTGTCCAGTTTACAAGGCATGTTGGTGCGAAGTGACTTTGAACAAGCGTTATTATTAAGTATCTATCATCTATATTTTCATTCTTCGTGTGTCAGTTGATAAATGTAAAAAATTCACAACTAAAATGTACCTCGTAAGTTCACTAATGACACTGACAGTTCACTGATAGTTGTCACTAGACAACTGTCAGTGATCAAGCTATGTTTTAAAGGCTATGGAACCTACAAGACGCTATACATTTGTCCGCATACAAAAATATTTTTATTAGAAAGAGTTCATATACCTACAATACTCCATCTGAGATCTGAACATGTAACTTTATGTGTTAAATGGTTTTCTTGTTCTTGTGTCTAATTTGATTTTAACAACTTTAGTTCATAATTAAACAAACTATTGATTCTTTCCACCATTAGACTATTCGAGCTAAAAATCATTCTGCTTTACTTTATACACTCTTTATGGAAAGGATTTACTGACCAATCTTAGCAATCAGTCATATCTCAAATTGTTGGGAAGGATTTGGTTCTCTGTTTTATACAATAACCTTAATATAGGTGGCAAACATATCGGAAACCAAACAATCTGGAAATTCAAAAATTCAAATCAATTGATCGATGCGTCACTACTTTCTTAACGCGAACGGACTGTTACAAAATGCATACAAACTAAATCAAAGGAAGCAACTGTTAAATAATTAGCCAACAAATAGATCGCCTATCAGTTTTCATTAAACCACACGACTAAGGTCAAATCCCTGAAAGATATTTTGCCAGAAGTAAGATAGACAGTAGGTAGTGAAGCTACATTCGTGAATGCTAATGTACAACAGTAATAAGGTCACCCACCGACTTGGTTCGGATGCTGCACTCTGTTTTCCACCAGTCTCCATACTTGAGCACTGAGCATACACACACATTCTAGCTGAAACTAGCCGTGGCACACTTCAACACACTATATTAACATATTCAGTCGTCCATTTAAGATGCTCGTCTCTTTAACGTCACTTTGCCGCGAGCTAGCTGCGATATGTATATCCGCACACGTTCTAAGTTTGTTTTCTTCACCCATATCTGAAATAAAAAGGAATTAAAAATGACATCCATGTGGAGACGGATTAAGAATACGAAATGGCACAACGCCATATCAAACTTTGCAAGGCAACAGCGCTATATGAGAAAGGAAACTCGAAAAAAAAAATATACCAATCCATCTGGTTCGTTTGCTATAATTAGAGGTCTATATCTTCCTTTCTAAGGAGAAGCCTCTGTACAGTAGTGGATTTTTAAAGGCTGTTTACATGACAATGACACATTGGCTTCTGCAAAAACCTCAAATTATCGTAATGCAGTTGACAGCGTAATTTTGCCTGATAAATCAAAATGTTTCTTTGACTAACATTCGATTTGCAATGCATATTCTATAGAATGCAAATTTGAGTGCCAAATTCTTGTAATATTACAGCATAAGATTAAAAGGCAATATCCCATACAATTGCTTTCTATTAAAGATGCAGTCAAGTTTCTTGGGGTTTACATAGATTCCTTACAAGGTTACTCTTGAGGTCCCGTCAACAGATACACAGTAGATACATACCACAGCAATATTAGCATTCATAAATAATTTCTTCTATTATACTTGAATTAAATGTAACATATTGTGAATGAAATGAATACCAATTTTAAGCTATTCATACTCACACAGCACAGCACAGCACTACACTCACACTTAACTAATAAATACCTAATATTCGTTCAATACGCACACGCTGCATGCGCCTTTTGCTAGTTTTTTAATTCTTTATACATTAATGTTAAAGCCAAAACATCCTTGCTCCTATGTCCAGCAGTGGACTGTTAGTGGCTGTTGATATGATAACTAACTTCCCATACGGCCACAATGAACAAAGCAGTTCGAACTCAAATTCACATCTAATTTGAGAGTCAGAAGCAACCCACCCTTGGCCTCATGCAAGTTTTTTTGATGAATTTAAGTGGACAATAGGAATATGCTATGAGAGACTAAATCACCATTATCCATAATAAATTCTCCTAAAATTATTATTTCAAAGAGAAGAAAAACCTGAAACTCTATATCAATCTGTCTAGTTAGGTTGGTATAGTAACCCAAACTATGTTCAGCAGTGGACCGTCTGAAGGCCCTTGATGATGTAATGTGAAGCATTTTATTATTATTATTTTGTTTTAAAAGACAACGCCCGCATTAGGAATAAATCCTGTGTCGCGGAGGACTTTACAAACATACAAGAAACGGACACAAAGAACACTCAGACTCGGAACAACAATTTGTGGATCACACAAAGTGTTGTCTCATGTAGGATTTGAACCCACAACACTCAGTGAAGTGGAGAGCAACGTGGCAATCACTTAAACCACTAGGCCAATCGTGCAGTCAAAGTTCGTATTATCATATTATACTCTTTTATAACATGTAGGAAATAGATTTGAAATTTTTTTTTTTTTATACCACGACGGTGGCAAACAAGCATACGGCCCGCCTGATGGTAAGCGGTTATCGCAGCCTATGGACGCCTGCGGCACCAGGGGCATCACGTGCGCGTTGCCGACCGTTTAAAGACCTATTTACCCCCTTCTTGAAGAGCCCCATAGTGTAGTTTCCAGGGAAAACCTCGGCAGGGAGCTCATTCCATAATGGGATTGTTCGCGGGAGAAAATTTCTCTGAAACCGCACTGTGCGCGACCATTTAGGTTCCAATGTATGTGGATGAGCTCCCTGACGATGGCAAGCGGTGCGATGGTAGAAAGTGGCTGTGGGCATCATGTCAAACAATTCTTCAGAACACAGCCCATTGTAGAGACGATAGAGCACACACAAGGAGGCAAAGTCTTTCCTAAGACTTAGTGGCTCGATACCGTCTGTGAGATCAGGATCGTCGACTATTCTCACAGCACGTCTCTGAACTGAATCGAAAGGCTCAAGCTGGTACTTTGGTGCTCCCGCCCAGAGATGACAGCAATACTCCATGTGAGGTCGAACTTGTGTTTTGTAAAGTAGTAGCCTTTGTGCAGGTGTGAAGTATCGCTTCGCTCTATTCAGAACACCAAGCTTTTTTGATGCCAGCTTGACCTTCTCTTCCAAATAAGCTCGAAATTGGACGTCACTGGAGATGTCGACACCGAGGATTCCAATACTCTGTGAGATGGTAAGGGGTGTATTCTGGAATTGTGGAACCACAGTGAACGGGGTTTTCTTAGCGGTAAACGCACAGATTTGTGTCTTAGAGGGGTTAAATTGGACCAGGTTATCCCGACCCCAATCGGAGACTCTGTGTAAGGTGCTCTCGATTTGAGACACAAGTTGTTCGCGACTTTCTACTACAACGGTACGAGGGATGTTAGCTCGGCCCGTGTAATACGCATCTCCAGTACTGTCGTCCGCATAACAATGGATACCATCCGTGGATAGCATATCATTGATATGCAGCAAGAACAGCGTTGGAGATAGCACGGAGCCTTGCAGGACACCAGCGTTTATGTCCATGCTTTCGGAACAGCTACCGTCGACGACGGCTTTTCTGCGTCTGCCGGACAAAAAGCTAGCCACCCACTTGCACAAACCCTCGGGCAGGCCGTAGGACGGTAACTTCGATAGAAGACCCCTGTGCCAGACCCGATCGAACGCCTTTACTATATCCAGGCTAACTGCCAAAGCCTCACCTTGACTCTCAATGGCTGAAGCCCACCGGTGAGTGAGATACACTAGAAGATCACCAGTCGAGCGACCGCGGCGGAAACACCAAGTATTATTAGTATTAGCAATATTGTAACATTTTAATTATTGCTTACCGCCTCATCAGTGATGGCGTGTATATGTCCAGGGAACTTGGGCAAGTCCCGGCCTTCAACTGACACACTCTGGCCGCGATGGTACCAGCGTCTCTCGTACAGCAGTTTACCGTCTTCCACTCGAGTCTCTGTCGTCTCACCACTTTCCCTCACTGGAGACTCACCTGAAACATTATATTGTAAGTTTTAAAATAATGATATGAGCAGTTAGATACACAGATTCTCAACAATGTTACAATTATATTAAAATCTGTTAAAAGGTCACGTACCAATATGCTACCAATTGTCAGGTTTTTATCATCAAGAAATCTTATAGTTTGTAATATGCTTTGCTGATTAGTAGTGATCTCAATATTTTAAGAAATTGTTGCTTTTGCACTTGAGACGGTATCTGACAGCTTGTTAGTTTTGATGGATATTACAAACGAACTGGCAGCATACATAGTTTTTATGCCTAAATGTATATTTCTTTATGATGACCTCTTTCACTGTAATTTTGGATATTGGCCAACAAATTTGTATATTTTCAATTTATACATACAAGTTAGTTTTCGAATTCTATGTTTCTGGAAATAAGGTCACATCTCTGAATATCCATATTGTTTACTAATATCCTAGTTAATTTTTTGTGTGGTGAAGAGTTGAGGTGACTTAGGTTGTCAAGGCAGTTTGCACTTTCTAAGGAGAGACCTATGTCCAGCTGTGGACTGTTGAAGCTGTTGATAATGACGTGTATAAGTAGGACTTACGTGGGGTGGAGTTGAGGTGCTTCCGTGGAGGTGGATTGGCGGCGGGTGCGTGGTGTCTTGGGGGTGGTGAGTGACGGGCGATGGCGCGCAAGTCTGCCTCGATATCACGCTCGTCCAGCTGGAAGGTCAGCGTGTTGGTGATGGGCTTGCGACGCTTCTCGGGCGCCGGCGCTGGCTCGTTGGCACGCCGCCGTAGGATGCGTTTCATTACTGGTTTCACCTGGGTAAATGTTGAAATTAAAATACAACTCGGGTACGACTAAATAGAAAAAGGAATATTCTGAAATAGATAAGTTTCATAACTACTTTTGCGATAAAATTGGAATTTATAAAGCAAGTCCCAAAAAAAAGGAAGGGCGTAGTTTTTTTTTTTTTCGTGGATGGGGTGCAAAATCCCTTTGTATCTGTGGTTCCTAGGGATTCAGAAGCCAGCAGTATATGTTTTCGTTAAAAATCACCCCGACGGCCGGTCTCAGGCGCCGTGCGGAGGAGAAACCGGACCAAGTTTTTTCAGGTTCCCCCCAGGACCGGTGCCGCGTCTGGGCAGCCTTTATCCTAATTATCAGCTCAATCACTATACGTTGCGGCCGAATCGCATTTTGTGATCTAGCCGCCATTCTACCGCCGACTGCTGCAATTAATCTGCCACTAGAGGTATCCATTTTGGCCGTTTACATCCCTGCTGACGGTTCATATAGCCGCCGATGTCTTCTACGCTCGGGATCGGCCCTCTCCTAGTCCAGATCAGCAGTCTCTTTCTGGAGCATTATAGCTTCACAGAAAGAGACCACTGCGCTCCAACTTTGGCTCACCCACCAGCATGGTAGCAACTATTACTGGCGGGAGTAGGTCTAATACGATTTGGGTCGGGTCAGTCCTCCAGCGTATGATGTGCGGAGTCCCAGGCAGCTGCGCAATGGCAGCATTTTGCGATTTCTTCGCGTCCAAAACAATTCAGATGCTTACCGAAGCAACCATGCCTGGTGAGTACCTGGTACCTGGATGAGTCGGTAGGTGACCTCGTTCCCTACCTGCTCAACTTTCGATGTTAGGCAGAACGACACCGACAGCGAGTTGGCGCGCATTTCGCAAGTCTTTCAACCGCGCACTCCACTGTGCCAATGCCTTTCAGTGAGCATTCGCCGCATTTGGAGCTCGTCCTGGTCTTCCTCGTTCTCACCCTGGCAGATTGTGTGAGTTTGGTCACTAGCCTCGCCTCCATATCCGCCAGGATATCAAAAGGTGAGAAACGTGTCAGGATTATAGTCGTCTCAGACGAAATGGTGCGGTATTCTCGTACCATCCGAACGGCCGCTGCACATAATTGAGTTTAGCTCGGTAGCAGGAAGAGGCAGATAGGCGCTTGGGCATATCGACGACCCGTAGAGACACGTGGATATCATCATATCATGGTGCTATATCACCGCACAGTAGATGCAGCGCACTTCCTCCACGGTCCCCCAGATTAGGTAGAGAGCCCACTACCCCTTTAACTCGAGGGTTAAATGTATGACCTAAAAATTATGTCATATTTTAGATTAAAAATCTTTTATAATGGCTAGGCACAGAAATTATTTCATTTCAATCAAATTTAAGACAAAATGAAAATAAGTTTAAATTTATGTCTAACTGCAAAACAAAAAAATTGATTTAACACAAAAAAAATAAATGCTATTCTATTATATTCTATTCATGCTTTCCATCATTCAGAGTAGTCACTTTGACAAGCTTTTAAAATTATAATAAAAAAAATAATATAAAAAAGTAAAAATAAACAAAGTTCTCGATAACACTCAAACAAATATGAGCCAAAATAAAAAAAAAATATTACCTCCATAGAATCTCCATTGAGCTCCATATGCTGTCTCTCATTTTCAATTAACTTCCTCTTGTCCTCAAAATCAGTCAGCAAGTTCTCTCTCAACTCTATCTTCTTATCCTCAAACTCTTTTGCAGCAGCCTTCTTTTCTGCTATATATTCTCTTTCTACTACATCATACATGTGTTCCCTGTAATACAATACAAGTTATTTCAAATAAATTGTCAGTTCAAAGTCAATTAAAAATATAAACTGTGTGGTGACAGATTAAGAATACATAGTGTTACCACCCCTATTCATCCCGTGGGTGTCGTAAAAGGCGACTAAGGGAACAAATTATACAAGACAACATCATTACAAAGAGAAGGAAAACTTGGAACAAACCCTATTCCAACCCGTTTCGCCAGCATGGAATAGTAGGCTACAACCTCCTTGCTAAAGAGAGGCCTATGTCCAGCAGTGGACTGTAAAAGGCTGTTGATGATGATGTGACATCAACAATGTTGATAACCTATGTACATGGCAGAAAGGAATTCCAACAATCGTGAAGAGCATCAATTTGATTCAGATTCATAGGAAGCATTTCGAATACAAAACTATTTTTAAATTGTAAATGTTGTGTTTGTGGGTTGCAATTACACTACATTTTGTACAATCAACGTTATTACTTTATTCATTGAATTTACAGAGCTTGATACCAGTTGACATAATGCGTAATTAATACTTAGTTTTCCTCGCGTCCACTAGAGGCGCTCGCGAGCCACACGTTCAGAAATGATTAACAACACACGGGCCTAACAGTAAAGAACACGGTGTGCCTAAGGGTCACAAACTTGGTAGATAGTGATGTCGCTATTCTTAGCGGGCTTTCAATTATTAGCTAGGTAGTAGAACCACGCTGATTTCAGCACGAACGGGTCGGCTCAACCGGGATAGTACTACCCTCCCACAGAAGACCAACCTAAAGCACCAGCATCCGTGCTATCGTGTTTCTTTGGCGAGTGCAAGACCAGAGGCCCATTGATGCAGGGGTGACAGTTACCGTGATAACTGTGTGAGTCTTACACTGCCACGATGACTGTCACGCCTTTTACATTCCCAAGCGAGACGTGAAAAAGCATCTCACTAGGTCGCCATAGTGTGTGTCACCACACTGCATTGTCTATATTTGTAATGAGTATGGTGACCACCACTCTTGGATTCTATTCATCCTTTCCATCAGGCAGAGGAGAGTCACTTTGGCAGGTTCTTAATATAGAAAAAAAAACAAACACAACACAAACATGTGGCCCTGTATGCAGAATCTATTAGGGGATAATCTATGGGATATATGGATATTTGTTACTCTTTTATGCTTGTACATTAGAATAATACATAGACTACTATTTATCGTAATAACCGACATCTACGCGTGTTAAGCCGCTAGTACAATCTAGTATTTCCATACACCACACTCTCAGAATTAAATACTTTTAACTTCTAACATTGCTAAATGTTCACCTTAAAATCTAAGAGTCGAGTCAATATAAGTAGCAGGAAAGGCTTATACACCTTCTTGGTAATATGTTTTAAAAAAAAAATATTTTTTCTATCAGTACAAGCCCAATTTAGTTTGGGTTAGTTTGTGCACAATACACAAATTTGTGCTAGAGTGAGGTAGTTATCATATTATAGTAATTACTTGTAATGAATATCTGCATAACTCAAGTTTTCTTACAAAATTTGATTTTTTTGTTTGTAACACAGAATATTATTAGTGTGGTAAAGGTATACAAATAAAGAGTGTCACGAGTCTCAATAGGAAATCTTTTTTTGAAGAAAAATTTAAACAAATCCTATACCAACTCATAGACCAAAACCTCCGTTTTAAGGACAGATGTATTTCCAGCAGGGGAGTTTTCAAGACTGTTGATGATGGTGAAACATAGAGTATAAAGTTACAAGAGTATATTGCAATACCTATGTATTTTATTTAATCGGAGCCTCTCATTAAGCTGATGCTCTAGCCTCTTCACTCTCCGCAGAAATTCAGGATGTACACCGTCTTCTAATTGTTTTAATTGCTTCTTTAAGCTTGCTAGCTTGTCTTGGTATAACCTGAAATGTTATATATACAGCGTGACTGGTGAGATACCTTCAATACTTATGGAGAGTACTCGGTACTCGATTCTCGTTAACTAGATATAAAAAAAAATAGGTGCTTATTTTTTATCGAAATGTCTGTAGAAAATAAGTGAAATTTGGATATTATACTTCCTAAGCTCGCCGCACTGTTTACGTTGATCTAGTCACGAGCGGCGCGGCGGAACCCACCCCCGCCCTCCATCCCGCTACATAATGCATTAGTGCGTCACCGACTCGTTTCTTGTATTCTGTGTTGATAGACACGTGCGGCCGCGCGGTGTCCAAGTATTCCGCAGTTAAATACTGGGCTCTCGGTGTACTGTGTACGAAGTTTACTAAGATGTTATTTAATATTTCGTTTTTATGTTATTTTATTTCATGATATATGTTCGCATACTATCACATCCTCAAATATTGAAGGTATCTCACCAGTCACTCTGTATAGTTTTTAATATCCATTTTTATGATTTTTTATAATAAACAGGCCTCGATAGAAAACGTAATAACCAAAGGAGCGCAGTTTCTGCGACATAGTCACTACCATTTATAGTAATCATGCTATGCTAGCATGTTACATTTAAAACAGATTATGATTTTTTTAGCAGTAGAAAATGTTTTTGTAACTATATTTTTTGAATCTAGATTTTTTTTTTTATACCACGACGGTGGCAAACAAGCATACGGCCCGCCTGATGGTAAGCGGTTACCGCAGCCTATGAACGCCTGCGGCACCAGGGGCATCACGTGCGCGTTGCCGACCCTTTAAAAACCTATTTACCCCCTTCTTGAAGAGCCCCATACTGTAGTTTCCAGGGAAAACCTCGGCAGGGAGCTCATTCCATAACGGGATTGTTCGCGGGAGAAAATTTCTCTGAAACCGCACTGTGCGCGACCATTTAGGTTCCAATGTATGTGGATGAGCTCCCTGACGATGGCGAGTGGTGCGATAGTAGAAAGTGGCTGTGGGCATCATATCAAACAATTCTTCAGAACACAGCCCATTGTAGAGACGATAGAGCACACACAAGGAGGCAAAGTCTCTCCTAAGACTTAGTGGCTCGATACCGTCTGTGAGATCAGGATCGTCGACTATTCTCACAGCACGTCTCTGAACTGAATCGAAAGGCTCAAGCTGGCACTTCGGTGCTCCCGCCCAGAGATGACAGCAATACTCCATGTGAGGTCGAACTTGTGTTTTGTAAAGTAGTAGCCTTTGTGCCGGTATGAAGTATCGCTTCGCTCTATTCAGAACACCAAGCTTTTTTGATGCCAGCTTGACCTTCTCTTCCAAATGAGCTCGAAATTGGACGTCACTGGAGATGTCGACACCGAGGATTCCAATACTCTGTGAGATGGTAAGGGGTGTATTCTGGAATTGTGGAACCACAGTGAACGGGGTTTTCTTAGCGGTAAACGCACAGACTTGTGTCTTAGAGGGGTTAAATTGGACCAGGTTATCCCGACCCCAATCGGAGACTCTGTGTAAGGTGCTCTCGATTTGAGACACAAGTTGTTCGCGACTTTCTACTACAACGGTACGAGGGATGTTAGCTCGGCCCGTGTAATACGCATCTCCAGTACTGTCGTCCGCATAACAATGGATACCATCCGTGGACAGCATATCATTGATATGCAGCAAGAACAGCGTTGGAGATAGCACGGAGCCTTGCGGGACACCAGCGTTTATGTCCATGCTATCGGAACAGCTACCATCGACGACGGCTTTTATGCGTCTGCCGGACAAAAAGCTAGCCACCCACTTGCACAAACCCTCGGGCAGGCCGTAGGATGGTAACTTCGATAGAAGACCCCTGTGCCAGACCCGATCGAACGCCTTTGCTATATCCAGGCTAACTGCCAAAGCCTCACCTTGACTCTCAATGGCTGAAGCCCACCGGTGAGTGAGATACACTAGAAGATCACCAGTCGAGCGACCGTGGCGGAAACCATACTGGCGGTCGCTGATCAAATCGTGCTCCTCTAGGTAACTGAGGAGCCGTGTGTTGATCACACGCTCCATCACCTTAGAGAGAAGGGAAGTTATAGCTATAGGCCTGTAATTCGATGGGTCCGATCTATCACCCTTTTTTGGCACTGGATGCACATGGGCAGTCTTCCACGAAGACGGCACTTGCCTTTTGCGGTAGGAAAGCGCGAAAAGTCGCGTTAGTACAGGGCACAACTCAGGAGCACACTGCTTGAGCACCACTGCAGGTATGCCGTCTGGCCCACTCGACTTATGAACGTCTAGACAGTTTAGTTCCCGCCGCACTTCTCTTTGCGAAATGTGTATTTCCGGCAAAGAGTGTTGGCACGGCGGGTTAGTAGGCGGTACCGCACTTCCATCCTCGTTCATGGTCGAGTTTGAGGCAAAGAGTTGCCCAAGTAGGTCGGCTTTCTCTTTGGCACTGTGGGCCAAGTTACCATCGGCATTTCGCAATGGTGGTAAAGACGACTGGCAAAAGTTTCCCTCGGCCGCCTTAGCAAGAGACCAAAAGGCACGACTCCCAGAGGGGTAGCCCGTAAGTCGCTCACCAATCCTGCCGTTGAAATCGAATTTGGCTCTGGCAATTGTCTTTTTGCAGGATCTCGAGGCAGCATTTAGTTTGCGTCTCACATCAGAGATGTTCGGATCCTTATTAGCACGGGCCGTGGTCCAAGCCCTGTAGGCAGTCTGCTTGACTAGTCTGGCTTCCTGGCAGAGCCGGTTAAACCACGGTCGCTTTTGTTTTCCCGCAGCTACTGATGAGTTAGGAATAAAATACTCCATACCCACCAGGATCGTCTCAGTGACAGCGGCTGCGCAGGGGTCGGGGTCTTCTGACGCGAAACAAAGCTGCCTCCACGGGTACGATGCGTAGAATTCACGCAATCCATCCCATTCTGCTGATTTATATTGCCACATGCGGCGCAAATCGGCTGGGCGAGGTGGAATATGCCGCGCGCATGGGACTACGGTCCGGACGAGGCAGTGGTCGGATGAGCCGAGAGGTGCGTCCACTGTGATAGTGTAGTCGTCCGGACGCGTCGTCAGCAGAAGGTCCAGCAAAGAGTGCGCATGGCTCTCAATATCAGGTATTCTTGTTGGGGAATGTACCAGTTGTGAGAGGCCATGGGCCAGAGCAAATTCATGAGTAGACCTTCCCGCAAAGTCGGTGGATCGAGAGTTTAGCCACTCACAGTGGTGGGCATTAAAGTCTCCTAAAATCACCAACTCAGCACGGGGGTACTGCTCAAGAACTTTGTCAGTCGTCACTTGCAGGTGCTCAAAGAGTGCTCTAGTCTCCCTGTCGCCGCTATGAGACCTGTATAGGCACGCATAGATTCGAGTCTGACCTCCGTAGTCTACGCGCACCCACATTACTGACAGGTCCCTGTCTTCATAAAAATGAAGACGGCGACAGCAGATATCCTCCCGGACGTACATGCATACACCGGCACGTCTCAGGAATTTGTGTTCGAGTTTGTAGCCGGGGTAGTGTAGGTATGATGTATCGGCCGGGCAGGATATCTGTGTCTCCGTAAGAAATAAGAGGGTCGGCTGCGCAATCTCCAGATGAAGGTGGACTGCGTTCAGGTTGGAGTGAAGTCCCCTGATATTGCAGAAGTCCATATACGTGGAAGAAGATGCCGCTGTAGATACTCTTTTTCTACTTTTCTTTGTCATTTTTTTTGGGGGGGTTCAATTGGTTTGTGAGGATTTACTGTGTTGACAGCTAAGGGGGCAATGGGGCGGTGCCAATCCGCACATGGCTGATGCGGGTAGTGCGATTTGTCGGCGCGGCGTACGAAAGGGCCCCCGCTCCCCTCCTGCAGCAGCAACCGGGTTCCACTCCGGTCTCCTCCTCCGGCACGACTACTACTGCAGGGATTTTTCGCAGGCTGGCGGTTCGGCCTCCCAGGGTGGAGGTTGTAGTGATCCCTGGGTTCGGGAACCCATCTATCCTGCGGGCGGCCAGCGGACAACCGTTTCAGCGGGTCTTCCTGACCGCCGCGCCCACATCCCGCGCCCACACGAGCCAGTAGCAGTATTATAAGCACCACTGGTCCCCCGTTGTCAAAACAGCGAATCCTCTAGAGCTCTGGATACCTTACTCACCACAGGAACACAGCACTGCCGAAAAAGGCTGTGCTATTTGGCCGTGGTCTTCTGTAAGGCGGAGGTCCTTCCCCAGTCGGGCTGCTCTAATGTTTCAGCGGAAAATATCGCGCTATGCCCTACCTCTCCCAAAAATAGATAAAACTAAAGGGCACATAGAGGTTTTATTTACAACTTAACTTTATGCACTTATGTACATCAGCAGACCTAATGCCCTAGGATTTCTCTTCCAGTGGTACCATGCATCAAGATTACAGTTGTAATCAGTAGTTACATTTTTTTTTCTCCAGAACAGATACAATAGGGTATTTGACAAATTTTCGTAAACTACTCCAAAATGTTCTAAGTCACTAAAAGAAACGCTTGACGACTGTTTTTCTTAAATTTTAAGCCATTTTAATAACCAAAAGGCAGTTTTAACAAATACATTTCGTATTTCCCGCTAAAACGCTAAGTCACGTGAAAAGTCAGAGGCGTGACGTCACGATACAAAAATAAACAAAACAATACGATAGGGCCACGCGTAGATAGGTATTGGTTATTTGGTTATAAATATTTATAGTATTTATTTTATTATTTCGTTACGTTCTTTGTTCAAGATTTATGTAAAAATGAATTCAAAGTCTTATAGAATATGTGCCGTTCCTTTGTGTCGAAACACAAGTATTAAAACTCCTAAATTGTTTATCCACGTGCCACACTCACAAAATCTTAGTGCGAAGTGGCTGCAGTTAGCACGACGTGATCCGACCAGTGTAGCACCCAAATCTTGTATTTATTTTTGCGAGGATCATTTTGATGTGAGTATTATTACTTTAAAATATCTGTAAATATTGAGTTCAGAAAAGCTGTAGCTCCTCTAAAGGTACCTACTGTTAAGAGCATACCAAGCTTGACACTTTGGACTGGCCGTGTATTATATGGCGCGCAGTACAAATCTGAGCTCAGCTGACTCTG
Source organism: Hypercompe scribonia (assembly GCA_949316085.1). NCBI lineage: Eukaryota > Metazoa > Arthropoda > Insecta > Lepidoptera > Erebidae > Hypercompe > Hypercompe scribonia. The sequence goes on from OX438972.1 coordinate 22,042,172, forward strand.
GTTCTTGACTGTACACAAGTAATAGCACTACTTAAGTTGGTGTTTATGTTTTAAAAGCACTCATTCCCTATTTAACGCTGACTTGTTTTTTATTATAGCTGCCCAAGGACATTGAAAACTACATGGAATACAATATTATGGGTTCTGTCTCGAACATACGAATGAAATCCTCCTGTTTACCTTCTAGATTTGAATGTCAACCTGATCGTTTAAAGAGGACGGCCCAAAGTATGCCTTGGTCAGTGGCAGTAGAAAGACAGCGTGCATCATTAATTTATGAAATACTTGCACAGACAGAAACTGTAGATACACCATTCACTAGCAACATAGTATTACAACATAGTAACATAGGAACTGGAGGTAAATCAATACTATATCTGTCTTATTATAACCCCTCGCAACAAGTCAAAATAAAATTTTCTTAGGAAATATAAGTAGCATGTGGTTTGCTAAGTTAATAGTTTATGTTTGTATAACTTTATCAACTTCTCATCATAAAACTTTAACAAGTGTTTCTGAATTATTCACAATTCATGATCGTGACACTCGCTACCTTAAAACCTACTTTAAAACTTTATACTCACATCGTGACGTCACGGGCTCTGATTGGTCGTTGAGACGTTTCGTTTCAATGATGTACAGATTAAAAAATTCTAATTTTTATTTAGGAAAATAAAATATTAAATAATTTTTATTCGTAATTTAAGTCAAATATTCTTAATTAGGACCTTTAATTCTATAATATTCAATAGAAAACTTATTTATTTGATAACTATGTCAAATACCCTATTGACATACAGTAACAAAAAGGGTGGAAAATGAAAAAAAATAGGTCACATAGTATGATTATGTTACCTAATGTGTATGGATGTTTGTTCAATACTTAACTGTTCTTTAACTTCTACTGGTTCATCATTGTTTGGTATGTCTGTTTCACTGGCTTCTTCCGTATCTGTGAAAATTTTATGCATAAATGATTACACCCATTGTTTGATTATTTTTAACAGGAGCTAAGAGCTGAGTAATTATTAAAAATACAGAGCCATTTCTGTAGTTGTTTCTTGACAGAGGCACAAACAAAATGACACAGTAATTTTGACCAAAAAGTTTTTAACAGGCAATTTGTTAAGTGAATAAGTAAATTTCTTAAATTGACTAGTTGATAGTCTGATGATGATAATGAAGTCAATTTTGCAAGTTACAATATAATAAAAACAATATTAGCATTGACACCAAATTATACATTGTAAATAAAGTAGAATTACTTGAAATGGGTAAGAAATTGGTTGGGCATCCCTGGAACAGTTTACAGGCCAATCAAAAAAAAAATGTATTTTATTTTAAGTTCAAAGATAAACTAATATTTAATGTTTTTTATTAGTCAATGTTTTACGAAAAAATTGTATAAATATTACTATATAAAATTTTTGTACACTGTATTAGAATTTTGTAAACTGAATAAGAATATTATAAACTGTAAAAGAATTTTGTAAGCTGTATAAGAAATTTGTAAATTTCTGCAACAAGACCAGTCTAATAGCAGCCAATAGAATCCTCCCTCATTCTGGAGAAAAATAAATTAAGTTTTAGTAAGTTTTTAATTAAATTGGCTAATTATTTTTTAGTTTGGATTTCAAATCAAAAGTATAAATATGCCCGTGATCTCTAGATGGTTGAGTGACGAGAAGTACCACCTAGGTAAGTGGTTAAGACTTGACCAGCAAAGCTCAACTGTTATTGTAGAGATTTTTATCAATCATAATCAACAGCCTTAGTTAGCCCACTAAATCTAGGCCTCGCTTTGGAAACAAAGTTTTAGTCTACTAGTTGCTAGATGGTAAATTATAATATATATTACAGCCAACAGTTTTATATAGCTATTATTACATAATAAATAACTTCATAGCATATATACTTGGTTTAAAAAATTGTATGCCAAACACAGTAACCTTAGTTGTCATTATTTTTAAATATTATTTATTTAAATAGATTCTAAATTTTTTCAACATGTTTTTGAATATCTTGTTAATCCTGAATACATAAATTTAAGCATTCATGCCTAACTAATGTAAGAATATTGAAGTTATTAAACGAGCAAGTGATTTTGTATCGAGATATTTTTGTTATGAATTTATTGCTGCCATAGTACTTGATTGATTGCAAGTACAAAATTAATAAGTAACAAGTTTTCTTTATGTGATTTTGAAGTTTAAATTTTTGCCCCCTTTCCTTTTTTTTGATGCTGACAAAATATGGAAAGATGGTCATAAAAAAAGCTATATGCAGCTTTTCTGACGGCCAACTTTCTTATATATTATTTTTGGAGAAAGTGACATCAAAAAGAATGAATTACGTCACCAAACAGGTTGGCAAAAATAGGCGGGAACACATCAGTTATGACGACTTGTATGTAAATAATCTTGTTGTTATTACATAACCTATGTTTACATGTCAATTGGAACTGGATTGGTTAATTAGAATAAAATTAAGGTAATTTTTTAAAATAGAATACATCAAAACAGGATTAGATTAAGACCGTAAACAAAGCATACCTTCATCGCTATCTTCCACGGGAGGTTGAGCTGGTAACACATCTTCTCTATCCCTGTATTCGTCCAGATCATCGTACCCATCGTCCTCGAAGTCATACTCGTCGCCCGGGCCAGAATATGGGGATCCTTGGTAAGACATAGTGGAGGCGACGCGTAATAGTTGCATACAGATTAAATGTGAACACCGTCTCAGAAACAAACTCTGACAACGAGTAACTCCGATATTGACAAGAGCAACCGATGGCCAGTGCCACTTATGTCACTCATGTAAAGAATTTAAGATAAATTTCACTTAGACGAAAAAATGGAATTAGACCAAATTGAAGCTGTTTTACGTCAAATCTGGACAAAAAGCATCACGCTGATCTATCGAATGTCAATGAACAACAAGAAACAAGTATGGCGCTAGTAGCATTATGATATCTTCATGAGTAAGAGAGAAGTCAGATAGTTTTATAAACAATCCGACTAGGTTTATTTTTTACGTATTTTAATCATAGACACGTGAACCTTTCATTTCTTTCTATAATAACTCAAAATGTTTACTTCTTAATCGCCTAGTATTAAAATATATTTGGAACTTTTTCTAATGAGTACTACTCAAATTTATAACCTGAACCTTGTTTTGCTACGTTGTTGTAGTACGTAAGTTTGAATTAAACAATATAGGCAACAAACCCGTACTTACTTTCTTGAAAACATACAATTTGTTTCACAAAATCGATATCAGATTCCTTTTAAAGAATACATTTCAAAGAAGTCACAAGCAAAAAATATTAATCTGAACATAATTTTGATAGAAAAAGTAAAAACCTCATTACTGTAAAATAATCAAGTCTTTAATTCATTTGTATCTATGGGATATTATTTCGATTGTATAAAATGTTTATGCAATGATGTGACATAATAATAATATGCAGGTTGAACAAATAACTTGAAGAATTAAGAATCAGTAGAAGAACTGTATTTATTTTTAAAGAATATAGAATACAATAAATATCACGGTAATACTCAAAGTATTATTTAAAATTAGCGGTAGTCGATTTTACTTACTATTTCATAGTTTAGTTTTTATCTGTGGATTCAAAAACAGCTTATTTAAAAATACATTATTGTCTATTGTTATGATTTGACGTCACGGAGGTGGACGTCATCTTGAATGAAAAATTCCTATTTTATTATTTATTTTGCTAAATTAAAGACGTAACACGGGTTTCTTACTAGTGATTAACGAATAAATTAAACAACATTGTTTGTGATGTCTTCTGTAGGGACGAGTTTTGTGTGTTTGTAATTAGTGAAGGTGACGCTATTTTCTATTGTGTCGGTGATGTAATTTAGGTGATTGGGTGGCTTCCTAGTCCTAAGTACCACAATGGAAGAGTCCTCATTCACGATCCCTGCCGATGACAATGGCGATACTGAACTCGATCCTAGAATACAGGTCAGTGAGTGAAAAATAATGTACTGAGTATTTTATTAGGTAGGCCCTTGTAACTGCAAAGATGAGTGTCAATTTCGTCGATTATTTCGCCAACGAGCACAATGGGTATGATATATTATATCATAACATGAAATACGGATTCTTTGCAAGCAAAGAGCTCTCAGAGTATCTCAGAGAAAGGTCAAATATAGAAGAGACCAATTCGAAATCATTAGCTAAGTTAGCGAAACAGGCGAATAGTAACTGCACGCAGGGTACATTCGCACCGTTTTGGGGCGTATTAAAATGTTCTGCCGAAAAGCTATCCAATTTACATCAACATATGTTTCAAAAACTTAGTGAACTAGTAAAAGATGTAGCTAGATATGCTGAAGAGCTTCACAAAAAGCACAAGGCTGTCAAAGACTCTGAATCGAATACTCTAGAAGTGGTATTGCTAATTCAGAACACAAAGCAGGCACTACAAAAAGCTAAAGATGTGTACACAACAAAGTCAGCTGAATTAGACAAGTTACGGAAAGATAATGCATCTGCTAAAGAGGTTGAGAAAGCTGAGGTGAAGCTAAAAAAACTCCATGAAGATTACCGACAGTTAGCTGAGAAATACAACCTGGTGAAACAGGACTTTGAAAAGAAAATGACTCAAACATGCAAGCATTTTCAAGATGTTGAGGAAGCTCATCTTAAGCAGATGAAACAGTTTGTTAACTCCTATGCTGATATTATTCAGAACAATCATGATCTGATGGGCCAAGTACATAGAGATTTTAAACACCAATGCCTAGAGTTAACAGCTGAAAAACTGCTGGAACAGTTCTTGATAAAAAAGTATAATGCAATAGAAAAAGCAATAATTGAACTTCCCCCGTCTTTACCTAAACCGGGCTCAGCAAACAATTCAATATCTGAGGCGGACCAAATATCTACAATCTCTAATGGGTCACATAAACCAGCCCAACCTGCTAAAGCTCCTAAGAAAGAACCCTCATTTGCCACAAAAACTTCTAGAAGAACTACCTCCCTTTTGAATTTGTTTACACCTAATTTTCAAAGCAAGGAAGAGCCCACTGGTAGTGCTGAAGGTGCAGCACCATGTTCTGCACCTTCCAGCCCCAGCGGTACTCCAGCTACACCAGTAGTACCAGACAAAGATGACAACATGGGTCGCACTACTCTTAGAGAATCAAAGTGGTTCATGCGCAGCAGGAGGCCTAAGCTGAAAAAACCTAAGAAGAAAAAAGATGAAATTTCAGAAAATTCGAATCCTGGAGAAAAATCTGATTTAGAGGAAAAAGAGGAAGAAGTACCAACAAAAGAGGACTTAATCAATTCACCAGAAGTTGATGAAGAAGGTTACTGTATCAGGCCCAAAGATGAGAAAGGCAGTGTCTACTCCTCTACTGATTCTGATTCTGAAGAAGAGAGGGAACAGAAAATTCATGTAGAAATAAAACCTATAAGCAATGGCAATCCAATATCTGCCAGCGTAGATGAACTCAGAGCCACTGTTGAGAATATTTCTTTGTACAAGATTGGTACAACCACTGGGCGAAGGGGATCTAATGCCAACACTAGTAAAGCTAGTAGTGACTTACTAGATTTGAACTTCTTTCAGAGTCCTACAGCCAGCAATCCTGCATCTCCACATGGCAATGCTTCTAACCCTTATGCTCCCTTACAAGGCAATCAGTCACATTTATTAGAAAGTCCCACTCCAATTTCTAATGCAGATGTAGGTGATCTATTCTCTGAAGTTGGTGAAATGAATCAATCGAATATTCGCACATCTACGCCCACTATTTCCACGTCTATTTCGCTGCCTAGGCCACCTTCACGACGATCCGAAGGCGATTTCCGCACTGCGGGTTCTTCAGGCTCACGTGGTCCATCACCTCTTACTATAGGCATGGCAGATACAATACCGTTAGCAGTAGCGTTTCACGAAATTATACACTCATACTTCCGGGGTACGGAAGAATCCAAGTGCCAAGTAAAGATGTCAGGAGATATGATGTTATCATTTCCCACTGGTATAGTTGGTGTACTTGCCAACAATCCGAATCCTGCTAAACTATGTTTCCGACTGAAAAACATACATAGATTGGACAATGTCTTACCGAACAAACAACTAATAACAATTAATACGATGATGTCCACCCGCGATAACACGGTCGTTGAATTCAACATGCCCGCTTTGACATCACTACTAAAGCGACAATCGGAAAAGAATCCAACCGCACAATACTTCAATGTAGATATACTTAAATATCAGATACGACCAAAAACCGGAGCTGCGTCTTGTCCATTCCAAATGGTTTCTTATTGGAAGTGTGAAAAGGACCACACTGATTTGAAAGTAGATTACAAGTACAATCTGCATGCTATGAGTCCTCCATCCCCCTTACTTAACGTCTCTGTGTGCGTACCTATGACAGGCACTGTCACCAACGTAATTGCAATGCCGAAGAACACGTGGAATGGCGAGATCGAACAGGCGTTATGGCGTTTTACGGAACTATCGCAGCACTCTGAGGATAGAGGCGTAGGCTCGTTAAAAGCTCGTTTTGAGCTAGTTGAAGGTCCATCTAATAAATCCACTATTTCGGCGCAGTTCAACTGCGAGGGTGCGACCCTCTCCGGCATTGAATTCGAGCTAATAGGTAGTGGTTACCGACTATCTCTTGTCAAGCGTCGATTTGTCTCTGGAAAATATATATGTGATAGTGACATGAACTGATTGGTCCAAAACACTTATGAATACACATGCTTGTATATAGATGTAATTGTCGTATATTCAAAGTGTGTATGGGATGCATAGGTTTTTATACTATTTGTTCTGATTGTACGTTTTGGTACCTTATAGGACTGTTTCCTGTCCACAAAAAACGAGTTATGTTAATGTATCACAAAATAATTTGTCAATTTTCGATATAAATTGTTAGTTCTTAATTTGAAAATTGTATTACTTATCAGAAAGATATGCTTCATCTAATAACTTATTTTTCAGAATAGTTAATGTGCCATTATATACTGTATTTGTAAATTTACACTTTGAGTACTGTACTGTCGCACTTACCTACTTGCCTATATAACGCTGTACACATTTAATTTTGTGACTCCTCAGCCTATTTAATAATAAATTTAATAGAATCTACCACAATCTACTAAGATTAAACAACCTCAATATAAAATGGTACATTTTTTCATAAACAATTACCATTTAGTAGAATTAATTTCTAACATGATTTAGAGTACTTTGTGTAAAATAATTGAGTTAAAATATAATTTAAATTTAATATAACCCCAGAATACAAAGCTTTAAAGCTAAGATAAATACCTGTAACTATAATGTGTTACATAGTAAATAATTATGTATTAAAACTTGAATTATTTGGAGGTAAATAATTATTTCTTTTTTTGATTAAACATATAGAATTGTATGTTTCATCAAATCTTACATTTGATTGTGCGATTTATTTTAGATGTATCTTTTGTTATACATATTTATATAATAATTTATAGTGGCCTAATTATAGGAAAGTCCTAAAAATGGCTGCAAATTTTGTTGTTTCTTTAAGATTTGACTTTATGTTTTCAGTTTATTCTTATTTCTTTCAAATTCGAAATTAAAAACGTTAGAAAAGTAAATTAATAAACTATGTTTTTATGTGACTCACTACACATAAACTAATTTTGTTTATTTGTTGATTTAGATAGACTAAAGTTAATATTTTTTAACAATAACAAATAAAGTCAAAGCTTATATAAACATTTGCATATTACAAAATAATATATTTGGTTTTTTATGTCAATTATGCTTACAACATTATTGCAAATAAGATTCTTTGAATCTCTAAATTATTTTATATCAGTCGCTTGATATATTAACTTTTTTTTTCAATTTCATTGTTGTATTATTGTAGTGAGCATTTAGATTTCAACCACCGGACGTGTTGTCTTTATTAATTTCATTGCTTAGTATATAGAAGTAGCTTATTATATTTTAACATTTTTATGTAATCTCATAATGTAATTATAATGAATCCTTTAATATCCCTGGGGCCTAATAAGTTACAAATGTAACTAAGTAACTTTTACCAAAAGTTAAGTGTTCATACAGTAATATATAAAAAAAGGTTAAACCAACATTATCTACAACTGAACCATTCCATTAAAATATTCTAATGTCTCATAAATTAAGTATTATTGTAATATATATCTTAAACATTGTTTTTTTTTATATTACCATTCGGCTGAGTCAAATGCAAACATTGAAAAAAATCTCTTTCGTTTATAAAATTTAGAGGAAAAAATAAAATAAAAAATGCGTAATAAAATATTTTTGTAACGTAAAATTTATCACATGTATGATTCTAATAATGATGTAACTATTATGTTAATTTTTAAATAAAACGTAATTAGCATATAAATAGTTATTTTATTATAGTGTTGTAAACCACAAAATAAATAAATGGAGGGGAACTTAATGTAAGTAATACTTTTTAGATGGCTTTTTTTTTGTAGGGGCAGGAAACGTTCGTTATAAGGTACAGTTAGATAAAATGATGAATTGTCTTTTATCTAGACACTTAGTGATAAATATTTGTATTGTGATAAACTGTCGCTCCGTACTATAGTAATGTCTCGGATGTTTCCCGTCTCTACATGTTGCTTGCTGTTGCCTTATGTGTGGGAGTACAATGTGCGTGTGCCGTGCGATTGTCTCAAGTTCTTCAAAACGTTTCAGGTGGAATTGGAGAAGCTGAACGCCGCCACTGACGAAATCAACAAGTTGGAACTGGAATTAGACGTGAGTTCATTTTTTATTTATTTATATTTCTTAGTTTAATGCTCTAAAAATTATTTGTTAAAACATTTTTACGATTTTTTTGTGTGTCATTAGAAAAATTATTTTATCGTTCAACGATTCGAAACTACTGCTATGAATTTATGACCCACTTAGAGTTTCGTATTTTTTTTTTAACGAAGTGTTACCCAATGATTGAAAACCATGAGCCCACACAAATATTTTGTTTTCACGGATTTCAGAATACGATAAAAAAATAGAGGGTAATAATAGTTTTGATTACAAAATTTTATATTTTAAGCAAATTTCATATAATCTAAATTAAGATGTCATCGATAAAAACACATTTACGTTCCACTTTTGTCAAAATCAGCATAACTCTATATAATAAAATTATATAAAAATTAGGACAAGGTGAATATCTAATATACATTTTTAATTCACCTACTTACTAATTTTGTACCACCAACATTGACCTAATTTTTTTCAAGTTGTGAGTAGGTCGATATTTTCGACCTTAAGCCGCTAAAAATAAACAGAAAACTTACTCAAAATATTGCATGTTCACATACCCTGTCTCTGTCACACTAATATTTAAATATTAATCACAAACTCTGTCTCTCTCACACTAACGACAAGTACGAACTCACACAAGGTCTTGCATACCGTGTCTACTCTTTTCACTTGGGGTGTTAAATTCGAACTGGATTTCTAAACTAGAAATTGTGAAGAAATTTAGTGGAAAGTAAAGCGATCTCTGCGTATTTTTGTTATTTACAGTTACGGTTAACGAGCATAGGTACATTATGTATGCACGCACATCACATTTTAGAAACTATTTAAAGAACATTTCTAATAAGCCTCGACATGTCCTCATTTTATTTATAATTAGCTGTCTTGTACAGTTAAGCTGTTAACTGCAGCTTCACCAGTCAGTATTGTCTTTAATGCTGGATGGACGCTAAACGCGCGTTGTTTGTTACCGCCGAAATGCACCAAGACGGGCGAATTTCAATAAGAGGATCCCTACCATTACATATCAGTTTATTTATGCGTAATATAAAAATAGTACTAAAACATAAAAAACTAATGAAGATTAATTAATAGAGAAGTATTTTTTTTTAAGTTATTGTTACGCGCTTTCGTGACAGCTCTATTCCAACACCTGAAACACACTCATGTGAACACTATTATTATAATAAACGATGTGGATGTCTAAAGTGTACTTTTTATGACTTTTGTGATATATATTTAAAAAAAAAACTTAAGCCTTTACAGTGTGTACCTACGTGTAAAAAAAAGGTCACAGAATAGGCTTATAACTATGATACCAGTCGACACAGATTCATGTGTATGTATTAGAATGTCAGAAATATTATGAAAACAGTTTATATTATGACATATTACATTTCAAAATCATGCATCCGCCCACATGACAAATAGATCTGCCCACCGCTGTCAACGACAGCCGTCGTCGACGTCCACGTAAAATTTTAACTAAAAATAATAACTGCTACAAACTATTTTTTGTTTTGAATAATAACTAATTATTAAACAAAATAATCGATTTTAAGTTTAAAACTATAACCAAATATTAAAAAAAAATACATTTTATGCATATGATTGCGATTAGGAACACAGAACCAGATATTAAAAAAAATAATAATAAAATAAAATATAATCTTTTTGTTGCTCTCTGATCTTTCCCAATCTAATAACAAAACTGCCGCCATACAATACTTGGTAAGTTCAAATAATACGCAAAGCTTTGTCTTTTCTTTTTTAATTTTTAACCGTTTTATCAGTTTTAACCGTTTAATAAACGGTAAAAACTGATTGTCAATTATTGTATCAGTATTTAACCTTAAGCCGTCAGTATAGTGGCTAACTTCTTCTTGTGTCGTGATAGTAGCCATATCTAACTCTGTGTCTTGTGTGTAGTGCGATTACAGCCGCTTGCGTGCTTTTGCGGTTTATTATACCAAAAAGTTTTGGATTCTTCGAGAAAGTTGGGGTCCTAGGAATTTCACCCCGGCTCAAACGTTGTGTACTCAGCCTTCCAAACACTAACATACATTCAAATAGTATCAACACTACAAACGTCGACCTACAAGAAGAATAATCTAGTAAGTTACTAAAAATGGTACACCATACCATACGGCATAGCTTATTTTTAGTGGCAACGTAGAGGTCAAAAATGAACAAAATGCTGCTTCCGTAGCACTAGAACTACTCCATATACTAAGACCCATAGAATAGATGTGGACATCTAGAAGATAACAGCCTAAGTATCGTGCGACACGTATACTATTCTATTTATCCTCTGTATAAAAGTTCGACGCCAACAATTGTCCTGTTTTTAATTCAACCTCATGAATATTTTGTGAACCTTAATCATGCCTTAACTCGTTCTGTAAATACCCTATAATACACCTACAAAAAGAAAATACCTTCTTATCAGGCCACTTTAATATTATCACTAAAATTATGACAACGGATTGGATTAAGATTAAAAAAATATCAATGAAAATGAAATCAAGATATGTTTTATCGATTGTGTACAGATTCTGGAATTTCGCTTTCTTAATTACTTATTTGAAGCTGAAAATCGAACCAAGTTTTTTTTTTCTATGTTAAGAGCCTGCCAAGGTGACTACTCTGCCTGATGGAAAGCATGAATAGAATCCAAGAGTTGTGGACACCATCCTCATTGCAAATGCAGACAATACAGTATGGTGACCCACACTATGGCGGCCTAGTGAGATGCTTTTTCACACCCCGCTTGGGGACGTAAAATGCATGACAGTCATCGTCACAGTGTAAGGCTAACATAGTTACCACTTTGGGAGTTTCTATGTTTGTGTACTCCACAATATATTTATATTCGATGCATCTACCACTTGAATGGGTAAATTAAACAAAATATAAACTTGATATGAATTTACTGTTCAGGTGGTACCAATCTTCACAGTATTTGTCTCTCAGAGCTTGAATAACACGCTTGTAGTCGCTTTGTTAATCCGAGTCCACGGCTTACACAGTTACCACGATAACTGTCACCCCTGCATCAATGGGCCTCCGGTCTCACACTTACCAACGAAACACGACAACACGGATGCTGGCGCTTTAGGTTGGTCTTCTGTGGGAGGGTAGTACTGCCCCGGTCGAGCCGGCCCGCTTGTGCTGAAATCAGCGTGGCTCTACTATCTTTAGAAGACCTTTTAGTGGCGTGCACTTGGTTGGATTCTCACGATAGGGTGATGACGAGGAATAAGTTAATGAAAAGGAGTCTTTCTCTGGGCGAACAGTATTTTTCCACAATCTTTTACGTCGAGTTTACACAATGCCTTGACAAAAGTACATCTACTAATTAAGTTACGTACTGACATGCACGGCTTACGTTTCCTTGTATCTATATCGTAAAGCTCGTAGCTTATAGAAGATCTACTTGTCCATATTTCAATACTGACTCTCGAGAGCTCAAGGCGATAACTGTTAGTGCTGTAAAAGGCACATGGTTGACTTCGGTGGTACGAAACACGAAAGATCACACTAGATTTGCCTGTATTTGACTCTCACAGTTACCATAACCCTGGATTTTCGATGTGATTGTGTTGAATGAGCTAAAATAACGGCCGATCCCCTGTCACCGGCGGTTGCCCGCTACAGCATGGACGCCATTTTTGCCTAACCTCTAAATAACGTCCGGACACATGTTCAGTTATTGGCGGTCAACCAACAGCTACAAATATAGCGAATTTAAGGTCTTAAGTAAGAGTGACCTTCCTTCGAATTGCGCCATTAGTGTCGGGTAAAATTGTATCTACGCAAACTTGATCTGCTACTTACTCAGGGGAGGGAAGAAATGCCTTCTTATTACAGTGTCGTCGATTTTATTGTATTTTAGGCTATTCATCATTTAACAAAAAAGCTCTTTAGTTATTTCACGTCGTCACTGGTATCCATGGTCTTAAACGCTATTATGTATTCAGTTTAGGTTAAGTTTTACAAGTTGATGGATTGCGGTGATAACTATCTACTGTTGTTATAATGGTTATACTACAGTTTATTGCGGTGTTCTAATAAGGTTCTGTAAAAATTTTATATAATCTTAGCATGGCCAATAATTTCAGTGTTTGTTTGTTTCGTGATCAAATGATCAAAATTCCGTCATCAACATTGCACCAGCTGGTTTGTTAACAACATGCAATACAGTTCCTAAATATGTATATCTGTAATATGTCGTGATAAATAAAAATGTAAAATTAATTTCGTCTGCTGTTAATACTAGCACTAGTTTAAAAAAAATAACTTTGATTAAAGAGTTTTTTTTTATTTTTTTTTAATATTTCGGACATTTGACACACAACTTTATCTAGTTTCAAACTAAACAGAGCTTGAGCTATGATAACTAGACTGACTGATAGAATACTTATATACTTTTGTTTTGTAAATCATACATAGTATACATAGAAAACACTCAAACTTCAAAACAAATATTTACAGGTCATACAAACATTTGGTCTGACTCGGGAATCGAACCCGAGACCTCAAACAGCAGTCGTTTTAACCGAAATAATGACTAATTTCGTTATACACATAACATGTTAACCACAGTAAAAGAATTTGCCATAACTAGACAAAGATCTAAGGAAATGATTAATATTTTATCATTTCCAATAGGCCTAGAATCAAAATCAAAGACCAATAGGTTATTCGACACGTACTTTTTAATGACATTAATAGACATACTCACTTGAAGACATGATCTAGAGATGACGGAAGTGTACAACTGACGAGAGCACCTGATCTGTGAGTGATAAGTATCTTAGAGACAGGTACAACACTATATTAAACATAGAAGTATTATATTACCTTCCTTTACGAATCAAGGGCAAAAAAATACAAGCGGGCTTCTTCACGGATACCTAGATAAGGTTTTGGCAAACAGTCCGGGTTTCCATTTACGTAATCAATACTGGGCTTCTGTTTATTCAAGCGACACAATTTCACGGAGTTATTGAAATCTTGTGAAGCCAATAAAGCCCTTTTCATCTGCTTTCAATTTCGTAACCTTGCAATAAAGTGGTTGCGAAACCTTCTGTAATTTAATTTCTTTCAAATGTTTGACAATTCTGTAATAGAAAGGTTAGGAGCTAGGGCTGTCTCACGTTATGACGCACTGGAACAATAGTGCTGGGTTGTTAAATAATGATGAGTGACAGGAATATGAGAACTATATATCAAGGCAACATTTTGCTTTTGCGCGTCTTTCTTTTTACTATTTTTAATAAAAAACTATTGAAGTATTTGAACCTGTCTCACGAGATTGCCGATATGTGAAATGTAGATTCGGTGATTATTGTTCCGATAATCATATCTGTTCACGGATTGATAGCCAAGAGCCTCGACCAACACCTTAAGAAACTCACATTAGAAGGTTGGATCAGAAGACAGTCATCCTTGACACAGCTCGTATAGTGTGGTTTCTGTCTTTGGAGTCCTAACCACCGGTGTCTTGGTTCCCGATGTCGGTGGTCTACTATTTTTTATATTTTTAAATATGTATTTTTATTTTCCTTTTTAATGTATTTAAAAGTGTAACCTATATGTGTATATTGTATGAAATAAAAAGAATAATAATACTTTATTGAACAAAAAATTATGATTATACATTTATCTGATTGATGATAATTTTTAAAAAAATAACTAAATATTGGGTTGGTAACTGTTCCTAGATAGGCAACTAAGTAGCCTCTAATAAGGAGCTACAGTACTGAACCCCTGTTGATATGTGGGTTGATTTTGTTAGTACGTAAGATACATTGATGTGGGTGTGTGTACACATGAGTGCGTGTATGTGAATTAGCTTTATTAATTAACATTAATTTTTAAAAACCTTAAGTCTTAACATCAGTTGAAATATTAAAAATATTGTCATAAACGATTTGTTTTGGCAATAATTCTACATAATGAATAAATCCAGATTTTATTGCATTTTTGGGAGGTTTAAAGGTAAAATGACCATAATAAAAGTAGTCTCCATATTTACTCTAAGATTACTTCGTTTGCTTCGGTTTTGTCACTTTGTAAACTAAACTAAATGTCACAGAAGTGTGCATTTAATGATGTCAAAGTCCGTCGGAATGAGCAAAACTGAAAATTGTCATGAAAATAAATACATATCTATGACATTATTTATTTTAGAAGATAGATATTAATAGTTATTATGAAATGAATGCCAGATTATCTGTTTGGAGTGATAGACGGCAAATTCATATTCATTGGTAGAATCGACCGATATCATACCTTAAACATTTGCGAAATGTTGTAAAACCCAATACTATTTGAAATAACATTACTATTTAGGGTTATTATGCATAATAATGACCTCTATCCCTACTTATTTTACACGATTGCTTAACCAATACGGTTGAAGCGATTATCGACAAACACGCGAGCAGAACTATTAGCTAAAATACTCTCTAGTTTTTTCCTCCAGTTTTGCCTTAGTTGTACATATTCTAAACCACCCTGGCGATAATTTAATTCACACAGCAGACCTCGGTAGCGTGCTACGAAAGCATTTTACTTGTAGGTATGCTCTTTGTTACACAATAATCTGTTTTACGATAGAAAATTGGGTTGGGATATTTATGGAATGAAATGAAATGAAAAATATTTCCCATGGGGTACACAAACACAGTCAATAACACAAAGTATGTGTAATGTATGTCTGATAAAATGAGGAATGATGCCGAAAGAAAACTGAAGGTAGATTAAAACAGTACGTGTGTCGCTGCGGAAACATTCTGGAAGCTGTATACTGACGATATTGATAGTATATTGCAGAAGACCCAAGTCATGAGTACCCCTAACCAGCGAGCACGTGTGAGAGGAAGATCATGAAATTACCCTATTCATTACATATGAATGTTACATGTTAGGTTCTTACAAAATCAAGTAGTAAGATATTTGCCCGCCTTAGACGGGAATAAGCCGTGATCATATTCTGGATGGGATTTTCTTAGAATTTATTATTCCTAAAGATTATTTGGAGTCAGCTACTAGTTCAATCAGTTCATGAGAACGTGCTCTTCGAAGCACGGTCGTGAAACACTGCCAAATTTTCATACTTTGAGTTGTTATTAGCTATTTGTTGTAAGAAAACCCAACACTTGACTCGATCCGGAAATCGACTCCGAGATTTTCTGACGGGCAGTCGCATACTCTAACCACTATTGGAAACGTAAAGCTATTTTTACTTTTGTGGTTAACCTACTGGTTTCATACCAATTTCCAATGCCATGAGTATCCTAGTTTTTCATAGCATATAGTTTGTATTGATTGTAGTTAGCCATAGTAGTCTCAACTGGATATAAATAGTAGTAAGTACCTTGTAAAAACAAAGACCTATAAAGGAGCTAGTCATGCAGCTCAGAAAAGTGGAGCAACCATAACAGGATTTGTTTCCATCTTATTTGTTACACAATGCGACATGGCTATAAGTGGTAACAACCTTAGACAGTGTAGAGGAATGCAATTATAGAGGTCAAAATATGGATTTATGCTAACGATTCTTGTAGAGCCACGTTGGTTTTCATTCTTTTGACCAAATAGAATGTAAGTGTACGACTTACTGAAATGCAATTTTTCAGTACAAAGACAATTTTCGATTTCTGTTTCGTTTACTATGAAAAAACCGCTACCGTTACTATTAATATAAACCACTGAAAGGAGTTTCAACTGAAGCTGTGAAGACGCAGAGAGATGTGTAGTTAGATCAGATGAAACATGTTGGTACTAACTAATTGGTGAGTTAGTTTTAGTTTATGAGAGTATCTTTATTTCCGCTGGAAAGAGTTTCCTACTGATGTTGTCTAGCTGAGGCTTAGAACCTATAACCTGAATCTGACAACTAAGTTATATAATAACATATTATTATAGTTTAATTTCAATTTATAATATAAACGCTGTCGTATTAATTAATTACTGTTAATGGATTTTGCTTTTTAGTAACAAACTAATGGACGCGGTTAATTTATACTGACAGGGATAAATTACTATAAAAACTAGGTTGATGAGTTGGCTTTTATTTTATCACGAAAGGTCATAACGGTGAATACACTGTTAAGGGCAGATAACTCCATAGTGTACTTAGTGCCTTACGTATCCTATGTTCAGTTTTAGCAGGGACTATAACAGTAAAGCATGAGGAGTTGACGGTATAAGTCTTTCTAAACTAAGAAACAGACACTCTTTGAGGTTTTATGGGAGAAAACCCCGTATAATAGTGGTATAGTAAAAATAAGAACGTAACAATGAGAACAGTACTCCACGCAGGAGCGTACCTGGGTCTTATAAAGTAGACACAGATGCTCAGGCGCAAAGAACCGTCTCTCTCTGTTCAGTATATCCAGCTTCCGCGAGGCCGCCTTAGTGACGCTTTCAATACATTCTCGCAGATTGAGGTCCCGGCAAATATTCATACCCAGGATACTGAGATTATCCTGCAGTGGTAGTTGAGTGTTCTGAAAAGTGGGGAGGGGAAGGAATCGAGACTTTCGCAGAGAGCGCACACGCCTGTGTTTTCTTGGCATTGAACTCGACCAGATTCTCATGACTCCATTGAGAAATGCAACCTAGGACCCGGTCGAGCTCAGTGACAAGCTTTTGTCGCTTTTCCTCAACTTCTGCTAATTTGGTAGTAAAGTACTGTGAAAATAGATAAATTATACAAAAGTGACTAAACGAACAACAATTTACCCGATAAATTTATTTTCTCGTTAATGCAATTTCCAGTTAGAATCGTATGTATCATTAAGTTCATAATAAAAAATATCATTGGCTTAGTCAACATGAACAAAAATCGTTTTTTTTTTTCAAAACAAGTATGATTACTAGATAAAAAGTTTTCCATACACATTACTTCGAATGGAGCACTATGGCAATTAGCCAATTCCGTAATTAAGCGTAATATGGATGCGCAAGATCCAATAGCTTAATGACATCATTAGAAGCAGAAAATCTGGGAGAGGCCTATGTGCAGCAGTGAACTACTATAGTCTGATGATAACCGCTATCCATTCTTAAATAAATAAGGAAAACGGATAAATATGACAATGGTTTACGAATTCTTGAAGTAGGAACTGCAGACAGATCTGCAGTTCCTACTTCCTGAAACACAATAATAACTTACGAAACATTCGTGATTTACTTTCAATTGCCAAATAACTATTTTATCACAAGAAATTAATAAAAATAAGCCCTTTCACTCTTCACTCACGAGGTATTTACTGAATCAATCGTCAACCTCGTTACAGTTGAGATTGTCCTTGTTTTCCACGGTACTGTTAGGTCATATTGATTGATCGCTATTAGCACCAATAATAGGCAATGTTGCACATATTGTTGTACAATCATTATAGAATGAATTGAAATTATTAGTCTATCAAAAGAGGTGCAGTATGCACTACACAATGTTTCTGAACGAATTTTTAAAGTGAAGTAAATATTATTATGATAGATATTTATGTTCCCTTAGTCGTCTTTTACGACACCCAAGGGATGAATAGAGGTGATAACACTATGTATTCTTAATCCATCACCACACGGACAAAGTATGCAACACAACATCATTACAAAGAGAAGGAAAACTTGAAACAAAGCCATTTTTTTTTTTTTTTTTTTTTTTTTTTTAACGTGTGGAAACCCCCACGGGCCGTCACCCCACCGGGGTTTACGGCGGGGTGGTGTGTCGGAATCGGACCGACTAAAACCACACGGTGTGCCACTCTGCGCCTGACATAGGAGGGATCCGGGAACAGCTGTTATTACGACATCCAGATCCCTCCTAGCGCCTGCCCACTACCTCGGGCACCATCTGCGGATAAACTCTCTATTTTAGGCGACGTACGGCACACGCGGACGTCGCCTCCTCGCGGCTGGCCATTGTAGCGGATGGAGGGGAAAACCCATCCCGTCCACCCGCGGCCACACTCAAGGCGGCATGAGGCGCTGGTATGCGCGCCTCCGCCGCCCGTCTCGCCGGCGGCGAATTGGGTCCGAGTGGATGTCGTCCTCCCGGGCCTTCTCCGCCGCCTCCTTCCGCGAAATTACGTCTTCGCAGAAGGTTGCGACCGCGGTAAAACAACTGTCGCTACCGGCCATGGAGCGTATGACGGCCGGTAGCGAGAGATCTCCTCCAATAACTGCAGTGAGGACCCCACGCTGCGCCGCCCAGGCGGAACAAACCGCCAGCGTGTGCTGAGCCGAGTCCTCACTGCAGTCGCAGTGGTGACAGGCGGGACTCAATTCCCTCCTGGCGACCGAGTGCAGATACTTCCCGAAGCAACCGTGCCCGGAAAGGACCTGCGTCAGTCGGAAGGAAAGGGTCCCGTGCTGCCGCCCTGCCCACTCGGCGATGACCGGCTGGAGAGCCTCCACGGCGGCAAAGCCAGCACGTGGAGCCTCCAGCCGGGACGACCAACGAGCCATCGTGGCTCGACGAGCGGCCTCTCGCCACTCGCGTATCTCTTCGGGCGGGGGCCGCATGCCGCTACCCGCCCGGAAGTCAGCCGTCCGCCGATAAACTTCGGCGAGCACTTCCGCCTCCAAATCCCACGGGGGAGTTCCGGCCAAGGCGCACGCCGCCTCCGTCGATACGGTGCGGTAACCGCGTATGGCTCTAACCGCCAATATCCTCTGAGGGCGCCAGAGGCGAGCCCTATTCTGGGCGGTCAGAGCCGCCGCCCACACCGGCGCACCATACAGCGCCATTGACCGGACAACCCCCGTGTATAGCCGTCTCGTCGCGACGCTGGCTCCACCCAAATTTGGCAAAAGTCGCCCGAGGGCAGAGGCAGCGCCGACCAGCTTTGGAGAAAGCTGTCGGAAGTGCTCGTCGAAGAGCCACCTCCCGTCAAGGATCAGGCCCAGGTACTTCATTTGGGCCTGAACCGGTACGAGGACCGAATTGACTACGATAGAGGCGCCGGGTGGTGGACCACGACGGGGCCCATGGAACAAAAGGGCCTCCGTCTTATCTAGGGCCACCCGTAAACCCAGCGCCTCAATACGCCCGACCACCAAAGAGACTCCCGTGGTGGCCAAGCGCGCCGCCTCTTGAAAGTTCACTCCCCGGGCTGTGACCAATGTGTCATCTGCGTAACAAATTACGCCCAACCCGGGGGGAAGACGACCTCGGAGGGCCCAGTCGTATCCCATGTTCCACAGGAGTGGTCCGAGGACAGACCCCTGTGGAACACCGCACGACATGGGCCGCCGCCTCAGAACACCGTCACGGTCCTCGTACATGACGGTACGCTCCTCAAGATAGTCTGCCACAAGCCGCCTCAGGTACTCTGGCACCCCGTGGTAGTGGAGGGCTTCCCTGATGCAGCTAAATGGCAGACTATTAAAAGCGTTGGCGATGTCTAACGACACCGCCAACAGCACGCCACCACAGCTCACCGCCTCTTCGGTAACGGCCCTCAGGCGCAGCACAGCATCGACCGTCGAACGCCCCGCCCGAAAACCAAATTGGGCGTCCGACAGATCGGGGCCCACCTCGCAGAGGTGCCGGACGATGCGGGCAGAGAGTATCCGCTCAAACAGTTTACCCGCCTCGTCCAGCAACACGATGGGCCTATAGGCCGCTACCGATTCGGCTGGCCGTCCCGGCTTCCTCAATAGGACCAGCTTCCCGCTTTTCCAGCACTCAGGAAAGCGTCCGGACGCCAAGCTAGCGTCCAGGACCTCCCTGAGGCGGTCCGACATGTGTTCGAGGGCTCGGGCTAGCACTCGGGCAGGTATCCCGTCCGGCCCGGGGGCGGTGTTCTTAGAGCGGATCCGTAGAACAACCGCCCCTACCTCCGATTCTCTGACGGGCGGAACATTGACTTCGTTCACCCCGTCGTCTTCGACTATGAAGGCCATCGACGGGGGCGTGTGCTCCGCCCGCTGCGGGAAAAGGCCCTCGACCACTTCCCGCAGGAAGCTGGGCTGGAGTGTCTCTGTAAGGGGGGGGCCCGACGTGCGGAGCTTTTGTCGCGCCGCACGATAGGGGCGACCCCAGGGGTCACGATCGAGACCCTCCAGCATTTCCTTTCTCTTAATTTCTTTGGCGCGGCTGATGGCCAGCTTCAGAGTTTTCCGCGCCTCTCGGTACTCCTCATGAAGCTGGTCCTCCCCGCCTTCTTCGCGGTGTCGCCGCCGACTACGGGTGTAGGACCTCCGGGCACGAGTACAGGCCGCACGGAGGTCCGCCAACTCCTGGGACCACCAGTAAACCTCCTTCCGTGGAGGCCGGCAACCTCGGATGCGGGGCATGGCCGCATCACATATCTGCGCAATGGCATCGCAGAAGCGACCAGCCCCCATGTCGACCTCCTCGGTCGGGGCCTGCGGAGACAGCCAAGAGTGAATAATGGCCGCCTCCTCTAGTAGGTCCCTATTTAATTTGGCTACAGCCCACCGTGGAAAGCGAGAAGAATGCCGCGCCGCGTGACCCCTTCTGGCGTCCTGGGACCGGGAGAGCTCAAATCGGATATAGAGATGGTCCGAGAGCGTCTCAACCTCTTCCAGGACACGCCAGTTCCTTACTCGTGCGGCGAGGGCAGGGGTAGCGAACGAAAGGTCCACTATCGACCCTCCCTGCTGTCGCACACACGTGTTGGTGAAGCCCCTGTTTAGTAAACAGAGGCCCACCGAGGCCGCCCACTCCTCTACGGCCTCGCCCCTAGCGTCCGTCCTGGGGGAACCCCACGCAATGGACTTTGCGTTGAAGTCCCCCAGCACCAAGACGTGCCCAGACGCTAGACGCCGCATCGAGGTTTCCAAGTTGTTAAGGAAAACCTCGAAGTCGTTCAAACTCCGGTTGGGGGAGAAGTATACACCATATACAGTGATCCCCCCCCACTCGGCAGCAACATATCCAGTGCCCTTGTCTCTTAGCGACAAGGGCGGGGAATGAGCCGCCGTGGAGCCGACGACTGCCACGGAACAGTCCCGGTCACCCAACCAGTTTGGACGGGGAGGAACATAATAGGGTTCCGCGGCTACGGCAACACCGATCGACCACTGTGCCATGGTTTGCAGGAAAAGGTCCTGCGCCGCGGCACAGTGGTTCAGGTTCGTCTGGACCAGGAGGTTGGAGACTTGGGCCATTACTCGACCGTCTCTACAACCTCCTCCATGGGCAACGATGCCGACATACGAACAACATCAGAGGCAGCCTGGGTCGATTGGCTAGCCCCCGACGCTTGCCGAGAATTGTAGGGAGGTTTACAGCCTCTCTGCCCAATTTGGTGATTGGCAGGCTTGTTACCCGCCGCACACGCCGGGCAGTGAGGGGCGGCAGAGCATTCAGCTGCCTTGTGCCCCGGTCGACCGCAGCGGAAACATAACCCGCTGCAGTCGAAACAACTGACGCACTTGGCGCGTGTGTGCCCCGATGCCAGGCATTTGTAACACCTCATCGGTCTCGCCGCCAGGACTGTGATCCTAGCGCTCACGAAACCGATGAGCAGCCTGCCGGCGTCGCCCAACATTTTGGCCGACGCTACGGGACAGCTGACCCACACTGCGCCAAGCCCTCCTGGACCGGGGCGGATGGTGCCGACCCTAATGTTGTCCGCGTTGCAACCCGTCCTCTCTCTTACTGCAACGCGGACATCCTCGGTTGTTATGGAGTCGTCCAGGCCCGAAATGCGCAATTCTGCGCACTTGGTGGGCCTGGCGATCTTGACACCATCCGTAGCCGTAAACATACCCCGCAACTTCTCGGCAATTGTGTCCGCCGTCTTAGCACCTTCAGCCCCAGGGAACTCGAGGACTCGAGCTCCCGTTTGGGCGAGGCGCACTCTGACACCTACTGTCCCGAAATCGTGTGCGAGACTGTCCCGGGCCCTTTTGAAAATTGCCGCGTAGGACAGCCCGCTGCTAGCTGCCTCCGGTGACACGGTGACTACCACGGCCGCGCTTTTAGGCGCCTGTAGTTTGCGCGGCGTCTTTGTGGCAACCACTGCAGCCGATGGCGCCTGCGGGGTAGAGGCTGCTATTTGTGCAGCCTTCTTACCCCGTTTTCGGGACTTCTTAGCCCCCCCGACTACCTGCCAACCATCCGTAGAAGGGGCAGATGTGGAGGGAGCACTTGTTGAGGTGCCAGATACAGCGGTTGGAGTGGGGAGCGGAGGGAACTCCGCCCCAGACTTTGCCGCTGTTTTGAGTCCTGACCTCGGTGCGGGCGTCCGGGCTGTTGCCTTGGCCGCCTGCCGTGCCCTCGGAGCAGTTGCAGGAGCAGCAGAAACTGCTGCCGCCGCCGCGTAGGACACGCGACCGGTCGCAACGGGAAGCGATGCTGACACCGATGCAACCTTCGCTTTATGACCCGCAAGCGGCGGCCGGACAACAGGAGCTGGTGGCAGCCTTGCCTCCAGGCCAGCTAGACGCCCGTCCATCATGCGCCATACTGCATCGGTTATTTGGCGCAGATGGGCATCAGGAATGCCACCGAGGCTGGAAGAGGGGGCAGACTGAGACGGGGACGTGACCGGATCCTCTGTCGGGCGATGCGCCCGGAATTGGGCGAACTGAGCGCTGAGCTCAGCCACTTGCCCCGTCAGGCGATCGTTGGCCGCCTGGAGCCGAACCACGTCCCCGATGAGGGTATCCACGACCCCCGCAATAGCGGAAGAGGAGTCCTTAAGGGCTTTCACAAAGGAACCCTTAAGGTTACTCGACTTGGTGGCCACTTTGTGAATGATGGCCACCGCCGTATTCGCTCTCTCCTGCATGGACGATGGTGTTTGAGGAACTGAATCCCCCACCATCGGCTCCTTTATTTTCAGCAGGAGATCCGCAATCTCCTCCTCCGCCAAGATTTCGCCGTCTGCCCTGACCCGTCTATAGGCTTCCGCCTTGCAAAAGACGGAGCCTGACGGGGCCGAGATCGGAGTTCGTGTCCTCCCTCTACGGCTGCTGGTGACTTTAGGAGGCAACATGTCCTCGGACATGTCACTCTCATCATCCCTGGAGCGTCCGCGTTTCCGGCTCTCGTACAACTCCATTTCCGTAAGCCCCAATGCATCCATATTTGCACTAGAGTTACCGCCCGCAGTGGATCTGGAACGCAATCGTTCCGATGTTCTTCGGCTCCCAGTAGCCAAAATGACTTCTGGGAGCCCCACCGAGATAGGTGTTCCAGCCATTACATCCTCTACGTCAGACGAGAGGTCGCCCGCTCTTGTATCCTTCTTTTTCGCACTCCTCTTCTTCTCTTTCTTTTCTGCTACATTTTCATTATTATTATTATTTGTGTTTTTATTTTCATCCATATTTGAACTTGAAACAAAGCCTATTCCAACCCGTCTGGCCAGCGCGTAGGCCAAAACCTTGCTAAGGAGAGGCTTATGTACAGCAGTGGACTGTGAAAGGCCGTTGATGAGATATTTATGTAAATTGATTTTGTACTTTGCCAATAAATCATCATCTACAGCCTCCAACTGCCCACTGCTGGTCGGAAGTCTCTCTAAAGCAGTCGGGTTGGTATAGGATTTCTTTCCGTTAGTCACCTTTTACGACACCCACGGGATGAACAGGGGTGATGACACTGCATTCTTAACACGTCACTATACGATAGATATTAACCGTAAAATTACTAGCAGTATCTGTATTACCGGACCGCTACGACCCTCAAGAAAAGAGCGTAGTCAATTCTCAGAAGCTGGTAACGTACTTGTAACTCCCGACTTCATGAGCGTCGGCACTTTCTGTTGTGTCCTAAAAGAAAAAAAAAAAACTCTTCAGAGAAAGATAATATTTAGTCTTAGTAAGTACCTATGCGACATATTTTTTTATAGACACATTAGGCACCGAGATCAGCGTAGTTTATAGAGTAAACGTACTCATGTCTGAAGATTTGGATTACAGTTGTATTATACAACAGTTTTTGTGAAACTCCAACTTGATATGAACCGGAGTACAACAATAGGTTAGATGACACCTTAGTCAAATTAGTTACTTTTTATCATCTGTCAAAACGACAATTTTGTATGAAAAATGTACTAAATACAAAATTGTGACGTCATTTTAGACTACTCAATTGAACAATATATTTCACTGTATATTTGATTGAAATTCGTAACAATAGTAAAAAGCTATGTTAATTGTATTTACCGAGAAATTTCGCGATATTAGTTTTAATGAAGTGGACATTGGTATTTATTTACGATGCAGTCATCTACCCAATTACTGAACTGCATAAGCAGGTTGCACTAAATACTATATTAGTAAGTGCAGTGGACAATAATTGTACTCGCTAGAACATTCTCTTTTGGACAAACATATTCACGACCTTTTAACGCGCTTTAATGAAACTACTAACATATAAACATAAGTAATATTGTTGTAATATCAGTAGTATCGTATATTATTTCATGTGATATCGAAGAATATTAGTTTGATGGACGCTGTATCCATGCGTACATATAATATTACATCGGAATCAACTGTCCTTTGCTGTAACGCTACCGAAACCTGTCAAAAATTGCTGGTATTCTATTAATAATTGCAACTTCTTGTTGTAGTTGATTTCTATCTCACCTACTCGCAATTACGGAAATGATGTCATAAAAAGGGACGTAAATTTGTAACTGTGTACTGTAAGTGCACTATTTTATTAAGGCCAACTTACTATGCTAGATATTATTGTTAGAAGTTAACGTAAGTTACGACTACTGCAAGATTTGTTCGTTTTTCTTTCATTTATTTCAACTTCTTGCACATTCCGCTCACAGGTGGACTTGTGCCTAGATCATTCTCAAACAATTAACCTATGTCTGTATGTAAATTTTCCATAT
This sequence comes from Hypercompe scribonia, assembly GCA_949316085.1. Taxonomy (NCBI): domain Eukaryota; kingdom Metazoa; phylum Arthropoda; class Insecta; order Lepidoptera; family Erebidae; genus Hypercompe; species Hypercompe scribonia. The sequence goes on from OX438972.1 coordinate 22,067,834, forward strand.
AATTATGTATCACTGGTTATTCCATTTATCTCTACAGAAATACTTTATCAAATAATTCTTTAGTTTTTAATTCCATACAAAAGAGAAAATTGCTTTTTTTCATTATGTTTCATTCATCTCATTGAAAACTAATTTACTTTTCATCGCAATAGCATGACGTCAGAATGCCGAGATATTTTTATCTACGTAAGCCAATAACAAATATTAAACAACTCGGATGGTTATCGTACCTCGTCTCAATGTTTTTGGCATAACTCTCCACTTTCCTTTCAGTATCTGTATTGGGAGGCAATAGTACTTTAATATTTCACTCAAAGTAATTCGTAAACATTATTTATTAGAATGTGCTTGGTCATGCGTGCGGAACTCTGTATTCTATACCATTGTTCTTCATCTATAAGTCTCAAGTCATTTTGACCCATCATACCGGCGGTATCGGCAGTACCTACGTCGAGATGGCTGTTATCTAATTATGCTACTACTCAAATAGCGTTTACCTACTATCTTTATTTGTTTCATCTAAAAGAAACCTCTTAGTATTTAATAAATAAATATACCTTCATTTGCCAAAAGTAATGCAAGTTCTTGATGTTACAATTAACAATAAAATTTAATGTCTAATTACACCAAAAGCTTTTGACACTAGAGCCAGCCTGTTCTGTAGGAAGTCTTTATACTCAGATTTAGCTCAGTATTATGTTTGATTAAAGCAGTTTTGTTGGTATATTAATAAAAACCGTTGAGATTAAATAGAAGTGTTCAGATTTAATAAAAACCTCTCTGTTCGATCATAAGTCCAGGTAAGCAGTTCATCCTGTATAATTTAATTTCAGAAGACGTTATACAGGCTAGACTATATATTTTGCTGAATCAATTATACACAAAAGACTTCATAGAGGCACAGAATCGTTTTGCAAATATTATTATAGTTGTATTAACATTTAGGAGTGGGAGTTTTTAGACCCGTCTGTTGATCATGTCTTGAAAATCAATGAGGTTCAAGAGAGTCAATTATTTCATTGTAAGTCTTGTGTGTAATTGTTAGTTCTTGGCAACGTAAAAGATTTTGGAAGAAATACTTCTTTTGGTGCGTTAGGGGAAAATACTGAGAGTGAATTAGTACGATACGCGCACACCGTCACGAAAACCTACACCATGAAATTAGCCAGTCATCATTTTAGTTTTGACGCTCAACTTCTTTTGGTGCGAAATTTATATAACTAGATAATGAGATATAATGTAACTTTCTTTCAATGTAAGAAATATCTTTTTTTCTATTATTAGTGTCGTTTTCACTACAAACATAGGATAACGTGAAGGAAATTTTTTTAGTAATATTTTTATCTTGTTACGTCAAAGAAGTATAACTTCTTATGTGCATACATAAGCATACACACACGTTTATTTATCACAGTTTTTAACACTACATGCTGTGCCCTTTCCAAACCTATAAGATGTGTGATATGAGAACTTCCCCAGACTTTAACTCGCGGAGTCTGGTAGACAGTTCTAAATAAACCAATCAGAGTAAGGTCTCTTAGTATTTCCATAATGTTAATAACTTATCCAGTCCTTTTGGCAACTTCCATCAACGATGAAAGAAACTTACTTTAAAAGCAATTAGCACCAAAGGAAGATACACCTAACTATTAAATTCTGCACCACGTAATTAAAGTTCTACACAAATAAAACAAGAAAACCAAAAGCTAATTGATGGCAATTGAACTATGTAGTGCAATACGGTACGTTCTGGTATTTTAGTGTCTGAAACATCATTTCAATTTAGATACCATTTAGGGAAGATCCTCCTACCGATAACTAGACAATCTAACTAGGTTATCTGCCAGATAAGAAATCGTCTTCATATTTATCATTCATATCATCTTAGAACAAAATTGCCGCGATAATATTTATTTTCAACTGACCTGCGCAAGTTCGTCGCCAAAAAATAATTTTTCCCCACTTTTGCAATATTTTACTTTAGTACTCGGCTCCTAATGGTTGCAAGGTGAAATTATTTGGTCTATAGTCCTACATAAATGGGTTATCAAATAATTTTTCAATTCGATTCAGTAATTCCTGAGATCACGTTCAATCAAATAAGCAAATTCTTCAACTTAATAATAATAGTATAGATTAAACACACAAACAACGTCACTTGCGTATATTCTTCGGGAATATTGACCTGTTAATCCAACGATGAAGTAAGTAAGTGTTCTGCACCACTCGGGCTTCTTCGCAAACCATTTGTAAGTCTAACAACGACTTATTACAACACTTTACAAGTTCAGCGATTCCTGTTGATCATGAGAATGTATATTTTTTTCTAAATTAAGAACCTGCCAAAGTATCTCTACTTTATCTGATAGAAAGCATGAGTAGAATCCAAGAGTTGTTGTCACCACACTTATTGCAAAAGCAGACAATTTCTATGTCGGAACATAATATCAGTTATTATACATTCGTTAATAGCATCAAAATCTATTTCTATAATCTCAAACACTAAATATCTTATGTCCATTACCTTCGCTTTTAACACTTTGCAATTAAAGCTTAATTAATAATACTTATCCACTTTAAATTTAGATATATATATACATTATTACACCAATTGCTATTCAGTTTTTAGACTAATGAGAATTCTTAGATGAGCCAAGGTTAACTGCAATGTAGAAAAAAATGTCTGTAAGTACATATGACGGTACTTAGTGTCGCTGGTTGTTTTCAACAAAACACTCAAAACTTTTTTTGTATCCATACTCAAATTAGTCGGATTTAATGATGTAAAATAAACAAAACATTCAAAAAGGGGCTTTTTGTTCTCCTTCTTTTCTCATTTTGGGTTGAAATCGGCTTTGAGTCTGCTGCGGTACGGCTGAACTTCGGTATTTTACGCGATTGCCATCAAACCTCCAAGTGTAAGCCGCTATCAAAGTTCTTAAAAAAAAAAACTAAAATGAGTTTATGTGTTCTAGTACTGTCGGTAGTGACTGGTTTAAATCAAACTAAACACAACATAGATTCCTCGACGAATTGCAACAGTTAATTAGCATATATGGTTTCCAACAAAAAGACATGATAGACATGACTTTGGAGACCGTAACAGTAGGTACGTAAGTCTAGTTTTTCACTTAGTAGGTGGCTGAAAACGTAATTTGAAGTAGTAGTTATAAGTTGGGATGCATACGACCGAATAACTCACATAATCGCTTTATCATCCAAGATTCTTATGACAAGAGTTACTGCGACCGGTCGCAATAGTGAAGTCATCGTGATCCATTTCCGAACGTTAGGTGTAATTATTTCTCCAAAAAGAAAGCCAGTTTATTTAAAATAGTAGGAAATGACAAAACAGACAGATGTCAGTTGGTGACATGAATTGACAACTGCAGAAAGATTAAAGAAGCACTTGTCATTTGATTTTTAAACATATTCTTAGATTTTACCGATTTATTCACAATCGATTGCTATGAACTCCTACGAACTCGATGTGCAATCGATTTTTTTATTATATTACATAATTTAATTTAACTTTCTTTGCTTCTTTGACAGGAACATGGTATTATATTTTGTCATTTCGTTTAAACACGTTTCGTTACACATTTCAATTAGGTAATTACCCAAAATTGCCCTACTCTTTTGCAATACACATAAGTATGATTATGGAAATATCCGAACAAGTTCTAGAACACATATTTCACAATTTCGTTTCGTAATCAATCAGTGTGCCCGTAGCTAATACTGAGTCGTATACTTACGCGCATGGAATCGTAAACTTAACGACAGGAAACTGTATTGACTGAGCTATTTCGACGCGCACACCTCCTCAGATGCCTTCACGTAGAAGCAACTAATTTTAGATGTCGGAGAATTACCATTACAATGCTTTAACTTATATACAATTTGTTATCTTCTTTGTTTCTATTTATGACTAGAAAGTTTCGTATTTTTCTGTAAAGCAAAAGACACATTCACTTTTTGATCAGTCTATTCGTTTAGAGGTCTAGTCTAGATCTCGTGATCCTGACTGCTAGGATAAAAGCCGTGGCTTAGATTCCCACTCAGGACAAATAATTCTGGGATGAGCAAAATCATTTGTTGTGTGGTTTGGTGTAATTTGTCTGTAATATTTATATATTTAGAAATATGTAAGTATGGTTATCAGAAGTCCGGTTTCCAAATTACAGGTTCTAAGAATCCATCTCAAGAAAATACCTTTCCAAACTTTAATCGTGCAGAAGACTTATTTTAGTTTCCAAAAGAGTTTTCTTAAAGGTCTCCTAAATAACTTCCTTCCAGAAACGAAATGGAAAATACATAACAACTAATAAAGTAATGACCTTTAAGAGTTATCAACTATTCTAGTAATATTACAGTAGAGACGGACGTTTCACTGCCTGATCGTCTGCTACTCATGTATTTGATGATATAAAAATGTATGATTAAACTTCACTAAACAAAAGAACCCAATATATACCGTATGAAATTAATAATTCTCATTTTATTACCAACACATACCTACAGAAGCCAGTCAGATATAAATATGTAAAGTGCTTTTTGCTTTTACTAAAGTTTTTAAGCATACCATTACATGTTTATCTTGCAAATAAACTAAACATACCACAACTATATGCTACTAAACAAATGAGAGAAGGTGCGTCAGCGGGCAATAGCGCGAGGTCGGCGCAAGCGCAAGTGGCGCATAGATTAGGTCAATTACAGCGGCCCCGCGCATCACATACATGTTAGCAACATGACGTAATGCAATTCAGAACGTTATTTTTTTTGAATAAGAGTACTCCGTGATAATGATATTTTAAATTTTATTAATGCATATCATAGGTAACCTTTTCATCGAATTATTTCTAGGTGTAATGTTAATTACATTACACCTAGAAGTCAGTAGATACTGGTCTCTCCCGTCTAATCATAATGAGGATGGACTAGGACGGACGCTAGAAAGCAAATATTCAGAAGTAAGTCCAGAACCGAAAAGTGTTGATAATAAGAGTATTGGGCCCCGTATCCTCTTTAAAGTTCGGGGTAGAGTGTGTGCACCAGGTTGCGATGACTCTTATAATTGTCATTTAGCCTCATCAAAATCTGCGTTCGATTTTAGTAAATTTCTTTGGCCGCGTCGCCCACGCTGACCTACCCCAATAATCTCTCTACTTCAACCTAAAACCACCACCACTTCCGTTCCACCAGTTCCATTTAACATAATACAAAATAAAATTGATAGACTTTAATTGATTAGTAGTATTTGTTATAGTTGTTAGCAAAAATATTATTATGGGTATTCATTTCAAATAGATGATTCTATTTAAGTTAATGACCGATATTTAATATAATTTCATTTCAAGATTATTTACTATTAAATAGCAGTATGTTTATGCCAATAATTAGAATAACAGTAAACAGTAAACAATTGATCATCATCATCATCATCTCAGCCAAAAGACATCTACTGCTGGACGTAGACCTTGCCCAAGGTTCTCCACAACAACCGGTCAGACACCGCCCACATCCAACGGCTTCCTGGGACCCTCACCTCTCAATAATTATATATATGTACAACATAACATAATGATTATATATGTATAACACGTGAATTCTTAATTGCAGGAGTCTATGAAAACATTTCATCTGCTTCTGAACGAGACCTCTCGGAGGCTTCAGGCGTGGACCAAGCGTTTAGGCACGTGTGTTGACAAGTCAAGGCCGTATTACGATGCTGTTGGATTAGCAGCCACTGCTAGGCAGGAGTGTCAGAAGGCAGCTGTGCAATTCCAGCGAGCAAGTGGTAAGTCTAAACTTCAACCAATAAAATGAGATAATTTAAAAAGCAATGCATGGAGAGACTTTTTTAAAGGTCTTTGCATAATAAAAGCTCAAATATTGTGAAAATTACCAGCCTACGTTTTTCTCTCCTACTGTGATCGGATTGAAAAAGCAGTAAATAGACCGCTATAGTGTGGGTCATCATGTTGCATTGTCTGCATTCGCAGTATGGTGACCACCACTCTTGGATTCTCCTCATAATTTCCATTGAGCAAAATAGAGTGGCTTTAGTAGCCTCTCAATTTCGATCCATGCAGAAATATCTAGTTTTCTGAAACAAGTAAGGCTTAAATGTTAATGATTTTTTTAAAGCTGATATAGAAACATCCATATCTGGTAAAGTTTGTGAAAATGACGGATGATATGAAACCGTCAAAAAAGAAATACTATATCAATTCATCTATACAACGCTCTCCTGTAATCCATAGATTTAAAGATTCTATTAACATAACCATTAAATAGCATTATGCCATTACATTTCTAAATATGCGAGAACATTTAAAAATCGTGTATGTATAAAGCACACTGATTAAATTTTAATATCTATCTACCAGCAAATACACCTGTATATGTTCATTTGGAAATAAATATTACAATATGTAAATTACGTCAGTGTTAGTAGAAATAACATGTTCGCCGTGTTCCAGTGTTGTGAGTCAGACACCGGTGTTGTAATGTGTATTGTATTACTCTTATTACGGAGTGTTAAATGTCAAGTGATGTCGGTAAGGCCACGTCCATAGCAGCAGCTTTAATGTATCGCAGTTGATGCTTGGATTAATTTTGACCGATAACATAGTATTGTCTTAATTCCTGTGCCAATGAGGACGTAGTCTAAGCTTGATCAGCATTAGCCGTTTGTGACATACATGAGTGAAGTGCGAAAGAGAAAATAAAAGATTCAACAACTAGTTATTGATGTGAAAGGTACAAAGAAAGTTGATGATGAATTTGAATAATGAACCGACTTTAGATACATCATTATGAAGTTCCAAAACTCAATAAATCAGACTTGAAAAAGGAGAATATATATTCGTATTTGTAGGTCGGTGTAATTTATCATCAGATACATAAACATAGATCAAAGATTTACTTCGTAGCTCCGCAGACACCGCCGGTACTAAAATGTATACACATCAACAATTTGGCATCGTTGCCAAATGCAGACAATGGAAGACGCGGAACTGGAAAGAAAAGATCTAATCCAGCCAACATTTTGTTTTGTAACTTTACATTGTTAATGTGTAACCTTCGCTATGAGGTAGAAAATTGTAGAGATCTTAGATCAATAAGTACTATATACACTTAACTTTTGAACTACCATTTTTTGAAATTATTTTTACGTGCCCTCCTCTGATATTTTTAGTTTTTAAGGATGTTAAAGACTTTTTCCTAAAAATGTAAATTATTTACTTTATTGTCTGATGTCGAATGTCGATATTAATAGCACTATTGATCCAATTCGAGTACAGGTATGCGACCCTGACCTGTTCGAACTATTACTCACACTCCTAAATCCATCCATCCATCTAATCCATCCGTATGCAAATAGATATAGTTTACATATATACTATATCTAGTTGATACTAATGGCTGTTCACTTTTTAATATATAAATCAGTGTATTTCCAATTTTTATTTACTAAAATATTGTTTTTAATTACAAGCTAATATCCATTCGCCAGTGATACATTATTGAGAGCGGTCGTGTTTTTGGTTGCATTTGGATATTATTAAATGTGTAATAAGCAATTGTAAGCATTCGGTTAAAGGTTAAGGGTGCATAATTCAGTATCTAGTGCTGCACTGTTGTGTCGAGGTTAGTTTACCACGCCCCCGTGCAAGAAAAAGACAGTGTCCATAATTTCCCTCTCACTCACGCGTGCTACCGCTGCTTCGCTCAACCGGCCGGCCTTTGTGACGTGTGTGCAGCCCTCGCGGTGCAGGGACTTTCACCGATAAACACAGGCAGCTACGGTTTATATTTCTAATATTTTCCTTCATCATGTCGCGCGTTCAGAGGACTCCACCAGCTATGACCTCAACAAACACTAAGACTACCCATGTAACGTCTGACTCGGACAACCTGTTACCAGTTTCCGACAACCCGAAAGACAATGTCAATATTAATAATACACGCTCTAAGCGCCGCCGACCGGAGTCTTCTCCAACCAAGAATGAATTTGAGGAATTCAAGCAGGATATATTGCAGATGTTAACCTGGAACAATGAACAAGAAATGAACTTAACAACGTTTATGAAAGAACAAAAGTCATCATTAACAAAACTTGTATCTGAAATCGCGGAATTAAAACAACAAAACATTGAAATTCAAAGGTCTAACTTGGAGATTGAAAAAAGTATTACTTTTATCAATAACCAATATGATGATATGGTCAGACAAATCAAGGAGATACAGAGGGATAAACGAGCATGCATTGAAAACTTACAAACTTTAGAGACAAAAACCCAAGATATAAAGCAATTGTCGCGTTCATCTTCAATCGAAATACGCAATGTCCCACAAAGTGAAGAAGGCGAGACGGCGACGGACCTAACAAATATTATTGTCAATGTGGGAACAGCAATTGACATGCCTGTTTCACCATCTTATATACGGGACATATATCGGCTCCCAGGAAAACCAGGCATAAACAGGCCGATAGTCACGGAGTTCACTAGTGTCCAAACTAAACTCCGCTTCCTAGGCCAAGCGAGAAACTTCAACAAGAAACATTCGAAGGACGACCGACTAAGCACTCTGAACATCGGATTGGGTGGTAATTACTGCCCTATATATGTAGCTGAATATTTACCTGCCAGCTCGAGGAAGCTCTTTTACGCAACTAGAGAATACGCGAAACTTCACAGTTTTAAATTCTGTTGGACCTCTAACGGAAACGTGTTCCTTCGAAAAAGTGAAGGAGATAAACAATTATTAATCAGGACCTAGCGGTGCCTGCGTGATATTGATGCGAAACAATGACTCTTAACTACAAAATTGCACCATTTTCATTTGTTTTATAATATATTTTTATACCTAACACAAGCTATACTACACACTCACTTTAACACACGTAATTCTACACTTTACTATTATACACTAGTGCGCCACTGCTTTTCCAATATAAATAATTATAAGCTGTATACGAAAATTTATTATATAAACTACATATATTATCGTCACAAGAATTGCAACGAGCGACTTTTAATTGTACGAAAATTTACTGACAATTGTCATATAGTTAATTGGTTATAGCGGGAGTTTCTTTATCTCTTGTTGTATGATTGTATCATGGTTGCGTACACACTATTATTACTTGGTGTGGGCTATTTCTGTCGCACTTTTTGCGCTATTCGACATTATTACCTCTTCTACCGTTACATCATCGAATTATAGAACGTATTCAACCCCCCTAAAACTATATGAGCCAAAATACTTTTATAGTAATAAGTATTCCTTAAACAAATCAATTAATAACTTGAACATAGTAAATATAAGACCTGTGATAACAATACATAACAGTTTACTCGTAAGGTGTAACCCTACTACCTACTTTTATAAATCGCTTCAATATCGACAGTGCAAACACGAGTTGCAAACTACCCGACATTATTTTCAATAGTGTCTCATTATTCTATAATAAACAAAATTCAATTCGATAAATACTACAATAACGGATGACATCGATGTAGAAGGTATTGAGTGCAGAAAATTGAGTGATCCTTCTGACTGTTCACAACTAATAATGTGTTCCAAGAATGACTCCCTTTTAGTTTTAACGGTTAATATTCGAAGTATTAAAACTAACTTTGATATTTTTCTAATGTTTCTCTTAAAATTTACTAAACCTGTAGATGTAATTGTTTAAACAGAATGTTGGACGGATGAACATTTCTTACCGCCAAATATAAATAACTACAGAATGTTTAGATCCAATGTATCGTTAAACAAAAACGATGGCGTTGTAGTTTATGTTCGGGAAGTGTTTGAGGTGCGTTCATTTGAACCCCAGTGTTCTGAAGGAAATTGTATTGTGATTAATATTGCAGATGACATACGTATTATTTGCACCTACCGCCCACCCTGCTTTAGAAATCCTCTTAGTTACATAAATTCATTAGATAGGATTATAAAAACATATAGCATGAAAAAAGTAGTTATTTTAACTGGTGATTTAAATTTGGACATTATGTCAGATAATCTTAATTCTATCTCGGCAACGTATCTAAATCTGACCGCCAGCCATGGTCTAAAGCAGGGAATTAATTGTCCTACTAGACAAAATACGTGCCTAGACCATTTCATGGTAAAAGCTACTGCAAAAGTTCGAACATATGTTTTTGACGATTTAACGGATCATTCACCCATCCTATTACATATTGATTATATACCCGCTTCCAAAAAAAATACACATGTTAGTAAAACTAAAATTGACTTCGACGGTATAAAAAAATGCATGGAGAATGAATCATGGAATGATTTATACTCGGTATCAAACGTTAATCAAGCTGCTATAATATTAGCACAGAAATTAGAAAGCTTTGTAAGCAGCAAAACCTCTATTAAGAAGATTTCAAATCGTAACAATCCTTTGAAACCTTGGATAACTATAGGTGTAATAAAATGTATACGTAAACGGGATAGAATGCACAAGAGAGTAAAATCGGATTTGAATAACTTAGGAAAAAAAGGTGAATATTTGAGTTATAGAAATACATTAAAAAAGATAATTAAAACGCTAAAAATAAATTACTACACAGACAAACTAAACAAAAACAAACACAATATAAAGGAGACTTGGAACACTATCAAAGAATTATGTAATATAAAACAGAATAAGACATCGCCTGTAGAATTGCTAAATATTAACACGAACGTAACTAGATCACTAGATGATGTTAACAAGTTTTTTACATCTGTCGGTTCAAACCTCGCTGAAAGAATCCTGCGAAGTTTGAATACAGATGAGACAACTCTCGCTCAAAAGGCTAAAACCACGAACGCACCGCTGCTATCCATGGCACTACACCTAACGGATCCTGCAGAAGTGATTGATGTGATTACTAGCCTTAAAACACATAGTGCCCCAGGTATGGACAGGGTAACAGCTAACATTTTAAAAATGTTTTGTTTCCACCTTGCCAAACCTATATCCTACTTGACCAACTTAAGTTTTGAACAAGGCATTTTCCCTGAAATATTTAAACACGCGGTTATCTGTCCTATTTATAAATCAGGAAACAAATCTCTACCCACCAACTATAGCCCGATTTCATTGTTGAGTACCTTCTCTAAAGTAGTTGAGAAAATCATGAATAAGCGTTTGATAAGCTACTTAGAGAAAAACAAACTTTTAGCATTGAAACAATATGGTTTTCGAGCCAATCATTCCACTGATGACGCTGTATTACAGCTTACAATGAATATTGTATCAAACATTGACAGGGGTAAAAAATGCTTAGCCGTATTCCTTGACTTACAGAAGGCGTTCGATACGGTTTCTATTCCTATCCTATTGTCTCGGCTTGAGAATCTAGGAATAAGGGGAAATGCACTTTTGTGGTTTAGAGACTATCTCACAGACAGATACCAATACGTTAGAGTTGAAAACCATACCAGTAACTCCTGTGTGGGGTCATATGGAGTTCCACAAGGTAGTAGCCTAAGTCCTACGCTATTTCTTGCATATGTTAATGACCTATGTAAATCTGAGATTCGGGGTGCTGACATACAAATGTTTGCCGATGACACTGTGGTATTGTTTCATAGTGACACGTGGGAGGACGTACGACATTTAGCTGAAAAAGGTATGTCGCATATTACAGCTTGGCTTGAAAATAGTCTTTTATCACTAAATGTCGAGAAAACAAAATTTATGTGTTTCAGGAAAATTGTGGCGTCTTATCCAAAAACACTCAATCTTCGCATACATTGTCATCCGTGCAACCGTTCAGCTATCAAACTGTCTGCACGTTGTAATTGTCCAGAGCTATTGAGAACAACCGCAATAAAATATTTAGGAGTAATTATTGATGACAAATTAAGTTGGAATAAACACATAAATACAATCAGTGGTCGACTTAGGAAGCTTATTTATGTTTTCAAGGATTTACGGATAATACCTGACTAAACACTTTTAATACAAACCTACAAAGCCTAGCTGAATGTTTAGTCACCTACTGCATTTGTTCATGGGGCTCAGCAGCAAAAACACACTTGATTGAGGTAGAAAGAGCTCAACGGGCAGTACTTAAAGTACTCCTTTACTTACCATTCCACCACCCGACTAATCTAGTGTACGAAAAAGCGGAAGTTTTAAGCGTGCGAAAGATGTTCGTCTATCAATGTATTCGTAAATATCACAGGCTTACTGTACCCTTTCTCCAACCCTCGGGTAAAAGAAAAGTTAAATGTCCAATCCCAAGAGCAAAAAGCAAATTTGCACAGCAGCGATATAGCAACATTGCGCCTAGATTGTATAATAAACTTAACTTAAAGTACAAGACTAGACATTTATCAAACTACCAAATTAAAAATTTAACTAAAACATGGCTTAAGAGTTTCGACTACGATGATGTTGAAGGTTTGGTGTGGGTTACGGCTTAGTTTAGGTTTTAAACGAATGAATACTCATAACTAGATACACGAATAGGTCAAAGGACACACGAATACTCATAATTATACACACAAACACACTCACATATACACACACCCATAAACACAATTAACAGAATTTATTATGTAAATATGTTTCAACACTTCTGTGTATGAATGACACATTTGCTAATTGTAAAGGATTATTGTATCATTGTTTTTTGTGAAGGAACTGATTCCCAACATACAGTTCACGCTAGTTTGGGAATCAGGGCTTGAACCTAAATTGTATGCATCCTTGGTTCAATAAAGAAATTATTAATCCCAAAACACCAGCTTGATAACAATAGGCTTGCCCGCCATACGCAAGTGGGATTAATTAATATATTAATTTGCAAAATAGATAGGTGTGAGTGTTTGCATATGTGCACGTTCCATTCCTTGCCCATCGTCCTACTGCTTAGTACTATTGATAGTCACACTTACTAAAAATGTTCTGTCGTTTTTCTATCTGACCATGGGCATGACCATCTCTAGTCCTACTGATTTATTGTAGCGAGTTTTTCCACAAAAACGCACATTAACTGTATTATATCTCGTCTAAGGAAATTAACACTTATTGATATATTAAATTATGATGGAAAATAAATTAAATCAATACTCACGTTGTAGTAATTAATGCTTCAGTTATTATCATATTCTATTTTGGTCCCAAGTTACCGATACAACTGTGGACGGTAATTTGTTCGGCCTCGATTTCGGATTTTGTCTGTTATCTGAATTTATGTTTGCCTTTAATTAAAGCTTTGAGTCTTTGTAATTAATGTATCAATTTGTCTAAGATAGGCGTGTACTAACTTCGTCTTATTGGCACTTTCCATTTCTCAATAAGTTTACAAAGAATTATGTTGCAAACTTAAGAATTTTGTAAATCATACTAATTTCTTAGTCTTACTAGAAACATTACCTTTAGAACATCCTCAGATAGATATTAGGTGTCTTTCTATTCTATTTCTGCTTGGGAAAGGACTCATTTTATCAGAGAAACCTACTGATTTTAACAGTGTTTGGTGACAGCTCTAACCTGTTACCATAGACTAGGCGTACACGTTTAACTGTTTGGCAATGCACCTAAAAACACAGCTCTTGTTTTAATTGTTCAAGATTTAATTAAGACGTGAGTAAATACAACTAACATTATGTTAACGTAATTTTCTAGAATTTGTTTTCGTCTTCAAATTACTCACATTCCAGAATACTTCTACTGACCGGACAAATAATCTTTAGTGGTAAAAGAATCCACGAAGTCCCAGATCATTTTAAACAAAAAATCTATTTCTGAAGAGAATTGTTTTTTTTTGGCTGACTGATTCCGTAATGTCCGTTGTTGTTTATATTGTACAATCTTGTCTTTGTTGTTGTAAATACACTTAATTGTACTTTCGGTGCTCGTATGGGTCCAGAGGTGAGACTTACGATTAACTATATCAGTTATATTTATATACATATCAATACGTTAACACTACATAAATTTTTGATAGAGCAATATAAGTTTAACAACCTTATTATAACGTTGAGTAAACTGGATAACCTTTTATCATTCTTCTTTGTTCTAAGTTTGAAGTAGGCTCCTACTGAAAAATTTGTCATACCACCTAGAATAGTATGTGGTCTTGAACGTCCTTGCGGCGTGGCCCTTTCCAGCTTTGATATCGTTTCTTTCCTAACTGTGGTTATGCCTCTGGACCATATTTTTCTCCCCTTGTCATTTTACCTGTCCAGTACCTTGTCACTTCTAAGGTTTTCTCAGTCGCCATTAATATTTTAGGAAAAAAACTGAGAACTTTACAATCAGCGAATTGGTGTGATTTTTTTACGAACTGCCGTTACTTTATGTAACACTGCTTTGCGTAACAGCTTCAATAAAGTAAACAGTCTTACATTTGAGTATTAAATTTGTTTGACTGTGACAAACAAGCCTTAACTTCGCAGTATGTTAAAGGAAGTTCTAATCTTTGTATTTATTTGGTTTAGCGCATTTTTACAACGCGTTTTACTTCACTAAGCAGACATCACACAACATACGAGTACAAACCGGAGAATCTACTCGTACTTGTAAAATCAGAGCTCACAAAAGTTGAATAAATTCGCTAATGTTCTTGTTCTGTTGAGATTGTTCATGTAATGAGAATGATTCCAGTCTACCTTCCAAAATGTTGGATTTGAAACAACGATTTAGTGTTGTAGTTTCAGTCATAAATTATCGAAATAAGGTTCCCCTTCCACAGAAGACCAACCTAAAGCGACAGCATCCGCGATGCCGTGTTTCGTTGGTGAGGGCGAGACCGGAGGCCTATTGATGCAGGGGTGACAGTTATCGTGGTAACTGTGTGAACCTAACACTGCCACGATGACTGTCCTGCCTTTTACGTCCCCAAGCGGGGCGTGAAAAAGCATCTCACTAGGCCGCCATAGTGTAGGTCACCATTCTGCATTGTTTGCATTTGCAATGAGTATGGTGACCACAACTTTTGGATTCTATTTATACTTTCCATCAGGCAGAGTAGAGTCACTTTGGAAGGCGCTTAATATTACAAAAAAAATGAATTCGTGAAGAAAGGTATTCTTTTAATTAGATCATGAGATACGGGTTTAGATTTAGCACAAACTCCGACAGCTGTCTTTTAAGTTAGAAAACACTAACTCATAGAAACACATTGTAATACCTTGCGCTTTCCATTTGCTATGGTCGTTTTATTACTTTTAAATTCCTTTTCAACAAGGACATTACAGTTAAGAAAACGTTTATTGAGTATAATACACATTTTCATTCTCACGATGTTAGAAAATGCTCGTTTCGCGACCACTCTTTCAACGTTTTGTTATCGCTGTCACTTCCTAACGAATAAATGCCATTATCAAGGGCATGAGGCCATGCCCCTGAATATTTCATTATCTGTGAGTGTCAGGAGCGTTTTAATTACCAGTGAAGGTCTCCAATGACGGTCATTCAGAGTAATAGTCACTGGAAAGTTATAAGTCCTTTTATGAACTGAACTATTCTATGTACTATCTCCGAAAGAATTCATGTTGATGGAGGTTTTGGTCTAGTGGCTACTGATTCGTACTGCTAAGTCTGAGGCTGTGGGTCCGATTTTAAATTATTGTAGGAACCAATTATTGTGATGAGCACAACTACTTGTTACGTTTCTGGGCTTAATAATACATGCAAAATATACACATATTTAGAAGTATATAAGTATATATGAGTGATAGCTTAGCAATGTATATTATTATGCAGAGGATAGCACAGTTCGTGAACGATATTATGGTCACCTCACAACCAAGTTAGCGGACGTTGAGGAAAAACGACAGGAGCTTATCACTGAGCTTGACCTGGTCTTAGGCCGCATATCTCAATGCGGTCAGGAGTGGTCGAATTTAATGCCAAGAAAACAGGTATTCGACCTCGAGCTCTACCAAAAAGTCTCCATTCCTTACTCCCAACTTTTCAGAGCGCTCAATTGCCATTGCAGGATAATCTCAGTATCCTGGGTAGGAATATTTGCTGGGATCTCAACCCGCGAAAGTATATTGAAAGAGTCACTAAGGTGGCTTCGCGGAATCTGGGTATATTGAATAGAGTAAGACAGTTCTTCACGCCTGAGCATCTGTATCTTTTTCATAAGACCCAGGTTCGCTCCTACGTAGAGTACTGTACTGTACAGTATTTGCTGGACGCTCTGGATTGGTTACATCGGTGAGGAGTCCAAATTATTAACAGCCCCAAAGTCACTGAATACCTTAAGTCTCTGCAGTTGCGAAGACATGTCGCCCCTATATCAGTCCTGTAACGCCTTTATCATGGAGAGTGTCCTGATGAACTCTTCAAACTGGTCCCACCTTGTCCCTTCCTCTACAGGGCAACTCCTGCTGGCCTTAAAAGTAACCGTTTTAGAATAGTAGACATACGCTCCCGAACTAAACGGTTCGGCTATTCCTTCCTGTGCAATTCAGTTAAAATCTAGAACTCACTACCTAGTCGTTTAAGCGGGGCGTGAAGAAGCATCTCAATAGGCCGCCATCACGTGGGTTGCCATACTGCATTGTCGGCATTCGCAAGGAGTATGACAACCACCACTCTTGGATTCTATTCAGGAGGAGTCACTTTGGTATGCTTCTATTAAAAAAAATGTTTATGAGCAGTTTGATTACCATAGAATAGACACTGTTGCATAATTTGAGATCCATATTGTGAGAAATGTGAAGATGTTATTATTGTACAAACACATAAGGCATGAACGGATACAGTTAAGATAAAAAGGTACCTTCCTGAAAACGACAAAACAGCTGAGAAAGTACGGCAATTTTAGTCCAACTCTAGTCAATGGCTTTTTGAGATCTCTTAAAATCATAACTAGAAACTTCACGGGCTGAACATCAAGACGGTGAGGTGTTTCTGACGGTTTTATATATTTTTTCGATTACTGATACGGCACGTACAAGAAGCAAAAGTGGACAATGGCACGGGAGCCATTATAAAATTGAGACGTGAAGAAATTCAAGGATAAGTGGTAACTTAGATTGATAAAACGACATTATTGGAATAATTTTTAATATAGTAACAATTATGGCGTTTCTTAGCTAAGTACTTTCATTGCTAAAATAAGCAACAACCTGGTGGTTATCTTTGACGTGCCTTCAAGTTGATAATGCGGTTTAATCTATGGCTGGCCAAAATAAAGTTCGAATGTGTTTCATTTTTATCAGACTATGACAGCCCAATAGCTTTTGATAGAATGAATTCTGTCAGACCAATAAATGTAAAATAAATAGACACATGTCGCAACTGGAAATATTCTTTAACAAAAATGGACATGTCGCGTGGAATTCCAAAGCAGTCTTTGATGTATTTCGGTATCCACAATTATTTATCAATGAATAGTAAATTGCTACACTAGATATGGATGAAATAATTTACTATTAATACTAAATCGATAGCAAGCCAAATGGGATATGTACGTTTCGTTAGGGACTATGACGTTTAAGGATGAATTTGTTGAAGCCATGGTTAAAACAAGAGAGTATCAGTGGTCTAATGGTCTTTTATTCATGCCTTGTAAATGCTAAAGGCATTTGACCTCAAAATGACCAGTAAAACCTACTGTTAGTAATAATGAACTGTATGATGTAGGACGGCTTTTTAGTTCGGTCACGAGATTCTCTTATCATCAACAGCCTTTTACAATCCACTGCTGGACATAGGCCTCTCCTTAGCAAGGAGGTTTTGGCCTACTGTACCACGCTGGCCAGATGGGTTGGAATAGGGTTTGTTTCAAACTTTCCTTCTCTTTGTAATAATGTTGTCTTATATACTTTGTTCCCTTAGTCGCCTTTTACGACACCCACGGGATGAATAGGGGTGGTAACACTATGTCTTCCTTATTCGTCACCACACGGTCAAGATATCTTAATTCAATTTTAGATGATGAAGAGTTTACATTAAAACACTGTAAATATGGCCATGTAGCTTTTATAAGTGTGTTTTAAATTTGCTATTCTAGTAGAAATTTTATGATCTACAAAAATACATATGAAATGATTTTTCATGCTGAAATGCTTGCGGTTTTATATAGAAAATCATTTAAACTTCTGAAGTAAAAACTCGTCAAAAAGGCGGGTAGAAGTGAAAACATCCGGCTGAAAAATCAAATATCGTACAAGACATAAATGGGAATTGGAAAGTCAAATTTAGGTATGCAGCCGGAAATGGAAACCCGAGCGCCCATGTTTCAGGGATGTGACCTTTTTTAAATGATTTTGTTGTGTGACTATTGAAATTCTTATAATACATTTAATACTGTCAATCTCGTCATTTTTATCTTCGTTTTCACATTATTGCAGGAGGCATAAATACTGCTGGGGTTTTCGTTTCTGCTAAGAAAATATAAAATAAACTATGCTCTCAAAAGATTTTGGCAAATTGGCAAAAATTGTAAGAGAAAAATTTCTGTTCGATTTCCTACCTCGACCAAAACCAACTGGCTGATACGTTTTAATTTTACTGAAGGGAGGTCAGAGAAATCCTCAAAAGTCACGAGTCGTTATTATTCGGCATCGAAGACTAAAACTACATAACATTTCGTCACACGAGAACTCGGAGTATAACTCGAAGTCCGGAAAATATTGTTTGTCTTTTCAAATAGTATTAAGCCGCATTATTGCCTGATGAAAACTTTTTACCTTTCTTTGGATTAGAGAGTCACTGTATGCCTACATCTGACAAGAAACCAGACCCTTAGTCCTTCACTACCAGATATTCTGCGCTCTATGACATCTGCTGGGACAGTAGCTTTGCCATTGCGTTTTTGCAGCTTAGCGGAAATCAGTAACTAACAAAAAAAATCTCGACGGAACCCTAAGCGTAACATAAATATGCAGATACTATTACTAGATTTAATAATTCACATTTGTTATTTTTTGTTGCTTCTGTAATAGAACTCAGTAAGTCGTGATAAACTCTATTTGAGCACTTCGTAATACCTATTTATATACTTGTGCTAATTCTCACGTTTATGTTGCGAGCATTGAACGACTAATTAGTTCTAACTGCTTACTAGGTTAATGCGTTCTTGCTGTTTTCAGGGTCCCGTAAAGTCATAAGGAATCCTTTTAATTTTGCCATACCCAGAAGTTTTAAGTATTTCATACATGTAAAGGTGAGCTTATATCCAGTAGGACGCTGGTAACCGTTTTTGATGATCCTTATACAGTTGGCATATTGATAGATGGCTTTTTTTAAAATATATAGACAATATAAAGAGTATTATTTTGATTCAGTGGTCCTTTTGTTCACTGGTAAACTTTAAAGTCCACGTTTTTATTAAAGTTCAGCATGTTAACTCTGATCAGCGTGGTATAGTAGGCCAAAGCCAAAACCTCCTTTCTGAAGATAAGCCTTTGTGTAGAAGTGGATTATTAAAGGCTATTGATATGATGTGGTCATGCTGCCTGGCCTTCCTCACAAAAAAAAATCTTTTTGATTTTAGGGATTTGTGAAAACAATATTGTAAAATAGTAGATCAAAACCTTCTTTTTAAGGAGAAGTCCAAGTCCAGTAGCGGAATACTAAAAACTGTTGATGATAATTGTAGAATAGATAAAGGATTAAGAGGCATAGCATAACTAACCATCAATGTCGAAAGTTTTCAACATGATTGGCAATATCCATCATTTTCTATTTCAATTCTATTTTAGATGGTCAAAACAACTTAGGCAAGTTAGTTAAATGGCTAAACTACGATATTGAAAAGCATACCCTCCCAATATTGACCTAACCACATGTTCAACTCTATGAAACCAAGGATCCTTTCGCAGTATTTCACACATTCCATTCCCAAATTCCGATTACCGACCGCTTACTACCCCAATAACTATAAAGCTAATAGCAATTTTACTATCAACCGCCTAACACAACAGTACAATATAACGATATCAGAATTAATTCTAGTTTGCGCTCGTGTAAACCCACTGATTGTTGAGTAGGTATCATCATACTAGTGTACTATGTTACAGCAGTGTGGATGAGCTTGTTTAAATAATCTGTAATACGTCAGATACCTAAAATATCTATGCCAGATGCCAGTTGAAATATTTCTATCATTTATTAACTAATGTTTCGGAGAGTTTTTTTGTGGTGTGAGCTATATATATATATATAGCGGGTAAATACTTAATCGAATTATAACAAAATTAGATATGGGGATTTCTTTTTCTTAAAATTCGATTAAGTAAAAATACTTTTTTAACCTTCATTGATCAAAAATTGTGGAAGCAGCCTTCCGCCGTTTTTGATCGGAAATCTTAATGTGAACGCTGATCTAGGTAGGCATGAGCACACACCGTGTGGTTTTAGTCGGTCCGATTTCGACACACCAGCCTGCCGCAAACTCCGGTGCAATATCAAAGCAATATCAAAAAACTAACAATGTTAACATTGTGGTAAAACATTGCTGTCCACGAACCTAGGAAATGAAGGCCACAACTGATGTTAAGATTACCTACAGTATACTAATAGCATAAGTAGGTAAACACATTCCACAGAGAAGAAGTGTACGATGACGAATGACACGAGCAGTGTTATGTATATTTTAACAGACGTGCATAATTGAACACTCTTTCATATCGTATGTATGTATGTATACCGAAAACCGGTGTTAAAATTTTTTTGGAATTTCAACTCCGCCGTCTCACCCCTTCTTTTTGTCTGTGCGGATATCCTTCCGGATATCAACTACCGGTGGTTATGTTGGATACGAACCGACCAATAACTGTACACCGTCTTAGCTACTAGTAGCCTTGTGATTCTGGAGTTATGGTTGTCTTCATAGCCTTTGGTTTCATTCGTGATTGAGTTGTGTCATAACATACTATTTGATTTTGCTAAGATTTATTTGTTACCCCCCCAATAGCAGTATATACTCTTTTACCCATATAAAAAAAAAATACCTTTTTTCTTTCTCCGAGCCTAGCCAAACTAGGTTGGGGTCAGCAGTAAGTAGATACGACTGAACTTCAATTTTTTTCGTTAAGCAACTGCTGTCAGAGCTCCACTAGCCAAAAACTAGACGGAATCGAAGTTCCATAGAAAGACTTTTGCCAGAGGAGTCTAATTACTCGTAACAATTGCCAAAACTTTACGTATGGCAAATTGATGGACGGGTTAACGAGCTCTCCAACGTGTAGTGATCTAATGCTAAAAACCCATCCATGAATGACTTTGCAAGGATTATTCGACTTTGCAATGGTCTTCTTGGTTACCACATTGTTTCATCCACGAACTCGTGCGTGCATTAGCAATATCCGTAACAATACAGCATTTTCCTCGTTCATATAGGTTGATATCTTCAAGAGTTCAAAAACACAAATGATAATCCAGTCAGCAATACTTAGTCACAGTTAGAAAAAAGAAACATTCCTAAAAATAAGCCTTTCTAACTAGATACTACCAATTTAAATGCTAACTCTTAGTACTCCCGAGTATTCATCTTAGTTTTTTTCTAAAAATTCTGATATTATCATAGACCTACCAAAAAATTCTAATATTATTATAGACTATACCTTGTTGGAAAGCTGGAAATACGTATATGTTTTTCAGCAGGTCTGCAATTTACGAGTATCTATTACAGATATTTTGTTTTACTACAATTTTTGCACTAGAAATTATAAAACGGTTCTAGTTTTTAGCTTTCTTTTTATTTACTATTCGGCCTAATAGTTCACAATATTGGGCGGAACACCGATTAGTAAAAACACATGGCCAAATAACCCAATACCGAATAGTTGCAGAATATTATATATTTAAAAAAAAAACTGCCATTCCAAGCCCTCTTTACACGTGACTCATTGACCCATATTTCAGAGCTGACGCGCCACTCCTGCCCAACTGAAAGTGAAGAAGCAATTATTTTTTTTGGGTAAATAATTGTGTTAATTGGAGACTAGCCATAAATTACACCCCACGACTATTTTAAGGCCTTCCTGGCGTGATGACATATTTTACAATTTCACTTGATCAATTTTCACTCCACAGGTGAGCCTCACCTAGTATTAGTATTATTGTAGGCATAGCATAATTAAAAACCTATACAATCTAGTAAAATATAATTGTGTTCTGCACACTTTTAAGCAAAAGGACCTAGCAAACCAAACTGATTATTAAGATGTACGTTGTACGGTACCGGAGCGGCCATATTGTGGATGATCCCAATACCTCCCCCTTATTTCGTACTGGCTTTTCTCAGTCACGATAAACAGTAGTCTCTTTTTGTCCTTCCTTTTCAAAGTATCTTCCTGCCACATTTTTTTTAAATCGATTTAGCAGTTTAGACGTGAAAGTAACTCTGTCAGTCAGTGTTGCTGTGCGACATCGTGTCATTACTGTACTAAGTATCTATTTCACGATAGTATTTGCATAAGCAGATAAAATTCCACACTATGACATATTTTAATAAAGTGGTAATTTATAACTAGTGGTTGTATGTTCATTAAAATGTAAATTTTCCTCGCGGATCACCAGCACAGAAACATATCATAGTATGGAATTTTATCTGCTTATACAAATACTATCGTGAAATATGTACTTAATACAGTTATGGTAAATTCCGTATGTGACTGTAGCTCAGTCAATGTATTGTAACGTTCAAAGCGAGCGTGCAGGCAGATGTGGTCGCCAGGAAGTCGCTTATCAGTCTGCGTACCGGCTAATAAAAATCATATTCCTATGGACTATTTGATAGGAATTACAAAAGATTACTGTACAATTGTATCTACTGTATATTTGATTTGTTAATTTATTTGTGTATATTTTTAAATTATTTGGGGCTACAATTTTTAGCTTAGTTTTCACAAGAGTCTAGTTGTCGAGTTGAGTTACATTTTTGACTTGCCTAAATATCTGACTAAAGTGTTGGACCAGATCTTTTTCACAGTTTTGTACTACATACTGATCTAGTTTTCTGCATGTCATTACTTGTCGTCTCAATCAAAGATAAATGCTTTTCTCGTAATAAGGTATTTACACCTGACGCTGGATCCTTCAGTTTTTCTGATGTTTCTTCTCAAAGCTTGTCATATTTTTTTTGTTTTAATAGACAACACCCGCATTAGGAATAAATCCTGTGTCGCGGGGGACTTTACAAACATACAAGAAACGGACACAAATAACACCCAGACTCAGAACAACAATTTGTGGATCACACAAAGTGGTGTCCCATGTAGGATTTGAACTCACAACACTCAGCGAAGTGGAGAGCGGCGTGGTGACCGCTTAAACCACTAGACCAATCGTGCAATCATTAGAAATGTGCTGGCAATAACAATATGGCGTATAGTAGTGTATGAAAGGATCGATTTGCATTTCTTTATCATTTATTACGATTTTCACGCAGCAAGTTTGGTTCGTGTCCGAACCGTCTGACTAGGGTTGTAGCACCCTATGGAAGGTTGTCGACCTCTATTTCTTACTTAGGTTTCAACCGCGAATTCTCCATTATAGTGCGATAAGTCGTCCTCGGTTAGGCGTTAATGGTCACTGCCCCACTATTAAGAGCTATAGCGTGATGCTATACAGCTTATTACTTCTTGTAACGAATACTCAACATAGTATTGTGTTGTTCTATCGAACATCATGATAATGAGTTCAGAAAAAATGGTTAATACGTTGTAAAAAGAATGGTTATATTGCAAGTAAACAAATTGACTTCAGCTTAGATACATATACTAATTTGCAGTAATTTGCTATCCTCTTTATTTAATGTCATCATGCACTATAAGGGCATTTTATTACAAGGTGGTCCGATGACCTGGTGGGCGTCCTAATGAGCCGTTGGATACGGTCACCACGGAAGCGGCTGTTTTAGAGAACCTTGGGGGAGACCTATATCTAGCATTGGACTTCTTTAGGCTGAGATAATGTTTGATGAATGATGATTCACTTTAGGTGCATTGATGGACCTAATACCTAAGGTATTCTCAACCAATCGACATTTGGGTGATGCAAAGAAAGTAGGAAGTAAGTGCATTTGTTGGAAGTTAGTTTTGTACTATGTCAAATACGCATATAAAAGTTATCATACACTAAAACTTATAAACATATGTCATACTTAAGTATATGTGTGTATTTATGACAAATAATAACATAACTAGTGCATTGATGTATTGGTTGAGTTCGCTGGAGCTCTTTTAATGGATAACATTTTACTTCTGTCTTGAATGAAAAAGCGTTGATAGTTTCCTGAATCAATTCTGAATTCGAAGGGAAGAAAGAAGAACGGATTACACAAAAAGAACATTTTTTGTGTAGTGCACCTCTGCCCCATACAACCTCGAATCCTGGAGGGAGAAGATTAATTTGAAGACCAAAGGTTTCTGTCGTGGTTTCTAGATATAAGGTTGAAAGTAGACGTTTAAATATGCTGGCGAAGACGGGTTATTAACGATAGAGTATGAGACAATGAGACAGTTCTACGTGGACGAATTAGTAACCAATTGAGCTGCGAACACTGCGAATTTTATAAGCGCCCGCACTAGGAATAAATCCTGTGTCGCGGGGGACTTTACAAACATACAAGAAACGGACACAAAGGACACCTAGACTAAGAACAACAATTTATGGATCACACAAAGTGTTGTCCCATGTGGAGTTTAGACCCACAACACTCAGCGCAGTAGAGCGGCGTGGCGACCGCTTACACCACTAGGCCAACCGTGCAATCATATAAATGTAATGTTTGTGTAACATGTGATTATAATAAACACATCGGCCTCCGACCGGTATAAATTACCTACTATAACTTATTCGATTTGAAAATAATGGTATCGAATATGTAAATTTAATCAACTGCCTTTCCGATGGTGTTTATCCTTCGCCACTGCAGGGGTATGCATGTGCGTGTGAGCATAGTTCCGCATTAACCTACTCATGCGTATGGAGAACTAGGGTTACTGCACACTGCACACTGCTAACCAACAGGATGCTACAATTCATAAACGATGTACGTTCTGTCACATCCAATTGATCTGTCAAATTATGTTAATAATAAAAAAAACATCGGATAACTTCTTTCAAGGATACGATATTTCGGTATTTAGTGTTTTTTTTTTAAATTATAACCTTTTTGCGCATAGAATAATCTATATATTAATACGTGATGCAAAAACTTTGGACCCCTTTTTACGAAAATAACGCGGACGCAGGAGCATAAAATTTGGCACACTTATAGTTTATGTGTAGGAGAAGTGCAGAACGCTAATATTTTTCAATAATAATGCTCATAAAGTACATTTCATCAATAAATAAAACATTACACACACCACCATGCATTTGACACACACAAAGAAGTATTTGTTACACGCAGACATACTCTTTGGTCAAATTGTTTCTTTTGTTTATCATTTTGTCTATAGTCATAGAGTACTGACATAGACATAGATTACTGTTTTATATGTTTACTATGGTCTTACTAAATGTCAAATAGAAAAGTTTTATTTGCCCATTTAATATAAAAAATACCACGTGAAATACCGATCACTTATATAAATTTATGTAATATTAGTTGTGTTTCTGAATTCGACCTAGTCGTCTGAATTCGACTAACGAGTGATCTCTGGTTACAAAACCTGGATGATATACTGTTTATCTGATACATGGCGATTGTCGATACACATCATACATAGAGTTGTTCTGTTGTAATTAATATTTAGTACTCTGACATAATTGTGAATGCTATTCTCGAATACTTTATAATATTCAAACAAACTATTTACTTACGCATGATATTAAATTCGACTTCGACTACGGGTGTAAAAAACATACAACGGTTTGCCAATACGTTTAAGGTACTTTTACTAGTTCCACATTAAGTAAATTTCTTTAACAAGTAATACGCGTAACAAATTTTAAAGTCCTCAAGCGGTCTTAGTAAACTATTTTCTCGCGTGTTATCTAATACTAATTATATTAAAATTAAATATTGGAAATCGTGAATAAAAATAATATAAATTAACATAATAAAATACCACACAAACAAACTCAAGGTCGATCTTTGAGATCAGACACAATTTAACAAATAATATTTATAAAATTGTTTCATTTTACACAATTGAATAATTAAGATTAAAATTATGTTAATAAGATATATCACGCATTTAATTCTTAAATTGAATGATCTTCAAAGCAAACATTTGTTGCAATGTTGGCTTTGTAATTTCGGAGTTTGGGTGTTTTCTATGTATTATATGTATGTATCTACAAAAAAAAAGTATAAAAGTATTCTATCAGTTAATTTGAACATCACAGTACAAGCTCTGCTTAGTTTGAAACTAGAGCGTTGTGTCAATGTGCAAAATATTTATTTAATTAATAATATGTTAATTAAAGAATATTTCTTCGCTCTTTACCATTGCATACAAAAGTTTATTCTTACCAATTAATATTTTGAAACTCGTTGTTAAAAGTATACTCATTCAAAACATTGTTTGTTCTTGAAAGAGCTTCACGCGGCTGCCAAAGAGACGGTGACGCTGGCCGAGCAACGCTTCGTGAGCAAACAGGACGAGTGGCAATTTGATAGCAACTGGCAGGAGGTGCTGAACCATGCAATCATCAAGGTATGATGTCTTTAAACTAAGATTAAAAAACTACAATTTACATAAAACGTTTAAATTAATATTTTACATGTACGTAGCAAAATCTTTTCTATGTAGCTGCTCATAGCCTTACAAAAAAAAATATTTATTTTTTCCAGGTCATGGACGCTGAAAAACGGAAGGCTGAAAGTGGAAGAGAACACCAGAAAAAAGCAGTGGCGTATATTGCAGCGGAGAAAAAGGTAAATTGGTATTAGGTAATTACTTCATTAGTTAACTTAGTAAAAAATAAGTCAGACCACTTAAATATTACAAATGGTATTCAATGTCAGAGACGAGATGATTTTGTATTATATATAAACAAAAAAAACAGTAAATATT
Organism: Hypercompe scribonia; assembly: GCA_949316085.1. Taxonomy (NCBI): domain Eukaryota; kingdom Metazoa; phylum Arthropoda; class Insecta; order Lepidoptera; family Erebidae; genus Hypercompe; species Hypercompe scribonia. The sequence goes on from OX438972.1 coordinate 22,094,801, forward strand.
TATCTTAATCACATGCTACAGGTAACTCAACTGGAAGAAAATTTAAAACGCAGTATTATAAAATCCCGCGTGTACTTCGAGGAAAAGAAACTATGTGACGAACAATTGCAGACACAAAATGAAAAAATTGATAAATTGCAGCGGCTTATCGCCGACGCTAAATTCCGTTACTCAAAGTCTCTTAAAGCGTTGGAGAAAATTTCTGAAGAAATTCACAGACGACGTGGAGAATATCCACCCGACAAAGACACTATCCCTGTCGGGCCCAGAGAACCTGGCGTAGGTGCAGAAAGAGATGCAATACATGATGAAGACACAGCGAAAGCTGAACATGAAAAAGATGAAGAATCTAGTCTGCAAGAACTTAGACTGCGTGTAAGAGAACTTGCTTCTAAACCAATAGAGAAAGATGTGGAAACCGATGAAGCATGGGCCTTAGAGCTGAACGAGACTATAAACAAACTGGACCAACTGTTGATGATGAAGGAGACTAACCAACAGAAAAGGTCAAAATTTACGGCGAGCAGCCCGAGGAACTCTAGTGCACCTTCAACTAGTACAAACACTGGCAAATATAGTCAACCACCAAGCGACACATGGAAGGCCGACACAAACCTGACGAGAACCAAATCTATAAGCAAAGATGTCGTCTACGAGCCCACTAACCCACCAATAAGCAAGACTGAAAAATCTAAATCCATGATGTCATTGGACGTTCTCGCTTTAGCCAGAGATACAACTATGATGGATAGAGAATCATACCTAAAAGCCGTCATTGAGGATAAGTCACCAACTGGTACATATACAGAAAGTAATTCGGACAGAAATGATAGTCCAGATGAGATCCTGATGGTGGAATGTGATTCCAGTGACTCAAACCAGAATCCAGTCATACGTATGACGAGTTCCACAGTCTCTGACAGTGATAACAGCTAGACTTGATAGAAGAAATTCCTCATGACCGTATTGTCTTAGTAAGTAGTGGTCGATTTACTGGTTGTGTTATTTTTCAAAATCATTATTATTTTAATTGCGGAACTAAGTTGTGAGAAACACATAAATTTATAATTAGTTTTATTACGATCGTGTAATTGATTTTTAATATTTGTTCCCCTAGAACGAAACATATTTAAATTGAATGTCAATTTGAGTGCTTAGATTATTTCTAAAAAAATATGAATAAAAATGGTAAAATGTAATTCTCGTATTGATTGTTAGATTAGAGTTGTGTTAAAAAAAACGAATTAATATTTAAAATTAGAACAGTATCAATGACTACAACAGTCAAAAAATAAAAAAATAATCGGTTATGGTTTATCGACATGCGGCCAGCTACATACTTTTTTATCTTGAAAACATCTGTTAAGTACATACTTTTAAAAACTGATTATTTTTTTATTTAATGACATGTCATTTGTTTTAAATCATGTCATGACACTTAATGAAGTCATGATCTTCTTATCTATGTAAATGAATCAAAGGTTATTAGGTTGTGGAGTCTGCCTAATCACTTTTAAATATTAAGTTCTAATAGTCAAGAACTTTTTTTTGAAGTGAAAACTTCTTTAGGCGCGTTGAGCGTTTTGGTAGAGGGTAAAATCCTCGGTTCGCGTCACCGACATGCTAATGATAATAGTATATCTATAGCTATGGAGAATATGATATTATATATTATATATGAAATTTATTATTATTATATATTATATATGATATTATATATTATATATAGCTATATATGAAACATAAAAAAATTCATATAATTTTTGCATATAGTTTTAATTACTCTCAACTTAATAGTTCCGTTTTTACTTCTATCGGCAGTCCCACGACTGCTACTGTTTTTTTTTTTAAGTCGGAGAGAATTTAACATAGAATATTGATCAATTGAAGCAATTACCCAGGTAAACTTTAGACCTTACCATTTTGTTTCTAATATTCTCCAAAATACTTGCTGTTAAATATTTGAGATAAAAATATTTTTTGAAATCTGGTACGGCCGATCTTGTATAGTTTCGTAGCAATCACTGATGAACTCAAGTTATTTTAACTAAACAGAGGGGTATGATGCGTTCTTAGAATTGTAACTGGACCAATTGACCTAGACCAGACAATTCAGAGTTGTGGAGTAAAGTCTTATTACGAAACATGGATACATGGGCCCCCTATTGTAGTTTTTACAATATATAGTTATTAACTGGCACTGCGAGCCATAACAGTCCACCGAGTTAACTCACAAAACTTATGGTTGCGTTGTAAAGTATATTTACTGAATGGACTTCGAATATCGCGCAGTGTTGTTTTAAAGAGTGTTACAGATGGGTGTGGTCTAATAATCATTGCTCATAAGAGTCACGAATCCCCAAGGAAACGACACTGCTTGTAGATAGGTACAAGGTACAGGTATAAGGTGTCTATGTGGTCATGGGCGTCGAAAGGGCGGCAATGACTACACAAATACACGGGCTGGCGGAAAATAAAATATATAGAGAACACACATTTTTAACTTTTTTCGTGAAGAAGTCAATTTCGTAGACAAAGACCTAGTACAATGCTATACCCGTGCTTTATGTCAGTTAATAGTATGTGTGGATGTAGAGCCCTTGAAAATAATTCTGGCGACGCCCATGTATTATTGATGTACGGGTGACAGTGGTTGTGGTAAGGTTTTCAGCCTTACACTGTCACGATGAGTGTCATGCCTTTTCCGTCTTCAAGCGGGGCGTGAAAAAGCATCTCACTAGGCCGCCATAGTGTGAGTCACACTACTGCATTGTCTGCATTTGCAATGAGTGGTGATTTCAACTCTTGTATTCTATTCAAACTTTCAATCAGGCAGAGTAAAGTCACTTTGTCAGACCCTTAAAAAAAGAAAGTTGTGCAAAGGTAACACGAGATACTGCAAAATGTTTATTAAAGTCGTAAGATACACCCCCCTTCATGCCGTCAACCATTTTATTTTTTTAAAATTGTAATTTAAGAATCGCGAATTAAATTAGTGCACGAACTGCAGAACTTTATTCTAAAACTGTAAAATTGAACGAAGATTGACGGAGATATTACCGTTTGGTGATATTTCAAAAGGGAGAGGTGCGTTATTTAAAACTAAAAAATATTCTTTAGAATTGGGCACATTTTTGTTGTTTTTATAATGTGTGAAAACCCCCTAGAGCTGTCACCCCACCGGGGTTTGTAACGGGGTAGTGTGTCGAAACTGGACCGACTAAAACCACTCGATGTGCCACTCTGACACTGAGATAGGAGAGATCCGGGTCGAACAGTTGTTATTGTGACATCCAGACCCCTTCTAGCGTGTGTGCCGTGTTCTGCCATTGTGCCTACTCGACGATGACCGGCTGGAAAGCCTCCACGGCGAAACCCAGCACGTGGAACCTCAGGCCAGGACGACCAACGAGCCATTGAGGCTCGACGAGCGGGCTCACGCCACTCGTGAAGCTCTTCTACTCCTTTACAATTTTACTAGGCGGGGCGGAATGCTACCGACATTTAGCTGCACCTAGTAGAATTGCTCGCTTACCCAACTCAAGCATAATCAGACGAAAGAAAATCAAACTCTTGTCTTCAATTATGATCTAATATTTATAGGCGAATCCAAAAGCCTATTAAAATTTAAGCGCACCTGTCTGTAACAGTCTATACAAATGTATCGACGACTAGATAAATATTGCCATTCTGATTTTATCTTCAGGCAATCTGTTAAGGAAAGGTACGACATGAACCTTTAATAATTCCGTCAATTCTACATTCAACATTGTGAGACGGAAAAGGTGTATAAAATAATGATTAAATTGTATACCCAGAAAATATCATGTGTGCACATCATCACCACGTGTGTAATAACGAATAAGTTTTAAAAAAAAACTTTACTAAATATCTAAGTGTAACGTGTGTTTTAGGAAATGATTTGACAGGTTAGGAGATTTCATGATACCTGACTAGAACTTAGTCATCAGCAGTTAAGTAAAAATAATACTGCATTATAAGTAAGCAGTGTTCATCTCTACAGTCCTAAAATATAGCTTGATTTCGGTGACAGATGGCTACTAAGCCGCCAAAGTAACTTTGAACCAGCGATTTTGTTTTCTATCACCTGTATTTTCATTTTTAACGTGCAACACATCAGAAACAGTAATTCACACTTTAAATGCATCTCGCAAGTTCTACAATGACACTAGTGACAAGTGTCAGAGGTCAAGCGATATTTTAAGGACTATAGTAAAAGGTACAAGATTCTATCATTTTTAATTATCGTTCAAGTATTATGTGCCCAGGATTTCAGTAACTTAACCGCCAAAAGTGAGCTGAATTCCCTCCTTGTGCGCTCATGTAATTTCCATACATAAAGTATTTAAATAACCGTTTAGTAATATATAACTTACAAAATCTCTTAATTAGATATCTACTCATGATATCATTTAATTTATAATTATTACAGAACAGAGACACTATTAAATTTATACAATAATACGAAAATAAAAAAATAAACTATTTTACCATAACCTTTAACCATAGACAAAGTGGGTTGCCATATATGTTCGATATAGAACCTATTAAATTTAAAAAAAAAACTTACTTAATACTTCCACCAAACCTAAAAAAGTAAAAAAATCCTTGGGTGCTTATATAATACTTGAACGGTGCAAATTGAAATAATAATCATTTGTAACATTCATCATAGAACAATTATAGAAAAGGTTAGTGGTCAAACGTCATAAAAGGATCATCGAGTCTAAACTGTGATCATTCTGGCCAGTTTAATAAACCCAAAAGTGATGAGTCGTTTATTGCTCTGGCCTCTTTCTAATCTTATTAAAATAAGTTTGTTCGTATATATAATAATATAGCGACACATCGATAAAGCCGCGCCTCGTGACCAATTAGGTTCCAATAAATTATCGTTTTGTGCGAAAGTTTGAAACCAGAACCAATCAGACTGCGAGCCTTGATCGCTGTGTCGCTTTTTTTAACGCAAATGAAATATAGATGTCGTTTTCTGATATTAAAAACTTTAGATACACAATTTTTGTCTTAGTGCACTACCGTCTTTAGAGTGTCAGTGTTGTGTCTAAGTGTTTTAAAGTAAATGTGATTAAATATATATTCAAAATGTCACACAAGTAATTTCACACTTATCAAAGTGCCTACATTTTTTGGTAAACTTTTTTTAAACGGTTCAAGAAGACTGGACGAGGTTGGTACTTAAGATGGTTGTTAAAATAATGTTTAAATTTAAATATGATTTAAATTAAATTTAGTATAACGCGATGAGGGTTCAATAACATACTCATAAGGTTAAGAATAATAAAATATTTTTTCAACATCAATTTATTGTTTTAAGTAATGCATTTATTGACAGCGTTAGAGGTACGTCCCAAATAGGTTTTAATGGTTATGGTATTGCAAGTCGAGAAAAACTTTTTAGATACGCAAATGGAGCAACTTAATTGTAAGTTTTTTTTTTGTTGCTCCATGTAATGTTAACACCTCGCAAGATGTATTTTGATTATTGTAGTTGCACTTTGTCACGAATACCCTAAGATATTAACAAACTAAAAGGTCAGAATATATCTCGTGAAGTACAAACGAGATCGAGAATGGTTGGACTCGTAGCAGGTAATTGATATTTTAAATTTATTTTTATAATTAATGTTAAACACGAGTTGTGATAGGTAACTCAATGTCACACAGAACTATAGAAATAAGAAGATATTGTAAAGCTACCACAACTGAATTCCATAATAATTGTAATATAACTTAATGAGGGAATCTTATTTTACTTTTAAATACAAATATGTAGATCCCTACGTAAACAGTGACAGTTAATCTCTTTGTTGTCTGTGGTCTTAGTAGAAAACTATTTGTTCACGCACTGGTTGCACTATCTCACTTTAGGAGTTCTTCACGTACATAAGTGTTACAAACTTACTGTAAGTTCTTGTTTGTACGCAATTTAAACCGTTCTCAGTGTTTTCAATAAAATCTGCGTACTAAAATGCTGTTTTATTTACCTGCATTTAATTGAGAAAAGCTCACACGGGAAACGTAATATCTGGTCAGCTTTACATATGTGTGTATTCCTGTAAGTATATTATTGCTGATGTTCGTTTAAATGTTCTATAAAGTACTAATACAATCTCCAATGGTATTCAGTTCAGCTTCAGTATAACTATAGAAAGAGTAGGACTTAAGGCCGCTCTCTTCATAGGAGTTTTTTTACCTATGTCCCCACACTTCACGAGATAGGGGATCATTCTTAAGAAAGTTTAGTTCAGTTTTAGTGCAATTATAGAAAGAGCAGGACCTAAAGCCGCTCTCTTCATAGGAATTTTTGGACCTACGTCCAATCTATATCCACACACTTCACGACGTCGGGGATCATTCGCAAGATTAACACCATGTAGGGGAATCATTCTCAAGATTAACACCATGTAGGGGAATCATTCTCAAGATTAGCACCACGTAGAGGAATCATTCTCAAGATTAACACTACGTAGGAGAATCATTCTTAAGATTAACACCATTCTTCAAGAAATAAAAAGGGGAAAATTAAAATCCCATATAATTTGTTACTCCATTTATATTTCAATTTTATCAACGGTCACATATAAACAATAGCTTACGTCTATATAACATCACGAAGGTATATTACACAAAGGAAGGCACTTCAAGGGAGTGATACAATCGTTACAATACGTCTAGGACAATTTAAAATACCATTATGGTCGTTATTGTTCTTCGATAATTTATCTACGGCTCACTAAGGCAAAGGGCTTGTGAAGGTAAGATTTAAAATGGTAAGAAACAAACACAATGTTACCAACCCTCAAAATTACTTTGATATTTCTTAGTTTTTTTTTCTGTTCTATTATTTTTTTAATTTCGACTTTAGGAGTAAGTAATTAGTATCTAAAGTGTTATTATTTAATCAAATGTTTTTTAATATTTAATATATTCCACTGTGTTTATTTAAGAATAGTTTTGATTGTGACTTTTGGTCCTATACAAATTTGAATGCAAATCGAAACTTTTTTCTAAGTTTATTGTTTAATTTACCATTTTTTTAAATTTTATATATTTTTGAATAAATAATTTATTGAAGTAAACAACAACCACCATATCTCTAGTAAGTAATTAACATGGAAATTAGAACCATATGTATTAATACTTAGGACTCATAATCAACACTAACGAAAAGTTCTAAAATTTAACAGTAAAAACGTGACTATTTGACCCTTTAGTTGGTCTCCGATGCTATTTACTACAAACGTGGGCTATTTATTGCAAACGTAGGCTATTTATTGCTAACGTAGGCTATTTATTGCAAACGTATGCAATTTATTGCACATATAATTAGGCGACATTTGTCAACTGTGTGGTCATATAGTTTCACGATATCCCTCCAGAATAATTATTACTTATTTGCATCAAAATGTTATACAAGTCCTTTACATTTCTAAGGGCTGAGAATGTATCGTTATACTGTAGTGGATCTAAAGATATAATACTACCCATCGTATCTGAGGCGCCGATTTCATTTAAAGATTTCCGAGAATTCAATATTTGCGTCAAATTAAAACTTCTCACATTCAAATAAATAAAAACAATTATAAAAATAGCAACAAAAAGCGTGATTAAAATACATGATCAGAAGATTTGTTAAAAAAAGAAATTCGTTACAATAATTCTTCAAAAATACAATATAAATTCTGCAAAATATATTTTATATTAGTCAACAGGCAGGCAGTTTCTCTATAAACTGTTACTCCTATAACAGTATGGAAAGTATTAATATAGATTATTTATTTAAAAAAAAAACTACAACAGTAATGACTGTCAGAATATGAGCACCTATTTAAATACCCATTATTTGTACTGTTAACGCTAAAAATGCAACATTAACTCTGTATAGACCTTTAAAACAAATAATTATTCTCTATACAACATAACTCAAGATAGTTTATACACTTCAAGGCAGGCTTTATACAAAAGAATATGTATATTACTTAAAATAACCATTTAGTCCGAGAACACTTATAAATAAACTATTTGAGACGATAATTAAACTTGACAAAAAAAAATCCCACACAATACATATCAACGCTAGAAAGGAAAAAGTCCTCTAACAGTCTACTTTTGGACATAGCCCTCTTCTTAGCAAGGTATACTTACTATACCACGCTGTCCAGACGGGTTGATATAGGGTTTGTTTCAAGGTTCTGGATGAAGTAATAGCTGTTCCCAGATCCCTCCTATGTCAGGCGCAAAGTGGCACACCGTGTGGTTTTAGTCGGTCCGATTCCGACACACCACCCCGCCGTAAACACCGGTGGGGTGACGGCCCGATGGGGTTTCCACACGTAAAAAAAGGGTTTGTTTCAAGTTTTATCCAAGTGATGTTGGCCTCTTACGACACCCATGGTGTAAATAGGGTGGAGCCACTTCATATATACGACGTCACCACACAGCGAAGAGACAGAGTGATATTGAAATAGGAAGGGCAAAACTTAACTCAATATTGCTCAAACTGTCGTTGGGAACATTTTTCCTTTCCAGTATCGATATATATATATTATTTATCTTTCACATTATAATAAGTATTTAAAAAATACAGTAAGCTTATTTAATGGTCATCATGAAGTTAAATATTATACATAAAAAACTCAATATTAAATTAAATTATTTTATTAACGGCACATCTCACACACAACCTGTACTTTAAAATAACTAGACTGCTAGTAAATATGCATATATATTTCTAAACACATTCGTATTATTCATAAAATCATACCCATATACAGAATAAATTGTTTATTCTGAGTGGGAATTGAACCCACGACCAACAACCAGCAACGGTTCGGCAGTCAGAGTAACTTACCACTGGACTAAAAAGGGAATTCACATGTCGACGGCTAGGTCTGACGTCACAAATTGTTATTTTACATTAACTTTATAACATACATTAACATTATTGTTGTCGCACTACCCAGCAATGGCCAAATACTTACAAATATCTAATAACAAAACTGCCAGAATCGAACCTGGAACCTCACAATCACAACAGAACAGCACTGCAAGAACAACATAATCTCATCCTCTCTCTGTATTAATCTTATATTATGTATATAACTAATAGAAATAAGGAAAGACAGAATTATATCATTTGAAATCATAAAATACTACTATGAAATAAACCTATTTTTTAGTAATTTAAAAGAATACTTATTGAAAAATAACAATAATAACTAAAAAAATATAATTATTTATACATTATTGAATTATTTATACATAAAATAATGATTCATCAATTTTAAATAAAATAATAAGAGATGAATTGAATCGGTAACGTAATTTTTTTTTTTTTAAATATACACATTTTCCGTATAAGTTGCACTCGGTAAATTGGTTTGTAGAATACAACATAACTTATCCAAAGCAACTATAGTTGTGGAATGCAAAGGATTATTGTATCACATATTAACATGCTGTTTTGTGTCTGTGTATTTAGATAATGTCTATTTTTAGCGTGACATATCTTGTTTTAGTCGATCTTTGACATTTAGAATGTCATTTGACAGAACAAAACTTATTTTTAGTAATTTTTAGTTTAGTTTAGAGTTTTTGAACAACAGTGTGCACTATTGTTATATTGAATAAATGCTTCAAAGCGTAAATGTATTGTAAAACCATATGCCACCCCGTCTTTCCGTGTCATAGTAGACTAAATTCCAAGGTGCCAAGTGCCTAAATGCAAGGCCCAGCAGTGGAACAGCCCGTTAATGATGATGGTGATGGGGTGGCACTGTTAATTGTTAAAAATATTAATACTTTACCGAGGTAATATAATTATTAAACTTTATTTTATTTATATAATTCAATTCTTTCTTCAAAATAATTGAATGTATCAATTATTTTCAAAATTCGGTAGAACCATTTTCAGTCAATAGGTAATATATACATATTACATATGTAGTGTAAAAAAATGCATATATTAATTTAAAAAATTATCTTCAGTTTATAAAACATAGAAGGCAGTGTCTCTAAATTTTTTTTTTTTGTTATAACTCAAGTAACACACCGTTTAAGAAAACACATAATCCGGTGGTAAAAGAATGCTACTCACATCCGAATAAACTTTAAAACTCATATGAAACTTAACCCTTATCAGTCGTAAGTCACTTCTCACGTGACAACAGTACTTTGTCGCTGCGGTCGTCAGTCACGTAGGAGGTGACAAGACGAAACATGTCGAAACTCACTATGTGAAATGCAGGCACTATTGTCTTATTAGAAATATCGGTAACAGAGCAATTGACATCTCCAGTTGTATATCAATTTCCTTTTCCTACAATTCTTACAAAATTGAAATTCTTTTGCATATTTACCGGAACTAGCTACAACCTAGCGAAAATCACGTGTAAAAAGCTATCGACCGATAAGGGTTAATATTTTTATGTTTTGGGTCAATTGGCCAAACAGACAGACTGGTCACAAGTGCTTGCTTGCAGTGCGTCCATTGCCACCCACAATTGAACAGACACAATTGCGTTCCCACCCATAAACTGTCAATTTAGACAGTACAGAATATTCTGACATGTTAACATCTGTTTTTTAAAAGGAGACTTTAACGTGATTGGTTTATTGTAATTTCATTTTACATTGATACTTGAGATTATGTTGTGACATCACTTTACTTATAATTTTCTCCACTTTAACCGCATTCACTGTAACTAGTCAGACAATAGGGAGTTGGTGGTTCTATATTAAATAAATAAATTAATCACTACACTAAGGTCAACATGAAATGGTCAGAACGATGAAAATATTTCGATTCACATTACCAAATAAAATCTATATATTCAAAGGAAGGGAATCCATACTTAGAGAATACAAGAAAAAAAATGTTTTTTTTTAAACTAACCTAATGTTGGTATAATAGGAAGTCTTCAAAGAAGAGTAAATTAAGTTTTTTTTTTCATCATGCAATTCGTGTTATTAATATCCTTGCCTATCAGTTTTTTTCTACCAAAATCCTAATAGACTTTTTTTTGAGTCTGGCAACGAAATATACTAAAGAGAATTGGCACTAGACGGACGGTCATAAGAGAAACTCGACAAAACCCGTCACGGAAAATTGAAGCGTTCCCAAATATAATTTTGAATAGAATGGAAGATAATAATGAAGATGATGAACTTGTAAAATAAATAACATAAGAACAGCAATATATTGTACACAATATAATATTCAGCGGAACAAATACGTCATACTCTCCGTGTGGTGACGGATTAAGACTGGTGTGTGACCACCTCTATTTGTGTCTTAAGGGAACAAATTATAAAGGAGAACAGCAGTGCAAAGACAAGAAAGTTGAAGAGGTCTAGTAGACCAAACCACTTATCAATGGCCAGTTCACTGTTATGAGCTGTGGATGTCGGACAGTTACGTTGACATGCTGTACCAGTGTTTGAATCCCACACACACAGTTAATTTTTCGACTTATCTATTGAACATGTTCTGACGCTAACAAGTCGTAGTTGCACTAACACTTTAAACACTATATTCATCTAAATAATCTAGTGTCATTGGTGATCAGCTAGCGATAATAATTAAGTAAACATTAAAGCTTGGAGTGGGGTAAGTTGGCCACCTCGCGCCACCACGCCGCCCGCTCGAACACGCCGGGGTGGTTGAAGAATGCTTTCTGTATGTTTTGATACAACTGAAACAAGAATATTAAATTGTCATATCTCACACGCGGCAGTTTGATTCTAAACTAAGCACAACCTGCTCTGGTAATTAGCCCGTTGGCAAACAATTTGTATATTCTTCAATATATTTACATTTTATTTTAGATAAATTACACCTAGACAGGACAAACAGACATAAATATTAGATTTTTCGATTAGATACTATTTTCAAACTTCTGTTCCAGAATAAAAGAGAAAACCCACAAGGTATAAGAAATTTAGAGCCTTAGAGTATCTATATGATATAAAGGTTCTCGTGCCTGTCACAATAAAATAACATTCACTTTCACTTTACTGCCACAGCAGCCAGTTTCAACGAAGACCAATCAACTGCGCAGAAGATATTAAAGAGCACAGTGTGTGCGCAAAACTCAATAACACTTTTTTGGCCCAATCCGAAAATCGCAACCTGATACCTCGTGATCAACTGCAGCATACGCTAACCGCTAGTCCAATGAGGCGTTCACAGTTACTACGTAAACACCACAATATAAGCTTCTACCATTGGATTTTTGGTGTTGTCATTACGTCTTAGAAGTCCACAAATATAGCTTAATGGTTAATGGCAGTGATTTTTCAAAGTCAAGGAGCTCTAGTTTAAATGGACACTTGCTGTCAAGTTATAGGAATAAGTTGATAGCAGTTTCCATTTGAACCAAATTTTGTTCCAAATTTAAATTAAAGTATTCTTACTTCACTTTAAAGAAATAAAGAGAAGATCAAAGGGATATCTGTGTTTAGAATTTAAATATTATATCACTTGTTATTTTTTTTATATGTGGCAGCACCAAATTATAAACCCTTGTGTTTATTTAGGGGGTTAACTTTAGGGGCAGAAGAGACTGAAAGACAAATTAAGTCTGACATCAGTCTTATCTATCGGGGCATTAGCTCTATAGAATAGATCTCTACATGGAACACGATTTATAATCTTACATATTTATTAATTAAGAAAAATATTTACATTGCCGTCGCTTTTGCCAAGAACAGAGTTGAGCACGAAGTCGGTGGGTGCGAGCGCGTCCACGACGGACACGACCTCGCGCTTCAGCTCGCCGCACAGCTCCAGCAACGCCTCCCGCAGCAACCTCGCCAGTGATTCGCCCTGGAATTAAATGAAACTTATATAAAACTAAGATATATCTACAAGTTCTTTACTAGACCCAAAAACCTCTTCAATCGGGAACATGTGTGTACTTTTTTATTATTTAACACATTTCTACTAGATTCGGAACAACATATCCGGAATATAAACCAATAAGCGGAAAAAAGAAATTAAAATCACTTTAATTTTCGAACGGTTTAAACGCGGCCATTTTGGTGCACTCATTCTGTGACGAAAGATTACACTATACACACTATATACATGTCAATAACGAAGTGTTTGGTTCACAAGGTTGCTAAGTAAAAGTAAAAAAAACTTTCTTTTTATAGCTACCTACCAAAGTGACTCTATTCTGCCTGATGGAAAGCATGAATAGAATCCAAGAGTAGTGGTCGCCGTACTCACTGCGAAATTTACTTATTATAAATATTGTGTCGCTTCTCTGTGTGACAATAACACCAAAACATCATCTGGCAAAGCATATCAGCTGTTCTGAAGATCATTTTAATATAAGTATAGATATTAGCACGTTCGCTGCTAACTAATGTACGTGGAGTGTTTTCAGGACTGTTGTGTTCCGTACAGCAGTGTTAATAGCAACTGCGGTTGGAAAAATTAAAAAAAATCTTACATGCGCATAACTTCCTTGGTATAATTCCACTAAATGCTGATCTAGCGACCAGAGGCCATACAAAGAGAACAGCTTCAACAGCACCGGCTTCACAGACTCCTCCTTCTTCTCCAAACACTCGTAGGAGAATATAAGAGTGCAGTATTCTGCGTAAACTTTCGTCAATTCCCTCCATTTGTACACTTGAGACCTGGCTCTCGCTTCGAACTTTGACAAACCTTTAGCAATTGCCGATTCATATGTTTCGTCAGTCTGTTTTAATAAGTAGCATATCAGCCATTTATATGTAGTTGTTATAACTGGAATTAAATGAAAAATAACATAAAATCAGTATTTTACAGAGCAAGTGTGTTTTTTGTGTTTTTATTGAAATTAGAAACACTTAGAAAATAATTTTACTAATTTCTTATTCAATATTTAAAACTAGCTGACTCGGCGAACTCTATTCCGCCTTAGAGGTAATAAATAAGCACATTTTGTTTTTTTTTTTTAAGTTATTTTTTTATTAGGAAAAAATTAAAAAAAAAAAGATAAAAGTATCCTATGTTCGTCTCCTGGTTTTAAGCTACCTCCTCACTAATTTTCAGCTAAATCCGTTCAGCCGTTCTCGAGTTATAGGTGGTGTAACTAACACCATTTTCTTTTATATATATAGATATTTACAGTTTATTTACGAAGCACTTCTTTCAGGTACGGACGATTAAATTCACACATGGTCCTTCGAGCCGACGAGTTATATACGAGTACATTAGTTTACATAGGAATTAATTGCATTTCACTCAATACGACAGATTAACAGCAAACTTACATTCTCTAGTCTTGAGCTCCTCCGTCTTGGTACATTTAAACCTAACTGCTAAACATCTTTCCCAGTTCTTTAAGAAGATGACGCTGTTGAGTGGAGAGTCCAAGGAACCGCCGGACCTGGCTATTTGGAACTGTCTGAGGAGCCAGTTGCCCGTCTGCTGTGACAGGACATTGTTGTCACCTTCGTATGTAACTGTTGCTTCATGATTGCTACGGATGTCACCTAGGTTTGCACACTGGAGGGAAAAAAAAAATTCATGACAGTTACTAGATTTTCCTCGAGGTTTTTTTGTATAAAAGTATTTTTTAGACGGATTGAACATTTAATACGACTGACTAAATATTTCTTTTTATAGTAGAGGATGCAAAAGCAACATACGAGTGATTGCCATCGTCCATAGCATCTTGCAACTCATAGTGCATTACTGAGCTTTGAGTGTCCCAGCGAGAGAGCACTATTATCTAATACTCTCACTCAATTTCGTGATCTTCTTCAAGGCCATAGTGCCCAGTAGAGCCGCTTTTTGTGTGAATAAACATGGTTTGGCGTAAATCAATAGGAAAAACATGTAGAATGTACAGAAAACTAACTTTTAAATATCCGTGTCCACCGCAGGCTTCCCTGCATTGCTGTGCAGCGGCCAGCACCGTCCAAGTGAGTAGAGGTTTGCTGCACGACACTATCGCATGGATCTCCGACACCGCCTCGCTCTGTAATTAAAACTTACGTGTATTATACTATTTTGTGTCAGTTTTACAATAAAACTTATATATTAACAATACTTTAAACAAGTTTCGTTAGGTAGTAGAGCCACGCTGATTTGAGCACGAGCGGGCCGGCTCGACCGGGGCAGTACTACCCTCCCACAGAAGACCAACCTAAAGCGACAGCATCCGTGCTGTCGTGTTTCGTTGGTGAGTGCGAGACTGGAGGCTCATTGATGCAGAGGTGACACTTATCGTGGTAGCTGTGTAAGCCTTACACTGTCACGATGACTGTCATGCCTTTTACGTCCCCAAGCGGGTTGTGAAAAAGCATCTCACTAGGCCGCCATAGTGTGGGTCATCTTACTGCATTATCTGCATTTGCAATGAGTATGGTGACCACAACTCTTAGATTCTATTCATGCATTCCATCAGACAAAATAGAGTCACTTTGGCAGGTTTTAATTATAGAAAAAAATTCATTCATCATTCATTTTGTATTCGTAATCCTTCACCACACTGCATTTATGTTAATCGGTGCAAAAACTTTCATTGCGCGATGCAGGATTAGTAGTTAATTCGTTAGTTCTTATCTTAATGGTAATATACTCTAGAACTTACCAGACTATCAACTTTTATTCCCGTATTCGATTTCTCGACAATATTAAGGTATACCCGGGTGAAGTTCTCTAAATACATTTTGAACACAACTGCTGCAGCTACATATCCGAAGAGACGCCATTGCTGCAAAATTAAAAAAAAACTTTGACACGGAGAAAATTCTATGGAGACAAATAAAAATGACTCTTGTGACTATTATTTTAAGGTTCAATTTAGCTCGGAAGCATTCACCTGTACTTTAATTCACTTATTCAACTAGTTCTTTTGTACTGACCGCCTTTGGATTACTCTGTGAATGTGACTAATATTATTTTCATTAGTCACGCATTCGATTACATTATCTATGAATCAGCCAAAGTTGTGATAAGATACTGCAGATACTACATAATATATAGATGTGAGTAAATTTGATATGACGCTTATATATATATATACTAAGAGCCTTCCAAAGTTTTTTATTTTTAAAGACCGCACGCACTAGGAATTATTTGTGTCGTGGGAGACTTTACAAACATACAAGAAACGGACACAAAGACCACCCAGACTCAGAATAACAGTTTATGGATCACACAAAGTGTTTTCCCGTGTGGGGTTTGAACCGACAACACTCAGCGCAGTAGAGGGTGGGGGTGGTTAAAAGTATTGAGTATCTATGTTAATCTGCTTGTTGACTGAAATGAAATGACCTGGTCAGGTTTAAGTGTGTGTGTTTAATTTCGCTAAGGAGGTATATTATACGTGACGGTGACCACTAGCCGCCAGAGAGTGGGGACATCTAGTGGCTACGGTCAGTGATAGGATTGCGGCCTGATAGCAAAAATGCAATCGGGTCGCACCACTAAATTTTAACAATCGGATTGATACGCAGGGAAGCCTTTGTGACCTCTCCAGGATAGGGCCTGACTAGGTGTGGCGTTGGTTCTGGAGAGGACCTCAAAATAATATGGTCCGGGTCCCTTTCAGAGTAGGACGCCTGAGACCGGTCGCCGGGGTGGTTTTTAGTGCAAACATCACAAACTCCTGTGTTTCTGCTGAACCGGAGATAAGAAGGGATTTTCCACCACGACAGCAAAAAAAGGTATATTATAATGTATGTATTTAGTTATATTTATGTATGTATACTATTAAAGGACCAAATTGGTGATGTTTTGACGAAGGGATTGACGAAATGGACGAGGCAAAAGAGGTATCAGGGCCATAGTAAGTGGAGATGAATTGTCTTTGCCTAACCCTGTGGGAAATAGGCGTGACTTTATGTATGTATGTGTATTTATCAGTTGTCTGGCTATCATAGCAGTTGCATGTAAGACACGTAAGGCAAATTCTCTTTCAATTAATGTTTAAATATTTATGCTTACATGTAATTGATATTCAATGAGTGGTATCTCGTTGTCTTTGTTGCCGAACTGCTTCCTCGTTGCAGCGTACCGAATCGCTATGGTAACAGCGCTTGCTATTGAGTGGCAACTTTCTTGCATTATGCCAATGCGACCTAGAAATCATAATATTGATGTTAAAATTTTTTTAAATAATATTATTTAAAAGCCATAGATAAAATTTTAGACGTAATGAATTTAAAAAAAAATAAAAAACCTCAAAAAGTTGGACTTAACCTTTTAACAGATAATTTAAAGTTAAATTTGAGAATGTCTAGAACGAATTGTCTGTCTATTCTTTTGGGCAATTATAATTCGGGAACAAAAATGGTGTCTCTTGATTAAGCGTCATAAATATGCTAAATTACTTTTACATTATAACTCACAGACAAAAGAGGATGAATAATAAATATGGTAATTGTTTTTTTTTTCATAATCTATTATTTAAATATCTGTTTTATCTTTCAACATATTCATGTTTAGCTTTTTAATATTTCATATAATTTTGTGACTGTCCAATTATACTTATTTACCTGCTGATAAATTCTCTAGCGCTGCCCCCAATATTCTAGAAGGATCTGAAAACGAGGACTCGTACACTCCGTCCTCTGTGACGTCAGCTGTCCTGTTTAGCAAGTTCTCGCGGGGTATTCTGTACTGGTTGAATATTATAAATCTGGAAGAAATTTTAATATACTATTAGTTGTTGTTTGTGAAAGAAATATACTCGAGAACAAAGCTAAGCTCTGGGTCAGACTGCACGGTTACCTAGTGGTTTAAGCGGTCACCATGCCGCTGCGCTGATTGTTGTGGGTTCAAGCCCCACATGGGACAACACCATAAATTGTTGTTCTGAGTCTGGGTGTTCTTTGTGTCTGTTTATTGTATGTTTGTAAAGTCCCCCGCGACACAGGATTTATTCCTAGTTCGGGTGTAATCTTTTTTTTTTAAAAGAGAAAAGAGAAGGAAGACGACAATGTTCAAGAGATGGAGTGTAATTAACCGATAGAGTATGTCGGAGGAGCCCAGACAATGGATACTGGGTTCAATGTAACTATTTTCGATTTGACGAAGTTTCTAGTTAAGTTTTTTTATGTGAATTTTTATGAATATAACACAAGAGTGTTTAAATGTCTACGAAATACAATTTGTGTAGTTTTAGTCCGAGAGTTTTCAGTGACCTTGTCTATTATTCTCAAGCGAATGTCAATTAGATGGTTTATATAATAAATTATTGTTTTTCTAAGATGAGTCTCTTGTTGGTCTAGTGAGTAGTGAACTTAGTAGAGCTCATGGGTTCGAGTTCCGCCCAGGGTGATGATTGTGTGATGAACACTATCATTTCTTCAGGTAAAATGTATATACAATGTGTTTGTATTTAGGAATATACTTAGTCTGGCCATAAATACTGTTACACTTAATTATAAAAAAATATTACATTTGAATTTCGAATCTGTCATTTTTATACGATTGTTCATTGTGTTTTCTCATTTTGGCGCCAATACATTGTAAAATATTTTGCGATATTAAAATGGTGTGGGGTGATAAAGAGAACCGAATCGCTGTGATAGCATTACACAAAGTAGGTATGGAGCCAAATGCAATTTTTAAAACTCTCCATACACTTGGTATTAGTAAAATGTTTGTGTACCGGGCTATTAATAGGTACAATGAGACCTCCTCTGTTTGTGACAGAAAAAGATCTGGCCGTCCACGTAGTGTTCGTACGAAAAAGGTGGTCAAAGCAGTAAGGGAAAGAATTCGAAGAAATCCTGTCCGAAAGCAAAAGATTTTATCTCGGGAAATGAAGATAGCACCTAGAACCATGTCGCGTATTTTAAAAGATGACTTAGGACTTGCAGCCTATAAGAGACGCACTGGCCATTTCTTAACTGATAATTTAAAGAAGAATAGGGTGGTAAAATCGAAACAACTACTGAAGCGGTACGCAAAGGGAGGTCACAGAAAAATTTTGTTTACGGATGAGAAAATTTTTACAATTGAGCAACATTTTAACAAACAAAATGACCGTATTTATGCTCAAAGCTCTAAGGAAGCTTCCCAATTAGTCGACAGAGTGCAACGTGGACATTATCCGACTTCAGTGATGGTTTGGTGGGGTGTTAGCTATGAAGGAGTGACTGAGCCATATTTTTGTGAAAAAGGTATCAAAACATCGGCACAAGTGTATCAAGATACCATTCTTGAGAAGGTAGTTAAGCCCCTTAACATCACCATGTTCAATAACCAAGTATGGTCCTTCCAGCAAGACTCGGCGCCGGGTCATAAAGCTCGGTCCACGCAGTCTTGGTTGGAATCGAACGTTTCGGACTTCATCAGAGCTGAAGACTGGCCGTCGTCTAGTCCCGATCTTAATCCGCTGGATTATGATTTGTGGTCAGTTTTAGAGAGTACAGCTTGCTCTAAACGCCATGATAATTTGGAGTCCCTAAAACAATCTATACGATTGGCAGTGAAGAATTTTCCCATGGAAAGAGTGCGTGCTTCTATTGATAACTGGCCTCATCGTTTAAAGGACTGTATTGCAGCCAATGGAGACCACTTCGAATAAGCTTTTTATATTTTTAATTGTTTTATATTTATGTATTAAACTGACACACTGTAAAAGTAATAAATGTTATTTGCAGTTAACAATTTTCTTTTTTCTTTATTACAATATTTATGGCAAGACTAGGTATAGACTCATTTGGCCAGCGTGGTAAAGTAGACCAAAACCTCCTTGCTAAGGAGAGGCCTATGTCCAGCACTGGACTGATGAGGATGATAAAAATTTGTGTTTTTTTTTTAAAAGACAACGCCCGCAATATGAATAAATCCTGTGTCGCGGGGTACTTTACAAACATACAAGAAACGGACACAAAAACACCCAGACTCAGAATAACGATTTGTGGGCCACACAAAGTGTTGTACCGTGTGAGATTTGAAACCCACAACACTCAGAGCCGTCAACCGTGCAATCGATTATTATTATTAAGTCAATTATTATATTAGTACACACGATTAACTGTTGAAGTACATCCTACTATCAATATTATTTAGCTATGTGTACCTGCAAGCCCATAGAGCTGGTAAAAATTCACCATTACATTTAAAGTAAAACCAAACTTCACAATCCAATTTATCATATCTCCTTTTAGCGTTATAAATGTGCAGTAATAACTAGGCCATCTTCAAATAGATTGAAAGATAAAATTGCATTGAAATCGACATATCGTATCCGTGCGGTAGATTAAAAATACGATAAGTATCATCACTCCTATTTATCCCTTGGGCGTTATGAGAGGCGACTAAGAGAACAAACCACACAGGATAATAGTCTACAGAGAGAAGGGTAACTTAAAACAAACGCTATATCAATTGTTAGCTGACCCGCGTAACCTCGCCTGGCTCTACTATGGCCTGTGACGTAAACAAATTTATTTACCATAAACATGTTATAGCTAGCCAACCTTAACAGATAGATATACGCTGTCCAGGACTTTTTCTTACAACATTTAAAGGGGAACAATTCTTTAATACATTATTTTTGCGAAACTTCAACCGTTTACCCACAAAGAGAATAATTATACCAAGTTTTTACAATATTTCTCATTGATACATCACTCCTTTCAGTTGTAGCGTGATTATATATAATCTTCCTCGATAACAGGGCTATCTAACACTGAAATAATAATTCAAATCGGGCTAGTAATTCTCGAGATCAGCGCGCTCAACCAAACAACAAGGAGAGGTGTCCAAAAGTGGACTGTTATATACTGTTGATGAAGATAATAACGACATGTTTTCCGGGGTTTTAAGATATCACAGATATACCAATTTTCCAGGTATTTGAAGCTAATAAATTATCTTTAGACCATATATGTTTAGTGTAATATGTATTAATATAATCCCTCGATAGGAGTATTGCTAAATCAATTTATTAATATATTGTCCTTGTCGTATTTACGTGATAGCGGAAATATGTGATAAACTAAGATATGGCAGTGGTGTTCAATTACATTTTAATCGGTAATTTTCTATATTTACTAGATTTTAACGTTTTTATATTTTTTATTGTGGACATCTACAACCATGGAGCAAATTGGTTTCGTGTTTAGAAGTTACAACTCATGAGAGTCCGACGCTTTCCTTTTAGACTTCCGATTTAAAGGAAGAGTTGAGTTGGTCGAACTTTGGTCGAACTGTGGTCGAACCTAAAACTTTCAGTTTCATTTTGGTCAGCGAAGTTAGGCAATTGGAGATGCAGATAAAACTAAAACGACCAAGTTTTAAATGATTGTTCGATACCTTAGTAATCAAAAAAGCGTGTCAGTCATCATAACATACGTAAAAACGTACGATATGATAATAATTTGTCATTGAAAATTCTTTCAGCTGATAAAATACAATTTGTTTTATGACATTGCAATTATAATTTAACAATTATCTTACGTTTTGTATTTTTCATTCTCACGTGTAGAATATTTTATTATTATATAATTTTATTTTATTCATGTTTAGTATATACCACAGAATAGAAAAAAATGTTAAAAGTGCGATCAATGATAAATCAAAGGAGATTCTTTGTCGGTTATTAACGATTAATAATTTAACGAATATAAATCGTATACGCCACTTATCATGTTTCTAAATACAACCATATGTCTTTTAAATAAGGTAGCGTTTCACTTAGATATTTATGTTCTAGAGGCAGTACGGGACTTTACCAAAAAAATTTGTGCCAAATATTTGGATAGAAAATACAATTCCTTGCGTGCTCTCGTAGTTATAGCGCAGTTTGTACTCAAATTTAACAAGTAATGTATTATTATTTTTATAAATGAAGTTATAATGATTCGTTTTCATAGATGTACAGAAGTACCTGAACAATGGCGATCGTGTTCAAAGCGCGTCAATGATTCTAGCGCTTGATACGCCAATTACCTGTTGTGGTACAGTTCAGTGGGTAGTACTTTTTTTTTGCATTGATTATTGGCTACCCGCAAGTTAAGAATATTTTTAATACTTGTAAATAGCTCGTAGGAGGATTTAGCTGTATGAAAAGCCTCAGTTTCATTACTGTTACTGTTAAGTAAGCTTTATTTTTTTTTTATTTTTAATCATAATTATTACTGGCAATCGTAATATGTACCTACATGACAGGCGTGCCTAGTGTGAGCCACTGGATATAACAAATACTATGTTTCTTTTGGCAATAAATTATTTTTATTTTATCATAAAAATAGCATTATTTGTATAACTTTTAATATCTTTGTTGGTTCAATGCATAAATAGTTTTTTATTAGTACTTATTGAAAATTATTTTTCTATCAAAATAGGTATTCGGGACCGTGGTCCCGGTCCAAGAAGTCTCTACCAGCCAATGTGCTATCGGCCAGTTTATTAATAAAATTTATCTATACAATACTATAAGTAATCTCTGTTGTAATGTAATAGATAAAACTTTGATAACACAGTTTATAAAACAAATGAAAAAAAAAATGTCACAACCTACTTGGACAATTCTACCTATGAAATACGCGGGAGTACAGTTGACAGCTAACCTAATATTTAATGTCTCCTCTACACTACTCGCGAAGTTGGGTAGTAAATAAGTAAGTAACACACAGGCCGTGGTCCGAATCACGCTCACAGCGCTCATAGCGTACCAACGTGCGGTCCAATTCGTGCTTTTCACGCTCACCGTTAGCGTTGTGGATGTTATGACGTCACATGTGACGTCACTACCTAGTGCTGACACATGCTGCTACACACAGTACTGATGGGGCGGATCGTTAGCACCGTGAGCATTAACGTTATTTTGCGCCATTTATTTGAATCTATGAATCTATGGTTGCGGAAAATGCTTGAATTATGCGGAGCGCTGTGAGCGTGATGCTGACCACGGCCTGTGTGTTACTTACTTATTTACTACCAACTTCGCGAGTAGTGTAGAGGAGACATAATGGAATTAAAAATTAAAAATATTAAAACTATACACTTCAATTACAAATTTTTCACCCTTTGTCTTTTTTTATCCCACATAAAAACATTTTTCCAAATCGCTTCATAAATGACAATGTTGCAAGGTAACAAATTACAAAAAAAATGAACTCCGTTTTTTCAGGTCGGTTAAAACGTCGATGCTATTCTCGAATTTAGTCACGGCTGAAACGTTCTCGTGAAAATGACGTAACAACTGATAAGAAACAGACAGATAAAGAAAGCCTTGATATTTTTATCTCGCAATTTGGTGACAGTTATTAGAAAAAATTACCATTTATACTATATTAGTCGATATTAGCGGCTTTGGTCGCTTAGATCTTGTTTATCTATGTGTTAATTTCATGATTATTATTACTTATATTGTAAGTATCTGTTACGATTACATAGCTAAACATTATGTTGGAAGGTAAAATGATCGATTAAAGCCTGGAATTCATTACCAGCGCACGTGTTTCCCTCCCACTACGATCCCGGGTCCTTTAAGCGGGCCGTGAAAAAGCATCTCATTAGGCCGCCACTGCATGGGTCGCCATATTGCACTGTCGTCATTCGCAGTGAGTATAGCGACTGCGGCTCTTGGATTGCCAGAATAGAGTTACTTTGGTAGGTTAAATTAAAAAGAAAACCGTTTTTTTTAAGTTTTTACTCTTTACTCGACAGAAGGGAGTGAAGTCGCGGAATAAAGCTAGTGTACATAAAATTGTTCACAGGGATTTCCAAAGATAAGATCTGATGTTACGATCGAGTAAAATTTGTAGGCCGCCATAACATGGGTCGCCATACTGCATTCTTTGCATTCACATTAATGCATTGAATTCTATTTATGCTTGCCAATAGTCAGAGTAGAGTCACTTTGGAAGGCGTTCAAAAAAAAGTTCTATCACCTTGAAGACGCACAACAACGGGACCAATGTTACATTTGTTGTTTACATCAACACCCTTTAACAGTCCACTGCTGGACGTAGGTTCCTCCTTAGAAGCAGGTGTTGCACTTACCCATTGTCAATCCCGTTGACGCCGATCTTCTCTCCCATATCTCCCACTATTAACCCCGGGTAGGTTTCCAAGGTCTCGGGGTTTCTGATAGGAACTACGAACCCGTGCAGTCCGTGGTTAGTGCCGTCTGGTGTGATTAGCTGTGCAAATAACAACGTGTGTGCGCAAGTCCGCCCTGTAAAAAGACATATTTTTGAAATTAGAATAGATGTTAACTGTCACTTTAAAAGTAAAATGATTGTTAAGAAGTATATTTGAAACATTTGAAATTAGAAAACAAGGGTCTCAATTTTTTTTAATATGTGTATAGAGATAATTACAATGATTTGAATTTGGAATAATGCAGGCCGTTGGACTATTTTAATTATTATCTATGATTTTTTTACTAAACTTTTAAAAAGTAAAAACGCCTACCATAGACAATTTAAAAGTACTGCCATGTTACCCGTCATATAATAAAAGACTTTCCTTATTATTTGCCCATTTTATTTTTACTTCCTCATAATCTCTAACAATGGAGTATGTATCACACTAAAATAACAAATAGTTACTATATTTGCTACATTATTAACAAAAAATCTTTTCTCTTAATAATATTAATATGGATTGGTATTTTCAGTTTGCAAAATTTGTGTCGTATTATATGATTTCGTGTGGTGATGGATTAAGAATAGATTGTCAACACCCCTTTTTATTTCGTAGATACCGTAAAAACTGACTGAGAGAATAAAAAAACGCATGACAACATCCCTGCGAGACAAAGAAGAACTTGAAACAAACCCTATATCAACCCGTCTGGCCAGCGTGGTACAGTAGGCCAAAAGTTCCGTTCTAACGAGGGGTCCATGTCCGACAGTAGACTGTTAAGGCTATTGATATGATATAATTCCGAGAATTGATATTTGTTTCTGATGTTAGTGAAATTATAATAATACAAGAGCTTTTCTCTTGTACTTTTGGCTAATATTTTTAAGATGTTAGCGATTGTAGAGAGAGAATCGACGCGAAATATTTAGTCTGTTTCTGTCTTGTAAGAAAACCAATGAATTCAATTCTAAAAGATCCCAAATAAAAATTGGTAATAGTTTTTTTTTTCTATATTAAGAGCCTGCCAAAGTGACTACTCTGCCTGATCGAAAGCATGAATAGAATCCAAGACATGTGTTCACCATACCCATTGCGAATGCAGACAATGTAGTATGGTACCCACACTATGACGGCCTAGTGAGATGCTTTTTCACATCCCGCTAGGGGACGTAAATGGCATAACAGTCATTTGGGCTATTACAAACTTCCCATATAGGCTTTCCCAAGCTGTCTGCTGGATGGTGCCTAGATATCGTCATTTGGACTTTTTTCTGGCGTTTAATATACTTTGACAGATAAAAATGTGTTAAAATACAACAGCATCGTCATGTGGGCAATCAAACAGACACAAGTACCCGCCTTTCACGAAATAATTGTTCAACACGAATTGCGAAGCAGCACCACGCCTGTGCAGAATATAGTGGGTTCAAACTTCACATAGGACAACACTTTGAGTGATCCACAAATTGTTGTTCTGACTCTAGGTGTTCTTTATGTAAGTTTCATTTCCCAACACAGGATTTACCCAATGCTACGCCCCGTATTTTGTGCGACAATTTACCCACTGGCTAAATAAATACTCACAACAAATTCTCCGATAACACTTAACATTAAACAACAGTGACTCATAGCAATAGTAATCGATTGCACGCAAATATTTTAACATACATTAAATACTTATTGCTTTTACAATGAAAATTGCCAGTACATTATTTATTAAATATTTTTAAGAAAAATTTAGTGTTTAATCGTATCTGGTAATAAAAAAGATGACGACGCAAAAGCAAGATGGCGGCATCTGCGTGTTACAGAATGATACCTATTTATTTATGCAATTTACGCATTTTATTAGTTGGAAACTTTGAAACACAGCTCACTAACATATATATGATACTTGTTATAATTATTTAACTCTTGCTAAACCTTACAATAATATTATCGTCTAAGCTCTAATAGCTCTCTGTCGGCGTATTTTAACACCGCGCGCGCTTATTGGTCAAATCAAGTCAATTGTGCACTTTTTCGTCTTTCTGTCACAAACTATTACTTGCAGAATAACGAAAAGTTTATTTAGCAGTCACCATTGAAAACTTTTTTATAAATGGCGTACCAAAGTGATTGCCTGATAGAAAGCATGAATAGAATCCAACAGTAGTGGTCGCCTTACTCATTGCGAATGCAGACAATACAGTATGACTCGCTATGGCGGCTTGGCGATCACCTATAAAGTGTAGATATGACTACTTGAGTAGATCGTATAATCGGTTAATCAATTACATTTGTAACATTTTTCTCACAATACACTAAGTAAAATAATTGATAAGATCATTCGATGTCCCGTCCTGTTCTTAAATGTTACTTACAGTGCGTGCTATGTGAATAGATGTCATTATACCAACGTGTCTATATTGTTTTTCACTGATAGAAAAAGTGTATTTTGGCACAAAGGGAGCAGCTCATCTCACAGAAAATCGATGTGAGTCGACGGAATTAGTCACGCCAGCCCAAAATTACTTTCCCCTTAATTTAGATTTTCATTCCAAAGTATGGCAAAGCACTTGTGATCTTTAAGTAGCAGACGTCAAGCAATTAGGGTTGTGACCCATTTACGCAGTTGTCCACCTACATCATAAAAAAATTAACGTTTTTCTAGTGCATTGTGTGTGTAGTAAAAAAAAATTTAAACCAAAAGTATAAAGAGGTGTAATAATATAATGTCACACAAAGTTTTACCTAGATTACCAACCCAGCATTTAGCGGCTTCGAAGTCGGGCGTGTGTATCACAAACTGCTTCTGTTGTGGATCGTACGTAGCCGTCGTGCGCATGAGTCGCGCGTCCGAGCCGTGCGCGATCTCAGTTAGAGCAAAACTGGCCAGCGTCTGTAGGAAGAATAATTATTTACTTAGAGACACATAAAATCAAGCCTGTTTCCCCGGAGGAGTACGTAGAGACATATTAAACGCCCACTTTTCGCCTTTTTATGGTCCTACGTCATGGGTGGCGCTCCTATTGCCATTAATCGAAATGTTTTGTTTGCCAGAGCATCGTACGTCGATCAGCAGATGCACCACATGTAGACGAGGTTGACTTGGGGTCTTAAGTTCTTCTGGATTTCGTAAAAGCTGCGGTTCCCGGATCCCTCCTATCTCAGGCGCAGAGTGGCACACCGTGTGGTTTTAGTCGGTCTGATTCCGACACACCACCCTGCCGTAAACCCCGGTGGGGTGACGGTCCGTGGAGGTTTACAAACGTTAAAAAAAAAAAGGGCTCCTAAGTTCTTGGTGGGAATGCTAAGCAGCCAGCTACTTTCTTTTCTTCTAAAATACCTTTTTTGATTTTCGAAACCGTACGGGTGTTTAAAGTACCACGCTTGGTCACAGAGACGCGAGCAGAGCTTAATTTTTTATCGACAAATATGGTAATACAAAGATCGAATAATAAATATGACATATTATTTTTGTTTTAAATTTCTCTTTCCAAAAAAGAAGTGATTGAAAACCGTATTTTAAATGTAAGAAAAAATGGTTATCCATGTGTATGTCTTCTAAGGAGTGGTTTTATATCGGTGACAAAGTTAATAGTAGTTCGAACCAGACACGTTTTGACAGCAAGCTAACATTTGTTATCACTCTCTCGAACAGACATTCGGTTATACTGTTTTTAAAATAACTTACTATCAAAAGAGGTTTTATGATATTCTAATCAAAATAGTTTACATAAGACGATTCGTTCTAAATTTAAAACGAACCGGTATTCTGTTAACTTGTTAATTTAGAGTTCTCAGTACGTGCGTCATAAAATATTTTAATATATAATTGAAAAATATTTTACATAATGATGTAATCTGACAGACGTGGATGTTATATATATGTCAAATGATTTGTCAGTTATGAAACAGCGACAGTGCGATTCGGTTATCAAACTAGACGCAATATTGTTTTTGGTACTCTTTATTTTGTCTTTGGTTTATAATATAAAGAGGTTTATTATTATTTAACAAAAATCACGTTTATTAGAATTTAAATTTTAATAGACGTGCAGAATTCTTTACTTACTAACTTGTTAATTTGTCAACCGATTGAAATAAAACAAAAAGTTGTTTAGTATTTTAAGTGAAGCTCATCACAATACATATAGTACCTAAATCGCATCTAAATCGATTAAGCTATTTTTAAGATAAAGGCGTTATGAGTTTGAAAACTGTTGTTTTGAGTTCTGTTTCCATTACACATTACTGCCCACTGTCATATTTTTAGGACACCAGATAACGTTTTTTATTCTAAAACTGGTTTTAATTTTTTTAAGCCTTTTTTTGTAAATAGCAAACATTTTAGCTATTTTCCCGTTAAAAAAACATTTTCATAAAAAAACACAGTGGCATTATTTAGATATATAACTTCAAAGCTGCTACTCGTATATAAACGAGTATTTCGTAGACGTTAAGAGTGAATTGCTGTTTGTTTTATATAGCTAATTACAGTTATATAAATAAAGTAATTATATATTTCAAATTACAAAAAATTGTTGGGAAACCTTTACTAAACGTGAAATAGCCAATAAAGTCGTAATAATAATTTTTTTTCTTAGCATTTCATCCCAATTTCATATATATATGTCAGGCTGATTCAGACCCTAGAATAGGTATTTTTTTTTTTGCTTCACATTATTTTATTTTACAGTATTAACAAATATATTTTGTGATTTGAACAGAAAATTCAAAATTTTTCGATGGTTGAGAAGTAATGGGTTAATAAAAACGCCAAATGTCTAAAATATTATTATTCAATACATAGTAATTCAATTTTATTATATGTATAGATAAAACCATTTTATATTGACCTGTCATGACGTAAAAAAATAAAAATATTAGTTTAATTCACCATGGAGGTGTCATGTTTGACACAAACGTACCGAATTGACCACGTCCATGGCCACAAAGAAAACTGTGGTGACGTTAAGCAATATATTTGTTGGTATATTGTATCACCTTGATCACCCTGCTCTTCTATTCTGATCGGAGAGGATCTCGGGAGAGGAAGAACTAAAAAGGCGGCAATGCGCTTATAAGTCTTGAGTACCACGTGTTTTACTTAAAGTGATTTTGTTTAAAAGACATAACCCTGTGTCGCAAAAACCTCTGACTCAGAAGAGCAATTTGTAGATGTGGAGTTTGAACGCACAACACTCACCGCAGTAAACAGCAGTCAAAAATTATAGTCGGACTTTGATCAGCATGTTCAAATAATATTTATTGAACACGATAATATTTATTGTACATGTGTAAGTCCTTTTTTTCGCTTTTTTAGAAGTACCAGAAACCTGAAATCACACGAGTTGACTACCGCAGCCTAGTAGCTCATCGCAGAGTGCTCTAAATCACAGTGGCTTTCAAAGGGTGGCAACACAGTCGAATCAATATCATATACCAAAAGTAAATATACAAAAAGTAACTTACTTCTCTATTTACAAATGTGGACTGGTAGAACTTGAGATGCCTCTCCGTGCCCAGCGACAGCAGGGCATTCGAAGGTAGGTATATTCCTATAGCCATTTTCACCGACACGCTCGGGTTTAGTGACTGGATGGCCTCGTTTATTGTCATTATTGTGCGGGTCTGAAACAAAAGATCATTATTTCATTGTGAAAATTAAAATTTCACATGTATTGTGAAAAAGTTAATGCCGTTTGTAACAAAAGCTTTTAAGCTCTATTGTAATAATAGTCACATATAGGTGTATAGGTTTTCAACAAAAAATTAAGTTAAAAACATACATTTTGAAACAAAAAATCTGCCATTTTGAATTGGTTCAGCTGTTTATTAGTTATAAGGAACTGGGTAAGCCAAAAATAAAACAAACATTTAAATTCTTTTTTTTGTTTTAATATAGTGTTAGTGGTCTTAGCTGCAAAGCCGGAGGTCATGGGTTCGATTCCCAGCCAGAACAAATATTTGTGTGATAAGTACAATGATTTGTACTGTGTCATTTGTCTATAATATGTGTGTATTTAGAAATAATTAAGTATTTTCATTAGTAGTCTGGTTACCATAGCGCAGGCTCTGCCTAATTTGAAATCAGACAGTCGAGTGTGAGATGTTTGAGGTTACTTATTTTTTATATTTTATTTACAAATACATTTTTAGACCAAGAAGCCTCGCGGATGTGCCTTGAAAATCCAGGTAAAGTTTTATCACAATCTGATCGATAATTTAGGAACGTATAGAGGAAAAAACATGCAAATATTGTTTTTTATTCATATAGAGATTAAAATCTACAAACAGTCTATCCGTCTTTCAAAACTGAGTCACGAAGACAGCATGTCCTCATGACTCACATCTGTTAAACGATAATACAAGCTAAGCCTAAGTATTTACTGATGTGTTATTTTTTTTTCACTCTTCTGCCTGATGGAAAGCATGAATTGAATCTAAGAGTGGTGGTTGCTATACTCACTACGAAGACAATACAGTATGAGGACCCATGCTGTGGCGGTCTAGTGAGATGCTTCTTCACGCCCCGCTTAAAGCACCCGGGATCGTGGTAAGAGGGAAACACGCGCTAACGCGTATTTTTTCTATACTAAACTCAATAGAGAATACTTATTCAGTAATTGAGTGAAAAAAGACTACCGATATTATGATACCGAAGACCTGACTGACTTTAAACCTGACCTGAAAACTAGAAATAAGCATGTTTGGATGGGGATTTTTTTTTTATTTTTTAGAGCCAAAGTGAGTCTACTCTACTTGATGGAAAGCACAAGTAAAATCTAACAGTTGCGGTCACCATACTCATTGTAAATGCAGACAGTGCAGTATGGTGACCCAGACTATGGCTGCCTAGTGAGATACTTTTCACGCCTCGCTTGGGGACGTAAAAGGCATGACAGTCATCGTGGCATTCTATTGCACACACTTACCATGAGAACTGTCACCCTTGCATCAATGGGCCTCCGATTTCTCTTAACTCATGTAAATCTTCATTGACATGATACCATAACAATTTAACAGCTGCTAATGTACTTAGTCTGGCCATAAATACTGTTACACTTAATTATAAAAAAATATTACATTTGAATTTCGAATCTGTCATTTTTATACGATTGTTCATTGTGTTTTCTCATTTTGGCGCCAATACATTGTAAAATATTTTGCGATATTAAAATGGTGTGGGGTGATAAAGAGAACCGAATCGCTGTGATAGCATTACACAAAGTAGGTATGGAGCCAAATGCAATTTTTAAAACTCTCCATACACTTGGTATTAGTAAAATGTTTGTGTACCGGGCTATTAATAGGTACAATGAGACCTCCTCTGTTTGTGACAGAAAAAGATCTGGCCGTCCACGTAGTGTTCGTACGAAAAAGGTGGTCAAAGCAGTAAGGGAAAGAATTCGAAGAAATCCTGTCCGAAAGCAAAAGATTTTATCTCGGGAAATGAAGATAGCACCTAGAACCATGTCGCGTATTTTAAAAGATGACTTAGGACTTGCAGCCTATAAGAGACGCACTGGCCATTTCTTAACTGATAATTTAAAGAAGAATAGGGTGGTAAAATCGAAACAACTACTGAAGCGGTACGCAAAGGGAGGTCACAGAAAAATTTTGTTTACGGATGAGAAAATTTTTACAATTGAGCAACATTTTAACAAACAAAATGACCGTATTTATGCTCAAAGCTCTAAGGAAGCTTCCCAATTAGTCGACAGAGTGCAACGTGGACATTATCCGACTTCAGTGATGGTTTGGTGGGGTGTTAGCTATGAAGGAGTGACTGAGCCATATTTTTGTGAAAAAGGTATCAAAACATCGGCACAAGTGTATCAAGATACCATTCTTGAGAAGGTAGTTAAGCCCCTTAACATCACCATGTTCAATAACCAAGTATGGTCCTTCCAGCAAGACTCGGCGCCGGGTCATAAAGCTCGGTCCACGCAGTCTTGGTTGGAATCGAACGTTTCGGACTTCATCAGAGCTGAAGACTGGCCGTCGTCTAGTCCCGATCTTAATCCGCTGGATTATGATTTGTGGTCAGTTTTAGAGAGTACAGCTTGCTCTAAACGCCATGATAATTTGGAGTCCCTAAAACAATCTATACGATTGGCAGTGAAGAATTTTCCCATGGAAAGAGTGCGTGCTTCTATTGATAACTGGCCTCATCGTTTAAAGGACTGTATTGCAGCCAATGGAGACCACTTCGAATAAGCTTTTTATATTTTTAATTGTTTTATATTTATGTATTAAACTGACACACTGTAAAAGTAATAAATGTTATTTGCAGTTAACAATTTTCTTTTTTCTTTATTACAATATTTATGGCAAGACTAGGTATATAGATAAACATACGCTCTGATGCGCGCGCAGGCAGCACACATAACACAGGTCGACGAATCTTAATTTAAGATCAAATAATCAATTTAAATATCCAAAAATAACAGATGTTTGTTCTTAGTTTTGAGTTTTCACTTCTGTCCGCATTTCTCATGACTGTTTTGTGTTTTTAGTATCAGTTTTGTATAGTTATCAATTGCGAACAATCCCGTTATGGAATGAGCTCCCTACCGAGGCTTTCCCTGGGAACTACAGTATGGGGCTCTACAAGAAGGGCTAAATAGGTTTTTGAAGGGTCGGCAACGCGCACGTGACGCCCCTGGTGCCGCAGGCGTCTATTGGCTGCGGTAACCGCTTACCATCAGGCGGACCGTATGCTTGTTTGCCACCGTCGTTGTGTAAAAAAAAAAGTTATGGTACTTTCTATGGCATCCCTTTACATGTGTGCTTACCGTCCATGGGTACCTGGTACTCCAGGGACGTAACTAAGCACATTGCTGCTGAGGCACAATATCCTCATTCGACTCACTCGAATGCCTCGTTGGCGCAGTTGTAGCGTGTGCGGTTACTGTGCTAAAGTTTCGGGTTCGATACCCGGGTTTTATTTTTTTTCGCAGTTTTGTATTAAATGCATGTGTTTCCAAAAAAAAGTATATTATTATCAGTCAGTTTAGCTGTCATAGTAAAAGCTCTGCTTAGTTTGAAGCTAGATGGCGTTGTGTCCGATATATTTATTATTTTTTATCAAACCAACGAAAAATTACTTAACACAGATTTTTTATGAGGATGTGATATCATTCGACTCGCGTCAATCCATCTGTACCGAAGCATATGCACTCCCACGCTGTAACTATTTGAATTATCCTACTAATGCGAAAGTTTGATAGGATGTATGGATGTTTGTTAATCTTTCAAGCAAAAAATACTGAACGCATTTGGATGAAACTTTACAGTAATATAGCTTATACATCAGAATAACACATAGGTTTTATCGTGGTAACAAACGTTTAACTTGTTTAAATTATACATTTAGAAAATCTAACAATAGTGGTAGGTACTCATTACAAATACTTGCGTGTCACGTACTCGTAGCATATAAAAATATAATTTTTAACGATTCGTTAAGCATTAAAAGTTTTATGATTTTAATTTAATATGGAATGTGCACACATAAAATATTTTACATCGCACGACACTCGTTATTTTAAAATGTATTCTTTAGTACTTACGTTTGCTTTCGTAAACATAGATAGCGCTACCGGACTTAGCACCATTGTAAATCGCACTATTAAAAGTTATCCACTGGAAATTGGGTGGTCCTTGAAAACCAATGAAATAGTGAACAATATTCGTTTCAAAAGCAACAAAAACTGGTTAATACCACAGGGCGTAGCTAGTACATTATAAAAATAAATTCACTGTATACAAGTCCTAGCTAATGAGCTCATTGATATATACAAATACTATTTAAATTATTATTCTATAAGTGATTAAAAAAGTCTAGCCTTGACTCGATGTGTCTTGCATTGATTGTTCAGAACAATTAGCTACTATATGTGAACAATGTAATAAAACTAAGTAGTCAATTCAGACGTTTATATAAATTGTATACATGCAGTTAAAGTATACAAATAATTTTATTGGAATATCATTTCATGAGAAACCCCCTCGGGCCGTCACCCCACCGCGTTAACGGCGGTGTGGTGTGTCGGAATCGGACCGACTAAAACCACACGGTGTGCCACTCTGCGCCTGACATAGGAGGGATCCGGGAACAGCTGCTATTACGACATGCAGTTAGTCTAACGTCATTGTATTTCATGAGAACTTATTCTAACGTCATTGTCATTCAATTTTAAATGAAATTCTTCTGTAAATTATCTTGTCTTTTGAAGTCTTTGTCTTTGTTTTAAATCGAGACAGGTTTTATTGCAAGTCGACTTACGGTAAAAGAATAAAAAGTAAACATTATTTTAAAAAATTAACTTTAGCCGTCAGAGAGTTGTTTGCACATGAGCGCGTGAGAGTATCAGTGATCTAGCCAATAGAACCTCTCCCTCGTAACTCTTAGAGGTGATTCAAAGGCCCAAATTGCATTTGTAATAGCTTAAGTTGATGGGTGACAAAGAATACGAGTGCCTTTCCTTGCATTTGTAAGGTTTGAGAGCCCTTTTTATCGATATCTATTCTTTTCTCTAGAAGATAAGAATTCTAAGTATCATATCTACAAGGTAAACGGAAAATGAAATTGTAAATTTGTTGTACACACACAATCAATACAAGTAACTCTACTAAATCTCAGAAAAGACAGCACGTACAGAAAACTTACTCATTGAATTCTCAAACAGACTTTCCCATTTGCATAATTAAATGCAAATTAGGTCGACAGAAATTGAATAACATGCTATACTGAAAAAAAAAATCATTCAGTAACTGTTATTTTTTCGTGTTTTAGTGTCGAATCTAAAATTATTCGCCTTTACCTAAATACATTTGAGATAGCTGCAATGATATAAACTCGACTTAATTTTTGAATGATTATTACTAACCAAATCCAAAAAACCAGAAATTTATCAAATTAATACGAGCACTAAAACAATTTTAAAAAGGAGAGCCATTCTTCGGCACAAATAGCTCAACCTGAGTGAGGCTTAATGGAAACCAGTGTTAACAGCCCTTAACATATTGCCCGATCTCGATGAAGGATGCCAACGAAGTAGCTTTGAACAAGAGATTTTATTTCCTATCCCTTATATTTTTATTTCTTACGTGCAGTTTTATCACAAATGAAATGCAATATATAAATTCACACCTAAAATGTATCTTGTACGTTCTAAAATGACGTTAGTGACAAGTGTCACAGAGATCAAGTTAAATTTTAAGGGTTATAATATTTTTTTTGTTGCTGCTCTTGAAGTGCGTGAAGTGCCCGGAGCCCAAACATTGTCTGCCCACTTCTTACTTCTAGGGGAATGAATTCAAAGGGTGGTATCACGATAGTCAGTCTTGAGTTGCCTGTGTCCAAGAGGGGAGGAGGAAAGGGTCCCTTGTACCACAAAGAAAAATCGCCAAACAGTTTTATTAAATACTAGCTTTCC
Source organism: Hypercompe scribonia (assembly GCA_949316085.1). NCBI lineage: Eukaryota > Metazoa > Arthropoda > Insecta > Lepidoptera > Erebidae > Hypercompe > Hypercompe scribonia. The sequence goes on from OX438972.1 coordinate 22,130,327, forward strand.
ACCTGCGTATGTGTCGGTTATCGTGGTGACTCTTTAAACTGATATAACACCTTTATTTGTGAACCGATTGCAATAATACAAAAACTTAATGTTAAGTGAAGTTTATCACAATCCATAAGAGAAAACTGCATCCTAATCGGTTAAACCATTTCTAAGATTAGCGCGCACAAACAGTACAATTTAAATTATGTAATACGGGTGGGCCAAAAATTCATTAACATTTGAATCTAACTGAATATGTGAAAATGTTACGGGACTTTTTGGGACCAATGCTACTAGAATTTACACATGGTTTCAACAAGATGGAGCCATTTGTCACATCCAGTGAGTTCCTACCGGTGGTCAAAGACATGTTTCAGGAAAAGCTGATTTCCAGACGAGGCGACATTCCATGGCCACCTAGAAGTCCATATCTATGTCCAGTAGACTTCTTTTTATAGAGTTATTTATAGAATCGTGTCTACATCAATAAACCAAATACACTGCGTCAACTCAAAGAAAAATCAGAGAAGAGATGTTGGCGATCTCACGGTCTCTTTGCCGATGAGTATTCGAAAATTTCGGTGCTCGCTTAGAAGAGTGCAAACGTCGAAACGGTGGCCATTTAGACGATGTAATTTTTAACATCACTGTATATCCTGTATAAGAGAAGGCAAAGAGAACTTCGAAATCTATTTTTCCTGTAGTCAATACGAAAAAGAAACTATTATTAGATACTTACTCGTATACTATAGCTAGCGTTGACCATATCTTTAGTGTGGAATTTGTACTCGTTAATTTTCTTTAACTGCAGTTGTGTAATGCGCTTCTGCTCCTCCACGGACGGGCTCACTGTGTTGTGTGCGAACAGTGGGTCTTTCTCCAACGTATGCCATATTTTGTACTGCAACAAAAGCAAACCAAAGTTCAATATTATTATCTTAAATTAAGATCAGGAGTTTGAGATTTTACGTGGGGATCATCGATAGGCCGTAAATGGCCCGAGTCCGTCGTGGTACCAGGAATTGCCGATTAAAAATTAAATATTGATATCGAGAAGTACATCATTCGACTGCACGGTTGGCCTTCACACGCTTGCGGTTTGTTCCGCCTGGGCGGCGCAGCGTGGGGTCCTCACTGCAGTTATTGGAGGAGATATCTCGCTACCGGCCATGCTTGTTAGCGACAGTTGTTTTAGCGCGGTCGCAACCTTCTGCGAAGATGTAATTTCGCGGAAGGAGACGGCGGAGAGGGCCCGGGAGGACGATCTATATTCAGGCATAATTCGCCGCCGGTGAAATAGGCGGCGGGGACGCGCCTACCAGCGCCTCATGCCGCCTTAAGTGTGGTCGCAGGTGGATGGGATGGGTTTTACCCTCCATCCGCTTCAATGGCCAGCCGCGCGGAGGCGACGTTCGCGTGTACCGTACTTCGCCTAAAGTAGAGTTTATCCACAAATGGTGTCCGCGTTAGCGGGCAGGCGTTAGGGGGGATCTGGATGTCGTAATAGCAGCTGTTCCCGGATCCCTCCTATGTCGGTGAGATTGCAAAGAAAGAAGATTGTAAGAGCAAATCAATATTTTCAAAATTTTAACAAAAGGGAGAAATTGATTATTTTGGTCAATAAGATGAAAAAAAATTAACTTGCCTCGTTTCTGATTCCTTTGCAAGATAGTTTATAAGAATATAATCAAAAAAAAGTTTAAAGAACTATAAACAGACTACGTAAAAGAGGGTGTCTAAAAAGAACGAAACAAGAAAATAATTCAAATAGAAATTCAGAAATGGGCAAGGTTGAGTGGTAGTCGCGGTAGAGAAGTAGTAATTTATCTAGTATTATGTCACCCGGGCCATTATTATGAATCTATCATTCATTCATCAAAATCGGTTTAGTATTTTAGGCGCTATCGTATAACGCACAAGCAGACATATTTAGACTATCAAAATCAAAACTGCGGTAATACAAACTGTTCTTATGCGTTTTGTAGTCACCTTGACTATTTGAAACTGTTTGTCTAAGTGAATAGTTTATTTATTTATCTATTACATCACCTTTCCTATCATTACAGGTAAACCTAATGCGATAGAGGAGCGAATTTATAATATTTATATTATTACATCTATTGCTTAAAAATACTAAACATGGACGTAACGAAATAAAAAATCAATAAAAATAATAATCCATCTTAACTACCTTCTTAACTCTAAAACAAAAAATATTTAAACTCCTTTAGGCATCGTCATATTTAGTAAAATACTAAGGTCGTACTAAATGTGTCCTATCCTTTCAAATAAAAAAAAGTATTTTTCCAAATCGCTTCATAAACCACGAAGTTCTGTGGCAAAGAGCACAAAAAAAAAACAATTTGAAAATCATTTTTTTAAGGCGGGAAAAATGACACATTATTTTTTGACAATTCGAAACCCGTATCGATTCTAATTTGTTTCATTGTGGTAAATGAGGTCGAATGAAGTTTTTGTGTTAACTTATTGTAACATTATTTAGAGGTCATTCATTGTATTATAAAGTTTATTGAAATCGCCTTTAAGTGCATGAAGATAGAGTACTCGTACATAGTACCATCTGACGCCACTGTTTGAAGCTATTTTATTGGGGCATTTAATGAAATGCTTGAGCGAAGAAGTATGGTATTTGTTTTTAAATGACTATATATCATAGCAATGTTCTGATGTCCGTAAGATCACAAGCTCTTAATTCAAAATTTTTGTTTATCGGATTCGAAGGTATTAGATACTGTAGCGGATCGATTCAAAGCTTCAGTTATTGGATCTTAAAATATTCAAGTTTTTAACGTAGTATCTTATTGAATACCAACTTAACCGTTGCATGTGTACCACAGCACATATCTCTGCTTTTTTTTTTCATTAATGTTAAAGTAATAATTTTGTATTACATTGACTTTTAATATAACAATAATAGTGAAGTAATAAAAAGAAACGGCTACTTAGGTAGAAGCCGTTTCTTTTCCAAAATCTTTAATAAACATCGTCATACTTCTTATTTTTTTTTAAAAAAAGGACAACTCTCACACTAGGAATAAATCCTATGTCGACGGGGAGTTTGCAAACATACAAGGAACGGACACAAAGAACACCCAGACTCAGAACACACAGTTTATGATCACACAAAGTGTTGTCCCGTGTGGGGTTTGAACCCACAACACTCGCGCAGTAGAGAGTGATGTGGTGACCGCTTATACCACTAGTTCAACCGTGCAATCGTAAGTGCATATTGTTTCTTTTTACAGAGCTTTCATAAACCAGTTTATTTATTGGTGAAAACCATATGCAAATCGATCCAGAGTATTAGCGTTTAGACAGACTGACAGACAAATAGACGCATCGGAGATTGTTATAAGATATATCTTGTATAAGTATAAACATATCAGTCATGGTTTGCATCAAAGATTTTTTACTCGCCTGTTGGTTAGTGCATGGTAAACCTGACTGTTTTTATCTGGCTGTCGTAATAGCAGCTGTTCCCGGATCCCTCCTATATCAGGCGCTGAGTGGCACATCGTGTGGTTTTAGTCGGTCCGATTCCGACACACCATCCCGCCGTAAATCCCGGTGGGGTGACGGCCCGAGGGAATTTCCACATGTTAAAAAAAAAATGGTAATCCTGACTGTTAAGCCAGAGATAGCTGGTTCGATTCACATCGGCGACAGATAATTATGTGATGAATATGTTCGTTTGTTGTGTCTGTGTGTATTTAGAAATATATGTTTATCAGAAATCTCGTTGCCATAGCATTGACCCAACCTAAATTGGGAACAGACGGCCGTGTGTGAGATTATTATATTAATAAAGACACATTTTTCTCGATTATTGTGTGAAGCAAGTGATGGTGACATTTTTTCCAGATTAGGTACATAGCGTTTATTTGAATACAATTGTAGGTATGTGTGATTATACTGTTTCGACTATGCCAATTATTTTATCACTAGAACCGTCTTATCTCATTCTTTGAAATAAAGTGTTCAGTGATTTTAAAATTGACCTTTACAATTCAGCTGAGTTTTTTTTTAAATTAGCACCCGCACTAGGTATATAGTGTATCAGAATACCATTGACTGTGTCGTGTTGGACTTTCCAAATATACATGAAACTAATATAAAAACGGCTAGATTCAGACAATTTGTGGAAAACAGAGTGTTGTCCCATGTTTTAATTGGACCTTCAACTCATGCGAGCGTTTTTTTTTATTTTTATTTTTAAAGCCTGTCAAAGAGACTATTCTGACTGATGGAAAGCATCTAAAAATTGTGCTCACCATACTCATTGTGAATATAGACAACGCAGTATGGTGGTCTACACTGTGTCGGCCTTGCAAGATGCTTTTACACGCAACGCTTGGGGACGTAAAACGCATGACAGTAATCAAAAATGAAACTGAAATAATCATGACGCGTTTGATGTCCAAAGGGAGGTTTTAGCGAGCACCATTACACATATGCAAATATGTCATATTATTTAAGTCAAAATATAGCATATATTTCGCGGTTTTTACCATTTTTTAGAATGCAACGATGTATATATTATACGGTTTGTGTATATACCCAATCGAGAAACGGAAAAGTATAACATTAAACATGAAAAAAAATAATTAAAAAGCTATAACCCAACTATGTAAAAAGGAGTCTAAAACGATAAAACAAGAAATTAATTTAGATAGAAATCCAGTAACGCAAAGGTTATTACATATAATCAATAAATGATTTTGTTGATTCATTCTTTTGGACCCCCTTTACTCAGTCGGGTTTTAGCTTCAGACTTTTTTTCGAAAGGAAACAGAATGTTAACTTTCTCACATATCAGATGCTTTTTATTACCAACTAATTACAAATTAATGTCTTGAATCAGTGCCAATGCAACATTGTCAGTTTTACTCGACCTCGTTTCTTTATGTTTACATTTGTGCCGAAAAATGTTGTACTTTTTACAAGGAATTGTATACTGGAGATAATGTGTACATATAAAGTCAGTTGTCGTAACTGATTCACCCATTTTTTTAACGTGTGGAAACCCCCTCGGGCCGTCACCCCACCGGGGTTTACGGTGGGGTGGTGTGTCGGAATTGGACCGACTAAAACCACACGGTGTGCCACTCTGCGCCTGACATAGGAGGGATCCGGGAACAGCTGCTATTACGACATCCAGATCTGTCTCATTCACCCACGCATAACCTAAGCCGCTGGGGCTACAAATTTGTAATTTTGACAGCCAATGCTCCTGTTGCTGTCACCCACTAAAAAAGATTTCTGGATATTTCAATCCTCAGGAAAAATGCTGAAGTCAAGGATGAACGGTAAATTGGAATTAATCATACAAGCAAAAATAGCTAATATAATATAAACACGGAGGAGCAAAGATGAAGAGCTCAGTGACATTGGAAGTCTCGTGTCCTGTAGACGACGGTCAAATGCTGATAATGAAGTCTATAACCACTCTCAGGGATAACATACCTTAACATATCAACAAAACGTTTGTTAATACAAAATATCTTTTAGACACGTGAGTCAGTACTTAAATAAATATGAGAATCTTGAGTAACAGATAGAAATCAAACAGTATAATAAATTTTATAGCAACGATTTCAGGGCCGTTTCCACATGGCAACCGATCGCGTAACGTGTGTAACAGTGATTTGAAATTGTTCTCGATAAAGAGGTTTTTACAATGTTTTTGGACATTTTATAGCTTACAATAAAATTCTTATATAATGATAATAAGTTTCGCTTACTTGCGTTGGCTATCAATAACAGTAAATTTCTTATGTACTGTTATTGCTAGTAATCAATTAAAAATCGATACACCTACGTAATATTTATAAATCAAATAAACATAAATATTTGTATTCGTACTATTCCGAAACGGGTCGATCATGTTAATACTTTTTTGTGTCCATACTAATGTTAGTAAACTGAAGATATTGTTTGTTTGGTTAAACGCGCTAATCTCAGGAAGTACTGGTCCGATTGAAAAAAAATATTACAATGTTAAAAAACACATTTATTGAGTAAGGCGTTACAAAGAAAAAGAGCCGAGTATCAATAAAAAATGTTTCAAAAAAGGAAGTAAATTATTCTTTTTTAGAGCTTCCGTTGCGTGCGCTGCGTAAACGGTTATTTTCGGTATAGTAACGTACGAAATAATTGTTCCTCTTTAGAAGTTTTGAAAAAAAATACGCGACAGCATATGTCTATCGTTTCAATTTGGCTTACTGTAACTTTCTATGATGTAAACAAATTTATTCACGGTGTGTAACACAGCGATATGGGCAATAGGAGATGCAGACGAGGTTGAGGGGGTCAGCTAGTATTTGATAGGCATGAGAATAGATTGGCGAGTATTTTTCAGCCTCCTATTACCTGTTTATCTAGCTAGTTAGCTATGATCTAATAAGGCCTTTCCTCTTTATTTTATGGTATAGAGAGCACACAAGCAGGTTATCTGATGGTTAGTGAAGTACGTCCCTCTGGGACACTTGCAACTTAACAGACAGAAATACAATGTCGGCTTTTGAATGTCCTTCTCAAGAATAATGGGGATTGAGTTGGACTTGCCAGTAATCTCAGATACACTCAAAAGCAACGAAAAATTTGCGTGACATTGGTTTTCTCGTCTATTCTATTTATCCTTACGTAAATATCCCAAGTAGTTAGAGCTCTATACATCGAACTGGTGGGTAATTTGTGGGTAGTTAGATATTTATTTCTGTTTATCCTTCCAAGTAGGTATAAAAAGTTTAATACAGGTTTGACACTTATCGTGGTACGTGTGTGAGCCTTACACTTGCCTTGCCTTTTACTGTTTCAAGCGGGGCGTGAAAAAGCATCTCACTAGGCCGCCATAGTGTGGGCAACCATACTGCATTGTCTACATTCGCAATGAGTATGATGACGTCAACTCATAGATTCTATTTATGCTTTCCATCAGGCTGAGTAGTCACATTGGTAGGCTCTTGAACACACACACATCACAAATTTAATTCAAGAATATCTAATTTATCAGAAAAAGGAACTTCTAACACCTTTTATCCCCACTGGTAGGGATAAACAGGTAAAGATATTCAATTATCCCTACCAATTCGATTATATAAGGTAGAAGTTACCAAGTATCTCTACCGGTAGCGATAATAGGAAAAAAGTTCCAGTTTTCCTATTCAAAGTGATACATGGAATAGGCAGGTTTTTTGCGTTACCGTGGTCCGTGACTTACTATAATATAAACGTTCCAAAAGTAGTTTTAAGTAGTAGTATGCGTATATTAAAACAAGTTCTAAACATTGATATTTAATATATTTATCTACATGTATAAAAAACACCACATAAGAATCGATATATTCATACATTAGAATATTCATTCATCTAAAGCTTGTCTGGTAGAGATCGCTAACAGTGATAAGAGCGGCCATTATAACTAAAGAGTAGTTTAATTTAAGATCGATTGTACTTTTACGAGTATATGGTAAACACTCCCTACTAATATTATAAATACGAATGTAAGTTTGTTTGTCACGGTTTTACGCCAAAACTACTCAACCAATCATCATGAAATTCTGTACACATGTTCTTTGAGGTATGAAAAGTAACATAGGATACTTTTTATTAAAAAAAAAAAATTAAAAGATCTGTTACGAAACTTAATGTGGCAGACCAAATTCTTCAGAAGCTTGTAAAGAAAAACTGTTACATGTATCAGATTTATTTTATACTCTATTTTTTTTTAAACTCGTTTGTTGGACATTCGTGCAAATATTATTATCGCAGTAACGTTACATATGTTAAGCCTTCCTCCACGCACATTGCGTATAGCCTCGCGTCAACTAGTTTGTGTTCGTTTTAAAAGGTTAAATGGTAATTAATCATAGAGCGAGTAGCTGTCCATCTAAATTGCCTTTTTTTGGAATTTCAACCGCAAAGTAAATACCAAATAACTCACACTGTATTGTGTAATATTCAATGGTACTATGATTACGCGACGGATTACAAATCGCATAATTTGAGCTTTAAGCTCTTGTGAGAGCACACTCACTCGCCGCTTAAAGACACAAGTAAAAATATTATGGAATGTCAATGTCCGTGTGGTGACGGATTAAGAATACATAGTGTTACCACCCCTATTCATCCCGTGGTTGTCGTAAGAGGCGACTAAGGGAACAAAGTATACAAGACAACATCATTACAAAGAGAAGGAAAACTTGGAACAAACCCTATTCCAACCCGTTTGGCCAGCGTGGTACGGTAGAATGCTTTTCGCACCATACCCTCCGGAGGGACGAAGGGCGTGTGTGGGACTCCCGGAAAACCGGTATACCCACTAAACCCCGCGGCGGCCTACCTCGGCAGTCGGAAGGAGCTCCAGGAACGCATTAGCGGCTTCTAGAGTCCTCCCTGCCGTACCTCACAAGTGAGGTACATCCCGGGCACCTCATGCCCCAAGGACAGGACGCTATCACACCTCTCTCCGCCCTGCACAGTAAGAGGCAGAACAGCGCCCCGCCCCAGACGACACTCCCCGGCCGCACCGGAGTGTCACCTGTCTCGGGTCGCTTGCAGCAGTCACATCGCCCCAAGATATGACCGCAGCGACCCTTAGGCGGCGATTAGGGAACTAGCGACCTCTGCCGCGTCCCCTTCGCCGCCTCCTTCGAGCGGGATCGGCCCTTTCCCAATCTCGCTCTGCGGTCTCTTTCCGGAGCATAACATGCTCACAGAAGGAGACCGCGGCTTCCCATCCCTCACGAGTCGCCAGCATTGCCGTGATCAGTGCTGACGGCGTAAGGTTTCGTCCGATCCGTCCGACCAGGACTCGACGCTCAGACTCCCAAGCTGGGCAGTCCTCCAGCGTGTGCTGGGCGGAGTCCCGTTCGGACTCGCAGTGGTGGCATTGTGCCGTAGCCTCCCGTCCTATTCGATTCAGATACTCACCAAAGCAGCCGTGCCCGGTGAGTATCTGAGTCAATCGATAGGTGACACAGTCGGTCCTCTCTATCCACGCTTCGAAGTTCGGCAGAACGGCTCCGACGGCGCGTTGGCTAGCACAGCCCTCAGTTTCGAGCCGTGCCTGCCAAGCCACCAGAGCTTGCTTATGCGCGTTCTGCCGTAGCATTCCGGGCTCATGATCTGGCGCGGCCTCTTCAGCATTCCGACCGACAGAACGACGAATTTGGTCATAAACCATCGCGTCCGTGTCGGCCAGAATATCGAAGGGCGGAGATCGTGCCAGTATCGTCGCCGCCTCATAGGAGATTGTGCGGTAGCCCCGCACGATCCGTATGGCTATCAACCGCTGCAGGCTCCTGAGTAGAGCCCGGCAGCGGGAGGCACCCGCCAGGTCACTAAACCAAACGGGCGCCCCATAGAGGACCATGGATCTAATAACCCCCATATAGAGGCGGCGAACTTCTTCCCGTGGTCCCCCGAGATTGGGCAACAGACGATGCAACGCACCTGCTACCCCCCGCACTCGGGGGACTAATCGCCCGAAATGCTCTTCGAAGCTCCATCGACTGTCCAGGATAAGGCCTAAGTACCTCATGTACTGGTCCACCTGGACTTCAGCGTCACCCACGCGAAGGCATGAGCTGGGTGGTTCCTGGCGTCTGCGTAGGCCATGAAACCATATCGCCTCAGTTTTCTGAGGCGCCACCCTAAGGCCCAGCTCACAGATCTTGTTTACAACACAAGCCACCCCCTGCTCGGCAAGCCAAAGCACTTCCTCAAAGCGTGACCCTCTAGCCAATATAAGTGTGTCGTCCGCATAGCAGACTACACTTAGGCCAGAGGGCAGACTGATACGAAGGACCGCATCGTATGCGAGATTCCACAGCAATGGGCCCAATACAGAGCCTTGGGGAACCCCACAACATACCTCCCTCTGGTTTTCTACTCCATTCCGACCGATAAACTTCACTGTCCTGTCGCGTAGATAGGCCTCTACGACGGCCCGCAGGTAGAGCGGCACCTCGTGATATACAAGGGCCGCCCTAATTGCCTGCCAGGGGAGGGTGCCGAACGCGTTGATAATATCAAGGCTAACCGCCAACGCCACCCCCCCTGATTGGATCGTCGACTCCGACAGGGATCGAACACACCTGACAGCATCTACTGTCGAACGTCCCCGTCGGAATCCAAACTGACAGGCCGACAGATCAGGGCCCACTCGCGACAGATGCCCACTGATCCGGTCAGAGATAACCCTCTCAAAGAGTTTCCCCGACTCGTTCAGCAGGCAAATCGGTCGGAATGCAGAGGGAGAATCTACAGCCCTTCCTTCTTTTTTCAAAAGTACCAGTCTCGCTTGTTTCCAGTCGAGGGGGAAGATACCGAGGCTGAGACAATCTGTGAAGATTCGCCTCAGTTTGTTCCCCAGAACCGACAGAGCTATCACCAACGCCCGGCCTGGAACACCATCAGGTCCAGGCGCGGTGTTGCGGGAAGCCAGCCGCCGTGTGACCCGGTCCAACTCCAACTCCGTCACCCCATATTCATCGGACCAGGGTTGCCGGTCCGATTGTGCCGGAGGAATCGAGGGACTGTCCTGGACCCTTGGGAAGAGTGTATCTAGCACTCTTCCCAAAAATTCTGGGTCCAGAGTTTCCGTCAACGGAGGGACCCATGGCTTCAGTTTGCCCAATATCATTTTGTATGGGCGCCCCCATGGATCCCTATCCAGTCCCGCGATGAGTTCTTTCCATATGATGTAAATACCTACTTATTCACATATTATGTACTATACTAGTTTGACCCAATTACATTAGCCTAGAAGTTTTTTCCACAATCAGGAGCCTTATAAGGTGTTATTGACACTCTTTTGGGTGCGGAACCCTAAAATGTAAGATAATGATATTGTTATTATGGATTTTGCAGTCGGTCGATAGCCACTTGGACTTGAACTCAACAATTAATTCTCCGATTGTCACTTATCAGAGACTACATTCCGAGTATAGTATAGGTAAATAAATACATTGTGAGCAAGTTCAACGTCTTGATGACGTGATTACAAGTGCCTACATAAACAATAGTTGTAGTATTTCCTTGAAACTTATGAATACATAATTTTAGTCGAATCTAATTCGAGTCTATTAAAATAAATGTTATAATTTTGGTGAGCAATACGATTTTGGAATAAAATGATATCCTCCTAACTGGAATAAAGCTTTCTCGAGAATACAAGCTTCGATGCTTTAACTATTAGAGAAGTCGCTTCGTTCTATTACAAAGTTTAAAGTCCCTTTTTGCAATCCCTAAGCTCGTAGTCCGGCAGAGCGAGAGCGACTGATGTATTCGCTTTCTACATTTCCTCTCGGAGCTTTGGACATTGAATAATAGGGATTTCCGTTAGGATCAATCTACAGTCCAGATCGACAATTGACAGAGACAAGAGATGAATAGTATCGTGTACACAGACACAAAGTCTGCTTAAATTCTAGTTTGGCTAAAAATCTGTTTGGTATACCTAGTCCTAACTAGCAACCTGACCCAGGTTCGCGCCGATGCAATTCGTGTTGGCCTTTCTGTCCATACATATGAATCCTCGGATATCTTCTAAGACACTGTTTCCCATTGAGTGGTACGCGTACCCCCAGGGGTAGGTCAGATTGCATCAAGGGGTACGCAAGCAATATCTTAATTAAAATATTAAATCCTTAAAATCAATACCTAATGATTATTTAATCCTTTTCTCCCGACTCCTTAAAGTTATTAGTGGTCGAGTCATTTTCTTAATGTTAAATTAAATGTCACTTTTTACATAAGTGTTCTTAGAAACCTATTTTCAATAAACGCATTTTACTTTGACTTTGACTGAGGAGTACGTAGGTTCGAGGTCTTTCTTGAAGTGGTACGTAGAAAAAACTAATCGGGAACCACTGTTCTAAGATATTCATCACCAACATCATCAGTTTATCGCAGTTCGCTGCTGGACATAGGCCTATCTAATTGTACTCCAGTCTGACTGCTACTGAACCATTACTAAGCTGTTTATTTTAGTGATATGCTTTAAAAGGTAACATTACTCTACATTATGTGCACAACTTGATTAATTGAATAAGAATTAATATTCAAGTCTGACAAAATTACGTTACGTTCATGTATGACCCACAAATAAAGTAAATCTTAAAATAAAAATAGTAGATAAGACCGTCCGTTGCATTTAAACATGTACTTTTTTAAGATATTTTTAGGATTTACAATTGCGTGTCCATCATTTTGATATAGCTAGTAAACTTTGGTGAGCATTGGCAATGAAGCATTTAAAAATTTCGTGTCTTTACGAAACACTGATTTTTATGTTTTATTAATATGTGTATAATATATAAACCTTCCTTGTAACATAACCTAAATGACGGTGAAAACTGCTTTTGAATCCGTTGCGTAGTTCAAAAGATCTAAGCGTACAAGTACCAAGCGAGCACTTGGATACATACGATACTACTTACTTTACCACTGCTCTTGGATTCTATTCATGCTTTCCATTAGGCAGAATAGCGTCACTTTGGTAGGCTCCAATTTAAAAAAAAAAAAAGCGACTGCTATGGAAATAATACTACGTAATACGTCTAACTGACAAGGATAGGCTCAGAATCTGGGTTTTTACGAAACTGAAATGTAATACGTATATGGAATAACCCGCAAGAACGCGATACGTACACATCAATTTCATCGTGTCATCAGTAAAAGACAATAGAATATGCAATTGAAGGCGAATTTCAAGACATGTTATTTGTTACAACTATTATACAAATTTCGTATTAGTTTTGATTAGATATGCATATATGTTTCGAGTGGATAATGCAAATGAAAAATAAAATCAGATTAGTAGGTAAAGTATTGGTTCTTCGTAACTGTAAAACATATAAGGAATGGTAGGATATTGTATCAGGATACGAAACAGTACGACGAGAACTGAATACGAAAACATTAAGAACATGAAAGAATTTATAGAAATGCTTATCTTGAGGAAAACATCTTTTGTCGAATTTCTTTTTGAGGAAAATATATGGAGCAATGTCTTTTTATTTTAAGAAATATTTCACATTTTAGAAAACGTTTACTATAAACATTGATATGAATATGACCCCATGAGCGGTTCAGGGTGCCAGTTGTTATTATTGTTCTTTCTTTTTTTTAAAGAGGCAACTCCCGTGCTCGGAATAAATCCTTTGTGGCGGGGGATTTTACAAACACATATGAAATGGACACAATGAATACCCAGACTTAGAATAACAATTTTTGTATCACACAAAGTGTGATCCCATATGGAGCAACAACCCACAACACTTAGCGCAGGAGGTCGCGGCGTGGCGACCGCTTAAGCCACTAGACGTAGTCGTCATAAGTGCAGACATAACATTTTGATGTCACTTGAATATTAGGGTCATATTTAAAATGGTAATTGTTATTTTGGATACAAAATCCCGACAATTTTGTCACTATTTTTCTCGTTTTTTATCAGATATAATTTTTACGTGGATTTTGGCTGTACTACGGCTAAAAGCTTCAAATTTTTTCATTCAAAAGAATATAATGTACATGTACTTTTGTTTTGTTTTCTGTAATATTGACCACAGTAATATACAAGTGGCCATAATCATAGAGGATTCACTAACAAGTGGGCACACTAACTAGCCAAACGAAACAGTCAAGAGTTTTAAATCTAAAAAAACATGAATTCGATGTTGTCTCTTGTCTCATTTCATTAGAATACTATAAATAGATATGTTAGGAGCAAATTTGAATATAATTAATTATTCATTGTATTGTATACTGATGTGTGAATCATTAATGTGTAATGCCTGCACGGTAGGCCTGGTGATTTAAGCGGTCCCACGCCGTTCTCTACTACGCTGAGTGTAGTGGGTTCAAACCCCACATAGGACAACACTTTGTGTGATCCACAAATTGTTGTTCTGAGTCTGGTCCGTTTCTTGTATGTTTGTAAAGGCCCCGCGACAGAGGATTTATTCCTAGTGCGGGCGTCGTCTTTTCGTTCGAAAAAAAAATATAAAAAACAAAAATCAATATTAATTTCTGTATAGATACATTATACAAGAGGTTTAAGCATGTGTGTAACAAAATTTAATGCATTATTTATTTTATTTTTAACATTTCAACCTTTGTTTTAACAGATTTTAATATGTATAAGTTCTGTTGTTATCCATTTCTATTAATAAAATACATTTTACAGTAACTGCAAATACATTTTGTATAATACAATTGTATTTCGTTTTTGCGTTATTTTCAAGCATGTAAATTATGGTATGTATCAGAACATTACTTAAATTCAACTTCTTAAGTAAGAAATAATTAATTTTGTGTGCGTCTTGGAATAAAAATGAAAAAAAAATTCTTATATTTCTGCATGAAACATTTGAGATCAAAAAACAACCTTGTAAGTATAAAACAGCATATCTTATTAAAAATTAGTAAGCCACTACTTTTTTTTTTTTAACGTGTGGAAACCTCCTGGGGCCGTCACTCCACCGGGGTTTACGGCGAGGTGGTGTGTCGGAATCGGACCGACTAAAACCACACGGTGTGCCACTCTACGCTTGACATAGGAGGGATCCGGGAACAGCTGCTATTACGACATCCAGAGTAGGTCTCTACCTATCTCAGGGTAGAGGAAAAAAAATTGTTCTCAGAATTTCTTTTTTACGGAAACCTTAAGTTCGTCAATAGCTACGTTATAGAAAAACACAGTCAGCTGACCGAGGTGAAAATAGATACTACTTTGTCTTTGATATATTCACATATTCCTACTCCGTTTTTACCTATTTATATTTTATAGAGAATTAAAAGGCAAGTTGTGGGTTATTATAGAAGGTTATAATAATATATTTGGTATAATCAGTTGCAGGATATATTAGCCATTAAATTCAAACTACATACATAAAGGGATTTTCCCTCACCATTTCTGGATTAGTGAGTAAGACAGATAATAAATCCATATGAAAAAATATCATGAATTGTGTTATAATGTAATATTTGCAGGATAATAACTATCAATTACACTGTCCGATTCTTATCCAGGCAAAACTTTAGCCTCATCAGCATCCTTTAATAGTCCACTGCTGGGCATAAGCCTCGCCTTAGCCTTAGTGACTAAAAAAATTTGTAGTAGCCTTATTTTGTATCAAGGAGTGATCCTAAATGCTGTGATAGAGTTTTTTCATTCAGTTCATGCTGATGAAAAATAATTTTGTGGGGTATTTATTGTCTTATATATTTAGAAATAGACATATGTTTATCAAATATTGTGGTAACTAGCCTTAGCATAGTTTAGAACCAAATAGCAGTATTGCGAGTTATTATTTCACTGGATTTTTATAGGGACATAATTAGCGTCTTATTGTCATGTGTAATCATTTAATTTTACACAAAGTTAAACAAAATTATATTATGTAAACAATAAATATAATATTAAATTAATATACATGGTCTTAGTTTACACTAGAACTGTATTATCATAGACTGATATTTCTACAGTCTAATTCAATTTCTACAGACTTCAGTAATGGAAATACTTTTTTTTTTATCATCACTGGTTTTCTTTTTGAAGTTTAAAATCTTTTAATTTTATTTTCTACAAATATTTCAACTAACCTTAACAGGACACTTGGTAACTCATTTTAAAATATATCATTTTGAAATTTAAAGAACCATAATATACATATAATAGAAAATAATTTAAATGTCTGTAAAACTAATACATAACTATGTAGTTATATTCTGTTTAAAATCAACCAATTTTAATTGGTGTTACAGACAAAAATGTGACAAGTCAAAGACAACAGTAGAGTATTCTAAAATCAACTTAAGAACTTTTTTTTAAATTGGTACGTTTATGAATTTCTTGACAACTAAAAATTGGCGCCAGATGTCAGTTAACAAAAAAATGTGTAATAATTATGAATAGAAATTAATACTGTTCTTTTACTTACCTTAAGTTTTAGCAAGTCTATGTCACCCTCCAGTGCCAGTTTTAGGCGTTTCCAATCGAAGGTCGAGCTTTTTCTATACACATCTAAAGGTCCACTCGGGACATCGGGGACGAAACTCAAGTCCTCCATACTAAAACACAATATCACATTTTAATTCAGATTTCTTACACTAAAAACGCTTATTAGCGCTCATCAACTAGACACATCGGATGACTAACGATACAGGGACATTTCAAATTCCCTCGCAGACATAAATTCAAGGTCTGCGATTAAACAGCAGAACTATTCGGGCGTACTGTGATTATACCGAACTCTCACCTTGACTATGAATGGGGGAGTGTAAAAAACTTGCGTGAATTGTTAAGGCGTCCGATACCTAGGTATAACAGCCACTACTGATAATTTCCGTGGAGGTTTAAAAGAGGGAAAGCGTCTGATAACGTAAACGCGGTGCACGCTGTTATATTGGGCGCACTGCTCACACACGTCACATCGGATGATTTCAGATCTGTCACTGTCACAGTCAAATTTGTCTGGTGTCAAATTGACATTACAGATATAATTTACCAATTTTTTAAGTTCTCAAGTCAGTAACATTATTGCATAGAAAAAAAACACCATCAGTGTCAGTTTATTTTGTGTATCAAATTTGAGTACATATATATTGAAATAATTAATTCTTAAAAATCATAAATTTTTACATTAAAATGGAGTTTTTGTGGGACAGATTGTTTCTTATGAGGTTAACGCTGCCATCTGTTATGATTTATTGGAACCATTCTAGGTAACTGATTGCTCAGGAGTTTATTTCAAGTGAAACTTAACTTGTCTCTGGAAACTTTACCAAGAGATGGCAGCATACAACTATCAAAAATAATGAATTGTGTGATAGAGATAGATTCATAGCAAGTGGACGATTAGAACGAGACAAAGATACTTACTCACACATATAAATTTATAAGTATAAACACATAAACAAGAAAGGAGAAGTTGTAAAACAACAAACTGTGTTCGCTGGTTTTCTATCAGATGTAAAATGGACGGGCGGTCGTGTTGTTGCGCGCTCGGGAACTCCGCGTGTTCGTTGTAATATCGATGTTTATTGTTTAATATTTTGACGTGAATACGAATTTTGTTTACGCGATTATACGACTACTTCGGTGTTCGGTTACCGAAGGAGATTGTGTTTAGTGCATGTGTTTTCTGTATGACGTTAGCGCTCACTTCACTTGCAGTGATTTCGCTGATAGCTCACTCACCGGTGGGTGCGCGCGTGATAAACTACGTGTTCAGTACGAAAAGAGGCGAGTAATCGTCTAGTGTGAGTGTTTTACAGTAGCATCATGCTGTGTACGGTGACATAGTGAACGTTATATAGACCCTGACCTCTGGCAATCATGTCTGGGCGAACGGATTGCAGGAAATTTGCACCAAACATCTTCAATAAGAGCAAATGCACTAATTGCTTCCGACAGAAAGAGGAGCATAGTGCTGAAGCTTTGGAATCGAATCGGGTAAGTTATCACTTAAATCTTCGACATACGAGTTTGACCAAACGTTTATTTCTAATCAAGAAGACAAAATATTTGCCTGTAGGTATGTTCAATTACTTACGTAGCTTGAATAATCAATACATGTGTGCGTAGGCCGAACACTCTTCAGGTGTTGATCTAACGGATTTCAACGAGTTATTAAAAATATATTGATTGGTAGTACCCACATCATAAAAATACGCTTCAAAACCAACTTTGATACATACTTTAAAAACTACACTTTACGTCTAATAAATGTTTACGACCTCGTCAAACAGGTGATATAATTGGGTTAGTAGGTAGTTAAAATCTTGGACTCTGTTAAATTAAATACCTACTATTTAAATCTTCCAATTATAAAATATATAGGCACATACCTACCACCATTTTTTTATTTATTTGTTAAAGTTTGTGGGTAGTTATTAATGTAAAAAGTATAATCTGGAATGCACTCTTTAATGTCCGTTTTTGGATTTGGTCACATTCACATCCATAATGAAATGCGTAAATAAAAATATTTGTGAGGTTCACGAATTTACCGTTCGGAAATTGTACTGAACTATAAGAGTTGTCAGGAAAGAATTGTAAAAGTAGGTAAGCATTCAGTTATATATTTTTAAAAGTAGTTCTAGTTTTTTTTTTACATTTAAACTGTGCCATTGTTCACGACTGACGACGCTACCGTATTAATTAGTATTAATATTATATTTAATGCTTAAAAACCGTTAGTCTTAACATATTAATTTTTTATTTGATTCATTTAGCTTTTTCTGTAAAAAAAATAAATTATACCTAATTATACAGATAAAAAATACCAAAGTCATTCGTAGATCCTGTTTCGCGTACTTGTGCTGTACAGTCAGGATGCATGACATATTTAGTAAACCGATACTTATCTTAGCCCATGTTCGCATTATTTTTAGTGTAAGTCTAGGAAATTTCAGACCGTGAAATCATTTTATATCTACGATAGGGAAGGCTCTGTAAATTCTACATAGCACAAACTGTAAGACAAAAATAATAAAATATTAATGTATCGTATGACTTTGACCTACGGTTTAATTTATTGCCACTAATTATGTTGCTGATAAACTCCATTCGTCGTATTCTTTATTTACCTATTTTACTACTTGCGTATCGATACTAAAGTAACGCTATTAAGATGAAGTTTCGTATGTTTGGACTCCGTAATCTCAAGATTTACCTTTGTGATTTTGGACTCCTGTTAGCATTGCATCGATACTCATGTGCAACTAAGAATAATCTCAACAAAGCACAATTCAAATATGTTTAAAATGTAAGGAATTTACTTCTAAATATTACTCGTGTTTACCTACATCGTTAGCTATAGTTTATGTAAACCTATATTCATAAAAAACTAAACTTTTTCTCTAGAAATAAATCGCAAATAATAACCCGGGAAACGGAAAGATTTATGATCTAATCTTATCCAATTATTATCAACTGTCTGATCCCAAATTCAATGTATGATTCAATCGTTTCATTGTGTCGTCGTATAAGATATTTAAATGAGGTAATCATTTAAAATAAATAAATAAATTTGTGTTTATTTCCAAAGAATGCCCAACATTACACATTGTTATGGTATAATGGACGGAAAGAAATATGTATAAAAAAGGAATAATATGCTTAAACATGTAGATAGTAATAACAATAATAATTTTATACAATGGCAAGTTATAATACACGCACACAGGGTCCCAAACTTAATTATTTTCGGCTTTTGACAGCCAGTAGACTCGCCTTATGTTCAAAATAGTAGGTGTTGCCATCTAACTTACCGTGGACATTTATTTGACGTAACAATTTAGGTACTTTGATGTATTTTTTTTTCTTATCACACCTTTTTAGTGAATGTTCATTACAGTGATTAGTTGTTCAGCTTCAACATAGCTTAGATTTTGTAATTAATTATTAATTTTATATTATGTTTATGGTGTAAAAAATTGAAAGTAAAGAATTCCACGTGCCCAGTTATTTCTGCTGGTTATGCACTACAGATGTTCTATAAGTTATTGGTTGAGAAACAGAGCAACTCACCTTTTTGCATAATATTAAGGTTTATAGAAAGTAGCGAGTGTTGTCAAAGTAAAATACGAATATGCTGACTTGCTGATAAAACCTGACATACCTCGTACAGTTTTTCACATACATATAACTCATCACTTGAGGTAATAACCTCAAAATACCACCAAAGTAGATAAAGTTTTGCTAGGTTTTCCTGCAGTGGGACGATTTTGAGTTATTTGACACCGAACTTACGAGTAACAATCGAACTCTGTTTGTGACAGAAACACTCAATCAATTTTTGTTTAAATAACGACGTATATTTTGTTTACAATATCAAGGATTAAGTTTTATCTCTTTCCGTGCTATGCTTTATATATATCGATATAATATGTGACATAAATGTATCATGAGTTGTAGCTTTGTTACATACGAAAAAAACTATAAGAGTATTGATATTGGCGACCAAGTGAAATAACCTCATTATGCCATTACGAAGGGTTCTGTTGGACTTTTACTAACTGTTAAAAGCTCGGTATTTCGTTGCTTGTTTCTCAAAGGAGAGAAACTTTCTTAAATTAAAAGGAATCAAATCCAATCCATGTATTTGCTGTACAAATAAATGTCCAAATAAAAAAAAACTCGAATAATCAGTTACATGAGCAAAAAACATTTTTTTGTATTGTTAAGAAAAAAGTAATTTTTGTAAGAAGGATTTTGCTGAAATAGGCATCGTGACAGGTTGTCATTGCCACAGGTACCCGTAGATTTAAGTAAGCGGACCTGCGTACCACAGCAATTTATCTCACAAGTCTTACAAACACCATTCCGTAAGGTTTAAATTCGTACAAAATGTTTTACGTAGGTATTCATATTAACGATAACAATTCCTTGTAAAAAGTATTTAAAAAAAAGAATCCGTTTCGATAACAATTTACTAAGAAACTTAGATAGCTTTCACTAAATATTTCAATGTTTTGTGCAATAATGACAATAGGTACAATCGGGGTCAGTTTTACGCATGCGTGATCATGATTCACTTTAAACACTATTCTACTCGTAACATTACTGTATACAAACTATACCTGTATTCAAACATCTGAAACGTGATGTCATAGGTAGTCAATTACCAATTGTGGTTTACTTTTAATTCAACTGTTAAGTTGAGGAAAAATTAACTAAGAAAATAATTACCTACTTCTTCTTGCCTTTGTATTGTAAGAAAAAAAGATTGTATTTTATTTTCGATTATATCTTAATATTATATTATACCAATACTCATTACTACATCTCTTATAATATGAATGTTTAGTAAGACTATAAAATTATCAATGAAGTGAAATTATTTAGGTTTAAATCACACAAAATAGTTCGAAACAACGTTTTACGTTTGGGCAAGGGGAAACAAAACTCTTCGTAGGTTATCGCCAGAGCTTTAAGCTTGAACATCGATAGACAATTTGCAACGGATACCTCCAGTAGCCTATTTAGATGGCAATTACAGTCACCGATAATTGCCCACTCTCAGGCGGGCTTGCGTACTTGTTATTCGTATTAATGGCCTATAAAATCTATTGACGCAATATTTGGGTCATTGTAACTTAACTTTTACAGAACAATGCAGCATTGTGTAGTTTTAGTTACGAATGCTTCACTTCTTGTTTATCTACTTACTATTAGCAGAAACCGTTCACCAAAAAACAATGCTTAGAATGTCGTTATTCATACTTATTAGAACGAGATAGACATACAATTTGCCGTACGGAAGAGCAAGACGTTAGAGCACTAGTTAAACTAAGCCTAGTTCTATAATCAGATAATAAGTCACTCGTAGACATTAGTGATAATTTTCGGTTTAAACAAATAATTTGTGAGGCGGCGAAGCACCTGTGACAACATTGTGTTGATGATAAGTAACCCTGTTGAGGCCCGTACTCATGGTGTTTTTTTATCATAAACAATGTAGGGCCGATCAACTCAAAACTATTCTATACCAAATGTCAATGTCCCTCCAATGAGTAACCTTAAAATGACAAGTTGTCTCGCATCGTCAACGCTACCTAAGCCTCACAATGAGTTTGATAAAAAAGACAGTCGCAAACTCTATGGGTGTTCTACTAAATTAATGGGAAACAGCGAAATGGAATATTATAATATGGTTTCATCATAAAACTTTAACCTTAAGAAACCCTTGACCTTGAACAACAAATATTAAATCATTAAAAGGGTTGACACATGCCAAAATCTAAATGATTGGAGTCTGACAAATTGATCTAGTAAAAGATGTAGAAAGCAGTAATTTTGTAGTTACTCGCTATGTTTTCGTCCTTTTTTCCGTTTTCATAAGCGCCATTTTAAAAAGCGTTCAAATGTTATGTCACGTCATATATCGTCTTCTAAATATTTTTTTAATTTCTACATGTAGCAAGAAAATTTTCTAATCGTTTCATACCCATGTACTTATGTTAAAATAAAATTCACTCCTTTATGAACTAAGAAACTATGTTTAAAATATATAATTATTAAATAAATATTATTAAATAATCAATTTAAACTCCGTCTACCTTTCAATTTGAAGCTCTAAAGACAAAAAGGAATAAGTAAACATAATAACATGTGCTTGTTTTGTGCTCAGTGACGTATGATACTTAAATTGAATACAAAACAACCAAATTTGGTCAAACATGACACAATGTCAAAGCCAAGGCTAAATTGTGTACCAAACCATCCTAAAAATGCAGTGTAGAAACTAATTTTCATTGAAATATGTACCTTATGTCCGTGTATTAAGGATAGAGAGAAGAAAACCTAAGGACTTCTGTACTATTCATAATAATCAGGAAATGTCAAAACCTCAACTGGCGTGGTTCAGACAATTATCTTGACAAATGCTCCACTAACGAAGCGGACTGACGCGCGCCATGTTAGATGCGCGTACGCAAGGTGACACGAAGCGAATAGGACGTTAATGATCGATACAATAAACTCTAACACGATTTGCTAAGTAGCTTATTTTTTATGTTTATATGGAAATAAACTTTTGCTTGAGATAGTAATAGGGGCTGTTGATTAATAATAACGATATGAGTAGCTAGATTAGTGCGTGAAAAGTTGTTTTTTAATTTTTTGTAATGGTTGTAGTATCTTATGCGTTTTAATGGTCCAGCATTTAATTTTCCAGTTTCTTTACAGTTCTCTTGCCCATAACACAACTGTTTGTGGTCGTTATGGTACTTCACTATTTCCACCGTTTTTCTGCAGTTGTGTTGGCAGTCTCGGCAGTTAAACCGCAGCTAAGATATACTGCATGCCTGAAGGCACATTCCAGTGGTTAAGCCTGATAGGTATTTTAGCTAGATATCCTGGTAGAAAACATTAGGCTACGTGCCCGCTCGTTTTTATGACTATTGCTTTTTTTTGTTAGCTTTCCTGATTTTTCTTTATATTTTAGTATGGCGGGAAACCGTTTGTTTAAGGCTGATAGAATTTTTAAACAAAAATTGATATCACAGACAAATAATGCTTGTCTTCAAAATTTCTGTTAGAAACTTGTGTTTCAAATTAATTTAATTTGAAGAGGAAAACCTCTTCATTGTTTGTTTAAAGTATGAAGAATAAGGTTCAGCTGACAGTGTTCACCATTGCCGAAATTTACTTAGCTTTTGTCAAGCATTCAAGTCTGTATTACATAGCGTTTCTATATATTCTGTTCTTTTGAATGAGTTATATTTATGAATGAATTTAATCATTATTTACTATGAGTAGATGAGTATGTTATGTATAATATAATATGTATGTATACCTTGTGAAATGAATGCTATCCGTCTTGTGACGACTTCATCTAATCGCAGAACAAACTTTGACATAATGTTGACTCTATGATACCGTTATCAGTTCATTTATAAAAATGACAACGGATACGCGTGTTCGACTATAATAAAGGTTTGTTTACTTTTATCAGAGATTTTATGGATATGCGATAAATTAGTGAGGTATATGGCAAGTTAAATATTATTGACGAGGTTCACATCGGTTTTTTCCTTTTGCTAACTTCACGCCGGTCAGGCGCCTTTATTAATGTACAAAGGAGTCTGTCACATCGGTTAGAGGCTACAAGCTTAAACGCACAATTTTTTATGGTATAGACTAGACAGATCACGTGGCGAAAAGTTTCTACAGCTGCCTTTGAAAACTAAACTCAAAACACATAATTAAGTGCGCCACCGCTTTTAAGGTAGCCTAAGGTAGAAATCATGTCATGTTTCATGTTCCTGATAAACTACAGGTTGGGTCAAGAAATCGTTTACATTTAAATCTAACATCCCGCGCAAATATGCTATGGGAGTTCTTGGGACCGATGCTACTGAAATTTACTATCAACAATTGTAACACATGGTTCCAACAGGACGGAGCCACTTATCACACATCCAATGAGTCCCTGCCGGTAGTCAAAGACATGTTTCCGGAAAAGCTGATTTCCTGACGAGGCGACGTTCCATGGCCACCTAGAAGTTCAGATCTATCCCCAGCAGGCTTCTTTTTATGGAGATATTTGAAGAATCGTTTCTACATCAAACACCCAAATACACTGCGTCGACTAAAAAAAAAAATCAGCGAAGAGATTTCGGCGATCTCACGGTCGCTTTGCCGACGAGTATTCGAATTTCGGTGCTCGCTTAGAAGAGTGCAAACGTTCAAACGGTGGTCACTTAGAGGTGTAATTTTTTTTTTTAAAATTTCAAGTTTACAGCTTTCTTGTAAATAAACACATTTTATAATATATCAAATGGTTTTTTCAAATGTTAACTAATTCGTGGTCCACATAACGATTAAACGCAATTGTAGTAGGTATTGATTGTTTATAATCGAATCGGCTGACTGTTATCATCAGAAAGTGAAGAGGTCTTGCCCTATGTCTAGCCATATAGTATGTGTTATGGAATAGGCGGCCATATTTTAATATATTGTTTACATTGAAGGTGTTAGTGCAGAAATAATTGAACCGATAAGGCCATTTCTAATTCTATCAATTATAATTAATGTTTATGGACATTGATCAGAATTTGTTGTGTTTTATGGGTAGATCAGTTCACCTTACGACATTTATTACGACATATTACTATTTATTGCATCTTGGTAACAGGTAGACACTATAAATTTGAAAGTTACTTAGTTTTATACTGTTCTATTTAAAATTTAGAATTAAAATAAGACAAATTTATGTTTCCATCGACCTTTATATCCATTATGCCGGTCCTTCGCAATTTTTAAGCGTAATTTTTGATTCGCGTGAACTTGTGGAACCTTCAAGAAAAGAGTGTATCCTATCTCAAAACAGCAACGCACCTGTGACTATTGAATTGCAATTTTAATAAGCATTGGTTGTCATTTATAGTGACGAGCCTGTCGGTCTAGTAATGAACCTGACTGCTACACCAGAGGGGATTCGATTCCCACAGAGGACAAATCTTTGTGCGATGAACACGATCATTTGCTCTTTTCTTGTAATAGCTGCCAAAATGACACTATTCTGTCTGATGAAAAGCACGAGTAGATTCCCAGAGTGCCGGTCACCATCCTCATAGCGAATGTGAACAATGCAATGACCGATACTATGACGGCTTAATAAAATGGTTTTTCACGTCTCGTTTAAAGGATGTGGGAACATAGTGGGAGAGAAACACGTACGCTGGTAGTAAGTTCCAGGTTTTGTTCTGTCTGGGTGTAACTTTTTCTATTGTATATATGTTTATCAGCAGGCTGATTACCTGCTTTGCCTAGTTTGGAATCAGATGGCCACGTGTTAGTTGTATGAAGATATATACGAGTGGATATGGGCCATTCTCTACTAACTGGAAACTTGTCTATGGACAGTTGTCCCAACCCTATTTTTCTAGAAAACTAAAAATATAATATGTTATTTCGATAGACAGTTATAATATAAATACATGTGAACAAAAAACCATTGTAATTTCCATTCATTTTTCGAATTATAGGCAATTTTGAAAAAAAATGCAGCAGAGGACTGTTTTGCCTCCCAGAGGACTGTTTTTTCCACCTAGAGAACAGTTTATGTCAACGTTTAAATGAAGAAAAACTCAATATTAATTATTAATGTATGTAAAATAAATTCTCTTCTTTATTGAATACTGTAAAACATACATAATTTAAATACTTATATTTATCAGAAACAAATTGCGAGCTTAGCTCTCTAAGTACCGAATTAAAATAATTACAATCAAAATTAAGCTTAGGTACTAAGAATCAGCTTTGTTTACAATGCAGATTTATTTCTCAAAAACAGGCACAGGTATATTAAAATAATAAAATATTCGTTCTCTTTTAGCGTAATATCTGGGTTTGGTAACTTTTTTACACACATCAGAAACATCATTTTCATCGACTCTGAATGTGTGTCCTTTGTACAATAAGACTTGATTGAGTTTTTGGGATACACTACCACAGTATGCAGACTTAGCAAAAGTCTCGACCCTCCACAATGAATGCTTGTATTTCTTGACCGTATTTGGAACAATAATTTTCCGAAAAATCGATATGTATGATAGCGTCTTCGTCGGTAAGGTTTTGTTTGCATTTCTTGATAGCATTGTATTGGTGGGTAATGTATCTCTCGTGTTGATAATAGGCTTCCAAATCCTCGTGCAGCTCTTCTTAACAGAAAGATTTGGAAGAAGTAGAATTAATGTTCTCGAGGGCGAACCGTGAACTTTTTCTTTAGGTATTTGGTAACTGTTCAAGCATTCTTGGTCTTGGGTTCGTTGTAAGTTTGTTTCTCAGCTATTAATTTTTCAAATTCAATAGGCTCGCTGTCATCAAAATGCCTGTAGTCAGGATTTTTGTCAATACAGCGTTGGCAGATGACAAACATAGCTCGTCATAGTGATTATAACATGTCTTTTCAAGCAGTGCAGTGTGCCTATTGCAAGCCAAAATTGTTCGCATGTGTAATGCTGACAGTTTCAGATCAATGTTCACGTGCTTCATGCACAGGCAGGTATCACGTTCGTTTACATTTAGTGTTATGATCCAGAAAGGATGTAGACGATAAAACGTTTTGTAGCTTATTTTAAAATGTTCAGCTTGAAACTTCTTGTATAAATTTGTGATGCTATCCGATAGATATCTTTTCGGTTTTTTAACCCCTTTTCTGGTCAGGCATTCTCGTTTTCGTGAGTCAAGTCTGCTGTTGTCATCATTTTCATAGAAGGTTCGTACAGTGCCTATGCAATCAGATGAAATGTTGTCTTTACGAGTTCGAAGCTTGGGTACTAAAACTGATGGACGCGCTGACTTCTGAATTGTTTTATAAGATATAGAACTATCTTTGCTTCGCCATAACTTGTACTTGTGTTTTAGTTTACCGGACACGACTTTTCCAAATATTTGTTTTTCTTTGCAGGTTTTTAAATTAGCGTAGTTTTCTTTCAGCTGGGCACTCAACCCTTCACCGAATAGCGCCTTTTTGACTACTTCTCTGCGGATTTCTGACATATCACTCATTTTGGTAAGTTTAGTGTGAGGTGTGTCTATATTTTCCTTTGTCTTAGCTTTTTTCAAATGTTCGAATCTCTTCCTGTTCTTCTCGGATTTCTTTTTGTAGTACTCGAACTTTTTATCTTTATCCTTTATAATTTTGTCACGTTTGTTTCTAGCATTACGCTTTCTGGTATTACTTGCGTCACATCGTGGAGTGGTCGTAGGTAGTATTGATGGAGAGACAGAACTTTGAGGAGGAGGTGAACGCTCAGATTAAAGCGTATTTTGTCGTACAAAATTGTTGGTAATTTCTTTCAAAGCTTTTTTTGGGCGATAGGTGCTTTATCCATTCTTTAATCACAGTTTTGTGTTCACGTCGACTCCTATCTTTAACTGGCTTTCTTGTACCTTTTTCCTTCTTTCTTTAGTAGTTTCGTTGTTCTTTTTCCTTCAATTGCTCTCTTTTTACAGGGTCATGTTTTAGCCGTTGATATCTTAATCTTTCTGTTCTTTTATTTAGTTTCCGCATTAAATTCGTTTCCGCTCTTTTATTTCCGCTCTTTGGTTTTAGGTTCCTTCTTTGGTGACTGCAACGCCACCAAAGAACTATACTAAAACAATAAAACATACTTTCAATATTTAATAAAATCGTAAGGGTTTAAAAACAGGTATTTACTAGGTACGTATTATTTTATGTTCCAAAATCCATAATAATAGAAAACAAAAGACTTGAATTAGCGTGACAAGCCAATGTAAGAAAGAAAGAGGCTATCAGCAAGCAACAAGTTAGTGTAGACTATAAAGAATATTAATAAAATACACACACGGACGTCAAATAAAACAGTCCTCTGTCACATTGAACAGTCCTCTGTGTTATAAATTGCCAGAGGACTGTTGTACAGAGGACTGTTATTTTTACGTAAAAATGTCATACCACGTATCAGTTTAAATATTACTTCATAATACAGAAACAGCTATAAATTATCACACTGAGCAATTTAATTGTAAAATAAATATAAATATAATACTTAAAACACCGTAAAATAGACTTACCAGAGGAATGTTCACTCAACACTACAGAGACGCGGTTCCCACACAGGCGCGGAGTTGTCACTACACAAAATAGCGGCAAGTTGTTTAGCATGGCGACCGAGTGAACTTCACACTGTTAACGTTCCGTTTCACGCGAAATGCAACCACAATTGTGTTTAATATTTTTATGGCGCGATATTCAAATTGTGACAGAGGACTGTTCAAAAAATGTATGGACAAAATTCGAACACTAGTTTTCAGTACTAAAAAATTCTCTAAAATTGTAACTGTTTTTTGTTCACATGCATTCAATATTCTTTATGTTTGTAGAGTTATAAGATCTTATATTTTTAAATACAACTAATAAAAACCGAACCGAATCATAGTCGATCCGGAATTAGGACATAACAGAGGACTGTTTTTAGTGGCTTTTAGACCGAATTTATGAAATGATTATGTTTCTAAATATTGATTAAGCTTGGCTACTTAAATAACAGGCTATATATTATGTGTCTTAATAAATAAAACTATGCAATAATATAGCCAAAGTAGAAAAAAAAATGCTTGGACCATGATTTTCCTGTTAGTAGAGAAAGGCCCATATATTTATTTACCATAAGAGGACCGTTCGTTCGTACGCTGTTTGTACTTAATATGATAAAAAATCTGTAGTGTCATGTCAAGATATTGGATTCCCTGTCCTTTTTTACAATTACTCAGATAATGATCTAGCAGATTGCCGCCATGGTGGCCAAGCTCAACATAGACCAGCCCACTATACAGGAGACATTATAGTACACAAATGTGTGCGCAAACGCATTAAAGTGACATTTATGACAGAACACCGTGAAGTTTATACTCGATATACCAGTTTACCTTTGGTTCTGACTCGTGGAGGTTTCCAAATAATGTGCTTTATAAATAGTAGTTTGGTAGGTAGTAGAACCACGCTGATTTCAGCACAAGCGGGCCGGCTCGATCGGGGCAGTACTACCCTCCCACAGAAGACCAACCTAAAGCGCCAGTATCCGTATTGTCGTGTTTCGTTGGTGAGTGTAAGACCGAGGCCTATTGATGCAGGGGTGACAGTTATCGTGGTAACTGTGTTAGCTTTACACTGTCACGATGACTGTCATGCCTTTTACGTCCCCAAGCGGGGTGTGAAAAAGCATCTCACTAGGCCGCCATAGTGTGGGTCACCATACTGCATTGTCTCCATTTGCAATGAGTATGGTGACCACAACTCTTGGATTCTATTCATGCTTTCCATCAGGCAGAGTAGAGTCACTTTGGCAGGCTATTAATATAAAAAAAACGTAAAAATAGAAATATCGAAACAAATTAACAGAGTAAACGCGTACACGTGTCTTATCATCAGTGACTAATAATGCTAACATTACTTATTACGTTCATGTTGAAATTACTTCCGAACATTGAAGTTAAAACAGTTGTTTCCCAATAATATTTAAGTGTACCGTTGTTTCCTTGGTTATTTGAACAATAATTAGTAGCTTTCGTCCGCGGCTTCGGCCGAGTTGGTCTCGGTTCGTTTGACTAATGTATTTTTTATTTCTATTACATTTATCCGTTCTATGTTAGATAAAAGTACTAATAGAACGAGCTAATAGTGAAAATCTGTTAAATAATTAGTTAAGACGACAAGACCACAATGACGGGTCAAAAGGTTCTGGAACAGACTAGACAGCGCAGGCCGTCTACCAATATGGAGAAATAAGTTTATTAAGATACCAACTTCAAGACAGATTCATTGTGCTTTCTTACAGGCAACAAGTCATTGAGAGTCACACCCGAGTGTGCGATGTCACACCCTCCTGAAGGGGCTCCGTCGACTACATTCACTGCTTTAAGGTGGACCCTATTTAGGATGATTGGAGCTAAACACATCAAAGAGAGTGCTCTAATTGCAGAAAAAATCTGAGTAAATGTGACAACGAACGAAGTTACAGTGAAATACGAAATAACTGCTGATCCTCGCCTTCCAATTAATATAGAAGCTTCAAAATATTCACCGTTGATCATGATAATCTCGTCCGGTCTTATAACTTTTGCCGTAATTCCAATTTGCTTGCCTTGTTTACTTTAATTTTTCAAACGTCATTGTTAAGTCAGTGAGATGATTATTCAGTACGCGGTAGGTAAATGCTTTATTTGTATACGGTCAAACATACATTAATGTTCAATTCTGCAACAAAACACCTCAACTGAACCGCCATTGACAACTGCTAGCGGTCGCTTTCATCGCACGCGGTATTGTTATATTTTATTTTTAGTAAATGTCGTGCTAAGTATATGTATAGAATTATATATCGCCTCGATACTTATAATAAATAAAATACGTAAATATTTGCACAAGAAATAGTTTTTTGAAAAACAGTAAAAAGTGTTTTAAGTCCTAATTTCATCGTAATTTGTTAAGTCGTAGATTGCCGTATAAAAAAGCGAGAAAAGAATACTATGTAAATAAAGAAAAAATCAAATATAAACAAAACAAAAATTACCAAAACAAAAAAAACCTAATTAAGGAAATTTTGTTCTGAAAATTATTTGAATTCACAGAGTTTTAATTTCAACTAAACGGCGAGCGATGAACATAATATTTTTGACAGATAATTGCTTACTTAACATCGTAATATACTTTGGCAGTTCGTTAATTATCTTTTTAATACTTGCTCGAGAACGTAACTTATTAAAAATGGGCGATAATTGCGTAAACAAATTTACCATTTTAACCAAATATTAACTTTTCCTTTTTCAAATCGATTGACTCTTCTCAAACAAAATCAATATTCTTGGTCATTATCATTATGAAACTGTAAAAAATAAATTGATCATAATGACAAGAGTATAATTTAAAAAGGCGTTCATTGAGTTGAAATCACTAAATATCGCAATGAATACGTACAGGTTAAAGTGAAAATAACTTAGCTTTTCCCGCTTTCACGTTAAGATTTAACACTGTTTTGTAGGTCGAAGTCATGTGTTTATTTTAACAAAATTAACGTTTTGCTGAACAGGTTTGAAATGTTCGAGACCAGTGGCGCCGTACCCACCCGCACTTTTGCGGTTAATGCGTAAGCGCAACCTGTGAGCGTGTTTAGTACTTTGACATACTTATTTCGAACATTAAAAAATCCAACTGGTTATTTACAACCAGTGTGTGTCCTTAATGGTCTATAATTAAAAGCTAAAACTATGCTTGTCTCGTTTGTGGCCCTGATTAGTTTCCGAACCGTTATGTTTTTGGTACATCTAGTTTTGTTTATGGATTTGTTATCTTGTGTGACAGTCCCGCTTTTATTTTTTATTTATTTATTGTTATCGCCGTTATTTAAGAATTTCTTTAATGAACCTTCCTGTAGATCTGTAAATAAAGTATGTTTTGATTAAAAAGTTCACAATTTGTATGTACTCGCTAATCTTTAATGTCAAACTCAAACTTTTTTTTAAAACCCCTCATAAATCCATTGACCAAACAGAGCTCACTATCGATATTTGTTCTCGCATGTGTTGTATAACCGGGATTCTCTCCAAAATGATTTTGATCCAAATGGTCGAGCAACAAAGACGTAGAGATGGAATAGTTAAATTAAAAAAAAGAAAATCGGAGATGTTGCGTTCCGTTCCTACAACTGTGTCCATTGTAAGCAGAACCGCTGGTGTCAGGCGCTGAGACCTATCCAAAGTCTGTTTGTCTTTCGCAGAGAGCGGAGAAGAAGTCCAGATTAGAATGGTTGAGCTAAACTTGTAGTGTAGCATAAAAAGGAGTGCGTGAGGAATGCGTCGGCGCGATCGCCAGGTGCAACGGCCGCGAGCCCCGCCCCCGACTGGCATTTTTGTGTACGCGCACGCCTAATGTGTTTACCAAAATGATTTGGAAATCGAACTTAGCGCCAATTAATTCAGGATTAGAAATAGAAAACCTTTTATTCAAACTTTTTATAAAACCCGGTTCTATAATAAATTGACCTACTTAGATATTTCTTATTGTCGATGAAATATTTATTTTCATCGGACAAATTTGAAGTTGGAATGTCATTTACGAACCGTTAAAAATACAATGAGTTGCCAGCGCTAAATAACAATAAATATATGTGGGTCGCATCGCGAACTCGACACCGGATAAGGCGAACAATTAAAGTCAACATTAACACCTATTTGACAATGAGGAATGAGTTCGCGTCGTAACTCGATAGTGTATCATATTTACGTCTTCATTGTAAACCTTTGAATTAAAATTTCATCCGTGTCTACCGGTGGGAGCGAACCGGTACTCCGTAATTTGATAGCTTTGGAATGTGTTGCCAGTTACCAACGAGGTTTTATGTATGTAGGTTGCCAATGAAAATATATTATTTAACAATTGTTAAGATGGATAGTTATTTTTTTTGCAATCTCTGTCAAACTTCGTGAAAATGTTTTTACTAAAATATTAAGATTATCTAGGCGCCAATGTGTTAATCAACGCTTAAAACCTTGTTCAAGTATTATTATGTACTTCTATCAGATTAGCAAAATATGAAATATCGAATGATTATAATTTGTCCTTCATTTATTGTTTTTTTAGATATTGCTGTTGCGTAATAGTTGTATTACTATTATTGAGATTCATACGCGACTTCTGAAGGAATCATAAACAAGCAACTTATTATTGCCTGGACGGTATAGAGACATATGTTTAACTTCCTTGTTAACAGCATTATTCAACACTAAAGGTATTGTGTAACCATTAGCTGAAGTAACCGTCATGTTATAAATTAATCGGGCTACAGAGACAATATAAAACCCTCGATGACAGACACGATATAGTCGAAAAGAAAATAAAAAAGTTTTATAAAGAACAACATAAAACGAAATGCGTTCCATTTCATTGTCCCGACGCCGAGCATCAAACAAGCACAGATAATCATAGCGGCTAATGAACATCCTTTATTCAGCCTTTGAACCAAGCTGTGTTGCGTTATTTGATTGTAAATCTCTACAAAGGTAATTTATGCTTCGAATTAAAGTTTACGAGCCACTCTGTCTACGATCGGAGAGATGTCACACACTCACATATCAAATTCGTATAGAAACTTGTTTTCAAGCGTGCACCCGTCAAGTTAATTCTGTTTACGCGTTTGTGAAGCAGGCATAATAAACGAATATTAATATTGAACAGAGAAAAACTGTATTTTCTTCAATTTAATTTTACTTAGAACGGATGAGAGACGCTTGAATACTCCTGAAATGCGAATGCTAAGATGGATGTGCAAGTGGTAAGAAATGAATCCAATAGATTCCAGCCTGAAAGTAGCACCAGTGTATGAAAAGTTGAAGAATAAGAGATTATCGCGATATAAAAAGCCTTGCAGAAAGGTGGGCAATATTTAATGAATAAAGTACGACGACTAAGTTGGATTGCGTTAAAGAAGGTATGGCTAAAATGGAGTAAGCAGTGATCGACCAATGACAGAAAATAATGGAAGAATATAAATTATTGAAGTTACTGTGCCGAGTTCTAATAAATTTCAGATAAAGGGTACTTCTGAAATATGTTTCGAACATCAAATGACTAAATTAGGGTTATTAATGTTACGTATCTCATTACCAACTTTCATTTAAAGTAACATATACCAAACTAACACTATCTCGGTAATATTTCAATAGCCGCGATGCATTTTCACATTACCATATACCCAATCTAGACAAGAGATAACGGCGCCGAGTGACACGAATCTCTAATTAAAACATTAACAACACAATTTGTTTCATTTTCCATACCCAACCGTAAAAGTCAATATGGCGACATTTGCATACACGAATGAGTGCGTTGCGCGCCGTGCGTGTTTTTAATTGCCAGGTATTTTTATTATTTCATTTAGACGGGGTAGCGGTGTCGATAAGTCGGACGGGTCGAAGCTAAATGGACGTTATTCCTAGATAGTGTTGTTTGTATGTTTATCGGTCGTGTTCCCATCTGTAAACACGTTTTAATTTGATGTTACGCGGTGCCAACCGAAAGCGCATACCGTTAAGTACGTGGCCAGTTAAATACTAGCCGGTCGCATATGGTAATGTCGTAATTGCACGTTTATCCGTGTCTACGGTTATATTAAACATTAGAACGATCACATACGAAGTGAAATCGTTTCGTCAAATATTGTATATCGATCGTACACACATGTTTTAGCATAACTTACGGATATTGCGCTTATTTACTTGCTTAATGTATTTAAACAGCTATAAACAACTATAAAAAA
The DNA here is from genome assembly GCA_949316085.1 of Hypercompe scribonia. Lineage (NCBI taxonomy): Eukaryota > Metazoa > Arthropoda > Insecta > Lepidoptera > Erebidae > Hypercompe > Hypercompe scribonia. Next base: position 22,164,626 of record OX438972.1, read on the forward strand.
AAGGAGGTGGCTCAGTAACAGTAGTCGCTTGCGATGTGCAACGTCTAACATGCCACATACCATTTGACGGCCAACTCTAGCACCGCACACGTTCAGTGATCAAATCAAAAAACGCGCGGTTTTCTCTACTTTCTGTTACATATCCCGTCCCTTTTCGCAAAATCGCTCCTACAGATTGTAGAAAAGCAAAATAGAAGATGATACACGTAAATATCAATTTCACACCCGAATAACAAATTGATCAGAGCCTGTTGCAAAAGTAAAAAAAATGCTCAGCAACGGATTCCTGTGACGCCGGGGTATCACCAATACGGTTCAACTGCATCCTTGTAGTGTTTGCCCTATCTCAAAATTGTTATCTTTGCTATTTATTCGTAACTTTAAATAGGAATCAATTGTATTCATCATCATCAACAGCCTTTTACAATCCACTACTGGACATAGGCCTCTCCTTAGCAAGGAAGTTTTGGCCTACTATTCCGCGCTGGCCAGACGGGATGGAATAGGGTTTGTTTCAAGTTTCCTTATCTTTGTAATGATTTTGTCTTGTACGCCTTAGTCGCCTTTTACGACACCCATGGGATGAATAGGGGTGGTAACACTATGTATTCTTAATCCGTTACCACACGGACAACGGAACACGGAAATTGTATTCACTCCATGAAAATGTAGCACTCTTACTTGGTTATAAAATAGATATTTGATGTGTTGTTATAAAATAGAACTTAGAATTTTATTAACAAACACAAATCAATTGATCACGTTATAATAATTGCGTTGTTGGTGAAGCTATTAGCGTATGCTATCAAGAGTATGTTGATGAGAGTATGCTGGTCAAGCGGTCTTGGTTAAGATTACCGGATCGGATCGTGGTCGAGGTCGGTCGAGTAAGAAAGTTAGGGTTTCACGCCCGTACCTCGGTTGAACTATTAGACGACCCCAAATAACCGTAGGAATAATAAAGGTTAGATGTCATAATAACGTAACAACATTAGACATAGCATAGAATTTTGTATTTGGTCTAAGATCTCTAAGATCGCAGAATCAGTATGCTGAAGTGAAAATGGGCCGGCCATGTCTCCAGAAGAACCGATGGTCGCTGGAGCCGAAGTGTACTATAGTGGATACCACGATTGGGCAAACGTGGTGTAGGGCGCCCTGCGGCGCGATGGACTGACGACTTGAAGAAGGTGGCTGGCAGCGGATGGATGCGAATTGCCCAAGACCGGGATGGTTGACGTTCATTGGGGGAGACCTTCGTTCAGCAGTGGATAGGTTGATTGACGACTAAGATCTTTTTTATGATTTAGGTGACGTATGAACATTCGGCTTACCCGATCTAAGTTACTGCCTTTTGGTGCCCCCACTCCTCCCCTCCTCCTCCTCTAAGACAGGCCTTTGGTATACATAGATTAAAAAATATAAAAACCTATTAAATTATATCCAAAAAATCACAAGCCATTGATATGTTAAGTAGATTTTTACATGTGTAGTTGTAATATTTTCCTATTGGAAATACGTTTTGATAATCTTTATGTGGCATATCAAATTTGAATATTAGATCGTGTGAATTGACTATTCACATACAAATAATTTTATTATAGTTGTATTTTATATTATAAAATGTTAATTCAACACTTTAATGCTATATATGCTCGAAACATCGTAGATTACCAATCGTACTTCTTAAAAATGATAAACAAAAATATTTACACATATCCACGTACGTACGTTATCTATATTGTTGTCTTAATATACTTTAAAAAAAAAACAAAAGGATGGCATATGTCAAAAAAATGTCAACAGCAAAAAAAACAACATGCCTTATATAAATTTAAAAAAAGACTCCTTTTGTAGTAAAAGTAAATCTGAAATAATATTTCATTATTTGATTTGTTGTTGTGTAAATATGGATCTATTCGAGATTTATACGTATATATTTTTTAAGAATGTGTAAGTGTGTCGTACAGTACGCAGTTCTAAGTATAGTGCAACAAAGTACATTGTATCAGAACACTATAGGTAACCTTAGAGTAGTTCGACTTATTGCAAAACACGACGGTTATTTCGTCGATTGTTCGCGCGCTGTCAATTTCGCGCGGGAACTTGAATCCGCCATTGTTTAAAAACATTCGGATGCACCGGGATCGAATTTCGTCACATAACCCGTCACGACCATTGTTTTTGCATATTTTCTAGACGAATGTTGTGTCAACATCAACACGTTTGTTCATTGTTCCTCATTGTTTTGGAGAGTGAATATTGTTTGTTATTTACTGTTCAGAAGATGATCTGCTATTGTTAAATTCTTGATAATGTTGTGGATACACCGGTATAAACACAAACTCACGATGAGCTCATTCTAAACCACGTACACCGTTAATTAGGTTGGCATGGTATTTGCAATGATAATGCGACTTGCGAATTCAAAATTACGCAATCGGCCTTCAGATATTTACTGGTTTTTTACTATTCAAATAGACGACCATTTATAGAAGTTTTGAAGCATTACGTGACTGGAAAATGTTGACGCTGTCATCGATTAAATGCCATTTGCAGGCTCTATTTCTTTTCCAATAGAATTAGAGGAAAATATCTTGCTATTCGTGGTCAAAATGTTGCTAATTTCGATTAAGTTCAACTTCTTGCTGAGGCGGTTAAATTATTGGTGTACTAGTAATTTCGCGTGCTGGGGTATTCTTAACCCAAACACCTTAAGTTTGTATGTACGACTTACATGGTAGAATATAGGAGCGTGTCTCAACTTGAGAACGCATATCCCACGACGAACAATCGAACACTGTAAGCATGTACCAACGTAACCGCCGTCGTGTAACATGCAAAGAATTAGCATACTTGCAGAACACCATGCCCACGCGCAGCACTGCCAATTCATCATATTTATTTGCTGCTGTGTGCGTGAACGAAGTCGTTTTAGTTGGTACCAATGTTGATATGCGACATTTGAAGTGATTTTTAAGCGATTTTCGACTCTTTAGTCTTGAGGGATTATTGTCTGTTTTTGAGTATTAATGAAAGGCAGGAGGAAAGCTAATGACTCTACTGATACTGTAGATACTCACAAACAAGTCATAACGTTGTTCTAATTTTGCTTTAATGTTGTATCAGCTAAGTATATATGAGTAAAGGATGTTGGTAGAGCGTTTTTTTTTGTTATATGATAAAAAGTAGTATATATATATACAGATACAATGCTGATAAACTGCTTGGGAGGAGACGTTTCATATCCAGGAGGAATTTATTATTTCGGATCGCACCAGTTGTGAAGAAATACCTACCCACCTCAACTATTTCCAGATTGCAATAATAATTAAAACTGACAAGCGTATTATTGGTTAATTATACGCTAATTTACTTTGATGTAATGCGTAATATTAAAAATACAGTTTAGAATATTTGCATAAAGCTGTTAAAGGAGATCATTTATCAATGAACGTGTTCGCACTCTCCCGATTACCATAAACGGAATGCGCATAATAACTTAACCTTCGAGTTGGAAATTGTTATTCATTAAACGCTGTATCTATTTGGAATAAGGCACATATTTAATCATAAAAATTACTCTCTCATTAAACGAAGAAGAAACTGACTTAAACATAGTATTAGACAATAATATAGAACCCAAAATATTGTGTAGGTAATCGTGGTTTAAGCACCAAACTTGTTTAATAGATTACCTTCAAAATGTCCTTAATATTCTCATTCTTTGAGAACTTTAATCTCCAGACCTACGAAAGAATTACCTGCAGACTCTCTGAGGCGAATTATCATGCTCATTTCACAATTACTTATCCTGCGTGGGAACTAAATCCAAGACTCCTGGGTCAGTTTACAGGCTCATAAGTACATTGAGAGGCAGTTCAATTTGCTATTCTTGTTTACATCAGTCGTTAAGTAAGCCCACCTCAGAATTCTCTGAATACCTATGCACGACAGTTTAGCAAAACAGCCCTCTGGACCAAGTTAACATTCTACTCAAGTGAAAGTTATTAGAAAACTAACAAATGTTTTGGATTGAGGTATTTAACACGAAGTCACGTGGTCAAAACAAAATATTAGCCAATCATACCAAAAGATAGAGACGTAAACGATTGTAGAAATAGAGTCGACGCGAAACACTTGCATCTTGATCAAACAACAGACAATAGGCTCTCATCTGTAAAAAATGGCTTCACGTTATCGAATTAACATTAATAGTTGTAAATATGTCCAATCACCTGTGAAACGAACGCTACATAGATGTTCTTCCCCATAGCATAGCCACTTAAGCATCAGGAAAACATACCAGATGCTGTATACGAACGACTTCCGCAAACGCATATTAATTCATTGGTTTCCTGATACATAATTACTTGATTAAGTACCTAATAGGTAGTTATTTGTGATCTAGTACCACTTAAAAGGATTGAGGAACGCTTATATGTCTATATTGGCAATTAATAGTTAACAATACAATTATTTCAAATGTATTTGGAGCTCGATAATAACTGTTCTTTTGTGGACACGACATCCATAAACAGATACTGTCACTTTACCTAGTAGAGTCAAAAGGCTTGATCTATAGTTATTAAAAACTTTTTTTCAATTGGACTTATTTGCAAATGTTTTTTTGATAAAAATATTTGATTAAATTTTTCACTGACGTTCGTTTCTTTGTATGTGGCTTAAGTAGCCAATTTCTGTTCCGTTATATTTAAAACTTGTAACAATTAACAGCGTCGTTAATAGGAAAGGCTTTAACTGAAAAGTAATGCTGACCGTTGCGTTGGGCCCAATAAATATTGCCTATTTTCAATATGCAAGTAACGCTTGAACGTTGAAAACAATTAGGGAATACTAGACAGTTGTGACCTTAGTGTAGCAACTGAGTTATTCTGAGCTCAAAAACCTATGGATAGTATTTGATTTAATTTTTTATTGAATTTTCTTTTACATTTATGTACATTTTTCTTTTTTTATTTTTTCATTAACGCTGTTAGTTGTGTGCACGGGAACGCTGGTACCCTAAACAGGTGCCTGAGTTTATCGTAAGTACTACTTACATGTGATATGTTCTTGAAGTTGTACCTACCATATATGTATTTTTTAAATCGATGAAATCAAAACTATTTTTTTTAAGACTTAAGCAAAGTTAATTAACACTGCAAATTTAAAGTAATTCATACACAGTCACACATTATTAATAGTGTAATTCGTCATTCATTGATTGTTTGCTGAGAGTGGCGTGTGCGGCCTCGCCTCCCACGCGTCTAGTCCACAACTGTGCCAATACCAACCGGAGGTGGCTGTACCGTTCTGTGATGGAATCCGATAAAAGGCTTAAAGATAACATGCGTTTGATTGAAATACCAATTACATTTCTAAACAATAAGTCGACGTCTGAGACATAGCTATTTTCTTCACACAAAATACTCGTATCTAGTATAGGTATTATACTAATTGCTAGAGAGAAGAATATCTAATACCTTTAAAAATTTTTATAATCTGAATCTCGAAAACGGCTCCAACGATTTTCATGAAAATTAGTATGCGGGGGTTTTCGTGGGCGATAAATCGATCTAGCTAGGTTTCATTTTTAAAAATCGTTGTTTTAACCATGTTTTAAAAAAAAAATACCGAGCAAAACTCGGTTTCCAAGTACTATGTACTTAAAAGTACAATATATCATATATATATTCTGTAAAAATACCAATTTTGGACGTTATTATATACATAGTCACGATATTACGTTTATATCACCTATTATATCAATAACTAAATGACCCGCGCTGTTTCTTCTGTGTCTATCAAGACGAATAAACTATTTTCCCATTTTCGCAATAGTTTTTCTCAATGTTCAGCTGTTACTAGTCGTAGTGTGGTGTTATATAGCCTTAAACCTTTCTCGATAAATGGGCTATCACTAAAAGAATTTGTCAATGAGAACTACTAGCGTAAGTAACTAAACTAACTAATCCTTTAGCCTTGTGCTACGTATTATAACACGTGTAGGTACTATAATTATATGTATGCCAGTTGTTACAATATTTTTTTAATAAAATTTGTAGCCTTTCAACTCCAAATAATGTAATGATGCTCATAAAATATGGTACAATATTTTCCTGTAACGTTTTATAATAATAATCGATTTTTTTCTATTTTTCGCTCAATTCCATTGCTCTATAATTTATCGATGATTCTGCCAACGTCAAAAAAGCAGAGTCCGACATGTTGATTTTACTTATCATAAACTATTTTCAGCCATATCCTTTCTGTACTCGTTACAATGTATTTTAGTCTGTGTTGATATTTAATTGTATCTTTTTCTTTTACAGGTAAGTTGAGCAGTCCAGAATACTGAAAAGAGTAGTTTAAAAAAATTACAAAATGAATTTTTTGCATTGATTTCGTGGTGAGTCCACATTTAATTACTGTTTTACCGTCATCGATGTTTAAAACATGCAAATCATATTCATGAAATGTCAGCATTAATTACAAGAACATAAATTTAATATTTTCATAATTTTAAAAGTAAATTATTCTGTCATTATTAATATACGAAAATAACTTGTATAATTTGTACATAATCAGTTTCTTTCACACTAATTGGGTGCAACACCACACTTGTTGTGTTGTAATGTAATTTCATAACATACAGTCGCAAGGTCCAGATAGCACTGTTTAATTAACACTGACATTGGGTGCGCAAGCGCAGCGTCGGCGTCTAATCCGTGCGCGGGCGTTCTTATGTCACCAACTCACAAGTCAGGTAAATAGGTAACGGTTTATTTGTTCAGTTAAGATTTTACTGTTAGATTTTATTTCGAACAAAACATCTATAAATAATGCGGATAAGAGTCAGATATGAAGATTTGAGGAGCGTTATTAATATGACAGTTATAAATATTCATTAGGATTGACACTTTTTTTGCGGTCCTGTTTTATTGAGTCTTTGGCTACTAGTTATATGATGATGAGATAGCGCATAAATACTGAACTGTATGAATATATCTGTCTCTTTTCTACCAGAACATCAACGCTCAAGTAACCTTCCTTGAATCATTTAAGACACGTGTTCTGAATTCGTAGTCTTTGAATTTAAGAATATTTGGATTAAAGTTTTATGGTGACAGCTCTGGTTATTTATTTGAGAATAAATAAATTGATATATATGTAAAGCCCCGAAGGAGTTTACTAACGTATTTTAAAAGTACACAATTTAAAAAATAATATTTAACTCCGTATATGCGTAACGGGAGGTACGACTGTTACCATCGAAGCTAAAACTAATGATGTATGTATTGTAGTCATTAGTCTATTAAAAAAATGACAATCATCTTATTATTTATAAAACAATGAAATATTAATCAAAGTAGGTTATCTCGATAAGTAACAATATATCAAACACGTTATGCATTTAGGTACATATCATAATATGAGTACTCATCATAAAATTCCTAGTTTAACGTTTTATTCCTCTATTAGTACTGTGTTAAAGTAATAAACCTCATATTTCGTCATACTGTTATCTGAACATTTTTCCTTAACGGCTAGTTGGTTACAAATTCAACCTACCTACATAACAGTCAACTAATTTAAATTGAATATAATCATTATTCATTCAAATATTGCATAAACTTTACAGAACCGTTGAAACAGCAATGTCGTGGCCAGCAAAAATTAAACGTGATCATTTCCAAAGGTACTCTACATACCTCGTTCATAGTAAAACGTGTTTCGAACCATTTCGAAATTGTAGAGTAGTTGACAATTTTACGACTCCAAGTGTTGACATGTGAAAATATTTAAAACTACCATATAAAACTTGGAAGTGGCTAAATCAAATAAAAACTTAGAATAAATATATCTGTCAAGTAGCTGTCAACGTGACATCTGATTTCCCGCCAACGCGTCGCCCTCAATTTATCAGATTCTGGTGTACTTTCTTATCCAACAGGACGGCTCGTTTTCAAATGCATTGGTATTCAACCGTATTTTGACATAAACCATCGTGTCACTGATAAGTGTTAAAAAAAAATAATTATTTTTTTTATCTGATTCTAGGTTAAAGAATTGATTAAATCTATGCATATTAAGTTATCTTAAAACAGATATTAACGATTAATATAAACATAAACCTGTCTATTTAGATGGGCTTTTCTAGTCTTAGAGATAAGTTAATTTTGAATAATATTTGATCAAAGTAGCATCAAATATTTCCGTCGCATAAATTAAGTTAAATTAGTGGATTATGTCTCGTAGATGCAAACGTATAGAGGTAGGCAGCATACGACCAAATACAGATGTTCTTTTTTGTGTTGTATCTATCTTGTATTGTAGGTCACTGGTCAATGTTACCATATAAGGGTAATTTTGTTGAGGTCAGACGATTCATTACATTAAAAATAAACCTCTCCAACATTATGCTAACTTTTTAAGGTATTCTCCTTGGACCTGTGGATATTTAAATTGTATGTACTTGTGTTGTAATGTTTGTTAGATAAGTGTTTGGCAAAAACTGCGTTTCTTTTGCCTATGAGTACTCTGATAGCATTTATTGAACTAATTGTGTAGCTAATAAATGCTAAAATCTTTGTGAATGATACATCGTACAGTAATAGTACATTGTACGAATTGTTTTTTCTTTGATAAACTATCTAATCTTATCGTATTACATTAGAGAATGGTTCCTTTAAGAAACTATAACGATAATAAACGAACACAAAAGCGCTGTGGTTCTATAAACTGTGGCTCATCAGAATTAGGTCAATAAAAGATTGAAATTATTTTGGTTAGAAATATACCGACAAAACGTAAAATGTGATAAATCTGTCATAAGTAAACACATTATATGATTCGGGGACATAAAGTACACCTCCAAAGTAACTCACGTATGAGTTAAGACAACCCAACCCGCCGCGAAATGCCTAAAAAGGCCGGCCAGGAAATTACCACATCGTAAATAATTCATGTATTATTACTCAATCATGTCTGTGCAACGGTGCACGTTTCATTTGGACCTTTTTTTCTCCCACGTCCCGTTTACCACAGACGTTTTTTCTGTAGATATTGTCCTGTCCATTGCGTCGTTCGCGCAACCGCTGCCGCGCTGTAGATTCAGATGAGTCATGCTCACAACCGACCACTCTCTTGACAGATTCAGTTTTGTTCGGAAATTGAACGTTCATATTTTTTAAAAAGCATAAATATTTCGTAAGCGCATTCTAAGTTTAAAATTAACGGTATCGGTAAGCGTCACAGTGACCTGACGAAAAACAGCGGACCGCCATCGACCGGTCACGGTTAAGCGTCACAGGTGCGCCTACGTTCACTTTCAACTGAGATGCTTCGATTTATTTTTATAGTTTGATGCTACTTTCAGGTTTTTATACGGCCAGTTCTCAACATAACTGATTAGCTACTAAAAATAAATAATTTGTGTCGGTCGGATGGGCCCTGCTTCGTTAATTCAGTAACTAACTTTATGATTCATTAATCTATCACATTTAGCATTTCATTATCTCGCACCGCTAGAGTACCAGTTTTGTAATTAAAAAGTGTAATCTGACAGAGTTCGTGCCAAGATGCCACACAGAATAGCGGTCACGGCCTCTCTAGAAAATTAAAAGGTAAATCTTAGTAATTTGAAACCATGGCAAATCAAATATAATTCTGTTGAAAATATTTACAAAAATACACGAGATTCATCTCGGTTGCTGAGATGTATGCGAATTGCAAACGTCCTAGTTTTCTTTTTAACGTTTTCTGCGAAAGTGGTATTAACATATTTACATACATATTTTTATCAAGGGTAGCTAACAGTATAGTCTCATTTAAAAACGCATACACCGGTACAAATATCATAAGTTTTTAAACCGGTCCACGTGAAATATAGGGTGGTCCGTTTATATGCAAATACGTGGTATATTTGAATAATCTACGCTTATACATAAATTAATACGCTTAATGGTGTCATAATATAATTAAGCTTGTAGATACCGAACGTCTAACGTTAAATACATTATTATTTTTAAACTGACAAATGAAGATATTACTAAAAATTATAATATCGAATAGACTTTCGGAACGCACTCAATGTCTTTGAAATTGACTACATTATTTCTGTCCATGGATTTAGTAACTACTTACACTTCAGGAGTGTACAAAATATGTTTTTCTAAATGAACATTGTGGAATGAAGTTTATATCTAACAAAAATAGATTAAATTTGCTGTGTTATATGCATAAAGTACATATACTGTACTTCCTATCGTGTGATAAATAACCTTCGTAGAAATCTATCCAAAGTCATATTATTGCGTAATTAAATCTATTGAGCCTTAAACGTCTTTGTGAGTGGCAAAAACTCATAAAATACCATATTAGTCTTAGACCACACACTAAAGAATCGACTAAACATAGGCTCAATAGTCAACTCACAAATCGACTAATTAGCGGTGTGTTTTATTAAATCGAGTTTAGAAAGTTGTTTTGTGTGGGCGTATTTTATATTTATGTATATATATAGAACTTTAAATTTAACGATGTAATAATATGTACTTATTGATAGACAGACGATAAAAATAAACCGGAGGAATAAAAAATGATATTACTCAATTTGAATAGTAATGAGGTAATGTATACTAAAATAGAGACGAAAGCCCAGTGTCTTTGAGTTTTAAAATAATTTAATTTTAGTATTTCACTTCTACCCGACAATTATATAATTGGATGTAAAATGATACGGCTCTATAAATAACTTCATCGCGCCTTTCGACTTGATTGTATGTGCATATGACTTTATTTAGCTGTTGTAAATATGTTCATGTCTGTAAACACATGATCGTAGCTTCGGTATAAAACTTAATTGATTAAATTAAGATTACATGACGCTAATAGTAAGTTTAATCGTTAAAGAAATCGCAACACTAGTAGACAAGTTTAGTTGATTATCGGTCAACAATAATACTGGCTGCGACTTCTGAGTAATTAAAACTTAACAAGTCTCGCTTATTCTTAATTAATTATTACGAGGTGTAGGAACATGTTATCTAAGACATGTTCGTTGCATAGATCTGAATCTAGACTTGATAACAAGTCATTATTATCAATCATCAAGAGTATTTAACAGTCCACTGTTGGACATAGGCCTCTGCTTAGCAAGGAGGTTTTTGGCTACTATAACACGCTGGTCAGACGGGTTGCTATAGAGTTTGTTTCAAGTTTTCTTCTCTTTGCAGAGATTTTGTCTTACATGTTTTGTTTCATTAGTCGGCTCTTACGAAACCCATGGGAAGAATGGGGGTGGTGAGACTCTATATTCTTAATCCGTCATCAAACAGGAAAAACTCTTAGGGGGCAATTGACGGTCAGTGACTCATGGAGGACACCCACTCAGCTGCATTTGAAGTCAGAGTATGATTTTTTCTTAAAGTTCTAATCAGTCAGAAGATATGGGACTGGAAAATTTGTTCCAAAGATTGTTTGTGAAAGGCAAATAGCATCTTGAAGAGCACTTAGTAGGATAAATTGATTGCTTCGGGGACGCAGTCGTAACGTATGCGACTGTTGTGTTTGAGGTCGCTGGTTCGGTCGGACTAAAGTTTTATACGACCTGCAAAAATTTGTTTCGGAGTTTTAGTGTTTTCTATGTATAATATCTATTTTTACAAAAAGAAAAGTACATGTGTATTTATATCAATTATCTAGTGCATCTTAGTTTCGGAATAGACAGCGTTGTATATCAGATGTACGAAATATTAAAATACATATATCTAAATGAAAATAAAACGAATACTATTGTGTCAACCCTCTATAATATCCACTCGACATTGAACGACCAAATACAACGAAATAAATATTATTATCTTCGCAAACATCAGCCTGTATAGTCTCTTAAATACCAACTTATTTAAACGTACGTTGACCGGTTTACTATCGAGTACGCATCAATACTTAGTTTTAATTATCCGGTTTATATCTGTTACTGGGGCTTATGATACGGGAAATTAGCGATGCATTTAGTGTGTGTTGCGACGAATTATTTGTAAAGCTCGTGTTGTAGCAACGGCTATACTATCATCGTGTTTCTTTTGTTTTTTTTTTTTTGTGTTGTGTTGGAGATTTGTTTAAATAGTAGGGCAACACTTCCTTGCGTCGAAGGGGCTTATGTCCAGAGGCTATGTTGACGATCAAAATAATTTATACATAAATTTCCATTAATATCAAGCGTTAAAATAAGTGACAAAAAATAAACCAAGAAATAGTTAGAATAACCCATTTTTGTTGTATTAATTGAATTAAGGCTTTTGAAAATTACGAATTTTACCTATAAATATTTTTATATACTTTTACAAAGTTATATGCACTTTTGTAGTTTACTCGTAGCACTGATGACACTTGTTACTACAAAATCCCTTGAATTAGGGGTCATATGATAGGTTTTGAATAATCCAATCGATTTGGCGTGTTAGCTAATGTCTCCTAAAAATACCAGAATGAAAATAATGAAATTTTGTTAACATTTTATTTTAGTTTGACATTAAGAAACTATAAATGTTAATAATAAAATACTGATACGATTATACTGCATAAAGCTTGGACGGTTCATCATCAGCCTATCACAGTTCACTGCTGGATATACACCTCACTAATTGAATATCACTTAGTTACCCACGGCTTATCGCACCCAGCTCCTACCAGCCATTCTGCATAAATTGTCACTGCACTTTGACTGTGGGCGTCCTACACTACGTCTTTAAAACTATCGACAAAATCTTATTAACCTTCGCAAAGTACAATGAGACTCGTAATAGAAACGAATTTAACCCAATCGTAATATAAAACATAATTTATATTACACATATATCACCATATTAAGTATAAAACATACTTAAAACACATATTTACGAAAACTTCAAGAATATATTATCTGTGTACTTATCGTACCCTTGAATACTTGTATTTGTATCATTACCTTGTGTTTATGGTTACTGTTACTTAAATAACACTTATGGAACCATATTCAGATATTTCCGATATCAGTTTTGCTATCAGCTCTATTTAGATGCAAATGTCAAATTGGAAATGAGTTTTGTATCAAGGCTGATAGTAAAAGTAGAAGATATATACATATATTTTTAATCCTGTATAAAAATATGGAGGAGTATTTGTGTTTCGTGGTTAGTGAATCAAAGATCGTAGACACGATTTCCACTGCGCAATAATGTCAATCCAAGATTGTGATAAGCACATGACCATATGTTTAGTGTCAGGGTGAAATTCGTTTAAAATATGTGTTTAGATGTATGTGTAAGTATGTTTATTAGCAGTCTGGTTACCATAGTATAGGTATGGTCTACTTTGGTATTTTCTGGTCGTAATGTGGCCGTAAATTAGTAATAGTTCGAGATGCATTTTTCATAGCAAAGTTATAATTCAATATATTGTAATTTTGCATACAAACGTCGGTGTAAAAATAATATATACTTGATTTGTGAAGGAAAAAACAATTAAATGGTGCCGCCATCTTAACTTCTTTTCTTTTTAAGTATCATTTGGAAACTAAACGTCTTATTATGTAACTTCCTAAATTACAAATGTATAATATAAAAATATCAAGAACATGTTCCAAAATATCCTCAGTCAATGTCATAGAGCCAATAAAAACAAATATGTCACTCCGGAAACATCAAAGCTAACTTAGAATTTTTGTCATCTATTCCCATCTGAGCTATCAATCTGCGTCAACGTCTCCCGGTCCCCCCTTTTACCCCCTCAAGGCGCACGCTGCACCTGCGGCTGCGCTTGCGCATCTTTATTATTAGACGTCGCGACGCGCCGGCCGTTGAACCCGGCGACCTGCTTACCGAAATAAGTCGTGCACACGTGCCAGTTGGAGCTTTTGTCAAGCTCGCAGAAACCTAGGGTTGCATAAATCGCCTGGCAATTTTTATGCCTCACTGGTTCAGTACAATTGTCGTTACTAAACGTAACTAGTCATTATTCAATTTAATTTCAGGCAATAACATTGAAACTTCACCTTTATTATAGGGGTTATGTCGTAAATAAAAACTTTACAACTATGCATATCTAAAACCTTCGCTTAGTTTTTAGGTACTGTAAATCATGCCGCCAGATATGGCTTAATACAATTTATATAATATGTACAATGTAACTTGTAAGTTAATTGACTAAGTAGTTTGTTGCATTGATATTTAAAAGTGAATTTTTATTCTAAAATAGTAATTACATAGGTTGGTACTGATTTTAGCACGAACCGGTCGGCTCGACCGGGGCAGTACTACCCTCTCATAGACGATTAACCTAAAGCAACAGCATCCGTGCTGTCGTGTTTCGTTGGTGAGTGCGATACCAGAGGCCCATTGATGCAGGGGTTGCAGTTATAGTGATAAATGTGTGAGCCTTATGCTACCATGATGACTGTCATGCCTTCTACGTCCCCACATACGTCCGTGCCTTATACGTCATCACATACATTCGCAATGAGCTTGGCGACCACAACTCGTGTATTCTATTCATGCTTTCCATCAGGCAGAGTAGAGCCAATTTGGGCGGCTTAAAAAAAACAATGTAATTTGATTGCTAAAAGTAAAAAAAAGTCATCTAAATAGGTATAAGAATCACCCATTCTAGTTTCGCCGAGACGCAAATATCTAAGAAGTACGCACCAGACAGAGAGGTAAAACAAAACACTTGTGACGTTCCAGACTGCCAGTATTGATTTGTCTGAACTTAGAACGGAGTTCTGCCAGACGTCGGCATATAGCCACATACTTGGGTGTTAGGTAGGCCACTTGACTAAAGCTGTGCGATAGCGCAATATTGAAGTAAGAATAACTTATATTTATCTTGTCCGATTTTTTGATTATTTATTATTATTGGGTTGGCCCCTACAAGGTGGTCCGAGGACCTTAAGGACGCGGGAAACAGTTGGATGCGAACAACATAAGACCAATTGTTCTGCAGAGCCTTAGAGGAGGTTTATATCGTGTAGTAATGTTTTCTGACAGATGAAATGATGTCACTTTTGGCTGCCCATAAATATTGTTATTTCAAATTTCATTTTTCTTTGAATTTTGACGGGGAATTTGATGATCAACCATAAATAAATGTATATATTTTTTAATGATTTAATCACTTGTCAAAAATGAAATAATCTTATATTACCCACAGCATATTATATTACCTTCAAATTTAATTAGTAACTGTACCTTGCAATCTGTTTCTCATATATCCTTGTTAACTTCCTGCACATAAATCTAACGTACAAACAAATCCAATCAACAAACGTCTCTATTATAAATGTCTACAGTTAAAATAGGAGAATAAAAAATCCAGTACAGAAAACAATTGTCAAAATTTCGCTTCTTTAAAATTAATCATGTTTTAGAACGAATAAATCCGTTTTATTTTTCAAATAAACGATGGCTACCGTTTGCCTGACCGCATTATCGCTATATTGCATATGAAATCACTGTTATTTTTACATGCAATAAATTGAAAATGGAAGGAACTATAAATTATGTTGATATGCATCACAAGATGACTGGTCGGCTGATTAAAAATAAGATGCGTCGTTCGTAATTCACGTGGTCAAATGATTGCTATTTTAATGGCTCTGCACTATTATATAAACGAATATAGTATAGGAGGTAACCTGTCCCCAATACGGTTAATGTTGTGATAAATAGCTCTTATTGCTTTGATCTGTTCCTTGAAACCTTCTTCTTAGGCAGAAGATCTTTGCATCACATAGGAGCTGTATGTCACTATTTGACGTCGCTGTTATGTGGAAACCTTGTAACGAACTTTTTTTTTTAACGTGTGGATATCCCTCGGGCCGTCACCCCACCGGGGTTTACGGCGGGGTGGTGTGTCGGAATCGGACCGACTAAAACCACACGATGTGCCACTCTGCGCCTGACATAGGAGGGATGCGGGAACAGCTGCCATTACGACGTCCATAACCTTATAACGACCCGGTTCAAGCTAACTCGGCTTGTCAGCTACTATTGTTGAAGTAGCTTGGATATCATATACAAAAATAATAAATAAATAGATAAAATTTAGCACTGGTTTAGTTAGACCGACCCTAATACTATTAGTAAATACTTAAATATTGTGCCAAGGCTTAAAACTCTTCAGTTAAATATAGCAACTATGAATTGACAGCTATCAATGTCACAAATATTGTCCAGAAATAAACACAAGTCAATGTTGCAAATGAAAAAAAAAGTTCGCAGTTAAGGTGCATCACTAAATCGACTAACACATGTCAAACCATAAAATCAGAAATACGGAGAATCGTTTTACAATAAAGTCAGATGATGACACGAAAGGTCAACGTTGTCGCAGTTTTGTTAGGACGAGATCAGCAAAATAGGTTCCTCATTCTTAGAATAATCAATATGTTCTGTCTCTGCCAACCTTTAGGCAAAAGGTTAATGACATTCGGGTGAACCGTGTAGTGTGGCACTTACAACAAAAGATGAACTAAATTATTGATATAAAATCCTACGACTGATCGAAGCGAAGTGAAATTTTATCTAACAATAAATTAATTCTAAATTAAAGAAACGCATCCAAAACTCAAGAACTAGTCTATTGATAGGATTATAGAAAGAGACAATGCTATTTGTTAGTTTTTTTTAATTATGTATATTTAAAACGATACCAGGACTTTTAGGATAATTAAACTTCAAGTAAACATAACTTGTATTGCGGGTTTTAGAATCTTCTACATTTGTTCATTCCTGTTTGTATTGAAATAAGCATATTTATGCACACATCACTTGTATGAGATTTAATGTATTTTTCTTTTACAGGCCTCATTATGCTTTATATTGTGTAAAGATTTTATCAGGTCGTTTTAACCGGGTTACAAATTCATCAGAACTAGACAAGAACTCTACTTGTGTTAAAATGCCAACCAAATTTTTTTTATTAGTAAATAATGACAAGGATATAAAATAATAACATGATATTACGGTATAAAAAACAAAATAAACCATGATAAAAGTGAATTGTTGACAATAGCCATCGTTGCATTAACGATCCATTGTGTTTTGAGCTACTGCAACATACGTTAGTATTTTTTTACAAGTATTTTACTACAAACCGCAACACTATTATTTTTGTTGATACCGCTAATACTTGTGCAAATATGTTGTCGCTAGCAGTGATGCACCAAAAAAAAATTGCATTTTTTAAGAACGCCGTTTAAAAAATTAAAACTTGTTTAAAAAAAAACTCAGTTGAAAAAATATAAATTTAATTTTCGAACATTTTATCAACGTTCCAAAACTATGTAACTATTTAAATCTTAGAAATTGAAGATTGTCTTTGCTTTAACTAGTTCAGCGTTCGGTTTGTTTTTTTTTGTCAATTCCCGGTAACCCACATGTTAAAGATTCCCCGAAAGACCCGTATTGCGAATGTACTCGTTCAGATATATCTGTTTCGTGTCATTCTTTCTTTAACTTCAAACTTTGGGAAGGATAATAGAAAAAACGACGAGTGTTTTGTGCGTAAGTTCATGTAATGATAATAATATTTCCTTCGTAGAAGGATGTTTTCTGTTTGATAATAAAAAGCAACTGTAAATCATACATTTCCTGTTCATGTCAATTGAAGTTACCTCGGAACATGTTTAAGTACCATCTGAAATAACAATTAATAGTAACATTACTACACCTTTTAATACCATTACATAGAACCTATCATACTTAGTCTGTCTAGATGTTTTTACTTTACTCATTAGCAGATAGACGTTAAAACTTTATTTCCTTAAAGTATTAAACTTAATTTTTAATTTTCAAAGGATTTTAACCCATAGAAGTTTCTAGACAAAATGGAAATCAATTCTTTTATCGACATCCTCTCGCTAAGACTCATAGTGCAATAGTATAAAATCGACTAGAAGTGCAAATCGACTAAAAAATGACAAGTCACAAACTTCATCTGTTATTGTATTTTTTATTGTATTTGCCTCAATTATCAATAGGGTGTTCTTTTTGTATGTTTGTAAAGTCCTGAAGATATATTATTAGATAGAAGAATGAAACAATAGTATCAAACAGTTATATATCGATTCTTAAAAAAAATCTTGTGCGTGTGTGTGTGTGACCTTAACGTTAGCTTATGTTTAGAGAAAAAAAGTATTTAATACAATGACAGAAAGTTTTATAACACATTATCTAGTTAAATCTGTCCGTGTGGTGACGGATTAAGAATACATAATGTTACCATCCCTATTCATCCCGTGGGTGTCGTAAAAGGCGACTAAGGGACCAAGTATACAAGACATCATTACAATGAGAAGGAAAACTTGAAACAAACCCTATTCCAACCCGTCTGGCCAGTGTGGTATAGTAGGCCAAAACCTCCTTGCTAAGAAGAAACCTATGTCCAGCAGTGGACTGTAAAAGGCTGTTGATGATCTAGTTAAATAAATTTCACGTTAAAAGAAGCATAAATTCAAAACCAAAATATTGACTAACTAATTTCATGGTGTCGGTTTTTCGTGACGGTGTGCGCGCGCAACTTACAAGTTACTCTCATCATTTTTCTCTAACGCGCCAAAAGAAATATAACTTCTGTAGTTGCAGTTGCAAAAAGATGTCGCCTCTATGGCAGTCCTCTATCGCCTTTATCATGGAGAGTGTTCTGACGAACTCTTCCAACTGATCCCATCCTCTCCATTCCTCTACAGGATAACTCGTGCTGGCCTTGGAAGTCTCCGTTTCAAAATGGTAGACATACGCTCCCGAACTAAACGGTTCGACTCTTCCTTCCTGTGCAAATCAGTTAAAGCCTGGAATTCATTACCAGCGCACGTGTTTCCCTCCCACTACGATGCCGGGTCCTTTAAGCGGGGCGTGAAAAAGCATCTCATTCGGCCGCCATAGCGTGGGTAACCATACTGCAGTGTCTATAGTGAGTACAGCAACCACTGCTCTTGAATTCTATTCATGCTTTCCATCAGGCAGAACAGAGTCACTTTGGTAGGTTTCTGTCTAAAAAAAAAAATAATTCGATCGCTGGCGGTACCGCACTGTGGCCGCTAATTAAGTTTACTGCAGGAATGTTCCGCTCCAACTAACAGCGTTATGTGCTGCACTTAATACTGTAGATAATTAGCTCTAATTAGCGCTGGCGATTGTGCATTAATCTCTGCATGGTTTAATTTTAAAGAAGTTGAACGAAAATAGTAAAAAAAAAAGCAAATAACGGGTGTTCGTTGCGTTGTACATACAACGGCTTAATAATAATAAGAATAATCTAGATAGATGTATAATATTATGATTTTGAACTGAGCTCTTAGAGAATGTTGAATTTATAAAATAGTTTAATATCAAAGCGTCAATAAGTGTTATAATATAAATTCCCTCACGTTGTTGGCTGTTTTTTTTCTGACAGAATTAAGCTTGACTGCCTCTGTGGCAAAGTGGTAGAGTGTACGACTGCTGTACTGAAGCCTCGGGTTCGATTCCCGGGTCGAACCATACGTTTGTTTGATCTGCAAATATTTGTTTCGGAGTTTAGTGTATAAGTATTTTATCAGTCAATCTAGCTATCGTAGTACAAACTATGCTTTGAGACTAGATGGCGGTGTAACAGATGTCTAACATATAAAAAAAATGTTAAATGTGTTAAGCAATTACTTCATTGAGTGAGGTTACTTCCCTTATTCTGAGTGGAGGGCAGGGGAAATCAAAAGCAGCAATACACTTGTGATTTTTGGAGTCGCAAGGGTCCATAAGTGAGAGTGGTCATTTACCATAAGGTAATTCATCTGCTCGTTTGTCTTACTAGGCACAAACCGAACAAGTCTCGGGTTCGAGTCCCGAGTCCGATCAAAAAGTGTCATTGAGCTTTTCTGATAATAGGAATGCTTAATACCATCATCGAGTTTTGAAGTTGATGGCTTTACTCCGTATCTTGGAGAGTACGTAAAACCATCGGTCCTGAGCTTGATCTCTCCACGGCCGTGTCGGATAGCTGTCCCATCGAATTATGAGAGTGAAGGAACAGAGAGTGCACTTGTGTCTGCACGCACACTATGACATCTCATGCGTAGTTCGCTGGTCTCCTTTGAGTCTGGCCGCCGAGGCCGAAATCAGCTAGAAGTATATTTACATGTATACTAGTGTAATTTACTAAAAGGCGATTTTCACCCTTTGTTTTTTTCCATTTCAATCAGTATGCAGTAGGCCGCCATAGCTTGGTTCTCCATACTGCACTGTCTTCATTCGCAGTGAGTACGGCGACCACCGCTCTTAGATTCTGTTCATGCTTTCCATCTGGCAGAATAGAGTCACTTTGGCAGATTGCTATATAAAAAGAAAAAATATTTTTCGTGCACTATTGCAGGAGAAACCAAATTAATAGTACACCACATGCACATAATAACGACTCATGAAAATAAACTCAGTGTTTTTAGGTTAATACAAACAAACTGTTCATAAATGTGCCAACAGAAGTTGACCCGTTTTAAAATCCAGTTTAGCCGTGTATACTTTAATAGCACATTCTATGTATATTATACTTGTTATTGTTAGAAGAATATAAAACTTTCCGTGATGTTCTAAAAAGTCCGTGTGAAAGGCACCAGGAACTGACGAGTATGCGTCCGGTTGGTGAATGTGAACGGAGAAAAATAGGTGCGTCAGGACCGTTTTGTCCCTCAGAGAAATAAGCGTAACCTATTGCTTAAATATGTATTGACCGTGGGAGAGCTAAAGTCGTAATAGGTCGCCACGATTGGGGTACGGTTTTCCAGAAAACGAGTGTTAGGTGACCCTTTCGTTTTCTTTCTGATTTTGGGGAGATCTCGAGGTATAGCAACGTGATTATTTATAGTTCCAAGTGCGTATGTGCGGCGGTAGTCTAGTCCCAAATAGTTTTACCCTTCTGTACTAAAAAAAATAGTTTTTAAGGTTCTGTAACTTCTGCGTTTGAGCAAATATTGTGTATGCATCTAAAGAACTATCACAGCTAGGTGCTTTCAGAAATTGAAAGAAATATTATTTTTTATATTTTACGATTAGATATCGGAGTTTATCATAAAAAACATTACTTTAGACAGAAATCAATAACTTTAGAACAGCTTTGATAAGAAATGTTTCTCGCTTACCAGATTAAACGTGCACTTGTACGCTACTATACCAAACAGGATAGATGCAAGCCAGCTCTAGTAACAAATATCCTTATATAGTCTAAGAACGCCGGTGACGTTCCGAGATAAACGCACAACAAACGCAGCTATATCATAGAATTCAAGTTAGAAAAAAAACTCCATGGATAGAGTCCAAGGCACTAAGGACCTAAGACCGGATCTAAGCATTTACGAAGGCAATTTATTGTAAGAACTTGTACAGGATGTACTAATTACTACATAAGATATCGATAATAGCGTTTTGCGTAATGTGTTTACATAATTTGCGTATTTTAATACGCACACATTTAAATTTGCTATTGAATGTTCTCAGAATTATGAATATGTGTGTAAGTTATACTGCCAACAAAATATTTGCTATATAAATATGTTTTTTAATCATTAGAACCTGCCAAAGTGACTCTACTCTGCCTGATTGAAAGCATGAATAGAATCTAGTGATATCCTTCTTCACACCCCGTTTGGAGACGTAAATGACATCACAGTGTAATGCTTATACACTTACTACGATAATTGTCATTCCTGCATCAATGGGCTTCCGGTCTTTCACTCACCAATGAAGCACGACAGCGCGGATGCTATCGTTTTAGGTTGGTCTTTTGTGGGAGGTTAGTACTGACCTGCTCGAACCAGCTCATTCGTGATAAAATCAGCGTGGCTCTACTAACTTCAATCTGTGTTCTCTATCGCTTGTATCATAGGGGAAGAAATCGTTTGGAAGATACAGAACGCGGTTATCCGTCAGCACTCCATGACAAAACAAAAATTCACCCCCACCGCTTTTTCCATGTCAAATCGATTGTACTCTAAACTAGGATAGACGGTGTCCAATCAAAAACTAATAATCCGGCCATAACCTTTTGCAATTGGGTGGTCTATTAATGAAAATGAAAATATGGCAGATGGATGATGGTGACATACTGTATGGAGTATAGACATTTATTGCTTCTATCCCTGTGCTGTCATACTCCTTCTATCCTTTTTGTTTTCATTGTTATAATTGAATTTTCCGCTACCAAAAAAAGACTTTCATATGACCTTACCAGAATTGTGTTAAAAAGATGAGACTTCTTAACACAATTCTGGTAAAAGATGTGTGTGATCAGTGAAAAATTGTCTCAATAAATAATAATGTTAATTAATCCCTGATATTAAAAGACTTATTAAATATTTAAAAATAAAGCAACCTGGTGATATAAATACGATATATACATAGGTAGTGCAGTTAGTGGGCCTCAAGATCTTCGTTATAAGGGCATTTATATTTCTCTCTGACTGTTCCCAGAATATTGATTGATTAATTTTTAGTTGATTAGTGAGTATGCGTTCCAGGATACTGATATCTTTGTGAAACAGGTTTCCAGTTTGTGAGTATGGATATTTGTTACTCTTTCACGAAAAAACTACTGGATGGATTTGGAAGAAACTTTACAGTAATATAGGTTATACATCAGAATAACATATAGGCTACAGTTTGTAATGATTTATGTAATTTTGGTCGTAATATAACGATACATGTCAATTAAGTCGGAAAAAATCTGGCCTCTGAGAGTTATTTTGGCGTATGCTGCCTAAACCATTGAAGTTACACAAAGATGATGTACCGTGGGATTGTTTGTATGTTAAAAACATAAAAAAAAATTAAAATGATCTGTTATTAAACTTAATGTTTCAGAACAAATTCCACGCTAGCGAAGTCGCGTGTACGGGTACGGTACAGGAACATAGGTGTTAAATATTATTTCATAAATATATTTTGCCTTTCTTTACACACTTCTAGTGTGCATCGTACCATTTGGCTTTTTAATAATAATAATTTTGACTGCACGGTTGGCTTAGGGGTTTAAGCGGTCGTCTTCTGCTCTCTACTGCGCTAAGTGTTGTGGGCTGAAATCCCACATGGGACACTTTGTGTGATCCACAAATTGTTGTTCTGAATATGGGTGTTCTTTAAAAAAATAATAATAACTTCACACATACTTAAAAACTTACTTATATATTTCTAAATACATACGTATTATAGATAGATACACCTAGACAGAATGAACGTGCTGATCACACAATGATTTATCCTAAGTGGGAGTTGGAGTCTCAACCTCTATTTTAGCAGTTGTGTTGACTAACTACGAGACCAACAAGTTTATTTAGTTTCTGTGAATTCAAAAGAAAAGATATAACTTCAATGATGCTCTAAACGTAGTGTAGAAATTCTCTGACTCAGGAAGCATGGAGTCCCGATGGTGGTCCGAACGGTAATTAATAGAAGGTCACAAAGTCCGTTAGATGCGTCGTCCAGCTCATCTCGACTTATACAGCGAGCGGTCGGCGTCCGGCCTCACTTTATATAGCATAGCCCTTTTAGCAGCGCATGCGCATAACGTACACCATTGAGAACTCGCAATATTAAACTTTATTCAATAAATACTTTTGAATAGATTTAATGTTACACTCATTTGTAAAGATATCTTTTTGACCTGAAGTCCAATGTTAAATTCAGTATCTGCAAAATCCCTAAAGTAGAATACCTTTAAAGCTCTTATACTCCTTATCGTCAATAGAATTTAATAGTCCACTGTTGGACACAGACCACTCCTCTAAAGCTCCTTTCTAGGCAGAGGTATATAAATCAATGTGTACTTATATCAATTTTTATTCCCTTACGGGCATTCATAAGCCTGCCATTAATGACCGTATCTGTTTCCTTAATCACGAAGTGCTCGATGTGAAGGCAATTATAAAAAAAAAAATTACAACTACCCTCATTCTTGAAACATTTATCCTAATATGAAAAATGCAACAAAACAAGCACTTAACCGCTAAAGTCTTCTGATACGTAGAAGTAATTTATCGAGGTCGCGGTACAGGGTTAAGATGGGCGCGTCGATATCCTATCGGCGACAGGCAAGGTGTCGATAGTACCCCGAACACCGTTACCTTACTAATTAGGTTTATTACATGTCATATACATTGAAGGATAGAAATAGACCTGATTGCATGTTGCAAGAGGTTTTTTTTTAAACTTGTGGGTAATACGAATATAAATTCAAATGAGACAAAAAATCTTGATTGTTCACAAAAGTATATTTTAAGAAATCAGCAACAGCGTTTATTAGTCCACTGCTGGACATAAGCCTCTATTGACAAAGAAGATTTTGTTCGAAACACTACGCCATGCTAGCCACGTTCGGTGGACAGCTGGTATTATAGCGTTTGCTTTATGTTTTCTTTCTGTTTGCAGTGTTATTATCTTGGGTAGTTTGCACTCCATTGTTTAAGTGATGATTATTGCTTGAAACGTGACCAAAAACTTTAATGAATCACTAAATACCTGGATCGAAAAACACCATAGAATTTATAGGGTACCCACTAATTTTTACAAGATATTGGCAGTATTAATTGTGCCATAAACACGAATAAAGTTATAAAGTATTTTTATGCGTGTTTTTAATAAATATACAATAGTAACACTGAGTTTAAAAGAATATTAAAACTCCCACGACGTACAAGTAGTTCGTATGCATATCATGAGCCGCATAGTTTCATAGAGTCAGACAGCACGCGGGAATTTATTGAAATATTTTTATATTACTTGCAACACCGGATAAGGGCTTATACAAATGGAAAAAGTTTCACACATTTTAGTGGTAAGTATGGCAACCCTTATGAATGTGAGACAGTAAAATGTCAGTAGTGTATTTATATGTGGATAAATAAACATGAATATTTAAGATAATTTGTGAATGTTTTGAAGTTTATTTTCCTGTTTAAGCAATAACAATTGTATTCAGTTGAAAAGCAGCGTTCTATTGGTTTGGTTGCAAAATATTCTTTTTTATTGTTATAAGATTTTTCTTTATCATCTATTGTAGATTAGTATGTTATATTTCGGACTAGTTTTTACCCCCAGATTCGCTTACATTAACCTATGTACTATTTAGACAATAATTTATCTACACTTAATCAGTGTAAAAAGTTATTAAAGATTTAATACTATGTTGTACCGTAATAAATGATGTTTCCTTCCTTCGCTTTTTATCAATAGCATTCGATAGCGATCGCTTAAGCCACGTTACGTAATAGAGCTCTATCTAGTTGTGGACAGGCCAGTCCAGTGACACGTGAAGTACTTGCCGAGTACCGGTAGATATTTGTGGAATTTTAACTGATATCAACGTGCATGACCCAGGAAAGTTTAATTTATTGAACCTTTACAAAGTACTCTTAGGTACAACATAGTAATAAGTACAGTTATGAAGTAAATTAATAAGTTAGCTGTATTCAAACCGGTGGGCTGCAGGTACTTATGTCTTGACACGGTATATGGCCATTTAAATTGTCAGTTAGCCCAAGATATGGTTGCAATTGTAATGTATTTACACGATGACGTCGTTCGGCTCCAATTGCGTTATATTTCAAGGTGAGAAGTCAACGCTTGGTGATCTTTACATTCATACTGAGTAGTCAGTTTCGTGAATGGATGGAAAGGAATTTATTATTTGTAAATATATCTTTTATGACACTGAAATGTCAATTATTTTACAGTGTATGATACAAGGCTAATATATTTTCACTTGCAGCCTTCAGTCCTTTTGAAACTATGATTTACATTTGAAGAATTTTATGTTTTTAATTTCATCTATTATTCGGTTAAACAGTGATAAAAATTGTCATATATGTTAGGTATTTGACTCAATCGGAGTGAGACCACAGCTTCGGAGAAAATTAGTGTTCAATAATTCCATTGTTGCTGTCACAGAAACTGATTCCTCTTTCCTAATTCTGGAGGACACGTCTCAAAGACTAAAACCTTGTATCTCGGGAGGAAGTTATCCATGGACAGTAGTCATGGGGAAATTTTTCTATTCTTGTCTTCTTTATACCACGTAAATAGATATAAAATTTTAATTTCTATATTAGAAGCAGGTAAAAATTACTTTACCAAGATTTATCCTAGAGTCATTGTTCAACAGAAGCAAATGGGTTAGGGGAACAAGTCAGAACAGCTTTTATCTCTCTGCTGTTAAGAGCATTTGTGCCCAAACCACGGTGCAGGAGTCAGGAGGATGTGGTGTAAAAAACCACCCCGACGGTCACCTCCGTCACCCTACTCTGAGGGACCCGGAATACTGGTCGTACCTTAACAATGCGTATAATGTTTACCTCTAGATTTACTAACATAGATCGCTGCCAATGTACTTCTACAACATAAGAGATTCGAGTGTGTTGCCAGCCATAATGTGTCTCCACCCCGAAAAAGCTACGTGGTGTGGGGTCGAGCCTCTGGTAATTTCACTCATAACAGTGATTCTGAAAGGCCGTGATATCATTCTGGTTGTTCTGGCTCACATATACATGAGCATTTCAAACAATGAGGATAATGTGCATATGGAAAAAGAAAAAAAGAAACGCATAAAGAGAATACGATAACTATAATGATTGACTGAAAAACACAAAACGTTTGTAAATAATTAACATGTAAGATTTACGACCAATTAAAAAGTTATTGATGTTCAAACTCAAAACATTCATTTTAGAGTTAATAGCCTCTTAATAATACTAGCCAGGCAAAATAAATATTGGTCTGGGTTCGTCTGATTGTTATATTTGTATGTAATTATCTACAAAAACTTTACGAATCAACCTTCATGTTCCGGCCAAATACCGACCGATAGCAAAAGTGACCTTATTACTTCTACTAACTAAACATTCTTCATTATATTTATTTATTTTACAACAATTAACCCAATTTCTGGTATTCATTAACGTCTAAATATTTAATACATAACGTTTGACCCCAACGTTGATTAAATATTTTATTAGTTTCTCTCGCGTCAGGGTTTGGAAGTCAGAAAATGTAAATTAAAAATTTCTGTCCAGCGATTAGCCGTGGTCGCCATCTTGAAATTTATTTGAATGCAAATGGTATGTCCCGGGTTAACGGTCATATTTTTGCCTTGTGTTAATGGAATCGAATAATCGTTGGCAAAAAGTGGGTTTTGAAGGTTAAGATTATTTATGTATGATTTTCTATATGTATTATTTACAGAGGTAAGGTAAGTTTTGTTTGCAGAGGCTCTTTAAATAAATACTCGTGTCTGACACCGAGTAGGGTACAAATACTTACACTTTTTTATTATTTTGTGCTTACATGACATTCGTTTTCTAGTGTACTTTTTATATAGCGTCTGTTAGTTTCATATCTGTGTTTTAAATGTTTCCAGTTTTCTATTCTATCGTCCTGTACGGTACTTTCTGTGCCAAAATAATTCAAAGTCTCGACAGCAACATGCTTTACAGGTTTCTAGATATTTAAATCAAAACCAGTCGGTTCACAGGTCGAAATTTCCCCACGTGTCAAAGTGCAGGTGCGAGTGGAAAGCGCGTTTCGCTGCGCTTGCGCACATCCGTTATGAAGCGCAGATAATGTACAAGGTGGTTGGTTTTATTGCCTTTTTTGAATGATTTATGTTTTACTCTTCAATGCTGTTCCGGACCAATTAAGATCGAAGGAAGTGATGCGCGTATACGTATCTCTTTATTAGATTTTCTAAGAAAATGGAAGATATTTTAGTCTGAGTCGTTAATGAGTATTTATGGTAAGTCAGTCTCTCTTTATTTAATTGTTCTTTTGTTTGTATTGCATTTAAAAATTGGAATGAAATGAGAAAAGAGCCTTAACTAAACTTGACAAAACATAGTCTAAAGAGCACGAAAGTTTACTTTGCTTTAATTTATTTCATAAAGAATGATATATGTAAAGTTTAATAATACATGAATAATAATCATCAACCATGATTTTGATTCGCAATTTTGAAATTTCCATGAAAAACTAGACAGCTTTTAAAATTCATAAATTCAGGTCTTTTTTAATGAGAAGTGATTTATAATTTTGCGTACTAATATCTGTTTTATCAATAATATTTTATTTACTGCATTAAAAATGTACAAAAATACGCTTAACTCATTTTTCAATACTTATACACAAAAATGTATTGGTTATACACAGAACAAACTCGTCATAAACATGCAGATAGTAAATAAAAAAACTTGTGAAGCAGACAGACTTGTGTGCAGTCCCCTTAACCGCACGCGTGATGTTTACGAAACCCTTTAGTTCTTGACGATAACATTGGAAGGATGTGCTAAATGTATCCTGCACCTTAAACAGAATACTGATTATGACGCGCCTTCCATATTTCAAAATATGGTAAGTGGGTAAATTAGATCAAAGTGTATACAACGCCATTTTAAATCTTTTATGCTACTATATTTGGGAGGTTAGTTTTGCCATCTTTCCTCTTTGTTTATTGTTTTGTTTATTATGCTGCATTATTCGGTTACAGTAAGCTACCTTCTGTGTTTTGTCTGCGTCCTATTACTCTTAGTCACGTTACAGTTTTAATTTAATTCTTAAAGGACTAGAGCCTATATTCCTCGAGACACAAATAAACTAGAAATAATCAAAGTATGTGTATGTCTGGAATAACAATCACAACCTTACGCCGTTGCTTTGTGGACAGAAAAAAAAAAACACCAAAGCTTTCTTAGATGTTAGTTTAAAAGCATACAAAAATAAACTATTCTCGAAAAGATGCCGTAGACGAAGAAAGTCCATTTAAGGGAAAAGCCTAATGCGTAAAGCGCTTTTGAGGTCCTACCTTGCACAGAACAAATCAACAAACGAGCATGCATGCACGTAAACAGCCAGTAGTGCCAAAGCTAAAGTAAACTTAACACAACTCCGTTTGCCTACATGCTATTTGCTGGAGACTAAATAAATTGTCAGGAGGCAGGCAGAACTCTTTGCCTGTGCCTTTTACTGTTTCCAAATTAGGAGAGAGGTTTATGGCGCTCGAACTAATGGAATTAGTCAGTGAGACTGTTGAAAAGACTTATAACTCTAAATGCTAGTATTGAGAAACAACTTTGTATATGGGCAAAGGAATTTAGGGCTTGAACACTTTTGTATAAGGACTTTAAAGACCGTTGGATGAGGTTTTTTTTATCTAACAGAGAATTAAGTATCAAATATATTTCTTAAGGGTCTCTCCGTCTAAGATTTATGATAGACAGGGTATAAGTTAAGCAGATAATCTCGCTAAGTTATAAACAGAGTTAATATTTGCTTGACATAATGAAAAATAGCCGGTTTTGGCAGTGTGTTACATCGTAATGGGTATGTAAGTACGAATAGGTTCCCATTATCCAGGGTATAGCAGTTGTATCATTTACCACTAGGTCAACAGGCCGATCAGATTTTTTTTTATCTCTCAAGTTTTTAAGGGACTTTCCCGAATAGTGTACGTCAGTTCCGAGATAATTTATCATTTCAGTGATTTTGCCCTATTGGCACATATTTCAAAGTATCTAAATCATTTTTATTTATTGAAACAAAGACAATGTCTACGGTTGGTTGGTACTGTGGCGATCCGTTAATACGATATTTTCCTTCATTCAGATTTTATCAATACCAATATTACATACGTTTTTTTTCATCAACAGCCTCTTACAGTCCACTGCTGGACATAGACCTCTAGCAAGGAGATTTTGGCCTACTATACCACGTTGGCCAGACGGGTTGGAATAGGGTTTGTTTCAAGTTTTCCTTCTCTTTGTAATGATGTTGTTTTGCATACTTTGTTTCCTTATTCGCCTTTTACGACACCCACGGGATGAATAGGAGTGGTAACACTGTGTATTCTTAATCCGTCACCACGTCAACGTGTTTATTTGTTTACATTTAATTCTAAGCTAAGCACTTTAGATTGACACTATGAGTTTTTGAAAAATAAACGTTCTTTAACCATAAACAAATACATTTATATACTTTTAAATACGTTTACAAACGAAAGTATTAGATATAAACTATTTAAACTACATTTATTAATGACAATATTAAAGTAGATACTAAAGTAAAGCCGAGTTTAAAGCCATTTTGTTATTAACAATGTTTCAAAGGCAGTTCCTGATACCTATATCTTACCGTCCCGTTGTAAATAACAAACTCAATAAGATAACTTAACCAATATCTCCGACATCAACCATTTTTCAAATAGTTATCGGGACCTTAAACTTTCGTTTAGATCTTTTTATCTCAATAATGGCATGATGGCAGACCTACAAATAAGCTCTAGTAAAGAATGATTTCCAATAAACGGCTGCCATCTTGAAGATATTCAAGATATACAAGTAATATATACTTTAAGTACTGTGTATACGATTTATTGTCATTTAGTGGTGATGAAGTAAAGTTTCCGGGTTGGACAAATGTTTGTATGATCTACAAATGTTTGGTTGAAAATTGTTTCGAAGTTAGTGTGTTTTCTATAATATGTATAATATGCATGTACAGCAGGACCTCTTTAATCCGAACGCCGAAAATTTACCCTCCGTTCGGATACGTGGAGCGTTCGGATTACAGTATGTTAGGAACTATAGATAGGTGTATGTATATGGTACATACTTTCCTGAAATAAAACAAATAGTATTGCAAAATATTAATTACTATATACTAATTCAAAAACATATAAACAGTAACATTTATTAAACTTTTTTAAAGAAATCCTTTATTTTAGTTTGTCGGTAGGTATTTAATTAGCAACTGATTAGAGAAGCGAGCGAGTATGGGCCGTTTGGATTATGGAGGGGTTCGGATTAGACGTGGTTCGGATTAAAGAAGTCCTGCTGTATTTAAAAAAAGTATTCACTCGTAAGTATTTTATCAGTCAATCTAGTTGTCATAATACAAGCTCTGCTTAGTTTGAAGCTAGATGGCGTTGTGTCAGATCTAAGAAATCTTATATTTATTTATTTAAAGATTGTAAAATATACCCGAACCGTGCCGTTCGGTAGAAATGATTCTATGCTACTGTAAGGAGAGAATTAACTGCTGTCTATAAACGGCAAATAATATTTATCTAGCGATTGACGCTAGTATTGACATTCTACGTTTTACATCTGGCGGTTAGAGTCCTTTAAAGGCGAAATGTGCCCGTTTTCTTATGGTATTTCGTTTGTGTTGGAAAGTAAGTACTGACAATCTCGAATGACTTATCATGCCTTGTTATGGTTCAGATTGAGTTATTAAGTATAAATTGATGAGAATTTCAGTGGAATATTCCTGTTTTTGTTTGAAATTGCTCGTGGTGATATTAATATTAGCACTGGCTTTCCTTAAATTATGATTTTTTTTTCTGTAGTTTAAGAAAAAGTAAACGAATTTTTAAAAAGTTAAATATTGAAGTGCTGTATTATTCTTACAAACGATTAAATAACATAAACTATGATATACACAAATATACTGATCTAGGTAAAAGTTGCATTAAGAGAAAGTGTAAGAAAATCGCGTAAATTGTTATCGGTTTCTGAACGTGTCTCGGGGCGAGCCATCAACACATCTTACATGGTTTGTGGCAATTACCAATATAACATCTGATAACTGTAGAGAAATTCGCTATTCGACTACCCTGGGGGTGTATTATCAAGATTAAAAATTAGATGACTTTCTTGCCCACAGCCAAGTGTTAGTCGAGTTTAGGTAAATTGTTTTCCGTCACGCATATTTTAATTAGAACAACGATTGGTTGCCTTACAGCATGCCTTTATTGGCGTTACCTGTATGTTTGTTTAGCTTGAAACCGATTTTTGTAAGCATGTTTTTTAATTTTTCAAACTATATTTTAATATTATTGTAATAATCAAAGTGTCTACCAGTGGCACGTGTGCCAATAATTAAAATTTTATCATTATGTTAAAACTAATTTTTTCCTTTTTTCTATCTTTTACTTTTTACACTTGTAAATATTATTCGGCCTAAAATTTAGAATATCAAAAAAAGAAAAAAATATTTTAATTGGTACAGGTGTTTTCAAGAGGTACGCTTACAAACTAACAGTATTTCGTTTTATTTAAACAAACTTAACTATTATTCTTGACAACACCGTGATCGGTACACCAGCTGACGTATTTTAGTGAACAATTTTATGAATGTAAACAAATAATGTTCCAGTTATTCAACTTGATTTGCATCTAAGACCTTGAACACGCACTCCAATAGATTCAAAACCAGAACAACGACATTTAAATCTATTACGACACCGAGTTACTTACAAATACTCATTTTACGTGCGCTGACTTACAATCGAATAAAATGTATCTTATTGCAAAAGGAACAGAGTCGATAATTAATAACAATGACGGTGCCAAAATGATTGTGTCATCTATTTGTAAAATATTGTGATTAGACAAATTTATGAGAACACTTTGACGTAATCGATAAAAAGTCGAATAGACATTTTATCATGATTGTTATAGTGCAGATATTGTGCGATTATTATTTAGGTGAACACTGCAGTTTGGTGGGGACAGACAAGGCCATCTGTTACCCTATTAGCAGCAGGCCAAAGTGGCAACGTGACACGCTACGGATCACGCGCGCCCGTTTGGCGCCGGAAAATGGAACATCGGAGTTCTCACTCAGAAGGGGGTCATCTGTAAGTTCCAGGTAGATGGCCCGAGGTGCGATCTGGGATTTCCTTTCCTTTCTAGGGTACACCTCGTCCCGCAGCTACTAGTACCTGAGATAGCGTGTAGTTTTTGATCGATTCGAGTCTGACTTACTCGTAAATACCAATAAGTGGTATTCGGGCTGATTTCCGCACAGGAAAATAAAAGGTGAACACTACACTGTAGCGTGTTAAAATTTAATATTAATTTAAATTCTGAAATTTAAATTTAAGTACTTTTAAAAAATTAAAATGAACTGTTAAAGGCTGATGATGATGATGAAATAGCTAAAAAGAAATATCTGGAAACTTTCATTTTAACCTCTTACGAGGGGGCGTTTTTAAGTTCGCGGAATGGAGGGTATTGAGTAATAATAAAAACACAAAATTATTTTTCTTTTTCTATATATTCCCCTGCAACACGAATACATTTTTCAGATCTTTCAATTAGTTTTTTTATTCCTTCGTAAAAAAAAGTTTTATCTTTGTCTGAAAAATACGCCGAAACCGCCTCCTTAACCTCCTCATCAGTTGAAAATTTCTTACCACGTAATTCTTTTTTCATTTTTGGAAAGAGATAATAATCACTCGGAGCCAAATCTGAACTGTAGGGTGGGTGATTCAAAATATCGAAGCCCACTTTATGCAGGGCAGCCAGTGCGACTCGGCTCTTGTGAACGGGAGCATTGTCATGCAATAGCAGGACACCTTTAGTTAATTTTCCCCGTCTTTTTTCTTTGATGGCTTCTTTTAACTGTTCTAAGATTGAAGCGTAGTATTCCCCCGTTATAGAAATGCCTTTATCTTTATAATCTATCAATAATATTCCTTCTGAGTCCCAAAAAATCGTTGCCATGAGTTTCCCAGCCGACAGTGAAACCTTAAATTTCTTGGGTGGTGCTGTGCCCTTTTTGTGCCACTGCATGGAGTCTTGTTTGGACTCGGGTTCATAATGATGAACCCAAATTTCATCCCCAGTAACAATTTGATTCAATACGCTATCCTTGTCTTCATTGCAGAGGTCCAAAAACGCACGTGAACATTCCACGCGCTGTTGTTTTTGCAATGGCGTGAGCATTCTCGGCACCCACCGTGCGCTAACCTTAGTCATGCCAAGATGATCGTGTAAAATTTTAAAAATTGTTGTTATCAATACTCCAACCATTTCTGCGAGTTGTTTCTTTTTTAGTCGAGCATCTTCCAATACAATTTTTTCTACTTTTGCAATAACTTCTGGCGTAGTCACCTCAACGGAGCGCCCCGGCCTCGGGTCGTCTTCAAGTGATTCCCTGCCTTGTTTAAATAAACTATGCCACTTGTAGACCATTGTTTTTCCTGGGCAAGAATCCCCGTAAACCGATGACATCTCATTGAGTATGGTTTGAACAGACTTTCCTTGCTTAGTAAGGAACTTTATCACCGCACGGAATTCAATTTTCTCCATTTTTTTCACTTCGTTCCCGATTAAAATACTTGGTCAACGATAGTTTAATAACTAATGATCCAATCACAACAAATTTTACTATGCAGACTAATTATGAGTCACTGAATACGGTAGGCATCAAAAGAGCGCGTTTACCCACCTTTTTCACTGTCATTCCGCGAACTTAAAAACTTACCCTCGTATATGGTATTTTTGTGTTTCGACACACATTTCCTAAATTATTTGACATTCAATTAAAACCAACAGACTTGGACTTATCAAATTGTAAAGATTATTAAATAGCGCCTTTATTTGGATACCAAACCATAAATTGGGATGAAATCTCGTATGTAGAAAGAAAGTAGAAATTCTTTTATATATAACTTAATTAACCGTTGATAAATAGATAAATACAAATTTAAATCGCAGACATTTTAACAAGAGAAACTCTCTAATTGATTCCGCACAAGTATGCGTAGTAATTAACCTATTAAAACTTTAAAATTTCACATAATACAAATACAAGAAAAACTCACAACCGCCACATTATTTGTGATGGTTATCGATATGTCGAAATATTTGTAAATGGTATCGATAATACTGATATGAAGAGTCACGATATCTTAACCGTTCAGCAAGAAAGGCGCGCTTTGTCAATGAAGTGGGACACGATGAGCGCTAAGGATCAGATAAACCCATTGCTCAGTTCTAGTAATTGACCATCGGCCACCGAAGAAAACTATCGAAAACTTAATCTCTGTCGTACGGAACTCGACTGTAGACATTTTGACATTAGATATCTTCTGACCAATTTTAGAAGACCATAAATTTAAATAGCCTAGAATAAGGTCACTTTTAAACTTAAATCGAAATTCTTTTTTATAAAACTGTTTTTTAACTTTCTTCATGGAGAGTTAGCCAAGATATTTTGTGTACCAACAAAATAAATAAAAAGTCGATTGTTTACAAAGAACGCTTCAAAGTATTATGTACTTACCTGTCAACGAGGCAAAGGATACGTGACTAGTGTTGCGAAAACTTATCGATATTCATTTGAGACGGTGTGCAATATGTGTTTTCTTAGAATTTATGAGTAGCGGTATAACAGGTGGATTTTTATTGCTGGATTTGAATGCCAGAAAAGCCATTATGCATATAAAGAATGGTGAATTATACTAAAGTTGTTCGCATTCCTTAGCTTTTAGTCTATTCATATACATAACGAGTCTGTCTGAAAATGATAAACGGAGAATGACTACTTTTAATTTAGTTAATTTCTTTAGTCTTATCTGTTGAGATACGAATCCATTTTTTACATTCATAGGCACTTTACATTGTAGTTGTAAAACCATTTACAATAGATAGTTACGCTTTTACTTATATTTTTTATCGTCATCTTATAGATTATTTTTTAAATCTTTTGAGGAGTCATGTGCTGTTCAATGTTCATGACATACTCACTATAAAATAACGTGTTGATGTTTTACACAACGCAAACATGAAAAATGACAGCTCGCAATAAATGTAACGCTTTGTCATAGTATCATTATTTATAGGTCATTAGCATAATCATATAATTAACTTAAAATAAATAGTAAAACTTGTCATAGATATTAGCGATAAAAGGTTATAAACGGTGCTAAACTTGACGGCTCGATTTTCCCGTGCACAATATAATTTAACGGTTTTACCAGTTCTAAGCATGGCGGACTGTGTAAATTCCTTTTATTTGTGTCCGCAGTATGTAGGCCAATTTGTTACTTTTTTCATCGGAAACAGGTTTTCAAACGTAGGCACTTAAATAAAGAAGTGGCGCCGACACCGTTGTGTTAATTTGTGATACGTTATTTGCGATTTTTATCGATGTTTTTGTATAAGTTACAACACTAGTTATTTTATAATTTGTGCGCTTAAAATATTTTATATGTTTATTTGAATTGGTGTTTCTCTTAATCAAACTACAATATGAATCAATTTAGCCGCCATTAAGATCTTCATGGGTCTATAAATGACTTTTTACAGTTAAAATTTGGAAATCGAATTAAATTTGTTTTTTTTTTTATAATACAGTTGGGCATCAGGTATTGACAGCTTATAAATTTTGATGCAGATATTTATCTGAAAGATGTCAGTCAAAACGAAAACAATCTATTTCTTTTTTTTTAATATGACATTATTAACACCTTTTTACATCCTAATTAAAAAAAAAACTTGCTGAATTGATATGGAATGAATTGTTTAACCTGCAATGATATTGAAAACCAAGAGATTTTTTTACGTGTTCGTAAAACAACAAAATGATCAACTGACCTTACCAATTTCGGAGAAAGAGTTTACTTAAGCGTATGACACTTGCTCGTAATTAAGGTTGCACTCCGACATGATATCCTCGTGAAAAAAATTATTTCCGTAGTGTTGCCATATCGAGATCAGATTACCTTGTCTCGGGTATATTGATACTTGAAAGAGGACACGTTGGCCTCACAGTATGGTGAAAAAAATACAAAATATAAGTGGGCTCATAAAACAAAGGTTGTTACTTTAAATTGAACGTTTTGGAAACTGAAGTATCCATGTAAATCTTGTTGTATTGAGACATATCTGTTACTGCGATGCATACCTGTTAATACTTGTTACGAATAATTTATAATTTCTTGGTAACCTTGGATATAATACTTGTTATATTTTTAATTCACTTTAATTCTAGGAATAAGTTCTTAATTGGGTTGTATTTTTTACATTAATGTTACATATATGGACTGGTTTTGTATTTGGGAAGGTGGGTATACTACCTGTTTGATGCTAGACAAATTTTAGAAAAATGCTGCCGCAATTGGTGTGAAGTAAAAAATTCTAAAGACCGATGCGCGTGCGCGCAATGTTTCGCATAATGCTGGCGGCCTGATTGGTGGATTTTGGGTCAACTACCACGCTTGT
The DNA here is from genome assembly GCA_949316085.1 of Hypercompe scribonia. Taxonomy (NCBI): domain Eukaryota; kingdom Metazoa; phylum Arthropoda; class Insecta; order Lepidoptera; family Erebidae; genus Hypercompe; species Hypercompe scribonia. Next base: position 22,201,689 of record OX438972.1, read on the forward strand.
ACTATACAAGAATTAAGAAATAGTTTAACATATAAAATATACGTTTCATTAAATGATTTCTTCGATCATTAAATGATTAAATTATAGTTCACTCTAAGCCTGTGCTACGGTATAGTTAAGTCCACTTTCAATTTGTATATTCAATAAATAGCCCATAAAATGAGATAGGTACATATTCGCAGCAACAACTGGTGAATATAAACTGTAAATATTTATTCCTTATCCAGATACACAGAGACACGGTTATATCGGCAATTCGATGTATTTTCTTAACGATAATTATGAGAATTTTGTTACTACTTGTCAGCTTTTATGGTTTTTCGCGGTGTAGTAGGTTAACAAGCGCCTATATTACTGCATCGTGTGAAACAACTGGAAGCCATGGTCACCTTACAAGTTTATTGTCACCTTTTATGGACCCTCCCATCAAACTTAAGAGGAAAAGGAGGTTTTGCTATCGGTAACCTTACTCAGCAAAAAGCAACGATAGAATCTGGTGTTCACGGTGTATCGTAAGAGGCGACTAAGGGAGCAAATTATGCAGGACATCGTCCTTGCAAATAGAAGAAAAACTTGATACAAACTTTGCACCAACCCGTCCGACCAGCGTGGTATAGAAGGCCAAAACTACCTTTCTAAGGAGAAGCGTTTGTCCAGCAGTGGCCTATTACAGCCTGTTGATGTAAGTTTATATCAGTACTATATATATTTATTGATGAAAAATGATAACATCTGACCATAACCGACTAAACTCCACGGATTGAGTAGTGGTTGGAGCGGTCGCCACGCACTCTCTGCGCTGAGTGTTGTAGGTTCAAACCCTACATGGGACAACACAGTTTTGTGATCCACAAATTGTTCTGAAAATTAACAATTGATATTATAATAATCAAAATTCCTTACATGTTTGTAAAGCCTCCGACAACACAGGATCTATAAATTCCTAATGCGGGCGTTGTCTGATAAAAAAACACCTCAATGCATCTTATTTCCACATCACCGTAAGGTTGGCTGGTAGAGAATACCTAGGGCATTAGGGTCAACAACGGTAATATAGAGGTTACCATACGGGGGGACATCTACAAGCCGTAGGTGGCCCAGGGTACGTCGGGGTTCCAGGGATTTCCTTACTAGGGTGCACCTGGTTCCTTGGTTACTGGTACCTGAGACGGCGTGCGGTTTTTGGTCGGTTCGAGTCCGACATAACCATCTTGCGGTGGTATTCGTGGGGATACCACCGATCCGCACAAAAAAAGGGCCCGCCGATATACAAATGTTCCTGAACTTTTTAAAATAAATAAAAATGTTAACACTATTTTTCTGTATCGATGTCGTTCGTCGATCGTTAGTGATATTCCACCGGTTGAGCTGGCTGATAAGAGTCGAAAGAAGGCTCTCTCATGATTAAAATCTGGTAGAAGACACTGTTTTTTTTCTTTTCTAACATGGTCGCTTTTTGCTATGAAAAAGAAAAAGGCGATCGTTCTATTTAACAACTTGAATTTCTATAATAGCCGTCGCTTGACACGATAATAAACCACTACATAAAACTCTGACTTACCACGCAATTACATAAAAATGTAAACTCTAAATCAGTTGGGCGTCTCTAATTTGAATAGAAATCTGCGACCTTCCTTTTATTATATCAGACAGGTGTGATATCTCGAATAGATTAAAGGATTGACTTTTAATGTCTACATAATTTGTTAGTTAATAAATTATCTTCTTGTTAACATTTCCTTATATGCGAACCTTGTATTATTGGACTAGAATACCAATAGACTATTATATAGATCAAATGCAGATTGTCCATTTAATTATCATAATAAGTGGCTTCATTTATAAATAGCCTATAGAACAAGTTGTTTTGTTCTCTGTTGCCGCATCATGTATTCATACGACTTATTGTGCGTAAAGTATTTGTCTGTTTTTGTCAGAATTTATTATTAAATCACGCCTGTTTCTCTGGATGAGTAGACAGAGACATTAAATGTCAGTATTTTGGTCCCATGCAATTAATGATAAGCCTATTACCGCTTATCGGGTTGTTTTGTTTGCCTCGCCACCACAGCAGTGCGCCACTTGCAGGTGAGGTTGACTTGGTGCGCTAAGTTCTTGGTGGGAACCCTATGCCCTCGTGCACACATTTAAGCTTATATGTCTCAGGGGACAGAGGAGAATGCGTGTAATTTGAGTCCCAGCTACGTAATAGGCAAACCTATTGCCATTAGAAGGGTTTTTGTAAATCGGATTGAAAAATATGGATATATTAAAATTAATGATATTTAAGAAGGGAAGCGTAAGGAAAAGCAGAACGACAGACTTGTTGGTCTAGTGTTAAGTGACTCTGAGTGCTAAGCCGGGGGTCTTGGGTTTGATTCCTATCCTTGACAATTTATTGTGCAATAAGTACGGTCATTCTGAGTCTTGGTGTTTTTATATATCAGTAATTTCCCCAGCGTTCGGTGTATGCAAATAAATACGTAGGTAGGTAGTAGAGCCACGCTGATTTCAGCACGAGCGGGCCGGCTCGACCGGGGCAGTACTACCCTACCATAGAAGACCAACCGCGCGAGCATCCGTGTTGTCGTGTTTCGTTGGTTAGTGTGTCCGGAGGCCCATTGATGCAATAAGCAGGTAACTGTGTAGGCCTTACACTGTCACAATGACTGTCGTGCCTTTTACGTCCCCAAGCGGGGTGTGAAAAAGCATCTCACAAGATCACCATAGTATGGGTCACCATACTGCATTTTCTGCATTTACAATGAGTATCGTGACCACAATTCTTGGATTCTATTCATGCTTTCCATCAGGCAGAGTAGAGTCACTTTGGCAGGCTCTTAATATAAAAAAAAGAACTTAGATTGAAGTTGATTTTACAAATTTAAGGATAATAGAAATCTAAATAAGAAGATGATAAATAATTACGTCAGAAAATATCACATAAGTAACAAAACCAGTTACTGAGTAATGAAAACCAATTAATAATAATAAATTAAAATAAAATGAAGAAAATAAAACAAATGTCTCTATTGTAAGCTCTCATGGTTTACATTTCTCCCTAATACTGAGTGGGGTCGCCCCACTTGACCCCAACCCAATCGACCCAAATTGACTAGTTAATGCAATTTCCGTTCAATAAACTCTGCGAAAGCTTAACAACATTCAAGGTAACTGCATTCCTTGTTACATATTCATTAGAGGTTCGTTGACTATCAACTATTTGTACACAAATATATTTATATATCCGTACTAACATTTTAAAGTTGAAGAGTTTGCTTTTAAAGTTTGTTAGGCAATGTTGTCATTACCAGAGCCCAACACCACCCCTATTTCTCCTTATTTCTAGAGGATGGAGAAGGATTAAGAGCAGTATCGCATTGTAACTCTCCATGCACTTGTCCACAGACGCTAGTAGTCTCTTGGTAGTACTGACTTGATTCCTCGTTTTCCTCTATACTTTTAAATACCTCAATAATATTCCTATATAGAGGACGTCAAACAGACGAAGATGATAAGAGAAACCTGTTATCATTTGTAGCGTACATTCAGTGTACTTTCTCCACTCAAAGATGGCGTAAATAAATAAACAAAAAAACATTGCAAATGTATTTGAGCTCGAATACGTGAACCTTAATTTACTTAACGGGTGACAGTCGTTTAAAATAAAAGCACCAAAATTTACGAATATTATAAACTTAAACGATTTTAAATATTTACTTAACACACCTGAGAAAATAATACATAATTTGAATGAGAAACGCCAGACATCTGACAGACATTTTTTCTTAAAATAAAAACCTTTCGACTGCACACGTCTTCGAGATTAGATTGGTCTAAAGTCTAGACGTTTTAAGAAAAAAATATCCGTAAATAATTGCATGCAAATTATATTTTGTTGAGGCTAAATGTCCGGTGTAGTGTTAGATAAAGGCTGTCACAGACTTTGTCACACAAAAGTTAATAATACAATGTTTACCCTTAGCTTGTGTATTACTGGTTTTAAGCACTGATTTCTTGTAATATTAATGCTTCATTATCATTACTGTGTTGTGAATAAATAAAAAAATACGCAAAATTTAGTGAATAATTCTATAAATGATACGCTAATGACACACTACGCCATGTGCTTTCAAAGTAAGCAAAGCTTGAACTATGAAAGCTACATTGAGTAATACAAGAATTTATGTGTAAATACATACGTATAATAGCATAATTATTTCCTTAAAAGGTATGCAAAAACTTATTATCATTTTTATTGCGATCGAGTTTTCATCACATCGTACGATCGATAAAATATGGACACGATTACAAATGAATAATCTTAAAGAGATTATCGATATACACACATACAAATGTTGTTGCGTTAATGTTATCGATAATATTATAATAATGTAATTTCTATATTATTCTTTTTTATTTTTCTCTTATCTAGTGGCAACTTTGTAATGTCAATGAACTGAATGAACAAAACTAACTTCTAAATCCATAGGTTAAATTGTATATAGGTATATGTAGAAAAATAAAAAAACCATAAATATTATACGTTAAAGGTACATAAGAAAGTAAACATATTAGTATATAAATGAATACATACTTGCAAATGACGTATATTTACGACAAGAGCCAACTCGCGAAACAGTGGCCTCATCTTGCTTAAGCGATTGCTTTAAGCTATTTTATAAATGATCATTATTCCTAAATCTAATTTTTCATAGTGTTTGACTTTATTCCTACAGTGAAACCAATTTAAAATGAAAATAATATTAACACACGGCCGTGTAATCCCAAATTAGACAGTTTTTTTGTTTCTGTAAACAATATTTGTCCTACTTGGGAATTGAACCCCCTTACAATCACTAACCACAAGATCAACAGAGCAATCAAGTAAATAATTGAAAAAAAAACAAAACGTTTGGTTTATTAAGTCTCCATCTACTTTTTCTTGAATAAATATAGCTAAAAATATAACATATATGATAAATTTATAAAACATAGACAGACACCTGCAAAATTATCATCTGAGAAAATAGAACTGCAAAAAGGGCAATCTTATAAACATTCAGAAATACAAAGTTGCATGTTAAACCAATAATATCGCAAGTCGTGTACCCATTATTTATCGAATGAATACTCATACCTCATATGTGTAACCACCTTTACAATTCATTGCACTCATATATGGGACAGTCGGTATGGATAAAGAAACGCTTTCTTTGCTTGATGAATTGCAAACAAGCTTATATTATTATATATCTGATTTATTATACGAAATTGGTAGTTCCTTTAGTGTCTAGACCGCGAGTGTAATATAGACATCTGGACGGTAGCGTATTATTACAACCTTGTTTCAAATGTGATGTTGATAATACGAAATAAAATTAATGTATGTAAGTACTGATTTATAAGTCGTTATGTATTGCAATCGGATTACGATAGTCGATATTGGATACTAAATCGCAAGAAAGTGGTATGTAACACAGTTTTAGTCGAGTTTTAAGACTTGTGTTTTATAGAACAGTAATCAAGTAATGAATTGAGAGAAAACGAAAGTTGTTTGTGCACAGGCTCCGTTAAAGTATAAGTTTTACAGTTTACCAATTTGTAGTAAATTAGCTATTGGATTTACTTAGGAATGTATTTTAAATTTATTAGTGTCTCGTAATTGAAAACAGCATACTTACCTATTTGTAGGGAGTCTCTTAGTAGATTCTGAAGCACATCATATCATCATTATCAACAGCCTTTTAGTAACCAATTTTTTTTTTTCTATATGTAGAGCCTACCAAAGTGACTCTGCTCTGCCTGATGGAAAGCATGAATAGAATCCAAAGAGTTGTGGTGACTATACTCATTGCAAATGCAGACAATGCAGTGTGCTGACCCTCACTATGGCGGCCAGTGAAATACTTTTTCACGCCACGCTTGGGGTCGTAAAAGGCATGTGTAAGGCTCACATAGTAATCACGATAACTGTCACCCCTGCATCAATGGGTCTCCGGTCTCGCACTCGCTAACGAAACACGACAGCACAGATGCTGGCGCTTTAGGTTGGTCTTCTGTGGGAGGGTAGTACTGCCCTGGTCGAGCCGGCCCGTTTGTGCTGTAATCAACGTGGCTCTACTACTTAACGATAGCTGGACATAGACTTCTCCTTAGAACAGTGGGTGGAACCTACCACGCTGGCTAGACAGGTTGGTATAGAATTTATTTCAAGGTTTCCTTCTCTTTGCAGTACTGTTGTCATTTTGTTGAGTACGGCGACCACCGCTCTTGGATTCTATTCATGCTTTCCGTCACGCAGAATAGAATCTCTTAGGTAGGTTACTATAAAAAAAAAAATTTGCTCCATTAGTCGTCGCTTAGGACGCTCATAGGATGATTAAGAGTGGTGACACTCTATTTTTAATCCGTCACCACACAAACGCGTTTACTTGGAAACACCATAACCTCGGTTTAAAATACTTACAAACTTTGATCAATACTGAAACATGAAAACACTATTTTTATATGCATGACGCCATGGCGCCAAGTAAACGTGTTATATATTTACAAAACATATGTTTATTCAGAATTTTCTAAGAAATCCAATGAGGTCGTCTATTATTTGCAAAGTTTCTAGTTTCATTTACAATATGAACGAAAATTTTTGGTCTAAACTCTATTTGCAATTGCACTGTGAGTGATTAATTTATTCAATATTTTTTATTATACCGTCTCTTGTTCACTGTGACAGTTAGTTCTTTGAATTATGTCAATGACAGCTGTCAAGTATATTTATGGATGATAAACTGGTAATATTCATTTGTACATAAGAAACTCAATGTGTTTAATGACAACTGGCTGACCCTATGACATAATTACTTATAGCAAACATGATTATTTGTTAAGATTTTGATAACACGAAACTCTTCAGTATTAAATATATTGGTAAATGAGAGTAGACTGTTTCTATTATATATATAGAAATAATTTTTGATTTATTGTTTATATTCAAACTTTCATATAGTTATTCTTAATAATGCTATTAAGATCCATGAGTGCATTCCAAACTTCATCAATTGATATAACAAAAATGAACTTTATACTATATTTTGACATCTTTGTGATGTATTTCAGTTTAATGCTTTTTATTTGAAGGGAGTAAAATTTAAAAAGGACATTAACTACTAACAAACCATCAATCACGAAATGCAAATGTTACGCAAGACTTACAATACATCCATCTGACGAATTGACAATCAGATGGTAGGATAGCACCGCGTATACTCTTCAGTCAAATCAGCGTTTCCTCGACGACCTGCGACCTGCTATTTATTTATAACTTTATGCACAAATACATGCATCGGCGGACTTAATGCTTAAGGCATTTTCTGCCAGTCAACCGATTGGGTGATGCAGAGAAGATATGAGATAGGTGCACTTAAGGATAAGAAGTAATTGCCAGAGAAGTATATATAGACCAGATACACCATCAATAAGTAAATATACTTACATAAACACATAAATATATAACACATACATACATACATATATAATACACATACACACAACTCGTATACATACGTGCATACATATTACCACTATAAGATATAGTAATACCAGGTGTGAACTAAGACTTCGCCATTTCAGCCAGCAAAAGCTTCTTCACCCGAACCCTAAACGAGTCGCGACTTTTAGCCATCCTGACTTCGAGGGAAAGCGCGTTCCAAGAATGGATAACCTGCACGAAGAACGAAGAACCGACAAACTCAGTGGAGTGAGAAGGACAGAGTAGAAGGAGATTACATTTCATGAACTCACCTTCCTATACTGCAAAAAATTAAAACAAATTATGTTACACAGATGATAAATACACGACAGATGTCATCAATTCACAAAATACCCAATAGGCTGGATTACACCTTAGTCAAATTAGTTACTTTTTATTTTTTGTCAAAACGACAATTTTGTATGAAAAATGTACTAAATACAAAATTGTGTCGTCACTGTTTTAAACTACTCAATTGAACAATATATTTCACTGTATATTTGATTGAAATTCGTAATAATAATAAAAAGCTATGCTAATTGTATTTTTCGAGATGTTTCGCGATATTAGTTTTAATGAAGTGTACATTGGTATTTATTTACGATACAACATCTACCCAATTGTAATGTCTCTTCTGTGTAGGCACGTAAACATTACTGTCATATCAAATACAGTTTGATAAACAAATTAGTGCTGGCCTTACACCAGATTAATCACTAGAAAAACGAGCTTTAAAAGGAACACTTACTGAAGGTTCAAAGGAACTATTTCTCAATCATTCCGTTGCAGACATTGAGAAATGATTTACTATGATTAGACGATTAACTATCAGTACCGGTTCGTTCAACTTATTATGCATACTTGCAATTGACATGGCAGTAAGTAGAACGTGAGGCTACTTAGCGAATAATATATTTTTTTGCTGCCATTTTTATTTCTTGCATGAATGCTTTGATATCTTAACTAGTGTGTTGTGTTATTTTAGAGGTGTTTCTTACGCAGAAATGTTCGTTGGGATTATGTTTTACATGTCAGATATAGTGTGACTACAAATTGCTTAATTAACGGGACTCGTTTTAAATAAAATTTTGATCTTTCGCGGCCGATTGAGTACAATCTTTTTCTGATTTTACTTCATTTTACGAATTGCTTGAGTTTAATCGGATTCCTCACGCATAATATTCGAATATAAAATCTTCAATAATTTGTATTTTTTTACTTTATTAGTTGAGTGTACGAGTCTTGCTTGGGAAACAAGCATACCAGTTTGTTGTTTTTCTGGTAATCCAGCAATAATGTCAATTACAATTAATATTTTTTATTTTAAGAGCCTGCTAAAGTTACTCCGCTCTGCTTGATGGAAAGCATGAATTGAATCTAAGAGTTAAAGTCACCATACTCATTGCGAATGCAGACAATACAGTATGGTGATCCATACTATGGCGGCGTACAAAAATACTTTTTCACGCCTCCAATATTTGACATCCTTTTCAAATGTAAAACAATGATGTTTTATATAACACGCTGCTTGATTGACTGAACCTATTTCCGAAACAGCAAAGTTAACGTCAATAACTTTGATCGATACAAATCTAGACCATCATCAACTTTAGATTAATCTTAGCTGTACTTATTGAAGCTGATCAAAAAGCCTCAACATAATGTTGTGTAACATAACTGTTTACGAACAAAAAACACACCAGTCTCTATTTTGATAATCTCATTCCTCTCAACCCGAATAAGACAAGCATTTTTACTTGAACGGAAAAGTTTAATTGAAAAAATATCGGTCAGTTGAAAAATAAAAGATAAAAACTATTTATATTAAGTACGTGACAACCGCATGGTCACCGTAGCGACGATGCGCGTGCGCCGGTTGGTCGCGGCTTTTTGTGAATGAACCGAAAGCGGACAGGTTCTGTTAGAACAAATTTAACGGGACTTACCTTCTCTTGTAATATTTTTTTTAGTTGTGGTACAAGGTACGAGCTCCCATTTGGAACAGGTGGTAACCTCAAAACGTTGATGACATGCCTATGGTGAAGAGAATGGGGTGTCAGTGCTACGTGCTATTTTGAAACTGGACCGTTACGTTCTATAGTTGTTATAGGAACAGATACTTGTGGATTCGCTGACTCAACGCTTTAATTTACTTTTTTTTTGGCGAGGCTAACAAAAACATACAGTCGTTATCAAGACCTGTTACAAGCGGATATCATTTAAAATTAATCTAGGAAAAGTACTAGCTCTTTATTATTAACCTTATCTAAATTATATAAATTAATCATTCAAATTTCGAGACAGAAAAATGTATATATCATATCTCTTTCGGTATTATGTCGAAAATGGCGTCGGTCGTCATTAGTGTTGGTGATAAAAGTGGTGATAGCCCTATCATTAAGTTTTATCATTGAAAGGTTTTGTAAGATTATTATCGTTTATCATTGCACACGTTATTTTTATGAAAAAAAAACGCATTGGTATCTAATGAGGAAAATATTTTATCACAAAATTAGATGGACAGAATTTTCTTATGACTTAAACTGATAATGACAGTTAACGAAGCTATGACACACAGAAATACTTTCTGTTGTTAATCATAGTAACTATTTTTTTTATATTTAACCTACCAAAGTGACTCTATTCTGCCTGATGGAAAGCATGAATAAAATCCAAGAGTGGTGTTCGCCATACTCACTTCGAATGACGACAGTGCAATATGGCGACCCACGCTATGGCGGCCTAGATTAACTAGGTGTTATGTAAATATGAACAACAGAAAGCAAGCAAGGCTCGTTTGATTAATATATTTATTTAAATTAAAAAAATCGTGCACAAGGTACATCGGCGGAGTTAATGCCCAAGGGATTCTCTACCAGTTAACCTTTAGGTGGTATAGAAATTTTGTAAGGTGCGCCAAGGTTGAAGTTAGAGATCTATATATATATATAAATGAATGTCTGTCTGTCTGTCTGTCTGTATGTCCTTTATAGAATCGTAAACTGTGCATTTGATCATGTGATTATATTAAGCAAAGTTGTTATGCATGAGTCCACGAACGTTTCTGAGTATTCAGGAATATATTTTTTATTGCATTTCTCCGAATTTGTTTTAGTTTTCGGCGTAGCAACGCGCGCATAGAGCAACTAGTTATCAAGAAATATATAGAACTGTCATAAACTTATTTATACAAATAAACATAAAACAAACTCTTTTTTTTAGGTTTAGTAATAGATTCAATCTAGTGCTTAGCGATTCTTACTGATCGTGGGTTCATTTTCCATCCAGGACAAGTATTGTCCTATAAATTTGTTCTGTGTTTGGGTAGGTGGGTGTCATATAAACCAAATGCCACGGAAGGTCAACTTGTGGTATTCTAATCGACCACCATTCGTAGCAGCAGATTGGTCACCAATGTCTCATGACCCTACAATTATCCTGTTTTCAGCGTACCTATTTATTCTATGTAACTAAATCTTAATCCATAGAATTGTTGAGAACAATATATTTTCGTATGTACTAAGAAATGAACCATTTAGAATAGAACCTTTGCGGTTTGCGGTTAGATTATGACGTAATATTTTTCGAAACATTGCTACTGTGACCCACAAAACTTGGGTTAATGCTATGTGAAGTAACCGATGTTTTTTTTTTCAGGTACGTAATCTGAATACTTGTGTAAATTATATACTGCGGATATAACGAAGATGAAGGAGTTTCTACCTAATGAGGTACGCTATGGTATCTATTTATATTGATTATTTAAACTCGGATAAATAAACTATAAAACTATAATTTGACTGCGCGGTTGGCCTATTGGTTTAAGCGGTCGCCACCCCACTCTCTACTGCGCTGAGTGCTGCGGGTTCAAACCCCAGATGACCCACCTCCAAAATTCTAACGTCCATAGACTTGCTTACATCTAAACGATCCTCTGCAACTTTGGTGAAGTCTCTACTATATCAATTGGACTTAACAGTACTTATTTAATATTTCTTTGTGTGGGGAAAATGTTTTATAACATAAGACTGCTAAACTGGTGCTGCAGACCGCTTAAACCACTAACCAACCGTGCAGTCTGCACAGTTGGCCTAATGGTTTAAGCGGTTGCCACGCCGCTCTCTATTGCGCTGAGTGATGTTGGTTCAAACCCCACATGGGACAAAACTTTGTGTGGTCCACAAATTGTTGTTCTGAAGTGTTCTCTGTGTCTTTTGTATATTTGTAAAGACCCCCGCGACACAGGAGTAATTCCCAGTGCGTGCGTTGTCTATTTTAGAAAATACATATGAAAATTTGCAGTTGGTTTGCTCTGACTGATCTCAAATTTTGTCACAATATGTGAACAGCATCAGATATTGTTTTTAACTATTTTTTTGTCACTTTTGTTCTCATATCTCATCAATGGTGCAACAAGGAAACGTGGCACGGTACCTACAACTAGTATTTTATAAATATGTGTGTAGTTACCTATAGTTTTATGTAATTGAGTTATAAACATGATATGTTAATAGAATTAATAGTCAATTTAACATTAATTATCTAACAAATCAATGTCGTTATTAAACATTATTACGTACTAGCTTTTGCCCGCGGCTTTGGTCGCGTGAAATTTGGTTGCCACATTAAGTTTTGTAAGATCATTTAAATTTTTTTTAACATACAAACAATCCTTCGGTACATCATGTTTGTGTAACTTCAATGGTTTAAACAGCGTACGTCAATATAACTCTCAGAGGCCAGATTTCTTTACATCCGACTTATTGGACATGTATTGCGACCAAAATTACATAAAATCATTACATATTGCAGAACTTATTTACCTAATCATCATCGTCATTAACAGTCTTTAATGCTGGACATAGATCTCTCCTTGTAAAGGAGGTTCTGGTCTACTATAATAGGCTGGCCAGACGGATCGACATAGTATTATTTTCCTAGTTTTCCTTCTCAGTTTTCAGTGATCCTCTATCTCTCTGATCTTGTCCGGAATAGTTTGCTCTCTTAGTCGTCTCTTCCGACACCCTTGGGATGAATAAGGGTGGTGATACTCTGTATACTTAATCCGTCACCACACGGAGCCGTATTTATATAATGTCTATTAGTATTAACGCAGCATATAAAAAAGATGGGACGGTTTGGAGTGTAAGAAAGGCAGGAGCTGGTCCGGATCGAAGTTAAAGTCAAAAGTCAAATTCATTTATTCATTTAGGTCACAAAAGACACTTATGAACGTCATAAAAAAAAACAATAAAAGATGAAAGATGAACAATCTGTCGATTAAAATTACAGCTAGCTGGGTTCGCAGATTGTTCATGGTAGAGTGGTGAGAAAAGAACCCAGGAAAGAAACTCACCACCACTCTTTTAACTCAAAATCTTTTAAATATTAAAATAGCAGTTATATTCACAATCATAGGTCTTAAAAAAAGAGCAATTCATTTCCAAACATCTAAATCTGTGACATAGTCTGAAACTGAGTAATAAGCCTTTTTGGACAACCTCAGCTTAACAAATTTCTTAAATGTTGATCGTGTATTAGCATCTCTTATTGATTGTTACTAGAGAGCTTAGGAGTAATTTTAGATGTTCACAGTTTAATTCTATCAAACAAAATCCAGATGGAGACGTTTCTACTAAATATTATATCATCAATTGCCAAGACTCAGAACAACAAGATAAATAGTATTTGAGAATGTAGTCAAGACAACGTCGCAATATAACAACCTAGCCAGGATAGTTAGCCAAGTTTCCGCGAATGAACAAGAAAACAACATTATCAGTTCAAATAAATTCAAGTAAATGTAACGAAATTGCTAAGTACCACGATACACCTGTCAACACAAGACAATCATAGGCTTAGGGCAAACCGTTGCGGATACCGCTACAGTCGCTGAAACTGTTAACTCCCAGGTCCCTTTATTATGTACCACAGTTTATTTGAGTTTAGATACAATATTCTTATTGGTGTAACTATAATTGCATAGAAGTGCCTTATACTTTTGAAACTCTGTTACACCTTTTAATTAAATAATGATACACCTCTCTACCTGAATATAAAACTGTGTGTTCGAGGTTTAAAAAGCTTTTTTGAATAAAATTCTCCACTGATTCTGGAGGGAAGGGCTCAAAAGACGGCATCTTACGGTAAATCGGACTCTAGAGTTATAGTTGCATCAACAGCTTGTCAAGAGTCCCCTGCTGGACATAGACCTCTTCTTAGCTAGGACCCTTTTACCCTTCTGTACCACGGTGAATAGACGGATAGAGTTTGTTTCAAGTTTTCCTTATCTTTGCAGTGATGTTGTCCTGCATATTTTGCTCCCTCTGTCATCTCTTACGACACCCATGGAATGAATAACGGTGGTGATACTCCATGTTCTTAATCCGTCACTTCATGGACGACGGCGGTGGTCAGAACTCATCTATCTGCTCGTTTGCTTCCCTATGCTATAAATAATGCAGGTTATGACTGCACTCTACACATCGATGCTTATCTTCCAATTTCAAGCCATTATTTTCCCAATTGCTAATAGATAGATATCATAGACCTTGTGCCTCTTAAGTAATATTAGTGAATTTGTCTTAAAACCTAGTAAGAACAAGTAGATTTAATCATTGGTATGGTATTGGTGTATGGTGTATGGTATTGGTAGTTTACAGGAACAACTGCAAAAAAGTGACAGTAAAGGCTTTCAAAAATTATATCTTAAGCCGAAAAATTTTATATTAATTTTTTCTTTTACTTTTCTCCATTCATCTCTATGCTTCTATGAGATGTCCAACAGTTCAGTAGATCGACTTGTATTTGTCGGTAATATCCGAGCACTGATACCTCGAACGCGCATTAAATTTGAAAGCGGTTAATTCGGTAACATTATAAGGTCGTTGGGACGATGTGCCCCGAGCTTAAAAGTGTAGATGTAACGAGATGATTTTGTGTAGTAGATGTTATGTCTAACTTACAGTTATTTTATATAGTTTTCAAATATAATAATGCAGTAAGCCATGTCTCGAGCGTAAGTTTCATATTCTCTGCTATTTTCTTACCGTTCCAATCACGTAAAAACGGTCAATAGATGCTAGTAATTTCAGCTTAATATCGATAGGCTTGACAATATTGTCTAATTGTCTGTATTTGTCTGGTTAAACAGGCGAGATTTTATAACATGTATTTTATTACTGGTTTTCACCTGTGTTTGCACCCGCGTATATATCGCGTAAAGATTTCATTCAATAAAATCGATATAAAAATAGTTGAAATCGATCATAAACATATCGCGATACACTCTACAAAATGGCAGTACAAACATAATTGTTTCATACATCCAGCAAATCGATGTCGGCTGAACCGAATAAATCATTCGCTTCGATTGACAGCTAGAAAATCGATTCGGTCGTGATCGCATGCCGACATTCCACACCACTGTTTTTATGTACCTTATTTGAATAAAATTTCTTATTTAATATTCCTTATGCGTTATTGGAGTGGTAAACGGAAATGGTTCGTGTGTGTTGGTATTAATTGCGTAGTAGTGGCTATCATGGCCGCGTATTGCCGCCAACCTCGATGCCCACTTCTGCTTGTTTTATGTTTTTGTTGTTAGAAAAAAACTGTTGCAGTTATTCGTTTACAGAACATGCGTAGAAAAATGCTGTTTATTTGTGTAATATCATTACCAGGATTTCTTGTTGTCCTTTACAGAATTAGTTCTTACTGCAAACTCTCAAAAAACATTGAGAGTTTCTTTTATTTTTTGTTCTTTCTACCGATAAGGTAGAAAAGAAAAATAATATTTATTCACCTTAGTTGCATCATCTAACGCTGTGCGACCTGAATTCATTACTAGCGCATCCCGGGTCCTTTAAGCGGGGCGTGAAAAAGCATCTCATTAGGCCGCCATAGCGTGGGTCGCCATATTACACTGTCATCATTCGCATTGACCGACCGCGGCTCTTGGATTCTATTCATGCTTTCCATCAGGCAGAATAGTAGTATAATATAGAATAGTAGAATAGAATAGTAGTAGTAGAATCAGGCAGTCACTTTGGTGGGTTAAATATAAAAAAAAAATTTGTCTTTATTTTGTAATGTCTCCATTTAATTAAAATATTTTATGCAGTGCATCTTCTGTTCTGTACAGTTCTGTATTGTTTTACTTGTATTCTGTAGAAGAATGTAAAGACATAGTTTATGATTCTATCTATTTCAATTTGTGTCTTTGGTTTCTGTATTCTGCATGATTTTCTCTTACAAACGCAAAATTTTAGCGATTTCGCTTTAAAACTGACTGACACGTTTAAAAAAAAGACCTTAGAAAAATACCATGTTTGGTAGTGACTATCATCTAAACCAACCTCCTCCTGAATTTTGGGGAACACTTAAAAACCGCCGGAGTACAGGTGTCTAAGGACAGTGGTAGTCACTCCCTATGACCCTCATTTGTGCCATATACCCCTTTTTTGTTTTTTTTTACGCTGGGTATGTTTTTCACACCATACCCTCCGTAGGGATACGAAGGTCGTGTGTGGGATTCCCGAAGAATCGGTCTAACCACTAAGCCCCGCGGCGGCCTACCTCGGTAGTCGGGAAAGGGCTCCAGGAACACATTTGAGGTACATCGCGGACATCTCATACACTAGGACGCTATCACACCTCTCACTATTCTGTATAGTAAGAGCCAGAACTGCGCCCTGTCTCAGACGACACTCCTCGGTCGCAACGGAGTGTCACCTGTCTCAGGTCGTTTGCAGTGCTCACATCAGTGCCATATAGCCTAATAACTAAAGGCTTCATTTGAACCTAATTCTCTAGGAAGGTGATAAGCCATTAACCATGACACTATGGTGTTCCATAGCACAGCAATGACCAAAAACGCAGATAAATCTCTAAGAAACAGCTAGTATTATTAAGTGCTGTTCTGTGTCGAAATCAGTTCGATATATGTCAGTGATACTCGTAAATAAAATCATAATTGCTTACGTCATTGTTGTAACGTAATTCTCGTTCGGAACTGTGTCGATAACCTTCTTGTAGTTATTTTTTATGTTTATGAGAATACACGATGAAATATTAGCGTTATCTCGCTTTATGAAGTTGAATTTGATGTTCAGCTCTTATGTGTTTCAAATAAATATTTCGATTTCATTTGTATAAAGTGTTGGTGCGAACGAACGAACTGTGATAGGTGTAATGGGTTTAGTTCGAGTGTGTATGTTTAATTCTTTAGTATTCGACTGCACAGTTGGCCTAGTGGTTTAAGCGGTCGCCACGCCGCTCTCTACTGAGCTAAGTGTTGTGGGTTCAAATCTCACGTATTACAACACTGTGTGAACCACAAATTGTTGTTCTGAGTCTGGGTGTTCTTTGTGTCCGTTTCTTGTATGTTTGTAAAGTCCCCCGCGACACAGGATCTATTCCAAGTGCGGGGCGTTGTTTTTTTTTTAAAAAATTCTTTAGTATTGTATATAGACTAAAGATTTTGACTGTGTGCCTATTTTAAAGGGTTGTATGATATAATCGTTAGTTGTGGGGGTGGCTGATGGTATTCGTAAAGTGAGTGAACTTAACCTAAAAATCTATAATTAGTGTTTTTTCGCGTAAGAGTATTTTTCCGTCTCTCTGGAATATTGTTTTTGTTATAAAGGGTATGTTAAATTCTTCACTGTATTTCTAGCTTTGTATTTATGAAATTCCATGATATTTGAATAAGCTGTCGGCCTTGCTTTATTGTTTTCAAATAAATGTTCACAATGACTTCGAATGACAAATACATTATATGTCTATATCAATCAACAGTCAATAGTAAACAATAATCATGTTACATCGAGTGGAAAAAGACAGTTGAATATCACAATAGCTGTAGTATAGAATAGTGTTATTCACAAACAACATCAAACATAGTCAGGGTATTTAAACATACCGGGAAAGGTTTAGAACGCTCCCGGTCCGGGAACGTGTCCGGTATCACAGACGGCTCGGGCGCCGGAGATCGCAGAACGATCTCCGTCCTCCATAAGCGCAAGTCTGGGGGTGATACGTGAGGCCATCCGTCACCCGAGCAGAAGCAGGCCAGTATGGCAGCGGGACGTGCTACGGAGCACACGCTCTTTTGGAGCAGAAAAGGTGTAAAAGCCATAGGTAGATGGCCCGAGGTACGTCGGGGTTTCAGGAATTTCCTTTCTAGGGTACACCTGATTCCCCGACTACTGGTATCTGAGACGGCGTGCGGTTTTTGGTCGGTTCGAGTCCGACATAACCACCAGTAGGTGGTACCCGGGGCGATTTCCGCAGAGAAAAAAACAAAAAAGGGTATTTAAATATAGACAATATAAACTTAATGTTAAATATCCTATTTTGTAGAAAACTAATCCGATTAAAACTGTATTTTACAGTGGTACTCATACGCTCTCTAACTAAACGATTCGGCTCTTTGTTTGTGTGTCAATTAGTCAAAACCTGGAATTTACCACCAACACACGTGTTTCCAATCCTCTATGGTCCCGTGTACTTTGAGCGGGACGTGAAAACTCCTTTTTTATTATTCTGTGCCTACCAAAGCGACTACTCTGTCTGATGGAAAACATGAATAGCCACCGGTAAATATTATAATATGATTGTACATGTACTTGAGTTGAATGAATAAGTAGATAAATAAAAAAAAATCCAAGAGTCGTGGTTAATGCGAATGCAAACAATTTAGTATGGCGAGCCATACCATGGCGACCTACTGAGATGCTAGTCTACTATAATATGGTGATCGTAACGTATGTATTTAACTTTGCTCTCTATCAGGCAGAGTAGAGTCACTTTGGTATACTCTATACGCCATGTGTCACAACACTCATTCGATAAACACCAGTGCCTTCCTGCTCTTTAAATCTGTCTCTCCCCTTCATAATCAGAAGAAAACTTGGCTCTCTGATAACCCTAGTCACTGGTGAAAATCAACGAGAGTATTACTTAACTTCGGGTTTCTATGAAACTGTCGGCTACTGTCGAACCGACCCAAATCTGACGAAATATTGGCTCTCAATATGGATAATCTTATCCACTATACGCTTAACAGTGCCAAGAACATTATTATCTTTTTTTTTATTATATAATCATCAACGGTAGTTACTTTTATAAGGAGACTCGTTATTATAAAGAAAAGTAGTGGTAAATTTCCGAGAAAACAGTAATATAACCGTGGTCACCCACGGTATACGTGTGTGGTCGGCCATCTGTTTTCGACCGGTAGTTCCGTGACTAAATTCTTTCTTTTCTTTCTTTTTTCTTTTTAAAAAGACAACGCCCGCATTAGGAATAAATCCTGTGTCGCGGGGGACTTTACAAACATACAAGAAACGGACACAAAGAACACCCAGACTCAGAACAACAATTTATGGATCACACAAAGTGTTGTCCCATGTAGGATTTGAACCCACAACACTCAGCGAAGTGGAAAGTGGCGTGGCGACCGCTTAAACCACTAGACCAATCGTGCAGTCCTAAATTATGTAAAGTACACACCAATATTGATTTATTTATCTTGTCTCATCTACTAATGTAAGTTCATGTTTTTTTTTTAAGTCACTGCTACATGAAGTTCCAAATGAGCTTTTTGCATTTGTTACGCGAAATGTTTCTTAATATTAATCTATGGACTGTAAAAGTTATTCTATATCTATTTTCTTCAAATCATCGGTCCATCGTACCGCAAAACATTGCCAAAATACTTTTTAAGTGTTTTATTCTATGTGGTTGTCATGATAAAATTAAAGACCTGGGCCAAGGACTGGTTTATGACAGAAGAATAGGGTTGGCAGCTAGTAAGTTACCACATTTATCGCAGTTGTTCGGAGTATTGTTTTTAAAACGATTTTCACATCATAGAACACACACAATGATTGCATAAAACTTCCGTTGTTTTAATGTCGTATTATTTATAATATGATTATGTCCATCTACAGAAGTTATTAAATTAATTATTGCTTAAAGACGTGGGAGGCCATTGGTTGACAGAACATTATCCGTTTGTTATGTGTGTGGGTCTAAACTGCGCTCAACTTAGATGAATTTATTGTTTTTGAAAGTTATTTTCTTCTAAATATCCAGTTTAGATTGCTTTTAAAATCCGTTTCAAGGATACTGGTGTCCAAAAAACAATGTATTTTATTATCGTAATCAATAGAACTCCATTTTTATTCTAAAGTGTGGATAGAATAAAAAAAAGAAATATTGCCCGCTTAGCTCGCTTATATACAACGTTCATTCCTTGTTTTACCTCCGTAGGGGTAAAATTTTCAAAAATACCTAACGCTTTTTACTTTGTACATGGGTGCTTACAACATAAAAAATATTAGCTGCCGAAATTTCAAGTTCTAGTTTCTTTTTAGACTTTATCTTGATAAGTGAGTCAGATAGTGAAAGTGATTTTATGTGAATAGAGATTTATTACTTTTTTAAATTCTATATTTTAAAAATGAAGATAATTTGTAGTTAGTTTTTTAGCATCGACGAAAGTACGTACCCTGAAATATTACAATCGCAATGTGAAGCGCAAAAAGAAACATTTTTAGTTCCAAAACAATGGAACCATTTGAACCTTATAATATGCCAATCTTTTTTTATAGTCACCCCAGGTCTTCAACCGCGGTTACTCACTGTAATCACTGCATATATTACACATATCAACATTGTATAATAATCAAATAAGCTTGCAGAACACAAAAACAATTTAGCATATATTTTACAAACATTACGCATGTTTTTATCCATTGTTTTCTCGAACATAAAGGAGCTTCATTCTTTTTAAGTCGAATCAAAACCGCCATATTTATATAAGTAGATATTATTTAGTTTAAACACGCGTTTAACGTACCTTTTAAGTGTTTAAAAAAAAAACTTTTTGCTAGTGACATCATCACCAACTTTAATAGTACACTGCTAAAAGGAAAATCACTAATCAGAAAGGAGATTTGGTTCACTGTACCATGCTAGTCACACAAGTTGGTATAAAGTTTGTTTCGATTTTTTTTATATATATATATATATATTAAGAGCCTGCCAAAGTGACTCTACTCTGCCTGATGGGAAGCATGAATAGAATCCAAGAGTTGTGATCACCATAATTATCGCAAATGCAGACAATGCAATATGGTGACCCACACTATGGCGGCCTTGTGAAATGCTTCTTCACACCCTGCTTGGGAACGTAAAAGGTATGACAGTCATCGTGACAGTGTAAGGCTTACACAGTTACCACGATAACTATCACCCCTGCATCAATGGGGCTCCGGTCTCACACTCACCAACGAAACACGACAACACGGATGCTGGCGCTTTAGGTTGGTTTTTTGTTGGGTGAGTAGTACTGCCCCGGTCGAGCCGGCCCGCTCGTGCTGAAATCAGCGTGACTCTACTACCTAGTAAACGATTTTCCCTTCGCTTTACAGTGCTGGCTTTCTTCCCTTAGTTGGCTCTTACGAAGCTAGATGAATAGGTGTGGGGACACATCATATTCTTATGCCGTCACCACAAGACTTTTTAATTAGTTCTAAATCTATATAGTGAAGAGTTTCTAAATGATTGGATGTTATTTATTATGTGTGATTTGCATTTAAAAGAGGTTCCGGTTCATCGAAGCCTTTTTAGAGACCGCTTCACTCTCTCTTTCATCATAAACGGTAAACATCTACTTATAAACAGTTCAGTACGTGGGAAACTTAATGTGTTGCATTCGGCCAAAGCCTTATATATCAATTAAAAAGTAATTAACAATGTTTGCCTAAATTGAGGGGAGAAGTATTTTTCCCTGTGTAGGGTCTCATATCGCTTCCAGGAGGACCTGAATTATATGGTCCAGGCCCCAGAGTAGGGTGCCAGAAACCGGCCATCGAGGTTGTTTTATTAGAAACACCACGTACTCCCGATTTCTATACCCCAAAGAAAATTAGATCCGAAGGGATTTACCACACCATCATCAAAAAAGGCATGACAACGTTGTTACAGAAGCAATTCTTTCAAGAGACGTAAACTTAATAAACTAAATTAAGATTTAAGAAGGATTTACTTCAGATATCAATGGATAATGAGATATCTTAAGACTCTCTGTTCTTGACTTCACTTCTAGAAGATTCTCTGAGTTCTCAATGTGACTAAACATGAAGACAATTCTACGTTTAAAGCTTGTAAATTAAACTTTGATAAACCTTTTTCCAATTTATCATTATTTGTTCGGGCTTTCGTGAAAGTCATGATACCACAAATAAGAGACTCTCTTAACCATAAACGAAGATGATCTATAACAATTTATCAGTCATTATCTCAGGTGCAATCAACTCTATTTCACTTAAGAAGAGATCCCAGAGATTTTTAAATCAACAAATAAAATATAGGAAGTAAAGAATCGTTCCATAACTGTCGGTTGAAAATAGATCATTGATAAAAACAGGTCACTGATTGGTCGGTATCGAGCTCGCTTAATTGTAGAGTGCGCGTGCGCCGGTATGCTATCTAATACCGATACTGAGGATAGCTTATGAAATACCTTACGCGCTGAGAAGATACCCGATTATATACCGATTTTATATGAATTTTTGTTAAACTACTCTACATCATATTATGAAAATCAGTGTAGTGGATAACGAACTTAAGCAAAAAAAAATCGATATAAATTAGCGATATTTTTGCCCGCAATATCGATTTTCGATATTTAGTTTCAGATATCAAATTCGTTACAAACTCGATACATTTTTAAAGCTCTGCTGTCTGCTAATGCGTCACATCATGTATTTGACTAATCTGTATGGGTTTAGTTCCTTTTGCTTCAAATACAAACAAAAATTTCAGTCTGAAAGTATCGATATATCGACATATCGATATTTTTAGGTCAATATTTATCGATACATTTAAAAAATATCGATACGTTATATATCGATATTTTTTCTCCATTTGCCCATCCCTATCAACTGATTTTTTTTTCTATGGACAGATCTGTCCAACAGTGAATTAACAGAAACTGATGATGTTAATGTAAAAAGAGATTGTAGAAACAATATAATAAAGCATATAATATTGGATCTATTTTATCGGTTGCAACGGGCTTGTTGTTATAGGGAAGATTAACCTGAAGTCGTAGGTTCGATTACCACCAACAAATATTGTGTAATAAACACTTTTTCGAAAATTAGGCTATAATTAACATTTGCCCACGGTTTCGTTTATTTGTTTACGACTATGTTAAATGTAGATTTATTTAATACTAGCGTTTGCCCACGGCTTCACCCGCGTGTATGTCGATTATCGCGGTAAATGCGTTATTCTAATGTATAAGCTATATTACTGTATTATATATTTCATCTTAATCCGTTCAGTATGTGATATGTGAAAGTATAACAAACATTCGTACACCCATCCTCACAAACTATGTATTATAAGTTTAAAAGTATATTATAATCATCATCGTTATCATCAACATCATCAGCCCGTGGCAGTCCAATACTCGTCATAGAGTTGATGGGAGCTACATCTTTCTTTCATTAATCTTGCCACTTATTGCATGAGTATGCTTAAATTATAGTCTATAAAAGATACGACTCTGTCTACCCCCTTGGGTATAAAGAAATAAGCGTTAGTGAAAACTATCAATTTAACTAATTAAGCACTCATTCAACTTCTAACCAACAGCTGTGATTAATTTTAGAGTGATAATATGAACTATTGCTACCTAATGTCTTATTTTATTGTTAATTAAGAAATTTAACATTTCTAAGGAAATGATGTTTGTTAATTAACAGTAGGAGATATGTTTTAATTAATTGATAACATAGTTCCGAGATTCGACGTAAGATATTCTGAAAGATAATAATGATAAATATACCAGCCATTTGAGACAACGTCATCTAGTTTCAAACTAAGCAGAGCTTGTGCTATCATAACTAAACTGACTGATAGAATACTTATATACCTTATTTGATAAATAAATACATAGAAAACACCCAAACTTCGAAACAAGCATTTGCAGGTCATACAAACATTTGGTCCGACCCGGGAATCGAACCCGAGACCTCAAGCACAGCAGTCACAATCACTACCGCTGCGCCACTGAGGCCGTTAACGTATTATATACATCATCTTCGTAGCCTTTATAACTCCCAAGATTATTTGGGGTTGGCTACTTGATCAACCGGTTTTGCCTGAGTATCAAATTTCCACGGAGCGCCTGACATTGGACCTCCGTAACCCTGAGAGCGAATTAAATTCGAAGGTTGAACAGTATATTTAAGGCCACTAACTTCCCCATAATGATTGCCATAGACGTACGAGACCGACGCCTAAATGTGCTCTGCGAGACACGGGCGAAGACACTGCTTAACTTCCATACTCACTCTCACAAAAACTCAACAACACCTTTGGCCTGTCTCGGGAATGAACCCGAGACCTCACGACTGACATTCGCTAAGCACTATTAACGAAGCAGTTCTGAAATATACGACTAGAATCAGGTATATGTGCTTATAAATGGTTAACCTATTTTCTGCTATACATACTAATATAATAAAGCTGAAGAGTATGTATGTTTGAAAGCCCCAATCTCGGGAACTACAGATTAAAAATTTAAAAATTATTTGTTACGATTAATAAGTATTTCAGACAAGCTTCAAAAACTTCAGATGTATTTTTGAGCATAGTCAAAAAGTATATTATCACGCCAGTCGTAATATTTTGGATAGATCACTCGGCTCTTACAATTAACCTACTGTTTGAATGAGAGAAAAAACTCTAACTACTGTAATATTAGCTTCTTGTGAGGAAAGGAAGAAGCTAAAAGATACACTCGATATGAAAAATAAATCGCGTTTACTGGCACCCAGGAATTAAAGCTACTTCGGGACTTGGGCGCGCATATCGCTGCACAAATCATAATCACCACCACCTGTGGGCGTTTGACAGAAGTCCATACCTCATATCCTCCAATATCAACAGACTGTTATGTAATTATAGCTCTTATTTCTTTAGTCTTAATGGTGAATTTGTAATGTGTGACTGATCTTTGTGGTTTCTTGGAGCAAAGATTCATTTTGATGGCTTCTAATAAAATACAAGGCTGTTGATGTTGCTGTGTTGTTTATTAATATTGATTAAAAATATTTATATTGTTTTACACTAATAAATATTGACATATAAACAGAGTTTTTTTAATTGCTTAAAGTTACGAATCCAGCTTGGTGTACTTGGCCAAAACCTTCTTTCTATCGAATAGCCTATATCCTGGCTACGTTAACGAGAGTTACAAAGATCTTCTTAATTAATATACATGCAAATAGATTACAAAAGCAATTTTAAAGCATATATCTTCCAGAAGCCTGCTGGTAATCAGCAGTGTGACGTATCTTTTCCTACCAATAATTTAAGCAAGACTTTACAACAACTTTTATTGAGACCGGAGGCCCATGGAAGCAGGGGTGACAGTTATCGTGGTAACTGTGTAAGCCTTACACTGTCACGATGACTGTCATATCTCTTACGTCCCTAAGCGGGGTGTGAAAAAGCATCTCACAAGGCCACCGTAATGTGGGTCACGTACTGCATTATATGCATTTGCAATGAGTATGGACACCACGGCTCCTGGATTCTATTCATGCTTTTCATCAGGCAGAGTAGAGTTACTTTGGCAGGCTCTTAAAATAGAAAAAAATACTTAATACTAATAAAATCTATGAAAAACCCCTTTCAAAATTCCCTATATAAAATATATCCCTATGCTGCAGGCATTTAACTGCAGATTGAAAGTTATTGGCGTCACAATATATTTTTCTCCCTAAAACGATAGCTTTTAACAACACAGAGGCAAATTAAATCATAATTCTTTCTTGTTCTCATGGGAGAACCATGCTTCGGTAGTTCTTACATTGCTTTTCACCGATTACATGAGATTACAGGAATCCGAACCATCCTTTACCCGTCAAAGGCGACTCCTAAATTGCTATTCTTAAGGTGCAGTCCACTTGGAATCAGGCTTCTCCTCCTCCTTCGCAGGGCAGGCAGGTAGGTATAGCGTTTGTTTCAAGTTTTTCTCGTCTTTGCAGTGATGTTTTCCTGTATAGTTTGCTTCCTTAGTCACCTCTTACGACACCTATGGAATGATGGTGACACTTCGTATTCTTAATCCATCATCATCACACAGAGAACCATAAGATATTAAAAGAAACTAACACGGAAAAACACGCTTACAAAAATCAGTTACAAACAAATAAAGTAATGTTAAGAACTTCATAATTGCTAAGAAAGCCTGTAAATTATGCCGTATCAAATATTGTTTGATTTTACATCAAAGTGTTTACACATTGGCCCAATAATTTTTATATTAATTCAACATATTGGCGTGATACACGAAGAGTTAGGTATTAGACCGTGGCGTTACGGAACTTGTTACAAGCGAAAGGCGAGAATACCAATAGTTGTTAGTACAGAGTCCCTTAATCGTAGAAACATCTTTTGTATTTATCTTATGATGGATTAGAAATAATAAAATCTGTTTGACTTG
This sequence comes from Hypercompe scribonia, assembly GCA_949316085.1. Classification (NCBI taxonomy): domain Eukaryota; kingdom Metazoa; phylum Arthropoda; class Insecta; order Lepidoptera; family Erebidae; genus Hypercompe; species Hypercompe scribonia. The sequence continues at coordinate 22,227,752 of OX438972.1, forward strand.
TCACTCTTAACTTGTATAAATATTTTTCGACGTGGTAACTAGATTATTGATAAACGTATTTTTAAATTTATAAATACGTACCTACGTATTAAAGAAATATTAGACACAGATTAATGATCGCTGTTGTAACACATTTATTTCTTCTGGGTGGGTATCGAATCAACCTTTGGCTAAAGCGGCCAGTGTCACTAACTGTTACAGCAACAGGTCAATCGAAATACAACTGAAGCTAGCTGCAAATGTGTTTTAAAACTCGACAGAAGTTAGATGCGAGCTCTTTCTTGCACATTTTACGCCATTTTAAGTCTTCAGCTTGTAATTTAGACGTGGAGAAAAATCATACAGGCTACATCCATCTTGTATAAAGGAAAAACTACATCAACTGTTATTTACAGTGGTTGGATATCTGAAACGGATATAAAACCGTTTCACTGGACTAATCACGATGGTAATGCGTTGAATATGCTCTTATTGCCAATCGTTAATATCAGTAAAAATAATATTGTTTTATAAATTGTACAGCTCTTTTTAAGGCAAATGTTTTCAAGTTTCGACTGCACGGATGGTGTTTGTTTAAGCGGTCGCCACTCTCTACTGCGCCGAGTGTTGTGGATTCAAACCCCACACGGGACTATACATTGTGTGATCCAGAAATTGTTGTTCCGAATCTGGGTGTTCGTTTTATCTGTTTCTTGTATGTTTGAAAAGTCCTCCGCGACATAGGATATATTACTAAGGCGGACGTTGTCTTTTTTTTTAACAAAAAGTATTACGAAATTCTAGGGTAGTGTTTCTGGTCAGATTTCTTAGGAGAAGCCTATGTCCAGCAAAGGACTAGTGAAGGTTGTTTATGATGATGATGATGATTACTCTTCAGAACCACCACAAAATTAATCCATTTCTTATCCACAAGCAGCGGATGCTTTTCATAACAAAATGATACAAGTCACAAGATGTCACTGAACTGTTTGACTTGGTGGTGAAACCGACTTGAAGTACAGAGTACGCTGTGTATGCATGCCACGCTATACAAGCAATTACGAGCACGCAAGCATAAAGCAAAACAAGCAAAGACGTCACAATTTAAGACCATTTCTGAACGGTGACCAGTTCATATTACCATATTTAACGTCATCAGAGTTCGACACAAAATTTTTCATTTAATCTATCAAGGAACCCTACAATTGTGCGTATTTAAGACCCGGTGTCGTCAACCTTTTTTTTATAAGTATTTATCATAATAATGGTACGGTTTTCTTCCAAAGAACCCGTACAAAATTATTAGTCGCGGGTTGGTGGGTGATTATACCAATTACGCTCCCCGTTTTGATAACTCCCAAACACGCGATCTTCTCAAAAAATACGAAAGATAATGAGCTCGTTCTGTTTCCAATTATGGAAATAAACGCTGGAATTCATTTGTCTATGTTGTACAATGTTATCCAGATTGTTATGTAAATTTTAAGGTCAAACAGACCTTAAAATACAAAGAATAAAAATAAACAATTAGGAATCAGTTCGTGTTAACCGCGTTCTATAAAAAAAATAGCGAAACGGAGATTGTTAAATGCCGTTAATTTTGAATTGTTATTTTTTTAAGGAATCTTGCTTCCCAATTATGCTGAGATCTGTGCAAATTTGACAGTAATGTTAACATTGAGTTATTAATGATTCAGTTATTTGTTGTATCATTAAATCTGGAATTAATTTAATGATCAATCATGTCATATTTCTTATATATTACTACCAACATGTGTAGTCGTCACACAAGTCGCGGTATATATGCCACTCTTGCTTCATTACATTTGAATTGATTTTATGAAGTTAATTATATCACTATGATGGTAATGATGTATTTCTAACCAGACCAGCCTACGCAGGAGACATTTTATTGCACAAATGTGGTCGCAAATGTGAAAATGTGGTCGTCGTTTCCCTCACTCTCATAGTCCGATGGGATGGCTATCCGATACAAGCAGGAAGAGATCAGGGCCGCCGGCTTAAGGTGCCCTCCGAGGCATGGGGGTTCAGACCCCAACTTCCAAACTCCAGGCTTATTAACCATTTCTATAATCAGAAAAACTCAAGAATTGTTGATCAGTTAGATCAACATTAATACATTAATGTTTTTTGTTTCCCAGTGGATATAATATTTCCAACATTTTAAATGGTTATCGTTAAGTTTATAATATCCAAATAAATTATACACTCTAAAACTTTCATATGAAGCACTCTTTCCATTAGTGACAACTTTATAAAAATTTAGACTTGAACACGTCTAGACAGATATTGTATTATATTACCTGTACACACACGAATTCATTGGCAAGCGTATAAAGTACCAAAGACAAGTCAATTCCATTTTTTATTTTATTCCGCATTTTCAAATAAATACATGTATTATGTTATTAATATACATATTTACATATGTTATTTCCTTGACTTATTATAACCAAATTTTAGCTAATCATATATAGTTGAGACTTCCGCATAATCTTCTATTCGGTATAAGGAACTATGGAATTATAACAATAGTTCTTATTATTTACATTTTTAAATGGGAGTGCCGTACTTCGCCACGTATGCTGCGGCTTGTCTAGGATGATACTACCGCTGAATAAAGAGGTCCTTATTCACTTATGACCAAGTGAGTAAGGCTAACAGGAAATTTCGGGGAGCGTGGGTGGGAGGATAGGGTATTTAAAATGCCCGAAGCATTTTAATAGCATGCCTAACATCTTTAGGCAACTCTACTACCACGATACTGAAGCACTTCTGGTATGTTCTTTGAGGCGCGAGTTAACTCTTTTAAAGGCATTCAGAGAAACCGGATCGTACAATATATGTCCAGATTTAACCGGTGTAAGAGTACTCTTATACAGAGTCTGGCAGAAAAGATAATTACGTCTTGTATTTACAAGCACTGGTTTAAATGGCAGCCTGATTCTTTCTCTTTTATTTGTTTGTGTATATAATATGTTTTCGTGGTTGCCTTTTTACTTCTTTTTTTATGATTTCAATAATATTTTTTTATAACTGCACGGTTGGTCTAATAGTTTAAGCGACCGCCACGCCGCTCGCTACTACGCCGAGTGTTGTGGGTTCAAATCCCACATGGGACAACACTTTGTGTGATCCATCCACATGGAACAACACTTTGTGTGATCCATAAATTGTTGTTTTGAGTCTGTTTGTCTGTTTATGTCCGAAAAAAACACCTAGACTCAGAACAACAATTTGTTTCTTGTATGTTTGTAAAGTCCCCCGCGACAAAGGATAGACATTCCTAATGCGGCGTTCTTTTTTTTTAAAAAAAAGGTAATATAATACAAATGCCAATCAAGAGGTCTCAAGTTCAATCCTTGGGTCGGGTCGAAAGTATCATTTTGTATTTCTTACAAAAAATTCTTAATAATAACTCCGAGTATCAAAGTTTGGTGGTGCTTCACACCCGTGCCTAAGAGAGCACGTTACGCTGTCGCTCCCAGTTCTCATGAACATCTACGAGTATGGCAGTCGTTATTGGGACGTCACTGCCCTCAAATATACTGAAAACTAGTTCAACCTTCAAATTTTGAACAGTCACTCTGTTCAAAAATTTATATTTCAAGTAAAACTAATCCCAAATAATCCAGAGAATAATAAAGGCAAGGAATATGATGGTGACAAGTGTAATGTAACGTTGCCTTCGTTATGAAGTTTTATTATTATTATTCCATATTGATTATATTTTAAAATTCATAAACAAGGAAAACAAAAATGTATATATTTAAAACTAAATAGGATCAAAACACCGATGGTTAGGGCTCCAACGACAGGAACCTCCTCACTTTACGTGTCGTGTCAAGGAGGACTGCCTTCTACGTCAGACCCTTTTTTTTTTAACGTGTGGAAACCCCATCGGGCCGTCACCTCACCGTGGTTTACGGCGAGGCGGTGTGTCGGAATCGGACCGACTAAAACCACACGGTGTGCCACTCTGCGCCTGACATAGAAGGGGTCCGGGAACAGCTGCTATTACGACATCCAGATCACACTACACACTACGTCAGACCCTTGATCCAGCCTTCTAAAGTGAGCCTCTCAAAGTATTGCCCGAGGCTCTTAGCTCTTGTTATTATTTCTGTCTCTTGAGTTGCTGATGACAGTTATTACGTATCAAGCGAGTTATCAGTTTTTTACTTCTAAAACCATTTTTTTAAATATAATAAACATGAATAGCTAATATCGAATTCTCGAAATCATTATTGAATCGACACTATTCATAAATCTGCACAATTATTCAATAATTGTAATGGCTAGTCGTGAATAACATTATTATTTGAAATTAAATATTCATAAGTTCTGAGGCCAGTAGTGTGTTATTAAAATCTATTATTTGTTCTTTATTATTAATAATAACCTCGGTAATAATGTTGTTTAAAGATAACGACATTTGCATGACATTACGTAGATTAACGAGAACACTATACTAATAGGTATTTATTGTATGGGAATTTATATATCAAGTACTATGTTAAAAAACTTAGTGTTTGAAGTTCTTTTCATCAACAGCCTTTTACAGTCCACTGCTGGACATAGGCCTCTCCTTAGCGAGGAGGTTTTGGCCTACTATACCACACTGGCCAGACGGGTTGGAATAAGGTTTGTTTCAAGTTTTCCTTCTCTTTGTAATGATGTGTCTTGCATATTTGGTTGCCTTAGTCGCCTTTTACGACACTCACGGGATGAATAGGGGTGGTATTACTATGTATTCTTAATCCGTCACCACACGGATGAAGTTTCTTTAAATAATAAATAATGTGCTTGATTTAATTTTACGAGATTTGAGATCTGATTAACATGCTTTGAGAGATGGGGAACTATTTCTCCTAATTTCAACGTTAACACCCCGTAGTCGAGCTCGTCTTAGTGTGACATCAGACGCTCGTCTGTGAGGTGTCCGAAGTTGTTGTTAGACATTCATTACAGTAAGTTAAGATTTTTTTGGATTCCAATCGAACATGATCCCAATTGGTTTGCCACTACGTAAGAGGGATTAAACACGAGCAAAATGTGGACGTTTAACACACAACGAACTAGACCCGTCAAGACAGAATACGTTTTACTCAATACTGAGCAAACTACACAAGACAACATCATTCTAAAGAGAAGAAAAACTTGAAACAAAGTTAACGTGAACCCGTCTGGCCAGCGTGGCCACGCCTATGTCCAGTAGTGGACTGTTAAAGGTTATTGATGTAATGAATAGTGAAACTTACAGCTAACATAATAGGAGTAAGTACTACACGGATAATGTACGGTGAAGTATTATGATTTTTACAGCAATAATGAGGAAATCTGAGGCATCAGTAAACTTCCTCGCGTTACGTTGTTTAGTTACGTTGAGTGACGTAACGTTACTATGTTTGTGGAGGGGCCTTTTTGTGGTTTACATGGCAGCAGATAATATGATGTGATCTCATGGAACATTATGTAGTGGTACATGCCATTGTTATATCATTGAAGATTGCCTGCTATTTGGCATTTTCTTTGGACATATACATAAAGATTAATTCATAAATTACTTTCGCAAAACATACTCATAAATTTATACAAATTTTATAAAAGTGAATAGTTTATTTGTTAGTTTGGTTAAGTTAGTCAATCTCATTAACTACTGTTTTCAATTAAAATAATATTTTAGTGTTGGATAGCCGATTTATTGAAACAGGTATTATACTCGTATATACATTACGATGCGATCAATAAGGGTCGAATGTAGATGAAAAGTGTTTCATAAACGAAGTATTTTTTTATTTTTGAAGAATCGTGCACCTTGCACAATATGTCTGACTGCAAATCGAACTCATGTTCTCAAGCTAATTAAACAGATTCACTAACCTCTAGATCAGGTCAATCAGAGATGTGTGATTAATGACAGAAAGTTTCCATTCTTACTGTATCTTATTGTCATTGGTTTTTTTTCTATTAAAACATCTTAAGAATGATGGATTCTGTTTTTGATGAGTCACAAGAAAAAGCTATATGCAATGAGTCATCCAGCTTGATAGGTACTGTCTGGTTTATATTGCAATATTTACAGAAGAACGCTGCAATAACACAACTAAGTGTTTAGAGAACTTCTCCATAAAATCCTACATGGCGCTAACAATAGTTCGCTCCGGATATTATAAAAACTAAATCAATAACTTGTAAATTTCTCACGCACATAGTATTTGTTCAGAAAGTACAAATAAAATCTATTGCGTTCAGAAGTAAGCGGGACCACCGCGTCGTTGCCCACGCGCCACTCGGCTCGAGAGCCACTCCTGCGCACCGGCCGACGTGACGCACCGATTAGTTGCCGATATGCGAGACATTGTCGCGAATTTGTAGCGGTCACTGTAATTTCGTAACTAATTGATCATCAGGGACTCAAAAAAAAACTGGGACTTTGTGAAAACGCTTTTAAGACTAGATTAAAAGATATGTTTTAAATTACCTTATTTCCTGTTATGGTTTACTTTATTTATGAATCACTTCGAATTATTAGATTACTCATCGACCAACCAACAAATTCATCAGTGTTAAGTGAAACTTTTTATCAATTTTATGAGTAAAATTTGTATTATTTAACTTTCGATCTAGGGAAGTCCCCGAGGTACCCAAAAGTTTTAAAAATCAAATGCTTTTTGATACTAGTGTAGTAAAACTTACGCTGTAAGGGGTAACCAGATTTCATATATGCTTCAAATTAGTTAACATGATGCAGTTGTTTATCTAACGAGGTAGAAGTCGTCAAAACTCTAAAGGAAGAAAAGATTTGGACATTAACCTTAGTGTATAACTATAAACACATGCCAGATCAAAAGGAAAAGTTAGTTTTCTAATTAAACTACAGTGGACCCCCGGTAATTCGACAAACGTTTTGCAGGGCAGTGTCGGACTATCGAATTTGTGGGATTATAGAGTACTGCTGAAGACCCCCTATTATAGCCCGGCTTTTTTTACAAAAGAGTACCTTGTAATCCGACAAATTACAGACAAAGGATAAAATTCTATACGTTGTCTTCTGGGCTTGTGAAGATATTACTAGGTATGTATACGTAATACACAATGAATAAACACTAAGCTGCACCGCTATCACACGTAGTCAAATTCACACTAAGCAATCGGAATTGAAACAATACCTACGCGTCGAGCACAAGTTATAACCTGTTCAATCATGCACGATCTACTTTAGCGAAAATTGTTTGGTTGATGCCGGATTACGGAGGGTCCAGATTAGACAGGGGTCGGATTACCGAGGGTTCACTGTACAGTGATAGACTGACATTTCTTAACACAGATTCTTTCTTTAACCTACTAGTACACCCATTAACTAATAGTGACATATTCTCAACGATGACAACTCTAATATTTATTTAACAATGACCTCGAACGTGATCATTCATACGTATACACACAAACTGTCATTGCCAACCTATCACATAAAAATACTCCTAGTTTGTATATTATTAAGGTTACCACAATTACACACCTCATCGCAATTACTAAAGAATGCCACTGTTATCCTGCGACCCGGGGTTGTCAGCGCCATCGCAATTAGTTGCGCACGCCCTATGTAGATAAGGCACACGTGACGGTTGGAGACGCAAGTCGACCATTACATAGCCTGACAACATTTATTTCTTTGTCAATATTAGCTGAACATGTCTTGCAACGAAGCAAAATATTACTTAAAAGAATATTTTGTTGTGTATTTAATTTACACTAAAACGTTTGAGTAGACTTATGTTTAGATATTTAAGAAAGGAGTATTTAAATTTTAATAGTTTTGATAGAAGGAACTTATAGTGTTACTTGCACTGGCTATCAGAAAAGAAATTCGGTGATAATTACACGACGGTTAACACTTCAAACTGAAACTCCATTACGTGGATGGATATGCTTCCCTAGTCAGAAGTTTACAATATCAGTAAAAATCAAATATGATCTTCATCAACCATCATCAGCAGTCTTTAACAGTCCACTTTTGGACGTAGGCCCGTCCTTACCAAGGAGGTTTTGGGCTGCTATACCACACTGGCCAGACGGGTTGATATAGGGTTTGTTTCAAATTTTCTTCCTGCTTGCAGTGATGTTCTCGTGCGTATTTTGTTCCCTTAATCGACTCTTACAGCATTCTATAGTGAGAAAATGGAATATCTTCACCCCTATTCATTCTGTAGGTATCGTAAGTGGAATTTAAGGAAGCACACTGCTCAGGACAACAGTACTACGAAGAGAAGTAAAACTCGAAACAAATCCTATACTAACTCGTCTGGCCATCATGGTAAAGTAAGCCAAAACCTCCTTGCTAAGGAGAGGTCTATATCCGGTATTCTATTCCCTGGTCAAACATATTTCTGTCAAAATTATTCAAAAGTCTCTAAGAAGCCATATATTACTTGGACACCTCCACAGTAATTATTTACAAACACAAACCTAATAGCAGTTTACTCGACACGAGAACTCGCAAACGCTGAGGCCGTTATTTCCAGGCAAAGATTGTTTATTATTTGTGTTTCCTTTGCTCAGTGGTCGTAAGCATTGTTCAAAGGTTCTATCTGATATGGAACCAAGCGAGAAGACGTGCCACACAATGTTTTCCTAGATACCCCAATGAAATAGTACCGTGGGAGCTTCTACTAACATGTAATTAATGGAATTTCTAAGCATCGTCTTTGAAAGTTCAGGCAAATATCTGGCATAGATTTTATTTTGAAATATCTTTCAAGACGTGTAATTTTAGAAAAAAGAAAACCTGTTATTTTTTTTTATGAAATAGTGGTAAACGAGGCGAAGGTATCACTTTATGGCAAGTGATTACCACGGTAAAACCAACTTAAAAAAATGTTAGCAATAATATTTTGTGAGGCGCGTTACCAAACAGTCGAAGCCGGTTTAAATAGGTGGCTCTCCCGCTCTTAAATATCGATGAAAAACTAGAAATGTAATTCACTTTTCTAGCTAAGTTAAATGAATAGGGTGGGCCAAGAATTTGTTGACATTTGAATCTAACATCCCGCACAAACATTTTACGGGAGTTCATGGGACCGATGCTACTAGAATTTGCTGGCTATAATCGTAACACATGGTTTCAACAAGAAGGAGCCACTTGTCATACATCCAATAAGTCAGGGACTCAGACGAGGCGACATTCTGTGGCCACCCAGAAGTCCAGATCTATCTCTCGCAGACTCCTCTTTATGGGTTATTTGAAGAATCGTGTCTACATTAATAAACCAAATACACGTTATAAATAAACAATTGTTATAATATTTCAATTCATTTGTTTTACACATTTTTTTCAAATGTTAACTAAGTCTTGGCCCACCCTACATTTCGCATAGATCATAAGTATGATCCTCTTTCTTACATTTTTCATTTCGTTGCAAAATAGTCTTGGCTTTTTCTTTTATGACCATCTGCCTATCGTTAGGAATGTAATATACCTTAGAACTGTAATAGTTGTTCGTACACAGGCTGAAGCGAAATACCGTTAATAAATGCCATACAGGGTTCATGTCAGCGTCACTTACCTTTCAAATACGTGCTCAAATTACTGAGAATCTTAATTTAATTGTACTTACAATTCTCGCTATGGTGTAATCCCTTCGTATGTACACTCGGTTTGCATAATAAATGTGATTTTGTAATCAATGCCTTTCTATAGCGGATATCCAAGTTGAAAACGACACGGGTAATATGATTTAATTAAAGGACGACCTTTGTTTAGTGAAGGAATGCCACTCAACTCAGCCACGCTTATTTCAGCATGAACGGGCCGGCTCGTCCGGGGCAGTAGGTACTATCCTCCCACAGAAGATCAACTTAAAGCGCCAGCATCCGTGCTGTCGTGTTTCGTTAGTGAGTGTGAGACCGGAGGCCCGTTGATGCAGGGGTGTCAGTTGTCGTGGTAAACGTGTGCAATATAATACTACGATGACTTTACTGTCTTTTACGTCCCCAAGTGAGGCGTAAAGAATCATAATAGGCCGCCATAATGTGAGTCACCATATGTGATTACAACTTTTGGATTCTATTCATGCTTTCCATCAGGCAGAGTAAAGTCACTTTGGCAGGCTATTAAAATAACTCAACTAAGTGTATTATCTATAAAAAACAATATTACCGACTTCAGTGAGCCTAGAATTGTTATAAACTGTATTCGTCATTTTGTCTATTTCAATGGCAAACAGAGCAAACTAGCGGGCAGTTAGTCTGGTGGTAAGTGTGTGTAAGTTCATGCTTGCATTTCGAAAGTCATAGGTGCATCACTCCCCTTTGGTCCTTTCCAGGATCAGGGGAATGGTTCGAGCTCTGGCTATCTTAGTCACTCGGGGAAAGTTACTAAACTGTTTAACAGCGGTTTTATGCGAGACCACGGTATCACTTCGGTCAAGTGTGCCCTTAGCCAAGATGCGTTTCACGTTGATTCTCTTTCTACAATCACTAACATTTGGTTCGCTAACACATACAATCACTAACATTCTCTAGTGGTTTAAGCGGTCACCACGCCGCTCTCTACTACGTTAAGTGTTGTGGGTTCAAATCCCACATGGGACAACATTTTGTGTGATCCACAAATTGTTGTTCTAAGTCTAGGTGTACTTTGAGTTCGTTTCTTGTATGTTTATAAACTCCCCCGCGACACAGGATTTATTCCTAGTGCGGGCGTTGTCTTAAAAAAAAAATCTATTCTCTTGTATTATTGGCTAATATTTTGTTTTAACCACGTGACTTAACGTTGACAGACGTCATTCTCATACTTTTGTTTTAGTTTTTAATAAGGTTCACGTTTGTTGGCACAACTTGGCTAGTATTCCATATGTGTCGGAACGTGGATCTCCAACGAATATACATTTTATTTTGAAGTATGTTTTTATTTCTAGTTAAAGATGGTACGAATTACGATAACGGTTTTATAAGAATATTTTAGAGTTGTGACTTTTTTATTTGTGTGTTTTTGTGGTATAAAATAATACAAATACTTTCATACACAGTGATCACAAGCGTAACCGGGTATTATATTATTAATTAAGTAGGGAGGTAAATGACCGGATACTGTACGTAGATATACTGTTTCGAACGGGATTTTTTTTAATGTTTATTTAAATAGACAATTATTTTAAAATGTTAATTTTGAAAAGTAACTACGTTAATATTAGTAGGTTTGAATATTATAATGGGTAGATCAGAATTAGTAATTATTGTGGGTAGATATCAGTATATAAACATCTTGTGATATTGCTAGTGAGAGGACTTTGTCCAGCAGTGGACTGTTAAAGGCTTGCTAGGCCTTTAACAATCCATACTATTGCAGTAACTGTCGAACTTGACATTCTACAAACGTAAACGTTATCAGAAAACTAACAAATATATGGAAATGACGTCTCTCAACGCAAGTCAGGTGGTCAGTAAAATATTAGCCAATAATACAAGAGAATTGAGGCGTTAGCTATAGTTTCTTTTTTTTATATTAATAACCTGCCAAAATGACTATTCTGTAAATGCAGACAATGCAGTATGGTGACCCACACTATGGCGGCCTTGTGAAATGCTTTTTCACACCCCGGTTGGGGACGTAAAATGCATGACATTCATCGTAACTGTGTAAGGCTTACACAGTTACCACGATAACTGTCATCCCTGCATCAATGGGCCTCCGGTCTCACACTTACCAACGAAACACGACTACACGGATGCTGGCGCTTCAGGTTGGTCTTCTGTGGGAGGGTAGAACTGCCCCGGTCGAGTCGGCCCGCTCGTGCTGAAATCAGCGCAGCTCTACTACCTTACAATTAGTAGAAAGAGAATCAATTGCAGCTTGGCTTAGAGGACAAGTCACTTTCTAGTAAGGGAGCACTGTCCCTCAAATGCGCTTACTACTCTAGAGATACAAGTTGTCGCCCTTTGAGTGTCACCCAGATATAAGGACGACACTTAAAAAGCACCTTCCCAAGTTAAGCCTCCGGTGACCCATTCACTCAGTATAAAACAAAGTAAAAATTGTTTACCACCGGTTTTTTTTAATACATTGTTTTTTATAAACAAAAAGTAAAAATAATAATAAAACAAAATCAATTCGACTTCTACATTTTTAGCTTTCAACAATCAACTGCTGGACTGCCTCTTCTTCGAGAGGAGGTTTTTACATTAACCATGTGGTTAATCCACCTTATGTTTGTTAAAATGAATAATGTACTCATTCTTACTTTTCCTTTTTCAGGTAAGCACAGCTTCATGTTATAACAAAGAGCAGCATACTCATTTTGGTAAGCATTGTCATACGTACCAGTTGTTCCAGATATATGAAGGCGACTCTTATAAAATATATTAAAAAATGGTCTTTGTCTCTACAAAAAAAAAAAATCTGTTTTAAGAATTTCACGATTCTTAAATAAACATAGTTTTTGTTGAATTTATTTGCGATAAATTATTTTAAAGGTGTGTAAAATTCTGTGTTGTGAGGGACTTTTCAAACACGTAAGAAACGGACACAAAGAACACTCAGATTGAGAACAACAATTAGTGGGTCAAACATAGTGTTGTCTCATGTGGAATTAGAACCCACAACGCTTTCCGTACTATCAAATACCTTCCATTTCCCGACATTTCGAACGGGTTACTCGTGGTCACGGTTCGAACAAATTCAAACCTAAATCCTCGAGGAAACACCAGCTACTACAATAATCACTTACGAAATCCCCCTTATGGAGGATTGGTAGTTAAGTTTACGATTGTCTCATATACTGCCGTTTCCCTTCACACCTCCACGAGGTGAAAACATATTGCCATGATGTAACTTCAAGCCATGTTAGAACTGAGACGATAATTGTTCGTGTTCCTATTTACAGGCTGTTGTAAAACTTGAATAGGGTTTTAGCAAAGCTATTAACGTAAACTGGGTTAAAACGGAATAACTGTTGGCTTTGTTATTATTAATGTTTATGTTTGCCCTTGGTTCTCGGTCAATGTGTCACAGGTGACGATTGTAGCGTGACAGTTACACGAATCTAATTATTGTTGGCATATTGTTAACAGTATGAATTTGGTTTTTACCCGACTACGGCGAACCCAAATGGAAAAGTAATAGCTTTGGCAGTTTGTGTATGTTTATAATTGTTGAACCGATTTTAATTAATGTATTAATAGTCTAGGTAACATACGTTATATCTATTTTATCAAACGTAAACGTGCAGTAGAATCACCTGATGTTGAGGGTTTAGTGACACTCACGGACTCCTGCAACTGAAAAATCACTAGGGTGTTGCCATTCTTTTACTTCTGATCCCCAGAAGTTACTAGAAGCCCCCATGGAATATTACTATCTATGATCCCGAATTCTTAAGCGGAAGCCCTCTTAGGCATCTTAGACCATCACAGTGTGGGCAATAAATATGGTGACCATTACTCTTAGATTCTGCTCATGCTTTTCATCAGGCGGAACAGAATCACTTTAGCAGATTCAATATAAAAAAGCTACCTCTGTGAGAGCCATGCTGCATCTCCCAGAAAACTGGCGATAAGCAATTCTTTCATTGTATTTCTCTGGGTGAGGTTACCAGACCTGAACCCGAGCCCCTCTCAAAAAACGGCAACAAACTAGTGATTTTAGAGTTGCAGACGTCCATGGGCGGCGGTAATCACTTACCACTAGGTGACCCGTCTGTTTATGAAGTTATTGTTCGACTCTTATTCATAGCCCGTTAAAGTAGAGCTCCGCTGCATTCTACAGCTTTTATATATGTATGTTCGTAATAATATGAGAATCTAAAAAGGCTGTCGAGGCATCACTAGGGTTACCATATTTGACACTAACTTCCGAATATATAAGTACCTTATTCTTGAGTTTGTTAAATTGAATCTTAATACATATCTATTAAATACATATTTGTGTATGTTCTTTATGACTTATCAAGTTATGAAACATAATGAATTCAGTCTTATGATATATTGTCTATTGTCTCAAGGTCAAAAATTATGACCAAAAAAATTGCAAAATATTATAAGTAACGATATTATAGTAGATGTTTGTCTATCAATATAGATGGTTTGTGTATGCTTCAAAAACTCAAGAAATTCTGCACTTTAAAGATTGCTTTTATTTATTTTTCGTGTCAGTTTTGTTTCTCATCACTCCACAGCCAAGCGGGTCCTGGCACAACCAGTATATTATAATACACCGTTTCATCATGCTTAGAGCTCTTGGTAGGACTTGAATAGTTGCAGTGGCTTCATGTTATCCATAGTTTCTTGTACAAAACCTAAAAACGACACAATTTGATAAAATAAAAATATATTTCAGACACTTCACACAACGTCATCTAGTTTCAAACTAAGCAGAGCTTGTGCTGTAATAACTAGACTGACTGATAGAATACTCAAATATTTTGTTCTGCAAATACATACATATTACACATAGAAAACAGCCAAACTCCGAAACAAATATTTGCAGATCATAACCTGACCCGTCCAACCCGCGAATCAAACCCGAGACCTCAAGCACAGCAGTCTTATTCATTACCGCTGCGCCACCGAGGCAGTTAAAATGAACTAACTGATACCTAAATTTTTCTTACCAAAATACAGTTTCTTCCAATCTTTATTTCAGTCCGGGAAAGCTATCTATGTGATGGTCACCTCTCTATTCCATACCGGTTCTAACATTAAGTTTATCTGCAGATGTAATTGTGGTTGACAGTCGACAGCTTGTAGTGCCCTCGGGCAAAAACTGCCCACTAATTAATTGTAATGCGGAAGATGGTACATTTGAGATGTTTTACTGGATCAGGTTGTATGTATCAATCATAGTTTTCATCATTTCCCTGCTCATTTCTAACTGTATTTAAAATCGACGCCGTGTATATTTAGAGCACACAAAACAAAAGGTCCATCTGTTTTTGAGAATGACCAGGGTTGTTAAGATATAACGCATGTTGAATGAGAATATTGACACTGGAATACCTTTATGAAACCAGGGTCATTAACGTATATCTCTGCACTATGATTAGAGACACCATTTAAACAAGGAAATTACAGTTTTAATTTAATACTATATCTACAATTGAGGGATAAATAAATGACGTAACATGTTTTCAACAAACTTAACACCCGTAAAACACTATATGTTAAAATTATTCAGTGTAATTTACATATGCGCATACGCATGTCGTCCGGGAAGCAATGGGCGGTGCTAACAGATCAGAGTCTAGCGGTGACAGTCGGATGTTTTCTTACCATCAATTAAATGTTACTTAGCTACAGTTAGGAATGCTGATGACGTTGCTGCACTCTTGATTAATACGTATGGATGTTAAGCGGTATTGGTATGAAAAACTTTGAGAGAAAAGTTTTTAAAAAGTCAACTTCAACTTCAGCACAAGGAATATATTTCATGTCGCGAGAGATTTGATGGATTCATAAAACAGACAAAAAGTACACCTAGACTCACATATGTTGTTTCATGTAAAGATTGAACCTAACACAATCAGCGCAGTAGAAAATAACGAGGTGACCGCTTTCACCTTTACGCCATGCATGTAGTCACTGTGTGTAAACTGGCTAAGTCCTTTAAGTTTAACCAAATTGAAATCTAAACTCAACCACGAAATCTGAATAACAGTTGTTAACAAGACCAAGTTGACACATTTCGTGCGTCTCTTTACGACTTAACAACAACCCTGCGTGTCGTCTGTCGTTGGGCGTCGGCTGCGCACGCGCACCACTTTATGATTTTCGCACGTACATATTTTGCAAAGCACATCTAACGGTTGTATTAGGGTTGTCAAATTTGTTTATGGTTCGATTATAAACTTAGTTATATGTCGAATAGGGGCTTCCTCAAACAAAAGAGATGTTTATAATGATGAATCAGTCAATAGTCCATGTCCACAAACCGTTTTACATTCAAAAAGAATGTACATAATCTCCTTCTTAACGAGATTGAAGAATCGTCTTATCGATAGTTGGCTCAGCTTATAGTCAAGGTGTCATAGTGTACGAATATAATCTATATATGTGTGTATGTGTATATTTATGTATATATGTGTATATTTATTCGTGTATTTATGACATATGTATTGTATGTGTGGTATATTTTAGTTGTCAATATAACCTCTGCACCTGCACCTCCCTTACAGTATTTCTATGACACACTAAGGTTAACTGGAAGAGAATGCCTTGGGCATTAAGTCTACCGATGTACAAAGTGCATAAAGTGTTAATAAATAAATAAATAAAAAATAAATAAATAAATAAATAAATAAATAAATAAATAGTCACCTTTAGTTTTTATCAATCTTTAGATTTAGTTGTAACGTCAACTTTATGGTAGTTTATTTAACATTTTATGTTTACAAACAGCCGAGGTCATAATCCTCCATCATAAACATCATTTATAGCCTTTCAACTGAACATAGACCGTTTCTTAGAAAGAAGGTTATGACCTACTAATCCTAATCCTTACAAATAAAATATTCTTGTAGTTTGTACTATATTCATTGATATAACTAGTTCACCACAAAACTGATTTAGAGAATACCGCTCTATGGTTTAATACTCTAAACTAATTTTCCATCGCATCCAATCAAGCCGACTGCAAGCCCTGCAAGCTGTCCTTATCTCCACACCGTAGAGGTGACTAAGGTCAGAAAGAGATGTGGAACACGATTCGTCAAGAATTGTAATACACGCATCGACGATGTACCATGAAATTCCCCGGTATAATGACAACTGCCATGATTCTCGTGGCATTAAATCATTGAAATTGACGCTTTTCTGTTTGTAATTTTCCTTCCTCTGAAACCTTTTTCCAAACTAGAGGTCGACTTAAGTCTATAACGATACGGCTGACCTTTGTTTTTCTATGTAGAGCGACTGGCATCAGACTGCCAAGTCGCGACAAGCGAAGTACTAGAGGATGACGAAGTTCAGTAAACAGATATTTTTCGGACATTTAAAGACTCGCATTTAGCCAAGATTGCCAAAGATGTGTATAGGATACACTTTGGAGAATGTTCGAAGGCTCTTTTCGAACTGATTGAACCATCTCCATTTCTTTATCGGACCACTACGTGCAGGCAAATGTTTCATCCATACGTTGTTGACATACCCAAAAATCGAACTTAACAGTTTGACAGCTCGTTTTTGGTAAGAATCGCCAAGATTTGGAACGACTTGCCTGGGTCTCTTTTTCCTGATAAGTTAAACTCTGGAGCCTTTAAGAGTAGAGTGAACAGGTTTCTTCTGGTTGGGCGTGTACCACCTTCGTCTTCATGTACACTTTCCATCAGTTGAGATAGAAGACAAACGCCTATTCCATTACAAATATAAAAAAAAGATATTCGTATGGCAACTGTCGTGGTTAAGCACGCTCTACGAGGCACCTTGTTTAATTTGTAATCGAATTAGTCTATGATTTTATCTGACTGCTACTGTTTTCTTCTACATTCATGAGCATATAGGTATTGATCCTGTATAATGGATTGATAGTGATCTAGAAAGAGTCCATCTCATATAAAATGAAAGGAAATTTTATATTTTGTCTACATTTATCTCGGTTTTACTTTTTAAGACATAATTATGTTGTATTAACCTACTTGGGCTACCATATCCATCACTGTGTAAGCCGGTGTCCTTGCGCTGTCCAAAAGCGGCGTAGAGTATCAAATAAGGCGCCTGACCTATGTTCGAGAATCTGATGGTTAGAGATCCTGCACACTAGTGTTTGTTTAACTTAGGCTATTAACGTATTCTGGATGTCGTAATAACAGCTGTGCCCGGATCCCTCCTATGTCAGGCGCAGAGTGACACACCGTGTGATTTTAGTCGGTCCGATTCCCGCACACCACCTTGCCGTAAGCCCCGGTGGGTGACGGCCCGAGGGGGTTTCAACACGTTAAAAAAAAAAAAGCTTTGAACGTATGGATGGCCAAGACTAGTAAGCCATAAATTTCGGAAGTACGCTTGGTACTCACTTTTATCTATCACTCAGACCTGTGTCAAGAACGTGAGGTCCAGTACCTGCCCACGCGATCACGTGACCACCACTCGTCGTGTTATCTTATAACAGTCTTTATTTGTAAAGGTCTGTACACAATGTAACTATCGTGTCTAGCATAACCCAGACAAGTTAGTTGCACCCATCAGAGCACGTATGCGATAACCTGATATTCAAAAAAGTTGGTGATTATTATTTACTGTTATCGCATAGCTTACATTATCAAATCATCATCATCATCATCGTCAGCCAATTGCAGTCCACTGCTGGACATCGGCCGCGCCCGTTATCAAATGTAAACAATGAACTAAATACCTAAATTCCACAGAAGTTTTATCGAAACTCTTGTTTTGTCGAACACTAATGAGTGAATCTAATATGTATATAAAATTCTCGTGTCACAGTTTTCGTTGCCATACTCCTCCGAAACGGCTTGACCGATTTTGATGAAATTTTTTGTGCTTATCCGGTATCTATGAGAATCGGCCAACATCTATTTTTCATCCCCCTAAATGTTAGGGGTAGTACAACCCTAATTTTTTTTTTTATTTTTTTAGACAAAATTTTTAATTTCTATTTTTTTATGATACAACATACAAAAATACATACAATCCTCAATTTTCACCCTTCTACGATCAACCTTTATTTTTTAATAGCCATTTTAGTAAAAATGGCAAAACAACGTTTGCCGGGTTAGTTAGTTATTTACATAGGTATTACATTCGCGTTAAGAAAATAATGACTCATCGATCAAATCCCGCAGCTTGAGTGAACCTTTATCCATGCGTCACTATAGAGTACTTGTTTGTGATATATCAGCTCAGTTAAGATAAATGTATGAGGCAGTGAAGTGATTCAAGTGGATAGATCTCTAATGATAATGATTCTTCCAGTGTCAATCTAAATCATAATATAGTTTTCTAGAAATCCAATAACGGTTCTAAAACTATAGACATTGAATTGTAATTATTTTGAACAGAATTATTTTCTGTATGAAAACAGTTCTACTCTTTAATGACTTTTGCGTTTAGAGTGAGAGGTCTTAAGTAAAATCGGAAATTGCTCTCTTCTCTCATTGCACACAGTGTGTGCTTACCCTAATAGTGTGATCTTCAAGCAAGTTCAAGTTATAGTAGACTACATCTTGAACTTGCTTGCGACATGAAGAGTGTACGTGACCACGCTTTGTGTGCAGTGAGACAGATCAAGGTTATAAGCATATCATGATAAATATTAAAAGTTTTGTTATATAATTTAATAACGAGACTATGAGGTCTTTTTATACTGGACCTTAAAGATTTTCAGTCAGAGAACAAAGTTTTGTCTGCCATTCCTCTGCTAAATTTGAAAAAAAAAAACAGTGCTACATATATTTTTATACAATAATAAATTACTTGTATAATATATAATTTGAGAGAGTAGAGGAGCAGGAATAGAAATTAAAAACTAGATGAAACTTGGAAGTAGGGCTAGTTAATTAAAACTTGAGGAGCTTTCCGAGGGGGGACAGGTTATCCTGGTATATATGGTGTAATAAATACTACGATAATAAAGCTGTAAAGCAAACTTATGTCTCTAACTTTTGCAGGGTTACGTTTTAGAGCATTGAACTTAGGCAGAAAACAGCTGTCATATAGATTTCATCTATATGTACGATTTATTCAAAGTGCATGTTCAGACTTCAAGTTTTCGCGTTCGGTCCATCTGAACTCCTTTTTGGTTTTCAGTTGCTCGGACAAGGGGTTTTCATTACATCTATTTACCGGTAAGCTACTTAACCTTTTTTTACTAACTACGAAAATTAGCCATATCATTTCCCAATAATAGTTCATTCTTAATACTGAAATATCAATTTTTAAAAGTTATCATTACTCAGCTATTTCACATTCATCCAGGACTGCATACAACGATTTTACAAGCGCACGAGCAGTAACAAAGATTTACAATGCACACTGCTATTGTTAAGACCCTTATACACTCGTAGACACTTTATAGAGTCTAACAGGATGAAGACACTAAGAGAGTACATATTTTTTTATAATGAGTGGTTTTACACAGTCATAGGCGTCTGCTACCTCCGCTTAAGTTTTACATATATATGTATATTTATAAAAAGGACCAACATTCGTGATATCGTGTTTCGTTGGTGAGTGTGAGACCGGAGGCCTATTCATACAGGGCTGACAGTTATCGTGGTAACTGTGTAAGCCTTACACTGTCATGCCTTTTACGTCTCCAAGCGGGGTGTGAAAAAACATCTCACAAGGCCACCATAGTGTGGGTCACCATGCGTGGGTCTGTATTTGCAATGAGTATGGTGACCACAACTCCTGGATTCTATTAATAATTTCCATCAGGCAGAGTAGAGTCACTTTGGCAGGCTCTTAATATAGTAATATAGAAATACAACACACATTATTTGTAATGGATTAAATTGATTCCTCAACATAGTTACGCCATGATCAAGTTGCCAGATAATGTTTGTTTTATTTGTTTACATAGTCTACAATACAGCTATGTAAACTAATCAGTTTTTGTAAATATTTCAAATTAATAAATAAATATTACCAATAATATTTTACAACAATAATTACGTTAATTTTACTAATAAGTCGATGAAAGTGAAACATTCTTTTAACAATTTTAAGGTGCATATTTGTGTTGACCTCGTTGCTCTAATGGTATCTTGAGGTCTCGAGTACGATTCCTAGATCGGATCAAAAATATTGTTGAATTTTTCTGATTATGGAATTGCTTAATGACAGTCCGGAGTTTGGAAGTTGGCGTCTTGACCCCCGTGCCTCGGGGAGCATTTAAAACTGTAGGTCTCGTGCTTGATCTCTCTCTCTGGTCGTGTCGGATAGCCGTCCCATTGAATTGTGGGAGTGCCCCATAATTCTTCCACGTAGTTGACTGGTCACCATTGGGACTGGCTTTCGTGTCCAAAATCGGTTAGCAACACACACCATACGTGCTAGAAATAAATAAATGAAGATAACAAATTTCAACAGTCACAGCTACAGCGGTTATTGCAAATGCGAATCCGAAAGTAATTACGAATGCGAATATTCACCACTAGTGTATCCAACCTTTAAGGTCCGTGCAGAATAGGTTTACTAATTAGGTGATAAATTATCGAACACCCAAACACCGCGCTTAGTAAGTAGTAATTGCCGGTAATTGCAATTTATTACAGGGCTTACAATATGGTAACCGTATTTTATAAGCCTTTAATACTTCTACTGTAATTAATATGGAGAGAGGCAATGTGTTTTAATTGTGTTTCGATACGTTTGCAGCTTCGTAAGTGAATTAGATGATTTGTTGAAAAGAATAATTCATTTTTGTGTTATTATTTATTGCATGTGTTATCAAAGCTCTTTCTATTTTAAAGAATGAAATGAATACTTTAGTTTGTTTGTTAGTTTATTACGCTTCTATCCCTAAACTACTTTACCTATCACCATGAAACTTTGAACACACTGCTGGTAAAAGAATATTACCTGGGAGATGTCAATGTTTTATAGTTAACTTTGCTGCACTTTATGTAGGTTTAGGGACGTTTTTTTTTACATATTTTAAGAGCCTGCCAAAATGACTACTCTGCCTGATAGAAAGCATGAATAGAATCCAAGAGTTGTGGTCACCATACTCATTGCGAATGCAGACAATGCAGTAATAATAAGTAGTTTTCAAATAAATAGCAGTCGTAATTATTGTAAGCACGAAAATAAATTAAGCAGATTTTAAGTAGTTGATTTATTTTTGAATATTTTTAAATACAAACATACCTAGAGCATAATGTAGTTCTTTACCTATAAATAATCTGGTTATATAATTAATTAGTAGCCAGTCAGTAGTTAAAATACATCATTGGCGTCTCCCAGACCCACGTGAGTCCAACCCTACCCTTCCCGCAAGTGACAGTTACGGACAGTACTTGTACATAAGGTATTTCTTATACTTGTACGTAGGTACCGTCAAGATAAGAAAGGTTTTGCAAATCGGTTGTTCTGTAAACTAAAATTTAAATAACATCATTTAAACTCCACAACTCATGATGTCTATCGTTACCAATTCGAATTTCGAGGAAATCATACATTTATTTCCACCGATCGCTTCGCCTCCGGGCACTTTTGGGCATTGTATGTTAAATCACCGAAACACATATATTTACAAAACCTTAAAGGAAAAGATATCGATAATATCGTTAGTACTGTTAATATTTTTCGAAAAAGGTCCGCGAAGATAATCATTTTGCATATATCAATGGCAGCACCATTAGCGGGACAAATGCGCTCGTGCAGTGTCTGCCTTCATTTACATTTTAACTAGGCAAAATTTGCTTTGAAAACAACACACGTTTCTTTTTTTTAAACTCTTATAAAGAGTGATAGTTATCATTTAATTGGATCATTCATCTAACAAAAGGTAAACTAAATATATGTAACTCAAAGGTGACTGACTGACATAGTGATCTACCAACGCACAGGCCAAACCACTGGACGGATCGTGCTGAAATTTGGCATGCAGGTAGATACTATGACGTAGACATCCACCAAGAAAGAATTTTGATACCCCCAAGGGGATAAAATAGGGGATAAAAGTTTGTATGAAATTTTGTCAATTTTAAACCGATTGGGCTGGAATTTGGCGTGCAGGTAGATATTATGACGAAAACATCTGCTAAGAAAGGATTTTGATTAATTCTACCCCCAAGGGGATAAAATAGGGGATAAAAGTTTGTATCTAAACAAAAGTAAAGCCTCAAAAATATACCTAATTAATAATAATACTTCTTAACGCGAGCGGAGCCGCTGGCAAAAGCTAGTTAAATGTAGAACAGTTGTCTTTTTATATACATAGTGTCACCACTGTTATCCATCCTATGGGTGTCGTGAAAGGTGACTAAGGGACCGAACTAACCAGAACAACATCACCACAAAGAGAAGGAGAACTTGAAACAAATCCTATTTTTTAAACTTGTGGAAACCCCCTCGGGCCGTCACCCCACCGGCACTTACGGCGGGGTGGTGTGTCGGAATCGGACCGACTAAAACCACACGGTGGGCCACTCTGCGCCTGACACAGGAGGGATCCGGAAACAGCTGTTATTACGACATCCAGAGCTTAAAACAAATCCTATGCCAACCCGTCTGGCTAGCCTAGTATGGTAGACCAACACCTCCTATTTAATGAGAGGCCTATGTCCAACAGTGGCCTGTTGGAGGATTTTGATGATATTTCATAGTTATCATCACCATCAACAACCTTTACTATATACATATAACTTACTACAATTCTATAGGTTTTTTCAAGTTTTCCTTCTCTTTGTGTTATCATTACTATTTATTTTTAATTAATGGCTATCAAACCCTTGACCTAATGATTTAAAAAAAAAGTAATTCTTCTTCAAGCGACTTGTGGAATTCCTATTTTGGACACAATTACCGTACCGAGTGGTGGACCATTGTGGCTCGGTTTTTACTTTCCGTTGATGATTTATCTCTCACATATGCTCAAGAGCAGCTGATAAGTATATGACTGTTTATTATTATTGAAAACTTTAACGACCTCTTACAAATTGAAAGGCTATAACTATCAAGAGTTACGGACCTCTTGATATTATTAAAAAGACATGAAAAATTTTTATTCGACAATGGGTCTTGTGGAGAAAAAATGTAGTTAAATCTATGATATATTATTTTTACGAGTATATAGTCAAGGTCAAAGATAAATTATTTTCTAACATCATATATGATAAATTTACACTCGTGATCATACGGTGAAGATGTCAGCAAAGGCATAAACTACGTAATTAGGGACAAGTCTATTGCCGTCAATAACAATAGGTTACATTGGAAATATTTTAGAAACGAATCTTTTATTGTAATATAAATATAGAGTAATTTAGAAAGAAAGACATACATATATTATTAAAAAACAATATTTATATTATTATAATATTAATAAGCTTAAGAGTTTGTCTGTTTGTTTGTTTGAACGCGCTAATCTTAGAAAATACTGGTCTAATTTAAAAACGTTCAAAGTTTACAAAAGTAATATATGGAAGAATTGTTCTCCTTTAAAGTTCTTTACAAAAAAAAAAAAATGTTCGCGTTAGCTATGTTTATCTTTCAGGTTGACTCATTATAACCCTTTTTACCACCATAAATATCTTCACCCTTTATAACATCACGCTAATACAATAAAAAGGAAAATTATGGTAGAAAACACGTACTGGTTATTCGGATGGATTGGAGGTCTCGAATAGATCAGGGGGTCACTCCGAGCCCTCAAACATTATTGTGTTAATTCTTTAGTTTAAAAAGTAATAGATACATATTTATTGATGCTTTATTTCCACATATGATTGTCTTGTTATATTTGATTATCGTCCATTTTCATTTTTTTATTTTTATCTATATTTCATAGAAATTAATTTAAATGTGAGTTATCTGGATGTTTCAACACTTTTGATACAATACTTAGTATTTCAGAGGTACCTAACCATAAAAAATAATGTTAAAACGCATGTTTTCTTCCAGATTGACGCACTGGAGATTTCATAAATAAAAGACCACACTAATAGCTACCGTATTATTCATTACATTTGCCATTAAACTTCTCTCATAGATCTTTAATTACATTCTGGCGCCTTCCGCAAACAGCGCAAACAGAAAAACGTACTACAGCGCCATCTAGCGAAGACACATCGAATTACGGAGTATAATGAACTACAGAGCAACTACTAATCTTGTATCGCGAAATAGAGATTCTCGTGGCGATTAGCATATGCACAACATCTCAACATCAACCGTTGGGTTGCGGCCCGCTAGGCATGATCACCTCGCCTAGTCGGAGGGACATGAGACTCGTTCCTCCACGATATTAATAAAGGGTATCCAGTTAAAGGTCTTGTGTAAAACGAAAGTAATGAAAAAGTTAATTGAAAACCTACTTCTGCTACCTACTTTAACGATACATAATTCTTAAAGTCAATTCAATCAGGTAAATATCGTATAAACTTCACTATGACCTGACAATCAACAAGCTCTTTATATTTTACCGTAATTGCATTGTGAATAGCCGAAATTTCGGAACCAGGTCTTTACACAGACATAATCCAGGCCAGTTGAAATGTTAAAAGCTTGTATTATATGAAATTGTGGCGATCAGATTACCTGGTAGCGGTGTGAGTAAAGTCAATGAAAAACTGACTGGGTCACATGGCAGGTCGACTGACATTTAACTAAATGAAACTTACGACATGTTATGCAGTTATTTACGCAGATATGGATATAAATTAACAAGTCGGTTTTTTATTTTTGTTAAACCTCTACTTATCAGCCCTAAAGACATCGTATTTGATTGAAATATAGGTAAGTATATACCAATTTTTTTGTTTAGTAAGAAATAAAATGTGTTACCTAACTGACTAAGTTAACTAATAGATTATTTGATTTGATGATAACAAGATAATAGGATTCCCACCATGAACTTATGCAAGTCAATCTCTCACGATCGACAGACGATGCCCTGGCAAACAAAGCATCCCGATTAGCGGCAATAGGCTTGCTACTTACGAGTATTACGTCCAATCTAAACACCTTCGAAAAGTGGGCGTTTTGTATACCGCTGCCTATCCCTCCTGAGAAACAGATGTAATTTGAATGTATGCATAAGATCATAGCGCAAGTAGAAGTGTATTTGTTTAAAATTAGAAGAAAAAAAGTTAATGTAATAACGAAATTTTATTTTAAACAGACTGATTTAAAAAGTAAAGATAATATGCTTAAATTTAAACACAATATACGCAACTAAAAAATAAATAGGTTTTTGAAGGGTCGGCAACGCGCACGTGATGCCCCTGGTGCCGCAGGCGTCCATAGGCTGCGGTAACCGCTTACCATCAGGCGGGCCGTATGTTTGTTTGCCACCGTCGTGGTATAAAAAAAAAGAAAAACGTTTATGGATAAAAAATATTTTTATCTGTATGTTGGGATATAGTTTTTATAAATAGAGTTTAGAATTGTTGAAATGTCCCGGAAGGGATTACGTGCTGAGGCGGAAGGTGTTATCGTACTTTGACGGCTTCCTAGTTCAATGTCAAACCTTCGCCGACTTAATCGGATTAGCCTTAGTGAGGAGATTAAAAACAAGGCTACGAAAAGCCGATGAAATTTTCGCCAACTGACTAAACTGTTATTCTGTGCAGCTTATTAAGTTTTAGCGATCTTATATATATACTAGCTGACCTGGTGAACTTCGTACCGCAAGACCATTTTTTTTTCTTTATTTTTTACCTTTTAAATCTGGCGGGCTGCTTTGTGAATATAAACCATCCAGGGCGCCACCCAAACGCATACAAAAAAATTCATTCAAATCGGTCCAGCCGTTTAGGAGAAGTTCAGTAACATACACACGTACAGTAGAATTATATGTATAAAGATATCAACAGCCTATAACAGTCCGCTGCTGAACACAGGTCTCACAGGCCTTAGCAAAGGTGTTTAATAGCAAAATTTTTTTTTTTTCCCTTTCAGCGATCATGGCAATGGTTTATTAGAAAAGGGGTTTTCGCTACATAATTATGTTTACTGTTTAAGTACTGCAAAGATATGTTTTATAAATTAATGAACAGTAAAGATGTAATAAACGAATGACACAATTACTTCTCGAAATATTTGTCTGAAATGTCAGCATCCCTTTCCATCTCATAGGTGTCGTAAGAGGCAACTAAGAGAACCAACGACGCAGAAAAACATCACAGCCAAGAGAACTAAAAGAACCTCGAAACAAACCTTTGTGTAAAAACCCCACTCCACCAGGGCTTGCGGCGGGGTGGTGTGTCAGAATCGGACCGACTAAAACCACACGGTGTGCCACTCAGCGCCTGAGATAGGAGGGATCCGGGAATAACTTGAAACAAACTCTATACAAACGCGTCTGGCCAGCATGGTATAGTAGGCAAAAACTTCCTTTCTAAGGAGAATCCTATATCCAAAAGTGAACTGTTAAAGGGTGTTGATGATGATGATGATGATATGAGAAATAATGTTTGCAAAATATTTCCTACATATTAGATAGCAATTTAGCAAGGCATTGAGGTAACTATGACGAACTAATAATGATTGCATTAAAATAAAATCATCAATTTGTATTAGTTTAAGAATCAAACACCTTAGTTCTAATTGAGGAAACTGGTAGTCCCAACTATTCTTATTAACAAGTATTTGACATTTGTAAAGTTAGATAATAATATCAAAAGGGCAAAGCAGTATGTTGAGTGGTAATGTCAGAGAACCATGTTTTGGCTTAATTAATAGATAAGACAATTTTACGAGACAATTAAGAAACTTGTACTTAACTAAACTTAATGATATTGGAACGGTTGAACTGGAAAAAAAACTTAGAATAGTTTGTGAGTTTAGGGAGTCATGATGCTGCAAATGTATAGAGATGTACCGATGTTAAACCATTGATGTAGGGATGATAGTTATCGTGGTAACTGTGTAAACCTTACACGGTCACGATGACTGTCACGCTTTTTACGTCCCCAAGCAAAGTGTGAAGAAGCATCTCGCAAGGCCACCATAGTGTGGGTCAACATACTGCATTGGCTGCATTTGCAATGAGTATGGTGACCACAAATCTTGGATTCTATCCATGCTTTCCATCAGGCAGAATAGAGTCACTTTGTACAGGTTCTTAACATAGGAAAGAAAAAAAAAACTTCTCAAGCCGTTAGTCCTGGTGCCCATACATCTAAGAAATTTTCTAATGTACCGAGAATTATATCTGGCGTATTATATCTGGCGTTTAAACTTTCGTGTTTTTAATATGTATTGTGATCTTTGCTTATCAGAATAATAATACTCGTTATAACTTCTCTTTTTCACTCATGACTGGCTGATGTTAAACTAGACAGAGCCGGTACTATAGTAGACAAACACATTGCTAATAAACTGCGACTGCACAGTTGGCCTAGTGGCTTAAGCGGCCACCACGACACGTAATGGGTTCCAACCCCACATGTGACAACACTTTGTGTGATCCGTAAATTGTTGTTCGGAGTCTGGGTGTTCTTTGTGTCCGTTTCTTGTATGTTTGTAAATTCCTCCGCACAACAGACACAGGATTTATTCCTAGTGTTGTCTTAAAGAAGAAAAAACAACACATTCTTATATACATATTTACACGCTCAGGCACAGAATAGATCATAGTGCTCACTATAAAACTATCTGTCCTGGGAGAAAATCTAGGGCATCTGGAGTCAGAATCGCTAACCACTAGGCCAAGAGGCCAGTCAAACATCTCACATTTACCCACTTGAACGTTCAATAATATCAATACTAAGTTATGTCGCAAACTACCTGTTATGTCTGTGTTGCAATGATAAAATATCAATAGTCAAACATCTTTATAATTACTTGTATCGTAAGAGAACATTGCAAACGTAATCTCCAGTAGAGGTCGCTTGTACCTGTTGAAGGATTAAAACGACCTGTCAGCTCTACGTTACCATTTGAATCCGGATGGGCAAGTGGATTACTAAGTACTACTTGTTGCTAAATATGGCTTTGGTTCAGCTGTGCAGTTATCAAATGCTAGGATACATGTTTCATCAGTAACTGGTTGTAACAGGAGTGAAAGATGTCAATCTATTCGCTATTTACAAACTCGATGTGATGACCTTGGATGTTAATGTTTTGAAGTAGACTATTGATTTACAAATTGTAGTAAAAATAATATGTTATATGTTAAAAAATAAAGAACCGTAAGATGTTGCAGTATGGTTTTAAATTGCGTAAGTTAATATTTTTATAGTTTTATTCTTTCTGCCGTTTTCTCTAATTTAATTATGATTGGTCGCCTGCTTGACAATAACCATAGAGCCGATAGCTTGAGTAGGAAATGGCAGTATTTTGGAGAAAAAACTGGTACGCATTAATCGTCCTGTTTGAAGATACGATCGGAAATATAAAAAAAGCTTTACTCTATTTTATATCGATTGCCTTATTAGTCTACCGGTTAGGTCTCGGGTTCAATTCCCTGTCGGGTCAAAAATGTTATTGAATTTTTCTGATTACGATAATACTTGATGACAGCCCGGAGTTTAGAAATTGGAGTCTGAACCTCCGTACCTCGGAGAGTTAGTAAAACTGTCGGGTCTGCGCCTGATCTCTCCTCGGTCATGTCGCCATCCCATCGGATTGTGAGAGTGAGGGAACAGAGAGTGCTCTTGTGTTTGCACACACACTTGTGCCTTATAATAACTCCAGCGTACCTGGCGGCTCTCTATTCAGACTGACCGCCGAGGTCGAATTCGGGTAGAAGTAAATTGGTTGTAACCCTGACTGCTAAGCCTTATTTCGTGGATTCGATTCTCTACCAGGACTAATAGTTCTGTTATTTACGATCATAACATCTTTATCTGTATGTATGTATTGTATAATGTGTAAAACAATCTACTTATTACAGACACTTCTCAATTCTTGACTAAATAGGTGTGTGAGGTGTCTCAAGTTGTAGTTATTTTTATGTACAATTCTCGTGTAAATTGCAGAAATCTTCCTTACCTAGAGGCAGTAACTCAAAAGTTTAGGTACATACTCAATAATTGCATTGCAGCAAATTATTATTATAGTGCAGTAGGAATGCAGTTAGCGATGATGAACAGTGATTTTTACTGTGAGGTAAAAAGTGGTTTCCAAGGTCAACGGTGCACACCAAGCCCACAACTGGTTTCCAACCTTCATTTAATTCGAAAATAAGAACAAGTAATTACTTATTCTAAAGTATTTTGTATTGATAAGTTTTTACTTTTTTCTTCCGTAACATGTCTGTACGCATTCAGTCTGTAAGTAGCTCAGGGTCTGAGAGTGTGCTCCGGAAATGGTAATCATTTAAACATTATCTAACAGCTCATTAAACTAAATGGCTAATAAATATTATCGTACAATGTGTGTGAAAGTTTAATTGTAGATTAATATATGACCATATATTTATACACGATTTATAAATCTAGTTGCGCTTGAAGTTTCCTTGAAGAATTAAATTCACAACTAGGTCATACATCTAAGATTTGAAGATACCTACTAAGGTTTATAGCTTGAAGTATAAGCATGCTGAAGCAACAAGCAACTGCCGTCTTTTGAACCGATGAGCGCTGGAGCAAATGTATCCTGGAATGCAGATCGCGATTCGGAAATCGAATAGTAAGAACTCCCCAGAACCGGACGGACTGAAATTTAAACAGATAGTCAGGATTGCCTAGAAACAGATGCTATGACGTACGTTTGAAGAAGATTTTGCTCAACAATAGCCTGCATAACAGATTGATAAATTTAATGGTAATGAATACGTATGCAATGCTACTATTTGATTATTTAGAGATACGATCACCAATTTAGTAGTATATCGGAAGTCCTCTAATTAATATAGATTGTGTTCGGGTTACTAAGTGTAGAGAAAAATGGTTATGCAAAAGTCACAGTTTATAAAAGTTGAAGAACTATCTTCTTAACCACGACTTCACGAAGACTGACTTACATTCGGGGGGTTTAATGCGACGCTCGGTTACAGATTCTCGTAAATCTACGTCAGCGCTGCCACAACAATATACATATACAAAAAATGTCCTTAAATAACCAGATCGTAGTGTCATTATCATTTTCGTTATAAGTAGAAGTCAAATAAATGTGTGAAACCTTGCATTTGGAAAACTAAAATAACGTAGAATACCCCGGAAAACTAGCATCGGTTCAGTCAGCGACAACGGCCTGCAGCTTTGTGTGCACCAATCACCGGCTGACTTACTTTCGTGGAGCTGCGCATTATGCACCACTCGATTATATATTCTCAGAAATCTTCGTCAACACTACCACTACCAATTAAACCTGAAGTAACCAACAGCTCGTTATTATTATTGAAAAAGATTCTACGTCACATGAAAAGCGTAAGTCACACCCGCAACTAATGGCAGTGTCATTCTCTAATGCTACAAAGAATTCAGCAATCGCTCATATCTCACTGTATCACGAACGTAATCAGACCCCGGCCAATTGCCAGTCCGTCAACAGAACACTTGAATTTCACAATGTTATTAACTATTATGATGTTAAATATCGTTGTCCTCGCATTTCAAATGATTGCTTCATTTGATACCAGCAACTTGATCTGATACTGCAACTGGAACGGTCCGCATATCTTCAGGACTGGTTAGTCATTAATGTAGTAATTAATAATGATTTAAAGCACTTGAACCGCCTTTTGTCTGCCTATACCTGTTTTATTCACAGAATTAAAAGACTGAGAGGTTAGTATTGATAAAGAACATAAACCGGAATTGTGACTTTATTAACCTGTTGACAAGACATAAGTTAGATTAGTCGATTTTGAAAGTCGTATTAAATATCGTATGGAGTATGATTACCTAAGTTTTAGTGGACATGGTAGACGTTTAAAAAAGCCATTTTCGAAGACAAAGTTCAAGATAAATGTATACAATCTACTCTGGAATTATTCTGGACTAGACTAGAAAAATATAAGAATGGAATTTTTGTCTATGTCTACAGTGAAGGAGTAACTAAAACTAAAGAAACAGTGGAAGAACTCCAAGAAGAAATATAGTGAGAAATAAGCGTTTCCATTTCTATTTCCCAGATTTTGTAACTCCGATTTATTATTGGATGTCTAACCACACACAGAGAATGCAAGTTAAAGCTTAAATGTTTTAAGAACTAAACTCTTACTTTCCAGATAAACTCTTTATTTAACAATAAAAATGCAGTAAAATGAAAGCGAAACAACATTTGAACCGAGTATAGTTCAGTCGTAACTCGTAAGTGTATGTCAGCACACTCTGAATGTGTTGCAAGTCTTGTCAGTTGCAAAACTCATCATATATTTCCTGTTCCTCGCTACAATACAAGAATAATAACCGACATACTGTATTCATAAAGTACTTATTTACCCATTACCTTTTTGTTTTGTTCCAGGTACGACATCATCATACGACCAACCCCGTAACGGATTTTGGAATAAATCGGAATATACCGAATAAAACGTCGCATTGTATATTGTACCTTCTTGTAATAATTTAAAAATTTAAATTCGTCCCACTTCCTACGAGATGCGCCGAAGTACTTTATTTGTTTTAAAAATCATACGTTTTTTGGAACCGTGTGAAATCGCTTGAGCGCGGTGACGTTGATATTTTGAATAAATTTATTGAATGTTTCGGACTTCTTATGTGCCAAAACGGTCGGTTCGTGAATATAAAACAATATGTTTATTTTTAAACCGCTTGTATGATACATTTTCAGTTTAAAAAGAAATAAAAGAGTCGGTAATTCACTGTTAATTTCACAAACACTTAATAAACCTTGGCTTACATTTTAATTACTAACTATTACGTAAGGCAATTTTAAAGAAAACTGACTGTAAATTTCTTGTATTACCAGTTTCAACATTCGACTTAAACATTGAGTGGCCAAATCCTCTTCGTGTGGTGACGTGAATAGCGTCACCAGCCCTATTCCTCCCATGAGTGTCATAAGAGACGACGAAGTAAGCAAAATACGTAAACCAACATTATTACAAAGAGAAGGAAAACTTGAAATAAACCCCATATTAACCCATCTGGTCAACGTGGTATAGTAGACCAAAACCTCCTTGCTAAGGGGATGCCTATGTCCAGCAGTGGACTGTAATGAAAGTCGTTAAAATAATAATATGAAAAAAGTAAGTAAAAGGGATACCATTAAAACACGTCTAATAGGTTCAAACGATCGGCTATCGGCGATCGATCTCGATCGCGCATATCGTTCGTGACGTGCTGCGCGGACGCAGGCATATGCAAATCGACAGCTAATTGCAGCCCCGGGCTTGGCCGATCAAAAAAATAAAGCGGGTTCTATTCCGTTTGTTCGTACGGTACGTCTTTTTGAATAAGTTGCCTACATTATATATGGAAATTAATCTTCAAACATTGGTAGAAGTACCGTTATTTTTTTAATTGGCAACTACTGAACTTTTTAATGGGACGACCGAAATGTTCTGAATAATTTTTGTGATGCTTTAGTATGATATACTTTGTCTGATTTATTAAATTTAGTTCTTAAGATATGTTGTTGAAAGGAATCGTTTATAAATCCTTTTTATTAGAAGTTTATTTGTTTTGTTTTATGTTTGTAATTTCAATAATTAAAACATATCATGACAATTAACGTTGAAATGTTCAAAACATGAGCAAATGATTTGATTGAAAATTCCCCAGAAATAATGGACACTCGCATTCTCAAGTTCATTTCGGCCAAGATTACTCCGATGTATTTCCAGTAATTCTTGTAATTCTACTCCGTCCCTGATTGCGTATTGTAAATTTCGGCACTTCGTGTGGTGATGGATTAAGAATACAGTGTTTCACCACTGCTATCCCTCCTTAGGGGGATCATAAGAGGCGACTAAGGGAGCGAACTACACAGGAAAATATCAATGCAAGTCCTGTATCAACTCATTTATAATATTTCGGAGCAGCTAGTCTCGATCCGTGCGAGCTTCGTACAGTCTACACGCATACGTCTAGTCACACGCATACAAACACCGTACCGAAGTCTGCCGAACTGAAACGACGTTAGACGATGCACGGCTTTCAACGCCGCACCATTGTGCCGGTCGAAATGGGGGGTGTTAGGTTTATTTTCGTTACGGAATTTCTTGATGAGGTCGCCGCGCTCGAAGTCCGCGATAGAAGCTTAAAAACTGGCTACCTAAACGATATCTAGATTATTATATATATATTTATACGGAAACGGACCACGAACCCGCGACCAAGCGTAGCAATTAAATATACTTCCGCCGCCTCACATAGTTATGTAGGTCGTCGAAATTCTTTAATTTATATAAGCTTTGTATCAATTATATATGTTCTTACAAAAACTCGTAGCACCCGTTAAGTGTTACATAAAAATATTTTTTCTTACGTCAATATGTAACGTAGAGGCTACGTAAAAGATGTATTTATGTGTTATATATTGCCGTGTATGTGCGTAATATCATGTTGCTTAACATCAATTAAAAAACGGAATCTCTTAAGTAATCGGTTTAAGGTTGGGGCTGACAGCTTTCGAGGTGATCTGGATGTCGTAATAGCAGCGGTTCCCGGCAGGCGCAGAGTGGCACACCGTGTGGTTTTAGTCGGTCCGATTCCGACACACCACCCCACCGTAAACCCCGGTGGGGTGACGGCCTGAGGGGGTTTCCACAAGTTAAAAAAAACAGCTTTCGAGGTAAGAAGGCGACACGACGAACGCAACGACGCCATTAGTTTAGTTGGTTTGTGTACACTTAGAGAACTCCCAAAAGTTCTACACCGATTGTATTTTCATTCTGACACGATTTACTATACAAACAAGCATAAAATAGATGTAAATAATCTTTGAAGAGTATTACAGGAACTGATTACACTTTTTCGTTGCCTATCTCTGTCTTCCGAATAAACAAAATTTTGGAAAACTCACCGGGATTTGCGGCGGTGTGGTGTGTCGGAATCGGACCGACTGAAACCACCACCTTCGGGTGAACTCTTTATGCACTCTCTATGCACACTTCGTCGGCAGTCTGCCATAACCTTTAGTTGTAATTAATTAATTCAATTAACTATGAAAGTCACCAGTTTAGTCATCTATAAAATGTCAGTCCAACCTCATAGAGCAATCAATCAATTAGCTTATAACTGCCCATTGCTGGACGCAAATCTACACGGTTTTCGCCTTCAAAAAAGTAGGCGAATACTTATTCAGTCGGAGCACGGAGGCTTTATTAATAAAACAATCAAGTATAGTCGAACTTGTGGTATTCAGTCAACGAATAATATTTACAACTCCTAATGCCGACAAAAATGCTTAACATCGCTCAGTATATTTACCGGTTTTAATAAAACAACGTTTACGCAATTTAGATAGACGGGGCAACGCCATCTATCGAGTGTCAGGTTAAACCTTGCGTAATACCTACGACAGTAGGAATTTCAAAACCCCTTCATTCATAAACCTGTTCGGCAAACTCTTTCTCTTTTTCGTGGTAACTGTGTAAGCCTTACACTGTCACGATGACTGTCATGCCTTTTACGTCCCCAAGCGGTGTGTGAAAAAGCGTCTCACAAGACCGCCATAGTGTGGGTCACCATACTACATTGTCTGCATTTGCAATGCGTATGGTGACAACAAGTCTTGGATTCTATTCATGCTTTCCATCAGGCAGAGTAGAGTCACTTTGGTAGGCTCTTAATATAGAATATATAGAAATTGCCGTTTGAATCTATTTTCAAAAAATTAACTACTTTTAGGGTGACATTTAATTACAATTTTGGCGCGTTAAAGTCGGTGATTTTTTTATTCGAATTTCTTACAAACAATATCTTCTTCTTAACAATACCGGCGATATCGACCTACGTACTCGGAATACAAATGCCTAATGAATTTGACTCACTGAATTCTGGATAAATGTTTAAAAATATTTGTAAACGCTGAACTAATCATTGTCATTTCGGTGTCGTGTCACTACATAAATATGTACGTCAGTGCGCCCAGGTTAGGACTCGTCTACAATGATGTATTATCGTGTTAAAGTGTTAAACACTGAAAGTCCTTAAGAATAATTGCTTACCGTTAAAATGACACTCAAACGTATTGATTACTGTTTAATAGTTTTTAGTAACATAATATATTGAAGTATTAATCATTATGACCTTATAATTCATATCAAAGGTTTTAATAAACGAGAAAAAATACTCTTGACAACCATATACGTATAATAAAATGCGGGTTTTAGGAAATAAGAAGTTTTATTTGATTCCTAATAAAGATTATTTGATTTGTAAACTTAATCATGCGATAATAACCCATTAAATAGGAAAAGTTATTTAAGCCCAAGGGGACGGCAATATAAAAATGTGAAGAATAAACTTAATGTTTAAACGACACCTGTGTTTAAATGTTAAAACTGCTACTCGAATAGTCCTGTTAAAAATTATATGACACCTAAACCATTTATTTTAATTTACACGCATGAAATATTAAATAATAGACTTTTTATATCCTGGGCGTTATATAAATCATGTGTGCACACGCCCCAACATGCATAAAAAAATTGTTTTGAATTTCGAATGTCAAGAAACATGGCGCCAAAATCGTCGGCGAGCAGTTGCGCGTGTGTATCGTAGTAGGCCAATGGATTCGAGTATGTATTCATTTGTCTACCCAAGTGCACAGCGAAATTGTACAAGCGTTTGACAACTCCTGAGTTCTCAATATTCATAACGGGCCGACCATTGTTTCCCGCCTTAAGAAACGTCACGTATCCGGCGCCATCTTGTAAGGGACGTGCTTCAACACATCCAAATTTAGAAGAGCTATAAACTATTGCGATGTTAGAATTTCTGCACATAAGTTGTAATGTTTGGGGGTCTGTTTAAAATGGTGGTTCTCATGACCCAAAGAAAATTATGAACGTATGTTGTTTTGCATTGAAATCAGCTACCATAGTGTCGCTGTACATTTTAATTTATTTTTCTGTACTATGAATAATGTGGGGCGCGAACGCGAAGGAATGCCAATGATGTCATCTTAATATTTCAGGTCAGGCATGAATTGATTGCGCTTGCAGGAAAATAATCTATGAACTTCTGCTACTACAACTGTGCTCTAGAATGTTCGAGATTCTGTAGGAGGTATATAGATGCACCTGAATACCTCAATTAATCAAACAGTTAACCCAACGCAGTTCGCTTGACATTGCTCTCCATATATAATATTTTGTAAAAGCGCCCGGTTTTTGTGTTCGTGTATTAACTATCTAGATTCTTCAGGTCATCAGTCCATCTAAATTAGAAAAAAAAAACTCATTAGATTTTCATTTTCTTTAAATCTGATGACGTCTATAAAAACTTGGCGATAAAAATTAAAAACCATTCATTTTTTTAAACTAACTATAGATACAAAAAAAACATTCATAAGTAGGCGTCAATCAGACCAAGTAACTCCGTCTTGATTTTAAAATAATTCAAAAAAGTTACAACTCATATTTTCTGTGGTTACCTAAAAACGTGTTAATGTTGAGCAATTAATAGAATTCAAAAAATATGTGTGTTACTCGATTAGAATCGATTTACCGTAAGTTATATTCTCTTTACCAAAAAGTTTTCCTTCTTTTGATTGACATTTGTTATTGTGCCCCTTCTTTTATAAGGATAACAGTTTAACGCCACCCAGTCAATATGATTTATGATCGTCTCAAACGTCCATCTGAGTGGGCCAAAGTGTTTCTTAAACATAAATTATACTTAACAATGATTAACCGCGAAGATAGTGCCGTAAAACTGGGACCTCGGACAAAAACTTGTTTACTGTAGTGTTTTAATTTTATTTATTTTACTTTTTATTCTTAATATTTTATTGTTTACAATCCACAATCTGTCAAATGTCGTACAAATCGTCGCTTAAATCATTAATATTGACACGCATTTACTTCAGTTCCTTTTTAGATGTCACTATTTATAATTTACGTCTTCTAAGCCTACAGCAGCGTGTATTGAGTACGCTTTTATTTTTAAAGTCAAAATAGCTAAAGAATTAATATTAATAGTTATTAATAATATTATTTAAAAAATACATGTCTCCCCAATTTTAAAATCTTTGGAATGGCTGTTGCTATACCGTATACATACCTATAAATACCTTGTATGTATTCTTGAAGGGTTCATAACAAGAAATAATACAACATTCTTCAATTGCACATAAAATAGACACAGCAGCGATGATTTTTATGGAATAACAAACTAAAGTAGTTACAATTGAACTGTAGTCAAATAATTACCAATACAAAATTATGTTTCTACGGGTGTTAAAATCCAATGGGCGAAACAATAAAGTTTAAAATTTAGAATTTACTGAACTTCGGCTATTAATTACATGTACACTTTCGAGAGACAAGGGCTTTGTCATCCTTTCGTGTTTCACTCCGTTATTGCATTCACTACAAAAAAAAAATTGCTTATTACCTATTTTACGTGCGATCGTAGTATTGTGCCCAACGATTGATGCTGATTGATTGATGTACATGTTAACCACTGCGAGAATTTCTAAATCGCGATACAGGATTAGTAGTTTTTCTGTAGCTTATCACTCCGTAGTTCGATGCGTCTCCGGTAGATATCGCCATAGTCTGTCCACCCCTATGTACATGGCTGCAAGGAGGTTTCATTATACGGGAGCTGTATTTTTTAAAAAGAAGGTCTAGGCTCCTAATTGAATTATTGTTACAAACGAATAAATTCTTGTGTAAGAACTTTATACTTGAAGATTGTTTGATGTGATGAAACATTTCAGTTTAAATAATTACCGAACGATGATAATAATAGCTTGTTAACTGGCCAGGCCTTGCTTTTTACGACTTCGTAATAAAAACTTCGATATATTTTTCGGTTATAAATCATGAGTGAGTTAACGAAGTTATTATGATGCAATTTTTGTACTTCACCCGTCGTGTCAGGTACTAATAGGATTTCTTTCAAACCGCACCAGACTTTTTAAAACAAAAAATATTTTACGATCAGTTACTAATTGTCAGTGTGGTGACGGATTTAGAATACATGGTGTTACCACCCCTATACATCCCGTGGGTGTCGTAAAAGGCGACTAAGGGAACAAAGTATCCAAGACAACATCATTATAAAGAGAAGGAAAATTTGAAATTATTGCCAGCATGGTATAGTAGGCCAAAACCTCCTTGCTATGGAGAGGCCTATGTCTGTATGTACATGTATACCGTTGAAGTCCAGCAGTGGACTGTAAAAGGCGGTTGATATACTAATTAAAAAGCAATAGATAGGAATAAATTTGTAAGGAATTTTGACTGGTTCCTTATGGCTGGCTGGGAATGTATATAATCGTCTCCAACAGAGTCACAGAAATAAGGAAAATTGGCTTTAGGAAAACAGCAAGTCCTGTTTATCGAGTCATTAGTAATCCCTAATATTTTTGGGTTGAATTCTCACTCAAGACAAACGATTGTGAAATATGTATGTTTTGTTATATTTAGTACTCTTTAGTATGTAAATAACATAAAATTGTGTGTACGAGTCTCGTGTAGAACCTTGTTTGTATGACCTGAGATAAGTATTGGCAATGAATTAGGAAATTCAGTTTATTTATTTATTTAATGTTAATAGTGCTTCAAGTTATTAATGTATTATTGTTTAATATTATCTACTACCCTTCATATGTAAAGAACTACTTTCAGTTTTAAAAAAATAAACGTGCACTCAAATCAAAAGACATTAAATGTCAATACATCATATATTACATAACTGATCAACCATTTTCATTATACGAACTGTCGCGACTGCGCAGGCACAGTAGAAAGTTGCCATTGCGCAATAGCACGGTACCTAAAAATTTCTAATGGCTCATAAAATCATGTTACATAAAGTATTCATCGATTGGTATACATAGTAAATCTTTTACACCATAAATTAATTATCATGGCGTAACGGCTGAAACATTGGAAATAAAGAAAACATACCAGAGTTCACGGTCATTGTGTAACTGTTGTTAGTAGTGCAATTCTGAGAGAAATAAAATCAGTGGGCCTAGTGTGAGTATATATCACATCAACTCGCTGTCCACGTTTGGCGCTGCGATTGGTGCAGAGTTCCGAACGGACCAAACCCAACGCCGACCTCGGTCGCCGTCGAGAGCGATTCCCTGCACTAGGCCCCCAGGTATGTTGTCTGTTCCGATGCGAGGATTCATTACAAGTGCGTGACTTTCGTCAATGAAGGTTATTATATCTAAAGGCATGCGGGCGTCTGAATAAGATTTCGTTTGAACCACGAAAGTGTGAAGAAGCTGAATTTAGCCGTAACATGAGACGATGCAACTCTTTTTAAAACTATGAGAACTGTTACTTTTGTTCTTCTTTAAACAGGTCTTGTAAATACTTCAAAAATAAATTTCTAGATTTTGAGTGTCAGTATTGGTGATACCTACGATTAAATCAAAAAAGAAATCACCTCGATCCAGCGGAAAATTTTTTTTGTTACAATTCGAATATCTCTTTATATAAAAATTTTACAAAAACTTTTGGATACACAATGATACTGCTAGACAATGAAGTTAATCTACTATATGGCCATTAAGGTAGTGAAACACTATCCAGCTCTATAGATACGTCAGAATAGTTCTAAGATATCAAGTTTTAATCATCTCATCTTAACTACATAGATTTATTTCGGTGCACCGAAAAGAAGTTAGTAAAAATGAACTTACAAGGTTTACTTGATTTGAATATGTTGCTCCCAGGTTTGTTGGTTTAAATATACTTTAGTTTCAGTAAAATACCCAATAATATTAGTCTCCGTGTGGTGACGGATTAAGAATACAAAGTCATCACCCGTATTCATCCCGTGGGTGTCGTAAGAGTCCACTAGCAGAGCAAAGTATGCAGGAAAACATCTCTGCAAAGAGACGAAAAATTTGAAACAAATCCTTTACCAATCCGTCTGGCCAGCGTGATATAGTAAGCCAAGAACTTCTTTTTAAGGAGAGGCCTAAGTCCAACAGTGGTACTTATAATGTTGTTTAGAACCTAATTCTTGCTGACAATACACCACTACATCAAATAGTTTTAATATAAACATTATTTAAAAACAATACTCATCATAAATAACATAACATTACTTTCAAACACGGAACTGTCATAATATATGCCATAATGCTGTGGGTAAGTTATCTTTTAATTGATCCTCGGAACAGTTCCACACATAGTACTAGAGCCAAGTCTACATCGTTGTGTTCGAGTAAAAAGCAGTTGCAAAACCCCGCATTTCATTTTCTTCAAGAACCCGTTGAACCCTAGAAACGTACGAAATGCGACGCAACAACAATTTGTTGCGTGCTCGGTGGTAGGAGGCAAAAAGTTGCGCTAGCGCATTGCGCACAAGATGCCTGCCCATTAAAATTCCCGCCCGCGCACTGCTGTCTATTTAGAGAAATAATAGTTATCATAACGAACCTAGCTTAAAGTGTACTCTTGGAAAAAATATAGTCCAGCTAGGTACTGTTAACAAAGAGTTAGCGTTTTCTAATCGCAGTACGTTTAGGACGTTCATCTATTTATTATTTAATTTTTATTTATACTTTTAAGAGATAAATAATATAGACATTTACATATCAAAGTAAATCTAATGAAAGTCCACAACCTATAACAAAAAAAACACGAAATATCTCACACACGGCCAAACATACAATAAAAACAGTTAAAACTAAAACACTCCATATTCAAAGGCGACAACATACCACTGAACAAACCTAGGTGAGCTTCTGCCAAGTCTAGACGCAAGATAGTTCGCTGGTGATGATGATGAAGTATAATTATCAATATCACACTATAAATCAACTATACTGAGACACAAAACCAACGATCATGTTCGTCACACAATTCCCCACCGCCACAAACTCACGACCTTTGGCTGAGCAGTCAAGATCGCTAAACACTAAACCAACAGACCAGTTACGCATAATATAATGACATTTACACAAACAAGTAAAAAATATACGACGCATATTGCTATATCATCAAAATCATTAGTGTCTTGTGATCACAATACCTTTAAATTATAAACTAGAACATTAATACAAAATAACTTA
This sequence comes from Hypercompe scribonia, assembly GCA_949316085.1. Taxonomy (NCBI): domain Eukaryota; kingdom Metazoa; phylum Arthropoda; class Insecta; order Lepidoptera; family Erebidae; genus Hypercompe; species Hypercompe scribonia. Next base: position 22,269,494 of record OX438972.1, read on the forward strand.
CTTTTTTCTCGAAATAATTCCAAAATGGTTGCCAGGGACCCCTATTGACAAAAAACTTTGGTTTTTATATACTTTTTTGATACGATCTTAATGACCCACGTTGATTTAGTGGGTGAGAATTTTCCCTGCTATATTATTATAGCGCGATCATCGTTACCAGAAATGAATGGTCAATAATGAAAGGGCTAGTGTTACACCTTGACGGGAGATCCCACGACTAAAGTGAGACGAAATTTTGATTGGAATAAAACTTAGTGACATATTTTTTTCTTAAATGTATTTTAACAGTAGTCCCAAACTAAGCAGAACTTGTACTATGGATACTAAACAATTGATATAAATATAGAAAGAACCAAACTTCGAAACAAATATTTGCAGATTACACAAATTTTTGTCCGACCGAACCTGAGACCGTCGCAGTTTTGTTGACGCAGAATTTTGCTTTGTTCAAAGTGTTTTTGAACTGAAACATGTCTATCATAAGTTTCATGTAAGATTACGTTTGCTTGAGGAAGCAGAGTTGTCATAACTGTTTCAGAGCAGAGAGTTTCAAACTGCACGGGTGGTATAGTGATTTCAGCTGTCACCACACTTCTTAATATTACACTGAGTGTTGTGGGGTCAAGTTCTACATCGGACGACGCATTTTGGGACTTATACATGGCTGTTTTGAGTCTGAATGTTATCTGTGTCCACTTAATGAATACTTCTACGTTTCTCTGCGATGCAAACGCGAAAGAAAGAAAAGGTCTTTATTTACCAGTTATGTCATATTTACATTATATTCTAGAGTAGATTCCTCTTGTGCTGTAAATATTCTTACGTCGGGATCACCATGGTAATAACCTTTGAATAAAACTTAGTAAAACTCCATCAAAGACATAACGACAACTCAAGACGTAGTCGAGATAAACCTGAAATGACAAAGCAGATAAAATTGTTAATCATTTTAATACCCACGAAATTCTCATTAAAATAAAAGCCACGCAAACAATTAAGAGACGTTAATGCTACCAAAACATGTAGTGAAGTTATAAAATCGAGTTTATATTAGAATAACCCCTAAATTCAAGTTCAAGGTCTGGCTGTTTGGTTGCAACAGAATGCAAAAAGTATAAAAGAAGATTTCACCAAAATTAACTCAAACCAGTTCTGTTCTGATTCGCACGAAAGATTAGCAATCGGAAGAACGACGTGCTCAATAAAGTACATTATTTATCAAATTTAACACCTGAAGATAAATTACCAAGGGTTATCGGTATAAAAGACCCATCGCATATATTTCTCTTATCAGAAGACTAATTTAAAGATGGATGGACTGCATAAAATACTATGGCTAGAAAGAAGAAAACTCATAGTACCGACCTTAAAATGCTTCTGAGGGCATTTAAAGCCATCGGCTCGCGCTTGATCTCTCTCACGTCGTGTTGGATAGTCGTCCTATCTGATTGTGAGAGTGAGGGAACAGAGAGTGCACCCGTGTTGGTGCGCAAACTTGTACACTATAATATCTCCTGCGTAGCTGACTCCTTTGAGGAGACTGGACTCCTGGAGGCCGAAATCGGCTAATCGGCCGAAAAATAATATTAAATTACAAAATGGTAATGAATATCAGCAATTTTTGTTCGTTACATTCTAATAGAGCAGCTTGTGATAGAGAATCCATATTTTCTTTTGTATTACTGCCATACCATTTTTGACACTTCAATGTCGAAAATCAAGCCTCTAACACTAGTGTAAACATCCAGTTCATTACACATCATATAGAATTAATTATACCATCATCATCATCATCATCATCATCATCTCAGCCAAAAGACGTCCAATGCTGGACATAGGCCTCCCCAAGGTTCTCCACAACAGCCGGTCCCGTGCCGCCCGCATCCAGCAGCATCCCGCGAGCTTCACTAATTACACCAAATTAATTTAAAAAGATACCAGACTGTCACTAAATATCCAAAATATATCTCTTTTATTTCGTTAACACAAGAAATATATGACCAATTTCCCCGCATTAAAAGGGTCGTATATTTACCAACAAACGACCCGCTAAGTAGCGTGCCAAACCTATATTTAGCAAGCCAATCTTTGACTTCCGTTTGCCCTAAAGTGGAGATTTATTTACAACTCCTTTGACTGCATTGTAAACCTTTTTTCCACACGGAACAATTAAAACTTTAGGTATACTCACAGATTATATACTACAACAACTTTTTATATTTGTAAGTGTATAGACTATAAATTAAAAAGGTAAATTTAAAAATATAAATGTTGACCTGTCCTTTTATAGAAATACAATGCACTGTCTATAAATATATTATGTGTGTACATGTAATGTACAATAGCAATTTAATCTGTACTTTATATTTTTATTCTGTTGACTCACGAACAATTGTTAATAATAATATCCAATAACAGGATAAATACATAGGGTTCCCACCAAGAACTTAGGTCCCCAAGTCAACCTCACCTGCATTTGGTGCACCTGTTGATCGACAAACGAGATTCTGGTGAACAAAACATTCACGTATTATGTGGGACCAAAACACTGGCCAAAAGTGGACGTTGAATATGCCTCTGCCTACCCCTCCGGGGAAAGAGGCTACTAGGTAGTAGAGCCACGCTGATTTCAGCACGAGCGGACCGGCTCGACCGGGGCAGTACTACCCTCCCACAGAAGCCCAACCTAAAGCGCCAGCATCCGTGTTGTAGTGTTTCGTTGGTGAGTGTGAGGCCAAAGGCCCATAGTTGCAGGGATGACAGTTATCTAGGTAACTGTGTAAGCTTTATACTGTCACGATGACTGTCATGCCTTTTACATCCCCAAGCGGGGCGTGAAAAAGCATCTCAGATGCACACACCATACTACATTGTCTGCATTTGCAATGAATATGGTGAACACAACTCTTGGATTCTATTCATGCTTTCCATCACGTAGAGTAGAGTCACTTTGGCAGGCTCTTAATATAGAAAAAAAGGCGTGATTTTATGTATATATGTAGGTATAAGTACATTTATATACCTGCGCCGCCGACCTGCGCCGCATGTGGCAATATAAATCAGCAGACTGGGATGGATTGCGTGAATTCTACGCATCGTACCCGTGGAGGCAGCTTTGTTTCGCGTCAGAAGACCCCGACCCCTGCGCAGCCGCTGTCACTGAGACGATCCTGGTGGGTATGGAGTATTTTATTCCTAACTCATCAGTAGCTGCGGGAAAACAAAAGCGACCGTGGTTTAACCGGCTCTGCAAGGAAGCCAGACTAGTCAAGCAGACTGCCTACAGGGCTTGGACCACGGCCCGTGCTAATAAGGATCCGAACATCTCTGATGTGAGACGCAAACTAAATGCTGCCTCGAGATCCTGCAAAAAGACAATTGCCAGAGCCAAATTCGATTTCATCGGCAGGATTGGTGAGCGACTTACGGGCTACCCCTCTGGGAGTCGTGCCTTTTGGTCTCTTGCTAAGGCGGCCGAGGGAAACTTTTGCCAGTCGTCTTTACCACCATTGCGAAATGCCGATGGTAACTTGGCCCACAGTGCCAAAGAGAAAGCCGACCTACTTGGGCAACTCTTTGCCTCAAACTCGACCATGAACGAGGATGGAAGTGCGGTACCGCCTACTAACCCGCCGTGCCAACACTCTTTGCCGGAAATACACATTTCGCAAAGAGAAGTGCGGCGGGAACTAAACTGTCTAGACGTTCATAAGTCGAGTGGGCCAGACGGCATACCTGCAGTGGTGCTCAAGCAGTGTGCTCCTGAGTTGTGCCCTGTACTAACGCGACTTTTCGCGCTTTCCTACCGCAAAAGGCAAGTGCCGTCTTCGTGGAAGACTGCCCATGTGCATCCAGTGCCAAAAAAGGGTGATAGATCGGACCCATTGAATTACAGGCCTATAGCTATAACTTCCCTTCTCTCTAAGGTGATGGAGCGTGTAATCAACACACGGCTCCTCAGTTACCTAGAAGAGCACGATTTGATCACCGACCGCCAGTATGGTTTCCGCCACGGTCGCTCGACTGGTGATCTTCTAGTGTATCTCACTCACCGGTGGGCTTCAGCCATTGAGAGTCAAGGTGAGGCTTTGGCAGTTAGCCTGGATATAGCAAAGGCGTTCGATCGGGTCTGGCACAGGGGTCTTCTATCGAAGTTACCATCCTACGGCCTGCCCGAGGGTTTGTGCAAGTGGGTGGCTAGCTTTTTGTCCGGCAGACGCATAAAAGGCGTCGTCGATGGTAGCTGTTCCGAAAGCATGGACATAAACGCTGGTGTCCCGCAAGGCTCCGTGCTATCTCCAACGCTGTTCTTGCTGCATATCAATGATATGCTGTCCACGGATGGTATCCATTGTTATGCGGACGACAGTACTGGAGATGCGTATTACACGGGCCGAGCTAACATCCCTCGTACCGTTGTAGTAGAAAGTCGCGAACAACTTGTGTCTCAAATCGAGAGCACCTTACACAGAGTCTCCGATTGGGGTCGGGATAACCTGGTCCAATTTAACCCCTCTAAGACACAAGTCTGTGCGTTTACCGCTAAGAAAACCCCGTTCACTGTGGTTCCACAATTCCAGAATACACCCCTTACCATCTCACAGAGTATTGGAATCCTCGGTGTCGACATCTCCAGTGACGTCCAATTTCGAGCTCATTTGGAAGAGAAGGTCAAGCTGGCATCAAAAAAACTTGGTGTTCTGAATAGAGCGAAGCGATACTTCACACCGGCACAAAGGCTACTACTTTACAAAACACAAGTTCGACCTCACATGGAGTATTGCTGTCATCTCTGGGCGGGAGCACCGAAGTACCAGCTTGAGCCTTTCGATTCAGTTCAGAGACGTGCTGTGAGAATAGTCGACGATCCTGATCTCACAGACGGTATCGAGCCACTAAGTCTTAGGAGAGACTTTGCCTCCTTGTGTGTGCTCTATCGTCTCTACAATGGGCTGTGTTCTGAAGAATTGTTTGATATGATGCCCACAGCCACTTTCTACCACCGCACCGCTCGCCATCGTCAGGGAGCTCATCCACATACATTGGAACCTAAATGGTCGCGCACAGTGCGGTTTCAGAGAAATTTTCTCCCGCGAACAATCCCGTTATGGAATGAGCTCCCTGCCGAGGTTTTCCCTGGAAACTACAGTATGGGGCTCTTCAAGAAGGGGGTAAATAGGTTTTTAAAGGGTCGGCAACGCGCACGTGATGCCCCTGGTGCCGCAGGCGTTTATAGGCTGCGGTAACCGCTTACCATCAGGCGGGCCGTATGCTTGTTTGCCACCGTCGTGGTATAAAAAAAAAAAATAAAAAAAAATATTTTGGTATAATAATCTAGCCTAGTGCAATAATTCCTAATACACAATCGAATAACTCCATCTAGTCCGGCACTAAACTTACTTAAGTACCTCATACGCAGCATGCTGATCCCAAATTTGATTGCACGTATAGCGTAGTGATTTAAGGCGCCACCTCACCGCTTTTACACTTGGAGAGTTTTATGGGTTCAAACCCTACATGGATCAACGCTTTGTGTCGTCCAGGAATTGTTTTCCTAGCCTAGGTGTTCTTTGCGTCCCGTTTCATGTATGTTTGTTGGATAACCCATAACACAGGACATATTCCTATTGCGGGAGTCGTCTGTAAAAAAGAAAAGAAAATCTATTGGTTAACTCCTAGACATGAATATCTCAATACCGTTTGTTTTAAAACAAGTATGTTACTACCGTTTTCTCTCTATAAAATGTCAATATAATTTGAATACAAAAGCATTAATAGTAAATCTATTTAACAAAGTTATTATCGGGGAAATCTTAAATTAAGCGTAAAATTATCAGAGGAAAGGCCTGCCGTTTAGTATCTGTTGTTAATTACAAATTACTCTGTGTAATGGAGAGTTGTAATTTGTATGTGTATTGCTTTCTTTTTAACTCGTTGGTCTAGCGGTCGGCGTATGCGACTGCCGATCAAGAAGTCTCCGGTTCGATTCCCAATTCGCATTGAGTTTTTCTAGTTACAGAAACTTAATAACAGCCCGGCGTTTGGAAGCTAAGGTCGTAACTCCTGTACTTCAAGAGTACGTGAAGTTGTTGGTCCTGCACCTGATTTCGTCCTGGTTGTATCGGATTGCTATCCCATCAGCTTGTTGTGGGAAAGAAGGAACTGAGAGTGTACCTTATTTTTATGCACATACTTTAGGGTGTCCCTTATATGACAAAAAAAATTTTTTTTTCGAATTTCGAAATGCATACCCTCTATAATTTTTACTAATGCTATAAGATACTTAAATATAAAATTTTATCAATCTAGCATAATTGCAACCAGTGCCGACCGAGCTTCAAAGTTTAGTAAAAAACATGTTTTGTCCTAAAATTTCAGTCTGCTATAATTTCACTATAAATGCAATGAATTAAGTGAATAAAATTAAATAATAAATTAGATGAACATTAATCTTTAATTAAAAATATAAAGAAATAAGAATCATTCAGGGTAACTTCTTTTTAGAGTAGTTTTTTTACAGTCTGGATACAATTTTAGATGTTCCTGGACACAGCGCAGCAAGAACTGTTTTTGTTCTTCTTCAGCCGTGATAAGTCCGTTAAAATCTTGCATTAATTTAACAGCCCTTTCAGTAATATCATTTACAACTCTCAAATAACTTATTCTTCGTTTAGCCTCCAGAAAAGCAGCATTGTTATTCCAAGAAGATACATCTTTCTTTAGAAAACTGTCGTCGATCTGCAGTCGTGATAAAAATTGTTTGCTCTTTTCCGATACGAAATCATCCAGTGCTTTGTCTAAAAAAAAGAAAAATAAGTTAAATAACAAATAAAAATCAACAACAATTTTGAAAATAAATAAATAAGTATTGGACATTGAAATTGAAATCCAACAAAAAGCCAATTTAACTTACCAAACAACTTTTGAGTCAGTTCTTCCTTCAACGGGTTATAGCGTTTGCTAAAATCCGAGATTTTGTCCCTGTTGAAATTGGCAATCATCTTCTTCTTAGTTTGGTTGTCAACTTCATCATCAAATAGTGATAGAATGACTGTCTCTTCACATAAATACCACAAGTGATGGCTGAACTTGCTTATAGAAGCTTTAGAAATTGTTGCGTCAACTTTTTCATACTCTTTTAACATCTTCAAGCAGCGCAAATCTTGATTAGGTGCTTTGGTCGCCACTGTACATTCGAGCCAAGGTTTAACATACAATATTACGAGAAATAAGCAAACATCTTGTAGAGCCTTTTTGTCCTTCGCAGTTACTCTGCATTATGACTGAAGTAAACATATTTTTAAAGAATAGATCGCTCTCGCCATCCAGCGTGCCTGATGTATAACTCCGGGGGGCCTTAGTTTTAATTTTTCCTCTGTGTCTCCTCCTAAAAATATTACGCACAGTTCGACCAATTCGCGGTAATCATCTCTTACAAAACCTTTATCTAATTCTGCCTTATAAAATAGTAACAACGCTTGAATGTCTGTCTCGGCAACCCGTGCTTTTACGAAATTAAGAGATGGTTCAATTTTAGTACAATCAATGTTTTTCCAATTTTCTTGGAACTTTTTGAACATCGGAATATCTGGGCTACTAGTAATTTGCTTAATCTTGGTTTCAAAGACAGCTTTTAGGACCAATTCAAATAAACATGATGACGACAGGCGAAAAGCAACAATTCTCTTCCTAAAGTTTGCTCCAAAATAGCACAAGGTCCATTGAAACGGCCCATATTGGAAGCTGTTGTGTCGCAGCACATTATTTGCACTTTATCATAAAGGTTCCAGTCAAAGAGAGCTGCTGATACAGCCTTCGCTTGATGTTTTCCAGAAGAACTTTCTAGTTTCGGCACTGCAAGAAGCTGCTCTCTATCGTCAAATGAAGCTATAACTGGCAAGCGTTCTTCTTTTGAACTCCGTACATCCAACCCCGGTAATAGTTTTCCATCCCAATGGACTGTGACTATGTCGGGTACATTGTTTTGGAAGTTAGATTTTATTGCTTCTGCCCTTGATTTTCTAGTTTCAGTACGAATTCGCTGAATCGAGGATTTGTTAATACAGAAATCATCCCTGCTCAGACCAAGCGCTTCTACCACCGCATTAAGAATGTAAACGGTATCTCTAATGCTTAACTGGCATCGATCTAAAGCTGCAACTAGTTTAGGTGTTATAAGATTCTTTCTACCTCTTTTTGAACTTTGTTCATGGCAGGGAACGTCCGGCAAGCTGAGTTCAGAATTCAAGATCTGTTCTTCGTCTGAATCTTCTACACTGTCTAAGTTATTTGTGGTGGAAGTAGATGCAACAGCTAGTGATTCTCTTTGTCTTACAATCCTTTCCTCTTCTTCCAATCGTCGTTGTCTAGATCTTTGTTCTTTTTCCGCCAATTTTTTATCTACACCACCTAAGCATCCCGGTCGACCTGGCTCTTTCTGTTTCATTAAAAATAATTTATCTTCCTCTATTTTCATTCTCTCAAAAGCATCAGCATGTGCAATATCAAACAAATTATCAAGATTAATTATAAAATTGTTCTCATGACACTTAAACGTAATCTGCGTTTTCTTACAATTTTTTTGCAACTCTCTCCAAACATGATATAAATCAATAAGTTTCTTCACGCAGTTAGGAAATGCCCTTGTTGGAATTCTTGCTTTTTCCCAATATATGATGCACTCCCTAATCACAAGATTTGCACTTTCACTAACAGTCAATTTAACCTCACGAATATTGTAAAATAGGACTGAGAGAACTTGTCGATTAGATGGTAATTTTGCACCATTTATTTGGTAGCTAGTCAATCCGATAAGAAAAATATTTTGTTTATCACTCCGTAATTCCACCGACATGTTTACGCACTAAACAATGAAGCACTAATAGTCTCAAAAATCACGGTCACTGGGCAGTACTTAAGCAACTTGTATCGACAAGTTTAAATAGCAAGTCGGCACGGGTTATCGTTTATATATCGAACTAATATTTTTTTCTAGACAATATAGGGTTATTACGAAACTTTTAAGAAGGTATGCGTAAAAAAATATCGAACTTGAAATTTAAGGGACACCCTAACATACTTATGCATTATAACATCTCCTGCTTAGCTGACTGGTCTCCTTTGAGACTGATACATACCTTTTATGGCGTTTGTGAAATCGAAAGTAGAGCATAATTAAATTTTGAACGAGGATTAACTTCTATTGACCAAAGGGTCTACCTAATTTGGAGACAAAAACGACCATATGTAAGATGTGTCCAATTTTTATCATTATTATTACACCTCGTAATTCATCACAGCAGATTCGTCATTGTCTCATATTTTACTATTCCAGACATGCTTCGTAACAAAACCTACAGCCAATTTTTAAATAGCTTATAAATCCTTTAACAATAGACAAATACATTGATATACATAATAGCGCCAACAGATGACACGAGAAACGAATTGTCAATAGCTGTCCATTATATTTACACACCTCATTTGTTCGCTTTCCTTCGTCGAGCTGAATACCACGGGTGTCATACAATTCTGGATGCTTATGTCGATAATTTTCTTTGTAGAAAGTTATGAGTTCCCAGAGGTAGATTGAAAGCTTGTATGGAAATCGTGTTTCACTGAGTGAAAATTAATAGTGTTTGTATTCAATTTTTTATTTATTATTTTAATATTTTTTTAATACTAACATTTATAACAAAAAATTAAATTTTTTCCATTATATTATATGAGTTAACTATACTAATATTATAAATGTGAAAATTAAGATGGGTGTATATTACTTAATAACAATAGAACAGCTGAACGAAATTGCATAAAATTTGCTGCAGAGACAGATTATAGTCAGGAATAGGATACACTCTAATATTTGTCCAGAAAATTATTATTAATCTCAGCAGCTAATATTTTTCAGTTTTGTTTTAAACACAGGTTCTGAAAAAGTGAATCATTTGTATAATACAGAATGGTACACAAGACATATATTTTTTATTGTTTGAAACTTTCTTAATATCTTAAAACTACGTTTGTTTTTTCTAAAACTGTCTACTGTGTCGTGACACTCACATCAATATTTGACACAGTACTTCAATTTACAACGAACATGAAACCCAAATTCGAACAGATTGATTTCCAATTTAAATCAATTGCTACACATCCACACAATAATTGTAATACATTGTATTTAAATATACTATTATTTAAAATATAAGCAGTATGCGCGTGCGCATAGTAGTCGCGTAGTGGGCGTGAAAATTTATCGACTGTAATGGCGAAAGTGTTTCTGGCGGTTCGTTTGATCTTACCCACTAATGCTGATTAATTATTTGTGATGCAGAGAAATTCTAATTTATATAGTGCACTTGGTAGACGGTTCTAGAAACTGCCATGTACATGAGAAAATATATTCTCGTGGTACACTTAATTATTTACATTATTCAATGGTTATATCATCAAATATTAAAATTGATAAACCGAACATGGTACCCTCATTCCTTCTTCTTGGTCACATCATGGTTGGCTTATAAATTTCTGCTTTGATTTTAAGCAATTGCAGGAAATTCAGCCGCACAATTTGGATATTCAACACTCATCGCCTTTATAAGACGAATCGTCTCTTACTAGCTATTTTTGTTTTTTTCATAGATAGTAGCGGTAAGTTATGACTGTAATGCTTTTGCACTTGCTAACGTACCAGTGTCTTCTCTTTGTAGTGCTCTTACTCTTCATTTGCTGACTTTGTCGGCTCTTACGACATCCTTGGGAACGAATAGCTCCTCTTAAAGTGACATTCCGTACTCTTACTCCATCATCATACATATATTTCTCCACCCTGCTGTGCAAAGACCTTAATATCAACAGCCTTTTATAATTCACTACTGGACATAGGCTTAGCAAGGAGATTTTGGCATACTATACCACACTGGCCAGACGGGTTGGAATAGGATTTGTTCCAAGTTTAAGACCTTAATATAAGAGGATATCCAAAAATCCATAGATAAACTTGTATAAGCAAAAAAAAAAGAAGTAAATAATCCAGACATTAGCAGCAGCTTTTCAATTGTTAGATGAATATCAGACCTTAGAGAAGTTGATATGTTTGTGAACTGTAACGAAATTATTGGCAGAACAGAACACAAAGCTTTATTCGAACAAGTGTTGTACGTCGTTCACGAATCGAGTCAAGGTGAGATGTCAACTTTAAACAATCGAATCGATTCAGTAGATCACGCGATACAAATTACGATATCGATAGGAATATCGATCAAACAGAGCAAATTAATGTTAAGGTGACTGTTTCCGTCCTGCTTTATGACCGATGATTGAAAGAGACAGAGATTAATAAGCTAGCAGAAATACTTATGTTCGCGTGTTGTTTAGCAATAGGGTAGTTTCGTTTGGGGGAAAGACGTTACCAGTTTTATACCTATAAAAGAGTTGTAAAACACATAATTATTTAAAGTTTTTATCTCGATAAAAATACAGTCAAATTAAACATCTAAATTGTTAAAGTAAGGTAAAAATTCTTATTCTTACAATTAATATTACGTTAATAGAAGTAAATTAGCGACTTTTGGTACTTCAAAACACAAATTTAAAGAAAATACCGGTGCAAGGGGGCCGGTCATGTCTCCTGATGAACCGATGGTCGCTGGAGCCGAAGTGTGCTTGAGTGGAGACCGTGATATGGCAAATGTAGTGTAGGATACCCTACGGCACGATGGACCAGCAACTTTAAGAAGGTAGCTGGCAGTGGATGGATGCGGATTACCCAAGACCGGGTTGTTTGGCACTCCTTGGTGGAGACCTTCATCCAGCAGTGGACGGCGATAGCTTGATTGACTGAAAGTTAATACAAAACTGCATAAATAGTGATTGGTAGTTAAAACATTAATTATTTTTGTATGTGTTTGTTGAGACAGTTAGTCTAAATATCCTTTAGTTTGAAATCTCGTGCATTTTTCTTTTACCCAAGTACATTCGTTCCCAAAAAACAGCATCAAACGGATTGCCAAATTTTGCTTACAAAATTTTTTCCTTTGTTAAAAAGTACGACGCGTTATATACACCAAAAATCTTTATACACAGTATGTCACGAAACCGTTAAACGTAACATTAATCAAATAAATAAGACAAAATAGACTATACTCAATTAAGGTTATACTTTAAACAGATATTGAACTTTGCCTTAGATCCAAAACATTAGCAGTATTTTCCTGTTAATCCATATCTTTTGTTTGTCTTATAATAAAAAAAATCAAAAGATTTTAATTAACACATTGTTATGTATTCTATACCGTTTGGTATTGTACTCTCGAAGAACTACTTATTATATAATATTTATAATTGAATTCTAACTGTATATGTCTTACTGTGTGGTCAGACTGAGAAAAAATGTTCTCATTAGTCAACCATGACAGACATGTATACCCTCACACTTGTATCACTGAAGAGGCAGGCAGAGAAGTGCTAATCACACTTATGTAATAGAATTTTTGGGAACCTACCAGGCTCTTCAGGAATTAAATGAAATTAGAAGGATAGATAAACAGTAAATGAAGATGATGAACGGAAAGAGATACGGCTTATAGAGATGGCTTGGGCCGTGTAATGGCTAAAACCAAGCAGGGCGAGGTCGCATACTTGACACTTGAACTGTCTGTCAACGGAAAGTTTAAGCCTTCTAATTCCATAAAACTCTCTCTTATATCAAACCGTTACATTTAAGATTAAATGGTATTAAACCAGTTGATAAATTGCTAGACATAATGCCTTATCATCAACAACAACATACTGAATTGATATTAATTTCCGCAAGTCATCTGATAATTGAACTTGACAATCTAATCCGACGAGTCGGCTTTGTATAATATTCGTTATTGAAAATACCCAAAGACGTACTTAATCTTGTGATCGTAAACTTTCATAGTCACGTAACATAATCATTTGAGTGATTAAACCAAAAGAAGCCGTCTAAAATTTGATCCACAATTCCAAGAATGGATCGAATCAAATAAACGAGGTCAAGCCGACTGACTCATTTATGTCAATATAATCGACAATCAGTAATTACTAGCACTGTCGGTCCAGACGTCTTCCGATTATCTCCTAGTCTAAATACATGTCAAGAAAAAAAAAAGGCTTCCGTCAGAACATGCCGACGCGACGTCTCAATCTCTGTATCTGCACTAAATGGTCTGTCATTAAGGCTGCGCAGGCGCTTCATTTGTACAAGCACATCAACGTAACAATGGCCGCGATCTACAATGTAAATGATAGTATTGATGGAAAATTTGAACACCATTACTCTGCTACAAAGACTTGACAATACTATAATACAACTGGTAGGTTGTCAAATATCATTTCTCCGGTTAGTCAGAATTCACAGAAAATTATTAGAAAGTGAAATGAACATTTGCAATTAACTGCTTTTAAAGGGTTTCCTCGTAAATCTTGATAATGAAATGCACTCTGGCTGAATGTAGATGCTCTTTTAGTAAAATAGCACCCTGCTCCTTCCACCTTTAGGTTAATTTTCGTTCAAAGTGTTACCTAAAGATAAGTCATTGGAAAGTGAAATGGGGGCGCACCTGACTTTGCTTTCTTTACGTCTCGGTGTTCTTTTTGCTTTAGTGAGAGTGGTCTAGATTCGATAATTGTGTCGGTAGCGATTCCGTGACGACTTTGGAACGCCCTCCCGACGTTAAGCACGGGAAGTTGATTCATCGCGTTGACACTTTCCAAAGGTTCACAATTTGCATTGTTAATTGAATTATTGTACACATTACAATTCTGAACTCGTTTACGACTAATGCAGATAATTAAAAAGCCATTCAGATTTCAATTGATGGGTTTGAGCTTGTGGGAATTAATATGAATGGATTTTATCGGCTCGTCTGATCGTTAACAATCATAGAATTTAGATTTTAAATTAATCTGTTCGTCGGTTTCTTTTCAAGTCAAAGGTTTATTTAATAACAAGTGATTTAAAGTTATAAGAATGTTATCATGACTCTTAAGACATGATTTCAATATTAATATGCGTTTCTTTAACTGTATAATTTATCGTTGATGCGACTTTATCATTTTAGTGTTAAACGAGGAAATGTTTAATAAAATTGATGTTCCGTTGTTTCTTTTGTCAAGTGACAATATAATTTTCATCTTGAACAATGTGTGTAGTTGACGTTTTAGCAAAAGCGTGTTGAATGTAAAAGTTGAATGGAATGTGTTAATCTCTCTACAGACGATGCTTTTAAATGATTGTGCGTTTGCGCATGTGTTGTTTTTACTTTTCCTTTCTGGCACGTCACTTGTTAATTGATTGAGTATTATTTGTATAATTTTGATGATGGGAGAGTAGTGTCTACTGTATACACCTTTTGATAGCTTATTTTTGTTATCTTTTCTTTCGCGCGTCTCTCTTGATTTTTGTAACAAAGGCTTGTTGGCGGTGCCAAGGTCTTATCGTTGTTGTATGTTTGTTAGTCGAAAGTCGTGACTCTATCAACATTTTATTTTCATTGTCACTGTTTTTTGTCTACTCCCATCTGATTCTGTTTAGATAGAAAGTAAGTTCACTTTTTCGTGTTATCATTTTCATTTTTTGTATTATATTTTTTATTTGTTTACGATAGCCATTTTGATATTCTTCAATATTACACTATTGCTCACGCGCAGAATTGAACTTGATGTAACTTATTGGACTTTCTCCGAGGACTGGTGTGTTGTTAAGCACAAAGATTGATGATTAATCAGTACTTGGGCTAGACTCGTGCGCAGACTCTGCGGCGCCGGGCTCAGCGCTATCGCGCATCGAGGTGCGCGCGCGCCGACGAAAGTGCAAGTCGCCCAGTTCTCACGACCCCCCTCTTGTCGTCCTCTATCTACGCTTACGCCGCTCTGCCGCCGCTGTTCACGACCTCCATCTACCGATCGATTTGAGAAACTATCTATAATTGTAATTCGAATTATTTACACTTTCGGAAAGTAATCGTGGTCGCGGTAAGCGCATGCGCATACGATGTCGGCGATAATGAACACCTTGTTTGGTAAGCAATCTTGCGAAGCATTTGTTCGGCAATGTTTGTTTTGCTGTGAACTTTTAAATCTTTTTAATTTGATCTTTTGATTACGACTAACTTTTACCGCTGGCGTTACTTGTGATAAGTTAATGGCGTATATTTTACTTAATAGATATCCTTAAGAAAGACCGATCGACTCTGAGACATAACACAAAAGTATTGAATATAATATTATATAAAACAATACCATCTCCACTTGGTTTCATTCCTGTAAAATTAATCTTGTCCCTTCTTCTTTGTGGCGATTGATATTAATAAACTCAATTTAGCGTTAATAATACCAATCATGTTATATTACTAAGCCAATAAACCTAGGTTACCACAGGTCCAATTTCTGTCTCCCTCTGATACTTTACTAAAAAACCGGCAACGCATTTAGGACTCTTCAGATGTCCATTCTTCAGTCTTTCTGATTGCTCATCAATAAAAATTGTTCGATACTGACAATATTTTAAAAACACTTTACCGTTTTAGTCTTTTAAATTCTCAACATTCCTTAAAATCGGCTTATAGTTCAATTGTTTTTACCTGAATATTAGTTTTCCTCGGAGCAACTGACATTGGACCTCTCCAACTCTGAGGACGAAATGAATTCGAAGGTGAAATTAGTTTTCCGTATGTTTGAGGGCACTGACTTCCCGATAATGATTGCCACAGATGTTCATAACAATCGGGCCGACAGTTTAACGTACTTGAGGCACGGGTGTGCACCACCACCAACTTTCTTACTCCGGGCTGTTATTAATATGAGCCGGCAATCGACTTCTCAGTTTAAAAGAACAAAAAAATATCATACACAACTTGCACCATGAGGCTTCGCTTTTTTTTAAAGGCAACGCCCGCACTGGGAACAAATCCTGTGTCGCGGCGGACTTTACAAAAATACAATAAACGAACACAAAGAACACCCAGACTCAGAACAACAATTTGTGGATCACACAAAGCGTTATCCCCTGTGGGGTTTGAACTCACAACACTTAGGTGGCATGACGGCCACTAGGCCAAGCAGTCAAGTCGTTAGTCAGTTAACTGACAACTGTCTGTTAGTAGATTATATTTAGTCAGTTCTATAAGAATCTTCATGCATCTCAGTGCTACAATAGACTTTGACTAAAGGCTCAACCTCCAACGATCAGCCTTCACGAAGAAAGCTGTACAGAATATTAACTTGAAATTACACTGGTATTCATATCAACATCAGGGACCTTTGATATCATGAACTGTGTTGTCAACATAACTCTGGTTTATACTGGTATTAGTTTAGTAATAAATTGTAATATACAAATCAGAATTTGTTACCTTAGGCAACTGTCCAATTTATAAGATGATGCGTTTAATCTTGCTGCTTAAATTTTAAGCGCGTAATATAAGCGAAGAAAGCTTCGTTCTTTAGCAAATTGTTGGGTTATACCAACAATTTACTTATATAAGTACGTAGTGTCCATGTGGTGACGGATTAAGAATACATAGTGTTACCACCCCTATTCATCCCGTGGATGTCGTAAGAGGCGACTTAGGGAACAAACTATTCAGAAAAATATCATTACAAAGAGAAGGAAAACTTGAAACAAATTCTATTCCAACCCATCTGGCTAGCGTGGTATAGTAGGCCAAAACCTCCTTGCTAAGGAGAGGCCTATGTCCAGCAGTGGACTGTAAAAGGCTGTTGATGATGATAAAGTACGTAGTATAAGTAAGTGTAACTACTTATACGAGTATAAGTAGCTTGAAATAGGTAACTTTAAAGGCTGAATTCGTAAGGAGAAAGAAAGCCATTGTTTTTTTTTTGTAAGCATCAATCAATTAATCAAATAGAGATTAACAATAACATCGATGGTAATTATCCTACTGATAAACATACTTATGTATTCCTAAACACCTAGATATTATAGACAGATTATTCCCAGAAAGACATTGTGTTCGAGGTCGTGCTCGTCCTGGGTAGAAGTAGTTTCTATGGATTCTATTTCACAATCAGGATTACTAACCACTTGACCAACAGGCCATATAAAGGTAGTTTATCTTAAAGATAAAACAGACATTAGGCATAAGTAAAGATCACAGACTTAGACATATCGCGACCCAAACACCTGTGACCGTATCAAACCAAAGACACGGACAGTTAACGCTGTTTCTGTGGCATCGCTACCGCCTATCACATATCCCAATCTTTCCAGAGATCACCATAAATAATACCATAGGTATGCCACGCTTCAATAATTTTATGGTTGTCAAGGGACAAATTTATGATCGATGTGGGGTTTCGATGATCACCTTAAGTTGAAACCCAGGAGCTAAACTACCACAATAGATTTTAGGTCGTAATACCAATAAATTATATGATTATGGTAGATATTATGGGTTTATGACATTCAATGGTGTTGTAACTATAATGGTAAGTTGGTTGTCATCCCATTGAATGGTAAATTTTGATATGTTTTTTTGGTAGGAGAAAGTGATATTGCTTTGGTGAAGTTATTTTAATATTTCATAGACACTGGCAGCTCAGGAACCACTCTTTAAATCCCTCCAGTTTTAGGTGGAGACCTTCCGAATTTCATGAAAATATTTGCAAGTATATCAAGACTGGTAGCGGGTATAAGATAAGATCCTTTTTTCTTTTTTTTTTTAGATCAAAACACACCCAAAACCAAGTATGTATATGTTACTTTTTGTGTGTCTGTCTGTCAATAACATCACAGACAGACACACAGTAAAACTCTTAAACAGTGGGTCTGATTTTGATTGAATCTTTTTATTTCAAAGGTGACTTATACGAGTTTACTTAGCTATAACAAAAAAAATATCTCTCTATAAGATACAACGATATAAATTAAAAAAATCACTGTGGTTATCATAGTTAAAAGGTACCGCTAACCGCTTGCTATCACGCGTTTTCTTATTTGCCAACGTATTTTCATAAAGAAAAACGGTAACGTAACATAGTATATTTCCCAAAGCTAGTTAGTTACAAATAATGTGTTATGTGTCATCATTATAATAATAATTTTCAATGTACTTCGAGTACGTTGATTTCGATCTAACGGCTGCGCGCGCGCCGCTCTCCTTGTGGAAATTCGATACGCATAGATTTGTATTGTCGTTTTAATGCCATAACGGTATGAGATGATGTGGGAGCGACATACATACAGCCTTTTGCCATGGTCTCTTTAGATGGTAAATTCGTTTAAATTGCTATTTTGATGGTGTATGGTCATTTTTACGGGCTTTTCTATCATACTTAGCAATGTTTAAATTGTTATAATTTGTCAACAATTATGTCAACTAACTATGTGTTATTGTCAACTAACTGAAATAAAGGAAATTAGTAATTAAAAAAATTGACATATGTCACACCCAACTGTCTGGTCCCTAACTAAGTAGAGCCTGCACCCTAATAGCCATGCTGATAAATATAATTATGCATATTAGAAATAAATTATGTCCAGGTACTTTTTATTCTATATTTCTAAATGATTTTTATTACATGTACTCGAACTTTAATATTCATCAGCTTTTAACAGTCCACTGCTGGACATAGGCCTCTCCTTAAAAAGAAAGTTTTGACTTACTCCACCATGTTGGCCAGGCGGGTTGTTAAGGGGTTCCTTTTAAGTTTTTCTTCTCTTTCCAGTGATGTTGTCCTATGTAATTTACTCCCTTAGTCACCTCTTACAACACCCATGGGTCATCCAGTGTCGTTGTCGTATTAGCAGCGGTTCCCGGATCCCTCCTATCTCAGGCGCAGAGTGGCACACCGTGTGGTTTTAGTCGGTCTGATTCCGACACACCACCCCGCTGTAAACCCCGGTGGGGTGACGGCCCGACGGGGTTTGCACAAGTTAAAAAAAAAAAGTTGGTGTCGTATAGGAATGGTGACACTCTATATTCTTAATCCGTCACCACGCGTCACCACACGGACCAATTATTATTAATTATACGTCGTAATATCCATCAGTTTAAAAACATAACTAGAAACCTTTTTATTTCTTTGATATCTTTTTGTATAAGACTTCCTTCATTCTTTTTAAAAACATCCAATTATCATAAGTAACTCTTCGCGGTCAACCATCAACTAATCTTACAACCTTTTTTTTCATTATAGGATATGAATAAACTCGGAAACGAACAAAATATTTCTTCACACGTAACATAAGACTGAATCGACCGATTCCCACACGCGAAAAAAAGTGACGTGCAATATTTAAAAAAAAAAAAAGGAAGTCGCAAATTTGAAGCGAATCACGCAATGAGAATAACTGTCCGTGACGTGAACGTTCATTGACCCCTGTGACATCGCACAACTGTACGGAGTTTGTTTTGGATCACTACAGCCTTAATATGGCTGATTGCGATACTTTTCAAGTGTTCTACGAAAACAGATCTCATGTCAGCGTTTTATATTTAAATGTAGGTTGTTTAGTCACCAATCTTAACGTTGAAACCATAAATAGTTGACACATTTTACAATATGACTTCTTCTATGTAAAGCAATTTGCCAGTTTTGTTTTGAGAGCGACAGCCGACAGGATCTATCAGTGCCCAGTGATGGCTTCGTGTGTTGTGGACATTTCTTTTAAAGTTTGTATATTGCTGCCGTAACGTTAGTCACTTTTTAATATGGTGAAAAATCTAGTGTACCCAAAAATGTAGCAAACGCTTGTAATCAGTGCATAAGATTCCCACCAATTACTTAGGGCTCCAAGCCAACAACCACATCTGCACCCACTGATCGACGGACGAAACTCTGTCAAACAAAACATATCGGTTAGTGACAATAATCTCGCCACCTTGTGACCAAAACACTGGTCTATCCCTCCAGGGAAACAAGCGTGTTCCTAGCCGACCAGGGAGAGATCAGACGCAGAACCGACGGCTTTACGCGCTCTCCGAGGCACGGAGGTCATGCCCCCACTTCTAAGCTCCGGGCATTACACTATAATCAGAAAACTAAATAACACTTCTGGTCAGACCCGGACATCGAACCCGAGACCTCTTGATCAACAGTCAACAGTAACCATTAGATCAACGAGGCAGATAAACGTAATTTTATGTATGTTTGTAACGAAGCCACATTGTCAAGTAAAAATCCGCAAATATAAATGCCATAAATCAATCGACCAAAATAATTGACTGTCAACTATTTTAGCAATTGTCAATGGTATTGCTGCCCGTTAGGCCTATACCTCAACATATTCAATGAAATTAAAAAAAAAACATATTTATCAGTTAAAAGTATTTCTTATTGCGCAACGCTTGTCAACCAATTAAGCATCACTTTCTCTCCTCTATAACAAATAAATTCAGAGTTTAGGCAATAAAACATCAGCTTATTAATTTAATATTTAAAAAAGTCGAATTATTTTAAATATTCCGAACCAAGGTTATATAAAGTCGCAACCGATTCGTACACAACTTCCCTTTCTACTACACCTAATGAAGTAATTAAAAATATAAATCAATTAACATTATAATATTTAGTAATAATGATGTGTATGGTAATGTTATATCTAAAAGCCCGTGTTCTAGAAACTTAATTATACCATCCATCGATACATTATATTTGAATCTATTTAGTTTCACATTTTATTCATTGAAATATATGCGTGGGAATTAGAGATGATTTTATACATGTAGATTTAAAAATAACGCTTTCTTTATTAAAGTTTTTTAAGTTTCCGTTCGAAAATAATTACGGTATTATTGAGTCAATTAATATTTCGACGCTTGAAAGGCAAACCCTACTAAAACTGAACTGAAAACGACTGTTAAGTCGTATTGTCAGGAGAATTGTTCCTTTACTCTCTAATAATGATTTATCCTCACACATCTCATTAACCACTTGACCACCAGGCCCGTCAATTCTGGTGGTATTGCACTTTTGACTCTAAACTTATGAGTACTAATGGGCAAGATAGTCACTAAACACCAGGGGACCCTTCCACACGTTTGCGACTTCATACCATAGAAATTAGTGTAGCGGTTAGCACGTGAGACTGTCGATCAAGAGGTCTTGGGTTTGTATAACGAGTCGGGCGAAAGAGTGTTTTTAAAACAGCCCAGAGTTTGGAAGTTGGGTCTTCAACCCTCTTTCGGAGAGCATGTAAAACTGTTGGTTCTACGGCTAATCTTTTCCTGGTTGTGTCGGATAGCCACCTCATGGGATCATGAGAGTGAGGGAACAGATAGTGCACCAGTGTTCGCACACAATTGTGTTGAGATCAGTCTCCGTTGAGACTGACCTTCAATGCCGAAGAGGCATTGGCTAGGAGAACATGATTAAACAATAAAATTAGAACTAAAAATTTTCAGATAATCTTCAACGTACTTTATTTTACAACATGTCCAACTATAAATGTAGTTTGATAAAAGTAAAAGACACAAAATAATGAGTTTAAAGAAACTCATTATTTTGTGTAAATATCGTTAAAACTGACGCCATCATTTTAAATAAGTACTATAAAAACACACACTTAATAAAAATATACTCCAGAACTTGTCTTAATAAAAATTATTCAAATATAGTCTCGGCGTAGCGCAGTTTGTCTCAGTACATATAACTTTTTAGCACGTTGTAAACTTTATAGATATAGTAAGAAACACAAATATCATATCTCGTGTTGACACTATTCTATCGTTTTAACTGTCGTGTGAACATGTTCTTGAAATATGCCGTAATGCTGGAATAATATTACGTAGAAATATGTGTTCGGTTGACGGCAATAGGCTTGCTCTCGGTTATGTCAGTTGAACTAAAATTGCTGTTAGCAATATGGATTTAATTCCCCTCTGTTTACCTCTAGGGAAAAAAACGCGAGTGTGTATTGTGACGTATGAACTGCTACTGTGTAATGTAAAACTAATTACAATAAGTCAATATATCCGTCGTCACAGAGAAAACATATATCCTATACTAAAAATCAGTTGAAGAGTTATTTTATTTCGTTTTTTACGCGCTTTAGTCTCTGAATCTTTAAGCCAAATTTGAATAATTATTTTTTTGTTAGACAGTGTACTTATTGATCAAGCTTATTGGTTAAATTTTAATAGTCCTGAAGTCTGTTTTGAACCTTTTTTTATCTGTCAAAGTAAAACTAGAAACAAAATAAAAAGACATAATCATAAAGAATTCGTGAAAGATCGAATTTCAAATAATAACGCTTAATAATTCTAAAACTAGAAAATCTGTGCAAAAAGCCGCGAGGCTCGTGATTTTATAAAAATATTGTTTGTCACCATTTTTTTTTTGTAAGAAATAATGCAAGTTTTTATGTTGTCAAACTTAATCTTAGATCACTAAAGTCTACCTGTATTATTACAAAGCGTACCTACCTGTATTAGAACACATGCAACCCAAAATAATTAGTCACTTGGAGAAATGCAAAGAAAAAACTGCCAAATCCAATTTTCTGAGATCGTAGAATTTCTTCGTTCAACACGGTCCATAGCGCTAAAGCACAGCTTTCCCACGGTATATTATGTGTTGTGGGTTATATAATAATATACATATGTATATAAATTTCAACACATTTTAAAATCAACAAATGCTAATTCATTTTTTCTTTTGAACAGGCAAGCCGTAAGATATCAAAATGCGGATATCTATTCGTGGCACCTGGATGGGACTTCTCCAATCCGCTCTACAGAACAAAGGTAAGAAGTTTATTTCACCTCAAAGTTATCATTAACTGTAAGCCTATAGAAACCTTTTCCTTACAAGTATCATCTTAGTATTGCAATCACATAATTACGTAATGACACACCTTTGTGACCTCGATATTGGTAAATAACACCACACCCAACGCTTCATATGCTAATCACTTCGGTTGTGACAGTTCAATTGTTCGCGATGCGCCTGCGCAGAGCCCTCTAATTACTTACCGAAGTCATTTTCATAAATTACTATAAGGAAATCCATTGTTTTTGTATGGTACTGTGAATTCGCAATCCATGACAAAAAGTACTTTAAATTTTATTTGATTATTAATATATTTTTTTACATATTTATGATATCTGCATTGATTTCTTATCGTATTATCTCTCTTCATTAGCAAGAACTTATATTTGTTATTCTGCACAGGTTAAAACAGGATTTGATAACACATATCTCTTATGATTAATAATGTTCTGCCAATTCAAATTCGTGTCGAAAATCTCCAAGACGCCATCTTTTTTGACATTTTTTGGCGCCGAGTCGCCCCCTGCCGTGGCTTTATCGTAATCTCCCGAGATTCACGATTCGGTGCGTTTTTTTTCTTTTGCATGATAATAATATTTCATGGTGCGCTTATCGGTGATGCCATTCGAATCTGACTTAAAGGAAACGACAAAAAAAACCAATGGCGTATGGTTACTTTATGTATTATGTATTCCTAATATTGCGAAAGCCTTTAGCAGCAATTTTAAGATTTTTTTTTTCAATGTCATCCAGTATTGGTATGTAAATTCAAATTAAGTTTATTTTAATCGGGTATTTTACATAATAATTCTTTTGTGGCTTCATTTTTTATTTTATTTTCTTTGTAAACATGGTTACGCTAATGATTAGTAGTGAATGAGAAACGATCTGATGATGCTGGAATCAGGTTTACTTCTCCAATTATACTTTTAAACAAATATTTTTGGGTTCCTAAAATAATTTAATTTTAACTGTTCTAATTGTTAAACGCGTTACAGGAGTAGCAAGATGGAGCGGTTTGTCCCAAAATATAAATAGGCTCACAAAATAAAAGTACCATAAAGTACCTTTAAGGACTTAGAAAGCTTATTGATTGGACTGAATTGCTAGTCTAGTATGACTATTCATACACATTTTTGCCGATAAATAACTTAATAGTAAAAAATCTCATTTTTTTCTCGTGGTCTCATTACGTATTTCTACTGGTAGTACCAGAGACAAAAGAATGTCCGTAGTGCTATCAGCTGGACCATAACAAGAACGTCATTATTTTTAGTGTCAATAGTCAATGGAATAGTAGTCAACGTCAATATTATGAAATGGTACTGGTTCTATGGTCCCAGTGCCAGTTTTAAAAATTGTAATAGATTAGGTGGTAATATAAGTACACTATTTCTTAATAGTTTTACGAGACGAATTAATTTTATGCATACGATGATGTTGTTGAAAAACACTTCTAATTTAGACCATATGTTAAAAGCAAATTTGTCTATATATTTTTATAAAACTGACCATGAAAATAACCAGCATAGAGACGTTCTATAGTTTCTAAATTGTCTTGATAATATTACTTGTTCGTAGTCCAATTGACAGGATCATGAACAGATTTTGTTGCCTGTGGGACTACTAGTAGAAATATGAAGTGGGATCACGGACAAAGGATGGGATTGTTTATTATTGAGTTACTTATCGGCAAAAATGTATAGATATGTATAAATACATTCAATTGCTAGTGATGACAAGTAACTCACCTTAATCTTATATATAAACTTTTAAAGTCTTAAAAGATATTTTATTGTACTTTTATTTTGTGAGTCTATTTTGGGACTAATTTTACCCATCTTGCTACTCCTGTAACGCTTTTAACAATTAGAACAGGTAAAATTAAACTATTTTAGGAACCAAAAAGCATTTGTTCAAAAGTAGAATTAAGTAAAAATGACTGTGGTTACTACCAGTAGGACGGTACTATAACTTTGTACCGAAAGCCCAACTGATAGAACCAGAGACAAAAAATTTTGTCCATGGTTACTATCAGTAGGTCTACGAAGTAGGACCACAGGCAATGAACCAAAAGTCAAACTTTTACAAGACTACCTCGTGTGAAGCCCTGTTATGAAACCAAATAACATGAGAACATTGGACATTTTCTGCATAACGGTCCTGTCACTTGATTAATATTAATTATACTTTTGACAAACACTGGTTGGACACGACGATTTTAATAATGACCTTTAAGAATTTGAAATAGAGTTGAAAATCATGTATATGATTTGAATGTATAAAACATGTACCACACATGAGAGATTCGGCGATAAACCTGTCGATATTTTTATTAATAGCCTTGATGTTATATCCAGAAGTATGCGCTGGGTTTATGATGGCATTTTATCAATGGATTTTTATCATTTTGATAATTTGAAATCTGACTTTATTTAGATAAAGTATGGAACATGTGATGTATTTTTAACCATTTTCTGGTTGTTTTTTTTTGTGGATCAGATTGTATTTGTCAGTTATGAAGTGCTCTGCGTGAGTGAAGGTGTTAAGTAGACGTCGTGTTGCAGCATTTTTCAGTTGATACATGCGAAAAATTGTATCAACCTATAGTCAACCCTCCCAAAGTTGTCAACCAAGAACCATTAATCAAATTATTTTGAAACTTAGAAAATCATAATTAAAGTTATAGCAGTTTAAATATGCTCCAAAAATATTTTTTTCGTAAGAAAAAAAAAATTTAAAACTGTTTCGAAACATTCACATTTTTCTTTTTTAATCTGACTATTACTAACATGCCGATTAACTTTATATATGACAAGAAAGACGCCATATTGAAAACACAAAAAGTGTCTTTTTTATTTGTTTTTAATTACATATTTATTTTATTTTGATTGATTATCTATTGCTTTTATATTATTTATATAACACGTATCGTCTGCACGATCAGCGTTTATCAAGGTTAGTTGAATTTCGCGCCGAAAAAAAGAACATTTTGAAAAATGCCGAACAGTTTATTATTCGACTTCGCTCCGTTCCACGTATGAGTTTCTGGATAATAGTGTTTACGATGACCATAAATATAAGTATTTCGTTCCACGAAACTGATTAGGGTCTAATGGGTTATTTTATTTTTTAAAACTTTAACCAGATGTTGAGACCATTGAGGTTTGAAATATTGATAACGTTAAGAAATCAAAATTTGCACTTGAAATACCTAGTATTCTCTGTATCTATTGCATATTTGTAAACATCGAATGACTTTTTAGTTTATAGGACTTGTGTCACACGAAGTATGTATAATAATTCTTATGTTTTTTTTAAACTATCAGGTAACACTGCCATTGGCATCAAATTACATGTTTAAAAGAAACTGGTTACGTAGCTGTTTTGCTTGTTTTGCCACAGCACACATATACGTAAGAAAGTTTAAAATAAACATCTATTATTTTTTAATTACGGTTCGGTTTAAATAGTAACAGCTGCAGTTAGAAAAGTGAGATTGACCAGTGAGAGTGGCCCGAACAAAGATTGCGGGCATTTTACATAAACACATACGATTACGTTTACATAATTACGTAAAAAGAAATCGTTTTAACTATAACGAGTGCAGTTAAAATGATATTATTCATATCATAGTACTTTCTAGCCATTTTATTCGGTGTGCGGTTGTCAAGTAGCACGGGTTCTACGCACGACTGATTATAGAAAGCAATAAGTAGTTTTTCTCCATTTTTGTACCACGCAGAGTTAAAGAAAGAGCCAGAAAAATGTTACGTTATCGGCAATTTTCAAGAAATTTAATACAATTTTTTTAATAACGGTACGGACAGAATCGTAGAATTTCTGATTCAAAATTTAACCTTTGATTTATTTGAGATATTATTCGTATAGTCTGATTATATGTACTGTGTAGTTGATACATGTCGCCTGTCTTAGCAGTCGGTATCGTTAGCCACTCAATCAATAGGAGAGGCAAATATAAGATTATATGAACAATTATATTTAATAATAAATACTATGAATATATATGATTAATCAAGGTTATCGAATTAAGTCAATATTAACGCTTTTAGAACAACATTATTCAAGTTGAATTTTGACGGTTTTGTTTACTTTAGGAACGTTGCTTAAAGCAAGAGAAACTAGACATTGCTTACACAATTACCCAGTTACAATCCACAAAAATGTCAAATTTAACTAAGGTTTAACCCTTGAAATTAATCAATTAAGTAGATTTTACACTTCTCTGTAATTAAAAGCCTTCATCAACTCGTTAGAAAGGGGGTTTAGGCCTACTATGGGCCTGATATAGGGTTTGTACCAAGTTTTGCTTCTCTTTGTAGTGAGGTTGTCCTGCATAATTTACTCTCTTAGTCGCCATTTACGACACCCAGGGGATAAATAGGGGTGGCGACATTCTCTAATCAATCAGTTAAAATAATTTTAGCGCTACTTTGATCGAATATATTGTGGAAATAATATTAAGCAAAATGTCGAATCAAGCAATTCTAGTTACCCTTTTAGGCAACGAAATCTCGACTCCTTAGAGGTCTACAAGTCCTCGTATCGTGTTGATCTAAATGGTTCATTGTTGTAAAGTAATTTAGAAAATGATTTTAAATTAAATTGAGTACTACAATCTTAAGAGGTGCCCTGCAGCTTGTTGTGGAGGTCAGGTGGTTCCATGTGAAGCAACATCACCGTACCAAGGGTTAGAGGTCGTCAATTAATTTGAATAACTGTTTTAAATGCTTAAATACTGAAATTCACATTCCGGATATAAGACTTTTAAAACTCTCGTATAGATATACAAAACTAACCAAGAGCGTAACGAATCACGCGCATTGTGACATTCAGGATCATAACTACAAGCTTTAAGAATGTCATATCTTTTTTGTTAAGGATTTAGTATTTTACTAGTTTTTGTCTGCGGCTCTGCTTGCATATATGTCGGTTGACGCGATAAAGAGTAACCTATGTCTTTCTTCAAAAATAAAACTATCTCTATGCCAAGTTTCATTGAAATCGGTGCAGCGGTTTAGCTGTGAAAGCGTAATAGACAAATTTTATATGTTAGGGGGATTAAAAAACTAGATTGCCCACGGCTTTGCTCTTATTTTCAAGGTCATTAACGGTGTACTAAGTTTATTTATTTTAAGGAACACAGTCAACATATCTTACAATAATATCTTAACAACTAATACATAATGTTTTGATCTAGTACATACATAAATATAAGTCCACAGCTTTCGATTTATGTTCAATATCTATATTTATATCAAAAATAAGTTTAATTGGCCGCAGTAATTGATCAATTGATCAATATAATAATATAAGCAATAGTTAAAAGAACGTATCAAGGACGTATTGTGTTTGAATACTAGCATGAAGTCGAACTGTTTCTTTTTATTTGAGTTGCGTTCCAACATCGCAAGATTAACATGATCCTTCATATTAATTCTACGAAAGAAGGTATCATAACATTACTTACTCGCAGAAAAAGAAACATTTACAATCAAACAATCCTAATCTAACACAAGGTTAAGCGTAGGGATTGTAATCTACAAAAAAATAGACGTCTTCCAAATTTAACTTGGCGTTTACTGAGTCTGTTTAATTATTAAAAAAATAAACAAATTTGTCTATTGGCATATCCTAGATTTTTTTTTCTTAAAACAACTTGTCTTCGAAATTCACTTCTGTCAAAGGCATAGGTCAACAGAAACTTATCTAGGTATAAAATCAAAAAATCCAATATAAACAAAGGGTCCGGCAACCTACAAATATAAAAAGTTGTATAAGTCATTAAATGCTTTTTTTGAGTGCCTATTTACAGTAGCGATTAGATCACACCGAAATAAATTACATCATTACAAGTATCTGTCTGTCGGTCTAATTGTTATTTAATAGTGACTTCCTTTGTTATCTTGTTTTTATTATAATCTACAACTTGTAAATAATAGTTAATAATATGCTATGCTAAAGTTCAAAAGATTTTCTCATTATAATAAATTGCGCTTTTTAAATAAACGAGCCAGGGTCAACGATGCATAGTTTTTAGTTTAGTTCAAACGTAATAACATCGTATTTGTGGTTATTTAGAAACTGATACTTAGGAAATTAGTTGTTATCTAAAAGTACCCTGCCATACTTCCCTGTGAGAAATGAAGATCAAAACTGACTCGAATAATTTAAAATGATTCTTGAAGTGGGTTGTGTATCGTGAAATTCGAACTTAATCAGTACAGAACTGTTGACTTTTTTAAGAGTATATAACCCAATTTAAAATTTTAATGTAGACATATAATACTACAAAAATTTTTTCATTAATTTGAAATTACACACAGTTTCTGTTAAAATTACGAATGACATTTTTTTTATTTTTATGGCTGTATGTTTTTAATAGGTCACTACTGGACATGGACCTTTCCTTAGCACGGAGGTATTGGCCTACTATACCACACTGAATATAACTTAGTGCAAAAACAATCGGCATCGATTTTGATAATCACATTACGATAAAATCAATCGATGAGAACTTTAGGAGATTTGTGAATATAAACAAACAAAACTACATCGTTTTAGTGTGTTTTTTTTGTGTATATCGCAGAGTAAACATTTTATATCATCTTCTGTTCAATAAATCTTCTTATAATGTATACAAAAAAACCTGTTGTAGATTATGTTCCCTACGACGTACGACAAGAAAAACTTCCAAGAAATAGTTTTGATAACAATCTTCAAAACTCATTGCAGTACATTATGGGATTTAATTACATTTGTCATCATTAAATACGTGGACATGCATATTTTAAAGAATTTATTTTCCCTTAAGATGCATAATCAGTTGTCTGATCCTATTTTATATGTTTCAAAAGTTTTATTCTCTTTGTAAACGCATCTGGTACCCTAAGTGGTCGGCAATTTCACAAAAAATAAATTAGAAATCAATTTTATGACACGACACTAATTAAAATGTCATATTTTTAAGTTGAAACCCTTGTTCGTTGCGTTTGAAACTGTTAATCATAGTGATGACGCGTTTTAAAGTTATAATTGGATAAAGAACGTGATATATTCTCAATTAGAATTTAGAGAGAATATATATGACTGAGACTGTAATATATGTAACTCTTTATGAGTTGATCTGAGTTGATTTAGAGGTGAGAGAGTCACACTTAAGCCCACATGCGACAGTTCATCCAGGGACAGACTCACAAACCAATGTTAAGCAGTTCTTTTGTTACGTGAGTAAATGAGATGCCCTAAAGCTCAACCTTACTTTTCCTCTCCTCTATTTGTCTGGTAACGAGCCTTCAAATACCGTCCACTCTTTGTTTCCAGTTATTACTCATTTTGCTAGTAAGAAATTTACAAGTTACTAGGCCCTAAACTGTTTCTAAAGACTCTTTTCCGTGAAAATAAGTAGGTATATAAATAGTTAAAACTAAATAAAGTCGTGTCAGAGAAGTCTTCACAAATAAAACCGTCAAAATGTCTTAATCAGTGGTGCAATTACTCTATTCTTATTATGAGTTCATTATACAATACGCTTTTAAAAACTCATATAATTTTATATCTCACAATGTGCAAAAAAACGATTACAATAGAGGCATTGAATTATATAAAATATAAAGAATCCTATTCAATTTAATCTAAGCGGCCATTAACCAAACAATATTTACATTTTTTGCACGCAATGAGTTTTATAAATAATGCCAAACAGTAGGATAAAAAATATTATATAACACGATTACTGTATTGTGTATTTGTTGGGTTACAACATTCTATATTGCGACCGCACTTTTGACTCGTTCTTTCATAAAGTATAACTTTCAATCTAGAATGGTTCTGTATCTTAATTTTGCTAATAACGTAGTAACAGACAAGTGAACATACAAGTCACTTGATGGATAGAGATGTAACTCAAGGGACGCAAGTGTTTTGTCGCCCTTTCAGTCACACCTCTAGTGTCAGGGGAATGGGGTTTTGGGATCAGGTAACTTCACTTACTCGGTGAGAAACAACGCAAGAAATTGCTTAACAACGGTTTAGTGAGGGTGTGACATCACTGGGGTCAAACCGGCCAATTTATGCCAAGTTTAATTATAATAATATCATTTATATTAGTTGGTAAGAATCATCTTAACCTTGTGTTAGTAAAATACAGATACGAGTTTTCAAAAAAAGGAAGGTAATGGAACCATTAGTCCAACAACGAGATATTACTTTGAAAGAATCCTACTTCCTGTTGATATTGTAAATGAGAACGTTGGCAGCGATGAATGTAGGAATGTTTGTTTGAATCTTTCACGCAAAAAGTACTGCACCGATTCAGATGAAACTTTACAGTACTTTAGTTTATACATCAGAATTACACGTAGACTACGATTTACCGTGTCAGAATTAAAACAATATTATATTATCACCATTTCTTCGATTGATCTCTAAATTTTACAATGCAAGTATTATTTGTAAGTCTGCAGTAGCATTATGTTATTGTTGACTGTTTAATCTGTTCACTGGTTATTTAGTTGTTTACGTAAACACAACATTGATTTGTAAACCGCGTTGAAACCTTATGAACTAACAATGATTGTACAAAAGAAATGTCAAAACCAATTTACAGTGAAAATTGAAGACCGCGTGAAAGAATACAGAAGTTGGAGCGATAGAGTACAAAAAGACGAAACTTGTAATCTCCAAATGAGTTGGAAAAAAGAGGAAATTGATTCGAACGTTCAACGTGACTGTTGAAAGAGGTTGTTAAGGAAGCAAGTTTAAAACAAACCCAAACCTCCTTGCTAAGGAGAGGTCTCTGTCCAGCGGTGGAGTTTTTAATATTTAGAAATTCATCAGCCGAATTTTACTTTTTTATCACTTGAAGAAACCATTCATCATATGCAATATTTTCATATGCACTACTGCCTCGTTACTCTAGCGGTATGTCATTGCAGATCAAAAGGTTTCGAGTTCGATTACCGGATCGGGTCATAAAGTGTTATTGAGTTTTTTTGGTTACAGAAATACTTGATAATAGACCGGTGTTTCGAAGTTGTGGTCATAACCGCCGTGCCTCGGAGAGCACATAAACCCGTTGGACCTGTGTCTGATTTATTCCCGGTCCTGTCGTATATCCGTTCCATAGATTTGTGAGAGTGAGAGAACAAAAAGTGCACCTGTGTTTGGGCACACATTTGTACGCTATAATATCACCTGCGTAGTTGGCTGTCTCCGTTGCCCAAATCGGCTAGGAAATCGTTTTAATTATTTTTGTTAGAAGATGAGAATATGCTATAATTAATGACAGACTGTCTTAATTGTGATCAGTAGACTACTCTTTTCTTTCTTCTGACTCTCTCTCTCTCTCTCTCTTTTTAGTTACCATAAAAAACACCATTGAAATTTTAAATCTACATTCCATATCAACAAGTCAACTCCGATTGTAAATAGTTATCGGTCAATGTAATTACACAACCCATACAATATATTAGCAATAAAATAGCACAATAAACGCATTGTAACTACGATCATAGATTAAATCTTTTGTTTTACACTATTGCGTTACCTGAAGCGTTATCTCCGATTGCTAAACATTAGTCAATCAAATTATGATTTGTGAGTTTTTATATTACAGGTACGCAGATGAATTGATAAGTTTATAGTTCTGATCTTTGAATGCACGGATGCCGTAGTGGTGTAAGCGGTTACATGCTTCTTAAAGCGCAGCGTGTTGTGGTTATGGAATGGGATATCTCTTTGTGTGATACACAAATTGTTTTTTTTTTTGTATGAAGGGCCTGCCAAAGTGACTCCGCTCCGCCCGATGGAAAGCATGGATAGAATCCAAAGAACTGTGGTCACCATACTCGTTGCAAATGCAGACAATGAAGTGTGGTGACCCACAGTATGGCGGCCTAGTGAGATGCTTTTTCACGCCACTCTTGGGGACGTAAAAGGCATGATAGTCATCGTGGCAGTGTAAGTCTCACATAGTTATCACGATAACTGTCACCCCACCAATGGACCTCCGGTCTCGCACTCACCAACGAAACACGACAGCACGGATGCTGGCTCTTTAGATTGGTCTTCTATGGGAGGGTAGTACTGCCCCGGTCGAACTAGCCCGTTCGTGCTGAAATCAGCGTGGCTCTGAATTGTTGTTCTATATCTGGGTTTTTTTTTTTTTTTTTTTATACCACGACGGTGGCAAACAAGCATACGGCCCGCCTGATGGTAAGCGGCTACCGCAGCCTATGGACGCCTGCAACACCAGGGGCATCACGTGCGCGTTGCCGACCCTTCAAAAACCTATTAATGGGTGTTCTTTGACTCCTTTTCATAAATATTTTGAAAGCAAGCTCCAGGTACAAGATGTCTTTCTAGTCCCGTGTCATGCGTAACATTGGAAATACTGGTTTCTTTTATAGCTGGACGTTTTTGGTAATTAAAAACAAACAGACAGATAACAAAAGAGACGAGAATCGCAGACTACATACAGACTGCAGGTACGTCCATCCTATAAATGATATTTATTTCTGCAAGAAAATCTTTTTCAGATATTTTATTATACGTTAGACTTTACATTTAGGAGGCGTTGGTATTTCCTAAGACAAAATGCTGAAACAAACCACAGAGTCCGTGAGTTTAAATAAACACTGGTTAGATAAACACTAAGCGAGTATAGGATCTGGGTCGGTCTTTTGAAAAAAGGTCGACCATTGTGTCGCTTAACCAGTATTAGTCAAGATTAGCAATCCAAAGCGCACACTGCCAGCATGCTGTGGTAAAAAACGTCACTTGGACAGAAGCATCTAAGAGCCAAATAAAAATAAAATCTTGGATCCTCTTTCCTAAATGTGCATTCAATAATAATCAAGTTCACAAATAAATGAACGTTACTTCTCCTTTTAATGTAGTAATGTAGATTTCAGAGTTAAAGAGTGCATGGGTTAGTCACGACCCGAGGTTATGATATTAAAATCTGCTTATTTTCATAGTACAGACATTGAGCAACTGAGGAACGGTGATCTCGCTACACGCTCGCGTTAAAGACAGTGCTGTAATGTTAAGCGTATGCTGTATTATATAGCCCTTGTATATCTATATTTCGCTGCTTTTCCCAAATTCCCCCTATTCCCGATCCTTGTGATCTGACCTTACCTGACTGATACCTGACGGTTATTGTGCGAGTCATGAATTCAAAGTAAACGTATCAGAAAGTTTCATCAACAGAGCTGACTTCTCTCATCAGGTTACTATCGATATTAAACACAATAAAAAAGCTAATTTCTAAGCTAAACTACTAAACATAGCATATCTCTAAGATGTTTATTACCGCATGAAGGGCGTTATCTCAATAGGTTTTATGAGGCAATCGCACTAGCATAATTTGTATCGATGTGGAATTTATTTATATGTAACCAGAGGACAGGTTAGAACTTGCTGATCATGTAACAGTGACGACTGCTGGTGGAATTAAGACTGTATTTTACACATATTGACATTTACTAGCACTCTGTTTGTTACTTTGTAGAGAGATTATAGTCTAGTCAATGATTTGACTCGTTTCCTCTGAACTAGTCAGAGTCATTATCTTCTGGAGTTGTAGCTACCAACTAAGATGTATCGATTGACTCCAGAAGATGATAGGGAATCAGTACGACCGTGATAGTTAGTTGGAATTTTTATTGAAGTAATGGTACCATAAAATCATCATTATTAAGAGCCAGCAAAGCCAGCCAGCAGCCTGGCCAAAGACATCTTCTTAGAAACTTTTTGGTCTACTGACGACGGCCAGGAGAACCATGCTTCGGCATTATTCTGAGTTGGTATTAAAAAAGTCGCAATATATTTGTGTCCTTTGTGATATGGGTATCCGTGGACGATGGTAGTCAATATTTGCTCGTTAAACTCGGTAAAAAGATTAAACTGACCTAGAATAACAAAAGTTTGAATGAGAATGTACCATCTGTCGCTTTAACATCACTTTCAAAGAGTTGAACGAGAACCTGTTCGATTATTCCATAAAAAAATAACTTGTTGTGTATTAAACATAAAGTTGAGAACATCTATGTATTTCCATTCATGCATTTTATTTAAAATTTATCTTACCTTCTTTTCAAATCGCTTTTCATAAAATGTTTGAATAGGATCTAGGGAAGTCAGTGTAATGCCTGTAATTGTAGGTCCTTTGAAAGGTTCTCATTGAAATTTTTCATCTTGTAATGAATAAAACGTATTTGCGAGCAGTTGTAAATAAGCTGCGTCACAGTTAATAACATAGAAATCGATAACCGATATGATTTCTCTGTATTGCGGTTGCCGTAAAGATTATTTAGGGTTAGACAAGACAGGTATAACGGATTTATGCCTAAGAGATCCAAGTAATACGATCAGAAATGAGTAATTGGTTTATATACAGTTTGTTTATGCAAGAACTTAGATACATTGTTTATATAACAGCATAGATAATGTTTGCATTGATTTCGACAAGGTTTCAATGAGATACCAATACAATTATTTAATAGATTTTCATTTTGTGGTGAGGGACAATTTAAGAGACATGCGCATTTTCTACTCTGAGTTTCTTCTACCCACAGTGTTTTATTCTTCGGTAACCTTTTTCGTCTGGTGAAAAACAAGAAAAAAATTGTTTAATTCACTTGCTTACACGAAGTTACTTGGTGGCGCAATGGTAACGTATTTGTTTCGGAATTATGGTGTTTTCTATGTATAATATGTATGTATTTACAAAAAACAGTGAATAAGTATTTGTCATGTTTGAGGTTAGATGGCGTTGTGTATTAGATATTCGATTATTTTTTTCTTTATTAAGTTTATTCATATTGATTACATTTTTAGCACATGAAAAAAACAAAATACATATTTAAAAATCTAAAAAATAGTAGACTATCGACTCGGGTACAGTAACCAAGACAGTAGTTGTTAGGATTCCAAAGACAGGAACATTCTCACTAAACGGACGTGTCAAGATGGACTGTCTTCTACATCAGACCCTTGCTCTAGCCTTCTGACTTGAGATACTTAAGGTGTTCATCTAGACTCTTGAGGATATCAATTTGTGAACAGATACGACTATCGAAACTATGATCATCGAATCCACATTCCACACAACGACAATCTCGTGAGATAGATCCAAAGATTTATATTATTATTATTACATATAGCAGATAAGACATAGAAGCTCGTACACGTACTTGATTTGTCAACCCAAATGGTGATAACAATCAAAGATCACGGGAGAAAAGGCAAACTAAACAGGTCTGCTGTCTTTAGCAAAGGTCTGCTGTGGCTGGCCTGGCCAGCGTACGTTTACCCATTACCATAGTTCTCATGTTAGTACATGCCTCTTACGGTTTTGTGTAATTTAGGTAGGATCTCAAAGTACAGACCCAATTCTATATCTGCGTAATAATCGGTTGTTAATTAATGAAGTGGCTGGCTTTCTCTGAAGTAACTTAATGCTTACTATGTATCATGCAGATCTGAGTACGATTCCTAGCTAGTTCAGCTACGTCCCAGATAAACAAGATAATGTAAAACGCTCTATCGGTACTGTAATATTTAAAGGGGACACTCATTTTAAACTGTTATTATTAATTGGATTCAGTGTGTAGGTCGACTTTGATGGACTGGTGCAGTTAATTTAGTAGCAGCAAACCTATTGCGATACGATAGTAAGAATATATGTACTCATACATAAGAAAGCTTATATATATGTCAAAGAATCATAGACCGAGGTGAATGAAATTTGGTATACTTAAAGTTTAGGTATGTGATTCAAATGAATAAAGATACGTGGCAAACAGTTATTGACTACGACTATATGACTAGACTGACTTCATACCTTATAACGAAGTTTGATGATTTCTGTTTGTTATAGATGTGCATATATATTGACGAAAGCCTAGTACTTAGTAATAATTAATAATTTGCTTCAGACAGACACTTGTTTAATATAATAAATACTCTATACCCTGTGTGGCCGTATTATTGAAAAACAAATACCTCAAGAGGGAGATGAACTCGCATTACTCGAGAAACACGCGTATAGCATATGTTCAGCATTTTTTTTTCATATCAGAAAAATTTTTCAACAAATTAAAGAAATTTTCTTTAACAAGTTGTTTTAATTAAAAAATGCGTATGTTGCATTTAGAGCAATATATTTTTGAATAAAGAACATACCGGTGCGTCGTAAGCACGAGCGCAAGCGCATATGACTGGTTTTTCATGCATTTTGTCGTTACTCCGTATAAGGCGAATGTGTTAACATTAAAAATTACCTCGCACTAGCCATCTAGTTTTACGGGATATAAGACTAGGGGCTTTGAAGATGACGATAAGCGGGCATAAATATATTTTGTGTTGATAAATGGAAACTGCTATGGAAACACAGTTCATATGTCTGTCAAGTATCTTTTTCTTTTTTTGTTGTCGGTGTCGAAAATCCCTTCGGATCTCCGGCTCCTTAGGGATACAGGAGCCAGGAATATATGGTGTTTCCACTAAAAACCACCCTGGCAGCCGGTCTCAGACGTCTTTCTCTGAAGGGGACTCGGACCATATTATTTCAGGTCTCCTCCAGAATCACCGCCGCGCCTAGTCAGACCCTATCTTGGGGAGGCCACAAAGGCTTCCCCGTCTGTCAAGTATCTGTGTTGAAGTCCAAAATTGTATTCCACATTAATAGATTGTTAATGTTTGTGCACAACTAATTGTAAAATGAAGTAAAAAATTCATCTGTTCATTCAAGTAGATCTGAACCACAAGTTGACTGATGAGCACGTTTATTTGTTTTGTTACTATGTGTAACTTATACATAAGTAAATGTCTGGAGGTATAGTATTTAGGTATATGTATCAGCAGCTGTGTTACATATTTATATAGTACGGACTCTATCAAGTAAGGAATTACCACAAATAGAGAAATCTGTCTAAAAGCAAAGAATTGTAAGCAAGAAAGTGCAAAGAAACTGACAAATTAAAATAACAAACATTAAAAAAAAATATGTGTGAGAAATGAGTGCGTTAAATGTAACACCGAGATATTAATTTCTCGAGTATTAATTAAAAAGGTTCTTAGTTTATTTGAGAATTTGTTATTATAATAAGATTAGGCAAGTTTTTACTCACGTCTTCGCATTTTTATGTATAGATGTTGTCAGAAACAGAACTTTTTGGAAGAATGGTACAATAAGGTCTTTTCTATATCCCATATCAACATGAATGCATATAACTATGATCAGTCGAGTATCTAAGAACTGGACTCGTATTTATGTCTGATTGCAATTCCAATTCGAATGCGTTTTGAGTTCACAAAATCCTTTTTTTGAAATGAAAATTTCATATTAATCGGAATAGTAGGACTGTAGCTAAAATCGACTAAATACACTCGGTGTACCATACGACGGGTAGAAATAAGCATCCGAGAACAGATCCTACCAAGATAAGCGAACCTCTCCATCCCAAAACGCTTAGATCCTAATAGTACTAATCAAACCGCTCATTCCGTGTCGATACCCGCACCCTAATCCCAACCATGTTACAGGCACATGTATTACAAAACAAGTTGTAACACGTTCGGGGTCGTCGGCAGCTGATGTTGTTTTAATGATATCCTTTAATGCATAAATAATGTACGTATTAGCGTCCCTCGCATCTTGCATCTCTCGTATGATGCAACACCTGATATGACGAGTTGATAAGAATTTAAACTCGGTATAAAGGATGCTTATGACGTTGTACACGAAAATGTATTTGAATTTCAAAGGTTGTTCGTTTTTTTTTTATATTTCAGACATTTGATGCACAACATCATCTAGTTTCAAACTAAGTAGAGCTTGTGCTATGATAACTAGACCGACTGATAGTTTTTTTTTTTGTAAATACATATTGTATATAGAAAACATCCAAACTTCGAAACAAACATTTGTAAATCATACAAACATTTGATCCGACCCAGGAATCGAACCCGAGACCTCAAGTACAACAGTTGCATTCACTATCGCTGCGCCACCGAGGCAGTTATGAATGTAATGAATGTTTGCTATCAATAACATAAGAACGGTTGTACGGTTTTAGATGAAATTTTGCACAGAGATAGATTTTAGTCTGAAATAGCACATACGCTACTTGTTTGGCAAATGAATATTGCAATCAAAACCACTGGTAAAAGGTAGTGCTACTATATAACTTTATTTCTTTTTATTTCGATATTATTGCGAAAGTTCAGTTAAATATGTTTTACTGTTCAGGTAATGTTTTGATCGATAAAAATTAGATGAAATTATCGATAGTTTTCTTGAGAAAAGTGTGTAAAAATATTAAAAAATAATTACAAACGAGTTACTTACTTCAAATAGAATGTTCAAACTATTCAAAAAGGGGCCGTTCAATTATTACGTAAGCACTATGGGGGGGCGGGGGGGTCTTTGCTTTGCTTATTTTGGATGACATGGGGGGTAGGGGAGTCTAGATGATGATTACGTCATCGGTAGTTATTTTCTTCTTTACACGAATGGCAACCCACACATTGTCTTTGCTTGAAAACGAAAAGCATTTTCGGGGATTCCCGCAAGTAATACATACATTTAGTGAACAGTGCGCGGTAATTCCCCTACTCGCTTTAGAACCGAGTAAGGGAATTACCGCG
Source organism: Hypercompe scribonia (assembly GCA_949316085.1). Classification (NCBI taxonomy): domain Eukaryota; kingdom Metazoa; phylum Arthropoda; class Insecta; order Lepidoptera; family Erebidae; genus Hypercompe; species Hypercompe scribonia. The sequence continues at coordinate 22,308,929 of OX438972.1, forward strand.
CGCTGTTCACTTGTCTAAATTTCCTCTATCAGTGTATTGTTTCGTTTGGCTGCTATAGCGAGTAGACGTATTGTAAGCATAGTAAAGCAAGTTAACATTTGTGTTACCATTCATTCCATTATCCAAAGTTTAAATAAGATGTCATTTCAAATAGACAAATCTAAGTTATACCAAAAATTGTTTGAAAGTTTTAAAAAATCTCATACAAGTACGAAAGTACAAAATGTACAAAAGTTAGTTAACGAAGTGTGGCGAAATTATAAATTACAAGCAAAATCCGACAAGGAACTAGATATTATTGTATCTAAGAGAATCGAAGAAGAATTGCAAGCAGCGACTAAGAATAAATCCAATTTACTACATTTTTTTTCTAAGGTGAGTGACGAAATCATTTTAGGTACCTATGAGTACCTACTAGAAATATTAGAAATCGCCAAAAAGTTTCTCTTTGCTAATTAGAAAATATTATGGCCTATCTTAAAGTATAGAGGTAATATTCATTATATAGATTTATTTCTTATAATTGATTCCGTCAATTGGTCACAAAATACAGGATGCCAGTTTTATACATATATATATATATATATATACCTACAGAAAACTATACTCTATTCAAATAGGTATTTAACAGAATGTAAACAATCTTTATATGTCTTTTTATTGAAATATGTGGTTTAAAATTGTAAACTGTGTAAAATCTGTTGTGATTCATTTAAAAACTCAACCAATATTAAAAAATTGCTTTTCTGTAAGTACATAAAGGTGCGTACAAACATCGTGAGGCGTGCGCCGCGAATGGTTCGCACGTATACATGTGCCGTAGCATGCCTCAGGTTGATGTATTCGAGACGAACCATTCGCGGCGCAAGCCTCGCGATGTCTGTACGCACCTTTACAGATATCTGATTTTATAATTGCATATTTCAATAAAAAGACATATCAAGATTGTTTTATATTCTTTTAAATACCTACTTGAATAGACTATAACACCCTGTATTTTGTGACCGGAACGATTTGCTCGTTTAAAGATATTAGATTTAAAGCCATAGGGTTTTGTATTTACCATATTTATTGCCATACTTTGTATTTATGTAGCTTAATAAGAGAATCTTTAGCAGAACCCATAGAAAGTTTTTATTTTTAGGCAACCTGTAAACCTGCAGAAAAAACACAAATTACACAGCCAGCTTCAAATATTAACAAACAGGAAGAAGATAAAATAAAAACCGGTAATGAATCACAACAGCAATGCGAAATTAATAAAAATACAGATAAACAGAGACCAAAACCTTCTCAGGAGGCTATGAAAAATAAGATTGCTCTACTCGAAAAAAATTTGAATGCTTTGTATTCTGCCAGAGATACTATGTCAATCCGTGCTGAAGTTGATAAACAGATCATTAAGTTGCGCGAGGAAATAAAAACAGCAAAACAGTCTTTAAACAGGAAGGTTCAAAACGCAGTTGCCCAGAAGAAACACAGGGATGGTATGAAAAGAAAGTTAGAAGATATTTGTCATGAAAATCCAGAAATGAAAAAAAGACTATCTCTGAGGGATTCAGTGGGACGTCCTAATCTTGAAAGCAATCAACCTTTACTATTGAAAACAATCGCGGATATAGCTTTATTTGGAAGTGCAGCAGATGATAGAAGACGAACGGAATCAATTCGCAGCGTAAAAACTCTTGATGAACTCACACAAGAATTACGTAAAATGGGATTTGACATTAGTCGCAGTGGGACATATCTTCGTTTGATTCCCAGAAAATCTAATTCTGCAGAGGGACGAAGACATGTATCGACAGTCCCTGTTAAGCTCATTCGGGCTCAAACTGATCACCACAAGAGCCACTTAGATAGCAAGTTCGCTGAAACATCAATCCATTATTTAGAGAACATAGCATCCATACTAGGACCAGATCAAGTATTTTTCATATCTCAAGATGATAAAGCTCGAGTCCCTATTGGCGTAACTGCGGCAAATAAGCAAGCACCTCTTCTAATGCACATGGAATATAGAATCAAATTGCCTGATCACGATTGGGTAATCGCTGAGCGTCATAAATTAATACCATCTGTTTATGCTGGTATCAAAATCACTTCCAATATGCTAGGACAACCGCAAGCCGTTGGATATTCTGGACCAACATACATCGCTATTCGAAGTGGAAAGCATAGTTCATCTACTGCTAATACTCAGGATTTCGAGACGCTTCTCGAACTTGAAGAGTTTCGACCATTAGCTAAAACTGACCATGGACTAGTAAAACCAGTGGTAATCATGACGGTTGATGGAGGGCCAGATGAAAATCCGCGTTATCAAAAAGTCATAGGGTTTGCTATACAACACTTTAAGCGACATGATCTCGATGCATTGTTTTTAGCTACCAATGCTCCCGGAAGAAGTGCGTATAACAGAGTAGAGCGCAGAATGGCTCCTCTTAGTCGGGAACTGGCTGGTTTAATATTGCCTCATGACCATTTTGGGTCTCATTTGGATGAACGTGGCGTTACAATTGATGAACATTTAGAAAGATCTAATTTCGAATTTGCAGGAAAAGTATTAGCTGAAGTATGGAGTTCAATGGAAATTGATGGCTATAATGTTAATGCAAAATATGTTGGGGCAGGTGAACAAGATCTTCCTGATTTTCCAGACATTAAATGGTATTCAGAACATGTGCGTGAAAGCCAATACTTGCTCCAAATTGTAAAATGTAGAAATACAGAATGCTGTCGTCCAAGAAGTGGACTATTTAGATTACTAGACAACAGGTTTCTTCCACCACCTGTAAAAGTAAAACAAACAGTTGATGACTTGGTTTTAGATGAAGGAGGGCAATTTCTTAATCTTCCAGTCAATTTAGCTCTACGCTTAAGTGCTTCACTCAAAGATTTCCTGCAAATGCCATACGATTATTTTTGTCCGACGGTACAATTGAGGCTATCAAGTCGAACATGCAAAACGTGTGGTCTTTATCATGCTTCCGTCAAGTCACTAAATCGTCACATCGAAAAGATCCATAAGAAAGTAAACACGCACACTGATAGGAAAGTTAGACCTGTAAGAGTCGCTGCTCGTCGTGCTAATGAACTGATGTGCATTATTCAAAATTTAGAGCACCATGATGTTGAATGGCTCGATGAGAATGACGTAGACATTCCAAAATCGGATGAAAGCGAGCAGACTCACAACACTGAGCAGCAATCAAAGCAATCCAATGTCATCGAAAACTTAGAATCATGGATTCGGGTTTCATGGACTGAAGACTGTTAATTTGAATTTAATATATGTACCAAAAATTTAAAATAAGTTTGTTATGTTAGTAAGATATAATATTTTTGTCCTTTACTCTATGTTGAATACCGTTTCAGTAAAATATAATCTCTATCCTAAATCTATTTTCTTATTTTTCAAATTATAATTATAACATTATAAAATTAAAAAAACAATACATTAATTGACAAATGTTTACGTAAGCATGGGGGGAGGGGGTAAGAGCTTTGCTTACTTTTGCTGACAAGGGGGATGGGGGGGTAAATAATTGCAATAAATCTGCTTACGTAATACTTGAACGGCCCCAAAGGCACTTTTTAGATTAATAACCTTCCGATAGAAACTTCGATGAAAAGATTTTCAAAGCTCGAAGGACCCTGCCGTTATAAGATATAACTTATAGGTAACAGTATCTATGCCATTTATGGCACCATTAACGGTTCCCATGATGTAATTGTATAGAGCTTTGGTACCTAACCTGCTGCTTTTAATAGAAGCATGCATAGATGGTCGCATCACAGCAAGTAATTACCAACACACCTGCAATTAATGCCACCTTTTGAGTCCTTCCCTCCGCCCCATAAAATATGTGAAGAAGGATTATCAGTTCCGAGGTATTCGCTCATTCGATAAATATATCGGAGTTCAAGACCCTTGAAAGAAATGAAAACGAAGGTACTGCTGATTACCATTGGTTTTCGATAGTTCCGTGATCCTTTTTAAACACTTATATTCCTATTCTGATGACAGCTATGATGAAGCTTCTTGATTGGAATTTGCAGCTGACCTTAAAATCTTTTTTATGCATCTTGCTAAATTCGTATCATCCTCCCTAAGTCTTATGTTTTGTATGATTTCTAAGGCATTCTCGACAATGAATCAACTGAATTCACATGACTATTTCTGAAACAAAGAAGTACTATAAATGGAAATAATAGTGAAGTGATGTTAATAAAAATTTTTTAGACAAAATACTTATTAGAAAGCGTTGATTTACATAGCAATAACACGTCGGTGCGCCGGCGCAGCTCCGTTCTAGTCTGATAACGCGTCACGGCGCGCGCACATTTTGTAACTATATCACATGTCACGATGTTTTCTAATACGCACATGGACGTGCTGTCAATATTGTATGATTAATTATGTATGAACGTCTTAAATGGCTGTTTAAGAATATTAAATCATAGGAAGTTATATTACGTAAGGGAAAGCTTTAATTAAAAAACCGGTTTAGTGAGTTGCAGATGGTTCAAAACCTGTAACAAATGTGTTTTTTTTTTAAATAACGACTAGGATTCGGCAGTGGTAGAGGTTTTATTTGCGTCGTTTTCACGAAGGATGACAAAAATTCGAATCTCAATTTGACAATACTCTATTTTAGAACTATATTATTTAGATGTTTTTAGATTATTTTCGGCGTATGTCTAAATTATCTATGTCTGCTTTATATATACGCTTATTAAATAACAATGCTGTCCATGGTATAGACTTCGGCATAAATGTATTGGCTCGACCCGTGCAACGCAGGGGCTTAACAGAAAACTACTGCTTAGAAATTCTTTTGTTATCTTTCACCGAATACTGGGAAAACCGGCCCGAACCCCGCTATAAGTGAAGACACTTGTGTTCTGTATGAAGTAATTGATATTAAACAGTGCGTGTTCCGTGTCTCGTCTGGGTTCGAAATAAACGACACTGGTTAAGGCCCGACTCGAATACGATTCGATCTAGTTGGGGATGACCCCAAAGGTTATGCAATTTTTTCGTTACTTCTCACCGTGAAAATAGGATTGCTGAAGCCCAAACCGCCTTCTGTAGGAAGATAATTGCGGCTTGTATAAAACAGTTTATAATACACAGTGCATGCAAACGATACCGGTCACTGTCAGTCACATCTAATATAAATCACCGCCAAACGTTAAACAGTTTTTTGTGTGAGAAAGTGGGATTACTGAGGTCTAAACCCGCCTCCCCTGACAATGAGGAAAGACATTTGTGGTTCTTGGGTTGTAGGTATTCGTGGACGTTGGTAACGACTTTTTTTTTACTCGTCTGTACGTTTGCCTACGTGGTGACTTCCACATACAACAGAAACAAAAAACATATTACAGCACCATCTACCGAAGTCATATCGAACTACGGAGCAACTACTAATCCTGTATCGCGGTATAGAAATTCTCGTGGCGATTAGCATATACATAGCATCCTAACTTCAACCGTTAAGCCGCGGCCGCCAGTCATGATCAACTCGCTTAGTCGGAGGATACTCCCTTTATGTTGAAGGGACATTACACCCCGTTCCTCCACAGCCTCTATACCAACAATTGCTAAAACAACGGTTTGAGTTTCTAGTCGAAGTATGCCACCTTCAATTGTATTGTTATTACGTGTGAGCGTGTAACTGACTCTAAAATAGAAGACTTGTTAGGTCCAAAACTAATCGGACATTTCCCAAAATATATGAATAAAAGCATATATCTATAAATTGACTTATAATTCATTTTAAAAACGCGTGTTAAAATCGTGGATAACCTGTGATTTTGTTTCTAACACTACTCCCAATGTTCATCATACCACGCAACATGAAAATTGCCCCGCTACACAACACACACAATATAATTTGTCTGTCTGTGTCGGTGTGCGGTTTTTGCTTCCGCATTGCGCAGCGGCACGAACAGACACAATTTTGTCTGTAGCTATGTTTGTATGTATACATCTGTGTGGTAATGCGTTGCTATTCTATTGTGCAGGTAATTGTATTGGTACGGACCATACCAAAAGATTTTGCGTGTTTTGTTTGAAAAATAATGTAGGTACTATAAAAATAATTTTGTTCCACTGAATATTTAAATTCACAGTTAATTATTAGATCTCATTAAACGAATTCAATAATCTTAGTATATGTAGTTCTTCTGTATGTATATTTGTCACCTAACTCCTCTTTTTTTTTTGATTAGGAAGATTTTTGTATTTATGTTTCAATGAGTTCATGCAAAGTATGAAATTACAATTGGATCCTGTAGATGGCGCTGCTATCGGTATGTCATCATCAGCTACGAAGTTCACCGAGTCCGCTAGTATGTATATTTTCAAATTTGCAGAGCAGTTTGATTGTTTAACATTGACTTAAATTATTTACTGTTATTGAAAATAAAAAGTTGAAAAACAAAAAAAAGAATTTTGCTGGTCACTTAACTAATTGTAGTCTATGTCCAACAACCAAAATCTCTTGTCCCAAGTAAATAAAACATTATATAATTTTCCATCTATCACTTTTCAATTTAAGCTTATATTTTTTTTCCGACTGTACATAATTGAGACAGTGTATATACCTCTCAACGTTCCATCAATCTACACCTGGCTCTCAACAGCTTGTCACTCGTCGTTTTAAAATACTAACAAATAATACACAGAAAACCAACCTAAAGCGACAGCATCCGTGTTGTCGTGTTTCGTTGGTGAGTGTGAGACCGGAGGCCCATTGATGCAGGGGTGACAGTTATCGTGATAACTGTGTAAGCCTTACACTGTCACAATGACTGTCATACCTTTTACGTCCCCAAGTGGGGTGCCGCCATAGTGTGGGTCACCATACTGCGTTGTCTGCATTTGCAATGAGTATGGTGACCACAACTCTTGGATTATATTGATGCTTTCCATCAGGCAGAATAGAGTCACTTTGGTAGGCTCTTAAGATAGAAAATAGATACATAGAAATTTAGCCAAAGATTTTCTATTTTCTGAGACGGTTCGTTTATCGCCTTAACCTTAAAGAATATAGTTTTTTGTACTGTGTAAAGGTCCGGTAAAGGATTGGTTCTTACAACAGTCTTATGACGATGCTGAACGTTTAATACATCCAGTAAGTTAACATACCTACACATATACAAACACGCACATGCGTACACATGTAAAAACACACACATACACACACACACATACTAAGACGTACACGCACACACATACATTTACGCGTGCGCATACGCATACATACATACGAAGACACACGCACGCTCACACACAGTTAAGGTTTGTTAATAAAAATGTATGTAATTTAATGTATATTATGTGTCATTGAAAGATGGCTGGTACTTATAGTTCAGGTCTTTCTATTTTAAGTACCAGGTGCATAATAATTAGTTTTTATCAGTCACATAAAAAACTGTTCCACAAGTTGTAAACACTAACAAGAAATAAAAACAAAAATAAGAAAAAATAAATTCATTAATACGGTCATATCGATGTACATAGGCTGAATACTAATAGATTTTTTCCGCCAGAATGTAACCGAACTGGTTGCCACGCCATAATAGCGGCAACCGGGAAGTGGTTGATGCACCCTCAATTACCACGAAGACATGGTTCAATGGATACATATGGATACAACGTTTGTCGAGCATAATTACTTCTAATTCAATTGAAACGATAAAGAACATCTAGTAATTTTGTCACTTAGAATATTTGAGGTTTAGAAAAGAGGAAACCAAAGAGAGTACACGAAATTTACTTTGAAGGTGATTTGACCATTTTGATCACTTCGAAGTAAAATATAAAATAAAATTCAAATGATTAGCGTTTAAAAGAGCAAGGAGTCTTTCAAAATCATTATCCGATACAAAATAAATATGTATACAAATATAAATAACGAAAATACTAAGTCTAAGACGACGTATTTTCAGCGGATTTCTATACTTTCTAAGCAGATAGACGAAGCTTAGTCGTCCGTATCGATTTCTATCACTTTAATTGCCTATTCTTCTCGACGGTATGTCTCCAACCGCAGCGTCGCACGGCTGCGTTTGCGCACATAACACTAAATCGGCGCGAGTTTAGTGCGCCTGCGACACGCCCCCGGTTAATTGGTGTCGTCTACGATGCTCAGGAATGCTGTGCAGTGCTGTAATACTGCTCGATCTTTTACTTCTGTTATATTTAAATAAAACGATCTGTTTATTTGCTATTTGCCTGCCATCGAGATATTTATGATATTTGTTCAACGACCAATCTTGAGGTGTTTGTTTGCATGTGCGGTCGTGCTAACACTCCTGTCGAACCAGCCTGCTCGTATTTATTGCGAAGGTAGCTGAGAGTATTACCTATATTTGATATGAAATTTGCTAAATATACTTCTGAACCACTATTCTTTTTATTACGATAAAATATTATATGTCTTAACACAGTTAAAATATTTGCCACACGGTAAGGTATCCGAATTTATAATTAGTTCTAACGGACGGCTTAAGAATACATAGTAATACCACCCCAATACATCCCGTGGGTGTCGTAAGAGGCGACTAAGAGAACAAAGTATGCAAGACAACATCATTACAAAGAGCAGGAAAACTTGAAACAAACCCTGTCTGGCCAGCGTTATATAGTAGGCCAAAACCTCCAAGCTAAGGAGAGGCCTATGTCCAGCAGTGGACTGTAAAAGGCTGTCAATGACAACCTACATAATAATATGTTGTGTTTAAAACAGAAATAGTTACTAATAGTCGGACTAATATAGTCACAACTGTAACTATATCTAACAATTAGTGGTTTCAAAAGAATTTTATCTATAATAATAATAATAACATGGTAACATTGATGGTGTCTCGTCCATTTAACTTTATGAGGGTATAACATCAAGTTATGAGCGTTAGCGGGAGAGGTCGTAAGCCGCTTTAATTGCGTGTAATTTTTATATCTTGATTGAAGTAACCAGGACATTTATCCTGTGAGTTATGGTGTCGTATTTTTTTATGTTGTAACACTAGAAATAACGAGAAGAAAATGTTACTATAAGACGTTGAGGTTTTGAAATAGGCTCTGTTAATTTTTAAACGTAGTGTATTGGTGGAAAGACGTTATATATTTAATATAATTTCTCAATCAATGCTAGACTTAACTTTACGAGTAGCGTTTATAGTCCTTGAGAAAAAAAATATACGATAATTTTTGACGTAGAATATTTTTGTCTTGTTTGTCGACAACCTTGTCGACGGGCACGTGTCACACTAACACATTATAGTATAAAACTTTCTTGGGGTTGCCAGACTAATAACGATTATTCCGACGTATCAAAATGTTACATATTTTCAATAACTTTTTTAAAAATGTTTTTTTCGTGTCTTTAATAAATTCGGTCACTTTAAAAGACACTTTCTTACAACATCTAAGACGGATGAAAATCGTAATTAATTTCTTGACAGTATTAGTAGTTTAGTGAATCTTAATGTAATAAATAATTTGGACATTTGACACATAACGTCATCTAGTCCCAAAACCAAGCAGAGCTTGTACTATGGGTACTAGATTACTGATATGTATACATTTACATATATACTTTTTTTTCCTAAATACATGCACATTATTCATAGAAAACACCAAAACTCCGAAACAAATCATGCAAACATTTAGTTCGACCCGGGAATCGAACCCGAGACCTTAAACACAGCAGTTGCGTACGCTACCACTGCGCCACCGAGGCAGTCAAGTCAGTAATGGAAGAACAATACCATAAACAATCATTACTTTAATATCGATAAATATACCCTTATTTTACTTTTCAAAGCGAAGACGTTTCTAAACAAAAAATAAAAAAATCGTCTCCCATTGTTGACTCAACATTCGATACTCAAACCAAACATTACGTAACACAATAGTCAGTAACGGTCAGGTGTTAACGCTGCCTAATTAGATACCGCTTAACATAATATTATTGAGCTGTAAACACCTTCGAGTCCCGGTTACCACAAATATTGGGTTAACAGTTTAACACCTCGCTTAGTGGATCAAATATTATCGACTTAAAAGGGTGTTAAATTCCCGAACTGCTCCTACTTAGTGAGTACACAAGGGACGTTTGAAATTGGTTGAGGATTTTGTTCAAACTTGATTTATTGATTGCTGTAGTGAAATGCCATAGAGTTTATAGCTTTAAAATATTGAAGTTGGAAGGAAGGACCGATGGAATTGTAAATTGCGTAATATCTGACTGTATAATTAGTAAATGAAGTTTTTGTAACGCTAAACAGGATCAGTTAATGTCTTTTTTTTTTCTAATTTTTTTTACCTCAAACTACATTTCTTTCTGTACTAATTATACTTTTACATTGGTATTTTTATTGATTTAATTTACCAAAAAATTGTTTACCTGTCAGCATTTGGTTGTTGCACCTTGCTCACCCCACGGGATACTTCATTATTTTGGAATGAAAAAGCCTGTATGCTATTCCAAACTATAATCTATCTTTGTGCCAAATTTCATCCAGATCCGTTTAGCCACTTTTGCGTGAAAGAGTCACAACATCCATACAGCCATAGAAACTTTCGGCTTTATAATATTAGTAGGATAAGATAAGAAGAACTTGAACTTATATATAGGTACTTGGATTACAGCATGCTATAAGCTACGCGTGACTTAACACGCTATATAATTCAATTCGCGGAAAAGGTCTATAATATTCTGCTCACACTATAAAAACGACGTGAGAAAGGTTGCAAACATGTTAAGTTTAAATAGTATTTAACAGTAAACACCTATTTGTATCCCTATGGCGTGGGTATCATTGAATATTCAAATTAATTACCTGACTATGGGAACATATATCAATAAATATTAGTATCGGGTGAAGGCGTTCCTGATACGAGAACATGAAAGAGAAGTAAACCTACAATGAACATGACCAAAAAGTCAGCAGGCTAATCCTAGGAAAGCCCTTTAAAAATCTTCTATTGTTCAATATTTTCCAATATTGAGAAATGTTAAAAAGCTAGCCTTTACTTTTATTGCATTTGAAAGACTTTTTCTAGAAGTATCTAGTGAACAGAAACACTCATAAAATTGATTTCAATCATTTGCGAGCTTGTCAACTACGACAATTTCAAAGAAGACAGACGGCTAATGGAAAAATCCGTTTTAAAAGTGATAGAGCCATCTGAATTTTATTTGAGGCCTAAATACCTCAACGATCCTATAATATATTATGTATAAACATAATATTTAAAGATGATTAAAATGCCTTGTAAAAGTAGGGCGGCGCGCGCGCAAATGTCACTGCTATTATCGTACAGTACAATGAACTGACGCCAAACTGTTCATCACTTATTATTTATAATAATCGAAATAGAAACGGTTACAGTTATTATTAGCGCTTCTATTGTTTCTCGATTATAACAATAATATTTTTTTCGGATTGAGGCCAATAGTGTTGAATATGTTAACATTAATAGGAGTTTTACGATTATTTTATGGGAAACACTGTAAGAATATTTGGATTTATTACATAATTTGTATTTTTATTGCATTTTAGTATACTAAACAGACTTCCTATATCTCTTATATGTGTGAAAAATACATTTTATGGTTTATGTGGCACTTGAACGTGGGTCAAGCTGTCCTGGCGTCTATTATGTAAATTCTCATCTCAACTTCAAACCACTCACTTGTAATTTGTTCATGAGCAGCGGTAGTCACTTTCCAACAGGGCATCTGCTGGTTTTGCCCTCACATACCACTAAAATCGCTTGATCTCTCCCCGGTCGTAAAGGATAGCCGTCTTATCAGATTGATAAATTGTGGGAACAGAGAGTGCACTTTTGTGTGCACATAGTTGGCTAATTGAGAGTGACCGTCGTGGCCGTAATCGGCTAGGAGTACAATATCACCAAGGGGTCACCTGCAAGCCGTAGATGGATGGCCCGAGGTACGTCGGGATTCCAGGGATTTCCTTTCTAGGGTATACCTGCTTCCCCGACTACTGGTACCTGAGACGGCGTACGGTTTTTGGTCGGTTCGAGTCCGACATAACCAACAGTAGGTATGGTATCCGGGGTGATTTCCGCACAGAAAAAAAAAGGAGTACAATATCACCAAAATAATAAAGAAACATACCTTAAAACTTACATTATTTTTTTTTCTTACATTTATAATGGAATAGGCATTTGTCCTCTATCACACCTGATGGAAAGTGTAGATAAAGACGAAGGTGGTACACGCCCATCCAAAAGATACCTGTCCACTCTACTCTTAAAGGCTCCAGAGTTCAAGTCATCAGGAAAAATAGACCCGGGCAGGTCATTCCAAGTCTTGGCGACTCTCAGCAAAAAAGGCGTCAAACCGTTTAGTTCGACTTGTGGGTATGTCAACAACGTGTGGATGAAATTTTTGCCTGCGCCTTCGATAAAGGAATGGAGATGGCTCAATCAGTTCGAAGAGAGCCTTCGAGCACTATACACTGTGACTGGTGAGATACCTTCAATACTTATGGAGAGTACTCGGTACTCGATTCTCGTTAACTTGATATAAAAAAAATAGGTGCTTATTTTTTATCGAAATGTCTCTAAAAAATAAATCCGCGCGGTGTCCAAGTATTCCGCAGTTAAATACTGGGCTTTCGGTGTACTGTGTACGAAGTTTACTAAGAAGTTATTTAATATTTCGTTTTTATGTTATTTTATTTCATGATATATGTTCGCATACTATCACGTCCTCAAATATTGAAGGTATCTCACCAGTCAGTCTATAAAAGATTACCAACTTTATCTAATAAAAAGATTACCGAATAGCCCGTGTAAATTGTCTGCTGGCCACTAAAATACATACAGCCATCATTTATGCGTTAAAACATGACATGTTACGCAAGTCAAACAGGTATATTATTTAATAGTGAAATTTTTAAGTTTCTTTTACTAAGAAAGAATCAATTAATTAGATGTATTGTATGACGGACTGATCCGTCGGCCATTCTCAAATTGTCTATGCGTGTAATAGAGGTATTATTATGCTTATAATGCGGTAATTGTATTTTTAATTTGAGTTAAGTGAACGTTACTTAATAAGTGATAGATGGATCTTCTGAAGACGCTCGTCTGTATGGATTTTCTAAAATACATAATACAATGCAAGGTATGATGGTTATCGGTGTTTCTTTTTTAAATAATGTCTCATCTCTAATGAAAGTGAATTTGGTAATGCGATAATTTGAGTTAAAGTTTTAGATTTTAAGATAACATATCGTCTGAACAAATTTTCATATTTTTGAAGATTTTTTTATTGTATATTTTGTTTTAAGGCTTAAAATATTAAATAAATCTGAAGTAGTGTAACATATCACTTCCTAAGACGAGTCGAATCTTATGACACCTTATATTTAGAAATCCATCAAATAGTTTAGCACGAAAAGATTGGACATGCGTGCATTTAAAGCAACCACGAAGATAAAATTGCTCCGCGAACATAACGTTACCTTCTTCGAAACTTGTAAAAAAAAAGGATGGCCATTGGAAACCAATTTCTAATGAAAATCTACAGAAAATTACTATGCCAGGTTTCCTGCTTTTACCAGCTTCTTTTGACGTAGGTGTAAAGTGCATGATTGTCATAAAGTTTTTTCGTAAATTCAGACAATGCAGTATGGTGATCCACATTATGGCGGCCTAGTGAGATGCTTTTTCACGCTCCGCTTGGTGACGTGAAAGGCATGACAGTCATCGTGGCAGTGTAAGGCTCACACAGTTACCAGGACGACTGTCATCCCTGCATCACCAACGAAACACGACAGCCATGCTGTCGCTTTAGGTTTTTCTTCTGTGGGAGGGTAGTACTGCCCTGGTCAAGCTGGTCCATTTGTGCTGAAATCAACATGGCTCTGCTACCTGGTGAATGTCTTCTGAATGTTAAGTATTTAAATCAGGTTACACTTACGGTGACGTCTACGTCTTAATTTCGTGCTACCGGTAGAACACGCTAGTTAAAAACCTTGGTCTTTAATGATTGCGGTATCGACGACCATTGGACTGGTCCACGAGTTTAAAGTAGCTCAGCGTGCGATGCTGGGTGTTTTTCTGCACATGAAAATTTTCCACAGAGATCTAGAGTAACCGATATTGCACAGAGAATCAGAACGCTGAAGTGGAAGTGGACCAGTCATGTCTCGAGATGAACCGATGGTCGCTGGAGCCGAAATGTGCTAGAGTGGTGACTGTGATTAGATTAGGCAGTGAAGAGCGCCCTGCGACACTATGGACCGATGATTTGAAGAGAGTGGCAGGCAGTGGATGGACGCGGACTGCCCAAAATCTTAGTTTGTTAGATAGTTTATTGGAATAGAACTTCGTTCAGCAGTGGATGGATAAGTTGATTGACTTACGGTGAACTGGAAATAAGAATTGTCCAAAAATGAACTATGTAGAAGTATAATAATAATATTTAGCATTTCTATGATCAAAAACACTCAGTAATATATTTTAGTTCAACCCGGGTTTCAAATCCAAGACCTCTTGATCGGCAGTCGCACATATTAACCGCTAGACCAACGAGGCATACATTGATAATATTACAGACCAATTCAGACCAATTGAATACATTAATACGACATTATGGCAAACGTTTTCCATATATTTTACAGCTCCGTCGATTATGATTATGATAAGTATTTAGAGAATTGATTGTCTATGACCGTGTTTAATATGTAAATCGATATTGCTGATTTAATTTGCTTTAAGTATAGTATAATTTAGATAGCGTATTGATATCAAATAATGACTATGATACGCGAATACAAGTGGTATTTGTATTCCGAGGAGCGATTAGGCATTCGATAATTCTGTATAAAATTCTATTCTAATAACTCCATATACAGGGTGTGTGCCTAACAAGTAAATACAGCATTGATTTTATCCTATCAATCCCTTTTTATTCTCGTAAACCCACCCTCCCCGCTTTCTAGTATATCACATCGCTTGTGATGTTATTCAATCAAATCAAAAGTTTTTCGTCATAAGTGGGTTCAGATATACCTAAAGAAGACTCCGTGAACTACAAAACACCTTAACTGTCTCTCATTTTAGAGACTTTTGTAAAAGAATCACTCAAAGAATACTGCTAGAGTTATGGATAGACTCACCAGTTTACCCTAGATCAGCACTCTTGGAGGTCCAAATTCGCTCTTTGGATTACTCCTTCTAGTCTCTCCAGAAACATCTTTGTTACATTTTAACAAACCAAAATTTCCAGAGGATTGTTTTTCGCATCAACAGCCGTTACGAGTTTGCCACCCACACTGAATTCTCAGTTATAGTATTGCTATAATAATTAAAAATACCACTGAAGCAAGTATGCAGTTAATCACTGTTTTCCTACCATAGGTGGGGCATGCGCAATCAGCAGTAAAATGGAAAGTCAATGCGCCGTACATACGGGCATACGCTTTCAAATACGTTATGAACCTACCTGGAGAACTAATGTAACTTAAATTGAATGTAATAAGAATACCTTATCATGTGTATCATGGAGAACGACTCATCTTCTATAAAGACCTCATTTTAGAAGACATTTCTTTTATTTTGAAAAATGGAGGGAAAACATCTTGACGTCTAGGAGAAAACAAAATGGCGACACGTGGATAGAATCATATATGTAAAAATTAAGCAGACCTTTTTAATCATTTTTTTGATAGTTAAGTGAATTATAGAAATAATGAGGGATGATATTAAAACCGTATACCATCAGACCTAAAGTCCATTACTCGGCGTATAGATAAGTAAATTTTCAATGAAAATAACACTTAATCCCAAATTTATTTAATTAATGATAGCTTGCCTAAATATATTATAAAAAAAATGACATTACTCAAAATTCAAAATACCTACTAAATTTGTGATTCAAATATAACTAAGGTTACCGACAATATAACACTCAATATCAGACATAAAAAATACGTCCTAGAATGATTACAAACTATTTATTAAAAACCAATTACGTTTACGCATAATCAACTCTGGCAACCCCGCTCCTTAAAGGCCATAACTAAATTGATCTACGAAATTGCAGTCACACAATACAAGGTTACTTACCGGCTAATAATTATAAAATTAAAAGATAACTAATGATATTCGGGTAATTATATTGAACTTTCACAGTAATATAATTTGAGTAAGAACAAATAAATCGCTATTAACAATTAGAGACGCCTTTAAAAATGCACGATGTTTACGAGTATTAGAGTTTTTTTGTCTTTGGTAGAGTTAAAAATATCAAACATAAATCGTATGTATGTGTTATTAAAATTGCATAAAATTTGTTAGAATATTTGCAGCTTACGCCATAAACAATGAAAACAGTTTTCAAATAAAAAATTGATCATTAATGCTTTATGAAATTTTGAAAACCATTTTTAAAAAAATGTAGTTTCCATTTTTCAAGTATTGCGCAATGACGTTTGAATAGTATTCATGACGTATTTACCTTTAATAAGGAAAAAAGACAGTTACGATAATATTTTCACTCATGCTATACCAAAGCTTCAGAATGTAATATAATACGTACATACAAGTTTTTATAATATAGGTTTTTTTTAAGATAATTTTATGATTTATGGCTCTCTATTGTCTACAAAGAACAAAACGTTACCAAACGAGACTATTGTGTCGTCGTCTTTTAAGTGTCTCACCTTCTTCCAAATTAGGGATTAATTCCGGTAACCTCAACGACTTGCTAAAAAGCAACGAAAAATTTCTTTAAAAAACTGCAATGTCTCCAGAATACATCCAAGATTATCTAACATTTCGAAACGTATGTGAAACAATATGATAACCCCAAGCTTTCGCTGTATAACTCAGTGCACACTCATTGACATATAATTTATTGATTATCACCGCAGGCGGTCATAAGCCATGGGCTTCCGCCGCGGCACCTGCGCGCACGCAGCGAAAGTTGTACATTTGTCAACAGCACTATAACTAGTATTAATTTCATACTAATTCATTGAGATCGAAGGTTGATAATTGCTTATGTTATATTGTATGGCGTTTTAAAGTGATGTTTCATTAATTTTATCTACAAGCAATTTAAAATCATCATGGGACAACCACCATCATAAGTATGTTAAGCAATTCTTTCGTTGCTTTGCACCAAGTAAATGAGGAGGACGAAGTGAAATGGTTAAGTTTTGGGTAGATTTAACCTTATCACTGCCCTCTAACTCTTGAAGGTACACAGAGAGTGTCAACCCGTTTGTATCTCTTGAGTTGGAAGTGGACATGGGCGGCATGGTTTGTGTGATAATATTCTTTTATAATTGGATAACCTATTTATCTCGGAAGCCTTTAGGCTATCAAACATGGCGCTATGACCAGTAGGAGCCAAGCATCATACACATAAACATACATATATAAGTGTATACATACAGTAGCCATTTTGAATGAGTTCATTTAATCTTTCCTGTCAAAGTTATCTTTGTTATTTGCATCTTGAATAGCTTCAACCGGATGCGAGGCATTAGCGGCCATGTTTGCGAGAAAAAATATGTCGATATTTTACTGGAGAATGACACCGCATAGTAAGTTAACATTGTTGAAATGAACTTGTGGGGGGACAATTATCTTTAACTGTTATTTACTAATATAGATTATACTATATAGATAAATGAGACAATACATGTGTATAGGTACGTGTTTCCCTTCCAATATGATCCTGGGTCCTTTGAAGGAAGCGTGAAAAGCATCTTACCAGTATGTCATAGTATGGATATGCGTTGTCATCCTTTCCATCAGGCAGAGTAGAACCACTTAGACAGGCTATGTATTAGAAAAAATAAACCTGTGATACCCCGTGGTACGCTACAGCACCGATAATTCTTATTATAATGGAACATAAACGTTCAGAAGATCGTCTAGTAGAGAGTAGTAGGTAGTAGAGCCACGCTGATTTCAGCACTAACGGGCCGGCTGGACCGGGACAGTACTACCCTCCCACAGAAGAACAACCTAAAGCGCCAGCATCCGTGATGTCGTGTTTCGTTGGTGAGTGTGAGACCAGAGGCCCATTGATGCAGAGGTGACAGTTACCGTGATAACTGTGTGAGCCTTGCGCTGCCACGATGACTGTCATGCCTTTTACGTCCCCAAGCGTGGCGTGAAAAAGCATCTCACTAGGCCACCATAGTGTGGTCACCTCACTGCATTTGCAATGAGTATGGTGACCACAACTCTTTGGATTCTATTCATGCTTTCCATCAAACAGTCGAGTCAGGCTCTTCATATAAAAAAAAAAGTTATGTAGGCGCAGCGTGCGTACTAGGTGGCTTACCTCTCACTAGGTAGTTCGACGACCTGGTGAAGATCACGAGATGCCATTGAATAAAAGCAGTAAAGGACGTTGGGAACGCCTAAATCCAGTTATGGAGTCGTCTGAGGTTGTGGTGATAGATTTTTTATTAAAACTGGTTGTTAATAGCCGTCCTATATACGACAGCACAGGTTCAACCTTGTTTTGAATTAAATCTATGAAAGTATTTCAAATGCGTACCAATTTAATATACAGATCTAAACTGACCGGAGGCCCATTGATGCAGGGGTGACAGTTGTCGTGGTAAATGTGTGCACTACAATGCTACGATGACTGTCATGTCTTTCGTCCCCAAGTGAGGCGTAAATTCGTAATAGGCCGTCATAGTGTGGGTCACCATACTGTATTGTCAGCATTCGCAATGAGTATGGTGACTACAACTTTTGGATTCTATTTATGCTTGCCATCAGGCAGAGTAGAGTCACTTTGGCAGGCTATTAAAAAAAAGAAAACTTATTGAAGTAGGAAAGACAATTCACAGAAGACAAAGAGTGCTATTTGCGAGATTAACTTTAGTTGCAGTTACTTATAGTTGATGTGTTTGTTTGTTGCAGGTAAGATCGTAGTATCCAGTTAATCTACTTCTGCCCAAGTAAGGACAAAACCGATTGCTTTCATTACTGCGGCACTGGAACCTGTAATCTTTGTATTACAGGATCGTTTGTATGCAGCAGATAAAAAGGGGTTGATCTATATAAATCTTAAAGTCGTTCAAGATTTTTTTTTTATTTTTGATCCACGTTATTACTATTTTTACGACAAAAAAAACCGTTTCTAAACATTTTACGACAATTTAAATAATAGATACGATTTTAAATTTAAAAACGATAATCGTTGTAACAAATGTGTACGATGTGAAGCTTTGCTTAGTATGGGATGAATTGGCGGTGTGTGAATTGTGTGTTATAAAAAAGATGCAGGACACAAATTAAACATTAATATTGCCTAATTTGGTTATTATCTCTTGGATATTATCAATTAGTTCTATATATTGATTTCGTCTGACTTAAAAACTACCTAAGGGCATCAGGACATAATTGTATAAGGCTTATATTAAGGCTATAAAACAAATTTCGTGAAACCGACCACAATAAGTTCTAGTCACTGCATTAGAGTCTATGCTAATCAATCGTCGGCTGAGAGAACTATCATTAGCCACCGCCAACATGACCGCCTCTATTTACTACGGAATACGTATTTACTGGAAATTGCCACTCCAATGAGGAGAAAATATCATAAATATGTTGTTTAATGATGTGTTTTGTCAGCTGTGACAGATACTTTCTTGGAGCTATACAGTAATTTACGAGTAATACCGTCCATTGTATTGTCATTTCTTTAGGTATAACTTTTACTGTCTTGACACTAAGCATAGAGTAAAGGAATTAAAACAGTTTCAACGAAGACTAGCCGCTAACTACGTAGGAGATGTTATACCGTACATTTGTGTGTGCAAACACAGGTGTACTTTCTGTTCCGTCACTCTCACAAACCGATGGGACGGCTATACGATACGACTGGGAAGAATCGGGTACGAGACTGCTGGCTTTGTGCACTAACCGAGGCACGAGGATTATGACACCAACTTCCTATTTCCAGGCTGTTCTTAAGCATTTCTATAATCAGAAAAACTCAACACTTTTTGGCCCGACCTGAGCATCGAACTCAAGAACTATTAATTGACAGTTGCATTCGCTAACCGTTACACAAACGAGGCAGTTAAAGTAAAGAAATTACCAAAATTTAGGTAGGTGCCTAAAAGTAAAAACTAAAAAGCTAAGATAAAGTAGGAAGAACGAGAAGGGAAACAAGAAACAAGACCTATAAAAGGATTAATATAGTAGACCAAAACCTCCCTATTAGAAGAGGCCTATGTCCACAGCTTTTGATGATAACAATGATATTAGACTAGGCATTTTAAATTCGAAATTTTCAGTTAGAAACGCAAAATAAAAGATAAGCGATGCAGGGGTGACAGTTATCGTGGTAACTGTGTAAGCCTTACACTGTCACGATGACTGTCATGCCTTTTACGTCCCCAAACGGGGTGTGAAAAAGCATCTCACAAGGCCGCTATAGTATGGGTCACCATATTGCATTGTCTGCATTTGTAATGAGTATGGTGACTACAACTCTTGGATTGTATTCATGCTTTCCATTAGGCAGAGTAGAGTCACTTTGGCAGGCTTTTAATATAGAAAAAATAATTGTACCAGCAATGAGCCAATAGCTAGTCGGGTGTAAGTTTTTCTGTTTCGTAAACTCCCACACTAATACGTGGTATTATTTGAGTGCTATTTTTTATCATGAAAGCCTCAATTTGGTAACTTATTTTTATCAATTGATGATTTGATCATTTCTTTGGAATTGCACTTTCACTCTTAATTTTGATGATCTCAATGAACATTTATTGTCAAGTCATTGCGTTCCCATCATCCATCGATACTGTGAGAAAAATCATTATTATCTTTACAATTTAGTTCGATTACCACCGATTTCGGTGTTCACCTCAAATTGTCTAGTATCATAGATTAAATAACAGATTCGTCACACGAAGATATTATTGTCTATCGAGGTCAATGGTAGCTGTATGATGAGCTCGATAATTTTGTGTTTTGTCTGATCCTGATGTAAGAAAGGTTCTCGAGTGGCGACCGCGTACCTGAACACGAAGCGTAGGTAGGCCCCCCACTAGATGGACCGACGACATAGTCCGAGTCGCGGGGAGCCTATGAATGCAGTTGGCGTCCAGTCGTACGGCGTGGCGTTCTAAGAGGGAGGCCTATGTTCAGCAGTGGACGTCTTCCGGCTGATGATGATGATGACGACGTGTGACTCTGCCTAGTTTAGTATCAAACAGCCATATGTTAGGTGTAAAGTTAATAACATTACATTCTACACAAATTTAATAACATACAATAAAACGAACATTAGCTGTAAATCTAATATATAGAAAAAAAAATTTAATTTTTAAAAAGACAACACCTTGTCCCAGTGGTTTGAACCCAAAACATTCAGCGCAGTAGAGAGCGATGTGGCGACCGCTTAAACCACTACACCATTCGTGTAATCGAAAACAGTAGAAAATGTTGCTAAAAGGAAAAAAAATGTAAATCAATTATACCAACGTAATCAATAATCGGAATTCAGTAATGTATTCACGCGGTGATTGATTAGGAATGTGGAATTTCGTCACCCCTGCTCATTTCTAGTAAAAAAGAAAAAGCTATGCAGGAATACAGGATTGTAAAGATGAGGAACACTTGAAACAAAGCCTCTACTAATCAGTCTGGTCAGTATGATAAAACCTCCTTTCTAAGTACCAAGTGAACACACTTCACTGTCTGAATGTTTTTAATTTAAATCACTTGTGACGACAGAAATTTGAAGATTAGTTCAATCTTTTATATAAAGTATTTCTGTCAAATCATCACATTTAAAGCTAATAAAGTAAAAGTGTACCATGTTACTTCGAGCAGAACATCTGTTCTTTATTTATTATATTTTTAATACATTTATATAAACAGTTACGTAATATTAATTTACGTATAGAAAGTAGAAAAATAACTACGTAGTTTGTGTAACGAAAGTGAAAATAATGCTAATGCATACACCCACACCTGTTTTCCCGAAGGGGAAACAGATGCGTTTGTACACCCACGTGTTGCTAAATACAATGTTTACCTCTTTTACGTAATAGAGGCCAAGCGTATTATTGTCGACTGGCAACATTGTATGTTGATTACCTGCAACTCAAGCTGCAAAGTATGAGAACTCTAATATTGGAAATTGTCCTGTGTTAGAACTGTTAAGTTATTAAAAATTAAAGTAAACACCTTATTAAATAAATGTAGTTAAAAAACCCCACGGGAACATTACACTGTTTCAACATTTAAAACTCATGTGTTAATCGAGAATGTCAGCATTACAAATTAAATTTTGTTAAAATTAGTGTACCCGTTTGAGAGTAAAAAAGTAACAAACATACGATGGCATATGTAACCTTATTATTTTTTATTTATGTCCATATTATTCGTCAACAAACTTCTGCATACAAACTTATATTAGAACTTACCCAGTAAATTCGCGAAGTACCTATAACGTACTGCTAAAATATTATTTTTTATTTATGTCCATATTATTCGTCAACGAACTTCTGCATACAAACTTATATTAGAACTTACCCAGTAAATTCGCGAAGTACCTATAACGTACTGCTAAAATACCGATCCCTTTATTTCCCAAGAGATATTTCTCAAGCTACATATAAACAGATAATATCAATGCTATATACATTATTAATACAATGGTTGATGTGTTCCGGCTGCTCGAAGGTTAACCATGGTTGATCACAATCTGAGGACAAGGCACTTAGCTGCTGGTACATACAATTGCTATTTAAGATCCTGGTAACGTGAGTTAAGTTTTTATATTTTGATTGATCAAATGTGATAATAAACCTTTTAAAAATGATCACCTGTCTTAATTGTCGGAGCTCTAACAAGTCCACCGTCAATCCTTCTACAGAATTTCTGTATCACGTAGTAATTGGGTTTTGTCTGATAGCAGTTGCTTCGCGTGTAAAATCAAGTTCAATTGTATGTAGAACACTTAAAACAGATTCCAACAAAGTTTGGAAAAAGGGCTCAGAGGAGGTGTGGTGACTTCCACATACAGGGCAAACAAAGGGTATTAAACAACAACTAATACTGTATCGCGGTAGATAAATTTTCGCGGTGATTAGCATATACTACATCCCAACATTAGGCTTTGGGCCTCGGCCCACCAGGCATGATCATTTCGCCTGGTCGGAGGATCCACCCTTCGTGTCGGAGGGTACATGTCGCCCGTTCCTCCACAGAGGATTATATTTGTAATGAAGGAAAGGGAATATATATTTATATGTAGAATATTGTTCAGAAAATATAAAATGACCAGCTGGTCAATTATATTCAACGAGTCTCCATTTTACGTCTTCCACATAAAGTGTGCTATTTTATTATACACTAATAAACAAAATTTATTGAAATTGTTATAACTAATAATAGGCGTAACAGAGTGTTACAATTTATTTCCGTTTCCAATATAATAAATTATCTTTAACCGGTTATTGTGCTAATTACCCAACAGGTATGATCGATGAGCTGCGCAGGAGTCGAAAGTTTGAAAGCGACAGGGTTTTGCTACTGGCTGGGCGAGATTTATTTTTTACTGTCTCATTCTGTAATTTTAGATAACATTTTTTTTATAAGTTGATAATATACCGTAAGTTACAATAAACACATTTTACATTTGATAAGCTCCTTAAATATATTTATATATATTTGTTATTTCAAGAAACGTCGTTATTTTTATTAGAAATAACAGGAGTAGGAATCTGTCAGTTTAATTATGAGGGTAGTCAAGGAAATCCTAAAGGAAAAAATCAAATAAGAAACTGTGTGAAAACTCTACAAGTTTATCATTAGTGTTATTACAAATTACTTGTATGTAACAGATGTATCTGTTATAAGCTCAAATTTAATATGAGAATAATGGAACAACTAACATTCACAGCTAAACTTAAACATCATTTAAATAAGTAATGGTATGGTAATAGAGTTAGTTAACGCTTTCATAAAGCTAAAAACTAAAATCCAGTAATGTTGTATGCTATTTTCCATGTAGAAAACGCCAAGCTAACCCTATATTTTCCTGTTTCCACAATTTCCCGTCCTATAAAAAAGAGAGACGCTTCCACATCCGTCAGCTTACTCTTATCACCGTGAAATTATAATTTAATGTGCAGTTACTCGAGTGAAACTCAACTTTACAGGTAATTCTTTATTAATATCATAATGCATTAGAAATTGCAATATAAGTCACCCAACGTCAAATTAAATATTTAACCAGCTTAATACTAGAGGTCTTATAGAGAGTCTTATCGATAATATCTAAAGCGATGTATACTTAGATAATTGGACGCCGTCGAAAGTCGATTAGAAAATAAAAGTGAGTTGTCTGCAAACGGAAGCTTGTCCGAGATCGAAAGTACGGTGCGCGCATTTTTATGTCATTTTCACATGCCCATATATGTGTGAGCGGATGAGGTTGTTGACTTGGGAAAAGTGGGGAAAACAGGGAAACAAGCTCTGTGGTCGGTTATTGCGCGCAATGGCTTTTTATGATGTGGTAAAGATAATAATTATCTTGTTCGTTGGGCTGTGGTTTTTGTGCGAATTTATTGCGTTTAAAGTGATTTTTCTTGCGAAAGGATTACTGAATACGTCGTAACAGAGAAAGCCTGTTCCTCATAAGTTTTTACAGACAATATTAACGCTAAAAGGTAAACAGTAATGATTAAGGCCCTTATTTCTGCATTTAAACTCATAGGCAGTTTTTTTGGGCGTTATTTTTAACTATTTCTTCTTCCCATAAACAACCCTCCTGCGGCTTTCAGAGGCTTCTAGGAGCGTCCTAAGTACCAAAAAGGTTTTTAGATTTTCATTTTATTAATAACTTTTCATTGCAAGACACATTGTCTTACGACCTGTGCTTAAATAACCCCTAAAAACATCATAATATCCAAGAGTAATTTACCATAACAACAAGTAAAATTAATAAGACAATTTTATACTGCGACCAACTTAAATCAACAAAAAGTGAGCTCAGTAGTACCGGCCCAATAATTGCTGGTAAAAAACACACATCTGATACGTGACTTGAATATTTGTGCCTCTTGTGTGTCGTTGTCGTACAGCTGCGCTTGCGCACGCGTTCATAATTGCCGCAGTGCCGGTAGGTGTGGTTTATATTAATGAGTTTTACTTAAATGAGGATGGTGGGAAATCTCTCTATTCTTTGAATCGTCAGTTAGAATTTAGGTGCTAAACCTACTCCGCTTTTTTGAGTATTCATAAAATGTTCAACCAAGAATATTCGACCCTCGCTTTGAAGAATAATAGCATCTTTGAAACAAGCTCGGTATAGTCTAGACTTCAAGGATAATAGGATTTTGTAGAAATTCAATAATTGTTTTTTAAGAAATTGTGCGTAATATTGACTAACTTATCAGGTTTTTTTTAAATAGGTGCGCCCGTCAACCTCTGACTCTTTGCCAACGTCTTGCTTACAATGTCAGATTGTTATAATTTGGAAATAATCAAGTTAATTCGATAAATCCAGTGAAAGATAATGAATTAAAACTCTGAAGTAATATTGTACTTTCCTGTCTTTTTGTTTCTAGTTGAAACTCTCTAAGGAATCATTTTGATTTTATTTTCTCGTTTCTTTCTATATTATGATTTCTATATTCAATTCGATTTCTATATTCGATCCAAACTAAGGCAAATGCCTTGGTTTGGATCGAAGTTTGAATCGATTGATATTTGTTACTCAATAACTCCAGATCCAAAGAATAGATCTAGATGAAATTGAAAAATTCTGGAAAATATATGGACAGAAATGAGAGCGAAGCTACTGACCGAGCTGGTCAACTATAAAGTAATTAATCCTATTCAAAACAGGCCCTCTTAAGAAAGATATAGATGTTTCGAGTCGATTTTCTTTGAACAATCACTAACGCCTCTATTTTCTTGTATTATTACTTAATATTTTGTTTTAACCACGTGACTTTGCGTTGAGAGACGTCATTCCCACAAAGTTTTTAGTTTTCTAATAACGCTCACGTTTGTAGAATGTCAACTTGACTAGGGGGGCTGGCAGCTCATTAACATAATTGATACAGTTTCCAAACGAACACACTCGTGTCTCGATGATATATCGACTTGTTCACATATCGATACAAGTGGAAGTCCCACCTCTCATAATAACCATCAATTCTCCGACACCAAACAGGAATATAGGAATTATTAGTCAGCGTTATCCCCTCCCGGAATTGTATGTGTCGTAAATCTTGTGCTGTCAACGCTCTGGAGTTTAACGGTATTCTAGTGTTGTTATCAGAATTAATATTAGGTGAGTTACTTTACCTTAATTCCGCATATGGGTTAATTGTGCAGTACTGTCGGACATTTACGAATTCATTTACTTGCTTGAATGGTTAGCATGTCACTTGCCGTTTTGAGTGTAGTATGAAGATGTGTTTTTTTATTATTACAGTATCTTATAGACTGTTAGTATTGCTTTACGATACTGGAAGAGTTTTGCATGAAGAAGATTACACTTTGTTAGGTCAGTACCACATATTTTGGTATATTGATAATACGAGTGAGAGCAAGGTAATGTTTTAGAATCTAGAACGCTTTTGTTCAGTTCCTGACGGCCCTATTGGTCTAGTTATTGTATTGGTTTTAGGTTAGTTAGAACTAGCAGTTTTTTCTGGCTTACCAGTTATTATTTCTTAAAAAAAATAACGTCTTCATTAAAGATACAAATTGTTCCGTGGATACAACAAACCCTACAAGGAGTCTGGTAATAACATCGGTAATGTTATTACGAGACTCCTTATATTTAACAATGAATCTTTTTATACAAGATAGGCAGGTAAACTTAAATAGGGTCGCTATTTACCATACATGTATTCATCATCAGAATGGTAATTAATGTAGGCGCATTTTGAGATCTCGCATGTTGGAAACAATCCTCCATATTTAATGATTGTCATTACTACACAAGCAGTCGGGCGTCGGCCGCCGGGGCGGGGCGGTCACATTTTTAAAAATTACTCCTTGCGTGTCTTCCACTCTGTAATGTCAAAATTATAACGAATAATTGAATTTTTGTGGGTAATTTTGTATCCTGTGATGAAGAATAATATAAAATGATGTTAATGAAAAAGTTGGAAAGTTTTGAACTTTTGTAGGAGTGGTTTTGATGACTGTACTGCTTATTTCTTCTGTATCAGACATTATGGGTTTATAAATACCTGTAATTCGCATATAATTGTAAAAAATATGTTACATTACGTCTTGCCGCGACTCTATCAGTATGGCGTCTGACTGTGGATGCGATATTAATCATTCATCCCCGAAAACACGTAAGTAAAGGCGGAACTTTGTAATAAATAGAAAACTCAAAACTTATAAAAAATAATACGACCAGTATTGGTAACCGATACTGCGCCTGCGCAGTTGGATTAACTCGTAACTAATACTGGTTTATTGGACGCAGCGTGAGCGAACTACAACCTTTAAATTTATAGAATAAGGAATAATCTGCACGCATAATGATTTGTGCATCAATATCAATGTTACATATAATATTATGACTTTCATGTGCTATATTATTTTATCTATAGGTAGTATTTGTTTATTGAACATGACCTTGGTTTTATCGAAGTTCATCTATAGGTCGATGCGTGCAGAAGAGTCAGCCAGGCCGTTCAGCATTAGTTGTAGGTCCTGCAACGGCTATGACATGAGGACAATGTCGTTTGAGAGATCTATCCGCCATTGGTAGGCATGCTTCGCCATTTCCAGTGCAGCTTCCTGAACATGTCCTCTATAGCATTTGCGATCAATTTCTCGCCTCTTGTCTCTCTCCTCGATGCAACGGTATGTGCCTTGTTTGCTATACTTAGACGGAGGTACAGGTGGTTTCGTGACATCTGCTTGGCAATACTGCAGGGACTCCAGAACAGCAAATTTCGATCGAATCAAAACATTATATGTATTATTATAATAACAGTTCTTGAAATACGACATCTTTCCTCTTGCTTTCTTAAAATTCGTTTAGTAAAAAAAAACGGAAGTTTGTAACAGTAAGTCCAGAAAATCAGGAAAGGTGTTATCCGGCTGTCTCTGAAGATAAGTAAAACGTCAGGCATTAGCGTTACATCTCATATCCAATCTGGCTACTGTAGGCCCGATCTTTTTTTATTTTTTATACAATGACAGCAATATTCACCTCTCGCTTTATCTGTCAAACTTTGAAAGATGAACAAAGATTAAGATACCTGTAGATACAATCAATATATTTCTTTTTTTTGCAGAAAAAAGGTTGTTTATAACATGTCTAAATTGAAATCCGTATTAAACGTTTTTTTTTTATGAAATGTTGGGTAACCAAGCAGAGGGTTCACCAAATGGTTAGTAACTACTGTGTTACAAACCTCAAAGGTTAAGAAAATAAGTTATTAATGTTCAAATAATTAATCGTTAAGAATACTTTATAAAATAGTGTTTACACTTACTCTATCAGATTTTGATATCAAATCGACTTATAAAGTCCGAAGTATTATTATCAACGTCTAGTTAAAACATGATTTATGTTAATTTGATATTTAAATTTTAACGATTAAACCGTGATTTACATTTATTTGATAATCAAACTTTGAAACTCCAAAAGACAGTTTAATTTGTTTTAATTATTCAATTCATCTAATGTCAAAGTGACAATAAATAGTATCAATATAATGTATCTGTTTGACAGTTAACAATACAAATGACAGACGTTAATTCCCGTATGATAAAAACGTTCAGGTTGTAAAGAGGTTTCATATTCATCCCTCCCCTCTCTTTTAAAAAAGAATGCTAGTGACAAGTGACGGCAAAATTAACTTTTTAAGGTTTCTTCCTGATAGTTCTTAAACCAAAAATACATCCTTGTCAATTAAAAAAGTTGTAGACTAAGGAAACGCTTAAATATGGACGAAGGAAGCATAAAAAAGAAACAAATTCAATGTTACCAGTTATCATAATCAGGTTAGCGTGTTAATTAAAAATAATTCTTTCCTTGTGTTTGTGACACACTATCCGGTTCCGTTACTATATAAATCAAAAACGAATATCTA
This sequence comes from Hypercompe scribonia, assembly GCA_949316085.1. Classification (NCBI taxonomy): domain Eukaryota; kingdom Metazoa; phylum Arthropoda; class Insecta; order Lepidoptera; family Erebidae; genus Hypercompe; species Hypercompe scribonia. Next base: position 22,338,050 of record OX438972.1, read on the forward strand.
GTGTCAATGTATAATGTTATTCAAATATAAATATCATGTATATTTATTAACATAGAAATTGTCGTAAAATGTAATTTTTATATTTATAGACAGAGGCCATCTCGTTCGGTCTATGAATAAATAGTTTTTATATGATAACGAGTTTATTACTTTGACCCAGTTTGAGTTTAGCCAGGAACTTGTTTTGAAGGAGGAGGGGGGAGGAGGGGGTTCGTTTTTGGACTAACCGGTAGTACTATCGCTGCATAAACTTTTTAATGTTTTTTCTATTGACAGTGATACACTTTTTTATTTAATAATAGCAACACACATTTGCGTCTCTGTCTGTTTAATGTGAAACATTTAGCTCCTTTATTGACGTACAATATGCTTTTATGCAATTAGTGACTACTGTATGTAATTTACACATGTAACTTCGTCCCTGCCTTTAATCGTAACCAGTAAATAACGGTTGTCGTGAATGGTTAATCGTTTGTCTTTATTGTTCAAGTTATGACTATTATAATTCGAAAATAAACAAAATGGCGGATTTTTGACGCTAAATATTTTGTTTTCGTTTTTGGTTTTTCTCAAACTTATCTAATGGACTCTTATACCGATCGATAAGTGGGCTTGATTTGTAAAACACAGCTTATACGTATATTAAGCGATGAGTATATGAGTCTACTAAAACACTTTACTGCTCTTTTGTAAAAAATGCCGGGCTGTAGAGGGTCTTAGGCTCTATAATCCGACAAATTCGATAGTCCGACACTGCCCTGCAAAACGTTTGTCGAATTACCGAGGGTCCACTGTATTATCATATTGATTGTACAGCAAATCAAGCACAAAGTTGTAACCCGCTTAAAATAAGTTTACTATTTATGACCTTGTAAATTTAACTGACAACACTGCCTTTCTAAAGAAATCATCACTTGTATCAAACGAAGTTTATAATGCACGTGAACCATAAATATGTTCAGATTGATGTCGACACGGCGTCAATAACCTTTATGACCTTTTAATAACCCACTTATATGGCGCTATCGCCATAGATTGACTGCCACGTCGGGGGTCGTGGGTTCTATAAAATTTATATATCGACGTCAGCTTGCATCTGCATTTACAATTTGAAATTGAAGCAACATATTAAATTTATCAAACTATATCTGAACGTACATTTTCGACCCATTGATGCAGGGATTATCGTGGTAACTGTGTAAGCCCTACACTGTCACCATGACTGTCACGCCTTTTACGTCCCCAAGCGGGGTGTAAAAAAGCATTTCACAAGGCCGCCATAGTTTGGGTCACCATACTGCATTGTCTGTATTTGCAATGAGTATGGTGACCACAACTCTTGGATTCTATTCATGCTTTCCATCAGGCAGAGTAGAGTCACTTTGGTAGGCTCTTAATTTAGAAAAAAAATATTAAAAACTATTCCGTGTCTGTCTGGCTGCTTTATTATTTCTTTATTATTATTTTTTTCATATTATTCTTTCTATGTACCTTTATTCCTTTTTCTCAAAGAATATTTACTGGAATAAAGTCCCCTTTTAAATTAGTCGAGTTGAAAGAAAACTAGATCAATTTCACACCCCGCACACACTCTGCATTGTCTATGGAATAACCAAATATGACAGTCCTATTCTTACAAAAGGTTATTTTCTAGGTATAATACCAAACTTTTAAAAAAAAGTTTGTAATTCCATATTCAAAAATCACATTAAAACAACTTGACCCGAATGCGTTCGGGTCACTTCGGCTTAAGTCGACAAGGTCGAGTTGATGTCAACGCTTCGATCACGAATGGATTCCATTCATTGATGCGTCATCGTTATATTCGAGGGATGGTACATACGACATGCTTGCTTAAAAAGAAGTTTGCAAAACTCACGATTTCGTACAGGCCATTATAGTGTATAAGCAATTTATAAACACTTTCAAAGTTAATAATCTTGGAGAAGTTTTTGGCGTTAGTCTAGAACCTGTTAATTTCTATTTGTTTTTAGAATACTCAATGTTGCCTCAAACTCGTATATTTTAAAATTCCCATATTGCTTAACGTAATATACTAGTTCTATAATTAGATAGAAGGTATATTTTTTTAGTGAAAGAACGTTATTTTCAATAGTAAAAGTCAAATATTACCTTATGTCGATTTTTTTTTCATTTCTCATCATCCTAATTTACAATACATACCCAATATTATTCCATTGAATGTTGACTAAACCACAAAAATACGAAAATACAAATCAAAACTGACAACCAGACTAGTCCACAGTGATATATATTTTTAAATAGATGTGAGTAAATTGTTCTTTATTTAAATTTGAAACAACAAAAAATTAAATGCTTTAATTTTGTAAAATGATTTGAGCATAGACTATTTTACACTAACTAGGAAACCTACTTTTTTAAGGAAACCAAAAGTATTTTTTACACAGCCATTGTAATTTCGTATCTGTCACACGGTCAAACGCCAATCTGTGTTGACAGTAACAAAATACAAGATAAACAATGCTTCTGTTTTAAACTTTACTGATATTTAAAAAAGGCGAAAACCATGAAAAAAGGCAACGAATTCAATTGATTTTCGTTTATGAGTCATCATCATCATTAACAGCCTTTAACAATCCACTGCTGGACATGAGCCTCTCCTTAGAGATAGACTCCTTAGAGCTCTCTCCTACACCTCCTTTTTTTTTTTTTTGTTTTTAACGTGTGGAAACCCCCTCGGGCCGTCACCCCATCGGGGTTTACGGTGAGGTGGTGTGTCGGAATCGGACCGACTAAAACCACACGGTGTGCCACTCTGCGCCTAACATAGGAGGGATCCGTGAACACCTGCTATTACGACTACCAGGTTAGAAAGGAGGCCATAGCCTACCGTACCACGCGGGCCAGACTAGTTGGTACAGGGTTTGTTTCAAATTTTCCTTTTCTTTGCAGTGCTGTTGTCTTGCGTATTTTACTTCCTAAATCGATTCTTACGACACTCACGAAATGAATAGAGCTGGTGATACTCCGTATTCTTAATCCATCATAGACAATGTTAATGATTGAATCTCCTTTATACTGGCAACTTTATTTTAATGAATTTAATCATTTGCCGCGCCATAATAAGCAAGGATTATTGAAGAAAATTGCGAAAGACGTTTATTTTTAATAATTATACTCAAGACCTCGTCAGATATTACAATTACATATTTAATAGTGGTTTATATTTAGATGCAGTGATGAAGCTCGTAAAGAAATAATGAAGATTAAAGTAACTAATATTACAAAAAAAAAAATGTGTGTGTTCTTTTGTACGCACGTAAGAAGTTCTATGTTCTTCACTATTCTATGTTTGTAGAGAAAGCGACACTAATAAAAGAAGAAAAGGTATTTAATACTTTGAAAGTGTATAACGCAGTATCTAGTTAAATAAATTACATTTAAATATGTTAATATAAGTATTTGTAAATAATTAAACTCCGTATGGTGATGGATTAAGAATACGTAGTGTTATTAGTAAGAGGCGACTGCGGGAACAACCTATTCAGGCAAATATCATTACAAAGAGAAGGAAAACTTGAAACAAAGTCTATTTCAACCCGTTTGGCCAGCGTAGTATAGTAGGCCAAAACCTCTTTGACAAGGAGAGCTATGTCCAGCAGTGGACTGTAAAAGGCTGTTGATATAATTAAATTGTTGACTAGCTAATTTCATCGTGTGGGTTTTTCGTGACAGTGTGCGCGCGCATCTATAACATCTTAAATGAATCGACGTCATCATCAACAAGCTATATTAGTTTTAAAGTAATTTTCATTTGATCTGTGTATTATAATTATCATAATAAATGTTGTTTACAACACTAATTACATTGATAGTGATATAATTGGTTCATAAATAGTACACTGACATTATTCGTGCGTTTATAAGTTTATTTCGTTCTCTTTTCCTATATTAAGGACCTGCCAAAGTGACTCTACTCTGCACGATGGAAAGCATAAATAGAATCCAAGAGTTGTGGTCACCATACTCATTGCAAATGCTGACAACGCAGTATGGTGACCCACACAATGGCGGCCTTGTGAGATACTCTTTGACACCCCGCTTGAGGACGTAAAAGGCATGACAGTCATCGTGACAGTGTAAGGCTTACACAGTTAGCACGATAACTATCACGACTGCATCAATGGAGCTCCGGTCTCACACTCACCAACGAAACACGACAACACGGATGCTGGCGCTTTAGTTTGGTCTTCTGTGGGAGGGTAGTACTGCCCCGGTCGAGCCGACCCACTTGTGTCGAAATCAGCGTGGCCCTACTACCTAGCGTGAACAGCACCATTATTACTTTGATATTGATGGCTTTTTGAAAATGTATTTTATATTTGCTCAATGATATTATAAATTTTATTTTTGTGACTTTAGTGTCCAACTGGCAACGCAACTTGTTTATATGGTGTCACAAGGGAATATTATTTGTGAAGGGGAATGCTTATTTATTTTTTATTGGCAAAGCCTGCCAAAGTGACTTTACTCTACCTAATGGAGAGCATCAATAGTGATCACCATACTCATTGTGAATGCAGACAATGTGACAGTGTGACAGTGGGATGGTGACTCACAGTATGGTGGCTGGTATTTTTCTCGCTCTACGAAGGACATCGTAGCTGTGTCAGGCTTACACACATACCACGATAACTTTTACTCTTGCATCAATGGGTCTCCGATCTCACACTCACCAATGAAACATGACAGCACGGATGCTGTCGCTTTAAGTTAGTCTTCTATCAGAGGGTAGTACTGCCCCGGTCGAGCCGACCTCAAATCAGCAAGGTTCTATTGCCTACCAGATAAAATTTTTTGTCTTTGATTTTGGCCTTCAGCAATAGACGGCAATAGCCTGAACAAAGAAATAAATTCGAATGAATTCATTCTATTTTTTTTTAATCTAACATCCCCGTTCTATCCTATCCATCTCTACTAAGATTTATGGACTGACAGATGTCCGAAGAAAAACATATTTTTTAATCTGGTCATTGTGATAATTGCAACCTCTTCGGGTAAATTATCTTCTACTTACTACTTTAGTAAATTAAATCTATTATTGTGTAATAACAAAGAACATAACCATCAAATCGTATGTTATAAACTTATTTCTATCACGATAGAAATACATTATAGTATTAGTAAGGCCATCGGCTATAAGTGTACCTTATATGAAGGCGTATCTGAGATCTCGCGTGGCAATTAAATGTTAATCTAAGATACTGAAAGGTTTGGCATACGGTCCACCGTTAGGCAACTCAAAAGTCGCTTTAAAATTTTGAGCTAGCGTAATGAACTGTAATTTTAAACTCCCATATACGAGGACACACTCATAGCAGGTTTAAAGTACCTAAATTTTTTATATAATATAATAATAATAATATAGTTTATTTTCTCTTTACAAAAATGGTTCTTACTATAATAATACAGTTGAGTCAGATATCATTATCATTTTGTGAGAAACTGGTGCCTGTGATAGGTATAAAATACCTGTACAGGTTACTCCACTGCACTGGTTGTACTCCACTTAGTTTACAAGTAAGTTATATTATATATATATTTATGTATATTTAAAGATTCTTTATTATAAAGTGTTTTTGCTTTGTAATTAGAGGACAATTTTGACTGATCATTTTGCAGAAACATATAAATCGACGGTATAGGCTGTTTGCACGAATGTAAGTCAAATTGAAAGTTACGCATCTTTTATGAAATTTGAAAATTTTGGTGATGCACTACTTGATGATGATTTACCTAAAACATTAATCTAAGAGCAGCATCAATGAGAAGCTTATTCTTATTTTGTACAAAATAATTTGATTCAATTGTTCTGTTACAAGTTATGATTACAATCCATATTGAAATAAAATAGCAAAGCAAAAATGCGTTTATAGAAACTTTTCATTAATGTAAAACTGAGCAGTTCTGAAGTAATGAAACTAGTGTCTTTTTGTCAATTTCATCTGTGGTACTTTTTCAATTTACGCAGCTACCCATATGTAGCTCGTCTATGGAGTGCAACTACGCGAAGTGAGTCAGGGTCATAGTACTGCACGATGCATTAGCGTCCTGTGTGTTTAGAACTCTTAACTGTTATATTGGTTAATTTATCTTAAATTGAAAACTTAGTTAAGTAGACAATAATAATATTTAGAGGGCTCGAATTTCGTTGCTTTTCACCGAGTGAGTGAAGTCATGAATGGGATTGATGAACAGACGGGCCACTACATGGTCATTAACACAGTCCATGGAGATTTGCAAGAACCAAGAAACGTAAGTTCTTTGCCGGCCTTTGAGTGCCCTGTTAAAGTAAGAATCACGGTGTGGAGTAGAGTTAGACCTTCGGTAACTGTACTTACTCGGTACAGAGATACGAAAGAATTGCTAACTATCGTTTTTCTGTGAAGCTGTGATATTACTCCCGTTTTATCCCCTCTCTCCCGTATTAGTTGAGCCCGTTCGTTTATGCCGCAAGATTTAGAGTAGAGTAGATACTAGATTTTATGTAAACTAGAAAAAAAGTAAACAAGTTAGCCTCGTTGGTGTCTTTAGTCTAGTAGTTAGCGTATCCTGGCTGACGATCAAGAGGTCTTGGATTCGATTCCTGGGTCCGGATAAAAATGTTATTGGGTTTCAATTACAAAAATTCTTAATCGGAGTATGAAACTTAGATGGTGTTTCACGCCCTTACCTCGAAAAGCACGTTAAACCAACGGTCCCAGTTGTCATGAACATCTAAAGCAATCATTATTGGGAAGTCAGTGTCCTCAAATATACTGTCAACTAGTTCAATCTTCGAATTCAGTTGGCCCTCGGGGTTGCGGAGACCCGATGCCAGTCCTGCCATGGGAAAACTGAGATTTAGGTAAAATTGATTATACTAGTAGCCAACCCAAAATAATCTTGTTAATAAAAAGAATAGGAAGAAGATGATACACAAATTTTATTAATTTCAGGAGAAAAATGCTTATTTTTGACTAGTCAAGAAATATCAAAACATTAATAGATCTAAGATCGAATTCCTTCCTATTAATCTACCAATAGACTTTCTTTTCCACAATTCAGACTTATAGGAACTTTACCGGTCACGCGAATTCGACACTTGGCCAGTTTAAATCTCGATTTCATTTGTAATTGATCACCGCTGCGCCCGCGCACCCGACCGCGTCGAATATCGCGCTCTCTCTATTGTTTCAGCTATCTTTTGATTTTGTATCTATCGTAATTTTAATGACATTGCCGTTTAGTGTGTAAGCTTTTACTTTTCATTGATAGGAATCTAGGAATGTGTGGTATGTAAAGAAACTTGATCTTTGTAAGAATCTTTATGCAGACAGATCACTTCAATACGACAGTGGCTATTGCTACGTCCTGGAACCGAGAGTGTACTTGTCTGATTTTTTCTTACAGGATCCTCTTACAGACGGGCGATTACAGATCAATATAAGCAAATTCTATAGTATCTTTTAATTGTTTGTTCGTCATCATCTATTTGAGTTAATTTATTGTTGATCTTAATTTTTTTATAAAATAATTACTAATTTTTAAAAACTCATACGATATTTTTTTGTAGAAGACAGTACACTGTTCCGGGGTGCTTAAAATTACAAAACCTTTTATATATATTAGAAATACTTCCTCTGGTCGACAGTGATACCTATTGGATACAGTTTTCAGTGTCCATGTATAAAACTCCATCACAGATCAAGTTAACATGATTTCGCAAGTTTCTATCCCAATTAGAATAGTTTTATCCTAAACCGATGTTACTGCAGTTTCTCAACTAAACAAGTACGCACACTTGCGCAAACGCCTCTAAAATTGTCGTCTAACCGCAGAACTCGGTGTATTGCGGAAACCGCGTGGTACCGTGACGTAACGATGCGCGCGCGCCGAGAGCTATTATTTTTGGCGCAGAGGTCATTGAACTGCTGCGTAGTGAAAGTCGAAGGCGCCAAGCTGACTGGAACGTGTGCATCCCTGTCCTATATAGATCTGGAAGTAAATTAATTACAAATAGAAGTAGGAGTGACATATTAAATTTAAAAAGAACTGAAAAAGTTACTCTACGAAGAGTTATTTAATTATTTTATCCACATTATTTTGGCACTCCATTCTTTTTAATTGGACATCCTCTTTCGAACACTCCATAACTTCATTACGAAATGGTTTTATCTTAGTAGTTAATGTGACTGCTGTGCTTGAGGTCTCGGGGTCGATTCACGAGTGGGACCAACTGTTTGTATGATATGCAAATATGTGTTTCGAAGTTTAGGTGTTTTCTATGTATAATATGCATGTATTTACAAAAAAAAAGTATATAAGTATTCTATCAGTCAGTCTAGTTATCATAGCACAAGCTCTGCTTAGTTTGAAACTAAATGACATTTGTGTCAATTTGTTTATTTACTTATTTATTAATGGCCTGCCTAATGCATACCCTTTTAGAACAATTATCATGGCCCACTAGGATTATATCCACGATAATATCTAAAAGAAACTGTGTAATTCGTAATTTTTCAAGTTAAGGGTGCACACAAAAATTCGTAGACCTTGGTCTATGCAAACGGGTAGTGCTGTTGGCTTCAAGCTTTACATAACTTATGTTACTACCTACTTGTTCCTTCTCTAAGGGTGGCAAAACAAATGATGAGAGTAATACAGAGTACAGCTACTCAAAGTGTGTGATGATTTCGACATATCAAAGTCAGTGATGTTTTAAATAGACTAAAAGAAACCAGATATATTTTCAAGTTTGTCACCTCACAACTCTGATACTTTTGAAGTAATTTGGAAAATTCTTGCGTTACTTAGAATTTTTTCCTATAGGCTAGATGACACCTTAGTGAAATTAGTTACTTTTATCATCTGTCAAAATGACAATTTTGTATAAAAAAGGTACTAAATACAACATTGTGACTTCACTGTTTTAGACCACTCTTTTGAACAATACATTTCACTGTATATTTGATTTAAATTCGTAATATTAATAAAAATCTATGTTACCTGTATTTTTTGAGATGTTTTGTGATATTTATTCTAATGAAGTTGACATTGGTCTTTATTTACGATACAGTTATCTACCCCATTGAGGCTTAAGCCTGAACTTCTTTCTTTTTCTGTAAATAAATAAGCTATACTTTTTTATTTCTATTTCATGTAGAAGTTAAGATGCGATACAAATGAAGCCATTTGTGTGGTAACTCATGAAGCGATTACAAGCGTGCCGACTGATATAAGAAAGTTTTATCTGTTACGCTGAGATGTAATCATGTAAGTGATTGTATCGTTAGAGTGAATGCTTGCGCACGCGCCGCACTACCGGACAACGACCGAAGCTGTGATGTCACTACATATTTATATTCACAACTAAATGATAGTATGCTAATTTACAACTTGTGGTATTGTATGACATAAAGTCCAAGATGTGAAATAAGTTCATGACTGGTAAGGATTCGATTCTTACTCCTTGTAAAAATGTACGGGATCCACAAATAGATATCCCGAGTTTTTTTTGAAGCAACTAGTGTTTTACCACCATCTGAACCCCTTCTGCAGAATCAGTGGGATGCGGAGTTATAGACTGCTGGAACTTCACCTACTTAAAGATGAACACTGACAGAATTTTGAATCCGATCGTTTTGACACACATATATACTGTTACATGAGTCGCTTGCAGCTTATAGTATATTTTTACTCCTATGGGAGTACTATAATCAAACGGCTCCAATTAAATGTGGTCCTCGCTACAATTTTTTTTTATTTACTTGCCTAAGTGACTGCTCTGGCTGATGGAAAGCACGAGTAGAATAGTTGTGGGCACCATACTAATTGTGAATGCAGGCAATACAGTATAATGGCCCACGCTATGGCGGTCTAGTGAGATGCTTTCACGCCCCGCTTGGGTTACCTAAAAGGTATGACAGCTATACCTTACAGCTTACAAGGCTTACACACTTACTACGATAACTGTCACCACTACGTGGGCCAATGGACCTCCGGTCTCGCACTCACCAACGAAACACGATAGCACGGATGCTGTCGCTTTAGGTTGATCTTCTGTGAATCAACATGACTTTGCTATTTTGTGGTCAAATTCTTAAATGTAGGTTAAAAAAGAAGATGAAACATCAATTTCCAACCTCGTAATACACCCAAATACCTAATCTAGATACAAAATAACGGTAACATTACACAATGGACCCTATTATGAAATATAACAAAATAATAAATAGCACGTTCACACTCATTGTTTGAAACATGATGTACCGATAAACTTGATTAACGCAATTATGAGAGCGTAACATAAAATTAACACTTTTCTTTGTTATTGTATTATTTGGTAGTCCGTGAGAATTGTTAGGAATTCTTTTAAAGATCCTAAGTTGATTGGTTTCCGGAACTGCGGCTGTTATAATTAAATTTAACATTCTTACGTTTATGCAATACTGGTATTGTTGTTGTTATTAATTTTTAAACTATCGTGTTCCATATTTTGGCTGGCCTCAGGTACTCTGTGGAGAACGCTTAACATGTGACTTCCTTTCGGAGGAATCTACAAACATTCCGCTGCCAATCGCTTCAGTAACGAAATCTCGTCTTAGTGACCTTTTTAGATCCTAACATGTGCTCTTTGGTCGTTGTTTTTTTTTGTTTTAGGTGTATAGTCATGAAAAACTAAAATGTACATGATAGAATGTCTATATCTTTGATTAGGCACAAGCAATTGTGCTATAATTATATAAGTATAACATTAAAGTTATATTCAGCTATAGACTTAGACTTCTAAACGTATTAGGCTTCCAAGCGATTCAACATAATCCCACAGGCTTGTCATCGATGTCTTCAAATACAGTTAATCCTTTCTCCAAGAAATTCCTGCACCTAGAAAATTGAGACAGTGTTTTCCCACAGGTCGGGTGCTGATAAAACCACGTTTACAGTCAGAAAGGCACGCGTGACCTGACATTTAGCTGCGCTTGCACCGGTGACGTAACGCAACAGTTTCCCTACCGCACATCTTCGTAATGTTTGAACACATAGATTTATGGCGGGTGCTGTCGCTTGCTTGGAATTTGCAGTGTACTGAAAAGCGTTGCTTAACCGCAAGATAGCTGGGAAAGAAAATTTTACTGTATCTGTTTTAGTTTTGTGTTTTACTGAGTATTTCAAGTTTAAACCTCTTCATTATGCATGAAAAGGACTTAAGAAAGGATTAGGACCCCAAACAAATGTCACCTGGCAGTGGTGCACCTGCTAATTGAAGGACAAGGTTCTGTTAAACAAAGTATTCCAGCCACCTGGTACTTAGTACATGAAAAACGGACGTTTAGTATGCCTTTGCTTACCCCTCCGCAGAAACTGACGTCATATATGGTAATGATAAAATTTGTACAGCTACTGCTGTAGCGCAGCTACTGCCAGTATTACTGTATTATATTCTCAATCTCCAACTGACACATAGTATCTGTTCAGCGGAAGTTGTAATCCTGCTGCTATGAAATGTTAATTTCAAATTTACAAATGAAGTAGATTTTGGTTTGAATTTCATTTTAATTATTCAGTGTTTAGTAGTCTCTAAACAAAAAATTAAAAAAAAAACTTTTTGAATTTATGAATCTCTTTTTGAACGTAAGAGTTTTTTACATAACTGAAAACTAAAATTGTATTCATTAAAATCCGATTCAGTTTAACTTAATTTTGTTTACGGATAGTTCTTACACGTAACTGTGAAATCACTTCTGAAAGACCACATCCGTAGGGAGAAACTAACATTATCTATAGTTCTATTGAGCTTTGAGTCTTTACTATTAACAGCCATATCCATGGCAGTCGAAATCTAAACAATAATCGCCATTAAATTGTAATTTATCGACCCTCGTTTAGTAAATATAATAAATATAACTCGGCTACACTATGACAGGTGGACCTTTAGCTATGGCACGAACCGCACTGCGCGTGCGCATATCAGTTCATTAAATATATTAGGTGTCATAACGAATTTCCCTTATCTATTCGAAGAAAAAACTTCTCGTGACAAATGATAGCTCGATCACGCTTGTGGTAAAGCTCACGATTTAGAGCGAGAAAACGATATGTGATAAAAAAACGTGTGAAAGGGAGAAGTGGTAGATTTAAATTAAGAATATCAGAATCGATCTTGATTTACCGGCCGCTGACAAGTGATTAGTGAAACAAACGGACTCTCGTAGGGCTGTCAAGCATAAGACGTGGTTAAGTATGATAGACGTAACATATCGTGGCTCCTCCTATCTCTTGTAAAGGTTAAGCAGAGGTGATGTATTTTTTTTTCTTGGACGAGCGTGGGACGACGTTTTGCAAACATGCTATATTGAATATGTTAAAAGAAAGTTTAAAATAAAAGTTATAAAATCATAATTAGTAAAGGGATCCAATTATTGTTTTTGGTCAAAAAAATAGTTACTGAAAATGTTGGTACGAAACACAAGTTATACATAAGATGGCATTCAATAAATCAAATTGTAGTCCACTGTTGGATATAGGCTACTCGTCGTGCGTCATAAATAACTCAATTTTGCAGATAATTTTCTTGTATCATTTGTTCAATCTACTAGAAATATGACTGGAGAACGTTCCACTACCAAATACATACACGGATTCACAGTATCCACTTTAAGGCCAATTTACTCCAGCGCCCACTTCCGTTAGGTTTCACTCAGTATGCACTCACAGGTTCTTTATCGGGCTTCCTCATTACACGAATTATTAAAATGCGTCGATTAAAACAAAGTTAAAGCTTCCTTGGTTAATATAATCCAGAGGCAATATTTCTGCGTGTCCAGGACAGCCCTAGAGAAACAATGGTAGGTGTGGCCTATCAAGAAAGCGGTCGTTCAATGTCGTGCGATACTTGATACGTGCCAGTAAACTGACATTGAAATATAACGTGGCAATAGTTAACTATGCTCTGTTTGTGCATGATGAAAACTTAAACTGTATGCACACTAGGTCATTGGATAAACGCGTCAATGCTATCGAGTGAAATACTTGCTTTTATATGGTACAGTGCTGCTGCGGGCACCCCAGTGAGTGTATAATCTAAACATTCACTGCTGACTCAAGCGTTTCCATGTCACTTGACCATGTCGATGACGGCTCCCTGCCTGTAGCCTGCTTATAGAAATTTTCAATACAATATTTGTTTAAAAACAGTTTTGTGTGACGGCGTAGTAACACTCTGTTTGGGCCTGGTCTATGTGTTAGAAACACTCCGCTTGAACTTGGTCTATGTGTCGAAACAAGATCTTGCAATTACATACACAAAGTCCATTCACCCAATCATTGATCTGTTTACCTATGCATAAATTTGTCCGGGTTATGATTGATTAAGAATGCGGGGATCACCACCCCTATTCATCCAATGGGTGTCATAAGAGGCGACTAAGAGAGCAAATTAAACAAGACAACGTCACTGCTCGGAGAAGGAACCCTTGAAACAAACCCTACACCAACGCGTTTGGCCAGCGTGGTAGGCCAAAACCTGCTAAGGAGAGTTCTATGTCCAGTAGTGGACTGTTAAAGGCTGATGATGATACATAAATTAGTGTAAGTTATACTCTTCACCATCACAATCATGAAGCTGGTGACATATTTTGGATCTGCCTTTATATTCTATCCATCTGTTATATTTACACTATGTTTAGGATTCCCTTTCATCTTCGACATTAGCTTCTTTATTAAACTGTTTCTCGATAGCATCCTTAATTTTTGATGAACTAAGAATAAATGCTTTAAGGACTTTAGACGTTAGAGATAAATGATTATTTGCTATCTTTATGGTTTTTTTTATTCAATATTTTCAAAATACTTTTGCGCAAAAAAATTTTTAGAGTTGGTTAGGTTACAATGCAAAACTTCTGTAGGCTGTGGATTTTCTTAAGCACATAATGTTAGTAGAATGCTTAAAGATGGTGACCGCATAACCATAAATATCTTCACGAAATAAAAATAAGGTATACAATTAAAATTAACTTTTTACTTTTGCATTGGAAACTGTTGTAATATAAATTCTCACCTTCACTATATTTTTGTGATTTGTTAGTCTGTGGTGGTAGACAGCACTACTCACTCTCTACTCTGTAGATGTTGCTAGCGCTAACATTGTTAAACGTTTATTTTAAAGTTAAATAAAATAATTCAGTATATTTTAAATATATTTTCATTAAATAACAACAGAAACAATTGTTATTGCGTAACCAAAGATTCGGATTCATCCTCCGGAGATAGGCTACTGAGTGGGTACCCAGTTTACTTATAAACATCACCGAAATAAGCTCTTGACCACAGTCACACGATCAGTTTCAAAAAGTCAAAAAATAATCTCCCTCGACATAACTGGTCAAATTCCAACGAAAGCTGATTAACTGTTCGCTAAAGAGCTTCGCATAGCAACTACCATCACACACTTTCATATTCCTCTGTCCCTTTCTTCATGCACCATTTCACCTACTCATTAGCAAATTTATATGCTCGCCTTTCTCTAACATGTTCCTTTTCAACATGCTAGAAAGAGAGGTTGTGTTATCAAGCATCGGTATGCGCGACGTGTGGGAATGTTATCAGCGGTTTTGGTAATGTAGTTGGTGAGGAGCTTATGTAAGCACATGTAGAAGTCGCTTATTAATAAGCTTTTTAAAGAATAAAGCCTGCTGCTAAAGAAAGTTTTACAGGGAAAAGGTTAGATCTTTGATATAACTGCTTTAGTAGCGCAGTGGTAGCGTATGCGACTGCTATTGTTGAGATCTCGAGCTGGATGCCCGGGTTGGACCAAATGTTTGTATGATCTGCAAATATTAGTTTCGATATTTGGGTGTTTTCATAAAGGTATATATTTATATCACTTGTTTAGTACCCATAGTACAAGGTCTGCTTAGTTTGGGACTAGATGGTGTGTCGGATCTGAGACCTCGAGCACAGCAGTCGCACGTATCGTATATAATTTTTTTTTTTTCTTTCTTTCAAATTCTTCTTAATTGTAAGAGTGACATAGGTTACATGAAAATAGCCGATTTGTAAATTTCATGTATAAAAGTCGATTTTTTTTTTAGAAGTGTCTCATTTTAATGAATAATTTAAAGCTATTAATAAAGCGTTTTGTTTATTTCCACCTAATTCCCTTACATTGTAATCACATTGACTGCACGGTTGGCCTAGTGGTTTAAGCGGTTGCCACAGCGCTCTCTACTGCGCTCAGTATTGTGAGTTCAAACCCCACGTGGGACAACACTGTGTGATCCATAAATTGTTGTTCTGACTAAGTCTGGGTGTTCTTTGTGTCCGTTCCTTGTATGTTTGTAAAGCCCCCGCGTCATAAGATTTATTTCTAGACCGGGCGTCGTCTTCCTAAAAGAAAATCTCTCAATAGCAAAGCTGATGACGTCCTATATTTCAGGAACATTTAGGAATCATTTCATCTATGTAATCAATCACTACATGATTTAATCTCAAGCGAGATTATATAAGTATTCTAATCCAATGTGTTGCATATAGTAACGGAATATGTAGTAATATCGATGTATTTTGTTTACAGGTAATTTCACCACATCAACATGTGGATTGGAAAATGATATACAGCTCAATAAGGGAGGTAACAATAACAATACGTAATAACGTTTGATTGACCCTTAATAATAGATAGGTAGAAAACTCTATATGTAAACAGCAAATATATAAAGATAATTGATTATGAAGTGTTATGAGTTCCATCCCCACATGGATAACAGTCTACAGATTTTAGTAAGGCAGCAGAGCCACGCTGATTTCAGCACAAGCGGGCCGGCTCAACCGGGGCAGTACTACCCTCTCACAGAAGACCAACCTAAAGCGCCAGCATCCGTGTTGTCGTGTTTCGTTGGTGAGTGTGAGACCGGAGGCCCATTGATGCAAGGATGAGAGTTGTCATGGTAACTGTGTAAGCCTTACACTGTCACGATGACTGTCATGCTTTTTACGTCCCCAACTGGGGTGTGAAAAAGCATCTCACAAGGCCGCCATAGTGTGGGTCACCATACTGCATTGTCCGCATTTGCAATAAGTATGGTGACCATAACTCTTGGTTTCTATTCATGCTTTCCATCAGGCAGAATAGGGTCAGTTTGGCGACTCTTAATATAGAATAAAAAAAAAGGTTCTGTGATCTATAAACTGTTATTTTGAGTACAAGTGTTCTTTTTCTGTGTCTGTTGAACGAGCAGAAATGTTTCATAGTGCAATAATTTCTTTTTAAAAGTATAAAATATAGTACAATTGCCTACCACAATTCAAAATAGCACCCAATAACATAACGTTCGTGGTATAATGTCGCTTTCCTCAAAAGCATTTTTGTTTTGTATAAAAATTCCAAGAAAAATACTTGAAATGACCTTACTGCCAAACGAAGTTTTGTTTATACCTGACCTTCCCCAAGAGTTTTATCATTATACTCACGAACGTTCTAGGCTTGTGGACTAGGCATTGTAAAGAGCTGTTAGTTTAAATCTATTAATCACAATTATTTGTTAAGTGTGTCATACTAGTGACATAATATTTATGTGTAGATGCGTCAGAGCAAGGCCGCGCGCATGCGCTTTGTATGCCATTAGGATGAACATGTTCCTTTTTAAAATAATGGGACAAATTAGTCCACTTAAAATTGTAATAGGAAATGCAGGGAACGGTAATAACGAAATATTGTTAAGATACCGGTTTCTTATATTTAGTGACTGGCCTACTGGCTTAGCGGTTGCTGAGTCTGTGAAACGAGGGGTCGTGGATTTAGTCAGGATAAATAAATGCATCATCATCATCATCATCTCAGCCAAAAAATGGCCACTACTAGACATAGACCTTCCCCAAGGTTCTCCACAACAGCTGGTCCTATGCCGCCCACATCCAACGGTTGCCCAAACATAAGCCCAAGCGACCATCACCAGGTTGCGCGGGAAGCGCAACCTGGTGATGGTCGCGGCAATAAATATGTCATAGGCATGTATCTGTAACATGCATGTAATAAAAATATGTAAGTGTTTTATCAGCAATCTAGTTACAGACACTCGTTTGTGATAATTCTCAAATTATTATTTAAAAAATATAGCGTAGTTGCTGTTATACAGCATTATGACGTCAGCTTACCCCGTGATTCCGGCTAGCAATATTTTGTGTTTGTAAGTCGTAACATAAGTCGTACAATAAGTGCTATTATTGTCCTACTTACCACGTAATATGTGGTTACAGTACACTCCACCCACGTGGCCAAAGATAAATTAGGCTCGCCAATTACGTACATTATTTGTGCAATTAAGTGCAATTGTTTCATTTATTCACTGTTATTTGTTGCAACCCGGTATCTTCACGGCCGATCGCCATTTGTGGATAGTCAGGGATAATGGTATTTACAATCCAATGCATTGGAACTAATTCTAGAGGTATGTGTGGGTTTTATGGATCGTTATGTACCCGAGCAGGTATGTGACTGTAAAAGGGAGTTAAAAAGATTCTATTTAACACCTTTTATGTCTATTATCTTTATGAGAAGGAATTATACGCAGCATTCGACATCTCTCACTGTCAGACTCATCATAATCTTTAATATCCATCATGGCATCCGACCTCCGCAATCCTGAAGACCAACTGAATTCGAAGGTGGAACTAATTATCGGTACATTTGAGGGCACTGACTTCCCAATAACGATTGCTCACATTATCAGACTGTGGCTATGTTAATAATAATAACTTCATATCTCTCACAATAGTCTGATCCTAAACTAGGCATAGCCGGTTCTATGCTAATCAGACGGCTGATAAACATACTTATGTATTTCTAAATACATACATTCAAAAACAAATCACCTGATTGCCGTCCACTGCTGAACGAAGATCTCCCCCAAGAAGCACCAACCATCCCCGTCTTGGAGAATGCGCATCCATCCGCTGCCAGCCACCTTTGAGTTGTCGGTCGATCGTACCGCAGGATACACTATACTTCGTTTGCCCAATCGTGACCTTTACATACATTTATATATTAATACATACATATCTATATATATAAAAGAAAGTGGTGTTAGTTACACCACTTATAACTCAAGAACGAAAGAACGGATTTAGCTGAAAATTGGTGGGGAGGTAGCTTAGAACCTGGACATAGGATACTTTTTATCTCGTTAGAACGGGTTTAAGTAAAGAAAAATCTGCTTATTTATTGACTATAAGGCGGAACAGAGTTCGCGGGGTAAGCTAGTTATAGATCAAATTACAATAAGACACAGAATAAATAGCCGTACTAATCACACAATTATTAATTTTGGTCGAGAATCAAATCCACCTCTTCCACCCTCTGGGTTAACAGTCAGAATCACTAGATACTAGATCAACAAACTCATCAGTTCTGATTTTGACAAACCAGTGAAGTTTGATTATTATCCTGGCCTATCCAACTGTTTTACCTCTAAATGTATTCACTGCATATTTTATCTTAATCTTTGCATTATCTTTGGTGTGCAATATAGAGGTACATTATTGTGATTAACAAAATTACACAGGGTATATAGCCCATTAAATTACACCTAGTTAATTTCCACACCAGCTGGTAGATACGGCAAGGAAATTAATGTAACCACAGTTGGACTGTGAATAATTTTGTGTATTTCAATTTAATACGTCAACAGGAATTTGTATTCCGATGTTATTTATATGCGTAAGATTAGCTAACCCATTCTTTTCACGGAGTGAAATATCTTTTCGCATCTCCCGCTTCGGGTCGCGGGAACCAGGAGGGTGTTTTTGTCAAAAACCACCCAGACAGAAGGCTACAGGCGCTCTACTCTTGAGATGATCCGCATCATGTGATTTCAGGTTCTCCCCGAATTTACACTACTGCCAAAAGGCCTCTATCCCGAGGGAGGATAAGGGAAGATAGTAACGGATTTTTGAGAAACATATCTGAAGTTTACACTTTTGTCTTTCAGAGCTGACGAGTGGCTTGATTTTGATATAATTTACACTGACAGATAGCGTATAACTATTTTTAATAAAAAAAGGAATTATGGTGCAATTAAATAACAAACTAAATACACAAATAAATGAAAAACACATAAAATATGGTGAAATTAGTTATACCAAGCAGGAATCGAACTTCTTTTTTTTTTCTTTTTAAACGACAGCTCCCTCATTCCTGTGTTCACGTTCCGAAAATATATCCTGTTTTGCGTGAGGCCTTCATAAACATGCAGGAAATGGACATAAACAACACCAAAACGCAGAACAGCATTTTGTGAAGCACACAAAGTATTGTCCCGTGTAGGGTTTGATCTAACAACACTCAGCGCAGTAGAAAATTTCGTGTCGTGGCTTAAACCATCCGTGCAGATTTTTGGAATTATTCTGGAGATGCATTTAAACGCCAGACGAATCAGAATTAAATTTTAGAAACAAAAACTCACAAAGGTAGAGCCAATAAAAATGATTTTACTGTGTAATACAATTTCACTGAATATGTCTAAAATAAGGTTGACAACTGCAGAAATAAAGATTTAATTTTCGAATAGGAAGTAAGAACGAAAAATAAAAACAGATTGAGATTAGCGAGTGTTATTCATACCGTGTGTATTGTAAAAGCCGACTAAGGAAGCGAACTACACGGACAACACCATTGCCAAAAGCAAGCAAACTGGACACAACCCCTATAACAACACGTTTGGCCAGCGCGCTACAGAAGGCCAAAACCTCTTCTCTAAGAACAGTTTTGTGTCCAGCAGTCGAATATTAATAGCTGTTGATGAAAATGTTTATAGTTTAAACACTTACTCATTTGTATAAGAGTTGACAACCCTATCGGCATCATGTCGAATAAAATCCGCTACGTTCGCGATAAAGGGCTTTAGTACAATTTAGATCAAGTTTTATGACGCCATTGTAATCCATGTTAATTAATTAACTAGTATTTTGAATGGTTCCACTATTCTAACTGTTATTCTAAATGCAAAAGTAACAATGTTTTGTCTGTCTGTCAGTCTGAGAGTTATGAAATTTGGCGTATGTAGTCCTTAAAATATAGCTTGATCTCAGTGACAGATGTCTACAAAATCGATGAAGTAACGTTAAACAAGTAATTTTTTTTGATTACCTGTATTCTTATTCCTTATGTGCCAGTTTTATCACAAATGAAGTGTATTACATTAGTAGTATATAAAAAAAAATTCTGCGTCAGTTCTAAATGACTCTTGAGTTCTATAGAATTTTGTTTATGGTATGAGTTTTTGGTGACATTATGTAAACTGCCAATATTGTTTCCTAAGTTATCGATGGCGTTATCGAAATTAAAAATCTCACCTATACTTATCAGTATGCAATTTAAAGGACGATTTTTTTAATAACCTTGTGTGTGAGTTTAGGTGCTCCTGCGCACAATGATACCCTGTATTTGCTTAACCCTAAAACATTTCAAAGGAATTCTTTTATATCTTTGAATATGCTCTGAATTATAATACCCTTGTGTATGGCTATGTAATTGTCAATAACCCCATATAATTTAGATTCTTTATGAACGCTCAATTGTACACAGGATAAATAATTCCTTTCAATGATCGAAATTTATTTTTGTGAACGTATAATAAAGGAGTACGATATCTCGAGATGAATCGATTCAAATCGGAATAATCGAATGTTTATTAATAATAAGGGTTTTTAATGTACCTTGGCGGTTCTTTTGAATGCTTAGAAATAAATTTGCGTATTTTAATTATGGCTCTCTTGTATTTTTTATTGGTAAATTGTAAAACAAGATGCTTAAAAATATCAGTAACTGAATGCTTCGGCACATGTGAGTGTCGCAGAAAACCGAAGTTTAGCAATTTTTGTATTGCTTTTCACCAAAATTTCAAGAAGCTCTAACACCCGTTTTTACTCTAGAGGGGGGAGGACTCTTCATTTCTTTTAGGGTAAACTTTTTGGTGCTAAGTATGAATATACTTAGCACCAAAAAGTCGTCAACTAGTAATAACATTATGTAAAGATACTGTAATGGGCTGATAAGAAAAATTCAAATAAGGTATTTTCCCAAGCTCAGTACAGTGTTGAGGTCATGCCGCAGTTCACGTGGATGAGGCAAATTGCCATGTGTACATACAGCTCTCGCTTGACCTTTGCTACTAATGATGATACGAATGTAAGGTTGCCATGCTTCAAGGATTTTTATTAATTGTCGTTTTAGAGATCAGGTTATAAATAATAATGTTGCTAGCCTCTGTAACAGTTAAAAGAATTAAATTTAAAATAAACATATATTTCTTTGCTCTCAATAACTGTACACAACTGTGTGTCGTTGGTTGAACGGGTAGTGTTTACCATTGCCGATCAAGAGGTCACGGGTCTGATTCCCAGGTCGGTCTAAAAAGTGTAATTGAATTTTTCTGTTTATTGAAATGCAGCCCGAAGTTTGGAACTTGGAGTCTTTAATCTCGTGCCTCAGACTGCATGTAAGGTCGTCGAACCTTCGCCTGTTTTCTCTCTGGTTATGTCGGATAACCGTCCCATCGGATTGCTATAATGAGGGAACAGAGAGTGCATCTGTGTTTGCGAATATATTTGTACCATGTAATATCTCCTGCATGATTTGCTGGTCTTTGTTGAAACTGACCGCGGTGGCCGTAATCCGCTAGCAGTACATAATCACTATTATATGTATGTATGTGTGCGTATCTCTATTAATATTTACACGTTCATTTTAGTACTACCTTAGCTTCAAAATACCGTAACATCCTTTGTTTATTTTATCTCCTACCGATTTTGTTATTTGAAGGAGATTACTATTACAAATAAGGCCGCCCATTATACAAATCTTATTGTAATATTCAACTATAATATTGTAATTGTTTTACAATCAGCCAAAAAAAGTAGCATTAAGTGAACTTTTTTTTTCTTTTATAGAAACCTACCAAAGTGACTATTCTGCCTGATGGAAAGCATGAATAGAATCCAAGAGCGATGGTCGCCGTACTTACTGCGAATGAAGACAGTGCAGTATGACGACCCACGCTATGGCGGTCTAAGTATTACTTAGGCCATAGTATTACTGCCAGTGAATTATCTTGATAAGATAGATAGATCTAACAAATGAGTTACTCTCTGATAAATATAGTAACTATTACTATTCGTCCAACTAATAAGCTCTCTAACCAAATCACCTGTTTTCCTGTAGTATAGTAGAATAAAAAGTTTTAGAAGTATGTGTACAAAGATACACGATAATTATTAAACGAATGTCCACTACGCAAAATCTCTACACCTTAGCCTCTTCGACAGACATTAAAAGTCCTTAATGACAGCTGCGCAAGCGCTTTGTAAAGTGATTTTTACCAAACGTCATCGCACATCCTCCTCATTCATTTGAGGATTAATCATAATTGACCTCTTTGAACTTTGTTTAAAGGTTGATTTTCGTCTGTTACAAAAGACAACGTAGGTATTGTGCAAGTACTTTGACCTCGGCGTCTTTTAGAAATAAATCAGCTACTAAAGTTTTATAATGTTGCAGTTTAAGCTGATTCAGACACTACCACGAATGAGGTAAAAAGTCGTTTCTTTGAAAACATTCGTGGAGGTTGTAACTTTGTTGGAATATACCTACTTGGTCGATGCATTAGTATACTGATGTTTAATTAATTATGATTAATTGATTATCGCTGTCGTATCGACGACGCAAGAGTTCTAGAATTGAACCATAAAATTTCTGACAAATACATAGACGTAAGATTACAAAATAAGTTAAAGCATAGGATGCTTACAGGTTAGATGGGAGTGATGATTTGCGCAACATGACTGGTAGGAGTTAAATTCCAGAAGCCCAAAATCGATTTGAGTGGCGTACAATAGACAAGGCCTATGTCTGACTGTAATAGGCTACTAATGATGATCGACGATGACAAATCAATGCCTAATTTAGTTATATTTCCGTGATTATGTGACACAATTGAGTATATTCCTCATGTTAATCAATTTGTAATACGCTACATATAACTTGATAAGATTTGATGACGATTTTAACATCACACAATAGCACGTACATACCAAGCTTTGGCCCAGTGGGAGGTCAAATTTGTTTTTCTCTATTCGATAAACTCAATGTTAAGAAGTATGTGTTCCAGGCAACTGCCATTTCTATTTCTCAGTATCATATTACTCGATACGTTACTGCAGGTGACTGCACGTATGGCGTAATCGTTTAAGCGGTTGCCTTGCAGCTTCCACTTGCACCGAAGTGTTTTGGGTCCGAACCCCACATACGACACCCTCGTGTGATCCACAAATAGTTGTTCTAAGTCTAAGTGTTCTTTGTATCCGTTTCATGTACGAGGGGGCGTTTTTAAGTTCGCGGAATGGAGGGTATTGAGTAATAATAAAAACACAAAATTATTTTTCTTTTTCTATATATTCCCCTGCAACACGAATACATTTTTCAGATCTTTCAATTAGTTTTTTTATTCCCTCGTAAAAAAAAGTTTTATCTTTGTCTGAAAAATACGCCGAAACCGCCTCCTTAACCTCCTCATCAGTTGAAAATTTCTTACCACGTAATTCTTTTTTCATTTTTGGAAAGAGATAATAATCACTCGGAGCCAAATCTGGACTGTAGGGTGGGTGATTCAAAATATCGAAGCCCACCTTATGCAGGGCAGCCAGTGCGACTCGGCTCTTGTGAACGGGAGCATTGTCATGCAATAGCAGGACACCTTTCGTTAATTTTCCCCGTCTTTTTTCTTTGATGGCTTCTTTTAACTGTTCTAAGATTGAAGCGTAGTATTCCCCCGTTATAGAAATGCCTTTATCTTTATAATCTATCAATAATATTCCTTCTGAGTCCCAAAAAATCGTTGCCATGAGTTTCCCAGCCGACTGTGAAACCTTAAATTTCTTGGGTGGTGCTGTGCCCTTTTTGTGCCACTGCATGGAGTCTTGTTTGGACTCAGGTTCATAATGATGAACCCAAGTTTCATCCCCAGTAACAATTTGATTCAATACGCCATCCTTGTCTTCATTGCAGAGGTCCAAAAACGCACGTGAACATTCCACGCGCTGTTGTTTTTGCAATGGCGTGAGCATTCTCGACACCCACCGTGCGCTAACCTTAGTCATGCCAAGATGATCGTGTAAAATTTTAAAAATTGTTGTATCCGATACTCCAACCATTTCTGCGAGTTGTTTCTTTTTTAGTCGAGCATCTTCCAATACAATTTTTTCTACTTTTGCAATAACTTCTGGCGTAGTCACCTCAACGGAGCGCCCCGGCCTCGGGTCGTCTTCAAGTGATTCCCTGCCTTGTTTAAATAAACTATGCCACTTGTAGACCATTGTTTTTCCTGGGCAAGAATCCCCGTAAACCGATGACATCTCATTGAGTATGGTTTGAACAGACTTTCCTTGCTTAGTAAGGAACTTTATCACCGCACGGAATTCAATTTTCTCCATTTTTTTCACTTCGTTCCCGATTAAAATACTTGGTCAACGATAGTTTAATAACTAATGATCCAATCACAACAAATTTTACTATGCAGACTAATTATGAGTCACTGAATACGGTAGGCATCAAAAGAGCGCGTTTACCCGCCTTTTTCACTGTCATTCCGCGAACTTAAAAACTTACCCTCGTATGTTTGTAATCTCTTACGACACAGGATTCCTAGTAAGAGAACTCTTTAAAAAAAACGGTTACCCTTTCTTTCTTCTATTGTTTCTATACAGCATTTTTATAATTTTGCGTTTTTATATTACACAATAGTGATTAAACTAACACACAATTATTACCAAACAAGTGAAAACATTTAAAATGCCTATGCACAGCTGTCGTTATGGCAATTAAAGCAAATGGAAAAGCTGTGCACCTACTACACATTGCGACCATTCATAAGTTTTTACACGTAGGCGATTTAGAATCGATTCACTCGTTCCAATGAATCGATAATTAATTGCGAGAACTCGATTGTAACCTCAAAATACTGTCCCACGCTGAACAGTTCCAAGTTATTAAGATATTGAGTCATTCTAAATTAATATTTATGCTACTGTTAATAAGGGTTTTGCTAGTTGTGTTGTTAAATAAGTTATTCTGTCATTATGGGTATGTAATTAACATTTTACCTTGCTCTAGATAACAGGTGTGGGCTTATCTTTAGGCGAGTTGCCATTTACTGTGATTTTTAAGGAACTGAGGCTAATGACTCCTTTTGTGTTAGACCCGAAATAGAACATAAAACAATTTTTTTTCGTAACATTTTAAAAATAGAGGATTATTATGATTGATGGAATTCATATTAATTAAGCGAATTTGCATATTTCGCAAATTGCAATCAGGTTACATAACAGTTATCAGAGGCTGAAGGCAAGGCCTAATTTTGCATATTTTTACATTTTTTATAAAAGGTGTTAATTTGATGATAGATATTAATGAAGCTGCACCAATTTTTGTTATTCTAGACCTGAACTTGCAAAATAAAAAAGTATTGAGCCCGAGATCTTCAGACGTATTCGCTAATCACTAAACTAGTGGATATGAACCGCTTCTTAGAAAGGAGGTTTTGGTCTAACATACTGGCCTGACGATTTGTTTCCAAATTTTCTTCTTTTTGCAATGTTTTTTTCTTCTTATAGAACTGTTTTTCTGCGTAGGTTATCAAGTGTTATGACACCCAATGTATAATAAGGGTGATAACACACCGTATTCTTAATACGTCACCACACGGATAATAATTTTATAGACCTTTCATAACATATTAGATTTACAAATATATTTTTAATTGTAACATTAATACTGTATCAATCAATCTGCAATTGGTATTTTTAAGTTATACGACAGCTTGATACACTTCCTATAACACTATTAATCAAAACCACACCTTCAATATAACACGTTAAGTTCAACCTTGCCAATCAAAATAAAATTAACAAATTCCTATACAATATTCAATATTGTGACACAATGCAGCCGCAATTTATTCCCGCACTCATTATATATAATGTACATACAGATATAAAGGTCATTTATGCAAAGGCAATGACGATTCGATTTATTTTTAGTCGATTGATTTGCAGGTGTCAAATTCTGATTGCTTTATAAAACACATAAACTTTAGTGGTGCAGTTAGAACCTGCAAAAATTGTAATCCAGGTAAATTCTTAATGTCCTTACGTGCTGGGGAGAAAATTCCCTTTTTTTTCAATTACATTTTTTTTCTGGCAACTCAAGGTGCAAGTTGCCAAAACAAAAATCTTGAAAATCCCGTAATAGGGAAATCCAAAGATGTCTGATAAATGTTCTGTATGGAAACAATTCATGTTATACATATATCTTAGTTTATTTACGCTTCAAAAACAAAAAATATTCTTTAAATCAATTTTTCATGGTTGTTAAAACCATGTGTCACAGTGAAGTATGGCAGGGTAAAGTTAGTTGTTGATATTTATTGAAATCAACAATTAATCAAGGCAAAAGTCAAAGTCAGTACTATAAAATTATACATAATTGATCGTAACAATTTAAAAACATGTATTTTAAAGTTGTCAAAATTCCCACGGCAACATGTAACGGAAATCTATGCACCACAAGGTGTCCTTAACCTGTGCGAATCAATTAACTTGTCGTGACACTTCACGTCAAGAGTGATTTTGTATTATACTAGCTTTTGCTCGCTGTGTCACTGTCTTAAAGTACAAGCAAGCAAGTCTAAGCAAGTGGTTCTCAATTCATCATCATCAGCCTATCGTTGTCCACTGCTGGACATAGGTGTTTCTAATTACACGCCACTTGATTCAAACTCAAATTATTCGCAAAGTTTTATTTAGGAGGGTTTTCTATATATGCTTTTTACCAGTTTTTGACAACATACTTAAAAATTTTGTATTGACAAGTTAAAAATCTATTGAACAAAAGCGGTAAAAAACAAACTTCCATTCCAATTTGTTTCACATTCGCGTTGTACTTTGGACCGTGGTTAAATGTTTTAAATTGGTCTTCCTGGACCCACGTTTGCGACGTTGTTAGGGCCGGATACGAGATCTTCTTAATTTAGAAGTCTAACCACAAACTGTCTAATATCCAGCCCGTGGCTTATTAAGTAACGACGATAAACTCCTAGTCGATTTCGGCCACGACGGCCAGTCTAAACGGAGACCAGCCATCTACACAGGAGATATGCGCAAGTGTGTGCGCTGACATAAGTGCACTCTCTGTTCCCTCTCTCTCAAAATTCCAGAAGTGTTCAGGTGCAGGATCGATGGCTTTAAGTGCTCTCCAAGGCTCAGGAGTTAAGACCCCAACTTACAAAATCCGGCGTTTTATTAAGTATTTTTGTAACCAGAAAAAATCACTAACACTTTTTAACCCGACCCGGGCATCAAACCTGAGACCTCATGATCGACAGTCGCATACAGTAACCGCTAGACCAATGAGGCAGTTATTATTAAGCAACAAATCTATAGTAAAATGTAATTTAGCTATTTATGAATACACTAAGACTAAGAGTGTTATTTCCACTTTGCAAATCCTTTCTCCATCGTGTCAAACTTAGTGGAAGCTCCAATGGCTTGTAGCCAGTGCTACAGGAGGAATTTATGCACTCGAATTAAAAATTTACTTCTCGAACCGACTTTTGAAACAATCTCTTAAATTGATGAAAATTTTCACTTTTCTCATGTTTCCAATGAATCCATGTGTGCTCAGAAATCTCACAATAACAGACACTTTATGGCATTATTAATGAAGAGAAAGTAAGAATCAATCTACTCTATTAGTCATTAATAATAATGAACAGCCGTATCAGTCCATCTATAGCAAAATTACATACACGACCCAGGTTCAGCTTTCATCGATCCAGCGAAAATCAATTTCCTGCAGACGTGCTGCTCAGGAACACTTTCTCATGCGATGTTGGGATAAATTGCTCATGTCTGCTATCTGTAGTGATCTGCACGTTCGGTGTCCTTTATGGAATAAGTATATTTAGCATGGGATTCCATAAACGATATCCATCATGGTATTTTCACGGCTGCTCTTGTTTTTGACCAAAACTTCTGGTTTTTTTTGAGAGCTTCAAGTAGCGTTCAGGTTAGTTTTGTTAAAGAAGAAATTCAATGTTAAATGACTGTTAATACAATTATGGGGATATGTAAAAAGTTTTGATTTAAGCATAAAGTATGATAGGACCGTAAAGATAGAAACATCTAAAACAGTGACGAACGTATAAATCTTGATTTAAGACTTGATCGTGATTTGGTTATTAAATGAGTGTTAAAGTAATCTAATCTACGTACTTGGCTAGTGGCTACGTAAACATTATTAAGCCCAGATTAATTTTTAGCTGGATAACCAGTCAATAAACTGCAGTTAGTACTCTCAGATTCTTAGTTATTCTAACAATTTAGGGAACGACAAATATACAGGGTCAGAAAAACTTGTATTTAAAAACATTGCAAATATTCAACTTGCGTATGTCATAATGACACTTGCAGATGCAATTCACTCTAATACGATTACACTCACGCGCAGACGAACCATGAATTTTGAGATTCCCAAACACCATATTCGACGCCATTTTCTTACCGTAGCATATTTTTATTCATGGATTCCAGCTTTCCTTTTCTGTACCTTTTCGATTCTTACATGGGTAGTTTTTTGTAGATGCGCACGCGACGATATGAGGGCAAGTGAACGATTAAAATTACTCCATTTTGTTATGCGATTTAAGTCGTAAGACACTGGGCCGGTGTTTTTTCGTGAATGTTCATCGTCAATTTTGGCATTTTGGAGCGTATGTCATCAGTTTTGGAGCGTCAGCCATCTTTTATTGATACATTGCACAATGTAACGTATTCGTATATTTTTTGTTTCATTGCACATGAACGGCATATATGGAGTAATGTAATTCGACATTTTAACCGCAGAATTGCATCATGGACCTGTTCTTACCTGATGTAAAGGTTATCAAATTGTGGCTGAAAAGAAAATTAATATTGCGTAATTTGTTTAATCTATCTGTCTGTACGTCCTTTATAGAACCATAATTTATGCATTTGATCATGTGATTATCTTTAGCAAAGTTGTTGTACATGAACCCACGAAGGTTGGTATAAGATTTTTTTTATGTCTTTCCTTCAAATTTATTTTACTTAGTGACGTAGCAACACGCGCATTGGTTACAGGGTTGTTTTAAAAATTCTAATAATCAGGTTTATACAACACTATTTTATTCCTTTATTTGACAACTTGTTGGTTTAATGGTTAGTCATGGGATATGGGACAAATACTGTGCGTCATATTATTATTATTTTTATGTAAATGAATGTCAAGTACATACGTTACTGGTTGATATTGATGGTGAATATTAGTTGTGAGTGTTTCTTGGAAACGATACCTACTATACTGTGTGCTACTGTCAGTTGGGACAGATTTGCTTTGCTAATATCATTATTACTTCATACATTCGTTATATTTCATACATACTACTGTAAGCCCTTTTGTGTATAAATATCTACCTTACTTAAAGCCATAGAAAGTCACAAAATCTTCGTAACAACATAAAATTCAAATTAGGAGACAAAGGGCCAACACAAAAAGCGACTTTCTTGTGCCACTGCATATTTGAAAAGGTAATTTGCATTCCCTCAACTCGCTTTGTAAATCACACTTTCTTAAACAAACATTGTGTTCATTACAAAACCAAATGCAGTTTATCTCAGCTTTGTAAATTTTAAAGAGAAAACAATAGATAGGTAACCCTTTTACATTTCTCTAAATCAAATAGCTCGAAAGACAAAACGGGGCTTTGGTTATGAGAGGGCCTGTCGCCGCGCATGCGCCGGCCGCCGGCTTTATTTATTGCAGCGCTCGCGCACCGCAAACGATTTATTACGATTAGAACACTCTTTGTAGTAGCTATGATTCAGGCTATTCAGATGTGTTGTGTATAGTTGTAAGTTATTTATTTAATAAGCAATCGTATTTCTACTCATAGAGTAGGAAAAAAAAGAGGTGGAAATTGAATGATAGGTAACTAGTATAGAAATAGGTATCACAAGACTTACACTCTTTCTGTATTTGTGCAACCAAAGGGTGGGAGTGCACTTATGTCTCTTGCAATAGTCCATGGCGGCGACGGTTACTTATAACGAAGAGACCCATTCCAGAAACTAATTTAAGACTAGACTAGAAGATACACTGTACATAATATCTTAAAGTAATTTGCTTCTAGTTCCGTGTACAGTATTTTACAAGCAAAACCACACACGCAAGCTACTTTGAAATTATTTATTAACAAAACCAGTGGTTAGATATTAGTCGTACAGTGTAAGGATTTATAGACTAGCTTGTTCTCGGCTCTCAACGCGCTCGTAATTCTGCTTTGTATTTCATATTACTTAATGTCTACTTGCCTTTTCAGAATGGAAGGATCGTCTTTGTTTTCGCTTTCTAATTTGTTTATTCACAGTCGAGAAATCTGTGCAGTATTACAATTAGAATTTACAGTTATCAACAGCCTTTAACAGTCCATTGCTGGACATAGGCTTCTCCTTAACTGAAACTCCTCCTTAACTCAAACTGAAGATGTTGAGTTACGGGGTTAATTAGTATTGAAAATAAGAGAGGGGATAAAATTCCGCCTAGTAAGACGCCAGTGTAGAGATCACACCAACTTGATGGCAACACGAACACACTACTGTCGCCCTCGAAGATAAGTTGAGAACCAATCCGGTGTCTCTGAAGGAACCATAAGATATGCAAGGCTGGATAACAGGATTTCGTGATGGACGGTATTAATGACGTTAGAGAAATTAACTAAGATTAAAACTGTGACTGATGTATTCCATGCCCTTCCTAATTTGGCAAGTCACTTAAAGGAGAGCGGTAACTGTGCTGTGAATTTGCCTCGAGTAATTTAGATAGGAGGAGAAGAATGGAAATAGGTCGAAAGTGTTCAAGAAGTGAAGAGTTATTTTTTATAAATTATCTACTGGAGCAAAGACATTTTAAATGGACCTGTCAAATACATGTCACACCTGTTTCCTTAACTGAGTAAATACATTTGATAAGTATTTCTTTATTCTATCTCTTAATTAAGTTGAAATAGTGTTACGTATTGTGATAATGAAATATTTGGTTGTTATGCAAATCGGAACCTTCCTTGGTATGTAGATTCTACCTGAGCCGCGCAACGTTATCGGCGTCTCCTATTGCTCGTAGCGTGATGTTATGCAGCGTCAATAAATTTGTTTACAATAAAAAAGGTTGTAGTGAACTAACAATTAAAGATAGACATGTGACTTTTAGAACTTTTGTAGCGGAACAGCTCTTTCATACATTTTTTGCAAAACTTTACCGTTTACGCATCACACACAATGGAAGCTCTCAAAAGGAATAATTTTGCCACATTTTTGCAACATTCTTCATTGAGACTGCACCGTTTGGTCATAGCGTGATAATATATAGCCTATAGTTATTCTCGATAATTGGGCTACCTAACACAAAGAATTTTTAAATGAGATCATCGTTTCCTGAGCGCGTTCAGCCAAATAAGCAAACAAACCCTCCAACTCTTCAGCTTTATAATATTAGTATAGATAAGCGATTAATAATAACTTAAAAGTATTGAAGCCAAAACAGTCAAACAAATCTAAAATACATGCAACATACAACTTTTTCCTGTTCAAAATTAAATTTAAATGCCCATTACAGAATAAATATGAGAGAATGAGACATACGAATTGATCCAGTCACCAATTAGATACGCATTCTAAGGCTATTGGCATTGACCTCTCATTTCCGTGGCCTGAGGCTTCACTTTCACGAAGCCTACCTCTCAACATAAGAACCATTCCTAGATCAAAATAAACATCTTGTTGTACTTTGAACTTGTTAAATTCCGTCACTTTCGTGTCAAAAGTATCAAATAACATTTGGAGAAAGTTGTAAAACTAACATATGTCGCCACAAATTTTGATAAAAGAACCAATTTATTTATATTTCTTCTGTTTACTATATACTGACTGTTGCCAATATTCGTTTGAATTCATGAACACTGTGATCTGTTCAGACTAGTCGAGACGAGACGATACACTATAACCTTCCGTTTCTGACTTTTTGTTCCTATTTATTTTTCTATATTAAGAGCCTGCCAAAGTGACTCTACTCTTCCTGATGGAAAACATGAATAGAATCCAAGAGTTGTGGTCACCATACTCATTGCAAATGCAGTCAATGCAGTATGGTGACCCACACTATGGCGGCCTAGTGAGATGCTTTTTTACACCCCGCTTGAGGACGTAAAAGGCATGACAGTTATCGTGGCAGTTACAGGCTTACACAGTTATCACGATAACTGTCACCCCTGCATCAATGGGCCTCCGGTCTCA
This sequence comes from Hypercompe scribonia, assembly GCA_949316085.1. Lineage (NCBI taxonomy): Eukaryota > Metazoa > Arthropoda > Insecta > Lepidoptera > Erebidae > Hypercompe > Hypercompe scribonia. Next base: position 22,370,486 of record OX438972.1, read on the forward strand.
CACTCACCAACGAAACACGACAACATGGATGCTGGCGCTTTAATTTGGTCTTCCGTGGCAGGGTAGTACTGCCCCGGTAGAGCCGACCTGCATGTACTAAAATCAGCGTGCCTCTACTACCTAGACCAGGGGTTCCCAACGTTTTCTTGGTCAGGGACCACTTTGACATAGTTTTTTTCGGCAGGGACCACTATTTAGTTATTAATTAACTAAATTTTAGTGTAGTAAAATAAACTGTAATAATCAAACTGAAACTTTAATTCAAACTCTAATATGAATTACATAAAAAGAAATAATAACATTTTAGGATAAACTTTCGTAATTTTAAATTAATGCGATTTCTGAGCTTGCATCTTCTTCACGAGTTCGGCTATCCTAGGACTGATATTGTTACTCAGAGCCACACGTAAATCATCACTTACTTTCAAACGATTTCTCGCCTTGCTTTTTAATACCAGCAAAGCAGAAAATCCTTGTTCACATAAATAAGTGGTTGAGAAAACGATAAAATAGCGTAAGGCGATTTCTCGAAGTTTAGTATAAGAAAGTGCTTTTTTACACCAAAATGACTCAAGTGAATTCGATTCAAAAGCATCCTTGCAGTTTCTGTCATTTTGTAATTCAATGAGCTCTTCTTGGATTTCTTCTGTAACTTCACTAGCGTCCGTGCTAAAAGGGTTACGAATCATTTTTTGATCAAGATTAGCTTCTTCGTTATATTCTGGGAAGTAACGATTGAATTCATCAATCAACATATGTAAATGAGTCTTAATGTTTTCTTGAATATTTGCTGTAAAAGCGTCATACTTTTTGTCTTCCACAAGTGATTGTAATGTCGCAAACGCAGAATAATTATTTTCTTCAATTTTACGTACCCACAATTGAAGTTTGCAGATAAAAGCACGAAGTTTATCTTCAAAAATGAATATATTTGCGACATTCTCTAAGTTTTTATTTCCAGAACCTTGCAGTTGTATATTTAATTTATTTAAATGTGTGAAAATATCCACAAGATACGCCAAGTCCATCTGACATGCCAGATTAGTAAATTGTTTCAACAAATCATTATTTTTTTTGTCACCCAGAAAAATCTCAACCTCTGCTCTCAGTTCATATAATCTTCCCAGCATATTACCTTTCGATAGCCATCGAACTTCGGTATGCAAGAGAAGTGTCTCGTGATCAGAGTCCATTTCAGTGCATAACTTTTTGAAAAGTCGTGTATTTAAGGCGCTGCTTTTAATAAGATTTACAATTTTTATGGCCATTTTTAGTGTATCATTGAGGCACCCAGGAAGAGTTTTTGAAGCCAACGCCTGGCGATGTATGATACAGTGCGTTATTACATTAGGATTTTTCTGTTTTACTAATGTCGCCAGCCCGGAACGTGATCCCAACATTGCTGGAGCACCGTCGGTACAGAGGGCAGCGAGTTTATCCCACATAAGATTATGTTTCTCGAAAAATTCGGATATTGAGTTCATGACGTCGATACCTTTTGATGTTGTGTCCAGTTCCCGTGAAATCAATAACTCTTCTTTAATTATGTTGTCGTCGTCTAAAAAGCGAACAAATACAAGTAGTTGACAACAATTTGAAATGTCGGTCGACTCATCACACTGCAAAGCGAAAAATGGCGATTTTTTTATTCTTGACACAAGTTGCTCCTCTATATCACTTGACATAAGCTCAATTCGAGCTTTGACCGTGTTATTGGACAGAGGTATGTCTTGTATTTTTTTCTTGGCCTCTAATCCCAAAACTTCTTCGACGGCTTTGATCAAACAAGGTTTTATGAGTGTTTCTCCAACTGTGTGTGGCTTTTTAGATTGTGCTATTAATTTAGAAATCTCAAACGACGCTACTAATAACTTTTCCGATGTTGCAAATCTCGAGCCGCTAGGCCCGAGTTTCATTTTTTTTAGGACCTCTAATTTTCCTTGAAAGAATTCAAGCGGGCGGTTAGATAAATCTGGATGTACCGTTTCTAAGTGGCGTTTCAATTTTGCTGGTTTCAACGCTTCATTTGCGAGAACGGTTGCGCATATAACACACTGTGGTTTTATTTCCCCGTTACTTTCTATCGAGGTAAATCCAAATTTTATATAATTATTGTCATATTTTCTCTTAGGCGCCATGTTCTGAAAATAAGATACAAAAAAATGAAACCGAATACAAACCGAAAAAACAAAAGCGTAAGATCAAGTTCTATAATATGATCGTGCTAAGCTAGCTTACATAAAAATATTTTTGAAATAATAGCAAAGGTAGTTTTAGTTTACATTACAAAGAAATTTAGTGACCAGCAAAAGGATTCGAATACCGCGAGCCCGCGATGAATCACCAAAAATTCAAAAATTTAATTTAGTTTACGCTTCTTTGCAAAAATGAATAAATAAAAATATACTACTTTGCCATACGTACGAATCATCAAAATGAAATAAACAAATATACATAATACATATACGTATTGATAACGTCGTTTACTTGATAACGACCCGAAAATCATCATTTTTAATACCCTGAGAAAGGTTTATCGAAATAAAATATTCACTCACCTGTATTTACGAACTATTTCAAGATATCAATTTAAGAACAACGATCAGTAATAGGTAACTAATAAATGAATGATTAACTTCCTCACACAGTTAAGTAATATTACGTGTTATTACTGACACTGAAATAGGTAAAACAAATGACGTTGTATCGTCTTCGCAGAGACGCGCGCGGGCGGCCGGCCCCGCGTACCGCGCCCCCTCCACCCGCACTCTAACGCGCTGGGCCACGTTCACAACCTAAGTGTAGTTGTTTGGTTGTTTTTTAACTCGCTCAAAGGCTCGGAACGAGGTCGGTTGTTTAACGTCAAATTGGAACATAAAAAACTTTGGAGTCAAGTCAACTGTCATCGACTGACACAAGATACTTCGAAAATATATGGAATATGACAACCGAGCCTTGAGGCTCTGAACGACCTAGAGTGCACTCGAGCGTAGGCTCTGAACGCTCTCCTGTAAGTAGCGTGCAGCGGGCTGTGCGTGTGCGTGCACGGCGGCGCGGCGACCGATGGCTCACCGAATTTAGCGGGCGCGCCCGCTAAAGAATTCATTCGCGGACCATATTTTGGCTTCTGCGGACCACTGGTGGTCCGCGGACCACTGGTTGGGAACCATTGACCTAGACGAACCTATTTCGTATTTCTGAAGCTTAGAGTGACTATAAAGCATTGTTGTACCTGACAAGATATTCTTTTAAATTCTTGCCTCCCATATGACTTTGGCAATCTTGTAATAAGGCTGAATGCTTCTTTTAAGTTTACTCTATGAAGTACATAATTCTAGTAATCCGAGCGATGTGAACCCATCCAGTAGTGGCGTAGTTGAAGTACTGTGTAATATCTCATAAAATATAATTATAATCTTCATCAACTGTATTTAATAGTCCATTGCTGGACAAAGGCTTAGAATGGAGACGTTGACCGACAATACAACGCTGTCCAGACAGGTTGGTATAGGATTTTTTTCAAGGTTTCCTTCTCTTTTTAATGATGTTGTCTTGGTATTTTGTTCCCTTATTCGCCTCTTACCACACCCGTGGATATGGGTGATGACACTCTGTATTCTTAATCCGTCATGACACATCTTGTAGTCATTATTACATAAACATATCGAGTTAAAGTAAATATATCTGAAATAAAAATTTTGAATATCCCAAACGAAGAAACAGAAGGTATTGATTTTCGAACGTCGGTTACCACAACATATATCGATGTACACAAAGAAGTAATAGCATAGTGTATTTAATTTCCTTCACCGATTCCACAATAATTAAAATATCGTAAACGCTTGTATGCGCCTGCGCACGCTATCAACATTTGCAATTAAATAGCAATAAAGCTTTTGTGCTTTACTCGTACGATTAAACATTTTGCAGGATCAAATGAGATAATACAGTACCATTAAGTTTATTATTATACTTTTAGTCAATAATCCTATGATTATGTTAATTTAAGTATTTTTTTTAAATACAGTCAATCAACATCATTTCACAAATTTAATAAATATTGATTTCTAAGATTTCCGGCAGACGCATAAAAGCCGTCGTCGACGGTAGCATAAACGCTGGTGTCCCGCAAGGCTCCGTGCTATCTCCAACACTATTCTTGCTGCATATCAATGATATGTTGACCATAGATGGCATTCATTGTTATGCGGATGACAGTACTGGAGATGCGTATTACACGGGCCGGGCTAACATCCCTCGTACCGCTGTAGTAGAAAGTCGCGAACAACTTGTGTCTCAAATCGAGAGCACTTTACACAGAGTCTCCGATTGGGGTCGGGATAACCTGGTCCAATTTAACCCCTCTAAGACACAAGTTTGTGCGTTTACTGCTAAAAAAACCCCGTTCACTCTAGTTCCACAATTCCAGAATACACCCCTTACCATCTCACAGAGTATTGGGATCCTCGGTGTCGATATCTCCAGTGACGTCCAATTTCGGACTCATTTGGAGGGAAAGGTGAGGCTGGCATCAAAAAAGCTTGGTGTTCTGAATAGAGCGAAGCGATATTTCACACCGGCACAAAGGTTACTACTGTACAAAGCACAAGTTCGGCCTCACATGGAGTATTGCTGTCATCTCTGGGCGGGAGCACCGAAGTACCAGCTTGAGCCTTTCGATTCAGTCCAGAGACGTGCTGTGAGAATAGTCGACGATCCTGATCTCACAGACGGTATCGAGCCACTAAGTCTTAGGAGAGAGTTTGCCTCCCTGTGTGTGCTCTACCGTCTCTACAATGGGTTGTGTTCTGAAGAATTGTTTGATATGATGCCCACAATCACATTCCACCATCGCACGGATCGCCATCGTCAGGGAGCTCATCCACATACATTGGAACCTAAATGGTCGCGCACAGTGCGGTTTCAGAGAAATTTTCTCCCGCGAACAATCCCGTTATGGAATGAGCTCCCTGCCACGGTTTTCCCTGGGAACTACAGCATGGGGTTCTTCAAGAGGGGGGTAAATAGGTTTTTGAAGGGTCGGCAACGCGCACGTGATGCCCCTGGTGTCGCAGGCGTCCATAGGCTGCGGTAGCCGCTTACCATCAGGTGGGCCGTATGCTTGTTTGCCACCGTCGTGGTATAAAAAAAAAAAAAAATTCACCGTCTTCGTAGCCTTTATGATTCCTAATATTATTTGAGGTGGATTAGTAGCTCTATCGGTTTTACACGAATATCAGATTTTCCATGGAACACTGACAAAGGACCTCCTGAATTCGAAGGTTGAACTACTTGTCAGTATGTTTGAGGGTACTGACTTCCATGTAACGATTGCCATAGATGTTCATGACAACCTTGACCAATGGCTTAGCGTGCTCTTCGAGACACTTCCATACTACGATCAGTTATTAGGGATTTCTTGTAAGAAAAACTTAATATTTTTTTTTTGCACTGTGTCGCCGTTTCAGGATAAAATTCCTAGAAAGAAACTAACGTCTAAGATACAGGTTTAGTCTAGTTTAGACGATAGAGACATAGTTTGTCGACATAATGTATCAGTTTACTAGTGCATCATAACCTATAGTCATATGTTAAAAACCAGATGTACTATTGTGGTGTTATTATTGATATAAATAAAGTATTAATATTAAGTGTAATTAATATTTTTTGTCTGTGTGGTGACGGATTAAGAATACATAGTGTTACCACTCCTATTTGTACCGTGGGTGTCGTAAAAGGTGACTAAGGTGACGAAGCAAAACTTGGAACCAACCCTTTTCCAACCCGTCTGGCTAGCGTGGTATAGTATGCTAAAACCTCCTTGCTAAGGGGAAGCCTATGGCCAGCAGTGGACTGTAAAGGCTGTTGATGAAAATTTTCTGTTATAATGGTTTAATGATGATAAGAAACAATCGCAGACCATAGATACCTGCTACTCAAAGTGCGGTGTCGCCCTTAAAATCCTTCTGCCTAGAAGGAAGGGACTTAAATGACTTCAGTCATTCGACGAACAGTAATTCAGTCGAGACAGTCCTATTTGTCCTGAATCTCAAGTCAATAAACATTATGTCATAAGTGCAGTAAGTAAACCAGTATATTTTCTTTTTATTATAAAGAAGATATGACCTTTTACGACATGTAACCTTCACAACTATTTCAAACAATAAAGAATAATAACCGTATATGTCATTGTCAAATTTTTAGACACTGTAATTATACTCATAACTTGATAAAGAAGTATTTACATTAGAATATTTTAAGAAGATGTTCTGTATAATTCAATGTAATTTACTAAGTTAGAACCTAAAATGGAATTGGGAATAAATTTAGCACAAAAACCAGTCTCAATGGTATTCGAAGCTGGTAGTCTAGCCAGCTCGGAATATCCACCCATGGAAGTATGATCTTCACTACACAAAAAAACCCCAAACGAATTTTGCAGGAAGAAGATTTGTGTGATCCAGGAGCTCCAGAGATCTGCGCAAAATACATCAAACTGTTCTCTAGTTCCGTTGCAAGACACGTGTATTATCTGTACCCGGGTATTATCAATCCTGGAATATTAAAAGCCCTGTTGAGTCCTGAAGCTCCAACTATTTATGCTGATGACGGTCAAGATCTTCACTTAGCTGTTTGCAAACAAATGAAATGAAATTTTCTCAACAACGATGCATGCTTTCACTTTGGGGAAATGTTTTTAACAAAAACGTGGTTAAATGAGCTCAATCTCTCTGGCTGCCGAATTGGACCCCCGGGTATTAGACAATTACTAGCTAATATAATTAGCAACACGACTCTTAACACTCAACTTGAGTAGAAAGAAATAGGCGATGCGGGCATGGTGCATTTTGCTAATGCAGTGTGTAAAGACCTTAACGTGCAGAAAGTCCATTTGAGTCATAATAATATTAATGGACATGGAGTAGCGTTGCTAGTAGAGCCTTTTGAAAGGTACAACAAAATTACTGATTGGGATCTATCGTGGAACAATCTCATTTCGCCTGGTACTAACACTTTTCTTAATGCACTATCGGAAAGTACTGAAACATTAACAGATGAACTTATCGTATAACGGTCTCGGGCAACAATCTGGCTGGGGTTTAAAAAAATTACTGACGGTGAGGGATATTCAAAACGTGCATTAAGCCACAATCTACTGCAAGACCAGGGTATCCAAGACCTTTGTGCCAGTTTATCGACTGAGAAGAAACTAAAGTCCTTGAATCTTACATATAATCCCATGACCCCTGCAGACGCCAGTGTAGTTCTCAAGAAGTTGAAGCTAAAGAAAGTGAAAGTTTCTAACGTGAACATGGAGAATGTTAATGTGGACCGAACGTTTTTACTATTATTAAACGAAGTAAGGGAAATTAGACCTGATCTGAATCTGAAATTTGGAAAAGTCATCGGTACTTTTAAACCGGTTGGACAGGATTATAGGCAACTTATATTCAAGCGACTGGACTACTTATGCAACAAGCCAAAGAAAAGTAAGATTGAAATTGCATTGTTACTATTACGATTACAGAAGGATAAAGTTAATTTTATGCTCTGCAAAGAATTATTTTATATGCTGTACCATGGTGGGGCATCTATAGATCCTGATCTTATGGAAGACATCTGCAATTTGTTCCCTGGTCCTAAAGCTGATAAGGGAGATAAAACTGTAAATATTAATGCTTTAGTTGCATATTCAACTCAGATGTTTCCTGAGAGAAAGTTGCCCTACACTTCCAGAACTGGAACCGAAACCTAAGGTAGAAAAGAAAAAGACAAAAGGAAAATAATAAATGTATCTTGTCTGTGTCTTGTCTAATAGAATTGTTTATTATTTAATTATATGAATAATACGTTTAGAATAATTTGTAGGTATAATTGTTTTGTATATGCATGTATTGTATATATGTATTTGTAAATAAAAGATAATAAAAGATACGTCTAAGTTTATTGTTCTAAAGCATTGCAGTGAAAAGTTGTGGTTCGATGTTAGCGTGGACCCGAACATGTTATTGGAATATAAATATCAAAAAGTAAAAATCGAATAAATAATTGACTGAACTGTTGTTCTAGTGACTATTAACCCTGACTGCAAAGCCATATATAGGCAAAAGTTTCCTTCATACGTTGTTGACAAACCCAAAAGTCTAACTGAACAGTTTGACAGCTCGTTTTTGGTGAGAGTCGCCAAGATTTGGAACGACCTGCCTGGGTCTATTTTTCGTGATGAGTTCAACTCTGGAGCCTTTAAGAGTAGAGTGGGTCAGGGCAGGTCTTCTGGCTGGGCGTGTACCACCTTCGTCTTTATCTACACTTTCCATCAGGTGAGATAGAATACAAACGCCTATGCCATTACAAAAAAAAAATATAAAAGATATGTCGTTAATTCAATGCCCACCCAAGACAAATATATATTTAGAAATAAATTAAATATGTTTATCAAAAATTTGGTTACTGTAGCACAAGTTCTGCCTAGTTTGAGATGAAACTAAACTACTATATGTGAGATGTGATTAAAGTTCTATATATTATTAAAAGCACCGGTCTAAATGTTTCCTATCTTGCAAATGTCGAAAAAGAGCAACAAAGTAAATTAATACACCCGATCATTCAGACTCGGCTTAAAAATACAGAGAATTTCTAAACTTCAAGTGATAATGACAGTAATTTGGTATTTTTCCGCGCTGATTTAATTCAGAACGATCAAGGTCTCTGAGGCAATTAGCAAAGTAGCTTAGTAGCTGATGAAACCCTTCCCATTTACGAGCGATATCTCCAACGGAGTCTAGAAAATCGCTGCGCTGGGAACATGAACAAATCGCAACAATATATTGAGCTAGAGTGCACAGTCGCTAGGTGAACTGGTGTTCTCCTTACCGTAGCTGATAGATGTTGGATCCACATTAGATAACTTATATATTGAGCAATATGACGGGGCTAAGATGAAATTTCTGGCTACGGCTCATTAGATTTCCCACAAGAACACGTACTACGTTGTCATGACGTAGAGCTTAATGAATTAGAATTATAGTGTTGAGTCTAAGAGCTCTTTACAAGTCATAGTAATGAGGTTCCTTTTACACAAATTAACTGATTCCACGTTAAATAATTCTTAAAATTTAACTAACCCAGCACATAACAAAATACAACGAATTACTTTGAGTTTTGCCGCATCGGTTTACACAGAATGCGCCGGCGCACGGTAGCGTGCATCACGCAACCAGGACTTACACATCTTATTATTATTTATTACTTTCCAATAATCTCTCCATAGATACGTCGCTTATTATAAAATGTCGCTCAGCTGCATTCCAAGTTATTCCAACTGATTTTTATTGAGATGTTAAATTCATTCTTGCGTTTTGAAATAGTTTGTGAAGGCAGTTTATACATGGGTTGTCTTGTAACCAGAATTTATTCGTCAGTATGTGTATTTGCTTGTCACAACTAATTGACTAAAGCGTTTTATGTGGCTATATTGATATTAATGTAGGTGTTGGTTAGCATAAAATAGAGAGAATATAAATTAATGTATACATGTTCTAGTAGTACATACTCTTGTTACAACTCACTGGTCTCGTGTGATCCCTCTCTTTGTTGACTTTTAGTATAAAAGCTCAATTAAAATGCAATTATTTATTTTGAATAATAAAACATTTTCTCTTTGAGGTTTTGTATGTATTAATGAGGGTAATAACTTTAGGTGCGCGACACAGGACGCATAGTCCCACTTGTTAGTGTGTAGCATTGTGGTAGTTTCACTTGTTTTTACTAGGTGGCGCTGAAATAAGTTTCATTACAGTAAAATATATCTAACATCCTGAATACAATTATTGCCATGAACTTTAAAATATAAAGTAGATATATAGTGGCAACTTTCTTAATATTAAGTATGTTATTATTGATGTCCTGCCGAGATTAATCTCGTTAGAGATTACTCGTTAGAGATTAATCGACTAAACTGGAGTAATTGATTATAATTACTCCAGTTTAGTCGATTAATTTTAATGTTATCTGTACCAATAGTAAATTTGAGGGAAAGTCAGATGCTTTTTTTTTATTATTTTTTTAATCGGGTCAATTAATTGAAATTACATGGAATCATGTCATTAAAATATAACCAAGTTAGTAGATGTTGTACAGCAAATTTCTTCTTTGATGCATGTATCAGTAGTAGGTATCCATAAGCGACGGTAATCACTTAATCACTTACCATAAAAAAACGAATGTTTAGTAATATTTTCACAAAACATGAGACATATTGAGCATTATTCCACTAATAAAGAAACAACAAGGTCTCACTTCGTAATATTACGATTGTAAAAATTAAGGTTTGACAAACAAAATATTTTATACATTATATCGACCTTATAAAGTAGCTCTACTAGTATTTTTCTACTTATATTTAATTAAAAGTACCAATAACAGCATATATAACCTTCACAACCATTTAAAAGTAAAAAACGTGAGTCATTGTCAAATTCTTACATATCATAACATTATACTTACGGTATAATTGATAAAGCAGAATTTATATTAGAATTTAGTAATACCTAGCTATTTTGAGGCAGTTTAATAAGCTTAAATCGGAAAATAGAATCAGAAATAAATATAGTTGAAAAACCAGTTGCAATAGTCTTCGAAACTAACAGCTCAGATAGCTCCGAAGATCCACCCAGGGAAGAATGGTCTTCACTCTAAATGGAATTCAAAGGAAAAAAACCGAAAAGAGTTCTACTTTTTAATTTATTACATTGGGAATAAGTTTTATTGTTAATTTAATGTATTTGTATTGTATATAATAAAGAAAAAAAATCTAAATATCTCCTAGTCTTTGAATACACACCAAACCACTGTTTCGACACTGCAACATCCGAATCGTCCCAATAATTAAATATTCAAAATATATACACAGTATGTAAGAGTTATCTTCTTACGAGATTTTTTGTGAAACCAATAGTCACAACATTACGTCTTCACACAAACAGTCTGGCCCTCCAGTATTGGGGGAAGGCAAGGGCATTTGGAGGCCGGTAATATCACTCACTCGGTAATAGTGCTAATTCTGTTGTTCAAAAACTTATAAACTAAACTAAAAATTACTAAAAATTAGTTTTCTCCTTTCAAACGACGTTCTAAATGTCAAGAGTTAACTAAAATTAGGCATGTCATACTGAAATAAGCGTTTGGAAATCGCATCACTAAAATAAGATAATAGAAGATAATTTAAGAAAAAATTAATTTAGTGACTTAACAACAAAATTAGCGTCGTTATCGAGTTTTTGTGAAGCCGTGTCAACATTTTTCAGCGATTTCCTTTTTTTCGGGGATTTCCTTTCTAGGGTACACCTGGTTCTCCGGCCCCTGGTACCTGAGACGGCGTGCGGTTTTTGGTCGATTTGAGTCAGACATAACCGCCAGTAGGTGGTATCGGGGGGGATTTCCACTCAGAAAAAAAAAAGGTCGTCTCAACACTCCGGTAAAGACGGCCCATTTATACCGAAGCTCGCCTATGGCAAAAAGTAAATGTATCTAAGAACTAGAAGGTGGTCATTTCTTCCTTATTTTCATGGCTGAACTTGCCAAAAAACTATGCAATGTATTTGTTTAACTGTATATCTAACGTAGAACTTTGTTTTTTGTTACAGGTACTAACTTCTTATTAACCACCTTTAAAGTATAATGAGGTAAACCTTACTGTAATCATGTTACGAAACACACAAATGGCTGGCTTTCTTATATTCATCTAAGCTAGTCAACTTATTCAAGTAAATATATATATATGATACCGCCATAGCGTGGGTGGCCATACTACACTGTCTTCATTCGCAGTGAGTACGGCGACCACCGCTCTTGGATTCTATTCATGCTTTCCATCAGGCAGAATAGAGTTACTTTGGTAAGTACCTATAAGAAAAAAGTAAATAGAAATTTAATACAATACATTGAGTCGCATAGGACTCTTTTATAATTATGATACTGAACTGCACAAAGAGTGTATAACTGAAAGAAGTATATAACATGGATGAAATAAACGACCAAATTTTGTTCAAGAGTAATTTGGTGTGACTACGTATCGAATAAATTGTCAGTGGCCACACTAATGTGACTTTGGATCGGATAAAATCCTTTAGATTCACACTATTGTAAGTATGAATAATTAAAATAAACCATAGTCACACCAGTGTGGTAATTTGGTGTGACTACGAATCTGTTGCGTACAAAACGAACATTTATACCACCTGATGATATATAAGAATCAAACGTCATGAAACTGTAGCTTCCTTTACGTATAAAAGGAAACATTTTAAAATTAAAATTCAAACAAAATTTTGTCAAACTTGCGTTAAAATTCACACCAACTTATGAACAAATGAAATCTGGTACGTTGAAATGAATAATTTGGACAATATTTATTGACAAATTCATATATAGAGGTCATCACAGTATTTAACTCTGCTTAAATGATTCATCTTCATCATCGACAGCCTTTTAAAGTCCTCTGCTGGACGTAGACCTCTTCTTTGAAAAGAGGTCTTAGCCTTATATACCACACGTGCTGAACGGGTGTTAGTATTACTTTTTTCAAGTTTTCCTTCTGTTTACAGTGTAATTGAAAAAAGTATATAACATCGTTCTAAATAAACGACCAATTTTTTCTCAAGTGTATGTTGGTGTGATTACAGATCGGATAAAATGATCAGTCGCCACACTAATGTGACTACTAATCGGATATATACTATACAGACTGACTAATGAGATACCTTCAATATTTGAGGACGTGATAGTAGGCGAACATATATCATGAAATAAAATAACATAAAAACGAAATATTAAATAACTTCTTAGTAAACTTCGTACACAGTACACCGAGAGCCCAGTATTTAACTGCGGAATACTTGGACACCGCGCGGCCGCACGTGTCTATCTATCAACACAGAATACATAGGTACCTACACTGTACAGCTGTTGCCTATGTAGCGGGATGGAGGGCGGGGGTGGGTGCCGCCGCGCCGCTCGTGACTAGATCAACGTAAACAGTGCGGCGAGCTTAGGGAGTATAATATCCAAATTTCACTTATTTTTTAGAGACATTTCGATAAAAAATAAGCACCTATTTTTTATATCAAGTTAACGAGAATCGAGTACCGAGTACTCTCCATAAGTATTGAAGGTATCTCACCAGTCACACTGTATATCCTGCGTAGTTTGCTCGTTACCCATGGGATGAATGGTGGGATGATAAGGTTAAGTCATCAATACTTTTAAAAACGATCAGTTGCAGTAGAAATCTTAGAAAAGAGTAATTCTGCCTCCGCACGCTTCGTCCGCACTAAACGATTTGCTGCAATGAATTTTAAAGCAATTTAAGCAATTCACTGCCAATCTCGATGATAGTACTTCAGTATAAAGCTGATTGAGCGACGATTGTGGTAATAAAATTGAAAGTAAGCGTCCATTTTTTTTCACCCATCATTATACACAAACTGTAACATTGGCCGTTTAGCCAACTACGGTAGGGTTGTCACTGTCGAGTTGTTTTACTTTAAGTAATGAAATGGTGAATAAAAATTTGGAATGTAAATGGAACTGCTTATAGTCTGTTTTATAGAAAATAATTTAAAATTTTTGAACATATCTTATGATTTATATCACTTCAGAAATGAAATTATATCGATTCACTTCTAAATTATATTTTATGGGAGGACATGAGCGAGCGAGAAAAATTAACCCGAGTTCCACGCTTGTTTACCAAAGAATACTAACTAGTACAATCTTTATTACCACCAAGGTGGCAAAGCAGTATCGACCACGCAAAGTTATCCATCCGGAAGTGATTGTATGTGTAAAAAATGTTGTAACAAACATTTAAATTTTAATTCAATAAATGTCACATTGCTGTAATCGATAATTACTTGACACATAGTTAATTAAATCGACAACATAACAAGTTCCTGAATATGTCCGAAATGTCTTAACTATCTGTACGAGAATGCGCACTTGCAAACGCATTTATAACATACCCAATTTACAATGTAATGTAGTCAAAAATGATGATAAAACCCACATTGTAAACTATTTGTTTTAGTAATACAGTGTATATAAGGATTTTGTATAATGTGTGTTTATTTTACTTCAACTTCAACAGCCTTTTACAGTCCACTGATGGACATAGGCCTCTCCTTAGGAGGAGGTTTTGGCCTACTATACCACGCTGGCCAGACGGATTGGAATAGGGTTTGTTTCAAGTTTTCCTTCTCTTTGTAATGATATTTTCCTGAATAGTTTCTTCCCTTAGTCGCCTCTTACGACACCCACATGATAAATAGGGGTGGTAACACTATGTATTCTTAATCCGTCACCACACGGACAGTGTTTATTGTAGAAATTAGGTATTGTTTAATTTAATCAAAGTAATGAAAGGTTAAAATTTCTAAGAGCTGGCAGCCCTAGTCATCTCTACTGTAGTGCCAGTAGAAAGTGTACCAAGTGGTCAGCGTGGGTGCACACTCATTACTTATTCGTACATCGCAGCTTTTCCACACACGTTTGCACTTTTACTTTTAGAATGAGCGGCGCCTATTGCCGCGGGCTAGGAGCCAATTGTCTATGGCCACAGCCCATACCCCGGACTTGGTGTTTCTAGTCGTTAAACTTTCGAAATTTAAAAATTTCGGGGCCATTTTATTATTATTTCTGCCGGCAAAGATTTCTTTTTATGCGAGTATTTTTTTTTACCCACCCACGATGATTTTTTTTTTATCAAACATCTAGTAAATGTATAAGCATAGAGCACCTTAGTGTGTAATCATAATAAACATTCTTTAATTGATTAAATTACAAAAAACCGAGATTACCACCCCTAATATATATGACTATGTATCGAGTTATTATTATTAAATAGTAACAAAACATTTTCATTAAGGGGATGATTGTGTTCTCTTTAAAAGAGTAATGGTTTATTGTACCTGAATGATTACTGTACAGCATGTAATACAAATTAATAATTGTACCGATGTCAAAAGCTCAAAAAAACTACAATCATAATGATTCGCTTTTAAATAATTTGACTGCACGGTTGGCCTAGTGGTTTAAGCGGTCGCCACACCACTCTCTACTGAATGTTGTGGGTTCAAATCCCACATGGGACAACACTTTGTGTGTCCATAAATTGTTGTTCCGAGCCTGGGTATTCTTTGTGTCCGTTTCTTGTATGTTTGCAAAGTCTTCCGCGACACAGGATTTATTCCTTGTGCGGGCGTTGTCTTTTTACTAAAATAAAAAAAAATTCAAGTTCAACCAGAACTTCAAAAATCCCACACTCGAAAAGGGAAAAAACTACCAGAACCTCGATAACAGAAATTTATTAACCATACACATATTGTTACTGACGGAAAATAATCACCTATAATCCCATATACGTTGAAAAGTATCCCATAACCATTCGATCTTCTCTTCCTTATGAATTATTAAAAAAAGAGCACGAAGACACCCGATGATGCCCGAAGCGATTTTGTAAATTACACCCGCACTGCCCATTGGTCGCCGTAAAATTATCATCGGATCAGAAATTGAATGTACTCTTGTAATACGTAAAATTTTAAGTCATTTTTTTTGTTTCGATTTATTTTCATTGGATGTTTTTTTTATATATAAAACACTTTCATTTTTAATTACAGGGTTGCGTTTACATCCACTTTAAGAAATATATTGTGATTAATTTTAATATTTAATACAACTATCGGGCCCTTGTCCTCCGTACTGTTTTTAAAACTTAACTTTAAAATAGTTTCAAATATACTTTTTTCTGTATAAATGGGTCATGATAGCAAAAAATTTCAATATTCAAGTTCCTTAACCTGTTTAGTGGTTCTTAAGATTAGACTTTACATACAAAGAGAAGGAAAACTTGAAACAAACCCTATTCCAACTCGTCTGCCCAGCGTGGTATAGTAGGCCAAAACCTCCTTGCGAAGGAGAGGCTTATGTCCAGCAGTGGACTGTAAAAGGCTGTTGATGGTAGAAATATTCCCTTACAGATGGTCCTAATATGATATTCATTTTTTACTATTGAAAAATATTACTACTTCTCAAGAGCCATTGCCCAATTTTCAAAATTACAAAGGAAAGATGTCATAAGTTATAAAAAAAAAGTTTCTTAAAACTTTTGCCCATAAAATCGTATACGTAAGTTAACCTTTTTATTAGCTATAAATACTCTTACTCCAGATTTTCAAATATCTATAAATGTTGATAGTACTAAAAAAAAGATGATTGTAATAAAACACTTATTCCAACATAATCCAATTATTTAAATACACTTACAAACATACACATATAAACGTAACACACACATAAACAGTTTAAACGCATTCATAAATTCAAAACTAATCAAAACAATAAACATAACCTATACTTTCTTTCCCACATGCGCAGGCGCATTTCCCTTTCGTACGGCGCATGCGTGCCAATCACGGATCTTTAAACGATTCGGCCAACCCGTTTAGCATAATGAACTACGCGAAAGTTATTGTAGTTTTTGAGTTAACTCTATTACTTAATCTATAGCCGTAATTCTGATTATTGTTTGAGATAAAACGATTTATGATCTATGAGAAAATAAATTTAAAAAAAGTCCCACAGAATAAATTGGATTTACGTATATACATGTGGTATTTTTTATTCATATTTTAATGAGAACATACGGGAAGAAACAAATACGGTGCCTTAAACTTTGTAACAAATAAGAAACAAGTATATATTGAACCAGCTATTGCCTGTGATTTTGTCTTGGATTATTTCCTATCTCCTGTTTCTAGCTTGGAACGTGACGAACTTCTATCCATTATTTTACCCCTTAGTTTATTAGTTTTTACTTTTAAGACCCTTCCACTGAAATGGACTTGGCATCAATATTAACATCAGCCGTCTTCGATTTGATGATGACATAGTGGTCTTGGCTGAAACCATGAGCACAACGCTCGATAGCTCTCTCTCTAACCGAGTGATTCTTAAAGTGAACATGGATAAGGTGAAGATTATATCGAATATCCATGTCGCATCCGCTCCAGTGAGAATTGGCCACTCTACGCTCGAAGTTGGTAACGATTATATACCTAGGGCAGACTATCCAGTCAGGTAAGTCCAACTTTGAGGAAGATGTCAATCGTCGAATCCAACTCAGCTGGGCCGCGTTCTGGAAGCTGCGTTACATTTCTTCTGAGTTTCTATGCGTGATAGAATGAGGAATAAGGAGGTCCACAGGCGAATCAAGGTCTCTGACATTGGCCAAAAAATTATCAAAATAAAGTGGCAGAGGGCGGAGCACATTGCTCGCAAATAAGACGGCTGATGAGGCTAAAAAGCTCTGGAGTGGCGACCACATACTGGAAGACGGATCGTGGGTAGGTTCCGTACAAGGCGGTCCGACGATCTGATGGACGTCGTGAAAAACCATTGGATGCGGCACAGGACCGACTACTGTGGAGACCTTTGGGAAAGGACGTGCCAGCAGTGGACGTCTTTCAGCTGAGATAATGATCGCTGGTATTTAGTCTGTATTCCCAGCAGTTTAGGTAGTTTTACATTGATAAATCTATCAGTCAGACCAAGTAATTTTATAAGTCTAGATAAATATCATCATAACTTTTTATAAGTATATTATCAACATCCTTTTACAGTCCACTGCTGGACATAGCCCTCTCCTTAGCAAGGAGGTTTTGGCCTACTATACCACGCTGGCGAGACGTGTTGAAATAGGGTTTGTTTCAAGTTTTCCTTCTCTTTGTAATGATGTTGTCTTCTATACTTTGTTCCCTTAGTCGCCTTTTACGACACCCACGGTATGAATAGGGGTGGTAACACTATGTATTCTTAATTCGTTACTACACGGATTGGAAAAGTATATAGTATATATCTAAGTAAATAAAACGCTGAAGAGGTAGAAGCTATCTTTGTTTGCCATCTTTTTAATATAAAAAGGGAAATGCATAACAAACTTTCGTTGTAACACAGATAGCGTTTAAAGAGTTTAGTATGTTTACATGGAAAGTGGGCCACCTGCGCTTGTGTAGCCGACTGACCCAAAGAGTGTCATGTTCGTATTATATTTATAGTTCGGTTAATATTTATACCTTGTTATGACTAGTTATAATTTTAACTTAATCTTTTAAATGGTAATAAATATAAAGTGGTTATATAAATTTATATAAAATATTATCTGTTTCGATTGCTTTTGACATAGTATTAATATATTAACTGCGTCAGTGGTGCAACGGTAGTGATTGCGACTACTGTGCTTAAAGTCTCGGGCTCGATGCCCGGGTCGGACCAAACTTTTGGATGAACTGCAAAGATTTATTGCGAAGTTTGGGTGTTTTCTATTAATAATATGAATGTATTTACAAAAAAAAAGTATATAAGTATTCTATCAGTCAGTCTAGCACAAGCTCTGCTTAGTTTGAAACTAGATGACGTTTTGTATCTCTAAGGAAACTCAGGAGTTTGTTCGATTGAACACGCTAATTTCAAAAACTACTGGTTTTAATTGAATGATTATTTTAGTGTTGGATAACCTATCTATCAAAGAAGGGTATAGGATGTACAATAGCACTTTACTGGCAGAGGGAGCCAGATATGCATCAATGAAAACAGAGAAAAATGATTTCTTTTAGAAGATTCAGATGACTGCACGTATGACGTAGTGGCTTAAGCCGTCACCATGCCGAGACGTACAGCGCTAAGTAATGTGGGTTCAAATCTCATACGGGGTACCACTTTATGTGTTCCACAATACTAATTTCAAGTCTGGGTGTTCTTTAGGCACGGTTTATGTTTGGTAAGTCCTCCAGGATGTGGCATTTATTCCTAGTACGATAAAAAAAAATGAAGGTAGTATAAGATACAGTTGAAAATGTACATACGTAATAATGGTCGATAATAATAGAAGACATATTCATACAGCACACTGAACTACCATAAATTAACTTTGATTGCAATAGCGTAAGGTGCCTTATATTAAATGTTACAATCAATTCACAAATAGGTTCACTTACAAAAGTAGGTTTCTTCAATCTAAAATTACTTTCGACTTTTTATCAATAAAATCCATTTACACTGAACAACTATTTTATATCTATTTATACACAAAAATGTACTTTATAATTCCGAAAAAAAAAACGAGATCTAGTTGATTTTTAATCTCCACAATCTTACGCCATCAATAAACTGGATTAAGTTCCGCATCAACACAAGAAATAAATACGCCTTCTGAATGCCTACCGTCGATATATCATAGCGCAGGTGACAGGTGCTGCCACCTGTCTCGCCTTGCCGTACACTACATACGTTACCTAGTATGACAAACGGGTCTCACACCCTGTATTTTATATTTTCTAACGCCTCTCACTATGAATGTTTCTTCTTCCTGCTTTATCTTCTGATCCTGTATTTATACTTTCATTGTAAAAAGGTTAGAGTTTTTTAGTTTCTTTATACGTAGAGTAAAATCATTTCTCATGAGTCGCCGTGGTACAGTCGTGTTCGGCACATAAGCTAGAGTGATACACGTCGTCACTGATAGCCGATATTTAGCCATTTTTCCGTTACTCAATGAGGCTATTCAATACCTTCAAAAGAGGGGGAGAGACTCGAGTTGCAGGAGCCCGTGTGCAGTGGTACTCACTTACCAACAAGTCATCCACGTGCTCTACCTGCTATAGCACAAAAAAAAACAGTACTTACTTTTTACCACAACTTATGAATATTCCTGAAACATACATGGAACGGATATAAAGAACACTGAGACTCAGAACAACAACTTATGGATCACACAAAGTGATGTTCCATGTGAGATTTTAACCCACAACACTCATCGCAATAGTAAGTGGCGAGGTGACCGCTTAAATCACTACGCCATACGTGCATTCTTCCATAATTACAATAGAAACCCATGACAGAATACTTGTTATACCGCATAAACTTACAAGCGTTAAATCTGTAGGCATTCTTCCCATTTACCATGCCCCTAAGGCCCATGACCACACCGTGGTATTGTTCACACGGGCACCATGTTGGCAAGTCAATCGTAACTAATGAATTGAGATATTTTTCTTCGTCCGCATCGATCACTTGGCCAATTTGCAATTACCGACCACTACAACTCGTGGTTGTACAGTTAGTGCTGATGTATACGAACCAACACAAAATTGATGGAGATTGATTGAGGATCGTTTAGAGAGAATAACAAATATACTAACATGTACTTAAGTGAGCTTTGTACTAGTTTCGTGTTTGTTTTGGGTTTTGTAGACATTTTAATTATAATTCTTAGTTGTGTGGTTTTTATGAAGTATGATCTGGAACCTCGAGACTAGTTTTGGAAGCGGCTCCACCCGTGTTTATATCGATTATCATGATAAATAGTCTGTACAGTAGTTTAGGTCATGGTACGTTATTTAATATAGCGACATCTATCAGTAACCGCAGCTATTTTTATACAGTTTAATGACGGATTTTGTACTGTATGCTATCAGGTGAAAAAATCAAATAGTGCCATCTATCGGATTTTACAAAATTTGGAGTGATTCAAATACACAATATAATGGATATTCTCCTGGAAATGAGATGTTTTACCGCGATAAAAATAGTCTATGTCACTCTCTAACCTCCTAACTATTTCCAGACACAAAAATCATACCAGAAAATCGCTGCATTGCAACGTGAAAGAAAGACAAACATTCAAACAAAGAAACACACTTTCGCGCTTATAATATTAAGAAGAATACGTGTAAGAAAGATTTACACTTTATTCTCAAGTCATTCACTTCCATTTTTCTTAAGTTAAACGAGTATAATAATGTAGTCTCGGGTTCGATTTCCGGGTCGGTCCAAACTTTTGCATGATCTGCAAGTATTTGTTTCGGAGTTAGAAGTTTTTTATATATAATATGTATGTATTTACAAAGAAAAAGTATATATATGCATTTATATCAGTTGTCATCGTACAAGTTCTGCTTAGTTTGGGTCTAGATGGTGTCAAATGTTTGAAATATTTGTTAAATTTTAGTTGTAAAAAATGTTGTATACTACAGTGCTTTCCAGAGATTTCAACACAAATCAAACTTACATTTAGTACATATATCCGTGTTTCAAGGCACTTACACCACACAGATCTGTTCTCGCAGGAAATATATTATCGACGGTAGACTATGATTAGTGTATCGTATTTCTTGTTTATTTATTTAAGTAAAATAGTAACATGAGGGGTTGGGTGTAGGGAAACTGATCGTAAATGGAAAACTATAGTTACGGCTTTTGTAACTTACGGAGTCAGCAGGAGCGTAATGAACGCCTACATTTGTCCAACAATAGTTTCAGTCCTGTTAATGTAAGTATTATGGGGCAAGCAGATAGTTTAGGTATTATAAGATGGGATCTGGAGGAGACCTGAAATAATATGATCCGGGTCCCCTTCAGAGAAGGACGCCTGAGACTAGCCGCCGGGGTGGTTTTTAGTGGAAACACCACATACTCCTGGCTCCTACGTCTCCGAGTAGTCGAAGATCCGAAGGGATTTTCCACCCAGACAACAAAAAAAAAGGTATTATTAGATGGGAAAATTGGGTTGCGTATTTTAAGAAGAAGTGGGAAAGTATGAAAGTAATGGTATTAAAAGCAACTGTAGGTAGTAGGTTGACTGCACAGATGGCGTAGTGGTTGAAGTGGTCGCCACGCTGTTTGAGTGCTGAATGCTGCGAGTTTAAACTCCACGTGGGACAAAACTATTTGTAATGTTGTTCTATAAAATATGAACTTTTTACTGTATTTCGGGGATTCCCCAATCCCTTTCTCTAGGTAGTAGAGCCACGCTGATTTCAGCACGAGCGGGCCGACTCGACCGGGGCAGTACTACCCTCCCACAGAAGACCAACCTAAAGCGACAGCATCCGTGTTGTCGTGTTTCGTTTGTGAGCGTGAGACCGGAGGCCCATTGATGCAGGGGTGACAGTTATCGTGGTAACTGTGTAAGCCTTACACTGTCACGATGACTGTCATACCTTTTACGTCCCCAACTGGGGTGTGAAAAACCTCTCACAAGGCTACTATAGTGTAGGTCACCATACTGCGTTGTCAGCATTTGCAATGTGTATGGTGACCACAACTCTTGGATTCGATTCATGCTTTCCATCAGGCAGAGTAGAGTCACTTTGGCAGGCTCTAAAGATAGAAGAAGGTTTATAGCAGGAGGACACGATAGGAGGTTTTTATTCAAGAGTCCTAGCATGTGATGTTTCCGTTGTGTGGTTACGGTGTTACATGATGAAATAATAACAGGTTTGCATTGAAAGTCTAGGCATTTCGACACTGCGGTCGATTGTGGTACCAGAACATATTATTACTTATATTCTTTAGTAAATTCCAGTTGCACAATTAATTTTAACATTTCCAGTATTGTGTAAGCCTTTGTTCGATGCAGTGATATCTACTGTATAATTTAATTTCTATTATGTAGACTGCATGTTTGTTTTATAAGTGTTAACTAAAATATAGCACACAAATATATACTATTTTTTTTTATTCAGGCCGCCATAGCGTGGGTTGCCATATTACACTGTCGTCATTCATGGTGAGTATGGCGACCACCGCTCTTGGATTCTATTCATACTTTCCATCAGGCAGAATAGAGTCACTTTGGTAGGTTAAAATAAAAAAAAAATCCAAATATCCAATACTCCAAATATAAAATATTAACTGCGTTGGGCAACTTTGCGTCTCTCAAAAATAATAAATAAATTACCCACACACACACCATGCTTAAGTAACCAGACTGTAGATTAACAGACTTAAATATTTCTAAATACATACATACTATAGATAAATTGCACCCAGACACAGAGTCGTGATCATCACTCAAATATTTGTATTGGATGGGAATCGAACCCATAATCTCCGGCAGGGTCACTAACCACTAGACTAATAAACCCGTCGAATAATTCCATCTTATCTTATTCTTATCCATTTTATTGATAGTAACGTGATGTTAACCTATAGTATTTCCGGAGAAATGGACAATCCAACGCTTCAAGAATTGTTCAATTTGAAATAGTAGTTCTTAAGATTGGCGTGCATCAAACAACCAAACTAACTCTACAATTTTACCTTATTAGTTTAGATTTCAATGAAATATAATATTCTTCGTGTTGAAGTCGGTTAAACCCTTACCATCTCAGACACACGATCATCACGACACACATTATTTGTAATCAAATAACGACATTACCTATAATATAAGATTATTTTCAATATGCTATATTACCCGGAACTTCAATGTTCTCGATTACCCCCGAATACGTGTCCCGGGAAACGTCCGGGGCAATAGACTATCCGGGCAACATAGACAGGATTGAGTTCCGCATCGGCCGTCGGCGCCTTTGTAAGCACGCGCCTCTAATCTTACGATACGCAATCGGCGCTCGTAATGGAGACGAGATCTGCCTCACTTGATTTTTGTATACCGTTACACGTTTTATGTACCCACAGGAATTTATAAAAGTATCCATTTTAGATATATCAGAACGGAATGTTACAAATGTGTTTTTAGTTTGACGATAGATTGTATTAATTGCTCTATCTTTTAACTTACCCTTAAATTGAAAAGTAAATCGAAATTTCTTAAATTCTAAAGAATTTTACATCAGTTTAAAAATGTTTTTCATTGTCTTTTTATGGTACAGGGTGAAACAAACAATCAGGTTACTGATAAGTGTCTACCACCGCCCTGTCATCTAAAATTCAAAAGTCTTTCCCACACCACTGATTGCTGAACGCATTAGGGTCCCACAAATACACAAAATATACAGAACTCGGGTCAAATATTGACATAAGACGAACAAATAAAACAACAATGCACCGTGCACGGGCGCACAATTAAATTTAATTACCGTTGTGTGCTCGCGAGTTTCGGATGCGCGTCTTCTTGCGCAAGCGCAGGTGCGCAAATGTCAGGTGGCGCGCGTGCGTTGTATGTAGTACGCTGTTGCCCTTATAGAAACGTCATTCTTTGAAGAGGTATAGCAAAAAATTGTGGAATTATTTAATGATGAAATGTATGACCAATGAGGTGGTAAAGTAGGTCAGGACTACCAATAAGCTGTAGCTACGAGCTTTACTCATACACCTGGTTGTGAAGAGTATGTGTTCCTGTCTGTAACATCACCTTGATATAATATCAAACGGTCGTGTGTTAAATGTGGCAAGTTCTAACTCAAATATGAAAAGCCAAGTGTCTACATACATTAGTTGATCTGAGTAAAGTCTATGGCTTAGATGTTTTGAGCAGAATAAAGAATTTTTTAATTGAAAATCGTTAGCTTGTGATTCGTCATATTAAAGTTACACTTAATGAGTAGTATCTGTGTTAAAAATAATATTAATAAAGAATATATTCTACATTATATTATACTAACCTTCCACCTGCGGCGGCCCGTGGAATTCGGTTATATCGCGCGACATGGTAAGGAGTAGCCTATAGTCTTCCCCAAATCTTGCTCAAGGTCTCGACTATTTGTCAAAATTGGTGTGTCAAATTAAGTGGTTTAGGTGTGAAAGTGTAAACAAACCGAGTTACTTTCACGTTTATAATATCTATGGCTGGTGCCTGCCACTTCGTCTGCGTGAATTTCAGAAACAAATTAAAAGCAGAATACAAACTTTCGTTCCCTATTTCAACCCCTTCTACCCTTATTTTCGCCATAAAAAGTATCCTATGCCCTTTCCCAAGTTCAGTTCTATGTTCATACCAAATTTCATCAAAATCGGTTCAGTGGTTTAGGCGTGAAAGCGTAACAGACGAGTAGTTTAGTAGGGATGTAATATCATGGACTGATAGGTGGGGTTGCCTTTGTGGCGTCCCCAGGATAGGGTCTGACTAGGCGCGGCGTTGATTCTCTTCTCATACTCCTGGCTCCCCGAGGAGTCGGAGATCCGAAAGGATTTTCAACCCCGACAAAAAAAAAAAAGAAGGGGAGGTAATATGAAACAAAATTATTTTTAAGTAAAATTCTCATTTCTTATAGTTCTTAATAGAATTGAAATCAGCGTCACAAGTCTCTGCTGCAATGTAGACGTCAATATACACGCCTTATGTTACGTAAGACTCATATAAAAACACAAGTATTGAGTATCTACGGCGTTACGCGCACTTCTGTTTTATAAGTTAAGAATGGTCTATTATTACGAGTTGCTGAACGCTACAAGTGTTACATGTTATTGTTTTTCTAACTGATTGTTTGAAAATAAATGAGTTAAGCTATTAGCGCTATATAAAGACATTTTCTCCAGCTATATGTGATGAGAGAAACTGTTCCTAGTTATTGAAAGAAGCTCAACTTACGTTTAATGTGTAGGCATTTAAAATATACCAATCGGCTATTTTAATTTTCAGGTATCTAGTGTTACTCTCAGAAGTAAAACGAATTTAATCCATACACCCATTGATGCAGAGGTGACAGTTATCGTGGTAAGTGTGTGAGCCTTACACTGCCACAATGACTGTCATGCCTTTTACATCCCAAAGTGGCGCGTGAAAAGCATCTCACTTGATCACCATACTGCATTGTCTGCATTTGCAATGACTATAGTGACCCTCGGATTCTATTCATACTTTTAATCCAGCAGAGTAGAATCACTTTGGCAGGTTTTTTTAAAAAAAATAAAAAACTCAACATCTAAACAGAATTTCTAAACCGTTTAAGCGACCCTAAACGGTTTGATGGATTCTGGATGTATGTACGACTTGTACGTATATTTTTTTGCTGCTACAGGTCTTGGGTTTAATTCCGGGGTCGGGCCAAAAAAGCGTTATTGAAATTTTCTGATCACAGCCGTCGATCTTGCATCTGATTTCTCCACGATCGTGTCGGATAGCCGTCCGATTGTATTGTGAGAGCAAAGGAACAGAGAGTGCACTTATGTTTGTGCACACACTTGTGCAGTATATTAACGCTTGTGTCTGCTGGCTGGTCTTCGTTGAGACTGGTCACCGTGATCGAAATCAGTTAAGAGAATATTATTATCACAGTTTTTGAATACCTATTGCAACGAACGAACAAAACGTAAAAAATACAAGCACACATACGGCTGATATCCATCTTCTCGTAGTGTTTCCAATCTTAAGACGGATATACGGTCACCTCACTGCTTCCCATTGCAGTAAGTGTGTCCATCCTCGCTTTGGACATCACTTTGTGTGATCCATAATTTGTTGTATCGTGTTTTTTTTTAAAGAAAGAAAAGTTAATATTTATATACATATCGGGAAACAAGTTACTACCCAGGCACAAATAATTAGCAGTAAATGACACAAAAACTTGTTGAGCATAAATATGTAATCAACGACATTCCAAGAAGCGAATTGAATAACTGCAGCATAACGAGAAGACCACTTATATTATTAAGCATGGACCTACACGACCACAGTGATAATAATAAATTTTATTTTGAAACAAGAAATACATATAATGTGTGGTGACATCCACATACAGAGCAAACAGAAATACATACTACAGCGCCATCTAACGACAACACAACGAAGTACGGAGTATAATGAACTACGGAGTAACTACTAATCCTGAATCACGATATAGAAATTCACTCGGCGATTAGCATATACTCGTACACAACGTCCCAACATCAACCATTGGATGGCGGCCCACCAGGCATGATCAACTCGCCTAGTCGGAAGATTATGACACCTGTTCTTTCACAAATGGAATCAATTTTAAACGATAACAACAGTAGTATATAACTATCGCGCTATAATTTTTTTTTAGATTGATACCTTAAAGACAACTGGTACAATTCCTTCGTTGCTTTTGATCGAGTGAGTGACTGTGGCTCATCATTGACAGCTTCCAATAGTCTACTGCTGGACTGCTGAACATAAGCCTCTCTTTAGAAAGGAGATTTTGACCTACTATACCACGCTGGCCAGACGGGTCGGTTAGGAAAACTTGATTCCTATATTTTAAAGTGATGTTGTCCCTCCTAATTTTCTTCTTTGAGGCGACCTCTTACGATACCCATAACATGGATAGAGGTGTTGACACTCTGTACCCTTAATCACGGCACGATGACTGTGGTTACCGCAACCCGACGGAGGGGGGACTTTTTGAGAAAGACAACACCCGTACTAGGAATAAATCCTGCGTCGCGGAGGACTTTACAAACATATAAGAAACGGACACAAAGAGCACCCAGACTCAGAACAACAATTTTCGGATCACACAAAATGTTGTCCCGTGTGGATTTTGAACCCACAGCACTCAGCCCAAGCGACCGCTTAAACCACCCTACAGTCAAAATTCATAATGTGGTAACGTGCTTATGAGTCTTGAGTTGCAAGGGTCTAAGGGCAACGGTAGTTACTCACCGTCAGGTGACTCACCTTACAAATTCATCATCACCGCTTCTGGACATGTGCCTTTTTTTTTAACGTGTGGAAACCCTCTCGGGCCGTCACCCCACCAGTGTTTACGGCGGGGTGGTGTGTCGGAATCGGACCGACTAAAACCACACGGTGTGCCACTCTGCGCCTGACATAGGAGGGATCCGGGAACAGCTGTCATTACGACATCCAGATCCCTCCTAGTCTGGACATGTGCATATCCCAAGGGACACCAATTTACAATAAAATCAAATCAAATTACAACATACAAACTGCAACCAAATTATCCAGCGCTTAGATTATATTATAATGTCACAATATTCAAATTGACAAACTTCAGTAAGTTGTCCTACTTCTTGTAACTTAAGCATATTAATAAATAATATCTATCACTAAGTTCCATTTAAGTAAGATGTCTAAGACACTAGCAGTTGATTTGAAATAACATAATAATAATTGTGAGGAGGCCACGGCCCGTATTGTGAGGAGGTTCCTGTCTTTGGAGCCCTAACCGCCGGTGTCTTGGTCCCTGTACCCGATGTCAGTGGTCTACTACTATTTTTTATATTTTTAAATATGTATTTTCTATTTTTTATATATTTAAAAATGTAATAAATAAGTGTATATAACGACACTCAAATAATCATCACTTGACACTTGCGCAGTGGTAGGGTATGCAACTGCATGAGATCTCGAGTTCGATTCTCGGGGTTGGATCATATGTTTGTATGATCTTCAAATATTTGTTTCGGAGTTTGGATGTTTTCTATGTATACGTATGTATTTACAAAAAAATAATTGTAAGTCAGTCAATGTAGCTGTACAAGCTCTGTTTATTTTTGAATTTAAGTAGCGTTATGTTAGATGTTCGACTTTTTTTATAATTGTTTTTTTTTGTCTGCCAAAGTGACTCTACTACTCCTTTCTCTCTATTTATTGTTTATGACTAAATAGGGGTATTATCATGTTAACCTTGTTTTTACTGACATACTACTAAAATGTATTTATTAGTTTTTAATTACCCTACTACGTAAAAAGAAAGGGTAATATGGCATGTGTATTTGTATGTTGCACCATATGATTATGTGGGTGTCAGGAACACCTCTACTTAACACCCATGGTAGGTATAGAGTGGGTGCGACCGGGCTCTACTTTGCCCATTTTTATAATCATTTTCAAATTTCTATTTGAATCATTTTCTTGTTTTGTCAATTTAAGATCGCGTTTTAGAGTCCCGTTCCTCGAAAGCAGAAAACGGAATCCTTATCACTTTGTTGTCCGTCCGTCTGTCAAGACCCTTTTTCTCAGAAACAGCTGGAGGTATCAAGCTGAAATTTATATCGAATACACAGGTCTGCTGTCCCTTGGAGGTGTGAACAAACTTCTAAGCCAACGCAATTTAGAGCTACGGCTGTTTATACCGTAAATTGCCGTGAATTTTCGAATCTCAAATGGAAATAAAAATCTATAGAGCTTCCCGTGAACTCAGAATCTTGAAATCTGAAAATAAAAATATTTTTAATAATTTTAAAGTTATCTACCCTTTTCTTCATGAACTGTAGAGGTATTAAATTGAAATTCATATCAAATACTCAGGTCTATAATACTTTTAAACTGTAACAACATCAAACTTCTATGTCACCGCGATTTGTACGGAACCCTGGATGCGCGAGTCAGACTAGCACTTTGCAGGTTTTTTACGTAGTACGGAATACATACGTACGGAATATAATTTCCTTTTTTTTGTGTTAAATATTTCTACTTAAAATTTAATGACATTTTATTCAATAATTTCTAAAAGTCTGTTTGTAATATTTTAATAACCGCTCTTTACTACATGCATATGAATATGAATACATACGAATACATACGCTACGTACACCAAAATAACATTTTTTACAATTTTTGTCTGTCTGTCTGTTTGTTGCAGCTAATCTCTGGAACGGCTGGCCCGATTTCGACGGGACTTTCACTGACAGATAGCTGATGTTATAGGAAAAAACTTAGGCTACTTACATTTTAGAATTTTGGAATTATAAAAAAAATCCACGCGGATAAACACACTTGAGTTTCGGTGCGGCTGAAATTTTCAGCTATTTTTGACTGCAATCAAAGCTTTCAGTTCGTCACTAGTTTTTTTGTGTATTGTTACATATTAAAAAAAAATTCCCTACATGCTATTGTTATGTTACGTAATTACAAGCGAGCTGTTCCAGGGTCGGTTAAATTATTTTTTACACGTATATGTGGTTAGATCATCTTAGGATACCCGATCTTTCGTGCTTAAAGTTTTTTACTCGAACCCTTGCGGTCTATAAAGGAAGTTTCGTATTCTACCTAAGACAGTGTTGCCATGATAAAAAAAAATATCTAAAACAGCTAAGTTTTAAAATGTGTCCTATTTTATCTTTTTATAGGGTTTTACAACACGAAATGCCACTCTCTTAATGTCCTAGGGATTAGAGTAAGTATCTTTTAGCTCGTCACAAACGTAAAATATTTTGTCTATGCAATAGACTCAGTTGTTCCAAATACATGTGAACATGACAGCACGACTATAAAAATTAAATTTGTGATAGAAAACAACAAAAAGCTCTAAAAATCTTCAGTTACTCAAGAGATTACAAAGTTTAAAACTACTTGGTCTTTGGAAATTCTTAGGTTAGATTAGTCTAGACAGCTGTTTCAAGCTCAGATATACCCACTCAAAAATATTAATACTGTTTGAAACGGTCAGATTATTAAACACCCAATTTCTGGTAGAATTTATTTTTCCCAGTTATACTTGGCAACACTGAATATCCTTCCAAGCTATTAAAGTACAACGTACAAGTCCTGCGGTTTATGATATGGATTACAGTTCCCATGTACTTAACTTCGGTTTCTTTCTTTTTTAAGTAACAGTCCCACCGTGGGTTTTTCTGATGGTCGTAAGAGTAATTTTCTAAGAATGCTTAGATCGTCCCACGAACATTATACGAAATGTATCAAATTCTCTGAAACAATATTATTTTTTTTTTAATTTTCGATAAACTATTTTATGTGAATCACAGGTCAAAAACCCAACTTGACCTAGAACATGTCGGCTTATGTTAAAAAGTTGTTTTATTCAAATAGTTTGTATCGAATAGTTAATTAGTTTATTTACACATTTTTTTTAATTATTACGAGTTTCACATGCAATGCTAAATTTGTTGCAAAACGGTTTATGAAAATTATAAACATTCTAGTTTTAAGGGATTTGGCAGACAGCTTTGCAGTCTCCAGGCGATTTAGACTCCTTACAAAAGAAAAACGATATACGGTTATTCTGTAAACCTTCTGGAACTTTCCTGTCATGATTTATTTAGAAATTCACATTCAAGTTAAAACGAACAGAAAGGTTGCGTAATTTATTTGTTTAACATAGAACCTCATTCGTTGTAAAGTACAACTCAAAGAGTACAAACATTTTCCTGGTTCTATTTATCTAGACTTTTTACATAACTATCTTCCTCAAAAGCCTACTGTGATGCATCATCATGATGATCACATTTTCCAGGAATAAATCAACTATGTAACCCCGGCACTCCACTTTATTACAGCAGTAACAAATCTCCTTTATGACATAGCGAACAAATCATACCATGTTCAGATGATCAATCTCAGTGTGATAAATGATAATTACTGTTGAGGTTCATAGTGCAAGGGTGCGCAGGCGCAGAGCGGACCGGAGGAGTGCGTGAGTAGACGCGTGCGGCGGTCACGCACCGCCCCTGTTGTTTAGGCCTTATATACATTGTAGTCACGACGTGTGACCTATGATCTTTGAAGGACACGATTTTTTTCGATAGTATCAGTAGTGATCTGCCCGCCATCATTGAATTCGTTCGGTTCAGTGCGTAACTTCGTCCCTATTCATTATCTGAAGTTTGTTTAACATCAATTCGCTTTAGTTAGTGAGCGCGTTTGGTGTTTTGATCGGTAAAGATTTTAATACGGGCCACAACGCTGAGCGTTATATATTATTCTCTGTATATTATTTCTCCTAGACTACAATTCAGTTTCAAAATCTTATACAAAGTATTTTTAAACGATAAACAAGGACTTGTACATGACATACATTGACATGTTTTATAGGCGATGATCATTACATTTAGTGTTTTAATTCGATACATAAACGATAAAATTTACTTTAAACATATTTATTTCATGTAATTTTACGTTATAGTTCAAGAATGGTTGTAATCGAGAACAACACTCACTAAAAATTATTAAAAAAATAATCTTAAAATTCTACTTGTAACAAAAAATCTATATTCTTTCTTCAGTTCCAACCCATCTGAACCCTAAAATTATACTTCCCTACACGTATCTCGAATAATAATATAATCAGACCACAAAAGCAAACACTCGTGTTGCGGTCTAATCTGTTTTTTTCACACACCACAAATTGGTGATACCCCAACAAAACTAACAATACGTACCAAATATCATTACTGCTTATCTTCATAAGCGATGCAGAGATGTATCAACGATATAGCGAGGAGAGTATCCAAGCTCTAGACAGTACTCTAGGTATACTAATCTAATATATAAAATTCTCGTGTCACAGTTTTCGTTGCCATACTCCTCCGAAACGGCTTGACCGATTTTGATAAGATTTTTTGTGCTTCTCCGGTATCTATGAGAATCGGCCAACATCTATTTTTCATCCCCCTAAATGTTAGGGGTAGTACAACCCTAAATTTTTTTTTTTATTTTTTACACAAAATTTTTAATTTCTATTATTTTTATTATTAATATTTATGATACAACATACAAAAATACATACAATCCTCAATTTTCACCCTTCTACGATAAACCCTTATTTTTTAATAGCCATTTTAGTAATTTAATCATTTTTCATCCCGCTCAAATTACATAGAAATAATTTATATGGCAAAGCAACGTTTGCCGGGTCAGCTAGTATTATTTATAAATCTAAACAATTTGTTTAGTTGAGGCTTTAATCCCAGGAACTACTGGTTCAACTTGGATAATTCTTGTAATCTATGGCCTATATAACATTGTGTAATGACAAATGAAAACGGGATTCAAAAATTGTTCCAAAAAAGAGATCAAAAATCATTTTAAGGCACAGTTAAATGGGACAACTAGTTAATTTATTTACCAAGTCACGATCACTTAGGAAATTACACAGACAGATTAACAGATAATAACGTTATGTACGGATGTATGAGACCTTGGTTGAACGGTCCATTTTAGTTCATGAACTCACTGATGACTGAGTTCGCTCTGTTTAGTTGCAACGCACGATGTCAACTGTGTTATGAAATTATTCATGATTCGCCACATGATTGGCAATTAATATGTCCGACATTATATCCACATTTGTTTTGCCCGAATTAATATCTGAAAGTGGCAGTCAGATTTGAGAAGATCATTTCGCATTTGATAGCCCTGTTTTTGAAGAAAGTTATATAGACGACCCAACGTTTGTAGAAACTGCGTATAACACCAAATTGTTAATGCTATAAAAAATAACATAATAATAACAAAATATTAACAAAAGTTATAAGTACTAGTAGTTTTATTATAGTCCATTCGAGTTAAGAAAATAGTGACACAACCGCTCTGACCAATCAGGTTGCAAGAAATTATGGATCTGTACAATGCTTGAGGTTTTGTTAGTGCGAGTGATTAGGGTACGGGGGTGAATTTTATCTTCGTCTGGACTATTTCCTAGATTGAACATGCAGTTATATTACACCCAAAAACCTCGCAGACGAACTCTTCAACTCTAAACAACATCACTAAACAGACAAGAAATAGGTCAATCGACTTATTACATTTGCTTGTTGGAACAATTGTTTCATTGTGTCAATTGATACATTATACATACAAATAAATATTATAAATAATAATTCAATTCAAAATGAGCTCGTACTGCCAAGTGAAAAGAAAACCCGCTCTCAAAACTGTCCGGTTGCACTCTTGCTTTTATTTTATCTAAAAACGTTTTTTATGTCCTGTCACGCGCCCGGGCCCTCAGGACGAATGATATTATCTAATGGACATTCCTGCGCACGCATCTTTTTTTTTTTACAGAAGCGTAACAGATGTCAACTTCTTTTGTTTTTCTCAATTTTGGGAGTTATTTGAAAAATGGTATGTTGAATAATGTAAAAAGTACATGTTACACGGTCATGCAACTTACATAAAGTTTTATAATATAAATGATGATTCTTGATTTAGTGGTTAGTAACCCTGGCTGGAAAACCAGCGGTCGAGAGTTCCATTCCCTACCAGAACAAATAGTTTTGTGATGAGTACGATCGTTTGTTCAGTGTGTAAGTGTAATCTAGATAGATTAGTGTAATCTATATTTCTAACTGTACGTCTGTAACATGTATATGTTTAGAAATCAAGATAAGATTCTAAGTAGTAGAGCCACGCCGATTTCAGCACGAACGAGCCGGCTCGACCGGGGCAGTACTACCCTCCCACAGAAGACCATCCTAAAGCGCCAGCATCCGTGTCATCTTTCGTTGGTGAATGTGCGACCGCAGGCTCATTGATGCAAGGGTGACAGTTATCGTGGTAACTGTGTTAGCCTTACATTGTTACGATGACTGTCATGCCTTTAACTTTCGCAAGCGGGGTGTGAAAAAGCATTTCACAAGGCCGTCATAGTGTGGGTCACCATACTGCATTGTCTGCATTGGCAGTGAGTATGGTGACCACAACTCTTGAATTCTATTCATGCTTTCCATCAGGCAGAGTAGAGTCACTTTGGCAGGTTATTAATATAAAAAAAAAAATAAAGAAAAGTATATAATAAATGATTAAGTATGTTGATCAGCAACCTGGTCATCATGTATGGATAAAGTTTGTGTGGAGACAAATATGACATCCATATTCATCTCACGGGTGTCATAAGAGCTGACTTAAGGAGCAATCTACACAAGGCAACAGAATTGCAAAGAAAAGGAAAACTTGATACAAATCCTTTACCAACCCGTCTTCTCAGCGTAGTAGGCCAAAACCTTCAGGAGGAGAGACCCATGTCCAGTTGTTTCCTATTATAAGCTAATGTGAATTGATGTGGTTACTGTAGCACAGGGTCGGCCTAATTTGGAATCAGATGAGTGCGAGTTGTATGTGGTTATAACTAGTTATTTAAAAAGAAAAATATACTTCTTCTGCGGTGTATATGTTAAGCCGATTAACGTTCCTGTGTATTCATACAATTTTATTGGTTTCACTCGAAATGAATAATTAAACCTTTTATTTATAGTTTTTTATTTTTATTTTCAGGTAAATCTTAACGACAAAACTCGACTCAAGACTTGGCTATGGAAAAACCGACGTCGATGACTAGCACAACGTCCGATGAGTAACATAAGTTAAGTTTAGATTTTAAATCATCAGTGTAAGTAACGGGAGATTGCAGATTTGAACCCCACTCGGAATGGGTACTCGGCAATGCAAACTCTCTTAAAATATGTAAAATCTAATAATTAGCACATTTTTTTTTAAATTTAAGTACGTTTCTCTCTGTTACTAACTCGAATATTTTTTTATAAATATTTATAGTTATACTAGCTAAAACATTGAATCATATTTTATCATCAATACAATAGTCTAATAGAAATATAATAATCATACATTACATTTCTTACAAAAGCATAAACAACCATACAAAGAGAATAATAGCAAAGGAAGTTACTAGCGGGACAGAAGCGCAAGGAGGTTAGAAACAAATCACCTGCTTTTATGTTCCAAAAAAAATGTGATAACTAACCTTTAAAAGGATTATTTTAAATTTTTACGACATAACTTCAGTCAGATACGACTGTATACTTAATACCGAAATCCATTTTAGAACTTGTAAAAGTTTATCATAGTCATGGACAAAAAGTAGTTGGTTAAGAATTTGATGGATCCACATTTCGACACGCCACCAACGCACTATATTTCGACCGCCACAGGTGCCCACTTTAGTTCTCGACCATGTAATTATAAAATCGGGATAATCTTTTGTCGGAAAACGGGTAGGTAGGGATGTACTTTTATATTTCATGGGTGTTAAATATCTATAATTTGTAGGGCATTCACCTAAACCAGTTTAAATGCTCCAGAAGTTTCGTAGGACTTTTTTTGGATGAATGATTTGTTTGTATAAAATGAAATATTTATCATAAAAAATTTGAATATGTCGTATGTTAAGACAGTTATAGTGACAGAAGGAGTAACGATAGCCCCTAGCATCGACGAACAGTACAAGATTTTTGAAACCCTTAATAGAATATGAATATGTATCATAAAATTTCTACCGATACATATATACTCTATAAAAGAAAGAATTGGTGCAATATGTTCGAAAATATCTCTCGAATTGCTCAGCTTTGGATCATGGACGAATTTGCCATCAATTTCAGCAAAATTGAAAAGGTTTACACTTTTTAACCCTTTCAACTAGTAATGTCTCTTAAAAAAACAACAACATCCTCTTTTAAAGATGAATAAATTAATCTATATGCCAGAATGTTCATAACAAAAAAATTCATGGTTAAAACTGTATTGCCTTCTCTTCATTTATTGTCAGTAGTTCTTTTTAAAATAATTCTGACCACAACCCAACTAATGTATTACGTCCAAACTACCCTTGTTTACCATTAACCAGTTTGCGTCTTGTTTAAACCAAAACCAACTTACGTTTGCGACTTGAAATCTCAATGATCATATCAAAAAACATTGAATCTTCCCTCACCAACCGCAAAACGGAAACTTGTCAGGCAGGCTATTTAAATCGCTGTCCCAAAAAGTAAACAACATCCAGAAACGTAGTACAGTCCCTCTTTTTTGGGTGTTCGTATCTTGATTGATTGCCCGGGCTCATCTCGGAGGCCAGCCTTTAATGGAGTTCTGACATTGATTTAATAAAAACCTTCATTATGGCTTCAAAGCGGCTGGGGTCATACCATGCGATGTCAGCTAATTATTTGAAACCGAGAGCACGCATGAACGTAGCAATTAATGTTATAACTTGTATCTTCAAAATTAGCTTTCTCCTGTAATCATATAGTTAGTTTTTATAATTGATTAATTGTCCGAGAACTCGACCACATGTTATAATATCTGCAAAACAAATGGCAACCTTATTTGTCTATATTGTAGATTCATATTTGCAGATCGTTTGTTTTGCTTGGGACCCTAAATACTGCTCGAATTCCTCTCTTGGCATTTACTAGTTATTGTAATTTTAAATACTTTGAACCCGGATATTGCATTATGGACTTCAAGGCTCTTGCTGCGTTCCAGTCTATAGTGTTTCGAATCTTATCTACTGGAAATGCGATAGTAAAATAACCATCACACCATCGATACTCTGACATTACATTATATTTAAATAAGCTTGAACTCATCTGATAATACTTCGGTTATTTATGTCTCGGGATAGAGTTAAAATCGTATAAAGACATGTTTCGATAAAACTAAATAAGTCTTCACCAGGACATCGGCATGAGTCGAAACGAATTCACGAAGTTATGTACCGCAAAAACAGGATTGTCTGAATTCTGATCATTTATAAGGACCACCTCGCGATGCTGCGGTAAAAACACGCTGCCCCTAAGGTCAATGCACAATTAGACGGCCGAAACCTGATGAGAGCAATCACTCACTACGTCAAATGAAATATTTGGCAGATGAAATATATTAATGGTAATGAGGACATTCTGTTTATTGATAAATATCTTTGCCAAAAAGTTCTGAAGGATTTGTACGTAGGTGGATGATTGGGAATCCTGTACTCCAACAAGAATTTAATATAATTGTCATTTTACCTTTTAAAAGCAGCTAATGGCTATGACGTGAAAGTATTTTCTATAAGGCCCTCTGTATTGATTTTGGAGCATGCTTTCGTCTAAATTTTAAATGTTACAAAAAGGATATGACTTTAAATAATTTACTACGGTATAATTTGAACGAGGTATCATTTAGTAATTCCGCAAGCGAAACCACCGCAAAAACAGGACACGTGCGCCTGCGCAGCGCTGCGCTCGCACTTTTTTCTTCCTTCAGGTTTAATGGATAAAAAATTCGGTAGGGCAGTTAATAGCGTCTTTTTTCTTGTTTCGGCTACCGAAATAATGGGATCCTTCGCACTTTGAATTGGCCCTCAATTTGAATTCGTCTTTCGACGTGTTTTCGCAGGTCTCGTTTTGTTTTTATGTTAACACTGTTCTCGGAAACCTGTGTATATAATTAGATGGTTCAGTTATGGAAATATTTGAGTTGTAGCGAGTGTTCAGATCAAATAACTAAATGCTTGAAGTCGCTTTGATGTAGTGCGTGACTTATTTGTATAAGGGTGTCGCCACGTTCAGTGGAAAAAGCAAATTGATTTTAAACCGATATATTAAACGAGCTTTTTGATGTTATTTTCTGTTAAACCCTTTGTTGTTTATACACCAGTACAAATTGATTTAGTACATCGATTTGTGGAAAAAAATCCGTCCGTCTCATCAAATGTTATTCTGTTTAATTTATTTTAATTGTAAGATATCGTAGTATAAACCTATCACTAAGTATTTGTAATCACTGCCCTTATACACTTCCAATAGTATGCTAAATTTCCTCTGCCCTCCAATACTGTCTTGTTTTCCTTAATGTCACGTTATCCTTAAGGATAGATTTTATCTTTTTTAATGTAGAAATAAACATAAGTATATGTATGTATGCAAGAACAAAACAATCACTTTATAAGTTATATATACCACTAAATTGCCTGACATTAAATTTCATTGAACGATAATGTTTAAAAGTAACTATATCATAAACTCTTCGTGTTTAATTAAGAAGGCCGTATAAGTTATAACATCGAGTATAATAACCTTTTTTCTTTTTTTCTTTTTTTTTAACGTGTGGAAACCCCCTCGGGCCGTCACCCCACCGGGGTTTACGGCGGGGTGGTGTGTCGGCATCGGACCGACTAAAACCACACGGTGTGCCACTCTGCGTCTGACATAGGAGGGATCCGGGAACAGCTGTTATTACGACATCCAGATCCCTCCTAGCGCCTGCCCGCTAACGCACCATCTGCAGAGTCGAGTATAAAACCCTGTAGTAACCCTTAGCAGAGTTTTCGGGATTAAGTCGATCGCGGCAGTTTTACATAAGAAGTGGAACTTAACACACTGTTCAGTATATCCAAGGCACATGAATCCTGTAGCGCAACGGCAAGAGTAGCCCGTCAAATTAAGAAACAAAAATCATTATATAATATTTAATATATTTATTTATTTCAAAAAGAATTCAATACTGGATTACAAATAACTTGGCAATATTTTTACAAATCAGTGAATGTAGCATCTGCAATCGAACTCGGCAAAGCCTGTATTTCGATTGTCAGTTTCAATTCGCTCTAATTATTTTATTACAACAATACCTTATGATTGTTTCTTTGATAGTTGTACTGTTTCAATATCAATACAATCCAATACCTATCTAGAACTGGATGTAAATGTATTTTTCCCTTTTGTGGAATAAAAAGTTGTGAAAGAGTGAAAATGTCCTCTTTTTTGAGTGATGTAAGTGATGAATTATGTAAGTGTTGTGAGGCTGATGTAGTGGTGTGCAAAGAGGGTGTGTATATGTGTAATGTTTATATAGATGGGTGATATAGTACGTGTGATTTTAATTACTGTGTTATAGCTATTAATATTTCTGTTTCTTCGTAGTTAAGTCCCTGC
This sequence comes from Hypercompe scribonia, assembly GCA_949316085.1. Classification (NCBI taxonomy): domain Eukaryota; kingdom Metazoa; phylum Arthropoda; class Insecta; order Lepidoptera; family Erebidae; genus Hypercompe; species Hypercompe scribonia. The sequence continues at coordinate 22,409,666 of OX438972.1, forward strand.
GAATACTGACTCAATTTTACTTTAGAAATTGTTTTTTTGTCAGAGGGTAAATGTTTAATGGAAGATCCAACACGCTCGAGCGTGTAAGATTAAGGTAACTTGGGTAAATTACATGTTGAAAAGTGTGTCCTTCTATAATGTGAGGATTTGATCGTGACTAAATGCAGTGGGAGTATCTCTAGAGTTTGAAAATACTCATCACCATTTACTTTCGAGTGTAGCGTATAGTATGTGAGTATTTCGAAATTCAGATTTGTTTTGCATTTACGAAAAGTCTAGTTGAATGTAGGCATTTGTAGCGAATCCTCTAAATATAGAAGATAAATTAGGTATATATAGTTAGGTACAAGTAAAACATGCAGTTCACAATATGCTAAATTATGACATAAATAAATAAATATTTCGGACATTTGACACGCAACGCACCTAGTTTCAAACTAAGCAGAGTTTGTCCTATGAAAGAATTGATAGTCAAAGTCAAAGTCAAAGTCAAATTCATTTATTCATTTAGGTCACAAAAGACACTTATGAACGTCATAAAAAAAAAAACAATAAAAGATGAAAGATGAACAATCTGTCGATTAAAATTATAGCTAGCTGGGTTCGCAGATTGTTCATGGTAGAGTGGTGAGAAAAGAACCCAGGAAAGAAACTCACCACCACTCTTTTAACTCAAAATCTTTTAAATATTAAAATAGCAGTTATATTCACAATCATAGGTCTTAAAAAAAGAGCAATTCATTTCCAAACATCTAAATCTGTGACATAGTCTGAAACTGAGTAATAAGCCTTTTTGGACAACCTCAGCTTAACAAATTTCTTAAATTTACTAATAGATAATAATACTATGTTGTTTGGTAATTTGTTATAAAATTGTATACATTGACCCACAAACGAATTCGATATTTTATGGAGCCTAGTAGTGTGATAGAATAGTGATAGATTAGAATAGTGTGATAGAAGATAGATAGAATACTTATATACTTTTTTCTTGTAAATACATACGTATTATATATAGAAACACCCAAACTTCGAAACAAATATTGGTAGATCATGCAAACGTTTGGTCCCGAACCCGGGAATCGAACTCGAGACCTCAAGCACAGCAGCCGCATTCACTACCGCTGCGCCACTGAGGCAGTTACAGTTACAGTTACAAAGTTTCATGTGATTGACACTGACAATTATGTTAGATAATATTTATATATGATGACAGATAGGTGTTATCTATCTATATCTGTTTTGTAAACGACAGTTAGCGGTTTCGCTATATTGTTTTATTGATAAAACAGCCAAGAAGTTGCTCATTAAATCAATTGCTTAGACAACTTATATTGATACAATCAAGCAATTGGCTTAAGAATACAGAGTGTGACCACACCTTTTCATCCCATGGGTGTTGTAAGAGGCGACTAAAGGAACAAACTATGCAAAACAACATCACTGCCAAGAGAAGGAAAATCTGAAACAAACCCTATACCAATTTGTCTGACCAGCGTGGTATAGTAGGCCAAAACCTCTTTGCTAAGGTGAGGTCTATGTCCAGCTGTGAACTGTTAAAGGCTGTTGATGATAGTGACGAAGCACTTGGCTGTATCAAGCCAAGCACTTTGTTTTCGGTTTTCTCCTGAGACACGTTTCCTACTGCTGAAGGTGAAAACAAAACACAACATTTAGTCACTCTATTACGACGTCTATCAAATGCCTCCATGATGTTTGAGTAAATCTATATTTAGTATCATTGGTGCCCTTACTACTGTGTGTGTAAATTAATCACTCACTCACTCCAATCATTTCTGTCTAAATTCAAAACTGACTGATTGATAGATAGGTAACAAACGAAAACCCTGTTGGTTTAATGATAACTGGTCCTAGCTGTGAATTCAGAGGTCTTAGGTTTGATTCCCACAAAGAAATAATAAGTGTATGATGAGCACGGTGATTTGTTGTGTGTAATTTATCCACAATGTGTGTGTATTTGGAAATATATAAGTTATGGTCCAGTTATAATAGAACAGACTGCTTACTTGAGATCAGTCGGGCGTATGTATAATGTCTTAAGTTATTTTTATGTCTTGTCTTTTTCCTACGTTTTCGTACTATCGAGTTAAAAATAAAGCCTCACACCGGCACATGATTAAATCTCATCTATGTCTTCCAATACCATTAGTGAATGTAAATGCATAGAAATAGGTTTCAATTACATCTGGTTGTGGTTGGGCAACCAACCAGTATCGGCCGACCACTTATGTAGTGGCCCTGGTGGGTACACCATACTGTGATCGTGACTTGTCACGTTACATCGAAATTAACCAATTAAAACGGTGCCCTCAAATTCTCATATGTAGATTTCTCAAATATTTGACTTGTTAGATATGCCCTTATAATATTGAGAACGTGTGAACATCTCACTGTTGTGGGTGAAGTTATTTTATGCACGATAGCGAAGATCAAAGTCCTCACATCACTGTCTGGCTCCAAACTAGACAGATCTGTAACCAGATTTCTGATAAACGTATATAACAACATAATACAAGCATATTATATATAAATTAAACCAAATACAGAGCAAATGATCTTACATATTAGTTTATCATGGGTAGAAGTCGAACCAACGGCTTCTGGCTCCAGGATAACTCTACATTAAAGGACCTTCTGTAAATTATGATTCTGCATAACCCGGTCTAAGAGCACCCTCTCCTTTTTTTTTGTTTTTTTTTTTATGTTTATAATGGAATAGGCGTTTGTCTTCCATCTCACCTGATGGCAAGTGTAGATGAAGACGAAGGTAGTACACGCCCATCTATAAGAAACCTGTTCACTCTACTATTAAAGGTTTCAGAGTTCAACTCATCAGGAAAAATAGATCCAGGCAGGTTGTTTCAAATCTTGGCGACTCTCACCAAAAACGAGCTATCGAAGCTACTCTTAGAATGTTGCGGGTTGAGCTTCGTTAACCTTTCTTAGTGACTCAATAACATACAGAAATAAGATTATATGGGCCGATATAATCTGAAACATGGTTTTTTTCGCGATAAACTTGACTCTTCTACGATAGAATTGGCGCAAAGAAGACATTTAGCCTAAAAAAGTTAGCTAAGACCCTACTAAATGTTTCATAATACGCCACCCCCATATGAAACATGGAAAAGAGTAAGAATATGTTATATCAATAAATATCCCCTACGTTCTGTTTTTACACGGTAACCACATATTATCAAGAGACTGGTATGATAGCTGTGATATAAAAACATGTCTTCGCTTCGCTGTAACCACTAAATGTGCAATATTAAACTTTGGCTTTCTAAACGATTTCGGGAATCAGGTAATTGGATGATCAATGGATAAATTTAATCCCTAAGTTATTGACATTAAGGTCTGCTTTCGTGTCAAAAGTATTGTAAGGAAAACGCGCAATTGTACGTTATAAAAGCAAAGGATCACAATATATATGGGTTTAATATAGTTTTTATTGGAAACATAATTTTTATGGATTATTTTATGTTGTTATCAAATATATGACTCTGCAAAACGACCTGTCATTACAATGTTGTAAGAACGGGATCACATGACATTAATGTGCGATTAAAAAATGGATTTACTAGTAAAAAAGGATGACACACTTTTAAAATTATTCCGAAGTCTTATAAGACATTTTTTTTTGTCATAACTTTAAAGTCTATGTAGGATACGAAGGACTATCTGATTCGATTCACACCAAAATTCATAAGTCTAAACCTCCATTGTTTTCAGAACAATCTTTGTCACAACCAACAATTTTATAGCACTCATGTCGTTGCCCTCACAAAAATTCGGACATACCATAGACAACATAGTCCATCGTTCACGGAGCCGGCTTTCAACACTCGTGTAATTGCTTGCCAGTTTTTTTAATTACAACACACTCCGTAAACGCGCCACACACGACATTTTTAACAACTCAGCTTTAACAGCTCCGGTTATATAAACCGTACACTCTATAACTTAGAGTGGATATTCGTTTGATTGTTGGATTTCTAGTAATGTAGATGTTATCACAATGTTTCTATTGCATGTGTAGTCACTATTTATCAGTCCCTCGGTCGTCACTGTCATTTTTAAATATAACATCTGTACATGATAATGAAATTTAAAATTGCAGACCTGCAGACAGCAATAATTTTGATCTATGTTTAAAAATCTAAAATCATCATCTTCATCATTTTTATTCCATTACCTGACTTGACCTTATTCACCTTGACCAAACCTCTTTTGCGTCTTAAACAGTTTACGGCGTACTCCAAGATAGGGCCGGATAGGAGTTCTGGTGAACTAAAGAGTAGGGCGTCTTGAACCAGTCATCACTCGAGGGGTTTCAGTAGAAACACCACAGACTTCAAGGCCCTGCAATATTACGATGGTATCCAATCCAAAGGACTCCCAGGTCAAAGAAAAGTATATGTAGGATCACATAGTAAGTGCCAACCTTGTTCTTTAGCAAGGCGCATTCCGAATAAGGAGAGCATGTTTTCATCATTTTGTTAGCATTGTGACGCAACAAAAATGTCAATGTTCGTGCGTACTGGAACGCACGCATATGATGATTGATGATTTTTAGCATGATTTAGTGTTTAAATTCACAGCTATTACATAACTTTGTATTGTTGTACGTTATTTTGAAGTGATTACATAAATACTCGACCGAACTCGAATATTAACAATTGGGTAGATGACTGTATCGTAAATAAATATCAATGTCCACTTCATTAAAATTAATGTCGCGAAACATCTCGGAAAATACAATTAACATAGCTTTTTATTATTATTACGAATTTCAATCAAATATACAGTGAAATATATTGTTCAATTGAGTAGTCTAAAACAGTGACGTCACAATTTGGTATTTAGTACATTTTACATACAAAATTGTCGTTTTGACAGATAATAAAAAGTAACTAATTTGACTAAGGTGTCATCTAGCTTATTGTTAAAATAATCTTTACTTTTTTTCACCGAGTGAGTGTTTACCTGAGGTTCAAACCCTAATTCTGAGGGGTGGAAGCGGATTGTTCCAAGTACAACAACGCACTTATGTGAGAAATATAGTGTTGGCAACACTGCGTCTAAAATTCCATCCATATTTATTTTTAATTTATTCTTTTAAGTAGCCAAAAACCGTGTTAAATATTTAAACTTTACTAAAAAAACTACTGCTACTTCGGAAAAATATTGAAACGTGATTACATCTTGAGTTTAATCTAATTCAAAATTTACTAGTTTACAACAGTGTTCGGAACCGTACGATAATTATCGTACACTTACGATAATTTTGTGCCTGCGTACGATGTACGATAGCATATTACTATCGTACACAGATTGTACGATAATTTCTATCATGATGCAAAATTTGAGAATTTATATTATTTCACTCATGCGCTGATAGTCTAAATTTCGCATTAGCATGATTTTACTTTGTCCACTAAAATCTTGGCAAAATACCAGGAAATACAAGTTCTCTATTCTTACTATCCGCTCTGCTAAGTTTCACCATTGCCGATACGGTAACTTTATCCAGCACCTGCTGTACACGCTTTCTTATTGGTTAGTATAGCATCTACTACCAATGCGAACAAGGGAATATAAGTTCGATATTTCGATTATGGCCGTGGTCCGAATCACGCTCACAGCGCTCATAGCGTAACAACGTGCGGTCCAATTCGTGCTTTTCACGCTCACCGTTAGCGATTTCTAAGTGATAACACAAATAATTAATCTTTATGAATACATTTCTTCTTTATATATACAAAATTTTGGCATGTTTCATACCCAACTTGAATGGGAACAGTGAAATTTTGTCTGAGTGAATTTTAAACTTGGCGCATTTATTGAACTTTCCTTGAAGTGGAAAGGAAATCAGTTCAGGTCTGTACTACGTCTAAAATATTTGGGTTTCAGTGTTCTGTTGATTTGACAGCGGTGGTTTAAAAAAGATAAACTATAGAGTACTTGCATGCATATCAATACTACAATTTATATGATTTATTTATCTATAATAGACATTATCCTAAAAAATACGATAATTTCGATCCATGTACGATAATTTTACGCCCCCGGGTACGATAATCAGTCCACTTCAGGTTGCTAACACTGGTTTACAATCGTTTTTACACTTGTGACCCTAGAGTAGCAGATGTCCGTGGGCGGTGGTAGTCACTTACCATCAGCTGATCCATCAGCCCGTACCAATGGTGGTACCTCCAATACCAAAAAATGGACTACAGTAATGAAACCATCATATCATTATATTTGATTAGGTCTTTCTCATTGGCCGCTATAAATTACAATTACTATATTAAGTTATATAGTATGTACTTATATTGTCCGTATGGTGACGGATTAAGAATACATAGTGTTACCACCCCTAATCATCCCGTGGGTGTCGTAAAAAGAGACTAAGGGACCAAGTATACAAGACAACATCATTACAAAGAGAAGGAAAACTTGAAACACACCCTATTCCAACCCGTCTGGTCAGCATGGAATAGTAGGCCAAAACCTCCTTGCTAAGGAGAGGCCTATGTTCAGTAGTGGACTGTAAAAGGCTGTTGATGATGATGATGATGATATTAAGTTAACTTCTAAATGTAAACCTTAAATATCAACATTAAATCAACATTAAATATTCGTTAAGATCGTTAGAATATTCAGTATTATTCAGTTAAGTATTCAAACGTACCACTTACTCGCATGAGGGTTTGAACACAATTTGAATAGCTAAACATCAAGTTCAGTCGCAATGAATCACAAATTGATATTATGCACCTTTTTTATTAACGTATGGAAACTCTCATGGACCGTTAACGCCCCGGGATTTGCGATTTGATGGTGTGTCGGCATCGGACCGACTAAAACGACACGGTGTGGCACTCCACGCCTGGAATAGGAGGTATCCGAGAACTATTGATATTAGGCCATCCGGACGGAGATTAGAGGATTCTTTTAACTATGTGAATAACAAAATCACTCACGAAGTGGCGAGGATCGAACCAAGTGTCGTGCTATTGGAGAAGCCTACGTCCAGCAGTGAACTGCAATAGGCAATGATAATGGTGATGGTATTGTTACAAATATCGTTTGTAAAATGGTGTCCTATCAATAAACAGATTATCTAACTCTCAACTAACAATCAAAATTCAATTTGTTTTTAGTACTAGAGATATCTATCTAACACAGAGGCACTGTCATACGAATCTTAACGTTACGAATCCACGCAGAGACTCCTCCAATCTCTGTCAATCTAAGTTAACAAATAACAAAAATGTAAAAATATCAACCAATTATCACACTATATATCGATGTACTTTCAAAATGTCATAAATTACGATCATGACATTGCCGTATGGATAGGCATTTCGTCAAACCTCACACAATCGTCATTTACGCAAGCGCAACCCGCCAAAACTAACAACATGGCCGACCCTTGCGACACGTGATTGATTAAAAAGTTTACTCCTATTGTCTTTGGTACAAAGGCCGCACGAATAATAATTATGGGAATTATATCAGCATTAGAAATGTCAGTATGTAAGTGTTGCACATGTGAATAATTGTTAATTATTTTGGTATTTTAACACATTGGATGAGTTAATTTCAAACTGAAGTGTCAAAGTTGAAATATCTTTATTAATGGTTTGTACTGAGTGAATGAAACAATGTAGAAATAGGCAATAGAAGACTTGGTTGTAAGATTTTGCAGCATTCTCTTTCTTTTTTGTTACATATTAATTTGCTGAACTATTTTATGTACTGATTTTAAAAGCCTCTATAATAATTTGTATTTTAGACTGGCTCTAGTTATCAACAACCTTAAATAGACGACAGCTGGACATGGCCTCTCCTTAGAGAAGAGGTTTTGGCCATACGAGTTAATATAGTTTTACTTTACTTTACAGTTTCTAGTCATGTATGGTCTATATTTTAAACCGAAATCGTAACTTACAACCTAAACAGGGTGCTTCTTATGATAGTGAGGTATTTGACCCTCAGCAATGACAACTCGTAATATAAGAAGCCCCACAATAGTCGTCAGAAAAACTTATGAATACAGTCCATTTACCTTTTGACAATGAACTTATTCGTAACACAAGTATACTTAGAAGGTATTCTATCGATAATTACTGAAACAATTGAATAGACTATTGTTCTCTTTTAAATCAGAGCCATTTCATTAAACGGTCGGCTATAATAAAACCACTTACAATTAGGTAAAAAACGGCAATTTTATACTGATGACCAGTAGAGTAGACCACTATACGTTATCATCATCAGCATAAACCACGCTTGTTTCCCCGAAGGGGTAGGCAGAGGCCTATTAAATGCCCACTTTTCGTCAGTATTTTGGTCCTACGTAACAGGTGACGAGCTTATTACCGCTAATCGGGATATTTTGTTTGCCAGAGCCTCGTCCGTCCATCAACAGATGCAGCACTTGCAGGTGAGGTTGTTATGGGGTCCTAAGTATCTGGATGTCGTAATAGCAGCGGTTCCCGGATCCCTCCTATGTCAGGAGTAGAGTGGCACACCATGTGGTTTTAATCGGTCCGATTCCGATACACCATCCCGCGGTAAACCCCGGTGGGATGACGGCCCGAGAGGGAGTTCATGCGTTAAAAAAAAAGGGTCCTAAGTACATCAATATTATATTTAAAGAAAACTAACTTTAATTTGTATTATTAATAAAAAAAAACCTTTCCAGTGTTAACCTAATGTATCATTTTTTGTATGCAGTAAGGATGTAATTATGTACAACATTCGTAACATACTTAGGTACGTAACAAAAAATCTTAGTTAATTACATACGAGTATGTAACACATCTGATCACCAAATGAATTACAAACTTGACAGTACCGTTATGAATTTATTAAATGTACGAACTTGCTCCTAAATTGTTTTAATCATATTTATATGTATTTAATTAAATTTCAAGTTGTAGTTTTCATTTTGAAGTTATGTGACATTTAATTTTTTTGTAGTAATAACTTCTTATGACAGGGTAAACCACTACGTTACGTAATGCGTTACGGCACCAGTCTGTCTGGCCTCCCGTTTTCTCACGCATACGGCAGTGGCAGGCAGGCTCCTCTTGTTTCACTCTAACTCACAGCGGTAACCATATTTCGGATAGACGCTTCTCTCTCCAAGCAACCTTCTCTTACATTATCATATTAACATATATACAATTTAAGTAATAACCTAAGCTTTTTCGACTTAAACAATTTCAGTATTAAATAGTTCAGCTTAGTTAAAAGTATCACTTCTGTTGGACGTTCTGAAACGGTTTTTTTTTTTTAACATTGCTCCATCTTATTCTTTGGAATAAATAATGATGTTATGATTAGTTTTATTTCGCAGTTAAAACTAAGCAACTGTAGTACTTAGAAAGAAATGTGCCTAATTCTAAGACGCTTTTTTTTTGAAGACCTTCTCACCCAGCAGAAGTACATGCTTGGCTTAACATTTTTTGTTTGTTCTTGATTTAGATTTACGTAAACTACAATTTACTTAAACAGGTATACAGTTTACATAAACCTTGGTTAAAAGAAACAATGATCGAATTGGCAATCAACAGATATGCCTCGTGTGGGTTCAGACGGCTATCCGTAGTTTCATTTGAAAGGCTTGCACAGTTTATCGATTTGAATTAAAGATTTACTCGAGCAAGTATATATTGAGAGTTCGGCAGCGGTTGAACAAGACCCGAGGTCAGTGTCACATGACTGTTGACTGTTCACATTTCACACCTGATAGCAGTTCAGATTCGGAACATATTAAACCATGAAGGTAACCATACAAGCTAAAGTTATTGGTAGGTAGATTGAACCTTCAAAGTGCTCAAATTCAGAAACGGAACATTGATTAAATCTGACACAAGGTAATTTGAAGACTATTATAACATCACTCATTTAAATAAAGTTATTGAAACCTGAAAAAATACCTCTAAATGTTACTAAATTAATGTCTACAATCTACATTTACTGTGCGACAGGAATCACTTGACTATTCCACTTATGAACAAGACATTTCGCTCTATTCAGGCGATAAACAGGCACCTGTGATAAAATCTAAGCCCATGCATACAAACCGATACGAGTAACTACTATGACAAATCGCCGCTTCGATTCATCGAACCGTCGTACATTTATCTACAACACTCAGTCTAGCTGTTTGCTGTCTACGCGTGAACGATTACATAATAAATAATGTTCAATACAATTCGATTACAATCACATATTAGGACGCCCCACTGGTTTGAGTACACCTTATTTTTATTCGATAATCGAACAATCGACTAAAATCGCGATGGAATATAATATTTTATTAATAGGCGGTGATTTTTTTTACAAGTCATGAGGTCGCGTCGTGTCAATCATCGGGCGGTATCCTCGGAGTTCTTAGTAAGTAATTTGACTACACATGATAGGATTATGCAATTGAAACGTTTACAGTACTAAAGGTCAAGTTTGTATTGCGCATTCGACCAATCCTTGGAATTAATAGTATGAAATTAAACTGTGATTTATGGATAAAGAATTTTTATTTTCTTAAAAGAAATGTACAATAAATTTTATTTTGTGAGAACATATTGTACAAATAATTAGCATAGGAGTAGAAAAGACGTTCATTTTCATTAAATAATACGTATTTAAGCTTGTAGATAAGAAAGCATTAGCACATACCTATATCTTTATGTCGCTAACATTGCTCCGAAAATCAATGGACTACTTACAGTTAGGACTTACGAAAACATTAACACTTTGTTTGAGAATAAATAACACTGTTATAAACACAAAATCACAGTTATGAACGAAAATTATAGATGCATTCCAACTATAAAAACTACTCAATAACTACACACACAGAACACATATTACAGTCCAGTCGTTCACATTAAAAGGAATTTCTTCTTTGTTCTTAAATTTTAGATGTTTGTCGTTTCTATGCGCAATGTGTTCAAATAACTTTTGCTTGTATTGAATCGATTGTTATAGTAATTAAATCGAACTAACAGAAAGTAAAAAACAATCGATTTATTATTCGATATTTGTGTTGATAAGAACTGACAGTGTCAGGGGTGCCGGATGTCAATCCCACAACGTCCACTGGGATGATAGACAGAGAGCTATATTTATTTCAACCTTTTATTTTGAATATATTGTTCCGACAACACTCATATCTTCAGTATAGACCTAATATTCTTACTAAAAAAAGGCGAAATTGTGGAGTGTACTCAAATCGACGATTAAGTACAAGTTTTTCACACACACATTTCTTGGATCTTACCTTTATAGCAAAATTAATCGTATTTTATCCACAAATCCCCTTACTAGATATATGTGCAAGACAACAATATCCAAGTGGCTACAATCTTTAGATTATGAGACAACTGAATACTTGTGAATACACCTTCGTAATTAGATATCTTATGTTCATTACATCAAGCCCATACGCTGATATATTACCTATAGGCAAACTCCGAAGCTCGCCGCTCCTAGATTGGACTGTTCAAACCTCAGGTCTGACTAAAGATTTTTTCAACCTTTGATTAAGGAATTTTCGTCAAACCTAGGAGAGACAAATTTGTTTAGGCTAGGTTTGACTATAAATACTTCAGTCAAAGGGTGAATTTGCAATATATTTCAGGAATCACCTTTAGTCAAACCTAGGACAAACCAGTCCTTCCGTGAAACTAAACTCACAAAGCTAAACAACAGACTCAATGAAAATTAAAACTTACAAAAGTTAAAGCAAAAAAATTATCTTACTTAAAGCGAACTGGGTCAAACAACCATTTATTTATTTCATCAAAATACTTTTATTTTATAACATATTCATAATTACTAGTTATAATACTCAAAAGTAATCACCGCTATTTCCATAATAATTTATTTGTAGATAACTATGCTAATGCACCTGTAACACAAAAATCTAGGATTTCCGTGTCGAAACAATTTATATATGTACTGTGATATAACCGCATAATACCGTATAAATATGAATTAGTGGACCGAGAACATATCTCTTAAGTAATCTAATTGCAATTCATCGTCATGTCAGACTATATAAAAATACTAGCTTGCGCCCGCGACTTCGTCCGCGTGGAATAGTTACCTTGGGCTGACGCTTACTTTAACCCACGACTTCGTTTATATAGGTGAGTGAGGGAACAATTCTGTCATACATGATTTATGCGAAATTTACACAGCCATTTACACAGCGCAAACAGCGGAAGGCACTTCCGTCCTTTTTAACTAACTCCCGTATTTTGCAGGTAAGATGTTACAAATTAAAAAGGTTTAGTTCTTAGTATCATATCAGATTTCAAGCTATACTTAGTTAATTTTTGGTAACATCTTCATCATCATTAACATCCCAGCCAAAAGACGTCTACTGCTGGACGTAGGCCTCCCCTAAGGATCTCTACAACAGCCAGTCTCGTGCCGCCCGCATCCAGCGGCTTCCCGCAACCTGCGTCTGGTCTTCTGGCCACCTTGTGTGGGGCCTACCAACGTTGCGTTTTTCAGTACGGGGTCGCCACTCCAGAACTTTATGGTCTCATCGGTCATTGTTTCTACGTGTAATGTGCCCCGCGTGCTGCCACTTAAGTTTAGCAATTTTACTGGCAATATCGGTGATTGGTTCGTCTCCGCATCTCCTCATTCCTGATTCGATCACGCAAAGAAACTCCAAGCGACCTTGCTTTTTGGGTGACTTTGTGCCTTCTTATCAATCTCATAGTGAGCGACCACGTCTCTGTGCCGCAACACACACTGGTCAAAGATTTTTGTCTTGAGACACTGCGGTATTTATGATGAGAGTACGTAGCTTTCCGAACGCTGCCCCACATAACTGGATTCGATGATTGAATGTAAAGATCTGTATCTATTAACGCAGAAAAAATAAAATAAAATAACGTTCTTGATTACAGAATGGTATTATGTTAGGTGACAATAGCCATAAAGAAAAGTAGAAAACATGTTTAGACTTGAGTCATTGTATGTTAGAGAGAAAAGTAATCAGAAAACTAATGTCATTGTCAAACAATCGCGAATCGCGTTCTTTCCTTACGTTTACATCTCCACTATAAATTGCGACACTAGATTGAAATAAACGATGGCCCCAAAACAAAAAACAATACTTCTTTTTGGCTGCGGTAATTATTTTTTGCGTATATCGCGATATTGCTACTAAAGCACCGTTCACCACAGATCGACACGCAATATCTTGTAAACAAAACACGTTTTATTGTCGAAGTTTCACTTTTACAATTAATAACTATAAAAACAATCGATTGTAAGACCTGTGGGAAAAAAAATATTTACACAGTTTACACAATAGCGTGTTTAGTTCTATCGTTACGACTTTCTTACTACTATCGCTCCCGAGTGATATGCGACCTCTTTGTAATAGCTAGATAATTATTTTAATACGTTATGGGCAACTACTCGTACAATACACTTTCACTTTGAATTTGCATGCTATTCCGTGTTACTGTGCAGATAAATGTTTTGCCAGTACAAGCTTACAAGAAATTCACATGCATGTAGTATGTAGTCTGAAATAATGTTATTTTTAAAATATCTCCTATAATTGTAATAAAAAATTAAAAAAATAACATACCTCTTTTTTGAGATGCCAAAAATGATTTATCATTTGCTTAAAAAATACCAAATCACTGCCCATAATTGACTGATGGTTCAAATTGAAAAAAAAATCAAAGCGACCGGCGGAAACGATGTAATATAGTCAGCCAGTAATGTTGGATGCTCCATCAGGAATACTTCGATAGCTTAATCGTATGTTCTGATCGCACTTCTTCGACGCGAAACGATCCGATTGGTCGATAGCTCGCACTTATGTTCGAAACATCTGATTTCAATACCGCATTCAAATGAAAAATATTCGCATCAGTGATATGTTAATAATTAATGACGACAGAAGGCGATCAGATTTCTCGATAAATCTTATTTACTATTTCAGGTGGAACCGTTGCTATTTAATACTTTTATTTATAAAACTGTAAGAAGTTTTTAATATTTAATTTTGTGAAAAATTCTTGTCTATGGTATAAAAATTTAGCATTTCTCATAAGGTCTCTGTCACAATTATCGTCCGTTAGTGTTAACACCGTAAGTGTACGAGCGTGGTTAGATAATGATTATCTTATCGGCTTGTATCAGCCCAGCCCAGTGCCATTAGCTGGCCGACCGACTTTCCCGTAGGGTAGGACGGCCGATTGTTGACGATTGTCCTCTGCGCACAATGAGGTAGACGCATGAGGTATGGCCACATACAGAATATTTTTTTTTCTTGTAGAAAATATTGTAGAGATATAGTTAATAAACATTAATACCTGAAATTAATTTTCAACACGTTAAGTTGGCTGTAAAAAATAGTTTTATGCTAAGCACAAACTAAGTAATCTGTGCAAATATAAACTCTTCACAAAAGCATGTACAAATAGCCACTATGCATGAATTACCTCACACGAATTTCATGCTTCATCTTTTGACCCAACATCAACTTCTTTATCCTTGACACATGTGTGAGACACTGCCCTTCTAATGTAACGTAGTCAATTTTATACTTTCAGATCTATGTATAAAAGATTAGTTGTAAAAAAAAATGATTTTTTCAACCCACCTTTTCAATAATGGGGAATTTCTTTTTTTTGGGAAATTCCCTTTCATATAGTGACAGATCAAGAGCCAGAGTATCATAACCGCTATTCATCCCATGGGTATGATAAGAGGTGACTATTTGGAAACTTTACAGAACACCATCACTGTAAAGTGAAGGAAAACTTGAAGCAAACCTTATAGCAACTATCCTGGCTGGCGTGGATGCTCCAGTTCTTGGGCGATATTTTGGACCCCCTACAGTCAAGCTAGCAGGCGCTAAAGTCGTCAGGAGCTTGTCGCTCAGCTTGACTTGGTTCTAAACCGCATTTCTCAATAAGTAACGAGTCGATTGTCTCAATATAAAAAAAAACCCTTATTTCTAAGCGAGGTCCATTTCCAGCAGGCGAATTTTAAAGGCTAATGATATGATATTACGTGATTTCAATAAGCTAAGATTTAAACAAAAGAGGCGAACAATTAGCATAGTGTTGAACAAAACAAATTCGTCTCTACAACAACTTTCTACTACTACATTATTCTAACTCAACGATCTCATTGTAACAAGCCCTATTTATCCCTCAGCGCACCGCGACCGCTTTCCAGTGACACTTGCCGCATACTTACCTATTGCAAATAATGAGCGTTTCCGATCCATTATAGATACCAATGAGATTATTTTAGGTCAATATGATTCAATATGGCAGCATAAAAATACTATTAGTAGAACTAACGACATACCAATATGCAGTCACGAAACGGAATTATGACATTCCCGCTAATTTGATAGGAGCTGTCAAAATGACAGTTCTTTATTTGAACGTACGTCAAAGTTTTTGATTATCAAAATTAATATACGTCAGGTAATCGCTAAAGAAAATAAAGGTAGATACAGTTATTTATGATACATTTGTTATTACCCAATAACAAATGTATCATAAATAACTGTATCTGGTTATAAAATTATTCAAATAAAAAAAAATAAAAAACAACAATGAAATTGGGAACATTTGAATGTAGAATCTAGAACCGTGCCTCGTAATTTAAAAGGTGCTTTAGAACTTGCAGCTTGTAAGAGACGGACTAATCATCTCTTAACCGGTGCCACAGAGGTATTTTTTAGAGAGAGGCAGAAGTATTTATTTATTTACGAAATTTTTAATATCGAGACACATTTTAATAATCTACGTAACATGCACAAGTAGGATGCAATACTCCAATAAAGGTTTTTCGTGAAAAGTTTCCATAACATCGACCCAGGTGTAACAAATATAATTCATGTGAAGATGGTAATGCCTCCTTTTTACTATTTTGAGAGCTCTAAGGGACTCTACTCTTGATGGGAAACGTGAATAGAATCCAAGAGCTGTGTTCACCATACTCGATTGAGAATACAGACAATGCAGTATGGTGGCCCACACTGTGGTGGCCTAGCAAAATGCTTTTTCACACCCCGCTTAGGGACGTAAAGACTCACTTACCACGAAAACTGTCACCCCTAAACAACATCATAGCGTTCTGTAATCGTAAACCTTGGCTTTTTCAAGTAATTTTTAGCAATGGCTACCCTTAAATATAACTTAGAATAGTGATTGATTTATGTTAGAGTAATTTAAAAGCCCCATAACAAGCTGTAGGTAAAGTCAATGAGCCCTCAGTGTGTCAAGGAATAACTCAAGTTGTTTATAATAACGGTTTAATATCTTCACTTGTTTTAAATCTATGAATGAATGAGTGAATGACTGACAGCAATTGCTTCTATTCTGTATTAATGTTCAAGTTAGCGATCAGCGTGTCATTGTGCCCGATTTAAGGTCACCGGACTACAACGCCGGTGGATTTTTGTATGTTACATATGAAAAATAATACATTGTTACTAATTTTTTAACATTTGGACAGGCCAAAAGTAGGACTTTATTGAAATATGTGAAGAAAAGGTTATGTTAAAGTTTGACTTGACCTATAAAATGTTACACACAGAAACGATGGCCGATGGGGTCGTTAAGAAACTGCTGGATGCGGGCGGCACGGGACCGACTGTTGTGGAGAATCTTGGGGGAGGCCTATGTCCAGCAGTATTTTGGCTGAGATGACGATGATGATGATGATAAAATATACATCAAAAATAACCTGAATGAGAATTAAATATATAATCTCTTTGATTTCAAGACCTAACTCCTTATAAAGCTGGTTAAAAACTAACTTATGCTATTCATATTTTAGCGTGTTTATTTGTTTTTCTCACGGTATCGTACTACTCGGCCATTATTTGTTTTCGCTTACATCACACTCCAAATTGCGTAAAACTCTTGCCATGGTAAAACACCGCCACCCATAGTGAACTGATGCCTTTGTATTTTAAGTGCTCACTTTACCGCTACTTACTGCGTTGAGTATTGTAGGTTCGATTCCCATATGGGATAACATACAATAAACTATTGTTCCGAGTCTGGGTGTTCTTACTCTCCGTTTGATGTAGGTATATTTGTAAAGTCCCCCGCGACACAGGATATATTTTTATTATCTTTTATAAAATCAGTGATTATATCAACAATAATTCATCAACAAGCATCAAAAAGCTGTCGTATACGTAAAAAAATACGGTTTTAAAGTACAACAGGATAGAATGTTCAATTATAATTAGGCATTCGGCCTAACCTAATTCGTGCCTACTGTCACGTAGACATGGTGTGATATCTGCCATCTCTCATGTTTCAAGGTGTGCCTGTTGGTCTAATTACGTTCGAGATCAAACACAATCTGACACTTTGACTTATATGTTTTGCGTGAAGTTAAACGTTCTATTCGATTGTTTGACACGAAGAACACCAGCTTTTAGAGGAGTGGGATTTGGGTTATGAGGATTTAAGCGCAAAATAAGAGAAATATGTATGTTTTAAAATCGAAAAGAACCATTGAAACTAGACTATCCCTACTAATATTATAAATGCGAAAGAGTGTTTGTTTGTTTGAATGTTTGTCTGTTTTTCACGTCGCGACGGAACGATTTTATGGTATGATTTTTATGTCTGAAGACAGTTAGGAAGCTGGAGAGTGGCATAGGCTACATTTTACTGCGATAAAACATCTCGCTGCCATGAAAAGATCCATTGTAACGCATATTTGCATCGGTCTAAATTTTTAAATTCCAGTAGATGGCGCTATTACTTTTTTGAAATTTGGGGAAACGTTAGACCTACCTACGCGTGGTAGGTCATTCATATAAGTCATTCATATAAAAGCTTAAAGAATGATTTGGTTATTAATATAGTACTTAAATCTGTCAAAGAAATCTGTCTTCTGTGTAACCAAAACAGAATGTCCTTTACAAAAATATCCTTCACAGCAATGAACAGTGCCTCGTCATGCGATAACAAACCCAATATCGTAACCAGATACTCAAGTATTAGATATCTTAGTCCGGGGTACGCAGACTGCAACATCAGAATAAAATTTAATTAGTCTAACAATAATTAGTCGGTGTAGGTGTTCAGATATGAGATCTTGAGTAGATCTTAATTGTTAATGTTATTTGTTTTTGTGTTGTTAGACAATTTTTGTCTGTTTTAAAAGGTGATGTCTGGAATCACTGAACCGATTTGAAAAGAGAAAGAAATAATAAATTTCGAATTTGTTGATGCTTGCGTCGAAAAGTACTAGCAAAAATATATTAGTTTGCATTTCTGTTTTTAAAATTAATACGATTTAAAAAAACAAGAGATTGTTTTTTGTTAAGAGCATTCCAAAGTGACTCTACTCTGCCTGATCGAAGATATGAATAGAATCCAAAAGTTGTGGTCACAATACACCATACGCCACACACTATAGCGGCGTAATTTAATCTGTTACTCATAGTAAAGTATGTAAAACATATATAAATAATCGTAACAAACCTTCGGCTCTCTTTTTCTTATTATCATCATCTTTAATAGTCTACTGCTGGACAAAAGGCTCTCCTTAGGAACGAGGTTTGGGCCTTAACACGCTCGCCAGACGGCTTGCTATAGAATTTGTTTCAAGCTTTCCTTCTCTTTGCGATTATATTATCCGGTATAGTTAAATGCGTTCAACATTATTCCATCAGGGTAAAATCTCATATTGCGTTATTTCTTTATATTACGACCCAATTTTCGCATAAAAATAATTCATATGTATGTAGTGCACGTGTATTTTGACCTCATACACTTGTACTTTAACAGTTTTTGTTTATGATTTTTACGTGGACTGCATTATAATGACCGAGATTGCATAGGCTTGAGGATTGTCTAAGTCAAGTCAAAGTTATATGATGGTAGTATCATTGGCTGTTGGTGTAATGGTTGGTGAGCTTGGCTGTTGAAGCAGGTTCAATTCCCAGGACCTACGTTTATACAGACTACTGATACTTTGTCTAATTTGGCATCAGATTCCCGCGTGTGAGAAGTATAAAGTTAAAATTTAAGTGCTTTATTCATTTGTCCATTTGTTTGTTACAGAGATGGCAGCGGAGGTGGTTCGTCTTATATGACGATGGAGAGCTGACGTACTCCTTAGACGAACACGTAAGTATTATAAATAAGTATTAGTATATATAGATATCGAACAAAAAATGACAAGAACCAATAAAGTATCAACTATTTCATCCAGTTTAACTAGTACGTACTAAGCCCCAACTAAAATAACTTTCTTCTATCAAATAAGGTAGCGAACCTTGTTATCAGCACCGTGCTCTTCAACTTTTTCTACCGACTAAAAAGGCACCTGTAATCGCTTCCGCGTACTTTTATATCGACTAACTATCAACATCTCGCTTCTTACATCGACTAATCTATCGTACGAACAAATTCAAACTTGCTCGATGCCTTAAAGGGCTGTATTGAAACCGAGTACGGTATAGCTAATAATTGACTCGTTATTGGAAACCAAGTTTCTAGCAACATTTTAATATTGATGCTGCTGTTTGATATCAAAGGTTTTTAGATAAACATTTTTACTTAGTGACTTCCAAACTTGTTTAGGAAGTGCATGTGTATCATAGAAAGAGTGGTATGCATTTCTATTCAAGCTGCACATTCTTATCCTCGTCAACAGTCTTTAACAGTCTACTGCTGGACTTAGACCACTCCTTAGCAAGGAGGTTTTGGTCTATAACACCACGTTAGCCAGACGGGTCGATATAGGGTTTATTCCAAGTTTTTCATCCCTTTACAGTGATGTTTCTTGTCTATTCCGCTTCTTATGATGGCCCATGGGAAGAATAAGGGTCGTTATACTCTGTATTCTGCGTTCTGATATAACGTATTAATTATACATTCATAAACTTTTGCAAAAAATTTAAATGCCAATAAATATACCAACGCCGCGTGTTCAATTTTTTACCAATAATAATTTTATGCGTGCATTATAAAAACAAACATTGCTGGACCGGTCAGTGAGGCCGTCCGGAGATGTTCAAGACTCGGTTTCATCGGCACAAACCTTTATCGATATCAAATCTTTCACATTTTTCTCTGGCACCCATAAATATTCATAATAATTGGCGCCGTTGCAATTTCAACTGACTACATGAATTTTAAAACATGCCGTATATAGTCGTTCACCGCGCTGCGTAAGGGAAACAAAAAGTTGATGCATACTGTAAACTTACTGAGAACAATGAATACAGGAAGACTAGGAATGATGGCTTTCTCCACTGAGACGTAAAGCAAAACAGCTCACCTTTTACAGGATATTTAATTCAACTGAATTTAGATGACTGACAATTGGGTCTCCCACCCCAATGTTTCCTAAACAATCGTTACTTAGTAACAATAAATTGAATACGAGCGGTTTAACTTTTGTTTGGAATTAGAAACAAAGTTGAATATAGAACAACGGAATAACTGATGTTAGAGTTAAATATTTCATTATAAAGCTGCGTCCACATTTGCTTAAACTGTAGAGCTTTTGTGATTTTTTCAAGAAGTTGCAGTCAAACGATCAGACGGTAAGTAACTACCGCTAAACTTCTAAAAGTGCATTGTCACTTTTGTAGTTGTATTTCTTTTGGCGCGATTGGGGAAAATGATGAGAGTGGATTTTTACGATGCGCACGCACACCGACAGAAAAAAGCAACAGTCTGAAGTTAGTTGCGCCACAGAACTATAAGTTCTTTCGTACGTACATGAGTACACACAATCTTTTTCTTGAATACTCTACTCAGGACTTGAGGGGCCTATTATGAACAGATTGTTGCAGAATGACAAAATTATGATGTGACATGTATGCAATGGAAAATGTCAATTATGTTAAAACTGCAATAATAACTTACGTCACAATTTCTATTGTGTTACAAAGTAAATGGTTAAGTAAGGTTTTAAGAAATATGGGAGGCAGAATTGTGACTCACGTATTGAGCTACTTCCACGTAAACATGTACTCCTAAGAGTCTGAATTCAAATATCTCCGGGATAAAATAATATAAAAACAGTTAAATATTGTAATGTGCTTTATCTAGTAACAACCACTATTCACCCTATCTCCCGATGGCGCAGTGGTAGTCGAGTTGAGTGACCCGTTTCAGATCGGACCAAATTTTAGCTATATATACGATATGTATGTATGTATGTTCTATGTATGTGTAGATATTTATAAAAAAGTATATAAGCATTCTGTCTGTTACTCTAGCTTTTATAGTACCAGCTCTGTTTAATTTGAACCTAGACGGCGTTGGGTCAAATATCCATTAATCAGTACAGTGAATCCTAAAATCTCAAATCTCGTGGACAGCTATGCTTTGGTTTAAATGGGCGACCTCGGGTGGTGTCGTACCACGACTTCACAGAAAACCGATCTTGAGTAATTCTCGTGTAGCTTTTTATCGAGTGAGTAAGGAAGTCTAAACCCTCTAATTTTAAGAAGAAAGCCACAAAAGACGATTAACATTGTGGCTCTCGAATCACCGGTGTCCTAAGACTATGTTGTCTGCTCGTTTGCCCAATTTCAGCAGGTGTGTCCGTATATTTTATTGTATATTCCGTGTAAAGAGGCCAGTTGTCGCGCGAGTGCCGCGTCAATGTGACGTGTAATGTATTCCTCGGTTCACACTTCGTTATCATTTGAATGGAGCTAAAGATTTGCAATGCACCTCGCAAACTGTGGAGGGAAGTCGTTAACTCACAGAAAGTGGGGAAATTAATGGCCATTGAACGCAAGAGTTGTTTGTTTTCTTATTGTGTTGTATTCCTGAGACATTCTGTTTGTTGGAGCTTTTTTTTTTCGTGATTATTATTTTAAATCTACTGATATTAGAAATGCAAAAGTTTGTAAAAATGAATGTATGGATGCTTGTTACTCTTTCACGTAAAAATTGCTGAATGAATTTAGATGAAACTTTGCAGTAATATACTCGTAGCTTATACATCAGAATAACACAAACTTCTATTTATATAATTAATGTATACGTATTTGTATACATATACATTTGTATAAACTCCAAAGCTTTTTTATGATGGAGGGAGGATATGCGAATAAATGGATCACGTGATGGTACGCGACTGCCGCGTATGGACACCCGCACTTAAGGATGACATACGCGTTCTTTTTAAACACGCTTTTATAAGCTTCACTTATTTGTTTGTAACCGAAGTTTATAAGCGTGTTTGTCAGTTTTTTAAGCTTTATTTATTTATGACAAAGCGGGCAGACCTGTCCGTATGGTGACGTATTAAGAATACGATTCATCCCGTGGATGTCATAAGTAGTGACTATGGCAACAAACTACTTGGGAAACCATCACTGTAATGGGTAAGAAAACTTGAAACAAATCCTATAACAACTCGTCTGGCCATCGTTATATAGTAGGCCAAAACCTCCTTGCTAAAGAGAGCCCTATGTCCAGCAGTGGACTGTTAAAGGCTGTTGATGTACCTCAGTCAGTCGATGAAGAGTAAAGAAAGAATTGCTTGCGTTTTCTATGAGGTCGTGGTACCACTCTCCAGTCGAGCATTCTCCCTTGTCAAAAGCATGGCTCTTCTACTAAACTATAGTAGAAACTAACTGTAGTTCTTAAAACGTTTTTGAGACAGGAGGCCCATTGATGGAGGGCCTTACACTGTCACGATGACTGTCATGCCTTTTACGTCCTTAAGCGGGGTGTGAAAAAGCATCTCACAAGGCCACCATAGTGTGGGTCAATATACTGCATTATCTGCATTTGCAATGAGTATGGTGACCACAACTCTTGAATTCTATTCATGCTTGCCATGAAGCAGAGTAAAATATTTCTATAAAATATATAAAAAAAAATATATCTTCATCTTTGTGACAGCTGTCACTAGTGTCATTTCAGAACTTACCAGGTACATTTTAGTTGTGATTTTTATATTCATAATGTATTGCACTTTATTTGTGATGCAACTGGTACGTGAACAATGAAAATATAGGGGATACAAAACTAAATCTCTTGTCAAAAATACTTCAACGATTTCGTAGCCATCTGTCACAGAGATCGAGCTTTTAAGGACTAAATATTAGTCAAAGTTAAGCAACATACATAAATCATTTTGCACCTTAAACTGTTTAACTATGAACGTAACCCAAGTATGTTAATTTGAACCTTCCAGTCGGCCCACATGATATTTTACATAGCCAGTCTGTTCCGCGTATCTCATTATCTTTCATATTCATTTAGGAATGTTTGCATATGCATTTATGATTGACTACCTATGACTATGCTAATGTGGGCGTTGTAATTTTAAATATCACTTCAATATGTGTTTATTTACAATAATTTAACAACGTTCTTAAACATGATTGTAACAGTTTTAATAAAAACCTCTATGGGTCGAGGGTCAAAACTTACAATTTCTTATGCGTGAGTTGTCACAGTTTTACTTATATTTACCGCCGAGCCTTTTTACCAAATTAAATTGGAGTCGGCTTTTAAGTTTACTACGATACGGTTGAACTTTGATTTTTTCACGGAAAGTGACTGCCGTCAGAGCTCCACGACACAAGTACTAGAAATTCTATAAACCAATGATCAAAATCAAAATGTAAATTTCGACAATATTCTGAAATATCGTCCGTGTGGTAACGGATTAAGTATACATAGTGCTACCACCCCTATTCATCCCGTGGGTGACGTAAAAGGTGACTAAGGGAACAAAGTATGCAAGACAACATCATTACAAAGAGAAGGAAAACTTTAAACAAACCCTGGCCAACGTGGCCAGTAGGCCAAAACCTCCTTACTAAGGAGAGGCCTATATCTAGTAGTAGACTGTAAAAGGCTGTTGAAGATTCTTAAATACTGTAAATCGAAATTTCTGTTAAAAGATTAGGGCTCCAACTACCCGTAAGATCGCTAAAAATGTTCGTATGGCAACAAGGACTCACACTTAATGTGTTTCCTAAATCCCGGAGGGCTCCCAATATCTCAAGAATGATCAACCTTCAGAAACTGACCTGGCTAGGATTGTTTAACCTTGCAATGTGATAACCTGATAATTGTCTGGCAAAGAGACTTCACCTTTTGTTAGATTACACATTCTCGTTTAAATCAAGATATTTCATCTCGTGTCAGCGTTAAATCATGCGTTTCCTCACGCCGAACAGAAACTTAAATAGAATTATATAAACTACAAAGAAATAATAGGCTTTACTGATAGTAACAAATCCTCATTGTGTTTTGATTCATATGACTATCATTAGTATTACTAAAATAAAGAAAAAAAATTATTCATCTTAGGAAAACTTACAGCAATACACTTGACATAACTTAAAAAACCTATACACCATAGACAAGTCTCCACAGATAGAAACTGAGTATTTAAAAAAAGGCTTAAACAATTTTTTTTTAAATATAAAATTGAGTCCATTTTAAAATAGTACCTGGCAATTAACGTGCTTAATAAGACTACAAATTACGCTTAAATTATTTTTTAATTTGGGAATGACACCGAGTGCCGTCTCTTTCTAGTGGGTAATATATGACTTAGCAAAATATAACAAAGTGTGGTATTAAGTTATTGTAAACTTGAAAAGAACGATGCAGAAAACTGTTTTGAAGATAAGTAGTAAAAACTAATGATATTGTTAAAAATGGAGCACGGCACAACGAATGCACTGGAACATAGATTCTTAGTTTGCTTAGCAACTCAAGACAATCGATGCGAGAAGTCACTATCCGTATATATTTAACAACACTAGCGGCATGGACCATTAAATAAAACGCGGAAACTTTCATTGCCTTAGAATATTATCATATTTGCTTTTTTTTTACAAAATAACACCCCCATCAGGAACATATCCTGTGTCGCGGGGAACTTTACAAACATACAAGAAACGGACACGAGGAACGCCCAGACTCAGAACAGCAATTTTGTGGATCACACAAAGTGTAGTTCCATGGAGAGTTTGTACCCAACAACACAGCGCAGTAGAGAGCGGCATGGCGACCGCTTAATTACGTGCAGTCATTTTTACTTTACTTTTAGTAAAACGTTATTATAGTAGAGATCTGTTTCGTACACTGCAAGGAATTAGTAGTCGTCAGTGCATTAATTATCACGTGTAAATATTGATACAGGAAATATAAACAACTATGCATTGGCGTGGATTTATGCAAATTCTCTGGGCGAGTAGACGCCCATGTTCTGTTAGCAATTGCTTCACAACATACGCTTCTAGCTCTATAACTACTACTACTAACTTTTATTAAACTACTCTATATTAATTAAGTTTGAATAATTTTCTCCCGTAGGTGAATTTCAGTCATAAGTTATTGATAATATTGAAAAAAAAACATTATCTGTTTTCTAACAGAAACTCAAGCCGTGCTATATGTTTGTCACGAAACTCTTCCCAAAGGGCTGGATCGATTATAATGCAATTTTGTATGTATATTGAAGCCGGTAGGTGGCGCTAACGGCTAAAAGTCACTAAATAAGTAAACACATTTGTTTTTATTTTACAACATACCAAAGTGACTCTACTCTGCCTAATGTAAAGCATAAATAGAATCCGAGAGCGGTGGTCGCCATACTCACTGCGACTGACGACTATTATATTAATCCTACGGCGGTAGACAGGGTCAGTTAGTAAAAATATAATGTGTATAATAAATGTATTATCTCCGTGTGGTAACGGATTACCAATACAGGGTGTCAGCACCCCTATTCTCCCCATGGGTGTTGTAAGAGACGAACAAAATAACACAACAACTCTATAAAGAGAAGAAAAACTTGAAACAAGCCCAACCCGCCTGGTCAGCGTGGTATAGTAGGCCAAAACCTCCTTGCTAAGGAGAAGCCTATGTCCAGCAGTGGGCTGTTAATGGCTGTTAATGATGATGATTATATGTATTACTATTTCTTAATTAACTTACTACTAAATTGCAAGTGTAATATGGTTTGATACACTGTTTATAAAATTACACCCTGCGAATACAGCAAATCGAAAGATGCGTCATTTTGAAACCCTACGCCGCCATCCGCTATTGGATTATACAAAAAGCCCTACAAGTCTTACCATGAGTTGACTGAGTGTACATTATTTGCAATATTGCCGATTTAACTACCTATTCACCACTCATAATCAGAATTTCGTTAAGATAAAAAAATACTCTTATTTATCTAGCAATTAGAAAGCTATTTCACATAATATTTTGATTTGACTTTGATTAGCAAAATATTATATGTATATAGAAATTAATATCATACATATTTACATAAAATCACGCCTGTTTTCCCAGAGGGTTAGGCAGAGGTATATTAACACTTACGTGTTTTGGTCTCACGTAATAGGTAGCGAGCGTATAGCCACTAGTCGGGGTTTTTTTATCAGAGCCTCATCTGTCAATCAACAGGTGCACCACGTGCAGGTGAGGTTAACTTGGGGCTCTAAATCCTTCTGGATGTCGTAATAACAGCTGTTCTCGGATCCCTTCTATGTCAGGCGCAGAGTGGCACACCGTGTGCTTCTAGGCGGTCCGATTCCGACACACCACCTCGCCGTAAGCCCCGGTGGAGTGATGACCCGAGAGAGTGTTCACACGTTAAACAAAAGGGGTTCTAAATCTTTGGTGGGAACCCTATGCACCTTATGAACGCTATGTATATTATCCTCACACCATAAAAACTAAAAAGTTTAGAAAAATTGCAATTAGAAGAAAACATAAAATAATTATTTCGATAAGATTAGATTAATCTATTTACGAGTAGAGTGGGTGTCGTAAGAATTTGCTGCCAAACATTTCTCAGTAGCCTTTGAAAGTCCAGTTAACGCAGCACAGCTGGTACAACCAGATTCAAGTATATAAACATTAAAACAGTACAGTGATTTGTTAGATAGAAAAGAAACTCTAAAATAATTAAAAAATTTCAAATATAATAAAAAATATGGCTTACGGAAATAAAACTGTGGATCTACAAAGCGCAATTTTGGACGTTCTCCTAAATTGCGTTTTCAGGACAAGGTGGATGCGGCTGCAAGATATATATAGACAAGACAATTCTTTTGCAGCAGTTAACGAGCTGTAAATGAAATGACGATAATCATCAGCATCATCATCATCAACAGCCCTTTACAGTCCACTGCTAGACATAGGTCTTTCTTTAGCAAGGAGGTTTTGGCTCACTATTCCACGCTGGCCAGACGGGTTAGAATGGGGTTTGTTTCAAGTTTTCCTTCTCTTTATAATGATGTTGTCTTCTATACTTGATCCCTTAGTCACCTTTTACTGATGATGATAATATACCTATCTAATTAAAAATTCATAGAATTGTGTATCAGTCTAAAGTCAACAACCAAGTTACAGTTAGAAGTCAACTCCTGTTTAGATACTGTATACACTCATACAAGGACAGACGAGTGAGTAGCCAATTTGTAACAAAAAGCAACATCTATTTAGCATTCTAGCTGGCCGTGTGCTAAACAATGACATGTCAATTAGGCCCTTCTGGTGTAGGCACACTTCACGCTCAGACCATCCATATTAATGAACATGTTCTAAACAAATCCACACTGGCCTACAAACGACTATTCTAAACAAATATACGTTTATTTGTAAACAGACGTGCTTAGATAGATGTGGTAGTTTTAGTAGTTTTTTTTTTCTATATTGAGAGCCTGCCAAAATGGAAAGAATAAATAGAATCCAAGAGTTGTGGTCACCATACTCATTGCAAATGCAGACAATGCAGTATGGTGACCCACACTATGGCGGCCTAGTGAGATACTTTTTCACACCCCGCTTGGGGACGCAAAAGGCATGACAGTCATCGTGACAGTGTAAGGCTTACACAGTTACCACGATAACTGTCACCCCTGCATCAATGGGCCTCCAGTCTCACACTCACCAACGAAACACGACAACACGGATGCTGGCGCTTTAGGTTGGTCTTCTGTGGGAGGGTAGTACTGCCCCGGTCGAGCCGGCCCGCTCGTGCTGAAATCAACGTGGCTCTACTACCTACTAAAACTAGTGTACGAAATATACGCAAATGTAACATAATTGGATGGTATCACGCTTACATAAACATTATATACAACAGTAAAAAATGATATCTATTATTCGCTCGTTATCAAATCCAGTCCAGATGTTTTCCGTTGTAACCATCGTTTTCAAGCAAGGCGTGAAAAGGCATCTTACTTAGCCGTCTTAGTGTGGATCACCATACTGCGTTGTCAGCATTCACATTGAGTATGGTGACCCCAATTCTTGAGTTTTTTTCATACCTTCCATCCAGAGTGGAATCACTTTGTCAGTATCTTAAATAAATAAAAATTAAAAAATCTTTACCAACTCCTCTTTTTAAACGGCCTCTTTTTTAGAAAGAAGGTTTTGACCTATTATACCACGCTGGCTAGACAGAAAGGGTTGCTGTCCTGCATAATTTACTTACTTGTTGGCTCATACGACACCCACAGTCTGAAGAGGGGTGGTTACACTTCGTATTCTTAATACACCACCATGCGATGTGTTGCAATCAATCAATTAACCTATCGCCGTTCACTGCTGAACGAAGGTCTCCCCCAAGGAACGCCAACGATCCCGGTCTTGGGCAATTCGCATCTATTTGCTGCCAGCCACGTTCTTCAAGTCGTCGATCCATCGCGCTGCAGGGCGCCCTACACTACGTTTGCCCAATCGTGGTATCCACTCTAATACACTTCGGCTCCAGCAACCATCGGTTCGTCTGGTTGCAATAGTAGGTAACAATTACCCTTACCCTACATAAATACACAATGATGACCCCTTTTCATTCCACATACGCATATAAGTGCGAATATTTCATAACAAAAATACTTTTAAACGTTCAAGGAAAGGCATCGTCGCCGTAGGGCCGGAACGATTCTTGCCAGTTATTTACACGCCCTGTTTGGTCCGATATTATCAGTTACAAATCATTTTAATAATTGTCTACCAATTAATGCATACCATTGTTGAAGCAAGATGGCGATGATAGCAGTTGAAAGTGCGTTTTTTTTCTCTTACTTTTGTGTGTACGGGAAAAATCTGTTGGTTGTTGTTTACTGTTTGTTGAATAAGATTGTTTCATTCTGATAAATTATATAGGTAGTAATAGTAACAACACTGTACAGATGATTACACGGTTGGCCTAGTGGTTTAAGCGGTCGCCATACCGCTCTCTACTGCGCTGAATGTTGTGGATTCAAATCCCACGTGGGACAACACTTTGTGTGATCCATAAATTGTTTTTCTGAGTCTGGGTGTTCTTTGTGTCCGTTTCTTGTATGTTTGTAAAAACATTACGACACAGAATTTATTCCTAGTGCGGGCATTGTCTTATAAAGAAAAAGAAAAAGATGGCGTAGTGATTTAAGGGGACTCACAGGGGATAACACTTTGTATGATCCACAAATTATTGTTCTGAATCATAGTGTATTCGGTGTTTTTCTCCGAACCAGGATATATTTGCGGAAGATGTTCCTAAGCAATCGTGTACAATTATAGATTTCGCACTACAATACTTTAGCATAAACCTATCATTATTGTCCATCCAATGATCTAACATACCAGTGAACAAGTCTTGAGGATCGCGTGCGCTAGGTACAACGTCTACCGACGGAATGCGGCCGCGTTGTGCAAGCGATGCGCTGCGCGAGCGCACCCACCGCAATTCACCTGCGACCAGGCCACGCCATATACGCTTCCGCACCTACAAAAAAAAAAATTGCTATGAAAAAAATTATAAATAGTAAAAACTGATACACTTACAAAGATAGATAGGATATTCATACATACACAAAATCACGCCCGTTTCCCCGGAAGGGTAGGTAGAGACATATTAAACGCCCACTTTTCGCCAGTTTTCTGGTCCCATGTCTATTACGTGGGCCTATTTCCACTAATCGGGATGTTTTGTTTGCCAGAACCTCGTCCATCGATCAGCAAGTGCACCTCTTGCAAGTAAGGTCGACTTGGGGTCCTAAGTTCTTGGTGGCAACCCTATGCACCCCTTATCTGTAATAACTTAGAAACAAATCGAAAATTATTTCATTCTTTAAATATCTATTCAAAATTATCAATCTTATCAAAATTCAGCAGTAAACTAAATAAGTTTGTAATATATATATATACAATAAGAAACTGAACTTTAGGCTTGAATGGGAATATACATATATCATGCACATTAAGTAAACTACTTCAATACCTTAAGTTGCTAATTGCTTTCCATGTCAGGGGATAGTTATATGTCTTTTTATGTCAAATAAAGATTACTAAATGAAAACCTCGTCGTCAATAACAGTCCCTATTGCGTGTCAAGAACTGCGGCCCAAGCCTAGGTGTGTCGCAACCATCCCTGTGTGAGCTAGCAATCACGTTGATTTCTGCCATTCCGCAAGACATACAAAATACCTGAGAGAAAATTTCATCATTGACGTCTAACAACTGTGACTTTTACGCTACATGCCGTGGTGATTTCGCGATCCAGTTGCTAATTGTACTTAGCAATTAATTTCTTAGCTGCTATGAAAATGTACCTGATGTGTGCGAAAATGAGACAGATTAAGAATACGATGGTGGGCTGTTGAAGGCGCTTGATATTTGATGATAAAAATACTTGCGGGGCAACGTATGCGATGCGGGACGTTACTGTCTCGGAGGGATCGAAAGCTTTGTAGCGGGCGAGGTGGCTATTGTTGTGCATACTTGATGTTAAAATAATAATATCTACTTTACGTAACTATGCTTTGTAAAGGAAATATTTTTCAACTGACTTCAAAAAAGGAAAACGTTACATTTCTTTTCTGTTTTTACATTTCTGTCGGCAGTCTTCAACGGTCATTCGATATAAATTTTAGTGAGAGATATTCATACCCGTCAACTAAGGTAAAGGGGAACGAATCCTGAGAAGGATATGATAATAAATATGCTTACAGTAGCTAATATTAAAATTGAAGCTGGGTGTGTCAAGTCTACCTTCACTTTGCTCCACCTTTAAGGAGTTGCAACATATATCCTTCATATCGGCAAATTAGCTCACGAATCATAGCGGCGGAAGTAGCAACACTAGCAACAGGTAATTAGAACGACAGCCCAGTCCGTTGCGCAAACGCATCCGTCGGTACAAATGTTGCCAACTTCATTGCACTCAGTGTTAAGTTTTATGTGTTATACAATAAGGTTCACTTCATTTATTTCTAGTTGGTATTATTGTTATTAAAGTAAAATTTTAAAAAATAGATTGTACCCATGGCCCCCCACAAGGTGACGACCTGGTGAAGGTGGCGGGAAGCTGCTAGATGCGGACGGTACGGGACCGGCTGTTGTGGAGAACCTTGGGGGAGGCCTTTGTCCAACAGTGGACGTATTTTAGCTGAGATGATGATGACCCGTGGCTATTTCGGGCATGCCAAGTTAAGACCAAGTGGTCTTTTTTTAAAGAGGTAAGGCGTCCTGCCGCACATACTCGTGGTTCTGCAATAGAATGCCTAAAGTGCAGTCGGCTTCTGAACAAGCTTATCACTACGGTAATACGATTATTTATTTCATAAAAAAAAATAATCTAATTAAAATATAGTACACTAAGACGCTACAGTTAGTGCGGAATGAAAATGCTCAAAAAAGTTACATAACAGTAAAAAGTCTTTAATTAGAAAAAAATCAAACATTTCAACTTTTTCATTAAATTGTCGGTAGTAAATTTTATTGTTCATGTAATCGCGTAACATCAGGCATA
Source organism: Hypercompe scribonia (assembly GCA_949316085.1). Taxonomy (NCBI): domain Eukaryota; kingdom Metazoa; phylum Arthropoda; class Insecta; order Lepidoptera; family Erebidae; genus Hypercompe; species Hypercompe scribonia. The sequence goes on from OX438972.1 coordinate 22,441,490, forward strand.
ATATCTCAATTTTATGTTTGCTTACTGCACAAAGCAAACTTATTCAATAATAAACTTATTGTTTATTAAATTCGAAAGTGAAACTTTAATAATTATTGACACTTAAGTGACACAACAATGGCGGACAATAATGCAACTCCCACGCGCGGGAAAAAGTTTTATACAGATTAAAATAATTACATTATCTGTACAAAGTGAGTTTTATTAGATAATGTTTCTATTATCTAACTTTTATCTTGTTTGTGTAATATATCCGTAGATAAATATTATAAAATCGATTTAGGAACTCGACATTATTACTTGTAGCATTTGTAGCTTACGCAACTACCATGGTTGATTTGATCATTTTGTAACGTAAGTCATTCATTCGTTCGAAGGAATCCAAATTGTTGTTGCGTTGGACTGCGTTGGACAAATAATAAACTGAATATTTAGGTATATGGCATTAAAAATGCAATTTAAAAAAAATGTTATAAGAAAATAATAAATATGTGCTTCTTACAACGTTAATTATCTTGTTTTTTTTAATCTTTAAAACTAAGATGTTTTAAGCGGATGCAAAAACTCAATGTTTCTAAATATTCACTAGCAATATTATTTTTTAAAAAATAATGTATATTATGTTATATATATATATATACATGTATATATATATGTATACATGTATATATATATAAGTATAAATATGTCAATAAATTTTTTGTTGAGTAATTTGTTGGTATTTGAAATCTTAAATTAAGATAAAAATATGCAAATAAACAGATTATACAAACATACAGCTTCCTTTAAAAGAAAATTACGCAGAACCAATATGACCCCTGGGTCTTTAAGCGAGGCGTGAAAAAGCATCTCACTAGGCTGCCATATTGTAGTCGATGTACTGAATTGTCTGCATTCATTCTGCGACCACCACTATTAGATTCTATTCATGTTTTCCATCAGGCAGAATAGAGTCACTTGATAGACCAAGAATTAAAAAAAATCTAAACGCACAAATTCAACTATAATTTACAGAACAGTTTCATGTGACAGCTTGGAACGTACAATTCACAACACCAACTGATTTAGAAGAGTGTCACCATCCATATTTTTCCATGGGTGTCGTAAGAGGCGACTAAGGGAACAATATATGTAGGACATCACTACAAAGACAAGGAAAACTTGTAGGCCAAAATACCTTTGCTAAGGAGAGGCCTGTGACCAGCAGTGGACTTTAAAAGGCTGGTAATGATGACAAACTCGTATAATAACATTTACAGTTTCACACATACTTCAATGACTCAACGTCTCGTCTTAACTTTTCAAACTGATAAACTAACTAATGATAATAGCGCCGTGATTACAGCGTGCCTATCAATATAACTCCTTAAATGGTCACTTGGTTAATAGACCGGTAGATTAGTACTAGAAGTAGTCTTAAGCTCTCGACCGATTTAGCATGATGGAGAATAACGGTCAGGCTTACCTATCTGGACAAATTGCATGTTCGAATTATAAATATTAAACAGAAGAGGATGATAAACAACTTACCATCGGTTCATCTATCTTACCGGTTTATGTGTTTGATTGATTCAACAAGCATACCTATGCGTAATCATAACACAGATGTTCCAAGTCTCTGGTTAAAAAAAAAGCAAATACTTTACTTAATACTGATTTCTTGCCAAACTGGTTTGTGGAATTTTGTTTTTACTTTTGATCCATCAGACTCTTGATATCATTTTCCTAAAGAGATCAGCAGAAGTGTTTTGTGAGCACATGTTTCGTCTGCAATTTTTAATGCTACGTAAAAGATTCTGGAATTCAGAATTCAGATTTCCCACTGATTCTTTCAAGTTTTTAAAGTCATTTCATAACTGTACCATTCGTTTATAATCTTCAGTCCAACCATACTAAGTCAATAAGAAGTTCTCGCTAACATTAAAAGTAAATAAAACTGTGGTTTGTACGTCTGACCACGCCCCAGTGCTCACCGTCACTGTCAAGTTGGTCACCAGAACCCCGTGAGACCATTGCTGACCTACTAACCACAAATTCAAAATTGATACTGTCTCAAGTTGAAACTCGTGGAACTGATCAAATGTTCTCGAAAAAATTCGAACATTCCGGAATATTTTACAATGTTCTCGACGTTTCCAGAACAGTTTTAATAAGAGTTCTTGCAAATTTACGTTTCTTCTGGAGAATTTAGATCGCCGATTGACAGAAAATCATATACGTCCAACCAATATACCTACATTAACCTGCTGTAGAAATATTTCTGTGTTACAGCTATCAAAGAAGTGCGAAGAATAGCGTCAATTATAAGCGAATGTTAAACCAAAAATCCCAACAGTAGAAAATCAAAGGATAAACACTACATCTGATTATTTAACAGTGTACAATCTACGCAGAACAGCCCGAGGCAAATCAACACGGCTATTAAATAACAATCAGTAATGCAATCGACATTACAGTGCATCTAACATGACTTTAGCCTTAAACTAAAATAAATCTTAACTAAATAATATTAAGCTCGAATTTACTGATACGTGTTGTCTGATAACTAAAACATTCAAATTTAGGCTTATTACGTCTGTTCACTAGTGCTATAGGCTATTAATTATTCTGAATTAGTGCCGCGTGTAGATACAAATAATATTAATTAGCAATCATTGATCTAGAAAATGATGTTGTTTACCGATTTTGGCTACGGAGGCGAGTTAACTACGCAGAAGATATTATAGAGCACATGTGTGTGCGCTAACACAGGTGCACTCTCTGTTCCCTCACTCTGACAAAACGATAAGATGACTTTACATACTCTCCGAGAGATCTAGAAGATACTTATTTGTAGTATTATACACACTTAAGTTTTATCACCATTGGGGTAGGCAGAGGAATGTTCATTATTATCATCATCAACAGTTTTAATAGTCCACTCCTTGAAATAAACACTTTCTTAGAAAGAAGTACTAGAGGTAGTTTAAACGCCAACATTTATAGTATTTCAAGCAATAGTATAGAATGCCTTTATACAATACATGAGTCGGTTTCAAACAAACAAACATACAAGTGAAACTAGTAAAAGCGTGTTAAAAAAATGATTTACATAAAAAAGTAAAAACTCAATAGCATAACCATTAATTGTCCAATACTTTGTTATATTTTACTTTAAATTTATCAAACAATTTTGGTGATGCCACGAAACTGATCTGAAGAATCGAACTGACACCCACCCATGATAGGAATCTTATGACTTCAACAATAACACTCAATTTTGTTTCATAATATTTTTACAACAACGACCAAATAGACAACCTAATGATTACCAATGAAGGACCATTATCAGCTATAGTTGGATAATGAGTGTGAAAATCAGGTCCTAAGAAGATGGCAGCCAAGTAATGCCTTCTCTGGTTGTAGCATGTGTTTAGTTAGAAAATAACATGGGTCATAAATAGTAGTTTGTGACAGTGTTCAATTCTAAAACGTCATAGAAACGGCAAAAGGCAGGTTTTGTGGCCTAGGCACGCGCACCTAGGAATAGCAAATGATAAGCTGTAGCGATGCTCCCATTAGAAATGTGTTTTACGTCATATACTGAATTCTTTGCATTCACAAGTATAGCGACCACCACTCTTGGATTCTATTCATGCTTTCTATCAGCCAGAGTAGAGCCACTTTGTAAGGCCAAGAATAAAAAAGATGAAATAAATGATTAATGCAAAATTTCTATTTTATAATGTATACATACATATCTTAAGGTTCAGTTTAGCAGATGTCAAACGATTTTTGTTGAGATGTTCGGTATATATGCTAATCACCGCGAGAATTTCTATATCGTGATTCAGGATTAGTAGTTACAACATGTTTCATTGCTCCGTAGTAGTTCTGTCTTCACTAGATGGCGCTGTAGTATGTATTTTTGTTTGCACTGTACTCGTATATAGAAGTCGCCACATGTACTTTATATGTTATCCATATGTGTGTACTTACAGATCTTGATTCAAATAAAGTATATAAGTATGAGGGTCTGCAGTTAAACCATGTGCTATTTGCTATAATTCTTTAAATTAAGTATGTAGAAAAGTATAGTTGAGTTTCAACATACAAATATGCTTTTAAGAATCACTTCTCATCCCAGTATAGCTAAGAACACATATAACCCAGTATCAATACAGGGGTTGCACTGTAGCATTTACATTCTAAATAAAAAGAGAATCACAACACTTAAAGTATCTCTCTAGGCCGCCATAGCGTGGGTCGCCATACTGCACTGTCTTCATTCGCAGTGAGTACGGCGACTACCGCTCTTGGATTCTATTCATGCTTTCCATCAAGCAGAATAGAATCACTTTGGTGGGTTGCTATAAAAAAGAAAAAGCTATAGCTTTTTGCTGCCAATAAGTTCTTAACTTGAACTACTCACCAATAATCATTAGCGCTCGCGGCAGCGACAGAGCTTGCCACCAAGCGAACTGTCCTGGTAATCTGCATAATATCTGGTGAAAACCAGTTCTTATATACACTAAATACAACTTACATATGTATATCGTTCTAACTCTTCCAAATAAAATATTACTCCGAAACAAAGTCATCAACATCATCAGCAACAACCTCTTACAATCCACTACTGGATACAGACCTCTCCTTAGCAAGGAGGTTTTGGCCTACTTTACTACGCTGGCCAGACGGGTTGGAATAGGGTTTGTTTCAAGTTTTCCTTCTCTTTGTAATGGTGTTGTCTGGTATACTTTGTTGCCTTAGTCGCCTTTTACGACACCCACAGGATGAATAGGGGTGCTAACACTTAATCCGTCACCACTACGGATACACCGAAAAAAAGTACGCGTTCTCAATTACACTGTAGATAATTATTAATAGCGTAAATCCTGTGTTACAAGGAACTTTATGAACATACAAAAAACAGATAAAAAGGACACCCAGTCTCAGAACATCAATTCAGGAATCACAAAAACTGTTATCATGTGAGGTTTGAACCCACAACACTCAGCGCAGTAGAGAGTGGCGTGGCGACCACTCAAATCACTACACGGTCCTTGCAGTCCTTAATTTGGATTCTTTCTAAAATTAAAAATCTCTTTTTTTTTTCTATTTGACATGGGGCACATGAGCACAATGGCCTCCTTAAGGCAAGTGACCAAAGTCGCCCCTGAACACCTGTAACTCAAGAGTCACAAATATCGCCCTTTGACACCTCTCCCTATAGTTAGGGTTAGAAAGGGTTTAGGCTCCAGTAATCATACTCACTTACACAATTGCTTAACACCGATTTTTGATGTCCTATCCTACTAATAAATAAATAAATAAATTTTAACACATTTAATACACAACGCCATCTAGTTTCAAACTAAGCAGAGCTTGTCCTATGGTAATTAGACTGACTGATAGAATACTTATATACTTGTAAATACATACATAGAAAACACACAAACACTTATGCTTGCGATCTACAAACATTTGGTCCGACCCGGAATCGAACTCGAGACCTCAAGCACAGCATCGCTTTCGCGACCGCTTCGCCATCGCGCTGTTAATAATATCATGAATACGAAAATTTGTGAGGATGGATGTTGACATTTGTAACTTTTTCACGCAAATACTACTGAGCGGATTTAGATGAAACTTTAAAGTAATATAGCTTATACATCGGAATAACGCTAAGTACCAGTCACCTCGGAGTTATTGATCTTAAACTCTACTACATACCGATTTCTAATCTGATTTTGTAAGTTCATTCTTGCTTGTGAAGTAATTGTAAATACGAGTATTAGAAATACCAAATACTGACTTCTGTTAAGTAAGATTAACAGTCATTATGACATACCTCTTGACCCGTTCCGACGGAAAAGAAACTTAATCTTTAAAACCACTTATCTGCATGATGTGGTACCACAGTGCGTAGGCGACGTTGTAGTGCTAATTTATATATATTGCGAAATAGGTTACGATGTCACGTGACATAGTTACTTGAACAACACTAAGTTAACACTTCATAAGTGAACCCATGCAACATTGTAACAAGTACACTTGAATGGTTCAAATACTTAGTTACGCGAAGTGACGTTTATATATAAAACTTATTTTAACGCCATCTTTCGTATACTAGTCGTACTAAGTAGACCACTAATTCTGTATTACACAATTAAAGTCGCCGCGTAGATGTAAATGGATGATTCCAGCCAGGCATGATCAATTAGCATAGTTGGAGAATTCGTATTCGATGGACAGACCAGTCCTATATGACAATAATATATTAAATTTCCTGCACGATTGGTGTAGTGGTTCAGTCACCTCACCGATACCTACTGCGCTCAGTATTGTGGATTCGATCGCCACATAGGACAGCACTTTGTGGAATCCACAAATGGTTTTTCTGAGTCTAAGTGTTGTACGGCACCATATTTACCATAATTTGACGTGAATAAAACATATCTAAATTTACGTAAGTTAGTTACTAAAACAAAATGTATCTAAACGGAACAATCTATTTCGATATTTCCAGTCCTTGTTTATAGGTAGTAGAGCCATGCTTTTCAGCACAAACGGGTTGGCTCGACCGGGCAGTACTAACCCCCCACAGAAGATTAACCTAAAGCGACAGCATATGTGCTGTCGTGTTTCGTTGGTGAGTGCGAACCTGGAGGCAAATTGATGCAGGGGTGACAGTCCTCGTGGTAAGCGTGCTCAATACAATGTCACGACGACTGTCATGCCTTTTACGTCCCAAAACGAGGCGTAAAAAACCATTATTATTCAATATTATAACCATTATTGGGTCACCATACTGCATTGGATTCTATTCATGCTTTCCATCAAGCAGAGTACAGTCACGTCGGCAAGCTCTTAACGTAAAAAAATAAATAAAAAAAGTCAAAAAAGAGACCCAAGAATCAATAATCGACCGGAAATTCATTTCTCCCATCGACTTTCTTTAAATAATTGCAAATTAGTTTTGAGAATCGATTATAAAACTAGTACCGCTTTTCTCGTCTGTCGTGCGATGAGTCATATGAGGAAAGATTATGTACCAAAATGGGGCAGATGTGTGAGTTATGGAGTAAGAATGACGGATGTCGCATCATTCCTGTCGTAGGAAGTGCTACTTACACGATATTTACTGACCGGACATATTAGCTTGGCAAAATTACCCGTTTGCGATTTATATTTGACGTTGCATCATGTTAAACAAATTTAGCTGTAAAATTCGTTTGATTTGTAGTTAATTCGCCTCATTTTGTTTTTGTGTTTTGTTTGTATAGTGAAAAACAGTCTTGTCCAGGCAACTAAAATAATAATAAGCTCACCCCTATCACACACGGCACAATCTCGAATTAAACATGGCCTGTACAATGGTAACCAGATTGTGGCAAACATGTTTATATAAAACTATATACGTACATATTGTAGATAAAATATTACACCCATCAAATAACACACATGTTACATAAATACAAAAATTCAAAATACATATTTTGTGCTCATCCAATTATAGGCAATCACATCTAACAAAACTTGAACTTGTACCATTTTAAATCAAAACGAAAGCAAAAAATTAACTTTTAGGTTAAAAAAAAACAAACTAAATAAAAAAAACCATAGAAAAAACACACTAATAACAGCAGAAACAAAAACTCCACATTCAAAGGCGACAACATACCACGCACCAAACCTAGGTGAGGTTTTGCTCAACCAAGCCTATGATCATGAACATCACATTTTTTTTTCTAGGTGGAAATTAGTTTAGATTCCAGATCTTTAGTCTTATAAGGTTCCAACTGTCACTAGGAAAAACTAGAGGGCTTCTGATATTCCTAACAGCCTTTGATCCCATTCTATGGAAAGATTCACCTGGCTCTGCATTGAAAGACAATGGCAGCGTGTATGGGACTTTTGTACCACCTTGCGTATCTCATAGTTTCACAGCGATAGTACCCGAGTGAGTATTTTTATAGAATATTACATAAATCTTTATATATATGTATATTTATGTATTGTGTACGTATAATTAGTAATCTCTAATGTCATCATTTACGTGAAGGATTTGTTATTTTATATTTTATGTAAGTAACCTAAGTTTTTTCCTGTAACATCAGCTATCTGTCAGTAAAAGTCCCATCGAAATCGATCCAGCCGTTCCAGAGATTAGCCGGAACAAACAGACAGACGGACAAAAATTGTAAAAAATGTTATTTTGGTGTATGTATCGTATCTATATTCGTATGTATGTAGTCAAAAGCGGTTATTTCAGTATTACAAACAGACAACCCTATTTTATTTATATGTATGGATGTCAACTTCTTTATTTTACCTTTGCACCTACCGCAACATATTTCTACATCACCTAAACTGGTAGGTTAGGAAGTTAGGTAACAAAAGTGGTGTTACAGGGGTGACAGTTGTCGTGGTATGTGCAATACAATGCTACGATGACTGTCATGTCTTTTACGTCCCCAAGTGAGGAGTAAAAAAGCATCTTAATAGACCACCATAGTGTGGGTCACCATACTATATTGTCAGTATTCGTAATGACTATGGTGACTACAACTTTTGGATTCTATTCATGCTTTCCAGCAGAGTAGTCACTTTGGCAGGCACTCAAAAAAAAAAAGGCTGCAAGTCAAACTTTGTACTAATTAGAAAACATTAAGTACGTATTTGTACAATATGTACATGAAATTCAAATAAATAAATAAAATTGTTATTTATTTGGGTTGATAACATCATTGACAATAACATTTTGAATGCTCAGATTTCAAGAACATTACATTAAAAAGTTATAATTCACTTTGTAAACAGTATATATCTTATAACCATATATTATATATCGTTAGCGACACACAATCGGCCATTCTCCTTTACTCTTCAAATACTATTTTAAATGCATGCGTTTTCAACGAGATCTGTTTTAATGGCAATTCATTTTATTCGTTCAGCGGTATCTTTAAGCGTTGTGAGTCACGTAGAAGTATCCTTGTTGTGATATTATAAACATTTCGGACATCTCACACACAACGCCATCTAGTTTCAAACTAAGCAGAGCTTGTACTATGATAACTAAACTGATAGAAGACTTAAACAAATATTTGCAGATCGTTGAAACCTTTGGTCCGACTCGAGAATCAACCCGAGACCTCAAACACAGCAGTCACTTTCGCTACCGCTGCGCCACCGAGGCAGTCAATTATACAAAGTCATAATAAATAAAAATAAATATAAAAATGTATTCTATATAAGGTTTACGAGAATTTGCAAATTTGAGGCATTGTGGAAAATTTTTATCTTAAGCAGAATATGAAGTAATCTGACGAGCAGAACGTGGATAAAAGCTAGTTATAGGCCAATAATGATCCAACAATTACTAACAGGACATAAAAAATAAAGTAAATAAAAGTCTCTCGTAAAGAATAATTATACTAGATAATATAAATCTCACTACATTTTTAATTTAAGATATTTCTAGTTAAAAAATATTAATGTTGCCAGATTACATGTATCTTGTGCGTGTGCGGTCCACTAAAAGTATAGTAAATCCTTAACCATGTTCTTGTTTTTGGACCTGGCCGATAATTGAATTCAAGATAATACCTTCTATATAGGTGTAAAAGGTAGTCCAGAGTTGTCAATTTATAGTTTCATGGCTTGGATTGTTTGCTATCTCACTAATAAGTTTCGATGGATTCGACTGTTGTGTTGCGACTGAAAATATTTCTTCTCTTCTTTTTACCTAGTAAACATACGTTTTTTAAGTTCATGCCATTGAGCATAATGAAGCCTCCCTCCAAGCCATCTTAAGGGGGAAAGGGTCAATCAATCCAGGATCATTGTTAAGGTCATCGTTTTAGGATGGTGACGACAGTCACTAACCATTTAGTGACACGTCTGTTCCTTTGCACCCCGTAAAGCTTATTCAAAAATTTAAAAGTAAACCTACCCCTGATAAAGAGAAAATAATTTAATTATGACTCTGCCTTAACCCTTACTTTAAATACGATAATGTTAAATTATGCGACATCCTGCTGAATTATAAATCCATAAAAAATATAATGACACTAACACACACATATAATTTTTCCTATTGAAATCAGGCCATATAGTTAATGACGTAGTATCCGGTACGGTAATTACTGTCCACAATGGGCTATTGTCTGTGACAGCGTGACACTTCCGGTTTGTGAGAGCATCCTGCCCGCGCTGCGCCGGCGCATCAGATCGCTATCTCTCGTATTGTTTTGTCGTTTGGGATAGGCCTTGTTCTATCTACTGCCGATGTCTAATACTAGGTTTGAATTAGTAATTTAGGACTTGAATAGGCCTTTTAATGGATTTATAAAATGATGAACAAGCAATCAAAATTTCAAGTCATAATGAAGATACTTACGTATTTCTAAAAAAAATACAAATAACATAAAGTCATACGTGTTTCCCAGAGGGGTAGACAGAGACAATTGATCTCCCACTACGTTCGTGACACACCTCTTTGACTTCTTCCACATTCGTCAATCGCTGCATATATGCTAGTCGGGTCCTGGTACTTTTCAAATAGCCTTTCTTCAGTATATCACCAATTTTGTCTATAAATACTCGCCGTGGACGACCTCGTCCGACACTTCCACACACAGTCGCTCTATATATTTCTTTCACGAATCTTCTATTTCTCATCCTCGCTACGTGGCCATACCATCGGAGCATGTTTTTTTCAATTTTTGTCACTATATCTTCGTTTAAAGACCCAGACATAGAAGAAATGATCTTATTCGTCAAATTATATATTTCCTGATTGAGAATAGAACCCACGGCTATGCTAGAGTTAGTAGTCAGGATTGCCAACCACTAAACGAATGAACATTCGTTTTTTTATTTAAGTTTTACCATACGTATCCACATCAAATAATTTAAATTGCTTTAAGACTGATATAATCATAAAATTATCAATTAACTGTCTGTTACCTTTTCATGACAAAAGCACTAAACGGATTTTAATTAAATTTGAGATCGAGAGACTTTGTTTCTGTAGGAAGGAGGCAGGCAACACGCTGGAGAAGCCACAGGCAAAAACTACTTAACCAATATTTATAAATTATTCAATAATGAATAAAATAACGGTATTATAGTAATGTCTGATTTCCAACATCAGTAATCCCGCACACAGTGTAACGGTAGAACAACCTCCATTCAGCTATAGAAAATGGTGACCATTGATGCATGAACATATAAATGGCCCAGTGAGATGCGGGTTCGTTGCCGGTAGAAGCAAAAATTGTAGCTAGCGGTGTCGGGCCCACCGCCTGTGACGGGCTGACCCTCTAACAGTCGGTAGTTTAAGCGAGAAGAGGTAGCGGTAGCGTGCAACTTAAAGAGAAAACTATGAATAATAAGATTTTGGTGCTGTTTTCGAGTACCTTCTTCAATTGGAAACGACATAGAAAAAAATCATAACGACAAACACAAAAGTTATAAAATTAACATATTTTTACCACTCATATATGTTGACTATGTAATTGTGTGTCTGTCTATCTATCCTTATATGTCACTATCGTAATAGCTTCAATATTTTTGTAACGTTGATAATTTTGTTCTTTTATTCGAATGGTGACATGACATTTGATGTAGATTGTTCTTTACCAAGAACCTTTTTTAATCAAGGAAATCTATTCAACCATTTTCGCAACCTTTCAGTTGATTTTATTTCACATTTTAAGCCATATTTCTTAGTACCGAATTATTATTTTTGTTTATAAACATCGTTTTTAAGTTCAAATGATGTCATCCGCTCTTAAAATCGCTGTAAACTTATCACACAAGCCTCTAATTCGCTCGGTTGGCTTCTATCGCAATATTAAGGTGATATCTATAGTTTTTGCTAGCAATGGCGGGCCCGAGGCGTCAATTCGGCTCGAATCAAAACTGGACTGCGGTTCTATGTAGATTGCATGTCTGGTTGTAGTTTCGTTAATTTACTACCTAGGAGACTGTTACACATTTATTTGTATAACGGTACATTGTTTTGATTTTGCATTGATTTGTTTTAGATTGTATTTACCGCGGTTTCGTACTATACAATTCATATCTTGCTTGTCTATGATGTGAAATAATTGAAGTTATCGTATGAGATTGACTCGCGACCACATCAAGTGATATTATTATAATTGAGAGAAAAACATTAGCTTTTGTTAGAAGGATTGAAAGGGTCATTTGTTTATTTCATTTAATACTCAGATCATTCACACCTGAGAGTCATGAAGTTTACAATTGTAATATTCGAACAATACGCCAATATAAACTACACATTAAAAAAAAATGATAAATACAAGAAGTAAAAGCAAACATCAAAAGTTAAGACTGCACGGATGGCTTAGTGTTTTAAACTGTCGCCACGCCACTATCTACTGCTCTGAATGTTGTAGGTTCAAACCCCACATGGGACAACAGTTTGTGTGATCCACAAATTGTTGTTCTGAGTCTGTTTATTGTCTGTTTGTAAATATATATTTCAAATGCGGGTCTTTCTTAAGAAATCAAAAAAGAAAAATATGTATACATATTGGATATTCAAATCAAATAAAAGTTTGTCGACTTGTGTTATGTATACTGGCTGCGCGTGTACCAGTGGGTACATACATACCTGTCTATGCATTCACAGATGGCTCAAACGTTAATACGTCACTTGACCATGATGATGACGATTTGCATGAACTTACTCCCGTCTAAATCTGCCTATAGAAGTCTTCACTTCAAAAATAACACCGATTTTCTTCTATCGATCCTATCATTTTCTGTGCAGCACATCATTTTGGGCAAACGATATTATTTTTACCACGATTGGGGAAAAGTAGAGTAGGGCGCCCTATTGCACGATGGAGCGACGGCTTAAAGAAGGTAGCGGGCAGCGGATGGATGCGGATTATTCAAGACCGGGACGGTTGACTCTTTTCGGGGAAGAACTTTATGATACAGTAGACGACGATAGGTTAATTTGATATCATTTTGGTCGAGCCATCCCATTTGTGCCGAAGTACAGCTTGTAAAAGAACATATTATTGTATAAAACAAAGTTAAATAATTATAATTTATATACTGCGTTATTTCTTTGAATGCCTGCCTCTAACTTAATGTGACCACAATGTTTCTTCTCGATACTTATTTCTTAAGATTTTTGCTGTGTCTACATATCGTAACAGGTACCAATATCGGTTCCATTAACAGCCTGTTAACTCAATAACAACGTTATACGACCAAATGACCACAGTTATTGTCACACACAAAATCTGTAGTGTCGTGAACGTGAGAGAATCCCATAAAAACGCCATAACCCTCGTAGCGCGTGATAGCCATCATGACGGGGTCGTAAACTAGCTTATCGTTTCTTCATTTTATTTTTTAATATCTGCGTAGGAGTGTCTACACGTGATTTCGTGTAATTTTCTGATTTGAAGACGTAATAATGACTGATATGAATAACTAGTATTTGCCCACGATTTCGTTCGTGTGATTATTTCTTATCACTTCTAACTTTGAAAGTGACAAGCTTTCATAAAACCGTACATTCTTTATTTTACTCCTAGAGAGCGGAATATTCAAAAATGCCTTATTAACTGGGTGCCTACAAAAGTTTCTAGTCCCAGCGGTTGAGGCTCTAAGTTGATAAATACTCGTAAGTCAATCAGTAAGTCACGGCAAGTATTTTCATGTGTATAGAAATAGCTTCAATGTATATTGGGATTGACGTACTTCCGATTGACTTGATGTAGGTTCTAATCCTGCCCAATACACAACTGTCTTGTATTCACTTCTTTCCGAATAGTGCAGTGGTTCCCGATTAGTTTTTTCTACGTACCATTTTAAGAAAGACCTCGAACTTGCGTACCCCTCAGTCAAAGTCAAAGTAAAATGCGTTTATTGAAAATAGGTTTCTAAGAACACTTATGTAAAAAGTGACATTTAATTTAACATTAAGAAAATGACTCGAACACAAATAACTTTAAGGAGTCGGGAGAGAAGGATTAAATAATCATTAGGTATTGATTTTAAGGATTTAATATTTTAATTAAGATATTGCTCGTGTACCCCTTGATGCAATCTCGCATACCCCTGGGGGTACGCGTACCACTAAATGGGAAACAGTGGAATAGTAACTACTGTTCTCTCAATTAGACCGACTATCGAGATATACCCACGTTTGTATCCCACCAAAACCAAAAGGTTTCAAAACGGGGAAGTCCTTTTCAGATTGACAGACGAAGTTGTGTGAGTCAATTATTCGTAATATAAACTATAAATAACTCACTCTTGTCTCACAAACAGACACACTTTCGAAGTGGCATGAGAGTAGCTTGGGGCCATAGGAGCAGGCAAGGTAGCTGATAAGAATCCTGTTGTATAAACACAACCTGTCCAACCTTTCTTAGATTATTCGTCCATCACAACATCAATAAAAGATGTAGGTATCTCAAAACTCTGTCCATCTTGTTACTGTTGTGAATTCTAATGTTTCTTTATAAACTAGAAGGTTCGAAAGTAATTTCAAAGAAATTGTAGTCTGGAAAGCACTTTCGACGGGTCCGGGTCGTGATCCTGTCTGCTAAGCCAGAGTTCGTGGGTTCGATTCTCTCCTAGGACAAATCTTTGTGTGATGAGTATGGTCATTTGTTCAGTGGCTGGGTGTGATTTATCTATAATAGGTAGGTATAAATATATAAGTATGTTTATCAGCATTGTGGTTGCCATAGTACAGGCTTTGCCTAGTTGGAGATCAGACGGCCGTGTGTGAGATGTGTGAGGATATTTTATATATTATATACTGTGGGATGAATAATGAATGATATAATTAACTTCAAAAAGAGTATTACCTAACAGGAAATATTCTCTTTTAAATAAACTAATAATAATTAAAATCAATTCATAAACTTCGTAGTTCTAGAGTAAATACGTAAAAAGAAACTTTAACGAAAATCTACTTTAACATGAGCGATAACCCAAGCAAAAACTAGTTAATAATAAGATTTTTTTTTATTCACGTCGAATGATGACATTCAGTGTCAGGTGAATTATGCTTATATTCGATAGATAAAGATCTCAATCGAAACGAAAAAGCTCGAATTGATTGAATCCGTCGATTTTTAATCGATTTTGATTATAAATGTGCGCGTGCGCCGCCCATGGACGCGTGTGATTTATTCGGTGATAGGATAAGAGAGTGCTATCATTGATTTAATTTTTAGGTGAAAGTCGCTGATGTAATAAATATCTTTAATGTAATTTGATATAAAGTTGTGAAATGTATTTTTGCGGTCGTAAAAATGTTATGTTATGAAAGAAAGTAAAATTGTGATTTCAACCATCTATGTTTAAAGCACCTTTTGACCTACGTAGAGACGTACACAAGGCAAACCAAGTACCTTATCAGGTTTATGTGTTGCATTCCAATGAGTTTTCAATGCTATGACAAAAAGTTGCCATAGTACATTTTTTTTATAAATTCTAAACATTTAAACAAATACTGCCACCAGCTAATTAATTTTCATTGATTAAATGAGCACGGTTATTTATTGTGTCTGGGTATAATTTTACTGTAATTATATGTATGTATTTAGAAATATATAAGAATGTTTATCAGCAGTCTACCTGATGGAAAGCATGAATAGAATCCAAGAGCTCTAATCACCATACTCATTTCGAATGCAGACAATGCCATATGGTAACCTACACTATGGCGGCCTAGTGAGATGCTTTTCCACGCCTCGGTTACGGACAAATCAAGTCATCGTGATAGTTTAAGGCTCACACACCAGGATCATTGTCACCCCTGCATTGATGGGCCTCCGGTCTCATACTCACTAACGAAACACGACAGCACGGATGCTGTCACTTTAGGTTGGTCTTGAGAGGGTAGTACTGCCACGGTAGAATCGGCCCGATTGTTTTGAAATCAGTGTGGTTCTACTACCTTGAAAATTTTGCTTAATTATGATATGTAAAACTATTGTTACTATTAGCTAATTCAAGTAGACGTAAAACGTAGACTCGTTGGTGCTTAATTTTATACGAAAATCAAAAAACGGTTAAAGATAAAAAAGGTAAAAAATATTTTTACAAGCTTATGTATAACTGGCAATATATTGTGTACTCGGCACGAATCTTTTGAGTTAAGTTAGAATCACTCCCTAGCATTCAATTGGGCTCAAATTTGGTATACATACGTATTCTGAGTGAAAATACAATAATATGATAGCATGGCACTGTGCCGATAACGGATCCGGGAAACTGCCATGAGAGCTTCTTAAGTAGACAAGATAAACCCATCGAGTTTGGACTCATTTGTTTTGTTTTGATGAGTACTTTGGTGCTGAATGATGTCCAAATTCTATTAAAGCTTGTTTTAAAGGAATCACGAATTCTTCAGAGCCGTTTGCCCAAACTAGGTTGGGATCGACGTGACTATAATACGGGTGAATTTCGATTGCTTACGCAAAGCGACTGTCAAAGATTCAATTACTGGACGATATCGACGTCCTGTGGGTAGGCTAGTTGGACTTTTAGGGGTCGAACTACTCGTAAGTCTTAATATTGAATACAAAGCCAGGAGTGTTTAATTTACACAGTAATTATTACAAGGTAACACATTTTATTATTCGTATTTCGATTGCTTATTGTATTGTAATGTGACAGCCATAGTTACGAGGGTAGGGACCGACGCATATTGCCCTTAAGAAATAAGAATGATTTTAATTAGAATGGCTTGAATAGCGTTGAAAATATAGACGATACGAAGTACCGAAATTAACTGCAAGAGCCATTTCTCTAAGGAGTGACAGTTTTAATGCTAAATTTACAGGTATATAGTATACGGTCATCCATCTAAAGTGTCATCCTAATACCTTAACGTCGATTAATGGAACACATATGAAACACTTTTTGTTTTATTTCGGAGTTTATAAACTAAATAAATATTACAACCAAGAACATTATCAATCAGCATCATCAACAGCCTTTTACAGTCCACTGCTGGACATAGGCCTCTTCTTAGCAAGTAGGTTTTGGCCCACTATACCACGCTTGCCAGACGGGTTGGAATAGGGTTTGTTTCAAGTTCCCTTCTCTTTGTAATGATGTTGTCTTGCATATTTGGTTCCCTTAGCCGCCTCTACGACACCCACGGGATGAATAGGGGTGGTAACACTATGTATTCTTAATCCGTCACCACACGGACCAAGAACATGGTCGTTTGTAAATCCAGTGGTGTTGCGCACACGTTACTTTTTGTGATGCCTCGAAGAGCATATAAAACCATCGATTCTACGCTTGATCTCTCCCCAGTCATGTCGGATAGTTGTCCCATCGTATTAAGAAAGTGAGAGAACAGAGAGTGCATCTGTGATTGCGCGCACACTTGTACACTATAATATTTCTTGAGTAGTGGGCTGTTCTCCGTTGATATTGACCGCCGTCACCGAAATCGGCTAAGAGTGCGTTATACAACTGAATTATAATCTTTAAGCCATAGTTATATGCAGGTGGTGATTAACTTGTAAGTACTGTAAACAGGTAACACTGGAAACAAATCCCTTAGATCACGTAACAATGTGTCATTTACATCAAAATCAGGTTTCTGTATAAGTGTCTATTGATAACGAATGCTATTTTCACACAATGTGACTCTTTCTGTCCCAACAAACGCAGACGGACATATATCGACTCGGTCTACATACGTCGCCACCTACGATGACCGACACGCCTCTTTTTCTTAGGGTTACCATTTTTAACGTCTTGTAAAAAAACTTGTTCATGTTTATTCTCGTTCTAGAACTATAGTATGTGAATTTTGGGTTTAAATACTGACGTATTTAAACCCAAAATTCTATTAGTTAATAATTATAAATTCTATTAGTAATTATTAATTCTATTAGTAATTATAAATTCTATTAGTATAATAAATTCTATTAGTTAATAAGAATAAAAATGATCGTTACTGTCAAGATAATGTCGTATGCCTATCTTGGGATTGAAAATTCATCTTGAATATGCGCACTAAGAAGCATGGTACGATAGAAGAGAATAGCTAAAGTAAAGTAATCTCGTTAAATTCTAAAATTTGATTTATTTTCGACCATTTTACCATAGTAAAACGTAATTTAAATGTCGAACAATTGCATTCTGCCAAGGATATACTTACGTCAAATTATTCTTATTCTTATTAAAAAAAAAGAAATGACAACCCTATGATGCACACGCACAAATAGCTCAAGTGACACCGCAATATCTGATTAACAAGGGACAGCTAATCTCTGAAACGCGGACGTAGAGTTGCCAGCCTAATGGATTACCCCTTAAATAAGGTAACCAACCCAATTACAGAGGCCGGCCATCAACTACACCAAACTGGTTATCAAGACTTAACTTGAGGAAATTGAAAACTACGATAGCCACAATTAGGTGTGTTTCTAGATTATGCTACCCTAGATATTGATTTAAATACTGACATATTGAGTATGCAAATACTCGTAAATATATGCTCGTAAATGTCTAGAGTGTGTTGATGCTACTGTTAGTTTAACGACCGCCATAGACTCGATTCCAAAATGTGGGATGTATATTTCCTATTCATGGATCTAAATTAAATGTAGATTAAGATTATCTGAGAGAATTTTATAGTTGATAATAAAATCAAAACGTTTTAAAATGATTTAAAAATACAACATAGTTTCACGAATGCCCATATGCTTACAACTACTGTTACCAATACTATCAATCATTTGACAATCCGTCTTTGTCGATGAAATCATATGACGCAATCAAACTATCTAAAACCCAGTTTTCCACCACAAGTCTAATAGAAGAACTGTTAAATATATAGAGAGGTCAAGAATTCCTCGAGTGAGATCTGTAACTCTTATACCGTGTCCTGCGCTTGCGCAACGTGGGCGACAGTAACGGTGCTAAATGACTTTGCAATTTAAGCTAAAATATGCATAGGACGATAAGTCTTTATATGGGCTTGTCGTCTATATTCTAGAATAGTCGGAAGCTGAAACTTGTCTTATTTTATGTCCAAATATGTATCTATTGATTAATGAAGGATTAAATAAATAAATGTTCTTAATTTAATTGATCATATCAATTTACAGGTTAACGCCTCTAATAAAAGTAAATCTCGGATCATAAGCTTTTCTCATAATCTAGCTTCCTATTCAGGTTTTCAATGCTGTATGAACGTATAAAAATCTCTTAAAAGAAAGCTGCTCTTGTAACCAACTCATTTCTCAAACATTTGCGCCAAGCACAGACCCTGGCCCAACGGTACAACCACCTAATCATCTCGACACCAAACGGTACAAGTACTCCATGACAAATCTATAATGTACCAACTATGGTAATGACCAAGCCGCATGGCCTTCGCTCTGAACCAATTGAATATGGTCGTGAAATGAATGCATAGGTCAGGTTAAACTAGTCAGATTCCTTAAAGGTGTAAGGCTAATTGTTTGGAGTTCCTCCATAGGATTTATGACGTCACGATCGATTGGACTTCCGCGCTGTGGAAAGCATGTTAACCAGCACATCATTAGTATAATAATTGAAGAAATCATTAGGACTGGTGTGGCAATATATTGCTAGAATTAACATACGGACGACATTGGTTATTGGAGTTGTTTCAATACAAGAAGTAGAAGTTAGGAAAAATAATTCAGCTAATGAGCTGAGTCAGGTCTCGAAAATGGGAGCTAATTTTCTTTTCAACCACGACATACAAAGAAAAATTCCGTCAATCAATTCAATTGAAATAAGTTGTGATATGTTTTCTTAAATTATGTACCCTTACACTTGCAATATTTTTTGAAGTTCACTTAAAAAGCATACATATAAATATTTATTTTTTCATCTTCTGAAAAATCTTCTCTTTAAAATTGGTTGAAAATATAGTGGAGACAAAACCTGTATTTAAGATTTATATACATTCCGTGACATCTTATCTCGAAGGGGTCGACAGAGGTGTATTAACCGCTCATATTTTTGCAACTTTAATTTGAGTCCCGCTAGTACAAGCTTAAAGCTTACTGTCATCCATAACTAGAACTTGAGATTATATTGTAAAGGCTGTGGACTGTATTGAAGAAACGAGGGGAATTATGAAGTACTGACAATAGCTCAAACAGTTAAGATAGCATACCTGTGTCTCGAAATGGCTGCACCAAGAATATCAGATACTTTAATTAAAGATATACCATGTTTTATTAATACTCAGAAGACATGTAAATTTCTCTAAATGGTAAACGTACTACTAAGTGGTCATGAGAATAAAGTATCAAACGTAGAAAAGCCGTTATAACCATGCAGACATAATTAATGTCCATTAAAACTAGAAAGAGCGCCTACACAATAAAACCTTCCATGTGACGAACTCAACAAATGCAGTTTGGTTTTACGATCGATGTTACCAAGAAATCTGTCGTCTTAAGTTTTGCGCTTGGGTAGTACTGATGTTGATCGTGAGCAAACGAACAGAGGGCCTAGCATGAATTAATTCCACTTCTACTCGATCGTCACGGTGATCGAATACGGCGTTATGATTGGCTCTTATTAAAATTTCCACCAATCGCAGAGCCAAACGCTGTCGAGAGTGAATTGATATGAAATATTCTAACACATACTGCGCAAAGAACCTAATAAAACCTGTAAAATAATAAGGATAAATGCTAGGAATTCTATTATTCATTATCAGGTCCTTAAAAGGCTAGTCTTTTCTACAAACACACTAGTACAATACGGAACAGATGACGTAAGAAATAGTTGCGCCTGCGCAGCTCAAATCAAACCGTTTGAGGACGGCGAAAGTTACCATATAAATCAAATTAAGCCATGTTATTGTCAACATCTAAACATTAATCACTTTTGTAATACATTATTTATTTCAGACTGAATGAGTTCTCTGTCTCGCTTTTACATATTGACATAGACAAGGCATTGAGCAATTTGATTTTGTTTCGTAATTTAATGTTTAGTGTGAGATTGAGTTGGAGATTCAATTACATGGTGTAATTGAGAAAGTTACTGCAGCCTTCTTCATATTATCATTCTATATTAGTCTTCTTTTTCTCTACATATATATATATATGAAAGTTAGGTTGGTTTGCGTACATTTCAAAAACTCAAAATTCTCTGCGCCAATACAGCTGAAATTCATCCCACTGCAAGGAGTTTTTATTAATTTTTGCGACTGTTTTGGTCTTCATTTAGGCCACCACAATATACCACAACAAAAGTGCTATTTACTGTGAAAGATTCAAGAAATAAATAAAGTACGATTCTTTTAATGGTCGCAACCATCGTAATGAAAATTTTATGCAAGCGACTGTAACAACACTTCTGTAGCCGCTGAACGCTTCATAATTTCCGTAGATTATATTTAAATAGTGGCCAGACTGACCAGGTTTCAGTACTTGAAAGATAAAAGTTATAGCTGCTGGTAACTCAAGATTAGCCAAGATATGGTAAACTAATATAATGGTGTAAGGCAGATACCGTTGTGGATGGAACTATCGGTCGGTTGGGTGCGCGGGTGACGCCCGTCAAACGACCACTTTCGACTTTTACGACTGCAAGTCTTGAGAGATTAGTCGTATTATTATATTTTTCTGCCCAACAGAAAAAATTTGGATTAAGGAATAGTTTCTTAGCCACAGAAAATAGGACATTTAAATTGAGAGCAAAGTAAATTGAAGATCGAATTCATTTTGAAGAGCCTGCCAAATGACTCTACTCTACCTGATGCAAAGCAAGAATAGAATCTAAGAGTTATGATCGTCGCAATGCAGTACGGTAACCCACACTATGGCGGCCTAGTTAGATGATTTTTCACGCCCGCTTGGGAAAGTATAAGACATGATAGTCATCGTGACAGTATATTACCCACATACTTACCACGGGAACTGCATCAATAAACCTCCGGTCTTGTACTCACCAACGAAACGCACGAATGCAATCGCTTTAGGTAGGTCTTCTGTGAGAGGCTGGCACTGCCCCGCTCAAACCGTTGGTGCTGAAATCAGCGTGACTCTACTACTTAGTATATATTATTAATGTAATTAAGTAGTGGGTTTTTTTTTAAAAAAAGTAAATATCACTGTTTTTAACTATTAAGGCTATTTTAAATTAAAATTAGAAATATCTCGATGTCGTAATAACAGCTGTTCCCGGGTCTCTCCATCTCAGGCGCAGAGTGGCACACCGTGTGGTTTTCGATCCGATTCCGTCACACCACCCTGTCGTAAACCCCGGTGGGGTGACGACCCGAGGACATTTCCAGACGTTAAAAAAAAAGATAGCATTAGAAATAAGTTAGCATTGTAATTTTGACAATACTAAACATGGTCCTAATTAGATACAACTCAAATATCATTCGTGGTAAAATATTAAAAAAGGTCCTATATAAGAATAAATTCTACCAACTTCATAATCCACATTAACTTGAAACTTACACCACATGCCAAGTGTCGACCAAGACATTATTATACCGCTAGGATAAGCACTAGGTCATGAGCAGTGCTAAATACTAAATTACACAGAACACCATTGAGCTGCACTTCTGTCTACAACCGAGTTCAATGCTGAGTGCAAGGCTCCGGACAAACGTGATTGGACTTGTTTTAATCTCAATGGTTATTTGCGAGAATAATAACCTGTTGAATGCAATATTTACATTTTAGCGCTTGCTTTTATGATAGCTCTGTTGGGCTACTGCTAAGTGAAGCTGAAGGTCGTGGATCAGATTCCCACACAGGATAAATAAACATAATTAGCGTGATCGTTTGTTTAGTGTCTGGATATTGTTTACTTTAGTTTAGTAGAAGATTGATTCAGAGACCGAATTCCAATTAACAATAACAAATAAATATGAATGAACATGTATTAACAACTCAATAAAATTACACACAGTAGGAGTAAACACACAACAGCCTATTTGAGATTGCTTTAATTAAAAATCTTGCTTGTCATGTTTTAATTACTAGAGCTACAGGGCTAAGTAATCACCAGAGGCTATGTAAAATATAGCCAGAGCACTAAATGGACGGGTAGCAATGATATTGGCCAAGTAATACGACAGGGAAAAATAGCCCATAGTGTGGTCAGTATTTCATAGTTGAACGGGAGCCCTTCGTTTAATACTGCCATTAGTATCTCTTATCGTAGAATTAAAAAGTAAATAGGCTGTTTAAATTGAGTTGTCGATGCCTTGGTTTGTTTGAAACAGCGACAGGTGTATATTTCTTTTTATTTATGTTTGTTATGTTCGAAATTTAAAATATTCGAAGTATTTTTTTTTATTTTTATGGAATCTATCAGTTTGATAAATTGTTTTAGGAACTTTTTGGGTAATATTTGGGTATCTAGTGAATTGTCGTTGTATCGTCGATTAATGATAAAAGTCCTGACAAAAACGAATTGTATATTGTGTAGCTCGTCGATGAGATCGTCTTTAAAAAATAATTGAAATTAAGTGACATTTTGGACGTCAGCAAATATTAACAATTAGTTTGTTGGTTGTCTAAGTTACTCTGAGTTTTGACCCATCAAATAAGGACTTGCCTTATTACTTTCGCTGTTCTAAATTTAAATTTAATCGCTAAAATTTGTATCAAAACAAACTCAAGAATAAAATTGACGATATGTTTCTTCTTTCACAGCCAGACACAGTCCCCCAAGCCAGCATAGACATGACGACAGTGCTGGAAGTATCAGAGGCGGATAGCGTGACCGGGCACCCGTATAGCTTGGCGGTGACCGCGCCGGAGCGGGTGACCTTCGTCAAGGGCACCTGCCGGGAGGAGGCGAGGTGGTGGTCTGACGTGCTTAGTGTTTATCCTCGGAGTAAGGTGAGTTTAAGAGAAATTTTTATTAAGTATGCGAGCGCCCAAATAGTCCAAATTGTCTTATTTAAAAAAAAAGAAAGTTTTAATTATTAAGTAATAAAAAATATCGTGTCAAAGTTTGAGCTCAATAATGGTAGAACTTTGGTAGTTTTACGAACCAGATACGCATTTGTGTATATATTGAAGTGTCTACGAGTGCTATAATACAACCATACTTTATCAGTTCCCATTGTCTAGCTTCTATAATTACATAATTACTTTTTCTCACACGATTCCTTATCCCATCTATCAGTATAATCATATACTTCCAATCACTCCCACAAGTACCCTGGAGAAATCGTTGCAGTAATCAGGAATGGGTGGGTGTTACATCTGCGCATTATCGCGCGTAAGGAAGTTGTTAAGACACGTGTACATGGTTAGAAAAGAGTTTTAAATTGGCGTTATTTCATGATGAAATTAAACCGATCCTATTGCCTGTTGAGAAGTGATTACTTCTCAAGATGGTTTTCATATTGAGCTATCTTTGAAAACTCGTGATCTTTGGTATAAGCTGTTTTGGTACTCGAACAACGTGTTAGCAAAAGTTCGTTTGGTTGTGTTGCGTTTTAGTGAAGAACTGAAAAAAAACAGACATACGTCATGAGATGGTCATGAGCAGTGCTAAATACTAAATTACACAGAACACCATTGAGCTGCACTTCTGTCTACAACTGGGTTCAATGCTGAGTGCAAGGCTCCGGACAAACATGATTGGACTTGTTTTAATCTCAATGGTTATTTGCGAGAATAATAACCTGTTGAATGGAATATTTACATTTTAGCCCTTGCTTTTATGATAGCTCTGTTGGGCTACTGCTAAGTGAAGCTGAAGGTCGTGGGTCTGATTCCCACACAGGATAAATAAACATAATTACACAGTGTCTGGGAGTAGTTTACATTAGTTTAGTAGAAGACTTGATTCTGAGATCGAATACCAATTAACAATAACAAATAAATATGAATGAACATGTTTTAACAACTCAATAAAATTACACACAGTACGAGTAAACACACTCGAAAACTCGTGATCTTCGGTATAAGCTCTTTTTGTACTCAAACAACGTGTTAGCAAAAGTTCGTTTGGTTGTGTTGCGTTTTAGTGAAGAACTGAAAAAAAAACAGACATACGTCATGAGATGGTTAGGGCAAAAACTCATTTCTAACATCGAGAGAGAGAACATCGATCAACATTTCTAACATTCTAGCAACAATACCATGATAACAGCTTCAACTTGCATTTTATGTCACACTCGAACCGACCAAAAACGTCACGCCGTCTCAGGTAGTCGCCAGTTACTTCCTGATCAAGAATGATGAAATTTAGACTTAACTCCAAGAAAACTATATAAATTTAAGTTTCATTATCGTCATTAAGTGCCGGTTCATAAATGTTATTTCAGTACAACGCCATCACAAGGTTATTTTAATTTATATAACAGTATTTGATCATTAAAACAGTTTTTTTAATCTATTGTCGTATCAGCAAATAACTAAACATCAAAATAAAGTCATTATATATTTATTAAACTATTTACCATTATCTATCATCTTCTGTATGCTCCTAGAACAAAGAATGAGCTCCAATAGACAGTTTTTCAACGAACATAATAATACCAACGGTTTCTGCCGCGAAAGTGGCGCGTGCGCAAGTTGTCGACTAGTTTTGCACAGGCCTAATTTTATGAGCTATGTTAATACACC
Source organism: Hypercompe scribonia (assembly GCA_949316085.1). NCBI lineage: Eukaryota > Metazoa > Arthropoda > Insecta > Lepidoptera > Erebidae > Hypercompe > Hypercompe scribonia. The sequence goes on from OX438972.1 coordinate 22,467,103, forward strand.
CTACGTTCTCTATAATAAGATGTTGATATTGCTCTGTGCTCAATTTAATGCTTCACAGATTATAAAGTGTAGGCCGTTATAATTTACCCGAGTTTGTGTATAACTCCGGGATCGGGTAACTAAGGAAATTATTCATATAGTTAGTTTAAAATAAGTGATTTACTAGCAATCTGAGATTTCAATTTTGTCATAAAATTTTGATAACATTTATATAGCCTATGTGATTATAACAAATCTATTGACACCTCATTTATTAAAATCGGATCATTAGTTTAGACGCCAGCATGGAACATACACACATACACTGCCAAACTCATTGAGATCAGTACTACAAAAATTGTACAATTAAAAAAAAACAAGTAGGTAAATCTTGCATGTAGTAATCATTCCTGAGCTTTGGGTATATTTGGATAGTATAGTTATTGCAGATTCGTTTTCTGAAGTACCACCTGGACAGAAAAACTAAAAATGAATGTAAAGAGTATTGTAATCAACTATTTCTTGTGTGTAAGACACTCCCAGTGCATGAAAAGGTCAAGTACTGATAGCTCTAGAGCAGTTCTACAACGATCAGTATAAAGTTTTAGCACAAAATACCTTCAATACCACGACAATCAGAGAGCATAAATTGGTTCAAAAGTAAAAAACTATTACGGCAAAAGACCTCATAGGTACATGATCCCAACAATATATAGTCATCATTAATTGACCATTAAACCATGCTTTGAGAAAAATAACTATTTGTTCATTTAAGGAACTTTTTATATGTTTAAACAAGCGCTAATCCCGTTGACGAACTGTTTTGCAGTATGGTGGGTTAATGTCTATAATTGTGGACTTGTTTCGTGACTTCGCCGTAATCGTGTAAACAGGAGCATCTGGCTCACAACGGGAGTCATAGATGACTTACAAATCAACGTGTACTTATATTTCTTTATCCATATATAAAATAACGAGTCTTATTGAGTTCTAGAATTTTCAATCACTGTGATGCTGAACACAGACAACAGATCATATATATCTTAATGTTTTTTTCCATGATGTAATTACGTTATTTAACACTATCTAGTGTTAAGAAAGCCAACTGTCACATTTACTGACCACAAACAATAGAATACTCTTCTCTTACGTCTAAACAACATGTTCTTGTCGTCCTTGGATTCAAAAGACGTTCCTTTGCGTCATATTAAAAAAAAATGAGACCATAAATCTAGCCAAACTATTTATAAAATGCACTGAAAAAGATAGGTTAAAATGGCCGAATGAATAAAAAAAGAGAGACTTCCAATAGTAATCCTCCTTGACAAGGCAAACCTTTCAGCTTATCAACTTGTAATCCAAAGACAAAGTACAAAAAGTGTAATTTCAATGTACATATGTCATTTAAAACCTCCTTGCGTATGTTCAACTGTGGACTATCAAAGACTGTTGATGGTGATTATATCATGTATACCACGTTTACTATACAATAAAACAAATAAATAAAAGTGAATAAAAAGTAAATCAATATTGGTTTGATTCATCTTTAATTTACCTAAATTGTAAAGGCAAACTCGAAATAGAATAGAAATTGACAGTAACGGTACAGGTCCAATATTATCCATAGTTCTAGGAGAGAATCTGAATCATCAATAATCTCACCTATTGTGGAATATTTTAAAAATCTATAAATTATCTTAAATTGTGTTTTTTCTAAATAAAAATCTATTAAAAATAGATATTAAATTACTAAAATAAAACGGTTACATAAATTAGGACCACCACGAATATCAAATTTGGCCAATAATTTACACAAAAATCTTGACATTAACCGGCCCACGCAAGGCCAACGAACGGCTGACATCACTGAAAAATCAGGACATTCTTCGTGAACCAGGTCATCTGACACCATAAAGATACTTCTCAATTCGTCGTCCAATTTTTCAATTGGTCGCAATCAGTCGATCGATTCGTTTGAACTTCGTCGCAGCTGCGCGCGCGCATATCGGCCCAGTTGCGGCAAATGGACTGGTGTAATTAGCGCAGGATCGAGTTACGAACGTTCGCGCAGTTTCTGACTCACTCACCGCTTTTGTTTATGCTCGGAGTACGGAGAAATTCAGTGTTCTAATTTCAAAATTGGGACACTGTTTATCTCATTGGTGGTTCGGGGTTTTGTTTATGGAACTTGAATCCTGTTGCGCAAGATCTGGAACAACATACGTTTTTGGAATTAGATTCTTTCTTCTGATAAATCGTTGGCTGTATTGAGTTTGTCTATATTTATCTATGAAAACTTTTATGATTTTAAGAAAATCATTGTTATATTACAGTTGCTATTTTATAATTTGTACATTATAAACTTAAGTATTTAAGAAATTTCTCACAAGGATAAATAAATATAATAAATTGGACATTTGACACACAACGCCATTTAGCTCAAACTAAGCAGAGCTTTTTGTGTGATAGCTAGAAGTCATAGAATACTCATGAACTTTTTTTTATAAATATATACACATTATATATAAAAAACACCCAAACTCCGAAACAAATATTTGCAGATTATACAAACATTAATTCCGACTCGGGAATCGAACTTGAGATCTCATGCACAGAACTCGCATTCGTTGCCACTGCACCACCGAGGCAGTCATAATATTAAGATAATAATGTTAGCTGAAGTTGCCATATGAGGATAACCTATATGATAAACAGACTACTGAGTAACAATCTTATATAGGTATCACTAAATATAAACTACTCAAAACAACTTAGGGCCCACTTGATTTTTTTCAGAACTTCGACCGTAATATTTTTATTACCTGCTGATTTGTAAATTGAAGTGTGTAGACTCCAAGTGCATATGTTTACACATGGTCACACCTTTGGAATGTCACGTTTAGGGTGGTTCCTAAGTGGGTAGACGGAAAAAACTAAAAAATGGGTCAACTCAGCGTTTACGAACTTTTCTAATCACTTGTGTTCTGCATCTCATAACAAACACAAGTTGATATTGTATCGTTGTTTATCATTTGCTTCGGTGTTATTGCTTTGTTTAAAATAACAATGCCCGGATTTCGACGTCATATGGACCCGGAAACAGCTTCCAGAGCTGTAGTTTTGCTTCAAGAGGGCAATTCACAGAGATCGGTAGCTTCACGCCTCGGTGTGTCTAGGCATGCGATCCGAAATGTTTGGGAACGTTATCAGGAGATAGGTAGTGTTGCCAGGAGACGAGGTGGTGGTAGAAATCGGGCCACCACTTCCCAGGAAGATCGGTACGTTCGACTTACTGCACGTCGAGAGCGCACTGTGACAGCGCGTACCGTACAAAATCGCTTACGTGATGCTACTGGTACCCGTGTAAGCGATCAAACCATACGGAACAGACTTCATGAAGACCAACAAAGATCCAGAATGCGCGCTGTGCGAATAAAATTAATCAGGGCACATCGTGCAGCGCGTTTAAGGTTTGCACGTGAACATCTCGAATGGACCATGGACAATTGGAGAACAGTGCTCTTTACAGATGAGTCTAAAGTTAAATTTTTCAGTGATGACAGACGGGTACGTGTCTAGAGAAAACCAGGGGAACGTTTTGAGGATCCTTGTATTCGAGAAACTGACCGTTTTGGTGGACCCAGTATTATGGTGTGGGGTGGAATCAGTCTACTGGGTAAAACTGAGCTGGTATTCTTGGATGAGGGCAACGTAAACGCCGCCAGCTACGTCCAACAGGTCATCCAACCTCATGTCATCCCATATTCACAGCGAGTTGGTCAGAATATACGGTTGGTCAGAGTACACGGGTACCAGTAGCATCACGTAAGCGATTTTTTAAGGTACGCGCTGTCACAGTGCGCTCTCGACGTGCAGTAAGTCGAACGTACCGATCTTCCTGGGAAGTGGTGGCCCGATTTCTACCACCACCTCGTCTCCTGGCAACACTACCTGTCTCCTGATAACGTTCCCAAACATTTCGGATCGCATGCCTAGACACACCGAGGCGTGAAGCTACCGATCTCTGTGAATTGCCCTCTTGAAGCAAAACTACAGCTCTGGAAGCTGTTTCCAGGTCCATATGACGTCGAAATCCGGGCATTGTTATTTTAAACAAAGCAATAACACCGAAGCAAATGATAAACAACGATACAATATCAACTTGTGTTTGTTATGAGATGCAGAACACAAGTGATTAGAAAAGTTCGTAAACGCTGAGTTGACCCATTTTTTAGTTTTTTCCGTCTACCCACTTAGGAACCACCCTAAACGTGACATTCCAAACGTGTGACCATGTGTAAACATATGCACTTGGAGTCTACACACTTCAATTTACAAATCAGCAGGCAATAAAAATATTACGGTCGAAGTTCCGAAAAAAATCAAGTGGGCCCTAAGTTGTTTTGAGTAGTTTATATATATATTCTAGATAAATAACATATAAACATAGAAAAAATGATTTTTGAGTTGTAGTTTCTTGAAATCCAGTTATCTTCATCCATTAACGGACTTGTTGGTCTGGTGGTTAGTGACCCTGACTGCTTAGCCGGAGATTATAGGTTCGATTCCCATCCAGGACATTGGATTTTTATGACAAGCATGATGATTTGTTCTGTGTCTGAGTGTGATTTATTTATAATATTTATGTATTTAGAAATATATAAATATGTTTATGAGCAATCTAGTTACAGCTCAGCCTAATTTAGAATCAGACGGCCGCGTGTGAGTTGTGTGGAGTTATTATTCGTGTATCTATGGTTAAAACGACCAAACTCTATGTTATTAGTATCATAGATCATAGACAATATAGATATAGCTTTATTCTGTCTGTGTGTCGGGACCTGCGATCTGTGTAACGGCACAGATCGTATACCTATGTCTTCGTTTTTAATGTGATTATTAAGAACTGTTATATTGGTTTTAAAAATGTCCTAATTACTCAGGAACTAATTGATATATAATTGCTTAAAAGATATTAAGTGATTAAGTATAAAAATTATTTTATTTACTTTGATGCGTGATCTGAAATATTTTCCGTGAAACGTGTAAATTACAACGAGGTATGTTTTTTATCAAATGACCAAATAATACGTAGAATAGAAAACAATTATTGTCTGTGATTAAATAGTTTAATAAATATATAATGACTTTATTTTGATGTTTAGTTATTTGCTGATACAACAATAGATTTAAAAAAACTGTTTTAATGATCAAATACTGTTATATAAATTAAAATAACCTTGAAATGGCGTTGTACTGAAATAACATTTATGAACCGGCACTTAATAACGATAATTGAACCTAAATTTATATAGTTTTCTTGCAGTTAAGTTAAGGTACTAACTGGCGTTAGTCCTCTTAAAGTCAAATACAATAAAATTATTAAAAAATAAATGCAAAACCAGACTGCATGACAATCATCAATAGTTTTTAACAGACCACTACTAGACATAGACTTTTCCTTTACAAGGAGGTTTTGGCCTACTATACCACGCTAGCCAAACGGGTTAGAATAGGGTTTGTTTCAAATTTTCCTTCTCTTTGTAGTGATTTCCTGAATAGTCTGTTACCTTAGTCGCCTTTTACGACACCCATAGTATGAACAAAAGTGGCGACACGACGTATTCTTAATCCGTCACCACACGGACCACGGCATCACAATGTACTCTTAAAATTGCCAAAAATCTCTCTCTCTCACAATAAAGTCGAATTTAACAACACCTCGTACCCCACAGTCCATCAGGCCATTTATACTACAGATCATACGAAAGAAATATACATACACACACACACAAAATACAAAACCCTCCTTCTGTCTCAGTCCAGTGAAAATAATGCCGCAATCTTGTGTTTAACACGCAATACACAATTTCTTAGATTTCCATTATCAGTGTCTCTTTGTTTAAACACTTTTTCTCAATTACGTCACAAGCACACCAATAGAAGATCGTATTACCGAAAAAACTGGAGGTATTACTAAAAACACAGACTAGAATATTGTAGAAACGGATAAGAATGTATTAATATATTGCCGTATGTAAAATAATTAAAAAAATATCCAGACACTTTATATTCATATTTAATTACGTTTTTATACATACATAATATCTCCTGTATCTGTCTGTCATGTCAGATAATGCTATCTATCAAAACTAACCACCGTAAACGATGTACGGTCAGCAAAAAAATTCGCCAAAATCGTTTTAATTTACACATAACAACTTTACTTTCTATTAAATCCTAGAGAAGACAATTTATTGAAAAAACAAAAACTCTAAAAATAGTTTACAAAATGTATAAAATTGTTTTTTTTTCTGATTCAATAACTATTAGTAAACTTAAATATGTCTCAACCTTTTTCATTTATTGCTGACTGTACGCGTATTTTTTGTATGCACTCATATTATTTACGAATCGTGGGTTCTAGATTTTATGTGGATATGCGGGCATATCACATTGCTGTGTAATATCTCATAACTATTATGGCTTCGGCTACATTTTTGCCGTAACTTTTTGCACGTCTGTTTAAAACGAACCGTTCTACCCGCTTCCATTAGAAGTTACAGACACTGTGCTACTTCTAAACGACAGCGTGACATCAAATAATCTACAATATTCTCCGTATCTTCAAGGGATATTAATGGCATATAATAATAATAATAAAAATAGCAACACCAACACCTAAGAGGTTCGCGTTAGAAGGTTGGATCAAGGGTCTGATGCAGAATCCGCGAGGAGGCGACGTCTGCGTGTGCCGTACGTCGCCTAAAATAGAGAGTTTATCCGCAGATGGTGCCCGAGGTAGCGGGCGCTAGGAGGGATCTGGATGTCGTAATAGCAGCGTGGCACACCGTGTGGGTTTAGTCGGTCCGATTCCGACACACCACCCCGCCGTAAACCCCGGTGGGGTGACGGCCCGAGGGGGTTTCCACACGTTAAAAAAAAAGGGTCTGATGCAGAACGCAGTCCTCCTTGACCCGGCCCGTATAGCGAGGTGGTTCCTGTCTTTGGAGCCCTAACCACCGGTGTCTTGGTCCCTGTACCCGATGTCGGTGGTCTAATCTTTTTTATATTTTGAAATATGTATTTTTGTATTCCTTTTGTATATATTTAAAAATGTAATTAATGTGTATATATAAGTGAAATAAAGAGAATAAAAATATCATATCTTTATTGTACACCAAATTAATTACAAAGGTAACTTAAAGCTAAGGAAGTACAAGTGGCGTGGCGTTTACGTTCCCTAAATGGAGCTGTTACAAAACTTCGATCGCGCTATCGTTGTGTTACACGCCTTAGTGTATAAGGCTTACAAGCATTTTATATGAGGAGAACAAATCTGTAGTTTAGTACAAGGTGACAGCCAATTAAACCATGGAGTCTTACGAACCCATAGTACAGTGAACAGTGGTTTTATTTAAATCCCTACTAGTGTCACACACCCAGTCCAACTATACTACACTTGGTATCAAACATTGTCATAAAAGGTGACTAAGTAAGTAAAATATGCAGGACATTACTGCAAAGAGAAGGAAGACATGATACAAATCCTATATCAATCCGTCCAGTGTAGTATAGTAGGCCAAAACCTCCTTTCTAAGGAGAGGCCCATGTCCAGCAGTGGACTATTAGAGGTTGGTAATGAACTGCCGGTAATAAGGACATTTCTTTAAATGCCGTGCAGATCCAAACTAAAACAGATGATAGAATTATGTAATTATTTTAATTTTATATAATTTTTGGATATTGCACAATATGTTTATGTTAGAATTACCGAATATGTTAGTGTTAACTATAGTGATATAATTTTAAATGCATGTTAGATTCACATCTAGTAGATGTAAATCAAAACTAATGTTAAGATATTTACAATAAACGAGTAGATATATAAGTGAGGTTTTACATTCGTTTTGTGAATTATAATAAAAAATTAAGGACAAAAAAAACTCATCATATTTTATAGGCAACTTAAAGCACAATTAGCAAATCTCTTTTGAAGAACAATTAAAACTTACAACAAATACATTTACAACACAACACTTACAACAAACAACAAAAAATTTTACTACAACTGACAAAGTATTTTATTAGCTGAAAATGCTCTTTGGCAGCAGTATCACTGTATGCAAGCTTAAACATATAGGAATTAATGCCTGTAAAACTTATTGTAAAAAAAAAAGTTTTCTAAGCAAAAGTAAGTAAAGGTACAGTTAACCACAGATATCTTTGCATAAATCGGTGATATCCTAAAAAAAATAACTAACCATGAGATTTAATTTCAGCCTATTACCATCCACTTCGAACAAAGTCCTCCCCCAAAGATCGTCAATTATCCCGGTCTACGATAAGATACATTTAAAAAAAAAATGTATTTCTGAAGGAACAAAGTAGACAGCTAGTACCTTAACGTTAATATTTTCTATCATAATGGTGATGATGATGCAGTTGAAAAGTCCCGAAAGTGATTTAAATAGCTATCGACTGTCTCGTTGGCGCTGTGGTATCGTATCCGACTGCCGTGCTTGAGGTCTCCATTCTCGGGTCGGACCACATGTTTGAATGATGTGTAAATATTTGTTTCGAAGTCTAAGTGATTTTTAGAATATTTAAATATTTTTATAATATGTACCTATGTATTTACAAAAAAAAAGTATACAAGTATACTATCAGTCAGTCTAGTTATCATAGTACGAGACGTACAAGCTCTGCTTAGTTTGAAACTAGATGACGTTGTGTGTCAAATATCCGAAATATACTTTTTTTTTGTTTTTTATTTTAATGGTCTGCTTGATGAAAAGCATGAATAGAATCCAAAAGTTGTAGTCACCATACTCATTGCGAATGCTGACAATGCAGCATGGTGACCCATACTATGGCGGCCTATTACGATTTTTACGCCTCACTTGGGGACATAAATGACATGACAGTCATCGTAGCATTGTATTGCACACATTTACCATGACAACTGTCACCCCTGCATCAATGGGCCTCCGGTCTCACACTCACCAACGAAACACGACATCCTGAAATCAGCGTGGCTCTACTATCTGGGTTTTTATTATTTTAGGTATAATTAAAGACAATTAAATAATTATTACTCCTGTTTAAAAGTCCAGATAGAACAGAGTCAAGTCTTGTTTAAATATATTAACATGTTGATCTGGATATTCGACATGGTAGAAACTACGTTTCATCCAAAATAATTATATCGTCAAGGCATATAAATATCACTGCCAATACAAAACCTACCGTAACGCAATCAAATTCATCCTTTATTATCATCGTCAGCGTTTAACAGTCCACTGCTGTACGTAGGCCTTAGCAAGGAGGTTTGGCCTGCTATGTCACGGCGGCCAGGATTGGTATAGAGTTTGTATCAAGTTTTCCTTCTGAATATATTGCTTGTTTCCTGTGTAACTTCATCTCTTAATTGGGTCTTTGACACCCAATCATACAGGTGGTGAAATTCCATATTCTTAATCTATCACCACACGAACACACACACGTAAAATATACATAAGTATTGGTGTTATAGATAAATAGAAAACTTTATTTATACACTATACTAGCTTCCGCCTGCGACTTCGTCCGCGTGGAATAGTTGCTTTGGGTGAGTAAGGGAACAATTCTGTCATACATAATTTATGCGACATTTTAACCATTTACGCAACGCAAACAGCGGAAGCTCTCAATAGGAACAAAGTCTCCCGATTTTGAATCATTCTTCATTGGTGCTACGTGTCTATTGATCTTAGCATAATGATATATAGCCTATAGCCTTCCTCGATAAATAGGCTGTCCAATACAAAAAAAAATTTCAAAACAGACCTGTTGTTCCTGAGATTAGCGCGTTCAAACAAACAAACTCTTCAGCTTTATAATATTAGTATAGATGATAAAGTTTTAAGAGAGTACATACAATATCAGATATGCAGATACAAAGGGCGGCCTTATTGCCAAAACCGATCTGTTCCAGTCAACCCCAGTTTATTTGGTAGGAAGACCACTTATACACGTAATTATTATTACCATTATATAGTTGACTTGGAAATACAGCCAGTTTTACAAGAGTTTGGCCTTGTGAGAACGGACTTAACCGCTAAAAGGTTCCGACATACTCGTACAAATCTCACAGGCATATCAAATCGATCATTTGGACATAACCTTAGTCCAATATGCTTTAATTAATGCACGAACGAGTTATAACGACTTGGCGATCACAATAGGGGGTTATTATGTCAATTCGATATGCTTTGTGTTAGTATAAATTGTTATGTAACAATTTTATACATCGACCCGTAATAAAATGTAAGTTTTGGTGCGTATCTTCGGTAGTTAGTCCAATTAAAAATTATCTGTTGATTGTCTTTGGTTATGAAATACGAAGGTTCGGTTCCTTTAGAAATAATGCCAGTTAAATACATCACAAACTATTTTAGATCACTTTCATATCATAAAAATATTTTGTAAGTTACTATGAATAATAATATATGTAAATGTATTTTTGTAATATGGCGGCGAGTTCTGAAAACGCTCGAAAGGGTTTGAGCTCAACAGTTCAAAATACATTTCTTGTTTTATATTTCCTTTATGGTTTTAATGAATGATTGCCGGGTGTGATCCATAGGGTTATACGTAGTTTTTGTCTCTATTTGTCTACAGCATGAATCTTGAAAGATAAAGTACATACTAATTTTTGCCTTATTTTAATTGCATTAAGATGAAATTTGTCTGAACAGTAATTTTTCTGTGCCTTGAAAGCCAAGTTTTCCCATTTTGGACATATTGTAGGTATAAAAGGAATTCATCAACAGTTTTTAATAGTCCACTGCTGGAGATACACCTCTTCTTAAGCAATATAAAAGATATTAACGATTTTAAGTGTTAGCGTAGCTTTGTTGTTAGTGTAGTTTAGTGTTAGTTAGTGTAGCTTTAGTGTGTTACACAAGAAAAAAAATCTTTTCTTTTTCTATTTTTAGAGCCTGCCAAACTGACTCAACTCTGCCTGATGGAAAGCATGAATAGAATCCAAGAGTTGTGGTCACCATACTCATTGCAATTGCAATTGCAGACAATGCAGTGTGGTGACTCATACTATGACGGCCTAGTGTGACGCTTTTTCACGCCACGCTTGGGGACGTAAAAGGCTTGACAGTCATCGTGACAGTGTCAGGCTAACACAATTACCACGATAACTGTTACCCCTGCATCAATGGGTCATCACCTTACATTTAAATTAATTTTAAAATAATTGTGTTTACGATCAAAGTTCGATCAAGAAAGAGATATTAATATTTACATTTTTATCAACACCCTGTAACATTTGCGCGAACAAAATGGTTAATTTCGTATACAGTTATCTGTGATTGTGCCGTTGAATTATTTAGCCAAACATTTTTTGTCCCTAAGCCGACATCACCTTTACTTAAAGAATGTCATTAAATAACAGCAGTACCTATATATATGTAACAATAAGCGGTGGTATCAAAAGCTCGGGTCAACGAACACTCGGCGCCGTATCGCCTCTCGTTACAAATACGATGTTATTATGATATGATCCGGTTGGATTACTGTGGATCTTCTATAGAGATAAGTAAATAAAATGTACTGTGTACGCTTATCTCAAATACTTCAGCAAATAAACGCTTTATATGCTAAATAATATTGGATATACGTGTCTGTTGAAAACTGGTTGTATTGTATAGTTTTTATTTTTTTTCATTAAAATGGCACTAAAAGTAAAGCAAAGGGATATAAATAAGTTTATAGGACTTATATAATCTACGGATCTTTGCATAACTGATACCTAATGCTAGTGTTATTTATGTAAAACTTAGCAGGTTTAAATATTTTTAATAAATGATGCTCATTCTTTTTTTTTCGTAATTAAAATGTACTTTTTGGACCTTGAAGTGCCTTAACAAAAACAACTACCTCACAAAACAATAGTTTTATATATTACGTATTTAGTTCCTAGAAATGTAATAGCATACTTACTAGATGTGTTGTAGGTACATAACCATGTTAATGTATTTGAAACCTGAGACATTTACAATCGTATGTGAGTACACCTGTTTTTTATCTTCATACTTAAAATAAACACCATTTAATAAAAACTTGCCCTCTATTGTATTGCGCCGAAGTTAAAAGATGAGATCCTGAAAAAATGGAAAGAAACTCAAAAAAATAATGTTAATCATATCCATATTCAGACCAACGTCAAGTCGTGACGACAAGTGATGACGCAGCGGTTCAAGTGACCATCGATATCCATGTGTAGTAGCAAGCTATATTATATCATATCTATATGTGATGCCGGCACGATATTCCAAGGGTCAGAGGAATCGCGAGGGAACTTGGTTTCTAACAGAGAATGGGTCTAAACTCCGTGGTTTACCTCTTCTGTAGGACCGAAAGACCAAAAAACTAATGTATTACTACAATTTTAATTGTTAGACGTCATATTTACAATTTTTTCCATGTGCCATGGTCACCAGATTGCTGATAAACATACATAAATATTTCTAAATACGTACAAAATGTAAATAAGTTACATCTAGACACAGAACAAATAATCGTTTTCATCACACAAATATTTATCCTGAGTGAGAATTGAACCCACGACCTGCGGTTAGCTGTCAGGGCCACTAACTGCTAGACCATCAGGCTCGTTAAACTAAACTTCAACTTTATACTCACAACAAAATCTAGTTTATGTTTTTTTAAATATACAGTTTAAATAACCGGTGTATTTCGGGCATTTTTAAATAATTTACGACTTGATAGGAAGCTCTTTTTGAGAAGTGCAGCAGAATATCCTTGAGAGACGGTGCTGGATGGGTACAGAAAATCCACATTAGAAAAATACAAACACCGTTATGGAAGTTACATTTAAAAGACTGAGAACTTTATGGTCTTATGGTCATACAGCTTTCTGTTGAGTCTCTCCGAGCGATAACATGTGATAAGCAGTTGATGAGCACGCGCGTTTCTAATTCCCGTTGGTAGGTTATGTATCATGGGGGACCTGAAATCATATGGTCCGGGTCCCCTTCCAGAGTAGGGTGCTAGAAGCCGGCTGTCGGGGCGGTTTTTAGTGGGAACACTACATACTCCTGACTCCTGCACCCCAAGGAGCGGGAGATCCGAAGAGAAAAATGGTTTTGTATCATATACTACTGCAAGATTTTGCCCTTTTTTTATCAACCGTCACATGCAACAAGCATTTTTATAATTAATGTCTTCCTGTACGTCATACCCTCTACATTCAACAATCTGTTTACTATAACGATAAGAATTGTTGCTATCCGTTCCCACCGCTTATCACGACTCCTCGTAAAATCGGTCCTGGGGCAGTTCAAAGACCTGCATCTATTAGGGGAGCGGCACAGCTGCGACAAAACTGCATATTAATTAATTACTTTGAAAAATGTTTACCTCCAGACGCAACACTTCGATTCAAATTCAGTTACAAATACTAGAAGTCACCCAAACAGCCAAGTTGTGTAATCTATTTATTGTGCCATCGCTTTCATCAGTAACAACCCACTGTTGAACTTAACTTTTAAAGGAGGTTTTCGCCTACTGTACCGCCCTGGTCAGATGGGTCGGTACAAGGTTTGTTTCAGGTTTTCCTTCTCTCTGCAGTATTATTGCCCGGTTCAGTTTGTTCCTTCAGTCGTCTCTTACGAAATCACACGTCACCGCTTCGCTAAAAGTTTCTATACTAGACCGTCTCGGCCCTAGGGCCTAAGCCCTAGAACATGGTTAAATGTGTTTGCAATACAACTTGTTAATGTTGTTTTTTACCCAAGTGGAAAACCAAACATTAAACCTGAAACGAACAATATAAAGAATGTTATTTCTCCGCCGAATTACGGTCAAATAAAATGATCGTTTATCATTCAACAACTCATTACAGCATAATTACATCATTTTAAAAGGATATCATATGTTCATATTTGCATATAAATTACGTTAAATCGTCAGTATGTAACGGGCCTTAATCGAGACCTCAACTTGCTAACGGGCCGGGCGGCGCCGGCGCACCGATTTCATTATTGTTTTATGTTCGAAACAATTAATTTTATATTTTCTATTGAGATGATTCATAGGTTTTTTTACAACATGCAGATATAATTTACGATATCAGATTTTTTGCATAGTCTAGATTTAGTTCAGCTTTTGTAAAGAACTTTTGCCGCTCTGTATTGTTTGTATGAGTTTTTATAGTTAACATCTATGCTCAGGTTGCCCGATCTCTCTATAGTCTATTTGTCTAGTAGCTAGTGGTCTTCGCTGCTAAGTTTTAAGGTGGATTCGATTCCCATCCACCACAAATGTTGTTTGAAGAGCAGGATCTGTAGTCGTTTCGACATAGTCTGTCTACCAATCGTCTCGTTGGTTTTAACCATGTGAGGCACACTTATGTATATCATAGTACTTATAAACATAGATATACAACCTTCTACACGTAAGAACTCGCAGTAATCATGATTTTTTTTGGAAATCTCTTGTCTCATAATACCTTATTCTTCTAATCAATTTGGTGCATAACAATCATTTCAAAACCAGACCTGATAATTTCCCTTTCAAAATAGTTCAATTGTTACAAATTAATTAAAAGGCAGACCCAGTTTCCGAGTCATTTGCCAATTAATCAATTGTAACAGATTAAATAAACGAAGAGAAATTAATGGAACGATAATTACAAAGTCACTGGTCTATTAACGAGAAATTCGCTTCTTTTTCTTTTTATCCATCCATATTTCTTGGATAATTGACGGTCCACCACTGTGTGGAGGGAACGAGTGTCATGTCCCTCGGACACAAAGGGAGGATCCTCCGACCAGGCGAGGTGATCAAGCCTGGCGGGCCGCTTCCCAGCACTTGATGTTGGGATGCAGGACATATGCTAATTGCAACGAGAATCTCTGTTTCGCGGTACAGGATTAGTAGTTGCTTCGTAGTTCATTATACTCCGTAGTTCGATGTATCTTCGTTAGATGGCGCTGTTGTATATTTTGTTTGTGCTGTATGTGGAAGTCGCCACACTCTTTTCGATAAACCCTTTATCCTAGCACTACCAGTCTGTGAAACAAACTGCCTGTATTAAATCCTTCAAGAAAAGAGCGCACTCCTTAAAGTTCGACAACAAGCTTGTGATTCCAGAGTGGCAGGCGTTCATAACTGTCGATAGTAACTCCTTATCCAACGACCCATCTTCTAGTTTACCTTCTGTATCTTAAAAGAACCATCAAAACACTCCAGATTGTATATTTCTATTTATATACTTAACCAAACTCCTGCCCATGTATTATGGCGAAATTCACCATCAGTAAGTATAACCAGTTAATCGGTATGTGCTTTCAAACAATTAATAAATAGCCATCGAACCGTTTTCACATCTCTCCACCGGACACCAATACAAGTATGGTCACGCTTTTGGAAAGGTAATACAGACATATAATTGGAATTTTGTCTAATTAGTCCACTTAAGTGTTGTAGGAAGTTATTACGGCTTGTTAGGAAGGGGTGCGGCTCTGCTCTATGGTGATAGAATAGCTAAATATACACACAGGCACACATCACGATGATGACTTGTGTATATTGCCGTTTAGCGTTTTCCTGCACGGTCACTGTCAGTTTCAGGCCCTGCTCAATTTTAAGAGCTTGATTTTTAGCTTATAAAGTTAGTGATAATGTGGACTATCAAACAGACAGAATTTTACAGATTTGACTGTTGATTCCAGAGATTATACCATAAACCTTATAGGATGTTTATTATTACGATTTTTTAAATAGTAATATTTTTTATTTAGCGTATCGTCGTCACTGTTGCTTGGACATATAACGTAAAAAATACTGGGCTGTTACACTTATCTCAATACCGCTATCTCACGGTTATTAATAATATTTTAGGTAAACGAGTTCTAATCTACATAATATTAGCGCCCTGGCAAATAAATTGCGAAAAATATATTCAACATTTAATTGGTTATTAATCGTTTATATCTTTGTCCACAGGGTCGACACAAGCGAAACGCAACGTTCCCCGGGGGTCAAACAGCGAGTCTGCTGCAGTCTTCCACAACAAGAAGTAAATCTTTATATTTTGTAATTATCTAATTAGGCAAGCATGACAATGACGTCAAATTCTTGACGTCACCGATAAATTGACTTCTTAAACTTAGTAATACACTCTCTAGTTTAATTTAAATATATTTAGTGGCATGAGTAAATTCATAGACTTCGATAACAACAGCCAATTTGATACTCTTGTAGCCCTTAGTAGCCCACTGCTGGATGTAAGCCGCTCTTCAGAAATGAGGTATTGGCCTACTATGCGATGTTGACCAGACGGGTTGTTTCAGTTCTCTTTCTCGATACAGTATTGTTGTCTTGTGTACTATGTCCCTTAATTGGCTATTGCTTATTATATTAGTGGTGACACTCCTTATTCTTGAACCGTTTACTCACGTCACCACACTACACTAATAGAATTTAAACTATCCACTAATTAAGCCCCAATCAGTAGTGTAACAGTTTATTGTACGCTTTACGAAATTTTACTTTCATTTTGAAACAAGTGTGTTACGTTTCTCTGTAATTTCTCCCCACTAGAATATTCAGCAGACGCGTCTACGCTCCGTGACGCTGCAGACGGGTGCCAGGCGACTAGACCCCGGTACTGTTCTGGAGGCACCACCACGTGGCCAGGACCAAGAGTGCAGCCCCCACAACCTGAAATCCCCAGCCTCACCGCTCCCACGCCTATCGACACCAAAGGTAAGTGTAACTTAGTGATTCAAGATGTTTTTTCTAACAGAGCCTGTCTATAAATGACTTTCAAAGCTAGTAGCGTCAAAAGTGAAGCGTGTTGTGAAGTGACGTTTATCCGAAGTAGTTTTACCATAGGGATCTGCCTATTTTATCCAGATCTAGACAAGTTTACGTTGGACGAAAGTTAGGCCTCCATTTTGCATTGATATCCTATTACTATTAAAACTTAAAATATTACTTACTCTTGCTTTTTCATATTCAATTTATTATAACTGATAAGCTGTTAATAATGATGATATTTTACGTCGATATTTAAAAATATTTTTTAAATCTGATGACAATTATTTATCCGTTCGTAATGGATCAGCTGATAGCCCTGTCTGTCTCATCTGAGTCCCGCTTCTTATTTTAGAGCTTCATTATCCCTTGTCTTAATTGATATTTGATTGAAAATGAATATATTCCTAATCAGAGCTTAAGTTTATTACGAGTAAGAGTTTAAAGTAGGCTAGCCATATAAGAATCCGCCTTGTAATGGCGTACATTACTCCAATCTGAAATGAAATAGAGACAAGAGATGAGAAAAGGAATATCTCCACTGAGTCAATGTCTAATTTACAATTTTTTGCATATTTGCTTAGTATTGATCCAAAGTAAGCATAACCAGCTGATCGAGAGGAGAATGACCGTTACAGCCCCCTCCACTCAAGTAAAAGATGAGAACTATTTGCTAATTCATTTTTTCATCCAAACTTCTGGATAATTCTTCAACAAAATTAGTAATTTGTTAGAGAATTTCTTTTAATTATTTTTTTCATTTACAGTTAAGCATAACTAAGATTTCGCTTGTAATCACGATATAATCTTTCGGGAGTTCGTTGACTGTAAATAAATGCATATTAAACACACTTGCGAATTGAGAAATAGTTTTTATTACAATTTTTTTTTAATATTTGAAACACACACCTCAGAACAATCACTATTTAAGTAATTGCCTAATATGCAACTTTTAAACACCACTGAAATTATCGATGACATGGCCAACTGCCTTTATTAATCCACTGTCAGACATAGGACTCTTCTTAAAAAGGTCTTGGCCTACTAAACCACGCTGGCCAGACGGGTCGGTATTAAGTTTCAAGTTTTCCTTCTGTTTACAGGGCTCTTGTCCTGCGTAGATTGTTTATTCAGCTCTTACCACCATTGGGATGGTTAGGGGTGCTGATACTCTGTATTCTTAATCCATCACCACAACTTTTTAACAGCTTTAATATTTGCCAATTCTAGATTTTATAACATGAATGTGCAGTTAGCCTGATCAGTGCTAGTAACAGGTACTAGGTAGAGTTCGAACCTGTGACCATTAATCGGAGGTTTGACACTTTAGCATAACTCAGAGGTAGTCTTTATTGTAACGAATAACTCTTCCAACTTTAAAGCCTCTCAAGACACTTTTTTTAAAAACAAGAAATTACAATATTAACCCTTATCGATCTATAGCTTTTTACACGTGATTCTCGCTAGGTTGTAGCTAGTTGCGGTAAATATGCAAAAGAATTTCAATATTGTAAGAATTGTAGGAAAAGGAAATTGATATACAACTGAAGATGTCCATTGCTCTGTTACCAGTATTTAACTAATAAGACAATAATGCCTGCATTTCACACAGAGCGAGTTTCGACATGTTTCGTCTTGTCACCTCCTACGTGACTTACGACCGCAGCGACAAAGTACTGTTGTCACGTGAGAGGTGGCTTACGACTGATAAGAGTGAAACAAATTAATTAAATCTATAAATAATTAAAAAACCCGTAACTATCGGCTGTGAAGGTTATTTGGGCTGAATAAATAAAACTAGCTTATTTAATATATATAATTATAATGTTTAAACAAAGGTAATAATTAAAGTCGTTCGTATGCGCTTGCGCCTGCCTCCCCGCGATTTGAACGCCAGATAACATTTTGTTCAACCTCGCAAATATCTCGGTGTTCAAATAATTTAATTATTTTATTGTTATTTATGTTTTTATTTATGTTTAAGGTCTTTGTTGTTTAATTAACTAATTTAAAAATGTTGATATATGATTTTATTACTTGTAATAATTGTAGCTTTAATGCTGTATGTGTATTTTCTTATTTTTAATGTGTCCATTAATGTTTGTTATTCTCTGTTAGCATTTTTCGGGGTCATCCATAAATCATGTTACATGAAGTTCATGGTTTTTTTGATTCCCACCCCCGTCCTTGTCATAAGTTTTTTAAGCTGCTTTCCTAGTGTGACGTCACATATTTTGTAATTTTAAGCAACAGTCTAATGAGTTTTAATTTTATTTTTATAAATGTTGACTTGAGTTGCAAGTACCACCGTAATCATAAAAAAATCTGTCAGTTTTCCATATTTTATTTTAACTGTCTAATTGCAATATATTAGTAAGTAATACACAGCTTTTTTTTGCCAACATTTGTACCGACTTTATTTTTTTCTTTCTTCATTATACCTCTCGTAATATTTCCATTCCGACTGTGGCTTTGATTAGTCATTAAAAGACCCTTTTAATTAAGTTCGCCTTTCATTTAATTAAGACCTTAAATTTACTTTACAGCCAATAAATTTTGGATATTTTATTTGTTTTCTTAAGATATTAATCTTAAAAGTTACATCATTAAAATCCTACATCAGATATCTAAAAAAGAAAAGCCGAAATTTGAAACGATACTGTAGACATCTTACAAATTATATCGTTATTTGGATTAGAAATGGTATTTTTTCCTGTAGCAACACTAAAAATCATAAACAATTGTTTCAGTAAGTAGTCCTAGAAGTATTCATACAGTGTTCCAAGTTTGAACTACAGCACCAAGAAAATATACATCATTCGTTCGAAATTTACAACTGTTTTTAAATAAAAAATTGAAATTTCAAATTTCGTTGATTTTTTTTTTAAATTAAATTTATAACTATAGATTCTCTTTGACTTGATATGACTGCAATACAAGTGTCATACAATAAAACAACAACTTATATGGAACTTTATACATTTTATAAATTGACAACTAAATAACCAGACAATAAAAAATAACATAAAACCCAAATAGTACAAGAATTTATCTAAAATTAAAACATACTACTAGAAATTTAACAAGAAAATCAAATCCACTGAACAATAACAAAATAATACCCCTTATCATCAGTGAGGTAATAACTAAATAACATATTTCGTAATGAATCGTACCATGAATGTTCCATTCACAAAGTCATGAATGTATCAAAATTATAGATCAGTGTTTCGTTCTTGGGTGCGCATATAATCGCCGGGTGTAAAAATGCCAACGCGGGGGCGGCGCCTGCGCAATATTTATGCAGCATTCGATCGCTTTACCGAATGGCTGATTTAATCAGAGGTTAAGTGACGTCATTGAGAATTCTAACAATCTTTTTAAGTAATGAGATTGAAAATCCCGGACCCATTTCCTGAGGATAAGTAATATGTCGATTCTGTTTCTCGCTATTTTAGTGATCTCATTCGGTTTAATTTAGTATCACACTAACATAAGCACAAATGTTTTAAATGTATTTGTATGTTTGTTACTTCTTCACGGTTAAAGGAGTGCACCAATTTTGGTAAAATTTGTTAGGGAAATGTTTGAAGTTTAACTCATAAGTTACTTTATAATCCGTAAAAATGTAGTGTTCCTATAAGATAGGCGGGTAACACCATGGGACACTGTTCGTTCGAAACATAAATACAGGTGGGATTTATGATAAGTTAACATTATCCATTAACATGTTTTGCATGCTAGCCAAGTCTAAGTTATAAACTGGTGTTGCTTGCTCACAAATAAACTCAATCACAGTCTAAGCTTAAGCGAATCGTACGATGGTTTGCAATATTATATCTAGATTAGATTTAGAAAAATGTCTATGTTAAGAGTAGTCAATATTATGGAGACGAATATTCGCATTTGCTTCTCGATGATTAGTTAAAATTTAATCTTTTTATATTAAGCATTTATTTTATGTAAATACCATCTTGAAGATATCACTTACGAAAGCAATCTTTTACACCACAGCAAATAAAGGAATAATCACCATCTATCAATACCACTTAAACACAAAAGAAGTACTTAGCTCACTACCTTATCTTACATTGGACCCCACATACATTACACCCATTGTAAACAAACCGTTAGTCGCGTCTAATTCCACTTAGATATGTAAGCAGGTGCTAAGTCTGGTCTGTGGACCGGGTCCGGCTAGTCGCTAGCCCATAAATCTCGCCGGTGACGACAGGTCAGAGTCAGACCTAATTAAAACTTGTACTACTAGAGAGTCGATTTTTATGCAGAAATAGAGGGCGATATTGTTTACAATGCTGTTTTTTTGAAAAAGAAATTGCTAACAAAACACAACCTCGTTATAATAATCAACTCCAGCGATTAAACATTTTCATTGTAAGTGACTTTCAAAAGGGTCAGGGTCACTTACATGTTTATACAAGTAATTTTTTTTTGTCTCTTCTAAACGATAAATTGAAAAACAAACAATGATTGTAGGTACGAATACTAAATTCTCGAAGCAGTAAAATAACTTGGAAAGATTAATAAGTACATAAATCTTCTGGTTAACAACATAAACCATTAAATTTGTACATTTATCTAGTGCAATGCAATAGCTAGATTATAGAGAAGTTGCAAATCTCATATCTGTAGGAAGTGTTTTAATAGGATAACTAAATCATAAAACTTTTATAGTAATTAATGGCTTTACTTTAAAAACCATGAAAATAGGCTCCCAACTCTGATCATGTAAAAAAAATCCTAATAATATTAAAAAATGCGAAAGTTTGCAAGTATGGATGTTTGTTACCCTTTCACGAAAAAACTACGGGCCGCATTTGGATGAAACTTTACAGTAATATAGGTTATACATCGAAATAACCTATAGGCTACAATTTGTAATGATTTTATGTAATTTTGGTCGTAATATACATGTCAATTAAGTTGGAGAAAAATCTGGCCTCTGAGAGTTATCTTGGCGTACGCTGCTTAAACCATTGAAGTTACACAAAGATGATGTACCGTAGAATTGTTTGTATGCTAATAAAATTAATGTAGCAGACCAAATGCCACACGAGCGTAGCCGCGGGCAAAAGCTAGTTGAATAAATTAAATGAAATGACGAACCTATTGGTCTAGTCGTTAGTGACCCTGACTGCTGAGAAGGTCATAATTATATGTATGCAGTGAGCGCGGTCGTCTGTTCTGTGTGTAGGTGTAATTTATCTATAATATAGCATCAAGAAATATTTAAGTATGTTTCATAGAAGTCGGGTTACCATAGCACTGCATCTATCTAATTTGGGATTAGACGGCTGTGTGAGAGACGTGTTAGAGTGTTATTATTATCATCATCATCATCAACAGCCTTTTACAGTCCACTGTTGGACATAGGTCCTTAGCAAGGTGGTTTTCGGCTACTAGACCACGCTGGCCAGACGGGTTGGAATAGGGTTTGTTTCAAGTTTTCCTTCTCTTTGTAATAATGTTGTCTTGCATACTTTGTTTCCTTAGTCGCCTTTTACGACACCCATGGGATGAATAGGGGTGGTAACACTATGAATTCTTAATCTGTCACCACACGGACAATGTTTATAACCGTTATTATCATAACCAGTCTGAATTATAGGTGTTATGTTTAAATTCAGATAAATTCATCAAATTTCATAGTGTGAAGAGTTCATTATACTTGATAATGGAGGCTTCTGGTGAAACATGGCTATATCGACGGTGTAGTAGACATTAATTATGGGTATTCCTCCTTGTGTCTTTCCTTTTATTTCTCGGTCTTCAACGTCGTAAAATTTAATTTTTATGTTCGTTTGGAAGGGAAAACTATATCGGTGCTGTCATCATTTCGTTTTTAATTAAAGTTTAAGTATATGGATGTTTCAATATTCTAATCTTCGTTAATCGAAACTGCTGGGATGAATAATGGTTGGCAATGCCGCTAATTAATTGTTTTGCTTAAAATACGTGACTTAAGATCAGTTTAACTATAAACTAATGATTCCATGATCAAACGACTGGACTTTTCTTGGGCACTAAATAACTTTCACAGAATTACTGCCACGGGGTTAGACGTAAGTCTGTGCAAGCGCAACAATGATTGTTGAGTTAACCAAAATTATTTTAGACTACCCATTTACTGATCAATATTTTTCTATTAGAATACTTATACTTCATTTATATACATTACTCAGTTACTTAAACAAAACTCATATCAAAATACTCTCATAAAAGTAAATACTAACAATTGTAAAAAGAAGTCTTTATTTATTTATTTATGTATTTACAAACCCTTAAAATAACAATAACTATTGACCGTATACGTGGCTAATCAGCAATAATAAAGCACAGTCATCATTGGCAAGGCCGTTTCACCGGAATTTATATCTACCCGCCCGAGTGCGGTACGCACCTTAGTCAACTGCGCGTGCGCTGATCTTAATTACCGATACTATTACCGATTTAATGGCGAGAGCGCCCTCTAATAACGAATTGTGATAGGTTTAGTTAGATATTAGACCAATTGATCTAATGTTACTGCTATAACGCGTTATTTTATGATATTAAACTTGGCTTTAGAGTAGTTTAAATTCTTTTTTTTATGGTATTGAGGAAATGAGTGTCTTCTAATATACTGACAACTAGTTCAACCTTCGAAGTCAGTTCATTGATTCTATGACAGTTGCTGCGTGGAAAAACTAATATTCAGGTAAAAACACTAGACGATGCCAAATAATCTTGGGAATAATAAAGCCTAGGAATATGAAGATGATTGGTCAACAAACATGTATACGGGTCAACTGACGGTAAGTAACAATTGCCACAGCTGTTGTCCGTCTCCAGAATTAGAAAAACGGGAGGGGTTTTGTTTCCGGTTAACCTCGTTCAGTGGAAAGCAACGAAAGATTTTTTTTTCCCTGAGCCTCACTCACAATCAACTCACTCACTCGACTCACACAATCGAATCACTGCACGGATGGCGTACTGGTTCAAGTGGTCACCACGCCGCTTCCTATTGCGTTGAACATTGTGGATTCAAACCCCACATGGGACAACACTTTGCGTAATCCACAAATTGCTGTTATAAGTCTGAGTGCTCTTTATGTCCGTTTCATGTACAAGTATGTTTTTAAGTCCTCCGCGACACAGGAATAATCCTAGTGCGGAAGTTATTTGCCAACTATGATTGTGACTCCCACGATAGTTTTTTTTTTTCTTAGTTTCAAAAGAAAACAAAATCATATGCTACACTCCATTTTTAACTCTAATTTGTGCTCGTACTTTGCAACATGGTATGTTAATTTACGAAGCGTGAGGGTATACCATGAGGTAGCAAGTCGACACGCCCGCCCGTTGCAAGTATGCCTGCGGTGCCTCCGAGCGATAGGCCTTCGTACCAAAGACCTATACAATAAATTGTGGATACTGTATTATTTACTAAATAACTGATTTTATTTACAAATAGATGTATCTGAACTTACGAGTCCCTGTAATTTGTAGATATAAATATTAATAAAATGTATTTATGTATGTTGAGGTAATATGTAAGTTTACTTATTGTTTATGAAGTTTTAAGAATCTCTTCTTCTCCTACTATTGTATATGATATGGGAGAGTCAGACTTCGATAAGAGTGGGAGACATCCCATCGGTTCCCGGAAAATCAGTGTTAAGCAGTACTTTTATTACTTTTTATTTCTTTTTCATCGAGTTGAGGTTCCTCCCAATTGTGAGTTTTAAGTTGTAAGTATCCATGAGCCACTGGACATCAAATGACTCTTCCATTTGCCTTTATAGTATAAAAGTAATTGCTCTACCATTCTTGATTGCATAAACGTCTGCAATGACAGTCTATGCTAGAGAAACCGAGATGTCATAGTGGATTTTAGTGCCTTCCCGAGTTAGTGCCCACACTCCTTAATCCATCAATAAGAGTCTGTTACTCCACCGTCATAGAGCTTGCCTCAAGCCACTCCTGGTACCACTTTAAGGGACGCAGCTGATATGATAATTTGGGTGTTAATTACGTTTTGCCTACCCTTTGGGAAAGACAAATAAAAAAATAACGATTAAATGTACTTAGACATTACTATTATATTCCTAGTATGTACTTAACCTAATAAATAAAACAAATGCAGTTTAGTTACACCATTGTTTCATAACTCGAAAACGGGTCACTGAAACTCATGTTTGATTATAAAAATCAAAGTATTTTGAAAATTTATGAAAAGAAGTTTATTTACTTATCTATTTTAAAAGTTAAAGTAAGATTAAAGTCGCAAGTTATAAATGTACACCACAAAAGTCACGTTTCTATATAGTATAGTCCTTTTTTTTTTTTTTTTTTTAACGTGTGGAAACCCCCTCGGGCCGTCACCCCACCGGGGTTTACGGCGGGGTGGTGTGTCGGAATCGGACCGACTAAAACCACACGGTGTGCCACTCTGCGCCTGACATAGGAGCGATCCGGGAACAGCTGTTATTACGACATCCAGACCCCTCCTGGCGCCTGCCCGCTAGCGCGGGCACCTTCTGCGGACAACCTCTCCATTTAGGCGACGTACGGCACACGCGGACGTCACCTCCTCGCGGTTGGCCACTATAGCGGATGGAGGGGAAAACCCGTCCCGTCCACCCGCGGCCACACTCAAGGCGGCATGAGGCGCTGGTACGCGCGCCTCCGCCGCCCGGTTCGCCGGCGGCGGATTGGGTCCGAGTGGAGGTCGTCCTCCCGGGCCCTCTCCGCCGTCTCCTTCCGCGAAATTACGTCTTCGCAGAAGGTTGCGACCGCGGTAAAACAACTGTCGCTACCGACCATGGAGCGTGTGACGGCCGGTAGCGAGAGATCTCCTCCAATAACTGCAGTGAGGACCCCACGCTGCGCCGCCCAGGCGGAACAAACCGCTAGCGTGTGCTGAGCCGAGTCCTCACTGCAGTCGCAGTGGTGACAGGCGGGACTCAATTCCCTCCTGGCGACCGAGTGCAGATACTTCCCGAAGCAACCGTGCCCGGAAAGGATCTGCGTCAGTCGGAAGGAAAGGGTCCCGTGCTGTCGCCCCGCCCACTCGGCGATGACCGGCTGGAGAGCCTCCACGGTGGCAAAGCCAGCACGTGGAGCCTCCAGCCGGGACGACCAACGAGCCATCGTGGCTTGACGAGCGGCCTCTCGCCACTCGCGTATCTCTTCGGGCGGGGGCCGGATGCCGCTACTCACCCGGAAGTCTGCCGTTCGCCGATAAACTTCGGCGAGCACTTCCGCCTCCAAATCCCACGGGGGAGTTCCGGCTAAGGCGCACGCCGCCTCCGTCGATATAGTGCGGTAACCGCGTATGGCTCTAACCGCCAATATCCTCTGAGGACGCCAGAGGCGAGTCCTATTCTGGGCGGTCAGAGCCGCCGCCCATACTGGTGCACCATACAGCGCCATTGACCGGACAACCCCCGTGTATAGCCGTCTCGTCGCGACGCTGGCTCCACCCAAATTGGGCAAAAGTCGCCCAAGGGCAGAAGCAGCGCCGACCAGCTTTGGAGTAAGCTGTCGGAAGTGCTCGTCGAAGAGCCACCTGCCGTCAAGGATCAGGCCCAGATACTTCATCTGGGCCTGAACCGGTACGAGGACCGAATTGACTACGATGGAGGCGCCGGAGGGTGGACCACGACGGGGCCCATGAAACAAAAGGGCCTCCGTCTTGTCCAGGGCCACCCGCAAACCCAGCGCCTCAATACGCCCGACCACCAGAGAGACACCCGTGGTGGCCAGGCGCGCCGCCTCTGCAAAGTTCATTCCCCGAGCCGTGACCAATGTGTCATCTGCGTAACAAATTACGCCAAGCCCGGGGGGAAGACGACCTCGAAGGGCCCAGTCATATCCCATATTCCACAGGAGTGGTCCAAGGACAGACCCCTGTGGAACACCGCACGACATGAGCCGCCGCCTCAGAACACCGTCTCGGTCCTCGTACATGACGGTACGCTCCTGTAGATAGTCTGCCACAAGCCGCCTCAGGTACTCGGGCACCCCGTGGTAATGGAGTGCTTCCCTGATGCAGCTAAATGGCAGACTATTAAATGCGTTGGCGATGTCCAACGATACCGCCAACAGCACGCCGCCACAGCTCACCGCCTCTTCAGTCACGGCCCTCAGGCGCAACACAGCATCGACTGTCGAACGTCCGGTTCGAAACCCGTATTGGGCGTCCGACAGATCGGGGCCCACCTCACAGAGGTGCCGGACGATGCGGGCAGAGAGTATCCTCTCAAACAATTTACCCGCCTCGTCCAGCAACACGATGGGCCTATAGGCCGCGACCGAATTGGTCGACCGTCCCGGCTTAGGTAGTAGGACCAGCTTCCCGCTTTTCCAGCCCTCAGGAAAGCGCCCGGACGCCAAGCTGGCGTTTAGGACTTCCCCAAGGCGATTCGACATGTGGTCGAGGGTTCGCGCCAACACTCGGGCAGGTATCCCATCTGGCCCAGGGGCGGTGTTCTTAGAGCGGATCCGTAGAACGACCGCCCCTATCTCCGATTCTCTGACGGGCGGAACATTATCCTCGTTCCATCCCCCGTCGTCTCTGACCAAGGAGGCCATCGACGGGGGTGTGTGTTCCACCCGCTGCGGGAAAAGCCCCTCGACCACTTCCTGCAGGAAGCTGGGCTGGAGGGTCTCTGTAAGGGGAGGGCCCGACGTGCGGAGCTTTTGTCGCGCCGCACGATAAGGGCGACCCCAGGGGTCACGATCGAGACTCTCCAGCATCTCCTTCCTTTTCACTTCTTTGGCGCGGCTAATGGCCAGCTTCAGAGTTTTCCGCGCCTCTCGGTACTCCTCGTGAAGCTGGTCCCCCCCGCCTTCTTCGCGGTGTCGCCGCCGACTACGGATGTAGGACCTCCGGGCACGTGTACAGGCCGCACGGAGGTCCGCCAACTCCTGGGACCACCAGTAAACCCCCCTCCGTGGAGGTCGACAACCTCGGATGCGGGGCATGGCCGCATCGCAGATCTGCGTAATCGCATCGCGGAAGCGACCAGCCCCCATGTCAACCTCCTCGGCCGGGGCCTGTGGAGACAGCCAAGAATAGATGACGGCCGCCTCCTCTAGTAGGTCCCTATTTAGTTTGGCTACAGCCCACCGCGGAAAACGAGAAGAACGCCGCGCCGCGTGACCCCTACTGGGGTCCTGGGTCCGGGAGAGCTCGAATCGGATGTACAGGTGATCCGAGAGCGTCTCAACCTCTTCCAAGACGCACCAGTTCCTTACTCGTGCGGCGAGGGCAGGGGTAGCGAAAGAAAGGTCCACTATTGACCCCCCCTGCTGTCGCACGCACGTGTTGGTCGAGCCTCTGTTTAATAAACAGAGGCCCACCGAGGCCGCCCACTCCTCTACGGCCTCGCCCCTAGCGTCCGTCCTGGGGGAACCCCACGCAATGGATTTTGCGTTATATAGTATAGTCCATCTTAAGGTTAACTGAAGACTACGATAGGGTCGCCCATTGTATCACTACTTTTTTGTTTATGTTTATTATTGTATGTCTCCTGTGAATGGTGTGCAATAAAGAGTACCTATCTATAAGGATATAAACGTCTGCTCTTTTCACTATATCACATATAAAACCTACTGTTACGTATAATAAATGAAATGTCTGCAAAAGTAGATAGATAAGCTATTCCAGGAATTATCACAATGTTTTGTTTCTCAATAAGTTAAACACGCCACTATAATTTATTGATTATTGTGTTAAATGCTAAAAGTTCAATTTAGCTTCTGGTATATTCAAACTATAATTTGCGCTGAGATTTAATAGTATCTTAAATGTGGAAGCTTCGGATCCTCACATCAACAGGGATAATGCTATGTTAGTGCATGTCACTCTTAAACTGAATAAAATCACATGGCGTTGGTTGGTGGCTCCTTATCTCCGTATCTAGTAGCAATAGACTTGCCTCTTTTCATGTGAGGGAGACTAGAATAATACTCGGCAAAACTCTTGTGTAAGACTGCACTGTTTATCGTTGTGGTAACGGATTAAGTATACAGAATGCCACCACTTGATTCCATCCGTGGATGTCGTAAGAGCCGACTAACGAAGAAGACTACACACGTTAACAGCACTACTAGGAGAGGGAAAACTTGAAACAAACCCTATATTAACGTCTGGCCAGCATGTTGTAGTAGGCCAAAACCTGAAACCAATTAAATCCTGGAACTCACTACCGGCCCTCGTGTTGCCCTCCAACTATGATTCCGGGTCAGGCCACCATAGTGTGGGTTATCATACTGAATTGTCTGCATTCGCAATGAGTATAGCGACCACTACTCTTGGATTCTATTCGTGCTGTCCATCAGGCAGAGTAGAGTCATTTTAATAGACGAAAAAAAAAAACCTTTCTAAAGACGGACCTATATTCAGCAGTGTATTGAATGCTCTTGATGATATATACATGTATTTATAAGTGTGTGTGTGTATTACTGTGATATATAAATAACGTTAGAACAATCCCATGGCAATATTGTTCTTAATTACCACAGTGTTCATGCTTTATGACTTAAGTAATCGTGCATACAAAAAATTAATTGAACGGCAATACTATCAGAATACAATGAAATCTTATAGAAGTTGCCTCTCAGGCGCAGTGGCAATTTCACTCACTGATGATTAAATATATACGGGATTCTCGTGAAGAGAGAAAATAATTTAAACTCACCTTATATTAATGTCAGTATTAATTATTTGGCTGCACGATTGGCCTAGTGGTTTAAGCGGTCGCCACACCACTGTCCGCTTCGCTGAGTGTTGGGGATTCAAATCCTACATGAGAACACTTTGTGTGATCCACAAATTATTTTTCTGAGTCTGGGTGTTCTTTGTGTCCGTTTCTTGTATGTTTGTAAAGTCCCCGCGATACAGGATTTATTTCTAAAGTGGGCGTTCTCTTTAAAAAAAAAAATTATTATTTCACTTTAAGACTAGCACAAAATTATATTTTGACTTATTATAAAAACTCAAATAAATATTATTAGGTATATATTTTTTTATAAATACAAACACAAAAGTCCACATATTCATGCACACATATACTTGAATTGAGCGAGAATCAAACACCCAACATATCCAAATACACGGTTTACCTTCAAAAACATAGAGCGTACTCCCACTTTGAAAGTTGGCAACGGACTTGTGATTCTTGAATCACTTGTAGTGTCCAGGGTTGGTGTCAGTCGCTTATCATCAAGTGAGCCGTTTGCTCGTTTGCCCGAACAACAAAAATAACTCGATAAATAATTATGACGTCACTACTCGATATTTTTACGTAATAAATGAACATCCGAAAAATAACTGTAATAATATACGTACTTCTGTTTTAGAACCAAAATAATGATTAACAAAAAAGGAGCGCGCTGTTTTGTTTCACTTTCATTGAGTTGCGCGGGCGCAGCCACGCGTGTCAAATGTGTCTCGGTACGTGCGCTAAATAGGCGTTGTTTTATTTTATAGAAAGTAGCATTTTTAATGATGATGCGATCGTTATTAGGTGAAATTTAGTATATATATGTATGTAACCAACTTCACCAACCCGCTTATCAAGTGCATTTAAACTAACTTTCTTTGGTTATATTATTAATTTAAAATTTAAATTGAAAATTGAGATGGTTGCCTATATTTTTTTATATTTATTTTATTTACCACTCTTTGAAAACTAAAAATGGGTAAATAACGAAAAATGATAGAATTTTTCGTTTTGTAATACTCGTACTTTTAATTTTCTGGGAAGAAAAATTAATTTACTTAAAAAACTAAGTCAATTTACGAGTACGGTGCGGTAAACATCTCTTAGTGTAATAAGTTAGTAAAAATGCTCATTTTTTTTATTTCCCATTTTTTTCTTACTAATTTGATAGAATTGGAGACAGACACGATGTCTGACCAATACTTACCGTAACTATGTATGTGTACTTGCAGGAACATAGCAGTAAAGATTCATTTTAAAGCAACTTCATAGACAAAAAGTCCCATTAGACACTAACAACTTCGAAGAAATATTCACTGAAATCCATTCAGACGTCTTTTCACGTTTAATTAGGTAACGCAAAGTACTCATTACAGCTCAAGCGAAGCTTAATGTAATTAAATAATTTTGCGTTGAAAACTGCAAAATCAACCTATATGTTTTCTTAACTAGCGAATCATTTGCGGCAAACTAGTAGCCAGTTTAATGCGACTTGCTGTATTTTCGCTCAAGTTTATCGATCACTGCGAAATACATATATTGTCATTCATTGTTATATACTCGTAATTCAAATGAAAAATTATGTATAACAGAGTACTAAGGCTAAACAAATATACTTTTGTAACTAGCCGAAATAAGAAATAGAAAATAATTTTACTAAAAATAATCATGCGATTTAAAACAAGCGAGGTGTGCTAAATGTCAATTGTTATAGATATCTAAATAACAGATATTGCTAATAGTAAATTCATTATATTATTAACTATCTTTGAAAAACATCCATCTGAGATTATCATAAACGTAGCATACAATACATTACTACATAATTTAAATATATATTTAACAATCAATGCGCCGCAAATAGCCTGTCAACTTTGAACGCAACTTTACATAATCGGCCACAAAGTATATGTCTGACGCAGTCACCACTCCGCCTCAGGGCCCAATCTATGCTGAGAGACTTGGTTATGTTCAGTTTTATTTACATACTGGTATGTCCTGACTTCGTTTAACTTATTGGATGCTGAAGGCATGTTTATGTTATAAGGGATACAATATATTGTTGCCGTAACGTTATTGTCAAAAAGATTTAAGACGTATGATATTGAAACCTTCCATTTGTAGAACGTATGTGCGTCTGTTTGAGTTCAAGACAGAGAGTTTTTTTTTTTATCAATATTGAAAACATCGGAAACTTCTTTTGTCGTTGACCGAGATATCAACCTCTTCGAACATTTGTTATCTGCTGTAGATATCTGTGTCTCATTTATAACGGACATTAGCAATCCTGTTTGCTACGAGAAGTTGCGCGTTTGATTCCAACTCAAGACAAATATTTGTGCGATGCTCACAAGGAAACCTGTGTGCATTTTATCTGGCTAAAGGAAGTATTAGGAGATATTTAAGTATGGTAATGATCAGTCACTTTAGGCATAGACAACCGTGCATGCGTCCATAAATCCTTATAATATTATGATTATTAATCTCTGTTACATTCAAGCTACAAACAACTTTGAATAGTTTATTAAGTTCGTAAAATAATGTTAGTTTCTGTATTAACGTATAAATCTCTAATAATTTCTGTGGTAATATCAAAAACTGCGCTACATTTCATGATTCTCTTTTGACATACGTCCCTCAAACACTCATTAACATACGCAAACCCCTTCATCTAAAACAATTTGCAAAAAATATATCGATTGTACCAAGTGTCGGTGTTTCTAAGAACACTGTCGGTGTACGGAACCATAAGTTATGAGTAATAGAGATCAATGACTCATGTTAATGGATTTCAAGCTCCTAGAACTTTTTGTTAGCTTTAAAACGTATGAGTACTTTTTACTTAGCCCGTAATGACGTTACGTTGAAATTACTCAAAGACATGAAGTCATTAGTACTCTTTTTGTTAATAAAAAGTTTTAACAATAGCTTTTACTACGAGTTCGTTAGCCTCTACGTTAGACGGAATTAGGCTTTGATATATTTCGCATGTTATAATATACACGCCATCATTCTGCTGTTAATCAAAGCTTGTGGTGATGCGTCGACTAAACCCGTTAACAATGCTAAGTAGATATAGAAGATACATTGAAACGTTATTAATTCTATCGCTAGGAAAAGCTTTGAGGCCACAAAAAACCATTTTAAACCATCAAAAACTTACACTTCGCCTCTCCCAGGATACACCAGAGAGGTTTGTCTGCTGTTTTTTTGCATACAGTCGTCACTGATCCTCTTATGTAAATCGTGTCGCCATCTGGTCAAAGGGCACACCACAGTGCGTTTGACTAAACGCGGTCTCTACTATGTGCTTAGAAATAAATAGGTATCTTTATCAGCAGTGTGCTTATCACAGCACAGATTCAGCATAATTTGAGTACACCTGTGCGGTTACTATTATTCCAATAATGGATTTCTAAGAAGTCTGGTAGTTATTCCCATACAATATG
Organism: Hypercompe scribonia; assembly: GCA_949316085.1. NCBI lineage: Eukaryota > Metazoa > Arthropoda > Insecta > Lepidoptera > Erebidae > Hypercompe > Hypercompe scribonia. Next base: position 22,500,101 of record OX438972.1, read on the forward strand.
AAATATGTCAACAAACGCCTAATTACTTGTCAATAACTTTCACCAAAGACGACGCGTTTACGTAATTTGTGAGTGATAGTAAATATAAAATACACGGGTTTATGTAATACTTGTGGAGTGAGCTTATGGTAAAGCTGCGTCTACAAATGTAATACGATTTATTTTTTTTATACATAAATTAAATGATAAAGAAATTTAATGTGAGAAAGTACAGAAAGACAATAATTATTAATAATAATCAAATTTATCTACTATTGGATATTGTTGACTTCTTAATCAATGGACATTGCCAGTAGTTACTTTAAACTTTCATAAAACGATCTGTCTATTTAATTAAAAAGATATTTAAAAAGATACAAGCAAAATAATGCCTTTTCTATGTCCTTCAATATTTTTTTATTTAGTTATAAAATGGTAATATTTTTTCTGTGATTTTTGAAAGAATTCCAAGTCCCATTTCACCTGTCCGATATTCAGAATAGTCAATTATTTTAATGAATTTGATCAGTTTCGACCTTTCGGTGACCACACGGTGTAATTAATGTTTCTTTTTATATTAATAACATTAGGTTAAACTTATAAAAATACGTATTTGTCTAGTCTGAAAAAATACGTAGTCTGAAAGACAAACAAGGACACATGTACATATGAATAGAAAGTAAACAAATATATATAATACATAATAAATATATTTTGCCTTATCTACCAAAAGTTCACCTGTTCTCTTCTGCTACTACCTCAAAACAGTCCCAACTGGTAGAAGTTTGACTATTTTGAGGTTTTTGCAGCTCTAAAACAACCATATTAAACAAAAATAAACGGTTTTCTATATTATGTCTTCATCGCTGCAAAAAAGCATGAATGTAATAATGTACTTGGGTCGTCGTGATCGCGTAACCATTCGGGATGCGGCCTAATGATACATTACGCATCACCTATAATTCCTCATCTCGTAATCACCGACCGAGCACCACATGTAGGTAGATAATTTCTTTGTTAGAAGTTGTAGCTTTTTGAAAAATTAACGCTCATTTTCTAGAAACAATACGCAAGAAATGACTAACTAGAAATAACTTTCTCATAATCATGTTAAATAGTAATAAGTTAGTTAGTCTCTAGGCCGCCATAGCGTGGGTCACCATACTGCACTGTCTTCATTCACAGTTAGTACGGCGACCACCGCTTTTGGATTCCATTCATGCTTTCCATCAGGCAGAATAGAGTCACTTTGGTAGGTTGCTATAAAAAAAATATCTTTAAAAATGTAACCTAAAATGTACATTACTGGTCTCAGATCGTACAACTCGTTAATATGGCTTGATATACTCGTACACATGATGTACTAAGAATATATGAAAGTAATTTGACGTACGCAGGGCTCACTCTGAGACATATTTAAATGAATAACAACTCTCTTCATTAGGTTATGAATTTTAAGTTAACTTGAACGGCAATTTTAGACAAAGTTACATACAGATAAATTGGCGTCAACAATATTTCGTATTATGGGTGTGGCATTCACTTATATTTTTTATACATTTAGGATTATCCTGCATTTTAAGAAGACCAATGTGGACTCCCTATTATTTTATATGTTTAATGATTTTTATAATGATGAGGATATAATATGGAAGGAATAGTCTGATTTCCTAATTAATTATTGTAACTCCTTAAAATAGAGTAGAAAACTGTATGACTGACTGATTTATTTACTTGTATCGGCCTAACATCCACTAATTTGGTAATAGAAACGGTCCAAAATTAATGCACTTGTCCATATAACGACAGCTTGGGAGTACACTTGACCGCACTAGCGTTGTCCACCAGAAATCCTAGTTTATGTTAGCACGAGATGAAAATGTTATTTCTACGCAAGCGACACTGCAGCCAAAAGCTAATATTTAATAAAACTTCTACTAATTTATGTGCTGACCACACATTCATACAAACATTACGTTAAGAATGAGGGTCTGCTAAGAACTCCATCGTTTTGTGACATATGTGTAAGGTATAAATTTAATCCAGACCACTATAATCTAAATAAATTAGGCGTAAGAGAAATCGTAATGTTAGTTAATAGAATGCATTAAATGATTTCAAAACAACACTTATTTCTAAAAGTTCTTAAACCATTCACTTCACTTATATTATTATATGAATGCTTCATAACTTTGATGGAAGTGAGATACAAATTGATCGTATATTTGCTGGGAATGAGAAATAGACGCAAATTAAACCATCCAACTTATAAATAAACACAATTTAAAGTAAATAATATAAAAATTAAGTCTCGTGAGACGCTGAGATTTTCAACGCATTGTATTACATGTCTGTCATTAAAAATGATGTCTTGAAATATTAGATAGATTTCTAAAACTGTGCTGGGTATACTAAAAAGTGAAAATTTATCATGTAATCAAATACGATCAGCTGACATTTCCACGTGTCAAAAATATTCAATATCCTGCCAGAAGCGTTGTCGCCCTAAGGCTGCACAATGCGCTGCGCCCGCGCAGTGGGTGTCGATGATTTACACCGCCTTGTCTACGGCCTCATTCATATTTATTAAAGTTCGCACTTTTTACAATTGTAAATCATTTTTGTGTGATGTACGACATCTCGCCATTAAGCTATTTCGTAGGCCCGACTTACAAAAAAAATAAATAAAGTGTTTACGACGGTTTGTTGAAGTCTTATTGGAAACGATTATGGTTTAAACTGTAAATATTATATTTTATGATAATTAGTAAAGTGATTTGTTCAAAGGAATTTTCCTTGACACAAATTTTGTCTCGTGTTCGTACATGTATCTTAATTTCACTTTTAAAACAGAAAATTACGACAACTTGTAGTTACATTCAATAAAATGATATTATTGAGTAGGTATTTATTATTTATATATTGAACTAATTAGTGTGAGAGCTTTGATTGCGTGAAGCAGGTTTATTCGTTAGAAGGTATTGTAATAGTAAGAAAGTATAAGGAAGGTAACTCAGTAGGTATATAGTTCATTGATAACTTCTTTGTAACTGTCCGAAAATTAACAAAAACAGTTAAAAACCTCACAAACAAAAAATTAATAACGTCGTTCAGTTTGTTAAACGATAGCGTTCCAAAGACGTACTCAATATTTTACTGTAAAACATCGTGATTTTAAATCGTGCATCGCCATTTTTGAAATAACAGATGATATTTTGATACGAAAAATTGCTTTATAGTAAGTTTCTAGATAATAGCGAAACAAAGCTTCGATCTGTCGGTTGAACAAATGATTATTCTTGTACATATAAATCACTCTAATATTGCTACATCGATGTATTTTGCTATACTTTTATAACACGATAATTTTAAGTTGTTTTTTTTTCTAACCTACTGTCCCTGCTCTTTTAATTTCATAAAACGTTATTCTCACTTTCTTCAATGTGATATAAGTATTTATGAAATCCCATGAATTGTGCTACATTTAAACTGAATTAATTTGAATAAAATAAATCTGTCTTAAACGGGCCTGTTAACCTAGTGGTAAGTGATCCTCGCTACCGTGAAACCAGACATCGTGGGTTCAATTCCCACCCAGGACTAATATTACTAACGGTTGAAATAAACTATCACTCACTCACTATAACTCCCGAACTAAACGGTTCGGCTCTTCCTTCCCGTGAAAATCGGTTAAAGCCTGGAATTCATTACCACCGCACCTGTGTCCCTCCCACTACGATCCCGGGTCCTTTAAGCGGGGCGTGAAAAAGTATCTCACTAGGCCGCCATAGCGTAGGTCACCATACTGCACTGTCTTCATTCGCAGTGAGTACGGCGACCACCGCTCTTGGATTCTATTCATGCTTTCCATCAGGCAGAATGGAGTAACTTTGGTAGGTTTCATATTTAAAAAAAAATAAATAATTGAATCATCTTTCACAATGCGTACTCCTTTTATAGCTATGGTTTCCTTGTTACAGTATATACAGACCAGCCAGTGTCATCAGCTTCCCCACCAACTCGAGATAAAATCAACGGGGAAGAGAAGGCTAGGTCACGACGTCGAGATACCTGGACAGAGCCTACCACTACCCCTGTCAACGACGATGGTGAGTATCATGTCACGTGTACGTGTACATGTACGTATACACTTATATATCATCATACACTTACATATTCTCAAGCCATAGCTTCCTTTGTGGTAAACAGAGACAACACTATTTGCCATCCAGACTTAAAACTTGACTCCCCTCCCAAATTCATGAAAATCTAGACTTGTCGCGGTAGTTAATGAATTTTATTGAACTTCTCTTTAATACACTGTTACAGTTATAATAATTACACGTCTTTTTATTATTTTAAATAAATACAATGTAAAATGAAACTAAGTTATAATTTTCATTCTCACACACTTTAAAGTATGAACAGTGTCACGGAGTGACTCAATTTAAGAATCGTTATTTACATATATAAAAGCGATAACTTATTGAATGAGACCGAATAATTGAAATTGAAAAATAAACTGTTTTCATACTTCTTTGTACAACGTTCAATTAATCTCGTTAACATGAATTTTGGGTGATTTTTCAAATATTTATATTCCGAATAAATCATAAAAATATCAACTACTTTACTATTCATACCATTTCACAATATTCCAAGAATAAATTGAAAAGAATAAATATACGTATCCAACTAAAAAATGACATATTATTTGAATTTAAATTCTATTTACTCATAATTTCATATATTATTACCGTCAATTTACATATTTTAAATAAACTCTTACAGATTATAATCTCCAAGTGCTATTAAAACTTTCACCATTTAACATACAAATATATTAAATAAATATGATTCCTTTTCCAGCTGCTGTAGGAGTCCGTTCACCTCTACTGCAACAACAACACCAGCAATACGACGAACAGCTCCGGGACATCGCAGCTTCTCTCACCAGGCCAAGATCGCGACGAGCTTTGCCACCCACCCTCGAGAGACCCACAAGACTACCGCCTCCTGACAGGCTACCAGTAATTTCATCATTATTTTGCATACATTTTGTAATATCTCTTGATAAACTCCCGCATTGGAAAAATATCCTATGTTACGAGAGATTTTACAAACACATACGAAACGAACACAAAAACACTCACAAACACAACAACAATTGGTGGATCAGACAAAGTGTTGTCCCATGTGGGATCGGCACCCACAACACACAGTAGAAAATAGTTTAAATCACTACACCTTCCGTGCACTCAGCTAAATACTGACATAGCCATTTTTTACCAGGTCTGTTTAATGTTATAATCCTTTTCACAGGCTCGAGGCTCGCCCGATGGCGGTGTGCCAGCAGAAGAGCCCAGCTCGAGTTCAGCAAGCGAGGGCAGTGAACCTACTGACGTTGTCGAACCTACAGAGTCTGCGGAAGGTGGCAGAGTTGAACTGCCAGCAGAAAGACTTTTACACGCAAGAGCTGGGTGGTTACAAAGGAGAGGCGCTGGAGGCTGGTCAAGACATTGGTTTGTACTGAGAGGAGCGGCTTTATTATACTTCAGGGATCCTCATGCAGAGCATAGAGGGTTAATGGATGGAGTTATTGACCTGAGTGGCATATCCAGGGTTGTAGAACTTCCGACTTCAGCATCAACTGGATATTCTTTTGAAACTGAGGTGCGTTAATTTGTAAAGTATATATTTTCAATTTTTCTTTTTTAAATATTCTGAAAGATGCTCAGGTTCAAATGTTTTTTATTTACAGACATGGGACGGAAAACATATAGTATTATCAGCGGTGACGGCAGGCATTAGGGCAAATTGGGTATCGGCTATGCGAAGAACGGCCGGTTTACCAGACACAGCACCATTATCATTAATCTTACGCGAGGATACAGTTGATCAAGCGTCAGAATCTTCAACTTCTCCTATTACACCAGTCACACCTGTTACTGCTAAGTCAGCGCCCTTTTCATCGGACGAAGAGTATCGAACCGCTTCTGAGGGTGGCCGAAGGGATAGTGCTGATTGGGGTGATATGGGATCACAACCTCCGCCATCACCAATTCTTAATAGAACTCCGATATCGAAAGTCAAGGAAAAGGTACGTGGCCGAAACAATCATCCAGCAATACCACGATCGGATAATCCGAAAGGTGACAAAGACGAAATCGATTCTACCAAAGAAAAAGAACGTATGATGGACGAAAATGAAGAAAATGAAAAACCGATAGAAGCGAGAAAGCGTAGCTATATCTCGACTATCGATAAACAATCCATAGAAATTGATGATCTAAAAAAGCAACTAAAACTTGCATTGAATGACGTAAGTGCGGCTGAGGCAGAACTATCAAGACTGCAGAAGCTAAAATCAGAGGCTGCCTTAAAAGAAAAGAAGATGGAAGAGCTTGTCACTACATTGCAACAGAAAGAAGAAGAATTATCAATGAGAACTAAAGAGGCTGAAAATTTGGACGCTATTAAGGCGCTCTATAACCAAGATAAAACTCTTTGGGAGAGTAAGTTGACAGAGACGCAGAATTTTCTTAAGGAATCCACAGAACATTGTGAGTTGTTGACGAGACAGTTGACTTCTGCACAAGAAACAATTATTCAGTTGCAGCAAGATCTGAATGACTTAAATGAAAAGCTACTCAAAAGTGTGAAAGAGAACGATAATTTGTACATTAGGATACAAGACCTTGAGAACCGAACACATGTAGAATCCGCTTCACCCACCAAGGAGAAACGAAAGAGTATGGATTCCCTTAGTGACTTGACAAATATAAATCAAGACCTGGATCTTGAGTCCTTAGAAAAGGATAGGCTAATAGAAGAGTACGTCGAACTAAGAGACAGATTTTCAAAGGCAATTCATGAAATCAAAACCATGAAAAAAGAACTACGAGATTCACATAACATGTATGATGAACTGGAAATCACGAATATCAAATTGAGGAATGAAATGAAGCTGCGAGAGCAGTGTAGCAGGTCTGAAATTGATTTAATGGCAGCGCGAATATTAGATCTGACACAAAAACTAACAGCTTCGGACAAACAAGTGCGAACACTAAAACATAAAATACAAAAGTCGGAGTCTAGAGAGAAAAGAAGAAGCCTATCACTAAAAGGTAGAGAATCCCTCACTCTAGGTAAAGAAGTAGAAGAGAAATTAACTGAACTCGAAAACAAGATCACCATGTTAGAAACTGGTGAAGCGGTTCCTATGATAAATCCTCCGTCCAAGAGCGTGTCTCCTGCCAAAGAAAAATCCTCCAAATCGGAGAACCTCACGGATGAGAAACGTATGAAGAGATTAGCCGCGCGGTTAAGGAGAAAGTCTCTAGACAGCGCCACCAGTTCTGAACCCATGAAAATGTTAGTTCGACTGAGTTCACTAGAAACCAAAGTAGCCTCTGCTTTAGAAAATCGTAAAGACCTTACAAATTCCTGTGAATCTTTGAGTCAGGTAACCAGATCCACGGAAAGTCCATCAACTTTCAATGAGACAACAGAAAATTCTAATATCGGTACACAGTCACAAAGGCATTTGTTAGAGAGGCTACAAAGTCTAGAAAACGTAGTGATACACTCTAGAAATAAAGTCAATGAATGTCTTTGTCAGATGAGTGCAATGAGAGCAGCAAAGTCTAGACGATCACCCTCACCGAGTGTTGAAAAGAAATACAGCCTAAAATCTATGGAAAAGTGCTTGACGGATGTTAGTAAGAGGCTGCAGGAATGTTTTGATAAGTGTGTTGTTGACTTGGACCAGCACCAGGACCAAGAAGTGAATGACAGCGTTGCTCAAGTGGTTGTTCAATTGGAAGAACAATTGAGAGCAAAACTTCTTGAAATTTCCAAGAAAAAGGCTGCTTTGTATGAAGCTGGTGAGCTTACGCAGAGACGAAGTCTAGAAATATTAGCAGAGAAACTGGCATACGAGGCAGTCCTTGTAGGCCGAATACAAGAGGCGCTTGAATCATCAAATGGGAGTAGATTCTTCGCCCGTTTAATTAAGTCTGAAATTATTGAAACTAGTCAACTAATAGATAGCCTTAAACGGAAAATGAATGGCGATAGTGGCCGAAGCGGGGTAGGAACGAGGAGTTCATTGGATTATCTAGCGAGGATTCTCACGCGAAAAATTGACGTTAATGGATCCCGGGAATCACGAGAGCAGCGTCGCTCTGAGCTAATTATACACGGTGCCGACTTGGAAGCTTTAAAAGCATCTCAACGAGAAGTGGCCGAGGCAGTTGAGCAGTATAAGAGTGAAAAACTTACTGAGCTATGCTCTGCGTTGGCATGTGAAACTCTTAGCTATGCGACACCTACTGACATAGACACGGAACAATTACGGGCCAATATGGAGGCTGCACGTGTTCGTGAAGCATGGGCTGCAGCTAGAGATGCTTTAGGTGCTGAATTAGTCCAAGCTGAAGTAACAAGGGCATTGTCACGAGCTGCCGCTCTTTGCGATCAGCGGCTAGACCAAGCTCGTCATGCTCGTTTAACGCTTACCGCTCAAGACAGAGCCGATCTAGAGTTATGGTGGCAGGCGGCGCACGATCACCTGCGCTGTGAAATGGACGCTGCCGTTAAAGATATTGCAGTACGATATCGTTCTTGCCTAACCAGCGACCGTCGTACTAAAGAACCATCTCCGGGACTAGACTCGCGAGTACTGTTACAGCAATTAGCCGAAGCTTTAGCTCAGAGAGCTCTGGTCGACGCTCGAGTTGCCGTCCTCGAAGGAACTTACCGTGCTTCATCACCTCCGGCTGACAGTCCTCGTCGTTCATCGGAGGACGCTCTGTCCTCCTTGGAGGACGATCCGGCCCAGGAGGCGGAGTTCGTTTATCTGTTTCAACGTTTCTCGACCGAGTGCCGAGCGCTCTTCTCCAGTGACTGTTCGGGTAACAGTGACGACTCGATGAAGATCGGCGAGAGCCTCGAGCGGGTGGAGGCGGCGGTAGCGGAAGTGCAGAGGCAGCTGGCGGGAGGAGAAAGCATCGATACGTCCAGCGCCGATGGCTCCGGCGTCCTCGACCGCGTCGAGGCGTTGCGCCGCCGCGTCGAAGCTCTGCAAGCGCTGGTGCCCTGCCAGCACTGCAAGCAGCTGCAAGACGCGTTGGACAGGTACGGGGCGCTCTATCTTTCGACATCACTCTCGCTACCTATCATATTAAAGGCAATAATAGCACTCTATTTAGGGTCAATAACGTAAATCAACAATTTAAAGTAATCAACTCGATGTTCAATTTGCAGATTACACGAGGAGCGAGCGCGCGGCGAGTGCGCGCTGGCGCAGCAGGCGAGCGCGCTGGCGGCGGCGCGGCGTGCGCGCGCGCAGCTGCAGGCGCAGCACGAGCGCGAGCGCGCCGCGCTGCGGGAGCGCGCGCGCACTCTGCAGAGGCGCCTCGCCGCGCTCGACTCCGAGTATTCCGCGCAACTCGAGAACTTACGCGCTGCCTATCAAGTAAGATATATATTCGATTACACAATATGAATATTTGTCACGCTCGCAGTCGCCGTTGTATCGTCGTCTAGCGACTTACCGATATTTTTTTATTTGTCTCGACAGAGCGCCGTGGCGGCCGACACTCACGGTGATGGTTTACGCGCTCGTTACCAACAGGAGATAGAGCAACTTCGAGCGCTCTGCGAGAAGGGATTACTGGCTATGGAGAGTTCGCATCGACGTATCGTACGGGAAATGGAGGAGAAGCACCGTGCCGAGAGAGAACAATTGAGGTAACTAACGGTTTCCTTTTAGGAATTCACTACCAGCGAGTGTACAAAGTTAAACTCATGATCATAAAACGATAAAAACGTATTGAAAAGTTAACGTTAACGTTTTCAGGCTAGACAAAGAGCAAGCCTTAGCGGAAGAGACTCGTGCAACGCTAGCCGCGCTAGACGCGATGCGCAAGGCGCACGAGAGCGAAGTGCGACGCGAGGTGGACAAGTTTAAAGCTGAGTTCCTCAGCCGCGGCGTACAAGGCGGGGAAAGACAACAGCTCAGTAACAGGCACCAGTAAGTCTCATATTTATTCATAGAAGAAGAAAGAAAGCAGACACAATATTTGTAAGAAAAAAATATTAAAGGTTAAACAAAAAATATTTTGCATGAAATTTGTTTTACAACAACAATTGCTTTGAATTACAAAGAAGGTAACTCTCAGATGTAAATCGAAATTACTTAAGATTTCTTATTAGAATTTTAGGTAGGTTAAGTAGAAATGTTATACAAAAACGCATAATTCATGTCTTATTTGTTTTTTTAGTGCTTTGTTTTTTAATACATTAACAAAATATAATGTCATCTAAATATAAGTTTTAGAAACTGTTTATATACATAGATGATTTATTGTGTACTTCGGTTACGCCTAAAGGACTTGTCTCTGGTCGTTCTACATGTCACATTTTTAACATCTATTACTTCTAATTTTTATCAGACAAGAGATGGAGGAAATAAAGCTGGAGATTCTGTCGCTGTCAGAAAAGTATTCAGTGAAATGCGTGGAGTCTGCTGCATTGGAAGAGCGCCTCTCTACTGCTACTGCGCAACTTGCGCAAGCGCACAACCATATCATGCAGTTAGACGCCAGGTAAATAAATTACTATTTTGAATTATATTATTAATTATTTTTTTTGGCTCACGGCTACAAGCGAAGACTTGTATTTGCTTTCAAATGGCTAATCTAATATGTCAATGATGTTATCTAGCAGTAAACAGACGAGTGCAAAGTGAACTCTAACATGTAAATAATAATAACGTCGATTTTCAGAAACAAGCAACTTCGTGCGCATTTAATATCGGAAGCGAACGATATGAAGAGCACTGAGACGTCCACTCTTTCGCAGCTCATAGAGGACACTAGCACGGTACGTGACCCTCCTCTCTGACCTTCATCCACCAAAGATCACGGTACACGCTTGTACAGCCTATGCTAAGCTTCTTTTCATTTTACCATTTCGAGGCAGAGGCCACGCTTGCATGCCCATACATTGCACGTAATTTTCACCGGTCCGAAACAATTTAATTCAGTAAACTTGTCCATCGTAAATTATTTTTCGTTATATTTGCAAGATTGATTTATGTTTTGTGACAATGATAGTTATTTTTGTTTTCATTTTTAAAATTTTAATCTCTATAATCTTAAATCGCATTCATTTTTTGTGAAAACTTAGTGTGTTTAATTGTCAATAATAAGTTCTTAAAAAATAAGTGTTAAGTTCATAGATCGCACAAATTGAGCGTAACACTAAATAGTTTCTTTTTATTTCTACTGAATGATGTTCATCAATGGGTTTGGTGTCTCAACACGCTTAAAAATTTTGGCAATGGACTGGTATGACAAATCTATAAGGGCTATGGTAACTGATACATAGATATAATACTGACATATGGTACTGATACAACCGGTGGCTAGAATTCAGAATTAAACATATCCCTACATTAATATTTCATTTCATTAAACACGTAATATTTGTTGGCTCAATTTCTGCGATCACGTAGCAAAATAGAACCTATAACGATACAGCTAGAGGAAAAACCGTCGACTATTCCTTTCGAACTGTCATTAAACTTACTAAAACTAAATAGTCGATTTTAAAAAGTTATAATTCGTTACAAGTGTGATTTTTTATTATAATAATATCAAAATAACAAAAAACTCTAGAGGCGGGAAATATTAAAAGAGTCGGACAGATCCTTGAGTTGTACCGTAGTGGGTAGTAGATTGTATTTGGCGTAACGGTCATGTATGGGGTGCACTAACAGCATGGGAGTGGGCGCGAGGCGCCGCTGTATCAACACCTGCGACGTCTGGCGACAGTCTGGCAGACTGGCAGAGCCACCAACAACACAGGTAACACACGACTATTCGCTTCGCGTGGTGTGGGAATTAGTCGATTGTTGGGTCAAGTCAATCACGTTACCGCTACCCATTCCAGTGGTTTTGTTGTTTTCCAATAATTAAAGTTGACATAATTATGTTGTTTAAGTTGTGACATGTTTAAGTTGTGATTAGTGGTTTGTGTATTGAATTGTGAATTATAAACCAAACAATAAATGTTATGTTCTATATTACTAGCGTAGGACGTAGCCACGGGGCAGCTTATGCATAAAAACATAAAAAAAATATGTTACAACTCAGTTTTATTAAAAAATGATTTAAAACGAATCTTCATACGCTTCAACTAAAATAAAAACATTATTAGGAGACATATTCACCTACTATAGTTCCCCCCTACTCTAAAACCAATCCTGGCTACGTCCTTATTTCTGTCTACTTAGCTTTACTGTGTTTCCACTTATATTGTCAACAAATGAAAATAAGAGATTAAAATTTTACATTCTATTGGACTCTTTTAGCTTGAACTAACACTCGGCTACCAAGGTTTTGGCTTGTGTGGTTTATTTTGGAAAAATATTCTCTAAAGCACAAATATTTATTTAAAGTTGTTGTTTATTTAAAATTTTAAATTGGTGAATGGTTGGTTTACTATAAATCTAAAAAAAATAATTTCAATTTTTAATTTTTACATTAGATGTCTTTATTTTGCTTCTGCGTTCGTATAATTGCCATACCATTTAAGCAAAATGCTTCCTTAAAAATTTTTACACCAAAGCAAAAGTACCAGTGTTGCCACACTTCGCCTGTCACAAATGGCAATTTGCTTTATTTCACTTTATAAAATGTGAACTTTTAATAATGTTAATGCTATATTTAGGCGAAGTCGTCACGGTCCAGTCCACTCCTGGAGGCGGCTCGTCCAGCACGCAACAAGATCCAGTACGCGAAGACCGAGAGCACCAGAAACCTGCAGCTGTCACCCGTCCAGGTAACCACAAATATTTGGTGAATCAATCAGTTTCTAATCAACAGTTGTGATTGTGACTAGTAGACATTGATTGACCATCTTCATCTCTTTAGCAGCACATTTTAAAATGATACAGTAATCTTGATTAAGCAAAAAATAGTATAACATGATGAATATGTGATGTTCAATCGCGTTTAAAAGTATTAAATTTATTTGTATTCTTAGGTCTTCATCTTCTCAAATTATTTACAAATAGAAATACATAGTGTGTTTTCTCTTCCAGAACTAAAAGCGACACAGCGCTGCTCGGAGAGCGGTCGCGAAGTTCTCGCGCCGCTCGCGGGAATGGTCGCCGAGCGAAAGAAACGCTTCGAAATGCGATCGACACTCACTTCTTTGACGCCACTACCGTGACGTCGCACACGCACCACCCACCACGCAAGCACCTGGCCACTAGCTTGTTTGTACTCCCACAATAACATGTATTTTACTATATTTAGGATTTTTGTATATTCATATGATATTCACCGAATTAGGCAAAAGTTATCAAATAGTGTATATTACTTATATAAATATATCAGCATCTAGTGTTTAGGTTTGATGAAAATATTAACTAAACGAAACAGTAGCTGACCTTTGATACTAAAAGTGTCTGTGTTTGTGACCTATCTTGTGTCTTATATAGGTCGTTATAACGAGAATAACAATTAAGAACCTTATAAAGCTTACGAAGTAAGTTCTAAGCTAATGTAATCCAGATATACATTTGATAAATTGATATATTATTAAACTTTGGTTTAATTTTATTATTTATATTTTTAAGACCAAATACACTTTCTACCATAAAATACTAAGTGGCCAGACTTTTTTCCTACCCACCACACAAATGTATATAATCTTTGAGAGCAAAATATAATGTACTAAATCTTACATATAAGGTAGCTTTAGTAGAATTTGGTTAGTGACGTGACTTGTGTAAATTATACTATGTAAATACTAACATATCCTATGTTTGTTTTCTGTATTTTTAAGACATTGTTACCAAATATTTCTTTTATATTTATAATGTATTTTAGGGCGATGGAGACGTGATGATTACATCTATAAAACAAATGGTAGTTTCTTAATCCCTTAATCTTTTGCTTCCTTCTAGTAACTATTGTATATTCTTAACTCATTCTGGGTGTTATTAATCTTAATACTTCCTATTAGATAACCTCTCTCTTATTTAATAATGAAACACGTAAGTTGATCTTACTATTAGGTGTACATGTAGTCACTGTGTCTCCAACGAAACTGAATACATTGTAACCGTGTTTTAAGAGCGTGGACTTATCTGAATGATGTGTGCCTAATTATACTAGTGTGTTATGAACCGTATCTAGCGTTTATCATTTGTTTAAAAACCATCTTGTCTATGACATCTTTGATTTTAAAAAGTATTTATTTGGCGCGTAAATGTCAAAGATGGCGGAATGTTAATGCTATTGATATGGTTGTGTAGAGGCATATTTATATCTTTAATATTAAACGTTTACGAAAATAAAATATATAATTTGTGTTAATTTTGACTTTGAGCTCCACCTTACGTGAACTGTTACCAATCTCCTCCAGCTGGGCATTGAACCTGTCTTCCATCGCACGTATTCACATTGTTGTGTATAGTTTAACACTAGGAGATAGTTATGTTTATATTATCATGACACGGAAGCTGTATACATAATTTATATTCAATAAATTGCTCAATGTTATTTAGTGCGTTAAAAATGATATACCAAAACTTATAGTATGCGTTGTAAGTAACCCAATTGTAAGAAAGGACATTATAAAAGTCAATCTTCATGGCTATAATAAATTAACTTATCGTTACTTGTGCTTTTCTATATGCAGTCGGCGGCCGTGTATGTTCGTTTGTGTTCTCTTGTTTTGTATGTTGTGTGTCGGCATATGCGCGCCGTTGGCTGTACTAGTTGACATTGTGTTTATAACATATTATAAAATGAACATAAACTTACATAATACAAATTTATTTTTGTTTCATTCACGCATCCTTTTTTTCTGCTCCATGCTATAATCAACCAGAACTGTGGCTTTAAAATGTCTCCCTAAAGCAAGTCATAGTATTAGCACAGTCTAATTATCCATAAAGTCATTCGAATGTATATTTTTTTTTAAAGACAACGCCCATACTAGGAATTAATCCTGTGTCGCGGGGGACTTTACAAACATACAAGAAACCGACACAAAAAAACACCCAGACTCAGAACAACAATTTGTGGATCACACAAAATGTTGTCCCATGTGGGATTTGAACCCTCCACACTCAGCGCAGTAGAGAGCGGTGTGGCGACCGCTTAAACCACTAGGCCAACCGTGCAGTCAATATATGTATAATGTTTCTTTTGAGTTGATCTGATGATAGAGAAGGAAGATGGTCATAGGAACTTTTGAATTAGTTAAGATAAATCCATCTAGTTTTGGCTCGATTTATTCGCGTGGAGAAACGTTTTACATCTAGACGAGATCTAGAGTCTGATGATGAAGCTGGAAGGTGGTCAGAGTATCTTTGTGATACAACGACATCGGCGCCGGAAGGAAAGAAAATACATAGAAAAACACATATTTTTAACTTTTTTCATAAACAAAGTCGATTTCATAGCCAAAGGCATAGTATAACTATATTTTCATTGGATAATGATATGTGTGGATGTAGAAAATAATTCTGGCGACGCCCATGTACAACGACATAGCCCCAAAGAGTTTGGGCTTGATTGATTTCATTGTAGTCAGTATCATTGTTTTTTGGGAAGGAACTTATTCCCAACATACAGTTCACGCTAGTTTGGGAATCAGGGCTTGCACATAAATTGTATGCATCCTTTGGGTCAATAAAGAAATTATTATTTGTTTTGAGGGGCTCTTTGCACCTAGTCGATTCTGGATGTTCCATTTATCTTAAATATTAGTAGAAAGTGGCTGCTGTAGTTATAGTGAACGATGAGCCTTACACACAAGACGAAGAAAGAAATGTACATTCCAACGCCATATTGACATATATATATTACATAGACGACGGGGGGAACGAGGACGATGTTCCGCCCGTCAGAGAATCGGAGGTAGGGGCGGTTGTTTTACGGATCCGCTCTAAGAACACCAGCCCCGGGCCGGACGGGATACCTGCCCGAGTGCTGGCCCGAGCCCTCGAACACATGTCGGACCGCTTCAGGGAGGTCCTGGACGCTAGTTTGGCGTCCGGACGCTTCCCTGAGTGCTGGAAAAGCGGGAAGCTGGTCCTATTGAGGAAGCCGGGACGACCAACCGAATCGGTAGCGGCCTATAGGCCCATCGTGTTGCTGGACGAGGCGGGTAAACTGTTTGAGAGGATACTCTCTGCCCGCATCGTCCGGCACCTCCGCGAGTTGGGCCCCGATCTGTCGGACGCCCAATTTGGTTTTCGGGCGGGGTGTTCGACGGTCGATGCCGTGCTGCGCCTGAGGGCCGTTACCGAAGAGGCGGTGAGCTGTGGCGGCGTGCTGTTGGCAGTGTCGTTGGACATCGCCAACGCATTTAATAGTCTGCCATTTAGCTGCATCAGGGAAGCACTCCACTACCACGGGGTGCCAAAGTACCTGAGGCGGCTTGTGGCAGACTATCTTGAGGAGCGTACCGTCATGTACGAGGATCGAGACGGTGTTCTAAGGCGGCGGCTCATGTTGTGCGGTGTTCCACAGGGGTCTGTCCTCGGACCACTCCTATGGAACATGGGATACGACTGGGCCCTTCGAGGTCATCTTCCCCCCGGGCTGGGCGTACTTTGTTACGCAGATGACACATTGATCACGGCCCGGGGGATGAACTTTCAAGAGGCGGCGCGCCTGGCCACCACGGGTGTCTCTCTGGTGGTCAGGCGAATTGAGGCGCTGGGTGTGCGGGTGGCCCTGGACAAGACGGAGGCCCTTTTGTTCCATGGGCCCCGCCGTGGTCCACCCTCTGGCGCCTCCATCGTGGTCAATTCGGTCCTCGTACCGGTTCAGGCCCAGATGAAGTATCTGGGCCCAGATGAAGTATCTGGGCCTGATCCTCGACGGCAGGTGGCTCTTCGACGAGCACTTCCGACAGCTTTCTCCAAAACTGGTCGGCGCTGCTTCTGCCTTTGGGTGACTTTTGCCCAATCTGGGTGGAGCTAGCGTCGCGACGAGACGGCTATACGCGGGGGTTGTCCGGTCAATGGCGCTGTATGGTGCACCGGTGTGGGCGGCGGCTCTGACTGCCCAGAATAGGGCTCGCCTCTGGCACCCTCAGAGGATATTGGCGGTTAGAGCCATACGCGGTTACCGCACCGTATCGACGGAGGCGGCGTGCGCCTTGGCCGGAACTCCTCCGTGGGATTTGGAGGCGGAAGTGCTCGCCGAAGTTTATCGGCGGACGGCTGACTTCCGGCGGTAGGGTAGGCCGAAGAGATACGCGAGTGGCGAGAGGCCGCTCGTCGAGCCACAATGGCTCGTTGGTCGTCCCGGCAGGAGGCTCCACGTGCTGGTTTTGCCGCCGTGGAGGCTCTCCAGCCGGTCATCGCCAAGTGGACGGGGCGGCAGCACGGGACCCTTTCCTTCCGACTGACGCAGGTTCTTTCCGGGCACGGTTGCTTCGGGAAGTATCTGCACTCGGTCGCCAGGAGGGAATTGAGTCCCGCCTGTCACCACTGCGACTGCAGTGAGGACTCGGCTCAGCACACGCTAGCGGTTTGTTCCGCTTGGGCGGCGCAGCGTGGGGTCCTCACTGCAGTTATTGGAGGAGATCTCTCACTACCGGCCGTCATACGCTCCATGGTCGGTAGCGACAGTTGTTTTACCGCGGTCGCAACCTTCTGCGAAGACGTAATTTCGCGGAAGGAGGCGGCAGAGAGGGCCCGGGAGGTCGATATCCACTCAGACCTAATTCGCCGTCGGCGAGCCGGGCGGCGGAGGCGCGCATACCAGCGCCTCAAGCCGACTTGAGTGTGGCCGCGGATGGACGGGACGGGTTTTCCCTTCCATCCGCTATAGTGGCCAGCCGCGAGGAGGTGACGTCTGCGTGTGCCGGACGTCGCCTAGAATTTATCCGCAGATGGCGCCCGCGAAAGCAGGCAGGCGCTAGGAGGGATTAGGATGTCGTAATAACAGCTGTTCCCGGATCCCTCCTTTCTCAGGCGCAGAGTGGCACATCGTGTGGTTTTAGTCGGTCCGATTCCGACACACCGCCCCGCCGTAAACCCCGGTGGGGTGACGGCCCGTGGGGGTTTCCACACGTTAAAAAAAAAAAATGCTTTATTACATCCACGAACTGGGTATTTAGAAAAGGTTATTTGTTAAATATTCTACCACGTTTATGATGCCATTTTTTAATAAATGATATATGTATCAATCATCAAATAGCAAATTATATGCTCGTTGGTGAGCGTGAGACCGGAGGTCCATTGATGCAGGGGTGACAGACAGCTTTCCATCAGGCAGAGTAGAGTCACTTTGGCAGTTTGTTAATATAGAAAAAATATAGAATTATTTACAAGTTTCTCAGTTACGACATATGGCACTATTTGTGTTTCAATTTAAATAATATTACTTCTGAATAACATAATGTAAAGTCACGCCTATTTCGTGTCACGTCTTCCACATTCATCAATCGCTGCATACACGCTCCCGGCCAGCATACTGATACTTTTTACATGGCCCTTCTTCAGAACATCAGCGATTTGGTCGGAGATTAGATAGATTCGATTTGGAGACTATACAGCGGGTGGGTATAACCTTGGGCTTAGAGACTCCTATACAGAAATCTAAAATAGAAGATAAATTTCGCACCAAGTCAACCGTTCTGGTTGATTTCCCCACAACACTAAGAAAGGAGTCCATGATTTCTTTGTATAAATTATACAATAAAGGCAAACGCGAAAAGAAAGAACCACTATTAAACTCGAAGTCTATTAGCTACTACCGGAAGCCCCATACACTCTATACATGGTATACTCTATATACGAGTATATGGCACGTTCAAACGTCAAGACCAATCTACTTTTCACGGCATCGAGCTCATTTGGGAGGGTAAACATCAAGAAAGAAATTGATTTAACACCGATTCGTATAGATAAGGAAAGTGACCTCCTGGAGTATACCAAGGGACAAGTACTCCTTCGGTGTTTTGATTTTTGCTTAACTTGTCTTGCATGTTACCTTGTTTTAGTTTACTTACATTTCTATATTAATTTAAGTGTGTACCTATTTTTAACTTATACTTTCGTAATTAGACACATCAACGCAATCACTCATAATACTCACCACCCACAACTTAACACAAACTATCAATACACATTATTTACAACCCCCGGATAGTTAAACATTGAAAGTCACAGATCACAGTTTTCTCATTTCCTACCTTCCTAAAGTCACGTGTGAAACGTGACTACGGTTAGTTGACCTTGCCAGTCACATAATAGTATGCAAAACATATACACATTCAGTTTTGATCTGGACTCAATTAAAACAGCAAAGACTGTCACGTGCGACATAGAAAATGTTAAAAATTACATTACTATCAATTAATTTAATAACAATATCTTGACTTACAACATCCGCAGCATAACTTGCAATATATCAAACTTCGTATCTCTTCTGCAAAGATCTGAAATAGTCTGGGATGTATTGGTCCTCACGGAATGTTGGCTCCCGGGTTGCAGGGTCTATCCCTGCTCTTGATGACTACAATCATGTCGTCGTTATCTACCACAACAAGCTTCTCAATCCAACATTCGAAGCCTACCATCACTGATGAAAATTAGATCGATACGCAGGCATCGTCGGATTATATCGCCCACCAAGTCAAACTGATCCAGGGAGTTTTGTCTATTCAATTAATTTCTTACTCTATCAACTCAAAACCTTTAAAAATATCGTCTTTTGTGGTGATATAAATATTAATATAGTGCCAAATAGTCCTGATAAACGATCTAACGACTACCTGAACAGCTTAACTAGTCATGGTGTGCTCCCTGGTCATACATCTCCTACGCATGGTGTTACGTATCTGGATCATACGATGGTTAAAACCAAACTGGACGCCCCATGCTTTATTTTTGAAACACCAATCACAGATCATGAGAGTATAGCGGTTAGCTGTGGACGTAAATCTCGATTAAATTACCTTAATAAAACGCATCACTTGGTTAACTTCGTGAAACTCGATAAAGTTATGGAAAACATGAACTTTCGGCCCATCCTGGTAGTCAAGACCCAAATAATTGCATTCTCGTGTCATACCTATCCACAGCTACAAAAAACAATACGAGTTTAGTCAAAGCTGCTAATAGAAAATTAGTAACCAAACCATGGGTTACCGAAAGTCTACTCCGTTGCATGAGAAACCGCGACAATCTACATAAAAAAAAAAGAAATCCCAATGAGAGACAATTAAGCTTACGAACAGACGCTTTCGAAATGTTTGTAGTTCTTTAATGAAAAAAGCCAAAAAGAGACAAAAAACAGGAGATTGAAAATGCAAGGGGTAATAAAAACAACTTTGGGATGTTATTAAAAATAATACAGTTTGAAAACTTTGAGCTGTGTTAAATATTACAGCTCAACTGAGTTTCAATAGGATTGGTGAATGGTTGCAGGGGAAGTTCTTGATGTTAAACATCTCTAAAACAAAATATATCGCCTATGCACATAGAGCAAATCTGCTCCCATCATCATCTTTAACCATAACAGCTCACATGTGTACCTATGAAATTTCTGACTGCTCTTGTCCGACTCTTGAAAGGCTTGAGAATCTCCAATACCTTGGGGTGACTATAGATCACCATCTTACATTGAAACCACACAGAGGCTCTTGTATCCAGATTACGAAAACTAATCTATATATTCAAAGCATTAAGGCATTCGGTGAATCGTAAGACTATCAAAATGATTTATTATGCATTGTGCCAATCTCTCATTGATTACTGCATAGCTGCATGGGGTGGTGCGGCCAATACTCATCTTCTCGAAATTGAAAGAACACAGAGTGCACACACATTCTCAAGGTTGCTGCTGGTCTCCCCTTGCGTTTTCTAACGTTTATTTTCTAGACTATTCTTAAAAAACACTCTGAACTTCAGTTTGACGTTAAAAGACGAAAAGGTAAAGTATGACACCGTTTTAATTTCAAATGTGTACTCGCTCAAAGATTCTACTGTTTTCTTGGGTCATAGATCTACAATAAAGTAAACGATATTCTTAACGTATACCCCAAAAGTAGATTTGTCTGCCTGCAAATTTTGAAACAGTATCTTAAAACTCTGGATTATGATGCAACTGAGAGTGTTATGGCCGTCATCAGATGAAGTTCTAGACTAAATGTCCCTTAATCTTTCTATCATTGATCTCAAACTTGCAAAACAATCTGATGACACTCTCTTCACAAATTACTGCCGTTTACACACACATTCACACACACCTGTACACGTGCAGGCACAGCTTGATTAGACTGTCTGTCTTCTAGAGTCATTGTATTTCCTCTTTGTTTTCCGTTTAATATTGTAAAGTCTTAGTTTATGTATTGTTAATTCTTTCGCACGGTAATTATTGTTGTCTTATTCATACTGTGTAGAGGGCCTGGTGACCTGTAACACAGGTTATCTTTTTTTTAACCTACATCAGGCACCACACAAAGATAAAATCCGGAAACAAATCACTCATAAATGATCTTGTCTTAAAGCATACATTTGTGAAAAAAGAATAAAGTTTTATTTTATTTTTTTATTCTTATTATACAGACCGATAATCAAATCAAAAATTTTCAGCTTCTTTAATGTTTTCTTTACAATTTGAGTCAACTATTACTCCTAAAAAATTGTCAGTTGAAATGCTACAACAGTCAGTGAATGGGCCACTGTAGGTATATCTAAAAGTAAAACAAGACTACGAGCTTTATGAGCAAAGACAATTATAACATTAGTACGGAATTTAGAAAATATGTCAAACAATATTCAAATTTATTTAAAAAAGTATGACATGCAGAAAAGGTTAATTACTTGAGGTCTTAAATTAATAATACTTAAAATAAAATTAGAATGACCTGGGAAATATTTAATACTGAAACTGGAAAAGCAAATAGCAAATCTAATAATCACAGCCTAATAAAATGATCGGATTTAGATGTAGCTACAGTTTTTAAAAAATCGATCTAATCAGACGAGATTTGTTCCCAACAGCAATCTTATCAAAACAGTCGAGCCCCATACATTGAGCCCAAAGTAGGGAACGTGAGGCCGGCCGTCGGCATGGTTTTTAGTGCGGGCGCTGAAAATCTGAAAACATTTTCCACCATGAAAGTCATGATTCGGCACGTATTCGCCTGCTCGACTAACGTGATACAACGGTATCACAAAATCGGCATCAAGTAATTCTTTCGTTGCTTTTCAACAAATAAATCAGGTTACTGGAGCCTAAATTCCCTCCTCCCGATGACTTTCGTTTAGGGACTCAACGAGGGGCAAAGTACTTTAGATTCTTGAGGTCAGATATCCCTGTTACTTACCACCAGATGAATCATCTATTCGCTAGCTTACGCCTTACCGTTATGAAAAATCCACAACAAAATCTCATAATTTTTTACTGGGTCCATCGATTTTGATAGTTCTTTTTACATTCGATAATCGGTGCTTGTCTTGAGGTCCCATTTAAAGGACACCTTGCAATCGTGGCCTGAACGTGGACAGCCGATTTGTTAATATTTTAAATTATAAATTTCAGTTCACTATAGATATAGTGTTTGCTATAGAAACAGGCATAAGGAGTACAGTACGTGGAAATGAGAGAAAGAAATAAGAAGCGATGAGAATAGATTATAAGCACAGCGCAAGCACGAGAAAGCACTGTCAAGGAACAAGCGAACAGTAGGTGTCGTGTCGAGTGGCAATGAATTGATTGGCGGGCCGGCGATCGTCGAGGGTGCGCCCGCGCAACAATCGGCCGCGCCTACCGCATTCCAACTACCGACTCACATACTGATGAGCCCGGTTGTTTCTTCGTTTGTTCCTGGACGTATATAATATTTTAAAATGTATATAAAAGCGACTATTACTATTAAAACAAAAAAAAACAGATAAATAATATAATAATAGCAATGTAGAAAACAATAAAATAAACAAACATTGATTCTTGTGACACGTTACATAAAAAATAAATAGTTTCTACAAACAATGAGTTTTATATACATATATATAACTCAAAGGTGACTAACTGACTGACAGTGATCTATCAACGTACAGCCCAAACCACTGGACGGATCGGGCTGAAATTTGGCATGCAGCTAGACGTTATGACGTAGGCATCCACTAACAAAGGATTTTGATCAATTCTATCCCCAAGAGGATAAAATAGAGGATTAAATTTTTTATAAAACTTTGTCTATTTTAAACCGATCGTGCTGAGACTTTGCATGCATAAAGCTATTATGACGTAGGCATCCCCTAAGAAAGGATTTTGATAAATTCCACCCCTAAGGGAATAAAATAGGGGATGAAAATTTACATAAATCTACTTAGATTTTCGACTGATTGAACTGAAATTAAAGATTGAAGCTACTATGATGAAGACATCCGCTTAAATAGGATTTTGATAAATTCAACTCCCATGGTGATAAAATAAGGGATGATGGAACGAATAAATTAAGACGAACAAAATAATTTTTAGTTCTATACGTTGGCAATAGATGGCGTTAATAGTATTTTAAAACGCGTTAGCGTTGTGTTTTCACTGAGTTACGTATGCCCGATGATGAGTGGCTGCCGTATCTAATAGTAAATACTATACCTAAATATTTCTAGCGGATTGTATTTGACGATTTCGGCTGTTCTTTTCTTGGCTTCCTTTCTTGGGTTGCATTTGCTTTGTTTCAGTTTAGTAGTTTTGGTTATAGACTCTGCTTTGCATTTGGCATTTGTTTTCGTTTGGTTTAAGTATAGGTTTTGTCGGTTAGACTTTTAAAAATGGCTAAAGAATATCTGGCAGTTAATGGAGAAGTTGAAGAATGTACTGTCGTTCATATTGTTGGTGACGGTGCATGTTTGTTTTGTGCTCTGTCTTATTTAATGAAGGTACTTTCAGAAATTGTCAGATATGTGGTTAATGGAGCAAGTTTTTAGTTATCACCGGCGCCAGGAATGGTGATAACTACGTAACACCTGACGAATATTTTGCTGATATAACGAAAAATGCTACTTATGGCGGATTTTGTGAGTTAATAGCAGCAGGATTAATATTCTCATTTAAGTTTGAAGTTTATAGAAACAGTTTCATATATACATGACGGTAAGGCGATGACGATTCAGCCAAGATTTGTCCAGTGGGCATTTTGATGCCTATCTTCCCATAGCAGCACAGAAAATTACTCGTCGTATGGAGGTAGCTGTAGAAGAACATGATTTTGGAATTGACACACCTTCGCAACTTAGAGTTGATAAGGGTTCTCACGAGGTACCTGTTTTAGAGCGTGACACTTCATTCACCTATTGTATCTTCAATAAATTATGATGAAAATTTAATAAGAAGTTTATTGTCCCAATCGGAGTTTGTGATATTAATAGAAAAAAAGAAAAACAAACGTAGGGCAAGGTTTACTTATTACACACGAAAAATCAAATAAAAAGGCACAGAAAAAATATAGACAGACTCTACCTGAATCCCACCGTAAAGCTGTGTATGAATATAAGAAAAAAACCCTGATGTACTGAGGCAAGCTGTCGCCACCTATCAGGTTGTAAGCCCTGAAAAACATAGGCAATCTGCTGCACTATATCAGGCCAGGAATACCGATATGCACAGTGGTTCAGTCACGGTATAGAAAAAATACAATTCAGCGTGTATGGAGAAGCAAGTTGATTTCGGGTTTGGCGTATGACCCAGATATTGCTTATGGAACTGACAGCAGTGTAGTCTTAGGTTCTGTAACGTACAAGTGTCTGTGATGTAACGCCTGGTGTAACGATGAGACATCTGGCATGTATTATAGCGCCGTTAAAGTGCAACTTAAGCCGTTTATACAACTGCCTAAACCACTTTACAGTCTGGTTAATGATATACACCCAAATCATGTACACTTCATGGATATTATCCGAAAATATAATGCCTGTTTCCAAATTACTTCCTTTGGTGGAAAACAAATAAAAAAGGCGGTTTTTCACCAACTTTTAAAGTTCAAGGACAAGTCTATCTTTTAATTGGAAGTATATTACCGGAACCTGGGCAGAATGCACAGTTTCTGCAAATTTATTTCGTCGGTGAAGATGATAGAGAGGCGAATATTCGATGTTCCGAATTTCCTGATTTGAGACCAAATTTAATCAAACAATTGCAGCTTATGTTACATGATGTGAACCCATACATAAAAGATCTAAAAACAGGCATTGATGAAATATCGACCCCAGAGTCAATCAAGTGCAGATAAAAAAAACAGAGAACACAGAGGCAGATTTAATGTACCAACGGCAAAAGAAGTGGTTGTTGTATTGGTAAATAAGCATTTTGACCGAAGAAACATCATCATCGAAAGCCATAGTAACTCACTTCAGCGTATCAGTGAGATAAATCGAGCTTATGACGCCCTGCAGTTCCCGTTGATGTTTTACTGGGGGGATGATGGCTATTCAATCAACATACCACAATGTGATTCCACAACTAAGTTGCCCTTAAAGAAAACAGTCTCTGCTGTAAGTTTTTATTCATACAGGATAATGATCAGTGAAGAAGATAACTAAATTTTTGGTTAAATATCGCGCTCTTTTTTGTCAATATTTGGTAGATACGATACGATACGATATTATTTCACGTGTCTTTCGATTAAAGATAAAAAAGATCATGGATTTGTTGATAAAAGGGAAAATATTCGGTGAAGTGATATGCTATATGTATTCGACGAAATGATAAAAGTGAGGTCTTCCTCATATTCATATACTTTTATGGTTTTAACATCGCAAAACTCCTGATCAAAATTGACAATATTATTTGTACTTATTTCTAACCCCGATCATGATCCTGAGCCTTACGAAATTATTAAAAGTAATATGAGACATGGCCCCTGTGGAAGTTTAAACCGAAATTCTCCATGCATGAAAGATTATTCGTGCAGCAAACGTTATCCTAAGGCTCTCATTAAGAAAACTCAAACCGGTGATGATGGTTATGCGCAGTACAGGAGACGTTCTCTGGATGACGGTGGATTCTCTGTCAATATCAAGGGTGTTACAATAGATAATCGTAGGGTGGTTCCTTATAACCCAGTGCTATTAAGAACATGTAACGCTCACGTGAACGCAGAGTATTGCCATTTAGTGAAGTCAATCAAATACGTTCGCAAATATGTTAATAAAGGGTCAGCTCTGGCTACGTTTACTTTAGAGAACGGGAAGGATGGGAAGGATGAAGTTACAACCTACGCAAGTGGTTGATATATAAGTTCAGCTAAAGCAGTTTGGCGAATCCTTGAATTTCCAATACATGAGCGTTTTTCTCCTGTAGTGCACTTTGCTGTCCATTCTGAAAATGGACAGAGAATTTACTTTAATGAGCAGAACTTGTGTGACAAATTGAGTAGTCCTCCTACAACTACATTCCTCTCCTTTTTCGATCTATGTAACGTGGATGACTTTGCAAAAACATTACTATTCTCGGAAGTCCTTGCGTATTACGTTTGAAACAAGCAATCGTTTCAGAGAAGGAAGAGAGAAGTGAATGTTAAAGGATGGTCAGGAGAAAAAAAAGAACAGGTTCTAGTTAGGGTTTATACTGTTCATCCAAACAATACAGAATGCTACCACCTTCTAATGTTTCTACATGAGATCAGAGGCCCCAGCGTTGAAGCGTTGAAAACTGTAGATGGTCACTTGTATCCCACTTTCCAATCCACGTGCAAGCCTACTCGCCGCGCTAAGCAAGGTCTACTCGAAGATGATCGGCATTTGGATTCAGCTCTTGAAGAGTCAGCACTTTGTCAAACACCGCATATGATTCGAGAGCTTTTTGCTATCATTTTATTGTTCTGCTAGGTTTCTGACCCCTTATGTCATTGAAGATACATAGAAAAGTACAAAGAATATCTTTCTGAAGATTTTAAAAAATAAGTGGAAAGGCAAGGTGACGTGGATGTAGAGCACTCATCGGACCCGATATTTAACAAATGCCTGTCAGGATGCGTTATTATCATCAGGCGACCGTCCTCTTAAAGAGTACGGATTGCCTCAGCCAGTAATATCAATACATTTTAAAAATAGAGAGTACGTGAAGGAGACTTGTTACGATACAGTGGCTTTAGAAGACGCAGTAAAAAAAAATGAAGCATCCTTGAATGCCGAGCAACAGGAAGTTTACAATAAAGTTATCACAAGTGTAGATGCAACTGACGGTCGACTATTCTTCTTAGACGCTCCAGGTGGAACTGGTAAAACCTTCCTAATTAATTTACTTTTGGCGAAAGTAAGAAGTATTCACGGCATTGCCCTGGCTGTGGCGTCGTCCGGCATAGCTGCTACATTACTCGAAGGTGGTCTTACTACTCATGCTACTTTTAAGTTACCACACAAGTTAATCCCTACCGAGACTACCATTTGCAACTTCTCCAAACAAATTTTGCTGAAGTTTTAAAGAGTACAAAAATAATCGTGTGGAACGAAAAAACAAAGGCTCATAAAGGTGGTATTGAAGCCTTAGACAGATCACTAAGAGATATAAGGGGTAATACAGAATTAATGGATGGCATAACAGTTTTGCTGACCGGTGACTTTCGGCAGACCCTACCAGTGGTGCCAAAAGGAACCAGAGCTGACGAAGTAAAGTTGTTTAAGAAATCTAATTTGTGGTCCCAAGTTAATATTCTTAAGCTCTCTAAAAATATGAGAGCACATTTGGGCGGGCATGAGTCTGCTGGTAGATTTTCAGATCTCCTTCTTAAAATCGGTAATAGTGATTTGCCATCGTTTGATGGAATGATAACCATCCCGGAAGAATTGTGTACAGATGTTACTACGTTCAAGAATTACTGTCTAAAGGTTATCCAGACATTATTCATATACATGATAAGCCTATTCAATGGTTATGCGAGGGTGTCATACTTACTCCAAAGAACGATCAAGCAGCAGCTATCAACGATGTCCTGCTCATGTCGTTTGAGGGTGAAGAAACGGTCTATACTTTAATTGATAGTGTGGTTACTACAGATTACGAAGAGTTTTTAAATTCAT
Organism: Hypercompe scribonia; assembly: GCA_949316085.1. Lineage (NCBI taxonomy): Eukaryota > Metazoa > Arthropoda > Insecta > Lepidoptera > Erebidae > Hypercompe > Hypercompe scribonia. The sequence continues at coordinate 22,528,155 of OX438972.1, forward strand.
TGAAACCGCCAGGTTTGTCTTATCATAAGCTTATTCTGCGTGTGGACACTCTAATTATGTTGGTGCAAAATTTAAAACCACCAAAACTTTGTAACGGTACGGGACTGCAAGTGAAAGCGTTACATCGCAATATAGTGGAAGCCACTATATTAACTGGGTGTGCAAAAGGGAAAACTGTATTTATATCACGAATCGCATTAATACCTAATGATATCCCGTTTGAATTTAAACGATTACAGTTTCCCCCAAAAGTCTGCTTTGCCATGACCACGGCCGTCTTTCACGTATTAGAGGCCCTGGGCACATTAGGATAATGGGGCCATCGAGACCATAATTTAGCACTATTTCGTCAGAATTGACAAAGAACAGGGGCTCCAATCGATCGCGGGGCCCTGGGCACGTGCCCATTGTGCCCAATGGGAAAGATGGGTCTGGCCATGACAATAAACAAGTCTCAGGGGCAAATTCTTAAATTTGCAGGTATTGGGTTAAGAGAACATTGCTTCTCTCATGGACAGTTTTATGTTGCTTCCTCACGAGTAAGTTCACCCAATAGCTTGATAGTTTTAGCGTCTAACGACAGATTAATTAAGAAAATTGTGTACAAAGAAAATTTGTAGATCCTAATTTTTTACACACGCTAAACAAAAGTAAAGCCGCAAAAACTATACCTAATTAATAATAATACTTCTTAACGCGAGCGAAGCCGCGAGCAAAAGTTAGTTTTATTATATATATAAACGATCAACTAAACTTATATTTTCTATTGGATATAGGTTGCTGAAAAATAATAATATCATTTCAGTAACAAATTGTCCATGTCTAGGCCAGGAACCCATACAAAGTGGTCCACGTTCTTTGTGTATGTCCCAAGGTGAGTGAGACCTGATGAGTAGTTTTTAACTTATTCGTAATAATACATATTTAATTGGCTTGGACTGTGATGTTTTCTGAGGAGAGGTCTATGTCCAGCAGTGGACTGTTAAAGGCTGTCGATATGAACTGAAATGATGTAAAATGAACAAAAGAAACTGTATAAGATAGTAAAGAAAATCATTATAGTATTTCCAGGCGGCTTCTTACAATTGTAGTGATGTTCTGATGAAGTTCTTCGGAGACATACCATGGAACTCTTCAATAAATGACAGCAGATCGGTACTGGTTGCTACTATCACATTTTATTTTATTTATTTATTTATTTATACTTAAAGATATTATTACTAGTTTTAATTTTACGACGGTTTTCGCACTAAGCCCGTGGCTTGTGTCGCGCCAAGATGAGGTTTTACAATATTTAAAGTTTAGTGGAAATAGAATATAAGATGTATTCACACAATCATACAATATAACATCACGCCTGTACCCTCTAAAGGGGTACGCAGATGTGTTCAGTATATAGCAGTCCACTTATTAATGAAACAGGTTTAGGGATCATTAAATACGCATTTAAAATATCTTTCAATTTTTTTTTTTTAAATAGTATCGTTGTAAAAAATATTTCTAAGTCTCTCTTATTTCGTGGTGTTCTAGCTAAGATCTTCGCTGAAGTATAGTTTTTTCTTCTATCTTAACAGCCTGCCAAAGTGTCTCTACTCTGCCTGATGGAAAACATGAATAGAATCCAAGAGTTATGGTCACTATACTCATGGCAAATGCTGATAACGCAGTATGGTGCCACACTATGGCGCCCTTGTGAGATTACGCCACGCTTGGGGACGTAAAAGGCATGACAGTCATCGTGGCAGTGTAAGGCTCACACAGTTACCACGATAACTATGACCCCTGCATCAATGTGCCTCCGGTCTCACACTCACCAACGAAACACGACAACATGGATGCTGGCGCTTTAGGTTGGTCTTCTGTGGGAGGGTAGTACTGCCCCGGTCGAGTCGGCCCGTTCGTGTTGAAATCGGCTCTACTACCTACAAAATGTGTTAAATATGTTTTTGAAAGTATGCAACAACTTATAATCTGATAATGGTTAGGCACCAGAATTCTAGAATAATACATAACCTCTAAGCTGTATTTTTACATAAACTCGCTATATCGAAAGCCAATTTTTGCGATCAACACAAGTTTTTTTTTAAATGTCGCTATAGGTCGATTTTCTATTTTGAGATAGGCGGAGCTCCCTTTCTTCGTTTGTCTCATTTCAACGGCGCTGTCTCATGTACAGCGCATTTAGTAGCTCTACCCACAATCACACAAATAAAATTACTAATCGAAGATTCACTAAAAGTCAAGAAAGAAACAAAATTGAAACAAAAAAAAACGACTTCAAACAGAAAACATTCTAAAAATAAAAACTGTACAATTTCATAACATTTTCTACAATTATTCTTATTTTTGGAGTCACACAGGAATACGTTTTTTTTTTCTTTTTTAATTTGAAATATTTACTGTTTGAAGTCGGTTTCTTTTTTTTAAATTTTGTTTTATATATTATACAACTGTTATAATTTTATAAATGAAATAAGACTGAATGTTTGGAGCGTCTGCGTTTCTATTAGTTAACCCAAAACAATAGTCATCAATCATCATCAACAGCCTTTTACAGTCCACTGCTGGACATAGGCCTCTCCTTACCAAGGAGGTTTTGGCCTACTATACCACGCTGGCCAGACGGGTAGGAATAGGGTTTGTTTCAAGTCTGTTTCAATATTGTTTTACTCAATTTTATTATTAAAAATAAATTAAAGGATGCTCTATAGGAAAATAAAGATAATTTCATAAACTAATAACAATTTATTATTTTCAGTTGTCAATAATAAATTGGCAAGCATTCTATATACATACAATTCAATTAAAAAGCAGGCATTTTTCATTTGCGCATAATTTACATCGGTAGTAGTCAAAAATGATTTTTAATGAAAAAAATCCATTAACACAGACATAAAGTAATATTAACTATTATTATAATATTGTTTAATGTAGTATTATTTTGTTTTCGTTACAAATAAGTGATAATCTCGAAATTGCCATGTTAAATGGGCATATTATCATTTGTTTAATTTTATCGTGATAAAAAAAGACACACTGACAAAAAAAAGACAAAAAAAAAATTGGACATTATTTTATTCTTGATTTACGTTGTCTATTCAAATGACATCAAAAATCTTATTGTGATGAAATATTTTGAACCAAGCATACCAGACCGTACTTTTGACTAGATTGATATTCATGTCAGTATAAAAAATAATAATCTTTTTTTTTTCGTTTTCTTTACATTACATTTTTTCTGTATGCAGACATGGAGAACACATTTAAAAAGTGGTTACTCCAATCTTAATTTTATAATTACTAAGCGGTGTAGCAGTGTCTCTCATGAAAAGGGTATATATACCCAATACAACATATAAATTAGATTTAATAAGCAATGGTCTATTTACTTAGGGACATTCCGATACAAGTAAATACGAGTATGTACTCGATACTTTGGTTTCGATACCAAATACTTTTAGCATCGATATAAATGTTGCGATACTAAGTAGTATCGAAACCAAAGTAGTCGGTATCGAATCGAATCAAACTGAACGAATGTTACTTTACAATTTTTATTTCTGAACGAACCTTTCTTAGTGAACAAGTCAGACGGACTGAAATCCCTCTCTCTCGTTCTTTTACTAAGATTATATTATAATTTCTGTCTCTCTTGCAAGCATGCATGGTCACGTGTGCCGCACGACGGTGCGCATCAGTGTTCGGAACCGTACGATAATTATCGTATACTTACGATAATTTTGTGCCTGCGTACGATGTACGATAGCATATTACTATCGTACACAGATTGTACGATAATTTCTATCATGAGCAAAATTTGAGACTTCATATTATTTCACTCATGCGCTGATAGTCTAAATTTTGCATTAGCATGATTTTATTTTGTCCAATAAAATCTTGGGAAAATATTAGGAAATATAAGTTCTCTATTCATATTGATTCTTACGATCCGCTCTGCTAAGTTTCACCATTGCCGATACGGTAACTTTATCCAGCACCTGTACACGTTTTCTTATTGGTTAGTATAGCATCTACCAATGCGAACAAGGGAATATAAGTTCGATATTTCGATTATGGCCGTGGTCCGAATCACGCTCACAGCGCTCATAGCGTACCAACGTGCGGTCCAATTCGTGCTATTCACGCTCACCGTTAGCGATTTCTAAGTGATAACACAAATAATTAATCTTTATGAATACATTTCTTCTTTATATATACAAAATTTTGGCATGTTTCATACCCAACTTGCATGGGAACAGTGAAATTTTGTCTGAGTGAATTTTAAACTTGGCGCATTTATTGAACTTCCCTTGAAGTGGAAAGGAAATCAGTTCAGGTCTGTACTACGTGTAAAACATTTGGGTTTCAGTGTTCTGTTGATTTGACAGCGGTGGTTTAAAAAAGATAAACTATAGAGTACTTGCATGCATATCAATATTACAATTTATATAATTTATTTAACTATAATAGACATTATCCTAAAAAATACGATAATTTCGATCCATGTACGATAATTTTACGCTCCCAGGTATGATAATCAGTTCACTGGTGCGCATGCGCTCTCCAAGCTTATTTTTCAGAGCAAAGTTATTATTTTTGGTATTGCTCGGTTAATCAAAGTTGGTTGTCAAGTAATTTTATTTATCATTATTGACTTATTTGTGTTGGGTTCCGATGTTATTATGGCGCCACCGAAATCGAAAATATGGACATATTTCACCAAAACAAATGAAACAACAGCAAAATGTAAACAATGTTTTAAATCTGCGAAGTATTGTGGCAATACCTCTAATTTGTTCAAGCATTCCAATACTCATGGAAATATTGTGGAAAAGAGCAATAAACTGAAAAATGTGGATAAAGATACAAACGAAAGGTAGGTTAGGTATAGGGTTGCCACCTTTTTAAAGGTCGAATAGAGTATTATTTCATTTTGTTAGGTCGAAAATAAAGTACACAACACAAAAAAAGAGTATTCATTTATTTATTTTTAAAAACATATTTCTCGTTGCTCTTTGCAACCTTAAGAAAACATTTATCTTTTTGAAAGACATTTAATACATCTTTGCAGTCATAATTTAAATTAAAATATATTATCAAAACATTAGGTTAAGAGAAGCTCTGTTTCTTTCATCCCTCAATTTTGCGTTCATTAGAGAGAAAACCCTCTCAGTAAAGGCTGATGTGTCTGGCACAGATAAAATGTATGAGATGAATTTGAAAATATTTGGAAAATCTTCACTTTTATTGAATATGTATTGCCAGTTCTCAGCCGTTGATAAGTCAGAAAAATCTTTATTAATCTGCATTACTTTTTCATATGTTTCATTTAGAAGTATTGTTTCTGAGTATAAATCGTCCATCACTATATTAAGTTTACCTTTAATATTTAAGGCAGCTAAACTATTTTCCATATTTTCAAATGAAATAGGTGACTTTACATTGGACTCGTAACAAGTAACGGTCCAGTAATAATCAGTTTTAGGTAAATAGAGTATTTTAGCGTACTTTATTGGTGGCCTAGATTATAAAGTACGCTTACATGAAAAAGGGGACAATACTCTATTTTAGAGTACGGGTGGCAACCCTAGTTAGGTAGTAGGACTTTAATTTTGCATGCGTTTTTTATAGACTATGGCACGCGGAACCCTTCGTGCACGAGTTTTTTTAATTGGGATTGAAGTGTTGACATTTATCGATGTAGCAGTTGAATATTTAGGTAACATAATATTTAATTATACTCTTATTATTTCAGTTCAAAAAGTACAACTGTGTTGACTAACTTGACGCATTCAATGAAAGATAATCAACCTCAACCATCAACATCAAAATCTTCTGTAAAAAAAATGTGAGAACGTCGATGACGGCGACATCATTTGTGTGAAGTTTGGAAACAAATAAATTTTTCAGAGCGGTTCTTTAAGAAACGTGTTTGCTCGAATTTAGTCTAATAAAAGTAAATAAATAAAATTACTTAAATGGTAATTAATATAATAATTTTGTATAACCTAAAATTAAAATGAGATCTCTTTTTTCAGAAGGAGGTGCAAATTATAATAGAATAATTCAATCTTTGATATTTTTTATATGCAAGGATAGGCGAGCATTTCAATTAGTTGAAGGCGAAGGCTTTTTGCGTCTTATGAAAGATTTGGAACCTACTTTTGAAGTTCCCAGTGCAAAATACTTGAAAAAAAGAACTACTGAAAAATATGAAGCTTGTATTGTTATTTCCAAGAATAGATTATCCAAAATAGACAATTTTTGTCTTACCCTAGACATTTGGACAGAAACAATGCATGAAGTGGGATTCCTGGGTGTAACAGCACATTTTGTAGAAAATAATGAAATGTGTATGTATTACCTTGCAACTCGTGCATTATCAGAAAGACATACAGCTGATTACATATCGAGAACCCTTCTTGATATTATCAGGAAATGGGACATACCTCTCACCAAAATTCGTGCAGCAGTAACAGATAATGCTAGTTCTATGTTGGCTGCCATAAGGATGTCTTTGGGTGAAAAAAAACATTTACCTTGTTTTGCACATTCAATAAATTTCGTAGTTGAAGAAGCACTAAAGTTACCCTGCGTTAAAGCAGCTATAGTAAAAGTTACAGAAATTGTTCATTGGATTAAAAATAGTGTTGTGCAGATGGATAACTTACGAAAAATCCAAATGCGTAATAACGTTCCAGAAGGATTAGTTTTAAAAGTTATTGCAGACGTAAAAACTAGATGGAACACAATATTTTTTATGTTGGACCGTTTCCTAAAATTGAGAAAAGTTGTATCCGAAATTGTAATTGAAACAGTATCAGCTCCAGATTTGCCAAGTGCTGTTGAGATGGAAACATTAAATGAGCTTACATCTGTATTGAAGCCTTTTGAATACGTTACAAGGGAAGCATCTGGCCAAAAGTATATTACAATTTCCAAAATTATACCATTACTTAATTGTTTGACTACGGAACTTGATAGTATCACACCAAACTCAACTACTGTTCAAGAATGTAAAAATGTGTTGATAAGAGAGGTGAAAAAAAGGTATGGATTTATTGAATACAATGACCATGCAGCCATGGCTACCTTTTTAGACCCCAGGTTTAAACACCTTCATTTTAAAGATCCTGCTGCATGTGGAAGAGCTGTACAAAAACTTAAAACCTTAGTTATAGAACAACTAAATAGCCCAATCCCGAGTGAATCAGATGATGATACCGCTTCGATTGAACAACCTGAATATGATTTATGGAAACACCACAAAGAGTTAGTCCATGGGCACAAAAAGATAAAGAAAACGCACCAGGATGATGAAGTTTCTCTCTATTTATCCAATCCTGTTGTATCGCTCAAAAGCAATCCATTTGTGGAATGGGATGAAATGAAATTAATATTTCCCTGCTTGTATAAGGTTGCCCAACAACATTTAATTGTTGTTGCAACATCAGTACCAAGTGAGTGCCTTTTTTCCAAAGCAGGTGCAACAATGTCACAATTAAGAAACAGATTGTCCCCAAAATACCTGGAGCAGTTACTGTTTCTGGGCAATCTGGATGCAACTGAGTTTTTTGCTTAAGTCATCTGTTTTTTTGTGTATTTTTTAAATTCAAATAAATAATTTCAATTGATAAAAGATGTTTTATATCATACCTTTACTTGTAATCAATACATCTGTAACTATTATTTTGGTACTTGTTAAAAAAAGGGAATATCAATCACTCCCAAGAATTTTTTCCCGTTATATGTGTATTAGTATTATTAAAATAATAAAAAAATGTATCGATATGAGTAAGTATCGATATAGGAGTGGACGATATACATCGATGTTTTAAAAACACTCGATGTATTGTATCGATACCGATGTATCGATACAATACATCGAGTCTTTTACTCTACTAGTACTTTCACAACTAGTAAAATTATACCTTTAGTCCGCTGCATATTTTCTAAAATCACTTCAACTATCATAGAAGAACCTGTGGCAAAAGAAGTGCAGAAACTGGCTCTGCACAAAATGAGAAAAAGAATGGGTCCTATAGAACACGTAACTGCTCTAGCTATTGCATGCATTTTAGACCCTCGATTTAAAAAAATGCACTTTAGCGATGCAATGGCTTGTAGCAATAGTGTATCGAAAATCAAAGACGTAATGAAAATTAATTTGAGTCAAAATGAAGATGTCGAGTCCGACTCCGACAAGTCTGATAAAAGTGAAGAGACCTTTTCATTATGGAGTGACCATCACAAACTGGTACAGCGCAATAGGAAGAGTACCAAATCTGAAGACAGCTTGTCTGATGAACTGTCAGTTTACCTGACAACTCCTGTTGCAAGACTTAACGATAATCCATTGGAAATTTGGAAAGACTACAAAATTCAGTTTCCAACATTGCATAAACTCGCCTATAAATATCTAACAATAGTGGGAACATCGGTTCCATCTGAAAGACTGTTTTCGCAAGCGGAGCAGGTGATGACTCAGCAAAGAAACAGATTGAAGGGCAAAAGATTAGGCAAACTTTTGTTTCTACAAAGTGTTGATAAACAGTATATTTAATTAATGTTCAATTTTTAAAATTAATAATAAAGGTTTTGTGTCTAATAAGTGCTTGTTTTTTTCTTATCTCAACCACATTCATATAACTTACAGAAAAAAAAATCAATGTATGGGATACATCGATGTATTTTTTGATATATCGATATAACATCGATGCAACTAACCGATGTATTGTATTGAAAAAAAAATCGACATTATTTTTCAGTGTCCATCACTATATCGATACTAAAGGCGTACTCATATGAGTAGTATCGAAAATCAATGTGAGTACTACAAACAGTGTTGCCAACTCTACGTCTTTTTACGTAGATCTACGTATTTTAAGCCTTCCACGCAAACCTACGAACTTTAGTCCCAGAATCTACGTATTTTCTATCAAAATTATTCAAATGCAAAATAACATATCCCGTTGTTAGACTGAATGGGCATTATTTTTGTTACTTTCGTTAAAAAAAAAGTAATAAACGTTCCGTTTTATACTAGCGCATACTCGCCTCGCCTCGCCACTCAACTTATTATTACGCCATTCATTTTAAAAACAGTGTCAGTCATCAGTCAATTCAAAAGAACTGAGACTCATGTGACTGTGTAAAACGAAACGTCTTGGCGTCTTGTCTGCGGTGTCTGCCGTAAATAAAACGGTAAAAGTGAATCTTAACCTAAAAATATTTCGAACTAAGATATCGAAGGTGTTTTTTAGTTTAATTTCAATATTTTTCAGCTTCCTGCTCAATTTAACTGAATTAAGACTGTGTAAAACTTGGCGTCTTGCTGTAAATAAAACGGTAAAAGTAAATCTTAACCTAAAAATATTTCGAACTAAGATATCGAAGGTGTTGTTTAGTTTAATTTCAATATTTTTCAGCTTCCTGCTCAATTTAATTGAATTCTGTTATGGAAAGAAGCAGTGACAGTGAGGAAGAGCGCAATGTTACTCCCACTAAAAAAAGAAAGCTGCATTATGAACAAAAATATTCACACTTGTGGGAAAAGGACCAAAAGTATTCAGGTTGGATTAAAAAAAGCAACAAAGGAGATTACTATTTTTATTGTAATTCATGTAAGTGTGACTTGAGATGTGGTGGAGGTAAAAGAGTTTTGGAGAAGCATGCAGAATCTTTTAAACATAAGAATAATGTTAAAGGTTGGTGTGGTCTACTGGTGTGTTTTTTTATGTTTTAAATTATTTACTTACTTTTCCAATAAAGTGTAAGAAAGAACTAGGTTCTAAGTTCAGAATAATGTTAATATTCCTTTACTTTATTATTGTCATTAGTGAATGTAAGTTTATTTAATTATCAGATGTGAAGGATTATGGTTTCAGTTTCAGTATTCAGGATATTTTTTTCTACAGCTAGAGCCAGCCTGCATGATAAAAATAAGTCTGGAGAAATAAAGATGGCATGTTTCCTAGCAGAGCACAATCTACCATTTAGTTTAGCAGACAGTCTAAAGGATCTTGTACAATCAATTGCCCAAGATTCAAAGCTTGCATCAGAATTAACTTTTGGAAGAACAAAGGCACATGCTATTGTTACAAATGTTACTGGTAAAGTAGCTGAAAACAAATTAATTGAAATGTTACAAAAAAATAAGTTTTCACTGATAGTTGATGAGAGCACAGACAGATCATCAACTAAACATTTGGCACTTATTGTAAGGACTGCAGTTGATTTTCATGTTGAAGATAGTTTTCTATGTCTAATACCAGTTGTTGACGGTACAGCTACAGTCTTACATAATGCATGTACAAAATATTTTGAAGAAAAGAATATTCCATTCAAAGAAAATATGATTGGATTTGCAGCTGACGGAACTAATTCCATGTTTGGACAACATCATTCTTTGTCTACATTGTTTGCAAAAGATATTCCGAATCTGTTTCTAATGAAATGCATATGTCACTCTTTTCACCTTTGTGCCTCATATGCTTGCAAAAAGTTACCACGAGGTGTGGAGGACTTTGCTCGTGATGTTTACAACTATATACAGAATAGTCCAAAACGCATTGGAGACTACAAAGAGTTTCAATGTTTTGTAAATGTTAAACCATTCAAACTATTACACCCTGCCCAAACAAGGTGGCTGTCCTTGTTACAAGTTGTAAAAAGGCTTCTAGAACAACTACCAGCATTGAAATTATATTTTCAAAGTGCTGTGTTAACTGACAGATTGCTTGCAGCTCAGTCAATCCTTGATAAATGTATGGAACCAACCACAGAAATATATTTAGAATTTTTAAATTTTGTGTTGCCATACTTCAATGATTTGAACAAAGAAATGCAATCTGAAAGCCCAAAACTCTACTTGCTATATGAAAAAATTTTTATAACCTACAAGACCATAATGGAATGTTTTTTAAAACCAGAATATTTGGAATTAACTGAACAGGAAAAAACAAGCATTCATGTCCATGACAAAGTTGCAGCATTGGAAACAAAAATATTGAATATTGATTTTGAAAAAATTGAAAACCATTTACCCCTGGAAGACATCTACTTAGGAGGCAATGTTACTGCTTTAATTTCAATGAACAAAAACAATATGCATCCAGATCAAATAAGACAGTTAAGACAAAAATGTCTTGAGTTTTACATTGAAAGTCTTATTCAAATAAAAAATCGCTTCCCTTTTGAAGATGAGCACAGACAAAGGTTGAAAAATTTAAGGTTTTTAAACCCTGACACATTGCTGGACTCAAATTTAAGACGTTCTGTACCGTCTATAGCTCATTTAGGGCAAATGTTTCCAGGTAATAATCATTAACTTCAAATATTTTATTTAAAAGTTGAGTCTGTGTCTTATTTAGTTTTCAATTAATAATTTATTTTCAGGATTATGTCCAACAAATTTGACAGAATTAGACCGGGAATGGAGAACGCTAAGAAATACTAATCTTCCATTTCAAGAGGATCAGCTAATCAAAGCAGATGAGTTTTGGCGTCATATTTCAAAAATAAGAAAAGGCGACTCGTCTCAAATGTTTCCTTTACTGGCCCAATTTGCGCAAAATTTATTAGTATTGCCACATAGCAGTGCAAATGTCGAGCGTCTGTTTTCTGCGATCAATTTGATGAAAACTAGCATAAGAAACAGACTTTCCACAGAAACGCTAACAGGCTTACTTTTCACGAAAAGTGGCTTAAAAATAAACCGCGAGCCTTCGCAGGAACACATTAAACATTTTAATAAATATATGTATAAATTTAATTTGTCTGAAAATGATAATAAAAATTGAATAATTTAAATAAATCGATGACCCTGAAAGTAGCGAACTTTTTTAAATTATCTGTAAGTGGTGGTTTCACATGTAGAATGTAGATATTGTAAAAACTAACCGGCTACTGGAATATTTATTTATTTATTATTATTTTTGTTCACGGAGATATCTCTCTAACCAGTTTTATCTATCTGCTGTCTGTCTGCAACTTTTAGGGTCTTATGAATTGTCGTTTTATTCACTTTTACCTACCCTACTGTCTTAATTTCAACCAAAAAAAAAAGTACGTAGATCTACGTATTTCTCATATGGAAATTTTACTATTTCTACGTAATTTTCTAATCTGGCCTACGCCTTTTTCAAAATCCAAGTTGGCAACACTGACTACAAATGAGAAAGTATCGATACTTTATGGTATCGGAACGACACTAATTACGATTTAACCGGTCCGGTTAATTAACGACGTATTTTAAATATTATGAGGGCCGATCCCGGCGGCACTGCAATGCCGGGCCGACCCGTGACGGGAGTGGAGCGAGCCCCGAACATCCCATCAGTTTACAAAAATCAGTTTAATATACTGGTCCCTCAGTGAGGGAACTTTCAGATATTAAGCTGAAAAGAACAGATACTACACTTTGATCTTAGCCAAAAGGCCGAGAAGCGATACCAGTAACAAATTCAAAGGGGCAGGTCATTCAGTTACGGAGAATCTTAACACCGCAATGTATTGAGTGACGTCATTTCTGTAGCGCCATCTAGTGGTAGTTTTAGTGAAATAATTTCAGTTTATGCAAAGAAATTAAAAATGTAGAAATAACTATTAGTAGTTATTAGAATAAAAAAAATTAAGGAGCAAGTCAAAAATCTCTAAAAATCTTTTGTATGTTTTATAATTTGAACTCTTACAGCATCCAATCAAAGTATATCGTCAAAGTTTACGGTTCATGATAACACTGCTGTGGAACCAGTATCTAGATGAGCAACATAATGATGAAAACTAAAACAGAACATATCAATTTTTCATTTTGTCTTCAGAAAATCTGACTGTCTAGCATTATAACCCACCTTAAACCTGTAAGTACATGTTATACACACATTGATTTACATATTTTTGTCTATCGCCACTCATTTCTTCCTATATCAAAGCCTTACAAAGGATTATGAAACATTTACAACTGTATGAGAGGCTGTGCGGCTTCCTCCCTCTGTTTGGCAATTTTGGCGCGCCACTCGCTTCTGTCGGCCAAGATCTTGCGTCCGTATGACGTATGAATGTCGCGGAAATTAACTTTCTTACGAGGCAAATCTGGTCGCAGATTTTCTTTGTCTGTAAATTTAAAAAAGTTTCATTAATATACATTTTTACGGGTATTATTAAGTTAGTAATATATTAATAAGGAAAATAATAACTTTTAATATTTACTAAATAATTATATACTGCCGTTCCATTCAATGAGGATAAATACAAATTGATTATAAAATGTCCTCCAATATGAAAAGATAATTCTATTTCCATTAAAACAAATAAAGCTGATAATTTGCCATTTGTTGGACTAGATTATACAGTGAACACTTTTGATCATAGTTAGAGTTCTGTCTGAAAAGTATCAATATGATATTTCCATTTTATGTCACAAAAATACTAAATGACTCTAAAACGGACAGTTTAAACGTGAAGAATGCGTTCCCTTAATTTTTTTTTTACTAGTCTTGATAGACTATATACTAGTCAAGAAAATCATGTGACAGGCGTCATTACGTATGATATTTTTGTAATATAAATGACTTCCCTTGCGCCAATAAAGGACATGTGTACAATTGATTTGAACGAATATATATCTTTGGAGAATAGGTGTAGGCAGACGTAGCTCTAGACAAAAAAGCTATAATATAAATGACAAGCTATTACACATGGCTTTGTTATTACTCATTTCGTGTTTCTGACTTTGAAAGTGACAACCTCCCATACAACAGTTCTTCACCCTCTCAGAGGTAAAATTTTCAAAAATCATTACTTAATGAATTGTTACAACACATGGACTATAAACTGCCAAATTTCAAAATTGTAGCTCCATTGGTTTTAGTGTCCCATGTAATGTCACCACCCCTAGTCATCCCATGGGTGTCGTAAGAGACGACAACGTCACTGCAGAGAGACGGCAAACTTGAAACAAATCCAATTCTAACCCGTCTGGTCAGCGTGGTATAGTAGGCTAAAATCTCCTTGCTAAGAAGAGGCCTATGTCCAGCAGTGGACTGTTGGAGGCTCTTGATGATAATGATTGATGAGGTTTTTTAGGCTCTGTGTTGATGAAACAGCCAGTCAAAGCAAGGAATTTTATAAGCACAGATAAAGATATAATAATGCTTACGGTGTCTGCTTCCCTGTACAGTCTTTGTATCACCTTCTGTGACCCTGTTGAAAGGGTTGTAGCGTTGACCTCTCGGTGGTACTTTGGGCTCATCCTCAGGCGATGTGACAGTTACTAATGCTGCTTCTGCTGCTGCTTCAGCTGTGAAATTAAATATTTAAAAACTTAAATATATTTTTTAGAAGAAGTAAAGTGCCATAGATCTATCTACAAGCTTTCAGAACAGAACCATAGATACCTAAAGTCACACTGAAAACACAATCTTTGTGAAAAATCAGTGTTCAGCAACTAGTTATCCATGTGGTGACGAAATAAAAATACAGAGTGCAGGGCGCCGGGAGGAAAGTGTAAATATATGCGTAACATGTACACAATATTACAAGAGAGGCAGTGCAAATTAAAATAACAGTATTCATTACCAATAGAAGTTGTATTTGCTTTTAGGCTTTCAATAGTTTTAAGTAAATGTTGTTGAATTATACTGTTTTATTTAGTAGATATTGTACAAATAGGTAAAGACATATTACTTGTGCTTATTTTGTATAACTGTATGTTTTTAACTGTTCTGTGACATTCTACTTATTTTGGTAATATATAGTACTCTATATAAATCCTTGTAACATGATTTTTCCTTACATCTCTATAACCAAGTCTACCAATGCATCAAACATCCATAAATTACATTTGCTTTCTGTCTGCAAGTCTCGAAGGAATCATTTTAGCCATTCTGGAGATTGACCAGAACAAAGAATCAGACAAAAATAATTGATGTTTAGATTTTAATACTGTGTACAATTGAAAGCATGCAGACAAACAAAGAATTCAATTTTATTTATTAGAGTGGAGTACTGTAGAGTACCCTAATAATTCTTTCAGGATGAAGAATACTTAGCAATTTGACAATACCTTGAGCTTCATCCAACTGTCTCTGCAGGTCTGAGACCATGAGTTTCATATAGTCATAACTAGCACAAGCCAGTGCTTTCATCCATGTCTCCATAGAAGCCTGCGAGTTAGTGCACAAGTAATATGTGCGGCCATTCTCACAGTGGAAAACTATTTTGAAACTGTACGCTTCTTCTTCTGTCAATTCTGTAAATAATAAGATTAATTTTAATCTCAAAATAATATTACAAACTTAATATTTATCTCGGAACAGATTGCTATGACTGAAAAAGAAAGAAGTAACACTGAGTGATTATGCTAGCCCAACGCTGCATAGCTAATAATTTGTCCAAACTTTGGCAAGTAATTTTCAACATTTTTCAATTAAATATTAAATGTGCAACTTTTAATAGTATCTTATGCATTATATGAATGAAAATGTAGAGTTTTAATTCTTTACCCACACATAGAAAGCAGCAGGAGAGAGAACACTAACAATATTTCATTATCCTTTATGTAACAAAAAAAAATGAGAAGTAATTATGTATATAATATAATATAAATATAAATATTTCAGACATTCAACACACATCATCTAGTTTCAAACAAAACAGAGCTTGTGCTATGATAACTAGACTGACTGATAGAATACTTATATACTTTTGTTTTTTAAATACATACATATTATACATAGAAAACACCCAAACTTCGAAATAAATGTTTGCAGGTCACACAAACATTTAGTCCGACCCGGGAATCGAACCTGAGACCTCAAGCACAGCAGTTGCGTTCACTACCGCTGCCCCTACATTGCCTTCTTTCCTAAAGAATATTCTTTAGTAAACAAATAAATAAATGCTTTAGACATTTAACACACAACGCCATCTAATTTCAAACTAAGCAGCTAAGCTTGTGCTATGATAACTAGACTGACTGGTAGAATACTTATATACTTTTTTTAGTAAATATATGTATATTATATATAGAGTAAGTATACTAACTGTTGTCTTTCATGATTAGACAACTTTTAAACATTTAAAAAACATAATAGTCATCCTCACCAATGGTACATCCCTCCAATATGATCACTCCTACTGGTTCTTTGTCCCCTTTCTTGTCGAAATAAAACAGAAGGTTCCCTTTCAAAACAAACCAACGTTTCTGATAACTTTTGCCAACTTCGCCCCTCATATCCAGCCATCCGTCGCGATCCACAGGCGTCGCAGACGACGCGAAAGCGCACAAATTCTTTTCATTTATTTTCATTGTCATTTATAATCACAAGTACACGACTTACTAAATAGAAATGCTTTGCAATACAACTATTTAGGACAGACCCAACTGCTACGGTTGATACGTTGTTATTTTCTTCAGATAATATAAATCTCTAATTTATCAAGTTTCAGTAGATTCCGAAACCGAAAGTAAGAGCGTTTTGTAGACTTCTAAATAAAACATAATAAATATCAGTCATGGTCAGTGCCGTCAGTGGTCAAGTCAGTGTCACTGTCAGTCTGTCAAAGATAAATTCATATTGCTGTTTATTGCTCACGGTGAGTGTTGCAAGTAATGCCATTTAAGTTGAAAAAACGACAATCCCGGCAGCGTCAAACCTCAAAAATAGACAACCTCGGACCCTCAATCCCATGACATTCGTATCCCTCAAGTCATTCCAAAATATACTCGTATTATAGCATAGAGCCGAACTTTCTATAAATGAAAATAATGCTAAGTACTTTTTGTTTCTACAAAACAAACAAGTTAACCCCTCAGTGCAACCATTATTTTATAAGGTAAAAATATAATTAAACTCGAGAAGTGCCATTAATAGTAATCCACCAGAATGCAGTCATTTATCGATAGTTTCAATAGTTTGCCGGTCAAAACTAAAGTTATTCTAAGAGAAAGCAAATCGTGAAAAACCCAGAACGACAAAATTGAATGTGGAACTGGTAGCACGCAATCTACTATTTTCTCTATAGGCCAGATAAAATAACCAGAGGGCAGGTTAACGTGATAACAATTTGGTCAAAATGCTTGATTTTGAACTCTTGATCTCACATATATTACATAAAGTATTTTAGTACAAAATAAGTAAAGTATCATTTATAGTCCTTAAAATATAGCTTGATCTCAGTGACAGTTGTCATTAGTCTCATTTTAGAACTTTGAGGTACATTTGATGTGTGAATTTTATGAATATATTATGATGTGTTGCACTTCATTTGCAATGAAACTGACATGTAAAGAATGCAAATAAATATTTTTATTTTATTTATCATACTTAAAACAATATACATACAGAACAAAATATAGTATATAAGATGATTAATCTATTGGGGAATATCTGCTAGCTGTCTCTTGTATAATTCTCTAACCTTGGTTTTAAATGTACCACGATTAGTTATTTTGCTGGTCTCAAGTGGGAGCTCATTCTATAAAAGGATAGATTGGACAGTAAAAGAAGAATAAGCAAGAGTAGAGGTGTGTTTTGACATAAGAATACAAGATTATATTAGTGGAGCGAAGATCTCTGTCATGATTATAACTTAGTAATTGAAGTTGTGAAGTAAGATAAGTGGGTGCCATAGTATCATTAAGTGGAAAATGAAGGGTACTCAGGGCCCGCAAAATGCGACGAAAGAAGATAGTTACCGTTGACGTTGAAGATAAACTAAATGCTAAAGAATCGGTCAAGTTTGTTGAGTAGATCTGCATTTAGGTATCAGAATCTGTACTAGTATTAACTTGGTAGTAGGTGGTCGGCAGTATTTTAGTTGATACAGTGATTGTAAGGTTCCAGTGACCCTCTGATTCACATTTTCAATCTGTGATTTGCAGGTGAGGTTGGAATTATTCATAAGCCCAGATTCTTGACAAAAGGATTGATCGGTATAATGGATCCATTATAAGTAATCAGCGGTAGTTTTGACATATCGAATCTGCTTATCAGTCTAGCGCTAACCTCGATTATTGATTGATACTTGGTTTGGTTAACACTCACACCAAACCGCTTCGACCATTTTTCGATTGCTTCCAAATCACTTTTAATGATGTCCATTGTTCCTGCTAGACGATCAAGGCTGGTCTGTAGGTAAATTTGAAGGTCATCCGCATACAAATGATACGCACACTGACGATCTAGAATGAGGAGACTGATAAACATCGAAAATAAGGGAGGAAATAAAATGTCACCTTGTGAAACGCCGGCATTGAGATCGCCCCAACTTGATGATGTTTCATCAATACGGATTGACTGCTAACGCCCATGACGATACGATGTAAATCATTCCAGTGCCTCGGTAGAGATTATATAGTGAGTGACGGTAGATAAAAGGCTATCGTGGTTAACTGTGTTAAAGGCATTGGAAAAGTCAATCAGGACTAGGACAGTAATTTTAGCGTCCTCCACACCATTCCTGATATCACTGGTCATTTTAAACATGGCTGTGACTGTACTATGCCCAGGTCTGAATCTTAATTGAAAGGGGTTGAGAAATATAAGATAAGATAAGATAAGAAATATAATATACACAAAATAAAATCGCTTTTTCAAAGGCACATCGTCGGTTTCATAGCCTTCTAATCACAGAGATCAAACTATATTTTAAGAAATGTAGACTAGCAGATTATTTATTCAACTGTCTATTACAATTCAACACAATCACAGTATATCGTCAGATGTACTTTACTATGATACTTTACTACGAAAATGCTTCGTATGACTTTAGAGAGGTCGAGGCTAAATATTTCTACTAGTAGGTGGCAGACTACTAATCAGAAGTATTTATATTTTATCTTATTTTAGCACTATTTATTCTTACCGACGCACTCATAAATAGTGTAGCAGTAGTCAGTCGTAAAAAGTCACTCACTCATATAAAATTAAAATGTTTTTCATTGAATGGAAAACATTGTTATGTTGAACAAATAAAATATAAATTGTAAGACGTTTGGTTTTACCTGAAACATTTAATCCTGTGTAGCATTACGCATGATGGACTACTGCTCCTCCATTTTTTTTTTATTACTTGGAGTGCAGGACACTGATTTCTAATGGCTCACTTACAAACTGTGATATAGTGAAATTAGGAAATCATGGGCAAAAGAAAGGACAGCCTAAAATCAATGGTAACATTGTGTACTGAACTGTCAAGTCAACCAGTTTTATTGTCGAAAAATAAATACCTATTCTTAATAACGATAGTCTTACATGTAATAACAAACATGTAAGATAAAAATGGGGATATAAATGCAAAATGGTCGGAAAAACATGCACAGTTTGTCGAAGATGTTCTTACGATAATAGACAATTGTCATTTTTTACTTATCCCGGTGACCCCATAAGGTGAAAGAATTTACTTAAATGAACTTTATATTTTTTTTACAATATTGAACAGCTTACTATATTTTTTCGTCATAATAATTTTGTAAATTTCAATAGGTTGAGTTTATCGTAGAAATCTATAGCCTAAATGATTTAAAAGTATGTGGTAATAAATATTAACATTTACATTACTATACATCAATTATCGCTTGTTTTTAACAACCTTCGTCTTATATCAACAAATACAGTCGGTAGTTTCACATGCTAAGGTATTTGAAACCAATTATTGAGACGTAAGGTATCCCCAGTATTTGATAAGATATGCCTATAATACTAGGGTTAATATCAGCGTGAGTAGTTACCAATTTTTTAAACATTGCACGTTTTCAGGAGATATGAATGGCTTGCAGCAGTTGATCGATTGGACTTACTACAAAAATTAAGCAATCATAAAACTAGAGGTAATCACAGAATATGTGAAGTACACTTTGAGAGTAAATATGTCAGGAGATCAAAGTTGAACGAAGGGAGAAAGTGTTTGTCTAAAGACGCCTTCCCTACCCTGTGTCTTGCAACAACCATGATGTACACAAAAAATGATATTTGGAAAAACTCCGCTAACCAACATCCAATACCAATCGTGAATAAGATCTCAACACCATCAAGATACAATTTGCGACCTGTTAAGAAAGAGAAAAAGTACATTGAAGATGATGATCAAGACTCATATGTTGAAGAAGTTGTCCCATACAACTATAGAAGCCATATCAACACTGTAGTGAAAACCCCACCGAGCCCACCATATTATGTAGACCCGTCACTATTCTGTGAGAGTGTCATTAAAGTGTCTCAGTGCACACAAACTCCTCACAAATCTATATTAAATATTAACTACCAAAGGAAACTTGACAATGCATCGGAAATAAAGAAACTGAGAACTGATAAGACTACAAGTGGAGACGTAACATTTATTCAGACAAATTCACAACACCTATCCCCTAATTTAGCCAAGCTTGTCAAATGGCGCTTAAGTAGTGTCGACAGCAATGAACATGTCAACCTTAATTTGTTTGCGTTGAACTTGTATTATTCCAGTAATTTATACAATTTGTTAAAGAGTATGCTAAGTCTTCCATCAAGGGAATGTCTTAAAAATTTCCTTCTTCCAAAAACTACAAGGTTAAGTGAGCATTTTGTAAATGCATTTAGATGTAAAATTAATAATATGTCTAATAAGGAAAGGATATGTAGTTTTTCTGTGGGTAGTATCTTACTAAAGCCTAATCTCTACTATAACATTAAATATGATAGGATAATAGGTTTACATGATATTGATGGTATTCAGAATATCTATTTGGCTAAGTATGCTGTTCTTCTCATGGTACATGGGATCTTAGAGAACTGGCAACAACCTGTAGCCTATGCATTTATTTCTGAATATGACCACTCTCCAGAAATCTCAATTTGGATAGATAAAGTTTTATCTACACTTATCAATATAGGCTTAGACATTCGCGCATTTGTATCTGATCCAAGATCTGAATTCCTTTATGCATCTGAAACGAGATTTGTCTCACCAGAAAAATCATTTTTTACGATAAACGGAACTGATATATTTTATACGTATGACACTACACAGTTACTGAAAATTGTGAAGAATAATTTAAAATCGTGTGATTTTTACTACGGCCCTAATTTAAAAATAAGCAATAATATTGAATTCTTTATAAAATTAAGTAATTTGTGTAATTTATTAAATTCTAAGTTGAGATCATCAAACTGTCAGTACAAAAGAGCATTTTCAAATAAAAGATATCAGAAAAACTTTCTGAATCATATGTTACAATTGTTCAACAATTTGAAAGTAGTTCGCAAAATTGACGGCGTCGATGTTACTGATCACATGAAATTTATCGAGGGCTTCCAAATAACTATAAACTCAGTTTTACATCTGTTTGAAGAGTTAAACTTCTTAGGCGTGAAATACCTACTTACGTGTCGTTTAAATCACAACCGGCTACATAAGTTCCTCGCTCACATGAAGCAAAGTAACTGTAAAGTAGAATGTACTCCAAGGCAATTCAACCGCAATTTCGTTAGGAGTTTTGTTTCCAATATGTTAAAGAAACCAATGAGTATTAATAACACCGAAAACTCATTAGATTCTGAGGAGTTTTCACAGCAGCTACTGGACGATGAAATTCAGGGGGTGGAGACTGTGTGTAATCAGCCTTTATTGGTTCATACAACTGATTACCGAGAGCTTTTGCTAGAGAAAAATGCATTTGTATGCTTCTGTAGATACTGTTATATGAAGTGCATAGAGGAGCATAAGTGCGATTCGTTTCAGTTTTATTTGGATGAATTGCAGCAGCAGAAAGAGTGTGTCACATATTGCAGTGTTAGTTTAGATTTTAACTGTAAAATATCTCCACCTGATGATTTTACGGAGTTTTTGATGATATTAGAAAATAAATTCAAAGAGTATTTCAAGCCGGACGTCCAAATAAGTAGTGTGGCTCAGGAAATAATGAAACAATTAGAAGAGTATGGTTTCGGTATGCCTTGTCCATGCTTTCCAATCGATTATCTAAAAGCATTGTTCGTTAGAGTTAGACTGTTTTACACAATTAGAAGAAATAATAAATTGTTAAAGAATAGGAGAAATGTGCGATCCTTAAAGGTGTTTAGTTTATAAAATCTAGAGACAAGAGTTTAAAAGAGAGTATGGAGCGTAAAATAGGCTGACGGCCGTTAGCATCTATTAAAAATAGGTTATGTATAGCTAGTAGAAGGTACCACTGTAAGTTGCTGTCAAACCCGAATGTAACGTCTCTAAAATGCATTTCTAGAACTGTCGTTTTTGTCTTGTCCTTAAGTATAAACTTTAGATGATATATTGCCCTAATCATGGGCTCGTAATGGTAAGAAGAAACCTTAATTTTAGATTGAATAGTTGAATAGACAGGTTATTCAATCTGTGTGTGAAAATAGACAGTATTTTTCCTAAGTATGTAGTCGTTAGAATTGTCAATACATCAATTTTTCATATTGATTAGTGCGCTGTTGTAAATAAGCCATGGACTTGAGAATAGTTGTAATCACTGAATAGGTAGTTATTAAATTAAAATACGATAATCGACTTAATTTGTATTTATATGAAGACTCAATAAATTTCTTTTTCCGAAGATTTTGAACTTGCAGCTGTTAATTATATATATAATTAGTACATCGAATGTACGTATTTGATAACTACACAAAAGTACACACTGCTGACAGCCTCAATGTTAAAATTCAATTTTACTTTTTTGTGGAATTTCATACTACAGAGTTCATATAATTTTGTTATTCATTGATATAAACAAAAACTGTTTAACATAAACAAACGAGATGTTATTTGTAGCAGACTGTGTATATTATCAAGTATTGCAGAAGGTGCATTGTATTTACGTAAATAACAATATGTATACTCAAAACAAGTATGTTGATAACATTATATATGCCCATATGTTATTGATGCTAAGCAATACAAATAAAACAATGCTTTAAATATGTAATATTTTATTCATAATTATTATTACCTATTTTCACAGTTATTTATAAAGTTATATTAATATCAAGTATTACACTAATTTTGTTTTACGAATATCTAATGATTGCTCCATTTAGAAAATTTGATTTCCACATCAATCATCAGATTTGACCGCTTACGACTAATATATGACAAAATGGTGAGGTCTATGTACAGTACGATCCCAATTCCCTAAAAAAAATTGACAAATTCACAATAACAAAAAGTCAAATAAAAAACGAAATCCTTAAAATAATCCATTCACTACGAATCTCATCTTACTAACAAACTGTACAAAATATTACGAGTGGTTTCTTTAAAATGTGCTCCATTATACATCGGCAATGTGGGCAAATTATTAACGGTATTCGATACTACATCGAGTATATGTACAAAATGTCCTTTTAAAAAACAAATAATAAACTATATACAACATCATTAAATATTCTCAAATGCTGTAACACATTTAAAACATTTTATATTCAACTAGGCATAATTCAGTTAAGTGGCGGGCCGGGCCGCATCTACAATTAAATAATTTATGTATACCGCGTGCGTACGCGCATTACATACAAAAAACCTGTACAAATTGCCTACCATCCACTTGACAATACAAAAAATCATTAGGTACTAAGCAACAAAAAATAATTTACATTCACATTTCTGATAATTTGTTCAATACGAAAAATTGATTTTACCTTTTTTTGATTTTTCCGAACTCAGTCCACAGAAATAAGATTAAAAATGGAATACATCAATAAAAAATGAGTAATACACGATCCAAACCATGCATCGGACATATTTACATATTTGTTTTCACAGCACACCTCTACACTTACATGTTAATAATATATTAAAATAGAAAATTTCCATTACAACAGTAAACTGTCGGAGATTCGACGTATCAACACGCTCCTGTTGTTACATATGGGTTTATCTTTCTTATAAAATGACATGTCTAAATTTACAAATACTACTTCCAACAGGATCAAGGGAATCCCCTTTATAAATATTTGAACTACCTATTGGTGTTACTTCCGTTCCAAACCAGAGGTTTCACATTATCTGATGACAAATATATCCTAGGAGAGCTGTTTGTTTTATAGAACTCTGTTACTAGCATAATACTCATCTCGCTCTTGGTACTGTAAAATGTTGAATATCTCAAGTTCCTTTAGAAAATCGATGCAATTAATGTATATTAAGCAATACCGAGCTTTGTTCCCTCATATCAAAACTGTACAGAATTACATATTTCGATTTATAAACCAATGGTCAATTTGTCTAAATATATTTGTCCCTAGAAATAGCAATGTACACAATTTAAATCTATTATTATAAAATAAACTTATCAGTTTATAAAAAACCAAAGTAATCAGCGAACGAGTTGATAACATTGTCATTATAATAAGTGAGATGGTTTGGTGGACGACTTCAGACATGTCAATAAAAATATCTAAAACACTATACATATCTAACTCCTTTGGTAATTCATACCGGTTCATAAAAATAACGAAAAGTTATAAACAAAATACTAAATTTATATTATATGTATATTTGTATTGTAATTCTTTGTCATTAATAACAAATTGTTTTTATAGCAGCGGTAAGGGGATGTAAACACTATCTTGAATATGCATTGTGTATTGTGAATTAAGAAAATAAAAATAACACAAAGAGTAGTGAAATAAGGCCTCTAAAAATTTGGCCACCTGCTTTATATCTGTGAAAATACCTACTGAGATCAAAATGAACAATCGAAGAACACTATGTATATAACAGAATAACCAGTTATACACTTAAATAGCTGTGATAAACAATCCTGATCTATTAATTTATATTTCGTGATTACAGAAAATACACACCAAATGTTAACTGTGTTATTTAAAAATCTTAACTCTTCACTTAACATTAATATTGAAAGCATTAAATCTTTACTAATTTATTACCAGCTACACTTTAATATAACGGAAGTTCATGCTTGAAGTGTCAAAATATTAGCAACGAGAGAGAAAAGGGGCATGGTGAGCAATTCACTATCTACTTATCTTTAACATTCTCATAACCCTTATTTATTTGAATTCAGCATCATGCTTCGACACTCACTTTTACTTTCTAAATTTAAAATTTCATCGATAATGCTGATGTCTAATTAGCACAGTCTAACTCATGAGACTACACAAAATGAGGTTCACATTCGATTCTGGAATGAGAGATCAGGAAGTATATTTTACAGACAAGACTGTATGGAAGTGTCGCCTTTGCACAGGGAAATATCTGTGATATAAAAACAAATATTACACAATACTGAATGAATGTGTATTACAAATTATATAATCACGTTATTCAAATAAAGTGGTTTATATTACCATAAAACTTTTAGTATAATATATATTTAAGAATTCAATGTGTATAAAATTTACGCTTTTTAACGTAATATGAATCCTGTCCTAATAAAATAATATATATGTGTAATAAACTTGATTTTAATTTGAACATGATTTATATGGCCATTGACATTGATTAATTTAGTTATCTGCAATGAAAATGAAATGCCTTAATTTAAAAGCCTGACAAGTTTATAAAAATTGAGAAATCATTTTTACACAAATTGGACCATATAATTGAAACTAACGACATAGACTGCCCGTTAATCTACCTTTTTTTTCTTTTTCTACTTTATAACATTTTTGATATTTTGGATAATGTTTCCGTGTATATTTTTTTCATTTTAGTTTCAAACTTTTGTTAGACAAGAAAGCTCATTACACAATGAAACGGCTTCTATATTGAATTAGTGGCTATACGCCTATGGCCGACTGTGTTAATCCATGTATTCATGATTTCCCAAAATAAAACTGGTACCCAGCCGAGTTGAAAGATCTACCCATTAATAAAAAAGTGAATAAGATACCCTCCTACACATAATCATCCCTATTGTCATAGGTTATCTGCACCAACACGTGACAACAATAACATATCATAACGAGGCCCTGAACTTACACTCCCTATTTTAATTTATCTAAGTACTGCCATCAACTACTCGTCTACCCTACGCTGCCTTTTAATCATTACCTTACATTAACCTCGAGTGTCTTTCGAGTAATACTATTATCAGTACCGTCAATGCTACAATTATATTGAATAAACCTGTTGCAGGTGTTTTTAGATCTTCCTAACAATGTATGCCTAATAGTATTACTCTAAAATACCCTTGCACATTCCAAATCCCAACTTTAATAAATTACTCAAATAAATAATATATGGGTAGATATCTGATATTACGGCGACATTGTGATATCTCTGGAAGCCTATAAAAAATCGAATTTTACAATAAGTGTTATTTTCATATAACAATTTACATTAAAAGTTGGTCCATATAGTGGCAATTCTCAGACATCCATGAAAATGAATAGTTATTAATGAAAATGACACTTATTAATACACACCATAAGTCTAAGTAATGTTTACTCTCATAAAGTGTACCTGAACATATAATGATGTAATCTTGCAAACAGGTGCGTCATCAGGTCACAAGCGCGCAACACTAATAGATTATGATGTCCACAACTAAAACACTTCCATTAACACACACCGTCATCACGTAGTCGACACACTTAACAGTATCACATGTTACACACCACAGTAAATAAATAACCATTTGACAGTCTGGTGAGTGACTAACCAATGAGCACAGGTCACAGGTGTGTTATCAGATCGATGGATTAGATTAACGCAGGTACGGTCGCTCAACCGAGTGCGGCCGCCGTGTGGTACAGCTGCATCAGTACTTGGACGTGCAGCGGGAGACACGACAGTCGGTCGTGGGTGTTGCCGTCTAGTGCCAGCCACGATAGCGCATTGTAGCCTTCTAGCACATACCTGAAATTAACAGTGGCTTTTAGTAAACGTTTTACGGATCAAAATTAGATAACCACCTCCGTTCTTTTTAGTCGTAGCTCGATAATATATGGCCTTCCTCGATAACAGGGCTATCCAACATTGAAATAATTTTTCAAATCGAATCAGTAATTGTCGAGATTAACGCGTTCAAAAAAAAACTAAAAAACTCTTCAGCTTTATAACCTTAAGCATAGATAAGTGGATGACATACCTTAGGACATCAGTAGTGGTCTGCGAGTCCAAGGGGTGAGTGTTGTTGTCCCTCCGCTGTGTGAGGCTGGTGTAGTCGTCGGCGGCCTGCAGGCTGCCCGCGTGCAGGTGCAGCGCGTTCTTGAGGAAGGCGGGGCAGGCGTCGCGCAGGTGCGCGCAGCCCGCCCACCACCAGCCCGGCATGGAGCCCAGCGGCGCCGTGGACACCATGTAGCCCAGCGCCAGCGGCTGCTGCAGTAGTGCGCCCACTTGTTCCTGCAGTACATTTTCATATTAGTTGACACGTATTTTTACATAGTAAAAAATGAATTTGCTCTCTATTATTGTGTGTTTAGATCTTTTAAACGAGGCAATTACAATTTTCACGAGAATTTCAATGCAATTTTCGCCATAAATCAAATTATATTGCAAGGAAGGTTTATATATATATATAATATACTCATGTTATAATAACAGAACATAAATACAGACAAACACTTTTATTGCTAATACTGACTAATTACTAGATATATTATAGTATGTATTACAGAATTGTATTTTAAAATTTACTGACCGTAGCATTGTCATCCTGGTGGTGATATGACGTTTGATGGTGATGGTGTGCTTGAGGGCTGGTGGCCGGATCGTCATCGGTCCTTCGAGGACTGCCCGCGGGCCCGCCCCACATATTAGTGAACATGTCTCCGATGAACAAGTCCGCCATATTGTCTTCTCCTATTTCTTCGTCGCCCATGTCTACGTTCAAGAACATCATGTCGCTGTCCTCGCCGTTCGCCATCGGTGGCTCGAATGGGTTTTGGTTCGACTATAAAAAACGACTTCATCAAACAGATAGTTAAAAAATAAAACCTAATAATACATTTTTAATTCGATATTAAAATCGAATCGTTGATCGATGATCGATTATAAAAAATGTCATCGTTTAGTCGTAGACAAGTTTTGCTTCATAAGTCTTTTTATTTAAGGAGCAAAAAGAATTAGCCCATACCTGAGTGGTGGCCGAGGTGGGGAAGACGAGTATGTGCGTGGCCGTGACGTCTCGCGGTGTGTGCAGGTGGGACTGGATGGAGGCCTGCGAGAAGCGCTCGTCGGGCGTGAAGCGGTCGGCCATGAGGCGCAGGCAGGAGTCGGGCTCGGTGGACACGAGGCAGGCGGACAGGATGCAGGGCACGCCGCCCGGGTACAGCACCGAGCAGCTGCCGCAGATGTCGCGCAGCATGGCCGACGCGCGCACCAGGTGCTTGCGCGACAGCAACCAGCTCCAACCTGCCGAGACCGATTCGTTATACGTGTAAAGTAACCCATCAATGAGAGTGACGAAGATCGTCGACATTTATTATTTTTAAAATTTACCTTTGAGTTCTCCGTGTCCGATTCGGCCGACCCTTCCGACGACCAGCCGCCAGGGTTGGGCGGCCTGGCTCATGACACCAAGCGTGAAGTCCATTAGTTTCGTGAGACCCATTCGCCGTGCAGGGCCGCTGCGTCGTCGACGAGACCTGTTTCATCATTTTGTTTGATGAATTAATATTCTTATAGTAACGTTTTACACATTTCAATGCAATGCAAAAAGGTATTAGTTTATCTTTAATGTTAAATGTAACAATACTTTAAATATGTAATTGTTATGCTAAAATTAGTATTAAAATAACACATACCTCTGTGGAACATGTATATTGATGGCAGCAGTGTCCAAAAGTTCTCCGCGGGCATCGGTGGCGGTGGCCAACAGCCAACGTTGGTCGTGTGACAGACAGTAAGACAAGAACAACACTGCACCCTGGTCGCCGCCGCCTTGTCCCCAGGTCTCTGCGACTTCTTTTAAAGCGCGCGGTGCGGCCAGCACCCACGCGGGTGAGAATAGTTTGTATGGCTCACGGTTCTTCTCCTGAAAAATATACATTCTTTATTTACTACTCCATACTCTTCTCTCCATATTCTTCTCCTGAAAAATATACATTTCTATAGGAATATAAAATTAAAAAACCGAAATTTAGCAGATTATATTTTTTTAACATATATCTGAGAGCATATGTATCATAAGGTGAAAAAAGCGAGTTTTGATTTTTCAGCAACGGTTAGTCTGGGAAGTCTAGAAAGTCAAATTGAACAAGTACCGCTCGATACTTACATCTTTGGACTGTAGGAAGAGATTAGCATCAGCGGCAGTACCGAAGCCGGTGAGCGACTTGCCGTTGGCGCTGTGAGCCAGCAGCCGCCTGGCGCCACTGAACACGCTGAAGGCCAGCGCCCGCACGTCCTGCGAGCCACCCTCCTCGCTAGCTACCGTGCCTAAGCCCCATCGCTCACACACGCTCTCCAGGGAAACGATCTGCAAAGTAAACCAACGTTTTATTATGATATGCAAAATGTAGTGTATTAAAAACGATTCCGAATCAGATTTAATTCTAACCTTAACGAGGGGATTATGATGGTGCAAGTGGTCTACGGTTCTAGCGGCCAGACGAAGCAAAGCGTGTAACGCCAGCGGCCGATGACCGTGAGATGCGGGCGGTTCCACGACATACACGACGAGGGCGGGCGCTCCGCCCTCCTCTTCGTCCCATGACGTACCGGCCGCCGGAGGCGCGGGAGGAGTTCCTCCCGTCGAATTGTTGGACGTATCGTTCTCGGGTTCAGAAGCCGGAGTGGGCGTAGCCGGGTGATCGGGAGTCGACGGAGGTCGCATGTGCTCGCTCGGTCGGTCGGCGTCGAGTAATGTGCGATCTAACGTCAACGCCGACAGCTGCGGTACGAGTGAAGTGCGTAGAGTATGAGCGTACGATTTAAGGTAGTCGCCTAAACGACCAGGCGGTAGAGGTCCAGTCCATTCGTCGCGCTGTTCTCGCTGATTGTCTCGTCGGTCGAGGGGCGCGCTGCGCACGATACCGTCTTTGGCGATCCGTCCTACGGGTTGATGCCTGCCGAGCCGACAGGTCTCATAAGCCGTTGACAGTTCTCGGAAAAAGGCGCGCAGGGGATCCGCGAGTGCATCCTGGTCCGCCGCTAGCACGACATAGGCGACGTCGCGGGAGTAGGAGTAGGGTTCTAGGGAGAGTCTTTCCCAGTGTCGTAAGGCGTAAGGCGAGAGCGATATCCAGTCTCGGTCGTGTCCGACGAGTAAAGGTGGGACAGGTTGCGGTTCGCAAAGATCCTCGTTGCCTCGGCCGGCTAATCGGTGGAATTGACGCCAAGTGAGCGGTCCGGTTACACCGTCCCACATTCGTGCACCACAACAACGCTTTTGTATTGCATCTTGCAGCAGAGGTCGGAGGCGACGCATTAATCTGTGGAGATGAAATGATACTATTAGAAGAAGGCAAATATTAATTGCTTTTTGAATAACTTTTATGTCCCAACACATTTGTTAGAACTACTTTAAACTTGTGAGTAGTATTGTTTTACCTGACTACGTCGCGTGATGAACGAGGTGCGCGTGCGCCGATGAAAGGCCAGCGGTGTACAGCGTTGTTGCCAGAGTTCACAGTCGCAGGACCCGAACTCGACGACGAGCTTATCGAGGCTCGTAACGCCCGTGTCGTTGCCGTCCCACCGTCTGTGTATCTGAAAAAATAATTGATGGTCAATGACAGTTAACAGTGGCAGATAAACACCAATTATAAAAATTCTGTCAATAACATATACTGTGTTTATGGTTCACAAAAGTAATGAATTAATAGTAATTATATAATTAGACTTCTTTTGTAAGTGTTAATCTATGGTTGGCTTAGATCCCCCTTCCAGTAACTTGTCTACTATTTTCTTTTATATAAAAAAAATATTTCAGACCATGTTAAACTGTTCGTTAGTCTTACGGCCCAGGTATGTCTGCATTGATTTGGATAATTTTGGGTTCTTCTTTTTAATTACCAAATTCTACTTAGGAATATATGATGTGTCACGGTGGACTTTATAAACACATAAGAAATGGACATAAGGAACACCCAGACTCAGAAGAACAATTTGAGTACCACACAGTAGAGAGAGGCGTGACGATCGCCTAAACTACTACGACATACGTGCAGCAGTATGTTGAAATATTATTTATGGAACTCCAGGGCTAGTTTAAATCGTGTAGAAATGCAGAACAAATCCCAGGAGAATAGTAAAAACAAACAATTCTACTTTTCGATGTCAGAACGACAAACTTGGATCTCTTCAATTTCAACAATATCATTAAAGTTGGGTTTTGAATAGAAACATATTTACAAAGCATTTCAATTTTCATGTGTTTAGATTAAAAATGGAAATAAATAGTTTCAGTATAACAAAGGATAGATATGTTTAATATAGCAAGTGTGCATTCACATTGCAGGTCTAGCACGGTTGCAACGACGGGTGCGAATTATCAAAATGGCATATGGCATGGCATGCAACTTTGCATCCATAGTGTATTAAGGCGAGAGCTTAAAACTCCTCTCCACTCAT
Organism: Hypercompe scribonia; assembly: GCA_949316085.1. Classification (NCBI taxonomy): domain Eukaryota; kingdom Metazoa; phylum Arthropoda; class Insecta; order Lepidoptera; family Erebidae; genus Hypercompe; species Hypercompe scribonia. The sequence goes on from OX438972.1 coordinate 22,559,637, forward strand.
TACGGCCGCACTACGACTTAAATTGTGCGACAGCGGCGGGGACAACAAACCAGATCTGTTGGGTCGCTCGTCGTAAGCGCGTCTTTTTTTTGTAAAATAACAATAAATATTGAACTCGCACAATCCTTAGAGTTCAACACCCTGTGTGTTTGAACGTTGAACTTTTTACTAGACGATCCGTAAAAAGTTCAACGTTCAAACACACAGGGTGTTGAATTCTAAGGATGGTACGAGTTCAATATTTATCGTCGGTATTTACTATACTAGTATTGCATTTACTCTCGGACGCCCTCGTCGGGTCGGTGGTCGGTCGAGGGTGTCGAAGGCGAAGGAGCTCTGGCGGTACTCACTCGAGCAGGTTGAGGCGCAGCTCGTCGGGCGGCGGGTGCGCGGCGGCGGCGGCGGCGGCGCGCGCCAGGGCCGAGGCGCGGCCGCCCGCCAGCGCCGCGCACTGCGCCAGCACCACGCCCGCCACCTCGCCCAGCGGCCCGCCCAGAGGCCCGCCGCCCGGCTCCTCCGCCAGGCCCGTGATCTCCATCTCGTCCTGGGACACACGCGCGCTTTCTTAGTACTCGAGTTATACGGTTTCGAAAACTTTCGCAAGGTTTTCGATTTGGATAAGAATTTGTTATTATTGTGATTTATTATGATGTAGGCTCACACTAGTTTCAAAGATAATTAAGTACGAAATAGTAAAACTTGAAATATCACAAAATTGTTGCAAAACTACTGGTCCGTTGCCGTTTACTACAGAATGTAATTTTTCTCCAAAGAACGCCAATGGTTTCGTTATTATCACCAAGAAAATTTACATATAGTAAGAATCGTAATGATAAAATGAATGCGAGGCAGACCGCATCGGTAACTTACTTCGTAAAATAAGCCGGCTTTGTGCGCCAAGCGCCTGTTGAGTATAGCGCTGAAGCCGCAGGTGCAGTGGGAGGGCTCGTCGTCGGGCGGCGGGCCGCGCGGCGAGTCCCAGGCCGCGCCGCCCATGCCCGAGCACCCCGTCAGGTACGTGGCTGCGTCCGCGCCGCGAATGTTACCGACCACCTGCAAATATATTATTTTCAATGTAATGCAATAGACAATTTTAAAATAGCTTCAAATTCTTGTTGTTACTATTAATATCTGAAACTATCGATGCTAACGATTATGGTAAAGTAAAGGTAAATTTAGAAAATCGAAATTATAATGCTATTATTTGTTTATATTTTTCTTTTACATGTAATATTTCCGAGTGATGAATTCTGTTTATTCTTAGAAGTCAATCGCCAAACTTACATAAAATTATATTTTTAAAATCGATAATAGTAGGCGAGCGCTTCAATTAAAATCGAACATTATTTGATCGGCGACGTTAAAATGATGACATACAACAAAATTTATCAAAAGCGATTAACATTAATAAAGGATTGTGTTACACGTCACATTGACAGCAATCCAAACACGTAAGGAGTAGGCGGTCAAAGTTTAGCGATGCAAACGACATCGTCGAAAGGCAGGCGTCGCCTTACCTTGGGGCCGGCGTTGCAGACGCAGAGCGTGCAGCTGTCGAAGTTGTGGTCGCGGAACACGTTGAGCACGGTGTCGGCCAGCAGCACGTTGAGCATGAGCGGGCAGGCGGCGCGCGCGCAGCCGGCCGCGGCGCCGGGCTCGGTGGCGGGCCGGCGCCGCGCCCCGCCCTCGGCCCGCGCCGGTGCCGCCCCGCCCGCCGCCGTGCCGGCCCCCGCGGGCGTGGCCTCGCGCCGCCGCGCCTCCCTGCTGTCCGCGGCCGGCGACGCCGAGCGCTTGACGCCTGCTGATACACATCAATTGGGATCATTGTTATTATTAAACTACTATTGTTATAAAAACATAATAAATCTACAGCTACAGTACCTTATTCCTCTTTTCAAATTTTAACAGTAAAATATCGTACATTTTATAATTAACCGATTTATTGGTTTATTGGTTAACATATGCGCCAACCGAACGAGAGGCTAGATTCGACTCCCGAGTCGGTTATGTTATTGGTATCATTAATATCATTAAAGTTTTAATGAAGTTTTCTAATTACAAAAAAAAAATGCCTAATAACAGCCGAGATAGGAAGTCGAGGTTTTATCCCCGTGCCTCAAAAAGTACGTAAAGTTGTCGTTCCTATACCTGGTCCCTGCTTGGTTGTCTCGAATAACCTTTCCATCAGATTGTAAGAATAAAAGAAAGAACCTATCTTTAATCACCTCTACAATATCTTTGATCATACTGTCCATAGGGTATTTTCCTGGGCTAATACACATGGTGGGCGCCCGCGTCCTTCCACGGTCACCTTATGCAACTTATGGTCACCGGAAAGGTTGACGGCAGGAGACCAAGAGGACGTAACCCAACTAGGTGGACTGACCAGATCCGAACAGCCTTGGAGACCAACTTACACGTTGCCCTCCATTCGGCCAAGGAGAGGAATAAGTGGCGTGCAACTGTTCGGAGCAGGATCATCCCTCAACTAGGGAATCACGACCCTCAGTAATGAGGATAACGACGCGAGGAGGAGGAGGATAATATCTTTTGCGTAATATACTGGTCTTCAATGAAACTTACTGCTGTGGTCGAAGTCGCCTTGAAAAATATCATGAACTTTACATAAAGAAAATCACAACACCAACTCGTTGCGCAAAATCACATAAACGTAAATTTGAGTACAAACTGCTTATTTTGGAGTTTGATGCTCTGTTTCTGCTGATTATTATTATTTTTTTTGTTACTTGTAGAAAAATGACAAAGAATATATTACCCGAAACATATGGTTGAATGCAAGTAAGATCTCATGTAAGACTAAGACAGAACTAGAAAATAGTCTGGAAGAATTTAAAATAATGACCAGTTCGATGCGTATCAGTTTCCGTGTCGGTCTCCCTCTTGACCTGGTCGTGGTCGTGGTCGTGCTCGTGGTGGTGGCGCGGCCGGTACACGGCGTGCGGCGGCAGGGTGACGGCGGGTAACATCTGGCTCGGCAGAGCGGCCAGCGGGGCGTACTTGGACGAACCCACGTACTTGTACACGGTGGGCGGTTTGAACACATACGACCAATCCTGTACAAATAAACGTTATATGTATTTCAATCTCATTTTTTTTTTACCAACAGTATTTAACATTCCACTGATGAACCTCTCTTTTGCAATAAGGAGAGCCCTACGTATAACTTTCATGTTTATTAAACGGATATAGGTTTTAGCGATAGTGTGGTGACGTATTAAGGTGAACGGTACCACCGTTTCTCGGGGGTCTCTAGAATCTACCAAGGGAGGAAACTATGCAGGACATGAGCATCACAAAGAAAAGGACGTATGGGTACCTCGATGGGCGTGTCGGGCGGCGGGCTGCCGGCGGGCGGCGCGTGCGCGTGGCGCAGCGGCGTGGCGTCGTCGGGCAGCGAGAAGCCGGGCGAGGCCTGCGCGTGCGCCTCCATGCTGGGCGGCGTGGGGAACATCTTGCTCAGCTCCTCGGCGCGCGGGCAGCCGCGCGCGCAGCGCGTGTCCTCGCCCGACTTGTTCGAGTCGGGCGGCGTCGACACCTGCAGCTGGAAATGCCAAACGGAGCTTTGTGACGACCACCTATTTTATCTTACACTTTACTTGATTTTGTAATTAAGTAAATATTCTACAGTCTTATTTTACAGTTGGAAGACGGCGGCATATACTACTCACTCTGGAAAGAAACACCGAAACAAACCACAGAGGAGGTGTCGTTTTTTTTAAGTCCCCGATCATTGTTTTAAGAGAAACTACTTACACCATCTGTTGTTGCTTGATTTTTTTTAAAAACACCCATGTATTCATACCTAATTACAGCAAAAATATTATTTAGAAAAACTCTACCAATTGCGCGATCAAATAACCGAGTCTTCATCTATTATTATATTTGTCGTGTATGTTACTTTTGATATAGAAATATACTTTCAAATGTAATATTCAATAATGAACAAAAACATCTTTATCCAATCTAAAAATACCTTCGATAACAAACACTAAATAATGTACATAAGAATTTTGCTGTCATTAAATCTTCTATCATTAAAAATTGTTATAATGATGTATCAATATAACAAAAGTATTTCTTAATTGTATTCTTCTACTAGTAACGCCATCTCTTGTGCAGTGTAGGCACTACATGTACTCGTATATTTATGGTACAATGTGTAACATAGTGATTATATACTCTTTGGTACAATGTTAGTTTTTAAAAATAAATTATATAATTGTCTATGTATACCTTTTGAAATAAGAACCTGTCTGTTAGCGACCTTCATTTGTTTCACTAGAAAAATACAAAAAAATCTCATCTCCATTCCTTTATCGGACTACTAGGCGCAGGCAAAAATTTCATCCACACGTTGTTGACATACCCACAAGACGAACTAAACGGTTTGACAGCTCTTTTTTGGTGAGAATCGCCAAGACTTGGAACGACCTGCCCGGGTCTATTTTTCCTGATGGCATGAACCTGGAGCCTTTAAGAGTGAACAGGTATCTTTTGGATGGGCGTGTACCGCCTTCCTCTTCATCTGCACTTTCCATCAGGTGTAATAGAGGACAAACGCCTATTCCGTTACAGACGTTAAAAAAAAAAAATCTGCTTAACGGTGCTCTATGTAGTGTCACCTTGAGATTAAAAGCATGCAGTATTTGAACAAACATACAAATTCTTAAATAACAATTAAAACTAATATTAGTAACAAATATAAACAAGGGTACACTCACAAGTCTTACCGTCTCATCGCCGCTGGCTGCGTCATCGGAATTTTCAAAAATCTGTTCTAGATCTTTGAACGTGGGATACAGTCCGTCAGATGTAAATAGATTCTTGTATTCTTTAGAATCGTCCTGAGGATAAACAAACAGATGTTTTATAAAAACTGCTTATTTAGAGAAAACACTTCGTGTGGTGACGGATTAAGAATACATAGTGTTACCACCCCTATTCATCCTATAGGTGTCGTAAGAGGCGACTAAGGGAACAAAGTATTCAGAAAAATATCATTACAAAGAGGAGGAAAACTTGAAACAAACCCTATTCCAACCCGTTTGGCCAGCGTGGTATAGTAGGCCTAAACCTCCTTGCTAAGGAGAGGCCTATGTCCAGCAGTGGACTGTAAAAGACTGTTGATTATGACGATGATGATGACAGTGTACCGATCCATGTTTTTTTTACAAATTACAGTAATTATTGTTTAGTTACAGTTTATTATTATTTAGAAAAACCAAGTACGATTAAGGAAGGAGACTTAGTCCAACAGTGGACTGTAAAATACTGTTGATATATTTAATGGAATAATAAAAATGTATTTGCTTTGCTGTTCCACTATCTCTATCACTATCTAGGAATTTAAAAAAGTTATTTATGAAAATGTGTACTTTACGTGGCTCATGCATGTAACACTTAGCCCTACGAATTGTATAACGATAGTATTACAAAGATACTGAAGTTATTATGACCTAGGTGATTTGAAAAACCTATAATACATCAGGTAAATTATGATTTAAAAACATTCAGTTTTGAAACTGTTTTGTTACAAAAATTTAAAAATAAAAAACCTGACTACGTAAAAAATAAACTACTAATATCTTAACTTAAAGGAAAAAAAAAAAATTCAGTCAAGAAGTGTAGAAAGTGACTTAATTACAACATTAAAATAATTTCGTTATCAAAATGCAATAAAACAAGTAATAAATTCTAATACGGAACATATTGACTGCAATAGTCGGGATCATGTTTTATTCTTTTTGTTTTTTTTTTTTAACGTGTGGAAACCCTCTCGGGCCGTCACCCCACCGGGGCTTACGGCGGGGTGGTGTGTCGGAACCGGACCGACTAAAACCACACGGTGTGCCACTCTGCGCCTGAGATAGAAGGGATCCGGGAACCGCTGCTATTACGACATGCAGATCCCAATGTTTTACTCTAGACTAGCTTACCCCGCGAACTCTGTTCCGCCTTAGAGGCAATAAATTTGGACTGAAACGCGGTCGAACGAGATAAAAAGTATCCTATGTCGTTCTAAGCTACCTCCCCACCAATTTTCAGTTAAATCTGTTCAGCCGTTCTTGAGTTATAAGTGGTGTAACTAACACCACTTTCTTTTATGTATATAGTTTAATTAATGGTCCCAGTCACGTGGTCGGGTTTTTTATCATCAAATTTATTTCACATTTGTTAGTTACGATTATATATAAAATGGAGAATTTTGTAAAGTCACACGTCTCCGACTACACGGTTAGCCTAGTGGTTAAAGCGGTCACCACGCCGCTCCCTATTGCGCTGAGTGTTGTGGGTTCAAACCCCACATGGGACAACACTTTGTGTGATTCACAAATTGTTGTTCTGAGTCTGGGTGTTTTTATATTTGTAAAGCTTTCCGCGACACAGGATTTATTCATAGTGCGGGCGTTGTCTTTTTAAAAAAAAAAAACAAAGAAAAAAAGTCTAATTTTTAAAGAGCGTGTGGATATCTAATGTCTATATTTATTTAGTCTATTTATAGAATTAATAATTTTACAAGTAATTCAATATTTTTATAAAGAAATCTTTATATTATGGCGTCTCATAGGCGTCAAGAGGAACCTAACGAATTGTTAATTAGATAGATGACTGTATCGTAAATAAATACCAACGTCCACTTCATTAAAACTAATATCGCGAAACATCTCAGAAAATACAAATGACATAGCTTTTTATTGTTATTACGAATTTCAATCAAATATGCAGTAAAATATATTGTTCAATTGAGTAGTCTAAAACAGTGACGTCACAATTTGGTATTAAGTACATTTTTCACACAAAATAGTCGTTTTGACAGATGATAAAAAGTAACTAATTTGACTAAGGTGTCATCTAGCCTATTAAATAAATCCGTGCAGCAGTTTGGAAGATATGAGGTAAGAGTATTATATATGCATCTTCTTATATATCTTCTATATATATAAAAATGAAACCCGTTTTTCTTGGTCACGGCATCACGCGTGAATGGCTGGACCGATTTCACTAATTCTTTTTTTGTTGTATTTGTTATTATTAGGAGAAGGTTCTTACGGAGAAAAATATTATTTACTATCAATTAAATTATTTTTATAATCAATAAGGTACGCTACGCTAAGGCGGTACGAAGTTCGCCGGGTCAGCTAGTACAATATACATGCGAAGAACGTTACCCTTCCTTGGTAGTCGGGTAAAAAGGGACCAATGTTACACAACATTCTTATATGAACATCTGAAATTTTTATGGTGATACAAGATTATTTCTGTGTATCGCAATCGGTCGAATGCCTTATGCATTGATGTCCATCTATGTATGAAAAATACTAATTTAGAAGCTAAAAGAATGAGTATATAAATGTGAGGATGGAAGTTAAAATTACAAGTTTTAAACAAAATGTCTGTGTTAATAAGTTTACCACAAAAGTGAGCGTTCAAAATCCGACATCTGTGACATTATTATATTTTCTGTTATATCTGTCTCATTGAACTTCGATAAAATGTAAGTACACCTCATAAACATGTAAGTAAGGGTGGGTGTCGAGGAGAGAGAGAGAGAGAGAGAGTGAGCCTCACGTTGTGGTCGTGCCTCTCGTGCTTGATGTCGAGCGGCGTGTGGTCGAGCATGGCGCCGAGCTTGGTGTGGTCGTGGCCCGCGTACAGGTCCCCGCCCGGGCCCGCGCCCAGCGCCATCTCCTCGCGGAAGCTGCTCTCCTCCGACTTGAAGCGCTTTACCGGGTGCTCCAGCCTGGAAACACAAATGTCACTAATTTACTTACATGATATTTATTCAATATCAGCGATACTGTTATAGGTGTTGTTTTGTACTATCGAGGAGTAGTTTTAAGAGTTTGAGTATTCTGCACCATATTGGGTTTGGTTATATATTAGCAAAATAATAAATATCAACGCCATCTAGTCCCAAACTAAGCAGAGCTTGTACTATGGGTTCTAGATAACTGATAGAAATATATATATACTTTTTTTTTTGTAAATACATATATATTATACATAGAAAACACCCAAACTCCGAAATAAATATTTGCAGATCATACTAACATTTAGTATAACCCGGAATCGAACCTGAGACCTTAAGCACTGCAGTTGCATACGCTACTACTGAGCACTGAGGCAGTTAGAATACATATGTTTAACACACAGTAGAAGCATACGTTTAAACGTCATTATCAACAGCCTTTTACAGTCCACTGGTGGACATAGGCCTCTCCTTAGCAAGGAGGTTTAGGCCTACTATTACACGCTGGCCAGACGGGTTGGAATAGAGTTTGTTTCAAGTTTTCCTTCTCTTTGTGATGATGTTGTCTTGCATACTTGGTCCCTTAGCCGCCTTTTACGACACCCACGGGATGAATAGGGGTGGTAATACTATGTATTCTTAATCCGTCACCACACGGACGTTTAAACGAATTCATATATAATATTATATTTATATAATAACTAAGTAACAAGTAATGTAAGTATATTTATAAGAATGTCACCGAATATTGAACACTATAGTCAAAAGCTGTGTTGATATCGATGCGCATATCGGCTGCTAATGTGGCGAGTTAAAAGATACACACGAGACAGTACTAGCGTCTATGTGACCGTGTACTCGCATTTAAATTGTAAGAACTCGAACCTTATTCAGCAAATTATAAATATATGCTTGTTTAATTCCAAGAAAAAGACTAATTTCTATATTGTATTTGTCTCGAACACTGCGCACTCTGACTCTTAAGCTTACCTACTAAAACATCACTTCATACATCGGTCATAAAAGAAGAAATCAAAATTGTTTACACGCCACGGTAATCATTATCAGCGCAATTCAATGTCCCGTATGGGTATCGAACCCACAACACCGAGCGGATCGTGCTTGTGTACGGGGAGTAGTGAGTAGTGAGTGAGTGAGTACCAGGCGTAGACGGTGGTGTAGTCGTAGAGCATGTGCAGCGAGTGCTCGTCCTCCAGCGGGTCCAGGCGCGGCGCGGCGGCGGGCAGCGCGGGCCGGCGCGACACCTCGCACGCGTCCAGCCCCGACTCGCCCTGCAACGTGCCATAAGCCTTCTAATTTTATTGTAATTTGTGGGAGCGACTTTGTAAAAAGGGACGAAAATGTGTAACAGGAAGCTAAGGCAGCGATTTAGCGTTACGCGCTGCTCAACTTTCTTTAAGACGGTTTCGTTAATCAAATCACATTTGATCGATCAAGACGATCACGGTCAGGTATCAGGTGTTATACATTATTTACTTTATGTTTAATTGTATTACACAAATCACGTGTGGAGGAAACGAGTATCATATCCCTCCGACACAAAGGGAGGATCCTCCGACCAGGCGAGGTGATCATGCCTGGTGGGCCACGGCCCATCGGTTGATGTTGGGATGTTGTATATATGCTAATTGCCACGCGAATCTCTATATCGCGATACAGGATTAGTAGGTGCATTGTAGTTCATTACATTTACACGTTTCGTTCATACTTCATAGTTCGATGTATCTTCGCTAGACGGCACTGTTATATATTTTTGATTATGCTATAATGTGGAATCGCCACATCATCGTTGAAAATAAAGTAAAATGAAATGATATATTTAAGCGACATACCTGGGTGTAGGTCTTGGGCGGTGGCAGCGAGGGCGGCGCGGGGGTGGGCGGGGCGAGCGGGTCCGGCGTGGGCGCCGGCGTGTGCAGCGTCGTCGGGACTATACCCACCGACTGTACCCGCAATCACAATTATTCACACATTCATTTTCATTTAAATACATATCAAATCATCAATGTCTTCATTACATTTAAAAACTTCGCATCAGTACTCTATTTTCGGCATCCCCTTAAAAACCTGTAACCTTTATTTCCATGTATAAAAAATTCAAAATAGAAATTAAGATCCTCTTTACATTGATACTTATTTCTTATTGAAAAAAAAAAGATAGTGCTGAATAGATCAGTCGCCAGTATTTAGTTTAAGACTTTAAAGGGAATAGTATTGTATATTAATTAACCTTCAAATCGTATGAGAGTTTTAGTACAAATAGGTCGAGTTCCCTGGAGTTCTATCACGGCTTCACAGAAAGCTTAAAATAATTTCGTGCCATTTCACGAAATGAGTTGCCGGCACCAAAAACCTCCCCATTTTTGGGATAGGTAAGGATTTAAAAGAGCAGCAACTTTGTGCATCTCGAGTTGTAGACGGCTACAGGCGACGGTAGGCACTTTACTTTTAGATGATCGTCGACCCTTTATACCGTAGAAAAATATTTCGATTATTTCTTGACCTGAACAATGGTCATTTCGGTATCACAAAGGCGTCGCTAAAGTCAGTCAGTCTTGTAGATAATTTTGTCGCCAATAAGTCCAGCTTTTAACATAAACGAGTAGAGTTATCGCAAGTACCTGGTGGTTGGAGGGCTGCGCGTGGTGCGGCGAGGAGGGCGGCGCGCCGGCGGAGGGCGGCGCGGAGCCGCCGGGCGCGGGCGAGCCGCCGCCGCAGCTGCCCGGCGAGCACGCGCCTCCGCCCGCTCTGTCCAACAAACCGACAGTTACCCTACGGCGAGATAGCGGCCTTGCCCGACGGTTCCGATCTATGGTATCACGTTTTTTTTTGCTTTCTTTTTGTTTTAATCAAAATACACTATTTACATCGATTCGACATCGTTTAAACTCTAACTTTTAACACTTTTTCGTTGATACAAAAAATTATGTAAATTAAAAAAAAATGTTTTGTTTTTTTTTTTAATTTATCTGTGGTTTTCGCGATAATGTACAGTAATAAAAAATACAGTACAGTTAATAAAAAAAAATCTCACTACATTTCATAATTATTTCAAAATATTTCAGTAAAGATACCATATATCGTCACCGTTGAACTATTAACTTTCACAAGACAGATGAATGAAATCCCCGTGTGGATGACTATTCCCGTGGACTAACCGTGAGAGACGATCGAGTTAGACCCTCAAATGAAAGGTAGATGTTATTATGTAACCGACATACCGACAACAACATACTGTTCACACACATGATACACGATCACCACTTGTAAAATATTAAGCTTCGTGTCCTCACCCTGTAAAATATCATTTAATACTGAACAAAAACTCTAAAATAAAATCGAAACTTAATGTTTTAAAATGTAAATAAAATCGGTGATAAAATGATTTTTTAATTGAATCAATGCGAGTTACTGAAATTGTTACAAGCGGTGACATTGTGTTGTGAAAGAACTATGTATTGATGTGACAGTATTACAATGATTTAGGACAATAATGTCGAACAAAACGAATATATTGTACCGTCTTTACTTCTTAATGTAAGAGCAATTGACAACATTATTACTAAAATCATGGGTTCTTGGTGCGAAGATAATTTATGTCCAGTAAACAACAAGTAAATTTTGGTTCGTTAACACACTGTCATAATAATGTTGTCAAAAGTAAAAATATAATTAACCGACTTCAAAGAGGATTTGATTTTCATGTTTTTTCTTTTAGTCAAATTTCAAAAAAATATTTTACTGCTATGAGTGGTAATCCAAGAGACAAAGAAAACTGCTCAATACGATAACATTGAAGTCGGTGTAATTCTGTTAAAATTAATCATTTAAATATTAGACACGACTATGAATAAATATAATATGATAAGACACAAAACATGCAATTATATGAAAAGCTCAACATTTCTATAATATAATCATGCATTCGGCTACAATATTATAATATAATAATAATAGGCATTAAGAACATGCATTATCTAAGCGGCATTGCATTATTTGTGGCTCGATGTCCTGTGTGAAGTGTGGTGTGAAGTGTGTTACGTTAGTTCAGCGGTTAAGTTGGTGAAATTTCACACACACATCAGTGCTAAGTTTTATATATTTATTTGTTGTCTTCCTTTTGAGGCAAATTAAAAGGGTAAAAGAAAAATTTCCATTTCGTGGTGTTTCGCTCACTCGTGTCACTAAGTTCTAAAACTGTTTGTTGATTAGTTAAGATTCATAGAATGATGAATTGAGTACTCTCAGTGTGGTGACGGATTAACAGTACAGGGCTTCATCATCCCTATTAATCCCATGGGTGTCGTAGAAGGCGACCACGAGAGCAAAATATTTAGGACAATATCATTGCAAAAAAAAAAGAAAACGTGAAACAACTATATCAATCTGTCAGCCCAGAGAAGTATAGTAGGCCAAAATCTCCTTATTAAGGAGATGCCTATGTCCAGCGCTGTTAAAGGCTGTGGTTGATGATGCAGTCAGTGCGGGGAGTGTGTGTGGGGTGTGTGGGAGTGTGGTGTGTGCGGTACTCACAGGCGCGGTCCCGGGTGGGGCCTGGCGAGGAGCGCGGGGTGTGGGGTGCGCGGGGCGCGCGGCGCGCGGCGGTGGAAGGGCGGCGGGCGAGGGGTGCGACGCCGCCGCCACCTGCACCACGCACAAACCTCACGATAGCCACACGCCACCGCCACAGCCCCCCAGCCAACACGACATCTCTAACCGTTCTAACGCTAACTTCTAACGTTTCCTCGCTATCCCGACTCATTTGTAATAAGTGTTCTTATCGAAGTTACAAAAAAAAATATATATTTTGATTTTTCTAATATTGATCTTCTCATCGATTGGGAGGAAGATGTCATTGGGAGGAGAGGTTTTTACCACCCGGTGGATACTCTATTAATAATTTTAAACTTTAATGTTTTGCGAATGCTTCTATACTCATATTTAATATCAATATAATAAACGCGAAGTTTGTAAAGACGAACGTATGGATGTTTGTTACTCAATTCAGCCAGAAGGACTGAACGGATCTAAATGAAATTCGACAAAGAGAAATTATAGTCTGGAATAGCACATGGACTATTTTTTATTACAGAAAAAATGATTAGACAAAATCAATATGAGCACGAGCGAAGCCGTGGATAAAATTTATTCAAATAAAATTAAAAAATTATGAAAAAATAACGTACTGATCTTTCTACATATTTTTTAAGCAAAATGAGAGGAAGACCCGCTTTTTAGAGATATCAGTGTGACAAGACTCGCCGCGTGTCATGACAAAGGAATTCAAACCAAAACGATCCTACTGCCCTCCATTTTAAGGTTTGAATTCCTTTGTCATAAGTACCAGTAAAACATCATAAATATGTTTACTAGTTGAAGCTGTACCCTCTACTGCTTATATATCTACTTATCATTATATTATTGCTATATAAAAAAAATAAAACATTCACATACATAACATCTACCTATCAATCTACACCCTGTTAAATTGATTGCTATATAATTTACTACATATAGTAAGTTTATTCACAGCTGTATTGATTCTTATTGCGCTACAAATAAGTCTCAATATTCACTGTGAATAATTAATTTATAACTCTCAATCAAATGCAAAAATAAAAAAAATAGTAAAAAATAATACTCTCATACATATTATACTTATTAAAATATAGATGCATAAACACACAATTTGATACAACTACCGCTATATACTGCTCCTATCTACTATAATATAACTATTTTAATGATTGCAAAATATATGCGTGACTACTAGTGTAATAAACCACAAAAAAGTAGTCAAAAGAGTTATTTCTCACGCATATACGTCACAAGCACGCAACAATACGTATACGTATACGTATACGAGATACAACAGCACTACAAAATATACATCACATTGTTGTAATACTCACTTTGCACAGGTACATGGGGTCTTTCGGGTGGGATCAACGAAGTCTTCGCTCTTTTCGGCCGTCTCTCCGTAACAGATCTCGGCAGCCTGCAATTTTTGTTTTATTAGTTTCATTAAATGTTATGGCTTCGAAAGCTTATGCCGCATAAATTCTGTTTTCGATGTGTAACAATCTGTTTCCTGTTTTCCTGTAATCCGATGGATTAATATGGTAAAAAGGGACGGCAACGTGTAACACGTTAGTAACCGGTATTAAAATTTTGAAAATTAATAGGAACAATTTAATGTAAGGGATTTTATGTAACCTACAAATGTCTATGTAATTTTGGTTTTCATAAAATTGTAGTAGTAATGTTAGAGAGTAATATCTTTGTCATTTTAGACTCAAAAATGACAAAGTTGAAGTTGAAACTCATCTGTATTAATATTGGAAGCGTTAACTCGGACTTAATCTTATAGTGGTTCAAGATAAGTCTGTTTCCAACTTCCATAAAGACATTCAATCAAAAAATAAACAATAAACTATGAATACAACATTTATTCAAGGTACTGTGACAAACGAAATTAAATGAAATCACAATGACTTCTAACAGGTTAACTGTTTATGTTAATGGAAAGTTCATTCGTGATAAGAAAATAGTGACGCATCGATTAAGCTCTGCACCCTAACCAATCAAGATCAAAGCTTTCCAACGCAACGATAATTTCTTTGAATATTTTTATTTCTTTTCGACAGGTAGTAGAGCCATGCTGATTTCAGCACGAGTGGGACGGCTCGACCGGGGCAGTACTACCCTCCCACAGAAGACCAACCTAAAGCGCCAGCATCCGTGCTGTCGTGTTTCGTTGGTGAGTGTGAGACCAGAGGCCCATTGATGCAGAGGTGACAGTTATCGTGGTAACTGTGTAAGCCTTACACTGTCACGATGACTGTCATGCCTTTTACATTCTCCAGCGGGATGTGAAAAAGCATCTCACAAGGCCGCCATAGTGTGGGTCACCATACTGCATTGCCTGCATTTGCAATGAGTATGGTGACCACAACTCTTGGCTTCTATTCATGCTTTCCATCAGGCAGAGTAGAGTCACTTTGGCAGGCTCTTAATGTAGAAAAAAAAAAGAAAATGTAGAATATGATTGGGGCTTTATCGCGGCATCACTATTTTCTTAACGCAAATGGGACTATAGTCCTACGCAAATACTTTCTTTTTTTTTAAATTGTGATTTCTTTAATCAGGTTTTGAACCGTTGACAAACCGTATGTTAAGTAAATAAAGTTTAGCTTGAAGCAGCAAGTAGCTATGTGCAGGTAGGTACCTGGTGCGGCGCAGGCGAGGTGAGCGCGGTGAGCGCGCGGTGGGCCATGGGCGGGCGGTGCTGCAGGGCGCCGCCCGCCTCCATGTGCGTCACCAGCACGTACGGCACCGGGTAGCGCATGCGAGCGCCGCCGCACACCACCTGACGGAAACGGGTCACGCATAAGGGCAATGTCTTATACGCATCGCTTGTATATACTGATGATACATATAGACATATTTTATTATGGTATATAATATAACGACGTGCCCGGCGGGGTCCATACGTACCGGAGTGTACATCTCTGTAACGATATCGTGTGCAATAAAGTATTGAGTATAATAGGCTAGATGACACCTTAGTCAATTTAGTTATTTTTTATCATCTGTCAAAACGACAGTTTTGTATGAAAAATGTACTAAATACAAAATTGTGACGTCACTGTTTTAGACTAATCAATTGAACAATATGTTTCACTGTATATTTGATTGAAATTCGTAATAATAAAACGTTATGTTAATTGTATTTGCCGAGATGTTTCGCGATAATAATTTTAATGAAGTGGACATTGGTATTTATTTACGATACAGTCATCTACCCAATTATTGTAATCTCTCAAACGACCAAACTAGAATAACTTGATTTCATTACTTGCCGGCCCTAATAACGACAATAAAGAGTTAGATTTTTACAATATATAATATAAAAAACGCCTTGGAATAAATATATGACATTTAGTTTGTGGAATAAAATAATTTACCTCGACAGCGCCACAGCCCTGTTCCAGAGGATAGAGCTGTCGCCAAGCGTCCAGAAGACGTACGGTCGCGGCGTCATTGTCACACCATTCTCGACCGGTCAAGGTACCCTCCAAACCGAACGGTGCTAGAATCACTACAAATAAAAGACAATTTCATTAAAACGTACGAGAAAAGAACACGAAAAATAAAACTTGGGACAATTTTGTTTGTTGAAAATGTTCGAAGGGGAACGAAGTTCCGCTCTGATGTCTTAACGAGCGCAACACAGAGATCTTCGAATCAATGTAGGAAGGTTTTAGCTATGTTTTACCACGCTATATATGATAACAATTCATTGAGAATTATTTCAAATATTCCTTCCAGGATCACTAGCTTCTTGACCAACAGTACCGTCAAAATTTGCGCCGAGTGGAAATCGAAACCACAATCCTTGACTTGTTGGCTAGAACCACTGATTATTTATTTACACTTTATGCACTTTGTACATCGGTGGACTTAATGCCCAAGGCATTCTCTTCCAGTCAACCTTAGGGTGGTTTAGAAATATTGTATGGGAGGTGCACATTGAGGAGGAGGATACTAGGCGAAATGATTACCTTTGGCATCGGCCTGGTTGTCAGGCGAGTTGATTTTGGCAAGACGTTTCGGGGTAAGCGTGCGGACGGGCGGATGCTGCCGCACGTCCACAGAGGCACACACCGTACTCTCGCCATGCAGGAAGAACGCGAACGAGAACGACAGGTGCCACGGGCTGAAAACAATACACACAATTAATGAGTTAACATTCACTACAGTTATTCAGGTTTGAAATCGTTTATCTACGAAAGTAGCAAGTTATCATTTGATAGATATTTATCTTTTTTTTTTTAAATCTCTTTGCCGTACGATTCCAAAGTTCATCCCATCACTCAATTATTTGTTCCGTACAGGTATCTAACCCACGAACACTGTTAATAGAACAGCCTAAAAGTACTTCCAAGATGTAATTTGTCATTTAGTCATCATAGTAATAACGCGCAACGTTTCCATTAATCACGTATGAATCACTGATGACAATGAGAACAGTATGAGTACCACACTCATATTATTCATAAATATAAGAGGAATATAACAGTATTGTACTTTTGATTTCGGAAGAAACCATAACTTACAAGAGAAGGAAACGAAAACGATCCTAAATCTTAAAGTAAACAGTTCTGCGTCAGTCTATCACTAAATAGACTACATTAGTAAGCAAATTGTTTCGAAATCTATCAAATCAATCTAAAAACAGCTCCTTTCTCACTGAATTGGAATTAATTACGTCACTCATATGTCAGGTGTCGCATTTTGAACACTTCATAATGTCGTGTTAATGGCAGTAAAATACGTTTATTACATAACTAAAGCCAACTAGGGCGTATAAAACAGACCCATGAAAGAACATATCGTGCACAAAAATGTTTGAAGACGGCTTAATGGGTGAGAGGCCGAATGGCGCGCAATACAAGGCGGTAACGCCTGGGGACACCATCGTGTAAACGACATAACCTATTTACATAGCTATATACAGAGGCTGCAGCGAATCTCGCGTAACTGGAACTACGATCGATCACACTGGAACTAGGATATGGAAAGGGTAAAATTTTCGCATTAATATGTTCATAGCCTTCAAGAGTACTTGTACATTTTTTTTAAATGCTTTATATAATTTCGTTAAGTAAATATTGTGGAATGAGAAACAATTGCAATCTGCGTTTTTCTATGTTTGACTTTTTATTGGAGTGTTTTTTATTAAAGCCTTCATGTTCCTTCAAGTGCTACCAACCTTCATGGTTTTACCTTGAGAAAGTGTCTGACTGAACAGCGCGTCAAGTATAATGTAGGTTGACGCCCGCAAGGAATAGTTGCGTTTAGAATTCTTTTTTATAGACAGGGTTCTTCCCCGTTTTGATTGTATAAAATTCTTATGCTACTTTAGAAAAGGGAAAATTATCGCTTCTATAAGCGTTTTGTGCTTGAAACTGGACGAGGGGCAAAACATGTATTATTTTAAAGGAAATGGATGGTTCCTGCATATAAAAATAGAGGTCGTGGTTTACAAGTGTGCTTTGCATGTCTATCAACTTTGACATGTTCATTAGATACACATGGAAATATTTCGGTATTACACTAGTAGTACGCAAGACACATAGGCACCAAGAGGATGATGTCTCTGTGATGATCCTGATAGGAAAAAGCCATGTGTGTATTATACAAATGTTCGAAGGGGAACGAAGTTACGCCCTGTTGTCTTGATGAGCACAACACAGAGATCTTCGAATCAATATAGGAAGTATTACGTGTTAGCACGGCTCATTTGAAACAATCTACTGTAAATTGCCTCAAATTGCACTTCCGTGTTTTAACAATCATTTCTTAAATTATACTATAAATTCAAATTTATGCACACATACGTAATATATCAGAATGTTAATCACAGTAAGCTGAGGGGAAAGGCGAGTATGAACTTAGTTCACAAGATATTTGAAGTGATAATCTAGTATCTTCATAGTGGTCGAGTTAATTTTAGAGTTTGAATTATTAAGCTTACTTTGTGTCGTCTGTATTTCAGTTCAGAACGTCCTTTAGTTGTCAAAAGTGAGGTAACATAGAGGCCAATATTGTTGTACAGCAAAATTTTTCTCAAACTAAATGAAAATTTGATCGCTAGTTCAAAAAAAAAATTTTTGTTGTAAGCACAATTAAAACTCCCAGTAAAAAGTAGGTCTTACATACCATACACCTCAATCATACAATTAAAATTTTCAACAGATACCAACATCTAGTAATTAACTAACATGTAACGTTAGCAAGCGAAACACAAGCGTGTCATATCGTGTGTAACTTATACTTTCACTATCAGATGCGGCGGCACAGTGAAATTAATTCTTATTTTATAAACAATAGAGTTGATTATGCAATACCTTTTGCCGACGTCTTCTTCGTCGCCGTCGTATGGCTGAACGAACCACTTGCCAAGCCTCACGAAATCCCGCGACAGGAGGCATCTGAAAACGAAAAAATTATATTTTATTAATGAAAAATACCCAAAGTGATTAATACATAATATGCACATCGTATATTTCTTTTTTGGAGAGATATTTAAAAATTACCATAAAAGAGTTTAGCCATCAGACTTGCAAATAGCTGTTTTGTACCTTCCGAATACTAGGTAAGCAAACGGAATGGGTTCGCGTCTTTCACACAAGCCTGTAAATTACTTGAGTTAACAAAAATGTAAGTCATGTGTGACCCATTTTAATCGCGTTTTAAGTTTACGTTTAATTTAATAATAAAAAAGCAAGCTTGATCAAAGTGCAAAACAAAGTGTTTTATGATTGTACGAAAAAAATGGAAGTTAGAGAATTGGAGACCAAATTTCCTGCTAACCCGAGTTAGATGTCTCGGATCTTGATTCTCAACTTGATCAGCTTAACTTCAACAACAAATTTTACAATCTTCGATTCAATTGTGTCCATAATATTCTATTACCTGCATTGCCTTCCATATTTGCCCACCTTTATCTTTCAACATACTCCCAATTTGTCCATTTTTAACTACAAATTGCTCGTTTGATAGACTTGCTCCTCATTTCTTTTTTCTAGACCTGCTAAAGTGACTCTACTCTGCCTGATGGAAAGCATGAACAGAATCCAAGAGTTGTGGCCACCATACTCATTGTAAATGCATGGAACCATGTTATAATTTTGTCTCGCGTCGACTCTGTCTAACCCGTCGACAATATCCTAGCGTGTAATACAAAAAATATCTAATAGTATTATGAACTTTCCTTCTTTTTTGTCTACTAAACCATTGGCTGAGCATAAAAACATGAAATTTTCGTTTTGCAACACTCAAATCTTATGAGAGGCGTTCACAATAAGGTTACAATTTCACAGTTCGGCCGCCACGAACATGATATATTTAACGTTTCGCCACTTTACGAGTGTATCCCGTTTCTTTTATTGGCATACCGACAATAAAATACGTCCAATATAATAACACGTGATTTGTATATGATGGTTTTTAATCGGTATCGAACTGAGAAGGTTAAATACTTACATAGACTGTAATTGCGTTGAGTATTTTTCTACACAATACAACGACACGGTAGATCGACAAATTACTGGTAATTAATGATAAAGTTATCCATAAAGTAAACAAAGTTTACCATCCTCAAAAGTGAACACTTATCACTTTAAACAGTTTACCTAGTGCCCTAGGGAATCTGGACACCATAGGTCGCAGCCTCACACACTGTTATATATGAGATGTACTTGATCTACTACAGTTACTGGTTCTGACTTCTAAGCTAGGTGAAATTAATTTCTACCCAGAACAAAAACTCACACGAGAACCTCAACCACTTGTTCAGTGTTTGGGTGTAATGTTATTACCATGTTTTATGTGTTCAGTTTGTGTACATGTATTAGTGGTCTGTTACTCATAGTACACGCTCTGCTTAGTTTGGGATCAGACGGTGTCTAGTTATTATTACCTATTAAATATTTAGGGATCAAGTATCTTCTGCCTGTGCTGTAACTGCACAACTTCTATTATTGTCGTAAAATTATTGTGACCCTTCTCAGCTATAAAAAACCACATCAGTATCTCCTGTGATTACGAATTGCTTAATGTATCATGTTGTCATAGTACAAAAAGGTATCTGTGTGTATTTCAGTTGTCGCGGTAAAGAGTAGCCTATGTCTTTCCTGAAGAATCAAAGTTTTGATTGAAATTTTCATTGAAATCGATGCAGCAGTTTAGCCGTTCAAGCATAACAGACAGTCAGACAGCTATTTTAGAATTTATATTAGTTTGGATAAGAAGTCTGGTCCTCAGAAGTGAACAGAACGAAAAATAAAAGCGGTGAAATACCATTCCCTTAGAAACGACACTTTATATTATTATATCAAATGTCGTTAGAAGCTCTCACGTTCACCGAAAATGTGTACTACATTCGTGCTATAGTTCCTATAGACAGACATGAAAGGTTCAAAAGACTAATCGACTTAGTAATACGATCCAGTTTTACACTAACCGACGTCCTATTTTCCTAATAATGTAAATGCTACATTTCATGACGAACTATTGAATGGTTAAGGGTTAAAACCTTATGTTAGGATTACAGAAGATCTGGATGTCGTAATAACAGTTGTTCCCGGATCCCTCCTATGTCAGGCGCCGAGTGGCACACCGTGTGGTTTTAGTCGGTCCGATCCCGCCACACCACCCGTAAACCCCGGTGGGGTGACGGCCCGAGGGGGTTTGCACACGTTAAAAAAAAATTACAGAAGAACAAGAGTGAGGCTGTGTCGTGTGTGCGTAACTTCGCAGACCACAAATTTCGTACGTTGCATACACACAGGTTTTAAAAAGCACTCTATTTCTCTATTTTTGGTAATGTGAAAGTATATTTCCCGTTGAGTTTTTTCGAGTTCCTCTAGCTGTCTTACACCCACATATTTAAATTTGTAGTAATTTTTATTTGGAATTGCAAATCAAAATGACTTGGAGAATTATTGACTTGCATAATTATTACAAAGTTGTATGTGAAAAACTATAGTACTTATTAAGTAAGAACAAAGGAGATTAAAAAACCCCATGTAAACCATTATAAAAAGGTTTTTTTCATTTACTTTTTGTACCTATCAACTTCCCCACCCACCCCTAAAGAAGTCTACGTAATACTTCAACGCGACCTATAACCTTTTCCACTCGATACGAAGAATTTCGAAGCGTTACCTATAAATGCACAACCTTAAACTTAATTTGTATAAAAATATAGATTTTCTAGTAAACATAGACCGTATAACGGAAGAGTGCGTCATATCGCAATCTTTCACCTATCGATTATACTACCAAAGCTAATAATATTATGTCACTGAGCGCACAACGCTTACAGTACATGCAGTCTGAAGCGTCAAGATTAATCATCCTTGTTCTTAACTCCGGAATGTCAAATTACACGTCCGTACAATATTGAGACTGGAAACGGTAGATTTTTGTAAAGTTTTCATTTGATATAAACAATTGCTATTATCAGGATTTGTGTGTAATAACCATATAAGTTTTAATCTTTGATTGTTGTTTATTTAAGTTAATATTGCCACATTATGAAATATATATATCTACATTATTGTATGCTGTTATCTAAACAAAGCATTATACACAAGGTATGACGGAAAATGCATGAGCACTCAGCGCAGTCACACAAATAATAAGATTTTCAATAAAACAATGGAGTCTTTTAGAGTTGTTTTTCTATAGCACTGTAATGATGTTGTAATGGTTTAATAAAGAAAAAAGCTACTTCATTAAAAATATGTGACAATATTTTAAATTAACACACAAAATTTATAATAACAGTATTAGCGAAGTTATATAATCCAGTTTAAAACTAAAATTGTTATAAAGCTTTAGAGAAAGAGGATACCATGACGCAAATTGCGTAGTGGACCGGTACCGTAACGGGCGCGATTAAAGCTGCGTGCGCGCAGGTGTTCTATCATGGTTGCGAACGAGAAAAGCTGCAGGAATGTGAATGTGATCATTTAGAATGCATCTCAAGCAGAAGCTGGTTTTACCGTGATATGACCTGCGTAAGCTTCATTTTTTACACTATTCAGACACATTTAAATACGTCAAATGCTTTGTTATACATATCTAGTAACGTTTATTCTGTCGAGTTAAATTTACAAGGAATGCTACAATTTTTATAAGCAAATATCAGAGGTATGTCAGAATGAAACTGAATGTTAACGTTATGTTCTTATAGGATTATAGAATTATTGGTTCAATACAAAAAGTTAACCATTAGCATCGTGGTCTTTAAACCAGTTTTGACGTAATCGCAGCCATAGAAAACCTCTGTCGTGTAAATTAAAACCTCATTTTAACAGAGATCTTTTGAGGCTTTATAATGTGTGCACGAATAATATGGAGATTAAACAATTATGCAACGTTACAAGTTGCCTCTGTGGAATACTCAAGAAAACTAAAAAATTCTGTGAACGCAGCTTATTTTACCTCTTCTCAAAACTGCAAGAAACTGAGGGTCTTTCAGCGTAAATAAAAGATAAAGGGAATGAATATTTCGCTTATACATATTTTTGGTGGAAGGGCTATACTTTCACATATATTTGCTGGTCCGATTGGAGTGATACACCATGGCCTCAGAGAAGACCGGCGCTTTAAACTATTCTTTCGTTGCCTTTAACCGGCAGAGGCGACGGCCTTACGGGTTGGACCGAGGAGAAGACAGACGCACTTAAAGGAGTTTCATATCTCTCCAGATGATGGTGTCTATGTATGAGCACCGGTAGTCAATTACCGTAAGGTGACCTATCTGCTCATTTGCCCATTCTACTTTCAGAAGAAAAAAACGTTTATTTAGAACTAAAAACAATAGAAGACTGAAAAAAAAAAACGGTAGTAATGATAGCTGAAAAACTGGCACAGTTACCAACGCCCCAAGTTTCAAGCTATCTTTTCTTTCATATTTCGAGCCTGTCAAAGTGACTCTTACTCTGTCTGATGGAAAGCATGAATAGAATATAAGAGTTGTGGGCCCATACTCTTTGTAAATGCAAGCAATACTGTATGGTGACCCACACTATGGCGGCTAAGTGAGCTTTTCCACGCCCCGTTTTTGGACGTAATGGACATCGTGGTGGTGTGAAGCTCACACAGTTACCACGATAACTGTCACCTCTGTATCAATAGGTCTCTGGTCGCGCACTCACCAACAAAACATACAATATGGATGCTGTCGCTTTAGGTTGGTCTTTGCTTTGGTGCTGAAATCAGCGTAACTACTACCTTGTAGAAATTTCATATAAAAACTAAGCATAAAATCAAAAGTCCCTTCAATATTAAAGAATCAATAACCTAGTCAAGCGCCGTTATATTTTTATGTTAATTTAAAAAGCGAGTCAACGGTTTAAGTGTTCAGTAACGCCGCCAGTTGTAAAATGAACATTAAAATTCTAACTCAATCACAGCCAGTGACTTGACGAGCCTAACGCAAAACCTTTCGAGTTTTTATTACACATTTAAAACATACGACACGCTACTTCAGGCATAGCATTTCATATGTATTAAGTGTATTGTTACAATATATATTGTTGGTCAATGTTTGGTTGTATACAGATGTTTGAGATATCTTGTCGATTTTAGCATCAAAAAGAAGGTGTATTTTGCTACAAAATATATTTTTTTAGAGTTATTTAATATCCAAAGTGCTGTAACACATTAACAATAAAGTTGATTTTTCGATTACAATGTAATACATAATCTCCTTCTTCTCAAAGAAAAACTCCCTTATCAGGAATTATTATACAACAAACGTAGAGAAGAGCACCTAGATTAGGAACATTTTTGTCTCGCGTTGGAATCGAACCCTCAAGACAGCAGTCATTCTTATTCCAGACATTCTATACCAGCTCTGATTGCTTGATAAATTAATAGGCTTCGCGTGTATTTTTAAATAAGTGTGCGTGCGTATGTCTGTGTATTAACGTTGTCGCGGTGTCGGGATCGCATCCCCGGTTCACCGCGACGCATTGTTTCTTTGACGCGCCGCCAGCCGCCACCCGGGGTCAACGACTCGTCTGGATTTCGTTCTTACGCTGAGATTCCGTCGCTCACCGCTCCCGAGTCGCGTGATGCCGATGCATGCGCTACTTACATCATAGATACGTGATGTTACATACAATGTGTATCACTTTTACAGTTGAATATTAACCGACACACGTTACAAGTAAAATAAAGTCTAAGCAGCCTTTAAAAGCAACGAAATGGATTTCTATTTAAAATGTAAAAAAAATTAAAAAGAAACCGTAAATTCCTCAACTAAAAAAAAATATACAAAATACAATATTTTAAAGAATATCTGTCCGTCGGGCCCTAAACAAACCTTCTCAAAACAGGAAGTTTTACAAAAATGCAACTTCTCATATTCCAAAATTATTATTTCAAATAAAAAAGTATTCAATTGGTGTATTTAAAAAAAATTCTATTAAGTTAACCAACGACAACAAAAATATATGTCGTCATTGCTATGAACTACCGCATTTCGGCTTTTAACAAATTACCAAAACATTTAAGTAGTCAGATAGGCATTCATACATAATTATATAATAATTACAAAATAGGTGGTCAAATCGCACCATCATGTATATTACCACCACGATCGACTAACGGTCACTTCCTCAGATAAAAGAATTTAAGATTACAAATATTAGTAGCAACATAAATAGTAGAATTAAAAAATTAATGGAAACTGTATTATATTGCGAACGATTAGATAACTGCATATTTTAGCATATCGATAAGAGATACCACTTGAAATAATAACGAGGTATTCTAAACGAAACAATTAAATACAGCCTTCGTAGCCTTGTTTAAAATGACTTGCCCTCCTCGGGATGCTAAGTCCGAGGCGGGAGGTACAAAAAACGACATTAGAACGTCCCTGTGCGATACGTCGACCTTCGTTGCCGACTTCGCTAGTACGATGCGCCCGCGCAGCTGCCAGGTGCAATGTTCGGCGCGCATTTTGCGCTATAGTAAACGTCTACTAATTAAACTCGCTACGTTTGGCATTAATAAACTGTTTTATAATTTTACTACTGGTATTGTACTAGTTTTGATCTTATCTTAATTGCTTTAAGTTAGAAACCATGATATATTGTAATTGTATTAAAATTATTTATTTTATAGTATTTGACTGTAGTTGATTTATAGTGTAATTAGTTTGAGAAGGTCTATTTTTCCTCATCAGTTGTATAGTTTATATACGTCTGAAATCAGAGCGAAACATACGACATGACACTACACAGCCGTTACACCAATACCGATGGTTTTTTTTCCACATTAATTACTTTATATGGGTCCAATAAAATCAGTCAGTTGGAAATGATTACAACTCGCAAAGAATTAAAACTAGTTTTGCAGTCTTGACCTTAGATAACTTGGGATATTATTTAGCTGTGTTGTATATCTTTACATAGTATAAAATGAAGATGCTTTTGAATGGCGGCCTAGTGAGATGCTTTTTTTCTAATTGATTTCATATTATATCATATTGTATGTTGCAAGTTGTATCTATTGTGACCAGTGACATAAAAATAAAGATATTTTAAAGGCATAAATCATATTTTTTTCAGTAGGATCAAGTATAGCTCCTTGCAAGACACTATCGATACACAGAATACTTGTACTAACCAAGTCAATAGAAATGATTTCATAATAAATCACGGCCAATTAGCTTGCGAGAAGCATAGCAGTGCGAATGCGATGTTGCCTGTATGACATGCATCATCGAGTTCAAATTACATACTCAATCGATAAGTAAATGAAAAGCTATTGGTTTAGTACACACGTACTTAAATTTCTAATAAATATAATTTTTGTGATTATATATTAATCTAATTATAAAGAAATTCCTCAAGAAATTTTGACTGTGTGTGTGATGACTAATGTAATGTAAAAAGAGGGAAGTGTTTGGGTTTCAATGTTAGATTTCTTAGTTTTACCTTTCAATAAGATTATGAAGAGCCTTGAAGAGTAGGGAGCGACATTCGTACGAGAGTCCACTTTCCCACGAACCCTGGTCTCCTTCTGCAAAAAAAAAGAATAAATGTTTAATTATACGGTTCTGTCCCAATATAAGATTATAAAGAAGGAATATCTCCAGCGAAGCATCACATTAGCCATGACCTCATTTCAGCAGTATTTCAACCTTGCCATTAGCCCAGTTATTGCTTTTTGTCTTCTGAAGTTTATACTTTAACGTAAAAAAACATAAACAAGTAACTGAATCTTCAGATATTCCAATAAACTGGATACAGACAGACTCAAGGTCGATATGACAATGAAAATGTCTACAATAGCGGAACGTAGTGCTAAGAAACGATAAAATCGAGTTGTTGCAATGTAGTAAGTAAAGCTAGAAATAGCTGTTGTTGCATTCGCAATCGGAAGATAAACTCGGCCTATCACCGAAGTTAGATGCGAAAACAAAACGGCGCGCGCGACGTTGCCGTCCCGTACCCGTAGCGCTGTCCTTGTCTAGTTGGGAGGCGGGGCGGGGGCGACCCGTGTGACGTCAGGCGGTCGTTCTGCACACGTGCTTGTGTTTGTAGCGCGCGCTGCACACTACACACATGCGAATGTTGCTTACCGGCCGCTAACAAATTAATACGTTGACATTGAAATTTAAATCGGACACATTATCAATAACAAAAATTCAGTTTATCAGACCAATTTAGTACTAAATAGTTAAAATAGTAATATCTTATACGAGTCAAATCAAAACTCCTAGTAGCTCAGTAATCAAGATAAACAGTACACAGTTATGATTTTCTTAGTAGGCAGTGTTCGGTGTTGTTCATGGTGTCTTATTGGAACACTTCCAAACCATCAGCCTTGACATTAGTGTGATCCATCCAGGTGTACGCGATCTAAGCAGATGGATATCTTTCACCTTTTTTAATTGAACTACTTCTATTCGCAATTATAATGGTAGGTAGGTATTATTTGTGCTTCCTTACCGATTTGCTTATCGTGCATTTAGTTTATCGGTACCGCTGTATGTTTACGAGTAAGAATTAATTCAGATACTGTTATTTGTAAATAGAGATTCGTTATATACTCGTATATAAATTAACTAAGAATTAGGTTTAAATTTAATCATGCCAATTACTTTTTTGATAAGATAAGTAGAGTTTATATTATCTATCCTTAATGAAGCAAACTCATTGGTGGTAAGTGTAGTATATTGGACAGTCACTGTAAGTCACTGTTGGTTGCTGTTTACGTAGGCTATATGAGCCCATGGTAAAGAACTACTTTGAATATTTTCAAAAGTTCAGGTAATTTTTGCAGCGTTAAATGAAAGTTTTACTTTGGTTATAAAGGACGTTGCATATTTCAAGGTTGGGATCATTTTTATTTTTACTTGATGGATAACATCATCAACAATAACAATTTTTATTTCTAGATTTTTATAGTTTTGCGTTTAAAAGTTAATTATATTTTTACATTTCAATATCATATGTAGGCTAAAGTCGACACTCATGACAGCTGGCTGTCACAAATAAGTTGTCATTGCTGTCAAAAAGATGGCGTAGCACCATATTTTTGAAATTAAAATCATTCGATTACGATTTTTTTGATTCGTCAATAAAATGTAGCTCAGTCAAATTACTTGAATTACCTTTTTAACAATATTATCAAGATAAATATAATCGATTGAACAAAAATTATTGGATTCATAAATATCAAATTAAATGGTATGTTATTTATATTTTTTATATTAATGTTATCAAAATATTTGAATGAATGTGTTTTGTTGACAACACTAACATTTAGTTTTGTGTTCTAACAATTTTTTGAGAAGAATTCAAATTATTTTAGCAAAGTTTTAAAAATATTATAATTAGATAAAAACAGTATGATTAAATTTATAAACGATACTAATATCCATTCATTACAGGTACAGAATCTGCCAATCTCAATTTTTTTGTTTGGGACAGTTGTCCGTGTGGTGACAGATTAAGAATACAAAGTGTCAACATCCCTATTCATCTCGTGGGTGTCGTAAAAGGCGACTAAGGGAACAAAGTACATTACAAAGAGAAAGAAAACTTGAAACAAACCCTCTTCCAACCCGTCTGGCCAGCATGGTATAGTTGGCAAAAACCTTCTTGCTAAGGAGAGGCCTATGCCCAGCACTGGACTGTAAAAGGCTGTTGATGATGATGATGACTGTGTACCAACTTATGTTTTTTTTTTACGAATTACAGTAATTGTTGTTTAGTTACAGTTTATTACTATTTAGAAAAACCAAGTATGATTATTAATTTTGAACTACTAATGTAAGGCAGCTGAACGGATTTACACGCAGGCTAGGCGGTGCAATTACTAAGACGGACGGTTAGGCACCATCGACTCCATCTCCCAAGGCCGTTAACGTAACAAAACGGTAAGTTTACTGTACTATACGAATACCGATATACTCGTATACCGCAACGAGTCACGACTCTATTGGTACCATCACGATTCAAGTCCACCAAGGATTTCAGAATCGATCGACTGCGTTCTTACACATTTCCGTGAAACTGTCGATCGCATGATTACATAGCAATAGAGTGGCTACGATAATTAAACAATTTCACAGCGACTATGTTATTTTGACATTGTACTCATTTGTATAAGTTTTGTCGTTATTTAGCAAGCGGTTACACCCTTCATTGGTAACAAAATCGTATTGCAACGTTTCAAAAATCGGTTGCATAATTACGTCCAACTTAATAGCCGTGTTAAATGTTGTCATTATATTGTTAGGTAAAGTTTTTGGACATACTATACGTCTTGTTTATGAAATGTGTGCAGGCAGGCGGGTAAGGAGGGGAGTTTAGAGTGCAATAATAAAGATAGTTTAAGGTTCAAGGTCGCATATTTTGTTGCGGTGTAACAGCAGTGGTTGGCACTAGCTTGCTCCGAGATCGATAGCAGGCAGACGACGCGCGCCGCCGCGCCGTTACCCGCCTCCACGCCAATGTGAACGCAGTAATCGCCATACGATTATCACTATTGTTGCCTAAGTACTGTTTGTTTGCTGCCGCGTTGCGGTTAATGTCGCCGATAAGGCGATAACACACGACGAGACTAACATTGAATGCGAACTGATAAGTGAATCACCTTGCGCTTTTACGTTTATGCGAGATGAATGTTCGTCAATGCGGCAAAAATAAAGTTTAGACGTTAAATAAACCGAAAGTATAGTCAATAAATATGGTAGTTAACGATTGGCTTGTAGACAGTGGAGCTGGGAGATTTATAGAGTACGGTGACAGCGCAACAACATTATCGGAGGCACGTGGGTTGCCCGCGAGTGCAGCGTCTCGCTCACTCCGTCAATGTTTGGAACAATCTCTGTGGCGCGCCAGTGTGTTCCACTAAAAGGAAACTTTCGCAATCTTACTGGTCGCTTTAATTCAATGCTTCTTTCAAGCCTTAGGCAAAATTAAGAAGCAATTGCACTGAATGGAAATGATTTATAGATAAGAGAAACGATTGTTACACAGTATCTATATTGGCCTTGGATAGTCGAACGACCAAACATCCTCTGACAACATGTACGGTTAGCCCATAAGGCGCAAGCATCATTTTCGTGCGTGTAAAACATCGAATAGGTATTTAGTATGATTTTTTATTTCGTGTTCAGTTTCAACAAGCAAATATTACATCATTCATTTATTTGGAAAGAAACTGTGTCCACCGAAGAAAGATTTCTCAGTAGCCTTTGCTGTAATTCTCAAAATGCTGGAAGCCGTGCGATACATATGGCCTTTTTAACGATGATTGCGTTTATTTTGAAGCTGAATTTTTTATACTCATTCTTAAATATACAATAAAGGGCCATCAGTTGAAATATAACAAAAGGATGCTAATAGCATTCTAACTGAAGTATTAGCTGCGAAAAATTGTAAAGAAAAAAATAAGATATTCAGAATATGCAGTCGCTGACCGAGAAAAATAGTAAACAATCAGTGACAGCTACATAGATAGGCCGGGCGGTGGCGGTGCGACATGGCAACGTCGCGTTCGAATCCGCGCTCGTTTTGTTTACAACACACACCGGCCTGTCGAGGTTAACCACTGCGGTAAGATTCGCGCCCTCTGCAGAGCTCTCGGACATGGGAACGCATCAAGCATTGGGTGTTCTCGATTGTCGACTATATATGACAAGAATATCTGGCTGCTATTAGCATATCATAAAAATGAGGTAGTAACAGGATCAAATAGGCCGATATGAAGATTTAACCAAGTACCTTCCTGCCTGATAATGTAATTCAAGATCGTATCGAGCGCGTTGAAATCTGTCAATTCGCGCGCCCGTTGCTACGGCGGGCGGTGGGTCGGGCCCCGTTCCTCCCGTGCAGTGCTGTGTTGTTGTCTTTGTCGCGCACGCCCACGTGCGCGCGTGACGTCACACGCACGTCTCCCGCCCGACGTCATAGACCGCCCGTGATCCCTCACGATAAGGCAAACCTATCATTCCCTAGCGCCCATTTATAAATCGAAAAGTAATGCCTGATTTTTGTTGTCTTATTATTACTTAAGTTAAGATCACATATTTTAATCGAAAATATATTATATATATGAAACTGTCATCATGAATGTATTTTTAAGCATGCTTACATTGTTTTTTTTTCATAGATTAAGCACCGTCTCAATATAATGAAGTGTGTGTGAGTGAGTATGCTCGTTACGTAAAAGTGAGTCGGGCGGATCTATCGCCATCTATGCACGGCCTCGAGACACGCAGCTGCACGGACCCACCCTTCCCTCTTTTGTTTATACTCGACAGCCGACATAACCCTTGAGAGCTACATTATAGCAAGACGGTCAACGATGCGGAGCTGTTATGTATAGTCGCATAGTTTTTAAAGGTGTTTTTTTTTAACAATGAAATAGTTTGTTTCATGATTTTATTCAAATGCTTAAGCAAATGTTCCTGTATTGTTTAATAATATTAAAATGGATTTTATGACAAGGATACACAGCGGTTCAAAAATATTATATAAAAAAATTAAGAAATATTTGTCATTTTTTGTTCATAACTGTACGTAGAAACACAAATACATCAGTTACTTTTATTGCAATCCATATGTATCTATAACTCGTAATACTGTTATGATGTTAGACATGACTTAACTGAGACGAATCGATAATAACGGAACGGACAAAGTGAAGGCGGATTTCACTAAGATATTGGTTATTTTTGGGTTCCAAATCGGAATATAATAATGCGTTCGATAGTAAACCAGTGATCGATACATGAGGCTAGCAAGCGGAGCGCACGCGCATCAATAAATAGCCCGATCCCGTGCGCGCCCATCGATACACGTCACCAACATTTTATTAATATAACGCTGAACAACGCGCGATCGCACCGAACGTTCAACAACCCCGCGCTGAGTTTCTTACGCGCGCACTCTTTGCATAGTTACATCATATACAACCATCTGACCTGATCCACATTCACAATTGTTCACTGCGCACTCGACTTGCCTACACCTACGGCGTTATTTTAAATTTAAAATATACTTTTGTGTCTACCGCAGGCACCTGCAAATATGTAGAGCGAGCACTACGTCTGCTGGTGACAGTAGTACCGTTATAAATGATGACGGTGTTGCGTCTCTTGCGTTGCGTTGCGTTTCCCACGGCCTCGTTGCCAACCCAAATAAAGTTGCAAAACTTGTGTACATCAGGTATGAGTAGGCAAGACTTGATTCATTTCAGTGATTCATTATGAAATGGTGCGTTATGGTACTAGAAATGTAAAAATATAAAGCACGATAATCGTTAGAACTTGATTCCACATCATAACTGATGTGTTGGTAGTGAGTGGACGGCTTACTACGTGTGCTAAGGTAAGCAGACCACTGCGAGTCAATTCCCACAGCAAAAACGGTTACTGCACACGCGCAATCAACCCACGCGACCTTAACTACTAATTAATAAACTAACGGATTGTTTCCACACTCTCTTGACTTCGTTGACCAAGCAGAACATTACGGTAAGTATAGGGCATAAGCGGTGCTTGAAGTACTTTATTTTGTTGTATCCATGTACGTATCTTAAGCATTTAAAAAGGTGGGGCTAACTAGGATACTATCTCAAAGATATGTAACGCGTCACGCTGTCAACAGTCATCACAAACAGATCTAGTGTGCTGAGATAACATTTGTTAGATAACAATGTCGACAAGCACTTAACGTGTAGTTTAACTAAATTTGTTACTAAAGATCAGCTTTAAAGATATCAAAACAAATCATGCTGCCATCTTAAGCACGCTGTTGCTTTTCCAATACTTCTTTTCGATTAACTTATGACTTATTAGAAGTATACCACTATGTTTACGTTACCATAATAACAGTGCATATTAAAAACGCGAATAGTTTAAATTAACACAACTCCATTCAAGCATTTTAAGTGGACTAGAGCTTATATAAAACAGGCAGTATTAACCATTGTTCTTAGACACAACTACTACGAGTATTCGTAGGCAGTTAAGCCTACCTCAATTAGAAAAGGAGGTAAGAAGTAAAAGCTATGAAAATATAAGACATGTCTTAGAAGAAATTACGTTAGCGCGTAACTGGAGAAGGATCAATAAACAATTCATTTAATAATAGGACAAAAAGAAATACATTAGAATTATTACTTTAAATTCTTATTAGCAAATTATTTCTCTGTAATATAAATACGAATAAAACAAATTCAAAGAAAAGTAGTCAATTTTGTAAGGATTTAAAGATCAGACACCCTCATTTGTGGAGGGCGTATCATGTGCATTGAACAGGAGTAAAACAGGTCAACGACTGTGGCCCGACTGCGGTCGAACGAGCTGAAATAATTCATCTAGCACTAGCCCATTCGATACGGCTGCATGGCATACCATCGGTGCATGCCTT
Source organism: Hypercompe scribonia (assembly GCA_949316085.1). Taxonomy (NCBI): domain Eukaryota; kingdom Metazoa; phylum Arthropoda; class Insecta; order Lepidoptera; family Erebidae; genus Hypercompe; species Hypercompe scribonia. The sequence goes on from OX438972.1 coordinate 22,592,910, forward strand.
GTGTGTTCACTTTACAGTAACATTGACGACGTATGTGAGATAATGGCACTGCGGAAAGACAGCGATTGACCATGCCCGCACCAATACTGGAATCGTGATTCAATTCTAATACATCGTGGATCGAGGTCAGAATATTTTGGTCTTAAATACACGCTAGTAACATATTTGAGAATACTGAGTACATTGCGCTATCCATTTAAGCGAATCGGTATGCATTCGAAACAGTGACTTGAGCGAAAGGTTTGTTCAGTATTTTAGAGAATTTGGACTGGCCTAGAACAGGTGCACTACAACTATATATATAGATCTAATAGAATTTATATCAGATAGATTGTAGATTTCAAAGTACTTAATATAAAGTAGTTTTATAAGCTATTTTTTCATCATGCAGTTTTGAAACCAGCTCCCGAGCAGTCCTTGGACAGCTGGCTACATAATGCGTTACACCACCATGAACATGTGCAATACAGATCAGGTGTCGCGTCGTAATGACCGTGGCCAAACCTGGTTCAACGGGTTAGCGAGCCGGTCTTTTCAACTGGCCAATGACACGAAAAAGTAAAAACTTAATATTACGATTCATCAAATGGTACCGATAGTGTACCCAAAGAGTATACGTCAATTACTTAGTATTAAGAATGTGATCGGTGATGTCGGAAAGTTGACTACGGAAAAGTGAAGAATCGCAATGATGAGACAATTAGAATTAAAGTGAACAATGTTACATGAACAAAACGATCTAGAGTGAGGCTCGTTACGGATAACGAGGCGTCCTCTGAGGCGAAGGCGAAAAGAAACAATTTAATTGCGTCCACAATTAGCCTACAAAACAACCTGTTGTGTACGCATTACAGTACCGTCTAAACGAGAGAACTGCTGATTTATTATCGTAGTAGCATCAATTGATTTTATTTTATATCGACATTAATGTTTACTTGATATCGTTATGGTATCATTTGTGCATATTGACTTTGAATAAACATGATATACCGCAAGAAACTCGCAAAGAAGCATGCCTTACATTAATCTGCAAATTGGCCGGTTCATGGTATTTGCCCCGGACTCTAGTTTTGCTCTCAAATGAATGGGTTGTAAGCGAGTTGACTGATGGTGCTCAACATACGTAGATTCAAAAAGGCAACTTGTTCCAGAAGCCATAGTGTATATGTAATTGTATCTGCATCTAAAGAGGTAAAGTTCATAGCGCAAATCATTTTGAATGTTTATTGTATAAAAAATTCATTCAGTCCTATGTAATTGATTGTCGATGTGTCAGAATCTAACAGTAAACGTATAGCAGAGTAGAATTACAGAATTACCGTAGAAGTACACGAAAAAAAGTTCCAAGAATCAGAACTAAAAGTAAAGCTCGAATTGGCCTACTCAATGAACTTGAGAAATTTTACTAGTAGCTGGCAACTGTCCAAGGAAACGATGATGGTTACGACACATATGGTGTTTATGATTAGTATTGTGACAAGATGATTCTATTTAGAGTTCTAATCCTTTATGGATCATAGATATATTCGTTGTTAAATCAAGTGGGGTAGTTAGAACTGTGAGGTGTATTGAAGAGGTAGATATAGTTAGTTGAGATTTCCTGAACTTTGTTAGTAAAAGACATCTCAACATTTACTTCCAACCGAGATATGAATTTAATAAGTTAATGTTAATTTATTATTTTACATTTTTTTTATATTTCTTTTTATAGGTATTTTACTGGAACCTGGATCTTTAATTACGATATAGTAAAATAAAACGCTATATTTTTAGTTATGCAAAGTGAAAGTTATAACTTTAATTAGATATTTTTTCTGTTAAATTAATTTAAAATGCAAATTGTGTAAGCGGTAAGCTTTTTTGTTATTATTTTGTTGATGTAAACGTTTGTGTTTCGATGAATATCGATAACCGTGTGTCTGCTGCGGGGTTGTACTCAAATCGGTAGTGTAGAGTGCGGGGGCCGTATCGATCAGCGTGCGGCGGCCGGCGCGGCACGGGTGGCGGTATCGGGCGGCTGAAGCGCGCGCCGGTAGATGCCACTTATCGCCGTCTTCACACCTAATTTATCGCGCGTCGCAATCGGCGACCATGTTTGTATACACCGCTCGCTACGATGCGCCCTCACCTCTTTTATCTACACGTTTTATGTGTGTTTATTGCATTATAAAATCAACGTTTAGAGAGAAATATTACTCTAGGAAGTTAATCGTTTTTATTATGGAGTACAGAGTTTAAAGGACATCATTACTAATAGCAGTACTTTTATTACCCTAGTCAATTAAACAAACAAAGCTAAATGCTTGCTGCTTTAAAAGTGAAATCACGTTGTATTGTTTTGGGTCCGAACAAAAAAGCACTCTCTTTGTTATTTATGTTCAACAGATTTTCAGGCCAATGTCCTAAAAGATTTTGTTTGTATTGGTATAATTTCTAATATTACATTTACATATGATGTTGATATAAACGGTACATTTCTTTCTTTAGTGACTGTAAGTAATTATAAAAAATATTGGGTTCTTTATACGTACACTTAGCATCTCTGAATGTAAATGTGCACCCTAAAGTAGGTCAATTGTTTTCGTCATTGTTTCTTTTGGCTGTATATTGAGTACAGTTTTTTGTGTACAATTATAAGATACCCATGATTTAAATATGGCAACAGTTCTGTACAACGATTTCCCCGGTCAGTATATTCAAAAGTAAAGTATTTCAAGGTGGCGCAAATTGTATTTTTAGAAGGTTTTACTTTCAGCATGATTGTACGAGTACCGTTTAAATCATACTGTAAACATGTACAGTTACGACATATCTAAGTGGGTGGACGACGACTTTATTTATGATTTTTATTTTCAGTTAACAAATATTAGTTTAACTGTAATTGAATTTTGTCAAGTTTTCAGCAAAAGGTTCAGCATTTGTGGCTCACACGTGTCATATTTTCACAACTATTTGTGTTGCTACGGTTCCGTGAAGGTCGTCCGACACGTGGTCGTCACGTAAATTACAGTGGTTGTGTGGGGGCGTGGGGCATGCGGGGGTTGGCGGCGGCCAATAGGCGGATAGCGGGTGCGGTCGATATCGGCGGCCGCGCCCGCCTCCGCCTCCGTAATAGCTTCCGCCGGTACCATATCACCGGCCCGTTACACCACTCGCCAACTTACGCATGGTTTAAAGGCTCCTGGTTAAGACACAGTACGTAACTGTGTTTATAGATTTTTTGCCCTAGAACCAAAGGAAAATCAATATTTAAAGTTACAAATAATAATAATAACATACTATATTCATATAACGTCATCAAAACAAAGCAGCGCTTGTATTACAGATACTCGACAACTGATATAAAAATATATACACTTTTTTTTGTAAATACAGATATTTGTAGATCGTACAAACATTTGTTCCGATCCAGGAAACGAACCCGAGACCTCATGCACAGCAGTCGCACACACTACCACAACGCCACCGAAGCAGTCAACTTTCCTCTGTAAACGGAATTGACTGTATGTAACTAAACAAACTTATTTTTCTAAATGGGCGTTCCTCTTTCATAAGATTAGTTTAAATTCAAGACGAAACCTGCACACAAATAAAGCCTAGTAGGCTATTTAGGAAAAACATTGTTATGAGCCTGTGAAACGGTGCAAAGTGACGACAATTAGACGCCCAATATCTGGAAAACGGTTATATTCGTTGAACAAATATTAGAGATACAAAAACGTGTTTGTATGATGAGGGCGGGCGATAAAGTGGCTGTATATCGTCGGTGTATTAATAATTAAGTCGAGGGCGGACCACACGGGGTGCACCTTGACACCCCTTGAACTCAACCCGTCGACGGACACCCACCCTGTTATTGGTAGGTACGAGCTGGTCTTGCCAGGTGTTAAAAATTATTTGTTCTTAAGTGGCGCGGCTGTTTCATTTTACAGAAATTATCAAAGGCAAGAATTTGAATCGTTTCAAAAATATTTTAAACGTCATGATGGTTAAAAATACTACCACTGCATGTTTTCGGACGTATTGTATGTTAACGACCTAAATAGTAAAATGGACATTGACGGTACATTAAAGGTAAATAAGAGTTAATCTTTAAGCACGTCACGGTAAATGAGCGGTTCGGTTACTTGTGTGACCTTTATTAATTTCATTAGCGCAGCGATAAAGCTGTTCCATCTAAATCGCGAGCACGCCCACACAGGGTGGGTAACGTGACATTTTCACCCCATCGCCCTCCGTCCCACTTTGGCTCCCCGTGACCCACGTGCCTCGCCCGAATAATGTACCAAGTAGCCTTCGGACTTCTTCGGAGCCTAGTTATATTCATAGTAAACAATGAGTAAGATTTTTTGCGATAAGACTGAAGTCTGAAAGCATCATTCACTCGAGTGTTATTTTATGTTTTCACTTTCCATTGAAAACTCATCCGCGCCCTAATTTATTACATGTTTGGTATGTTGTCGTCGCTCTAATGGTTATATTATGCACGGTAAGTAGGACGTAAGAGATATTCATTTCAAAGTTGAACCCATATAACGGACTAAATGCTTTGTCAGACAATCGTAACTAAAGTACTTTATTTACATAGTGGCGAATACTTTTAAGAGAAAAGGCACCAAAAAATCGAGATAGGTTCTTTTTATTTCTCCTTCGTTTAGAGTTACAGTTGATTTTTTTTTTTTTGCAAAATATTGTGTTCATCCAACACGATAGTAGGTCCATATTCGAATCAAATCAACCCCCTCGCACCCCCGGCGCGAACTCGACGCGGGGTTGGCGTGGCATAAACAGATTATACGCTGTCGCGTACAGCAGCGCCGGCGGGTTAGTATCCCGGCCGTTTATCACCGAGCAAATAGGCTCACGTACGATGCGCAACTCGGTGGGACCGGCTACAATTATAACCGCTATAACCACCACTGCACTTGCGTGATCGCAAATATTGATAGACATATCAATCGTCTTTTTCATTTGACTTAGATTTTTTATTGGGAATACGTGAGTCTTGAAATATTTTTCAAGTTTTCACACCTTAACACGGTTAAACAAAACTATTACGAGTCATTTCTTAAAATAAATAAATATTTCGGACATTTGACACAACGTCATCTAGTTACAAACTAAACAAAGCTTGTGCTATGATAACTAAACTGACTTATATATATTTTTTTTGTAAATACATACCTATGATACATAGAAAACACTCAAACTTCGAAACAAATATTTACAGATCATACAAACATTTGGTCAGACCGGGGATTCGAATCCGAGACCTCAAGCAAAGTAGTCGCATTCACTACCGCGTGAATATGTTATTACTACCTCTATTTCGTTTTCTGTGTCAAGTCTATACCGCGGTCTTCTGCACAGACGAACAGACACAATACGAATAATGATTGTTGTATGATACTCTTCGTTTTCTTGACTTGTTCCAGGTAACTAGTTCGTTTGAGATAGAAATACTTATTTATTTTATCGCAAAACCCATTAAAACACTTCAATTTTAAAATATTGAAATACGAAGAAAAAAACCCAATTCAAATAATATTTAAATTGTTATTTTGCATAATAAAAGATTTTTGGAATCAGAAAAGTAAGTTGAAAAGTTTACAAGTTTAACCACGGTCTAATTCTGTTAAGCATCCAAGTCGCGAAACATCAAAAAAAAATGTTATCTACGTCATCTTGCATTTGTCAAATGACGATATCTATCTGTCAGTCAAAGGAGATAAGTTATATCGATTAATAATCACCTCCATATAAGATTACGATTATCGATCTCGATACCACAAACGTGTAATCAATTGTGATGTTAAGCATTATTCGTAGGCATTACAAACGGAAATTGCCATACGTCCGGCTATTTCCACCCGTCCGTAGTCGGTACGGCAGCGACCTTCGTTGTCCCAGTTGCATTCTCTACGAAGTTATGGCAAATATTCGGAAAAACCTACCACAAATTTGAAATTATTCTGCCCGCAGTCTCGTTGGTAGCCAGAAATTGATTCCAAAAATATTTGTGCTAACTTTAAACAGTTCAAATTATAGCAGTTTCGGGTCTAGTTTCTTATTTTTTCTGTACTGATTTACTGATAAATACTGTAAGATTAACCATTTGGCTTATTTATTGTATACAGGTGAAACACGTGGCGATCGTGCTATTATGAGGCTTTATGAGGTTTCTGTCATGTCTGGTCAGCAGATATCTGACAAGCACAGCGGATACGATTTTTAGAATACATAAGCGAAAAGCAACTTTTGAACACGAAAATGGTTACTGGAGATTCGACACAATATCTCTATTCATGACTTTTACCAATATCAACTGCTGATTTCATCGAATGAAACGTATATACTATTTTAGATATACAACATATCATCATTATACAACCGTCAGTTCCGGTACAACCTCGTATATAATATATTAAATTATCTACAATATAGACAGTGCAGGACGTCCTTGCGGTACCCATTTCCATATAAGAGGAAACTGGGTGACCGGGAGACATTTATCGACGCAATAACAGATTTATTTTTAGCGCAACCTCGAGTGTTTCTACATTGAATTAAGCCGACATCAATGTGCGAATACTTTGGAAATACAAATATTTGCACTATGAGACAGCCGTGGCGTACGCTATATTATTTTTGTGCGATATCACAGGTGAATAAAAATATGTTTTTATTATTTCGGTACGTTTGATAGTAAGCGTGGTTTTGAACCTGAAGTTGACTAATGAGGTTTGTAGGTCAATAATTTTATCTCTATGGTTTTACTTCAGTAGATGAATAATATGACTAAGAGACACAAAGTCACTGCAAACATTTGATACTATTAATCTTTATAGACAAAAAAACCTTTTTATTATAAACAAATGAAAATTTATTTATTTTTTATTATTTTATTTACAATATAGAGGACTTACAGCAAACATTATAAGGTTTATAACCAAGTAAATAATAATAAGCCAATTACAAGTCCTCACTTGTAGTGGTATGCTAATAATAATTACATGGGAACGACTAATCAATCGTAAGGAAGAAGGCTGTTTTGTGACGAACATTCTGGTCAAATAGATTAAGGCGAGACAAAAATGATCTTCGTGGCAGTTTTGAAGGAAGACTTTGGATTTAAAAACAGATTAAATATTTAATAATATTCAGACATCCAAGACATCTAATGAGCCCTTTGACAAAATTCATATGCTATGCATGATACTCATCGCAAGTGACCATGACAGTGAGGGCCTGAAAGCACTTCCTTTAAAAGCATCAAGGCCACAAGCGCGAGGACTTTGACCGATGATAGGAGTCATACGAGGTGTATTAGCATGTTACATGTTGTTAAACCCTATAGAAGTAGTAGCAGATAATACGGGCTTCCCACGCTCGTTGGCTCAATTGTGAGACACGAAGCCGCTCATCGATATTACAATGTATAATATTCATATTGCTTTTTTTGCCGTAAATTGAAAATACTTTTGCTAAAATGGTGCATACACGACAAATGTGGGTAATTTATATAACTATGGAACTATACCCAGTAGTGGACAGCGGTAGGCTGATGATGACGAAGATGCAATAATCAGTTTAAGTAGGTATATTATCTGACTAAATTTTACTTTAGTTCATAGATCACGGACAAAAAAAAATATTTACCAAAATTTAAAACATTATAAATTACTATTTGACAATGTAGAGGCTGCTAAAGGAAATTTGTTGTTAATGTTGTTATAAGTAATATGTGTATTTATAGTATTTATATATACATGTTATATATGTATATATATTAAGTTTATGATCGCTGTAAGTGATAAGACCGCCTGTTGCAATACCAAATGTAGATCTCCATCTATTTCTGTACAAAATTTATACTATAGTGGTGTAAAATAAAAATATGTACATAAATAAATAAGTATTGCTCTACACACGATATAATTTTAAAAGATAAAAGAGATCACAATTAATTACACTAGCGTATTAACAGTTAAAATAAAAGTCAAGTGATGCTATAAAACTACTGAAGTTTAAAAAAAAAAATAAGTGCAGAGACTTCCCTTATTTTAGACCAAACACCTAAGTAAGCGAGGCTTTTCTTTCTACAATACAATATATAATCCTTCCATCGAAAGAAGCTATTACTGAAATACATAATAGTGCCCATCGACCAAAGAGTTCTCGCATCAGTAGGAAAATAATTCTACGCTAATAAAACAAGTTTCAACTAAGTTCAAATTTAATATAAAACACATTGAAAACTACGAACTTAAGACTGAGAGGTGCGCGTCCTTGAACTTAAGAGTTTACTTTTCACTTTGATTGTTAAGTTTTTTAAACGAATGACAGTGCCATTTAAAATTAGTGATTAATTTACTAAACTAGTGGGATATTTTAAACATCATTGGTAGACCTTGTACTAATCTTGGATTTAGCAATGAAATTTCAAATGTGAAACAAGGTAACATAAACATTAGACGAGAAACTTTCCACGGAGACATTATTGAGCATCGATTTCGAAGGATAAATTCTAACATTTCTAACGCGGCTTCCGCAAGTCGAGACACGCCCGCCCATTCAGTTTTAAACATCTGTATCGGCTCGTAAGAAGCGTGTAACACATTTACTGCTACTTAGCACATCAGTGTGATATTACACAACTTTTGCTGTCGACTACCGCGACTTTGTACATCTGATTAAACTAGTGTATTGTTTATGTTTTATTACTTTTCTATAGAACGTTTGAAGGTTCTTCGCAACTGCATTCAACCTTACTTACTTTCACTAAGATGTGAATGAAGTCGACGATTACAAGGAAAACTTCTGAAAGCTTTAGTTTGTAGTAGCTAGCTAGCTAGTAAGCTAGTACTTACTTGTGGACGATTAAAGAAACCTTAGATTACTTACGAGCGAGTTGCCTTTATAAAATGTTTTCAGATTACAGTAAGCGTTAGCACTAGCGCTGTTGTTAACACGTGTACAGAGTAAGCGCGCGTTAATGTTAACATGAAAAAATTAAATAAAAATTCATCGTTGAACGTACGCGCATATTTTCAGAATGACTGCAATTTGTTAAATAATAATTAGTTTTGTTATTTTGATTTTTTATTGAAGTAATGCAGTGAGTGAGACTGAAAACTCTCTTAAAAATACAGATAGATTGATGTCATGCTTTTTCAGTGTCTTTTACGCTTCAGACTAATTAAGTGAACATATTTTGGTCTTTCTTCCTTACAACCTTTTTTAGAAACCGGGTGTGCAGTTTGTTTCAAATTAAATGGCGAACTTCATATACAATCTATTAAATCAATTGATAGAAGTGTCGTAGACCTTTTGACTCGACTATTCATATAATTTATATTATAATTGATTTTAAAATAATAGAATATCATTATACTATATTCTAACACCTTGTTCAATATACATTAATATAGATAAATTGCTACAATGCTAAACATTTACACGTTCGTACACGATTACGACATGAATACAAAACTTCTAACCCTTAAGAGATGAAATCTCGTTTACCAAAAATGATTCAATAGTGACCAGGTGTTTATCTATCGGCTATAAACCTATCGAAAATCGAAAGGCATTTTCCGTTGATAGAAATGCAAGGCTTTCAGAACGATATGCGCAACCATACCATATAGCTACCATAACAGACACAAGTGTATCTGAGAGTGAAGAATTCTTTATTGTATATCTAATGTAAGAATAATATTAGAGAATTCAATAAAAAAAGAAATGAGCGTGACGCTTGTTGTCCTCAGCCGTGTGAAGTATGAAGGAAAGACCTTGTCGGTAATGGATTTGAAATGGAGTGTGAACGAAGTCAACTCTTGTCTCACATATTGACAAAAAAGTAATCAAACTGTATTGCCAGCTATGATAAAAAGAATTATGGACATAATGATGCACTTCTAACCGAATTCGGCCACAACGGCTAGTCTCAACGGAGACCAACAGGTGCACTCTCTGTTCCCTCACTCTCACGATCCAGTGGGATGGTTATCCGACATGACCAGGAGAGATTAGACGCAGGACCAATGGTTTTACTGCTCTCCGAGGCGCAGTGGTTATGACCCCAACTTTCAAGCTCCAGGCTGTTTTGTAGCATTTTTAAAATCGGAAAGGCTCAATAATACTCTTTGGCCTGACCCAATACCTCTTGATTTGCAGTCGCCTTTTCAAATATATGTATAGTTTTGTAACAAATCACCATTGTTTTGTATATTACCAAGCCTAATTACAATAAAACATCTCTCGTTGGTTTTTTGTTATACTTTGACAGTTTATTTTTAAATCATATTCATTTATGGTTAAGTTGAAATATGGACACTTAAACGTTACTGTGAAGTTGTGTGGTATCGTTAAGCTACAAGCATAATATACGTTTATTTATTTATGTATGAACAATGCTTTGTATTTGGAAGCTAACTTACACATTATTTAAATAACAACACAGGCTTATTGTTTCTCAGAAAACTTTACAATACTCTTATGCGTATGCGCACAAAGAGTTGCAGTATTTATCTCTCATATTACATCGTAAATCAAGAATGAAAGAAGTAATAGAGACTTTGAATGTGTTATACTTGACATCGCAGACCAAAACAATGGCGGAGGACCAAAATAAAGACCGTTTATGTAGATTTATGTCACAGTCTATTTTAGTATTCGTTCAGCGGTACGTGAACTTGTACGCTAGAGGGCGCGTCGCTAGGTGCGCGCGCGCACAGCTTGCGGTGAATAAGTTTGCACAAGGAAAATTTACACTCCCGAAGAACGTAAATGATTGTGTTAATCATTGCGCACAGTCATATTTTGTATAGAATAAGTGTCATGGGTTTTCATGGTACCTAATTACGTCATTGGTTGAATGTTTATTTAATTATAGCGCAGCATATAATGCTTAACAATAGGGTGTTGGAATATATTTTTTCTATATTGAATTATAGGACTCAAAATGCTCGCAAGACTTTAATATTTATTAGAATATATGTACGCATACACATACTTAAAAATCCAAATTTTTGAGAAACTATAAAAGTCATAAATTTGCTATAAAATATATGTTGTGCCCTTATAACACTAATGGGATTTCTTTATACTTTATTAAGTGTTAAGCAAGCACCGGACCCGATAAATGATGCGATTAGATATAGGTGTCAATGAACTTGCTGTAACAATATAAACAGGTAATATTAATCAAAGATATCGTCGCTTATTAAACAGTGCCCAAGTAATTTTGACTGAGTTAACAGAAAAGTGCCCAATTGTTAAAATTAGTTTAATAATAAGTTACTAACTTAGTTTTAGTTAAGTATAAGTTATGTTAACGTAAGTAACGTTAGAAGTGTAATACGATGTTCTTTCAGTGTCGGTTGTAAGCTGGACTTCAAAAAAGATTTTATATCACAGATGAATGATTGCTCCAATTTATCTAAGGTAGTAGAAATTGGCTACCTTCATAATTTACTGCGAGAAGTACTCCACATTGCATTTTCAGAAATATCGTAAAGCGCGGTACAAACAACCACCTACCAAATTTCCAAACCAAACATTACAATTTTACGATACCACTCCAATTTTAAAAGGTCGTAAACCCGACAGATACCTCATTTACATACGATTACAATCTTAGACGTATAAGCCACTATTGGCCAGGGAAGGTTTAAATAAAGTTATCAAAGATAGGGCTCAATTTGCCCGAGAAATACATCATTCGGCACCGTTCAACAGAAAGTGCGGTTAAGAGATAAACCACCTGTTGAATAAAGGATTGCGTGAGGAATAGATTATTGGGGAATCGTGTCACTTGTTGTCGAGATCATATTTACTTACTGATACCTGATTAAATAAAAAAACAATATGCAAGCATGTAAGTTTTTTTTTTTAAATATTTTTGACGTCTGACACACAACCCCATTTGGCCCCAAACTAAGCAGAGCTTGTACTATAGATACTAGAAAACTGATATAAACACATATATACTTTTTTTTGTAAATACACACATATTTTACAAAAAAACACCCGAAATTTGAAATAAATATTTGCAGATCGCACAAATGTTTGGTCAAAACCGGGAATCGTACCCGAGACACACACGCACAGCAGTAGCCTACGCTACCCCACTGCACTACAGTTTATTTAATTGTTTGTAAGCAAGAATTACCCCAATGTTATAATATTATTTTCCAAACATACCAATTTACTCCGATTTAAAATTAAAATGATTCATTACATTAAAAGGCAAAATGATTAATGCATAAAACAAATAAAATAAATAGGTCTTTAGAACGCAATATATGAAAATATTTGCATTTTAAATATATCTGTTTGCTGCAATTTGAATATAGTATCTTGTTAACATTTTATGTATAAATCACAGTACTGGAATAATTTAATTTACAAATTTTAAAATGGGGTTTACAAGTCTTTAAGTGATCATGATTCCTAAGCCATTTATTGGTTCTCTGTCTCATTGTCTAATTTATTCATACATATTGTGATAGTGAATCTCTTGATAAGTGGGTGTCGTAAAGGTTGACGAGGGGGCACCCTATACTGGATGTCGTAATAGCAGCTGTTCTCGGATCACTCCCATGTCAGGCGCAGAATGGCACACCGTGTGGTTTTAGCCGGTCCGATTCCGACACACTACCTCGCCGTATACCCCGGTGGGGTGACGGCCCGAGGGGGTATTAAGACGTTAAAAAAAAAGAAAGGGGGCACACTAACCAGGACAACATTATAGCAAAGAGAAGGAAAATTTTAAAGAAACCCCATACCTATACCTAACCCGTCTGGCCAGTGTGGTATAGTAGGCTAAAATCTCCTTGCTAAGAAAAGGCCTATGTCCAGTAGTGGACATACAAAGGCTGTTGATGTGTTGTGATTTGAATCACATGATAAAATGTTCGTTTCAAATTTTTTAATGCTTGCAGTGTGTGCTTAGCCAATAGTCACACAGATAGCTCATTCTTGTAATTTTACCAGTTTACTGTGTGGCTCAGCTTTACATGGTCGCTAATAGTGTAAGCCAAGCGTAGGGTATAGAGTTTAAAGCAACCTAGAACATCCTGAATAGAACGTGTGAAAATAAAAAAAGTGAGAGACCGTAGATTGTAAACAGAAGTATTTTTGTATCTTGGAAGTAAAGTTTTGCTGTACAGGTGCGTCAGGGATACGATTATTGCATACAAGTAGATCAATTATGCTGAACTGAGTAGAACAAACGACCTTTTTTTTAGGATTTGTACAGTAAATTAAAACGAGATTGCGCTAATTGACTGCTAACTTCTTAATACATAAAAAAATCCGCTTTTGAGAATGGATAAGAACAACTTAGTACTAAAATTACGGGACACAAAAAACGGCAAGTGGACCATAGAGCCGCTTACTAAAAGGCTGAAGGAAATCTAGGTCAAGTCATCACAAATTGGGCAGGCGGCCCCAGGCCGTCCCTGCTATGAACCAAATATGCCGCTAAACATGAATGAAGATTCTCATCAGGATTACCAAAGCCAGCATAATGAAATTTTATGTCTTCGCTTCGTCGAAATGTGCGAGATAGCATATTTTCGACTGTAGTAAATGGTGAAAATATTTAGGTTAAAGCCAATTGAATATATTTTCTGTATTTGTATGCATTTTGAAAGAAAACGTCCGTGTAGATTTCAAGAAGGAGAATTTTTTTTTTTGACATCAAAAAATAAGGTAATATGTAAAAAATCTAATTATTTTGATATTTAATGCTTATTTATGAAGATGTTCAACCAACACTACTTCGCTAGTAGTTCATAAAAGTTTTTAGTTTCTACGCAAGCGCCGTGCGTGAAGATTCTATATCCTAAGATAGTCGTGGAAAATAGTTCCAAGTTCTTTTAAACATATCTAAGTCAGCAAGATAGTGTGATTTATGAATTTATAAATATCCGTTTGCAAAACTAATTTCACGCTATTCAAATGTTGATAACCAATCAAGGTCCGTTTAATCTCGAACTAAATTTGATTACTCAATGTCTTAATTCATTTTATTATGAATGATCATGTTCAGAGATAATTCCATGAGAAACTCTCAAACAGACTTTATTTATGACTTTTAACACTTTCGTTGTTTCACAATTATAGCATGTGTGTAACAAATATTTATTATCATTGCGCTACCGCAAGTTATCTATGTTTCTATATAACTGATATTTGTTATATATAAATGTGTTTATTAAAAAAAATCGGGACTATTGTGATATGAGACTAATTTTATTTTATTATACGAACGTAAAGTATTTTTGCTAAAATATTGATTAGATCAGAATAATAAATAAATAAATAAAATATATATTTCGGACATTTGACACATAACGTCATCTATTTAGTTTCAAACTAAGCAGAGCTTGTGCTATGATAACTAGACTGTTTGATAGAATACTTTTATACTTTTTTTATGTAAAGACATACATATTATACACAGAAAACACCCAAACTTCGAAAGAAATATTTGTAGATCATACAAACATTTGATCCGACCCGGGAATCGAACCTGAGACCTCAAGCACAGCAGTCGCATTCACTACCGCTGCGTCAGAGAGGCAGTTAATAATAGATCACACAGGATTTCTTTTTCAGTTCCTAATATCTTATTGACACTTGAAATTAAAATGTTGTACGGTAATTAAAGAATGGTAAAATGTCTATTTTGTTTAACAAACAAAAAAGAGTTGCCTCCAAAATTGTGTCTCACAAAATACTAGACTCATTTCTTTCCATACTTATCGTGTCGCAAGAAACAATTTCAAGGGAGAAGCGAAAAGTACTCTACAATTGAAATGGAGCCTCGGCCGACGAATAAAACAGTGAGGGGTGGATGTGCTTTGAAGCATTCATTACGTTGATTACTCGGTTCGTTCTTCGCCGGCCTACCTTCCTGGCTTCCAGTCATTCAGCGCTATTGTCGTCGGGATGATGCAGCGTTCCAACATCTTTAATCTCTCTGTTAATTGTCACGGTACTAAGTCACTCCGTTTGGTTAACGAGTTGTTAACTTCTTACTGTAGAGTTTTTCATTGGCATTGAACATTGGGCGATTTAAACATTTATTTTATATATGTATTGAAACTGTTTTCCGTAGTGTCAATACATGAGTATCTATATAAATTTTTTGCGTGTTTGTTCTTTTTGTTTATCGTATCTGTGGTACAGACCATTTGTTTACAAGTTAACAGGAATATAGAGCCGCATATAAATTGTTGTTGTGGAAAAAAAAGTAACGTTACCAAGAAAAACAAATCTGTTGCCATTGCTTGGAAAAAATTAAATCTGTTACGATGTCATCATCAGCATCAGTGTCACCATCATGCACCCCGGCTGGACATAAATTTCTACTAAGGCACACCACAAATATGATGCTTTATGCATCCAGTCGCCGCCGGTTCTCTTAAGCAAGTTTGTCATGTTGTCGGTATTAATTCAAATTAGTTTAATTTGATAAAAAAAACCCTTGAAGTAGTCAAGGAAGATCAACTACCACAGTGAAGTAGTTAAGCCATTAGAATTATAGCGCAAAAGCAATTGGTTTCGAGTTAGTGTCGTCTAAAATTAACCAGTTCCGCGAACAACAAGTTACTAGTCGCAATAAAACTAGGTACTAAAAACTGTAGTTACAAATTCTTAAGTCAATAAGTACTTACGGCTTGCAATCAACTCCGGAGCGACGAGACCATTCAGGTCGGGTTCCTCGCCATACCAGAATATCCACAATTCTTTGGCGGCTCGGAGGGAGAGGGGTGGTGGCGCGGGAGTGCTCATCTCGTATATGTCGGGCGGCTGCGGCGCCGGCACCCGCCGCCACACACATAGGATGTCGCCGGCTAGGCAGCGCGCATAGCTGCTGATCACAGGATCCGCAAGCGGCGCGCCGCCTTCCTCCCCGTCGCCACCACCGTTCGTCTCCCCCCATACGAGCTTACGCCATTTTATGCCATACAGCTCCGTCTGGAATGAGAAACATAAAGTTAGCAAGTTGTGTATTGAAGGAGATTCCATATATCTGAGGTGCAAAAAGAAGCATTACCTAATGTAACCGCCATTATCAGGAGGGCCTCATACTGGTGAACAGAATTAAGAACTTCGTTGATATTAATGCACTTATTCCGCTTGTTATACACCAAGAATCCAAGATACAATTTTCGTCAATAAAGCAAAGTCGGCCTTACAATCTGGATTAAAGTGCATTAAGACCTCGAAAATGTCTATAATTATAGCACTGGCAAATGTCCAGGGGGACAGAAGTGTAAAGGATTAATGTCGGAAGCTGAGGTGATAAAGACTTGACAAATTTTAACTTCAACATTAATGAAAGTACATTTGAACTTCAATATAAATCGTTTTCTGAAGCTCAAACTGTCCAAAGATCGTGAAGCACTATAAAGTTTTGTCTTGAAAGAGAGATGTTTATTTAGTTTTTATTAACGTTTTCGTTGAATTGCATTGAAAGGTTTTCTTAAGTAATCTATAAAATTTTAATTTACCTTATAGAATGAGACCAAGAAGCTTTTGTGAACTCTTTCATAAATACTAAGCATATCTATGAAAGAGTTATAAGATAAATATTACGAAAGATAGCAGAAGCTGGAAACTTTTCTTTAACTAAACAAAAAAGTTAATAATCAAATATTGTAAGATTGAACGAAAGAAAAAAATTTGCCGTAGATTTTTAACATGTTAAAATTCAGAAGAGATTTTGCTGTATTGCTTTTAACTACTACAAAAAATATAGCTAATCATGATGACACGAGATAAGTTTTCATGATAAGCATAAATCTTTATATTTGTCCGATGGTCATCAATGTCATACATTTGCTTAAAAGTGGGTAGGTTATAAAATTTTTGAACCCTCGCAATATCTCTGGCAATTATAGGCGAATGATAATCTGGAGTCTTTCGAAGTTTGTTCAAACGAGGTTCTGGAAACAAACGACTGGTTAAAAGGCGATAAGCCGGGCCCGATGCTATAAGCTGCGAGATTAACTGTTTTTGAAGAATTAACACGTGTTCTGAGGCTCCAATGAAAATTCTAACCTTGTAACAGGAATGTTTTATTGTCGAACAATTTTGCATACGTATTTGTTACGTACCTAGATAACGTGTACGTCACTCTGCAAATAGTTTGTTATAGCCTAGCTAAGATATGACGACGACAAATAGCTTCATAATTAACACATACTTTATCAACTTTATGTTGTATGAAATATGTTTGTGTACAATATGTTTACGGTAGCGATTCTATCCACAATTTTTGGTCTTCTTTTGATGTAGATATGTAGCTAATTCCACAGTAGATTTAATGTACATTAGTTATATTAAGACAGTAATAAATATTTGGTGCATAGGGTTCTCGCCAAAAACTTAGGGCCCCAAGCCAGCCTTGTCTGCAAGTAGTGCACCATGCTGCTGCTGGTCGATAGACCAGGCTTTAGCAAACAAAACATTTCGATTGGTGGCACTAGGCTTGCCACCATTACATTGGTTGACGGTGTGCGTTTAATATGCCTCTGTCCACCCCTCCCGGAAAATAGGTGCAATTTTATATATGTATAAAAATTGAATTTTAACTGCACTTATAGTTTAACGATTACAACACAATTTTTCAGTTTCTTTTAAAACAATTGTTTATATAACATTGATAAAAGTGGTGGTGGGTTTTTATTGACTTTATATTCAAAGGATACAGCGAAGATGCAGATACGTGACAGAATGCATCCAATATCAGCGTATAGGAGTATATTTTAGATGATTATATTATATTATAATATATATTATGTGTGTTAATCCCTGTACAGTCCCGCACAAAAATTAGTCTTTATTTAAAGTTAGTTAAATATATTAAGTCAACTAATTCGCCTCTTTCAACCTTACTAAGGATAAAGACCTGAGTGTGGTATATTAAATGGAATAAAAATCTTTTTATTTCAGACGTAATTGTCTAAGTTTGATACAAATAACACCAAAAAATTAAATTAAATATTATTGTTATGCGAATAAAGAATCTTCATAGGAGGTAAAGTTTATTCGTTTACTAGATTCTAATTAACCCAGGACTTATATGGACTTCAACTAAAATCTGGAATATTCTATAATACCTACAAATGTGACTACACTAGAACAAAGGCATAATTCAGCCTTCGCAGGCCAGCTAAAAAAATAATCAATCACGCGTACTTTAGACAAAAACATAATAAAAATGTACGTCACTATCAAATTCGCTACAGTTTACAATTCATAAGAAAGAGTAAAAGAATCGCACGAACGTTCTCAAATTTTCATTCATAATATAATCAAAGACTTGCCAGTAAGGAAATTAGCTTCCCTTTCACGCGGCCATTAGTGTACCTACCTCAATTGCTCGGTATTGGTGTGAATACATGCGGCAGGTGGAGTGTCGACCTTGGATATGCAAATATTTTATCGGGTCAAACACCCACCGCGGCCGGAACCCCGGACATGCATCGCAACCTCTCCGGTGTAATACCAGATAAGTGGCTTCTAATGTTTTTATAACACTTTCGATTGACCATTTAGATGATTTCATTTCCATTTGAATGTATTGAATGTCTTTATTAACATCAAAAACCCGTTTGAAAGGAAATAAATTGAAGGTAACTTCTGTTTACAAAATTGTATTAATATTTCGGTTCACAACACCCATTTTAAGATTCAATTTGTTTTTATGGTGCAGGGACAAACGAGTAAACGGGTCGCCCGATAGTAAGGGACCACCACCACCCATGGATCACAAGTTAATCAATTTTTTTTTTTTATTCATCACATTCATTTACTTTTTGGCAGTAATGTCTGATGACGAAAATCGCATCTGGATCCAATGTTGGTCGTGGCTGTAGCTTACAAACTTTAATGGAGAATATTTGTATATCACTCTTGCTTTTAAATTTGTGTGGTTTTATTTGTCTAGTAAAAAATCAACTTCGTTTATTAAGCTGCAAATGACACTTGGAAATCCGTTAATTGCTTTTTAATTGAGTAGGATTTTACGATCTGTAGTCAAAATGTTATCTAATCGTGCAATCCTGTGTTATCTGTATCGTTTAATTCGGTGCTCTCAACTCCCTACCGCAGTTGCGGTCACCTCCACTGATCTTGGTTTTCTAGTGTTATTCAAAATGTATGTAGTCCAGTTACCGTGTTGGCCATATTTTAATAAAATATTCATGCTTTTGTTTACAAATTTAACTGGTTAGCTAAAATTTTCAAGATTTTCGTAAACTGTTTTGTTTGCTACAAATATTATTTGAATACATTTACATTTAAACGGAACGAGGAAGACCTTGAGCAAGGAACGATTAACCCAGTGTTCTATATACTTACGCTTATTCTGTCACCATCACTATCAAAACTGTCCACAATTCGGTCATTTACTGATAAACGTAACTTTATCGAGGATTTTAGTTTTAAAATTCGGTTTTATTGACAGCAACCGAATGAGATGTCTTTATAGCAAATAAGGAGACATTAAATGAGCGATACTTATACAATTGGCAAAAACAGGTGAAATTGTTGACAATTTTTATTTTAACAAGAACCGCACTAATTAGTGTTTCATTTACGTTTAGTTTTTTTTTCGACTCTTAGGCCGCATAATTAGTTAAAAACCTATTTGTTAATGATAAAAATCTTGCACCGGTTAACTTTAAAAGAAATTGCAACCAAATAATCGCCATACTTATTCTGTAACACACTGCAGTACAAGTTTATCGTACGTTTTATGTGGACGACACGAGCATCTGCGGCGGAAGGGGCTAAACGCACCTGGTAAACGTCGCGATGACGCGTGGGGTCGAACCGACCTACAGCGATAAGGGGACGAATAAGCAACACCAAACGAGTTTAGTGTTAACTTCTACGAGGGGTTATTGCTCGGCGGCTGTTAAACGATGCTTAGATATAAAATTATAATACAAATCGAACCGTTTATAGCATGTTGTGTTAAGGTAGTTTTATTGTCGTTTTATTAGTTGCAGTAATTAGTATTTTATTGAAATATAATATGCCTATATGTTGACACTGACGATTTAATCGTATGAAGGTATATAATTAAACGAAACGGCTTTGTATCGCATCGATTGAATTGTCATCGTGTTCAGTTTTGAATTAAACGTTGTCAGGTCAATGATATTATTTAGATAAAGATCTCCTGAGTGCATATGAAGGAATGCGTCAAGCTTGTCGTGAATGTTCGTTCGGGCGGCGCCGGGGCCGGCGGGCCGCTTTCTAACGCGTCCGATGCGCCTGCGCCGCTTCACTTTCTACTGTACAACGTGACGACTTGCCTTAATGTAATTTAATTGACTGCAAAGCTCGCACTTAGTTATCTTTGTCAAAATTCAGGTGTATAACAAAACAAAAGAGAATCGAATATTATTTTAACTAGCAACACAAGTACAATAGTAATGTATGCAGCAACGAGAACTGAGCAAAGGAACTTATCAATAATACATTATTGGTATAAGGCACCCGCTAATGTATCTCCAATCCACCTACACAGTAAGGTCAATGAATCATAATGAAAATTCAAAGCTGCAGTTTAGAGGCCATGATAAAATCGTTGGGTATTATGTCTTCCACAAAAGTTGTTGAGTAAGCTTAAACAAATCGACAAATCCTGGACTATTTCAATTTTAAATCGGAAACGAGCTACGGATGAACCTCGGCTCGACGGTAGCAGCCGGATAAAG
The DNA here is from genome assembly GCA_949316085.1 of Hypercompe scribonia. NCBI lineage: Eukaryota > Metazoa > Arthropoda > Insecta > Lepidoptera > Erebidae > Hypercompe > Hypercompe scribonia. Next base: position 22,613,660 of record OX438972.1, read on the forward strand.
TCGACCGAAAGCCATGCCTTTTCCGGAAAATTCCGCGTGTAACCGGTTCTACAGCGATGTTACATCAGTTGGCGTAAGGCTTTGAAAAACTTTGAAGATGAAATGAGACGTCCCGATAAATGGTTCGTAGTTCTCTCACTGTGTAAATTTAAAGTACTTTGTTGATTCCGTTAGTTTTGACAGAGATTTAGACTAATATGCCGTGGCATATTGATTTCTAAATTTAAGTGTGTATCGTTCCCATTTAGTTCCTTTATCGGGGTCGCCCACACGTACAATCCATGCACTTGCGCGTCCCAACGTTGATGTCTTTTGCATGGCTATATTTGGACACACAATTAATGACTAATTTACGAATAAATAATTACTTCAATATCGTTTTAGTGTGAGACTAAAAGTGCAAATAATTAATGTGATTTAGAGTCAAATATCCCTCGAACAATTGAAAAAAAAACTGGTTAACCAAGAAACTGTTAAAACTATTTAAATAATTAGTTTCCTGTAAACAGTGATCCCGTAAAACGATCATAACCTAGAACGGAAAAAAACTGCATGTCCAAAAAAGTCGAGCACCGCTAGTCGAGAGAGTGGGACGGACTTATCTGATATGAGTGAGACGGGGCAATCGCGAAAGTGAGAGGAGGCGAGCGACAGAACGGCAACGTCGCAGTTACGTTACGAGCGGGGTAAACAATCGAGGATGATGTGACGGTGCGATGCGCGTGCGACCGCCCCCGGCCGTGCACTTCGCTACTGCATTTTTGACGTGTGACGTCAAAAGATGCGTTTTTACTTCGGAGCCGGGAGGGAGGTTGGATATTTGGTTTACCTGCTATAATAGTCATGTGCTCAACGTGGCTGCGACTACTTTTTTAATATTAGAAATAGATAGCTAAAAATAAATGTGTTTGTAAACAGTGTGCACAATTTCATATGTGCTCCAATATCTCGAGTTGAGATGTCAATATTTTAGTATATCAATGACAGTTACTGGATGAACACCGCGGTGGCAGTATTGCGTGTGACGGCCGCTAGTCCACTTCCGCGAACGTCACCACTATTATGGGTTGAGCGTGCCCAACTTATGTCACATAGTAGTTGTCATGCCACATTTTTTTCTTATGTACATTAGTCAACGGAATAGTAATGTTTGATGATAAATATTTATTAAAAATAAAATTCATTGAATCAGTAGCCGGTAAATTATTACTATTCGATTAGATTATTTTAGTGGATATGAATCTAAACAGCTGAAATAACGCAAGTTCCACAAATAGGTAAATAAATATTTTCAAGTGACGTCCACAGCAGGACAATTGTTAGAACCGTTTACAATAGCTATAAACAGTCGAGGAGTTTAAGTTACATAAACATGAGCGCAATTAAACTATAATAGAAAGACAATATTTGCCACTAACAACAGTTACCTGCCAGTTTTGTAGTACCATGCATATGCTATGCACACGCACACTGACAAAAGATTGTGTACGCACTATAAACGAACAATATATCAACACATGAAGTACATTACTTTACGCGAGTGGGCGTCACCGACCGCCACACACACTTAAAACTTATTTCTTACTCTTTCTTCAGAGAACAGTGCGTAGAGATGGAGTGGTAATACAGTTTTTACTAATGTTGTCGTGATAATTTATTACCTTTGACCGCAGGATTGGTATATCATGTAAGCATCACATTTAAGGAGTTTTCTTGAGATACAAACATTAAATAAACAAGAATAAGCACGATATTATAATTTGGAAAATTTGCATAGATCTTAAATGATTTAAAAACAGCTAAATATGTCGAATCTAACAACAAATCTAAGCTGACAATACGGCGGAACAATATTATAAACTGGCAATTACATTCGAGTTGGTAAACATTACAGATGACCGTCTATGGTTCGTCAATAATACATAAGAGGATACGAATTCCAATTTCAAAACAAGGAAGGTAATAAGGAGGAAAATATTGTGATACTATATAGGTATAAGAAAGATTTACATTCTCGTCGTACGACTCGGCTTGTTTGTCACCAAGAGCAAGGACAGATACTGCGATCATAGATAATCCGTATTTATAACATACACGGCAAATGTAAGGTACTCCTCGTACTTATGTTTCATTAATATGAAATTTAATATATTTTTTTTATTAAGATTGTAGTATTTTAATTAATTTTACAAGACTTGTATTTGAGGAAGCTTTAAGTAAAATCTATTAAATGGCTATACTAGAAAATTGTAGTTGAAAAGACAAATTCAAAAGAAACTATAAATCAATAAGTGTCCAATCTAAACTGGAGCATTTTTCATTCATCATCATCATCATCAGCCTATCGCAGTCCACTGCTGGCCATAGCCCTCTCGCATCATCATCCAACTCCTGCCAGCAATTTTGGGCAAATCGTTACTCCACATGGCCTGTTACCGGTTTATACTACGTGTGCCATTTTTGGTAAAGTTTAATTAGATAAATGCTTGAAAACAAACCACGTATGTTGCAATAACTTTCAAATCCGTTGGCATAAGGTAAAATGATAAAATATCTAACACATCGATCAGCTGTTACGCGCGGTTCGTTGACCCGCCGCCGTAGCCACTGTCGATAATAAATATCAAAATCTCTATATACTAATACACTATCAACACACTCATATCGAAAGCAACATATTTAAAAATCAGCATGTTTGTCCAAAGTGCCAATAGTATATCGCCAACTTAACAAGTACAATATTGCATGCGCAATAGTATTAAATAAAACGAAATTGTTATGCGGCGAACGCGTTTTAAGGCACGCGCCATGGATCGTTTTAGAGGCCACATCGGCGCTTGCGCATGTATGCCTATATTCACGCAACACCAAACCCTTATGCAAATTCAATTCATCAATAAGTTAAAACAACTCGAATTATAGCCTAAGAGAGCCTCCAATACCGATACTTGTTTATTAATTTTATTGTACCTACAGTGTGTGTGTACAACAACAACTTAGGACATTAAATAATGTTAAAACTTTCTAGGCAAAGTTAAAAGTTGACGTCATAACTATAAGTGATTATCGACTCGGTCGCGGTATTTCAATTTAATTACTGTATTTTTTTGGTTACGAACGTTGATGATTTGAATATTGCGTCAGGATGTTAAAGGACTGGTAAAATGGTACTTCGAGGCCGACGACAAGCCAATCGTAGCTGTGAACAGCCTCAAGAAGGAGGTCGGCGTACGTAATAGTTACAAAAACGACGACTGATGAAAATACACGTGTATTTGGTAACGGAGATTATGCAGGACATGGAAACTGGATGAAATCATAACGGAAGAGTCTCAAACTAAATGGTACTCGTCCGACTAGTTTATTTAAATGGACAATTTTAAATGTTTACGAAACCTTGAGACATCAAGAAAATTAAATCATAGTGTTTTAGTTTAATTCCTATTATAGTCAGGACAAGAGAAAGATCTGGACGTAGAATTAGTAGTTCTGTCAGTGGTCGTCAGAGATGAAGGGTAAAGGGTACGTAGGTAGGCAGAAGCGCGGAGTGCTACGCTGCTAACGGTACAGGCGCGCCGACCTCGGTCATCGAACCCGCCGACCTTACGTCTAGTCTAGAAATATTTGACTTGCCCTAGTTTTTTTAGGCTATAATACAAAATAATATCTATATTATAAACATTAAATGACAGATAAAATAAGCCAAAACTCTAAATTTTATACGATATATTCTCGACATTCAAGAGACAAGTACGAGCATCTTGTACCAGTTAATTGAATGCAGACGTTGACAACCAGCCCGCAATGCTCTTAAGCATACAGAGGGCATCAAGATAATATGTTGATGTTAGGATATTCCAACGGAATTATTTAAAATACTATCAAAGAAGTTAAATCAGGGCAAAACTGCTTTATCTCCTGCGAAATTACCAGACAATTAAGTTCAAAATAATTGACAATATCGGTTCAACAGTGTGTAAAGAGTTCTCAATAGCCTGTGAATTACATAAGCTGCCGTTCCTCGTAGAACAGACCTTCCACACGTCAAAACATCAGCCTTTATGGTGTCACGTAAATAAAACCACGTGCACTATTTAACAAGTGGAGCGCGACAAATACTGGAAAGCAACTGGTACGTTTTACAACTGTTTTAATTGAAAAATTATGTTGATGAGCCCGCGAACATTACGATTTGGGAAATATTCTTTAATACACTTGCTCTGCGTAACATCAAGAAGTAGTTTACAGAAGTTTTTACAATCGTTAAGGTATATTTTACAATATTAGTTAAAAATTATGTAGGGACTAATTACGACATTAATTATATACAAATAAGTTATGAACAACAAACAAAATTTATGCAGGTCAAGTAGTCTAACGATTGCGAATAATAAATATGACGTACACACTTTTAGGTGCGGATATACCCCGGATACAACCGGCTGCTGATATGTCGGACTCGAACCGATTAAAAACGAAGATGGTCCCCTTCTGTGTGGGAACCCCGATGTTTCTGCTCCAAAGTGAAGGGCCGCGTTCTGTGATGCTCGCGCCGCCACCCCGTCCTGCTTCTGCTAGGATGATAAATTGCCTCAGGCTTGCTCTTTTGGAAAATGATCGTTTTGTGATCTCCGGCACCTGAGTCGTGTGGCTAGCAGAAAGAGACAGTGGAGTTCCATGCGCACTGATTCCCTATCATGGACGCTATCATGTTACCGAGTGTGAGAATTCTCAGTCCAATGACCGCCACGAGATTACACTGGCAGAATGTCCAGCTTGTAAGTTAGAGGTGTGGCTACGGTCCGATCATCCCAGTGGTGGCACTCACTCCTTGTGGATCAGACACAGATGATCTCCGAAGGATACTTTTCTTCGAATGTCAGCCGATTTAAAAGATATCTTCCATTCCAATTAATTTTGATTTTGTCATAACATGTCAATGTTGCTAATAATTATTGCAGTGCTTTTAGGAAATAGCTTTGAATTTGGTCAGCTTTAGGATGGTTTAATTACATGTATAATCTACTAGCAACCAGTCTGAATTAGCATCTGACGGCATATTCCACTCATGCAATTTTTGACACACATCTGAACATTCCTCATATGAAACTGTAGTATAAAAAAACTGTATACGTAATGAATATTAATCCGTCTGTAATTGAGAATAACAATAAAATAATCATTATCAAGGATGTTCTCGTATACAGTGCATCATGCAAAATTTAAAAGTGTGATCACGTATGTGATTTTGACCACACTAATGCCAACAATATGTAGTACAAGATAGAAGACTATTTTAGAAGTAATCTTTACTGTTTAAACATTTTATAGTAACGGACATTGTAAATATATATAAATACGTATATAATATTGATATCACCGTCCGTCCAGCACAATATAATATTGTACGTGTGGTGACGGATTAAGAATACATAGTGTTACCACCCCTGTTCATCCCATGGGTGTCGTAAAAGGCGACTAAGGGACCAAGTATACAAGACAACATCATTACAAAGAAAAGGAAAACTTGAAACAAACCCTATTCCAACCCGTCTGGCCAACGTGGAATAGTAGGCCAAAACCTCCTTGCTAAGGAGAGGCCTATGTTCAGCAGTGGACTGTAAAAGGCTGTTGATGATGATTGATGATAATATTGATAATACACATATTACACAGTCTATTTACATAAAATATGTACATGAAGATTTATTCATGTGCTCTTCCTCCAAGCGCATCGCATGCGCATCTTCCAAGTACCCAACGGATTTAAATGTGGTTTTTATAATAATTTTGGTTATGTTTATACACAATACTTACTATATATACTGTATGTGCATGAATGCATGTGCACTAATGTTGCATTTATACAACACACCGGTGTTATATAAATGCAACATTTAAAAAAACTCAATGTTTTGTAAAAATGCGGTATTTTTTAACAGTTTATTGCTAACACTAACGAAACTTTACTAGATAAATATACTATATATATTTATAAATAAGAAAATATCTACTAAAAATCCACGATGGTATATATATATCTATATCATACAGTACAGTAGCCATTTTTATGTATTAATTTATTTGTGGTTTGTACTTTCAAAGTAATTTTGACCAATATAAATAGTCATTATCTAGTTAAATACATTAGATAAGTTGTGCATATATTGCAGCTTAAAATTTTTTTTACAGTATATCATTAAATTTTAGTGTCTAAGAAGATATCAGAGGATTCAAATGTTAGGACAGTGAGACAAATACCGCTGATTGCACTCGTGCGAAGACGGGGCCGGTCGCCAAAACATAATATAAAACAATCATACTATCGTTTGTCCAACGACACTATCATCTCTTCAATTATTTGTATTATAGACATCGTTTCGAAATGAAAAGAATCAGTTGAAATCCTCTTTTTTTGATTCATACTCTACGCACATCAAGTTAAAATTTCAAATATACTGCAGGTTAGAGCTGAAGACACAGAAAAAGAAATTAGAGAATGATGACCTTTAGGGTGTATCCATACAACACAACACAACCATCAGCTATTTTCAATGTTTGATAAAAGACCATTCACTAAAAAAAACATAAAGAAATCGGTCCAGTCATATCCTAATCCTATGAGAGAAATTCTGTTTTTTTTTTGTATCAAACATGGCAATACATGGCCGTTAGATATTCGAATTAGCCACGTTTTGTTTTCATGTCTAACATATTACGCAATAAATAGTTATTGTGTATGGCCATTGCATTTTGTCAATTAAACTGAATAATATAGTCGAGTTGTGTGCAATAGTTTCGTGTTGCATTGTCCGTTGACAGTTAATTTTGTTAGTCATTTGCGAATGAGGTCAGCTTCGCACATAAGTTGATGCATTAATATTATGTAATGAATATTGATAGATGTCATAAATTGTGTGCTTTTATGCTTAAAGTAATAAAATCTGGAGGCATTGTAAATTGTTGGAACCGCTATTTCATACCTAAGTTAGAACTGTCTCCATCAATAGAGAAGACACACTAGAGTATTTAAATTTAATTGTTGATTTCTAAAGCAGTAATGAGTAGGAGGTTCATCGGTTACTGCCACTGCGCCGTCAATGGACACCTGTCATTCAAGAATCACAAGTACATTGCCACCTTATGAGTGACCCTCCTCCAGAATTAGGAGGAGAGGAGAGGATGTCACTCACTCGGTTTAAACTAATATAAAAAAAAATGTCTAGTAACAGTTTTCAGTCAGCTTTGCTGACGACTACGTTTTACTTAGATATTTTGCTACCATTTCATTTTACCGCAATCTAAACCATAGCTTTTAAATATCAATGGGTATTTTTAAAAATGCTGACTATTTATTTGTACAATCGTTACAGCTAAATTTTATACTTGACCAATTTTATCACCGTAAACAAGTAATAAATTATTTGTTGAAAAATCATTTTTCTGTAACACTAATTCTACTTTATTCAAATCAAACTAAACGGCGTCCACTGCTGAATGAATGTTTCCCCCAAGGAGCGCCAACCATCCCGGTCTTGGGCAAACTGCGTCAAATTTTACCTGCGTCCTACCCGTAATCACATACGGAGTCGAGACACACACCATTTGATTGGTCCACAAGTTTAAGTAGTTCAGAATGCGATGGAGCGTGCGATACTGGGTGATTCTCTGTCCGATTAATGTACATGTACAATATTTTAATAGAATAAATATAATATATAAATATTACGTGATCATTACACTAAATACCTTATTCTACATATGCTTTGAATGATTTTACACAAACATGCCGTTCAGTTTTATTTGAATGTTCTGATTAAGTAACAGTTATCAGAATGTTTATGCAACATCGCAAATTAAATTTAAAAATCAGGAAGCGAAGTATAAATCGACTTTGAATGTATAATTTAGTGTCTCCATCGATTTCACTTTTTTAGACAAATTATCAGAATATTCAACTATGTCCTCGGTTAGTTTTTTAGAGAGAGATGCAGCAGTATGGTTTAAAATCACGATGAAACCTAAGCCGGCGACGACTCGGCAAATCATCTTAGATCATAGATTATATCGTCCATAGACTGTCATAGACTGGTGTAGTTTAGTCTGCAGACAAACTTGTGAGAACCTGTTGACCGTCTAGACATTATTGATGGTAGATCCTAGACGGTCTAGTCTTTGATGACTTTTTGTTTAAAATAATTTCGGGACATTATGAATTTCTTCATAGATATATTTCATTAACCATTCTAAAAGGAATACGTATAGATTTTTGATAATTTTGAATTTAAAACAACAGTATTTGAGCATTGAATAGATACTGCATGCAACGAATAGTATGAAACTTAGACCGATAAAAATTGAAGATACATTCTTATATAAAAATATTGTTGTCGAGTTTATTTAAATATTTGTTTCTGTTTATAGCATCCGTATACAGAATTCGTTGTTTTTTTTTATAAATATTTATGGTTTATATACTAGTAAGTACATAGTCAGTAGACAAGAAACGTTATGCCAAGTTGTGTGTTACGCATGTATAATAGAACCACGCAGTAATGTAGCGAAACTTGTTTTCCGTGAGACGAGGGCCAAAACTTGCATGTGAAGTGGCGACGAGCGGTTTGGATACGCCCTACTATCCATAACAACCGTGGCAAATGCTGTACATCGTAGAAGGCATTCGTTGTAATGATGTTTCTGAGGATCTAGTGCGAGTTTGTTACAGATTAACTCGTTCGCGATTAGTACACAGTGCTACCTGTCACCAACCGCAATGCGTTATGGGTTCAGCGTCAAAAAACTAGTTGATGTGAAATAAAGTCACACTAGAGGCTCTGGTCTCGATACTCGCCGTGCCAAATATAACATGTCAACACAAGACATAAATCTTGTTTACACTATAAAATATATAGGTCACATTATATTGTCAAGCTTTTGACAGCTACTTACAGACGTACGACAGGGAGGAGTTGATTCATGGAGTAAATTTCTTTGTGCAGTAATAACCTTTAGCCAATAAAAGCGAAAGTGGAGCAGAAGGCTAGTGAAGACCTGTTTTTATCGATCGGCATAACACAGAAACCTGACCAGGCCGTGTTTTCAATCATAGCAATGAGGAATACATTATTTTGAATGATAAAATCAATGAAAATATATTACTTTCTTTGTTTCTATTCATGTTATGTTTACAAGCGAAATGCTTATTTATACACTGGTTAAATTTCCAAAAAAATGAAACTTAATAACTTTTGCATTATTTATTTTTGAATGTGCTTTTGACCATTACCAGACGGTATTAATTAATGATAATAACACCGAGACACGTTAAAAACAATAAAAACATTTTATTTAAATAATTTTGAATTATTTACGAGAATTTCTTTTGAAAAATCTGAGTTAATACTATTATACGGCCAGGATCGGTGTTTGATGTCGAGTGGTCGAGCATCGAATGTGGGACGGGCACAGAACACTTCTGTTATCTTGACCCACATAAAGTGACCGCGGTCGCGGCCAACCCGCGTTGTCGCTATTATAGCGGAAGACCTTAATTGCCTTCTGGTGGAAAACGTCACATTCTAAATGAAGATTACAGAAATATCGTAAATTTTGGAAACAACTATAATCTGTTCAGAGATAATCATGGAGTGCGCTCGAAAAAAGTAGGTCAAACGAAGTACTTAGGTCGCATCAATAGATGACAAACGAGGTTAAACATCAAATCTAGGTCTGATGGAACTAAACCTTTTTGTTATTATACCATCTCATCATCTACTTATCTATTGTTATAAAAAGAGAGGAAGATGAATAACAGTTCAATATAACCTTTACATTATAAATGGCAAACAAGAAAGCTCAAATACTTTTCCTTGTCATATTGTCGTACAAACAGAACCTTGACCCAGAATAAGCACGTAACAACAAGGAAAGGACGTCTTATGATGGCAAGATCCCATACAATGATGTCATATAAACTCAAATATTTCAAGACTGGTTCTTTAAAAAATGTACTGATGACGTGGTTTTAAATTTTTGAATCTATATGGAAATAACAATCCATTAGCATTGTTGTAAGAAATTCGTAGTTTAAGTTTCTTTAACACTTTAGGGAAGTAATATAGAGAGTAAATAATGTAGTTATAATCAATTTATTTGTAAAGGCGGACATTCCAATGTTTTAGTATATTAAAATTGATTTTAAAAGCGGTTCCAATTAGGCAAGGTTAACAAGTAATTCGTAAGGTTTATACGTTAACTTGTAAATATTTAAGTATAAGGAGACACAACGAGCCGAAGAAACACACTAAAACCTTCCATGTTAATTAATTCAGTGGGTGGAGAAGTACTTCGATTAAGGACAATGGAGCCTGGTGAAGGACGAATGTTGCTAGCCTTCAACGTCAAACTTCCATGTCGCAGTGCGCTCATTTTCACATGAATGAACCCTTGTAACATTCAGTGCATAGAGTTTTTTTCATGAACAGTGTGGGTGTTATTATATTTTTAAATAATACTTAATGTGTTTTAGTGAAAATTAAACGTCCGATTCATAACACTCACAACAACCGTCTCAGTTATCAATTTAGAAGTTGTAAAATGCTCGTGGCCTTGAGTTATGTCAACAAACACATAGCTAGTGATGTTACCCGTGCTACGACTGGACCGAACTTTCCATGCGGAAAAATTTCATGTTTTCCCAACAATTTGAGTTGCAATTTTTAAGAAACATGTATTTACATAGCACACTGAAACACGTCAGCTCACTACCTGAGTTGGAAGTTTCCACTGCAAGAAATGCAGCGCGTCACATTGTTTTGAAGGATAACTTTTATTTTTCAAATAATGTATATTTTCTGGTGCGAGCTTTATCATATGTGTTCAAAAGAAGATTATTACGTCAATTGAAATATATGTATATATTTGTTTATAGTGTTGAAGTAGCGTGAGATATCGTCGCCACAATATTCGTTTATCGCACATGATAATGTGGTATTATATAGCGGTCGGCTGCATTGTAAACAACTGTATGATTGGTTACAAAATAAACAGTTACCAACTTTGAAGTGGCGTTTTTGATATAGCTATATATATATTGCTTTCGATTTCATTTATATATTTTACAGTATAGACAGGTAGAAAATGAACAATGCCGAGTGCATAGAACATGGATCTGAAATGTCAACAAACATGTAGAGATTCATGTCTATTGATAGAAGTGAACCGATCTAATGTCTCACGATTATTTTGGATCAGATCTGGTTAAAATCTACGTAAGTAGTAACCTTGACCGACTGCGGACAGTAAGCGCTTACTCTGTTCGAGTCTGAAAAAAAAATCTATAGAATATGATGATTGGAGAACGCACAGATCTTAACATCAGAAAAGAATGTTACCAAACTAAATGTGAGCGCGCTCTCTTACAGAGCACGTAGGTTTGCTCTGCTTCAAGTGGATACGGTTTTCAGAAATAGGAGCTTCTGACATTTACATGACTAAAAGAAATTAAATATCTACTCATACAACGCCAAGAACTCTTAATTAACCTTTTTATTGTAAGTAGGTAAATTAATTGCGCAAATGCCTTTAAAAATATTATGATTACGTATTCACAAGAATTTTTCGACAATTATCATAACATTTGCATGTGATCACGAAGATACTTCCGTGATTCTGGCTAATATTACCAGAAAAAAAACAGACAATGTCAAATATTATCGAAATAAATTGTTATAAATAAATAATTAAAATAAGATATCATTTTTACGCGTGACATTGTTAGGTCTTCGCTTACAACGTGTTTTATCTGCTTGATAATACTTTAGTATCTTCTGGATTCGTGATTTTGAAACAGTGTACAGACTGAGCCTTTCAACGTCGATAGCACGAACACTATTGCGTCCATCGCCGTGGTAATAATCACAATGCGAGTGTTATCTTGTCGAATTACCATCTAGAAATGCACGAAGTAACATTTTCTCTGTTGAATACTTTTCCTTGCTGATAAATACAAAGATAAAGCACAAATATTTACTAATATTAGTAGTGTGTGAGTACAACAAGTATTTAACACGTTAAAATGGGAATCTTTTAAATTTTTATTGTTTTTTTTTTAATTTCAGGGGTATGAAATTCAAAGGTCAAACAGATTTTAAATATGCCAATAAATTCTACTTTTATCATAGTAGTTGTAACCGACAAACCCACCGTTCGGCCCTTGATAGCGTGTAACTACGTGATAAGTTATCAACTGATAGATAACGACTTTTGCCACAGAACTAGGCTTTTTAATACCAAGTATATCTTCGTCAAAAAGATTGTTTACATTTGTTTTATCATTTTGAAGCAGTATAATCTATTTTACTTTACCGTTTTGTCCATCAATTTCACTTGCTTGTTCACACAGCATTCGTGCTAAACTTTTTTGTTTTTGCCTTTTGATCTAATCATTTACTACCTAAGTCCATCTTTTTGCCTGTTACTTTAACGATTTGTTAGTCAACGTTATATTTAGACACGAGAAAATTTTATTACTATCGGATTGGAACAGTTAATATCTTATTAACATAGCAAAAGGGGATACTAAGAGTGCATTAAATATTTCTACTATCCCCTTTGCATTTCATACGCGAACTATCTTATTTTCTGTCCCCAAGAAGGCTAATTTAGTGCCTTGAGATAAAAATCTTAAGGATTGTCAAACGTCTTGTGTTGCCAGTGTTTGTGGACCGGCATTCGTTTGGTTATTTATCGTACAAAGGACGCGGTCCAGAGTGAGGTCTTCGGGAAATACTAACTTATGTCATGTCATGAATAGTATGATAAAATTATAGACAAACAACAAATCTGTTGCGTCTGTTATTGAATCTGGTATATACAGTAACAAGTGACGTGACGAGGTAATAAGCAAAATACAATAAATTAATTGAGAAACAATCAGCTCCCATTTACGTCATCATATTGAACTAATACTGATTACTGGATACACAATAATTGCGCATAATTAATACTCTAATGTTTATTAGCATAAAGTTTAAATTCACTAATTTCTTAAAACCAGGTGATTTTTCACGACCTTGGGCGTTTAAGAAAACATTACATTATTGTTCTAAAATTGTAATTGCTATTTTCAAAACATAACCTGTCGTTCAAAGGAGCCGTTTCAACTCGCAACCAATAGGATGAAAGTGAAAATTTCATCTGTAGAATTCTTCGAGGTTAAGAATTTTAAGAACGACACAAACTATTAAACGTATTGTGAGTATTCGATTGAATTATGACTTAGGAAAAACAATAAAGTAGACGTAAATAACACGGTCTATTGATAAATAAATAAACAAACTGCAACTGTGTTTATTGACGAACATTAGTGGTGGTTTCTCTATTACAATTAGAGCATAACAACATAAAGTTATTAAACGCTTTATTCAAAAACAAAACCTTTCTAAGGAGATGTCATGTCCAGCAGTGGACTGTTAAACTGTTGATAATAAGTGCTTTATCTACTTCGAAAATTATCGCTTTGAAACTGCCAATCAGACAATTATATAATCGATGGACAGATACTTTTTTCAATTAGCAAAACGATTTGGTTGTGGAAAGAGAATCTTCAGTAGCATGACCTAGAAGACAGATAATTTATAACAGTGGTGGTAAGAACACATTCAGGATAAGATGAAAGCCGTCCTATGTTTGCATAGAGGGCTAAGGGGTGTGGGATAGAGGTCGCGGGGCTCGTGAACCGAGTTCGTCAGATGCCATGAATAACTTAGGACAGAATTTCGTCACTCAATGGAGATGTCGGCTATGTGGTGTTAGGAGGATATATTAAGAAAAAATCCTTACGTTTTTTTAACCAGTTATTCGAAAAAAAAGACTGGCGTAGTTACTATAAAAATACTGTTTTAATACGATTTATTACGAGTTTGTATCGACACATTAATATAGCATGAATGATACAGTCATAACAATCTGTTACTTCGAAGGTAAACAATGGAATAAACAAGTCATATTTATGACTGTACATTACAATTTATACAACGAATGGTAAACATGCAAAAGAACAAAGAAGAACGACAACTAGCTAGATAATCACAGTATACGCAAGTAGTGCTTGGGCGGAGGCCCGCTTATGGGAAAGTTACAATCATTACAACCATTCATAAACGGTTGAATGAGCGCAAGACGCTTGCGCAGCCGGTCGAGTGCGCGCGCGCACCGACCCCGCGGGTTCCGCGACATCAGTAATGCTGTTGCGCATACCTTCAGGTAAACGAGGTCCAGGTATGACCAATAAACGTTAACAACTTGATAATAACACATACAGTGTACATTTCATTGAAATGAATTAAATGATTACAAGTTTATTTGCGCAATGCATGAATAGTAAAGTGTATTGAACCCGAGTGCGACACCTAGTAGCCTTCGATGCGTCACTTAAAGTGAACGAGAAAAAAATCCACGCGACAAAAGCAACGATGTCCGCAAACGGCGCATAAATAATTAGACAATAAGCAGGCAGGGCAAGAAATCGGTAATTTGTATCGCGTCGAGAAGGCGGAGCGCAGAGGGAGACGGGTGCAGGCAGGCGCGCGCCGCCGCGGAGATATGGCAACGCGTCAGGTGGAAGTGGCGCCCGTGCTGTGCTCGCTTCTCGCGAAGACGACCGACCGCCCCGACACCCCGCGCCCCCACCCGACACCCGCTAATCCTCACCCGAACACAATCTGATAAAATTCGCGCCAGCTATGAACATTACGCAAAACTACTCAACACTACAACACTGCGATAATGAATGACCCGGCAATTTTTTTTCCACGCATATAAATAATAGTCCACATGTCTTGCTCTCATATCGCATTATCGAATGGAATGAGACGAAAAATGTAATAAGAAAGTTATTTCCTCAACCTGGCGAAACTAGTCTCGCGAACGCATTACGGTCCGCTTTACGGCCAGGTGAATTCAAAATGACCTCTATGGGCCGGTGGCTTTTTGTGGCCTCGCTCACCGAATGCGTTGACATATTGTGGGTTAGCAACATGACATGACTCCGTACTATAGCGAGAATGATGCCAGGATGACTAACGAACGGTCGTCATTAGCCGCCTAAAAGTATATTGTTCCATACAAAAAGTTTAACGTAATAGATCGATTCAATAGCCGTAGCGCAATAAGGTGAATTTTGTATATCAGCGTCCTAACGATAATCAGATCGTCTACTTAAAACTTCGTGGACTCATTATTTAGGTATTCCTAAGCACGCAACTAAAGACGTAAGAACAATAGCGCGCAATACTAGCATCACGATAATCGTAATGATTTCGAAAGAAAAGTACATACGAGTTCTTTCATCAATGTAAAAGTGACTTACCAAGGCGAAGAAGTTTGTGTGGCAATCCTCGAGACTTGCACCGTTTGTTTGGTGATTTTGATGCGTCATGGTAGTCCGGGGCACTTCATTTTCATTTCACAACACTAAAAACAGGTTCAATCTTAAAGAAACCACTCAAAATCTTAAAATCATCACCGACATTTAGTGAAGTTTTCACCTTTCAATGGCGACTGGAAAATGGCGGATAGGAAACAACAACCCAAGCCGACAGTGCTGCCGTAGACGGCCCGTGGAAGAAACTGATTTCGTCTAGAAATTATGTAACGTTCCAATATACGATTGGAATAAAATCTTACACTATTTTTATTAAACATGGAAGATGTAATATATGTTATATAGCTGGAAACAATTTATTTTAAATTATACAATAATTTATTAAGTTACATAATAACATATATAGTTAAATGTATCGATTTCCGTGTTTAAAATTATTTTCTTAATTATGGTTGCCATATTATTTGCATTTTAAATATATCTATTATATTTTTACCCTCTGACACTTCCCCTTATCGATTAAATACAGTTTTGTTAACAGCTGATTTCGAAAACTAAAATTTGCTTAGCAAGTCATTGTGGTGAAATGGAATGTACAACAGTTGTCAAAATATAATGGATAGATAACCTTTTATTAAGCAGAAATAATAAAAATATCTTTAACTTAATTTTGAAATAATTGAACGTTTGTCTATATACATGTCATTTAATTACAGCTAAAAGCAAAAATAAACATTAAAAATTGACAATCATGTTGCGCAACTTATTTCAGCTATCATACAAAAATTTACAGGTTATTTTGTTATACTTTTTGTTGTTACCTATGTTAATAATATTCGTTATTTTAACGCATTATTGACGTAACTTACAGGTAACAATAGTGAGGCATGTACAAAAGAAGTTCTCTAAAGTAGACAAAAAGTTTAAAGCTGAAGCAGAGTCCTTGGCTGCTAGAGGGTAACACTTTTTTGTTTGGTTTAATATGTCCTTTAATTTTAACATTTCGACATTGATCAACTATTGAACCGTATTTTTAGTACTTTACTTCTATTGACTTGAGATGAATAATTGCCACATTTCTTCTTTGAAAATTCATTGAAACATTTTCCGGGAGATCGAGATAATTCTTAAGTTTGCCTAATGGAAACCGACAAGTGCATAAATACGTGTTATGTAAATGATAAATGAGACAAATTGAACAATGATCAGTACAGAGTCAAGTCATCTATGGACCTTTCAAATGTTTTACTCAAAGTGAATATTGGTGCTGCAAAACATTTGAACACTAGAGGGAAATATGTGAGATTATATTTTCCAATTAGACTTCTTTGCCAATCCATCATTGTCTGCCAGCGAGTAATCTTACCAGACATAAAATGGTGTAGAATAAAAAAAAATCTCATATCTCAGATAATCTCAATATTTATTGTCTACAGCTTCCTCCGACCCACAAAAGCATGGAACCCACCTACCAATATAGAGGAAACAATTGCTAAAATTTGCACCAGCCATGGGTTAAAAACAGACTCGACATTTGATGCCCTAGAAACTAAATATGCAGTCTTGAAGGCATGTTTTGAGGAGACAGGATATGATGTACCTAACTCACGCTTGCATTCAATTGAAAGTGTTGGTACGTTATATTTTTTTTATTTACTAAATAACATATGTAGATTGTGTTTAGAATAATTTATTATTATTATAATTGTCTGGTTTTGAAATGTTAAATTATGTACAGTTATGCTAAAATACATAACTGCCACATTGTTCTAGCAGTTAGCCTATGGGAATGCTGAGGTTTCAGGTTCAATTCCCAGGTAGGGCCCAAAGTGTTCTTGAATTTTTCTTACAAGAAAATTTTAATGACAGTCTGGAGCAATGAAAGTTTGGTGGTGTTCCACACCTGTACTTCAGAGTGCAAGTTGAGCCATCGATTCCGATTGTTATGGACATCCATGGCAATCATTATTGCGAAGTCAATATCCCCAAATATACTGAATTTGAATCAGTTTTACCTTGAATATCAGTTTTTCCATTGAGAAACTGGCATTGGAACTCCACAATTTTAAGGTTTAATCCTAAGGGTTTTCCACATAGCAACTGGCATTGGTCTTCTGCAACTCTGCGGGTCAAACCTTAGGCTTTTAGAGGTCAGATGCCAGTCACTCTGTGAAAAAACTGATATTCAGATTCAGAGACTTAAATCTTGGGAATAAAGGTTAAAAGATGATAACGGATATATTAAAATACAAAATCCACTGATTGCTATCGAACATCCTGTATAAAATGAAGAATGTTGTAAATGATAGTTTCCATATAAAAAGTATTTTTTTTGGCAATAACCGAATTGAAAACATTATTCTTTCTTGATGTTGCTTACAAATTGTAAAAATAGCTATATCACTTTAAACATATCCAGGCATTCATCTGTAGGCCCTAAATCTGTTTTAAGCATTAACTAACAAAGTTGTACACATAGTGTGTGAACCAATTATTAGTATTTTGTACTAAGATGACTGATAAACGGTAATCAATTGCATGAATAGTGTAGTGGTTAAAGCGGTCACCTCGTCACTTTCTGCACTAAATGTTGTGGGTTAGGACCTCACAGTAATCTTCAAACTTCATGAACATTTTTGAAGTTGCCTGTCAGTAAACAATCGCAGTGCAGGAGTTATTTTTTAAAGAAAAAGTATTAAATGAGGTTAAAAAAATGTTTTTAACTGGTCCCAACTGCTTTCAGATGACCTGCAAGATTTCTACAGCACACCAGTGGACAAAGCTACACCATTTGAAGCTCTGAAAAGAATGGATCTTCCAAAGAACTTGCATGTGCAGCCTGATTATGTCAGATTCCACCCTGGTTAGTAAAGTTGCATTACAGTATTTATCTTTATCAGCTCGTTACAGTGCACTGCTTTATATAAGCCTGTCCCAAGGCACGTATTGCCCACCTACTATAATCCCTAGTCCTATAAGCGGTGCAAGGTATCACACTAGGCCACCATAGTCTGGATCTCCATGCTCTGTTATCCATATTCATAATGAGGATCGTGACCACCACCCTTGGATTCTACTCATGTAGCCATCAGGCAGAATAGAGTCATTCTGGCAGCTATTAAAAAAGTGGCACTTTTTGTGTGCCCCAGAAATGGAGATTTGGCCCTACTGTAACCACACTTGCTAGGTGAAGAGCAAAAGAAATTTATTGAACATTGGTGGTCTGTAAGGCTGTTGTATTACCCGGATCAAACCAGTATATTTTGGTGAAATCAAAACTCTCTCATAGTAATATGGTGTCAATAAACAGAGATGTGTTATGTCCATTTTTATTAGTTATATTTTTATTCTTGTGTATTATAGTGTTTTCTATTGAAACTCCATGCACCAAAGCATTTTAGGAGAGACAAATTTCTAACAGTCTTTGATTGCAATTTTCTTTTCTCAGATGTCAAATTCTAATAAAAGCTAGAGTGACAGGTAGAACACTTATATTTTTTTTAATGTATAAACATGCATATTATATACAGAAAACACCTTAATCCCGAAACAAATACTTGTAGATCATATAAACATTTGGTCCGACCCGGGAATCATACCCGAGAATTCAGCATAATATCATATACAATACCACTGCCCCACCGAGGCAGTCAATATAATATTAGATTCTTGAAGTATCTTTAACTATATTATTTTATTTCAGAAAAAGATACTAAGTTTGGTGGCATTTCAGCGTTCCCCAAGAGTTCCACTATAGTATCAGGGTTGAAGACAAGAAAGAAGTATGAAGGACATGTGGCGAAGCGGTCTTGGCCTTGAATCAGTGGCTTGTATAGTTATATGTTAATTCTAATTAGTTTAGTTGTTAATAAAATATTGAAATAATATTATAGAGATTTTTCTTACAATTGCTCCGTGCTTCCGTTTAAAGAACTTATCTAACCCATATTATGCCCAGTCAAAGGAAACAAGATAGATATCTTGGACAGTACAAATATTAAAAGTTAAGCTAACGACTATACCTATCTGAGGTAGATGTTATCAAACCTATCGAGATACAGTGACGGATCAGCTGCGCAGCAAGAATAGCAAATGCTACGAGCTATTTAGGGGCCCTGTTCACCAACGCTAGTTGACCGTAAAAAAATGTCGTCTCGTTGCGCTATCTAAAACCGCCTATGATGTACCTAAATCATTGTAGGCCCTGAGGGGTTACTTTCTTACTATCGGTGGAATTGCTGATTGAAAAAAAATTACACAACATTGCTTAAGCTGACGACAATTTATACTGAAAGTCTATCAGAAGCACAGACTAAATAAAATACGGGAAATCCCCAAATGTAATCGTAAACACTACCATACGCAAGAGATCACAAGATTCATAATGCGCGTCATAACACGTGATAGTCGAATCACATCTTAGTTCGTCTTCGGGTTGTTACCACCCTAAAGGCAAGGTCCAATCAAGAGGCATACGTCATATGTGAATAAAATAAACTCAGTTTTGTTCAATTTCTTTTTATACTTGTTTCCCGAACATGGAAGTTACCGTGCGCATTTATTTGTCTCTCATGATCTTAAACTACAGTGGCAAACATGTTAAAAATGGATTGAGGAATTCGATGAGCCAAAAACATCTGAATCACCTCACTTTTATGAATACTGATTATGATTTATAGATCTTATCAAATTTATAGACAATACTGATGTTATGTATAAGTTTTCTTAAATTAAATCAAGAAAATATTGTATTCAAGGGATAGCATTCATTCCCTTCGGATAGCATTTTTTATAGGATTGGAACAGTGATCACAATTTATGCCAATCATCACCATTCATCATATGATGCCAGTTACATTACGAAGGTTTTGTTAAATGCACGATTTAAAATTATTTTTGACTTTTACCTTCCTAGTTTCACTGTGTGCTTAGTAGTGGCTTACCACCAGATGATCCATTTTAATAAATAAATATTTCTGACATTCGACACAAAACGCTATCTAGTTTCAAACTAAGCAGAGCTTGTACTACGATAACTAGACTGACTGATAGAATACGTTTACACTTTTTTTTGTAAATACATACATATTATATATAGAGAAAATCCAAACTCCGACACAAATATTTGCAGATCATACAAACGATCGAACCCTAGACCTCAAGTATAACAGTCGCATTCGCTACCACCGCGCCACCCAAGTAGTTATTTTGCCCCTTATAACATGAAAAAAATGTGCCTAACTCCAACATGGAGTCAGCAAATACTTACAAGCATATTGTGACTAAGTAGTAACCGAAAAGTTAACAGTTGTAATATATAAAAAAATAGATACTCGTATTTTATGTTGGCTCATAAAAATAAAATATATGTATGTACATGAATTGAGGCCCTAAAACGCACCCTAGGATGTGTTGTGTGGTCTAGACTCTTTCGTTGGCTACATTTATTAGTAATATTAAAGTTGTGAATACTGGTGTGGTGTGTTTTTATGTGAAGTCATGAGGTAAGATGTGATGATGTGGTGTGTGTGTGTGTATTGATGTATGGTGTTGTGTTTTGATGTGACGTTATGAGTTGAGATGTGTTGATGTGGTGTCGTGTAATGTCAGGTGTGGTGTTCTAATGTGATGAGGTGTGATATGGTGTCATGTGGTGTTATATGGCGTGATGTGGTGTGCTATGATGTGGTGTTTTGTGATGTGGTATGATGAAATGAGGTATGTTGAAATACTATGCCATAATTAAATATGGATTGACATAAAGAGAAGTACGAGTAGACTAGCCTTACAACAGCCTCATCAGCTATTCCCCGAGACGCTTAAACACCTGCACCAACAGTTTAACTCTCCACCACAACCACATGAGATGACTATTCAAGCACAGTCTCAGATATTTAATGGTAGCAATTTATTCGATCTGTGAACAACCACAGAAGCTTCGGTCCATGTACATATGGAGGCCCAGACCAAGATCACGATGCGGGGTTGTTTTTTCAGAGGTTGAAAAATTGATTATTTTCCACCAATTAGAAACAACCTGCAAGCCACCCTCAACCACCACCCAATTCCAGCTTGGGATTGAGTGGTGTGATTGATTGGGACCCGGTGAGTGGTACTTCATTCTAATGTTTGGCGTAAAAGACAATTGCCTATCATCAGAATATGTGAATAGTCTAGCTTGTGGCAGTTTTAGCTCACAGAGGCCTTTCACATATACAAGAAACACCGTAGGGCCTAATATGCTTCCCTGAGGTGTACCAAACTGCATAGGAGTAAGGTCACTAGGAAGACTTTCCATAACCACTCTCTGTTTTCTGTCAGAGAGGTATGAGCCGAACCACAGTACAAGTTAAGTAATCATAGCCAGGTCAGTTTATGGATGGGTGACCATTTTCATATTAAGATTGCAAGAACGGGTAGTAATATAAGGAAAGTAATGCGCCTTTAATAATTTCAGAACGTTTGAAGATTGACGTTTGACGTTGACAGATGAAAGTTCGTATACGTATGTTTCGAGGTTATTATTTCAATCTGAGTTTCCATCTACATAGTAGAATTATTTACTTAGTTTCTTGGCTAATGATTTGACGATATGAGATAACCGTTCAAACATGAACGTCCTACTAATTTTGTTTTTCATATTTATCTTTATTTATTCATGTGTATCGTGGTAAGTGATCAATAGTACGATGACACCGCTATTTTTATTATTGTTTTGTGTTTTGTTTACTATTTTGGTAACATATTGATATATTTTTAGGCTGTTGCCGAATTTACTGGCATGGCTGTTTATGAGAAAGTATAATATAAAGTTGAAGATAGGGAGGATTGCGGTGCCCAAGTTGATATTAAAAGATGTAAGCCTGTCGAAAGAAAGATACTCAATTGTAAGTTACGTCAACTTAATTATCACTCTGTTTAGAGCAAATTATATTATATGAGTATTCGTACGTGTATTCGTACTTTGATTTCGTAACAGATTGGTACTGTTTTCCGATTGGATTTTGGTACAGTTTAAGGTTTTCTTGTCATGTCAAGATTTTATATTGTCTTTGAAATTAGAGAATGAAGAAGCAAAGTACCGTAATACAATACGAGATATAGTTGTCTAGTCTCTTCAGTACTACAAATATATTTTGAATCTACAGCTATTCATAAAATCCTTAGTTTGTCTAATGAATATATGACATGACAAAATTGAAGTAGTTCCACAAATCTATCAACCAAAACTAGAAGTTGAATTCTTAATTTGAATGCGCTCTAATTTTAACATCATAACATGTATACATGATGTTAAAATGTTATAACATGTAACCTTTTTGATAAGGATATTGGTCTCAATTTCAGCACATAGATGAAATATCATTTCAAAGCAGCTGTTTCAACTCCGAGATCAACAAACTAGTGTCCTTGGTCATCCGTGGAGTTGACATTACTAACAATGTGGAAGAAAAGAGGAGTGTGGTGGTGGAGACTATCCTCAAACCTTTACTTTCTAAACAGAACTCAACTTCTAGAGAGGGGGGTGACGATACGTCTGGTAATTTTAATTTGGAGAATAATCTCAATAGGATAGCAACACAGAAGCTGTTGGACTTTCGGGATAAAAAGCTACCTCATAGCTTAACCATGTTCGCACAGGTATGTGTTCAAATAAAAAATGATAACAAATATTTTAATACTATACTTTATATTTTAAATAAATTTAAATTATTTTTTGAAATGCAAGTAAAGATAGAAAGTTATATATATGTTTATTATGAATGAGATAATTTTTGGGAGAAATGTTTCTGTAGTAAAATAAGATCAAAGATTTCATGTGAATTATGCTATGTCATCCTCTCATATCTGTTGTATGAACTAATTGGCTTACTTTATATCCTCATGGTCTTAAGGCTTAATTAAATCAGACTTACACTTCCATGAATAAAAAATTGTAAGTAACGTCATTGTAGTAAACAAAATCAAGATAAATATAAAATGAAAAAAAAATTGTATAGATTTTAACGCAGTCATAGCTTATTAGTAACATACATTCAAACTCTATGGTCAACTAGTCAGTTTGTAATTGCTTTATGTACATACAATAATATTAAAACATGAATGTCTGAAGACATATCTGATTTTCCCTTACTAGGGTTTAGTTATAAAACAAACTTTTGATTTGAATTTAAATAAATTACGCACTTCATTTTGTAAAGTAAGTGCCTCTATTTATTTGTTGTAGAGATTCTGCATTAAACTACATATGAGTAAAATTTTTTAAATTTAATAGTGTTTCGTTGATGTCTATACAATAGTTGTTTATCTCAAAACTTACTTTTAATTTAAAAAATAAAATTACTTCCTGCGTTGGGTAATTTACGGAATGTGATTCGTGTAGTGGCTCCAGTCGTCACCTTTTACATTGACATCTTTCGGCCAGTACAGTTGATATAGTCGGTACAGTTAATACAGTTAATACAGTCACTTTGTACACTGCTATTTTCGTTAGTAGCAACTGGTATCCAATTTGTCTCTTCTTATCTTTCGTTGGCCCGCGTCAGTATAACCAATTTCTTCACATGTTGTGATAAAGTCACGGCGTCGGTATTTTGTGACTTCTGTGTAAAGTTTAGACTTCTCGGGTTTTATCTTATCTTATCTTATCTTATGTTTTAATCATTGTCTACTCAACCTTTCACACATACATTCAAATAGCATCAAAATTTTACAACCACAGCAGGATTACCACCGAATTAAAACACGACATCTGGAAGCATCATTTACCTACCCTTCTGCATAAATAAACAGTCATAAAGTAGTAGTTATGTATTTATATATATATATATAAATTGATTGCTATCTTTATGGTACATGAAACTCCTTTCAAAAAGTTTTCCTCAAGAAAAAAGTGTCGTGCAGTATTAACTGACGCAAATTCACTCCCATGCTGCTAGAAGACTGCTTTTGAAACTACTATATAATTGGATTCACCCAAATTAATTATTTATAATTTCTTCAACAGTTCATGGGGGTCCATGTATTCAATGCTTCAATCACCATTCATAACGGTACCACTGGAAGCCCTTGGTCCCTCCTAGCAACTTCAGCTGAAGTCCATGCAGATGGTGCAGCAGGAGGTCCTGCAAGAGCTTTAGTATTCTCAACTAAACTGGTGGATGCTAGTGTGAAGGTTGTCGGTCAAGGCCAATGTTTGGCAGAAGCTGCATGTTCCTTGATTATTGAGGGTACTGTGAAGGCTGATGGGCCTTTAAATGTTGAGGTGAGTTCTTATATTATTCTTATAACATGTAATAAACAATTTGTTGCCCCTTTTTGTTGTTACATCAATAAAAAGTCTTCTATGTGTAGAAGTTCAACAGCATTTGCAGTTGTCAGACTCCGATATCACTAAGTAGAAACCCTCATACCTAAGTGTACTGTTTATATAAAATATTTCTTTGCCAGAAAATTCATGCGATGATTAGTGACACTTCAGTGACATTCCAAGATGATTTATACCAGTTTATAAAAAAACAAAAGAAACGTCAAACTGTAACCGCGCAAGCGAAATTGGATGATGACCACCTAAGCACTATCATTCCTAGATTATCACCCGTTATACCAAAGGTAAGTGTCTATCAACGTTATTCACTTACAGTTGAATTTAGAACTTGCCTGTTCCGGTGATGTTAGGGTTACATTTCTTTAGCTTTCATTGTTTTATGTCTTACGAAATTACGTGCGGCAAGTCAACCAAATATAACCCGTCGAGACCGCTATAGGTCCTTCATACCTAAACTGTAGAGTGGGACAAGAAACAAAAAATTTTTTTTTTCATTATATCAACCGACTTACTATTGATTTGTGATGTATTAATGATGTTTATAATATTTCATTTACAGATATTCAGTTTAAGAATAGATACAACAAAGGTGTATTGTATAGACAAAACTGTGAATACAAACTTCGAAATGTCGTTACAAAGTTTACAAGTAAGTATTCTTAAATAGAAAATAAGCGTAATTACAGGTTTATTATTTGAAAACCTAACCCACGATTGATATCTTGTCGATATTATCACGAAACCACATGAATTCAAACCACAGTTCATTTTAACGTGACTTTACTATTCTACTATTAACTTTAAACAAATAACAGCAAAATGGAAGTGAATATTGAAATAATAAGCTGTTAAATATACAGCAAAAATTTCAAGAAAAGAGTTAGAGTCATAGTTTTTACTTTTCTACACTTTGTGCCAGCATAAATTGGATTGATTCTTAAATAAAAATATGATAGGATCTACTTTTCATTTGTAGCTTCAAAGACGTATCATACATGTCATCATCAGAATGTGGGCAGTTCTTAGTATAATCTTTTTACCCTGCAAGAAACCATTTTGTTTGACAGGTTAACTCGAGGTTCAGTGCTGCGTCAATGCTGGACGAAAACAGGTTAGAGATGGTCGGTCTACCGCAAGTGTATGTAGCATTCCAGATGGATAAATACAAGGTCTTCGCAAACAGTGAAAAATTATTATTATTGGATAAGCTAAAATTGGATGCTAAAGTAAGTGATGTTAAGTTTAGTAAAGTTTTTGAATTCTTCCAATAGCCATGTCAGAAGGAACGACAAAATTCTTGTAAACTTGTGAAATGTGATTAAAATATTGATGTGACTTTATTCAGTAAAAATAAAGCTGAAAATCGTATGAGAACTACAGCGCTCCTAACATTAGAAAGAAAATTTTACTTATTGTCTTCAAATTTCGAAACTGAATGTGTTATTATAGTATATATTATGATATTATTCCAGTTGGAGAAAGGCGTTCTGAATCTATATTTAATAATAAATATATTAAATATAAGCTATAATCACGTAGATGTATTTAAATGGTATACTTCTGTCCAAGAAAAATTAAAGAAAGCAAGACCACTACAAACTATGGAAGTGGAAACTCAATGTAAGTATCTACAAAGAGCTACCTTGGTTTTATCTTATTTACGCTGAGTGATTAATTACCAAATGCAGTGAATATGGTCGGGACCTAAAAAAGTTCCTTGTGGCATTCCAGTCTCTATTTACGTACTATCGAGTTGTCTGAATATACTTATTAACTGGAACCAAATCTATTTAATTCAATATAAAACTATTGGTTAGAAATATGATAATAATACCTACAAAATTTTAGGTAAAGCGAAATTAAGCTTGTGTCTTTTTATCAAAAGCATATCTTAAGTCAGAATAATTTTGTGTCAATGTGGTATTTGAGGATGTCTGGGATAAAGGGAGTCTTTCTTAACCGTTTGGGACGAAAAATATGAAATGCTTTCTTAAACTTCACCTGGTGACGGATTTTGTAATTTACTTTTATCGTTTAAATAATAATAACATTTTTTGACATCTGACACACAATGCTATCTGGTTTCAAACTTAGCAGAGTTTGTACTATAACAGCTAAATTTGTTGATAAAATAGTTAAATTTTCTTCCTTATTCCTCAGACCTCACACAGCATTCGCATACTCTACAACGGCACCACAAAGACAGTCAAATGTTTCTCGCATTGATTTATTTTTTATATCATAAACGTTTTCTAAGTATTAAAAGTGATCTTTATTTGCAGCGACTACCCCACCGTTATGGGCAACTCGCATATTTTCGTCTTGCATAGTGCAAGGTTGTGCTGAATTTCGCTCAGTAACGGTGCATGCGAGATTGTTAAACGACAATGCACTCGGTTTTGGGTGCAGTGGAGTGAAAGTCAAGTTAGATCAGTTGTTGGAGACTAGAGGTAAGTGGAAATTATTTATTCTGTAATTTTTTGCAGAAAATATGTACAGGTTGGCTTGTCATGGGTTTCGTTACCGATGTTTGTCTTACGTCTTATGGTTGTACTTCCTCCGAGACCTTGTAATTGATGAATCAACATCATTAAGATAATATATGTAAGTATTTTTCCACTGCGCTAACTATTTTTGGAGTGCTACTCCGACTGTGACCATCTTTAATAATGGAGTTTTTGGATTCTTTAGGCATAGTTTGGTGGCATCCTTTTACCTGAGGCTGACCACTGATAGGTAATTATATGCAAGCAACACTTAGGTACTTAAAATTAAACTTAAACATAGTGTCTTTGATACAAACCTTTATTCTTATTACAAATAGAGGACGTCATCTTTACTAAGTATAAAATGAAGTCGGTTTTGTTCTTGTAATGTTCGATCTTTTAAACTACACAACGCATTTTAATGCAGTTTTCACCAATAGAGAGATTTATTCAAGAGGAAGGTTTATATGTGTAGTAAATGTATATTATAATAGAGAAAAACCGAGAAGTTCAAAAATTACCGTGCGAAACCGTAGTACATCGCTAGTTAAGTATATAAGTAGTTTGTGTTACAGATGATTGGTACCGTTACGCAGTAAATCGGCAGGCGATGGGCGGAAGGCAGTGGGGGGCGGAACTGCTGGTGGACAGCGGGTGGGCGGGAGCGGGGCGTCGGGCTTTGACGCTGCGGGCCCCGCCCCCTCGGCGACACCACTCCTGGGGCGAGGCGCTCTTGGCCGTAGCCTTGGTTAAATGGGCTACCCACGGACCCACTGATTCTAAAGTATGATGTGTTCCCAGTATGAATTTAACAATTGAGTCCTTGCTAAGAAAACTCCAAGAAATGTTCGAAAGGAACTTCCTTCCGCGCTTATTCAAATTTTGGAATGACTCTCATGAATTACTTGCGTCCGATCTAATCCTTACAAGTTATTTACAAGCTTCAATGATTACGTACCATTAAGCACGACTTATGCTTTTTTTTATTGCCACCAGTCTTAATATAATTTAAGCTGTACTCAACGTATTTACTTTTATTCTCTACCAGGTAGAAGCCATGATTGACTGTCTTCGTCTTGAATGGAATACAGTCATCGCGAAGACCATCATATCTCTTGCCGATTGCGTCAACCAGTACATAACCCCTAAATACACACCAGTTTCTCGAGAACAGTCCTCAGAATCCGTTTCCAACATTGCAGTGAACGTGGCATTGTCACACATCAACCTATTCCTCTTGGTAAATGAGGATATGTGTCTGATGACGAGAATAGACGCTGTCACGATAGAAAAATCGATTAATAAGAGTGGTGCTGTTATTTCAGGGTTGAAAGTCGTGGATATGGTACCTTACAAGGGTGAGTTGATTTAGGACTTATTTTGGGATTGCGTATGCGCGTGCGCATATAAAATGAGTTTCTTATGGTGGCGGATGGACTACTTTGGTGTTTTCCCTACTTCTTGTTTTACAGTTGAAAATTTGTGTGTGTGATTGATAGATTTAACTAAGGGTTTTAATTTCAGGTAACGTGCACTGTCAACGATCGGACGAAATTCCGGTAACATTTTTCCATGTAAAACTAACGCGAATAGAACATATCCCATCTAAGGAAAAACATTCGGCACTCCTCGATTTCCAATTCATCGAAAACGTTGACTTAGAATGGAGTGCAAATTTACATTTGAAAGTTTTAACTTTTGTGAGAGGAGTGATGGAGTTTCGAGAAGAGTTGAAAATGAGAAAGAGAGATACCATTAAGAAGGGAGAAAAGAAATTGGATTGGCGGGTCTCTTTCAAAGGGGAAACTAACTTAGGGCTTATATTGTCGCAGGAGAATAATATGTTGTTTGGTACAGGTAAGTTTTTTATTAATATTGTTATTTGGGAGGGTTACTTTGATTCGGAAAATAAACATTATGACGACCTAAAGAGACTATAGCAGAAGAATAAATAATACAGAACAATTGTCCGTAATGGTGGTTATTTTAAGGAGAGTTCTATATCAAGCAGTGGTCTGTTAACGGCTGTGAATGAAACACACAGTTGCAAACAGAAACTGTAAGCATGAATCACTTTTGCTTGTGGCACATTTAGCAGAAACCGCTGACATAGAACAGCTTATGCAGAATAATTATTTATGATTTCTACTTTGTACATTTTATCCGATACAAAAAACACTTCTGGCAAATCAAGCGATCAGAACGATAACCCAAAGGAAAATAGGTATCTTTTATTTGGATTTAGAAACCAGTGTTAACGTTTTTTTTTGTAGATGACATGACATTCGGCTATGACAACGAAACAGGACTGTCCATCGTGTGGAGTAAGCTAAATATGATATTGAACGGCGATGAGGTGGTGAGCGTCGAAGGCTACTCTATGGAGAGAGCGGCCGATGACCATGAAGTGAGGGTCGAGAGGAAGGCTAATGAAGGGTTCGCTTTGATGTGGAATAAAGTTTGGTGAGCACACACATATATGTATTAACATATGTATTTACATACCGTATTTATCTATGAATCTTTACTTAGGTAGTTTGCCCAGTAACCAACTTTAACAAAACGATTAAGACTACTTACCATCAGTACAGCGATTTAAGTGATTTTTTTTTGGATCACCAACAAATGGATGTGATTATAGGCAATTACAGCTGACGCAAATGGAACTTGTACGATTTTAAATAAAAAAAAAATGCTCGGTAAAAACTATACAAAAAATATACTAAAAACAGCAAAAAATAAAAACACTCCACATTCAATTAAACATTTATTGATATTTAAATGAATTTTAACCTTAATATCTGGACTATATGTTACCTTATTCCTAATTAGGGGACTCACCAATTTTGATTGGACTGTTTTTTTTTTGTTGTTTTGTGCAGAGTACAGGTCTTATGTGAATAATAAAAAATCCTGCCCATTAAACAATTTTATTCCAAAGTTACATATCTATTCCAGCGCAGTAAACGTAGACACAGTCCGCATTGTATTTCCCTACAAGCATCGATTCGCAGAGTCGGTTCAGGGAGATTTTGTATCGCTGTTCAAGTGGATCAAGTTAGTGCATCATATAAAGAAGAAACCTTTTACTGCGGAGAGCCCCCTACCTAGTGATTTACATATTAAGGTATATATATGTAAATAGTTTTACAATACCTTTTATAGGTATTCATAAAAAATACATTAGCGCCATCTCTCGAAAACATGCAGACTTATGTATGTAGTAGTTATTAATCCTGCAACGCGCTATTAAATTTCTCGCAGATGCAGAAACAAGCATTTTTTTTACATGGGCTTGCTAGAGTGACTCTGCTCTACCTGATGGAAAGCAAGTCAAGAGTTGTGGTCACCATGCTCATTGGGAATACAGACAATGCAGTATGGTGACCCACACAGGCAGTTTACTTAAACGCTTTTAGCATAGCCTAACGCTTACCTTTAGTGGAGCAAAATCTGCCAAATTTAATTTGGGATAAAAAATGTAGTGGTCGTTATTTAATGTATTACAACTCACTCTAATACCATACATTCTGTTCTGATGATATATTTCCACGTTCAAGTAACTATTCTGCGATTACCTTCGTCTACCGTTTGCTCTTATTGTACCTTATAAATTACATTTACCGATATTTTGTATAAAATTGGTAAGTGAAATTTTCCACACCGGTCTCTGGCCTCATAGTTTCGAACAATATCACACACACTAAACGCCAAAGTTGATGAGTATGTGGGTTTATATGTTTGTTACTTCTTCACGCTCAAACAGCTCAACCAATTTTGATAAAACTTGCCATGGAGGCATTCGACAACCTAGATACGCATAAAATATTTTTTTACCCCATCATAATTTAGTGTTTCCGTGAGATGAGCAATTAATGGAAATGTATTTCATTAATCGCATATTGTTAATGACACACGGATAACTTGAAGTATTGTTCTATAGATTGATGAGATCATAATAGAGATGAGCGACGATCCGTTCGAGGTGAAGCTGCGTGACAACTATGAGCTATTAGAGGACGAATACAAGGAGAGTCAGAAACGACGTACAATGCTCGATGCCAAGGTATTATAGACTTTATTTATATATCGTTATAGTTGTTAATTGGGCCAGCAAACTTATGAGGTGCTACTATTAAAAATATAGTGTTCAAAACAAATAACAATATGAATAGGGTATCTTTTATATTTTTTTTTTAGGTAGAATCTCATATTTTTTTATTTGAAATTTATGCTTCCAAAACGGTGGTGGTGACAAAGGTGGACTTAATGTCGTTTACACTTGCCGCGAATAGACCTTAGGGTAATGCACAGCAAGAACATGATTGATGCACGGTAAACAGTAATTTCTTTGTAATACGAATTAGTAATTTCTGAGAATGGAACATTCAACCAAAAAAACTCTTGCGCTTTATAGTGCTAGCTACCCCTGGTGTAAGATCTAATTGCTTGATCTGGATGTCGTAATAGCAGCGGTTCCCGGATCCCTCCTATCTCAGGCGCAGAGTGGCACACCGTGTGGTTTTAGTCGGTCCGATTCCGACACACCACCCCGCCGTAAACCCTGGTGGGGTGACGGCCCGAGGGGGTTTCCACACGTTAAAAAAAAAAAATCTAATTGCTTGCATATAATGTTAAAATAATACCTAAGTGATAATAACATGTGTAAGTAAAGTAATATTTTTAAGGTATATAATGATGATGTACCAACTAATTACGCAAGAGATATTATATTGTACAAGTGTGTGTACAAAGGTGCACTCTGAAATAAAATTGAAAATATATCTCGAAGTATTGGATGACAAGCACAATTGACCCATTACTTCTCACTGTCATATTTTTAGGACACGAGATTACCATTTTTTTTTCTAAAACTGGCTTTAATTTTTAAGCTTTTTTTTGTAAATTGCAAACATTTTTAACTATTTTTCCGTTAAAAAATATTTGGATAAAAAAATACTGTGGCATTATTTAGATATATAATTTCAAAGTTTATATATTTCGTAGCCGTTAAGAGTGCATTGTTGTTTGTTTTATATAGCTAATTATAGCTATGTAAATAAAAGTAATTGATTATTTCAAATTACTTAAAATTGTTGGGCAACCTTTGCTAAACGTGAACTATTCAATAAAGTCGTAATAATATTTTTTTTTTCTTAACATAAGATCCCAATGTCATACATATAAGACCGGCTGATTCAGACCCTAGTATAAATATTTTTTTTGTTTTTTGCTTCACATTATTTTTTCTTTCTGTATTAACAAATTTATTTTGTGATTTGAACTGAAAATTCTAAATTTTTCGATGATTGGGAAGTAATGGGTTAAGCGAAGTAAAAGTATAATGAGACTTGTCTTTGAATTCATAATCTATTCTATCTATTTAAAAAGGGCTGCTCCCGTGTTGGTAACACTGTGACTTAGTCATTAATAAAATGGACGCAAAGAATACCCAGATTCAGAACAATTGTTCGTGAGTTACACTAAGTAGCAGAAGGGAGGGCGAGATAACCGTTTACACCCTTCGTACAGTAAAATGTCCCGGTGCGTTCAGGTGCAAGAGCTATGCAAGCCGCACCTGTTCCTGCCGGCGGGCAAGGTGGAGGAGCTGTACGCGGCGCTGCGGCAGAAGGACGCGCAGATCTACGTGCAGCGCAGCCGCGCCGCCCCGCCGCCGCGCACCCGCCTCGTCGCCTGCGCCATCACGCGCTTCACGCTCATCACGCTCGCCGACACCACCACGCATGGCACGCACAACGCGCAGGCCAAGCTACGGGACATCGACTATGATAGGTACGTTTTTTCGGCGACTGATAAGGGATCATCCATCCGTCACAATTTAAGGGGGGGGTCGACAATGAGTGATGTTTAACAAGAGGTGGGAGAGATCCTAAGTTTGGTGACGTCACATTTCAATACCTAATATGTGTGTGGGTAGTATATCGTGTTTTATGTCTTGTTAATTTTTTTTTAAAAGTTTACTTTGATGTTGATTTTTGTAAGTAATATAATTAAATAATATAATTATTTCGGACATCTGACACAACGGGATTTAGTCCCAAACTAAGCAGAGTTTGTAAGTACTAAGTGTACTAGACGACTGATAGAAGTATATACTTTTCCTTTTGTAATTATACAGAGTGACTGGTGAGATACCTTCAATATTTGAGGACGTGATAGTATGCGAACATATATCATGAAATAAAATAACATAAAAACGAAATATTAAATAACTTCTTAGTAAACTTCGTACACAGTACACCGAGAGCCCAGTTTTTAACTGCGGAATACTTGGACACCGCGCGGCCGCACGTGTCTATCAACACAGAATACAAGAAACGAGTCGGTGACGCAATAATGCATTATGTAGCGGGATGGAGGGCGGGGGTGGGTGCCGCCGCGCCGCTCGTGACTAGATCAACGTAAACAGTGCGGCGAGCTTAGGGAGTATAATATCCAAATTTCACTTATTTTTTAGAGACATTTCGATAAAAAATAAGCACCTATTTTTTTTATATCAAGTTAACGAGAATCGAGTACCGAGTACTCTCCATAAGTATTGAAGGTATCTCACCAGTCACTCTGTATACATATATAACATAGAAGACACAGAAACAAATATTTGCAGGTCATACAAACATTTGAATGAATGATTTAAATGTATGATTGCCTTAAAAAAACAAAACTAATTTTAGAACTATCGTTTTGGTTTAATAATTTCCAAATGTCAAGTAACAAAATATGACATCACGCTATTGAGAGGGGAGGCGAAATCTGGAAGGTTAAATGTTTTCTTAAATTCCTTCTCCAGTCCTTGGCCCGAAGACGGTATCGAATTCACGACCCTCTGGTGCCGCAGTATCAACATGTCTTGCGCTCAGTGGCAACTCTTGCTCCGTGACTTCCCACAACCATTGCTCAGTATGAGCGAACTGAAGATGTGGGGTACCCTGCTTGCAGCTGAGGAACAACCGCCACCAAGAGGTACTTCTTAAATACTAATGATCGCTTTTGTTTACTTTAATCACAAAACCACAATCAGTTCCAGTGGTCCCAGACACTTAATTTCAAATGTTGCCTGACTTTAGTGTTATAGATTCGTCTTGCCTTTTTTTCATGTGCACTTTTTTATTTCTGTGAAAATCGTTACTTAAAAAGGGACGGAAGTGTGTTACAGGTAGCCAAATTGCAAAAAAATATGATTCGAGTTGACTGTCAGATATTAGTTGAGGTATCATATGCAACAGATTGCTACAGATTGTACTAAAAGGAAATGTACATACATATAATTTGAAGAGCCAGGTTCACGACTTACTGATAAAATCCCTGATAGACTAATGTGAACATATTTGCAAGATACTATAGATTTTGGTTTCACAAGTCTTGAATAGAGACATGTTTGTCAGACATACATATATATTACCAATTTTTTTCTGTTCAAAAGTGTTCGTAGTTTTGAGACAGATGGCAGTACGATCGACATAACATTGTAAATATATATAAAATCACTAATTTACAGAGGTACATCCAGCTTAAATAGAAAAACTAATAGTGTTTCATATTTTTTCTGTAGCTGTTCGCACTGTGGTAATAGATCAGGGCCACCCATGGGGTCCTCAAGAGTTGGAACGGAGTATGATGCCGCTCAAGTGGTACTACGACCTGTGCTGCGAAATGGCAGAGTACAGCTATGCATTTGGGCCGTGCTGGGAACCTGTCATTGCGCATTGTAACTTAGGTATGTATAACGTACAATTTCTAAGCTTGTACTTTCATAGATAAACCAAAAATTTAACAAATAAAATAGTAAAAATTCAAATCTTTCAATCTGTAATTAATTTGCCATAATACTCTTAAAAAAATAACAAAAGCTGCTAGGAGACATTAAATATTAATTAATTCTGGGTAATGTAATGTAAAAAGGCATATATTCAATGCGATGTACGTCTGGCGACTTCCATATAAAGCAAACAAACAAGACATACTGTGGCTCCATCTACCAAAGACACATCGAACTACGGAGTAATGAACTACGTACCTAGCAACTACTAATCCTGTATCGCGATATAGAAATCCTCGCGGCGATTAACTTATACAAAACATCACAACGTCAATCGTTGGGTCGCGACCCGCTAGGCATGAACACCTCGCCTGGTCGGAGAATCCTCCTTTTGTGTTGAAGGGACAGGATACCCGTTCCTCCACATACGTATAACACCTGATTAGTTTCAGGCCCTTTATCATGAACGGTTCAGAGCGTTTTTATTTTTTTTCTATCATTAAAATTATCTAATAAATTCATTAACCATAAATCCAATTGCCCACAGCTTTTGACCAAGTCTCCCGACCATCTTTGGACCCCTCAGCACCTTTGTCGTGGTGGGATAAAGTGCGTCTGATAATGCACGGACGTCTTACGGTCAATTGCACCAAGTTTACCTGCCTACTACATGTCTCGTTGGACCCGTACAACACCACTGAAGAGATGGAAGTCACTTGGAGTGATTTGGTTTTGGACTGGACTAATGGTACGTCTATCTTATTGTCAGACAGTTGAAACAAAAAGGCCCTTATTCTGTCTAGTGTTAAGAGTTATGTTGAGTTTTTTGGCTTAGATTCATTAGACGATAAGTTATTGGATGGTTGGTGCTGTTTCATTTCTAATCAAAGTAGTTTTACTCGGCATTGATTACTATTTGATATTGCGCTATTCATTCTAAATTGCACTTTATTGTGTAGGACCTAGAGTCGAAATTTATTTAAATGATTTTACTAAGTGATTCTTTTGTAGTAGTACTATTATAATTTGACTTGAAACATTAGGCATTGTTTATTTCGTATTCAATTTTTTTTTAAATAGGATGACATTTTTTTTTTAATTTGAAATTCACAATAATTATTAATATTTCACAAATGACATTTCACAGGTAAACTTGGGTTCTTGGGCACGTTGGACGTATACGTTCGCACGGCGAGCAAGTACGACGACTGTCGAGTCCTGCGGGTGCCTGCGCTGCGGCTGTCGGTGAAGTTGGGTTGGCAATGCGTTGCCGACCCGCGCGACCATCACGCCGTAGCGCCCTGTGCGCCCACAAGACTGCCTGAATATTCCAGTAATCAGGTAATTTGCATATTTAGAACGGATGAATTTTTTTTTAATATTTAATTTTCAGACCTGATATGAGTCTCGTATCAAAGAGTAATTATTACATAAATGTCAGGTGTTTAAAAAAACATACAGTTTTATGCGATAATGTAAGTATTTTAAATGTAACATTTCTCATTAATCACACATGGATACCAGGTACTTATCTAATACGATATTAAACTTCCGATTGCCGCATATTAAATACTTGCCTCTTGGATAACTAATACCAGGCGTTTAATAATATTATAAATAATCGTACATCTTACACACAACGCCATCTAGCTTCATACTAAGCGAAGCTATTATGACAGTTAAACTGACTGATAGAATACTTATATACTTTTCTTATTTTTTGTAAACACATTTTTTTTTCCTATATTAAGAGCCTGCCAAAGTAACTTTACTCTGCCTGATGGAAAGCATGAATAGAATCCATGAGTTGTGGTCACCATACTCATTGCAAATGCAGACAATGCAGTATGGTGACCCACACTATGGTGGCCTAGTGAGATGCTTTTTCACACCCCGCTTGGGGACGTAAAAGGCATGACAGTCATCGTGACAGTGTAAGGCTTACACAGTTACCACGATGACTGTTACCCCTGCATCAATGGGCCTCCGGTCTCACACTCACCAACGAAACACGACAACACGGATGTTGGCGCTGTAGGTTGATCTTCTGTGGGAGGGTAGTACTGCCCCGGTCGAGCCGGCCAGCTTGTGCTGAAATCAGCGTGGCTCTACTACCTATTAATTGACACATTGATATTATATATAGAAAACACCCAAATCTCATCACAGAAATTGGAATTGGTAATTTGATAAAGCTAGTCTTTGATTTTATGGTCAATATTTTATGTTTTTTCTTTTTATTATCTGTTGGTTGTCTTTTAGGAGCACGATTCGTACAGAGCCTTTCGTTCGCAAGGGCTCGACCTGCATCTCAGTATGGAGACGAAACCGGTGGACAAGGAGGGCAGTGGTCCAGTCCTCTTATTGTACGGAAGCACTCTAAGGTAAGTTTTGTTTGTCATTTTTTTTTAATATTTTGTCCAATTGAAATAATAATTCAGTGTAATTAAATTTTACACAATATATGTTAATGTCTATGTAAGATAAGATATCTATTTTTTACTTAGTTCTATTATAAGTTCAAAGTCATTTCTCTAATACATATATAAAATTTACTACAGATTTAAAGCAGTTGTTTGTTTTTAATAACAAGAAAAAAATAATAATATTTATATCTAAATCTACCAATCAAATTAATTCATGTTTGCTCTGGGTAGAGTATTCAAGAAGATTATAGACTACGCAACATCACGTTACGATCTATAGGTATGATCGTGGACCACAAATGGACAACTTCGAATAATATTATATGATATTTTGTTAGGTGGTTCGAGAGCCTCAAGTTGATACTGTCGGGTATAACGCGTCCGACCCGGCGCGGGCGCATCTTCAAGAACGTGCGCCCGCGCAAACCGCAGTTGTCGCGGCACTACCGCAACGTTAGCGTGTCTGTCACATTGCACAACTTACAGGTAACGCATTGTTTACTTAGATTAAACAGAGAAAGATCTACCAGAGTTAGGTGCGGTCTGAGAGGAGTCGGCATAGGGGTCATTACATCATTTAGGAAGTTTAAATTGTCACTATACTAAAGGACCAGTTGCCACCGCTATCTTCAACCTTTATTTTGTAATATTAAAGGTATTCTACTGGTCATCATCGTCCCTCCAACGTGGTATCGAGATGTTAGGGGTCCGTGTCACCTGCGGCTCCAAACACCGCCTGTCCCTGGTGGCCACTAACGATGGTTTGGTCAGAAGACCGCGGGCCAACTGGACTACGGTGTACATGAACTGTGATCTTAATGACGCCGAGATATGGCTGAAGACCTTAGCTACTGAAGAAAAGGAAGGTGACGAGGTAAGTGCTTGAAAGTAATTAAATTAGTTTAAAAAATATAATCCTAATAAATTAATGGGTTTTGTATATCACTGAGTTTTCAAAATCAAAATTTCTAAATACTGAAAAAGTTTCATGTTAAATCTTGAAACTTGTAAACATACTTTTGAATACCTGCACCTTGCGTTAATTCACGAAGATATAGTTCAAAAATAAATAATTGAATTTACTTATATTGGGTGATTTTTTGAGCGTAGTTTTTTAAAAATCAAATAAAAGACTCAAATTTGCATCATATATTCAAAATTTTTATTGAAATCGATAAATTGCCCTTTGCCATTTCCGTTTTAAAGGTAACTTCATGTAAATGTTGTCCGTGGCTCCGTTTCAAATGGTCAATTCGGAAGGTCCAATTTTGCGTCACTTTTTCGAGCATTTCGGCCGATATTCCACGAATAACGCGTGGTACATTGTCCTGCAAGGAATCAATCATTTTTACATAGACAGGGTGTTAAATCGCACGATCTTGGTGGCCAACTCACAGGGCCTTTTCGAGAAATAAGCTGCTTACTACATCCATCCTTCAAAATGTCCATTGTTTCACGAGTTGTGTGGCATGTGGCGTCATCTTGATGAAACCACATGTCAACCAAGTTCAGCTCAACCAACCGGGGTAAAAAAAAGTCACGTATCATGGCTCGATATCGTTCACCGTTGACGGTAATGTTTCTTCCACATCGTCTTTGAAGAAAAATGGCCCGGTGATGCCACCAGTCCATAAACCACACCAGCTTTCGTTTTTTCGGGATTGGATCGGTAATTCTTGAATGGCATATTGCTTTTCATCACTCCAGATACGACAGTTTTGCTTGTTGTTCCCTTTGTCGGAGGGACATGAGACCCGTCCCTCCATAGTTTAATGTCCAACAAAGTAAATTTGGTGCAAGATTTGGTGATAACAGCACGAATTGTTGATTGCCCAGGTCGATTATGACGACCATAATATGGTCGTAATAAACGATGCACATTTTTCACAGAGCACGAGTTTTTATAATAAATTTCAACAATTTGCAATCGTTGCTCGTTTGTAAGTCTTTCCATAATGAAATGGTAGAGTATACTGAAAACCTTTCACCTTGACAGTAGACGTTTGGACACCATTAACAACCAGTGCTGCCAACTTGAAAAACTTAACTCTTAAAAAATCACCCTTTATTATTCACTTAGTACTTTTACGCCGGGTGTCGTAACACACACAGCAGTTTATTCCAATTTTTTTTTTTAATCGCCTAAATTGTAACAAGCACCTAAATTATAAGCGATAAAAATACTTTTAATGTGTAACGATTTTCCGTTTGCTTTCCTGTAATCCGTATTAACCCTAGATTAAACTATATAGACTAAACTATCCTATCAAATCACCTCCTGGACTACGGAAAGAGAGGGGATTGGAACCCTCGATTTTTTCTTCTTGTCGCATGATTTTTGTACGGCGTTGCGGAATAATGAATTAGAAGCAGTATTGAAATATTATGACACAGATGCCGTACAAAATCAAATTACCAAATTTACCCCGGTAATTGTCGGAAAATAAAAAAAAAAACCGACTTTGTGGCGCACCATTTTTTTACGTCAAGTAAAAAGCCAAGAACCGCGCAGTTCTTATTATTTTTAATGGATCTATCGGTGGTAAAAATGCCGTGCAAAAATATGTGACCAAAATGTACTCACTCTACCTGTACTTTCGAATTCTCACCTGCACTCAGTTGGACAGCTTACAAGTGACGGCATAGTGCTGAATCTCATTATTTTATGCTCTTATATCGTTCTAGATAGGTCACCTGGTGGTTCAAATGACCCATAACTTTTTCAATATGGGTCTGTAGTCTATACGAGTAACGTTAAACAAAAACTAACTAACTCTTGTAAATGAAACAACATTATGCAAGATAGTCAAAAGTTTTATTGTTTTAGAAGTAATATTATCTTTCTTTGGGTTTAAGAGATCACATTAAAATAAAAATAAAACAATTAACTTATTCTACACAGTTAATACACACAGTTACACTTACTACACAGTTACACACAACAAACTTTTGCCTTTCATGCAATTGTCCATGCATTTGTCCATCGAAATCAAGAAAAATGACAACAAACTTTTGCATGAAATGCAAATGACAAAAGGCACATATTTTTCTTGAATTTGGTTCTTCATTAGATGCTATTTCTTGGACAGGTTCAACATGTAATATACTTTTAATTAGCACCTTTATTTCACGCCGCAAAGTAGGTATGTTTAATTTCTCTTTCAGATGAGGCTCCACATCAGCCATTTCCAAAACAAACTCGCGTCTGGATTTGCTTTTTATATTGTTTTTACTGTTATTGCTAACGAATATAACGTATGAGTTTATAATCGTAATGTTGAACAAGCTAAAAAAAAGCATAATGGCCATCTACGCGTCTTTCTGTTGCAGCACACGATAGAACACATCTGATCGACTGTATCGACAGCTCCTTTTCTCGAATTATAAAACTATTATGTGAGGTTTCCCAGTAGTAGCATTTATCGCAATATCATCATGTGTTGTTGACAATAGATAAACATTTTTTTTTCTTTGGTTTATAGGATATTAAAGTCTTCTGCCCATCAAAATAGTAAACAGATGTCCCAATTTGGCGACTATTAGAATCCTTCATTTCATTCGGAATCTCTCGTCTGTTACT
The DNA here is from genome assembly GCA_949316085.1 of Hypercompe scribonia. NCBI lineage: Eukaryota > Metazoa > Arthropoda > Insecta > Lepidoptera > Erebidae > Hypercompe > Hypercompe scribonia. The sequence continues at coordinate 22,654,645 of OX438972.1, forward strand.
TCGTAAGGTTCCTGCAAGTGTCAAATTGAACGGAGCTTTGAGAAGTTCTGCGGCTAAGGGTACGGATGTAAACCAGTTGTTCATCGTAATATTCCTATTGGAACCATGAAGTGGCAAAGTCAAAGTTTTCATAATAATCAGCTAGTGGCTCGTTTCTTGGCGTATTTTCTTTACCCAAATAAGGTGTAGCATTGAACACATATTTAGTTTTTACATCAGCTACCATTACAATTTTGATGCCATATATATTTGACTTATTCGGCATATACATTGGAAATGGGCCACGCCCTCTAAATCCAACCAATTGCTCATCGATGGTTACGTAAGCTCCCGGCGTATACAATTTCTGGCAGTTGTTTATAAATGTTTCCCATAAATTTCTAAAAGCTGCAAATTTGTCATCAATTCTTCTAGCTGAACGTGTGTACTCTTATCATCAAATCTCAAGCTGTTTATTAAAAACTTAAATCTATCTCCAGACATGCAAGCTTTGAAGCGGGAAGTACTATATGAAGTATTGAATAAAAGCTTTGATGGTACATGATTGCTTTGCACTGCGGCAGACAAAAGTAAAAGGTCAAGTAAAGCTTTCAACTCACGCTTGTCTATTTGAGCTATTGTATTTGTTAGCTGAGCGTAGTTCTTCTTATTTTGTTCAATTTCCACGTTAGTATATTTGACTATATCATCAAGCATTTCATCGCTCAGAAATAAAGAAAATATCTCACCTGGTTCTACAATATTACGAGCTTCTCCTTGAGGTCCCTCGGTGAAACGTAAGATGTACCTAGAAGCCGCACGAGTTCTTCGCTATCTAGGCTTTGTGGTCCATTTATGTCCATTTTTGCCTTGAAGAATTTTTTTTTTTGGAATATTAATTCTGGGGTCACGTTGTAGTCTACCTTGACTGGGTAGAACGTCGGGCGCAGAATCTTCAGAGAGTGAAGATTCTATACGGCGTTGTCGTTTTTGTAACTGAGAAATAGGTACATCTGAGTCAAAACTCTCATGAATAACTGCCTCCACTAAAATATTTTCTTCCGATTCACTTTCAGTCAGCTGATGCTCTTCCATTTCCAAGTTATCTTCTAGCTCACTCAATATTTATCGCTGTGTTTCACGTCATCATCATTCAATGTATCCACTTTTAATAATCTACTAATGGCATCATCGCCGAGTATTTGTGATATCTAAATCAAAAATATATAACATTTGAGACAAAAAAAAATAAAATAAAATAAAAAATGAATGGTGTCGTGGGACACCAGGTAGGAACGAAGTTCCTTCGGATAATGTGGAATCGACACAATTTGCAAAAAAAATCGTGCTCAATTTTATGTAGGTTTTCTTGATTTTTCTCTTAAATTTTGCTGATTAGTTTTTATTTAAGTACAAGAAAGTATTTAGGAAATTCAGTATTTTAGGAAATAAAATAATAAACTCCTTAAAATAATAAAATAGCACACATGACGCTCTTTCACGCCTGCGCACGTCTCATTTAACGGTTTTATTCCACGCACTTTTTTCCACAGATTTATTCCACAGATTTATTCCACGCACTTTTTCCACTTACGGTTTTACTATCACATTTTTTTCCGTTCGGTCCCGCAGCGAAATCCCTATCCCCTCCAAGCCTGCCGTAAGGAACTTCGTTCCAAAAATAGTGAAGAGTACAAACATAATACACAAAATAAACTGATAAAATTATTGCAAATAAATGATAAAAACAGGTAAACTTACCATCGCTCAACAGTGACGTAAACATTAAATTTTACGACACCTCTGCTGTATCTCAATGCACAAATGACGCGTGACCACAATGACAGCACGTGGCACACTGTCCGAACATATGAGGAAGGTACTGGAAAGCGGGGGGCGCGGGAACGACGCAAACATTGTTTTTTCCGGGAATCGTTGTGTCGCCGTTGTATCTTTTACGATAGTTTAGTATTCTAGGGTTAATAATGAAAAGCGACGGAAGCGTGTAACAGGGGACCGGGAAAAGGCACAACTGTACAACTTTTGGTAATAGGAATTACCAAAAATTGTCTGGTTTTATTAAATTCGTATTGCAATAGGAAATAAGAGAAAATTTAAAATAATAACTATCAATACATATGGTTAATGTAGGGCTGCCTCGTTTTTTGTTTTCCTACTGCTTTTTAGCACGGATTAAGACGTCGGTATATCGTAATTGCAGTACAGCCAGCTGAGCCCGTGCGTGATGGAGAAGTGCTACTGCCTGTCGGTGCGGCGCGTGTCGTACGGGCGCGAGGCGGGCGCCAGCGCGGGCGCGCCGCCCACGCACCGCCTCGCCGTGCACGACCTGCGCGGCGCTTGGACCAAGCTCAACCGCGACCTGGCCTTCGGCCTCATCGACACTTACATCAAGACCCAGGTGCGTACCCGTCCACCCGTCTCACCCGTCTCATCCGTCTGACACGCACCGCCTCGCCGTGCACGACCTGCGCGGCGCCTGGACCAAGCTCAACCGCGATCTGGCCTTCGGCCTCATAGACACTTACATCAAGACCCAGGTGCGTACCCGTCCACCCGTCTCACCCGTCTCATCCGTCTGACACGCACCGCCTCGCCGTGCACGACCTGCACGGGGCCTGGACCGAGCTCAACCGCGACCTGGTCCTCGGCCTCATCGACGCTTACATCAAGACCCAGGTGCGTACCCGCCCACCCGTCTCACCCGTCTCACCCGTCTGACACGCACCGCCTCGCCGTGCACGACCTGGGCGGCGCCTGGACCGAGCTCAACCGCGACCTGGCCTTCGGCCTCATCAACACTTACATCAAGACCCAGGTGCAAACCCGTCTCGTCCGTCTCGCCCGTCTCACCCGTCTGACACTGTACATAATGTATTATTAATTACCTTGGCTTCGTTAGCACTTCGCTTGGTTACTGCTTTTCTAATTCACAAAATGGTTCTTCAGATCGCTGGACCCTTTAGGGACCTTTGAAAATTGAGTTAATGTTTTAAAATAAGTTTCCTTTTAAAGAATATACTTAAGTAACAGATAAATATTGTTTTTTTAGCAATTGAAGAAAAATTTATCAACCAAAGCTTTGAAGGAAGAAGAACAACCTAACACGTCATCGAAGAACCAGCGCGAAGCCGACGTTATATCACCGCCACCACCCGCTGTTGTGCAGGTAAGCGAAAACAAGTAATTCTTGGAACTTAAAAACGTAATAAGTATAGTTGTGATAGAAATTACAATAAATATACGTGTTTCCAATAAATGGTGGCAAGATCTTGTTCAGAATTTTGTTAAGTTGTTGTTAAGTTTAGCCAGTTGTGGGTTTTTCATTTGTGATTTTTGACAACAATTGTTGTCTAAAATCAAAAAAATCCACAATATAGAATGAACTTTGTCGTACACCAGTTAAGTCCACTATACATACAATGTACATCAAGTTAATGACTATTAAACACAGGGTGGAGGAGGGTCCGGGGCCGGGGGGCCGGCGCCGGGCGGCGGCATGCTGGCGGCGCTGGTGGCGGAGGCGGGCGGCTCGGCGCCCGTGGTGTTCAGCGACGAGCTGGGCGGCAGCGACGAGCACGCGCCCGCGCCGCACCCGCCGCACGTGCGACACGTGCTCGACGACGACAACTCGCACACCGCCTGCCTCAGTGAGTACGCCTCGTCGCCTCTGTACACTGCTCTATCGAATTCACTGCATGTATTACAACAGAATGGAGACAAAAAGTACTGCGATCTGTGTTGATATTTTTTAAACATTAAAATTTAATGGAAAACTCTGTCATTCAATAAGATCATTGATAGCTACTTAAGTTAGAACATTATATAAATTCATACTCTTTAACAATATTCATTGAATATACGATAGACACGAGATCGAGACGTTGCAGATGTTTTTCTAATTTATCAAAAGCTTTTGATTGTGTTGACAACCAAATTTTGTTACTCAAATATAAAACCTTAGGGTATCGTCAAGACTACTGAAATGATAGTGTCATATCTCACTGGCATAATTCAGAGTATGTACATACAAAATGATATGATAATTTTTGGTGCGATGCATCACATGGGCGTGTCACAAGGTTCAATATTAGGTCTTCGATTTACTATACCTTTGTGGGATAGTACGCTTGCTAATGACTTATAAAATTAAAAGGCATATGGATCATATAAATATATAACGACGAGTGCTTCCTTTGCAGTCGAGCTGGTGAACTCGCAGGTAGTACTGAAGGGCTGCGAGACGCGTGGCTACGTGATCCTGTGCGCGGCGCGGGCCGAGGTGCGGCAGCGCGTGCGGCGCCAGCCCGCCGCCGCCGCCTGGAGCGGCGCGCTCTCCGCCATGCAGTACTACGCCACCGTCAGCGCCGCCGACAGGGACCAGCTGGACGGTAACTCACCCACCGCTCTAGGGCCGACGGGGAGCGGCGCTCTCCGCCATGCAGTACTACGCCACCGTCAGCGCCGCCGACAGGGACCAGCTGGACGGTAACTCACCCACCGCTCTAGGGCCGACGGGGAGCGGCGCTCTCCGCCATGCAGTACTACGCCACCGTCAGCGCCGCCGACAGGGACCAGCTGGACGGTAACTCACCCACCGCTCTAGGGCCGACGGGGAGCGGCGCTCTCCGCCATGCAGTACTACGCCACCGTCAGCGCCGCCGACAGGGACCAGCTGGACGGTAACTCACCCACCGCTCTAGGGCCGACGGGGAGCGGCGCTCTCCGCCATGCAGTACTACGCCACCGTCAGCGCCGCCGACAGGGACCAGCTGGACGGTAACTCACCCACCGCTCTAGGGCCGACGGGGAGCGGCGCTCTCCGCCATGCAGTACTACGCCACCGTCAGCGCCGCCGACAGGGACCAGCTGGACGGTAACTCACCCACCGCTCTAGGGCCGACGGGGAGCGGCGCTCTCCGCCATGCAGTACTACGCCACCGTCAGCGCCGCCGACAGGGACCAGCTGGACGGTAACTCACCCACCGCTCTAGGGCCGACGGGGAGCGGCGCTCTCCGCCATGCAGTACTACGCCACCGTCAGCGCCGCCGACAGGGACCAGCTGGACGGTAACTCACCCACCGCTCTAGGGCCGACGGGGAGCGGCGCTCTCCGCCATGCAGTACTACGCCACCGTCAGCGCCGCCGACAGGGACCAGCTGGACGGTAACTCACCCACCGCTCTAGGGCCGACGGGGAGCGGCGCTCTCCGCCATGCAGTACTACGCCACCGTCAGCGCCGCCGACAGGGACCAGCTGGACGGTAACTCACCCACCGCTCTAGGGCCGACGTTAGCGAACATGGCACGAATAATAGATGGCGTTAATGTATAGATTTAAAAAGAACCAGTCTATGATGATCAAACACACATAAATAAAATAAAAGCCTACTGAATGATATTGTGCATTATCCGTATATCGTCCGCAGAGAACATCCAGTGGGTGTCGGTGGAGGAGATCTCGGAGCGCTGGCAGAGCGCGGAGATCAGCGCGCTGCCCGACGTGCCGCGCCTCGTGGGCAGCGGCCACTCGGCCGGCGGGGTCATCGGCCGCTGCGTCGGGCCCAGCCCCGACCCCGGCCTCGCGCAGGTACCAGCATCACATATAGTTAACGCTATTCGGTGGAGGCCTTCGTTCAACAGTGTCTTCGCTCTGGCCCGTCTCCTTGCAGTAAGCTTGTAAGAAGATGAGTCTGAGCGAAGTGTAAGTTCAAAATATAGACCAGTACGGGATTTTCAGATTACAGAACCATTCTTTTAAAGTGTTCATCTGTTCAAATAATTTTATTTTAACTTTACTTAATTTACTTTCCCTAATTTAAAAAAAAACCTTCAGTATGTAAGAGAAGCAAAAGGATATGACAAAAACACAATTTAAAAACAACATCTTTCTCAGTTAAAACTGTTTTTCTCATGTTATTTATTCTTTTTTTAAAAAAATCTATATTCACTAAAGAGGTTTTAAAAATACAATATAAGTTTAAAATATAAGTTGAGTTTAAAAATACTTATACAAACAGAAATATTAAAAAAAATACTTTAAGTAAAATTTGCTCTGAAATATAATTGTTACAGCTCCAACGCATAGTGTCGCGGTGTGCGTGCGAGTTCTACTACGTGTCGCACGAGGAGGCCGAGCCGGTGGGGGGGCAGGGCACGGGCTGGGCGCAGCAGCAGCCCTACGACTCCTTCACCCTCATGCACCACGACCTCAACGTGTGCACTAATTCGCTACAGGTCTTGTTTCTAATATACACACAGCTTTATCATCTTAGACATGATCTAGACATGTTAAAATGCTCTGTTCATTCATGAAACATCAAATTTCTGAAGGTCAAAATTCACTTCTGATATACTCTCGATCTCACAAATGGCATAAAAGTTTTTGTCATAGTAAAGTATGCTTAAACATAACTAAAAGTAGCAGAATAAGGGTCCAATTTCCATCACAATACTATGTAATCTTTTATGACCCTTTACCAAGAGAATTGAGCTTCTAATCTGCGAAGTCTGGCGGCAATCACTATAAATTTTTCCCCATAAATTTCTTGACTGCCGTCTGTTTGTTACTCATAATTTGTATGTTGAAAGTCTTAGCAGAATTTCGCGACCCACAATTTTTTAACAATATCATTATTTCCAGTACGCTATGCTACTCGACGTGGTGAACAATGTGGTTCTCCACGTGGAGCCAGAGCGGCGTCGCACGCTGGAGAGACGAGCTCGTATGCGGTTCCAGTTGCAGCTTCATCAAGATCAAGACCCAAGGCAACTTATACATAAGTTGCAGACACAAGTATGTACCTATGCTATATGACTTTAAGGGTTATTTTTGCTTATAATATATCTTGGTGTAATATTAGAAAAAAGTCTAGTGAAGACTGCGACCCATAAATTCGGATCTGTTGGATTTATTTCGTGTTTACAAGGTGAACACTTGAAAGAGCTCATAATTATATCAGACTTCAATTTTTTAAACATCCAACTTTATTATAATACTAGCTTTTGCCCGCGGCTTCGCTCGCGTTAAAATTTATACAAACTTTCATCCCCCATTTTATCCCTTTAGGGGTGGAATTTTTTTAAAATCCTTTCTTAGGGGATGCGTACGTCATAGTAGCTTTATGCATGCAAAGTCTCAGCCCGATCGGTTTAAAATTGACAAAGTTTCATACAAACTTTCATCCCCCATTTTATCCCTTTAGGGGTGGAATTTTTTTAAAATCCTTGCATAGGGGATGCGTACGTCATAGTAGCTTTATGCATGCAAAGTCTCAGCCCGATCGGTTTAAAATTGACAAAGTTTCATACAAACTTTTATCCCCTATTTTATCCCCTTGGGGGCAGAATTGATCAAAATTCTTTCTTAGGTATCCGACCTACGTTATAACATCTACCTGCATGCCAAATTTCAAACCGATCCGTCTAGTGGTTTGGGCTGTGCGTTGATAGATCGCTATGTCAGTCAGTCACCTTTGAGTTATATATATTTCGATTATCAGTTTTGTAGTTTATTTTTTAATTCAAAGTTCACTTCGAGCGCAACACATTGTCTACTACTTCTGAACCAGTATTGACATATATATGTACACAGTTTTTTTACACTGCCTGCACGGGTGGGCTAGTGGTTTAAGTGCTCGCCACGCCGCTCTGAGTGTTCTGGGTTCGAACCCCACATGGGACAAAAAATTTTTAGATGTATGAATAAACAAATAGTACTATTGTTTTCTCTTACAAAAAAGAGTATTGGCATAGATTTTAACAAAATAGTACTTTAGACTATCCTCTGAATGTACCATTAGTATTTTTTGAAAACTTATGTTACATATACGAGTAATGATTTCTTAGCTTGAATTTTTGTTTTTGAAGTTTATTTTATATTCACACAAAACCAGTTTTTCTTCTCAAGAAACGACCAGTAAACCGTGCTTTGATCATGGTAAATGTAGATATTATAAACATACCTATATATACATGTAGTATACCATACATAGTCTATATGGACATGTTAGCTGTCCATGTCTCATCGATAAAATTTAAAATAATGCGAAATTAAAATTACTTTTTGTATAACTATGAAACAATGGAGTGTGGTCGTGAGATAAAAATGTTTCCAGAAAAAATGAAACAATAAAAGAAATTACAGGAAAATTGTGAATAGTTATCACAAATGTCATGAAAAGTACTAAAACAGTTTAAAAAATACCAAAAAGAGATCTCTCCGGCGGGGAATCGAACCCCGGTCTCCCGCGTGACAGGCGGGGATACTTACCACTATACTACCGAAGATTATGATGATAGTTTTCAAATTAGCGTTCAGTTTCTACTGTACTGAAGTATCATGTGCGTCATCGATTATCTTCGTGACTAGAACTTATTAATTTGTATGAGTCACAATCTTATAATGAATTCAGCCTATCAATGATGTGTTTGTATGTTTCCTGTAATTGGTTATTTGATATTATTATATGGATTCTTATAATATTTATGAGTAATAAACTAAAGTAGATATTTATCTAAACATTAATTGTTAATATTGTTTAAAACCGAAGAAAATATCTTTTATTTAACTAATTAAATTAAAAAAAAATCATATCTTAATAATGCGTGAAAGACTTGTATCTATATTTTAAAAGTAAAGACGCGGGTCTTTATTTTTAAAATATATTCATAAGACCTTTTTGGCATTTATTGAATTATTTCCCAATTTTCTTTAGTAATATTTTTTCTTGTTGTTGATATTTACATTGCTCTGTATTCATTATATATGAATAAGTATTAACGAAAATTCACCCATGTCTTAGAACACATCTTGTACTTTCTGTTCCTTTTGACTGACTTCAAAAAAAGAAAGATTTTCTCAATTCGATTGTATTTTTTTAAGTTTCTTACTCCAAAACTCCACCATTTCGTATCCAAGTTAAAGAAAATAAAATAAAAAAGGATTTATTTCGCTCCTTAAGATGAAATAAAGAAATAAAATTTTACATGGTAGTTTAAAAAAAATAATTAAGTAACCTCATTATGTTTAAGTCTATATAAATATGATTAATATTTACTAGAATATTATATTAATATTAACTGTATACTTATTTGCTACCTGTTTACTTTAAGGTAGAGTATGAATCCCAGACGCTGCCTACCACCTACCCATCCAACAATAAATTCTAAAACATTCAAGAGCAGAGTGAGAGTGAATGGGTTTCTTTTGGGTAGGCTCATCTTCATAGTAACATTCGATTGAAAAAAAAAATATATCGTCAGGCGATATCTAAAAATACAATTATCGCAAGTTCCTTATTAAAAAAGAATATGTCGATTGATAAATTTGAATAAATAAAAAAAGATAAAAATTAAAATTGGTAAAAATAGGTATTTTTTTTTAAATAAATAAATCTATTTCCTCTCTCTTGCTTAGCTACATTACTCTGCCCGACAAGCCCGACGTGGGTTCACAATTGTTATCATTTATTTATATGTTCAACACCAATATACACTATGAAATGCAATAAAGAATCGAGGATTGTTATAATGCCCCAGGTGCGAGAGTCTCTGGCAAGACTTCGTCGGCTGGAGAAGGAATACTACCTGAAGAACAGATCGATGACAGGCAACGATCCAGCTGCTTTGGATGAGCTCAAGAGTCTTGATGACCAGGTTTGTCCCTTTTACTGTTGAAGAAAATGTTAGTCGTATTTTTATTTTAGTAAAAACATGGCCAGACATTCGGAACAATAAATTTGTTCTTATCTTTACGGGACATCCACGCAGTATTTACTGGATGCTCTCGATCAGTTACAGCAGCGAGCAATCCGTAGTCGGCAGGCCCAAAACTACTGTGACTCTTAAGGCTCTGCAGATGAGCCTCTATTAAAGCTATATATCAAGATATCAATAGTATACAAATAGTAACAAGAACTATTCTCACTAAACACAATTGTCTACATCCAAAATCTGCAGTAGAAAGAGTGACAATCAAAAGACGGGATGGAGGTAGGGGCCTTACCGACATATTTGCCCTATAGACTACACAAATTTCTAACTTAAAATCTTTTTTCTTTAAAAAATCTAACAGTAGTCAAATTCATAAAGTAATAGTTAAAAATGATCTCAAGCACTCACCACTAAACCTAAACCAAGAGATAGAAATAGTGAACATGGGTAATAACTTTGAAATATATAAAATAGAACAATGGAAAAAGAAAGCACTCCATGGTCGACATCCCCAAGGTCTTGAACAACCACATATAGACAAATTAGCTTCAAATAAATGGCTCACGCTAGGATTCTTATTGCCGGAAACTGAAGGCTTCATCATAGCAATCCAAGATCAAATCATAAATACAATCAGTCACACAAGTCCTCTATCGCTTTTGTTATGGAGAGTATTCTGAAGAGCTCTTCCAATTGGTCCAACCTTCTCCCTTCCTCTACAAAATAACATGTACTGGCCTTAGTAGTCACCATTTTAGAATGGACGTGCGTTCTAGAAGTAAACGTTTTGACACTTCCTCCCTGTGCCAATCAGTGAAAATCTGAAACTCGCTGCCAGCGCACGCGTTTTCCTCCCTCTCTGATCCCGGGTCTTTTAAGCTGGGTGTGAAAAACTGTCATTGTGCGTGTGTCACCATGCTGCGTTGTCTGCATTCGCAATAAGTATAGTGACCACAATTCTTGGATTCTACCTATCGTATAAGCTCTGCTCAAATTAAAACTAGATAGATTGCGAGAGAGTATGTGATGAGCGGGGTCGGTGCAGGTGAACGAGTGCAAGGAGTCGGTGTGGTCCCTGGGCGAGGAGCTGGACGCGATGGTGCGCGCGTGGCGCGAGGCGGAGGAGTGGCGCGGCGCGGCGGCGGCCCCGCACGTGCGCAGCGCCCGCGCCGCGCCGCACCGCTACAACGAGATCTGCTTCAAGAGCGCCCGCTGGAGACTCACCGACGCCGATGGACAGCTCGGCATCGCCGATCTGCTGCTCACCAACTTCCTGTGAGTCATGTGATTCGATATACTGCTCACGTCAGTTTGGAAATCAGGGCATGAATTTGAATTGTAGGTATATTTGGTACCGCGTTGCTAGGCAAAGGTGGTGTTGGACGCCTTGTGGCGCGATGGAGACAACTTGAGAAAAATGGCTGGCAGTGGATCGTCCAAAATCGGGATAGTTAGTGCTTTTTGGGGAAAGGTGAAAGTCTTCGTTCAGCACTGACTGGCAATACTCTGAAGAATATTTGGTTACAAAAAGGAATTTGTTATTATTATTATCAATGAATGCGTAATTCTAGAAAGTGCTTGGCGGTCAAATTTTTAGAACATTCTTAATTTATTGTTTTGTTTTATGGACCAGTATAATTTGAACTGACATTACATCGACTTCTATATAGTAAACAGTCCAGGCACACAGAACTACACTATATCTAAATAAAATCGTAACTTTCTAAATGTTTAAAGGAAATTGAACTGTATATACCGGACTTCATAGTTAATAATTTCACAGAATGCTTACGAAATACTTGTCCAACTTTACGTGAACCCTTGTATTATTTAGATATACGAAGACATCGAGATCAGATGACTCGGTGGAACATCAGCTTGAACTTGGATACGTTAGAGTGAAGAATCTGCTACCGAACGAGCCTTTTCCTGAGGTAAGAATCATTAGCGTAAAATTTAATTTTTAAACTAATGTTATCACAGATGGCAACACTGAATTTCAGTAAGTTATTCTTTCTTACCATTGACATGTCATTAATACATGTTAATATACAAACTTCCTATTTGTAGCACGTCATCATAATACGCTAGATGACACCTTAGTCAAATTAGTTACTTTTTATCGTCTGTCAAAACGACAATTTTGTGTGAAAAATGTACTAAATACCAAATTGTGACGTCACTTTTTTAGACTATTCAATTGAAAAATATATTTCACTGTATATTTGATTGAAATTCGTAATAATAATAAAAAACTATGTTAATTGTATTTGCCGAGATGTTTCGCGATATTAGTTTTAATGAAGTGGACATTGGTATTTATTTACGATACTGTCATCTACCCAATTGTAACATTGTATAATATTGCACACGTTTTAGGCTGGTTTCTTTAATGTAACAGTTTTCAACAAAAGAAGAAAATAAAGTGGGGCAATACAGATAGTGCGAGAAACTACAGTTAGTCTTACAGGTTGTCCCCCCTCCCCCCAGGTGTTGGTCCCTCAGGAGCCGTCAGGCCGCGCGCCCCTGGCCCGGCGCGCGGCGCTGCGCGTGTTCTGCCGCGACCGCCCGCCCGTGGGCGGCATCGCTGTCAAGGAGCACTTCGAGGTCAACATCGTGCCTATACGAATAGGTAACGTACCCATTCATATCTTGTTTCACTTTACACGCCATTCTACACCTTTAGAAGACAAACTGATTAGTGTAGATTAAGTCTTCGGTTTTGGTTCGACCAGATCAATGCTAAAGTAAGTTACAATTTTTAATTTTTTTATTTTAATAACCTGCCAAAGTGACTTTACTCTGCTTGATGGAAAGCATGAATAGAACCCAAAAATTGTAGTCACCATACTCATTGCGAATGCTGATAATGCAGTATGGTGATCCGCACTATGGCGGCCTCACTTGGTGACGAAAATGACATGACAGTCATCGTGTATTGCACACACTTACCACGACTATAATAAGATGTACTCCGATTATATAAAATTAATCCAATTATCATAACATTCTTACAATCTTCTATGCAGAATTGGCAAACAATACTGAAATTAAAAATCTGTCCAATAATATAACTACGGAACCGATACGTATTATGCGAGGTATATATCATCGAGATGCACTTAGACCACTTTAGTTTTGCCTGGCACTTAATCCTCTCTCTAGTCTTCTTAATAACAGCAATGCTGAGTACAATTTAGTATCTACTGGTACCCAGGTTTCACTAACACATCTGTTTTACATGGATGATATAAAACTCTTTTCCACCAACAAGGATAACATTTTCCTTCTAGCCAATATTACTCAACAGTTTTCCAAAGATATATACATATATGGAATTTGGAGACGATAAGTGCAAAATTTTGTCAATAAATAAAGGTATAATTGAAAATAAAACATATGCTTTAGAATCTGGTGAGGATATTGAACCAATGGATAGTTATAGCGTATATAAATATTTAGGTTTTAAGCAGTCTAGAAGAATTCTCCAAAAAGAAACCAAAGAAGATCTAGTAAATAAATTTAGATACAGGCTCAAGTTTGAACATACATACATTATTATAGAAAACTGACACCTAACATAATACAAATATTTGGCATGGATTAGAATCGAACTCACGATCTCCAGTTTAGCAGTCAGGGTCTCTAACCATTAAAAAAAATTCAGACATTTGACACACAACGTCATCTAATTTCAAAGCAGAGCTATAACTAGACTGATAGAATATTTATATGCTTTTTTTTTGTAACTACATACATATTATACTTAGAAAACACCCAAACTTCGAAACAAATATTTTTAGATCATACAAACATTTAGTCCTGAAATCGAACCCGAGACTTCAAGCACAGCAGTCGCACTCACTACCGCTGCGCCATCGAGGCAGTTAAAGCCATTAGACCAACAGGCATTTGAGTGAGACGGTTCTTTGCACCTGAGCATCTGTGTCTTCTGTATAAGACCCAGGTACGCTCCTGCGTGGAGTACTGTTCTCATCTTTACGATGGATCCGCGCAGTATTTGCTGGACGCTTTGGATCGATTACAGCGGCGAGCAGTCCGGATCATCAATAACCCGAAAGTCACTGAATCCCTTGAGTCTCTGCAGTTGCGAAGAGATGTCGCCTCTATAGCAGTCCTCTATCGTCTTTATCATGGAGAGTGTTCTGGTGAGCTCTTCCAACTGATCCCATCCTCTCCGTTCCTCTATAGGACAACTCGTGCTGGCCTTGGAAGTCACCGTTTCAGAATGGTAGACATACGCTCCCGAACTAAAAGATTCGGCTCTTCCTTCCTGTGCAGATCAGTTAAAGTCTGGAATTTATTACCAGCGCACGTGTTTCCCTCCCACTACGATCCCGGGTCCTTTAAGCGGGGCGTAAAAAAGCATCTCACTAGGCCGCCATAGCGTGGGTCGCCATATTGCACTGTCTGCAGTGAGTACGGCGACCACCGCTCTTGGATTCTATTTAAGCTTTCCATCAGGCAGAATAGAGTCACTTTGGTAGGTTAAATATAGAAAAAAAAGGCCAATCGACTATGTTTACATTATGTACTAATAAAAACCTGTTAAAAACGTACACCTTCTCATCCGTAACAGTATGTTTTCAAACGTGTTTTATACAAGAACACGCGCGACTCAACACCTGGTCTCTAAGATGATAGAAAAACTTATTACGAATAGAAAAAACAGTGTCATTTTTATACAATACATACAGTAACAACATTAGACACTCTCGTACTGAAGAATAATATTTCTTAATATTGTGTTACTGCTGTGTAATACCCGTAACAAAACTCCACCTGTTCAAACAGCTACATTATTGCTAACGTGGATACAAAGTTGAAAATATACACAATTGGGTGACTTGCGCAACTTCTTCTATGTTATATGTAACAGCATAGTATTGTATATATATAATAGTTATGTATATACAAGAAAAAATATATATGTACTAGTTTTGCGGTGAGTTACTTAGAATGCGGTTATATCGCGCGACATGGTAAGGAGTAGCCTATAGTGTGTCCCAAGGTCAAGACTATTTGTCAAAATTGGACAACAAAATAGGAAACATTATGATTTTATGTTTGACAACAAGGAACTTCCATACAAACTTTCGTCTCCTATTTCAAACCCTTCTACCCTTATTTTCGCGATAAAAAGTATCCTATGTCCTTTCCCAAGTTCAGTTCTATCTTCATACCAAATTTCATTAAAATCGGTTCCGTGGTTTAGGCGTGAAAGCGTAACAGACAGACAAATAGAGTTACTTTCGCATTTATAATATTAGTAGGGATTCATATCATTTGTTTAGTACCAATAGTATAAACTCTGCTTAGTTTGGAACTAGAGGGCGTTGTGTCTGATGTCCGGAATATTATTATTATTATTCCACTCTTAACTTTTCAGTTGGAGGGAAACAATTCGTCATTCTAAGTTATATTCTTTTGTCTTTCTTTTAAGGAACCAAGAAGTGACCTCATGGTAAGGTCCCACCGCTTCTCATTGACACTTCGTATGTTTGTCCAATTGCAAACATTGGTTACATAAGATTTATACACTAAATACTTATTGTTCTAGGTCTAACCAAGAAGTTCTTCAACACGATGCTCAAGTTTTGCTTCCCTGAGCGCGACCCTGACTCCATAGAAGACGGTGAAGAAGACAATGAAGGCACCTTAAAGGCGGGAGCATCGTCATCTAGCCTGGTGTCGACAGGTTCCAAGAAGGTTAAGAAAAAGGGGAAAGATTCTAATTCGAACTTCTACGTGAAGAGGGATAAGAAGGATAAAGATGATGTTGAGAAGATGAAGGTTTGTGGGGCACTTTGTTTTTGCATTTCTGGTGATATTTAGTGCGACTGATGGAAAGATGTCACCGAGGTACGCTATACCTACATTAGTAGTGATACTTTTGTGTTTCAAGAATCGTATTCTTTTCTACTTTGGAATTTTTGGATACAGACAAACGAAATTTCTCTCAAAATCTATGGCAGTCCTCTATCGCCTTTACCAGAGAGAGTGTTCTGACGAGCTATTCCTACTGGTATCCTCTTTTCCTTTCCTTTAGAGAACAACACGTGCGGGCTTTGGCAGTCGCCGTTTAAAAGTGGCAGACATACGCTCTTGAAATAAAAACTTCGAATCTCTCTTCCTGTGCCAATCAGTCAAAACTTGGAACTCATTACCAGCACACGTGTTTTGCTTTCATTATTACTCCGGGGCTTTTAAACGAGGCGTGAAAAAGCATTTTACTGGGTTACCATAGTGTGTGTCATCATGTTGCGTTGTCTGCATTCACAATGAGTATGGTTTTCCTTTCTGGGACTCTATTCATGCTTTTCATCGGGCAAAGTATAGTTACTTTGGCAAACTCTTGCTAAAAAAACGACCAAACGAGTCATGGTGACTACTACCGCCCTTGGACACTTATAACTTAAGAATCACAAGCGTGGTGCTTTCTTTAGAATCTAAGAATTACGGTTATTGTGACTGCACGAATGGTATTGTGGTTTAAGTGGTCACCTCGCCGCTTTCCACTGCACTGAGTGTTGTGAATTTAAACCTCAATAGGAGCAACACTTTGTGTAATCCATAAACTGTTGTTCTGAGTCTGGATGGTCTTTGTGTCTCTTTCTTGTATGATTTTCTTTTGTGTGTACAGGAGCGAGCTGAGAAGAACAAGCTATTCATCTACATCAAGATCCCTGAAGTACCCGTGAGGGTCTCTTACAAGGGCAGCAAAGAGAAGAACTTGGAGGATGTAAGGGACCTGCCTCTAGTGCTTCCTACTTTAGAGTATCACAACGTCACGTGGACGTGGTTAGACTTGCTGCTCGCTACTAAGAGTGATACGAGAAGGTGAGAATTATTAAAACATATTGTATTGGCTTTAACATATTCTCTCTCCTTCGTCTTCTAACAACTTCTTTCGTTTAAATTAAAATGCGAAAGATTGTAACTGATATTTTGTATTGTTTTTAATTACGTTCTTTATTTTACAAGCGATTATTTAACTCGCAATGTATGTGTGTACGTATATAACCATGTTTGTTCGGCTGAAATCTTGCAACTCGATTTGGAATCAGATATCTTCAGCGGAATGAGCTGAATTTTTGCATGTGTATATATTTTGGGTGACAATGCAATATTATGATAACACGAACCTGAACTGATGATGATTGGAAGGTGATCATAGGAACTCAATAACGAAACGACGTAACCCCATCGAGTTTGGACTCGTCTGATTCGTCTTGACGTGTACTTTGTCTCTAAATGGTATCCAGGGTCTGATAATTGAGCGGAAGGTGGCCATAGGAAGTATATATTAAAAGGAAACAATCCCATCGAATTTGTATCACATAAATTGTGCAATGACATTATAAGTTGATAGTAAGAGTTTGCAAGGAATAGCTAATTTTTTTTTAGCGCGTTTTAATCAAAGCTTGTTTTTAATTTTTCTAAGCTGTATTCCTTAATTGAATAAATAAAATAGTATAAGGTATAGAAAAGCCCTAATTAGTGTCCTAAATGCAAAAGTCTGTCTGCTTGTGTTATGCTTTCACGATTTTACTACTCAACTGATAACTGGTGCGCAAAAAGTAAAATGGATGTATACCCTTAAAATGATACAGGGTACCTTTCATTTATAAAAAAAACCGTTTAAGGGTCATTTTGAAATTACTTTGAAGGCAACAAAAACTACAGGCAAAAGTAGTTAAATATAATGAAAAAAAAGAAATGTTATCAAGTTTTTTTTTTTTAATACTTCCTGCATTAAATTTGCATGAGGTGGAGTTAATACCATGTGGCATTCTCTACTAGTCAACCTTTAGATTTTACTAGGATTTTACTAGGCCGCCATAGTGTGAGTCACCATACTGCATTGTCTGCATTTGCAATGAGTATGGTGACCACAACTCTTGGATTCTATTCATGCTTTCCATCAGGCAGAGTAGAGTCACATTGGCAGGTACTTAAAAAAAAATAAGAACAATATACATACAGAACAAAACAAAGTAAAATATCTAGACTATGAGGGAATCTCTACCAGCTGTCTCTAGTAAAATTCTCTGTTAACTTAACACAGGTAATAGATTAGATGACACCTTAGTCAAATTAGTTACTTTTTATCATCTGTCAAAACGACAATTTTGTATGAAAAATGTACTAAATACAAAATTGTGACGTCACTGTTTTAGACTACTCAATTGAACAATATATTTCACTGTGTATTTGATTGAAATTCGTAATAACAATAAAAAGCTATGTTAATTGTATTTTCCGAGATGTTTCGCGATATTAGTTTTAATGAAGTGAGCACTGGTATTTATTTACGATACAGTCATCTACCCAATTCCCCTGATATAGAAATTATCACAATCTGTGTTTTCACAGGGTAATATTATCGCAAGCTATCCGTCAAAAACTGCAACTGCACAGGAGAGCTGCAGCCGCGCCTGAACCTCACGAGGAGGATAAGGCGAGACTGCTGCTTGGAGAGAGAACTGTGAGTTTCATAGTAACTAACTATATAGCTAATCTTACCCATAAATATTCTCATATTTTTTTTTATGTCTGTTTTGAAGAAAAAAACTTAGAACCTATGTTTTTTATGTCACACAGCGTTCACACACATTATTTATTGTGCTCGTTAGTCTAGCGGTTAGCGTATGCGAAAGCCAATCAGGAGGTCTCGGGTTCGATTCCCGGGTCGAGTCAAAGAGTGTTGTTTAGCTTTTCGGTTTACAGACACTAAATGACAACCCGGTGTTTTTAAGTTGGGATCTTAATCACCGTGTCTCGGAGAGCACTTAGCACTTTCGGTCCCGCGCCTGAACTCTTCTCAGTCGTGCTAGATAACCGTCCCATTAGATTTTGAGAGTGAGGGAACAGTGTGTGCACCTGTGTTTGCACCACACTTGTGCAGTATAAAATCTCTTGGGTGGTCTCCGTTCAGATTAGCTACCGTGACCGAAATTGGCTAGGAGGACATCATCATTATTTATTATTATTTCGAATAGACAAATATAGATATGGGTATATCTATATATTAAAATTGGGTCAGAGTAACACAGTACTCATAGTCTAAGCTGCAGCTTAGAAGGTTTCATCTCCAGCAACAGCCAATGCAAGCATCAAGTATGCGCCCTTGATCTCTTCAATAGTGATCTCCTCGCCTCGTTATCATCCTTTAACGTTACATTTCTTTTATTAAACCCTTTCTTACTTAATTGAAACACCCGATTTACGACTTCGTTACGAAAGAATATTCTAAAATTTTGGAATATAATTTACTTCTATCTACCCCCTAGAAATAAAATGTTTTTTTTTTAATAGGTTGCAGAAAATAAACCTCAAAAGAAAAGCACTCCTAGTGTTTTCAAGTTCTCCAAGTCGTAGCATCAGCGGAACTCCTCAATGATTAAATTATAAGTATGAACAAATAGATGTACCACTTACACCCTGAACTTGAACGCACCCTCGGCTATGTACGGTTTAGAACTCGGGAGTCTTTCCTCAAATAAAAAACCTAGCGATAAAACCATACGTAGCTATTTTCTTGAGAGATGTGTATCTCATTTGGACTTTGTTAGACTAGTGGCATTTGAATGATTGAACTTGAGACTTGAATCCACAAACAAATACTTTGAAATTTGACGGCAAAAAATTGAAAAGATTTTAAATTTAGAATATTTTAAAACTCGAAAGAATTGAGACGAAATTTTTCAAATTTAGAATATTTTGAATTTAAATTTAGAATGGGTTCTAAATTAAGTTTGTCTAAGTTCAATTATTATGTTTTCGTTGTAATCTCAAAACAAAGTCAATTCAGATTGGTGTGTGCATGTGTCTAAAGTACGACATCGAACCAAAACTAGACTATAAACCCTATTGCGATATGAATAAAGAGGCTTTTACTTTACTATTTACGTATACACATACTTGATTAAGTTTATTTGTAAGCAAGTTAAGTTTTTAAAAGACATCGATAAAATTGTTAAGCAACACATATTATCCTTTGCTGGTTGTATTATGTCATCTCATTTCTGTTTTGAGAATGGATTATCAAGTAATTGGGTATTGCTACTGCAGTTTAAAAACATAAGTTGGGTTGTTGGTTTAGGTTATTGATGGCTGATGCATTGAGTCAATGTTGGTTGATGCAATATTTACAAACGCATGATATCACGGCATTATAGTTTCATTTGAGTCATCTTTAAAATAAATTAAAATGAAATACTGTTAGTTCATGGAAATGTAGAAGGTATGATTTGTCGAAAAATTAGAAAATTAATAAAATTGGAAAAAAAATTGTGGAAAGAATACGATTACAAATAAAAGGAAAAATCTCTGATCTTTCAACAAATATTTAACTGTTAAAATAGTCACTAAATTAAATAACTAGTACTACACTAGGTCTTGCACAGATTGTGAAGACGTAAATAATTTTTTTTTGTTAAACAAAGTTCCCAAAAACAAAAAAAAGTTGAGAAATTGAGATTTTTTTTTATAAATATTAATTTTGTCGACTATTAGGCGTTAAAACAAATCCATTCACGAATGGAGAAGATAAATGATCGCAACTGTCTTGCCCTTAACAATTTGCATAGAAAAGGGGTGTATACAAGAATGTGTATTAAATGATATTGGAATATTGAATGAATGAAAATAATACTGAGTCGGTTATATAAAAAAGATGTAAAACCAACGCCACCAGTAATAGTGACCTGCCCTCGTACCGATTTTTAATGAATCACTTATTTTCATGTTTGATTTATTTTATCGACCAGTATAACTTGAACTCGGGCGTACTCTCGTTACAGTAATTGATTTTATATTCTAATATCAATAAATAGGCATACTCTAAGTTGATTTGCCTGTAATAAGACAAAATATTGCCTAAAAGTGAGAATAAGGCTGTTATGTAAATTAGCCTTTATATATTTATATCTGG
This sequence comes from Hypercompe scribonia, assembly GCA_949316085.1. Lineage (NCBI taxonomy): Eukaryota > Metazoa > Arthropoda > Insecta > Lepidoptera > Erebidae > Hypercompe > Hypercompe scribonia. The sequence continues at coordinate 22,675,313 of OX438972.1, forward strand.
TATTTGATTAAGTAGTGATAACTTTGAAAACTCATTGGCAAATGATAGTGAATAAGTGGAAACAAGAACAATATCTGAGATTAAAAAGACATTTTTAGATGTGATTTAATGATATTATGTGATTTAAAATCAAATAGTTCGTGAGCTAATTGTTGTTGCATAAGTGAGTAAATTACATTCACAATATACTCACTCATTTGCTCATTCATTGTTCCTCATTTACACTATCACTCAATCATACTCACTAACTCACTCATTTACTCAGTAACCCATTTTTTTATTTATATTTCTGTTTTCTTTTTCATATTTTTTATTGTAAACTTAGAAAGTAAAATATATCGTTGTCTACCATTTAACTGTGAGTTTAAAGAGTTAGTAAATAACTGCAATACAATGCTTAGTAGAGCAGTTATTTTCATTTACATATGTTTTATATAAAATTTGTTTTATTTTTGTTGTTGTAAAAAACAACTATTATTTTATTATTATTAAGTTGTACCAAGCTTCCATTTATCTAGGACGTCATTTGACAGAGTACCATTGTTTTATTGCAATTTCTTTCAATACTGTTTTTATCAATTTTCCCTTATGCCTGCTTATACTTGGTAATCTTTGATAAAAACCCCACTTTTTTGTCAATATGACAAAGAAAATTAACTGCCTCGGTGGCGCAAGGGTAGTGAATGCGACTGCTGTGCTTGAGGTATCGGGTTCGATTCCCGGGTCGCACCAAATGTTTGTATGATTTGCAAATATTTGTTTCGAATTTTGAGTGTTTTTGTTTTTATGTATTTACAGAAAAAAAGTATATAAGTATTCTATCAGTCAGTCTAGTTATCATAGCACAAGCTCTGCTTAGTTTGAAACTATATGAAGTTGTGTCAAATGTCCGAATTATTTATTTATTTGTTATTTATTTAATAAATTGTTCGACAAACGTGGATGAAAGTGCGACTAGTAGAGAGAGACAGAGTTTGGTTATTTTAACCTGCATAAGATTCATGGTTTCATTCGATCCAATCCACCAAATCCACGTCTTTGCTACCTTTACAAGAAGTTCACAAGTCAAAGGTAATTCGTTCGTATTGCATTCCTCAGTTAATGATAGTGTTGTCATATAAAACCTAACATAATTCCTTATTACTTTTTGTGAATAAACCGTGGTCATTACCATTTAGTGTACGTATATAAATTGGAAATTTTTTTTCTTTTTGGACCTTGCCTTGCCAATTTTAAAAAGATTGCTTAACTACCAAAGAGTTTATTGTTTATGGCATTTTAAAGTAACTGTCAAATGACGTCATAATGAAAACTTTTTAGAATATATAAAGTAAGCACAAATAGAGTACTGCATTCAGTATTTGTAAAGTATTTCTAATGTAAGCATAAATTTTGTATTATCGCGTTTTTTTATAAGAACCGATACCGTGATTTCGTATTTAATGTATTTGTTAAATAAATGTTGTAAATATGACATTAATGTAATTTTATTTTGGATTTAATCAATTTTTAGCTTCGACTTCATCAAAAGTAGACGCGAGTTGCTTACCCTCTCCAATTTATCCCTAAAAGGAATGCCCTCTATTTTCCTCTATCTTCTTTTTTTGGGAAATTGGGAATATATACTATGGAAGAGATATTTATCTCCTTGTTTAGTATATTCTCAATATTGGCATGATTTTAATACTCAAACCTCTTTTGTATTTGAAGAGTTGCAGGTTATCCAGGGGTGGTGGTGGTTACCTACTCACCGTCAAGTGACGCGTCTGCGATCTGTTCCAAAAAAATAACATTCAACTTCTTAGCTGTTAATAATAATAAATATTTCAAATTAATAATAGAGAGCTTACCTATAGCTTTTAATGACTTCGATTGTACATTTAATAGATCCTAATGATGATCACTGGTCAATCACTTATGAAACGAGTCTTTAACACTAAGCATGATGTATTTATTTATACAGTTTTAATAGCATTTTGTCAAATGACGTAATTGTAGCTCGTGGTTTTTCTTATTTTAAAAAGACAACTCCGAATAAGGCGCCTATCGTGTGTTGCCGGTAACTTTACATAGTTACATGAAGTGGACACAAAGAACACCCAGATTCAGAGCAATAATTTGTGGATGACCTAAAAGTGTTGTCCCATGTGGTGTTTGAACACAACACTTGGCGCACTAGAACAGCGTGGTGACCGCTTAAACCACTACGTCATCCTTGCAATAATCTATATTTATTTATTAATTATGCAGTATAAATAAGGTCGATCATGTCTGCAGACTGATGGTCTCTGGAGCCTACATCTGCTCAAGTAAAGATTGTGATTAGGCAAGCCTAGTGTAATCGTCTGCTCGTCGTGCCGCGAAGCGATTGACCGGTGTTTAAGGAAAATGGTGGACAGCGGATGGATGGGCACTGCCCAAGACTGCGATAGGTGCTGAATTGCTAGAGCTGGCAGATAGATAGATAAATTAAGTCGGATGAATTGCATCGTTAGTGAAGGCTGATAGATAGATCGATGATCAGCAAGTGTGGTGGTGTAATTATGCCCGCAGGTGACCACACTCCTGACCGGAGCTCACGGTGAAGTGTTGTACCGAAATCGAACTAATTTTAAACAACAGTATTCCGTCACGTATGAGTATCGCAAGGACCTTTTTTAAAGCGAGAAATACACACTACATGCGTATAAATATTATCCTGTTATTATTTACTTACTAGTACCAAGAAAAAGTTAACTTAAGTTACATTTTTCCCTTAAAGTTACCTCGTAAATATAGTTGTAGGACGTCTTGTCAAGAATAATTCCATTGAAAACCTTCTATTATTCCTACTACTGAAACAACCATGACCGATTTATCCAACGCATAAACAAATATACGCGTACGCTTCGAACGTAACTCATGTTACCAAGAAAACCCGCGAAAAACTCATCGCGGTTCCGATTTATTCTTAAAAGCATTACTTCATAACGCGGCCTTGTCTCCCTTGCCAGACCTATACAACTGTCAGGTATTCAGTTCAGTATCGAACGCCGCACGGGGAGCACGTGTCGCCGCTCGCCACGATAAACGATCGTAAAGTTATTCGAACGACATGAGGACGAATTATGTAAATTTAAAATAGTGTGCGATATTATTTCTTTAGTATTTTACTGTGTTGTGAGGATTGTGTAATTGACAATGGCGTTAGCTTTGTGTGTATTTTTGTGCGTTTGCACTGGTGCGTTAGGGTTTAACGTAGATATACCATCAAGGGTGGTTTATAAGGGTAACCAGAATTCTATGTTTGGATTTACGGTTCAGGCGCATGTTGATGGCGACAGAAAAATGTAAGTATTCACTATATTTATATTGCCAATAAAAAAAAATAAAAAAAATGTTTTGACTTTATGGGTTTTCGCGCCTATTAATTTTATTCTTGTCTATGATTATCATTTAAGCGATGATAACATGTTTATTTAAATAGCCATTAAGATATTAGTCATTGTTTACATAAAATTTGGCAGATATTTTTACTCGAGCGCGTTGGCAGAAGCATGCGGCAGCCGTGTGAATAAGTATTTGTTTAAACAAGTATTTACTAAATTACAAAAAAGTCTGGTCATATTATCATTCGAAAATAAAGTCCTAAGGTTTATTGGCGATAACTTCCTATAATCTTAGACATTTAAAAGTATTTCTTACAAGATAATCTATGATTCGTTTGTTTAAAGTCTGATGTCATGAATCAGGTTTAGAAGCAATGCCACATACCTATATGTATCTAGAGATAAAATATTTTAATTTATTACTAAAGTCGACCTCGTAGTTGAACACTTTACGATACCGGAATTATTTAAATGGAAAGGAACAAAATCATAAAAATGGAATTATATATGTAATAAAATAAGTCCAAGGCAGACGACTAATTCCAAAAAATTTCTTATAATTAAAAACGCCTTAAAGTATATCTCCTTAATGAAAAATATATTTACTTTGTTTTTATAACGATGGCTATCTATTAACAAAAGTAGTGTGATTTTCAGTTTTGCCGTTAGCTCGTCGGTTAATGAATAAAATTCTTTAAAGGCAAATATTTTTTAGAAAGCTGATATTGTCATGTTAAAAACAAACACTTCAAATTGATTAAAATTATAGACATACATTGCTCCATTCCTCTTTCTTTGCTTTTGAGGAGGTAGCAACCAGCCGAAAAATATCAATTATTTTAGCCAATGCCAAGTATTTAGTCTTCAATCCTAAAGTCTTCGTTTCTTCCTAAAGTTCTAGTCATCGTCATGATGAAATTAATGAGAAAATATTTACAAAAAATGTAGATGAAATGGGGATAGTCTTTCGAAAAAATAAAAAACGATCCATTGCACCACTAACTCTTAGTAAACTGTTTAATGACAATCTTACTGTGTTGCCAACCTATCGCATAATAGTAAAGTTTAACGTTAGATATGTATAAAACCTTGATGGTTACGTTACGACCTTATCGATAAATACCTTATCCTAATGTGGATCAAAATTATAACTAATCAATACCTGAAAATACTATGAGTTTTTATTTTTTGTAATATTTCGTTAATATAAACTTGTAATTGTTTATTTTGAAGCATAGTAGAACTTTTTAAACTCGTATGTGTACTTTAAAAAGGGGGTTTTCTGACACAAAAATATTTAGTTTGTACTTTTGGGGATGTACTTTTAAAAAAAATTGATAAAATCAATTAAATTGCGCATACAAGATCGCTGTTCAGTAGGTTAATTTAATTTTGTTCTCCAAGTACCTATGATGTAAGAAGGTTAGTCTTATATGTCTAAAGAGTATACTGTTCAACATAAATTCATGAGATTAATTTTGTTACCGTTTTAAACATAGGCCGAGGTCACGTGAGTTAAGATCACCTCTTGAAACCATAGTTCAACATTCAGCTTACGGAATTTAAAAAAAATGTGTACCAAAATTGACATTAAGCATTAATAGCCATAAAAAAAAACATAAAATATATATTACTTATCAAGTCGGAATCTTGTTCGCATGCGTGAGTATCATACTTATAAATATGTATAAACATGAGTTCTCAGACGCTTTCTGACGTCATTATTCGAAACAATAGCAACAGGGAAACTATACAAAGTATACTAAAATTCATCTATCTCTATCCCAAGACTAAAGAGTTCATATTACATGACAAAAAATGTCAACTGACGGCCAATCTGTACAATCCTTAATACACAGTTGTCTTTTCAAAGAATTCCCTTTTTGAAAAGACAAATGTCAAAAAAGTCGAATGAAATGTCAGTTTGGGGTTCCCAGTAAAATAGAATTTCATTTTTGAAGAGGCACAAAAGATAACTTCATTAAAATGTAGAATAATTGTCTACGAATAAAAATATATTTTTAATTTATGTAATTGAATGTTAGCGGATAGTATTTTAGTATCAATTGGGTTACTGTTTTGCTTAGAAACGTTATCATAAAAAATACAAGCTATTACTCACAAGATGTTTTACGCAAGGTGATCGCCATGAGCGCGAACTCGTACGTCGATGACATCATGCGGCAAGCAGCTGACGGGCGCGAATTTTAGCGGTGCACTCATTGATATTGCTCTTTATTGAGTGACCATGATTGTCTTATTTAGGTTACTTGCTGCTAAAAAGGCACTAAGATAGCTTTAGTTTATTTTTAGAAAAACTGCACACACCATTTGCTCTCCTTGCTCTGAATGTTTAATTCGTTGGATCAATGATGATATCAAACTTACAAAATCATGTCTAACAAAGTCATGTCAAAGTTAAACTGACCTAAATCTTTTTGCATATATGTTAGCTCTTCCCGTGTAATAATTCTAATTATAATAAAAATTGCCTGCTCCAGATTTAGTTTTATACAGATTTCTACCATGAGTGTAATCTACTTTTCAGTTTATTTACAGCCAGCTCTCAAAAAAACGTGACTAACTAGAGGAATGGGCAACTGAGAATAGACAATATAGCTTATAATAAAATAAAGCAATTAATATCTATAGATCATCGTGATATTTGGCATACAAAGCTTATAGCAAAATATATGAGCATAAAGAAAATTCGATCCTGGAAACGTGTACTATTCTTGAAAGCGGAATTCATCGATAACTGACTTATTTATGAAGAAAATTGATACTTTCCATTTTCACGGTAATAGTGGGCTAAAACAGTATATTTTTAACAAGTTTATTCTGCTTATCAAAACTTAATTATGAAGACCATCACGTAGCTATATATTATAGACGTCATCAACACAATGTACCTTGTTTTTTTAACTAGAATTTGATAAACTAAACTAAACTAAGTATTGTTTATTAAATTCTAGCATACAGTGCGTTGTATCAATAAATTAATGACTTACAATGAATTTAATAAAATGTTAGTTTCTATTATTTGCTGTAAATGCAAATATTTCTTGTAATTATGACGCTACTACTCTTATCAAATTGTATTTGTTATCTATTTATATTTGAAGGAGAAAAGTAGTCAATCGTAAATGAGATTTTGCGGAATATGACTTCTTATATCGCCATTTTATGTTATCAGTGTTTGGAAGAAAATGAGCATTTAACGACACAAGACTGGAATTCACATTCAGAACTCTTATCTTATTTTTGTAACGCTCTAATATTCATAAGTTCTGTACATTTTAAACTTTCTTACCTCTTTAAATTTCTGTTTTCTTATTCCCGTTTCTCCTTCAGAGACTTTTGGAATTCCAAATCTTGGGTTCTTTATTCCATCTGTTTCTTTTCCCTATTAATCTTCTTTCTAAGTGTAGGTTAAAAATGATTCCAATCCTAATGGGGCTTTAATGCAAAAAGCTGACAATAAAAGAAATCAACCAAAACCCTTTGCAATGTAGATTTGACGCTTTAAACGCTAAAAAAGAGATATAAATATCGTTTTCTATGAAAATTTCTGCAAATACCAATAATAATGTTTAGATAGGTATATTTAACAATATATAAACTATCAAGATAACTTAATTAAGTTTTTTGTTATTATTTGTTTATCATCATTTAAAAAAAAACTTGCACATCTTACAAATCTAATTGCTCAAAACGAATGCTATAAAAATGACTGCTTTTTAATGAACCTAATTATTTAATAAGTGTATAATTTGTTCGTGAGCAATCATATAAGTAGTTTTACAATTACGCGCCACTCGAACACTTTCACAGAAATGATTACATTTCAATATAAATTTTCAATGTGAACGGTGAACGTATATTATGCAATTACGCAAAAAATGATTAGGTAAAATAAAATATTATTTATTGAGTTGGCCATGTTACAATGCACTTTCAAACATCATCGTAAATAATAATATTAAAAAAAAACACGAGAAAGCATAGATAAGACAATCCTTATTACGTCAGTCAAAGATTTTTCTGCAAACCATGTACGAGTTCGAAATATTGGCTACAGTCGGATGAACGATTATTATTAAAAAAAAGTCAACACACTTGTTGCAGGTGTCTACCATCGGCGGTGGCCACTTGCCATAAGATGGCCCGACTACTCGTTTGCCCCTATACTATGATAAACCTTTCCTCTATTTCTTCGTTCCACCGTAACCACAGTCCAATTTGAGCATCTAATTTACCCCTTACCAAAGCTTTTCTTTTCGTAAACAGATGCTCACAAAATCTATTATCTTGGTAAATTTTGACGTCATAATTGACTTTGAACTTTTCGTTTATCACCCCATGGACAATGGGCCAATTGTAACCGGAAACGTCATATGCACCGCACATGCGCGGGCGCAACGCGCGCCCTTTTTAACTTTTTTTTTAACATAATTTACCCGTGACTGCTATTTTTGTTTGTCAAGGGTGGAGCTTTCATTCATGCTATATTTTGTTTGGTAATGTTCTAACATGTTGGAAGATTATTTATCTTTCACGCCTATAAGTACCTACTGCTACAAAGTTCTATTTTTTTTTAGAGATTTGAGGTTCAACTGGTGCCGTCATTGATGTTGATTTATTAGAATCAGTGTAGTGTTCTTGAATCCTTATAAATACGTAACAGAGTTCATGCTGTGCCAAAGTAATGTATTTTAGTCGAACTTTTTTGTCTCGTAAACATTCTTAAAGAAACTGCATTTTATTCAGAGCTAAAGATCTGTGAAAGTGAACTAGAGTTACGATCTCTCCTTGTATAGAATTTCTCAGTTTTAACAAGAAACCCTTGCTTTTTTGCGTAAAACGGGACCATATATTGCTCGGACTCTGATATGCACTTGGCTAGTTTTTAACAGGTTATCTAGTAGATAAATGCGTTTTAAGCAGGTATAGATTTCAATGAATAGGTTGGAGTCTGCAGCAGTGTGTGAGCTGAAAGACATGTGGCCCATGAGACTCCGGCAACTCAAGTCAGCATGTCATTAACAGTCACAACAAGCGGCTCTTTATTCGGCTTAATGGTTAAGATAAGTAATGAGCGTTACTCTGCGCACGCGCAGCTGGGCCCGCAACGGCCACAGCCATTTTATTGATTACCGATCGACGTTTAATGGACTTGCTGTCGTCGGAAACGTTTGTGATGCGGGTTTATCGTTCTTCAATAGTTTAAAGTTTAAAGCTGTTTGTACAAAATATTTTCAAATTTTCTCCGTATCATTTCATCATAACACTTTCCCGTGTTGATTGCTAAAGGTTAATGCTGCGACCTTACAGTAACAGTGATTTGTATAAAATATCACACATTTACTGTCTAAATCAATTATACCATAATACAAGTGTTTTTCAAATCTTAAAATCAGCACTCAATAAAATTAAACTATAGATAGTAAGAGCAGCCAACTTTCATTTCAAAACGGTTAATGTATTGGAATTTTAAAGGTTATCTAACAGTCACTGTCAAAGAGGAAAAAAGTATTTATAAATTATCAGTCGTGAGATAGTCGGCAGTGAATCGCTGTGCAGTGTTCGAACGATAACCTCCGGTCCTCAGTTCCTCAGTTATCTTTGCGCCACGACCGGGAGCCATAACTGTTTCTCAAAATTATTTTTAGATGCATTAAAACGAAAATAGTTCTGTTTTACTTTAGTTCGCACCGATATTTTTGGCGGGTAAATGCCGCCATTTTTACTAGTGACATAAACAACACAGTCCGTCGTGTTGACTTTTTTTGTGTCAAGCCAATTTTAATTAATCTTAAAAATAAAGGTCAGATGATGTTCTTGACAAAATCATCAGTGACGTATTGAAAAAGAAATTAATGGCAGAAGGATATATATTTTTTACACATGTGATTACATAATGCTATGGCGACTTGCGTTTCACCTTAAAGCATTAACCTAATTTTAATGTAAGTGTTTTATACCATAAAAAATGAAGTTAATATTTATTTATTTATTTAAATTATGGCAAAAAAATTACATAAATGGAAAAATAAACTACCTTAATGGTCTTGAAGTTGTCGTGAAGTTTCTATCTTAGACGACTGTTTTATTAGCTACAACAATAGATAATTTTCCTTGTAAGATCTAAGTGTGTATACTCACATGTTTTTACCTTAAACTTAGAAGTGTGTACTTACTTCAATGACACATCAAAGTCACTTACATCAATGAAGTGTTCATTAGTCATGTGATTTTTTCGTAGTTGTGACTTCATAATGTAATGTAGTTGTGAATTAACACTGCGTGCTTTGTAAATATACTCATTTTTAATTTAGCTATAAAATTTTATAACAGTCTTAACTGTCTGATCTAAAATAAGTAGAACCTTTTATTTACTATGGTAACCAGATGATAATCATATTTTATATATTTCTAAATAGATTTGCGTTCACACGTAACTGCATGTCCTGGGTTGGAATCGAAGTTACGATCTCTAATTTAGCGGTCAGGATCAAAAACCAGTAGATCAATAAGTCCAACGTGTAAATTCATCATCATCATCAACAGTCTTTAACAGTCCACTGCTGGACATAGACCTCCCCAAGGCTCTCCACAATAACCATCCTGTGTTGCACCCATCTAATTATGTAATGTTATGTACAAATAAGTGTCATTATCCGTTTTCTAAAATCCATAGAGCCTAGCTTAGTTTGCGTGTAAATAATATTACTACTTATATATGTAGCTATGTATTACAATAATTGCCGACTGCACACGGTGGTGTAGTGGTAGTGTATGCGACTGCTGCGCTGAGGTCGGATTAAATGTTTGGATGATCTGTAATTTCGGAATTTGAATATTTTCTATATATAATATGTATGTATTTACAAAAAAAGTATACAAGCATTCTATCAGTCAATCTAGCTTTCATTGTACAAACGCTGCTTAGTTTAAGGCTAAATGGCTTTGTATGTCAGGTGTCCAAATTATTTATTATTATTCTCTGTATTTAATTTATAAAGAAATGGATTACATTTTTGAAAACACAAAAAAAAATCAAAAATACATATTAGTAAATGTAGAAAAACAATAGACCACCGACACCGGGTACAGGGACTAAGACCTCGGTGGCTTGGGGTCTAAAGACAGGAACCTCCGCACTATACGGGCCGTGTCAAGGAGGACTGCCTTCTGCATCGGACTCTTGATCCAGCCTTCTAACGTGTTGGTCGACGTTTTGGCTCGACGACGGATTAATATCCGTGAGCCAATGATCACCGAATCCACATTCCACATATCGACGATCTCGGGAGATACATTTAAATATTTCATTTGTTTTTCTTTTTCAACTTTCACTGCATTCTCGTCATGAGAAACGCCTACATCGACAATCATTGTTATTACTATTATTATAATTATGCAGTTATGGGTTGTGTTCGCCAGGATGGTATAGCAGGCTAAAACCTCTTTTCTAGGGAGAGCCCTGTATGCAGCAGTATAAAGATGAGTTATGTCACCATATCGAGATTTCCTTGTTTTTTTGTAAGATAAATTTGTGGTCACGTGTTTAGTTTCTCTCCGTTAAAGATTTGTTTCATTAAGGATGTAGATAAAAACAAAAAAATGTATTTACACAGATAACACATGTTTGCTGTCAAATTCTTAATAAGGCATAGATTATATCTATTCTATCTACAAACCTCTTTGTAATGAGGTATGCATTTATACCACAAAGAGATTTAAAAAAAATATGAAAAGTTTTTTCAAGTCCTATTTTTCTTCCCTTTGTCTTGGGTGTGGGATGTGATAAAGCCACCAATTGTATTGATCATATTAGATTATTTTGTATTATATTTGGTGTATAATTAAAACAGGAGAATAAGAGAATTATTATTTCATTGTAAATGTAAAAAAGACTGGGCTATGAGTAAAATTATTCAAAAAAAAGAGTTGTTGTTGATTGTGGTTGATTTAAAAATCGTAAACAAAACTTATAGCACACACATATACAGAAGTAAGCAGTCTATTAGTATTCATAATATATTCTTTATAAAGGTAATTTAGGTAAAAAAAAATATGATATGCGCAATATGACATATCTACTGTACATATGTAATATTGTCAATTATCTATATATTATTATTTATCTTTGAAAATCTTACATTGTCAAAGAAACTTAATATTTTAGGGAACATTTTTGACATATTTACATTTTACATAATTAAAAGGAACCTATTTTTACTTTTTCATAAATAACTCATATGTAATAAAATCTAATAAAAAAACTAATCATCTGTCAAACGCATAACAAACTATTTCTAAAGAGAGCAACGGCATACATGTTTCATCGCACACGTCTGCGCAGGCGCAGTCTCCGTGACCTCATTACTAATATGGCGCCTACGTCTGAGTTTACTTTGTGCCAAGTATTGTACCATATGCTATTCTGTAATGATATCGTTACGAAATGTCGAATATTTCTTTAAGAGATTTATTGCTTATGGAGTAGAAAAAGGGGATCGTATCTAGCCTAGTTCTATTGTATGCTACAGAATATAGACATAATGTCTATGTCCTAGTGACCTCGTGAATTACAAAATATGAATTCTTGACTAATCTTCGACTGGCTTATTTGTCTTATCCGATTTCCTTACCGAAAATGACTTTCCTTACGTGTCTTTTCTGGATAGGATTTTAATCCCTTTGAAGGTTAATGAGAGCAGGTGGCAGGTCGTAATTGCAATCAGTCAAAGACGTTTGCAATATTGGAATGCTTTGAGCACAATTGAAATTAGGAAAAGATCAGGACAGCAACCGATGATGAACCTTTTTGTATACGAAATTCTTCAGTCAACGTATTTTTTATCATATTAGACCATTGCGTTACTTTATTAGAATACACCAATATTTTAGCATTACAGTGAATTTCGATTCAAAATGACATTTGGCTAAAACTATCATATAGTTCAGCTAATCTGGAAGGTTTTTAGAACTTCTTAATAAGGCTGAAAAGCTTGAGATGATTCTTGACCTATCTAACAGTATAAGACAAGCATCTTCAATTTAATATATTAGATTTCGATAGCGCACCTCTAGTGTGAAATGTAATGCTTTTTTGAGACTCCAGGTGGCAGTTTATCCGATATCCATATTTATGTTTCTTTAACTCTTTATGGTGAAGATGATAAGAGTTACTCTTAACGCATATCTCTATAGCTCAGCGTATCTTTATGGTGGTTGCTCGAGGTACCGGTGTCACGTAAGGCTGATGCCCAAGTTTAGAAAGCAACATCATTCCTATAGCTATTAAATATATTTCTTTAATGATTTTATAATTCTACGTTTTACCTACAGCCTCTGTACTTTTGACGTCTGAAAATGTGGTTAAGCAAATTTCTAGCTAGTAAATAGAGAAACAGATTATGTATCTGTTTGCTTCAGATACTGTAATAGTTTTAAGAAATAAATTACTAATTCTGCTACTGGTAATCAGAAATGCAATTATATTATTAATGGTAATTAAAATAAATAATAATTACTCGTTAAAATTGCTTAATTGATCTATTGTTGATTGATAAAATATTTAATTTCTTCATTGAACTATTCACTTCACTGCAAACCAATCTGCTATTAAAACACCCCTTTGCTTGTAAATATATGTATGTTATAGATAAACCGTCCATGTGGTCATGGATTAAGAATACATAGTGTTACCACCCCTATTCGTCCCGTGGGTGTCATACAAGGTGACTAAGGGAACAAAATATCACTACAAAGACAAGGAGAACTTGAAACAAATCCTATAGCAACCCATCTGGCCAGCGTGGTAGGCCAAAACCTCCTTGCTAAGGAGAGGCCTATGTCCAGCAGTCGACTGTAAAAGGCTGTTGATGATGTGGATAAATAAGCTATGGTCATTTCAAATTCAGTAGAAATTACGACGATATTTTAGCAGAAACAGTCGGCAGCGCGTTGAACAGGGTGCAAATTGTCACTTAAATGTTAATTGGGCGCTTGTTAGTTAAATTAATATGTCTACGGCTTTGAACTTGGTCTTCGTTTGCAATTGCAGTCATTTTGTCACATGTGTCCTTGTGAAAGGATAATTAGAATACGGGTGGTATTGGATATGATATGGAGTAAGAAATGCTTTTCTAAATTTTTTATGTCTTTGTATGTAAGTGTAAAATGAACCTAGTTCTTTTACACACGCGAGAAAGAACATAAAAAGTTATGAATAAAACTCTACACATATTTTTTTATTGAGTTCGTTAACCGTCTTAAATTGGATACATTTTCTTTAAAGTTTTTTTACATACTGATTTCTTGTAGACTCTTTATCGCTGTTTTTTATTTTCTGCGTTTGTATTTTTTGTCACACTGATTGAGAATCTGTTAACAACGAGTTTTCTTATATCTGTATTTCTTATTATCTGTACAAAGATTGTCTTTGAAAGATCGCCTCGACTATTGAGACCGTCAATTGTTAGTAAACTATTGTCATTAAAGACCGATAAACAATGCATATTTATGTAAATGTTATAATATAATATGTAAATAAATAAATATAAACGTACATTTATTAAAAAACACATTAATTATTCAAATTAAAGTATCTACGATATTTGTAAATCATCATTATCAACAACCTTAAATAATTCACTGTTAAACATTTGCCTGTAATTTGAGAGGAAGTTTTGGGCCACTCTCCTGGAGGGATTAGTACAGGATTTGTTGTTCTGCGAAGTCTACTCCCTTCGACTCTAATGAAACCCACGGAATGATCAAGGATAGTTACACTGCGTATTCTTAATCTCCACTCGGAAATGATGACGAACTTAGTAAATAAAAGAAGTATTTTGTAGTGACATATAGCCTAGCGTCATAGTTAAATCATTATTTTCCCATTAATAATGACACATCCCTGATAATTAATACTAAATGACGATTTCAATTGGGGTCACTGTCGAAATCAGAATTGTAATTTTTCTTCACGATGAGTATACATTCCAAGTAAATGTATCGCTCGCCTTGACACAGAAGTTGCGCGGGCGCATGTAATGCGTTTGTGCGCTTTCGATACAAGGCGACCTAGCAAGGATCGTGGTAAGAGTGGGAAGGTTTGTATAGAGTGAAATCCACCAAAATTTTATGAATAATGTTATTATTTTTTTTATTTGCAACCCTGTGTCTTACGTATAATAGTAATGTATTCATTGATTAAAGTCTTTTATGTACGTCCCCGAGCGAGGCATGAAAAAGCGTCTCACTAGGCCACTATAGTGTGGGTCACCAAACTGTATTGTTTGCATTCGCAATGAGTATGGTGACCACCATTCTTGGATTTATGCTTTCCTTCAAGCAGAGTAATAATTTTGGCAGGCTCTTAAAAGAAAAAAGTAGTAATAACAAAATGAATTATGGAACAGATTCAATTTCGACCAAAAACTGCTCCATTACAAATAATATGTAAAATGTGCGCAATTTGTAAATGTCAGTAGTTCTGTCACCATTCACTACACATACCTATAAATATATTATATATTGATTAAATATTGTGTAACACTGCTCTGATTTCTTATTACTTTCACTTTTAATTTGGCTGGGTAATCACAATAAATGACAGAGTTCAAACGTAAATTCATTACATTTCTGTTACAAACTTGTGACTAGTGACAGATAAATGATCACAATTTACTTTTTTTAATTTCCAAATTGAATTGACACTTTAATTTTTTTTTTACTCTTGGCTTACCAAAATGACTTCACTCTGCCTGATGGAAAGCATGAATAGAATCCAAGGTCGCCATACTCATTGCAAATGCAGATAATTCAGTATGGCGACTATCACTATGTTTTTGACAGCATAGTGTTTATCGCACTCTAACTTAGCTGAACATTCTTAGTATTTCTATTTTTGTGTAGTGTCTGTAAAAAACTGACTTGAACAGTCCAGTAGGGTAAAGAACTTCAAATTAAGAGGAAGAAAGGGAGAGAGATAGACTATACATCGGTCACTTTCGGTGATCACGCTATTGGAATACTTTTTTTGCTCTTTTTTTTCAAATTCCAAAATTCTGAGTTGCGTCCCTTTTATCTTGAGTGTCATTCTTCTAGTAGTTTCCTGTGACGTGACGGTAGGGTGCAATGTTAGATCTGGATGTCGTAATAGCAGCGGTTCCCGGATCCCTCCAATGTAGAGCGCAGAGTGGCACACCGTGTGGTTTTAGTCGGTCCGATTCCGACACACCGCCTCGCCGTAAACTCCGGTGGGGTGACGGCCCGAGGGGGTTGCCACACGTAAAAAAAAAAAGAAAACGGGTGCAATGTTAGGTCTTTTTCTAAGAATAATATTTATTAGTATTTTTTCTAACATTTATATGAGGAGTTTATCCATGGTGTCTGAGGTTTGAAGTTCAAACTTTGAACTTGTAGTCTCTGGAATGAAAGTAAGAGGCCAGAAATATTTTCACTTCCATCAGTTAAATAATCCCAAAAAGACAGAGTGTACATAGTAAACAAATATCTTTTTGACAATACATAGTAATTTAAAAAACACAGTAAACTCCAATAAGTAACAAGTAATGAGTCATTCAAGACTCCTTAAGTGATTTTTAAAATAAATACGTTTAACAGTTTTACTGAATGTTTCTTAAAATAGAGATTAGTAAATTGTCTGTTTATCTAGAGACACGAGTTGTTATGTCATGAACGAATAAATGACTGTGAGTCAAGGTGAGACAGGTCAGACATAGCTTGTATGTTTTATTAATAAAAATGATCATATTCTGATGGCTTTTATCCTTGATTTTATATGAGTTTCCATTGAGGACGGTAATTTCGAGATGAAATGTTTTCTGTATCGCTAAAGTGAGGTATTAAAGTAACAAAGAAAATCGGTGCTGATGACATTTGATCACCGAATGAGTGACAGGAGACAAATCGTGTCAACCTTGGAGGGAGACACTCCAAAGGCGACAACGCACTTATGTTTCTTGTATAGCATGTGCCCATGAATAGCAGTGTTGAGTCAAACCTTTAACTGCCTCTGTAGCGCAAGGGTAGTGAATGCGACTGCTGTGCTTGAGGTCTCCGGTTCGATTCCCGGGTCGGACCAAATGTTTGTGTGATCTGTAAATATTTGTTTCGAAGTTTGGGTGTTTTTTATGTATAATATGCATGTATTAACAAAAAAAAAGTATATAAGCATTCTATCAGTCAGTCTAGTTATCATAGCACAAGCTCTGCTTAGTTTTAAACTAGATGACGTTGTATGTTAAATGTCTGAAATATTTATTTATTTTAATACCTTTCACGGGACAATATATTGTGTGATCCACAACTTATTGCTCCGAGTCTGGGTGCTCTTTGTGTCCGGTTTATGTATATACGAATGTTTGTAAACTCTCCCGTGCCACCGGATCCTCATGCTGGCGTTGTTTAAAAAAAAAACGTTTAAGTAGTCCACTGCTGGACATAAGCCTCTCCTTAGAAATTAGATTTTGGTCTACTATATGAATGGCTGTAGTAATTTGCTGTCAGAAGGTCAATCTTGTCGTAAAAATGCGGAAACTATTATTTTTGTATCTTATTTATATTGTCTCGTTCTTAGTCATAGCTATTTTGTTATGAAGTGATGAGGTGTTCTGTGACTAAGGTTTCCACGATGATTCCATACCCAAGCATGATTGATTGGTTATTAGTAAATATTTGGTGGCAGCAGAATTATGGAAACAAGAGGAAATTTAGGATGATTTTGTTCTGAAGGTCAAATCTTCTATAAATTCAGTTTTTAGCTATTCTCGACCTCACATACATAACATTACAGTCAACGTTGAATGTTTAACATTTAACTACGAGAAAAAATTAATTTTGTAATAACAATCATAACTAGACACAACTTACCTATGACCGTCTGATGCCAAATTAGGCAGAACCTTAAATGTTTACAAATACACACATAATATAGATAAATTACACACAGACAGAAAACAAATCATGGTGCTCAACACACAATTATTTTTCATCGCTGGGAATAGGACCCACGACTTCCGACTTAGCAGTTAAGGCCACTAGACACTAGACCAACACGGCTGTCAATTGAAATTAGATCAGAACTGGATTTTTAACGAATTTTTGTTATGAGAATTGGCTTCCTGGTTAGAAGCCAACGATTAAAGTCACGGATTTCTGAGGTAACAAACTTAAAAAAAAATACAATCGAATTGAAAACCTCATTTTTATGTCGACATTTTGTGCAGCTTTTTAAAATTCACGCATATCCGTTTCACGTGTAGCTAATTGTTTCATTGTACTAGTAAGCTCACAATCGCAGGAAAGTTACTCCGTATTTGTATTTACTAACGCATCGTAAACGAGCGTTCAATGGACGACAAGTACGCAGCAGTGTGACCATTTGTGAAAAATAAAAAGTTCACAAATAGGGCGACCAAGATTCGTAAAGACGTAAAGTTTGAAAGTGTGTTTCTTTTGGTTTAAAAACACTAAAACTATACAACTAATAAGAATTAAGTACTAGTTTTGAACGGTCCCTCGTCAGTTATTGAGTCGGCTCAAATCAAATTAACATTTTCTATAAAAATATACAAAAGACTATAGGTACTTTATATCAGTAACTAAACTACTTATTTTGTTCAACGAGTGTATAAATAGATCAAATAAAAACTTAGAAGTGGAAGCTATTGTCCGATGTGTAACATTAAAATAATTACGACCGGATCTTATGGTCACCATGGCCTTCCAGATGTGGCGCCCGCGCCGCCAAGTGCAACCTTAGTATGCGCGTGCGCAAACCGCGCCGGATACGACGCCTTCGACGGAAACGCCATAAAACTCTAGCGTAATTGTTATTTAAATGCAATCAGTAGGCTTTAATGTTTGTGAATGTGTTATGTGCTTGTAAGGAAATCTATTAGACGTTTGGTGTACGAGCACAATGTAAATGGTACTTGAGAATGTGTTCCGCGAAGGTAAATGGGAAGTAGGTGCTAATACTAAGTTAGCTTTATGTCTTCGTTTGTAGTCGTAACGAATAGGCTAGATGACACCTTAGTCAAATTAGTTACTTTTTATCATCTGTCAAAACGATAATTTTGTATGAAAAATGTACTAAATACCAAATTGTGACGTCACTGTTTTAGACTACTCAATTGAACAATATACTTCACTGTATGTTTGATTGAAATTCGTAATAATAACAAAAAACTATGTTCATTGTATTTTCCGAGATGTTTCGCGATATTAGTTTCAATGAAGTGGACATTGGTATTTATTTACGATACAGTCGTCTACCCAATTATTACGTACTTTCAATTTTTACATCTTTAATTCTCAAAGTCCCAGAGTAAATATTGAATATTAATACAAATGTAAAAATTGAAGTGTCTGTTTGTGGTTTCAAATTAAAAGTTTTTCATTCAGTATTCATTTCAGTATATGACAAATATGGTACTTATGTACATCAAAAATTAATTTTAAAATTTTTGTCTGTATTTGTTCGAGCTAATCTCTGTAACGACTGGACCGATCTTGACAGGACTTCCGCTGGTAAATAGCTGATGTTATGAAGAGTAACTAGGGCTACTTTAATTTTGTAAAAAAGCCACCAAAACCGCGGGTATCACCACTGAGTAAAGGTAGTTATACTTATGTTTTAATATCTTTCTTAGTCCAATGTAATACTTTCTTCCTAAATTATCATAATAGTGTTATTTAACTAAGCATTAATATAAACAAACACAGGTCACTACTTACATATTGTAAGTGGAGCACACGGACACACAAACAGATAGTGTTATCGTGTTATTGAACTTATAATTGAAATGGGTCAACTTTGAATTAGATGTTAATCTATGCTTTACATAAATTATCGTTTAGGTAACAATGTGTTATGTAAACTTCATGATGTTTGTCAGTATTGGAGTTTAAACTTGAATACCACGAACATGATCGGTGAAATACGTTTGAAACGTCGGTAAAATCAAAAATGTGATCAGATCTTTACACAGTGGACATGTAGCTTTACATACATGTCCACTGTATAAAGGACCCTTGACACACATATCCCAAATTTCATATTAAAGTTTTCTTTAACCAATAATATCTCTCACAGACTATTAAACATCATCAATATATATAAATCGATTCGGTGGTCTAACAGTTAGCTTATGCGACTGCCGAGCAAGAGGTTTCAGCTTCGATTTTCGGGTCGAGTCAAAGCCTGCTATTGAGTTCTTCTGGTTACAGTTAAATACTTAAGCATACTTAAGTTGGGGTCTTAACCCCTGTGCCTCAGAGAGCACGTAAAGCCGTCGTCCTACTTGTGATCTCTTCCCGGATGTGTCGGATAGCCATTCTATCGGTGAGAGTGAGGGAACAGAGAGTGCACCTGTGTTTGCGCACACATTTCTGCACTATATTATCTCCTGCGGTTGGCCTCCGTTGAGGTTGTGCCCGAAATAGGCTAAATAGGCTCAAAGCATCATCGTATTATCCAAGCTTTTATTAATATTTTGTTTTAATTAGAATAATACCAAAGGTGCAGCAGTATGTACGTGACAAATACTGTGTTTGTTTTTCTATAACATCGAGTTGACACGCAAGGGTTTTTCTGTGACGAATCGTTCAATGTAAGACATTTCATTGTCATACGACCACAAGTTGTGGTGGCTAGGGGAAAGGGGAAAATAAATGCACATGTTTTTAATTTTAACTGTTCCTAGAAAAAGTTTTAGATTTAGCCATAGTTATAATATACTGTTGGTCTATTTTGTGTAGATTTCTTATTCGATACACGATTATGTTTGTATCACGGTATTAAACAAGATATTTTGTGGTTTTTGAATAGTTTTGAATCTGTCAGGGCCGTTTATTAAGGGGTATTTAGCGCAAATAAGACTAGACAGGAAGATTAACAAGTCTTGCCTTATATTTTATTCACTAACTGAGACTAACTACTAAGGTAATAAGTTATTAGATTAAGAATACATAGTGTTATCAGCCCTATTCATCCCGTGGGTGTCGTAAAAGGCGACAAAGGTAACAAAGTATGCAAGACAACATTACAAAGAGCAGGAAAACTTGAAACAAACCCTATTCCGAACCGCCTGGAAAGCGTGATATAGTAGGCCAAAACCTACCTAGAGAGGCCTATGTCCAGCTGTGGACTGTAAAAGGCTGTTGATGATTCATTTCTTTGTTAAAGTGTATAATCTCCAAACGATATGTTGGGTCATAATTTTTTGGAGTGCAGTAGTGACTTTTAACGCAAGTAAAACTACGCGGAAAGGCTAGTCCGTAATAAAGGAAAAATACGATTACGATAAGTAGGTATGTTTTCATTGCGGTTTAAATTGCATCGGTATTACGTAATGTTGCCAGTTATATTATTTACTTACTAATTACCTACTTATTCCGATATTATTGCGCAATTAATAATGTGACTTTAAAAGTAGAAGGTTCTTATTGCATCGGCATATTTTTTGAACATGTTGGGTTCTGAATACCTATTTAATTATTATTTTTTGTGGAAGAGATTCTCTTTTCTCTAAACAGATAGAATAGTCTATGGATCATGATATACTTGTCATGTTGTTTCTAGGTACTCTTCTTTTAAATTCAATGTGTGAATTTATTTATTTTTATTTATTTATATGAGTTTATGTACTTTTGTACAGCGGTAGACTCTATAACCAGATTAGACTCTTTGAGTCAACTTTTGGATCGTTTAAAAATCATGTTAGGTAGGCATAGAGGTCATATAATTGTTTTTTAAATTGATTACCTACATACACTTATATGTATACAAGCATATAAATTTATAGATGCATACATATTTTACAAAATTTAGTACGATAAGGAGATCAATTCCAAATATGTGGTATTACTAACTTAATTTCGTAAACCCCACGGACTTCTGTCAGCATAAATCGAAGTGCGACAATTAAGAAGGCGGCCATAGACCATATGGTCGCGTGTGCGTGGGCAGGCCATTGAGCTCGTGTGACGTCACCGCCCATTCACTACCAACTACGGTGAGCAAGCTTTATTTGGTCCGGAAAATTAGTCCAATGATCACAATTGAAATAACCATTGAACAGTAGAAGATACATTTTCATGGAGATGCTAGTTTCAAAAGTCTGTTGAATAATTCTTTTTCTTAAGACGACTTAAGACTGCAGGAATCAAAACTCCATAAGAGAAAGGACGGAGTATTTTATGGTCTACTGGCAGACAAGCATATTTGATACTTAGTGACTACCGCTATTCATGGACATACGCAACTCAAGAGTCACGGAGTGCGTTTGCGCCCTTTAGCCCTTTCTTCCCGATTAGAGGGGTTTCAGGGGAGGGGGGGCATTGGTAATCTCACTCATTCCGCGAAAAGTAACGTAATAATAGCCGACAATCAAGACAGAGATAGTCACTAACTCAAGTCAAGTTTGCTTTAAAATTGCTCTTTGTATGACGTCAATGTAATAGTTAAAGCTCTTCAAAGGAAAACCTTGACCAGGGTCATCATACGCCTCTGGACAATAATGTGGTTGTTTATGTAAAGATGACGGTACATCTGATTCATAGCGTTGCAGATCACCATCAGGTTCTCAGAATATCATTGCTGACTCGATGCGCCTACGCACGACATGATGACAGTATAAACACAGCTTTATTTTGTACTGATGATATCAGACATACTGTCACTTAGTATGACTAGGGTACAGCTTCAAATGTGCTTAATAACTTCTATGAAGCTCTAGTCTTAAAATCGCATGGTTTTGCTTCACGTTTCATTTTGGAACTATGAAAAAACAACATTAACTTTGAATCTACGTAATATATGTAGATATAGTCCGTGCGGTGATGGGTTAAGAATACATTGTATCACCATCCATGAATGTCGTGCGAGATGGCTAAGGAAACAAACTATTCAGGAGAATATCACGACACTGAGAAGCAAAACTTGAAGCTCACCCTATTCCAACCGGTCTGGCGAGGGCTTTATAGTAGGCCAAAACCTCCTTTTTAAGGACAGGCAGTGGTTTAAGCCGTCACCACGCCGCTCTCTACTTCGCTGAGTGTTGTGGGTTCAAATCTCACACGGGACAACACTTTGTGTGATCCACAAATTGTTGTTCTGAGTTTGAATGTTCTTTGTGTCCGTTTCTTGTATGTTTTTAAAGTCCCTTGCGACACAGGTTTTATTCCTAGTGAGGGGATTGTCTTTTCTAAAGAAAAATGCTGTTGATGACTGCATAATATATATGTTTTTATTATTATTTATGTATTTATAATTAGCCTTTTTTATAAATTTTGTTAAATAATAGGCCTGGCAGTCCAGCTTCGATCGTTTCCAATATTTCTTTCATTGCTTGGTTAATATAATTTACTTAATCAAATTACCGGGCTTGTATTAATTGATTAATACGTATTTCCTAAACAATTTAAATGCACTAAAACTCTACTTCTCACGGTTAGGTGGTCGTTTGGTAGAACCGGAACTGCGCAGGCGCACGTAGCTGAACACTGCCTCGAAAGATTTATTGTGGACATGACCTTAGTACCGTTTAACTGTTTTTATTTAATATGTTAAAGAAACGTCCCCGAAGTCTTACTTAAAAATATTTAGATAGACAGTGAGTTTTATGTAAGTATTTGGGATTAGGATCATCCTTGTAAAATATGATAAAATGGATTACCAAGATCCTTCAATAAATGCCAAAGAGTCCTATTATAATGTAGAACCTTTATTTTTTGTGTTCGTTGCCTCTCATAAAAGTCATTCATTTCGAAGACAATATCTAAGATGATATGATTCAGGTAATATATCCTATAGAAGTTAGAATAAGCAAGAATGAGGTATGAGTATTAAGATAAAGATGCTGTAAAAACACTAAAGGCATCAAAAAAAAAACTATAGACAAAAGACACGAGCCTATTCGACTTTTATAAAAATATAAAAAAAAAATCTTACATTTAACGTAAACGTGAATGACTTTAGCAAGAAATTATTTTATTGGGGCAATCTGCATGTCTGATGTTAACAATAGTCTTTAACGACGTGATGTCGTGTGACGTCTACCAAGATACAACGTGGTCACAAATGGTACAGTTTTCAGGACTATACGTATGTTTTTAGTCCAATTTACTTTGAGTATTAAAATAATTTGAATACTTTTTGTTTATATTGAACCTACGAAAGTGACTCTATTCTGCTTTTATTCGGTCTCAGAGATTTCAGCACATATGTTACAAAGTTTTGTAATATTCACAGCAATAATAATCCCATACTATCGAAATATTCTTCCGGCCCCGCTTTGATAAAGGGTCATTGCCTTTTTGTAATTATTTCATTCAAATTGTTATAATTGATCACAGTCAATTTAAGATCTTTTTCTTAAAAATTCACAGAAATTTTCTACTCCACGTGATGCTGGGGGAGGAGGCACAAAGGGTGGTAACGCACTTGTGACTTTTAACACTTACTCCATTACAAATATTTCACTATTTTTCGTACTCCTACAGCCTTTATTGAAATATAATGACATTCCTTTACTTTTTGCTTTTTAATTAGAAACCACGTGGACTTACTGTTAGCAGTAACCCAATAACTACTAGGATTTATCCTAGTGCCTCTATCTATGTGTGTCGTCAGATTTGTCACCCAAACCAAAATATTTTTAATTCATAAAATTAATTTAATACTATTTGAGATCGTCTCTTTGTAATAATGTGTTGTATCAAGTATAAGGTGTGGGTTGTGTCAAATTGTAATTAGTATTTGCAATAGCTACGGATTAATTTTAGATTCATTCATAGATTATGTTGGCCACGATACGCAATGGCATATTGTAGATGCATTGATGAGAAAAACTGACGCGACACACAGATAGAAACAGTCTTCGAAGAGGGCTGTATATCGTTTCGACATCGGCGCTTAAGCGGTTCAGAAATTTACAATTTTTGAAATTTCCTTACCATTATATGTTGGTCTATTATTATGTATTACATATTCACTTAATATTCAAACTGTTAATATGCCTAATATTTTTTATTCGGTTATATTAACGAAGTAAACGAATATGTGAGCATATGGCCGTGAACGCTAATTTATGATGTGTTTGTGTTCACTTAACCGTTGGTTATTAGCGTGTTGTAGCTGGCCAATGTCATTGCTCTGTTGTGCTTTATTTTGCGTTTTACACTATTATGGTGGGTAACAAGATCGTTTTGGGTAGGTAGTAACTTGGCCGCATTGATTTCTATATATGTGTAAGTGAGAAAATCTTAAAATTAGTGCTTATTACCTACTTATTATCTATTAACTCACCCTCGAGATCTAGTCCGGATTGTTTTGCCTAGTTCTTTATTTGAATTTTAAAACAAAAAGTACTCGAATCAATTTTGCCGCGTTTTTATGTAGGCGGTAGATAAAATGGCCAAACTCAAGCATATTTTAAACAATTCTTTTGTTAATTTTGCTTGAACGAGTTAGATTGCCTTTCAATGCACTTGTGAGTTTTAAGTTACATGTGTCCATGGTCAGAGGTACTTATTCCTCTAAAAATATTACACTATTTTTCATATTGCTATAGACTTTATTAAAATATAAAGACATTGTTTTGCTATTGGCTTTTTTCGATCATAAACCACGTAGACTGTTAGTAGTAACCAGTCATTGTTGCTAATTTGTGAGATCACTGCCTCTAAAGTGTTCTTTGTAAATTAGAAGGTCAACAGTCAGTATCAAAGGCCGTTGTTATATGAAGATATATGGTACATTAAATAAGTACCTATGCGTTTGATATATCTTGGAAGTGTGGTGTCCAAACTAGTTAAACTTGGGTTACCGGGTTACGTGGGGTTATGTGGGCTTCGGAAGTTCAGTATGACTGCATGCCCAGGTGTGATTACGTACATATAATTATACTGTGTTTCTATACATCAGCAGATTGTCCCCGCAGTCAATACATCGTAGGAGACGAAATGCCACATTGCATTACATAACATACCGTCCCTAGCCTAAACACCGCTGCCACGTGTTATTTTGTAAACATCCTTATAAACGAGAAATAAAGCTTTCGTAAGCCGTATTTCTATTATTCAAAAACTGGCTTCTGTCTGTGGTTTTACTCGTATATATATTATTTATTTATCTCGGCAAAATATATTGCTTTACACTTGATGCATGACTTCTTGTATACAGTCTTTTATGATATAAGCATAATAAATGAACAAACAGTATATACATATATATATCTCACATATAACCACTTATTTCAGGGATGATTAGAGGACCCTTTATTAAGGGTTACACGACCTTTACCACTCCACTGCTGGACATAAGCCTTTCTATAGCAAGGAGGTTTTGGCCAGACGGCAAGATTTCTCTTTGCAGTAATACTGTCTTACGTATTTTGTTTCTTTAGCCACCTCTTACGACACCCACGGGATGTATATGGGTGGTGATGCATTGTATTCTTAATCCGTCACCACACAGACTGACATTAAAAGACCAGCATTTTATACCACATTGTACCACTAGCTCGTTTTACTGTTATTATTTATAATTTGTAGTATATTAAAAGGAAATTATTAATTAATAACGACCTCGGTGGCGCAGCGGTAGTGAATGCGACTGCTGTGTTTGAGATCTCGGGCTCGATTCTCGTTTCGGATTAAATGTTTGTATGACCTGCAAATATTTGTTTCAAAATTTGGGTGTATTGTATGTATTTACAAAAAAAAAGTATATAAGTATTATATCAGTCAGTCTAGTTATCATAGCTCTGCCTAGTTTGAATCTTGACGACGTTGTGTGTCAAATGTCAATTTATTTATTTATTTAAAGTGTAATTGTGTTAAAAAGGCCAAATACTTTTTGGAAGAGCAATATTGAATTAGTTTTAAACACCACGAAATAGTCATTATGTTGTCGTTTTTAACATCTGTTTCGCTTCACGGCTTTCACCATCAAACGTGTTAATATTATCATCACGGCACTTAGCGAAAGAGTGGAAGATGAACAGTCCTTTTGTTTTTCATATGACTTTGTAATATTTTTCACGTCTGATGCATAATATACTTTCTTTTTTTGTGAGAATCACTTTCCTTTATGATGGGAGAATGAAAGAATACTTTTGTTGGGCAAAAAATAAGTATATTTAGAGTTGTGGATGATGGTAGGTATAAAATCTTTATTAAATATTTTTTCTAGTTTTTATGAATGTTAATTTTATGTATAAGCTTTGGTTATAAAGTTAATTTTGAAAAGAAGAAACGATACAGTAATTTTATAGTTTAGAACTTTATATAAACAGATTAGACAAAATTGTTTACGACAATTTGAAGGATTTGATTCTGATTAAGTATTAACTTCATGTACAGAATTTTAAATAAAAGAATAAGTCAGTTAAATAACCCCGAACATTTCATGAATATAAAAGTTCGATTTCCGAACGTTAATAACAGAGTTCTAAGGAAAGTGCTTCCGGACACGTGCGCATGCGCTTCTCTGGCACATAGCGCACGCGCAGGAAAGCAGTGGGGGGACAGGGGGACAGGTGAGGAGTGATTTAATTAAAAACTTAACAGAAATACACCGCCAACGAGTTTGTTAACTGCGTATGTAATTAACGATCACCCTTCCTGCTCAGCTGTTTATTTTTAGATTAATTATGTATTATGGAAGATATGGGGACGTCACATGAATGTCTGGAAATAGCGCAAGGTGTGTCAAAAATATGTTTGTCTCTTTTTATTACGTCGAAGGGTAACTTTATGGTTGATGTTCTAATTTTAAAAAGTGACATTTAATTTCATTTAATGTGACTTCAGGAGTTTCCCGTAGCGTCCATTAAACTTTTGAACATTTGGGTGGATCTGACTTATTCTTTCTGTACCCAACTATACAATAATATATTCTTAAAAAAGTTTATGAATTTACTACACGGTAAAAATCTAGACCAAAACTAAAGGGATCTAGAATGGATTCAAATATTATGGTTTTATTTCGTAAGTATTACGAGTAGAAAGAGACCGAGAGATATGATGATACGTACAAAAATTTATTGCCTGTATTCCAGTTGTATTTTTTAATTTTCATTTAATTTTAAGAGCCTGCCAAAATGACTCTACTCTGCCTAATGGCAAGCATGAATAGAGTCTTAGAGTGGTGGTCACAACACTCATTGTGAATGCAGACAAACAGTGTGGTCACCCACACTATGGCGGCCTAGTGAGATGCTTTTTCATCGTGGCAATGTAAAGCTCACACACTTACTATGATCACTGTCACCTTTGCATCAATGGGCTTTCGGTTTTACACTCACTAACGAAACACGACAGCACGGATGCCATGGCTCTAGATTGGCCTTCTGTAAGAGGACAGTATCGGATCGAACCGGCCTACGTGCTGAAATCTGCACGGCTCTACTTCATATTAAAAATTGATCCTGAAATTATTAATATTTTAGAACAAGTGCTGTGGTTTTTTGTGGATTCCACGTATAGAAAATAATAAATAAAAATACATTCGTTCCTTAAAGTCTACATTTTCTTTCATTAGTTCATAAAACAGACACTAAATTCTAATCAGTTGCGGTCGGAGGAGCTGACGATTGCATAAATCTATCAGACGGCTGTTGAAAAGCATTTCAACTTAAGTTTTATGCTTATTGCATTTATTTCCAACACAATCGTTAACTAAGTCGCCTCAATCTCCATTAAAAGTGAATTTCAATAAATTCCGAGTCTTAAAAATAAATGGTTGACTGTACACCTAAATCTGTTGTCCTATTTTTAAATGTTAAAGTTTCTGTAATAAGCTCATGAAGTAATGACTTGTTATGTGGCTCCCGTTAGGTTATTTCGTGTCAGTGTATATTTTAAAAATAAAAAAATAATAAACATAATTTGGGTTGGCTTGGCTGGTAAAGGAAAATATTATGTGAGACATAAAGATCGATGATAAGATCTAAAACATCATTAACAATCATCATTAATTTAAAACAACTAAATAAATTGTTTAACAATACAAGTGTTCGGTGCGAACAAAATAAATATAATTAAGTCGACCAGACTATCGCTGTGAGCACTGCATTCTGTACAGTCGGCTATAAAACTAATTATATTCAGAACTAGCTGTCTCTACGACTTCGTTCCTGTAGGATTTGAATTGTGACTGCTGTGTAAACCCCGATCCTGTGGCCATTTCAAGATAAAAGTAGCGTATATGTTGACCAGTAACCACCTTTATCTTTCAGTGAAAGTTTCGGTACAGCGGTTCCACAGATTAGCCCGGACAAACAAACAGATTAAAATTTTAAAAAGGTAGTTTACGTTTTAGGATCGTGTAAAGAACCTGAGCAGTTAAGACAATACAATTTTTTTTTCAATCACAGACAGACACAATAGATAAAAATAAAACAACAAACAACACAACAATAAGAGTTAAGGAGTAAGATGAATTTCCTTTGTTTCAAAATTGAATTAAAAATTGTAGATTAACACAAAAAATGGCATTAAGATAACAAGTTTATTTGTAAAAATAAAGTTATCAAAATAATTGATTGCAATTAATATCGTGTTGCAAGTCTCATCGCATCTCATGTCATGACAGACACGCTCAAATATGAGTCACCGAATTGATTTTTTACCACAGACTATAGGGTGACAGTTATTGTATTTTTATCTGTTGAGGGTAAAATTCAACACCACTTTTTTTTGTCTCTGCCTTTCTAAGTTCAGTAACAGCTGAACATAAGGTTACAGTTTTTTATAGAGCCATAAAATGCCCATTTTACAGCTCTATAAAAAACTGTACCCAATTTGCATCTTCACTATCGCTATTACCTTTTAGGCATAACCGGTAACGGGATCGCAAACCGTCAGAGAGTGGTGAGCTCTGGTGGTGGATTAGTTGCTGCGGTCGGCTATAGGATAATTTGGACTGATAGGTGGGGAAGCCTTTGTGGCCTCCCCAGGGTTTGACTAGCCGCGGCGTTGATTCTGGAGGGGACCTGAAATAATATGGTCCGGGTCCTCTTCAAAGAAGGACGCCTGAGACAGGCCGCCGGGATAGTTTTTAGTGGAAACACCACATACTCCTGGCTCCTGCGTACTCGAGGAGTTGGCGATCCGAGGGATTTTCCACACCGACAACAAAAAAAGGGCATAACCGGTAACAAAGTTTATTGAAAAAAGAATTTAGGAAATAAGTAAAAGAAAACGACAAATAAATAATTCAAGTTTATTCTCAAACCATACCGTTACGACTGTCTAGGAAGTAAGCGATTAATTACTGCATTGTCACACAAATAATAATATACTGGATCATAGAACGGTGTACAGTTTCATAATATTGTGTAAATTAAAACGAGGTCATTAATTAAATTAGCTGACTGTACGTTTGGCGTACGTTAGGCCGGCCACACACGGGTGGTCCGACATCTCGATGCGTACAACTACACAATAAAGTGAGTGCGTGTGCGCACTATATATTACCTCAGTTGGCCATCGTAAACGCATTATATTAGATACGGTACGATTGATAAGTGTAGGCGTATTGATTGAGTAATAACGCTTTGGTGTGCATTTAATAAGTCTGTTTACTCCTTCGGAGATGTAAAACTGAGGGTTTTTATGTCTATATTAGCATTTCTCATAAATCCACTTTTAAAAATTACTTACTCATTCTTAAAAACATAAGCTTTAAATATGTAAATATAAAATAATAGTTATCTCGAGTGGCGCACATAGAGTTTTTTGAAGCATTTGCGGATTTTTCATTTGTCTAACTGTTTCATTCTATCAAAAATCATTATCCAACTCTTTTTTAATATTTTCGGACCATCACAATAGCATTTAAAACCGCTTTCGCTCATAACTTGAGACGTGCGAACCCCGTCAGTATTAAACCACTAATTATTTTGTGAGTTCACCTAGGATCAGTGTTGATCTTATATTTAGATAAGCTAGCGATGAAACCCGCCGCTGCCTGGTGTTAATGACCATATTTAATACCATATTTTATCACTTAAATCTCGTAAAGTCTCTGCTAAAGATAAGGCGTATATAAATTTACGATGGTATGGTTATGGTCGTTTTATAGTAAGTCATGTTTTTAGCTTATTAGAAAAGTTAATACAACGTAGAAATTTTATGAATACAGTTTATGGTGTGTTTATTCTGCGTATTTAATGAATATCTCTTTCCCTATTTTTTTCTTCTTCTATCACGGGGCCCTTTACAAACGTACAAGAAACAGACGCAAAGAACACCCAGACTCAGAACTACAATTTGTGGATCGCACAAAGTGTTGTCTCGTGTGGGATTTGAACCCACAACATCATAGTAGAGAGCGGCGTGGCGACTGCTTAAACCACTACACCACCTGTGCAGTCAAATATGTTCAGAAGCTGTAGACGTAACTTAAAAAAATCATTTTGTCTAAGTTCTCCAGTACTACAACACCAGTTGAAAATAATAACTGCCTCGGTGGCGCAGCGGTAGTGAATGCGACTGCTGTGCTTGAGGTCTCGTGTTCGACTC